>OW119924.1:11889925-14573996 GCA_933210815.1 Meta bourneti
TCACACTAAATTTGGTACATTCATTCTTTAGAATACTTCGGAACACATGGGCTATATATTAACCCCATTCTATTTGTCCTGAGTGTAAAAGGGGCTAAAACCAATTTGAAAATAACCACAGAAATAACATTGAGTATTTTTACGATCACTGAGACCAATTCACCCCAAATTTGGTATATTCATTCTTCAGAATCCTGCGGGAAACATAATCTAGATATTAACCCCGTTCTATATTTCCTGGGACTGTAGAGGAGGCAAAAAATTTTTGAAATCCCCATAGGAGTAACTTTGAGTAATATTACGATGAATTTCAAACAATTCAACCCGAGTAACGCCGGGTAATTCTACTAGCAGTATATAAAATAGAAGTCTATTTTAACTTAGATAAGTTGTATTAAAACCATGAGAATTTTACAGATTCCAATTTTTCCCATGGCGTGTTATTAATAATCTTAATAAAATAGCTCTCTTTTTTACCCATACTGTTGTCGTTTGGTATTGGTATTTTCAATTAACGTCACACTGGAGCAACACAATGGGCTATTGGTTGTCGTTTGGATGCAACCAACATTTATGCTTTATTTAGATGCACGGATTCAAAAAGGCATCGGGCCGCAGACTGGTTGGGAGAGTAGTGGATTGGAAACCAGAGTATTGCGAATTCGCAACTTGATCCAACCCAAGACCGTCGTGTAAGTGGGAGGCCGGTACACGTTAAATCTCTCATACCCTCCAATGTCCTCACGTTGTTCATGGTGTGGAAATTTGGAGAGAAGGTCGAGCCAGCTCAGGTGTTGATCGCCGTTTGACCGTAGTTCGACCGTAGTTAAATGATGAGGTGTCCTCGGATCTTTCCCTTCGAAATTCATCCCGGATCGTCGCCAATAGCCCGTTGTGTTGCTCCAGTGAGACGTTCAATCAACTACCTACCTATTAAATAAAGCATCAATATTGAATGCGTGCAGTATTTGTAAGGGCCCAGCAGAATTAATTATCTTACCCTTTTCTGGCTTATTTTCCCCCAAAATTAATCAAAAGAACATTTTAAAAGTAATAGTTGAGTAACAGGTTGATTGGGTTTCAGAATTTGGGTGCAAGACGCTCGACAACGGACTAACTGTACCTCCTTTGAACAATTTTAGTATAAATTATAGTTTAAAATATGGACCCAAGTTGAAAAATGGAATAAATAATTAAAATTTATAATAGTAAAGGAGTACGACGGTATTCTTAACTAGCTCTCGCAATTTGCATAGAGGTCCGAAACTTAACTTATTAAAAGAAATTTCCAAGAAACTTTTAATTAAAAATGTCTTTCAACGTCAAATTCGTCAAATCATGTTTCAAAATTAAATTTTTTAGATTAGTAGTTTAAACTTTAAATTAAATCCATTAACTAGGTGTGTTGGAGACCCTTAGGCAAGAAATATTCTATTTTAGACTAAACGTGAAATAAACTGAATCGCATTTTTTTACGTAAAATAAAGTGAGAATTTAATACACGTTGGAAAGAAGTACAGAAATTTATATGTGCAATATCTCAGTATATAATCCATAGAAAAATAAAAGTTTTCAATGCGACGACTAGTTAGACAGAATGCTTGTATAATAAATTGAAGTTTGTGTTTTTATACATACAAGATCCTTAGTAAAATCTATATTTCTCTAACTTATGTGGCACAAAATCGACGTTATTTGTTTATTATCGAATGGCAACAATGGATGCAAATAATATAAAATTGGCCGTTGGAATTTATCCTCCAATTTTGCCATTTAGTTTAAATATGCCTGATTCGAGCTACGAAACTGAATAATATTTCTAAAATTACACGGAAATATGAAATATATCCGTGAATATTTCTATAATGAAATTCTTCAACAGTCTGATGACAAAGCAGTGAGAATCCTATAAGATAGAGATCAGCACAGAAAAGAAAATATGAGCGAGATGAAAATAGGTTTAGCGTCAAAAACTCCGAATCAACTTTAAACAAGGGAATCGGATGAAATTGACGTTCAAAATCTAATTGTGGTAAAAAATTATGTGTGTTATTGCCATTATTGGAAGTAAGAATTAACACCAGTGAAAGTATACGAAATGCTGTAACATATTTTTGGATAATTTCATTTCATTTAGAGATGAGAAATACATTCGTGCGAATATGGATGCTATATTCATCATAAATGAATTGAAATAAAATATGAAACGCGTGTGAGTAACGACACTGACATCAATGGATGTAAGGAATTTTGAAAGTTCAGCGCAGATGCTGTACGAGGGTTTGCCAGTAAATTAATGATTCAACATCTTATATGTCTGCATAAAACGTTTAACTCTTTGTTCCGCTTAAATCATTTAGTATATTTTTGGCTTTTCATTTCCTCTGTTTCTCCTCCATTTCAACAGTCATTTGTAGTCACACATTAAGGGGTAATCGTCGCTTCTTTGCCAATTAAGGTACCAACAATAGCATGACTCAAATATACATATATACTTCCCCATTTCACTTCAATTCATTGGGGACCGCGGTAGCCCAGTTGGTAGAATCGTGGATCAGCAACCGGAGAGTTGATAATCCACCACTCTTCCATGGCGAATGGGATTTAAATGAAGTGGACGTTCAGAAGGTGATTACTGTGATATGACGAAGGCTTATATTTTTGTATGGAATTTGGAGGTATGAAATGCGCACATTGATGCATATATTCATTGTAAATGGATTTAAATAATGTATGACATATGAGTAACGGCACTGCCATAAAATGGTGGTTGTTGTTTCTTATCCCCAAGGTTCAGGATTAAGTCTAAACCAGGTCCATAAGACTATGTCTCTAAAAGAAAGGCAACTTTCTTCTCGACCAAGAAAAGCTGGCTCACTGAAACACCAATGCAATCGTTTAGGTGGGCAGGGGTTGCAAGGCTTGTGGAACATCTGGAGATATGAACAATTAACCCTCCTGTTGGTTGTCTCGACGAGGTATCTAATCAATAGAAAAAATGACCAGATCTTGATGGACGAGATATCTCGTCATTAGAAAATCTGACCAGATCTTGATGGACGTGGTATTTCGTCATTAGAAAAAACAGATGAGATCTTGATGGACGAGATATCTCGTTATTAGTAAAAACTGGCCAGATTTTGATTTCGTCGTCATAAAAAGTTCGTGAATATCTTCATGACGATTTAACTCGCATTAGTAAAATTTGCTGGATCTTAATGATCGATATATCTCGTCGAAAGGTAGAGATCTGTGCTAGTAGTTTATTACATCCATACACGATTTGAACAATTTCTTATTGAAAGCGGGCCGCGGTAGCCCGGTTGGAAGAGTAACGGATTAGCAATCCAATCAAAGACCGTTGTGTACAAGGGGGCTGGAACATGTTAAATCTGTCGTGGCCTCAAATGTCCTCACATTGGCGTGGTGTGGAAGTTTGGAGAGTGGGGTACCAGTTCATCTGACTGGTTCAAAATTACGTGGTGTTGTCCTAGGATCCTTCTATTCGGGTTTTATCCCGGATAGAAGGATCCAATAGCCCGTTGTGTTGCTCCTGTGTGACGTTAATTAAACATCTACATACCTATCTTATTGAAAGCATGGGAGAAACGGTTAAAATAACACTAACAGTAACATCCAATCCGAGTCGCCTTTTATAACTGGAGACAATGTAATACTTTATAAACGTCCCGGGTACACCGCAACAGAACAATACAAAAGTTTCCAAATACTCCCTTATCAGCAGACAACGTCCCCACTTCAAAACGGGTATATACATCATTTTATTTACCCGCACATGTAAATGCGCCCTATTTGATAAGCGTGCACAAAAGGAACCTCGTTCTCACCAGCAACGCCAAATCGTCAATTCCGACGGACTAGTAAATCATTCGTTTAACAAGTGCTTATCGCGCTTTAGCGTCGTCATTGTTCTCGGGCAATAAACGCTTATCTGGGAGACACCATAGTCGAGTGTTTTCTGCCGCAATCCCACCCTAGACTGGAAGGCAGACTTCAGACAGAGACCATATTCAGCGTTGAAATAGGAAGCAATCAACACTTTTAATGCATTAGCATAAATTAGGGCAAACTCTTTGGTGGCAGGAAAGCACACTTTCCAGGGAAAAGGGGTGGAAATTAGATTTGCCCGGACACTGCCGGATCGAAATCACGTCATTCGTTATAGGGAACGTCACTTTTATGTGTGCTCTATAAATTGCTTCCCCAATTGAATTGTTTCACCACCTCCCTCCGTGTTTGAACATCAATTAAGAAGCACGGGTGGTGGTGTGGGGCGGGGTGGCTGCCACCAGGAGGGTTTAATGCATTCTGCCGGTTTATGGAGGGGGTTGTGAGTTAACTTTTCAATTCATCTTCCGCCATGAATCGATGGAAGTGGCTAAAGTACTTCATGAAATGGTTGGTAAAGGCTTTTCACTTTTCTCTCCGTGTTATGGGCTTTGATTGCAACTGGTTAATCTCCATTTCCGTTTCGACCCGCGAGTTGGGGTGGCACAGATTCAATTTCTGTAACTTACCCCGGGTGTATTTCTCTCTTTTGTGGCTGTAAAACTTATCTTGAGTGTATGTCCAATACTTGCCGTTGTATGCCTCGTGTTTGGAGCTGCTTGGGTAATTGGCAGGTGAATTAACATCGCACTGGAGTAACAAAACAAGCTATTGGCGACTCTGGGATTAATCCCGAAGGGAAAGGTCCGAAGACATCACCTCGTAATTGAACCACGGTGGTCAGATGACGAATTGTCGCAGCCTGGCCAAATATGGTCGTTTGCCATGAAATCTAACCTCTACTGTCGTAGGTCCCGGAATCGTGAGGCAAAAAAATGTCCAAAAAGCGACAAACCGAACTAAACTCTTTATTTTGTGCAGTTATGCAGCGTTCACGTGCCACCGAGAAATTTTGAGATGAAAGAAATTTTAATTCGGAAAAATTCAGTTGCAAAAAAAGTAAAAATGCCCTATCAAATAAAACATATTTTCAAAATGCCAATTTATTTCGAGGTTTCAGAGCTGCTAGCAAATATTTCATGGTTTTTCCATATATATGAAATGCTATGGTCATACGAACTGAAAGTTAGCTAGATTGTGCCAACCACAATCCTTAATCAGCAATACCCTCTCTAGGTGTATGGATAGGGTCAGGAGAGAGGCTCGATTACTTTGGTGTATTTATGGAGGAACGCTGGAATGAATTGCCAATTTTTTAATTCCAGAGTCTAATGACCTCCGTTACTTCAAAGATATCCCTAGAGCAGTCGCATCTTTTTCTGGTAAAGACAGAATAGGTCACATTGTAACTCGGGCATACTTGAATCGTTTTCGCCGGGCTGACTCACAAGTGCCTCATTTGCCTTGAAGAGGAAGAGACTTTGGAACATATCTTGTTCGACTGCACCGGAGAGAACATTTTTAGAATTTTCTTCAAGAAATTTTTTATTCTTACTGCTTGATTGTGATTCCTACTATTCCTACTGCTTTTTCTACTGTTCATTTTATGTATATTGCTTCGCTGGTTTACAGAAGACATCGTGGGTAGGTATTTAAATAACGTCGCACAGGAGCAGTACAACGGGCTATTAGCAGCTATCCAGGATCCACCCCAAGGGAAGGATCCGAGGACAACACCAAGGTCAGATGACGAGGTCACACCTGTGCTCGCACCCCACTCTCCAAATTTCCACACTAAGTCAACGTGAGGACATTTGAGGCCACGACAGATTTAACGTGCAGTATCAACCTTTGTACACGACGGTCTTTAGTTGGAATCGAACTTGCAACCCTGCAGTTGCTAATCCGTTACTCTACAAACCGGGCCACCGTCCCATCATTTGTCCCAGAAGACATCGTGAAATTGACGTTAATGTGCCGGACTCATGTATCAGTCTATGTAATATAATAATTTAATTAAATAGAAATAATAGACTGAATTAGCACAATGTTGTCAAATGTCATATGTAAAAGTTACATCTTATGAAGGAAAATCAAATATGCTGCTAAGTCTCTAGTACCATTGAGCAAATAAGGCGTGTCCGAGTCCACAGGACGTAAAGTGCAATTAGGCTTGGGTAACTACAGAGTGTCCTAAAAGTTCCCGTACTCCAACTTAAAAAAATCATTTGCCCGTGTTTTTTTAATTATTGAATTTTATAGTCTCCTTATAATTTTATGATTCTTTAATTTTTATCGGTTGGTTTTCTTCTCGCTTAAGATGTGCAATAATAAAGTTCCATGTCATTTTGTTCATTGCAAAATGAGTTTATCACGCATTCAGAAAATTGCGCTGCTTGAGGCTTACTTTGAATATAAATCATATGAAAGATGTAAAGAATTTTGCCGACATAAATGGCGACATGGTTTCATTTAAGCGGTTATGTGAACGCGCAAAACTCCCGCATTTCAGCGACGACAAATCCCCATTCATTAATGCAAAAAACTTTACATTCTCAAAAAATTGTCGTTTGGTGTGCCGTATCACGCAAAAGGATTGTTGGGCCTCTGTTTTTCCAGTCAACTGTTGATGGCACTGTATACAGAGAACTCATCCAACAATTTGTTGCATTATTAGAAGTGAATGAACGAGATTCTTGGTTCCAACAAGACGGTGCAACCTGCCATACAATTATGAAACCATGGGCATGCTTCAAGATTTTTTTTGTCGATCGACTCATCTCCAGAAATCTTTGACCACCTCGTTCCCATGATCTGAGCATCCCTGACTTTTTTCTGTGGGGATATTTAAAGAACAAAGTTGATGAAGATAATCCCCAAACAATAGATGATCTGAAAATTGCCATTACTCAAAGGATACAAAAAGTCATTCCCAGCATCTTGAAACGCGTTTCTAAAAATATGCGCAAACGACTTCAGCTTTGCCTCCAAGAAAGGGGCGGACATTTTGAACATTTATTGTAAATGTGAGTTCAAATTTTTTTCCAACGTTATGTTAAAAGTGCTTTTCATTATTAGCATAAAAATAATTGTTTTAAAGTTTTGTTTTTGTATAATAAATTTACGAATCGTCAGTACGGGAACTTTTAGGACACTGTATTCGTCGTATATCGTCGTTTTACTATTAAAACCTCGTATGTCTTGATATCAAAAATTTTTGGGAACGATGAAAAACTAGATAACAAGCTGTAGACCAGTTATGAGATATGAGGTTTAAAAACTGCCTAGGGCGGCTTTATGATTGATGTAGACTTACGATCTTTCGAAGTAAAACTAAGCAAATTTGTAACCAAATAATGTTAAAACTTCATAAACTAAAATAATTGGACTTACGAGGTTTTGATAGTAAAACGACGATATATCCAATTTTGGGCCTGGCTGTAACATGAGGGACCTTCGCAAGAACGACAGGTCATTAGACTCCTGTAGTGGACCAAAGACGTGGCTACTTGCTCCAGTAACACCACAAGTAAAACTGTAAAATCGATCTTGTTTAGTTTTCGAGGTTTCGGTCTGGTTAGGATTTTTTTCGGTTCGAACTTGCTTAGGCTCCCTGAGAGTGACTTCCAAGGCATTTACACATTTACTTTTATTCACATTTGTAATTAACAGTGTTGTATTAAATAGAAAGGGGATATTGATACTTAAACCTCCGAGTGTTTCGACGAGATTTATACACATTTGTAATTAACAGTGTTGTATTAAATAGAAATGGGGTATTGATATTTAATCCTCCGAGTGTTTCAACGAGATTTATATACATTTGTATTTCATAGTATTGTATTAAATAGAAATAGGATATTGATACATAATCCTCCGAGTGTTTCGACGAGATTTATACACATTTGTAATTAACAGTGTTGTATTAAATAGAAATGGGGTATTGATATTTAATCCTCCGAGTGTTTCAACGAGATTTATATACATTTGTATTTCATAGTATTGTATTAAATAGAAATAGGATATTGATACATAATCCTCCGAGTATTTCTACGAGATTTATACACATTTGTAATTAACAGTGTTGTATTAAATAGAAAGGGGATATTGATACTTAAACCTCCGAGTGTTTCGACGAGATTTATACACATTTGTAATTAACAGTGTTGTATTAAATAGAAATGGGGTATTGATATTTAATCCTCCGAGTGTTTCAACGAGATTTATATACATTTGTATTTCATAGTATTGTATTAAATAGAAATAGGATATTGATACATAATCCTCCGAGTGTTTCTACGAGATTTATACACATTTGTAATTAACAGTGTTGTATTAAATAGAAAAGGGATATTGATATTTAATCCTCCGAGTGTTTCAACGAGATTTATATACATTTGTAATTAACAGTGTTGTATTAAATAGAAAGGGAATATTGATACTTAACCCTCCGAGTGTTTCAACGAGATTTATATACATTTGTATTTCATAGTATTGTATTAAATAGAAATAGGATATTGATACATAATCCTCCGAGTGTTTCGACGAGATTTATACACATTTGTAATTAACAGTGTTGTTTTAAATAGAAATGGGGTATTGATATTTAACACTCCAAGGGTGTTTCGACGAAATATCTGATATCCCTAACCTGATTTGAAAAATGCTTACAGAAGTGAAAGAATATATCTGCCAAGATTTATCAACTTTGCTAAGGAGGAGATATCTTGTCGAAATAAAACTGTCCTATTATCCCAAGATTCAGTGAAGATTCGTAAAAAACAAATTGCCCCTAACTTAGAACTGGTGAAAATTTGGAATAGGTTTTTGCACTTAAGGCTGGTCACTACAGGACAGTTTTCGACGCGTAGATGATCCACCAAGAGGGTTGATAAATACAATAGTGATGTCCTAACCTGAAATGAAAAATGCTTGCATTACTGGAAGAACATTGAAATTGTTTCAAAAAAGAAATTAAATTACGTTGTGAGAATAGTTCTTTTAGCAGTGTTAATGCTGCAAAGAAGCAACAAAATATAAAATGTAACTGCGTGTATTGTTTACATATTTACTCGCCCCCCCCCTAATGTCGATTAAGATGTCATTTATTTATAAAAATGATTAATAATTTAGCATTACTTACTCTCTAAGCAGCACATATACGTTCGGTAACTTACAAGTGTTCAAACCAGTTTTAACCTTGCCCAATGGAATGTTTAGCAGCATTCTTCCAACCAATGTGATGCGATTATTAAATGATTAAATGTGATGTTAGGTATTTGCAATACTACACAATTCTACCGCAACCCCGCAATTAGAGGCAAAATAAGCTATCCCATATAAAAAGCAAGCCCTTAATACAATTCCTTAGATTATTTGCAAAGAGAAAAATGAAGTAAGACATACGAAATGGCCCACGAACACAAGACGACAATTTCTGTTTGTTTCCCATTTTGTTTTCCTCCCTCTGAAGAAAGCCAACCCGCATGGCGTAAACTCGAGCCAGGAAAACCGATTCGACATCCAGCTTCCCTCTGCGGAGGAAAGAAAACATCATTTCTGGAACCACTATGATCTCGGCATTTGGGCTGTCAGTACCGCTTCACTCACTTGCCCTGCACGGACGAAATTCATTGCGTTTCCCTTCGTGTGTATGCACTAGTAGGGAGAGAAGTCGGATTCGGCTTCCGATGTTTCGTTTTATTTGTTACGACAGAGCGAGGAATGGTTTCCAGTGACGATGGGTGTGTTTTTGTGGAAGGGGGAATCATTCGTTTTCAGCTTGGGGTTTGATCCCGTAAATGTATTTTCTTTCTGATCCGCCGATATGTGCACTAGGTTGGCCCGAAAAAAAAGTTTCTGGAGGAATTGTTTATAGGGCGGGGACACTTGTGCATGGTACACCAAAGGAGGTAGGTTGTTGAATTTACGTCGCACTGGAGCAGCAGAACGGGATATTGGAGACGGTGTTGGGGTTTTATGGCGTAAGGTCCAAAAGCGGACAAGCTGTGCCACGATCCGAGAACTATCCATTTTGAAGGGAAAGAATCGAGAACAACACCTCGTCATTTTGAAAACGGTCGGATGACGAGGTCGATACCTAAGCTGGCACTCGACTCTCCAAATTTGCATACCACGCCAACGTGAGGACATTTGAGTCAACGACAGATTTAACGTGTAACATTCAACACGGTCTTTGGCTTGATCGAGTTTCGAACTCGAAATCCTCCGGTTTCTAATCAACTGAGCTACCGCGGCCCCGCGACTGGATCAGAAACTTTTCAATTTTTTTTCGATCTTAAATGAATTTTACTCATTTATCTATATTTTAAGAAGACTACTCAACCTAACTTACAATTACTTTTGCAAAATCCTAATATTTCAAGAAAACTATAAAAATAACTCTCAATAGTAATTATATAGGTCAATATGTGAGTGGATCCGCTTAGGAATCCGATGATGATTCAGAAGTTCGGGCCAAATTGCGGGTTCTAGAAAGATTAAAGAATGACTTGGATTTACTTACGGATTAGGTTCTTGGATTCTGAGGGTTAGATTACGATCTAATGTGCACTATTGATGCAGTTTGATTTGCTAATGGATTCTTAAAATAATCCATTGGTGATGGTTAAAATGTTTAAGCAAGATCATGCTTTACAGGAAGACTTGGAAACTGTTTATGTATTGCAGGTTAGCTTGTAAAGGAATAATATGACAATGACTTTAGTATTTAAGCAAGATCTTTTCTATATCCTGCATCATGATTCTCTGAAGCTCAAGTTGTGAGTGGATATGCATCGAATTTCATTGTTAATGTCTTGCTGTTTATGCAACATATGACTATCTCAAGAAAGGGGTGAAAATAACAAGTTCTAATTATGATTTTGTACGTCGAAGTTTATTTGTATAGGAATACACTGGTTTATAATTTGTACAAATTTCACTACGGGTAAAAATAATTGAGAATCTGTAGATGTAGATTACAATGATTTTGAGTGGATCTACAAAGAATCCAATAACACTGCTTCAGTCTAAAACAGTTGGTTCTTTACTCTCGCAGTTTATACAAGTAGAATACTTGTAGTACACTTTTAGCAACGACCTCCTAGAAGAATAATGTCACAACTCAAGAAACACATTTTAGATTAGCCCTCTGTAGGTATGGCTGAAACGATATCTCCGTGAAAAAAATATCCTCACAAGTTTCTTCACACTATAATCGCAATTCTACATTCCAATAGTCGGAGCCGTAGCTACGGAGGGGATGACAAGGTCAGAGGGCCATGTCTAGACGGGTGGTATTCCGGAATATATAATCGTAATTTCTATATATATTAATCATTGTTTTTCTTAGAAAAAATGTTCCCCCAAACTCTTTTATGGCAACTTTTTTTCTGACTTCAAAAATTATTATACTAGATACAATTACTTTTGTCGGGAGTCATTAGATCCTTTTCATTAAAGCTATTAAATGTGTTAAGATACACATTTATGTTAGATAACGGATTTGGATAGGACCACTACAATGGAGAATTCGAACTAAAAAGTATAATTGTTACTATTTTTGAAACTAATCTAAACCATTAATAGTACTCATTTAACCATCCTGGTAGTCTATTTTCGCGTCAAAAACTGCCTTGTAGTAGCCAACCTCTGATGGAAAACCTGTTCCAAACTGTCAGAGGTTCTGGGCAAGGGACAATTCATTTTTCCTATTTGGATCGTCATTCTTTCTTGGAGTAATAGGGCAGTTTTATCTGGATGAGGTATCTCGTCTTAGCAAAATTTACCAGATCTTGAACGAGGTACCTCGTCGCAACACTTGATGGTTTATGATATCGAGGTTAATCAATTGTATTAATCAATATTAATACACTTGGTCAAATACGCTACTCTTTCAACAGGGACTCATCTATCCCTTCAAGAATTATCCCGTATCGTCGCCAATACCTACTTACTTGGCCATTGCTTCTCCAGTATTGCAGAGGGTATAGAAAGGCTCGGTACAGGTACTTAAGTGATGCAAATGAGCGGTATGACTATCATGTCCTGTTACCAGGAGGAAAGCCGCAGATGATCCTCGTCATGGCTTGTCTTGAACATTCTTGAGACATTCCTTTTTCCAGCACATTGCATTTCTTTGTGAATAATCATTTATCAGTTCTCCAAGTGGTGTTCACGGCATTCCTCGTCCACCATGATCAGTCCAATTTTGTTAATCCTCGTCCAGATAAAAACTCCTATTTTGCTGAGGTCGAGTCCATGGAGCGATAACCTGTAGGTTTCACTGCGAGGCTTGTCGTTTCACCCCCCCTTTCAAAAGCGATTACAAAGGTGGGCCGCTGATGAGTTTCGCTTGTGCCCCGTTCCTGATGCCCTTTCTCCGAGCAGGTTGATTGACAGGTGATTTTCGTTTGATTGAGCAGGCATAGGAGTTTTTCCGAAAAGCTTTTAAAAACAGCTTTGCTGTGCCTTCACACGCTTCTAATCATTTTTGCATGCATTTCTCACGTGCTTTTACAGTAACGTTTCCTACGCAAAGAATGTTGTATCTCTAGGGTAAAGGATCAACTGTTCGCTCGAAATTTGAGGCATGAAGGTGAGATAGAGGTTAAGGAAGGGAGAGGGGTCATCATGGAACTTCAAAGCAGGTAATGAAGGGATGGAATGCTTTTGCGGTTTACTATAGTCTGCTTCATTAGCTCCAAGAGAAATGAATATCCAAGTAGCAAAAGCAACTTGTCCCTTGCACAGAAGTGGTGTCAATTTGGAACAGACTTTTGTATCAAACGCTGCCGCTACAGGACATGTTTCGACGCAAAGGTAAACCAGGAGGGTTAATGAAAACTAATGTGGTACTAGATATTTTATCCGTATGAGTTTAAGAGATTAATTTTTTCACATATTTTGTTTCTTACATTTGTACCATTCTCAGCAAAGTCTATCTTCACCTCTGGCAATAGCTAATTCAAACTTCAACGCAAATAAGTCTCTACAATCAAGACGTGTTAATTACGGATTATCAAACTGAAATCAACTTACCTGCACATCATAACGAATATGAAACTTTATAATTAATTAAAGATTGTAATAAAAGAGAGAAGTTGAAGAAAGTGTCGGTTAAGCTCTTGAATAATGGGAAGATAAATGATAGAATTTAATGTAATTGATACAATTAGGAGTTCGATTCACGTTCCAAATGGCAGCGGTAGCCCAGTTGCAAGAGCAACGGCTTAGCAATCGGTGGGTTGAGAGTTCGAAACTCGATCCAACCTAAGACCGTTATGTACGTGAGGGCTGGTGCCCTTTAAATATGTCAATTGTACTCATTAGACGTGGTGTGGAAGTTTGGAGAGTGGGATGCCAGCTGAGGTGTTGGCATCGTCATCTGACCATGGTTCAAAATGACGAGGCGTTTTCCTTCGATCCTTCACTTCGGGATTGATCCCGGACCGTCACCAATACCTCCAGAACGACGTTAATTAACTACCTTCCAAGTGGAGCACAAGAGGCAGACAGACAATCTGGTCGGAAAAAGAGATGGATGAAACAAGGCTTTACAATGGGATGCTAAGTAGTGGGACTTCAGAACAAGCGAGTGTCGCCAAAGCGTGGCAACCCCTCCGTCGTTTCCAAAGTCGGGAGAAAACTAGCCACCGGAGTCACGTCTCTTATGGAGTAGGACAAACCTGATTTTTCCGCCCAAATCCTTCCACCGCAGCTTCATCTTCTGGGGCGCCGTAAAAAAGGCAACAAACGCACAGAGGAAGAAGGAAGTGAAAATCTAACTGTTATATATGCTTTTCTTTCTCTTCTGCTTCCCTTTGACACTATTTTTGCTGCTCTGTCCCCCAGTTTGCCTGCATCAATTTTAACGCCGCTTTCCGCTCCGAAACGTCGTGTTTGGGGTGTTACGTGACGCATTTGTGGTGGTGCTTCGTCGGTGAAAACTTGAAACGTTTTGGTGATGGTGGGGAAATAAAAACTTGTGTGTGGTACGTTTGTGTTGAACGGAAAGGAATACGAGTTTCGGGATAAAGCGAATTGATTAAGTTCTCACTGTACGTCATTCCCGTCAATAATTATTCGCGGTGCATCTGTCAAAATGATTTCAATGAAAATAGTAATAGCTTAACTCTTTGGGGTTAGGTGGGTTAAAACCTGTCCCACCTTTTTTGCTTAGCTTTTTATGCATGGCAGGATATTTTTCGACCCATCTCAGAAAGTTGAAATGACTCATAGTCATACGGTTTAATATTTTATTTGGAGTTTTTCATTGAGTTCGCAATGCTATGAACTAACGCTAAACGTGTAAACAACTGAAAACAAAAATTTACGCATGTCAAACGCATTAGTAAGTGTCGACACTGTTGTGATTAAGGTTGGCGAACTGTGTGGTGTAATGAATTTTTGTCTTTCATAACGGTACTTTTTTTTGTAAAAGTTTATTATGAGTGAACAAATCGTTTTTTTTTGTAATAAAAAAACATGTTATTCGATGTTTTATACTAATTTTGAAGCTGAATAATTGAATAAACAGTTCTGTGCACCGATTTTTTTCTTTAAAATCGAATGCCTCAAAGTGTTAATATAACGTTATTTTTAAGCATATAACTTTTCAATGCACGTATTCCTTCGTTACACGTTTCTTTAAGTCCTCAAGAAACAAGCGGTTTTGGCTAAGCAACTATCCATATATACACCACTTCTTAAAGGAAAAAGAGGCCATAGGGCTTAGTGGGTATGTCCACTGTGCTAGCAATACTTTGGGATGTAGGCGACGCAGGTTCGATTCTTCTGAGTTCAGTTTGTCGCTCTATTGTCATTCTTTTTGGTATACAAAGCCTAATTAGACTGGGACCTACGGCATAATGTGGATTCCAAACCACTATGAATATATATACTTTTTGCCGGGATTCGAGGACAACCTGTCTGTAGAATCAAAGGTCAGCCATAGACGTGAAATATAAGCAGACTGAGCATTGTTATTGAAAAGTGTCACCAACATCCCGACTAGTAGTCACGTGTTGGTCTGAAAAATTTACTTATTTGATCGATTCTGCTCCTTATCGCTTTGTTTGGTGATATAATTAATATCTTATGAAGGATAGATGTGGGTGACTAAGCATTTCTAGTGATGACAAAAATGGTGAAATCGTCAAGCTAGTACTATGTTGCGCGAACTCATATGATGGTTCAATGGATCGGCATCTTCTCCCTGTCCTTTCCACCACCCTCAATAATGTTCATTTCCTCCCGGCAGTAGTCTAAGGTCATGTAAATATTAGTTTGGGTCACATGCATGTGACGGGAACATTCCGAATTCAGAAGATTCAAAAATATCAATAGGAGAAAAACGCGTTTTTGAGATGTAGACGTACTATACTTATATCTACTATATCTTTGATGGGATTGTGTATATGATCCGTCAAAAATGATACTGGGGCTGCGATAGCCCAGTTGGAAGAGTAACGGATTAGCAACCGGAAGGTTGCGAGTTAGAATCCAACCAGACTCGTGTACAAAGGGGGCTGGTTCACATTAAATTTGTCGGGGCCTCAAATATCCTCATGTTAGTGTAGTGTGGAAGTTTGGAGAGTGGGGTAACAGCTCAAGTGTTGCCTCGTCATCTGACCGTAGCACAATATTACGTGATGTTGTCCTCGGATCTTTCCTTTTGAGATTGATCACGGACCGTCTCCAATAGCCCGTAGTGTTGTTCCATTGTGGGGTTAATTAAACTACATACCTACCCAAAAATGATGGCAATTGAAAATTTCTTTTTTGTATCCATAGAAATTGATATCAGTTAACTTTTAACACTGAAATTAGGAAATAGGTTTTGGATCGATTTTGGAAATTTGAGGTAGGTAGGTAGTTAATTAACGTCACACTGGAGTAACACAGAGGGCTATTGGAGACGGTCCGGGACCAATCCCGAAATGAAAAATCCGAGGACAAGGCCCCCTAATTTTGAACCACGGTCAGATGACGAGGTCAGCACCTGAGCTGGTACCCCACTCTTCAAACTTCCACACTACGCCAACGTGAGGACATTTGAGGACACAACAGATTTAACGTGCACCAGCCCCTGTGTACATGACGGTCTTTGGCTGGACCTAGTTTCGATTTGGAAATTCTAAAAGGTGGCTTTTGATTTGGTGAAAGTCCACTGTCCCATTAAAATAACAAAATCTCAAAGTTTAACATAAGCACTTAATACAATTATTAATAATGAGCTTACCACCAACAAGTAAAATGAAAGTGCGAAAATCTGCTGGACTAGTTCATTTGATGTTTATACGTGCGTTTATATTCGAACCTCGTCACAAATGCATCCCGGGTTCATATTTTATTTTGTAACTCTCTGAGAGGTTTATACGCATATATCCTTTCTGCAGCTTTCAGTCTTCCCTGTATGAATTACAACCAAGTTTGACATTCTTGACCAATAAAATCCTCTTTCAACCAATAAATATGGCAATCTAGTGATCAACGCTCCTGTTGGTTGTCCCGACGAGGTATCTCGTCATTATAAAAACTGAGCAGATCTTGGTGAACGAGATATCTCGTTCTATCTTGTCATTAGAAGGAAATTGACCAGATCTTGGTGAACGAGATATCTCGTTCTATCTCGTCATTAGAAGGAAATTGACCAGATCTTGGTGAACGAGATATCTCGTTCTATCTCGTCATTAGAAGGAAATTGACCAGATCTTGGTGAACGAGATATCTCGTTCTATCTCGTCATTAGAAGGAAAATGACCAGATCTTGGTGAACGAGATATATCGTTCTATCTCGTCATTAGAAGGAAACTGACCAGATCTTGGTGAACGAGATATCTCGTTCTATCTCGTCATTAGAAGGAAAATGACCAGATCTTGGTGAACGAGATATATCGTTCTATCTCGTCATTAGAAGGAAACTGACCAGATCTTGGTGAACGAGATATCTCGTTATCTCGTCATTAGAAGGAAAATGACCAGATCTTGGTGAACGAGATATCTCGTCATTAGAAGGAAAATGACCAGATCTTGGTGAACGAGATATCTATCTCGTCATTAGAAGGAAACTGACCAGATCTTGATCTCGTCATCACACAAAAATCGGCAATATCGTGATGACAAGAAACCGCGTCGTTAGCAAAATTGGTCAGATCTTGATGGACGAGATATCTCGTCGATACCACTTGGAGGGTTAAATGCGTGATGTGGGGTTAAAGCAATAATACACTACTGGGAAAACTCGTGACTTTCAAAGGGTTAAATGGACACGCATGAGAAAGACTAAGAGAAACACATAATGATTGTACAAGCTACATTTTCGACCTAGGTAGGTATTTCAATTAACGTCACACTGAAGCAACACAACGGGCTATTGGTGTCCTGTCCGGGGTAAATCCCGAAGGGAAAGATCCAAGGACAACACCACGGTCAGATGATGAGGCAACACCGAGCTGACACCCCACTCTCCCAACTTCCACAACGCGCCGACTCGAGTACATTTGAGCCCACGACAGATTTAACACACAGTGCACCAGCCCCCGTGTACACGACGGTGTGGTAATCCGCTGATTTTCCAACCGCGGCCGCATTTTCGATCAATAATTTCTATTAAGTTATAATCAGACCAAGTCAATATATATAAATACTTTTCTAAAGTTGTTTCAAAACGCGATACTTCAAAAGGAATATTGGCGCTAACTTGGAAACCGAGAGTGCTTAAACTCGTAATGACGCGCCTTCGCAATTCTAAATACATGTTTCTCGATACAGTTGAAATATGATGCACAGGGCTCTTTGTCTATAATGGTCTTAATGATGATCCTGAAGCGTAATTTATGTGTCTAGACATCATAACATTCAATTTTCAGGGATCGTGAATTCCAAATGGCAGGGAGGCGTATTCTGGAATTACTATGGCGGAAGACAGGGTTTTGTGTCGTAATCCTGGATTTCATGTTGTCACGAAATAAGCGATTGTATTGTTATTCCTATAAAAGATTTGATGGGATGTTATACGTAATTGAGCATCTGGATGGTCATTTGCTGTGTTGAAATTGATACAATCCTAGATTTGGAACTCTCAATTCCATTCTAGTTTTACATGGCATATTTCATGTGAAATGGTTTGTTTCGACAATTCTTCCACTTATTCTTAAATAAATTTTCGAGAGTTAACTATTCAAACATCATTTCCACAAAATTACATAAACTTTAGGTAGGTTCAATTAACGTTGCACTGGAACAACAAAACGGGTTATTGGCGAATGTCGGGGATCATTCCGGAAGGGAAAGATTCGAGGACGGCACCGTTATTTTGACCCACGGTCAGATGACGAGGTCAACACCTGTACTGGCTCCCCACTCTAAACTTTCACTCCACGCAAACGTGAGGACGTTTCAGGCCACGACAAATTGAGCGTGCACCAGCCCTATTTGTACTCGACGGTCTTTAGATTCGAACTCGCAACCCTCCGGTTGCTAATCCGCTACTCTTCCAACTGGGCCACCACGATCCCCATAAATTAAAGGAGCTAACATAGATGCATACTTTGTTCCAATTTAGATAATTTTTGAAACTGCCATTTTAGAAGACACATTAACTTACCACAAAATATAATTTTGCTTTCCCAATTCAGTTCAGATTTTTTCACTGCAAATTAGTGGCACTTATATTACTGAAAAAATTACAACATAAAAACAAATGTATAATGAAAAGTAGATGGTAAGCACCTTGTAATGAATAAGCTGCTCTAAATTTTAACGAAGCTATTCTAAAATTTATAGATAAATTTACATCACTAAATTTAAAAAATAGTTTATTTACTAGAATGTGAAATACGTAAATCATGCATACTTTGAAAAAGAAGCGTATTACAATTCATATAGAAGTAGGCATTATTTTAATAAAACTAAAGGCAGTTACGTTAACTCTACCATGACGTTAAATAGGGTGTACAAAGACGATAGCTATCCTAAGAAAAAGCTTTTCAAAGTTTCTAAGACCCTAACATCACAATCTCCCCATAGAGAGTAAGGCTACTCGAGAGATGGTCAAGAGGACATTCGTTAGGTCCCTTAAGATCCTCAGGGTCCTTATCCTAATTGGACAAACAAAATACGATAGGTTCATACAGAACAAATAGAAGTATTGACCAAAAGTAATGTTACATCCCATAGGACAACTTAACTGCTTAGAGACTAGTGATAGTAAAATTTACAGTGTGATCTTAGAAATAAGACAATGGAAAAAGTTTGGAAAATGTAATTTTAAAGTTAAACTAATTCACTATATATTTAAATTAAGTACCTTCTCTGTAATGCCAAGGTGGTCCAGGCTGTGCAGTAGTGTAAGCTAAACTGGTCGATACAAATAATTTTGTTAAGATATAAAAACTGAATTGATCAAAGGACACATTCATTAAGAGGTTTTATTTTTTAGAAGCTCAATTCTTAATCAAAATTTTGCTTTATATGAACGCTTAATATCTGTATTAGGTAACATCTAAATTGTTGGTAGTCTGGGTATAGAGATATTTATTAATCAATTATACTTTGACAAATATTTAAGGATGAAAAGTAGGATTGAAAAGATGTTCAAAATAACAATTTATTTTTGTGAAGTAAAGCATGCGGGACTTATGTATACAAACCTAGACCTGATACATAAATACATATACTACTAAATCGCTGAATTCAACTCAACAAAATTCTCCAAAAGTCTAATGATAAAATGCAATAAAAAATTGGAAGATCAGTGAAGAAAAGAGATTCAGAGCGAATGTGAAAACAAATTTATACGGAAAAAATATCGTGAATAGGATGCATTTGAAGTGACGTACAGAAGTTAATTTTGGTGATATGACTCGGGTGTGATCTTTTCCCATGCATGTGTTTGAAATAATTAACAGCGGAAAGAATATTATATTTTTGACTAGTTTTATTTAATTTGGTGGTATATGAACTGTCCATCAATTCCAATATTCATTATAAATGACTTTGAATAAGAATGCCAGTGACGACGCTGTCATCAAAAGACAAGCAATTAAAAATGTTTTGTGCAAGATGATATGCTTGGATCTTTTAATTAAGCATAATTCGACCACAGTAAACAAACCGGTTCAACAATCATAAGTTCCAAAAGAGATGAGGTTTAGACACGTTATACTGAATCGGATGTCACGAGACTTAAAAAAAAACCTGAACCAGAAAATTAAGTATACCTGTAACAGACGATACATGCTTAGGTATATATACATTGCTTTGATAATTGATGCGTGAAAATCAGCTTTATTTCCATAAGGCGGCTGATTCCGATAATAAATAAAACAATCTTTTCATCACCGGGGCAAGGAACTGCTGCTTTAAGCTTAGGGTCTAAAAATAATAACTTCCCCAGAATGTAGCACGAGACATAATTTAAGCAAAGGAGTAAAAATGCGTTCGTTTTGTAATGAGAATTCGTCCTTGTGGAAAACTTAGTTTGCATGCGCCCAGATCCACCGGAAACTAAGGGGAGACTCAACAAATTGCACGAGTCAATTTACAGGATGATTCCAGGTAGATGATAGTCGTTTTCATCCTGGGATCGAAATCAGTCGCGTTTTGCACCCTTAAATTTCGTTTTTAGATTCAATAATAAATTTTACTTCTCTGAAACTACCTAAACTTAGTATATACACCTAGTGAAACCTTATTCAAACTAGTAGTTACACATTTAAAAACTTCAAAATATGAGTAGTAATGATTGGGACAGATTAAGAAAAAATTGTCGAGATATTTCAGTGATGGGTGAAGGTTTTGCTTCACCGAAACAGATATTGACCAGTTTCACTTGTTTTAATCTTTAGTCATTTTGAAATTTTTGAATTTTTGACATCCATTTATCTCACTTCTGAATTTTTTCACTTTTGACGGTTTACAAAATAAATTATAAAATATCAAAAAGAAAATCCCCCTGAAAATCACTTTCCAATGGATGTAAATTCTTTCCTCCAACAGGGTATAGCGTAAGCAGTGTTCCTGTGAGAACGATTTCCAAAATGAGCTACTATTCAATGTTCTTTGATCATCTGGATATCCTTGCTATGAACTGGTAATTAGAAAGCGTAATCAACCCTCTGAGTGCCACCAGGTTTCCGAATAGTGTAGTACTGCTTTTACCCTTCATCAACATTTTCAGACTAAATAAACATATATATGCCATATCAGACATCAGCCATATCAGCTCAGTATTTGTGGAATAATATATGTTATTTGTATGAAATCAGCGTCTAAAATAACGATAACTCAAACTGATCAGCTTCCGAATAGCGCCTCTAT
This sequence comes from Meta bourneti, assembly GCA_933210815.1. Taxonomy (NCBI): domain Eukaryota; kingdom Metazoa; phylum Arthropoda; class Arachnida; order Araneae; family Tetragnathidae; genus Meta; species Meta bourneti. The sequence continues at coordinate 11,911,160 of OW119924.1, forward strand.
ACTTCCCTGTATGAATACGATTAAACTTTGTGTTCACTACCTTCCCTTGAAGTTGGTTCGTCTTTCTGTATAAGCAATAAATCTTATAAGGACCACATTGGCGTTGGTTACCGTTATGTAACTTGTACCCTTTGATGCGGGCGTATTTGCATGGATATTTATATTTCAAGGAAAATACGATCAAGAGCATTAGCCCTCCAAGTGGTTTCAACGAGATATTTCGTCCATCAAGGCTTGACCAATTTTTTAATGACAAGATATTTCGTCATCAATATATCCCCAATTTTTTAATGACAAGATATTTCGTCATCAATATATCCCCAATTTTTTAATGACAAGATATTTCGTCATCAATATATCCCCAATTTTTTAATGACAAGATATTTCGTCATCAATATATCCCCAATTTTTTAATGACAAGATATTTCGTCATCAATATATCACCAATTTTTTAATGACAAGATATTTCGTCATCAATATATCCCCAATTTTTTAATGACAAGATATTTCGTCATCAATATATCCCCAATTTTTTAATGACAAGATATTTCGTCATCAATATATCACCAATTTTTTGATGACGAGTTAAAGGTCTGGTCAGTTTTCTTCTTGTGACGAGATATCTCGCCCAACAAGATCTGACCAATTTTGCTAATGACGAGATATCATTAAGATATTGCCGATATTTTTGATGATGACGAAACCAAGATATAGTCAGTTTCCTTCTAATGACGAGATATGTCGTCAATCAAGATCTGATCAATTTTGCTAATGACGAGATAATTTGTCATCAAGATCTTACCTATTTTGATGATGACTATTTGAAGATCTGGTCAGTTTTCTTCCTATGACGAGATATCTCGTCCAACAAGATCTGGTCAGTTTTCTTCCTATGACGAGATAACTCGTCCAACAAGATCTGGTCAGTTTTGCTAGTGAGAGATCTTCAAGACAACCAGAAGGGTTAACATTACATCTTCCACCCAACATGAAAACCAGCTACTTCAGGACCACCCCTACAATTTCCACAGGACCCCTCCAAGAGAACCTACCTGCTCTCCCAACAGGCGTATGTGGAGGATCAGTAGTTTGTCTAAATCCTCACCCTGAGCATTCTTAATTAATTTATAACGCATCAGATAACACAAGCTGCTGAAAGAAGACCCCCAGAGAAGCGATACCGCGGCAACTCGCGATGAATTCCCCCAGCGGGGAATGCCGAGGGGAAAAAGGGAAAATTCTTGGAACCTACATCTCACGGTTCGATCTACTTACCTTGAGATGGTGTCGAAGTTTTTAGAAGTTATGAGAGAGACGATGGGGAGATTGAGATTCATTGATCCAACGACGAGGGTTTGCTTGGAGTGATTATGTAATTCCAGATGCCACACGGTGTTGGAGGAGGTATACAATGAACCACCCTACAAAAGATTTGATTGGAAATACCTTCAAGCGAGCTGTCGTTACGAAAAAGGTGGTGTTATTAACAAATTGTTATTAGCAGGTGGGTGGATATGTATATCACGTTTAGAGACATGAGGCATGAATAAGTTTTGAATATATTCACCCTCCTGGTAGGAGGGGGTCTTCGTGGCTCAGTGGGTAGGCACACTGAGCTAGCGACCTGCGAGTTGCAGGTGGCACAGGTTCGATTTCTGCCTGATGTATATCTTTCTTCTGTACCAGTATAACTTTCTTTATGTGTGTATGTCTATTACGTGACGTTGTCCTGTGTCTTGCGTAACATGGCCCTAGCACCAAAAAACCCGAACCTAACCAACCCTCCTGTTGGTTGTCTCGACTAGGAATCTCGTCATTAGCAAAACAGACCAAATTTTGATGGATGGTGAGATATTCCAGACCAAACTTTGATGGAATGGGATTTCTCACCATTAGAAAAGAACTGACTATATCCTGATCTCGTCATCATAACAAAATATTGGCAATATCTTGATGATGAGGTGTCTCATCATTAGCGAATTGGTCAGATCTTGATGAACGAGATATCTCATCATTAAGAAACTGGGCAATATCTTGATGGATGGGATATCTCGTCATTAGAAAGAAACTGACCAGATTTTGATCTTTTGATTACAAAAATATAACTGCAGCATCTTGATTGCGAGATATCGTCATTAGCAAAATTGGCCAGGTCTGGATGGCCGGAATATCTCATCGAAACCGTTTGGAGGATTGAAAAAATTCTTTTTAGGCGATATCGAACATTAGAATTGAGAGTCCTCCCCTGTTACTAGCAGTTACTCACAAGATCGAGTTCTTGGTCAGAAAGAACAAATATGATATACCTACTGGGATGGAGTGTTATTGAATTGAAATGGGAAAGTATTTGGGCATGAAATTGATATCGGGTCTTATTTGGCAATGGGCAACTGAGGCATTAATATACAGATGAACTAGATGAAACGGAGTGTGAAGAAGTGGAAATGGAAGGAGAGTAATATTTAACCGAGATTTTAGCCGAATAAAAATGAAAAGGTTTTATGCGGATAATGTATCGAGCGATAACGTCGCGATGTAGTGAATTACCGCAGAAAAGTGATTGCCTAAATTACCTGTTGCTTTAGATAGGTAGGTATTTTAATTAACTTTGCTCTGGAACAACACAACGGGTTATTGGTGACGGTCCGGGATCAACCCCCGAAGGGAAAGATCCGAAGACAACACCACGAAATTTTGAACCACGGCCAGATGACGAACCTGTTGCTTTAGAGAAGGATCGCCTTGACTCAATGGGTTTGATCACTGCCCTAGCAAACTGCAAGTTGTAGGCGGTGCAGGTTCAATTCCTCCCTGAGTGAATTTCTATCTCTGTCTTTAGTAACAGTAAAACTTTCCTTGTGTGTGTAAGTCCATAACATAGCGTTATCTGTCTTGAGTTTGGCACAGTTTGGCCGAAAATGGCCCTTGAGCATTGAAACCCAAAATCAAGCAACTTAAAATCTGACTAAGTATATTGATTTTGTAGTTTCCTGACATTAAATAAACCTTTTTCGCAGAAATACAATCCAAAGGTGTTATCTTTTAAAAATTAACGCTAAAATCATCACCTACATTATATACCTTTATAATTGTTTAAAATTATGCATTTTAGTTTTACTAATTCAAGTATCACTCTCCTGAGACGGTAGCACGTTGGAGTGGCGTGGAAGTTTGGAGAGTGGAGTGCCAGCTCAGGTGTGACCTCGCCATCTGACCGTGGTTCGAAATTATATGGTGTTGTCCTCGGTTCTTTCCCTCGGGTTTGATCCCGGACCGTCACCAATAGCCCGTCGTGTCACTCTAGTGCGACGTAAATTAAATACCTACTTAACTGAGTCGGTAGAGGACATTTTCGCAGACCGATCATTCGAGTCAGTCCGTAATTACAGAGAATTCAACACTAAACGTGGCAACATTTCAAACACCTTCAAGATTACTGGCACCTAGATCGAGAAGTTCCCGCTTTGAATCCGGGGAAAGACATGAATGTTTATCCTTCTAGTGTGAAGATGGCCAAATATGGCCCTTGTGCCATGAAACCCCAGAACCAACCAACTTTCTAGTGTGAATATGTGGCCTCCATAAACTGGGTTTTTCTTGAACATATGAAGTGTATGTGAGGTTCAATGTGAACCCACTCTCCTTGGTAACGCAAAGTGTTTCACAATTCTACCCTTATCGTTCCATTATAACTAAAAGAACTTTTAACAAGTTCGGTAGGTAGGTATTTTAATTAACGTCGACCTGGAGCAACACAGCATGCTATTGGCGACGGTATGGGATCATCTTCCGAAGGGAAAGATCCGAGTGCAACACCAAGTAATTTTTTAACAAGTTCGGAGTATTGGTACAAAACTCCTTTTAAGCACATTATCCATCAATTTAATTTTAATCTATACGCATGTTTACGGTTTCTTTTAATTTTAATCGGTTAAATAAAGTTAATGAAGTTAGTTGACCTTCCAAGTTGCCTCAACGAGATATTTCGTCCATCAAGATCTGACCAATTTTGCTAGGTATGAGATCGTCGAGACAAAACTGTCCTATTACTCCAAGGGAATGAAAATAAAAGCACGAAGAACATATCGTTTTCCCAGAACATGAGACAATTTGGAAAGTGTTCTTACATCAGAGGTTAGCCACAATATGGCAGTTTTCACGCAAAGATAAACCACCAGGAGAGTTGAGAAATAGGTTGAGAAATAGGCACCCTTCGGAACAGCAAGAACACACAATCTCCTGGTGAGTAATTCTACCAAGTCGTATAAGGAAAATATATTCTGGAGAAACAATTTAACCTGTGCCAAAGTAATGGCACTGAATAAGAACGGCAATCACCAAGCCCACATGAGGAATGAAATAAACACACATAAAAAAACGCGTGCCGCGGCATATGGCAGAAAGAAAAGCGCGCCTCCATAATGCGAAAAATCAGATTTCAGACCCCTTTGAGGGAGAATAAGCCCTTAATCTCACAATTTGCAGCCAAATGGAAGCCTTTTGTTTTTGAAGCTCTCCCTAATTACCACGTTTCGCCTGCTCTCTCCAAGATAAATTCCAACAGCCTTTTTATTGGTTGGCGTCGAACAATGCCATTTCGCTGATGCACCCCAGCCAGCCACTGCGCGCCCCCTAGTGATTATGTATCTATAGAGGGTGTTGTGTTTCGAAACTTTATGCACAAATCTTCAGTGAGAAACACGAAGTTAAAACGTGTTCGCTTAAAGTGGTATGTCCCCAAGCGCCATCTCGATTGGCTAGAGTCGAACTAAGGTGCGAAAATGGAAGACAGCAAGTGAGAAAGACATTATTTTCACACTTTTGCAGTATTGGTAAACTTGCAGATTCCCATAAGATGCCCGACAGCATAAATGCACACATGATAGTTTCCTAGCATTACAGTACATGCAATGATAGGAAATGCCCCGTATGATAGGGTAGCCCGGTTGGAAGAGTAGCGGATTAGTAACCGGAGGGTTGCGAGTTCGAAACTCGCCCCAACCGTCCAAAGACCGTCGTGTACCTTGGGGTATGATAAATCTGACGTCGCCTCAAATGTTCTCACGTTGGCCTGATGCAGAAGTTTGGAGAGTGGGATGCCAGCTCAGGTGCTGTCCTCATCGTCTGACCTTAGTTCAAAATTACGAGGCTTTGTCTTAGTTTCTTTCCCCTCGGGATTGCTCACGGACAGTTGCCAGAGGCCCGTCGTTTGCTTCAGTGCGACGTTATTTGAACTACCAACTACCTACCAAACAATTACAAATGTCCAAGTCATGACTAGGATTCAAATTCAAAGTAGACCAGTGAAAGTAGACCAAAGTAGAACAAAGACCAGAGTGCTAAAGACTCGTCTACCAATGGAATTAGCACGTTTAGATGATGTAGTTAGCTATAATTTTACTGCAGTTTATTAATGTACCTTCGCATACTTAATCCCTCATAAATTAGGTTCCACGGTAGCAATTGGAGAGTTGCGAGTTTGAAACATTCGATCTAACCAAAGTCCGTCATGCCATGGGGAGATGGTGCTCGTTAAATCTGTCGTGGCCTCAAATGTCCTCACGTTAGCGTGGTGTTGTACACTGCTGGCCACCCAAATTGCAACACCAAGAAAGACAAGAGATATCACAACAAAATTTATTTTGTAGATAACATGTTGACCAAGTATCAAATGATTAAATTTATAGACTTCTGTGAAGTGTGGTTCCTGCCAAAATCAGTAGCCAGAGTAGCCGCCATTGTTGGAGATCACCGCTGCCACACGCCTCGGCATTGATTCAAAGAGACTTTGGATGTGTTCTTGGGGTACAGCAGACCAAGCAGCTTCCACACGTTGCCAAAGTTGATCTGGTGTGGCAGCTGGGGATGTATTCTGGGTCAATCGTTGAGCAACCATGGACCACATGTTTTCTATCGGCGAAAGATCCGGAGAGCGAGCTGGCCAGGGAAGCAATTCAATCTGGCGATTGACGAAGAACCCTTGGACGTGTGGTCGCGCATTATCCTGTTGAAATATGGCTGTGGGCAAGCCCTGAAGGTAAGGAAGGACAACTGGCTCCAACACCTCGGAGATGTAGCGCTGGCTGTTTAAAGTACCGGCAATGCGTACTAGAGGAGTGCGAAAGTGATATCCAATACCGCCCCATACCATAATACCCGGTGCAGGACCAGTGTGGCGGTGCATAACGCAGCTGTTCAGCATCCTCTCTCCACGGTGTCTCCAGACTCGAATCCGACCATCGTGGTGTTGCAGACAGAAGCGTGACTCGTCAGTAAAGACAATTTCATTCCATTCTGCCGTCCACATCCTTCTTTCATCGCACCAGTGGCGGCGGAAACGTCTGGGGTTCTGCGTCAAGGGTAGACGAAGCAATGGACGTCTTGCGGACAGACCACTCTGCTGTAAATGGCGTCGAATGGTACGTGCAGACACTGGATGATGCGGTACAGACTGAATGTGCTGTGCTATGGTTCGTGATGTGGCTGAGCGATCCGTCACTGCCATACGCACAATATGCCTGTCATCACGTGAAGTGGTGCACTGAGGTGGATGCGATCGAACACGTCGGTCCGTCGTACCCTCCTGCATCCAACGATCACATATCCGCATTACAGTTGTTTGGTTTCGTCCAACACGACTACCGATTTCCCTGAAAGATAATCCACAATCTCGGTAGGCCACTATCCTTCCTCTGTCGAACTCAGATACTTGATCAAAAGATGATCGCTGTTTTCTACGAGGCATAATTGATCGTTTTTTTTAAAAAACCACAAGAAAAACACAATTGCCGTACTTGAAATCGTCGAAATCTCCAAGCCTTAAATAGCGCTTTGAAGTGGCGCCACAGGCGCGCGTGATGTGCGTCTGCGCTGAAATTCTAATCATTTGCATATCTCACCTCCGCTAATGCATGTTGTAAATTTCATATTATTTGCATGCTTCCTTCAGGGTGTTGCATTTACGGTGGCCAGCAGTGTATTTCGGAAAGTCGGCTGCATGCTCAGATGTTGATCTTGTCATACATTCGTGATTCAAAATGACGAGGTGTTATCCAAGGATCCTTCCCTTCGGGATGGATTCCGGACCGTAATCAATAGCTCGTTGTGTTGCTCCAGTGCGACGTTAATTCAACTACCTCCTCCTCCCCATATGATAGGCGCATGTTAGGCAAGCAGAGTGATACATGTTACATGTACTAAGTCAGCGTCTAGAATAACGATCACCTAATACTGTCAAGCTATAGAAGTGTAGGTGGCGCTTGCTGTCATACATTCCTGCCATTCTAAGTCATGTTACCACCAATTGGATTCAGAACGTCCGCTTCAATTGCATTCTCATTCAAATGCGATTACGTGGACTTGTGTTCCTTACCTCCCGTGACGCAGTAGGTTGGTTCAATGCGTTAGCAACCTGCAAGCATCGACCTTAAAATGAAATAGACGGAGCATGTGCCCGCAGCTTTATATTATGTCTTCCAGTTTCTCGGTTTGAGAATCTGTCACGTAGTTGTGGGTAAAAGCGTGACTCCCGATTGGTTAAAGTGATTATCCATCGTGTTCAAAAACACTAGTCTGAGCTTCCATAGGCTAAGTCGATTTGTGATTTACCTTTCAGAGATCTTAAAACAGCGACTACGCCCACATGATCCGTCTATTTCATTTAAAGTCGATGCTTGCAGGTTGCTAACGCATTGGGTCAGCCCACTGTGCCACGGGAGGTAGGCAGAGCACGTTGGTTGTTTAGGCGTAGGGGTTATTTGGTTCAGCTGCGCCAAACAAGACAACTTTAAGTAAGAAACCATAGATTATAGCTATAAAATCTTGCTTGATTTAAGACAGAATTCTCGTTAAAGCATATAACATAATGTTTCAGGCTGTCGTAAATATATTTCATCCATTAATTCAACAAAATGCGTAGGAAAAGAAGAATTTTTAGTGGATATTTTATGCCTATGAAAAGCATGCATCTTATTTATGACCAATAGTCAATACAATTTCGATTATGATACCATGCAAATTTCTAGAATACATTTTAGTACGTGGTACTCTTGGATTATATTCCGAAATTTCTATTTAAGTATTCTATACACGTTTTAGAGTCATGAAATATAATTTACGCCTGTGGGGGAAGTTACGACATGTTAGGGAGAAGGTGCGTAAATCTGAGTAGAACATATTTGAGTTTCCCTTTATGTAGTTTGTTTGCACGTTTAAGTAGGTCGTTGGCTCTGTTTGCTGAAAATCTTTAAAAATTAATTAAAACTGAGGGAATACTAATATTTTGTTAGTCTTAAATGAAACTACAAGACAGATGACGCGTATTACGCACGTGTTTAAAATTAAGCTTTGTTGAGTGAGTAAAATGTAACATTTCTTCTACATATGAAGTGGAACACTCAGCTATATTTTGCTTTAGTATGCTCTGTTAAAAAGTCCGCTTCAAATAGAGAAGGAATGTTACATCTCTATATACCTTTTCTCAATACCTGAATAAAAATCTTCTTTTATACATGCAGTGAAGGTAGGTAGATAGTTCAATTAGCATCGCACTGGAGTTCCGTCATCGGGCAATTGGCGACTGTCCGGGATCCATTCCGAAGGGAAAGGTCCGAGGACAGCGCCTCATCCTTTTGAACCATGGTCAGATGACGAGGTCAACAACTGATCTGGTACCCCATTCTCCAAACTTCCGCACCACTCCAACTTGAGTAGGTCATGACAGATTTAAGGTGAGGCGTTCGTTATCACTGTTCGAAAGAAGCATCCTATTGCAAAAACAGTTCTTCAGAAATCGAGTTTAAATTTTGGAAACGTGTTTGTCTATGGAGACAGTACCTAACCCAAACCAAGTTGAAAACTATTTCGAATATTTACAAGATCTTGGTATCGTTTGAAAGCTAAGGGGTTGGACACTATTTTGAATTATTAAAAAATATATCGATATTTTGGTCAATTTTCGTGATTTCTAGTGTATACATACACCTTAACGCGAAGTACCCCACACGTATACAAGTCTTTGGTTGGACTTAATTACGAACTCGCAACCATCCGGTTGCCAATCCGCAACTTTTTCAAATCGGGTTACCGCGGCCCACTTTTTGATTAAGATATTCTTTAATGGTGCAAAACTTACGTATACGTAAGACAACAAGAGTAATCGACTTGAGCCCTGTAGACATGTTATTTAATTCTGATCAACTATGGGGTAACCAGGTTGGAGGATTATCGAATTAGCAACTAGAGGGGTGTGAGTTCGAAATTCGGTTCAACCAAAGACAGTCGTATACACGGGGACTGGTTCACCTTAAATCTGTCTTTTCCTCAAATGCGCTCACGTTGGCGTGGTGTGGAAGCTTGGAGAGAGGGGTGCCAAGCTCAGGTGTTGACCTCGTCATCTGGCTATGATTCAAAATGAGGTGTTGTCTTCGGATCTTCGCCAATAGCCTATTTTATTGCTCCAGTGAGACGTTAATTCAACAACCTATCTATCTATGTATATAATTAGTGCCACATTAACTTTCGAAACCTGGTTTCGCTGGCGTCGAAACCCACCCTGTAGTGGCCAGCCTTTGATACAAAAACCTGCACCAAATTTACATCAGTTCTGTGCAAGGGACAAGTTGTTTTTCCTACTTGGATATTCATTCCTCATTGAAGGGGCCGCGGTGGCCCGGTTGGAAGAGTAACGGACTAGCAACCGAAGGGTTGCGAGTTCGAATCCAGCCAAACACCGTCGTGTACAAAGGGGGCTGGTGCACGTTAAATCTGTCGTGGCCTCAAATGTCCTCACGTTGGCGTGGTGTGGAAGTTTGGAGAGTGGGGTGCCAGCTCAGGTGTTGCCTCGTCATCTGACCGTGGTTCAAAATTACGTGGTGTTGTCCTCGGATCTTTCCCTTTGGGATTGATCCCGGACCGTCACCAATAGCCCGTTGTGTTGCTCCAGTGTGACGTTAATTGAAATAACAATAACAATAACAATAACAATCCTCATTGAAGTTAACAAAGCACAGACGATACTAAATCGCAAACTCATTCCCTCCCTTCACCATACTTTGAAGTTCCATAATGAGTCCCTCCCTTTCTTAATGGATCGCGGTAGCCCGGTTGGAAGAGTAACTGATTAACAATCGGAGTGTTGCGAATTCGAATCCAACCAAAGACCGCCGTGTACAAAGGGGGGGAGGTGCACGTTAAATCTGACGTGGCCACAAATGTCCTCACATTGGCGTGGTGTGGAAGTTTGGAGAGTTGGGCGCCATCTCAGATGTGTCCTCGTCATCTGACCGTGGTTCAGAATTACGTGGTATTGTCCTCGGATCTTTACCTTTGGGTTTGACCCCGGACCTTCGCCAATACCCCGTTGTGTTGCTTCAGTGTGACGTTAATTAAGAACCTACTTTTACCTACCCTTTCTTAACCTCTATATCCCTTCCATGCCTCAGATTCGGAGCCTCGTTTTCAAACTGACGAGATGCTGTTCTCGGATCTTTCCCATTGGGACTGATCTCGGATCGTCATCAATAGTCCGTTGATATACTCCAGCCCGACATTAATTCAACTACCTACCTGTGATACTCTACTTTTTTCTGGTGGACGTTAAATGTCGTTAGCTCAAATGTCCTCACGTTGGCGTGGTGTGGAAGTTTAGAGAGTTCAGTGCCAGCTCAAGAGTGTCCTCGGCATCTGACCGTGGTTGAAAATTACGTGGTGTTGTCCTCTTATCTTTCCCTTCGAGTTTGACTATCACCAATAGTCTGTTGTGTTGCTCCAGTGCGACGTTAATTAAATACCTACTTTTTTACCTACCCTTCCTTAACCTCTATATCCTTTCCATGCCTCAGATTCGGAGCCTCGTTTTCAAAATGGTGAAATGTTGTCCTCAGATTTTTCTCTTTAAAATTGATCCCGGATCGTCATCAATAGTCCGTTGATATACTCCAGTGCTACATTAATACAACTACCTACCCGTGATAAACTACTTTTTCTATTAGAGAAGTTGATAATTACTTCCTCCAGAACGACTGCACATACAGGGAATCAAACCAACCTGTCTTCTGAGTGAATAGTGACCCTAATGCATTCGTATCACATTATTTCCAGCTTAAATCTCAAGAGCCCCTCATAATACATTCGCCAATTTCCATTCCATGCTTATCGCTACTCGCGCGTGCACGTTCTCTCTGTAGATCTCTGCTCAAAGTTCCGAATTCCAGCCAGGAAAGGATTCGGAGGAATTCTCTGTAAATGCAACCCGAATTCTCATGAAAAGCTATTTGCATCTTATTGCGTAGGACGGACTATTAAAGTGAATGCGGAATCAGGAGACGGTGATGCCATTTTGCCGAGGGAAATATTGGCGTATTCTTCAAATATTTCCGACAGAAATCAATGGTAGGTGGGCCTGGAGGCTATTTCCTGGGATGATTTGTCCTGGTGGTGAGCCGGGAAAAGAATCGGAGGGAATTTTCCTGAAGCATATTTGATTGCAATTTTCGGATTCTGGTGCTGAGGGATTGGAAGGCATTCGAGAACGTTTTGGATGGAGCTTGCTGAATTTAGATTAATTCTATCTCGTTGTAGCTTCGCAGGGATGGACAAAGGAGGTTTGCCTTTCTATCGAAACTACGTAGTGTTGCATTTCTGTTTGTATTAAGTTTCATCGAGGAACGCACGGTTAAAAATGTGGAGTGGAAATGAACTTTCGATTTTCAGTGTTAATTTAGGATGATGAGGTTTGTCATTGTATTGGAAATGTCGAGTTACGTCACATTAGAAATTTCTGTAGCTTTCATGATAAGCGAGGAACATAAAATTAAAAAACCAATTTGATAATAAACTTTAAATTTTCAATGTTAATAAATTTAGGATATTATAAGGTTTGCAACTGTATTTTAAATGTCGAGCTTCATCACATTAATAAGGTAATAAATTTGGAATGAAAATAAATTTTTAATTTTGATTGTCAATACACATTTTGAATTCAAGAGCAACATTTACAGAAACTGAAAGTGGAAAATAAACAAATCATATGGAACGTAAAAATTTTAAACCAGTTAACTTAATTTTTAGTTGACAATGGTTACGAATATGACAAACGGTGCTCTTTTGAAACTGTAGAGAAACGTAAGTATGGTTTCTGAAATCATTCGCAGAATCGTAACTTCAAATATCCTATTTTGTTGGTTTGATCCCGGACCTTCGCCCGATGTGTTGCTCCAGTGCGGCGTTAATTAAAATACCTACGTACCTACATATATGTTGGAGAAGGATTTCTGTCAAGTTAAATACAGAGGGCGCTAGTGTTTCTGTAACTTCTATCAACTTGGAGCGTCGCTCGACATGTTAGTCGAATGCAATTTTAACATGGCGCGAATACAGAAAATTAATACCAGACATTGTCTATGGCGATAAATCCAATTAGTTCTACACCGTAAGTACTTTTCTTCTCAGGATGTTTTAATTTACACTGAAATATCCACTCATACACATTATATGTCTATAAGCACAAAAGCAACGAAATAATTGTGGACTTGCATTGAAGCAACGAATTAAATGATTAATTAATAACTAAATGAAGGTTAAATTATCTGACGTCACAAGATTTTCTAATAATGTGGGTGCCGTCGAAGCTCAGTGTGGGTATGTCCGATGCGCTAGCAACTTTCGAGTTGCAGGTGGTGCAGGTTCCATTCCTGTCTGTTGCATTCCTCCCTGGGTGTATTTCTCTCTTCTGTGTCAGTAAAACTTTCATTGTATGTGTATGTCTATCACGTGTAATTGTATTGCTTGTGTCTAGCGCAACATGTCTAAATATGTTCCTTGCGCCATAAAACCCCCAAACCAAACCATATCTAATAGTGTAATGTTGCTTTTTTCCCTACATCACACATTACCATATCGATTGGTAAAAAGAATCCTACGTAAGATTCTAATGCTCAAGAAGGGCGCAACTGATTAGAAGTCATGCAGGAAGGATTGAAGATTGCAAAACGGATATATGCGTGTGAACCTCTCAGAATTCAGTAAGAATTTTCATTAGTCCTAAATACTTTTGGGTCAGCGGTAGCCCGGTTGGAAGAGTACAGGATAACAAACTGGAGGGTTGCAAGTTCGAAACTCGGTATAACCAAATACAATCGTGTACATTGAGGCTGGTGCACTTTAAATCTAACGTGGCCTCAAATGCCCTCATGCTGGAGTGGTTCTGAAGTTTGAAGAGTGGGATTGCCCGCTCAGGTGTGACCTCGTCATCTGACCGTGGTTCAAATGAAGAGCTGTTATCCTCGTGATGGATCCCAGACCGTCATCAATAGTCCGCTGTGTTGCTCCAGTGTGACGTTAATTCAACTTCCTACCTACCCAAATGCTTATTCAAGACTTCAAGGAATCGATACCATTTTGTGACGGACCATAACAGCTCTCTTTGCAGCCCAGTTATACACACATCAATTCATCGATCACGCACGGAAAAAAATAACAAATCGATACTATTAGCCGCCGGTCCCTCCAAGCGGCAATGACGGCCCAAAGACACGAACGGGAAAAAAGGGATAACTTCTCCCCAAAGGTGAGCGAAAAGGGGAAAAACAAAAAGGAAAGAGGGAAAAAACGATGACGGCCGAGATGAAAGGTTGTAGGATGCAGTCATGCATACGCCTGGACAGAGAGACGGACTTCTCGCTCAAGCGTGAGATTATATTCTTCAGGAAGGGGAGAATCTTTTACGTGCAGGAAGGGAAAGAACTCACACAGAATGATGAACTAATTTTCTTTCGAAATTTTTCAGGGGGGTGAGAAAGGAGAAAAGGCACGAATGGCAATGTAAGCGGAAGGTAAAAAAAATGAGGAAATTAATTTTTTTCACTTCCCTTTTTTACTGCTCGAAAATTGATTCCGAAATTGAAACTATGGCAGATTTGTTACGCTTGAACAGACGTATCGGAGTTTTGTTGTTGCATCAATGAGCTAGAGGAGACGTCATTTTTGCGTAAGAGATACATCACTTCCTCTCCAGCCGTGATTTGATTTAGTTATTTGTGTTTTCATAGGCTGGAATTGCAAAATAACGCCATAAATCTGACGGGAAGTGTTAGAACTTTCTTTTTCATGTCGGGAGGGAAAGGAGCTTGGTTCTTAATGCAGCTCATCTATCGTTATGCAGTTGTTTTGAACTAAGGAATTTGGAGCAGTGTCTTGGATCTTTTACATTTGAGAGTAATGCCGCTATTATCAGTGCTGTGGTGTGTTGGGCAATAGTTTTTACTTTAACTTTGGAGAATCTTTTACATTTGAGAGTAATGCCGCTATTATCAGTGCTGTGGTGTGTTGGGTAATAGTTTTAACTTTACTTTGGAGAATCTTTTACATTTGAGAGTAATGCCGTTATTATCAGTACTGTGGTGTGTTGGGCAATAGTTTTAACTTTAACTTTGGAGAATCTTTTACATTTGAGAGTAATGCCGCTATTATCAGTGCTGTGGTGTGTTGGGCAATAGTTTTAACTTTAACTTTGGAGAATCTTTTACATTTGAGAGTAATGCCGCTATTATCAGTGCTGTGGTGTGTTGGGCAATAGTTTTAACTTTCACTTTGAAGAATCTTTTATATTTGAGAGTAATGCCTCTATATCAGTGCTGTGGTGTGTTGGGAAATAGTTTTAACTTTAACTTTGGAGCATTTTCAATCTCGACTCAGAACTGCAAGAATTTAATTTCCTCATCTCTATTTCAGCTTGAATCAATAGGTACGACTGAATATAAAATTCACTTTCTATAAAAATAACTTTAAAAAAATTTTAATGAAATTATCTTGCGCTAATTTTAACAGCTATTTACAGAAAAAAATGCTACATTTATTATTCACGTGGATGCGCATTTAAAATCGGAACAGGGGGCATGAAAAATCGAGCGTTACCAAAAAGCGTTACAACTGTTTTGTCTTATGACTTAAGAACTAGAAGAAAAATCCTGAAGATAAATATAGCATCGTATAGACAAAAGGTGTTCGGATGTCCGTACTTGACATAACCTTCGGACCGAGTGCTCATGTGCAATGAGAACTGGGAGAGGGTCCTCGATATCTCGAAATTCTACGGTGCTGGGCAAGCTCTGGGGGCCTTGCCCAGCATCGTAGCCTTGAATTGCGTGGACTGCGTAGTTGGTGTCATCCAAAAGCTGCCTAACTGCGCTACAATCACAAGCCTTTAATCAGTAAAATTATCCTTTAATATTAATATCAAACTGTACTTTAACCGTTCAATCAAAATCCAAATTCGAAACAATCGAAACTTCCTATGTCTGCTTTATTCATTCCACAATCCAACATCAGGCCCGAATATTCACGTCAAAACTACGGGTTGTGTCTGTCCTGACACGAGCTAACATTTCATTATTTTATGAATATTCATCCTTTAGGAGTATAGATACAACGTATCAACAAACACCAGACACATTCTACCATTGGGTTATAGCAATAGGTTACAGTCGTCATCCTCCCATTCAATGTAACTTCGAATGTCATTCATCTGATAAGCTATAATTCAGCCTAATTTTCTCTGTGTCAGGACTCGAGCCCTGAATTTGGATTCCTCCCGTGGCATTAGAGTGCACAATGGTAAATTATTAATGGGCAAACTAAGGACTTGAGATTCAAGGATGGCGTTAAGATCTCCAGATGTCCTTGGTCCACAAGCCTTTCAACCCCTGCCCACTTTATCGATTGCATTGGTGATTCCGTGGGCCAGTTTGTCTTGGATCAGGAGAAAGTTGCCTCTCTTTTAGAGCGACATGGTCTTATGGGGACCTGGTTTAGGCTTATCCTGAGCCTTGGGGATAAGAAACAACAACGGCAAATTATGGCTCTATGCTTACATACCAGGACAACAGTAGTATCGGAAATAGCTAATAATTTATCAAAGCTATTATAACCTTTATTCGAGAATTCGAAACCAATTCTAAATCGAAACATTCTTGAGTTTTATTGACAGCAGTGGTTTTCAAACTACGAGTATATATATATGAGATGTATCACCTTCACTACTACATGAATCTCTGACAGTGCGCAAAAAATTGCTGCACTGGATGAAGAATCAACCTTTAGAGTGGTCAAAATCAGTCAAAATAAAAATTTATAGAAAAAACAGAGCGAATTAAATATTTAATTCAATTGAATTTATCGATTGTCACGTGATTTCCGAGTATGTAATGTTGCTTCTGCATCACAACACACTTAATGATCAAATAATCGCCTCTTTCTAAAGAATACATGGATTCTATCAACCTTTAGAAAGGTTCTATTGCTCTTTCCTTGTAATAGAATCCTTTTTAAATTGGTCTGGGAGGACATTTTGAAGCCATGCAGGAAAAACTGCAGTATGCAATGTGAAATTATGTGTGTGAGCCCCTCCATGTGTGTTTTTGTATGGATTCTATTATGTAAAAGGAAGCCATAATTCTAAAAATAAAATATTTTGAGAAAAAAATTTACTAAACAATACGTTCATATATTGTAGTAATTTCATATGAATATTTCATATGAATATTTCATATGTATATTAAATTCGCTTTCGTAGATAGTTGGTGCTAATAACAATCGATTTTGCAAAAAATTATGTCAATTATAGCAAAACTTTAGCGTAGAACACTAAACCAACCACTTATCCATTGGTTCCAAGTGCTTTAGTACTTTCAGATCCTAAAATGCTTGCTTCAAGGGAACTCATTTGATAATGTTATCCCAAGTGTTGTTGGGCCGCAGTAGTCTGGTTGGAAGAGTAACGGATAGGAACCGGAGGGTTGTGAGTTCGAATCCGACCAAAGACCACCGTGGAAAAAGGGGGCTGATCCACGTTAAATCTGTCGAGGCCTCAAACGCTCCCATGTTTGCGTGGTGTGGAAGTTTGGAGAGTGGGGTGCTATCTCATGTGTTCCATCGTCATCTGACCGTGGCTCAAAATTAAGTGGTGTTGTCCTCGGATCTTTCCCTTTGGGATTGATCCCGGACCATCTCCAATAGTTCTTTGTGTTGTTCCAGTGCGACGTTTATTAAAATACCTACTTACCCAAATGTTGCCTTTGCTGCATGAACAAAAAATAATATTGTATTATAATGGAAAAAGAATAATAAACTTTTAAACTAGTACCAATATTAGAACGATCTCACTTAATAACCATTATTCCCAAAAGTTTTAGAAATTTTTAGTTCCTAAAAGAATTAGCGGTGTGGAGCAATTTATCACCGATCGCTGACTGCCTAGAGAAGAAGACATAAAAGTCATAAACATAAATTATGAAAAACATTTAAAAGGTCTCCGAAAAAAAGCAACCGAAAAAGGTAAAGAATCCTCACGATCGAATCCACGTGATTTGTTCTTTTTGAATCCAAAAGAACACCCATAAATCACATCCTTCGATGTTGGCGGGTTATGGAAAGTCGTTTCACCCCTGACAGGAAGTGCTGTAGGGTACAAAATATAGCCCGAAAACAAATAACTAGTATAGAGAGCCAAAAATAACAGAACACTTTCCAATTTTCCCAACAGCAAAAAGAACAGCACAAACTTTTACGATCCTATTTTCCCCTCGCGCCATTTTGTTCTCCATCGTTAAGTACTCGCCGTAATTCAGATATGTACAATAACTGGCCGACTTGAGTTTGAAAGGGGGTGCCCGGGGGATAGGGAAATGCGCATTTTTCTGATTTACGGTTCCACGGGTCGGTGGTATTGCGGAGAGTTTTATTTGATTATGCCTCTTTTTGTATGACTTATGAGCCCTCCGAATGAAATCTCAAACGGCCGATAAATAAGAAGAGTTGAAAGTGTCCGGTCTGCGAATTGCCCGAACTGGAGCGTGGCCCACTTAGAATATGTTTCTGAAGTATTTATAGTTGGTGGGCGCGAGACTGTTTGGAAGTGAAAAAAGCATTTGCAGTTCGGGATTTATGTCCGATCATTCATCTCTCACTTGCTCTATAAGTGGTTCTGAAATGGATATTGTTCGGCAATAACTCTGAGTCCTTTGTTTATATATGAGAGACAGCTTGTGCTGGAATGGTAGGGGAGCGGAGAGATTAAGTCGTTAGTTTGGCTGCCGTTTTCGAGAATTGGGCTGCTGATGCATTTGGAAAGTTTTATTTTCTGAAGACTGATCCTCTTAGGCATCTTGAGCGTCTTCAGCCATGATAAAATGATCATCCGAAGGCCATTGATGCTTATTGAATGTCAACTCAAGTCAATAAGTCTAGTCACCAGTACAGATGCATTGTAGGGGACGTTCAATTTTATGAGCGATTTGAAGCCAATTCTGGTAACGCGTATTCGTTCTTGTTTTACAACTTTCGGTGTGTCGACCCTTTAGAATTGGTGACATATTTTTACTTGGCTACAAAACATCCCCTACAATGTATATTAATCCAGTCATCAAAGTACAGAGATAGCAAGGTATTTCTATTGAAAGCAAATTGACGAAACGTCTCCTACAATGCATATCAATCCCAGTCATCATATTACAAAGATGATAGGTGAAGGTATTACTATTGAAACTCAATAGTGTGAAAAAGATCCCTTATAATGCACATTAACCCAGTTATCAAAGTACAATACAAAGATGATAGATCAAGGTATTACTATTGAAACCCAAATTGACAAAACGTCCCGTACAATGCATAGTAACTCAGTCATCAAAGTAAAAGATGGTAGGTCAAAGTATTATTATTGAAACTCAATTGAAAGATGTCCCCTACAATGCATATTAACAGTCACCAAAGATGATAGATCAAGGTATTACTATTGAAACCCAAATTGACAAAACGTCCCGTACAATGCATAGTAACCCAGTCATCAAAGTACAAAGATGGTAGGTCAAAGTATTATTATTGAAACTCAATTGCAAGATGTCCCCTACAATGCATATTAACAGTCACCAAAGATGATAGATCAGGGTATTGAAACGCAAATTGACAAAACAATGCATATTAGCTCAGTCACCAAAGTACAGAGATGTCATGTCAAGGTATTACCATTGAAACGCAAATCAAATCTTCACTCTTCGGGGATAGTGAGGTTGAAAACAAAACAACTCAACTCCGCTTTTTCATGTCATCCCTTCCATCCTGAGCCCCTTCCAAAGTGGAATCCTTCTACTTCACCCTCTCCCCCAAAACTACCCTAAACAACTCCTTTTCATAAAATTAATCTTTGTCAACTATTTCACTCCGTTTGTCCCAGCTCGGCCGTTTAGCCTCTGATAAACGCCATTAATGCTCATTGCAAAGTCAACTCCCCGAGCAGTCTTAAAGCGACATCTCGTATAATCACTTTAAAAGGGCAGCGCACACTGGAGCTATCCTGACGAGAAATCCACCAGAATTTAAATCTCTCGCTGTCTCTCCCCTCTTAATCCCTCGGCTGTCCAAAGAAGGGGGGCGACGCAATTAAGGGCTGGAATCCCCCCGGGAAGATGGAGCGTGACAATTAAAGCTACTCCCTCCGTTCGGGAAATCTTAATTGGTAAGGAAATGGCTCCGAAAATGAAAACCTTTCGTTACTCGTGGAATGGATGGGAGAGGTTTTATTGGATTAAGATGTTTTCTGCCGTGTTCCGGGTGGGCGGGGCTATGGAGGATGTGGGAGGGGACTTTATTTGAATGAGGGATATTCTTTTTGCCTTTGTTTTTTTTCAACGCCATTGTTGTTATTGATTGACGACAATGGTAAGGGTAATTGGTTTATCGAAATGGGGTAGAGGAAATGGAATGAACAGAAAAATTTGAGTTTATATCTCATTACTTTGAAAACTAAATAAAAATATGTTTTGCACATAATAATTTTTCGTTTAGTACTTACAGATATTTTCCCTCGGGGGCATATCTTTAGGTGTGCACGGGCTTCACGACCCCGAAGTAACCTAGTGATATATTCTTTTCCCATGGGGCCTCTGGTAAACATGGGGTCACGACTATAGTATGTCCAATGCTATCTTTCTCTACTTAACTCCATCCTTTCTTTTCACAATTACTTGACATTGTATGCATTGTGTTTGGCGCAGCTGATCCAAAAAAGCTTAAGCCAAATAACCCAAAACCAACCAACCTTTCCATTATTTAGAACAAATTGAACACGTCTATTTTTCGGCTCTTCAAAAATACATCATGTGCTAAGCGTAGATATAAATTAATGCAAACTAAGGTAATGATAGGCATTTTAATTAACGTCGCACTGAAGCAACACAACGTTCAGACTACTGAAACGATATGAACTGAAAAATTTAAATTTTTGTTGGATGCAGTTTATAACATACTAGTTTTAAAACCATCAACCTGAGTGGCGTCTCTTTTTCCTTAGCAGTTTTCTTGCATTGTTTAACAGCTTTTTGAGTTTCGTCTACTACACGTGATTGGATTCTTTCCTCGTCCGAATGCTTGGCTCATGGCAGCTTATTTTTAATGTATCTAAACAATATAATTAATCCTCTAGTACAAAATCCTTTACATCACTGTTCCTAGAGTTTACTTGAGACCATCCATCCCTCCTCTGGAGCGACTTCGGCTGGATGGGGAGAAGGGGCTGAGCCCCCAATTAACCCTCCAGGTGGTTTCAACGAGATATCTCGTCCATCAATATCTAACCAATTCGCTAATGACGAAATATCTCGTCAAAATACTATCGCTATTTTTTTATAATGACGAGAACAAGATCTGGCCAGTTTTCTTCTAATGGCGAGATATCTCGTCCATTAAGATCTGACCAATTTTTGCAAATGATAAGATGCCTCGTCATCAAGATATTGGCGATACTTTTTGTAATGACGAAATCAAGATCTGGTCAACTTTCTCCTAATGGCAAGATATCTCGTTCATTAAGATCTGACCAACTTTTGCAAATGATAAGATGCTTCGTCATGAAGATATTGCCGATACTTTTTATAATGACGAAATCAAGATCTGGTCAGCTTTCTCTTAATGGCGAGATATCTCGTTCATTAAGATCTGACCGACTTTTGCAAATGATAAGATGCCTCGTCGTGAAGATATTGCCGATACTTTTTATAATGACGAGTTCAAGAACTGGTCAGTTTTTTCTAATGGTGGGATATGTAGTCCATCAAGATGTGTTTAGTTTTTATAAGTGACGAGTTACCCCGTAAAGACAACCACCAGCAGGCTTAACAAAACAATTTATCCCACTGCCTTACAGTTTACATGTTTTAAATCTATCTTTGTCTTGGGCTTGATGATTTTTTAAATGTTTTGTACTTTTATTGAGTTATATCCTGTCTTGTGTTTGACGCAGCTTGCCCGCTTTTGGACATTGCGCCATAAAACCCTAACATCCAATTCCAATGCCTACAGAGCTAATAGGAGTAATGGTTTCAAGACAAAATAAAACGAAACGTCAGATTTTCTGTTGTATCTTCAATTTATTTATCGAAAAGTTAATAATACCAACCAAACACAGTCCATCTGATAAAGTGAAAAATATCTAAAGCAGCGTTTCCCAAATTATGGTGGTAGCCAGTTAGTACAGGTGGTGGATTAGCAACCGGAGAATTACGAGTCAGAAACTCGATCCAACCAAGACCGTCGTCTATGTGCGGGCTGGCGCACGTTAAATTTGTGGTGGTCTCAAGTGGCCTCACATTGGCGTGTATGGTAATTTGGAGAGTGAGCAAGTACCAGCTCAGGTGTTGAACCGTGGCTCAATATGACGAGGTGTTTGTTGTTCACGATCTTTCCCTTCGGAATGAATCCCTGATCGTAGTCAATAGCCCATAGCGTTAATTCAGTGTGACGCAAATTCAACTACCTACCCAAATTGTGGTTTACGGGCAGATATTGGTTGGCGGACAGCTTCAAATATCGGACATACAAACACAAGGAAAGCTTTACTAATACAAAGTAGAAAATACGCTCAGGTTAAGTTACAGAAATCAAACCTGTTCCCTCTGCAACTCGCAGTTAAATGTCTTAAGGGTTAGGGTAGGGTAGTTGAATTCACGTTGCACTGGAGCAACACAATGGGCTATTGGCGACGGTCCGGGATCTATCCCCGATTGGAAAGATCCGAAAATTTATTTAGGATATTGTGTTAGAGACTATTGAAGCCTTATTATTCCTAAGTTGATTATTTCCTTTAAGTTGAGGCCCTTCGTCAATAGCTCCCGCGCGACGTTAATTGACTACCTACCTTTAATTGGAGCATGAAATTAAATACGATAGATTGTAAAAAATTTAAATAGTTTCCAGCAATCTTAGTCATTGTTATTTTCAATTTGCTCCATTAAAATATTTTTCGGAATAACTCAACATATATACCTATCTAATTAGCTCTCGTGTAGGAAGCATAGACCTTAGAGAATCCAACCTAGACTAAAGTTATTCAAATAGGTTTATCAACGATACGTAACACTAATTACTTTAAATATACACATTTTACTGTTGTTGCAAAGTTTTTTCACAGTTGGCAAAAGTTATATCAATGTAGCCTATCACCACGATCCTTAACGTTTCAATTATTTCCATTTTGCACCCGCTTTGTTTAAGTATTCGTTTATAAATCTGAAGAGTTTGGTGCACACTAAAGTGAAAGAAAAAAGATCTTAAACCAAATGATGGGAATAATTAGCGTTTGTGAAGTGCCCGGGCAAAACTGGGAAAGTTAAAATAAAAGCGAAGTCGTGGTAGAACCCCGCTTCCTTGCACTCAATTTGCAGCTGTTGAAATCAGTTGATAGGTCATTACAGCAATGCAATTAGTGACGTCGAACAATACGTGATGCTTGCTCAGTGAAAATCGAACTTTTTCAGAATGTCCTAACGAAACCCATTCCGAAAGAAATTCTCCAATTTCACAATTCTGGTATGAAGTTAATTGGGAGTCTAATTATTATAATTCGGAACTAGAAATTTCTGAAATTAGGTGCAAATGAATGTCCTTTCCGAAAAACATTTTTAACCAAATGCAATTAGTTCTTCGTGTTTCAATCCACAAGTACGTTTGGGCCCGCTTTTTTATAACGTTTCTGAGTTTCCGATATGTGAAGAGCTCTTGAAACTAGTTTTCTCCGGCGACAAATTGAGGGAATTCTAAAAATGTATTACTGGTTCTCTAATTAAAAGGATGGAACTGGTTTTATTTTTAAAAGAATGAATTTTGTGTGGAGAGTTCATGAGCATTAGTTCGTATATATTCGACACAATTTATTGATCCATCCAGGTCATAATATTTGTTTCGTTTTGGTGAAAAGGTGGAACCAAAGGACCTCTTCATTGTCTCAAATAAATTTGAAGTATTAGATATATTAGTTTATGGAAGCGATATTTGCAACCGCGGTAGCCCAGTTGGAAAAGTAGCGAATTAGCAACCGCAGTAGCCCAGTTGGAAAAGTAACGAATTAGCAACCGCGGTAGCCCAGATGGAAAAGTAACGAATTAGCAACCGCGGTAGCCAAGTTGGAAAAGTAACGAATTAGCAACCGCAGTAGCCCAGTTGGAAAAGTAACGAATTAGCAACCGCAGTAGCCCAGTTGGAAAAGTAATGAATTAGCAACCGCAGTAGCCCAGTTGGAAAAGTAACGAATTAGCAACCGCGGTAGCCCAGTTGGAAAAGTAACGAATTAGCAACCGCAGTAGCCCAGTTGGAAAAGTAACGAATTAGCAACCGCAGTAGCCCAGTTGGAAAAGTAACGAATTAGCAACCGGAGTGTTGCGAGTTCGAAACCCGATCCAACCAAAGTCGTGTATCGAGGGGCTGGTGCACGTTAAATCTATCGTGGCTTCAAATATTGGCGTGGTGTGGAAGCTTGGAGAGTGGGGTGAACCAGCTCAAAGTGTTCACCTTGTAATTTGAGCGTGGGTCAAAATTTCGTGGTGTTGTCTTCGGATTTTTCCTTGGGGATAGATTCCGGACCGTCACCATTGGCCCTTTGTGTTGTTCCAATGCGAAGTTATAATTAACTACCTCCCACTTGAAAATCGTTGCAACGATATTGTGTACGATTTATTTCGTTTCAACAGTTTGGTTTGAAGCTTTTAACAAGTGTCTTCACAAAGAATTTGAAATAATTAGTCGTATAAATAATTTTTAGTATTATTTTTGTATTTCTGAGTGTCATAAATAAATTGTTGCAAAAGTATTTTAAAAAATCTATTTGAAACAAAGGTAGTATATAAGTAATGTATAACAAGTACTATTATAAATAATTTTAATATTTTTGTTGTATTAAAGTGGCACAAATAAATTGTTTAAAAAATAGTTTTTAAGTCTATTTGAAGCAAAGGGTAGGTAATTACTATTGTTTTTGTATATAACTATTGTATTTGTATATTGTAACTATTGTATTTGTATATTGTCTGTGTATATACTATTGTTTTGTATATATTTGCTTGTACGTACTGTATAACCGTACGTAATACTCGTTTAAAATTATTTTGTGAGTTATTTTTGTATTACAAAGTATCAGAAATGCATTTTTTCAAAAGCATTTTTTAAGTCTATTTGGAGCAAAACGGGAGAGTTGGTAATTACTATTATTTTTTATAAATTAATTAAAAGTATACCTGTTTTTAGTCGGCTAGGCAAAGTAATGGTATGCCGCAGAATTTCAGTAATTAGTTTATGTGGAATGAGATAACAAAAAGGTTCAATTTCGCTGGTTCATGGGCATTCGTACATGCTCTACATACTTTCTTGATCCGTCCAGGAGTACTTTCGCATAAAATTCGTTGTTCTTTGGTGAAAAGATGGGGCCCAAACTTATCTGAGGATCTTACTTTTATCTCATATCAATCCAAAGTATTTTTTGTATGTTTTTTTGTATAAGTCTTCTCTGGGTAAGAAATTTCTTATCCCAAGCTAGAAGACAGACGATTATTCATTTTCATCCTCCAATCGAAAGGCATTCACTCAAACTGCTTCGGGAAAAATGAGTTGGTTGGTTTGGTTTTCATTGCACAAGGGCCATATTAAACCAAGCTGTGCTTAACAACATTAAGTAATTGAACACACAGAATAGAGGGTGTTTCAGGACCGTCGTCAATAGCCCATTGTGTTCCTTCAGTGCGACGTTAGTTAACTTCTACCTACCAAAGAAAAGCTTTAATGGCACAGAACAGAGAAATACACACTGAGCAATCGAACCTGCGGCGCCTGAAATCCAGATTGCTAGTTCTACAAAACCCGCTGAGCCTAGTGACCTCATATTTACATGAGATTAGTTAAAATTGCATTATCTCTGTTATGATGGTTGGATTAATTAGATTACCTGTAACTTTGTATAGTAGATTTTTTTCTTTCTCTAAGCGCCTTAGGATGTTTTGAAATTTAGATTAAAGTAAAAAATCTAACTCCTTAGAAATTTATAATTATGCATGAAAAACCCTTAGGATGTGTGTGTGTTGCAATTTATATAAAAAATATTTCCCTTTCTTAATTTAAAATGCTATTAAGGATATTGGCAATGGTGATGGTAATTAATTAACGTCACACTGGAGCAACACGTCGGGTTATTGGCGACGGTCCGGGATCCATCCCCAAGGGAAAGACAACACGTAATTTTGAACCGCGGTCAGATGACGAGGTCAACACCCGAGTTGGCACCCCACTCTCCAAACTTCCACACCACGCCGACGCGATCGGATATTGGCAAAGCAACGAAGTTTTGAAAAGAAAATGAGTTATTTTTCTTGTGGCAACAAAATATTTAATCAGATTTTACCATTAATATATCAAATATATATTATACAGGGTAATTCAGAAGGTCTAGACAAACTTTAAAGGTAGGTCAGGAATACAAAAGGTATGGTAGTTTAATTAACGTCGCACTGGAGCAACACACCGATCTATTGGCGACGGTCTGGGATCAATCCTGAAGGGAAAGATCCAAGGACAACGCCTCGTCATTTTGAACCACGATCAGATGACAAGAACAATACAGGAATACAAAAGAAAACCATATTTACATAGGAACAAAGAGCCGCAAACGCCATGCGAATGTTTGACTTTGCAGGAGTAGGATGCATCATTACAATAATTCTTAGATGGCAGGTATGTACTTCGAACATGGGGAAGCGAATGGGAACGGGCAAGCAGCAGTGCGATTATTTCGTCAAAGGTTCCCAGACTCGTGCTCCCTGCCCCATGTATCCGTGAGACAACTGGTATTTTTGAACAAGTTCACCGATCCATCGAAGTTGCGAGACATGTATTGATGCTCGTGGAAGGAACTCTGAACACTCCCTTTGAACTTGCAAACGCGTGTCTAATAAACATGTTGCTATACCTTACTTTTGTATTTCTTTATTTTATTCTTCCTGTTCTTATAGCAACTCCGGAGATCATTTGCGACTATATGTTCCTATGTAAAATCGGTGTTTGTTTTGGTTTTCCTAATCTACCTTTAAATCTTTAAGACCTTTCGATCACCCAATATACATACCTTATTTACAATTGATACAGTAATAAGTAATTGTTGGGCAGTTTCCGCGCTTCATTTACTTACTGAACACGATTTGCATGCGCTTTTGATTGCATAGGAATTACTCGTTTTAAGTTCACATTTCCTGCTTATCAGATAGGTTTCCCACTGATCCTGATTTAAAATTTTAGTGCTTTTATCTATTGACTCTTGAACTCGGGAGACGGACTCACTGCCGTTTCGCCTTGGAAAAATTAAAAAAACTTATTTTCAAGTAAAAGTTTCCAACTTCAAAGCAATCATTCACCCGTTACGTATTTCTCATTCAGTGCCATCCATATAAATCCAAATTATTCTAGGTATTGTCATCGGCATCAGTGCAACTTTCTTCTGATTTATTTTCGCTCAATTCGGATTTTTATCCATGTTTAATTCCTAACAGAAAGGTTCAGCAATCAGATTCATTTTTGAAGAGTTCTCGCCAACATGCTTATAATTTCTTAAGAACCTTTCGTGCCAATCATTGTTTTTGTGTGTCAGATAAGTGAGAAGTCACTTGTGAATATTGTGATTAGAATAATCACTGACGATGCACAAACTTGATGTAGACACGCGATTGAGACTGATACATTTCCGCCTATGAAAGGATGCTAATATATTCAAGGTCAAATAAACGAATAAAGTAAGTATTATATGAATGTGATTAGAAATCTGCATGGCTTGCTATTATCTGGGCATTTTTTGTTTAACGAAAGTTATTTAGACCGGGGGCACGTGCTTTGTGTCATAAAGCCACCAGCGGTGGTTCTAGGCAAATTTAACTATAGAATTTGTCTTACATTGAGCTAAGCAAAAAGGATTTTTGTTATGTGCTTACCAAGTAAAATGATTAAAAGTCACAAGAAATTGTCAAAATCCGACGAAAGGAAGAAAGCGACAAACGCGCTCCAGTGTCGAAATGGCACCAATGGCCGTTCTAGTATTAAGCCTTTTTTTATTCCACCATTCGATTTATTTGGAAGTTATGATTTACGCAAGCATAAAAAATGACACACCTCAGTTGATCCATATACAGAAATGCGTGTGTGTGATATGAAAGGATACTTTTCACCAAAACAATATTTATAGGTTGGCTTCTTGGGTCTTATGGCGCAAGGGCCATATTTGGCCACAAAACGTCAAGTAAATGGATATACACGCAGAAGGAAAGCTTTACTGACAAAAGAGGAAAGAAATGCACCCAGAGAAGAATTGAACCTGCGCCGCCTTCAATTCGTTGGTTGCTAGCGCTGTGGGCTAATCCACTGAGCCACAGTATAATAGAATACCGTTGCTTGTCTTTGAGATGGATTTTCAGTGCAAGGAAACGAACAGGAAAATGAGGATTTTACTTCCTGTACGGAATACGTACAGGAAGCATATCTGCCACAAAACACGAGGGCCATTTTGCCTTACAGAAGAACCTCTCACATAGAAGATATTTAATTTTAAAATAAGCTCTTGTGGTTATTTCATGTATCAGTGAATGAAATTTTCAAGAAGTGTATTTGCTTTAAAAGAAATTAAACGCGAATATCATATCAAGTTAATTTCTCATCCATTCGTTAATAATGGTGAAATCCGTTAATATCGAATTCCTGATGCAAGGGTGTCGTAAGTCAAGATATTGATAGGAAAACCGAGTACAAGAATATTTGCCTTAGTTCCTCCAACCACGGGCAACGACGGGTAATATTCTGCTAGTAAGCAATAAATCTAAATAAATGGTACTTTATTTTAATATCATCTAAGTGTGCTGTGAATTTTTATATCTTGTATCTGACAAGATATAAAAAATAAGTAAGAAACTCTTTCGGAGGGGCTTGGGCAGCCGTAGCCCTCCCCTTCTTGGTATGCCCCTGCAAAATGATAAGAATAGCATTAAAATTCTGTTTACAAGCCATCATGTGACCATGGTTAAATGTTACGAGGCGTCCTCGGTTTTTCTCTTCGGGATTGATCCCATAGACGCGGAAGAAAATATACTATTGAGAGGGACTTCAAAAAGTGTGACCAATATGTTGACTAGTAGTCACGTGACTGCCCGAGAAAAATTGACTTGGTTGGCTGATTTAGCATCGTATCGCTTTGTTTTGCGATATAATATCTTACAGGTATGATAGGGTAGGTGTGTGAGTGTGCATTTCTATAGAGTGGCTACAAAAAAGGTAAAAACGCCAAAGTCCACTATGCTGCAATCAAGCGATTAATCAGTAGATGGCGGGTCTTCTCCGTCCAGTGGACCAATCAGTTGATGAATGTTCGTTTCTCTCCAGTCACATTACTACTAGTTTTCGTCATATGATCTTGGGTACTTAAAATTGTTACCATTGTTCAGTCTACTTTTATATTTCCTCTATGACTGATCCATGACCGTCGCCAATAGCCCGTTGTGTTGTTGCAGTGGGAAGCAAATTCAACTACCTTCCTACCGTTTACAAGAACATATTACATGTGAAGTATAAGGAGACTCGCAAATCTCCCAATACTCAGCAGTACTGGGAAAAATCTCTGTTTTTGTCATTAACCCCTTTCGAAGCTTTTATATAAGTAACTAGCAGAATTACCCGGCTTTGCTCGGGTACAATTTGTCATTCATCGCAATATTACTCAATGTTATTCCTATGGGTATTTCGAATTGTTTTAGCCTCCTCTAGAGCCCCAGGACAAATCAAACGGGGTTAAAATATAGCCTGTTTCTCGCAGGATTCTAAAGAAGGAAGGTACCAGTCTTTTTGTGAATTGGTTCGAGTGATCGTAGAAATACTCAATGTTATTCCTCTGGGGTTTTCGAATCGTGTTTAGCCTTCTCTGTAGACCCAGAACAAATAGAAAGGGGTTAATAAGTAGCCTATATTTCCCGCAGGATTCTAAAAAATGAATGTTCCAAATTTGGTGTGAATTGGACAGTGATCGTAAAAATATTCAACGTTATTTCTATCGGGATTTCGGATTGTTTCTACTCCCTCTGTAGACCCAAGATAAATAAAACGGGGGTTAATATATAGCCTACGTTACCCGAAGGGTTCTAAAGAATAAGTGTACCAAATTTGGTGAGGATTGGTCAAACGATGTAGATTTGCATAGAGAACAGATGCCAACTCTGCTTTAGATATATAGATTAAAGCGATTTGGTTCCTGTTGAAAATATTACTGATATACGGTTATCAGTAATATTTTATTATATTGTCTAATTCTATTGTATTGTCTGTTTTTCTCAGTTCCTTCATCTTTCTCTCTAAATTATACTACAGTAATCCGCGCTTCTTGGAAAACAAGGGAAAAGCGCAATATACAGATGGGAACCATATAACTAGGACAGAAAACCTTGCTTACAGGAAATGAGAAGGTAAAAATTATGCATTTGTAAACGCATTTCTATTTAAAATTATGTAAAACTAAATCATAACACAAAAATGATAAAAACGTTTTATAAAATAGTAGAAACTGTAGGGTGGGATATGTATTTTTAATTTATTCTTTCCCATCCCCTTCTTATTTAGAATGGGGCAACTCTTGAAACGAATAGCCTTCGAACCTCCAATTGTATAAAAAACAGATTTAACCCTCCTGTGATTGTCTCGACGAGGTATCTCGTCATTAGCAGAACTGACCAGATCTTGACGAACGAGATATCTCGTCATTAGAAAACTGTCCAGAACTTGATGGACTAGTTATCTCCTGATTAGAAGAAAGCTGACCAGATCTTCACCCTTCATGTGGTTTCGACGAGGTATCTCGTCCATCAAGATCTGACCAGTTCTGATAGTAACGAGATATCTCGTCATCAATAAGGTCGATTGAATTCCGAATGATGAAGATATTGCCGCTTTTTATGATCATGAGATCAGGTCAGTTTTTCTAATGACGAGATATCTCGTCCATCAAGATCTGGTTAGTTTCGCTCATGACGACATATCTCATTGAGTCAACCAAAAGGGTTAATCTCGTCTTCATCAAAAGATCGACAGTATCTGGATGACGAGGTATCTCATCATCAGCAAAATTGGTCGGATTTCGTCATTAGAAGAAAACTAAGATATCTTGACCTTGTAATCATTAAAAAATGGTCAATATACAGATATCTCGTCATTAGCAAAACTGACCAGATCTTGATGGATGAGATATCTCGTCATTAGAAGAAAAGTAAACAGATTTTATCTCGTTTCATGGAGATATTTCGTCGAAACCAATTGGAGTGTTGAATATTTTCCTAATTTCTCAAATCAAAATTTAATGGAACTAGATTGCCGAATATATGATATAATGAATGGTTATTTCATTTTCAAACGGTTTCACGCCTGGGAGCCAGTGAGATTGAGGTTTAATACCGCTTTTAGGTGGTAAACCTCAATCTCACTTTGGTTTTAATAGTAAATCGTTGTCCGAGCGTTGTCCAGGACTTCAAAATGGGTGGGGATTCCCTTTCTCCTAGGTTGCGGTAGTCACAGGGGAGAAATAAGGTAGTGGGGCAATTCGAATTACCTCGTATTGGGCCTCCTTTTGATTCTAGTACTATAACAATGAATATACATTTCCGAATAGCCGCTACTACAAGCTTTCCCAATCCAGTAGCCAGATAACATAAACTTAAATATATTTTCTCAACAAAATTATTTTTACACAAGTTAACTTCTGATCTCCTATCCCAATGGCACAAGAATACTCTTCACTGATTTCGGAACTCCATCCGAAGATCAGATCTAAAACTTCAGTTGCATTGTGTCTTGTGTTGAAAGGTAGATAAACCGAAATAAAAGTTTCCACAGCTTTTATTGAATTCCAAATTATACTACACACGTCTCAACCAAACTATGGCCTACATTTTTTCACAATTACTGTATCTACATCAAATCTTTCGAACGAAATCTTTTTCTTCAATTTTTCAAACACAATTTGCGATTGATCCCGGACCGTCGTCAATATCCAGTTGTGATGCTCCAGTGCGACGTTAATTCATCTACCTACCTTTTGAACACAAGTTTACACAGCGGATGCGCTCGAGAATTTCAGCACATCGAAACGAGCAAGTTCACATTTTTACTCGTGGTGCCGCACAAGGCCTTTGGATGCTCTAGATTTTCCAAGTTCCCCGCACTTGTTCTCTTTTCTCTTTAAATGTCCACGATGTTCCCGAAGGGTTGCGAGTTCGAAACTCTCGATCCAACCAAAGGCCATCGTGCACGTTAAATCTGTCGTGGCCTCAAATGTCTTTACGTTGGCATGGTTTGGAAGTTGGAGAGTGAAGTGCCAGCTCAGGTGTTGACCATAGACGTGAAATATAAGTAGACTGAGGATAACTATTGAGAGGAGCTTCAAAACGCGAGATCAACATGTCGACTAGTAGTCACGTGACTGCCCTGAAAAATTGACTTGATTGGCCAATTTCGTATCTCATCACTTCGCTTGCCGATGCAACATCTTATGACAGAGTAGGTGCGTGAATCCGAATTTCTATAGAGTGTCGACAAAAATGGTGAAATCACCAAAGTCTACTACTATGAGATGATCAATCAATGGTCCAATCAGATGATGAATCAATGAATGGGCATTTTCTCTATTTCCATAGACCAATCAAATGATGAATGTTAGGTTCCACTCAGCAGACGAAACGAGTATGAAGGTCGCGTTACCACTAGTTCTGGTCGCATGATCCTGGGCACATAAAAATATTACCATTGCTCACTCTATGATATTTCCTGTTTGGTGTTGACCTTATCAACTAACCTCACTTCAAAATGACAACGTATTTCCCTCGGATCTTTCCCTTTCGGGTTGATCCCGAACCGTCGCCAACAGCCGGTTGTGTTGCTCCAATGCGACGTTAATTCAACTACATACCTTCCACGATTCCACAAATTACGCGTAAGTGTGATACAAATTAATAAAAAACACAACATAAAACATACACGCAGAACACAATAATTCAACAACACAATAATTCAACAACACAATAATTCAACAACTCCATATTTATCCCAAATAGTCCATCTATCATCCCACCCATTGCTACATAAACTGTTATTCTGGAACAGGAGGAACAGTGTGGAATTTCTCATGGACACCCGCAAAGAATCTGAGCGATAGGAAAATAGAACCTAATGTGAAGTCCATGTCAAATAATCTGTGCAGGGATTTTACCGAGGTGTCCGTCCGTCTCCCGGGGGAAGAAAGGGAAAAAATGCGGAATAATCTCTGAGGAATAATACGATACGTCGAGTATTAGAACGGGAAAGAATGCGGTCTGGGAAGTTTTCATCCGAGTGCGTCCCGAAATCCCTTTATATTCACGCCGGCTTTGCCAAAGATAACGGCCTCTGATATGCTTTTGTGGTTCCCAGAATTATGCCGCAGTTAGAGGCACAGCGAAAGAGGGGTAGAACACAAAGAAGGAAATGCTTGGGGCAAGATCTGAAACTATATACATCCGCTGTCAAGTTATTAAACTGGATTTTCTTCGATTTGTCTGTAATAAAGCGGTTGTTTATTTATTGAAGACAGTTTTTTTCCGCTGTTAATGTTATTAAACTGGATTTTCTTCGATTTGTCTGAAATAAATCGGTTGTTTATTTATTGAAGACAATTTTTTTCCGCTGTTAATGTTATTAAACCGGATTTTCTTCGATTTGTCTGTAATAAATCGGTTGTTTATTTATTGAAGACAATTTTTTTCCGCTGTTAATGTTATTAAACCGGATTTTCTTCGATTTGTCTGTAATAAAGTGGTTGTTTATTTATTGAAGACAATTTTTTTCCGCTGTTAATGTTATTAAACTGGATTTTCTTCGATTTGTCTGAAATAAATCGGTTGTTTATTTATTGAAGACAATTTTTTTCCGCTGTTAATGTTATTAAACCGGATTTTCTTCGATTTGTCTGTAATAAAGCGGTTGTTTATTTATTGAAGACAATTTTTTTCAGGATTTATTGCCCTTTCACAGTGAAAATTTTTTAATGTAAAGAAACAAAACCACCATCAAGCTTCGAGCAATAAATTTAGGATATTACAATGTTTGCCATTGTATCGGAAATGTTGAGGAGTTACGTCACATTGGAAATTTTTGTTTGTAGCTTTCAAGAGATGATAAAGAGGAACATGAGGTTAAAAATTTAGGTTGATAGTGAACTTTAAAATTTCAGTGTTAATAAATGTAGGTATGTAGTAGAATTAACGTCGCGCTGGAGCAATACATTAGTCATACATACGTCACATTGGAAATATTTGTTTATAGCTTTCAAGAGATGATAAAGAGGAACATGAGGTTAAAAATTTAGGTTGATAGTAAACTTTAAAATTTCAGTGTTAATAAATTTAGGTAGGTAGTTGAATTAATGTCGCACTGGAGAAATACAACGGTCTATTGGCGACAGTCCGGGATCCATCCAGAAGTAAATACCCGAGGATAGCAACTAGTCATTTTGAAGCACAACCAGATGAAGAGGTCAACACATGAGCTGGCACCCGACTCTCCAAACTTCCACGCATTTGCGTCGTAAGTAAAATTTATTAAGAATAATAGGATTTGGAAAAATATGTCGTTTCCCAAAATGCAATATTCAAATAGTAAATGTCCCATTAGAGAAGGAATTTAGCTTATGTCAGAAAAAAAAAAAGATTCTTTGGTTAAGATCTTGAAGAGGGAAGAACAAAAATCCGTGAAGTCGTTACTTTTAAGTGAAAAGAGTAAAAAATCTTTGTGTAAGAAAATCCTCTGAGCATCTGGAGATTTGCAAGTAGTGTAGTGTTGTGTTTTCCTCGCTACACACTTGATGGTGACTACTAACATCTTTCTAAAGAATTCATAGATTCTTTCAACCTTTAGAAAGATTCAATTGGTCTTTTCCTTAGAATATACTTCTTTGGAACTGTTCTATTGGCCCATACTGTAGAATAGAATCTTTGGGACTATTCTATTGACCCATACTGTAGAATAGAATCCCTTGGGAACATTCTATCAGTCTTTTCATTAGATTAGAATCCCTTCGGAAAACACTATCAGTCCTTTCTTTAGAAAGAATCCTTTGGAAAGATGCATGTTTCCTTTGAAAAGAACTGTTCTATTGGCCCATACTGTAGACTATAATGTTTGGAACTATTCTATTGGCCCATACTGTAGAATGTAATCTTTGGAACTATTCTATTGGCCCATACTGTAGAATAGAATCCTTTGGGAACATTCTATCACTCTTTTCCTTAGATTAGAATCCCTTCGCAAAACACTATGTCCTTTCTTTAGAAGGAATCCTTTGGAAAGATTCTATTGATCCTTTCCTTAAAATAGAATCCTTTGGAAATATTCTATTGGCCCTTTCCTTGGAATAGCGTTCTTTGAAATGATTCTATCGGCTTATTCTGTAAAATAAAATTATTTGGAAAAGTTCTGTAGAAGGTCAAAGTTGGTTAAATATCATTCCTCCTTGCAAGTAGCAAGGAGGAATTATGCGTGTGAACCCCTCAGAAGGTTAAAAAGAGGCTTGACCTGTTTGTTTCAGTTCAAACTTGGTGGCCTCAGTATAACTTACGTTGCAGTAATGGGTGTACCCCATGCATGTACGGTATGCCTCATACTTCTGCGATTCTGATATCCTGATTGTGGAAGTGAGCTATGTGGTGATATAAGGGTTTGTAACAACACATAATTTGATTTTGACTGTGCATTGAAGATGTTTTATCGGCAAGTAAAGGTGGTAAAAAATTTGGACACTGAGTTGTGTAAATTCTGTTAATGACTACATGAAAAAAAGAATTGATTTCGCAGAGCAGATATTCCCAATAAGTGATAATTTGTTGCTGATACGACCAGATGATTCTTAGAGATTGCCGCTAAATATGAGAAACGAGAACTAAGGAATTTTTTTTTCAATGTCAGCTTATGAATCGTATGATCCTTCAGGCTCTAATTGGCGAGAAGATGACGTCATTCATTCATTTGACGGATTCCGATATGAATAGAGAATTCGAATTGATGTACACGTGAAAATGAGCATTAAGTTGTTTCTATTCTATATCGTAATTTCGATAGAACAGGATAACATTTTCTGCAATAAACGTGTCGCGAATGTTTGTGTGGACCTGCCACACATGCGCACGGAGGAGAAAACAGTTAGAACAAAATATTACTGATTAAGAACGCGCGTATTAAGCTAGAGAAAATGTGCTGTCTTTTTTCTGTTAAAAATGTAAATATATTTCAGCGCAATGAATGATTAGAAAAATTAATAGGATGTGTTTTCATTTTAGTTGAGCTTTATTATGTTAATGAATAAATAAGTTTCAGTAAAAGAAGAATGAACATGAAGAATGGATAAAACAACGGCATCATAGAATTCGATCTTTTTTTGCCCAGCCCTAGAAAAGAGGACCAAGATTCAATAAGAGGGGTGAGTAAACATCTCACATCTTTTATTAGCTTTTAAACGAATTTTATCCTCTTTGAAGCAATAGTGGCAGTTTCTGCGTTACCTCCGAGCACTATGAGAGGTACTGCCACATCGAACTATCGAGAACTGTAGGATACGTGCCTTCCTGGAGGACTTTTGGGGAGGTGGATAGCAGTAACGTGTCTTCCTCAA
Organism: Meta bourneti; assembly: GCA_933210815.1. Classification (NCBI taxonomy): domain Eukaryota; kingdom Metazoa; phylum Arthropoda; class Arachnida; order Araneae; family Tetragnathidae; genus Meta; species Meta bourneti. Next base: position 11,947,182 of record OW119924.1, read on the forward strand.
GAAACTAGGAAACTGCAAGCAGACAACCCAACTGCACTGCTTACAAGATACGAACTTGTAACCAAGCGCTTCAGTCTACCAATTTCTTACGTCAAGCCACCATTTTAGCCACTCGGTCAATAGTGTTTCAGCACTTGAGAAATAAAAAGAATTAATTTAAGAAAAGGGAAATTATAGTTTAAAAAATATTTTTCTTATCAAGAGGTAGGTAGGTATTCTATCAACGTCACACTGGAGCAACACAACGTACTCTTTGCGACTATCCGGGATCAATCCCGAAGGGCAACACCTCGTAATTTTGAACCACGGTCAGATGATGAGGTCAACACCTGAGCTGGCACCCCTATACACACCACACCAACGTGAGAACATTTGAGGTTACGACAGATTTAACGTGCACCAGACCCTGCATACACGAAGGTCTTTAGTCGGACCGATTTTTTAACTCTCTACACCCGGTTGCTAATCCGTTACTCTTCCAGCTGGGCTAGCACTTCCCTTTATTAAAAGAGTAGAGACATCGAAACAAAATGCTCCAAATGTTATTGTTTATAGCTTCTTAAGAAATGAAATTTCAAGATTTCTTGCGATATCTATTGCAATAAAAAATACTGATCCGCTGAAAACTGGACAGTCAGGAACATACTTTCCCTTGTACAAAGAAATCCATTTACCGAGAAATTCACAACTCTCCATTAGAAACATTCTGTAAAAGATTTTACATTAGTAACTTTCAACTTACTCAAAAACTTAGCCCTTTACAGCATTTCCATTATTCCTTTTACAGAATTTTCATTTTTCTCATCCATCCACACACAGTTGTCCTCAATAACGCCAAAAAATACCATCCAATGCAGTAAGAAAAACAACAGAAACCCATCAAATACACAAAAGAAAAACCATACGATCCCAAGCCTGGACCAGACAAGGCTATTTTTCGAAATTTATCTTTTGTTTTCAATTCCGCTCTAAACTTCCATCTGTCTATCTAACATTCTATTTGAGGCTTCGTCTGCCCGGGGCGTCTCTCGAAAATGAAGCCATCTTTTTAGTCAGATGGCCACTGGTATTTTATGCCGGCCTTTCCTCATTCATATTTCATAGGGTTCGCGCCTGTGTTTTATTCGCATCATGTTAAACATCATACATATTTTTTTATCATCACGCCCTCTTTTCCTCGAAGATGTTTTTCGAAGTGAAGTAAGAGCACTGGTCTGTTCGACTTTTACATAGAAGGTTTTTTTGTAATATATATACCAGTCTTTTATTAATGAGATCTGTTTTCTGTGTTCTCTTTTTTACTGAAATCATTTTATATTCTATTATATTTTATTCTTTTTTAATAAAATGTATTTTATTTTATTATTAAAATAAAATAAAATTGAACCTGATTCAAACAGAACCTGTTTCCGTTTTATTTTGTTTTTTTAATAAATCATGTTTTTGTTCTATTTTATTCTTTTTTAATAAACCCTGTTTTTGTTCTATTCTATTTTATTATTTTTTTAATGAAATCTGTTTTTTTTGTAATAAAATGTGTTTTTATTCCATTGTTTTGTTCCTTTTTAATAAAACCTCTTTTTATTCTATTTTAATAAATCCTGTTTTTGTTTTACTCTGCTTTTTTAATAAACCCTGTTTTTATTTTATTTTAATAGCACCTGTTTTTGTTTTACTCTGCTTTTTAATAAATCCTGTTTTTGTTCTATTCTGTTCTTTTTTTAATAAAACCTGTTTTTAATCTACTCTATCTTACTCTTTTTTAATGAAATCTGTTTTTTAATTGTGTTATGTTTTATTCTTTTTTAATGAAATCAGATTTTGTTATTTAAAAAATAATAATAACCTGTTTTTGTTCTATTGTATTTTTTAAAATTAAATCTGTTTTGTTCTATTCATATATAGGGTGCTTCAAAACTTCCTGTACGAAATTTAAATGGAAGATAGAGAACACAAAATTAAACGGTATTCAAAAAGGGACGGATTGCCGCATGGGTACTTTTGGGTTGGTTCACTGTTTTGGGGTTTTATGGCGCATGGACCCTATTTGGCTGACAAGACAAACAACTTCAAATAAAAAATGACGTGTAAGGAAAAAAAGAGCTATCGGGGAAAAGAATAATAGGATGAAAACAGAAAAAGATGGCTTGGTATCAAGGAAGCACAACACCCGTGTTTACTAAAGACAGTGAACCCCATGAAAGAAGAGATAACTAGAGTACCTCGGGTCAGTGGTTCCCGTACACACCTAAAGGAGATGTGTCCCTGATGACGTATAAGGCATGGGTATTTTGGGGGAATGCTGTATTGGACGGGGTGGACCCGCCACTTGGCCACCAAGATCATCCGATTGATCATACACTGATTCCCTTCCACTGGGGATACCTCAAAGAACCCACGTCAGTATATAAGAAAATGTCCGTTGTGTATTATCAAAAACATTCCAAGCCGGTATCTTCAGTACATTCCGAAGAATGGTACATGGGTAAATAACATTGTCGTTATTTCAACTCCCCTTACTACACTGACGCACTACAACGGATTACAGGTTCAAATCGCAGGTTAGACATGCATGGTTCGTAGCACTTGGAATCTACTTTAAGAAGCTGGGCACTGTTGAATTAGCATTTGTGTAGTTGTAACTAATAAACCAATATGTAGGGGTAAGTCTAAAGCAAAGTACACATTATTCATCTGCATTGCAAATTTAACAATTTAACCCTACAAATGGTTTAGACGAGGTATCTCGTCCGTCAAGATCTGACCAATTTTCCTAATGACGAGCTATATCGTCAAGATATTGCTGATTTCTTGATGATCACAATCACTTGATCACAGATCAAGATCTGGTCAGTTTTTTCCATTGACGAGATATCATGTCCATCAAGATCTCGTCAGTTTTTCAAATGATGAACCCTCCTGGTGGGTAGGTAAAAATACGTACGACTATTTTTTCGGTAACTTTTTGAACGAAGTTATGAGTATATCTTCCTTCTTAACCCTTGTTCCAACTTGTTCCAATGTTTAATTATTTTCTAATGTTTTTATCTGTATGGTAGTAAGATTTACATTATCGAGGGAATATGTTTTTTGACTCATTATTTCACTTCTTGAATATCAATATATATTTCATTTTCATAAATTCATGTGCCTTTTAACTCAAGTTATCTGTGTTGAAATAAAACTAGCGAGATATTCTTTGAGAGAGAATAGTGAAAATATTACAAACAAAAATTGAAGAAAACAAAAAGGAATAAATATATGCACAGTTTATGTAAATGAAACTTTCCCAAGACACAAATAAGAATAAGTTTACAATAAAATTGCAGCTGCAGCGATGGGGCAACAAAAAAAGAAAGAACACATGATGTGATATTCGCAAATGACACAACTCATTTGAATATGTTATGCAGAATGAGGTGTATGGAGTTAAAGCAAAGCAGAATAGTTCAAAGGTTCTTCTATAAACTTCTTTCAGCATGTAGTTATGATTATCGCCTTTTGAACTCCGGTTTCTATCCACAACAGAATCAGAAAAAAATTGCAGTTTCAGAAACAAAATATGTCGCTTTGCACCTTTTTACTTTCCCTCAGTTGACTTTCTTTAAATGTTGAGAAACGGAAATTTATAATATCCGGAACGTGATCTGAAATTTAATGGCTCTGGTACAAAGAACTTTGCTCTCTTTCATTCCTACGTGTATAGATAAAACATTATGACTACGTGGGTAATAAGTATTCATTTATGAAAAACAGAATCAGATTGATGCTTTCGCTGGAAAATGGAAATTCCAGGATTGAATCTGATTCCTTTCTGTTATTTGGGTTTTCTAAAGTGAGTGATTTGATCGTAAATTTTGTGAATACCCACAAATTCCTTCGTTTGTAAAAAAATATATTTGTTTTTAAGCAACGATATTAAACTATGGTCTTCGTATCGTTGCTCCAACCAAATACTGTCGTGTACAAAGAGGGCTGGTGCACGTTAAATCTGTCGTGGCTTCAATTTCCCTCGCGTTGGTGTGATGTGGAAATTTGGAGAGTGGGATGCCAGCTCAGGTGTGACCACGTCATGTGACCGTGGTTCAAAATTACTTGGTGTTGTCCTCGGATCCTTCCCCTCGGGTTTGATCCCGGACCGTCACAAATAGCCCGTTGTGTTGCTCCAGTGTGACGTTAATTAAAATACCTACCTACAGTATCGTTGCTTAATTCTGCCTCATTCTCAACACCTTTAACCCTCCTGGTGGTTGTCTTGACGTGGTATCTCGTCATTATCAAAACTGACTAGATCTTCATAGAAGAGATACCTCGTCATTATCAAAACTGACTAGATCTTGATAGAAGAGATACCTCGTCATTATCAAAACAGACCAGATCTTGATAGAAGAGATACCTCGTCATTATCAAAACTGACCAGATCTTGATAGAAGAGATACCTCGTCGTTATCAAAACTGACCAGATCTTGATAGAAGAGATACCTCGTCGTTATCAAAACTGACCAGATCTTGATAGAAGAGATACCTCGTCGTTATCAAAACTGACCAGATCTTGATAGAAGAGATACCTCGTCGTTATCAAAACTGACCAGATCTTGATAAGAAGAGATACCTCGTCATTATCAAAACTGACCAGATCTTGATAGAAGAGATACCTCGTCATTATCAAAAACTGACCAGATCTTGATGGAAGAGATACCTCGTCATTATCAAAACTGACCAGATCTTGATAGAAGAGATACCTCGTCATTATCAAAACTGACTAGATCTTGATAGAAGAGATACCTCGTCGTTATCAAAACTGACCAGATCTTGATAGAAGAGATACCTCGTCGTTATCAAAACTGACCAAATCTTGATAGAAGAGATACCTCGTCGTTATCAAAACTGACTAGATCTTGATAGAAGAGATACCTCGTCGTTATCAAAACTGACCAAATCTTGATAGAAGAGATACCTCGTCGTTATCAAAACTGACCAGATCTTGATAGAAGAGATACCTCGTCGTTATCAAAACTGACCAGATCTTGATAGAAGAGATACCTCGTCGTTATCAAAACTGACCAGATCTTGATAGAAGAGATACCTCGTCGTTATCAAAACTGACCAGATCTTGATAGAAGAGATACCTCGTCGTTATCAAAACTGACCAGATCTTGATAGAAGAGATACCTCGTCGTTATCAAAACTGACCAGATCTTGATGGAAGCGATACCTCGTCATTATCAAAACTGACCAGATCTTGATAGAAGAGATACCTCGTCGTTATCAAAACTGACCAGATCTTGATAGAAGAGATACCTCGTCGTTATCAAAACTGACCAGATCTTGATAGAAGAGATACCTCGTCGTTATCAAAACTGACCAGATCTTGATAGAAGAGATACCTCGTCGTTATCAAAACTGACCAGATCTTGATAGAAGAGATACCTCGTCGTTATCAAAACTGACCAGATCTTGATAGAAGAGATACCTCGTCGTTATCAAAACTGACCAGATCATGATAGAAGAGATACCTCGTCATTATCAAAACTGACCAGATCTTGATTGAAGAGATACCTCGTCATTATCAAAACTGACCAGATCTTGATAGAAGAGATACCTCGTCATTATCAAAAACTGACCAGATCTTGATGGAAGAGATACCTCGTCGTTATCAAAACTGACCAGATCTTGATAGAAGAGATACCTCGTCGTTATCAAAACTGACCAGATCTTGATAGAAGAGATACCTCGTCGTTATCAAAACTGACCAGATCTTGATGGAAGAGATACCTCGTCGTTATCAAAACTGACCAGATCTTGATGGAAGAGATACCTCGTCGTTATCAAAACTGACCAGATCTTGATAAGAAGAGATACCTCGTCATTATCAAAACTGACCAGATCTTGATGGAAGAGATACCACGTCATTATCAAAAACTGGCCAGATCTTGATAGAAGAGATACCTCGTCGTTATCAAAACTGACCAGATCTTGATAGAAGAGATACCTCGTCGTTATCAAAACTGACCAGATCTTGATAGAAGAGATACCTCGTCGTTATCAAAAACTGACCAGATCTTGATAGAAGAGATACCTCGTCGTTATCAAAAACTGACCAGATCTTGATAGAAGAGATACCTCGTCATTATCAGAACTGACCAGATCTTGATAGAAGAGATACCTCGTCATTATCAGAACTGACCAGATCTTGATAGAAGAGATACCTCGTCATTATCAGAACTGACCAGATCTTGATAGAAGAGATACCTCGTCGTTATCAAAACTGACCAGATCTTGATAGAAGAGATACCTCGTCATTATCAAAACTGACCAGATCTTGATAGAAGAGATACCTCGTCGTTATCAAAACTGACCAGATCTTGATAGAAGAGATACCTCGTCGTTATCAAAACTGACCAGATCTTGATAGAAGAGATACCTCGTCGTTATCAAAACTGACCAGATCTTGATAGAAGAGATACCTCGTCGTTATCAAAACTGACCAGATCTTGATAAGAAGAGATACCTCGTCATTATCAAAACTGACCAGATCTTGATAGAAGAGATACCTCGTCATTATCAAAAACTGACCAGATCTTGATGGAAGAGATACCTCGTCATTATCAAAACTGACCAGATCTTGATAGAAGAGATACCTCGTCATTATCAAAACTGACTAGATCTTGATAGAAGAGATACCTCGTCGTTATCAAAACTGACCAGATCTTGATAGAAGAGATACCTCGTCGTTATCAAAACTGACCAAATCTTGATAGAAGAGATACCTCGTCGTTATCAAAACTGACTAGATCTTGATAGAAGAGATACCTCGTCGTTATCAAAACTGACCAAATCTTGATAGAAGAGATACCTCGTCGTTATCAAAACTGACCAGATCTTGATAGAAGAGATACCTCGTCGTTATCAAAACTGACCAGATCTTGATAGAAGAGATACCTCGTCGTTATCAAAACTGACCAGATCTTGATAGAAGAGATACCTCGTCGTTATCAAAACTGACCAGATCTTGATAGAAGAGATACCTCGTCGTTATCAAAACTGACCAGATCTTGATAGAAGAGATACCTCGTCGTTATCAAAACTGACCAGATCTTGATGGAAGCGATACCTCGTCATTATCAAAACTGACCAGATCTTGATAGAAGAGATACCTCGTCGTTATCAAAACTGACCAGATCTTGATAGAAGAGATACCTCGTCGTTATCAAAACTGACCAGATCTTGATAGAAGAGATACCTCGTCGTTATCAAAACTGACCAGATCTTGATAGAAGAGATACCTCGTCGTTATCAAAACTGACCAGATCTTGATAGAAGAGATACCTCGTCGTTATCAAAACTGACCAGATCTTGATAGAAGAGATACCTCGTCGTTATCAAAACTGACCAGATCATGATAGAAGAGATACCTCGTCATTATCAAAACTGACCAGATCTTGATTGAAGAGATACCTCGTCATTATCAAAACTGACCAGATCTTGATAGAAGAGATACCTCGTCATTATCAAAAACTGACCAGATCTTGATGGAAGAGATACCTCGTCGTTATCAAAACTGACCAGATCTTGATGGAAGAGATACCTCGTCGTTATCAAAACTGACCAGATCTTGATAGAAGAGATACCTCGTCGTTATCAAAACTGACCAGATCTTGATGGAAGAGATACCTCGTCGTTATCAAAACTGACCAGATCTTGATGGAAGAGATACCTCGTCGTTATCAAAACTGACCAGATCTTGATAAGAAGAGATACCTCGTCATTATCAAAACTGACCAGATCTTGATGGAAGAGATACCACGTCATTATCAAAAACTGGCCAGATCTTGATAGAAGAGATACCTCGTCGTTATCAAAACTGACCAGATCTTGATAGAAGAGATACCTCGTCGTTATCAAAACTGACCAGATCTTGATAGAAGAGATACCTCGTCGTTATCAAAAACTGACCAGATCTTGATAGAAGAGATACCTCGTCGTTATCAAAAACTGACCAGATCTTGATAGAAGAGATACCTCGTCATTATCAGAACTGACCAGATCTTGATAGAAGAGATACCTCGTCATTATCAGAACTGACCAGATCTTGATAGAAGAGATACCTCGTCATTATCAGAACTGACCAGATCTTGATAGAAGAGATACCTCGTCGTTATCAAAACTGACCAGATCTTGATAGAAGAGATACCTCGTCATTATCAAAACTGACCAGATCTTGATAGAAGAGATACCTCGTCATTATCAAAACTGACCAGATCTTGATAAGAAGAGATACCTCGTCATTATCAGAACTGACCAGATCTTGATAGAAGAGATACCTCGTCATTATCGAAACTGACCAGATCTTGATAGAAGAGATACCTCGTCATTATCAAAACTGACCAGATCTTGATAGAAGAGATACCTCGTCATTATCAAAAACTGACCAGATCTTGATGGAAGAGATACCTCGTCATTATCAAACCTGACCAGATCTTGATAGAAGAGATACCTCGTCGTTATCAAAACTGACCAGATCTTGATGGAAGAGATACCTCGTCGTTATCAAAACTGACCAGATCTTGATAAGAAGAGATACCTCGTCATTATCAAAACTGACCAGATCTTGATGGAAGAGATACCTCGTCATTATCAAAAACTGACCAGATCTTGATAGAAGAGATACCTCGTCATTATCAAAACTGACCAGATCTTGATGGAAGAGATACCTCGTCATTATCAAAACTGACCAGATCTTGATAGAAGAGATACCTCGTCATTATCAAAACTGACCAGATCTTGATAGAAGAGATACCTCGTCGTTATCAAAAACTGACCAGATCTTGATGGAGGAGATACTTCGTCGTTATCAAAACTGACTAGACCTTGATAGAAGAGATACCTCGTCGTTATCAAAACTGACTAGACCTTGATAGAAGAGATACCTCGTCGTTATCAACACTGACCAGATCTTGATACCTCGTCATTATCAAAACTGACCAGATCTTGATGGAAGAGATACCTCGTCATTATCAAAAAACTGACCAGATCTTGATAGAAGAGATACCTCGTCATTATCAAAACTGACCAGATCTTGATGGAAGAGATACCTCGTCATTATCAAAACTGACCAGATCTTGATAGAAGAGATACCTCGTCATTATCAAAACTGACCAGATCTTGATAGAAGAGATACCTCGTCGTTATCAAAAACTGACCAGATCTTGATGGAGGAGATACTTCGTCGTTATCAAAACTGACTAGACCTTGATAGAAGAGATACCTCGTCGTTATCAAAACTGACCAGATCTTGATTGAAGAGATACCTCGTCATTATCAAAACTGACCAGATCTTGATAGAAGAGATACCTCGTCGTTATCAAAACTGACCAGATCTTGATAGAGGAGATACCTCGTCGTTATCAAAACTGACCAGATCTTGATGGAAGAGATACCTCGTCGTTATCAAAACTGACCAGATCTTGATGGAAGAGATACCTCGTCGTTATCAAAACTGACCAGATCTTGATAAGAAGAGATACCTCGTCATTATCAAAACTGACCAGATCTTGATGGAAGAGATACCACGTCATTATCAAAAACTGGCCAGATCTTGATAGAAGAGATACCTCGTCGTTATCAAAACTGACCAGATCTTGATAGAAGAGATACCTCGTCGTTATCAAAACTGACCAGATCTTGATAGAAGAGATACCTCGTCGTTATCAAAAACTGACCAGATCTTGATAGAAGAGATACCTCGTCGTTATCAAAAACTGACCAGATCTTGATAGAAGAGATACCTCGTCATTATCAGAACTGACCAGATCTTGATAGAAGAGATACCTCGTCATTATCAGAACTGACCAGATCTTGATAGAAGAGATACCTCGTCATTATCAGAACTGACCAGATCTTGATAGAAGAGATACCTCGTCGTTATCAAAACTGACCAGATCTTGATAGAAGAGATACCTCGTCATTATCAAAACTGACCAGATCTTGATAGAAGAGATACCTCGTCATTATCAAAACTGACCAGATCTTGATAAGAAGAGATACCTCGTCATTATCAGAACTGACCAGATCTTGATAGAAGAGATACCTCGTCATTATCAAAACTGACCAGATCTTGATAGAAGAGATACCTCGTCATTATCAAAACTGACCAGATCTTGATAGAAGAGATACCTCGTCATTATCAAAAACTGACCAGATCTTGATGGAAGAGATACCTCGTCATTATCAAACCTGACCAGATCTTGATAGAAGAGATACCTCGTCGTTATCAAAACTGACCAGATCTTGATGGAAGAGATACCTCGTCGTTATCAAAACTGACCAGATCTTGATAAGAAGAGATACCTCGTCATTATCAAAACTGACCAGATCTTGATGGAAGAGATACCTCGTCATTATCAAAAACTGACCAGATCTTGATAGAAGAGATACCTCGTCATTATCAAAACTGACCAGATCTTGATGGAAGAGATACCTCGTCATTATCAAAACTGACCAGATCTTGATAGAAGAGATACCTCGTCATTATCAAAACTGACCAGATCTTGATAGAAGAGATACCTCGTCGTTATCAAAAACTGACCAGATCTTGATGGAGGAGATACTTCGTCGTTATCAAAACTGACCAGATCTTGATAAGAAGAGATACCTCGTCATTATCAAAACTGACCAGATCTTGATGGAATAGATACCTCGTCATTATCAAAAACTGACCAGATCTTGATAGAAGAGATACCTCGTCATTATCAAAACTGACCAGATCTTGATGGAAGAGATACCTCGTCATTATCAAAACTGACCAGATCTTGATAGAAGAGATACCTCGTCATTATCAAAACTGACCAGATCTTGATAGAAGAGATACCTCGTCGTTATCAAAACTGACCAGATCTTGATACCTCGTCATTATCAAAACTGACCAGATCTTGATGGAAGAGATACCTCGTCATTATCAAAAAACTGACCAGATCTTGATAGAAGAGATACCTCGTCATTATCAAAACTGACCAGATCTTGATAGAAGAGATACCTCGTCATTATCAAAACTGACCAGATCTTGATAGAAGAGATACCTCGTCGTTATCAAAAACTGACCAGATCTTGATGGAGGAGATACTTCGTCGTTATCAAAACTGACTAGACCTTGATAGAAGAGATACCTCGTCGTTATCAAAACTGACCAGATCTTGATTGAAGAGATACCTCGTCATTATCAAAACTGACCAGATCTTGATAGAAGAGATACCTCGTCATTATCAGAACTGACCAGATCTTGATAGAAGAGATACCTCGTCATTATCAGAACTGACCAGATCTTGATAGAAGAGATACCTCGTCGTTATCAAAACTGACCAGATCTTGATAGAAGAGATACCTCGTCATTATCAAAACTGACCAGATCTTGATAGAAGAGATACCTCGTCGTTATCAAAACTGACCAGATCTTGATAGAAGAGATACCTCGTCATTATCAGAACTGACCAGATCTTGATAGAAGAGATACCTCGTCATTATCAGAACTGACCAGATCTTGATAGAAGAGATACCTCGTCGTTATCAAAACTGACCAGATCTTGATAGAAGAGATACCTCGTCATTATCAAAACTGACCAGATCTTGATAGAAGAGATACCTCGTCATTATCAGAACTGACCAGATCTTGATAGAAGAGATACCTCGTCATTATCAGAACTGACCAGATCTTGATAGAAGAGATACCTCGTCGTTATCAAAACTGACCAGATCTTGATAGAAGAGATACCTCGTCATTATCAAAACTGACCAGATCTTGATAGAAGAGATACCTCGTCATTATCAAAACTGACCAGATCTTGATAGAAGAGATACCTCGTCATTATCAAAACTGACCAGATCTTGATAGAAGAGATACCTCGTCGTTATCAAAACTGACCAGATCTTGATGGACGAGATATGCCGTTATTAGCAAAATTGTTAAGATATTGATGGACGAGATATCTCCTCGAAACCACTTGGAGGCTCGTAGCTCAGTGGATTTACACTACCAACCTCCGAAACGTAGGCGGCGCAGGTTCGATTCCTCCTTGGGTGTATTTCTTCTAATGTGGCAATAAAACGTTTTTCGTTTGTGTATGCCCATTTACTGGACATTGTGTCTTGTGTTTGGCGCAACTTGACCAAATATGGCCATAAAACAAACCATTCGATTCAAGTTCTTAAAACACGTTTTTAGTTGTATTTTTTCTTAGAGAGAGGACTTAAATCTGGGATTGTTTTCGTATATTACATGAAAAATAACGATAGGGCAGAAGTGTTTAAAAGTAGAACCATGTATGTCCCGTCTTATGTATATGATAGAATCTCGAATGAAATACACATTGGGTATTGGTAATGTTGTTTACTGTAACTTTCAAGTCACACGATTACTACATTATTTTAACATCAATTACATACCAAAATAAATGAGGGCCGCGGTAGCCCGGAGAGTCGCGGGGTTAGCAATCGGAGGGTTGCGAGTTCGAAGCTCGATCCAACCAAAGACTACCATAAACATGGGGGCTGGTGCACGTTAAATCTTCCGTGGCTTCAAATATCCTCATGTTGGCGTGGTGTGGAAGTTTGGAGAGTGGAGTGGTTATTTCATAATGTTTTGACAGAAGAACATTGGCACTTTTTTCTGTTATAACTTTCTCCGCCTTGAAGTGATTTGTGGACATAACTCAGAACAAGCGAAAATTAAAATAATGAAATTCACTAAATCATGTATAATCAAAACCTTGAAAAATGGACATTGGCCCGTTTTTCTACCAAGGAACAGAAACAACTTTAACTATTCATTGCTCCTAATATAATTCCATAACTGTAACTTATTGTTGCTAATATAATACTAAATGTTTCTGTACATATTTCAACCCTGTAATAGTGAGTGCCTCATGAAGTTTTTTGCATATTCATATTTAAATTCATTCTCACCAAACATCAAAAACAGTCTTGCATCTGTGATAATCTATATTGGTTTACCTGTATGCAATTGTTAAGAGAACAGGTAAGTGTGCATGTTCTTCAATTTATGTAATAGCTTTTAAAAACCAACATCTTGATTAAAATTTTAATTCTTTTTTGATAAACACTAGCGCTTGATTAAAGTAGTTGGTTGAGTCATTTTACGTCTAACTGGATTATAGAAAAACTACTAGTATCACTTATCTTAAAATCCGTAAATTCCTCGTTACAATGCGAGCTTCACTCTTCTGCGATTAAGACTTCCATCAAAGAAAACGTTAAATGGAGAAGCATTTTTAAAAAACATCTATAATATTCAATTCAATTTGCAAGTTGTTCTTGTAATACCCAAGCTTTTAAAATTTCGAATTGCCAATAAATATACGAAACATAATTTTAAAATTAATTCTTCATAAATAATTTTATTTAGTGACCTGCTTCGAAAAATACAGATGTTAGATGTTGGTCCATGTAGTTAATCGTAAATATTTAGTTAAGTATTTTTAATAGCTCCGTTTCGTTGACAAGAAATCCTTTTCGTTGGAAGAAAATCAGTAAAACGATTCGTTCTAATGTCCATCTTAAACAATGATTGTGCAAATATTTGTAGTTTGATACTGTTGTATTATAAATTTGTCATATCATTTGAGTTAAATAAAAGCAGTTGAGACCGAAGAATTGTTTATATTTCTTGTACAGTCTCAATTGTATATCAGCAAATAAAAATCAAGGATATCACTTGGGCGTCGGCATATAGCGCCCCAAACGGCGATTCTCCCAACTACAATCCGCACGCAATCTTTCATAGATAAATCGAAATTCGGATAGCTATACCTGCAAGCTTGTACAGTTTGATCATTTTCAGCTGTGCCTTGTCATAAGAAATTGAAATTCTTGCATTAATACGTTTCACAATAATATTTAAAGTAGTCTAAATTATTTCTAAAATTTCTCCAGTGTGCATACATAGTGTCCGACAAAAAAAGATTTTATATATTCTGTTTTATAGTTCTTAAAAGTTTAATCATATAAAGAAACAGATACTGAATGTTTCTAACCTTTCTAGAAAATTCAATTCACAAATATCTTATTTTAATTATTTCGCGAAATTAATATAGGAAGCAATTTCAAATCTCAAACCTCCAAGTGGTTTTGACGACATATCTCGTCCATCAAGATCTGACCAATTTTTCCAATAACGACACATTTCGCCATCAAGGTATTGACGATTTTTTATGACGTGATCACGACCTTGTGAGTTTATTTCTAATGACGTGAAATCTCGTCCATCAAAATCTGGTCAGTTTCGCTTATGAAAAGATACCTCAAGACAATCATCAGGAGGGTAAAAAGGTTCATATTTGGCCCTTCCTTTTAAATTTGATCAACACTTGTGGTCATCTGACCGTGGTTAAAAACTACGTGGTGTTGTGTGTCCTCGGACCTTTCCCATTGGGATGGATCCCGGACCGACACCAATAGCCCTTTGTGTTGCTCCAGTGTGACGTTAATTAAAATACCTACCTTGATCAACTCTTATCAAAACGGCAACTAAGCTTCAATGTTTATTTGACATTTATAAAAATGACACGCCACTAAATTTTAATTTTGGATAATTTCCGAATTCGACCACGACGCAAATTTCTTATTTTAATTCATTGGAACTCCTTTTCCTTTTTGCCAATAAAAATAAACCAACAACGTTCGTTCCCTAGAACCGATTTTTCATTTTAAATTACCTGTTAAAGTTTCAGTGACATGCCATACATATTGTTCCCAGTCAGTTTTCTTTTAAAACTCCACTGCACTTAATCCAACAATTGGCGAAGCCGCTATCGTTGGAAACGCTAAAGAGCAAGAAAAATTACATCCCCTAAATTCTGCATATATTTCCGGAAGCGTGCAATCCCTCATCTTCTATTTGGAAGAGGGATGCAAAAAAGCTACAAAATCTAGTTATTTTCTGACGAGTTGAGATACGGCTCGGATAAAAGCGCGAACTCAAAGCTTTAAGCTGAAAATACGTTTTTTCTTCATTCGCCCTGAGGGTAATAATTTATCCTTGTTCCTGTCTTCATATTTTTGAGTTGTCTAAATTGTTACTTTCTCTTTATGGACATGTGTAACCAGTAGGCGTTTGTTTGCAATTATGTTGTTTCTTTTAAATTTGGGGGCTTGTGCGCTGTTGAGTATTCACATTAGCCCAAATAATAGTGCTGGTTTTTCAGTGATGGAGAAAGCACAGAAATATAAACAAATAATTTAGAATAGTAAACAATTTATTACGCATTCTTTCGAAAAAAGTGCCCCTACTCAAATTGCAGATTTTATTTTTTCACTTAGCACAGACGGTTTCGAAATATGTAACCGAGATTTATATTATGCATAAACAATTTTAATCCTCTGAGATGTTTACACGCATATATCCGATCTGCAACCTGCCATCTTCCATGCATGAATCTTAACCAGTTTTGCTTGACCAATATATGTGTTTTATTTATTTATTTCGTATGCACATTTGAAATTTATGCTACAGTAGAGGTGCTGGCTTTCCTTCTATTGTCCCGTTTGGAGAGTGAGGTGACAGTTTAGGTGTTGACCTCGTCATCTAACCGAGGTTCAAAGTTATGAGATGTTGTCTTCGAAACTTTCCCTTCGGTACGGATATAGGCCTTAGGATAGGCCTTTGTGTTGCTCCAGTGTGACATTAATTTAAGTACCAATTAACTTTTATTGCTCCAGAATAGATGTGGTTATTTAGCTACTAGGAGTGTGGTGAGGATAAAAGCAACACTGCTCAATTCGGGAACCTCGTGACGATCAGAGGGTTAACCGTCCTGGTCGTTGCTCAATGAGTTATCTCGTCATGAGGAAATCCATAAGCAGATCTTGATGGACGAAATGTCTCTTCATTATAAGAAAACTGTCCACATCCTGATCGCGTCATCATCAAAAGATCGGCACTATCTTGATGAGATATCTGGTCATTAGAGAAATTTGTCAGATCTTGATGGACGAAATACCTCGTCTAAATCACTTAGAGGGTTAATTAATTACATAAAATTCTTCTGAAGGAGCATACTTATGAATTTCATCATAACTTATTACACTTATTATACAACTTATTACACTTATTACAACTTATTAAACAAGATTTTAAAATTCCATATAGAGCTTTATAACTGATGTAGATTTAGGTCCTTTTGAAACATGGTTAGTAAGCACATTTGCAACCAAATAATGTTAAAACTTCATAAACTAAATCCTCCCTGGGTGTATTTCTCTCTCCTGGTGTCAGTTAAACTTTCATTGTGTGCGTGTTTATTACTTGATGTTGTATGCCTTGTGTCTACCGCAGTATGGCCAAAGATGGTCATAAAACCCCAAACCCAACCAACCATACACCAAAAAACGAGGTTTGGTTGGTTGTTTTGTCGTTTTATGGCACAAAGGCCATATTTGGCCAAGCTGCACCAAACATAAGGCAACAACGAAGGAGGGAAAAAGTAGTTGGTAGACGAGGGTAAAACAGAAGGAGGAAAAGATCACTCGGGTGCCTCGTGGTTGCGATGCCCGTATTCACCTAAAGATGTGTCACTCAGGGCTGCGAGGTATTGATAGTACAACGAAGATATGCTAGAATGTCGTTCACTTCTCTTTGCTGACAACTTTTTGAGTTATTTGTAGACGCGCCCCTGCAGAAGAATCTTAGGGCGACCCGCATCCCGAGGAAAAAAAGGGGCGCTCACTAAACAAAAGGCTTAGTCTGCGGGGGGGGGGGTCCGCTAAACAAAGGAAAAAAGGAACTAAAACCAAAGGAACGAGGGAAGGGAAGGAAATCCAATCTATCAGACAGGTGATGCATTAAACATGCCACTGTTCCACGCAAATGATGTTTGAGAATATGCCTCGGCACGTACCATGGAACTTTCGCTCTCTGGAGAAATTTGTGAGGTTTTCAGGAATTTTTTCCTCTTCTTTACTTCCACATTTATCCACTCATTTATTATTTTTCTCTGTTTTCCCGACTTCTCTTACCCGTTTAGTTCTTCCTTTCATTCTTTTCGCTCTTCTTCTTCCTCGGCTTTTTTGTTTTTGTTTTCTTCCTAACAGTTAAAGGTTCTTTATGTCCGGGGACTTTTTCTCTTTTTCACCGAGGTACTTATTTCTTTGTTTATTTGCTCGTTTTTTCCTTTCCATGGTACCGTCACACCGAATGGAAGCAGACGAGTCGAAAAGTCGAAAATTCCAGAACTGCTGAAATACACGGAGTTATGGAATTCCTCCTGCGATTTCTCGTTTTTCTGCACCTGCTTTTATTTACGGCTATACTGGTATGGACTCTGGATTGGTTGTCTTGGTCTTGACCAGCCACGAACCATTGAAGTCTTCATTAATTATTAAAATTTCTGACTTGAATACGTCTTTAAATTCGGTCCGGTATAGATCTCACCAAAAACTAGCGACCAAAAAACCCGGCTAGATTTGTAGCGCTTGTATCTCGTAAACTATAAATGAGGTAGGTAGTTAAATTAACGTCACACTGTGGAGCAACACCGCGGGATAGTGGTGACGGTCTGGATTCATCCAGAAGTGAAAGATCCGAGGACCACTCCTAGTAATTTTGAACCACGGTCAGATGACGAGAACAACACCTGAGCTGGCACCCCACTCTCCAAACTTCCACACCAAGTCAAAGTGAGGACATTTGAGGCCACGACAGATTTAACATGCACCAGCCTCCGTGTAGACGACAGTCTTTGGCTGAACCTAGTTTTGAACACGCAACCCTCCGGTTGCTAATCCGCTGGTCTTCCAACTGGGCTACCGCAGCCTAAATCGCTTATCGACTATAAGCAACGTGAGTTCAGCATGATGTGCATATCTGCATCACTCTGGGCAACACTTTTACAGAATTAATCTTTGTAAGAAACATTGATGTAAATACAAATGTATCTTACTTCTCCTATATACATGAAGTTACCAGCTGAATTACCCGGTGTTCCTCGGGTTGAATTACTTATTATTTATCGTGTACTACTCAATACTATTCCTACGGAGATTTGAAATTGTTTTTAGCCCCTCTACAAATCCTAAGACCAATAGAACGAGGGTTAATATCTAGCCTATGTTTCCCACAGGTTTCTAAAGGATGAGTATACCAAATTTGATGGGAATTGGTTAACTGTGATAGTAAGGATACTCAATGTTATTGCTATGGGGATGTCGAATTCTTTTTAGCCTCCTCTGCAGACACAAGACGAATCAAACGGGATTAATATATAGCCCATGTTTCCCGCAGGATTTTACAGGATGCATGTACCAAATTTGGTGTATTGATCTGACAGTGTGTTCGTAAAAATACTCAATTATATTTCTATGGGAATTTCGAATTTCTTTGCCCCCCCCTCTGCAGATCCAAGATTAATAGAACGGGGGATTAATATGAAGCCAACGTTACCCGCAGGGTTCTAAAGAATACGTGTACCAAATTTTGTGTATATTGCTAAAACGGTGTAGATTTGTATAGAGAACAGACAGAAACCAACTCTGCTTTATATGTATAGATACTTCACTTATAACCAAGACTTTATTCATTTGCATCTCAACCTTCCTCGAATAACACAAAGAATCACGCCTTAAACGACTGCGGTTGTTTCCCCTTACACAACCCACCCTATTTTCTCCCAGGAAGATGCCAGAACGAAGCCATGTCTCTTCATCGAGGCAGAAGATTATTCAAAATTGTGTATCACATTGGGAAACAAACATTCATGCAAATATTTCGATACAGCAGTAAATAAAGGTGCTGTGAAATATCTACCATTGTTAAAAAGGTGTTTATCGTATCTTACATTATGCATATTAAGTAATCGATTCTACGCTTAGGTTTTGTTTGTTTTCGTTTCGATTCGATCGGTTTTTCATTTCGATTCCATTTGATCGATTTCTTCTTGTTTTCACTGGTAATTTTGAAATAGTCTAATTTTCCGTCATTTCATTACTTAGATCCGATAAGTAAATTCTTCAAACTGAACTTTATTTTCTAAGAACTTTAATGAATTAGATTTGAAAATGGTTTAGAGAAAGGAAACAAATTTAAATGAATGTTTTTTGTGCGGATTAAATGTGATCGCAATGCTTTTTCTGAACCCATGACCACTGGTCAAAAGGTAGCTGGGGAATGACACGAGGTGGTCCCGCACACTCCAGACAGAATCTTAACATAAGACACACTTGGCCATGACTTAAGCGAATCACTTTTTATGCCCGCTCTCTCATTGGTTCAAGCTATATTTAAATTAACTTCGCTCTCTCATTGGTTGAAATCATATTTAAATACTTGCACAAGAAATTACTCGCGCACAATTAATAAATGTTTAAACATGATACAGTAGATACAAGGATACGAGTAATACAAGCTATAATATCTATATAAAACAGATGGCATCAGTCTGTCTATCTGCCTGTTTGTTCTCTATACAAATCTACACCGTCTGACGAATCCACTCTAAATTTGGTACTCATATTCTTCAGAACCCTGCGGGTAAAGTAGGATACTTATTAACCCCCGTTCTATTTGTCCTTGGACTTCGGAGGGGACTAAAAGCAATTCGAAATCCCCATAGGAATAACATTGAGAATTTTTACGATCATTGTCAGACCAATTCACACCAAATTTGGTACATTCATTATTTAGAATCCTGGGGAAAACAGGCTACATATTAATCCCCTTCAATTTGTCCTGGGTCTGCAGAGGGGTTAAAAACAATTCGAAATCCTCATAGGAATAACATTAAGTAATGTGGCGATGAATTACAAACAATTTAAACCGAGCAACTCAGGGTAATTCAGCTAGTTTAAGATAACATACAAAGCGCACGCAAACTTTATGCAGAAACTTAGTGAAAACGAACAAGATATAATATAATTAAATCTATATATAAAGCAGAGTTGGTCTGTACCAGATCTTTCCTGGTTGTGCAGAGGGGTGTATAGACAATTTGAAACCCCCATAGAAATAACATTAAGGATAATAACGATTGTGGTTGAAACGCAGAATGTTTTATCAATATTGTTGGAAGAGCAATTTTATAAGGTCCGAAAAATTGTTTATACGGAATTTAAATTTTAAAGCTTTATGTTTGAACTTGTTTTTTGTCTTTCCAAACAAACATTTTATGAATATTTGATATATGATAAATATATATTTAAAATATTTAATTTTATATAATTTACATTTTGTAAGTTAAATCGTTCTGAATTCAGCATCAAATCTCGAACTGCCTAGAAACAACAATGGAAATAAACACAACAGAATCCCCTCTATCTTTTCTTAAGCAATAATTTTTTTTAAGTATAATAATAAATTCATTGCTACCTGATGCATCGAAATTTCTATTTCATTATTACCCAAACATTGTTGTATGTGTAAGCAATACTGTTTTTAAAAGTTTCGTCATTCATGTTATGTCTGTCAATGCTAACTAGCTCCATTTCAAATTTGTTCAAGTGAGATTAATATACGTTTGATAAAAGTGATTTTTGTTGGAGAGGAATCTCTTCCGCTGCAATTATATACAAACAGTACTTTTCAGTGCTTTTCACGTCAATTTTACCGACGTTTTATTATAAACAGTACTTTTCAGTGCTATTTACGACATTTTTATAGACTTTTTATTCACCTTTCAAGATGCTGGATTGGTTCGGGAAACAAATGTAAGTGTGTTATCTATTCCCTTATATCTTCCTTAAATTACTTACTTGTATGCATTTTGATGTCTATTAGCGTTACGTTTTTCTATAAACTGTAGATTTTAAATACATGTTATTTGTCTTTCCCTTTTCTTAAAATTAAATATCGACTGCTATTCCAGAAAGAAGTTTCGAGAAAAGCGAAACATAAAGAAACAGGCTAAGAAGGAAACCAAAAAGCAGAAAGAAAAGCAACCCTCTCTCTCTCTACGTTGAACGTGACTATATCTAGCAGAGTGGAATGCTGAACATCCCGACGAATTCATGGACTTGAGTCTGCGTACCATCGAGGACGAGATGGCAAAAAGGGCTCTACTTGCTGCACAAGCTGTTGAAACACCAGCCTCAGAAACTGTTACAGATCTCAACGGAGAAAACGATGAATTCGACTTATTTGTGAAGAATAGAATCGTATGTGAAGTAACATCTTTAAGTGTGCACAACACAGGATCGGATAAACTTAAAAATATAGAAGCAAAACTTTTGATAACACCGATGGTAACGAGGATCAGTCTAATTTCAGATCTGTTGGATGAGATCACCGGAGATTGAGATTATGAAAAGCCCTGCAAAAATAAAAAGGCTAATAACTGCTCATAAAGTGCTTCTTCCCATTACGTAACCAGTTACTGCAAAGGAAGATCAAATTCTAAGTCGAATGGACTGCAGAGTTTTCAGTTTCAACCACAATTATGTCATCGTTGCGAACAAAGCATACATGTGATGCATCATTCTTTTCCTCCTTGGAATTAGAAGTCAAAACAGAGGAAGAATTATACAAGTCAAGGAAAGAAGCTGAGTCGTTTGAAAAGAAAGACAATATTATACAGTTTCAGCACTCCAAATCTATATGAATAAGAATTAACAAACCTACATTAATGTTGTGATATTTTACCCGAAACTGCACACAGAACTACCTCATAAAAATTTGTAAAGCTGACTTTTGAAAAATAGTTATCAACTTTTGATTTTTTGATTTTTAACCTTTGTTATTAAAAAAAATTGAAATTACTCCATTGTATGTAAAATTAAAGGAATCAATAAATATTTCAACCCTTTAATTTATGTATATTTATTTCTTTTATTACATATTTACGACACGTTTGAGATTTATCACAGCTGTCAAACTTTTGTGTCAGATTCACCAAATTTTACTCCTTTTTCGTCGTAGCAAGAACATTACAATACTCTTTTCAATTCAAATAAAGTCTTAAAGCTCCCTCCAAGTGGTTTCGACGAGGAGGGATATCTCGTCCATCAAGATCGGACCAATATTGCTAAAGGAGAGTTATTTCGTCAGCAAGATACTGCCAATTTTTTGCCGATGACGAGATCGTGATCTGGTCAGGTTTTTTTGCAATGACGAGGTATCTCGTCCATCAAAATCTGGTCAGCTTTGCTAATGACGAGACACCTCGTCCAATCAACCACCAAAAGATTTAATTCCCGCTTTTGGCGTAAATTTCGATTTCTACATCCTATCTAGTTATTAAGTGTGAAATTTTCTACATCTGACAACGTCAATAATATGTTTAATATGTTTAGCTCCATTTAGAATTATTAATTGCGATATAGTTTTGAGCTATGAGCTTAATTCAATTCTGAGTTTTGTGAAGTTTTTACTAAGACTGGTGTATTTTTGAATTTTGTGATTTATTGACTTACATTCTCTGAGTATTTTGAATTGTAATACTCTTCCGCATTTTATGCATGAATGAATATCAAGAATATATTTCCCAGCGCACTCCTTATTTAGAATTACTCCGAAAAAGATATTAATAAGGACTTGAATGTCAAATTTTCTGAAACTAGTTGCATTCTTATTTCAACGGATCTTTCAGCTAGTTTATTTAAAAAAAACCATCAGTCGAAAAAAATACAATATTAATACTAGCAGCGTGCATTTCGAAGATACAGGAACACTTAGTTGAATTGGAATGTGGTGCCAGTTCAGGTGTTCACCTCGTCATCTGACTGTGACTAGCAGCGTGCATTTCGAAGATACAGGAACACTTAGTTGAATTGGAGTGTGGTGCCAATTCAGGTGTTGACCTCGTCATCTGACCGTTGCTCAAAATGACCAGATGTCTTCGCATCTTCGTCTTCGAGATGGATCCGATTCGACCGTCGCCAATTGCTCGTTGTGTTGCTCCCAGTACGACTACCCCTACCTACCTGATTTCTGATGATATTTAACAGTTTGGCATGTACAAAACGTGCCTAACATGACTAATCTCACGAATGAAAAGATTCATTTATATGTATACACTCATTCTATCGACTTTTCCTGCGATCGAGATATACTGCTTTCTTTATATAGGTTCAGTATCTTTTGAAATCCTAACTTCCCAATTTAGTATCAACCTAACCCTATTGGTATCACAAAACTGATTAGATCCGAACAACTATTCAATTTGTGTTAATAGTCACCGAAACAAAAGGGATTCAAACGCATTTTTAAAGGATTTTGGAGCTGCTAATCAAATGAACATGCACGCACAGAAGCAACGTTTTATTGACACGGAAGAGAAAAATACGCGCGTAGTTACTTGAAACGAACCTGCCCCGTCTACAGCTACCAACAAACCAGCTTGAAACCCTCCATTAAAGGCAGAGAAAATTCTGAGGGTTTTTAAGTTAAAACTTTAGTCAGATGAGAAACACGTACTCTCCAATTTGCATTCGGACTTTAATTACACCAGAAACAAAAACCTCACGCAAAAGCAACCCACACTTGAAATCAGATAATAAAATTCATTACCCACTTAAATACATCGCCTTCGCCGAAAAAGAATCCGTTTAAAGTCTGCATTACATTAGAACTGGATTTCTCGCATACGGTTAGCATTAAAAGTGGTGTTTAAATGCTTCCGCAGAAGACATACGAGCTTCATTTGTGAGCATTCCAAACGCTCATGGCATAATAGTCGACGACATTAAATACTAGGCTATTCTTTTTATTCGGAGCAGAAAAACATTCTCAGTGCATGGCGTGACGATTCCACTTTGTAGCAATTTTATGGCCCCTATAAATACAGAACTCAAAACACGATGAGGCAAAAAGGTGAAAGGCATTTGTCACTCTTAAATGAGACTCGGAAGAGAGGCGTTATTTTCTTGGTTTTGTGTTCCGTGGGCCAGCACCTGCGACCGGAGGTTCGTTAACGAGGATGCGATGCCCGTCGTTGAATGCCTTAATGGTGGTTCTGTTTTGTGGTAATCAGCTCTTTTATTGGTGAGGTTTTTGAATCGTTAGTTTGAACGAAGCCCTAAAAATTATTTGTTTTAATAGTTATCATTTTCAGTTAGAAAATAGTATGAATGAATTTTTTATCATATATAAAATCTCACGGAAATCTTACTCCTTTGTAGCTGAATAATACATTGAAGCATTATAGCGTTTTCAGACTTACATTTTTAAGAATTAATTCTTAGTAATTTCTCGGGCCGCGGTAGCCTGGTTGGAAGAGTAACGGATTGGCGACCGGGGTTGCGAGTTTGAATCCAACCAAAGACCGTCGTGTACAGAGAGGGCTGGTGCATGTTAAATCTGCCATGGTCTCAAATGTCCTCACGTTGGCGGGGTGTGGAAGTTTGAAGAGTGGGGTGCCAGCTCAGGTGTGTCCTGGCTCAGGCTCCTCGTCATCTGACAGCTCACAATTAGTGTTGCCTCGAATCTTTCCCTTCGGGGGTTGATACCGGATCGTTGCCAATAACCCGTTGTGTTGATCCAGTGCGACGTTATTTAAATACCTATCTATCATAATTATTTCTCTTTGTCTTATTCAGATCTTTCAATACCGTGAATCAAACTGAAATATCACTTTTTGTTGCTAAATAACACTGAAGCATTATAGCATTCTCAAACTTAAATTGCTAAGTTTAACTTTTTTTCTCAAACTAAGCATATTTTGGATTGTGCGAGCACTCGATTGATATTTCAATTTATTTTCATTTTATAATATTTATTGGGCGTGCAGCTTTTCCCTCGCATGTTTTTGATATCTTTATTTTATATTTAATCGCAATATCGGAATTCTGATTTGGAACAACGTTAAAATTGATTTTCAGAACAGAGTTCGTGAATTTCAGAGCAGTAGGTGTCAAGTAAATATGCAGTTTTAATAAATGTCTTGTTTGATCTCAGCAATCTATGGATATTTTACAAGATTGTATAGACGCTTTAATTCTGCGTGTGGTCCTACAAAGGTTTTAGCATTGTCATTAAATGTTGAGCTTTTACCTAAGCAAAGAACCTCTTAAATGTACCGAAATAGTACATGTAGAAGCTACACTTTAATTCAAAACTTCCAAACCTAACGAAATTTATTAAAACTGCATATTTACATGAAACCGACTGCTCTGAAACTCGCATATCCTGTTCTGAAAACAAATTTTTATCGTTCTTCTAGACAGAATTCCTATTAACGATAACATCAAAATATCAAAAAAGTGCGCTAGAAAAGTTGCACGCGCAAAAAATATTAAAAAAAGAAAACAAATTGAAGCATCAATCACGCACTCGAACTCGCACATTCCAACAAATGCTTAGAAATGTAAGTGATAATAAGCTGAATAATATTTCAACATATTATTCAGCTACAAGAGTATGATTTCAGAGATTTCATGTATGAAAAACTGACAAGGTGGTTAGTTCTCTTTTGAAAGGATTAATTGTATTATTTTCATACTTTTTCATGGCATTTAATTATTATTTATCAACATTAACTATGATGCTTTTATGCAAAATCAATTCTATTCATCTGTGGTTCATAACTTTAATACAAAACTTCAAAATTGGAAATTTCCTTACAATCAGGAAAGCTTTTAAAAATGTAAACTTCATAAATTGCAGTCGACTTATACATTTTGAATGATACATTAGATAGTATATTATCAATCTAATATTTTAATCACCTAATCCATCTTGTGTCTAATATTTTAATTCACTTTAAAATTATAGTATTTTAAGTGATTAAACATAACAATATATCTTTTATTTTATTCGATATTCAGTTCAGTTTTGGATATCTTATGCATGTCATGTATGCAAATATTTTTGAAATAAATAAATTAATATCGGAATTTATAGTTTATCTAAATAGAAGAAAATTTCTTACAGTCGGAATGATATTTTTAAATAAATATTCATTTAAAGTAAACTTCTTATCGTAAGCCAATAGTTAAACCTGTGAACGTCACGAGATTTCCGAGTAGTGTAGTATTGTTTTTAACCCCTACAAGACACTTAATCACTAAATAACCGCATCTTTCTAAAGAAGCCATGATTTCTTTCAACCTTTAGAAATATTCTATTGGTCCTTTTCTTAGACTACAATCTTTCTTTGGAACGATTCAAATCATCACTTCCTTCGAATAGAATCCTTTGGAGAGATTATATTACTCCTTTCCACAGAATAGTATCCCTTGTAAAGATTCTATTGCTACTTTCCTTAGATTAGAATCTTTTGGAAAGATTCTATTGCTCATTTCCTTAGAATATAATCCTGTGGGAAGATTGTACTGGTCAAGATGGTCAAAATTGGTTAGATGTCATTCAGGTGCATTCTTCTCTGGGTGTATTTCTCTCTTCTGTGTCAGTAAAATACTTTCATTGTGTGTGTATGTCTATTACTTGATATTGTATGTCTCGTGTCTGGCGCAGTATGGCCAAATATGGCCCTTGCTCCATAAAAAATCCCAAATCAACCAACCAAATCTTAATTTCGTAAAACAAAAAGGTCTGATGAGTTTCTTTGAAAGGCAAAATACAAACTTCAATTTTAAAAATGTATAAATTCTTTTAATTTATAGTTAAACTCCCAAGTAATAGATATTTTGTATAAATATACGAGATTATACTGAGACATTACATTAGCTTGAATTGCATGGATTTTATGTCTATTAAACGTGACAAGCTTGAATTGCATGGTTTTTATGTCTATTAAACGTGACAAGCACACAAAAGTTGAACATATTCATGAATGATATATGTGAATTAAAATTTAGAAAATCGACGAGACCCGTATTTCTAAACTGATCAAATTATCGATGAAACTATCTTGTGGATATTCTAATTAAGGAACCAATCATTAACAAACTATATGCTAGTACTCTTTATTCTGGATTACGTTTCCGTCATATTCTTCGATAAACTCGGCCGATTGTTCGAAACTATCATCCCTGAAGAAAGGCATTCCACATTACTCTTCATTAATTTCTAATTACACCGTATCTTCTACCTGTACGTTGCCTCATTATCTGATCCTAGTATACTTTAAAGGTAGTATCCAGTTTCGGCAACGATTCAAGCCTTCCGGAAGAGCTTAATCCGCCATTCCTAAAGCACTGACGGCGGACCAATAAAATTGGAGTGCCGTGTTTACTACTCAGCCGAAGAGTCCCTCTTAAATTATAACCGAGAAACGGCTATAAAGCTTAATTGCTTAGAGTAATTACGTGAAAGGCAATCGTAATTGTCCCTTGTATTCCTTATTTGTCCTTCAGACGAGTGGAATAATTTAGTTTAATATCGTCTTTGTGGATTTCGGAAGCCATAAACGGATGCCCGCTGCTGACTTAATCAGTCGGGGTAATTGTTATGGCGAGTCCCCAGAAATCCGAATTTACGACGACTCGTCGCAGATAAAGATCAAGTGACTGAGACGAGGCTCATTTGCAGATCGAAAACCGTTATCTGAGGGACAGAAAGTACTAAGCTGTGTTGTTGGCCGGCCTCATTTGCAAACTGCAGTCGGGCGATAAAACGCGATTAGGGAAATCTTGAAGACACGTGTCGAATTGCAATCTCTGTTCAAGGGGTTAGCCTCGAACTGGATTTCCTTCTTGAGTCGTTACTATAAGTCAAATACATACAATTCGTTGATAGTGAAGATAGATGAACCAACGTTCAGAACAATCGGTCTAGTGGTCAGGGTGCTGGCTTCTGGATTGAATCGTTCATGGTTTGAATCCTGAGTTTGACATCGGTGTTTGTCCATCTAGAGTGAATATGTAGTCTCTATGAATGAGTTGTGCATAGAATGTATGGTTCGTAAGTGAGGTGTAAAGAACCCACCCCAGGGTAGTGCACAAGTGGTTCTCAGTTCCTCCCTTGTATTAGGTCTGCGGTAGCCCAATTGGAAGAGTAACGGATTAGCAACCGGAGGGGTGCTAGTTCGAAACTCGATCCAACCAAAGACCGCCGGTTATACGGGGTTAAACCTGTCGTGGCCTCGAATATCCTCATGTTGGCGTGGTGTGTAAGTTTAGAGAGTGAGGTGCCAGCTCAGGTGTTCACTTCGTCATCAGACTGTTGTTCACAATGACGAAGTGTTGGGCTTGGATCTTTCCCTTCGGGATGGATCCCGGACGTCGCCAAAAGCCCCTTTGTGTTTCTTACTCCAGTGCGACGTAAATCAAACCATCCGCCAACCATCGATTCGACGAATTTTGCTAATGACGATATACCTTGTGAAGACAACCACCTCGAGGATTAAGAGGTTATGGAACCGCTGATATCTCGCCACCTATACAGAGATCAGAATATCAAATGTGGGAATAGGTACGCACCTAACTAGTCTCAACGTTCCTATAATATTTAAACACTTAGCCAAAGCTAGTTCAACAGGTGGGACATCAGACCTCCCATCACCCCTAAAAGATTTAAGCCCGTCCTGGTAAATTGCAAAAGTACAGAGGCACTAATTCCCTAACTAGTGGATCAGATAATGAAAAAAAAAATGATTATGGTATGCTTCCTTTATAAAATACAAAAGTGGACGGATTGGGAAAAGGGGATTGAGTCATTTCAGCTAGTTCTGTATCTAAATACTATGTTCACAACTATGTTGAGCAATGTCAAATTTGTTAGTTCCTCTGTTTTTAACAATTGTTCGAGTTGTTAAAAACTAGTATTTAGATACAGAACTAGCTGAAATGACTCAATCCCTTTTCCCAATCCGTCCACTTTTGTATTTTATAAAGGAAACATACCATAATCTTTTTTTTACTCATAGAATAGTATCACTACTCAAAATATGTACATTAGGCATGTCTGAAATTTTATCCATGCTCAGGAATAGTGTTTCATATTAATCCTCTGAGCGTCACAAGATTTCCGTGCTGTGTACCTATTGCTTTTTCCCCACCGAGACACCACAATGAATAAATAACCACTTCTATTGGTTGAAAAAATCATAGGAATGATTCCATTGGTCAAGAAAGCTCAAACGAATTAGAAGTCATGTAGGGAAGGTTGCAGAACGGATATATGCGTTTGCGTCCTTTAGAGAGTTTAAAACATCTGTAATTCTAAATTCAATTTCAAGTACTTAATTCAAAACTAATATTGTTGTTTTACCCTTTCCTGAAAACTTGTCTTTGTTATCAGATTTTCTATGAATGCTATATCTGTGTATTCTTGAAAACTATAGTCTTCAAGAATATATACTATACAGGCCAATAATGTAAAACGGGGAAAGAGTTGATTTGTGACTAAATTTTTCGATATGGAAAGGGTAATGTTAATCTTAGTTTGGTAATAATATCCATAGTCGGTATTCAATAATATCTATACTATCCAATGCGATAGCTCAGCATTTGTTGAATAAGTTGAAATGGATGTTACAACAGGATCAATTTCATACATTAAAAGCACCACCCAAATTGATCAAGGAATAGATAACAGTAAAGTCTCAATGTATTTTGGTGTTCAGAACTTACAAAATATTCTATGCCAGTTTATCTTTAATTTTTAATACAAGGTACTAAATCGATGATTTGGAAAATAATTTATTATGGAATGAAAAAACATAAATTTATAAAGTATATAACACCACATTTACAAATTATTTTTTCGTGCTTCTGACGATGGTCTACTCAAATAAAAATTGTTCAATCAACATTAGCTTTCCATTTAAAATCGATGGCATTTTGATCTTATTTATAAAAAGTTATCTATTAATTTTAAATTTTGAAATAGTTTTATAACATTAATATACGAGATTTTTAAGTACCTAGTTTATCTGAATATTCATCACGTAATCTGTGTCTTTGTGTTCATTTTACCCTAAATAACTAGCAGAACTTCATTTCTTTGTACGTTTTTCTGCATAAAAATGTTTTATAGATACCTTGTTCCGTCTTATGATTTCTTGTAACAAATTGTTTACTGTTTATAAGTGATTTTATTTTCAATATTACACTTTTATGTTCCACGGATAAATTCCAAAGCAAAAAAGCGCGCCTTTATCTTCTTATCAGACAAATCTTTTATGTTTGTAAGAAGTCTAAGTACCTTTCGGCATAGAATTTCCTTCTTACGTAGAACTTACTGAACAGAAAAACGTTATTTTAATCCTCTCATACGTTTATTTAGCTCCGAGCTTTACCACTTTATTCGTAGCTGGAATCATATACGTTCTTAGAACATTTCAAAGTTCATGGAAGTCTGTAAGAGAATTCTTTTAATTCTAATAGAAAGAATTTCGTTTCGCATTAAAGCGCTCTGAAAGCGATTTTAGAAATCGGTACATCTTTATGGGATCATTGTTTATGCTTGCAATCCACCCAAGTTCGTCTAGTATCTCACTCCATTTCAATGATGTGTTCTAAAAAATAGCTTTTATTGAAATTTAACTACAAAAACAAATTTCTTGACAGTTAAAAGAACTTAATAAAACAGTGAGGGAAGAGCTATACAGTTAAAATATAATTATATTTAAGGAAAATTGAAAATTACAAACAAATGCATGGCATAATCTATTCGGTTGATGCAAAAGTTCGTCCCGTTTTTAGCGCTAGATGGCATTGCATCGCAAAACCAAAGTGTTATCTACTTCACACGTGTAAAGGTTTGATGTTGTTTGAAAGAAGGAATTTCGGCCGAGTACTTGGGAAAAATTGTGTTATTTGGTTGTATTTTTAAAATTTTGTTGAGCATTAAAAATGGCAGAAAATAAGGAGCATTTTCGACATATGTTTTTTTATTTCCGAAAAGGCAAGAGTGCTTCGCAGACGCAAAAGAAGATATGTATTGTGTAGGGTGAAGGGTGCCGTTGACGATTCCACCTGCCGTATGTAGTTCCGAAAGTTTCGTCACCAGGATCAGTTCTTTTAGCCAGAAACCTCAGAACTTGTAAGAGCGCGAGATTATGCAGCTACAGGAAATATGGAGAAAAGTCATAGAACAGAACGGCAAATATTATATTGATTAAATGTAAATTTTTATTAAATAAAATTTTTCTTCAATATTTGTCAAAAAAACACGAACTTTTGCATCAACCCAATATACACTACTGTTTGTGAAAATTGCAACACTATGAACGAATCATCAGAAATAAATGAAATTTATTCCACGTATTACTTATAGTGGTTTAAATAAACGATCAAATTTACAGAGCAATAAAACAAAAATTATGCGAAAATCAAAATCTTGTGCAGCCGCCACGTGCAGCGATGAGAGCTTGTACACGTCGTGGCATCGAATCATACAGATTCTGAATGTCATGCTGAGGAATGACATTCCAGATGGCCTCTATCTGATGCCAAAGTTCAGCCGTACTCTCTGCCCGACGAGCGGTACGAACGATTCGCCGTCCGATGTAATCCCAGACATTCTCAATGGGCGACATATCCGGGGAACGTGCAGGCCGTGGAAGAAGCGGAACCTGTCGTGCACTGAAGAAGGCTTGTACATTCCGAGCAACATGTGGACGGGCATTGTCTTGCTGAAATACAGCTCCTGGAATGCGTTGCAGGGGGGTAGGACCTCGGGCTCCACAATTTCCTTGATGTAGCGCCTGCTGTTCAGGGTCCCCACAATTTGGAGTAGGTGGGATCGCCCATGATATCCAATAGCTCCTCAGACCATAACACCAGGCGTTCGTTCAGTATGGTGCTGAATAAGACACTCCGGGAGAAGGCGTTGACTTCTGTAGCGTCTGACGAGTACGCGTCAATCGTTATAGTTCAGAGTGTAGCGGGACTCATCTGAGAAGACGACTTTTGCCAATCTGCACACCATTGGCTGTGTTGGTGAGCCCATTGTAGCCGGAGGCGTCGGTGGTTCAGTGTCAAGGGAATCCTTGCACGTAGCCCATGGCGCAGCAGACGTCGACGAACCATGGGGCAGACAATGACACATTTGTAGACGTGCTCCAATGTTGTGCCAACGCACGAGAGGAAGCTGTACGGTCCGTCACCACCATGCGGATGAGGTGTCTGTTGTC
Organism: Meta bourneti; assembly: GCA_933210815.1. Classification (NCBI taxonomy): domain Eukaryota; kingdom Metazoa; phylum Arthropoda; class Arachnida; order Araneae; family Tetragnathidae; genus Meta; species Meta bourneti. Next base: position 11,979,155 of record OW119924.1, read on the forward strand.
CAGTGGTGACGTCATATTGCGTGGCCCACTGCCGGGGTTTCGACTTATCAGGTTCTCCATGGTCCATCTCTTTCAAACACGCATCACTGTTGTGTCTTTACACCCCGTGCGAGTGGCGATTTCACAATACGAAAGTCCGCCCTCATGGAGGCCGATCATGCGGCCCCGTTCGAACTCAGTTAGTTGCTCGTATGGCACTCTGCGTTTTTAGCGAGGCATATTGACTTCTAATCAATCATTTACAGCAGTCAAACGACGATACACACATTTTAACGCACCTTTACAGTGCTTTTTATACACGGCTCACTTGGAAGTTTAGAGGGTGTTTCTCTGTCCATACATGCGTGATCGTTTGTAATTCTAATCATTTGCATATCTTAACCTGTTTTGCATTTCCTGCAAGTTTCGTTTAATTTGTATGATTCCTTCATGGTGTTGCAATTTTCACAAACAGTAGTGTATATCAATTGGTGAAAGCTAGTCGCTTATACACCGCGGCCTCTGGAAAGATTGAAGCTCGAATGTATAAATGTTCTAGGTGTGTTAATCCTCCTGGTGGTTGTCTCGACGAGGTATCTCGTCATTAGAAGAAAATTTACCATATCGTCATGGACGAGATATCTCGTCAGAAGAAAACTGATCAGGTCCTGATCTTGTCATCATCAACAAATCGGTAATATATATCTTGATGACGAAATATCTTGCAATTCGCATAATTGGTCAGATCTTGATGGACGAGATATCTCGCCGAAACCACTTGGAGGGTTAAGGTATATACAAATTCTTTTATTAGATATTCGAATGTAAAGCTAGGTAGTAGGTAACTGAATCAACGTTTCACTGGAGCAACACAACGGGATAATGGCGATGACGGGGTCCAGAACGGAAAGATTCAAGCACACCTCGTCATTTTGAGCTACGGTCAGATGACGAGGTAAACACATCAGCTGACATCCCACTCTCCAAACTTCCACACCACGTCTACGTTAAGACATTTGAGGCGACGACATATTTAAAGTGCACCCCCCCACGTACATAACTTCTTAGGTTGGATCGAGTCTCGAACTTGCGACCCACCGATTCTCCGCTACTCTTCCAATCGGCCTACCGCAGCCCTCGAATGTCAAGGAGGATTGGTGGTGTTGCCTAAGATGCTCCCACCACCTTAAAAGAACATTTTATCTTGCTCCAAACACATTCATATCAAGTGATAGGTCATCACTCATAAATTATTTTTTACCAAAGCAAATTTTAGTATTGTGCTCCTTAAAGAATTAGTTTCCTGTTCGTTCTCTTTTGTATTATGTATGTAACTAATTTCCAAGACATTTTAAATCAAAATAGCTTTTGTATCGAAAACCCTGATGACCCAAAACTTCGTCCTCTGTCTAATCGACAAAATCCATTTTCTTCTACGGGGATAAAAAGCTCTCGCCAATTTGTTTTTGCGAAATATTTTTTAGATTGAAACTATTCATCATTTTAAACACCGAAAAGTTCCTCCTTAAAAAATTCTTCGAGAAATCTCCCCGAAATCTCATTCAATAATAACTTACTTTTTCCCTCTCCGTGTGCCACCCTCCTTTATAGCTTATCTCTCATAAGAGGAGGTTCTTACCAAACTCGACTGCTCCCAAAGGCTTTTACACTAATCCCCGTCATGCAAATTAAGTTACAGCGGTACACTTCGATTTCATTACAGTAGGCGAGAGAAAAGGAGCCGAGTGAGATAGAATTAAAGTGAAAGCCCTCACTCGAAAAATGCACCCGTTGCTTTCATTGAGCGGAAGTTATATTTGGAGAAGTCTTGAAAGCCCTGAGCTCGTTACAAGGGCGAGAGGGAGTGTTTTCTTAGAGGGTCGGTGTGCGTATTTTAAGGGAGTTAATCGAATCAATAATCATTTTAAGGTGAAATGCGCTCGGCTCGTGCTAAGGACATTACCGTAAGCAGATTTTGCTGAGAGCTTTTGGATTGGGAGTGGGTTCCGACAAGTGTTTTCAAACTTGCTTACTAGTGTGATTGTGTAAGACATGATTTTGTCAATTTTTCTTATGGATTTAACGTCTTTTCTTGTGCGAACAGTAGCTTAAAAGGTTCAAAAATGCGATTAGCAATGAAGGTAGTGAGTCGAATTAAGGTCACAATGGAGCTACAAAACGGGCTATTGGCGACGGTCTGGAATCCATCCCTAAGGGAAAGGTTCGAGGACAACACCTCGTTATTTTGAACCACGGTCAGATAACCAGGTCACACCTGAGCTGGCCAACGTGAGGACATTTAAGACTATGCCAGATTTAACATACCCCACGAACACGTCGATCTTAGGTTGGACCTAATTTCGAGTTCGCAATCCTCCGATTGCTAATCTGCTACTCTTCCAACCGGGTTACTGAGGCTTCCGACTAATAATGAAGATAAAATCACGGTGATAAAACTGGTCTGTAGCTATTTCGATGGTACAAGGCGTCTGCCGTCACCGGGGTCAAAATAAACATGAGGGAAAACACAACGTCTGCCCCTTCTGTTGCCATGGAAACAGACCTTATCCCATTTGCCATAAGAAATGTTTGAAGAAATGTACACAAGCTCTCCCATTAGTGCGCACTTAATGATAACTTGAAAATATATTTGTTAAAATTTTTACTTATCTGCAGATCAACCTTTCCCACTGCCAACATTCGCGGAAAATAAAATGAAATTACATCATCCTCGAGACTCGCCTCTACTCAAAATGAACCAGTCCCGTTTCTATAGTGATCGCCACCATCCAGACTGGGTGTCGAGAGCAGTTCTCGTGGTACACAGACAGTACTATGTTATTTTTGAACCAGAGTTTCTGTCACACTGTTTTATGTTATAAAATTCGCTGTTTCATGTTATAAAATTCGCTGTTTTATGTTATAAAATTCGCTGTTTTATGATTTTCCACTTGTTTATCTTGGTCCTGATGATGACGGACATTTATTTCCACTGAAATTGCTATCGACCAGTGTTTAGACACTAATTTTTTTAAAGTTTCAAGCTATTGACTACTAGTTTGGCTAAGGTTTTAATCTTTTACTTTATCTTTAATCTTTACGTTTAGTTAACCCTTCTGGTAATTGTCTCGACAAGGTATCTCGTCATTAGCAAAACTGACTATATCTCAATGGACGAGATATCTCGTCATTATATGAAAACTGACTCGATCTTGATCTCGTCATTGTAAAAAAATCGGCAGTATCTTGATAACGAGATATCTTCTTATTAGCAAAATTGGTCAGATTTTGATGGAGGAGATATCTCGTCAAAACCACTTGGAGGGTTGAGAAGGTTCATAAAATAAAAATAATTAAAATAAATAAATAATACAAAATTTTAAATTAAATAACAATCTACAAACAATGTTATTGCAATAAAATTAAAATCAATAAATTTTAATGGTAGGATTGCACTTTTCAACCTTTACATCATTATATTTATTTCGATGCAAATACTTTTGGCATATTTTAATTATTTTATTCGCTGAAAACAAATTATTTTTTGCCAAAATATTTTTTAAATATCAACAATTTATATATTAATATAATTGTGCTATTTCCTAGAATAGTTCCAATTTTCTTAGCTCGAAAAATAATGGGTTATTTACTGAAAATTCGCATTTCTTTTTGTAAATATAATTAACTTTAAGTATATTTTTTGCGTTTCTAACAACATAGGAAAGACATTCATAACATTAATTACTCCTCAATTAAGTTAAGTATATAATTAATTTAAGACGGCATAGAAGTGGCGCTGCTTCAACGGATCCGTCTGTGGTGGTGTGGTTAGTCAGTTTTCAGTTTCTTCCCTTTCTATGCTCAGGCCTGTTGTAATTTAATATTTCTTTTCAATGATATAGTAAAAATATTTTTGATTAGTCCGACTAGTATAAAGACTGATAATTCCGGCAGCCTTTTCAGATACTGTCCAGGGCACTCCTGATACATAAAACCTGCAATATTCCAGCATTTTACTCGTAATGGACTCCCATGCGGAGATAAATTTCGGAAGAACTGATTTTATGTAACAAAAACAGGTTAAATGCTAAATACAGAGGCTGTTAGGACATTTTTTTCAACGATTTTAATGGACTGAAGCTCAATTTTTACATGAAATTTTTGTGTTTTAAATTTTCCATTTGATAGCCCTTATTGTTATTTATCTTTCTAAACCTTGATTTCCATGATAATAATGACTTTTGTAGTATCGACAGTGGTATTTTGTCCCATTCTTGCTCGACAGTTTTCCAGTCCTTGAATGGAATTTGGTCGACGTTTCGATAATGCCCCTTTTAAAAGTCCAAAAGCACAAAAGTCCATGGGCGAAACATCTGGAGATTTGGCAGGAATATCAGTAAAGGGTATGACTTGATACCACAGTTTCTTGTTCCATTTTTTCCAAGAATTTAATAGTCGATTTAGATGTGTGGCTGCTTGCTTTGCCCTGATGCAGTTCTACTGATTGTTTGCACTGTGGGTAAAGATATGGTATTTCTTTTTTGAATATTGGGGATGAAATAGGGTCTTGATAATATGTGGGAGTTGATTTTTACATTTTTTCCCTCTTTTTACTTTTAATTTTCCACTATATACAAAACCGGCAAAAATCATAAATCTCTTAGAGAAAGTTCTCACGTTCACTTTGCTATAGTCCTTTGACTTGGCGGATTCTCTTTTAAAATTAAAGATCTTACCTTACAAATATTCTCAGAATTTTTTTTCTTTTTTGGATATTTTTTGGGAGTATTTTTCCACTTTTACGTTTTTGCTTTCTTATTAATAATATTACTTATCGTACCTTTAGATATCGAAAAGCCATGACTTTTACAGCGTTTTTGAATAATTGAATAAGCATAATTCTCTTCGGTAAGAGAGGAAACATAGCCTTCCTTCCATTGCTTATATAAAAGCGCCATTTTGAGATTAAACAAAACTCTGAGTTAGCAGACGATAAGTTATACTTTAACTATTTAACTGGCTGTGAAAATAAAATTCTTTCGTAGCATGCAATTTTTTTACAGCTCATCAAGATCGTTCAAAAAATGTCCGAACAGCAGCTGTACCAGCAATGGTTAAATTCTTGTGATTGTTTTGAGGATAAAAATCGAGTTTAGAACTCGCAACGATATTCTACGAACCAGGCTACAAGGCCTTGTAACCTGGTTGGAAGAGTAGCAGATTATGAACCGGAAGTTTGCTCGAAACTCGATCAAACCAGACCTCAGTGTATCTGAGGGCTTTTGCCGTTAAATCTGGTCACAAACGCCTTACATCGTCGTGGTGTGGAGGTTTGGTGAGTGGGGTGCCATATCAGGTGTTAATCTTTTCATCTGACCGTGATTAGAAATTACGAGATATTGTCCTCGGACCTCTCCCTTCAGGATCGATGCCAGACCATTGCCAAAAGCCCTTTGTATTGCTCCAATGCTAAGTAAATTCAACTACCTTCCAACCTACCATACCTATTGCAAAAGGGCCGCGGTAGCCCGGTTGATAGAGTAATGGATTAGCAACGGAAGGATTGCGAGTTTGAATCAAACCAAAGACCGTCGTGTACAAAGGGGATGGAGCACGTTAAATCTGTCGTGGCCTCAAATGTCTTCACGTTTGATGTGGTGTGGAAGTTTGGAGAGTGGGGTGCCAGCTCAAGTGTGACCTCGTCATCTGACCATAATTCAAAATTACGTGGTGTTGTCCTCGGATCTTTCCCTACGGGTTTGATACCAGGCCGTCGCCAATAGTCCGTTGTGTTGCTCCAGTGCGACGTTAATTAAAATGCCTACCAACCTATTACAAAAGTTTGTAAAAAAATAATTCAATATCAGACCTTATTTTTTAGACGACATTAAAATCGTGTTTGTAGCTCATGCAATCTCCTGAAAATATTCGGATTAAAAAGACTAAATTCTTGTGCTTTGTTTCTTTAATTCTGTCCTTCAAGTTAAACAAATCTGTGTCCCAACTAAAGAATTTTTTTCGGCCACCTCATTCCCCAAGTTTTATCGGCCTTTTACTCCAGAGAATAGCTCCTCCTCCAACTCTTTAGTCACGAACTTCAAACAAAGAACTCGGAAACATAACGCGGAATTTTTATTAATGCGGTAATTCGTAAACGGAGAATTTCGTCTCGCGCATAGAAGTCTACTTCTTTCGAGCGATATTTTGTTTTTACCCTTACAGTAACTTTCCCTCACTCGAGAAGTGTTCAATAAATTGATAATCAGTTTGGGTGTTTGTGCTCTTGCAGTACTCTTATGGCTCTTCGGCTCAGTTATAATGAACGTAGTTGTTTGAGTAAGTATTTTTCAGTGGGTCGGTCTTTTGGAAGGTGCTTTCAACGCTCTGGTATCCAGAGGAATTAAATTAATAGTCGACTCCCTTATTAATATGCGGAAAGTCTGGGTCTTTTTTACATTCTGCTAGAAAGCAGTTTTGAGGTTCTGAGATTTTATTAACCCTCCAATTGGTTTATCTTGGCTTCGAAAACTGCTCTGTGGCCAGCCTCTTGTGCAAAACCCTGTTCCAAACTGTCACCAATTCTGGACAAAGGACAATTTGTTTTTCCCCATTTGAATCTTCATTCCTCTTAGAGTAGTAATAGGGCAGTTCTGTATGGCTCAGATATTTCGTTCTTAAAGAAATTGACAACATCTTGGACGAGATATCTCGTCAAAACACTTTGAGAGTTAATCCTGCAGGTGGTTGTTCCGACGAGGTGTCGTTATTAGCAAAAGTGACGAGATCTTGATGGACAAGATTTGTCGTTATTGGAAACAAATTGACCAGATCAATCTCGTCATCGTCGGAAAATTGGCAATATCTTGATGGCGAGATATCTTATAGGGATACATCGCCGAACCTATTAGAGGGTTAGGACCTGTTTAACTTATAGTGCGAACTGTCCTTCAGAATAGGAAAACCCGCATTACATTGGTTTACATTACACTTAAACTAGCAGACCTGTGCTTAGCATTTGCAATAAGCTTTCTTAATTGCTTTCATCCATTTTTTCCATGCTGGGTCATTTAAAGGTTATCATGGCACTTAAATGGCACAACTGTGAACCGTGGCTTTATCTTGGTGTACTATGAGGTGTGTTTTCACGTTACAATTCATATACATGTGAAGCAAGATAAGCAAAAGCCTTTCCTCATTCTTCTTAAAATGCTCAATCGTTTTCGCCTTCCTAGAACGATTTTCTAATTGGTCGGAGTTCCATGCGTTCTGGACACTATGTTATAATTGGTTGGAGTTCCGTGCGTTCTGGACACTGTTCTAATTGGTTGGAGTTCCGTGCGTTCTGGTCACGATGGAAATGCTCAAAGCAGAGCGAGAAAATATTTTCTTCTAACTTGAGAACATCGGAATTTTCGCATGTAGTAGGCAGACCATGCTGGTTATCAATTTTGTATAAAAGTATTAATAAATAGATTTTTGAAATGCCAATACTTGCATTCTTAACTGAAAATTATACGACTGTATTAGTCCCAAGTTGGGACGGCCGTTTCGGGCTTGATATAAGTCGGTAGCATTTTCTATGAACGTAACTCCAACCAATTAGAAAATAGTGTCCATAACGCATGGAACTCCAACCAATTAGAAAATCATTCTCGGAATGCGAAAACAATTGAGTGTTCTAAGAAGAATGGGGAAAGGCTTTTGCTTACCTTGCCTCACATGCATATCATACATTCTAGGCACAGTCCGTTTAGAGAAGCGCCACACATTCAGTCCAGACGAATAAACATCCATGCCTTACGCCCGGACTCGAGCCAGGAACCCTCCGATCCCAAAACCAGCATACGGATTACTAAACCGATGAGTTGGCTGCTTATATCTAGTGATGGCAGTATTGTTACTCGCCTTTCATATCTTACTGCATTTATATATTGGGTCATCCGGAAAGTTCTGCGGTTTTTGTATGATAAATACCAACGAAGCAGTACAAAAACTTAAGAAAATGTTATTGAATCACATAAGCACCATTTTGTTCTATGACTTTTTGCCATCTTTCCGGCAGCTAGAAAATTCCTTTCTTAAAAAAGTCATTAGGCTTATTTGTAAAGAAGTAATCGAGGTGCTGTTTTACATTCTCCAAAGAATTGAACTCCAGGCCGTTCAGAGAATTTTGAAGTGACCTGAAGAGGTGAAAATATGAGGGGGCAAGGTCTAGTGAATATGGGGTGACACAAAACATCTCAGCCATAAGTCTTTGTCTGACATTCATTGTCATGCTGGAAGACAACACCTCGACGATTGATCAGTTCTGGTCGCTTTGCTTCGATTTCTGCTTTTAATACTGCCATTTGAGAACAGTATTTTTCCGAATTTATTGTCTGATTTTGTGGCAACAATTCATAATGAACAATTCCTTTGTAGTCCCACCATACACAAAGCATTACTTTTTTGGGATGCAGCCCCCTCCCGATGTTAGTTGGGGAGGTTCATTTGGCTTACCCCATGATCTTTTTCTTGTAACATTATTGTATACTATCCACTTCTCATTTCCAGTAATGAGCCGTTTCAAAAAAGGAGCTTCTTCATTTCGTTTCAGCAAAGAATCGCATGCCGAAATTCGAGCAAGCATATTCTGTTGTGTTAAAGTATGTGGTACCCATACATCGTAGCGGTTGACATACCCAATCTTCTTCAGATGATCATGAACTCTACTTTTTGGAATATTGTCTGTAATAGTTCCTGAACTGTGTAACGTAGATTTTCAGCGATGGCATTTTTTAATAGGTCCTCGTTTACAGAGGATGGTCGTCCAGAGCGGGCATCATCTTCGAGGCTGAAATTTCCGCGCTTAAAATTATCAAACCACCTTCGAACTGTGTCATCAGAAACAGCACTTTGTCCATATACAGCACAAATTTTACTAGCAGTCTGACTAGCATTTTTTCCTTTCTTAAAATAAAAGAGCATATGACGAAAATGAATTTTTTGGTTCTCCATTCTTAGCACTGCAGTGAAACAAATATTGTGCCACAACACAAGCTAGAATTATGCAGTGAAAGCAGAAAAGACCGAATTTACACATCTGCTTCAATCAAGGTCACTCCTTATCAGCGGTAGCAAAATAGTAATAAGAAAGCGCGCTTCGATTTGAAAAACCGCAGAAGTTTCAGGATGACCCAATATCTCATTATCTTATATAATTTCCATTTATAATGACTATGGTTCACACTCAATATATGGATTTAGTACCTCAAAATGAAATAAAATTATCCAAATTATATGTAACATTTCGTTTACTTTTACTAATGTTAATTCTTATTTCCAATAAAATGCATGGCAAGAAGCACACCTAAGTCGTGTTACCTCAATTAGATTCTGAACGTCCGCACTTCAATTGCAGCCCATTCCTGTTAAAAACCGATTCGATTCGGCATTTTTTGACGTTAAGCCTATTTCTCTGATATTTTCTTCTCTGGTTTTGTCATCCAGATTTTTCATTGCTATTTGTTATTAGACCATGAAATAATGAAATATTTAATTTGACTGGTAACATCATTATGTGTATGATAAGCAGATAAACACCTCTCGATTCATTCGTAGCCCATTCCTCTGTTAAAAACCGATTCGGCATTATTTGAAGCTAAGCCTATTTTCTCTGATATTCTTTTCTTCTCTGATTTTGTCATCCAGATTTTTCATTGCTATTTGTCATTAGACCATGAAACACAGAAATATTTCATTCCACTGGTAACATCATTATGTGTATGATAAGCAGATAAACACATCTCGATTCATTAAGGTCATCCTTAATAATCCATGTTGTGATGCGGGAAAACACTTGCCACTGGATACTTTCATAACCTTTAAAAATCGTTGCTTTTTTGTGTGAAAGAAACTAAAGATAGAGACATTTTCCCGTGATCTATTTACTGGGAGATGCGATTTCATATATCTTGGAGCATGAGTTGCCAAATCGTGTCGACACCCCCACGAAACAAATAGAGTAAAAGCACTACATGAAATGACAAATTGTTCCCAGGGTACCCATTACATGGCTCTGTCGAATAAGCGACGTTATGCATTACGTTTGGCCATGGCACACGTGGACCCGGCGCCCACATTGGCGAAATTATCGCTCGTCATATGAAGAAGAGATTATGCACTTATTTTGGCAATCAATGTACACGATGTATACCTTAGTCTTCCTCGCGCCTATTTTCGCTAGTATGCATGCGCTACCAAAACGAGTTCGATGTCCTTTCTTCGGGCGACGGGCAGATCTAGAGAATTTTAGAATTAAATTGTATTATTATCAAACTAGCCTCTTATTCAGAGGAGAAATGGACTCTCCAGAGATGGGTACGTATTTTGAGGTACTTTTAACGTCGTACTGAAGCAACACAATGGCCTATTGGTGACGGTCCGGGATCAAACACGAAGGGAAAGATCCGAGGAAAATATCACTTAATTTTGAATCACGGTCAGATAATGTGGTCACACCTGAGTTGGTACCCCACTCTCCAAACTTACACACCACGCCAACGTGAGGACATTTGAGGCCATGTCAGATTTAAAGTGCAACAGCTCCCTTTGTACACGACGGTCTTTGGTTGGATTCGAACTCGCAACCCCCGATTCCTAACCCATTTCTCTTCCAACCGGGCTACCGCGGCCCCTTCATGGATGGATCCATACAGTTTATGGACGAAACACTTTAATGGGAATGGATTTTTTGGAGCTGGTTACATTCCCAATAACGTAATATAAAGGGACACATTTAACCCTCCTGGTGGTTGTCTCGACTAAGTATCTCGTCATTAGTGAAACTGACCAGATCTTGATGAGATATCTGGTCATTAAAAAATTGACCAGATCTTTATGGACGAGATGTCTGGTCATTAGAAGAAAACTGACCAGATCTTGATGAGATTGAGATATCTGGTCATTAAAAAATTGACCAGATCTTGATGGACGAGATGTCTGGTCATTAGAAGAAAATTGACCAGATTTTGATCTCGTCATTATCGTTAATATTTTGATGAAGAGATACTTTGTCATTGGCAATTTTGTCAGATCTTTATGGACGAGATATCTCGTCGAAACCATTTGAAGGTGTAAATAAGGTTGTTACAGAGCATTGAAATGAAGTGTAAATTGAATTCACTGAAAAGTACATGATTTAGCACCTCTATTTAATTTTATATGATATTGTAGTTAAATTTTGTAGTACTTCCCCTCAGAGGGCCGCCGTTACTCAGCTAGTTTGCCCACTGCGCTAGCAACTTTCGAGTTGTAGAGAGCACAGGTTCGGTTCCTGTAAGTTATCCAGGATGTATTTTTCTCTTCTGCGTCAGTAAAATCTTTCGTGTATGTGTATGTCTATTACTTGACGTTGTCTTGTGTTTGGCACTGCTTGGCCTTGCGAAATAAAACCCAACCAATCAGTTCCCTCCTGTACTTTCCCTTCGGGATTGATCCTGGACCGTCGCCAATAAACCTTTGTGCTGCTCCAGTGCGACGTTAATTCAACTAACTACCAAACCTCTGTAGTTACTCCCTTTGTTGAATTTATGTGAGTGGTTTCATTCGATATATCCTACCTCTAGTTGACAGATTTCCAATTGCATCAAAACCCTTGAGAGCTGTATAAGGTAAAGGCTGGATTTCTGTCTGCAGCATTGTTGTACTTGTCACCGTTAGTGTCCTATTGTCTTGTAGCTTACTGTAGTGTGTTGTCTTTTGTCATCCGAGTGTAAATGCAGGTCTGCAGTTTTGAAACGAGGATTGAACAGCAACGAAGAATGAATCCGTGTTAGTACTATCAGTGTCTTTCATCAAGACTTTAGACATTGTTTAAAGTGGCTTGCATCGTGATCATCTTGGTGTTCAACTGTTCATCTTGGACTAGACATCGAGGTGCGTGCCGGTTGTGACGAGCGCCATTTAACTCATTTGAAATCGCACTTGTTCATAACGGCGATCCTCACCAACAATGTAGAAGAACGTGGAAATACAATGAAATTTCAATCTACCAAAAGAACTTCATGGTTAATATCCATTAAAAACTGCTGAAGCTACTACCTCTTTGTACTTTAATATTGAAGTGGTATCTTATTGAAACACACTATATTTAATTGAGGCATAGAGGTAATCGTCGAGGTATTAATCGTTAAGACTCAAAGTTATAGAAATGAGATACCCTTTTTGAAATTTTGTGAAACAATGATCGTGGAGAGAAATCGAAACCAAAAAACAAATTCTTTTTTAAATTTTTCTAAGACTCCTAGGGTCCAGTATATATACCCGAAATTCCTGGGCTATAGTTACATCACAAGGGCCAGATGGGAGAGGGTTTATTCCTACGTGAAGATGTTTCGGTTATAGAGAGACTAAAAAGCTTTTTGGTAATGAGTCGAAAATATGGCGTAGAATAAACAAGAAAAGCAAATTGCATTCTTTCAGTCTGCATCATGAACCAATGTAGGTTTTGTAGCTTTTCTAAAGGAATGGCATTTGCAGGAACTGAGTGTGTATGGTCTCAATTAAAGCAAGATTCTTGCGATGAACTAGCTACTAACACCATCACACAGTCCCGTGGGACCGTTGTAGTAACGGATTAGCAACCGGAGGGTTGAGAGTTCGAATCCAACCAAAGACCGTCCTGTACAAAGGGGCTGGTGCACGTTAAATCTATCGTGGCCTCAAATGTCCTCACGTTGGCGTGGTGTGGTAGTTTGGAGAGCGGGTTGTCAGCTCAGGAGTTCACCTCGTCATCTGACCGTGGTTCAAAATGGCGTAGTGTTGTCCTTGGACCTTTCCCTTCGTAATGGATCCCTGACATTCACCAAAAGCCCCATGCGTTACTCCACATTGCGACATAAATCAACTACCTACCTATCTCTACGAATAGCGAAATCGTGCTCCACTTACTTAAAACACCAATTTTTCTGGCCCATATTTAAAATGTTGAGATTTGGAGCAATACCTGAGGAAACTGCCACATCCATATAGAATTAAACCCACAACGAAACCATTCGGTAGGTATAGGTAGGCATTTTAATTAACGTTGCACTGGAGCAACACAACGGGCTATTGGCGACTGTCCGGAATCAATCCCAAAGGGAAGGATCCTTGGAAAACATTTAATTTTGAACCATGGTCAGAAGATGAGGCAACACCTGATCTTGCACCTCACTCTCCAAACTTCCACACCACGCCAACGAGATGACATTTGAGGCAACGACAGATTTAACGTGCCAAAGCCCCCACGTACAAGATTGTCTGGTTGGATCGAGTTTCGAATTCCAAACCTTCCTATTGCTAATCCGTTACTCTTCCAACTGGGCTACCGCGGCCCTTCATTAGTATGATTTTTATACAAAGGGAGCCCATTAGTGAGCCACATTTCAAAGTTCTAACCAATGTGTTAAATTGAATAATGACATTAATATTTTCCAAGTATTTCGTTTTTCTAATAATGAAACAGATTTTTACCAGCCTTATCACCTCGTCATTGTGAACCAGAGGCTGATGACCAGGTGAACGCCTGAGCTGGCAACCCACTCTCCAAACTTCCACGTCAACTCGAGAGACATATGAGGCCACGGCAGATTTAACATGCACCAGACTCCTTTGTACACGCTGTCTTTGGTTGGATTCGAGATGGCTACTCCGTTGTCTTCCCAATCGGGCTGCCGCTGCCCCAAAAGCCATTCGGGGAATTCTCACTTCCTTGGCTTCTTTCATCTCTGGCTGCATCCTAATCTGGAATACTAATCTCTCGCTCCGCAAACCTGGTAACCCTTGGCCCAGCCGGATCCGGAATCGTGCTCGCGTTAGCGGAATCCTCCTGAAAGCCATACTTTACTTTTACGCGATTCGAGATATTAAGCGTAAGAGGCTTTCGCAGTGAATTGCGCTCTTGTATTTTTAAATGCCCCGCCGGGACGAATAAAGTAAGTACGTAATTAAAATCCCGTTTCATGATGCGGTTTTAAAACTCCTGCTTCCCAAACAGGGAAAAAGGTTGCCGCTTTTGCAGGCTCAATGCTTTTTCCCGGAGACTGTGGCTATAACAATTTCGATTTTTATTTCTTGTTTTAAGGAATGTTTCTATCGTTTATTCGTGTTACCTTGTTACCGTGCAGTGTTTTCATTGAATTCTTACATCGGTGTTTGTTTTCTTTTTCCCACTTGGCTTCCTCTTTATTGCCTCTACTTTAAAATACTAAAAGACGCTACTTTTTCATGACCCCGATTTAAGTTAGTTTGTTTTAATGAAAAGAATATTCTATGCATCGCAGCGACGTGGTAGCCCGGTTGGAAGAGTAACGGATTAGCAACCGGAGGGTTGCTAGTTCAAATCCCACCAAAGACCGTCGTGTATATAGGGGGGAATGGTGCAGGTTAAATCTGCCGTGGCCTCAAATATCCTCATGTTGGCGTGGTGTGGAAGTTTGGAGAGTGGGATGCCAGCTCATGTGACCTCGTCATCAAAATTACGTGGTTCTCTCCTCGAGCCATTCCTTTCGGGGGTTGATCCCAATAGCCCGTTGTAATGCTCCAGTGCGACGCTAATAAATACCTACCTACCTATCTATGCATCGCACCTCTTCAAGAGGAGTAACGAAATTCAAAATGGTTTTGGTTTGGTTTATCACTCCAGTCATTTCGCTACGAGAGGATAAGGAGGAAGGTAGTTGAATTAACGTCGCACTGGAGCAACACAATGAGCTATTGGCGACAATTCGATGTCGATCCCGAAGGGAAACATCAGAAGACAATACCACGTGATTTTGAACCTCGGTCAGATGACTATGTCAACACTTGACCTGGCACCCAACTCTCCAAATTTATACACCACGCCAAAGTGAATACATTTGAGGCCACTACAGATTTAACGTGCACCAACTCCCACGTACATATCAGTCTTTGGTTGGATCACGTTTCGAGTTCACAACCCTTCGTTTGCTAATTCGATACTCTGCTACGAGAGGGATTTTCAGTGTAAGCAAACAAAACAGGTGGAGAGAGAAGATTTTATTACCCTACCCAAATACTCTCTCATGATACATATCGGGGTTAACTTAAAACGCAGTTTATTGCCTTTTTGGAGATGTTTAGTATTTAATCTAATTGTCGATGATCAATTAACTATCATACATATACAGAGGCTGTTCGGACATTTTTTGAACGATTTTGATGAGCTGTAAAAAAATTGTATGCCTACGAAAGAATTTTATTTTCACAGCAGTTAAATGGATAAAGTATAACTTATCGTCTGCTAACTCAGAGTTTTGTTTACTTTCAAAATGGCGCTTTTAAATAAGTAATGGATGGAAGGCTATGTTTCCTCTCTTTCCGAAGAGAATTATGCTTATTCAATTATTCAAAAACGCTGTCATGGTTTCTCGATATCTAAAGGTACGATAAGTAATATTATTAATGAGGAAGGAAAAAACGTAAAAGTGGAAAAATACTTCCCTAAAAGAAAAAATTTCTAAGGATATTTGTAAGGTAAGATCTTTAATTTTAAAAGAGAATCCGCCAAGTCAAAGGACTATAGCAAAGGACTATAGCAGGAATATCAATAAAGGCCCTTTATTGATATTCCTGCTAAATCTCCAGATGTTTCACCCATGGACTTTTGTGCTTTTGGACTTTTAAAAAGGGCATTATCGAAACGTTGCCCGAAAACCATTCAAGGACTGTGGAACAAGAATGGGACAAAATTCCACTGTCGATACTACAAATGTCCTGATTATCATGGAAATTAAGGTGTAGAAAGATAATTAACAATAAGGGCTATCAAATGGAACATTTAAAACACAAAAATTTCATGTAAATAATTGAGCTTCAGTCCATTAAAATCGTTCAAAAAATGTCCGAACAGCCTCTATCAACTAGGAATTCATTCTTTGGAATTTTTATTGGCGACCTGCTGAAATCACATACGAGAAACAAGCCAAGTGACTTCACATCTGGAATTCGCACAGGAAAGTTGTTTCGCTGCCTAAAAACTACCACCACCTATATTTAACTTGACTGAAATACCTCTTTTATCTAAAGGTCTAGTTGGCCCTCATGTAGCAAAAAATACCCGTAGATCGACAAATCAAACCTTTTATAAGGCCATGGTAGCCCAATTGGAAAAGCAACGGATTAGCAATTGGATGGTTGCGAGTTCGAAACAGGTCCATCCAAAGAGCGTCGTATACACGGGGACTGATAAAGACTGTCGGGACCTCAAATGTCCTCACGTTGAGGTTCCCGTTGTGGAAGTTTATAGAGTGTGGTGTCAGCTAGTCAGGTGTTCTCGTCATCTGACCGCGATTCAAAATTAAGAGGCGTGGTCCTTGATCTTTCCCTTCGGGATTTATCCTAGACCTTCACCTATAGCCCGTTTTGTTGCTCTAGTGCGACGTTAATTAACTACCTAGCTACCTTCATATAAAATTTGCATTTCCAAAATTTCCATTTGAATTAAACTAATTATTTAAATAAATTATACCAATATTTAGTGTACGAATTTGAGTATCGAAAATTGAAAAAACTGCAAACAAATATTCCAGAATGAAAAGGTAGACTAATTTTCTGAAATCGCAAATTGTTTTCCTCAAAGCAGCTTTCAAATATAAGTGCAAGTTATTAAACTTTTCAGTGTGTAACTCACTATTGGCGTAGGTGTACATTTAACAGCATCGCAACAGTATCTTTTAGGTTTGATACTACCCTTTGCTTTAGAACCCTACTACCAATCCATTTTCCCATAATAGCCAATTGTGTTGCTCCAGTATGACCTTAATTAAAATACCTATCTACATTAATTAAAATACCTATCTACCATTTTCCCATTTCAATACGTGAGGTGATTGTTAATTTCGCTCCGCAAATCAAATGTTGAAAAACAAAATTGAGGTGTAATAAAAATAATAAAATCTCTAAGCGTTCAAATTCCATTCCTCATACCAAAAACCAATATCCACATTCATTACTATGAGTGGAATTCTCAGTGTAAAAAACAACTGGAAGACGATCATTTTACTTTCGGTTGTCCAATATCCTCGCTCGGTAGATAACAGAGCTACCTTAAAAAATTAACCAAGTAACGTCACTTACTGAATAATATAGGACACACAATCTACCACAAGAACACTGACGCCATCTACATTTAACTTTATAGGAAAAGCGTCTAATACACAAAACTAACAAGGTACTCAATTGATAAAATACAAACCATTAATTTGTTATGTACCCATTAAATATAATTAAACCACTAATACAAAAACTTCTACACCTTTGTTGATAAAATGTTCCCAAAGCAGTTCCTTAAGTTTTGAAAGAATGTATAGGTTTCCCATCCTCAATATGCACAAAGTGGTGAATGATGTCTTCTCAGATAAAATATTTACTGTCTCATTAAAACTTCCAAGTATATTTCCGACACTGTTTACAGCGTTGCGAAAAAAAATCACCATAATGTCGTCAGGACTTAACGAAGCTAGTTTAGTAGAACCTTCGAAAAATAGCACCAGTAAAGTTTTGACAGCGTCGACTTAACTTTCTAATCAACCGTCTCTAATAAAGAAACAGACTATAAACCTTTTTAAGACCTTTTAAGAATTACTACAAAAAGGAAATTGAGGGATGCTTTTCTCGAGAGAAGAGCTTCTAAGAACTTGTTTGTATTAATATAAAATCGATTCAAGCGAACGAAGTGAAGCGAGATTGTGGACGATATGTTGTAGACCCAATGATTTGTAATCGAGTATAAAAATTCTTTGAGGACATAGAATTAAGAAAGGGTTGGAGTGTTTTATTATGATTGCAAAAAGATTACCTGTTCGCCACGTTTCAAATTACATGACTAACGTTGTTTAATCCTGTAAAACCAGTGAAGTTTTAATGTATTAAGTGGATTAAAAGCTTAGTGCTGATGGAGTGTTGAAAGGGAGTTGCAATTACAGCTCTTTGTAGTTTATTTGCAACATACTTAAACTTTACAGAATCGTTAAAAACGCTCTCTTTTTAGCAGAAATTAGCTTAATCTGAATGCAAATGCAAATAATGACAAATCTGTAATGATAAATGCAAATGCGACAAATGCGAGTATTTGAATAAGTAACTGTAAGTAGTAAAAGTCGCTTAATTATAAAAGTTATTTCAAATCTTCTACAAAAGGGCCGTGGTAACCCAGTTGGTAGAGTAATGGATTAGAGAATTAGAAGCTTAGTGCTGATGAAGTGTAGAAAGGGAGTTGCAATTACAGCCCTTTGCAGTTCGTTTGCAACATAACTTTACAGAATCGTTAAAAATGCTACATGCAAATTGTTAGCAGAAATTAACGGAAGAATTAAAGTAACAATTGTAAGTGAAAGGTAGCTTAACTATACAAGTTATTTCAAATTTTCCTCTACAAAACGCGGTAGTCCGGTTGGTATAGTAGTGGATTGATAACCGGAGGGTTGTGAGTCCGAGACTCGATTCAACCAAAGACCGTACATGGCGGATGGTGCAAGTTACATCTTTCGTGACCTCAAGTGTTCTTACGTTGGTGTGGGATGGAAGTTTGGAGAGTGGTGTACTAGCCCAGGTGGTAACCTCGTCATCTGATCGTGGTTTAAAATGACGAGATGTGTTCCGGGATCTTTCCCTTCGGCATTGATCCCGGACCCTCGCCAATAGCCTGTTGTGTTGCTCCAGTGTGGCGTTAATCAAAAACCTTCTTATATGTCAAGAAATTTCATGGATTTTTGTAAATGACCGGTCAATTGAATATTACTCATTTTGGCACTACAAGGGCGGATATGTGATAACCTTTGTGTTACCCTGGTGTACCACGGGGGGGGGGATTACACATCACATTATAGGCACAACCGGTTTATAGAGGCCACACATTTAATCCAAACGGACTAACATTCATGCCTACCTCGGATTCAAAACACTAACTTTTCAATCCAGGTTGTAGCACCTTGACCACTAGACCAATTGGTCAGCAGAACATGGTATGATTTCTCGATGGCAGATTATAATTGTCTCATTCATGTCTCATCATCAATTTCAAGGAAGATTAGTTGGGTTTTTATGGCGCAAGGGTCACATCTGGCCATGGTAACATGGTAACATTTCTCGATGGCAGATTATAATTGTCTCATCATCAATTTCATGGAAGATTAGTTGGGTTTTTATGGCGCAAGGGTCACATCTGGCCATGGTAACATGGTAACATTTCTCGATGACAGATTATAATTGTCACATCATCGATTTCATGGAAGATTAGTTGGGTTTTTATGGCGCAAGGGCCATATCTGGCCATGCTGCGCCAGACACAAGACATAAAATATTAAGTAATGGACACAAGGAAAGTTTTACTGACACAGGTAGGTAGGCAGTTAACTAAAGTCACACTGGAGCAACACAAAGGGCTATTGGCGACGGTCCGGGATCTATCCCTAAAGACCCAAGGACAACAGTTCTTCATTTTGAACCACGGTTAGATGACGAGGCCAACACCTGAGCTGGCACCCCACTCCAAACTTCCACACCAACTATAACTATGGGAGAATTGTATTCGGGAGAAAATAATTTATTTGGTAACAGCTGCGCGCCCGCTGTAAGAATTCCCCTTGCCGAGTTTTAAAAATGCTGCGTTAACTTAAATACTGAGTTAAGCATACATGAAATCCACCATCTCTGTCCAAACACTCCAACAACAGCGCCAAAATCCCAAACAT
The DNA here is from genome assembly GCA_933210815.1 of Meta bourneti. Lineage (NCBI taxonomy): Eukaryota > Metazoa > Arthropoda > Arachnida > Araneae > Tetragnathidae > Meta > Meta bourneti. The sequence goes on from OW119924.1 coordinate 11,998,867, forward strand.
TGAATACCAAAAGCGAAAGACCAAGAACAAACACAAAAAGGCGTGTGATCCAGATCCTTAGAAAGGCAGAAACACGTTCGCATAGCAAGTAATGGGGAGAGAGAAAAGGGACTCCCTTTTGATAATCTCCATTTCTCTCTCTCATTCTCGTTCACCTCAATCCTGCACAAAAGGCAGTTCCCATTCGAGAAAAGCCATCTGAGATAACAAACGTAATTTCCTACTGTCGCAACAAGGAGTAAATGAGAATGAGACTTAATAAATCCTTTTTCGGGAGATTTCGTCCTTCCTTTTCCCTTTTTTTTCCTCCTGTTTTTATCTCTGTTTTATGCTCACCCCAGCGAGGATGGAGCAGAAGATTAACAAGAGGGCACACATTTAGAGAATGGTAGGGTTTTTTTGCTCCACTGTTTGCTCGTTTTCCCGCGATGCTCTCGCAGAAGTAGATGGTGAATATGTTTTCGTCTTTGTTGGTGGGGTTTTTGATAGTCGCGTAAATCAGCTTTATGCGATGTTTGACTCAGAAGTGTTGGATGAATTGTACTTTACCCCATTCTATGAGTTGGCCCTTAGTGCTATTTTTGGTTGTACACTTCGGAAACATTTCCCAAATTTGGGTTTGTTATATAACCTCAATTTTTACAAAACAACACTCTGATTTTCAAAATTGGGAAAATACGTATGCCAAAGCATGGTTTCTGAATGGTGTACATCCGATTCGTCAATCACAATGTAAAAAATGTTAAAATCTGAACAAGATTTGTAAGAGATTGCTTTATGCATGGAGTATTATTTTTTGCATGATTTATTAAGAAATAATTTTAACTGATGCAAATAGAGTTTTTCTTTCAATCTGTCATTTTATTCAAGAGTGAAAGGGATATATAGGATCGTATAAATTCGCCCAGAGGCTGTATATATTCAAATATCAGTGCACACTTGACAGCTTCTTTCTTATATGATAGTCCTGATAGCCACTAGAGTAGCCCCAAAACTCACCAAGGTGGTTGGTTGATTTTGCTGGTTTTATGTCGCAAGGGCCATATTTGGACATGCCGCGACAAACACAAGACATGCAATATCAGGTAATAGACATCCACACACAATGAAAGTGTTACTATACAGAAGAAAGAAATACGCGAGTTATGTACCTGACAGGAATCAAACCTGCATCGCCTACAACTCGAAGCTTGCTAGCGCAGTGGAAATACCCACTGCGCCACGACGGCCCCCAGAATCCATCAGGACCGTATTGCCATCCAGTCTCAATTCTTATGAGGACTCGCCTGTATGTGTGACTTCCCTGGTAGAGAATCTTCTGGTACTTTTATTTGAGACGTTAAAAGTATAACGTATTTAGAAAGCAAGATTTCCAGATCTCTACAGACTCTCTCAAAGAAAAGTCTGCTCAGCAGTCAATGCATTAGGTAATACACAAAGGCTGGAAATTATCGTATATTTCCAAGTTCACTTTGATAACTGGACAGGCTTTACTTTATGAAAGCATGTCCAGGTGAGATTCCTTAAAAATATGATCAACATTTTAGAACAAAAGTATCTGAGTAATAACATTATTTTTTGCGGGTACCACAATGAACACAATAAGTTTAAGTATACTTTTAATACTAAAATCCAAAGCTAATTGAAACTTTCAATTAAAACTTGTGTCTCAATCCTCTACGCTTAACGCTATGAATGGGTGTATGACAAGTTAACAACTAAACCACAACATTTAATTACGTTTGTTATGCACGAATTTCCTATTAGTACCCAAATCTCTCAGTGAATATTTTCCAAATAATTGGGTAGTGGTGTTGGTAGACTCCTACTACCTCGAAAAACCATATAAGAAACCAAAAGCAACACAACCCCACATTCGAATTCCCAAAAGTATTGAATGAATTGTTTGAAAAACTGTTACTTTTAAAACACGTTAACAGCTAAGCCACAACATTTAAGTGCATTTGTTATACAGTAATTTCCTCTAAAAATATTCCCTAATTCCCTATAAATATCCCTACCAGTACGAATTCATCCTGGATATTTTCCAAACATTTTCGGGCGCGAATCCACTATTACCCAAATACACCAACAGACCTAACAAGACTAAAAGCAGCACAACTCCACATCCAGACACAATAATAGTAGTTTCTCTTCTTTCCTCCACTGACGTCGTTCCAGACTCCAAGGAAAGCTTTACTAGTTGAGCACACTTATTTTATTGTAATATTGTTGATTCTCCTGACTGTATTTTATGTTATAATAGACAGCCTATGACGGTTCAACCCTTAGACACGTGAACTACACTTTAGAATTTTAGTAATAGAATACAGAAGTATTGGGAAGCCATATAGCGAATGAAGTAAAGTCGAGTACCTGGCATTTGTTTCATTCATATTAAGTTTCAAGAACAAAAGTATCTGAATAATGACATTATTTTCAACAGATGAACAACAATGAACATAGAAAGTTTAAATTTAATTTTTATTCTAAAATCCTGAGCGAAATTCAAGAATTAGAGCTAGCAGTGAAAACTTCCGTCTCAATATTTCTAGTCTAATCCTCAGTTCTTTATCTTAACGCAAGGAATACAATACAACTTTGTTACATGAGTCCGGAGCTCCTATTTTCACTGTGTCTACCATAAAATACTTAATATTCTTAACACTAAGAATACATTAGAGCCGCAGTAGCCCGGTTGGAAGAGTAGCGAATTATCAAGAGGAGGTTTACAAATTCGAAACTCGATTCGACCAAAGACCGTCATGTATATAGGAGTTGGTGCTCGTTAAATCTGTTCGTGGCCTCAAAAGTCATGTTGATGTGATATGTAAGTTTGGAGAGTGAGGTGTGACCTCGTCATCTGATCGTGGTTCAAAATGACGAGGTGTTGTCCTCGAATCTTTCCCTTCGGAATTGATCACAGACCGTCGCCAATAGCCCGCTGTGTTGCTCCGGTGCGACGTTAATTCGACTACCTAAGAATACATGAATGACAAGTTAACAAATAAGCCACAATATTCAACTACATCTCTTATGCAGGAATTCCCCATCAGTACCCAAATCCACCCTGAATATTTTCCAAACAATTTCGGGCGACTCCAACTCTATTACCCAGACTCCAACAAACAAGACCAAAAACAACACAGCCCTACATCCAAAAGGCCCAAAAACTATTAAGAAAATACCGAAAGGGAAAAAAAGCGTTTCTATTTACCCAGATCGCACGGATCCCAGAACTCCGGAGAAGAAACTAATTCCATTCAAACGGGAAAAAATTCCCTGGAAAAGGGGAAAAGAAAACACACACTATCAAAGCGAGATAACAGGGTCGGAGAAATACAACCGATAGTGTCAAGAATGGCGTGATGTATGGGCGTCCGTTCATTCATTGAAAATAAGAAAATGTAAAAGGGAAAAGAAAGTGGGCGACTACTACACAGGGGGTTATTTTACGTAAGGGTCATTTATTTCGATGACGATGAAATGGTCGGCAGTCCTGACGTTGATGTGGACGTAATGGTCTATTTTGAACACGCCTCAGCCGGCAAACAGCGATCGTAAATGGCGACTTCCTCTAAAAGGAGTAAATGGAGTGACCGCCCTGGTGAGGGGAAGGTGTAAAGTCGTTCCAGGGTAATTAGGGCTCCTGCTTGTGGATTGTGTATAGAATTTCTGGAAATAGAACTGATTGTGTCCAGATCTTGCCCGTCGCCGTGAAGTTTGCTTGCACAGAAATAATATGCTATCATTTGTCATAAAAGAACATCTAATGCAGAATTGGTTGCGCTTACTTTTTTAGCCGCATGCTGCTTCGGTACAGAGTTGTAAATTTGCCCTACAAAGTAATGCTGTAATTTGAATATTGGACAGCACGCGTGATTATGATTCTGCTGCTTGTGGGTTGTAAATATTTCTGGAAATAGAACTGATTGTGTCCAGATCTTGCCCGTCGCAGTGAAGTTTGCTTGCACAGAAATAATATGCTATCATTTGTCATAAAAGAACATCTAATGCAGAATTGGTTGCGCTTACTTTTTTAGCCGCATGCTGCTTCGGTACAGAGTTGTAAATTTGCCCTACAAAGTAATGCTGTAATTTGAATATTGGACAGCACGCGTGATTATGATTCTGCTGCTTGTGGGTTGTAAATATTTCTGGAAATAGAACTGATTGTGTCCAGATCTTGCCCGTCGCCGTGAAGTTTGCTTGCACAGAAATAATATGCTATCATTTGTCATAAAAGAACATCTAATGCAGAATTGGTTGCGCTTACTTTTTTAGCCGCATGCTGCTTCGGTACAGAGTTGTAAATTTGCCCTACAAAGTAATGCTGTAATTTGAATATTGGACAGCACGCGTGATTATGATTCTGCTGCTTGTGGGTTGTAAATATTTCTGGAAATAGAACTGATTGTGTCCAGATCTTGCCCGTCGCCGTGAAGTTTGCTTGCACAGAAATAATATGCTATCATTTGTCATAAAAGAACATCTAATGCAGAATTGGTTGCGCTTACTTTTTTAGCCGCATGCTGCTTCGGTACAGAGTTGTAAATTTGCCCTACAAAGTAATGCTGTAATTTGAATATTGGACAGCACGCGTGATTATGATTCTGCTGCTTGTGGGTTGTAAATATTTCTGGAAATAGAACTGATTGTGTCCAGATCTTGCCCGTCGCAGTGAAGTTTGCTTGCACAGAAATAATATGCTATCATTTGTCATAAAAGAACATCTAATGCAGAATTGGTTGCGCTTACTTTTTTAGCCGCATGCTGCTTCGGTACAGAGTTGTAAATTTGCCCTACAAAGTAATGCTGTAATTTGAATATTGGACAGCACGCGTGATTATGATTCTGCTGCTTGTGGGTTGTAAATATTTCTGGAAATAGAACTGATTGTGTCCAGATCTTGCCCGTCGCAGTGAAGTTTGCTTGCACAGAAATAATATGCTATCATTTGTCATAAAAGAACATCTAATGCAGAATTGGTTGCGCTTACTTTTTTAGCCGCATGCTGCTTCGGTACAGAGTTGTAAATTTGCCCTACAAAGTAATGCTGTAATTTGAATATTGGACAGCACGCGTGATTATGATTCTGCTGCTTGTGGGTTGTAAATATTTCTGGAAATAGAACTGATTGTGTCCAGATCTTGCCCGTCGCCGTGAAGTTTGCTTGCACAGAAATAATATGCTATCATTTGTCATAAAAGAACATCTAATGCAGAATTGGTTGCGCTTACTTTTTTAGCCGCATGCTGCTTCGGTACAGAGTTGTAAATTTGCCCTACAAAGTAATGCTGTAATTTGAATATTGGACAGCACGCGTGATTATGATTCTGCTGCTTGTGGGTTGTAAATAATTCTGGAAATAGAACTGATTGTGTCCAGATCTTGCCCGTCGCAGTGAAGTTTGCTTGCACAGAAATAATATGCTATCATTTGTCATAAAAGAACATCTAATGCAGAATTGGTTGCGCTTACTTTTTTAGCCGCATGCTGCTTCGGTACAGAGTTGTAAATTTGCCCTACAAAGTAATGCTGTAATTTGAATATTGGACAGCACGCGTGATTATGATTCTGCTGCTTGTGGGTTGTAAATATTTCTGGAAATAGAACTGATTGTGTCCAGATCTTGCCCGTCGCAGTGAAGTTTGCTTGCACAGAAATAATATGCTATCATTTGTCATAAAAGAACATCTAATGCAGAATTGGTTGCGCTTACTTTTTTAGCCGCATGCTGCTTCGGTACAGAGTTGTAAATTTGCCCTACAAAGTAATGCTGTAATTTGAATATTGGACAGCACGCGTGATTATGATTCTGCTGCTTGTGGGTTGTAAATATTTCTGGAAATAGAACTGATTGTGTCCAGATCTTGCCCGTCGCAGTGAAGTTTGCTTGCACAGAAATAATATGCTATCATTTGTCATAAAAGAACATCTAATGCAGAATTGGTTGCGCTTACTTTTTTAGCCGCATGCTGCTTCGGTACAGAGTTGTAAATTTGCCCTACAAAGTAATGCTGTAATTTGAATATTGGACAGCACGCGTGATTATGATTCTGCTGCTTGTGGGTTGTAAATATTTCTGGAAATAGAACTGATTGTGTCCAGATCTTGCCCGTCGCCGTGAAGTTTGCTTGCACAGAAATAATATGCTATCATTTGTCATAAAAGAACATCTAATGCAGAATTGGTTGCGCTTACTTTTTTAGCCGCATGCTGCTTCGGTACAGAGTTGTAAATTTGCCCTACAAAGTAATGCTGTAATTTGAATATTGGACAGCACGCGTGATTATGATTCTGCTGCTTGTGGGTTGTAAATATTTCTGGAAATAGAACTGATTGTGTCCAGATCTTGCCCGTCGCAGTGAAGTTTGCTTGCACAGAAATAATATGCTATCATTTGTCATAAAAGAACATCTAATGCAGAATTGGTTGCGCTTACTTTTTTAGCCGCATGCTGCTTCGGTACAGAGTTGTAAATTTGCCCTACAAAGTAATGCTGTAATTTGAATATTGGACAGCACGCGTGATTATGATTCTGCTGCTTGTGGGTTGTAAATATTTCTGGAAATAGAACTGATTGTGTCCAGATCTTGCCCGTCGCAGTGAAGTTTGCTTGCACAGAAATAATATGCTATCATTTGTCATAAAAGAACATCTAATGCAGAATTGGTTGCGCTTACTTTTTTAGCCGCATGCTGCTTCGGTACAGAGTTGTAAATTTGCCCTACAAAGTAATGCTGTAATTTGAATATTGGACAGCACGCGTGATTATGATTCTGCTGCTTGTGGGTTGTAAATATTTCTGGAAATAGAACTGATTGTGTCCAGATCTTGCCCGTCGCCGTGAAGTTTGCTTGCACAGAAATAATATGCTATCATTTGTCATAAAAGAACATCTAATGCAGAATTGGTTGCGCTTACTTTTTTAGCCGCATGCTGCTTCGGTACAGAGTTGTAAATTTGCCCTACAAAGTAATGCTGTAATTTGAATATTGGACAGCACGCGTGATTATGATTCTGCTGCTTGTGGGTTGTAAATATTTCTGGAAATAGAACTGATTGTGTCCAGATCTTGCCCGTCGCCGTGAAGTTTGCTTGCACAGAAATAATATGCTATCATTTGTCATAAAAGAACATCTAATGCAGAATTGGTTGCGCTTACTTTTTTAGCCGCATGCTGCTTCGGTACAGAGTTGTAAATTTGCCCTACAAAGTAATGCTGTAATTTGAATATTGGACAGCACGCGTGATTATGATTCTGCTGCTTGTGGGTTGTAAATATTTCTGGAAATAGAACTGATTGTGTCCAGATCTTGCCCGTCGCCGTGAAGTTTGCTTGCACAGAAATAATATGCTATCATTTGTCATAAAAGAACATCTAATGCAGAATTGGTTGCGCTTACTTTTTTAGCCGCATGCTGCTTCGGTACAGAGTTGTAAATTTGCCCTACAAAGTAATGCTGTAATTTGAATATTGGACAGCACGCGTGATTATGATTCTGCTGCTTGTGGGTTGTAAATATTTCTGGAAATAGAACTGATTGTGTCCAGATCTTGCCCGTCGCAGTGAAGTTTGCTTGCACAGAAATAATATGCTATCATTTGTCATAAAAGAACATCTAATGCAGAATTGGTTGCGCTTACTTTTTTAGCCGCATGCTGCTTCGGTACAGAGTTGTAAATTTGCCCTACAAAGTAATGCTGTAATTTGAATATTGGACAGCACGCGTGATTATGATTCTGCTGCTTGTGGGTTGTAAATATTTCTGGAAATAGAACTGATTGTGTCCAGATCTTGCCCGTCGCAGTGAAGTTTGCTTGCACAGAAATAATATGCTATCATTTGTCATAAAAGAACATCTAATGCAGAATTGGTTGCGCTTACTTTTTTAGCCGCATGCTGCTTCGGTACAGAGTTGTAAATTTGCCCTACAAAGTAATGCTGTAATTTGAATATTGGACAGCACGCGTGATTATGATTCGGCTGCTTGTGGGTTGTAAATATTTCTGGAAATAGAACTGATTGTGTCCAGATCTTGCCCGTCGCAGTGAAGTTTGCTTGCACAGAAATAATATGCTATCATTTGTCATAAAAGAACATCTAATGCAGAATTGGTTGCGCTTACTTTTTTAGCCGCATGCTGCTTCGGTACAGAGTTGTAAATTTGCCCTACAAAGTAATGCTGTAATTTGAATATTGGACAGCACGCGTGATTATGATTCTGCTGCTTGTGGGTTGTAAATATTTCTGGAAATAGAACTGATTGTGTCCAGATCTTGCCCGTCGCCGTGAAGTTTGCTTGCACAGAAATAATATGCTATCATTTGTCATAAAAGAACATCTAATGCAGAATTGGTTGCGCTTACTTTTTTAGCCGCATGCTGCTTCGGTACAGAGTTGTAAATTTGCCCTACAAAGTAATGCTGTAATTTGAATATTGGACAGCACGCGTGATTATGATTCTGCTGCTTGTGGGTTGTAAATATTTCTGGAAATAGAACTGATTGTGTCCAGATCTTGCCCGTCGCAGTGAAGTTTGCTTGCACAGAAATAATATGCTATCATTTGTCATAAAAGAACATCTAATGCAGAATTGGTTGCGCTTACTTTTTTAGCCGCATGCTGCTTCGGTACAGAGTTGTAAATTTGCCCTACAAAGTAATGCTGTAATTTGAATATTGGACAGCACGCGTGATTATGATTCTGCTGCTTGTGGGTTGTAAATATTTCTGGAAATAGAACTGATTGTGTCCAGATCTTGCCCGTTGCCGTGATGTTTGCTTGTACAGAAATAATATGCTACCATTTGTCATAAAATAACATCTAATGCAGAATTGGTTGCGCTTACTTTTTTTAGCCACATGCTGCTTGTGCTGAGTTGTAAATTCGCCCTACAAAGTAATGCTGTAATCTGAATATTGGACAGCACGCGTGTTTAGGATTCTGCTGCTTGTGGGTTGTATATATTTCTGGAAATGGAATTGATTGTGTTCAGATCTTGCCTGTTTTGGTTGGGTTGTCGTGATGTTTGCTTGAATAGAAATGACATACTGCGATTTGTCATAAAAGTCCATCTAATACGGAATTGATTGAGCTTAGATTTTTCGCCACATGCTGCTATATTTCGGTAGAGTACATTTGCCTTACAAAGTAATGTTTTAATTTGAATGTAGGGTATTGATTGTGTAAACTGATCAATATTCAGACACAGTTTAAATACTTGATTATTGATTGAATATTGATTGTGTTTAGATTGAACTGAATTGCTTCAATTGAACTTATTGTGTTTAGGAATGAACTGATGTTTCCGTTGGGTTACCACGATATTTGCTTCTACAGAAATATTCTGCAATACTTTAATAGTGTTTGCAAATTTTTTAATATCGCCACCCCTGATATTATTATCATTTTATGCGGCATTGCCCCATTATACACAATGTAGCTGCTCACTCTATCAATAAAAATAGTCAACTTGCAGTAACATACTTCTTCAACAACCCCCTTTTTTAGGGCATAAGAAAGGGGGGTTTGAAAGAGTAGGCGAGTGAAGGAACCGCTCTTTTCATTTCTTGGTCCTCGGTGATTGACTAATTTGCCACTTAATCAACATCGTTCATCTGTGTAACATCATTGTTTCATGCAGTATTAATCTCTATTACTGTCTGTTGTGGTAACGGACAACCATTTGGCTTCATTGTATATGATACTTGTTTAACCATATTTGAACATTTTAGTCCATTCGTAGTATTTCGGTTTGGAGCACAATGCTGTTCCCGTACTGTGCTCAAAGTCTTGGATTCAGTTTGACCTCTAAAAGGAATACAGACCTATTAAAACAAACATTCAGACCGCAAAATTATAGCCACAGACCCTAAAAGACTAAACGCAACACCCCCTCCCCACATCCAAAACGACCCCAAACCCTTTCGTTTAGTTTCTGAAATAAAAATGCCTGAACAATAACTTTATTTTCAGCAGGTTTCACAATGGATATACTAAGTTTAAACTTAATTTTTCCTGACCGCTGGTCTTTGGCACAAACGAAGCGGCCATGATTCGCGTCATGACAGCGACAGTGGAACTGAACTAACAACTTCAAAACCTTTACCAACGTTGATAAAACATAAACTTCACCTAGCGAGAGAGAGGGATGGAGAGAGATGGAAAGAGAGAGATCGAAAGAGAGAGATGGAAAGAGAGAGAGAGAGATCAAGGCAGAGAGAAAAAGATGCAGGCTGAAACGACAATGCTGCCATCAGACAAACATAAGTACATCGAAAGTAATTAGACTTCAACAACACGAATTCCACATATACCGAAGTGCCAGGAAAACTGGTACACGAGTCTAATACTTGGTAATATACTTGGTCTGCAAGTACTGGTACACAAGTCTAATACTTGGTCTAATACTCCCAAGGAAGCGTATAACTACAGAAATATGATGGGGCATGAACTCCACGAGCTTTCGAAAATATTCTGTAAACATTGAACACCATACTTCCTTCAGAGCAATCCACAATTCTATAATATTCTGAAGTGTTGGATTTCTGTGTTCCACAGAGGGTTGGGCATGGCATCTCAGATGTGTTCTATAACTTTGAGATCTGATGATTAATTAGCGGGAATGACAAACCCCAAACTCAGATAATTGTTCCTCTAACCATAATTTGGCTTCTATAGATTTGTGGCGGCGCATTGTCCTGTTGGAAGACGCCAAACCCATCTACACTATTAATGTGTGATAGTTTGTCTTTTGGAAATCTATCTTCGTCTCAACCACAGCACGTAGAAATCTGAGAGAGGTGTCAAAATACGCAGAATAAACTGGGAAAGTTATTCAGCCCCTTTAAAATTTTCAAAAATTTAAATTTTAACGTAAAATGTTCAAAACATTACCTGATTGGACAGAATGCCATGACGTCACTGGCTGATTCCGTAGCGCTTCCGTAGCGGTTTTTGCCCCAACTTTTTTACTATGTTTTTTGTTAGACTTGACTTAAATATTCGTGTTAAATTCGAGAAAAAAAACGTATTAATGTTCAAAATTCAATATACAGTACTTTTTCGTGTCTTACATTTTACTGCTTTAAATAAACATTTAATACACTACTTTTTCAAGCCTTATATTTTACTTCTTTAAATAAGCATTATTTTTTATAATTATTTCACATCCAATACAGCAAACCTGTACTACTCAACTCTTAAATCCATCGTAATTTGGAATTTCAAATTGTTTACTGCTGCCTTTTTTATAGCGATTGTTTTTTGCGTTGTAATTACTCTTTTTAACGACAATGCCAAAAAGAAAACGTTCCATAACAAGCAATTCAGCTAAATATAAACTACGTGAAAGACGTCACAATGAATCTAAGCAACAAGCTACCAATAGAAGACTGATCGAAGCTGAACGTCAGGGCGGAAATTTACATGAAGACTTACAATGAGACGGCGAAAAATCTAATATGTCGTTTACTAACAATCAGTTACATTAAACCATAAAACTTTTAAATCCAAATAATAATAATGATAAATTTATAGAATTATATAACAGTGAATCTATAAGAAGGCATGCAAAAAAGTAAAAAATCCAAGAGGGAGATATTTACTAACACGTCCTCCGCAACGCGGGGCCATACAGCTAGTTAGATTGAACGCAGGATATAAACGTGTATAACTCGTCAGAAAGGATGCACACAGCATTCACCTGTCGGATGCTCTTGCAGACGTACCGCGAAGAAACAGTGGAATGTTACTAAAAATGACAGTTTCAGTTGCATCGTGTGTTATGAAACTGTCGTTATTAAATTCGCAATCTGTTTCAAACTGCCACTATTCACTTTTTTTAATTTTTGTATGCGCCACTCTGTTACTTTTCATTAAACATCGGGTCGCGTTAGCAAGGTTGGAAGAGTAATGGACTAGCAACCGGAGAGTTGAGACTTCAAATCCAACCAAAGACCTCCGTTTTCAAAGGGGGCTGGTGCATGTTAAATCTGTGTGGCCTCAATTGTCCTCATGTAGGCATGGTGTGGAAGTTTGGAGAGTGGGGTGTCAGACTCAGGTATTGACCTCGTCATCTGGCTGTAGTTCAAAATGAGGTGTTGTCCTCACTCGAATTTTTCCCTTCGGGGGTTTATCCCGGACTGTCGCAAATAGTCCTTTGCGTTGCTCTAGTGCGACGTTAATTAAATACCTACCTCTCATTAAACATCTTTTGATAGATAGATAGATACACTCGCACCAAGAGGTTTTGCTGGTTCAGAAAAATAAAGTCATGCCTCTCAACAGTTTCGTTGCATCATCGAACAGTTTTTAGACCTTTGTCCTCTTCATGTGCTCGCGTTCTTTCCTATTCCGATTGCTCGGCTCGTGACAGCATTTTACTTTTAGTGTTGATTGATCTCTTGAGTAATCTTTATTTCTGATTCTAAGGGAACGATGGCTGTAAAGAGTTACGTTGAAATAGATATTCCACACAAAATAAGCTGTGTAAATTCCATAACGCCAGAGCTCAGCGTTCGAAAGCTTTCGATGCTTCAGACATATTTCAACCGTATATATAAAGTTACGTTAGTATTTCAATCAACACTAGTTGTTTTAACAATAAAATAAGTGAAGTTTTAGTACAGGAAAAATATTAGGTAGGTAGTTGAATTTACGTCACACTGAAGCAACACAAATGGGCTATTGGGGACGTTCCGGGAACAATCCCATAGACAAAGATCCAAGAACACCTCGTGATTTTGTGCCACGATCAGATGACGAAGTCGACACCTGAGCTGGCACCCCACTCTCCAAACTGCAACGCCCCGCCAACGTGAGGATATTTGACGCCACGACAGATTTAACATGCACCAACCCCCGTACGTGATTGTCTTTAGCTGGATCGAGTCTCGAACTCCCAACCTTCCGGTCGCAAATTCACGACTTCAAATTCAGCTACAGCGGCCATTGGTAGATAGGTGATCAATTAGGTCGCACTGAAGCAACACAACGGCGACGGACACCTCGTAATTTTGATCCATTGTTAGAACCGCGGCCCATGGAAAAAATATTTATTTATTTATTTTTTGCATTTATATAGTACCTTATTTGTAGAGATAATTACGCCACTGCATTGTGCCGTTAAAGCTAAAATAGGCAATAATACAAAGATGTCTTTAACGCATACCCCCCTGCATTCTTTCAAGAAAAAAAATAATCCCAAAGATAAACCTTAAAAAAATAACAATTTGGTTAGATAAAACCTCACGAAAAAAAATCCAAAGCACCGCAGACTACCCACACTTATGAAATTCACGCTGCACATTAGCGATGGTAATACCTCCTTCCCACAGTCCAAGATGACCACAGACCGGACACCGCGGTATCGCTCCTAATCCCTCCCCAGGAAAAAAAAGGACCAACCATCCTTATTCAGCAGTTCCAGGACATCCACCCACTGGACCGACAGGGGCGGGGGGAAATATCCCTGTTTGTGGGGGAAAAGGGAATCCTAGGGAGGGATTTAGATCCCGTGAGTCGCGCTATGAATTATGGATGAAGAAGGGTTTAAGGCTGGGGATTAGACTTTCGACGCTTGACGCCCAAAGACTTTTTGTGGCTTCTTTCCTTCGGTGTTACTTTGGGCACTTCTTTTCCCTGCCTCCTTCACACGCGGTGGAAAAGGAAGCGAGATTTTTATCCCCGATTTTCGCCATTTTTCTTTGTGTTCGGGGATTCTTGATGGAATAATGCAAACTGAGGTCGTGGGCTTTTTTTCCCTCAACGCCGTTTCCCTTTGCTGGGAGTAATATTTTATGAGAAATGGAATGTGTAATTTTTATGTGCTCGGGGGAAACTGGTGCGCTTTTGTTTGCGACTTGAGATGGGAGTTTTTATCTTCGACTGTTTGGGTTGGTTGGTAGTAGAATTTGCGTCGCACTGCAGCAATAGAGTGGGCTATTGACGATGGTCCGGAATCAATTCAGACGGGAGAGATCCAGACACCTCGTCATTTTGAACCAGGTTTACAACTGTTTGGGAGAGTTGGTTGATTTGGGGGTTTTATGGCGCAAGGGCCATATTTGGCCAACTGTTTGGGAGGGAAGAAGTCTATGGTAAAGTCTGAAACACTTGCATTGGTAAGTTGCAGATCAAACCTAGTGCAGTGTGTTTGCCCAATGCACTGGCAAACTCTGCGAGCACTGCACGTTCGCTTCCTGTCTGGTTCAATTCCTCCCTGAGTGTATTTCTCCCTTCTTTATTAACAAAGCTTTTTCTGTGTCTGTTCATGTACTTGTTGTCTGGCGCGACTTAGGCAAATATGGTCATTGCGCCATAAAACCCAAGAAACCAACCAACCTGCGAATTGTAGATCGTGCAAATCCGATTTCTGTAATTTATCCTAGGTGTATTCCTTGGTTTGTTTCTTCTGGTCAGTAAAACTTCCATTGTATGTGTGTATCACTATTACTTTACAAAAGTTTGGAGAGTGGAAGGCCATCTCAGGAGTTGACTTCGTCATCTGACCATGATTCAAAATGACGAGGTTTGGTCCTCGGAGCCAGTAGCCCGCTATATTGTTCGAGTAAGACGTTAATTAAATTACTAATTACCGACTTCTTTTTCGTCGACTGTCTTGTATTCGGCATGGCTTCTCGAAATTTGGCCTCCTTTTGCCATAAAACCCAATCCAACCAACCAACCAACCAAGAGAATGCACAAGCGTGAGAAACGTGCATGGAAGATACTTGTTTCGCTTCTGTGTTCCACAAAAATTCCTTTTGGTGGGTTGAAAGTTGAATTAACGTCGCACTGGAGCAACACAACAGGATATTGGCGACAACCCGGGACCCATCCGGAAGGGAAAGAAACGAGGACAACACCTAGTAATTTAATATTCTTTTTGGAAGTATGCTGTTACAAAATTACTGTGACAAACACATCAATTCATTCTCTTTTCTATTACTCTGGTAGTTATGAGTTTCAAAAGAGCATGCCTTTAATAAAGCGTCCCTACTTCCCTTATATTTTACCATAAACCCATGGTTAATCATCCCTTTGGTTGTCTGGGCGAGAAATCTCGTCATTAGCAAAATTGACCAGATCTAGACAGTTAAGATATCTCGTCACTAGAAGAAAACTGACCAGGTCTTGATCTCGTCATCATAAAAAATTCTGCAATATCTTCGTGACAAGATATCTCTTCATTATCACAATTGGTCAAATCTCGCAGAAACCACTTGGAGGTTTAAGGGCAATATTATTCTATAAAAGTGCTTTCCCCTAATATTTCTGCATATGCTCTATAGGTAGGTATTTTAATTAACGTCCCACTAGAGCAACGCAACGGGCTATTGGCGACGGTCCGTGATCAAACTCGAAGGTAAAAAACCGAGGAAAACATCAGGTGGTTTTGAACCACGGTCAGATGACGAGGTCACACCTGAGTTGGCACCCCACTCTCCAAACTTCCACATCACGCAACGTGAGGACAATAGATTCCACGACAGATCAAACGTGCACCAGCCCCCTTTGTTCACGACGGTCTCTGGTCAGATTCGAAATCGCAAACCTCCGGTTGCTAATCCGTTACTCTTCCAACCGGGCTATCGCTATTCTCTGCATATGCTCGGAGTGTTAGGTGTACAGTTTGAGTAAGTAAGCATTTACTAAGTCGTTCTTTAAACCTTCTGGTCGTTGCCTAAACAAGGTATCCCATTATCAAAACTAACCATATCTCGATATCTGAGCCATTTCAGAATTTGAGAAAAGCTGACCAGATCTTCCTCTCGTCATCATAAAAATCTGCAATATCTTGATGACGATATATCTCGTCATTAGCAAAATTGGTCAGATCTTGATGGACAAGGTCTCTTCGAAACCCCACTTGGAAGGTTAAAGTAAAACTTTGTTTTAACCCGAATAATATCTGGTATTACATTGCTTTGCTAAAATATAAGAAACTATACTTCATGAGAAACAAATTAGGTATAGTAATCTAGTATTGAAAAAAAGGTTATTTCAAAACTTACTGTACCAACTTTTACCCTCCTGGTGGTTGTCTCGACATTAGGTATCTCATCATTAGCAAAACTTATCAGATCTTGATGGATCTCAAGTCATTAAAAAACCTAATCAGATCTTGATGGATCTCAAGTCATTACAAAAAAACTGACCAGATCTTGATGCATCTCAAGTCATTAAAAAAACTGACCAGATCTTGATGGATCTCAAGTCATTACAAAAACTGGCCAGATCTTGATGGATCTCAAGTCATTAAACAACCTAATCAGATCTTGATGGATCTCAAGTCATTACAAAAAACTGACCAGATTTTGATGCATCTCAAGTCATTAAATAAACTGACCAGATCTTGATGGATCCCAAGTCATTAAAAAACTGACCAGATCTTGATCGATCTCAAGTCATTAAAAACTGACAAGATCTTAATAGATCTCAAGCCATTACAAAAAAACCTGACCAGATTTTGATCTCGGCATCATCAAATAATCGGCAATATCTTCATGACAAAATATCTCGTCATTAGCAAAATTGGTCAGATCTTGATGGACGAGTTATCTCGTCAAAAC
The DNA here is from genome assembly GCA_933210815.1 of Meta bourneti. NCBI lineage: Eukaryota > Metazoa > Arthropoda > Arachnida > Araneae > Tetragnathidae > Meta > Meta bourneti. Next base: position 12,015,448 of record OW119924.1, read on the forward strand.
CACTTAGAGAGTTAAATTGGAGGCACAAAACTGAAGCATTTTTGCGTCCATTTTGCGTTTGAATGTGTGCTATAGTGTACACCAAGTGCAGAAAGGAAAAAAGTATGTGAACAACATTTTTATTTGCCCTAATTCAACAACCGTATAGAAATAAAATAATTCGTCTGAAGAGCATATTTATGAAGCACAAATGAATATTAAAATTGATCAATTTATTTCATTTAAAACAAACCAATAGTTAACAACCTGCAACTAAATTTGGATGAACTAGGTGAATTCTATTCCTTTGTCAGTATCCACTTGTCCAGAACACCTGAAAATAACTGCTAATATAACAACAAAATGTTTGTTTTTTTAACAGTGCATTTGTTTCTTACTTTTGAATAATTTATTTGCAAATACTTAAGAATAAATATATATTAAAATAATACTTTTGTGACGGTTATGTTACGATAGAGAGAAATATTTCAAATCGTAGGGAAAAAGACAACTGAAGCTAAACTGGACTGCAAATAACTGCTTGAGCTAGAAGCAGAAGGACAAATACGGTCTTTATTGAATGTGGCAGTTGTAAAAACGAAATCTTGAAAGGTCAAAAGTTTTTACCCTGCTCGGAATTCGGGATAAGAACCGGTGACATCGAAGCATAAAGAAAGTAAAGCAATGTCTTACGTTCTTAAGTTTAAAATGTGTAATGGATTGGAACTTATATTAATTAAGGTTGTAATTCATTTCTAAAGTATTACGTTTTTCATTTTAATTAAAAGCATTTTATTGGAAGGGGTCTTCTCGATATTGAAAATGCAATTTCATTTTGGATTTTCGTTTCGGATCACTAAATAACGTTGGTATTAGCTTTATAGCTGTTTTGTTGATCACAAAGTATGTTAATAGCCGGCACATCTACCACCTTGCCTTTTACATGGGTTAGCTTCTTAGCTTATTAGATTAGCTTAGTTTATAAGTTAGTTTTCTTAGCTTATAAGATTTTACTAATAACGAATAAAACATTTTATTAAGAGATACTATTCAGCTACGAAGAAAACATCGAACTATACCTTTTTCACGCATCATTTATAGTAAAGCGAATTTAAAGGTGCCACTCAATAGGCTTTTATTGCGCAAGAACCATATTTAGCCAAGTTACGCCAAACACAAGACATACAACATCAAGTTATAGACATGCGCACTCTCAAGGAAAATTTTACTGACATAGACGCGAGAAATACATACAGGGAGTAATCCAATCTGCACCGCCTACAACTCGGAAGTTGCTACCAGCTGTAGTTCAGTGGGTTCGCCCACTGTGCTATCAATCTGCGAGTTGTAGGGGGGCAGGTTCGATTTTTGTCAGGTTTGTTTCTTTCCAGGGTGTATATTTGTCATCTGTGTCAGTAAAACTTTCCTTGTGTGTGTATGTCCATTACTTGATGTTGTTTTTCCTACGCTTGACGTAGCTTATTCAAATATGGCTCTTGCGCCATAAAACCCAACCAACCATCAAATTAAGTCCAATTTAGAAACACATGTGGAACTTTTCACAACTTTTCTCCTTTATTATAACTATTTTACTACATTTTCTATTTTTTACTTATTCTATAGAGGACAGCGTGGCTCCATGGGTTTGCCCAATGCACTAGCAATCTGCGAGTTGTTGACGGCGCAGCCTCGATTTCTGTCAGCTTCGATTTCTCCCTGCGTGCATTTCTGTCTTCTGTGTCAATAAAACTTTCCTTGATGCTGTTTCTCCTGTTCTTGGCGCAGCATGCTTAAATAAAGCCCTTGCGCCGCAAAACCCAAGAAACCATCAAATTAAATTCGTTACGAAAGCAAGAAATGGAATTTTTTACTCAACGGACACCTACCTACAAATTTGAAAAATTTTAAAATTGTCTTCCTAACCCTCTTAGGGTCATGCAAGCAATATTTATGATGCAACCTGTAGTTTTAAATGCATGGCCTCTAACCAGATTTATACTTGACTAATACAGAGAAAATAATCCTTCCTAGAATTCTTGACAAGAAGAATGATCCTTGAGAAAGAATCCTTCCTAGGATTCTTTCAACCAATAGATGTGGCTATTTAAGTATGCTGTCGGGGAAAAGCAATCCTAAACTCCTAGGAAATCTTGTGACGCTCAGAGGGCTCTTGAGGCTGACTATAGGTTAAGAGCCAAAGCCCTTAGCTTTTCGTTTGAGTAACTGTACTTGTAAGGAAACAACTTTTACAGAACTCGTGTAGAAGCTGTTTCCTCCTGTGAAAAAGTTAACATTCTCGATATTTAAACGCGGTTTTTAACAGCTTTAAGAGACGTGTTTTGCTTAATTTCATGATTTAGATTCGTTTTTAATAAAGTAAAAAAGTGTTACTCGTCATAAAGTGAATATATATTTCTAGATCTTTTATGAAAGGTCTAAATACAATCAGGTAAAAACTGCGAATTTTATGCTTTCTTACATTCAAAATTATTTCTAACTTGATGTTTAAGATTTATTTTTAGCAATGATAATACCAATTTAATCACATTAAGATCTAATCCTCATGACAACAATTGTTCGTGCTACAAATAAAATATATAAAAGCAATCGACTTGAAAAAAGAATAATTCTTTGCTCGATTTCTGTTTTGGTTTTTTATTTGTACGTACTTCGTGAAATATTATTGATTGTATTACTTTTACCTAAAAATAGGTAAATCTATTTTGATAATAAGTAAATCTATTTTGATAATAAGTAAATCTATTTTGATAATAAGTAAATCTATTTTGGTAATAAGTAAATCTATTTTGATAATAAGTAAATCTATTTTGAATGATACCAAATTGAATTATTTAACTATCTAAATATAGTTAAATGGTTCGATTTGTATAAGTAAATTCTATTTTTCGAACTACTTACTAATCTGATAAATAAGAAGCATTCGTAAATGTAGCTCAGATTAATACAAGAATTTAATCCGAAAATATAAATTTATAGTAATCAATTCATTAGTAGAACCATCAAATTGTTTTACGACCAAGCTGTCCTATAATTTTAAAACGTCTTGAGTTTTAAAAGTTCTATTAAAATAAATGTCTATTTACTGTTATTAATCATTGCTTACCTAATGAAAAGTCTACCATTAACTAAATTAAACTTCTCTGAAAAATATCAATAACGATATTAAACGCCATTTTCCTTTGTACTACCATTCGCGGCGTTGAACGAATAAAGGCGTTCCCAAAACTTTAATCACGCAAAGCTGACAAAACCCTACGAAAAGTCCTTTTTACGTAATTCGTTTTTATTTAAATAACTTCATTAAATTCCTTTCGCATATTTATTCGCCTTTTAACAACTTAAGCCTTTCCGACTGACGCGTTCATTAAACGAACGCTTGGGCCAAAGTTTTTCTCCGAACGGGCTTTTTCGATTCATAATAAAGTTTCTTATTAATGGGTGGAGGCGAAGATAATGAGCGTCTCGGTTATTATTGTCCACAATAGTTGTGGACAGCGTGTCACAGAAGGTTTCAAATTTGTTTTGAAAAAGATTCAGAAATGTGGTAAGGTATTGGAGGAAATAATTGCTCGAAAGAAGTTGATATTGATCGAGGGGAAATGGCATTAAATAAATGAAACGCATAATGTCATGGTTACTTTATAATATCGCTTGCTTGGCTTCATTCTTCAGCATCTTTAGGACTTCCTCATAATGCCCAAGCGATCCTCTATACTTTCTTCTCCCAGTCCTTTCTTTTCAGAATTACTTGGCATTGTATGCCAGTGTTTGCCACAACTTGGTCAAGTATAGCCCTTGCGCCATAAAATGTATCGGTGTATCTTTGTGATGTAATCGATGGCGCAGCTTGTCCACTTTTGGGCCTTACGCCATAAAACCCCAACCAACCAATCCTGTTGTAATCGAAGCGGCTTTATTTAACAATTACATTTTCATTCTACATGGAATGCTCTACATGAAATATATCAGATAGAATATTCTACGAGGAATATTTTAGATGGAATATTCCAAATGGAATATTCTACATGGAATATTTTAGGTGGAATATTCTACATGGAATATTCTACATGGAATATTTTAGATGGAATATTCAAGATGGAATATTCCAGATGGATTGTTCCAGATGGATTGTTCTAGATGGATCACACAGGAATATGGCCAAAATGAGCAACTGTAGAAAACATACGAACGAATAACGCAGTTAAATAATAAAATAAAATGCATTTATCATATTATTAGAATACTAGGAACAGCCTTGCACATGCATAGTTAAACAAATAAAATATAAATCCTAACAACTCGATTATTTCCGAATGCGAGGATAAGTCTAGGCTATTATTGTCCAAAACCGCTTTAAACAGGAGATATCGTGGCATAATCTCAACTGCCCAGTTGATGCAGAGCTGATGACCTGCAACAGAGGAGCAAAACACAGAACGTTCGGTCTCAGATCTTCCTGGGCGAAAAAGGAGAAATCCTATTTGCGTATATTCATGGGATAGTCAAAATTGAAGTCAAAGCATCTCATGGCTGACGTTCCTCCTGGACACATTATATTACACATAGCTGCCGGGGAAATATTGGTTAATTGCACTCTTTCATGTTTTTACGACTGCTTATGAACATGCACTGCATATACTCCTTTATACTGCTTTTTTTGCGTTGTATCGCTACATTTTGTTTCCCATTGTATAATTTCCACTGCTACTCAATCGTGAAGTACTTTTCAGTGAATTAAATTTGTACTGTATGTCAACGCTCTGTTCCTTATTAAATTGAGCATAATTTAACCTTAGCTAAATGCAGACTATTTACAAAAATGAGATAGATTGACAGGGTTTCGGGCTGGCTTATGCCCGAGTAATCAAAATTAAATCACATCTTAGCCGTCTGCTGCAACGTCTTTCTCCATCGATTATCAGTTGTGTGCTGGTTCCTTTTTACCGATTTGACTTGACGAAAAGCTCTGCCATCACTGGGTAAGGCACACGTACATATATATAGGCCATCACCAAAATTCAGATAAGAAAAACCAAAAACAAAATATATGTAATAACAAAACAAAAATAAAAACAAAATAACAGCCCTTTAGATGAATAGCGCTAAAAGCCGTTGGGAACAAATAGAGGGAAATAAGTACAAGCTACCATAAAAATTAAAATATTTAATGAGAAAAACGAGAAAAGGTGTAGAAATGTGACATCTTATGTCAGGGTAAATGAGAGAATACTCATTTGTATAAGAGCGGAAACGAATATGATAAAATCGTCAAAGTCTGCAACTATATTACGAGGACCAATCAGATGATAAATCAATGAATGGGGGTCTTACCCCATCCTTTGCACCAATCGGATGATGAATGTACGTTTCCAATCCACAGACGAGAGTATTCTAAGTGTCATCTTACTGCTAGTTTTGGTCACATGATCCTGGACACATAAAAAGGTTACCACTGCTAACTCTACTTTTACATTTTCTCTATGACTCCATTACCACTGGCAATTTAAATGTTCTAATCCCGTCTTTGGAAAAGATATCCGTTTCATCTAAATTCAACAGAAATAACACAAATTCCAGACACCGATTCCGTTTTACTATATTCGTTTGATATAGGCCACCACTCACCAAAACACTGATTGCACTAATTGGAGAGTAATAGTACCGTGTTCGCACATCTGAGAAACTTGCGCTGTCCCATTAGTTCCATTTGCAGAATTAGCCCCCATAATGATTCCTCCATCTATCCAACAGAGTCGACTTTCTGATTTCTTAAGAGCTCTAAAACGGATTACAAAACGGGTACATCACCACGACGTAAATTTGTGCGATGGAAATCAGTACGTTTTGCACCAAAAAGGAAGCAGCGGCAGAATCCTGTGGAGGGTTTCAGGGCCACAGATTACCCGGATAATTTTATTGTAATTTATCGCAGCAACGACAACCAGTGACTTGATCCTACCCCTCCAATCGAATTTCACGCTCGCGCGGTGAAGAGAGCCATTGGCATCGCATGCCATTGGTGGAAGGATTTCCCTTTTACCCCATAATAACCTGTTCCTTAACTGAAGATCGTAATTCGTGGCTCTTGAATTATTCGAGGACCGCAGCGTGCTCCCAGAAAAGGGGGATTAGATATGTGTTTGGGAATCGGGGGTAATTAACGGAGCCCTGCGTCGAGTGTGTGGGGTGGTGGTTGGAACAGGTTGCGTGGGTGTTTCGAACTTTGCAAATTCCGCGAACGATTCGGCTGGTCTTTGGATGAGAGAGAACTGTGTGATTAGGGCTCTCTTTTTCGTTGCGGAGCCATACGAATTATCGAGGGTGGAATTTGTTCAAATTTCAGATCAAAAGGCAAAGTCTGGATAAATGAGTCATTAGTTGTTTGGGTTTGTGGGGTGGGTCTTTGGGAATGTCGTATAAAATCTCGAAACAGTTTCGTTTCCGTATCTCTGGTAATGTTATATTTTGGAGCTGAAATAAATAATCGTCGGTTTCCAACTTTAATGAATTTTTAAGGAATGGGACTTCATACTTTTAAGCACCAAATTGGGGAAGGTTGTCATTAAAATGCAGCGATACACTGCTGATGAGTTTTTTGGTTTGATCGAAAAGTAACCGATCTTTGGACAGAATAAAGCTACTTTACTTATTTAGTTCAAAGTCCCCTTCAAAGCGGGAGGTCGCCATAGCTCAGTAGCTTTGTAAACCTTGCTAGCAACCTTCAAGCTGTACTTGGCGCAAGTTCAATTGCTCTAACAACCGGGCCACGGTCGCTCAATTGGAAAAGTAAACGATTAGCAACCTGAGGATTCCGCATTCGAAAATCGGTTCAACCAAAGAACTTATATGTCGGTGCTAGTGCCCGTTAAGCCTGTCGTGGCCTCGAATGTCCTCACGTTGGCATGGTGTGGAAGTTTGGAGAGTGGGATGCCAGCTCAGGTCTTGACCTCGTTATCTGACCGTGGTTCAAAATCACAATGTGTTGTCCTTGGATTTTTCCCATAGGAGTTGATCCCGGACAGTCGCCAATAGCGCGCTGTGTTGATCCAGTGCGACGTTAATTCAAATACCTACCTTTTGAAACCTCTTGGCTGTTGTCTTGATGGAGATGCATCTCGTCGTCAGATTTTGGTGGTATTCATTTATTTATTATTTTTTGTAATTGACATCGCACTGGAGCAACACAACGGGCTATTGGCGAGTGTTCGGGATCAGTCCCGGAGGGAAAGGTCCAAAAAACACCTCGTGATTTTGAATCACTGTCAGATGATGAGGATAACACCTGAACTGGCTCCCAACTATCCAAACTTCCACACCACGCCAATGTGATGGCAATTGAGGCCACGACAGATTTAACGTGCACCAGCCCCCTTTGTACACGACGGTCTTTGGTTAGATTCGAACTCACAACCCTCCGGTTGCTAATCCGTTACTCTTGGAACTGGGCTACCGAAGCTCCAGTTTTTGATGGAGTAAATATCTCGTTGGAATCATTTGAAGGGGTAATTGAAATCTTCGCCTTTCTGAGAAAGAGGATAAAAACCGTTTTGTTCCGAAACTAAAGACCGCTTTCCCTCTCACTCCTTATTACACGACTGTAATTTCACAAAGATTACGATTAAACGATAATCCACATCCCGATTTATCGATACTTCACACGAAGTACCCCATCCTCAAAAATCACCTCAGCATACACACCCACTCCCCCAATGTTCCCGGATGAAATATGAGTCTGAACAGATGGACCGACAGGTCTCCCTTTTATGAGGCATTTTATCCAACAAGCGCCACAAAGTGTTTTCCAGGAAGCGAAAAAAACAGTCCAGAAAATCCTGCAGAATAAATTTCAGCTCTCCTGCCTAGTCCGCTGCCAGTTATAAAAATCAGGTTATACCAAGCATCAATCCATCTACGTCAGCTCCAATTGCACCCCACTTCACCTTTTGTTTCTCTGGGCCCCCTTCCACCTCGTGTCCTGGATGGCCCCCTTGGACCCTCCCCCTCTGCTCGAATGCGAGTCAAAGATTTCGTTCCGCTGTCTGGAGTCAAAGTGATAAATGAGGCTTTCATGTCTCTGTTATTGTCTCTAATGTCCCCAGGCGATGGCTGCCTCAAGGCGCGCTGCAATCATAATAATGACGATGACGGGACGTTGTGCGGATGGACGCTGGAGGAAGAACACGAGTGTTTTTCCTTACTGTTGACTACCTGGGAGTGAATATTTTAACTTGAAAACTTTTGAGAAAAACATTTGTTTGACAAATTATTTATTACATTATTTTAAACATTATTTGTTTGACGTGGTGTCCATGGAAGCCCAAAAGATCTGCGTCCCCTAATTAAAAATAATGAAAGTTGGTGGTAGATAGGTTGGTAATTGAAATGACGTCTCGCTGGAGCAACAAAACGGGCTATTGACGACGGTCCGGGATCAACCCCAAAGGGAAACCTCATTGCATGGTCAGATAACGAGATCAATACCCGAGACGGCATTCCGCTCTCCGAACGCACAGGGACACGGTAGCGTGGTTGGGAGAGTAACGGATTAGCGACCAGAGGGTTGTGAATCCTACCAAAGACCGTCATGTCTTAGGTAGGGGCAGATGCACACTAAATCAGTCATAGCGTCAGATGTCCTCACGTTGGCGTGGTGTAGAAGTTTGGAGAGTGAAGAAGCAGCTAAGCTGTTTACCTCATCACCTGACCGCGATTCAAAATGACGAGGTGTTGTCCTCGGGTCTTTCCTTTCCGGATTAATCCCGGACCGTCGTCCGTAGCCCATTGTGTCCTGTGCAATGTCAATTCAACTACCTGCCATAGAATAAATATAAAAGTTGAGTGTGAGCAACGGTCACCTTATGTTCCCAGGATCATATCATCAAAACTAGTAGTAAATTGTCCATGGAAGCCCAAGTTTGCGATCGGGCTATTATCCCTTAGACTACTTTGGTCTGCGGTTTGGAAACAGACATTTGTCATCTAATTGGTCCACGAGACGGGAGAAGATGTCCATCCATTGATTCAACACATGATGGGTCCGTGGGCAATTTCATCATTTTTGTAGCCACTCCATAGAAATGAGCATCTTCCCATCTATCCTGTCCGCCATAAGATGTAATATCGTCAAACGAGGCGATAAAATTCCAGATCGGCCATCCAAGTCATTTCTCCACAGAGCAGTCACGTGACTACTAGTTGACATGTTAGTCACACTTCTTGAAGCTTCTGTCAATAGCAATGCTCAGTCTATTTATATTTCAAGTCTATGCTTAGATTATCCTCACAGAGTTGTCAGGACTGGGGTGCGTTTGTCTTTAAGGGTTTGTTCTTAACTTAAGGCTAAACATTATTTATATTTTATTGTCCTTGTGGAAAACAAAGAACGGCGTATCTAGTTGACTTATAACGTTGCCTGCTAATCATTTATATGTTTTCTTTCGATTTAATCTATCATCCCTAGTTATCATCGCTACCTTACACTACGGTTTGTTAAATGGTTGATATCTGATCATCAGCACAGACAGTACCTGGTCCACTACTAAAGCTTGCGACCGTTTTCGGATACTTTGTACCTTTTGCTTTATAAGAAATGTCACAGCCATTGATGTAGAGTATCGCCATATTTCTAAGCCAAACATTGCAGTAGCCCGGTTTTTAGGACATCGGATTAGCAACCGATTAGGGTTGCGAATTCGAAACCCGATCCAACCAAAGACTGTTGTGTACGTGGAATCTGGTACACGTTGTCCAAAATGTCCTCACGTTGACGTGGTGTGGATGTTTTGAGTGTGCCGCGCCAGTTAACGATTTCACCCCGGCTTCTGACCGTGGTTCAAAATTACGTGGTGTTGTCCTAGTATCTTTCCCCTTCCGATTTGATCCCGGACCGTCGCCAATAGCCCGTTGTGTTGCTGCAGTGCGACGTAATTCGACTAAATACGTTCCGCACAAATCGGAAATCTCATTTGGTAAGTCTCCCATTAACTGAGACACTAAAACAGTTGAATTACCCTCAAACAACTACAGCTGAGCAAAACTAAAGATCTCATCTAATGTACTCAATTGCCGTTATGATACATCCAGAACTTTCCTCACTATGGAGTGAACTATATCACTCCACGCTCCATAGAAACGTGTAACAAAATTTACGTCATCCACACTTTTCTAAACACAGGAACGAGATAGACGAAGGAAACGTTTAATTACGTGTTCGAAATTTACATGATTTCCCCCCGACTTACTGCACAGTACCCCCTCCCCAAAAGAAATGTCTCCAAACTGACTCAACTAATTGACCAACGTTCCCCATTTGCATAACAATCAAAGAGTGATAATGAATTTTGCGATCGGTATTCAATATTTGCCGCGCGACGACCAGGTTTATTACATATTTACATTTTCGCTCGACTTGCTATTGGAGCGACGTTATTTAATTACCACGCACGCGATGAATCTTTTGTACTGCTCTCACATGAATGTGTTTAATGACTTCAACTCCTTCTCTTTTGGAATAAAAAACTTTGCTCTCTAGTTGGCAGGTGTTTTTCCGGAAACTCAAGTGGAGTTTTAATTTTGTTGAGTGAAAAGATTTGGAGCACACAAATTTTTCTTCTTGCTTTCACAGACGATCATTGTTTTATTGGCTGATCAATTAAAAACTCCGAATATTGTTTAGAGGGAATGAAATTTTAAACGAATGTTTTTGAGTGTGTCGTAATTAAATATCGATTAAATGTTTGAAGTATTAATCGCAAAGTGGTTTTGATGCAGATTGATGCGTTTAAATTAGCTTTGACTGTACGTCTCAGAAAGAGAAATTTGAAATATAGTTTTATTAAAAACGATTAGTTATTTAATCTAGTTTATTTTTATTTAAATTTATTTATTTAGTTTTGTCTCCTAAGCTGAATAATATATTTTTTAAATTGTCTTCAACAGTACGAAGGGGTCGTGTTAGACCGGTTGGCAGAGTAGCAAACTGGCAAACGGAGGGTTGCGAGTTCGAAACTCGATCTAGCCAAAGACCGAGGTGTACGTGTAGGTTGGTTCACGCTAAATCTTTCCTCACGTTGGCGTGGTGTGAAGTTTGGAGAATGGAGTGCCAGTTCAGGTGTTGACCTCGTCATCTGACCGCGGTACAAAATGACGAGGTGTTGTTTTCGGATCTTTCCCTTCAGGATGGATCCTTATTATCTTTACAGTAAAGGTCTAGAACAATTATGTTTAGCATAGCGGTAATAGCACAATTTATATACGCCAATAGCCCGTTGTGTTGATCCAGTGCTACGTTAATTAAAATACCTTCGAGTTTTGTCATAGTTCATCATAAGTTCCTTCAAAAGGATTTTTATGGTCACAAGACTTTGTGAAATTGAAAATTTAATCTGATTGAAACACAACTTTATTCTTGACTTTTTAAGTAAATCAGCTTTGACTTTTTAGATGCACCTCGTTGCTATTAATTGTTTACAGAAATGAATATCCTTTAACTACAGAGAAGTAAAGGGTTTGAATCAGAAGAAAGATAAACAAGAACGAAGTTGGGTATGTAAATATAATATGTTGCTCTCAAAAATAGACATATTCCTTTAATCTTATGGCCAACTGAAATATGTCGAATTTTGTGTCTAAATTTCACATAAAGAGGCATATCACATTTTATCACCTGAGCAATCAGGTGTTGACCTCGTCATCTGAACCGTGATTCAAAATTACATGCTGTTGTCCTCGGTCCTTTTCCTTCGGGATGGATCCCTGACAGTCGCAAATAGCCCGTTGTGTTGCTCCAGTGCGACGTTAATTAGCTACCTATCCACCATTTGATCAAATTTAATAGCCAATGATGTATGGCAATAGTGTTAATATAAGCAGGCTTTTTCAAGAGAAATGAAACACATGTGAATGTAACATTACAGAAGTAAAGCATACCTTCTTGCCCGAGAAGCAATCGGATAAGGAAAATGTACTAGCAAAACCAATGTTCAAGGAAAACTACTGTCAGTGCAGATGAACTAGATTAGAAGATTCCCAATTTTGTGCAAATGGACATAGAGTTAGGATAATCTTTCTTTCGTGTGAAGGGGAATCCTTTGAGCTTCCTATTGTTCTTTATGTGCTGATAAAGCACAAGTAGTTGATCAAGCTTAATAAGCTAAAATCAATGTGATGGTTTAGATTTAGTTTCAAATGTAGGAATCATTACTAACCTTTTAGATCTACTTATTCTTTACAATGCATTTTTACTAAGGTGTATTATCTTTGCAGCAGAAGTGGGTTTAAATTACTCGGGCTATTAACTCTCCTAATGCTTTATCGAACCACACTTTAGTGTCCAAAATCTGATGCAAAAACCTGTTCCGAAAAGTCACTAGTTCTAGGCAAGGGACAATTTGTTTTTCCTACTTGTATCTTCAATCCCCTTGGAGTAATAGGGTAGTTTTGTTTCGACGAGATATCTCATCATTAGCGAGATTGACCAGATCTTGGATTGGATATCTCTCCGAATTCACTTGGATGGTTAATAGGAGTAGGAATCTTTGGATGATTGATAAACAAAATGACCATACCTCCCATCTCAGATTGAAATAATGAAGATTTTCCTGCGCAAGTCCGTTCCTATCACTACACGGCCCTGAAAAGGAACCCTTGGCAAGTTAAATAAATGGAACAAAAATGGAGGGTGTGTCTTTAGGACATTCCCCCTTACAAATTTTCTTTCTCTTTTCGTGCTCTTACCTACATAGATTTGAATGATAATGAAATCTACCTTACCTATAAATACCTTATGATCCAACATAAGTAACTAACACTTACAAAACTGCTCTGATGTCAGAGTAGGTAAGTAGTTGAATTAACGTCGCACTGGAGCAACTCAACGCACTATTGGATCCATCTTGAAGGGAGAGATCAGAGGAAAACACCTCGTCATTTTGAACCACGGTCAGATGACAAGGTCACACCTAAGCTGGAACCCTTCTCTTCAAACTTCCACGCCATGCCAACGTAAGGACGTTTGAAGCCACGAAAGATTTAACATGCACCAGCCCCCACCTACACGACGGTCTTTGGTTGGATCGAGTTTCGAACTCGCAATCCTCCGGGTGCTAATTCCGTTGGCGTGATGTGGAAGTTTGGGGTGACCTCGTCATCTGACCCTTGACGTTCAAAATTGCGTGAGAGTTACAAGTGAGTTGTCCTCGGTCTTTCCCTTCGGGTTTGATCCCGGACCGTCACCAATAACCCGTAGTGTTGCTCCAGTGCGACGTTAATTAAAATACCTATCTACCTACCGGTTGATAATTCGGTTGATAGTCTTCCAACCGCGGCCTTCTGATGTCAGAAGGGAAGACCAAAACGTCTTCGTAAGAAAAATAAGACTAATATTTCCGTAATGCCGCCCCTTTAGACATTGATGTCCGACTATGTCCCTCATCTACATCTCTGTTGGTTTGTAGTGGTAAGACAGAAACCTCACGACACAACTCACTTGCAAAAACGACAATACTGCCAAACAGAAACACAAATACAATTGTACTGCTAATAATGATTGATACACTCAGGTGTACTTTGAAGTGCCAAAAAAACTGGTGCAAGGGTCAAATACGTGATAGGCCCCTCACAAGAGCCCTGTAGACATACGCCTGGAAATGAACTAGACATGTATGCTGAAGTATTCTGTAGGCATCAAACATCACACATCTTTCAGAGCGATCTATACAACGTTACTGTATTCCGAGATGCAGGATATCTGTGCTTCACAGGATTTGCTCTTCATTCCAGATGTATTCGAAAAAGTTGATATCTAGTGACTTGGGCAGGAATGGCATGACGTGACCTCAGAATGGCCACTGAAAAAGCGGGAGAGCGCTGTCTGAATGTCTGCCGCAATTGAGAGCAAGAGATCTTCAGGGGAGATTCCCACAATACCATGAATGTACCGGGAGGATGATCCATGCCTTCTTATCAAGATTTTTTCTAATAGAGTACCCCCTTACCCCCTTAAGTCCTGCTTGCTGCCTCACCGTGGCGAGGGGTGACACTGGGCGGAGTGGGCGAAACACGTCGGGAGAGTTTACTCCTGGTAGGTTCACCCAAGGCGTGAAGGCCACTCCTTTAAGCTCAGCTAAACCCCGCCGGAGCCAAGTCAGTCCTCTACCCTCGGGTTCTCCGATCCTTGTGACTATGCCCATGTAGTCCCCATGAGTTATGTCACCATGTCTATCTCTAAAACCGTCTACTGGCAGACGCAACGAATGACGTGCATAAGTGGCGTTGCTAAGTGTTTTACATAGGCTGGTCTGTACCACTTTTTCTGGCACTGCAGCGTATGTATACTTGTACACTTCATACTTCAAAATTCAATACGCTTTAATAGCATAGAATGATAATGCAAAAAAAAGGTACCCTTTAAACTTTCAAATGGTTTCGACGAGATATCTCGTCCTTCAAGATCTGACCAATTTTGCTGATTACGAGATATCTCCTCAACATATTGCCAAATTTTTATGGCGTCGAGATCAAGATCTGACCAATTTTGCTGATTACGAGATATCTCCTCGACATATCTCAAGATATTGGGCCGCGGTAACCCGGTTGGAAGAGTAACAGATTAGCAACAGGAGGGTTGCGAGTTCAAATCCAATCAAAGATCGTCGTGGACAAAGGGGGTTGGTACGCGATGAATCTGTCGTGGCCTCAAATGTCCTTACGTTGGCGTGGTGTGGAAGTTTGGAGAGTGGGGTGCCAGCTCAGGTATGACCTCGTCATCTGACCGTGGTTCAAAATTACGTGGTGTTGTGCTCTGATCTTTTTCTTAGGGATTGGCCCCGGACTGTCGCCAATAGCCCGTTGTGTCGCTCCACTGCGACGTTAATTAATTACCGACCTCAAGATATTACCAAATTTTTATGACGACGGGATCAAGATCTGGTTAGGTTTTCCAATAACGAGATATTTCTTCCATCACGATCTAGTCTGTTTCGCTAATAATGAGATTCCTCGTTGAGACAGTCACCAGGAAGGATTAATAAATTCAAGAACAGCTATACTTCTCTCCCAAACTTTCATACAACGCAAAAACAAATGAAATATACTTTTCTTTGTCTTGAAGATTGTGTTTCAAATTTCCTTTCTGACACATTTCTCAAAACACCGCACTTTTAGGAATTCTGATGACACAATGTTCTTTGAAAAACATATCAAACGGCATCAAAAGAGCCCCACTACATCAACCCGCGAATTGCACCGAAATGTGTTGGACATTCCCTAATTTATTTCAGTCGGTTTGTTTAACGATCTCAGTCAGTTAATCACAACCGAGTCTGCCACAGTTGCGAAACTGCGGAAGCTCGGAAAAGGAATAAATCAAAATTAATGATCTGGGATTGTTACGATACATTCAGGGGCTCCAGCACAGCTGTGTGGAGATTTCGCTTCATTATTTATTTGTTCTATAATCTAAATGACTTTCATCTAAACTTCGATAAAAGTGGAGGTACTTGAAAAATCGATGCGCGCGGAAATCTGAAATAGATTTTACTTTTTCCCCGTTAAATTGACTGCTTTGGCGTATTCGGAGGATATTAATTTTTTTAATATGCAGATATTACTTGCTCGTTTGCTTAGAAATTTTCCTCGTTTTTAACGTTTTTTCCTCTTTCTACGATATTTAAAAGTACTTGAAATGCGTTCTGAAACTGAGCTGACTTCTGAAATTTTTTACTGATGCTCAGAAATTAAAAGTATATTTACTGACATTTAAATGTTTTGCAACTAACTTATGGATAGATTCTCCGGAAACAACCACCAGATGTATTTATTAGAGAAATACACAATATTTGTGAAACCAATCTGTTGAAATGGCTTGAAAATTAAGATTAGTCCATCAAACTTTATGATTCTCGCTCTATACTAAAGACATATCACCATGAATGCACCAGTAACAAGTTTATGGCTGCTTGAGTAACTATTCAGCTTTGGATTATTACGACTCGATTTACCCTGGTCCTATTATGTGCACAGTGACTTTTTTACGTGAATACATACGGAACAGTCCAACATGACATGAAAAGTTTAGCAGCAAAAATGTTTTGTCTTTTGATTTCAAATTTAGAAGAAACATCCAGAGGATAAATATAACTTCGTGCAGACAAAGGATGTCCGTACCTGACATGAACTTCGGACACAGTACACAGGTGCACTGAGCACGGGGAGGAGGTTCGCAATAGGTCGAAATTCTACGGTGCTGAGCGAGCTTTGGGCCAGTGTAAGTTTATATTGCGTGGATGCCTGCGTAAGTGGTGTCAGTCTAAAACTATCGAAGCACTAGTCATAGGCCTTTAATCAATAAAATTGTCCTTCAATATTGTTGTCAAACTGCACTTTAATCGTTCAAACTGTAAATTAGTTGTGAAATATTCACAAGAACCAAATCGTTCAAGCTTACTACGTCTGCTTCATTCATTACACAATCCAACAGCAGGCCCAAGTGTTTACGACAAAACTACTGTTTGTGTCCTCGACACAACCTATCAAATTGTTTTCAAAGTTTTCCAATGTTACGCAATGAAAAGAATAACTTTATAAATTAAGTAATACACTTTTTACAGGTGTTAATATTTACAGTTACACTTTTTACAGATGGTAAAATATATTGCATTCTTTTAAATCAATAATTAACGCGTATGTAACTGGTAAAGAAACGTCTAGAGCCTCACACATGCACCGGGATCTTATTTGTTAAAAAGACCAGCGACTAATGATTGTTTTGGGGTTTTGGGGCTCAAGCACCGTATTTGGCCAAGATGCGCTAAACACAAGATGGCAACTGCAAGCAAAAGAAGTCGTGAAAGGGAGATATAGAGGAACTGGGGAGCAGAGTAGTAAGATTAAAGCAGAAAAAGATCGCTTGGGTTTCCTGGGGCACGATACCCGTGTTTACTAAAGACTGTAAACCCCATGCGAAAAGAAAATATCACTAGGGTACCTTGAGTCCCGCATACACCTAAATTACCCTTCAAGGCCAGCGACTAATCGAGGGTTAATATAATGAATAGTTCATTCAAAAAACTGTGACTTCGTAGGTATTTGGTATTTTAATTAACGTCGCACTGGAGCAACACGACGGGCAATTGGCGACGGTCCGGGATCAAACCCGAAGGGAAAAATCCGAGGACAACACCACGTAATTTTGAACCATGGTCAGATGACGAAGTCACACCTGAGGTGGCATCCCATTTTCCAAACTTCCACACCACGCCAGCGTGAGAACATTTGGTCTACCGCGGCCCTATGTGATTTGGATGACAACTTACTACCTTATGACATCTTCATACAATGACAAAAAAATAAAGGTAGGAAGTTGAATTAACGTCGCACTGGGGCGACAGAACGCACTATTTGCCATGATCAATACTGAAGATCCGAGGACACAACACCTCGGCATTTTAAACCACGGTCAGATAACGAGAACAACACTTGAGTTGACACTCCACTCTCCAAACCTCCACACCACGCCAACATGATGACATTTGGGGTCACGACAGTTTTAATGTGCCCCACGTACATGACAGTCTTTGGATGGACATAGTTTCGAAGTCCCTTCAACCCTCCGGTTGCTAATCCGTCACTCTCCCAACCAGGGTACCACGGCCCTGACACAAAGAGTAACAAATGTCTAAATTGCAAATCGAAACATTTCTTCTCTATCTATCCGGAAACATCCAGCAGATGAGATGGTAGGTAGGTATTTTAATTAAATTCACAGTGGAGCAACACAACGGGCTATTGATGGCGGTCCGGGATCAATCCCAAAGTGAAAGGACAACAACACGTAATTTTGAACTATGGTCAGATAACGAGGCAACATCTGAGATGACACCCCACTCTCCAAACTTCCACCCCACGCCAATGCGAGGACGTTTGAGGCCACTACTTAATTAACGTGCACCAGCCGACGTACACGACGGTCTTTGGTTGGATTCGAACTCGCAACCTTTCTGTTGCTAATCCTTTATTCTTCCAACAGGGCTACTAGTCCCTACTCCATCCAGAATATTCCATGAATATTCCATCTAGAACATCCCTTGTAAAATGAAAACGTAAAGACATCGACGACAAAAGTATTAAAGCAACGTATCAAATGTGAATAAGGCTACTCTCATCAATAGATATCAGCAATTAAAAAACATAACAGATTCCTTGAGCTGAGCTAGTTTATAAACGAATACCAGACTTGTAACAGTTATACGGGGTTTAAATTCCATCTTTGGCTTATAGCCTCCAACAGCAAGATCACGTCGCAGAACGACATCCTTGAATCAGGATACCTCGCGGAGGGTTGTAATTAACATCCCACCGAAATTCGAAACAGGGGAAGGGAGAGTTCAACTAATTGATTGCGGTGAGAGGCCGCGTTTCAGAGCATCAGGTGTATTGATACCCGAATTCCCCTGCAGGTTCAATTACGGATTCTCTTTACTAGGGACTAGTTGAACCACCATAAGCCCCATACTGATGCATTCATGGCGATATGCTGCTTGTATGGAGCGGGAATTATTGAGATTTGATGGACTTGATCAAAACTTTCGTGCATTCGCAGATATGCCATTTCTCTTGTAAAAGCTTTCATATCTTCTGCTGGGTTGAGGTAGCCAGCTACCTTGACCCAGCAGAAAAATACCATTTCTTTTGAATGCTTATTATGCCATTTCTCTTGAAAGCTTTCACTTATGCCATTTCTCTTTGAAAGCTTTTACTTGAAAGCTTAAAAGCTTTCAAGAGCTTTTAAGCTTTTTTCTTTCGTGACCCAGCAGAAAAATACCATTTCTCTTGAATGCTTATTATGCCATTTGTCTTGAAAGCTTTCACTTATGCCATTTCTCCTTGAAAGCTTTTACTTGATAAGCCTAAAAGCTTTCAAGAGAAATGGCATAATAAGCATTTTAGAGAAATGGTATTTTTCTGCTGGGTCAAGGTAGCTGGCTACCACAACCCAGCAGAAGAAAGCTTTTACAAGAGAAATGGCATAATATCTGCGAATGCATGAAAGTTTTGATCAAGTCCATCAAATCTCAATAATTCCCGCTCCATACAAGCAGCATATCGCCATGAATGCATCAGTATGGGGCTTATGACGGTTCAACTAGTCTCTCGTAAAGAGAATCCGTAATTGAACCTGCAGGGGAATTCGGATATCAATACACCTGCTGCTCTGAAACGCACCGCAATCAATTAGTTGAACTCCTCTCCCTTCCCCTTGTTTCGAATTTCGGTGGGATGTTAATTACAACCCTCCGCGAGGTATCCTGATTCAAGGATGTCGTTCTGCGACGTGATCTTGCTGTTGGAGGCTATAAGCCAGAGATGGAATTTAAACCCCGTATAATTGTTACAAGTCTGGTATTCGTTTATAAACTAGCTCCGCTCAAGGAATCTGTTGTTTTTTTAATTGCTGATATCTATTGATGAGAGTAGCCTTATTCACATTTGATGCGGTGTTTTAATACTGATGTCGTCGATGTCTTTATTTAGAAATTACATTTTCATTTTACATGGGATGTTCTAGATATTCATGGAATATTCTGGATGGAGTAGGACCGTGGTAGGCTTGTTGGAAGAGTAAAGGATTAGCAACCGGAGAGTTGCGAGTTCGAATCCAACCACAGACCGTCGAGTACAAATGGGGCTGGTGCACGTTAAATTCGTCGTGGCTTCGAATGTTCTTTTTTAGTGTGGTGTGGAAGCTTGGAGAGTGGGGTGTCAGCTCAGGAGTTGCCTCGTCGTCCGACCGTGGTTCAAAATTACGTGGTGTTGTCCTCGGGTCATTCCTTTGGGGATTGATTCCGGATCGTCACCAATAGCCCGTTGTGTTTCTCCATTGTGACGTTAATTAAAAAATACCTACCTACCAAATGGAATGTTCTAAATGAATCACACAGGAATATGCGCAGAAAACGTGCAACAGTAGAAAACATACGAACGAGTAAATCAGTTAAATAAAAAATTAAAATACATTTAGCAGATTATAATAATACTAGAAGCATCTTGCACTGCACTAGTAAAAAATAAAGTATGAATCATAGCATATACGTTTATGTTGATTATAGCATTCAACATTCAAATCGACATTATGTTGATTATTTTGGTATTTGGTATTTTCAATTAACGTCACAGTGGAGCAACACAATGGGCTATATTATGTTGATTATAAGAATCGATATGCGCATGTGATACCTCCAAATCATGGTGGGATCCTGGTAGCCCGATTGGAAGAGTAGCTAATTAGCAACCGGAGGGTTACGAGTTCGAAACTCAATCCAATCGAAAACCGTTGTGTACGTGGGGGCTGGTGCATGTCAAACCTGTCTTGGCCTCAATACGTTGGTGTGGGGTGGAAGTTTGAAGAGTGAGGTGTCAGTTCGGGTGTTGACCTCGTCATCTGACCGTGGTTCAAAATGACGTGATGTTGTCCTCGGATCTTTCCCTTCGAGATGGATTCCAGACCGTCGCCAATAGCCCGTTGTGTTGCCCAGTGCGACGATAATGCAATACCTACCTCTATACTCAAATTGACTGCAGATTTGACATTACCCGTGTGTGGCAATCATTGGGACATTCAATCTGTACGTTAAGACCTCTTTGAGCAAAACTCTAGTAGACTAGCCAGCTTATATTAATGAATTGTTAACCTCATATGAATGTTATGCTAAATTTGGATTGAAGTTATTTTACATTTTTAGCTGTCTATGTATTCAATGAACCAGATTCTACATTCATATGAGTGGGCAGAATATGAATGTACATTCATATCAAAGGGCAGCCATAAAGTGGTGTCCCGGACGTGATATTAAAACGCAGTCTTCTGATACAAATTGAACTCGCCATTTATAAATTTAATTTCTTATTTTTACAAAGTTTTGCTGCTAAACTTAGATTGAATTACTTTACATTTTACCCGCCTATGTTTTCACTAAACCAGACTACATTTATATGACTACGCGAAACGGAACGTACCTAGCCATAAACTATTTTGATAAGGAATTTCTTCAACAATAGCTACGTTAGAAGAATGATGAAAAGCAAACTCAACAACAGAAAGCTAAGAAAACCCATTACATAAACGACACAACTTGGAGTACAAAGTAAAATTTATTAGTGCTGGAACTTTCCAAATGCTGAAAATGTGCTTGTTTCATTGGAAAAACAAATACTCTAAATTGCGGAAAAATAGTCGCAAAATATTTAAAGTAAACGATTACAAACTTTTCCATTAAACGAAACAAAACAAAAACGCAACAACTCCAAAATTCCATTTCTCTCTCCGCGGACAGGAAAATCCCACAAAAAAACATTACGAAAACCTCAAAAGCAAGAATAAATAAAAAAACATCCCCTCCGAGGAGATCCTCCTACCAAAGTCAATCTTTGCGCGATATTAAATTTTCCAATTTATATTTCTCGTAAATATGGTCTCTCTTAATGCTCCGGAGCAAAGGTTTCCACATGTTACTGCCGTATCCTCTCACATGGTCGGGACCGCAAAAGGGAATTTTTTTTCATTTATGTCTCTGTCCCATTCAATAACTTTGGAATCCCAGACCAAATGAAGAAATTCGACCGGGACTGGGGAAGACTGAGCTTTCTCCCCCCCCCCTTGAGGATCGGACCAATCAGGCGAAAGGTTTCTTTGAAAAAAAGAAAGTGTTTAAGAAAAGAATAAAGCGAAGTCGAAATGGCGAGCTTTAATTCCTGGAAGTATTTTCGCAAACAAGAGCGTTCCGAATTTGTTTCGTTTCTTGGGAGGATTGTGGGAGGAGGTTTAATCAGAATTGGGTGTATGAAGAGGAATGTGGGGTTTTTTAAGGTTCACCTGCCTGGTATGTGTGGTCCATTCTCAAAACTGCAAAAAATCGTGATTCAGTTGTTTTTCATCTATCTTATCGGAAAATGTGCTTTAGAATGTTGTGGGGCAGCTTTTCGAGACATTTAAATAAAATCTGAGAGCGCATAGGTTAGGTTAGGTAATTAACTTCACCTATGTCTCACTGGAGCAACACGACAGGCTATTGTCGACGGTTCGGGATCCATTCTGAAGGTCAAGATCCTAGGACTACACCTCTCCTACTTCTAGACCCTCGCCTCCCGGCTCACCTTACTGTTTAGAGTCTGGTTGGGAGAGCTTGGTTGATTCTCACTCAGCAACGAAAGAGCCCCTTCAAGGCCAGCACACGCCACTCCACATGACAAACGCGCGGCCAAACACTTTATTGGGTCTTTTAAAAATTTTACATATTGAGTTTTATGACATGGGCTCAACGCCGGGCATCTAGCCCCTGCGGACTACACCTCCAGATCCACCGCCTCCCAGCTCGCCGAATAAGGCTTGGAGCTTTTGCATGGGAAGCGGGGGTAGTTATCCACCGCGACCACGAAAGGGGATCAAGGAAGACCCAACCTCCCGGACAGCTTTATTACTACAAGCAAAAAAAAAAGAGGCAAACAAGGCCAAACACAATAAAACAACACAAAAAACATAAGAACAACTTGGAGTCGTGCAAGGAACAAAAAGCATTGTAAATGCTCGACTCCTAAAACATCTAAAACTTAAAAGGGCAATAGTACTTTCGTTGGATAATAGAGGACCAAGAAAAGCTCGGAGTCGAGCAAAGAAACAACAGGGTACGGACTACACCTCGTCATTTTGAACCTTTGTCAGACGGCGAGGTCAACGCCTAACCTGGATTCCCATTCTCCAAATTTCTACACCCGCTAACGCGTGAGGCCATTGGAGACCACGGCATATTTAACGCGCTACATCCCCACCTACACGACGATCTTTGGCTGGACTGAGTTTCGAACTTGCAACCCCTCGGTTGCAAATTCGATACTTTTCCAACTGTTCTACCGAGGCACCGAGAAGTGCATAGGTATGTAGCTAATTAACATCCCACTGGAACAACACAATGGGCTATTGGTGATGATACGGAACAATCCCCAAGGAAAAGATCCGAGGGCAACACCACGTAATTTCGAACCATGGTCAGATAATGAGGTGAACACCTGAGTTTTTTTGTCTTCATGACGATGAGAAATACATTGATATGATTTAATCTGTCGAACCAAAATGGCTTAGAATTTTTAATTTTGATCTAAACACCAATAGTTAGTCTTTAACTCTCCTGGTGGTTCTCTTTACGAGGTATCTCGCCATTAGCAACATTGGTCAGATCTTGAAGAATTCAAGACCCGTCAAGACCATCACATCGAAACCGCGTGGAGATTTAAACGGCTGTACAGTAAAATTGGGATTTTGTCAGTTAATGAGCTGACGATATTTACTTTAAAGATTCCAGAACTGGTCCTGCGTTTTCAAAGTTCCAGTGGTAGGTAGTTAATTAACGTCTTTACTGGAGCAACACAACGGGCAATTGGCGATGGTCCATGATCAGTCCCTAAGGGAAAGATCCAAGGTCAACGCCTCATAATTTTGAACATCAGATGAAGAAGTCAACTCCTAAAATCTCGATCTATTCTCCAAACTTCCACACCACGCCAGCGTGAGTACATTTGAGACGAAGACAGATTTAACGGGCATCAGCCTCCATGTACACGACTGTCTTTGACTGAACCCTGTTTCGGACCCGCAACCTTCCGATTACCAATCAGCTACTCTTCCAATTACTGCGGCCCCGATTAGAAATTTGAAAAACTGAACTGTCAGTGTATTTATGTGTTAAAAACAAATAATTCGTACAACATTTTGCAGTCTATAATTTACTTTTAATTTTAACTTCTGCGATATCCGTAAAAATTTCTGCGTTACTTGCCTTACTAGCATAACCTGGAGTAGGGTGTACGTTTAATGACTGATTCCTTTCCAACTTCCATGGCCAGAACTATCCGAGATTATTTTCGGAGATGAAACAGTTTCATCTCACTTTTCAACTGAGCTGAAAGAAACTGGGAAATCTGGAAATAAACCTCGGGGGACAAAATAGAAGCACAGCCCTTTAATACGCGAGCAACTTAACCGAGAAACAAGAATTTAATTTAAGGCGCAAAGAAAACGAACGACTTTCAATTAAAGCTGGACCCAAAATATATAGCTTTTAATTACAGCACTGTCGCGTGTTAATACACCTGCGCCTCACCTGTGTGGACAGCGAGACTGAGGCACCATTTTTGTCTTTCCGGCCGCCATTTTTCAGTTCTTGGCGCCATATTTTAAAGCCATCGTTAGAATCCAACAATGGCACCTTAGCGTATTGTCGTGAATTACTTAACCTAGACCTTTTCAAATTTTATTGGTCCATGGCTCCCTTTAACGAAACGTAAGCCTCGACTCTCTGTGTAAAAATTGCATTTAAATTAAATTTAAGTGTTTTCTCTTGTGTATAATCGCTTTGAGCCAATAGAACAGAAAAACGTCCCGAAGTTAAAAATCTTTTTTATTTTCACATGAATTATTTTAAGAGTGACTGGTAGACGTGATTAAAACACACACGCTTTCAAACAAACCAGATGGCGCTCGACACAATCGGCTATCAGTCAAGTAGTAGAATCTATCGAATTCGGACATTTCGCAATGTCCGAATTCAATAGATAACTTACAATAATTAACTTACCGAATTCAATAGATAACTTACAATAAATCGAAGTCTGGTCTCCGGCTGAAGGAGTTCATGCCGGAGATCAGTACTGCCTCCCTCGTCACAAACCGCTGTATAATATGGTTTCTTACGGGGTCATGGTCCATTCATGAGCTATCTTAAGACATTCCATCAAATTCATCCGTTCATCAAATTCACCTATTTATTGTCATCTCTCACTCATAGAATTATTGCATCATCATTCATTTATTCTTTTAAGATTTTTATAATACTTATTTTAGTTGTTTTAAGGCATGAGTTCATGCCGGAGATCAGTACTGCCTCCCTCGTCACAAACCGCTGTATAATATGGTTTCTTACGGGGTCATGGTCCATTCATGAGCTATCTTAAGACATTCCATCAAATTCATCCGTTCATCAAATTCACCTATTTATTGTCATCTCTCACTCATAGAATTATTGCATCATCATTCATTGTTTTATTCTTTTAAGATTTTTATAATACTTATTTTAGTTGTTTTAAGGCATGAGTTCATGCCGGAGATCAGTACTGCCTCCCTCGTCACAAACCGCTGTATAATATGGTTTCTTACGGGGTCATGGTCCGTTCATGAGCTATCTTAAGACATTCCATCAAATTCATCCGTTCATCAAATTCACCTATTTATTGTCATCTCTCTCATATAATTATTGCATCATCATTCATTGTTTTATTCTTTTAAGATTTTTATAATACTTATTTTAGTTGTTTTAAGTACTTACTTTTGTATCGTCCCTGTAAACCGGTAGGTTGTTTTCTTTTCTCTACTGTTTTTTGTTATATTGATATTACTTTAAATTTGTTTTATGTTAATTATTGTATTGTCTACCGGCAAATTGTGACCGGTTTCTGTTTCGTTGGCCCTGTTGGCCTATTTTTGTAATTTATTTTTGGTTTTAATAAATGGTGGTGCCCTGGATGCTTGGGGCCGCACGTGAGAAGTTGGCGGTGTTTTCCCACCGGGGGGGAGGCTGGTTGACTCGCTGCCCTCTTTCGTGGTCACGGTGGTCGTCTACCCCCGCCTCCCATGCAAAAGCTCTAAGCCTTATTTCGCAGAGCTGGGAGGCGGTGGGTCTAGAATAATTAACTTACAACAAAGTTGTATATATAGCAGTGCAACGAATCTTAACCATGAAGCACTTTTTGCTGGACTAAAGTTGAAATGTATTATCACGTTCTGCTGCATTGGTGACTGGTCGACGTGATTATAAATACATGTGCTTTTAAATTAGGTAGATGGTGCACGATACAACCGGTGTGCTTTTGGATGGATGGTCCACGATGAACAGTTGTATTGCCAATCTCTTCCAACATCTGTCTGAAGTCCTGTGACAAAGCCTACTTCTATTACCATCACGGCTTCACTCTTCGTTGCCTCTCAGACTCTTCCTATGGCGCCACCAAGGCAATATAGGACAATCAATCGGTCGCAATCATTCATTGCACGGCCACGCATACGGAAGCACATCCGTAATCTTGATAAAGTTCTCACGATCACACTCAATCTGCGATTAGTCAACCAATGGTTAAATATGTCGAATTCAGACACTGCTAAATTCTAGAGTGGGATAAATTTCTAGAATTCTATGCTGAACATAGCCACCACTACGCTAATTAACTTACAGTAAAGTAGTATATCGTCGCTTAAGCCGTAATACCACGTAAGTTAAAAATCACAACTTTCCAGGAAACGAAAAAAATCTTTCTAAAAAATTCATTTTCATACCATATTTGTTTATTTTATGTTTTTTTATACTTTATCATTTAACACGTGATACGAAACCATTGCGATTTCTCTGTTGCTGAATTTTTAATCGGACTTACGTGTTCTCTGAAAACACATTTGTTTACATTTTCCGACTTACGTGTATCACGGCTTAAGCGACGATATATGCAGTGCAACGAATCTCAACCATGAGGTACCTTTGGTAGACTGCTTGCACTGTCTTATCATGTTCTGCTGCATTGGTGACTGGTAGACGAGATTATCAACACAAGCGCTTTCACGCAAGCCAGATGGCGCTCGACGCGATCGGTGTTCAGTCAACTAGAGGTAAATTCTACATCAAATTCAGACACTGATAAATTCTAGAATTCTATGCTAAAAGTAGCCACCACTACGGTAATTAACTTACTGTAAAGACGTATGTATAGCAATGCAATGAATCTCAACAATATGAAGTACTTTTTGATAGACTGAAGTTGGCAATGTCTTATCACTTTCTGCTACATTTTTGTCCAGGAGTAAATCACTCTTATCAGTAATTTCACTGATCAGAATAATATTTCTCTCATAAGCATCAATAAGGAAAATACCCCAAATAAAATCGCTATTAGGTATACCTATTTACGGAAACGTAAATCTGTCGATAAGGGACAAGACCATTAACTTTGCCATAAAACAAAATGAATTTTCCCTAAAATCACGAAAAAATTTAGTACTGACCAAAGAAGTTATTTTTTATTGAATCTCGCCCATCCCCGAGTGAACGGCCAGAAAATAATAGAGAAAAAAAACAGTTTCGTGATAAGGAATGAAAATTTAAAACCACATTAAACGTGACTAACAAGGTTTGACGTAAATCGAATGTCATAAAAAGCACCGCGCAGTGATGTTGTAAATGGCCGGCTCCTATTTTTTTATGGATTCGGGTTTCCTTTCTATTAGAGGAAAGGAAAATAAATTTTCTTTCCAAAAGAGATGGAAAAACTTGTTGCCAACTATGCATTATAAATTGCAGTACTTTATTACTTTCATTAGAGGCTTTATTATTAGCTTGGGACTTTTTCATCAGACAGCATCAAAAGCGAAGCATTCCTTTTCAGATATTTATCCATTTTAGAATATTGAAAGATCCTTATATGTTGTTTTTCATTCTCCCAACTATCGGTCATCGATCGAAAAGCAGCCAAATGGAATTCTGAAGTGAAAATATATGACTTCAAAGCACTACCAACAGTATTTGATTCTATTGTCAGGAATTTTAGGACAGTTCTTGAGATAGTTTCCAGTCATTTCGTTCGCAAATAGGACAGATAGCTGATCTAATCCAATAGAGTGAATGTCTTTGTAGGTAGTCATGTCCAGTGAGAAGTCGAAAGCAAGTGACTCCTACAGCTCTAGACAAGGAACCTGGGATATTCTTATACATAAACGTAGCTGATTAAAAACGTAATTTCATGAAATTGATAGAAAAATATCTACATAATTCAACATAGGAATCGAAGTATCTATGCATGGGTAAATATTTTAATTAACGTCGCACTGGAGCAACACAACGAGCTATTGGCAATGGTCCGGGATCCATCCCAAAGAGAAAGAACCGAGGACAACACCACGTAATTTTGCACCACTGTCAAATGACGAGGCAACACCTGATCTGGCACCCCACTCTCCAAACTTCCACACCACGCTAACTTGAGGACATTTGAGGCCACGCCAAATTTAACGTGCACCAGCCCCCTTTGTACACGTCGGTCTTTGGTTGGATTCGAACACGCAACCCTCCGGTTGCTAATCTGTTACTCTTCCAACCGGGCTACCACGGCCCCGAAATCTCTATGTACACAAATATAATATCTATTTCAATCGATGTATCTCTCTCTACACAGGGTATTTCAAAACTTCCTGTACAAACTTTAAAGAGGGAAGAACACACAAACAGTATTCACATAGGGATGTGTGTCTATAAGTCTCCTTCCCCACCGGCTTGGCTAGAGCAACTACTTTCATCTCATTACACATAACCAATACGTATAATTTCAAACGCTCACGTGACACACATAAATCAATTGTATAATTCCAAGGCACACAAATAAACATTATATCTTTTGCCGATCCGACAAAAATAATTTTATAATTTTGATTGATTTCTAAAATAATACTAATAATTCCTTACTCTTTTTACACTCCAAAGTATCTTTTTAAAATATTCTGTTCTTCAAAATGGCACAATATAATCGTTCCAAAAAATATATTCCAAGGAATCGTTCGAAACGGCCAATAGAATCGTTCGAAAAAGATTTTATTATAAGGAAAGGACAAATATAATCTTTCTTTCTAAGGTTTGAAAAATCCATGGATTCTATAGAAAGATGTGGATATTTAAGTGTGCTATGCGGTAAAAGCAACACTACACTACTTGCAAATCTCACGACACTCAGAGGGTTAAATTTATGTTTATAAATGTCGAAAAACCTTTTTGTTTTCAGATTATTAATCTTCTATATTTACAATTTATACATTCGGGAGGATTTTATCTATTTTTTATTAAAGGTATGTTGGGGGAGATACTCGTGCATTTTTTCTAAATAGTACGAATATAAAGTTTATATTAAAATCTATTACAAATATATTCAAAAGTGGCAGTTTTCAAACCACAAGCTCAAATGCGGGGTATACACTAGTGCAACCAGAAATTTCCACATTAAAGGCCAGCTGAAAATGTAGTCTTGGTTAGTGCTCTGATCCTTGATTCAACACGCTGTGTCGAATCCCTGTTTTGGCTTGAAAGTCGTAGATGTTCGGAACTCACTTTGAACCATAGGTCCAGGTCCAATTATCCCTAGTGTAGCAAAATGTTACCGCCAAAACAACCAAGTGAAAAAGTCACGAGATTTATAGGCCAACTTTCTAGACACCAAAATGTTGAGAGGTTGGATTGTTTTTATGGTACAAAGGCCAGATCTGGCCAAGCAATATCTTTTCCACCGAATAAATGAACATACACACGAGAAAAAATTTTATTGATAAAGAATAAAGGGGTAGTTGAATTAATGTCACACTGGAGCAACACAACGGGCTATTGGTCCCTGATCTATCCCAAAGGGAATCTCGAATTACATCTCATAATTGTGAACCACGATCAGAAGAAAAAGAATAAAATAATACACACCAAGGGCATTTAACAGGAATTGAACCTGCGCCACCTACAGCTTGAAGGCTATCCACTAAGCCAAGTTGAGAGGTGATTATGTGACAAGAATGACTCACTAGTAATTTTTATTAACCCTCCCTGTGGTTTATCTTCGCGTCGAAAACAACCCTGTAGTCTGATGCAAAAATCTGTTCCAAATTGTTACCAGTTTAGAAAATACAATTTGTTTTTCCTTGGATCTTTATTCCTCTGGAGCAATAGGACAGCTTTGTTTTGACATTAGCAAAATTGACCAGATCTTGATGGATGATATATCACGTCATTAACAAAATTGGCGGGATCTTTCAATGGATGAAATATCTCGTTCAAATCACTTGGAGGATTGAAGAAAGTTAAATCGTCGGTTCATAGCCATACTTGACTGAAAAACTTGCAATTAGATCAGAATGACTACTACTCAGGAAAATTATACAGTTGCCTTATACATGGTGCGTATCTGCCTTTTGGTACAATCCAAAAAGGTATCCAAAATTACGTGGCGTTGTCTAGGGGGGGGGGGAATTTCAATTAACGTCACACTGGAGCAACACAATGGGCTATTGGTGACGGTCCGGGATCAATCCCAAAGGGAAAGATCCGAGGACAACACCACGTAATTTTGAACCACGGTCAGATGACGAGGCAACACCTGAGCTGGCACCCCACTCTCCAAACTTCCACACCACGCCAACGTGAGGACATTTGAGGCCACGACAGATTTAACGTGCACCAACCCCCTTTGTACACGGCGGTGTTTGGCTGGATTTGAACTCGCAACCCTTCGGTTGCTAGTCCGTTGCTCTTCCAACCGGGCCACCGCGGCCCGCGTTGTCTAGGGATCTTTCCCTTCGCGTTTGATCCCAGACCGTCGCCAATAACCCATTGTGTTGCTCCAGAGCGACGTTAATTAAATACCTATCTACCTACCAAAGAGGATATCAGCAATAAATTCAGTTGGTCGATTGGTAGTTGGATTAACGTCGCACTGGTGCAACACAACGGGCTATGCAATAAATTGAGAATTGTGCAGAAATAGAAATGATGCAGCTGCTTAGATCAGATGAATGATTGCTTCGTTTGTGGAAGATCTTCATTGAGCAATCGTATATCTCAGTGTTTCACACGCATAATTCCACCTTGCAACCTGCAGTCTTAACTGCATGTCTTATAACCAATCATTTTGACCTTCTTGACCAATAGAATCATAATGCGTGTTGGTTGGTTTTAGGGTTTTATGGCGCAAGGGCCATATTTGGCCATGCTGCGCCAGACACACGACCTACAATATCAAGTGTGTTGTATGGAAAGGCAATACTACGTAACTCGGAAATCTCGCGACGCTCAGAGGACTTGGTTGACTGGTTGGATTTTATGAAGCAAGGGCAACATCTCCCATAGAGCTAGTATAGTGGGCGAATAGGTTTGGTTATTCATCGCTGTACGGTCATTTTTTCGCTTCACGAGTAAATTTGACCAGGCCTGAAAGGATAGCGGAGGGAAAACTGGTGAGAGCACTAAGTGTGGCTCTGGTAATAAGGTGGATGACCTTGAAGGAGACCATTTCTAGAAAGGTATTACTCCCGCCAGTAATACCTTTCTAGTGGTTGTCGTTGTTGGAAAATAACTCGTTCATTTTGAGTAGAGGTGACTTATAGATGTCTTAATTTTATTTTGCTTTTGGTGAATGTTTACGGCGTTGAAGCTTAGTACAGATCTGAGCTACTAGTAAAAATCCCAGCAAACATACTTTAAATTTCTCATTACATTCGACAATATGAGAAACATGAATGTATATTTACAAGCATATCCCCTGGGAAACGGGATAGGGCCCGTTTCTACGGCGTAGACTGTGTGATGGAAGCCATTCTCCTAGTAAGCTGACAATAAGATTTTCTCCTGGGGGAAAAGCTGCCATTCATGAAATCATATGTGGATCGCCATAAATAATTGTTTCCTTAACTCATTTATATTTCTTCCGTAATCGATCGACAGACGTGAAGCTAGACTCTGCGAAAACGCAAATTGTGATAACGCATGGCTTACGTTTCATCTACCTCCTAATTTAACGTTCAAAACCCCGTGACGCAAATGCCAACTCGACGAAGTTGGACTTTACCCATTGAATAATGTAGAATAGGCGTGTTCTCAGTCTCTGATCGTAGTGATGATAAAGCGAAAACATGCGAAATTGACAGATGATAATCAAGCTGTGAGCTGTTCAACAGGTTGAGGGCGTACATGAGGTCTCAAAGAGGAATATAATACTACAAGCACACTTTTAAGCCGGATAACAAGAAGTATTGCATTGGAAAACACTGCCCGCGGCTGATACTCACACTCTCATGTACAAACAAAAGATTTGAAACAGAAAATAAATTTTTTCTTAGATTCATTGTGAACTTAACCAACACTACAATGGTTGTATTCTGATACAGGACAATATTTTAAATTTCTTGTGGAAACTTCAATGCATGGGTGTCCACCAGAGAAATATCCCTCGCTTCACAATCGGGCCGTATTCATTCATTCATTTTGGCAGTACGTACATTGGAGAGCAATTATTTTAGAGGAAGAAGCACACGAAGAGTAAAACGAGATCAAAATTTTCTGACGAGCACCTTGAGAACTCACTAAGTATCGCAACTGCGTCCATCGAACCAGACATTGATGAATTAGTTTTACAGAAACAAGGTCAAATAACCCACTAGTTTTAGGGGCCGCGGTAGCCAAGTTGGGAGAGCAGCGGATTAAGAACCGGAGGGTTGTGAGTTCGTTACTCGGTCCAACCAAGACCGTCGTGTACTCGAGGACTGGTGCCCCTCATATCTGTCGTGGCCTCAAATATCTTCATTTGGCGTAATGCGGAAGTTTGGAGAGTGGGGTACCAGCTCAGGTGTTATTCTTGGTGATCTGAACATGGTTCAAAATGACTAAGTATTGTCCTCGGATCTTTATCTTGGAGGATTGATCCTGGACTGTCGCCAATAATCCGTTGTGTGAACCCAGTGGATTGTTAATTAACTACATACTAACCTATCCGCTATTTTTATGTTTATGGTGCCCTTTTTTTTTCAAACACTATAATAAAAAAGTAAAGAACATTTTGTTATTTATGAACATTAACTTTATTCTATTTAATATGCTACCTAAGACATTTCCTATTCACTCAATGTGGCCCAGGCAAGTCAAAAGGTTGGACACCTCTGCTTTAACCCTCCTTGTGATTGTCTCGACGAGGTATCGAGGTAAAACTGATCAGATCTTGATGGATGAGATATCTCGTCATTAATAGAAAACTGATTAGATCGACATCATCAAAAAATCGGCATGATCTTCGTGTCGAGATACGTCGTCAAGACAACCACCAGTAGGGTTAAAGTGAGAACCGATGGGGGCTTGAGCCCTACCCGAAATAAATAATGTCAACAAAAACAACATTAAAAACACTCTGGAATCAGATTAATCAACGTAAATCGCACAAGCAAACATTTAACTTAGATACGTTGGTCATAAAAGTAAACCATACGTAGATACGTTAATCCAAGTAAAATATATTTAATCATGAAATTTAACATACATAAATACGGTAATTATGCAAGTTTAACATACGTTGATATATTAATCATGCTAGTTTAACCCTCTTGATGCTGTATCTTCGAGTCGAAATCTACCCTGTAGTGGTCAGACTGGTGCAATAACCTGTTCCAAGTTGTCATCAGTTCTGGGCAAGAGATAATTTGTTTTCCTACTTAGATCTTCATTCCTATTGGAGTAATAGGGAAGTTTTGTATCTTGGTCCTTAGTAAAGTTAACCGATCCATGCAAGTTAAATATACTTAGATACGTCAATCATGCCTTTAACATACGTAGATACCTTAATCATGCAAGTTTAACAGACTTCAGGGAGATCAGGGAGAAAGTTTGGTAATCCTCCGAAGTTATTTGCTGAATACATACCTGTCAGCACGGTCATATGTCGATCTACAGAACGACAAGAATAAACCCCTTAAAACTTACATAAACTTCTAATATACCATTTTTCTTATATTTATAACTTTAAAATATAAGCTATAACTAAATTATATTCTACTGGCTTTTCTACCTCCTTCGACAGAATTTTCGCAACTTCAGATAGACCAAATCGCGACTGTTTTCTCAGATGTTTCGTTGAGTCGTCGAACCGCTTTTTGACCTTAGTTCGCTTCACGTGCTTGTGTTCTTTGCTCTTCCGATTGCTCGGTTCGTGACAGATTTTGACGTTTTGCGTTGATTTGAGTTTGATTAAAAATTGGTCTCTTCTTGGGTTAGGTTCTATAGCAAATTTTACTTTTATGGTTCTGAGGGAACGGCACAGCGAGCTAAAAATAATTACTTTGGCCTAGAAATTCTAGATAGAATAAGCTGTGAAGATTTCATCACACCAGAAAGCAACGTTCGAGAGTTTTTGCTGTTCAGAAAATTTTCTTTTATACATAAAAGATGGTGGAGTTTGCATATCATTGTAACTCGTGAGAATTGAGTTCAAAATCCCCTTTGGAAAATTCATTCAAAAACTTCAGTGACCCAAAATGGCGCTAGGTAGTGAGCCGGCCTTTCCAGCTGACATCCTCGAGTCGGTATATTTATATGAATTTCAGGGATTAATCAGATTAGATGAGCGTATAATACGTGAATGGACCGATGCGCTACAGCGGAATTTATGTTATAATTTCGGAATGCAACTCCACGAACTTTAATTAGATTGAGGACATAAAATTTCTTGATGGCCTTTCGCTGATTGGTCGTTGAAATGAATTGTTATAAGCACCCTCTCTCAAATAGGAGATGTTTTTTAATTTAGCCATTATGCAATCACAATCCTTACATTTAATTACTTTTTCGGATGAAAATAAGGGAATTGGGTATTGAAGGTCTGGTTTTCGTAGTTTTGTGCAGTTAGATTGGGGTGGGGTAATTTTACTTGAATGATGGAATGACTAAGCTTCAAAATTAGTAAACTTGAATTGAAAGAAAAGTTATGAAGCAAAATATGCCATCGTTCGAAATAATGAGATGCAATTTTGCTTTTGATTTTTCGTTTAAGCAATATGACGTTTCTCTATGGATGATCCTCCTGTGGGTGATTGGGACAGTGGTAGCCCGGTTTGAAGAGTAGTTGATTAGTAAACGGAGGATTGCGAGTTCGAAACTCAATCCAAACTAAGAGCGTCGTGTACGTGGGGGGCTGGTGAACGTTACATCTGCCGTGTCCTCGAATGACCTCACGTCGGTGCGATGTGGAAGTTTGGAGAGTCAGCTTTGGTGTTGACCTCGTCATCTGATCGTGATTCAAAATGACAAGGTGTCCATAGAGGAAATATAAAAGTAGAGTGAGCAATTGTAACCTTTTTATTTGCCCAGGATCATGTGACGAAAACTAGTATTAAAGTGACATTAGACTATACTTTCGCCTGCCGGGTGGAAACGAACATTCCCCATCTGATTGGTCCACGGGACGGGAGAAGACGACCCTCCATTGATTCATCATCTGATTGATCCGCGTGACAAGGAGTAGACTTCGGCGATTTTACCATTTTAATCGCCACTCTATAGAAATGCACATTCACACATCTACCCTAGCATAAGCCAGACGAGGCGATAAAATAAAAATCGGCCAACCAAGTTACTTTTTCACAGAACAGTCACGTGACTACTAGTCGATACGTTGCTCATACTTTCTGAAACTGTTCACCTGCTCGCAATACCAATGCTCAGTATACTTATATTTTATGTCTATGAGATTGTCCCAGGATCTTTCCCTTGGGGATTAATCCCCACCGGCTTCAATAGCCCGTTGTGGTGTTTCTCCAGTGTGACGTTATATCGGCTACCACCCCATGGATGTTTAACCTAATTTCATAATAGAAATCCTAGTATCAAACCCAAGTTTTCCTATCAAACAGCAATCCTATATAGCAACGTGTTTTCACGAGTTCACGTGTTTTCCTGAAAAGCTTTATGGGTATTCCCCGTATTTGTGTGTCTTGGAGGAAACTAAGGCACTGTAAAATCTATGAGATAAACGAATATACATTTTCGTCAAGTTCAGAGTATTTTTCGCAATAGCTTTGGCTGTTGTGATTAAGAGCATGAGTGACCAATTTTAACCATTAGACCATTTTATACAAGGCAGTTATCACATAAATACTGCAAGCGTAGTGTTTGTCTCGACGCAGTGTCTCGTCATTAGAAAA
This sequence comes from Meta bourneti, assembly GCA_933210815.1. Taxonomy (NCBI): domain Eukaryota; kingdom Metazoa; phylum Arthropoda; class Arachnida; order Araneae; family Tetragnathidae; genus Meta; species Meta bourneti. The sequence continues at coordinate 12,051,245 of OW119924.1, forward strand.
ACTGACCATATCATACTTCGTTCGTGAAGATCTCATCGTCCCTCGGCATTACGAGAAAACTAACCTGATCTTGATCTCGCCATCATCAAAAAAAATCTGCAATATCTTGACGAGATATCTCATCATTAGCGAAATTGGTCAGATCTTGATGGACGAGATATCTCGCCCGAACCTCTTGGAGGGTTAAGACTTCTTTAACTCTCCAAGTGGTTTTGACAATATATTTCGTCCATCAAAATAGTGCCAGTTAATTTATGATGACGAGATCAAGACCTGGTCAGTTTTGTTCTAATGACGAGATATGTCATCGATCAAGATCTGTTCAGTTTTGTTAATAACGAAATACCTCGTAGAGACAACCACCAGAGGCAAAGTTATAAAATCTGTGATTTATAGGACCTTTAGGATTGATCAAGGAAACTATGGGGCAAGCGTAGATAACGTGAACAACAGTGAAAGTACTTGAGCAATTGATCCAAGTACCTGAGCATCTGGTAAAAGGTATGACGAAAGCAACAACTTGTGGAGAAACTAGAAGTATCTGACCGTGATTCAAAATGACGAGGTGTTGTCCTCGTATCTTTCCCTTCGGGATTGATCCAATAGCCCATTGTGTTGCTTCAGTGCAACCTTAATTAACTACCTACCTTCCTTCCATCTTCATTGGCTTTCGCATGGACTTTTCATGTTTAAAAATTATATTTCAGCTTTTTGAAATTGAATCGATCATTTCGAAAAACAGTGTGTCCCATTTGTTAATGACACGCTCTTTTTGAAATGTGTGCTTGGGATTGATATCAATTATAGTAAACACTCCTTTTGGTAACAATATAAATATTGTCAAATGTGTGAGTTCCTGAAAATTTATTTTATGTTTGTAAACAAGAATAATGACTTTAAGCTGCTCTATGTAGATAGGCTTCATTGGCTTATTAAGTATATCATTAAGTAATATAAAAGTAAATGTAAAAGTATGAATACTTAACATTAACTCTTATATGAAAACACATTCTGTTTCAAATAATTGCTGTGTAGTTAGTGTGCTAATATAATCGTTAGATAATCCAATAACAGTTAAATTAAACCGGTTTCCGAAACTGTATCCTAAAACTGCGTCAATTAATAGATGTATTACACAGTTCAGAACTGTCGGCTGTATTATTCAATCCCCAGAGCATTATTTAAAACATACCTCTTGACTCAACAATATCTATCTCGCCTTTTATAACATGCTTATAAGCCTACATTTATTATGAAATATGTTTCATCGCAGAGACAGAAGGGGCTTAATAAGCCCATCCACATTCTTCAAAAAGTAAGCGACATCAATATTCCTTATCACCACTTTGAAGCCCCGCATAATATTCGGAAGACGCACTAAGCCTTTTGCTGTAGGACGTCGCCTTGCATAGTCAGGATCGTAAAATAGCCCTCTCTGAATGTCATAATCTCCCTCCGAGAAAAAAATGGCGTAATCTTGTACTTAGTAATAATGACCGAATATATTTGGAGGAGATTAAAACCGTAATCCCGAACACTCTTGCTTTTATATTCGGCGATGATTCGAGGAGTGTCTCTTTAATCCAACGACTTGTGAAATATGGTTTTCTTTCAGAGCGATGGACGGAGATGACGACGAGAGGCGAAGTGGATTAGTTCGCCATTTCTGTGTTTCTTGGTATTTCTTTAAGGTGGAATGTCATTTGTGTTTGCTTTATTTCTAGGTCAAAGGGTTGCACGATCAGTTTGCTGTGTTTTGGAAACTTTTTTAGTCGCAGTGCCTCATTATCAGATGCTATTAAATCCGAACCACTAGCTTCTAGAAGGTGTTAACCCTCCTGGTGGTTCTCTCAACACGGTGGTATCTCGTCATTAGAGGAATTGACCAGATCGAATTACGAGATAAATCGTCATTAACAAAATAGGACAGATCTTGATGGACAAGATCGAAACCACTCGGAAGTTTAAATTGTGAGGAAAAAATAGTTTGAATTTAGGATACCACAAATTCATAGGCAAATATTTTTATTGGTGTAACCTAGTTTATCGATTTTCTGTCATAATATTTTTGTTGTGTGTTTGGGTACTGTAAAGACGTGTAAGACTTAATGGGATTAACTCTCTGATTGGTTCACATACATGTGAAATTCAGTGAGAGTGTAACAGGGCTTTAAAGAGTACAGAAATTTTTTTAAACCCTCCAAGTGGTTTCGGCGACTTAACTAGTCCATCAAGATCTGAATAATTTTGGTATTGATGAGATATCTCGTCATCTAGATATTGCCGATTTTTTATGATGGCGAGATCAATATCTGGTTAGTTTTTTCTAATGACGAGATATCTCGTCCATCCAGATCTGGTCAATTTTTGGTAATGACAAGACACCTCGCCGAGACAACAACCAGGAGGGTTAAGGAAAAAATATTTCATTTAAAAATAAGAATTATATATATAGGGATAGGAGACAGTTACAAACACATTTCAAAACAACACAAAGAAGGGATGGTCGTCTGCCATCAACTACTGATTACTTCATCATCCGATTCCCTCCCGGAAGCTTCTCGCCACTCTATTCTTTTACCGGATGTTGCAGGTGTTCGCCGTTGGAGTGTCGCTGGATGTGCGTGTGATTAACGGGATAGCACAATATCACTTACATACAGGGTGATTCAACGATCATGGAACAAACTTCAGGGGGTGATAGAACACAACGAAACAAACACTTTTCCCCGTAGAATGTTGTATGGTCGGAAGTACAGCGGTTGGCCGCTAGAGAGCGCAGTCAAACGCTTGTATAAAAACCCATAGAATGTTTATTGGGTGAGTCTAAACTAATACGACAAACTTCAGGGGGTGATAGAACACAGCGAAACAAACACTTTTCACCATAGAATGTAGGGTCGCTAGAGGACGCTTTCCATTTTGGCACAAACACACGGTCCGATGTGTTGGAAAGAAGAGGCATGAAATATGGAAACAACGCTTTAATGTCAAATAAACATCCATAACTGCTTGACAAAACGAAATAATACGATTAGATTTGCATCAATTAAAGATAAGTACCAGGAACAACGGGTAAGAAAGAAATGACATGTACAAAACATAAGAAACTTTTCACATGGAAATGAAACATGTACAAACATCAGTCGATAAATACAACGCAAATGCACAATTACAGAAGTTGTTCGAAATGTCGACTACCACACCTGATGCAGGCCTTGCATCCGCCGACGTAACGCTTTTATACAAGCGTTTGACTGCGCTCTCTAGCGGCCAACCGCTGCACTTGCGACCCTACATTCTATGGGGAAAAGTGTTCTATCACCCCCTGAAGTTTGTCCCATGACCGTAGAATTACCCTGTATATACGTTCTGCAACCTATTTCCCTGCATGACTTCTTACTAGTTTGACCTTATCCAATAGTATCTTTCCTGGGTTTCTTTCAATCAGTAGATGTGGTTATTTGTTCATTCTGGATGTTGTGCAGTAAAAGCAATACTTCACTACTCGGTAATCTCTTGACGCTCAAAGGCTTAGCAGAAATTTTTCAGTTCTTCCAAATATGAGAGGCTTTTTCCGTAGACAAAATCTAGATGGCGCTAATGTTTTGGTGGCAGAATGTGCTTCTTGCAGGTATTACGTATTGCGAAACAGGAAATAAAATCATCTTCTGGAATTGTTAGCACTGAAAATCCCATTCATGGTCTTGTTCGTTGAAAAGTTTACTAGTTGTAACCGATTCATGCTTTTCATGAATACGATATTGTATATCCAAAAGATGGCATTCGATGAACAAACTAAATTATTTTAAGATATAAAAGATCTCTGTCGATTTATAATACTCTTTTGCTAGGTGTAAGTTCCGGTCAAATCAGTCCCTCATGCAGCAAAAAATACCCTTAGAGTGGTAAACCCAAATAGAAATGTAACCCAGCTTATAACTTCTAATTATAAACCTCTTTAACAGAATCCTCATAGTTCCATCTTATCTTTATGTTATTTTTCTACTAATTTATATAAGTTTATACAAGTCGTTATACTATTAAATTGATGCAAAAGTTCGTCCCATTCTTTTTGACAAAAACTGAAGAAAAATTTTATTTACTAAAATTACATTTAATCAATATACGAGGGTGTTTCAAAAAGTAAGGCAACAAGCCCTCTGAGAGAAAACCTTTATACACGAATTCAAAGAGATACACAACGTAGTAAGGCACTGGTACATATTACTTCTCCACATAGTCACCATGGTTATCGAAGCATTTGTTCCATCGATACACCAACGTATCGAAACAGGCCTAGAAGAAATCAGCGTCAAGGTCGTGGAGCCACGTCAAGACGGCTTGCTGAACTTTCGGCATCGGTTCTGAAATGCCGATCTCTCAGGTGCTTCTTCAACGGTACGAAGAGATGGAAATCACTTGGTGCGAGATCCGGGCTGAACGTCCGGGCACCTGAGACGAAGCAAGCATCAATGTCATGGAAACACCCCTCGTCTCCCCTTCGTAAGAAGTTCAAAACAACGCCATCCACGAAAAAAGTTATGGCCAGTCTTTTGGGACCACCAGGGTGTGCTGTTGGTTGATTTCCTCACCCGTGGAGCGACCGTGAATGCGACCAATTATTGTGCCACGCTGGATCGGTTGCACAAGGCAATTCGCCGGAAACAACCGGGATTGCCCTCGACAGGTGTCCTGTTGTTGCACGACAACGCCTGACCGCATACGGCCTCAGTTATGCATGATTTGGTACAGCTTTTCTGGTGAGAGTTATTGGAACACCCTCCCTACAGCCCGGACTTTGCACCAAGTGATTTCCATGTCTTCGAACCGCTGAAAAAGCACCTGGGAGGTCGGCATTTCAGAACCGATGCCGAAGTTCAGCAAGCCGTCTTGACGTGGCTCCACGACCTTGACGCTGGTTTCTTCTAGACCGGTTTCGATACTTTGGTGTACCGATAGAACAAATGCTTCGACAACCATGGTGAATATGTGGAGAAGTAATATGTACCAGTGCCTTACTACGTTGTGTATCTCTTTGAACTCGTGTATAAAGGTTTTCTCTCAGAGGGCTTGCTACCTTACTTTTTGAAACACCCTCGTAGTATGTGTCGTTCAGTTCGATGACCTTTCTCCATCTCTCCGGTAACTGCCTTACTACGTTGTGTATCTCTTTGAACTCGTGTATAAAGGTTTTCTCTCAGAGGGCTTGCTACCTTACTTTTTGAAACACCCTCGTAGTATGTGTCGTTCTGTTCGATGACCTTTCTCCATCTCTCCGGTAACTGCCTTACTACGTTGTGTATCTCTTTGAACTCGTGTATAAAGGTTTTCTCTCAGAGGGCTTGTTACCTTACTTTTTGAAACACCCTCGTAGTATGTGTCGTTCTGTTCGATGACCTTTCTCCATCTCTCCGGTAACTGCCTTACTACGTTGTGTATCTCTTTGAACTCGTGTATAAAGGTTTTCTCTCAGAGGGCTTGTTACCTTACTTTTTGAAACACCCTCGTAGTATGTGTCGTTCTGTTCGATGACCTTTCTCCATCTCTCCGGTAACTGCCTTACTACGTTGTGTATCTCTTTGAACTCGTGTATAAAGGTTTTCTCTCAGAGGGCTTGTTACCTTACTTTTTGAAACACCCTCGTAGTATGTGTCGTTCTGTTCGATGACCTTTCTCCATCTCTCCGGTAACTGCATAATTCCGCACTCAGAAGTTCTGAGGTTTCTGGTTAAAGAACTGATCCAGGTGACGAAACTTTCTTAATCACTTACGGCACGCGGAATCGTCCAACGACACTCCTCACACATATCTTCTTTTGCGTCTGCGAAGCATTCTTGCCTTTTCGGAAACAAAAAAGCATAATATGTCGAAAAGGCTTCTTATTTTCTGCCATTTTTAATACTTAACAAAATCAAAAAACACAACGAATAACACAATTTTTTTCCCAAGTGCTCGCTGAAATTCCTTCTTTCAAACAACATCAAACCTTTACACTTGTGAAGTAGATAAACTTCGGTTTTGCGATGTAATGCCATCTAGCACCAAAAACGGGACGAGAGAGAGAACTTTTGCATCCACCAAATACTTTCATACACCCAAAATTAAAAAATTCTTAATATCAAGAACAGTATACATATATATGTATGTATATATAATATAACTTTTTAAAAACTAAAATTTATACTCTTATCCAGTTTCCTTTCCTTCACTCGTCTGAAAAATTTGATTCTCTGGATTGAATTGGTTTAGCATCATCTATCGCAATTACGGACCACTTTTGATTTAATGTCATCATAGCATGGTCTTTGCTAACTACACCCTCTGAATTGTCCCCCGCGTATCTACCTATTGCGATACAAATCTCTCACATTCATCCAAGTATTAGAGATTCCTGGGGCAACAACCTACTCTACTGTAGTTGTTCCTGAGCTGTCCACATGCAGTACTGAGTCGTCCCCTCTTCTCAAAATCATTTGATTTGCTGAGGTAGGTAGATATTTAATTAACTCCGTACTGGAGGAATACAAGGGGCTATTGGAGATGGTCCGGGATCAATCCCGAGCGGAAATATCCGAGGACAACACCACGTAATTTTGAACCACTGTCAGATGACAAGATTACACCCGAGCTATACACTTTTCATACTTCCACACCATGCCAACTTGAGGATATTTGTGGCCACGACAGATTTAACGCACCAGCCCTCTTTGTGCGCGACGGTCTTTGTTTGGATCCGTACTAGCAACCCTCCGGTTGCTAATCCGCTACTCTTCCAACAGGACTACCGCGGCTCTTGATTTGCCGAGAGAACACTCTTTATCAAACATGTATTTGGAAAACAATTTCGGATGTCCCAGTCTCCTTTGTCCCGGTTCCCTTAATGCCTTATTGGCGAGGTGTGGAAGTTTGGATAGTGGGGTGCTAGCTCAGATATTGACCTCGTAATCTGATCGTTGTTCAAAACGACGAGGAGATCCTTGTTGTCCCTTCTGTATTGATCCCAGACCGTCGTCAATAGCCGGTTGTACCTATCTACCCCTAAATACCTTAATGTTTAATGAGCATTAACTTTAATGATTTTGTCGATTCTTTTCCAGTCTATTGACGTATTAAAACGCACATTTTCTATGTGATTTACGGAACTCCAATTCCCTCTGATATAGTTTCTTACTACAAATTCATTTGGAGATTCGAGCCTCGTGAATTGATTGCACAAGATCCATCTCAGTGTACACATTGCAAAAGTTATAGCTCGACTCCGGCAAGGTGGCAGTTCAGTCGCATGAATGAGTCTATTCTTAAACCTTCCAAGTGGTTTCGACGAGATATCTCGTTCATAAAGATCTGACCCATTTTGCTATTTCTTTTTGAGGGATCTCGTCATCAAGATATCGCCGAAGTTTTTATGATGACGTGGTCGAGATCTGGTCAGTTTTCTTCTAATGACGAGAAATCTCGTCCATCAAGATTTGCTAATGGTTTTGCTAATGAAGAGGTACTTCGTTAGACAACCACTAGGAGGGTTCAATTAGACGATAGGTTAGAATGCAAACAACGCGCTTTCCCAATTGGTGTCTTTAGCGTGGAATCTGGTTTTCTTAAGTTCTGCCGAAAGCTATTGGCCGTGATGACGCGTCGGCGGTGAGGAGGGATCCATCCACAGCGATCGCTATTCATAATTTTGTGCATAGAAGCCCTCTCTAAACGAGCTTTCACACCTTTTCAAAAATTGACTAACTCAAGGTTGACTGCCTTCTCGTCGGAGCCGCACAATACCAGCAGCCCTTAATTCAAATAAAAACACATGCTTACATGCAATTGTTACGAAGGGTGCAAATAACTGACCATTGCCAACCATTGTACAATATCCAAGATCACCTAAATAACTGGGCAGGATCTTTGTGAGAGCCTGTAATACCATCATATCCCTGATAATATTTCTTTGAAAAACATATGCTATTTTAATCTCTGAAATAAATAAACTCCTTCATAGGGAAGTCTACCAAACTGGTAGACATAATCTGGCTACCGGAAGTTGGCAATCGAGTCACGTGATTTGGACTAGTCTATTAGTAAATTTAGGGGACTGATGATGACTAAACGAATCGCTTTCACAATTGGCATCTTTAGCAGGGATACTGGTTCTAAGTTTATCGTTCTGTGCCGAAACCGACTGCAGTGATAAAGCGTTGTCGTATAGGGGAACCATCCACGGATATCACCATTCATGCGTTTGTGCATGGCAGCCTTTTCCGAACGAGCTTTCACGTCTTTTCAGAAGTCGACTGACTTCTCGCACTGTACTGATAAGGATAGAGATGGAGCTATCCTGGTGAGCAATCATTTTTCAACTAGGAAGAGTAGCTCTGCCGTTCAAAACGCAAAACTTCTATTTATCTCTTCTTTCAAAATATCATCTTAAAATGCACTACATGTTCATTGGATTATGTAACTTTGATTTTTGTATTTGTATTTTATGATAGAGGAATTCCTTACTTAGGATTGTAGACCTCATGGGCCATGAAATGACCGTAGAGCGACACACCAAATCAATAAGTTTACAATTAATCAATAATTACAGCAAATCAATAAGTTTATAAACATGTCGCGTCCTTTCTTGACATAATGACATGAATGGCCAGATAATTGTAAGTTAGTATATTAATCACCTTTGCAAAAGACTTGCATGCGTACTTCATTTCGAATGCAATGTTTTCGACTATCGATGTTTCATTATACATGCAATGCCGAAAAAATTGGTCAAAGAATTATAATAAAACCAATGGTAAACTGGGTATATAAATCCACCATTACAAGGAGGTAGCTGTAGCTGAATGGATTTGCCCACTGCACTAGCAACCATAGAGAAAATATAAAAGTAGAGTGAGCAATAGTACCTTTTTTGTATGCCAAAAGGATCATGTGAGCAAAACTAGTATTAACGTGATCCTTAGACTACTTTCGTCTGCCAGGTGAAACCGAACATTCATCATCTGATTGGTCCACGGGACGGAAGAAGACGCCCATTGATTGATTCATCATCTGATTGGTCCGCGCGACATAGTAGTAGCTTGGCGATTTCGCCATATTTGACGTCGCACTACAGAAATGTGCATTCGAACGCCTTTCCTGTCATTAGATGTTGTATCACCAAACGGGGCGATAAGATGTCAAGTAGGCCGACCAAGTCAGTTTGTAACAGAGCAGTCACGTGAGAGAGAGAGAGAGACTATTAGCCGACATGTTGGTCACACTTTTTTGAAGCTCCTCTCAATACCAATGTTGAGTCTACTTACATCTCACGTCTATGTTAGCAACCTGCGAGTTGTACATTGTACAGGTTCGATTCCTGTCCTCTCTGGGTTTATTTTTCTCTTCCGTGTCAGTAAAACTTTCTTTTTTGTGTGTATGTCCATTTATTGAAATTGTCTGCCTTGGCGCAGCTTGGCCCATGCGCCATAAAACCTAAACAACCGTCATTGCAAGACTTCCATGCATACCCTATTTGAACAATAACTCAGATGGCTAAAACACATTTGATCGACACTAAACCCATGCACAAAAGATCGCATACATTTCCAAAATCCCTTCCTCTCTAGAAGACACAAAAGTGTTGAAACAAAACCACTTCGTCTCTGCTCTGGTGACAGAGACTAACAAGGAACCTCGAAGGGATATGCATCTCCCTGACTCGTGCCACTTTGCAACCAAAGACACCCCCGCCAGAGCTCGTTGCCAGCTTCCTGCGAGGTGGAGGAGACTTCTAACAGATTTCTTCATGGGCGAAAGTTATTTTTGAGGGATGGTTTGAAATACGATGGGATTACAGTCGCCGATGGAATAAAGAAATCCCCGAAGGTTGCTGCTGAATAAACGCAAGCAAAAATTTGAAAGTTTTATCTCCCTGTTTTCGGACGCAATGATGCCGATATTTTTTCAGGGCGATCTATAATACCTACATTCCAAGCTGCTAGGAGAAAAGAATTTTGGAAAATGTATTATAAATCTAGATCTTTTTTATATTTTGCTTGTGTCTGAACACATTAATATTAGAGGAATTTTTTCAATCCCGGACTTAAGTGTTGTGCTCACAATATCTAGTATTTGTTTCACCAAACAATATTTATTTAAAAGTAAAAATTCTGATTTCTATTTTATGGAACGATAGTCTTTTGCTTAAAAGTAATATCAAAATCTTAGATACACACACATATTATATATTATATATATATTACATATATATATGCACATATTATATATATATATATATATATGTTCCATTTTTGTTCTTGTTATTATTTGCATTTTGTTTTTGTTTTTATTTGGTTTCTCCTTTTTGATTTGTGGTGATGGTCTATATATATATATATATATATATATATATATATATATATATATATATATATATATATATATATATATATATATGTTACATACACATATACGATATGTTAGGATTACGCATATGTTAGGATGTTGGCATATATATGTTATATATGTAAGATGTTAGCAAACGATATTCACGAATCCGTTTTTATTCAAAAGTTTGGAATAAAAATTATTTATTTGTTTTTGTTGATGTTCGTTAGCTATATGACAACGATGAGAAAATATCGATTAATAAATAAGTGTTCCACAAATATGTTGGTCTGACAAAAGGTCTTGAAATATTAATGAAATAATACGTAGTACCAATGTAGTGTATTATTCCAAAAATTAGACTAATAATGTAGAATAAATAAAAAATATTAATTTCACTACTCTTACCTTCGAATGACAAATTAAGGAAATGTACACGCAAAGTAGCATGTTCATCCTATTCCAACGATGGATAAATTGTAGAAATGTGGTTTCTAATTGCTGACAATTTATTTAAAGGATTTATTTAAAATGCAAATGAAACTATATCACTACAAAAGTGGCCCAATGGAGATAAATGCGATTTTCTTGGCACTATTTTTTATATATTTTATTTATCCACAATATGATTTGAGGAGGGTTAAAATCTATATTGCACACGCATTAAATTCTACTGTAGGTGCCAAAAATAATTATTTTGCCATCTTCGGAGTTTAGGCCACTCTTGCTCTAATATCCTCAAAAGTGTAGTTTACATTTGCCTCATTCTTTATTAATGATGTTAAAATTAATAAAAATTAGTTTTGAAATTTTTCTCTGGTGTTCTAAAAACACAACAAATTGGGGATTCATGAGTAGTTTGTAGTTTTATCTATTCGTTTTATCTATTTGTGATCATCCTCTTGTTTTACTTTGGACATATTTAAAGAACATCCTTGTGTAACACTAATTTAGATAAAAAATTATTTTTCATTCTAATTTCGTTTAATTTTTCAATATATCTTTTCTATGTGAGGGTATATATTAAGTTAAATTTCCAAATATTTTTTTAATTCTTAGGAAATAGACGGGGGAAATTTTAGATTTATTTTCATGGGGAACTAATATTTTTTCCAAGGTACATTTTCTAGATGGCAATAATTGACGTTTACAGTAATTGTAAATTGCTTCTTTTTTCTTAGTAAAATGTATTGTTCCTAAGAAAAATAATAAACGAAGTAGGACTTGGGGCATATTGTATGTGTATCGAAAAATTCTAGTTTTATGGTATTTCAAGAATTACTGTAATGCACATTCTGTCATGAAATTTAGAATGAAAAAAATTTCTCATTTTCACTTCAGAACAATTTATAGAACAATAGCATTTGACGCTTTCGTTGATTGGAAAAAAATTGAACGATGCTTCGAATTTAAATGCTAACAACTCAGTGGTGTCTCGAAATTTCGCAAAATTTTAGTTCACTCCTTTCGAAAGTTTTTGAGATATAGTCCTTTATTTTTAAAACTACGTCATTTTGACTTGTTTTGTGGGCTGAAATGGATCCTTGAGTTTATTTGGAGAAATTTCTCTATAGCAAAATTGTTTCCTAGTGTCACACGAGTAGCAATACTTCGAGGTCAAATCTATGTAAATAAGAATGGAGTGTTTGTACATTAAACAGTTTCACTTATACATTTCAAGTTATTTATCCGTTTTGGGTCATTCTAATCAAAATCAATGGCTTCTGCATTTGGTGTCTGTATGTGTGTGCCCGTTCTACGTCCAAACGGCTAGGTTTCATGAAACTTTCATACTGTACTTATATTAATTTATTGACAGAAATTCATTGCTGCAGTTTGTCCGTCTTCCGTTTTATATCTGTTTTGTGTTTGTGTATTTGTGCAAGTATCGCAAATTTTGTTCAATATATTTTAAAAGATTTTACATGTTTTGGGGAGAGTTTGGGAGAAACTGGAGTGTATATTAAGCGTTGTGTTTACTTGGATTGTTTTACCTACCAGTACTGCTACAAAAGCAATTATTTTTACAGAATTTAAATTCTAATATTTCACTTTTTTTCGAAATATAAATATTTTCCGTATATTTGGGACAGATGATATAAAAAGAATAAAACATTAAATTTTGCACTAGAGCTAGGTAGAAATTAGTTATTGTGTGTCCAATAAGGCTAAAGATATTTTCTGCAGGGATTTCGATTAACTTTCCTCAAAAGCCCTGTTTAACACTTCTTTTTATAGGAAAAGTAAAAAAAGCACAAAACCTTTTGAACCAAGACTGGTTGCTAATCAAATTTGTTCAAAGTATTTTAAAAATTTGACACAAGTTTCCTTACAAAACGATTCAACTCATTAAAATTTACATTTCTTTTTCATGTTTCAAATAAGATTACTTGTTTTTTTAAAAACTGCACTCAGTACATAAGTAACATCATTCTTATTCTAAACAGGCACGTGGTTTCGGTTCAGAACTAAATCTCAGAATTTAAAAAAGTGCTTTATGATGAAGCGCGTGCGTAACGAAACGAAAACTCGTGTTCGTTGATCACGTGCAGGAATATTTTTTCTTTAGTTTATTTCGCATTTTTAAATTTTATTCTATTTTTAGTTGTAAGATTTGGAAACTATGCGAGATCATGAGATAAAAAGGAATCACGAATTTCAATATAATATATCTTCAATCTGGAACAACGGAAGGAAAGCCAGCACCACTGCTGTAGCATAAACTTCAAATGTACACTAGGGGGAAAAACGAACTACTACCTTTTATTTCGAGCATTTAATAGAACAGAAATTCAAAGATATCACTCAATAGAGAATAACGTCCTCTACAAGTTCAAATGCAAAATAAATTGAATACGGGGCAGTCTTCATATCAAATTTTGCATAAACAAAGTAACCGATGGCAACACCATGTCTTGATGAATAAATTAGATTTTACATAGTCAAATTAGTCTAGAAATGAAATTTCATGAATTTACTAAAGTTATATTCGCGGAGATATTCAATGCTAAAGCCATTGTCCATTTCAGGGATCATCTCCATATCGAAAGTTGCTATTCGTAGAACGAGATTATTTATAGTTAATCGGGAATTGTTCATTTGTTGCAGGACTAAAAGAAGATTACAAAGAATCTTAACCCTCCTGGGGCCATCTTGACATGGTATCTCATCAGCAAAATTGACCAGATCTTGATAGACGAGAAATTTAGAAGGAATGATAATCAATATTTACTGTTTAATTTCACCGTCAACTTCAATTTTTAACAGCTAATGATATCTGTTAAACTTATTCAGTAACTATTGAATAAGCTTTTCATAATAACAGTTAATAACTGTTATCGCAAGTTAAAAATAGTCGTTAAGACTGTTATCGGGAAAAACATAGTTTTGTCCATCTCTACACTTAGATTGATCTTTGTTCATCTGTACACATAACAGGTAGAAGACAATATCCGTTAGATTACATAAATAATATTTCCAAGCATTTTTCAATAATTTATACATTCCTCAGATTTGTCACAATTTTTTTCAACTTTTGGATGGCCCTAAAATCACCGTAGTGACGAAAATTTAAGTGTAGCGCGAAAACTATCCAGAGGAAATAGTTGAAATGTTTTATGGCCATATAAAGTCTTTATGAATCGATTTCTGTCAAAATATATCGAGGTTCCTATTCATAATTTTTTCGAATATTAATTTAATAATTAATATTGGAAACTAAAAATTATTTAAAAACTAAAAAACTTATATGCATTTTGTTTGGGTACCATAATAGTAACATGCTACAAAATATCAGCGCTATAGGAATATTATTTAAGAAGATATCCATTAACCCTTCTTTGCATAATGGTGGAAATTTCCATCATAACATTGAATGCCCAAAAATTATATAAAAGAACAAGTTCACTTTAAGTTGATCGTGTCTGGATACCTTTTTAATGTCCATTGCATAAAAAAAACATAGCTGTCAAAAATAAGCAAGTGTCACTATCAGTAAAACGAGCTTGAAGTTGTCATTCCGCTGTTTGTTGTAGTTGCAATAAACGTATGATTTCGTTTTTAATTTTGTTTTATTATATTTGAGTTTCTATTGCTAAAAAAGTGAAAATGAGTGGAAGAAAGGTTTGTAACATGTGTTTCTGTTATTTTTAGAGCAATTTCTGAAAAAGTTTGCGTTTAATTTAAAAAATACCACATGATAGAATTTTACATCATATTGTTTTTTGCTAAATTTATACTATAAATATATACTAAGATTTTTTTAACCATTTTTCCTTTAATTTTGAACATGAATTATATCACCTTGATTTATTTCACCAATAAAGAAAAAATCATGCAAAGAAGGGTTAAAGTCTGAGAAACTGATTTAACATTAAGAGTTGCAAACTTTCTGTATTCATGAAAGACATGAAACTCGGTATCTGAAGTTAAATTATGATATAGATTCGAAATTTTGTGTCAAAGTAGGAGGCTGCTATTGGAAACTATAAAGTTGGTGCTCAATTTAATATGAAGACGGCCCCTTATGCAAATTTTAGGTATATGAATTTGTAGAATACGTTATTCCCTGTCGAATGCCATCTTTGAATTTGCTCTGCTGTTAAAATTGTTTGAATGAAGAGGGTGGTTCGGTTTTTTCCGCGAGTGTACATACGAAATAAATAATTAAATATCTTCAAAACAACTTCTCCCCCACCGCCAAATTTAAATTTATTTCGCTGTTTTCGGTAGTTTAAATTTAATAAATATTTAATTTTTAATAAATTGTACAACCACACAAAGGATTCTATTTGAAAATGCATGGAAGTTAAAATAAAGAAAAGTTTGAAAGGAACTTTGCCGATATTGAAAGAATATTAGTGTTAGAACAAATCTAGGATTTTTGAAATATTAAAAATTCTTTGTAGCGGCAAGAATCTCTTGCCGCTACAAACTCGGGAAGTACTTCCGAGTTTGTAGCTTCAGTTTGTCTTCAACTCGGAAAGTACTTTCCGAGTTGAAGCTATATTTAAGCAACTTATATCTGTTAAAAGTTTGTTGAAAACACAATGGTTTTCTTTTTTAAAAAAGCTACCTTTCCACCTACCTTTTTTTTAAAAAAATGGCAATCGGTTATCTTTTCTTCATAGAATTTACAAAAGGGTCGAAAAGGTTAAACTATCTTCCTGACACTTAAATGATGTTGGCATTTTTATACGAAAGAGAAAATTGATTATATTCTGGTCACTTTTTCTATCTACACTTAACCAATTCAACTCTAGTTTTTGAAAAAAATCTTAATGTTTCATTGAAATAGGCACTTGTTTTAATGAAAATTAAACATTTAAGTCTCTAGGTAGGTAGTTAATTAACGTCGCCCTGGAGTAACTCAACGGATTATTGGCGATGATCCGGAATCAACTCCGAAGGGTAGGTATTTTAATTAACGTCTCATTGGAGCAACACAACGGACTATTGGTGACGGTCCGGGATCAATCCCAAAGGGAAAAATGCGAGGACAACACCACGTAATTTTGAACCACGGTCAGATGACAAGGCAACACCCGAGCTGGCACCCCACTCTCTAAACTTCCACACCACGCCAACGTGAGGATATTTGAGTCCACGACGGATTTAACGTACACGACGGTCTTTGGGCTGGATTCGAACTCGCAACGCTCCGGTTGCTAATCCGTTGCTCTTAAAACCGGGCTACCGCGGCCCTCAACTCCGAAGGGAAAGATCCGGGGACACCTCGTCATTTTGAACCAAGGTCAGATGACGAGGTTTAGCACCTGAGCTGGCACCCCAAGCCAACATGACATTTGAGGCCACGATAGATTTAACGTGCACGAGCCTCCATATATACGACGATCTTTGGTTGGATCGAGTTTCGAATTCGTAACCAGCAGAGCTTGCTCGTTGCAGATTGGGAAACATACTAAAGCATTCGGTGTGTGACCTGCATTTTAAAAGTTCCAAACAGAAGACAGACCCTAAATGGTTTTTCAGTTGTATTTCCAGCAATAATGGTCCGATTTGCACAAAAATTTACATTTAGCGTGATTTGTATATGGGAAATCATTTAGACATCAAAAGAGGGTGTCGCTAGAAATTCTGATAATTTCTAAATAACAATGAAGACGGACCCTTTTGCAAATAAAATATACATTTATTTCTAGTAGGTATTGGGGCCGTCGTGGCTCAGTGGATGTCTACTGTGCTAGCAACCTGCGAGTTGTAGGCGGCGCAGGTTCGATACCTTCCGGGGTGTATCTTTCTTCTATGTCCATTACTTGATGTTGTCTGCCTTGTTTGGTGCAGCATGGCCAAATATGGCCCATGCGCCATAAAACCGACCATATAGTAGGCATATGACTGCGATTCCACGGACGCGAATAACGAAAAATGTTCGGATAATTCTTGACCGACTGTACCAACATGCTATAGCATTACCTGTCTGATTTTTAAGGACAGCTGTAGCCCAATTGGAAGAGTAACTGATTAGCAATCGGAGGGTTGCCAGTTCGAAACTTGGTCCAGCCAAAGACCGCACGTTAAATAAGTCGAGGCCTCGAATGTCCTCACGTTGGCGTGGTGTAGAAGTTTGGAGAGTAGGGTGCCAACTCAGGTGTTTCTTTCGTCATGAGTGGTTCAAAAATACGTGTTGTCCTCGGATCTTTTCCTTCCGGATAATTCCCGGACAGTCGCCAATAGCCCGTTGTGCTGCATCAGTGCGACGTTAATTACCTACCGACCGATTTGTAAATTTATCTCCAATAGAAAATGTCTGGGTCATGAGATACCATCTATAAGCTTAAACAAAATAAATGTTCTCGAACTCAAGATCTTCAACAGGTAGAGCAAACTAAGAGTACTCCAAGACTGGAATGTTTGTAGGATTCAATAACGAAACAGGTATATAGCGAAGCGCATCACTTTCAATGGATAAATCATTCCATACTAATGCAGGCCATTTAAGGGAATACAGTATCGTAAAAACGACCAAAATTATTGATTTTTTAAATTTTCTTATATTGTTCAGCTTTAAATGTATAACAGTAAGCGAGTTATTTAAGGTTTTCCATGGAACGTCAGGAGTGAAACCCGACTAACCTTTTTCTCATGACTAGTGTATTTAAAATGCAAAGGCATTTTGTAATAATCTAATTTGTAATTTCGGTGGTTTTTGTGATGTATTTGATAACTTTGAGCATGGAAGGATTTAGAAGTTAATTTTTTTAAAATGATAAAATCAATTGAGTATTTTTACTGCTTTCCATAAGAGCTAAGAGTTTAAAAAATAAATAACAGTAGACAGTCGCGGGAAAAAACGAACCACCACTCTTCATTCGAACAATTTTAACAGTAGAGAAAATTCAAAGATGGCGTTCGACAGGAAAAAAGTCTGTAAATTCAAATACATAAAATTTGCATAAGGGGCCATCTTCATATTAAATTGAACACCAACTTCATAATTTCCAATGGAAAACCCCTATTTCGACACAATTTCAAATCTATATCAAATTTTAACTAGATACCGAATTTTGTCATTAGGTCTTACCATTTCGAAGTTGAGTACGGAAAGATTGGTGCTCCTAATGTTAAATCAGTTTCTGACTTTTAGATCCTTGGCCCAGTTGGAAGAGTAACGGATTAGCAACCGGAGGGTTGCGAGTTCGAATCCAACCAAAGACCGTCGTGTACAAAGGGAACTGGTGCACGTTAAATCTGACGTGGCGTCAAATGGCCATACGTTGGCGTGGTATGGAAGTGGGGTGCCAGCTCAGGTGTTGCTCGTCATCTGATTGTGTTGTCCTCGGTTCTTTCCCTTTGGGATTGATCCCGGAAGGTCAATAGCCCGTTGTGTTGATCCAGTGTGACGTTAATTAAAAATACCATACCATCAGACTTTTAGATATATCCTCCTGAATAATATTTCTATAGTGCTGATATTTTGTACCATGTTACTGCTAAGCAACCCAAAGAAAATCCACCTAATATTTTATTAAAAAGTTTTTAGTATGCAAAATAATTATTAAATTAATGTTTGAAAAAATTATGAATTGGAACCTTATTATACTTTGATGGGAATCGAATGTGACCAAGCAAAATTTCAGCTATTCCAATTAGTTTTTGTTACATTAAATTTTCCTCATAACGATTTTAGGGGCAATCAAAAGTTTAAATAACGGCAAACAAACCTGAGAAATGTTTAATTTTTTGAAAAACGGTTGAAAATTTCATTTATTTAATCTAAAATACATTGCCTTTTACCACTTGTGTCGTATAGATGAACTCTACTAATCAATGATCAATTGAATGACTCACTCTATTTCCTTTTTGGATCATCGGAATATCAGTTCCATTGTATTAAACTGTAAGTAGGCTTTTTGGTTGCATACATAGAAGCGAACACTAATTTTAAAAATTAACATTTATTAATACTAAAGACGATAAAAATTTATACAGAACATCCATCAACACTTTCCGTTTCGAATTGTTTTCAATTCCAAAATCCTTTTATCACATTTTAATCACGGTTACAATTCACAATATTATCGTTTGAGCTTGTACAATACATATAATTCTCGGATCGTTTTCACTTGCACAAAAAATATAATTCTCAGATCGTTTGCACGAGCTGACAAATAAGTTTGAAATACGGTGTTCAAATTTGAAATTCGGGTTGCTATAGCTACAATTAATCTCGATCTAGTCAGTACTTGGGAAACAAATTGTATCGTTTTTTAAATTTTGTTAAGCATTAAAAATGGCAGAAAATAAGGAGCATTTTCGACATATACTTTTTTATTTCCGAAGAGGCAAGAAGGCTTCGCAGACGCAAAAGATATGTGTTGTGTAGGGTGAGGGTGCCGTTGACGATTCCACATGCCGTAAGTGGTTCAGAAAGATTTGTGTGATCTGAATCAATTCTTTAGCCAAAAACCTCAGAACTTCTATGAGTGCGAGATTACGCAGCTGCCGGAGAGATGAGAAAGGTCATCAAACAGAACTGCACATATTATATTGATTAAATGTAATTTTTAATAGTAAATAAAATTTTTCCTTGGAAATATCTGAGTATTAGAGTATTAACAGCAACATTGCACCATGAATACACCTCTTACCTGTTTTCAATACAATTTTGTATAGTAATGTCAATGTATAAGAATTCTGAAAAAATGTAAATCAACTAAATAAACACACATGTTTAATAGTTCCTATGATTTTATTAATTTGATATCCATTGCTTTATGATTGTGCAACTTTTCTGAAACAAAAATGTACACAATTTTAACAAGACAACAATCAGACTGAAAACATACAAAGTGAATGGGAAAATGAAAAAACGTATTTCATACACCAAAATTGATGCTTTTTAAGCTTAGAATTGCAAGTGAAACTAAATTAAATAAATATATTTTGCTGCATTACAATCTATAACTAATGACTTTCTACACAGCCAATGAACTAAATATTAATAAAGGCATGCAAAAATTTTGAGATTTATTTAGTACTTTTGAAAGTAAATTTTTTTACAAATTATAAAAAGAGTACATTTAAACTTTGGCACGTTTTTAGTAATTTAAATGAAATTAGTTGATTTCCTGCAAACATTACATTTTAACTTCCTGTAAAGTTTTTATTTTATCCCTTAAAATTTACAAAGGAGTTTCACCAAAAGGAAAAACTGGTTTCAGACAATGGGAAAACTTTCAAATGTTTGGCAAAATTTTAACATTTTTAGTAAGTTCAATCCCAATTTCTGTAATTAACGACTAATAAACTTTTCAAATTTAGTTTTTCCAAAAAGTTAAACTTATCGTATTAAAACACTTAACACAAAAAAAAAACAGTCAGACAAGACAAAACTACTGTACATATCACATTAGAAATCCAAGTATAACAAGAATAACAATCAATCAATTTATTCTTGTGAGCAATAAAACATACAAGGAAACAAACTCTTTTTATTGCTGTTAGTTAAAAGAAACTAACTTTTGTACAGATAGCTTTCACAGAAATTGGTAGAGGAAAAAATTATAACAATCCTGTCCTATACCATAAAAACCTATTATCAGAAGCATGCTAACCACTGTAAACTAATCATTGCATTTTTTTTTATTTTCAATGCACCAATGTGTAGTGCATTGAAATCTAAATGCATTAAGAATCTACGTTTATTTCAATTATTTTATAAAAGTGCATATAAAAACTATGAAGTACTGTCTATTCTACAACTGAATTCTAAGGTGCAAGAAAAAATTTTAAAGTAGAGCTAAATTATCATATAAAGTAAAGAAAATGATATAATGCATATACATTACAGATTAGCCAAATCTAAACCTGGAAAATATCAAGCTCAGTATAGTTACACATTTTTAAAGTTACTGACAAAGTTAACTGATAGAACCTAGGTAAACAATGCTAACCAAAGAATTTAATTGGAAATTACTCGTATTTTTTCAATCATTAAAATTTTTTAAGCAGGTAAACATGAAACTTACTGCTTTTCTGTGCTTGGCCAATGTGATCACCATAAAAAATCATTATATTTTCAATATCAATTGAAAAAATAATTCTTTGACTAAAACTCTCTTTATTACTTTCAAGCTACCAGTTAAAGAAATCAAATAATTGGTTTCTAATTTTTTCAGATCCTTTCTGCCTTAACTTAAGCCAGAAATATTTGTTGCTAAGTAAAGAGAGAGAGAGAGAGTATTTCAATTCTTCATTGCATTAAGTAATAAGAAAGTTTTTCTGATAACTTATTTGAAATAGCTACTGAATTATGCTCATAAAATACTATAACTTCATTTTTGAATACTCATGTCTTTAAAAATTAAAAATAGTCCATAAGTTTTAATATCTATTTTAGATACTTATGAGAAGTGATAGTGAAAAATACTGATAGATATTTATATCAAAAAGCTCAGGAAAGCATACAAATTTACTTGCCATACATTCCTCATGTACATGTCCACATATTTTACTAAAAAGACATACATATAATTAAGTTGGTTAGAAATAAATGGTTATAATTATTCACCATTGAGGAAGTCCTCAAACTGTTTATTCTACTCGAAAAGGAAAAACCATTTGCCAAAGTAAATCAACTAAGTGCTGAATCTGAATTTTTAAATTTCTACAAATACTTCAAAACCTATTTGAACACTTTAAGAAAACTGAGAATGAGCTTGTTAAAATATAAGTACAAGTAACAAAGTAACATTTACCCATAAGTAAAGGGTTACAATTGTCAGTAAATGATGTATAAAATTTAATATTAAGCTCTATACTTCCAATATTGTTTCTATGAGTAAATACTAATATTTAGAAATAATAACGAGTTTTATGTTTGATATATTGACTTCTTTAACATCAATATTTATAACAAATAAATAATAAGTATGTTTACTCCTTGAAATGTCTACATTTTTAAAAACATTTTGGAAGAATTTGCAATTAAGAAAAAAGTTATTAGATTGAAACTTTGAAAGTCAGAATTGTTAAAATTATCTCAAAGCTTAACTCTGCATTGCAATCGAATTAAAAATGATAAAATTGAATCGAATATCCTGAAAAAATTAAATCTATTTGAGATTCATTTTTATGTGTGATTATGAAACTCATAGATCTTTATATGCAGGTGTTTTGTACCAGGATAAACTAAGATAAGTCTTCTACCCAAATCAACTACAGCAATAACAATTGGAGACCAAGTACCAACGCAGACAAATCATCCTTACCCAGTGATAACAAGGAGATTGGAATTGGTAAGTAGATCATTAACACTGCTCTGAAATTCTAGAAGGACAGCGAAATACAGACCCTTTACCAAATCAAAATAAATTTTAGAAAAATATGTATCTCATTTGATACAATGCACATTGGTTTTGTA
Source organism: Meta bourneti (assembly GCA_933210815.1). Classification (NCBI taxonomy): domain Eukaryota; kingdom Metazoa; phylum Arthropoda; class Arachnida; order Araneae; family Tetragnathidae; genus Meta; species Meta bourneti. The sequence continues at coordinate 12,073,491 of OW119924.1, forward strand.
ATGAGAATAAATTAATGTCTGATGGAAAGATTACATGAATAATGGAAGTGAGAAGTTTCGAAAGAAATCCTATTATTTACAACATTAACATTGTAGTATGTACACACAAAAGGGGAATAAATAGAGAACATATATTGCATTTTTTGCTCTAAGTAAGCTTAAGTTGCACAAAACGTGTCTACTTCTTAAGAAATAAATGGGAATCAACACACCATTTTTAAAAAATATCATGGGTAATATTTCTGATTGTAGAAATGTATCATTTTCAGCAAGCGTATGAGCACAGAGGAGACATAACAATTCTATCACTGCTTAACTGCTACGAGTTTTAAGGCTTCGTTGTACAGGTGTTTGACTTCAGTGTGGGGCCTGTTTTCGAAGAGGGCGGCCCTGTTCTGCATTTCGCCTTTCTTGACCCAGTGGCAGTAAACTCGGAAAGCACAGCCATCGATCACCTGTGACAATAAACATAAAACTATTAATATAATAGCAGTAAAAAGATTCACACACAGGGCTGCCACAGCCAAAGCATGAAATAGCATAAATTCTTAAAAATAGTAGCAAAAAGTCTCCTCTTAAACCCTATTTTAACAGTGATAGTTGCTCAGATATATATCAAATGAATTGGCTAAAGCATAAATGTACTATTTAAGTATGAAACAGATATTGAAGATCTTATCAAGAAATTAAAATACTAAATATTTTCTTAACAAAGGTTTTCACGACAATCTAGCAACCAGATTCCAACATTTTTCTTGAATGGTTGCCAAGGCTTGGCGCCAAAACTTTGAAATTGACATCCCTTAGAAAATTTTCTCTCCAATAAAAAGTCCAAATAAACAAATTACATTCACTATTAGTTAAAGAAAAGGAACTAAATTTTTATTGACCTTCGGTGAACTTTAAAAAAAAGTCATCACAATTTTCAAAGTCACTAAAATTTTGAAATTAGTAGTTTTTGAGACGATTTTACTTAAAAAGATACCCCTAGTTGACAAGGGTGAAAAATGGAAGCAAAAAGTGGCCTGTGGCAGCCCTGACTTCACCATTATAGTAATTAACAGAAAGGGTTATTTTTTTAATCAATATTGCAACCTAATCTTACCCAATGTATTGACTTTAGTGCACAAATCAATAGCATCATATAAAGGTGTTATTTTATAGAGTTGATGCAAATGAAAAGACCAATGAATGATATGGTAAATGTTATTCGCTGAGAAATAAAGGGTAATGTAAATTTTTTGTTACATGATAGGATAGGTACAATCATTGTTGAGCTTTCGTGGGAAATCGACCAACATTTCTGTGTTTGACTTGAAGAAACCAGAAAGTATGGCACTGGCATACTTTATAGCTAAGTGAGTCAGTCCATGCTCTCCAAACATGTGCTCTAACCACTTAAGCATTGCAGTAGTTGTCAGTAGGATCACCTATATAAAAAGTACTAAAATATGCCCATAATATTTTTAAGTAAACAACTGTCTAATGTTTTCTTTTATTATCTTTTCTTGCAGATAGAAATTACACTACAATCCACATCCTTGTCACACTTTGCAAGACTTATCCTTTCTTACAGTACCAATTTATCGGAAGCTCACCATACCTTCTAATTGTCCAATTTATATCTAAGGAACCATGACCAATTGAAGTGAGTCATTTACTAAACAGAACATTATATAGCCAACCCTCATTAGGTGTAGGTTTCAAAAAGGTGACAAAGCTGATTTTAAACTAAGAAATTAATTAACAAATTTCATACATAATTCTTCAACTTTTCTATAATTAACAATATATACAGGGTGTTATCAAAATAATGGAAACACACTGGATTTATAAGGAATCCTTTACTAATATGGCGCAGGACTGCCTTTGGCATGTAATACAGCTTGGATTCGCCTGGGAATCGAATCATACAAGTGCTGAATAGTGTTTAGAGGAATATCGTACCATTCTTCATGGAGATATTGTAAAAGTTCCGGGAGAGATGCCGGTGGAGGATATCGATTCCGGATTGAACGCTCTAAAATAGACCATAACGGTTCGATTATATTGAGGTCGGGGGACTGTGCTGGCCAAAGTAGATGTTTCAGTTCATTCTCATGTTCATCAAACCATGATTGGACCAGTCCCGCTGCATGAATAGGAGCATTATCATCCTGGAAAATTCCATCTCCTGCAGGAAACAAAGTTTGCATCATAGGATGGACCTGGTCAGCTAAAACTCTATACTTCTCCCCAGTGATCCTTCCTTTCAGGGTTACGATTGAGCCAGCAGAAAACCACGACATGGCTGTCCATACCATGATAGATCCACCTCCATGCTTGACAGTTGGAAGGAGACAATCACGATCATACGCTTGTGCAGGTGTCCTCCAAACGTGCACCCGTCCTGTTGTGGGGAAAAGTGTGAAAGATGATTCGTCTGACCATATAACTGTCTTCCACTTAACAATCGACCAGGTTTTGTGGTTGTGGCACCACTGTAGACGACGTTTGGCATTAACATCTGTGACAAGTGGCTTGGGAATTGCTACTCTGCCGTAAATGTTCTGTTTATGAAGGTGCCTCCTAACTGTAATTATTAACACTGGAGAATCCAGATGCTGATTGAGCTCTGCGGTCACTTTGGCTGCAGTTGTTTTCTTTTTAGACATTACAATCCGCTTCAATACCCGTCGGCCTCTTTCACTCAGCTTCTCCTTCCGTCAACTATTTTGCTTTGCCGAGCCTGTCTTGCCGCGCTGTGTGTACGCTGTCATGACTTTAGACACCATAGACAATGCCTAAAAGCTGGGATGTTTCAGTCACAGTTGCTCCAACTAGTCGGGCTCCTACAATTTGGCCTCTTTGAAAGTCTGTGAGGTCTGACATTTTACGCTTTTGACAAAAATCCACGACGTATACAACTTCACTAAAGCTACCTCATACTACCATGATATATAGTACTTTTTATATTAAAAAAAAACTGGTAGCTACGATTATATTTTAATGCTTACGAAGCGCATTCTTAAATGTCACTTTTATTCACAGGTGTTTCCATTATTTTGATAACTACCTGTATCTAATCTAGTTCTTTTAAGGATTGTACAATTTGTGTCTATTCAACATTCATAGAACACTTTATAACATTTGAATTTGTGTCTTGCAAATAACAAATCTTACAAATTTTCGTTATCATTGAATACTTTAACGTTTCAGAAAAAACTTTGCATTTTACCTTTCGCAGAGTCTTCACACGATAAGGATCAGTCTTGGCAATGTCAATAGACAAAGGCTCTGGTGTATATTTCAGTCTTTTTAAGCGAATCATAGCTCTCACACAAAGAATACCAAACTGAAAAAATATTTAATACAACAACATAAACAATTCATTTAATGCCCAGCATTTATTTGTGTACTTATAATTTACAGTTCTTTCAAATAATTTAATTTAAAATGGGACTTTTATATTTGAAAGCAAAGGAACTGAATAATAACAAATGATTGGTTTTCTCAATTTCTTGAGATTCTGAAACAAAAAAGGCTAAGTGGAAAGATCATCAATCTCTTGACTGCAAATTATTTTGATGATTTCAGCACTAAAAATGTCAAATATTGTATTGTAAAAATGTAATGATGGAAAAACCTATGCAAGTTACAAAAATATTTTTTTGATTAAATATGTGCCATAATAAAAGATCAAAAGTCATGATATGGTAGGGGTGGTATAGGCATATACAAGATTGTATCTATTAAAGGATGAAAGGTCTCCATGTTTGAAATTCAGTCACTATGGCTGCAGAGAGAAATGTCAAGGGTAGGCAGATAGATATTTAACTAACATTGCACTGGTGCAACACAGCAGGTTATCGCCAATGGTCCGGGATCAATCCTGAAGGGAAAGATCCAAATAACTAAAGAAAGTAAACTTTGTGTGTTATTTATCGCACTAAATTTAAAGATAGTTGGAGTAGAATTGGATATATTAGAGAGCATTGGACAGAAGTCTCATACGAATAAGTGCTTCAACCCTCCTAGCGGCATGCCCAAGTACAGTTCAGTGAGATTTCATCATAGTGGGGGGCATACCCAAAATATTTCGAGGAACGAAATGTCTGGGGGTCCATATGATATGTCCGAATATTTTAGATCTGTCGCTTTGCAGTGTAGGAATTTTTGGGGGTTGTATTCTAACTGAATTTTCCTAGCATATTAGGGAGTGATGCTTGAAGGGTTAAGTGACCATCGGAAGTGGCATACTTCTGTAACAGGGTTCCCACTTTTCAAGCAGAAAAAAAAAAATTAGGGTCTTTCCAAAGCTATTTTTCATTTTTAAAGGCTACATTTCAGACAGATTGACATAGATTAACCTGCAAAAACACAGGTTAAGAAACTTTTACAAGTTTAGGTTTGGATCTCATGGACCCAATTTTAAAAACATTACTTTTTAACCAGAAATATCATGCCCTCGATTTTTGATACTTGACCTTGGATAAATATCATTGATCTCGGTTAGTGAATGTAGGTAAAATAAAATATGCAGTATTCTTGTAAAAACTAAAGCTTTTTAAAAACTTGTAACCTTCAGCAAATATTAAAGCTTTTTAAGGGCCCTCAAAAACCAAAAAGAAAACTTGGGCCTTTTTAAAGCCTGTGTTCTGTTGAGATGTGTCTGCTCTGTACCCTTTAACCCTCCTAGCGGCATGCCCGAGTACAGTTCGGTGAGATTTCATCGTAGTGGGTGGTAAACCGAAAATTTGTCATGGAACGAGATGTCTGGGGGTCCGTATGATTTGTCCGAATATTTCGGGTCTGTTGCTTTGCTGTGTGGAAATTTTTTGCGGTTGTATTCTAACCGAATTGTCTGAGCGTATTCGAGAGTGCTGCTTGAAGGGTTAATGTGTTCGAGGAAGAAATGTTAAAGTTTAATCTGCTAGGGGGTTAGGGATTCGGAGAAAGATTATTAGATTTGTGGACTAATTACAACAGTTGATAGACAGAAATGTGAGGATTCTATTATTAAAGTTGCACATGCATTTCAAGTTCTGTGCATAGAGCGATTGCAAAGGGTTGGTTGTTTTGGGGTTTTACACTGCAAGAGTCATACTTGGCCAAGCTATGCCAAACACAACACAGACTATGTCAAGTAATTGTAAAAGAAAGGAAAAGGAGGAGAAGAGAAAGAAGGTTGGACATCCTGGGGTCAAGACACCCATGTTTACCAGATGGTAAGCCCCACAGGAAAAGATAACTAGGGTACCTCAGGTTCATGAAGCCTGTACACACCTAAAGGAAATGTGTCCCTGAGGGATGATTGCAAAGGGAAGAAATAAATATCACAAGTGTGAGTTGATCTGCTTGAAGAGATGATTAGCAAGTATTAGCTGGGTGATAAAAGATCAAAAGGTTAACCTGAAGCGGTGCAAGCATGCATAAGAGATTGAATGAAGCAATAAGAGAAATATAAAAGAGTAGCAAATTGAGGTTTAAGCAAAGATTTGTGGTTGAAAGAGTAAAAAAGGGAGTTACTCTGAGAACCTAAAGAAATTGCCTGGTGAATATAAAATGTTTGGGGTTTAATTTATGTTTAGACAGAATTTTTAAACAAATTTCCTAAGAGTGATGCTATGCACAAGTATATTGTATAACACTTTTGTGCAACGTTTTGCAGGATCTGTAAAACAATCCATTCCAATCACTGCCTATCACATTTCATGATTAATGAAAAACAATCCAGAAATAATACATTGTCATGCTAATTAAAAAGAGAAGGGGAAATATTTAATTGTATCGTATCCAACATTTTAGATTCTTTAAGAAAAATATCAAAATAAGGAAGAGACGAGTGAGCTGTCTAAATTGATTTAGTGGCTTTTAGAAAAATTTATTTAGAAAACTTGGTTTTTGGATATCAAATTATGATTATAACATAAATAATGCTGCAAGTTATTTTATAGCTTAAATTCATACTTCTAATGTAGATTGGAGAAGTCTTACCTGAAATGTTTTCCGAGCATTAAACATTCTCTTATTGGCAACCTGAATAAAGAAAGTTGCAATTAGAATACACAATTAAACTGTTTTCTATTTCTATGAAGTTACAAAAATTTATGGATTGTTTTAAAAAGCATATTTTTGCATTAGACATTAATTACAGAAAATAAAAGTAAAATTCAGTAACAATTGTTAGTATAAATAATTTGAAACTCTTTTTCACAGGTGTTAATTTTTATTACAAACTTACTCTCCACAAGCAAAATTTCACCTAAATAAAACTTTATTAATGTTCAATAAAAATTACATTTTTTAATATAAATAACCAGAGCAATAAAAATTTTCAAAATATTCAAGGTAATTACATACAAGGAAGAACAAACATTACACGAATATCAAATCCTGAAATTAACAATACTGGTAACTGTACTTACCACAATTTTGAAAAAGTCATGGGATAGAGCTTGAGAAGCTGTTATTCGTTTAGTAGGATCCAAAACTAAAAGTTTTTTTATCTGTGGAAATAGAGATAAATTAAGATTCAATTAAGATAGCAAAATATTAAAATACATAATATAAAATCTTGATCAATATGCATTTTACAAACATTATTTCTAAACAAAAATATTTAAGATAAATTTAAAACAATTTCTCACGTAAATTCAGTTGAAGCTCCAAATTGCTGTGCATCACAATTAAAATAAGGAGCAAATATCAATAATTTATTATTTAATTTAAAAGAAATATACATTGAAAGCAAAATGATTTCAGAAATTTAAAACATGGCGGGATTAAAAATGTGTGTGGATAAATGTATTCTTACTTCCATATCATTACAGGAATGTTTCCAGAGCATCCACAAGAGTGGAAATGGTGCATTATTTCTTGTACTTTTAGAAAAGCTAATACTTGCTATGAAAAGGAATAAAATAAAACTTGAGCTTGACTTCTGTAACTTTCACTAACAAATTACAGCCTCTAATAGTTTGCGGGTGGGTTTTTCATTAAGGCATAAGGACCATATTTGGACACGCTGCACCAAATACAAGACAGGCAACATCAAATAATGACCATACACATAAAAGGAAAGTTTTACTGATACAGAAGAGAAATCCCCAAAGGGAGGAATCCAACCTGCACCACTTACAACTCAGATTGCTAGTGCAGAGGGCAAACCCAACACAGCTGATAGAACTGGTTATTTGTACACAGTTAACTGGTGTGTTAAGTTTACAGTGTAGTGGCACAGAAAATGCAAGTTTCATAGAAAGAGCTTAATAAAAATCGAGCGAAGTTCGTAAACTATTTAATTTAATATAAAATAATAAAGTAGGTTTTTACATACCAAATCTTTGGGTAAGTCTGTGATGTCATCCCACTCTGGACTGCAAAATTCATACTTTCCATCCATTATATTTCGTAACATAACCATCTGCTTGCGATTCCAGAAAGGGGGAAAGCCAACAAGGCTGCAAATAAATCAAATATAAGGGCAAAGAAGTTCAGAAAAAAATAAGAACTACTTTGAAACCTTTCCTTAGGAAATTTGAAAAGTTTTAATACTTAAAATTTAACTATCTTAATTTCAAAATATAGTAATAATTTTCAAAAAATGAACAAAAGGAAATATTAAGCATATATACATAATACAAGCAAAACAAAACATTTCAATGACACTAAAACGGCAGGAGATCAGAAACCAATAGCTAATTTATAACATTAATGTATTACATTAATGTATTTCTTTATTTTAATTCAGCAGTCATAATTACGCTACAACTAGATTTATGCATGGTTGCTAAGACAAAAAATATGTTTAGATCAATGAAAGGAACCACAGAAATATTGAAAATATTTTTTAATATACATGCAATTAAAATTGTGTTCATATTAAGAAAACAAGTCATTATACATAATTTTAAACAGATATTACTTCCAAAAAGAAAATTGTAAATTAATTCAAGGAAGAATGGAAGCCTAATATTTTAGACAACCCTCCTTGAGAGAGACCCATTCCCTTCCATAGCAGTCACTTGGTTCAATAACTAATATTACCTCATGGCTTCTCCTATAGATCAATACATAACAAGTAACACAGAGAGAAATATTTTAAAAAGACACTTACAGTGTATACATAATCACACCACATGCCCATCTGAAAATATAGAAAAAGATTAGTTAACACCCCCCAAAAATGGTCATAAATACAAACATTGAGATAACTATTTGCAAAATATAGGGTTAGCATAAATGACCAGATTTTAAACATTTATATTTTCAAAACTATTATACATAATAGAATCAGTGATACTTGAAAATAAAGAAAAACATTCCAAGTTTTTTTCAGTTACAAATGTTCGATGTGTGAATCTTTTGTAACGCAACAAACATCTCATCTGTAATCAAGTTCATTCTACACATTTTGCAGTTATACACTGTCAACGGTTCTTAATGCAGCACTGATGCGTTCTTTAAATTCATTGAGTGTTTTCGGCAATGGTAGTTTATAAACAAGATTTTTGATGTAACCCCATAAAAAGAAATCATATGGCACAAGATCAGGGGATCTTGGTGGCCATGTGAATAAGGGTAAATCATCGTCACCCGCATGTCCAATCCAGCGTTGTGGAAGCTCCTCATTTAAGTAACTGTGAACATCCAAAGCCCAATAAGGTGAAGCTCCATCTTGTTGAAACACAAAATGTAATAATAATATAAATGTTTAAAATCCGGTCATTCATTTATGCTAACCCTGTATTATATTCAGTACAAAAGTATACCCACAAATTATTAAATTCCATATCTGCTGTACTAAAATGTTTTGTACTATTGAGTTGTTCTGGTTTGTTGATTTGGGGTTTATGGCACAAGGTCCAATAGCAGACAAGCTGTGCCATTGAGTTGTTCTGAAATCTTTCACTGCACCATTTTACTAAATGTTACATGAGTTGGTAACACAAACATCTAAAGATATTTGATGTTCCAAATATGCATGTTAGATCAAGGATTAATAAAGGGATGCCATAAATTTCATCGCCATAATTGCCAATCTAAAACATATGTTGTTGACTATCTTTAATAGAAGTCACAAATAAAAAAATTGACAAATAAATATATTCATCCAGAGTTTGCAAAAATAATTAAATATATAACATTCCAATCTTGAATCATGTCCAAAGTTGAACAATGTTTTAGGAAAATAAGTATCGCACAAACTGATTGAAATTCAACATGTAAGGCACTTCCTTATTAAAACTCATTTATGAGACCAAAAAACATTGAGTGAATTTATTAAAGTGAACAATATTGAAATCACAAAATAAAGCCAAAATCTTGCTTGGACACCATTATACTTCAACAAACGGAGAAAAATGTACAAATTTAGAATCGTTAATCAATTTTACTTTTACTACTCCTAAGCCCATCAACTAGCTTTATAAAAAACCTCTAATAAGGAAACAATTGAATCAGGTTTCCAACCCTATGTAACCAAGAATGAAGCTCACGAAATTGTCAGGTCACACTAGTCTGAGAATGGTTTGGATTGGTTAACCACTTGGCTACAAAGTCAGCAGCATAGTAATACATGGCAGTCAGGAGGAAAATTGGTTTTATACAACACTTATGTAAAAATCATAGTTCTAGATAAAAAAAGGGGCAATACTTTTGAGCTAATCAATTTAAAAAAGACCACATTTGGAGATGGTCTTATCTGGAAAACACCACTTGTTTTCCAGTGTTACTTCAACTTATTATTTTCCATTAGGTAAATTCACTTTCATGTGTAATACATAATAAAATTGATATTTAAATTGACATTACAGTAACTTATCAGGCCAGCTAGATAAAAATCAAATCTCAGGATGAGATACAACATTTATTTACAGGCAAGAAACGAAAACGGTACACATCTCCAAACAGACAACATAACAATTACCCTCTTGCTTCTTAACTCTTTCGATCCCAAGACGACCAAAGTCGCCCTGTTGGAAAATGCCCAATCCGATCATCCTTCCTGTCGGATTCGGGGTAGAGGGTATGTTTTGTGAAGCAATGCCTCTAGCATTTAGAGGGGAGTGTAGCTTCTTTGTGTACCGTTGAATGAGAAGGGTCACTTAACTGCTGAGGAGTGGGGTAAACTTTTACACCGTTGTAAATCACTTTTAGTTCGCTTTGCTCTCTAAGGTTGCCGTCACTGTCCTGCTTATAAATTGTTGATCATACTGTAGTTTTCATATTCTTTTGCGTATCTTAGAGTTGGGCGTGTTTCTGATGCATATGAAAATTTTTAATAACTCATATTTTTGAAATTTATCATATTTTGTAAATATTTTACTATTACAATGGTTCATCGTCGAAGACCTCTTACTCATGCCGAAATTGAGCATTTATTATTTACTGTTAACAGCAGCGAAAGTGATTTGGATTCGTCTGAAAGCGAGAACGATGACGGGGGAAAGTTATATGGATGTTGAAGAAATTCCCCAACAAGAAATTTTTGAAGATGAAGAAGCTGAGAGTGATCCTGAAAATTTTGAGGACATTACGTGGACTGATCACGTAGACAATGAGTTATTGACTCCATGTGGAGAATTTAATTCAGCAGTTGGCCCAGTACATAATTTATGTGTCGGATCTTCAGCACTTTCGTATTTTAAATTATTCTTTACGGACTCATTTTCCGAAATAATTAAAACGCATACAAACAACTATGCGGAGTTTGAACAGCGCAGAAAAAAAACGATAGATACGAAATGGAGACCGATCGAAAATATTCTCGAAATTTGTATTATACTTATTTTCAGAATTGTTCGGTTTCCAAAGTTAAGGGACTATTGGTCTACCAGTGAAGTACTGGGAAACAGTAAGGTAAAAAAGATAATGAGCCGAAACAGATTTCAAAAAATTCTACAGTACTTTCATGTGTCCAACAGGGAAGATGAAGTTTCATAGGATGATGAAAAATTTCATTTCATGCAAAAGGTCCAGCCATTTGTTGATGATGTAAAACAGATTTTTATGACATTATATGCAAGAGAACTTTCAATTGATGAGGCATATCCTAAAATATAAAGGTCGCTTAGGAATTGTCCAGTACATGCCTCTCAAGCCCGCAAAAAGAGGACTGAAAATTTAGATGCTGTCATCTGCCAATGGATATGTATTAAATTTTGACTTATATTCGGGAAAAAAGGACAAAATCGTTAAAACCAAAATGGGAATTGGGCATGACATAGTAAGTCACCTTCTAGTTCCTATAAAATCCAAGGGCATCATGTCTATTTTGACATTTTTTTCCAGTGTTCCAATTATGGTTGAACTTATGAAGTTGGGGCACCGTGCATGCGGTACCATTAAAGTGGATAGAAAGTATTTACCAAATGCACTCAAATCACTAAAATTAAAGAACTCTGGAGACACAAAACAATATCAGTGTATTCAACTTCCAGACCTATTATATAGTGCGATAAAAAACAGCTGTGTGCTATTTCAACTAATTCATCAGGAGAATTAGTTGACATAAAAAGAAAGCAAGCCGCACAAATTACATTTGTGAAATGTCCTTCAATGATTGCCAAGTACAATACATTTATGGGAGGAGTGGATAGTTCTGATCAAATGAGAAAATATTATTGTAGTACCAGAAGATCTTGTAAATGGTGGCGTTATTTGTTTTGGTTCATTTTTGATTCTTGTGTGAACAACTCTTATATTTTGTACTCTTGTACAAACATGCCTCATACCCGAAATCCAAAAAAACTCTTAGATTTTAAGTTAGAGATAATCGACGAGATTTTATGACAGGTGTTAAGAAATCCGTCTCTCACCTCTACCTCATCAACATTGGTGAATTTTATGGAAAGAATCCATGAAAGAGTGAAGATAAAAGGACGAAAACGTGTGTGCAAAAGGTGTAAGCAAATTGAAACGACGAACTGCCGGAAATTATCATATCCAAAGTTCGTATATGTGCAGTATATGTCAAGTGTGTCTATGCGTATCCTGCTTTGGTGCTTATATCATACCAAGAATCAAGATAATAGTTTGCTTACTTTATTTTGCCATCTCTTTTTTCGTGGGTTTTGCATAAAAGTCAGTTAATAGTTTTAATACTTTTCTGACACTAAAATGTGTTATTATATATCTGTACCTTGGAACAAAAGGGGCCAAGTCCATTTTAGCCAAATGTCAGTGAACATCAATTTCAGTTTAAGGATTTTTACAGATATTTACTAACGGTTTGTGTATCATTATTTTTCAGTTTTACCTTTCAATTTAGTCATGGTTTTTTATTACATTCTAGTGTTAAATTTATTTATTTTAAATTTCTTTTACATTTTTGAGAAATTTTGAAACTCAAATTTGAAAGCTTTGGACATTGGCTCTTTTTGTTCCAAGGTACAGATATATTTTAACGCTCTGGTTATGGCAGACGGCCAAGATTTCCACATCCCTTCGTTAAGGGAGCCTCAGATTCTTGCATATCACTAACTCTGAACAGACGGCCGGTTTCCTACCCCACTTTTTCAAGCAACAAAAAGACCACGTATATAGCACTCTTCGGATGACAGGCTCCTCTAAGACAGGGAAATAAAAGGTCCGGACCGGGGGACTGCGCTAATTGTTCCTCGGGCTACGCGGTCTTGTGACTTGAAGTATGGGTTAGCAGTATCTGTTAACGTCTAGAAAAATAAATAGCAGATGACATTGAACGATTCCCTCATAACAAAGCCTACTCGTCTGTCCCACTTGTCACCCGAAGGAGTGCTCACTGAGAATTTGCTGATAGGGAGTCGATTTCAACGTGCGTTCGTTTCTTCAGTTTGTGTTCAGATCGGATATTCTTGTTTCTTGTTTGATCTTTGAATGCAGAATTTTACTGGCTTGAAATTCGTAATTGGTTCGGTATCGGAGAACGTTGACAAGAGAAATCGAGAGGATATATAATTCTCAATTATACTCCTTTTGCTTTGTATATGGCTGAATGTGTGTTGTCAATGGTAGTCTCACTTACCTAGCCCCTGTGAAATGGCCTTTTGTTCGCATACTAAGGCGACTGCCGCCCTTTGACCATTCAAGACCATTTGTGTATTCAAGATTTTAAAATGTTCTAACCTATAGTAGCAGGCACACCTTGATACTAAATCATCATTGGCATCGGTACCTTTGATGCTTTCAGTAAGATAGGAGAGAAAGATAATAAATCGTTTTGAGTCATGTTGGTCCTTCAAGAAGTACATTGAAAGGTGCGCACTTAAAATAGTTCTGAAAGGCTGAAGGAATTGTGTTTCCTCCAACTGATGTTCTTTTATGCAATTTGCTTTGTAATTCCTAGAACACAAACTGCGACTGTGGAGACTGGATATGGGAACCACATGTTCTCACGGTAAGAAATGACTCCAGGTTATGAAGAACTTGGAAGGGAAGAGTAGTTACTGTCACATTTTACTTTATATTTTTTCCCAATTATGCAAAAGAAAATGAAGTAGTTTATTCACATAAGCCACATAATCATCAATGCTTTTCTTTATGTAGAGATTTCTTAAGCATTTAAATAATTTCTCTTAGGAACTGCGAATAAGTGATCAATGTTAAAACAATAATGTGAAATAATTTCAATAGTAATGTTATTTCATAATTTTGTATAAATACTTTAGGGTTTTAGTATCTACGGATGACTGAAAACATCGCATAATTTTGTCACATATTTCTTTGATTTGATATTTCAGATATTTTGATTTTTCAAATCAGAAAAATACTTAAAAATCAGAACACTAAAACTTGCCATTCAAATAAACTTTAAAGTAACTTATCGTACTATTTTTTAAATTCATTTGTATGATTTGAAATATTTGAACATTTTGTAAAATTACATTATTGATATTTATTTCAGGAATGTTGAAGTTATAGTTTTTTATGTACTACAAAAGATAAAATTAAATTGTCTTTCTCAAGGTTTTCAAATTTATTTTCCAGGGAATGAAAATAATTGTATGTTTTTCAGAAGTATTTCCATGTCCATCATAAATAAATATTGAAATTAAGTATTTGTTCTTGAGTTTTTTTTAGAAATCTTATTGTTAACGAAAAGCTTTAACTTTGTGAAATATATGAACTAAATATTAAAAGTAGAAAAAATTCAACTATTATAGATTAAAAGGTACTTTAGAATATAACTTCTGATCAGTGATTAATACCTAGTTCGATTAACCTTCCGACTACCAGACGGGTTCATTGGACCCGACAGCAATATTTGATGCAAGCGTTTTGTTTGAAAATATAGGATCAGAACTATGTCATTCCGTGACTTTTCCTACACTTTTAAGCTCTATATGCAGTTGGAATTAAAATTTCGTTCGGAATTTTCCAGAATTGTTTTAAAATTTTTAATACCACCTAGGTCCATTGGAACCGAGTGTGGTAATTTTGGCACATTTCTTTTTCTTGGTAGTCATAAGGTTAATGTCGACGTGCAATAAAATACCAAAAATATTGTAAACAAAACTCATGAAATTAAAATTTTTTATAATTATCAATAATTTGAATAATAGCCATTAATCACTGAATCATTAATTTTTTAATTCCTCGCGTACTTGAGTGTAAATAACAAATTGTATAAATTTTAAAAATAAGATTACATTTCTCATTTTTATGTTTGAAAATGTTCCAAAATATGTTAACACTTAACGATCTATTCGGAACTGCTTGGATTTGGGATTATTGATAAATATGTTCATTACATTCGAAATATTTGTAGTTTTTAAAACATTGGTTGAGTGAAGATCATAGTTTATTTAAATTCGATAATTATAGGAATTTCACACTAAAAACGTTCATATTGCGTAAAACTTAGCTTTCCTAATCGTGAGTTTCTCAAGAAATAAGAATTAAAAACAGTAAAAGGTAGTCCCGTGGACGACCAAAAGACGTCACGCATTCCCCTACCCTGTAGGGGATTTCCTGACATTGATGAACAGCTACTGAGGGTTTTCCTTGGAAACAGAGGGGAGGCTAAACGAACACAAGCACTCGCAAGAAAAGGATGAGTTCATTTCGTTTTTTCCTCCATCCGCCCTGACCTGGGCATTTTGGACACCACGTCTTTCCTACCCGTGGGATCGAAAGAGTTAATAGAAAACAGACGCTAGCACTATCAAATGGGGCACATGAGCATAAAAGAGCATGATCATGTGTCCTTGGAAAGAACTGATAAACAGTTCTGTTTGGAGAGAAGAATAACACTGTTACAACATTATTTTTAATTACTTATAAAATTGTGATGAGGGGCATATTATTAAAATGTACATTAGAATCACTAATCGATTTTACTACTCCTAAGCCCCATCATCAAAGCTTTAGAAACAAAACTCTAAGATAGAAATCTGAGGTGAATGAATTAGCTTCTTAGAACACATTTTGGACAAACCTATTTAATAGGGAAACGAAAATGATGGGGGAAATTGTAAACTTTACAAATTTAAGATTCCACAAAAGTATTAATACTGCTAGTTGCCTTTTATTCATCTTAGAGGCTGTCTCAATGGAGATATTTTGTCATTATCAAAACTGACCAGGTCTTGATCTCATCGTTATTAAACAATTGGCAATATCTTGATGGGATATCTCATCAGTAGCAAAATTGGTCAGATCTTAATGAAGAGATATCTTGCCGAAACCACTTGGAGGGTTCATTTAAGCATTACCCTAACTTGTACCTGCATTAAATTCCATTTGACACATTTTAAAACTGAAGATAGAGTACGTGAAATGCCACCAATGGCTAAAAACTTACATATCAATCTCTTTACCATAGCCTTCAGAATCTTCATACATGGAAGAAACTAACAATTCAGGTGCTAAATACCCTGGAGTCCCGCATAATTCTATAAATTAAAAATTACTGCAATGAATAAATCAGCACGACTTCAAAGAATATAGTAAAAACTCTTTTTAAACATATTTTGCAAATGTACATGGCACAGAAATCATTATTTGTGTGTTAGCAAATGGTAAAAAAATGCTTTCAACACAGCCAAGATTTATGTACCACTGCTACTGAAAACAAAAATAATTCATTGGTGGGAACAAATTGTTTCCATGAGCCACAAAACACCCCTATTATGGCTGAAATTTAGAACATGAGCTTGATGAGTCATTCAGAGTAGTTTGTGGCCCTTTTTAACAATCTCATTAAATCATAACAAATATAACTTTGAGGTTTATTTCTTCATACAAATTTTAACTTATATGTTTGACCACTTAATTTTATGTTTAACTGCAAAAGCACTAATTAAATTTTTGTAGCATGGAAAGACAGTTTAAAGATACTGAAGATTGGAACTGCTTACTCCTTTCCAAGAGTTTTACCAAATTTTATATTCAGTTGCATTTATATTTACTATACTCTAGAACTATGTGAACTTTCATACACTTCTATAAATAAGAAAGAATAATAGAAGTTTCCCTACATCTCCGGTTTTGAGCATTTTTCAATATCAGAACACAAAAGTTTTCTAATTACAATGTAACTTATAAAGCAATGCATACTATAATAGGATATTAGGCATTTATTGGAATATTCATTTAATAGATATATCAGTCATGACTCCTTGCTCACAAGAAATGTTAGAAATCACACCTTTTTAAGGCAGTGTGAACAGAATAGTCTACAATATATGTAATAACAAACAGCAGAAACAAGTTTTTATATCATTATTATCAATGATCAGCGACTTCAGATTTATTATTTTATGACGCAGTTCCATTTAACTAACCCACTTTAAAGTTTTCACCATATATCAAGTTTAGGTTAAATAAAGAAAAAACTCAGAGCTACCTACTATAATATACATTAACAAAATTGTATTAAAAGCATAACACAGTGGATTTTATTTGTACATTTTCAAGATATAACTGTTAATTTTGTAAGGAAACAATTCAACAAAATAGTTCAAAATATTTTGAAAAATACTCACCAAATAGTTTTTCATTGGGAGAAATAACTTGAGCAAAACCAAAGTCAGTGAGCTTAATGTTAAAGGAATCATCAAGTAAGATGTTTTCAGGCTAAAGGAAATGTAAATTAGAATTATTTTCAGAACTCAAAATTCTGTGGATTGTAAGACACGAGAAAAAAATATTCTAAAAACACAAAGAAATTTTAATATTTTTTTTCAAAGAAATATTATCTCACTACTTTTTAAATAAACTTTAATTTCAAATACAAAGCAAGGTATCTGATCATTTAAATGCATACCATTTATTTTTCAATGAAATGCCATAGAAAAAGCATTGAAAAAGTTTATCAATTGGATAAGTCCAAAAACATGCTGTAACATTTTATGATGTGTTGCTTTTACAATTTAACTAATGTTAGGTATGTCGAGGGTTGAATTGTGGCATGGAAAAATTTTGAATTTCATCAAAGGGATTAGTCAGTGATATAAAAATCTTATATTTTTTCATTTAAGGTACACATTTAAGTTTGATTAAGTGATTTTATAAAAGAATATTGAGATTTCTTCATTTTATGCCAAAAACATATATACACAACAGATGACTTGCTTTCAAACTAAATTGGGTTTCGTAGTATATTTTGCAGAAAATAGTTAAAAACTTTGTTGGATTATGAAGAATGCAATTTTTGGAATTTATATTTTCTAATGGTCATCCTAGACCTAACCGGGACTAACTAAATTGACAAACTGGGTTAAGATTTTTTTAAATCACTGATGAAATTTTGTAAATTTTTCCAAACCACAACTCAACCCCTGCAACATACCTAGCATTAGTTAAATAAAAAATAGAAGATATTTACTCTCCTAAGCATTCTAAACTGATAGAATTGTTTTCAAAAGTGCAGAAATTTCTGTAAAACCTGTATGCAGAAATTATTTCAGATTTTCTCTAGTAAACTCTACAGCAAAATTAGAGACTAACGTATCACATTTTTATTTATTTTCAAACTATCAGCAAACAAGATATGAAGAGACTTATTAAAACAGGAAAGAACAGGTTTGTTGGTTGGTTTATTGTGTTTTATAGAGCAAGAGCCATATTTTGCTATGCTGCATCAAATGCAAGACAGACAATGCCAAGTAATGCAACATACACACACATACGGAAATAGCATTGGGCATACCCACTAAGCCACGATGGCAACCAATGCAGGAAATATGATAATTCCATTAAAATAACAACTATCCAGACACAATTTAAACATAGAAATAGGTAAATTTATGTAACAAAATTTAATTCATAGAAAAAATAGGAAAGTATATATTATATTCAAAATTACCTTCAAGTCTCGATGAACAACATGTTTAGAGTGAATGAACTCAACAGCCTCAAATAATTGTTTCATAACAGTCCTAAATGAAAAGGTTGCTTTAGAAAATAAAAAATATATACACATTCAATTCAACAAGTTCCTGAATAATTATAGCAGTTTTCAAATATACAAAAGTAGAGCTTCATTTGGTTCTGTGGTGTGCATTTAGATTACATCCACATCACTTAAGTATTTTTAATCAATCAAACTAAATATTGGAAAAGAAATCTCTACTTATGAAATAATTTAAAATCTAATGAAAATATATACATGTCTATTTTTAATAATCTATATACACATCCAGCTATTTAAAAATTCACTATGAAGGTTGTTATATACTCAAAATCAAGTGTACAAGATATTAAATACATATACATTCTCTCCTGACAAAGAAAATTCAATTTTTCACTGTTTCTTATTTGAAGTTTATGCTAATCACGAAATCCTCAAATCAGAATATTAGTGATATCGTCTTCTACGAAGTATGGTACCAAAGTTCATGGAAAATGTTTGAAAAAAGCTGGCATACACATTTTAAAAATAATTTTACTACATTAAAATTGTTCATTTACTATTTGTAAGACATCCATGTTTTTATGGATATCTTAGAAAGGTAATCATAGATACCCATCAGTAAAAATACAACTTACTTAGTCTTCTTTTCAGATAAGGCAACAACATTGGTTAGATAATCAAACAATTCACCATTTTTACATCTGTAATAAAATAATAAATTGAATCAGCATGAAGTTATCAGTATAATGTATACAGGGATATGCCAGTTTCAATGTAACTATTCAGTTTAAAAATTTTAAACAATGCAAGGAGTTCCTAAAATGAAGAAAATAAAAGTTCAATTCAATTTCATGACTAAATAAATACACACGTACATACATGAGCCACTTTGTGATTTAAAAACGAACTAACATCTTTTTAAGCTTTTCCAAAAATTATACTTTAACTATTAGAAAAAATTAATACAATCTTAGACTAGAACAGGACTGCCACAGCCAAAGAACTTGTAAAATAGGTGGATTAGTAGCATAATTTTTTTTGAATAGTAGCAAAAAGTCTCCTTTTAAACTCTATTTTAGTAGCCGATATAAAATGAATCGATTAACATGCAAAATGTGCTAATTAAAGTATGAAACAGATCTCTTCCAAGAAATTTAAATTTAAAAAAACTAAATATTTTCTTAACAAGGTTTCATGACGATCAAGCAATTGCAGATTCTGGTGGTTTTTTTCTCATGGTTGCCACAGCTTGGTGCCAAAATTTCTGGTCTCATGAAAAACTTTTCCCCTAAAGAAAAATCCTAAATTTTTTTACGACCACTATTTGTTAAAAACAGGGTCTAAATTTTCATTGAGCTTTGGTGAATTTTCAAAAAAGTTGCCAAAATTTTTGAAGTCACCAAAATTTTGAAAATCGGAGCTTTTGAGATGATGTTGCATAAAAAATTATCCCTAGATGCCAAGGTTGATAAGTAGCAAAAAGTTGCCTTTTAGTCATCTGTGGCAGCCCTGCTAGAAACAAATTGCTAAATTGATGGTTGTTTCCAAAATAAGCAAAACTACTTAAGTAATCCTAAAATATGTAGTATAGTATTAAAGTCTGGTTAGTAATGGCATTGGTAAATCAAGGTATCAATTAATCTATGAGAAATCTTGAAAGCAAAGCCTATAGGACAAGAATTACTCTGCATGACAGAATTGCTTACTCCAAATATTGTAGTCCTTATGGGTACTGATAAATAGTACATCAAATCAATATTATAACAAAAATTTAAATAAAATATAAAATGGTAAGTTAAACTTGTTTCTACATCATCTTTTCCATACACCCATTTTCCATAATTCGTCATCAATTTAAAAAATTGCCTTATTTTTTAAATTCTAATGAGGCTATACTGATTATGTTTTACATTTGTACTTTATAATAAAATTAAGACTGAGAATGAATTAGGAAAACTTTTGGGAGATTGTTAATATATGTTGATATATAAAAAATACAAAATATAGCCATTTTAAACTACTTACATTTCAAACACAAGAAATATAAATGTTGATGATTCAAAAACATCATGTAGTTCAACTGCAATTAAAACATTAAAACATCACCTTCAAAAGAAATTTACTTTATTTTTAAAAGTTTTCAAACAAAAATGCATACAGGAAAACTTAGAATATTTTCAATTATCAATGAAATATTACAGTAATACCTCCAAAGACTTGTTAGTTATAAAAAGGGAATATCTACAGTTAATAAATGCATGCTTTGATGAAGCATTTCTAAATATATTATTGTTAATAAATCAACTTATATGCATTTCTAAGACACATATTTCATAATCGGGTGGCAAATGCTGTCTTTAAACAAATATATGACCGAAATTTAAACACAATCAACACATTCAGAAACACATGATCTACTTTTATGCAACACAAACCAATCAAAGAATTTACATTTCCAACATAAAACAATCAATTCAATGTATCAAGGAATACAAATTTAAAGTTAATTACCTCTTCAATACAGTTCTGGTGCATTCATATAAATTGATTCTAATTACCCATTAAATATAAAATTCAAGGAATGATTTTAGAATTATAATATGAAAGCACTTAAAGATAATTAATACTAGCTAATGAGAACATTCAATAAAGAATAGAAATTCAAATGATGGCAAAAATAAATATTTAATTGAATTCAGTAAGTTATTAGGATTCACTAGTAAGATTTTTTCACGAGAATAAAAGTAATGTGTGTGAATATCATTTAAAAATTAAAATTTTTAAAGATTAAATTTGAAATAAGTTTATTTGAGATAAAAAAATGTTTAACACAAGATAAAAAATGACATACTGATATATGGATGACCAGCAACTAATTTTAATGTGGCAATTTCCCTCACAGTAGCTTCACATAGGCTACCAGAAGAATCATCAATATCTGCACTGATATCAATTATCTTGGCAGCATATTCTCGACCTGTGTCTTTCTCAACACAGCGTCTAACTGTGCTGCTAACTCCCCTATAAAATGTAGTAAAGATTAACAAAGTATCTTAGATTTTAACTTTCAAAACAAAAATACTTTCAACAAGTGTGTGTGTATGCCAATAAAAATTCAATTGATTTAAATCATAACTTCAATTGGCTTGATAAAAATCACACTTCAAAATTTCTTTTTATTATAGTTTAATAATAGGATGTGATGTGCATGTTATTTTATTTAAATAAGTTAACAAATTTGCTTCAACTCAATAATACCCCAAGAATGACCATTTCTAATTAAAAATTATCTCATTTCCTGCTTTTGAGACACTCTCTAGACAGTTGATCAGTAACATAACTTTAATTTATATATATTTTCATTTTCAACACAAAAATACTTTCAACAAGGGTATGCCAATTTAAATTAAGAATTTTTGATTGGAAAGAAGTTTAGAAAGTTTTAAAAGATTTACTCCATATTAATAAATTTATGTTTCAAGTTCAATTGTAGAAAATCCTTTTAATGTTTTAAATGGGAAAATAGTAAAAATATACCATTATCCTTTGCCATACTTCTAACCCTCATATACATTAATAAAAAAATGTAATTTACCTAGAGACTGCACTGTGACTTGCATATATCTAACATCTAATAAATTTTAACTTATAAGGGCAGCAAATTAATTTAAATTACAAAAAAAATCAATTTTTAAAATTATGATTTCAAAATAAATCTGATTTTTTAAGTAATTTTTTTGTATTTTCCTATTAACAATTGGAAATAATACATACCTTCCAAGAACTTCTTTTGGCTCATACTTAGCATAGAAATCCCTAGCAACATTTTTATCAGGCAATTCATCATCTTCTTTGTGAGGTGATACCATGTTAAAGCCAATTAGGAATCTTTATTTAAGAGGATTCAAAATTACTTCTAACCTAGGACTGGTCTCATCATCAGAAATGCAATGATTTAATTCCTAAGAATAAAAAAAATACTCCATTCAATTCTGAAAAGTGATTTGTTTCCTGAATTCATTCAAGGAGTTTCTAAAATGAAATAAATAAAAATTATATAACCATCTTGTGACTACATAGTTACATGTAATTACATACATACCTATACAGCATATTACAGACATAATAAGTTTCTCCAAGACAAGAAATTATATAGACAAAAGAGATAACTTTGTTTTGAAAGAAACTTAAAATATCTTTTTGGAATTTTTCAAAAGTAGTTCTTTATTGAAAGAAAATTTAATACAATATGAATAGGTTTTTTTAGCGTCAATCTTAAAATTTAAAAAATTAATACTCTTTTGCATATCTTAAAATCTAGGACAACACAAGTAAAATAAAGATATATAGAAGATATAAGCCAAAATATTATAGATAAAATAGAATGCATTTTAATGTTGTTTGTCAGCTTGGTGTAAGTTTGATGAAATAGAAATAAATGTATCGAGTTATTGCTTGTAGCCAAGCAATGCCTTTACTGTCAAGTAAAATGGACATACACACAAGATAAGACTTTTACTGAGACTGAAGAGAAATACTCCCAGAGTAGTTACAGGAATTTAATGTGCTGCATCTACAACTCACAGGCATATTGCACAGTGCGGAAATCCACTAAGACACAGCAGCCCCAATAAACTAGGACCTAATATTAAAATATAATTCAAAGCTGTTTTGAAAAGTACTATTGGTGGAGATGTCAAATCCGAGACAGTGGCGATTTATCGCCAATAATGGTAACCTTGCAGTTTTGCTCCAAATTTATGGTAACCCTATGCAAAAGGTTGCTTTTTCGAAAGGAAAGAGCGCTTCTTTTTTTTTTAACGGACGCATTTTTCTTAACAAAATATTGATTATTGCGTTCTATGATTGGTTACCGTTTTAAAATTTCAATTCTTTTTGTGTTCTTTGATGTCTTGGCTTTTAAGAATGATTTTAATTGGTTACCGCTTAACCAGGTCGCAACAGATTATATCAGTGCATCTTCAGCTTCCGTGCTTGCCGTTGGGTTTCCGAAATTTTGATTACTATCTTTTTAAGTGGCACATTTCTATTGCTATTTTTTGGTTTTTTAAATTTTTTAATTAGAAATTAAATTAATTAATTATTGTTCGTGATATTATAGATTTATTAGCTGCTCACTTACCCTTGATTAGGTATGGCAGTGGATGGTTTGACTGGACGTATAAATGTGTTTTTTTTTGCAAAAAAATGTATGATGAATCTAGCAAAACCAGAGAGCTTGAAGGTGATTGAATAGTGCCAGAAAGTTGGTTTGATTGCAAAAAGTGTTAAATGTTCAGAATGTGGGAGCGAAATGGTTTTGAAAGACAGAAAGGATGCGGTCGATAGGCACGAATGGAAGTGTAGAAAGGATGAACATAAGCGAACGCGATCGGTGCGAAAGGGAACATGGTTTGAGAACAGTAATTTGCATTTGTGTAAGATTCTTTTTATTACATGGTACTGGGTGAATGAAACGCCAATTAAATGTGCTATGAATGAAATGGATGTGGCGACCAATACGATGACTGATTGGTATAATTTTTGTAGAGAAGTGTGTTTGGATGCTTGTTTGAAATTTAATGGCAAGATTGGAGGAGAGGGAAACACTGTGGAAATTGATGAGAGTAAGTTTGGCAAAAGGAAGTATAATAGGGGGAGAAGAATGGAGGGTAAATGGGTGTTTGGTGAAATTGAAAGGGGTACAGACAAATGTCTTATGGTTGTAGTGAATGATAAGAGTAAAGCTGTTGTCTGAGATTATTTGGGAAAGGATTTTGCCAGGAACTACCATAGTGTCTGACTGTGGAAGTCTTATGCTGGTATTGATAACCCGAAGGACGAAAATTTCAAAGGTTATCGATTCAAGCATCTGACGGTCAACCATAGTGAGCACTTTAAGGACCCGGCTACAGGAGCCCATACCAATGCAATTGAGGGGACGTGGGGTGCCGTCAAACGATCCCTTAAGGGAACGAGTACAGTGAAAGATCAATTTGACATTTACCATGCCGAATAAATTTGGTGGCGGCAACACATGGGAATGGAAATTCAGCGGTTGTTTCTGGCATTTGTTGCAGAAATTGTTATACATTACAACCCACAGGATTAATTAGACCGTAAGTTTTATTTTTCTTGATTTATTATTGCTTATTTGTGCATTCCTCATTTATTGTTGCCCTATACAAAAGGTTGTTTACATAGGAATGTCCGTGGTTTATTTTTAAGAACATACTGGCTTTGGACGCCATCTTGATAGGGCGACAAACATGTCTTGGATTCTACATCTTTACCGTACTATTATCTGAAAAATCACAGCAGTGGCATAATGATGGAATACTCACTCAGCGAGCATTGCACTGAAGTGCTTGGTTGCAAGCTTGATCACTGCATGTGCCAATGTCATATACCTTGATTGGAATTTCCCTCAAACACATAAATGCAGGATAATATCTCTCAAAAGATCAGATCATTTATTCCCATATGTATCAGAAATGATTTCCTAAGTTTGATCAGCATTTTTAGTTAAACCTAGCAGGAGATAGTAATTAGATTGGGTTGATGTTATTAGAGGGCTGGTCTGGCACAATCCATTCAAACAAGTAAACCTTGATTGGAAGCAGGGCATATGCAGGAGTCAGCTGTCTCAGGAAGATCATTGAAGTCTAAGCATAAATAGAGTTCCTAGTTTCGCTAAGCATTAATGCTTTGTCACATGAAAAACGTGTGTAACGCATGTAGTTTAATGTTATCACCACAACAACTCTAATTTGTTGTTTCAACAAATTACATACTTTGAATCTACTTTGAGCCTCAAAACAAAACGCAAATTTATTATGAAGGGAAATATTTTGTAATTTTTACAAACTCCGAAGAACGACAATTATTTTTTTTAATAGTTTTAATTATTTTGACCACGAAAAATCAATTACATACATTTCACAATCTAATAAGGCTATGAAAATGAAAGACACCCCATCCATCCAACACAGAGATATGATTATTTAATGCACAGAAATGTAAAATAAGAAAGAAACAAAAGTGTACCTGCCATGTCCTAGTGTAGGTGACACTAAATTCCACTAACCAGCACGAGATTGAAACGATTTTATTATGGGAATTTACAATTTGAAAAGTATTCCTTCATTTGAATTTACGCATTTATACTTTGGAGAAACAATTTTTTAAACCGATCCAAACATTGTTACACTACATATAATTTCAGTGATATTAAATTTTAAAATCTTTGACATTCAAACGAGTAAAGCATTGCTAAATTTTGATTCAGACGAAAACACACGCTTGAGTTGTTCTAAGGCTGCTGTATACATTACCTGATTCTGAGATCATGACTGAAAATAAATAATCATAAACGCTATTTAATGAAATGCAGTAAATTTTTAAGTATGAGTGAACCATTTTTTTATTTTAATTTTAATTAAATTTCAAAAGTTCCTAAAAATGTAAAAGGAATCTGTAAGGAAGGCGGAAGTGTAACTATCAGGAGTCATATGAGTGTATGAGTGTGGTATAACGATATGCATTGTTGACAGAGCAGAAATCTCCATTACAATGACTAATCTCGCATACATTCCTGCAACGAGAAGAAAACTATTATAGTTTTATGACAAGTTTCTAGCTTATTTGTATGAAAATAAGACTTCAGATCATCGGTTAAACTCTTGAGATGCTAAAAATAAATTTTCGATCTGAAAATCTCTAAACAGTTGATTCGAAAGCTTTTTGCCAAATTATGTCGACTTTACTCTCACAATTAGGTGTGGGAGGAAATCCCTTTAATACTGTTGTTGGACAGAGAATAGGTTGGTATTGACTTCTATATTAGGATGTAAAAGAATCTGACTATTTTATTGCCTTCCCTTGTTTTGAAATTTCATGTTATGAAAGAAATATATCTAATTTTTAATCAAGTAAACACATTCGGTGTATCGTAACGTTTCTTGGCGTTCATCTCAAAAAGAAGTTTGAATGAAAATCATAGTACATTGCTAATTTTTTACAAACTCAGATATTCGTATTTGGTTTTTTTTTTAATTCACCTCTAGAACTTACGTTTCTCGGTTATTTCTACCTCTACTTTCTCCAGTCATCCTTAAGAAATTGAAGCTACTATCCCCCAATTCATAGATAAATTAAATGCTACATCATTATGAAATGATGCATTAAAAATTTTGCATGCTAAAATATCTCAATTCAATTTGAATCTTCCTATCTGAACAAAAGATTCAATAACAAAACCAAAACTAACAGTGAATATGCACTGCATAATTTTTATCCACATGGTTGAGTTTATTATACATAAGTAGAAAAGATAAATTATTTTAACAATTCTAATGCAAAGACAAATATTTTTATCCCTAAAGTAATTTTTGAGTTTCTACTTTTGTAGCTCATGTTGAAAGAATTGATATTTTTTGGCTGTCTGAGATTGAGGATGCCACCATAGCTCAGAGGGTTTGCTCAAACAGCACTAGCAACCTGTGAGCTGCAGGCATCACAGATTTGATTCCTGTAACTTACTGTGGATATGTTTCTTTTGTGATAGTGTAACCTTCCTTGTGTCCATCATTTAGATGCTTTGTCTTGTATTTGGCCAAATATGGCCCTGGTGTCATAAAACCTAACCATGAGCTTTATGTGTCTGCAAATTGGTCCTACAATTCAAATCATGCAAATTATTTACTTGCTATTGAAAACAGGTGCATTTTTATATAATTTTAAAAAAGTGATTTATAGTGTATATATTTTATCAATTTCTATAAGAATCCTTTAATCATTTACAGAGTAAATTTACAGAATTTTTAAATGAAAAGACGTTTAAATTTAAAATTTATATCTGATGGTAAAACTTGCTACTGGAATTCTGCATTCATAATAATTTCAGTATTTATTTAGCTTTTAAGAATTAATTCAATGTTTAAAACTAAAAAATAAGCTCATTGAAAAATTTAATACTGAATTCTGATCTCTCTCTTCAAGCCATCATTGGTGAAATCCTAGTTAATGATGTAGCTATGGAATGATTTCAATTTTTTGTCGCTAATGGCAAGAATAATGGTTATTGCTGATAGGACACCAATTTGGCAACTGCATATTTTCTAGGATTTAACAACTATCTTTTTTAATTTTAAGAGAATTCATGTCCTGTAAACTGCAGTGTAAAATGTTAGTTTGCTAAGTTGTAGTTGGTTATGAATTTGATTGAACTATCTGATTCCAGTATATTAAAGTGTTTATTTAGATAGTCTTAATACACTTTCTGTTTCATTTGGTTTAAAATCAAAATACATGTATGCATAATATGAGAATAAATAAATTTATTTGTTATATAGTACATATAAATAAAATATTTTATTTTTCATATTTAGAGCAAGCAACGGATGGATCACTGGCATCTGAAAATTGGGCTTTGAACATGGAAATTTGTGATATCATCAATGAAACAGATGAGGGGTTAGTTTGAAAATAATTCTTCATTTTCTGTGTAGTTTCCTTTAAAACTATTTTTATTTTACGTCATAAATAATAAATTTCTCTGGTAAAAGGTAATTAAAAATTTGATCAAGACCACCTTTTTGAGAAGGCATGTTTCAGTTGGGGAATCAGTGCTGTGATATCACAAAAAGTGGCTGAGCTCTGAAAATGTAGACTTATCAGATAGTATATTTTTCTGTAAAAACAGTTTTGCTATCCATTGCATTATTATTTCAGTTCAGTTTTAGTATGATCATTTGCTTTCTTTTCAAGATAGTCAAACCCTTTCAAGCACAGACTATCTTAGTCAACTTGATGAAGTACCTGTTAAAATTTCTATTCAATTAGCTGAATATATTTTATCAAATGTTTCGCTATTAATCGACAGATGGCATTATAGAGAACCTATTGCATGATTACCAAAAAAGGTTATACAATTAGCCTAGGAATTTTTAAAGTGTAGTTTCACACTGTGAAGCCACTTTACTTGAAAGGGTTAAAAAAGTTATAAGATCTAAATCTTAACAACATGGACGTGTTCGGTTCTGGATACTGCTCAAATTATGATGCCACCAATTTTGGGTTTCAGCATTCCAGTTTCTATAAAGATCCTATGATCTTTCATAAAATTAAAATAATTAAAACAAAGTCGTTAATTAAAGACTTAAGATCACCTTCACCTGTGGTAATAGAAATGTTGATTTTGATGTTTATAGATGACATTCTGTTTTCTCTATTTGTAGTTTCCTCTGTTGATAATGTTTTTGAAAATATGTTATATCTTTCAGACCTAAAGATGCTCTGCGAGCTATACGAAGAAGATTGCAACAGAATGTTGGAAAAAACTATACTGTTGTCATGTACACATTAATAGTAGGTGTCATTAGAAAATAATGTAAAACTTTTTTATTCAGACAAACATTTGGTTTTGTATTTTAAAAAATGTTTAAATTTATTATTTAGTTATTTTGAACTTAAATTGATTATACTTTCAAGTTAATCCTTGTACAATAAAATGTTTCAGTTTTCTGTTGTATATATAATGTAGAACTATAATACAGTGGTACCTTGAGATAAGAGTTTAATTCATTCCATGACCGAGCTTCTAAGTCAAAACACTTGTATCTCAAATCAATTTTCCCCATTGAAATTAATTGAAATGAGATTAATTTGTACCAGTCCCCGAAAAACCACTCCAATTTTTTTATAAGAATGTATTTATTATGAACAAATATTGTAGCTGGAGTCATAGACTTTATCAAGTCCTGCTCCAGAATAGTACATATCGTGGAAGTAGTGCGATTGTACTGCGTTGCCAAGTCTATTACTCTTACGCCTTGCTCATGTTTGTCTATTATCTCACTCTTTAATTCCATGGATATTGCCTTTTTCTTTTTCTCACCACTATTCTTTACATTCACCTTCTTTGGACTCATGGTTATACGGAAAAAAATTAGCTAAATAACTGTACGTCACCCCGTTTTTCCATTTTCAGAATTGATGCATCTGGTCTGAGAAAAGAAGAAAAAAAAATAAGAAAGGGACTTGCCTCCCGGTGGCAGTTGATAATAAATGTCGTACCAAATTAAGAAATTGATTGATTTTTGTGACGCGCTAACTGTCATCAGGTGAGATAAACATGTGAACTGAACGACGTGCAAGACTCAGGCATCTGAGCGGAGTGGTGGTTGTGACGTCACTGAAGCAGGCTCGTATCTCAAATTCTGGCTCATAACTCAAGGCAAAAATCGACCTATTGACGGCTCGTATCTCAAGGTACCACTGTATAACAAATTTGAAAATTTGGTTTTATTTATATGTATTGAAATCTATTTAGTTAATTTTTACTATGTATTCAAGTTAATCCTTGTACCATAAAATATTTCAGTTTTCTATAGTATAAAATCAATAAAAGTTCAAAATCAAAAGTATAACATATTTCTAGTAAATGTTTGTTCGTTTTTGAATAATTTTTCATTAAATTAAAAATGTGTGCTGATCTGAATAAAAATATTCATAAAATTAGACATGAGTTGTAAAAGTACTCCTAAGATTTCTTAAATGCTAGGACAAAAGTGTTAGCAATAATTTCTGTGTACAGAAAGGGAAGACAGTTACACCTTTTTAATTTAGTACATTAAAATTGTAATAAAGATAAAGGTACAACTATATCTAGCACCTCGTCTGGTGGCAAATGCTCTTGGCACGTTTTTTGGTGCACTTTTAGTAGCAAGTTATGGCAGGTAAAGGTAACCCATCTTTATTAGGATTATTCCCTTTTTTTATGGCAACCTCGGCAAATGGAAAGAGTTATTAAGATAATAAAACATTTATTCCTTGGCGACATAAAAAGTGCACCAAGAGCGTTGCCACCAGGCAAGGCGTTAGATACAGCTATTCCAAGATAAAAATTCATTTTGAATCCATTTTAATTCACTTGATAGTGTCACAATTTATGTCATTCCATTAAAATTGTTATTTAATTTTCAAATTCAGGTACTTGAAACTTGTGTAAAGAACTGTGGTAAACGATTTCAACTCCTTGCGACTCAAAAGGATTTTGTACAGGATTTAGTAAAACTAATTGGTCCTAAGAATGATCCTCCTACTGCTGTCCAAGAGAAAGTACTTAGTCTGATCCAGGTAATAATATATCAGTTATTTTGAAAGAAAATCTTTGTTTTTGAATGATGTATGAAATCTATTTCTGTTTGTGAGAATTAAAGTGTTTTAATTTTTGTCATATATCTAATACCAAAGGTTTTATGTAGATCACAGTTTTTATGTGATTAAAATATTTGTGTTGTGTAATGACTCAATTAAGTCCTGTAAGTTTGGGTTTCATTCTTTGAAAACAAGAATGATTGATTAATGTGCAACAAAAAACTGCATAACAAATCTGAGCTCAATGAGAATAGTTTCTCAAAAAACAGTTGGATGAATTTTGAAATTCTTTATAATGAATAAAAAGTTCAACCTCTTATCTGCATTGGGCCACCATGGCTCTGGGTTTGCCCACTTTGCTAAGTAACCTGCAAATTGTAGGCAGTGCATGTTCAATTCCTGTCAGGTTCATTTCCTCAATAAAAACTATCATTGTGTGTGTATGTCCATTACTTGATGTTTATTGTGTGCTTGGACAAATATGACTCCCTTCAGGGGTTTACTTTCTTTAAATAGCAATGGACATTTCAACTCTGAAGTACCCTAGTGATTAGTCCTCCCTTCATTTTACTCTTGCTAACCTTTGTACTTTTTGCTTTTGTTTTCCTCCTTCATTGATTACCTGCTTGATGTTGTCTGTCTACTGTTTTGGTGCAATTTGACCAAATATGGCCGTTGTACTGTAAAACCCAAAAAATTAACCAAACATACCCCTTGTGCCATAAGACTCAAACTTTTTATTTTTCATTAAAATATGAACATTTTGTAATGTAAATCTAAAATACAAATTTTATACAGTGTCCTAAAAGTTCCCGTACTTCAACTTCAAAAATCATTAGCGCGTGTATTTTTTTAATTATTGAATTTTATTGTCTACTTATAATTTTATGGATTCTTTAATTTTTATCGTTTGGTTTTCTTCTCGCTCAAGTTGTGCGATAATAAAGTTCCATGTCATTTTGTTCTTCATTGCAAAGAGTTTATCATGCATTCAGAGAATTGCACTTCTTGCAGCTTATTTTGAATGCAAATCATGAAAGATGTAAAGAATTTTGGCGACATCAATATCCAAATGATGCAATACCGAGTAAAGATATGCTATATCAACTCATTCGGCGATTTCGTGAGACAGGTTCGGTGGAAGGCAAACAAGGAGTGGAAGAACGAAAGTCGTTACACCAGACTTTGTGCAAGAAACTCAACGAAGGATATTGCAATCTACTCATCAATCCGTGAGACGTTTGTTGGAACAAATGGGCACATCACATGGATCGACACAAGGCTTTAAAAGCTTTGCATTTTCGTGCTTATTGTGTAAAAATGTTACAGGAGCTAAAGCCACCGGACAATGAGAGGCGGCTTTATTGTTGCCGAAGGTTCCGGGGATTTATTCGCAACAACATCAACATTTTGGACAAAACATCTTTCTCCGATGAGGCATGGTTTCATTTAGGCGGTTATGTGAACGCGCAAAACTCCCGCATTTGGGCGACGACAAATCCCCATTAATGTAAAAAACCTTTGCATTCTCAAAAAATTGGCGTTTGGTGTGACGTACCATGCCAAACTATTCTATGGTGAACCTGTAATGGTTGGCAACTCAAAACATACCTCAGCTCTCTTGAAAACAAAATTTAAGATCCGTTTGAAAATGTCAAGAAAAATGGTGGAACTTTACCTTATTCCCATAATCTTCCAATCCAGCCGAAATCTGGACATTGTAGGTCCAAATCAAAATGTTGGCTAGTATGATTATGCCCTTTTATTTCTATAAGATTTATTGGCTGTTCCTTTTTGCTTGATCGTGAGATATATCAAGGGGTTACTGTATTTTGTGTTTTGTAACATGCAAAAAAGTAAAAGCCTTTGCTTAAAAATTCACAATTTTCTTTATTTCCTATTCTAAATCGTTTTGTTTTTCAGAGCTGGGCAGAAGCATTTCGAGCCAATCCAGAAATGCAGGGTGTTGTGCAAGTATACACAGATTTAAAGCAGAAAGGAATTGAATTTCCTGTTTCTGAATTAGATACCATGGCACCTATTCTTACTCCATCAAGAGTAAGATTTTTTCTTAATTTTTTTTTTACTTTTGGGAATACTTGATACACCAGGATAGGAAGTATTTTAGGTATTTTACTTACATTTAGTGTGTTTGAAAACCCCAATTAAATACGGCAAATCATGGTATTTTTACTGCTGTTTTGTATGCCTCATCTTTTTTAGATGTTAGTGTATAGTTTATCACTAGATCAGAGTTTACAGTCTTCTGAACATTTCCAAAAATTGTCACCCAATATTTTTAAACTTCTAAGTAAATATTCTTCATGGGTGTTAATTTTGATTCAATCTTCAAAATCACCAACCCTTTCTACTTCATTTGAATTATTATAAACTAAAATGGATTTCAATGCCAAAAATTAATTGCAAAGTTTTATAAGAAATGTTATAGCATTTTAATTGTTTTTAAATAATATCTTATTGTTGCTATGTTTGTTTTTATATTAAAAAGTTCTTTTTTAATTTGGCTTTATGTCAATATGATTAGTTTAAATTACACAGGGTTAGTTTAAATACACAGGGTTGAGAATGTGTACTAAAGGTGCACAAGTATTAGGGAATTTGAAACCTGAGTTTTCAATACACAGGTATTTATTTTCAGTGTGCTTTTGTAGGTATTTATTGTGATGTTCTTAATGCACTGGTAATTATGGGAAGAGAAGCACACTCTTACTTCACATCAATGGTTTCAACAGTTAACTTAAATATTGTAATTTCATTGAACTTTCAACATTTTCATTCATTTTGCAACTTTCAAATGTTTTAAGCAGTTGAATGTGTTTCTCGTTTACAACTTTAGCTATAGAAGTCGAAAATGAAGGTTATATATAGCTATTCAGAGTTAAACTGAATTATCTTGGGCTAGGTTCGTAAATACCTATGCACTGTGCTTTTGAATGCAGATATCTTTGGCATCAGAAGTTTTTATTGTCAGGTCTTCCTGCCAGTCGTAAATCTGTCAAGTTATCCATCTTAAAAATCTTTCTTCCAGATGTTTTTAAAGGGTGCTTAGTGCCCCACCCTTTAATTTACTGTTCTTCGATGAACAAGTAAACAGAAGCTCTCAAACATAACAGATTCTTGGTGCGCTCTTGCTGGCCATTTGCGAAATACCCTTAACATCTGTAATTCCTTTTCACAGGTCCTAAAGCCAAAGGACCCAAGTTCCTGTATTCCATAGCCCTAGGGGGTACATTTTTAGGCATGTACAGGCTTCATGGACCCAAGATACTCTAGTGATCTTTTCTTTTCACATGAGGTGTACTATCTTTAGTAAACACTGGGGTTGTGCTCCAGGGATACCCAAGCGATCTTTTTCTGGTTTCATCCCACTATCTTCCCCATTCACGATATTTTGAACTTGACATGGTCTTGTGTTTGGTACAGTTTGACCAAAACTCCAGAACCATCCTTTTTTAAATGTGCAATTGAAAATTTGTTATTCAGTGGTGTTTAATTAGGAAATGAAAGTTTATTTTTATGTATTACAGACTGTGCCCGTCCTACCACCAGTTCAGCATCAAGTGCAAGAAATGTTGCCTCGGGTAATTTAATTTTCACTATTTTAAACTATTTACAATTCCACTCAAACACAATTCTGTAACAAAGCATTTTTGTATCCGTAACAATTTTCTGAACAATTAGCAGGAACCACCAACCTCAGCAATTCACCCACATCAAATGGAT
Source organism: Meta bourneti (assembly GCA_933210815.1). Lineage (NCBI taxonomy): Eukaryota > Metazoa > Arthropoda > Arachnida > Araneae > Tetragnathidae > Meta > Meta bourneti. The sequence continues at coordinate 12,107,713 of OW119924.1, forward strand.
AAGCTGAAGAAAGAATTAGAGATAGTTCAAGGAAATATGCATGTGTTCAGTGAAATGCTTACAGAATTAGTTCCAGGACAAGAGCATCAAAATGATCTTGAGCTGTTACTGGTAATTGCCTACAAGCATTGCTAATCTATAACAAAATTTATTACTGTATGTTGTGTAAACAAATCAAGTATATAGAATTAAAGTAGCTGAAATAAAGTTACTCTTATTAATTTACCTTTGTCATGCAAAATTATTTACTAAATGAAAATATTCGAAAGGTTTCCTAATCTGTTGAACTAAGTTTTTAAAGTAGTAAATGTTAGTTCCTTGAGAGAAATATTTTTTAAATTTGCTGATACAAAAACTGGTTATCAATATCTTTGACTAGTGACTCTAAAATTTATTTATGTAAGATTTTATTAACTTGGTATAGAATTTCTTTCCATCATAGGACAGAATCAATGTAATGCTTAAGGTAGTAATTCTTTTTACCTTTTGAATGATATCAATTTTGTTATGCTAAGTCTATCTGAATAAATTGATTTTGAATTTCACAAATGTTAACATTTCTGGTGTGCTTTATAGTTATGTTTTGTATTCCATTCAGTTTTGAATCTCTATACGTGACATGCTGTATTATAATTTTAAAAAATTGTATAAATTTAGCATAAACTTTACTAATTTTTTATATTAGCATTTTTGTTTGTATGGCTTTATTATTTTTAGGACCTTTACAAAACATGTCAAAGTATGCAGAGTAGAATTGTTGAACTGATAGACAAAGTTGGGAATGAAAAAATTACTGGTAAGATTAACCTATCAAATACTTTAAATCATTTAATATACATCTGAATTGAATAAAAGTTAAATGATGAAATATATCACAATAGACTATGAAATGTTCGATTGTATAAAAAGACCCAACTATGAAACCTATACCATTGGAAAGATGTTGTAAAAATTCCTTTTTATGTGGAGAAATATATTGACTTTTCCCACCAATGTTTTGTATGCAGCTGTTTTTTATGTACTAGGGCATGGTTTCCATGAGTGTCAAGAAGGCCTGATTTATTTTATTTTTTAAGGAGCCCTTAAAAAACCTTAATATTTGCTGAAAGCCCTTACAAAATTTTTAAAAGACATAATTTTTACAAACACCTTATTTTATGTCATTTACATTCAAAAACCTAAGTCACTGATTTTCGTCCAAAATCTGGTGTCATCAAAAAATTGATGGCATAATATTTATAGGTTAACTAAAAATTTGTTTTTCAAACTGGGTCCTGAAACCCAAACAATACTCATGAATGTTTCTTCACATGAATGTTTCTTCACCTCATGGGTTTCTATTGTGATCCATCTGAAATGTAGCGTAGCATTAACCCTCCAGATGGTTTGGTTGTCTCGGCAAGGTATCTTGTCATTAGAAGAAAACTGACCAGATCCTGATGGGCAAAATATCTCATCATAAGAAAAATAACTAAATCTTGATCTTGTCGTCATAAAAAAATCAGCAATACCTTTATGACGAAATATCTTGTCATTCGCAAAATTGATCGGATCTTGATGAACGAGATATCTCGTTCAAATCACTTGGAGGATTAAAAAGGCTGTCTTGTTTCTTTTGCTTGAAGAATGGGAACCCTGACGGGTTTCACTTTTATAATACACTAGCAAAATTCCCCAACCTCACTCGGGTTGAATTGGTTAACTTTATATTGAAAGTGACCAGAAAATAATCACTTTTCTCTTTCGTAGAAAAATGCCAAGTCATTTAAGTATGAGTAAAATAATTTTTTAACACCTTTTCTACATTTTTATAATTTCTACAACCTACTTTGGGACACAAGTTCTATATATGCAAATCCATCCATGTAATACATTTCATATATATTGCACCCCTGCTAAAGGTACGAATTGGCAAAAGGTGGGACACTAAGGTAACTGCTACAAAAGACTATTTTGAGGGAGGATTAGGAATTCCCTGTCTTAAGTTCTATTCTTGTAAAATTGCTCAACTGAATTCGTAAAAATGACGAATCTACTGGGGATACTTTCACATAATTTACCTGCCAATATTTTTATATTTGTGGCACTCTTCAAATTTCGCTACCATTAAGGGAAAGATGACTAATTTGATAAGATATTTATCGCTAAGTTCATTTTAAAAGTGAATATGTTTTTCTTGAAAATTCCATTTCGTGGCGCATGCAATATAAAAGAACTTATTTTAAAATTTGATATCTTCACTAGTGATAAAGCAAAGGTTACCTATTACCCTTTTTTTAAATGGTAAATCAATTTGACAGCTTTTCTTCTAAAGAAAATCATTGTTTTAAACAAACTTTCCCTATATAAGTTGCTTAAATATAGCTTCAATTCTTAAAATAAACCACCTTGGCCATCTGTCGTTATGACAAAGAATTTCATATTTCCAAAGCCTGAGTTCTGATATTTTCTACATTAACATTCTTTCAATAATGGCAAAAATGCACTTAAAATTTGCTTCATTCTAACTTACATGCCGCTTTAAACAGAATACTTTGTGGTGGTGTTGCGTGTGATGAAAATGAATTACAATTTATTAAAATAATAAATATTTAAAACAGAAAACACAATTAAAACAAAATAAAAGTTGGTGGGAAGAAGTTCTAAAGATATAAATTCATGATTCTTTTTTATCTCTTGATGTCGCACAGTTGCCACAACTTACAATTAAAAATTAGATAGAATTTAAAAATACGAAATTAATTCGGAGCGAAAAAATATCACTGCACTTGGCAAATGAACACGAGTTTCCGTTTTATTGTAAAATATTGCCTGTCCCAAATGTTCGGAAATAGTTTATATTTTGCAAAGAAAATAAAAAAGTATTTGAATTTAAATTCTGCAAAAAAGTTTAAAAATAGTTTTTCAGCAGTTCTGGTAAAACAATTTAAGTAATTGCAATGCTCAATATGCATTCCAGCTTCTCCAAAACTACCAGATTATGGTTGATTTAAGTAGAGTTACTCAGATGTTTTAACATGACACTTGCTTAAATACGTAAGCAAAGGAATTTAAAATAATGCATTCACTACACTAAAATACAGTTTATCAAATGTAGGACATAGCGTTAAAATGTTTTGAATAAATTTTATGTGATACTTGTAAAAACACACAGACACAAAATCGAACATACAACCGGAAGACAGACACCCAGACTTACGCAACCAAGTTCAGTCACTAAATTAATGTAAGAACTCACAGTATGTAAAGTTTCATGAAAATATATTCAACTGCTTGGACGTAGCATGGGCACACACATACAGACAGATGGACAAACACGCAAGAGACGGATTTTGCATCAGAAGGGTCCAAAATGGATAGAAAACAAGTAATGGGTCGAAAATATTCAATATGCAAACAAATACTCCATTCTTATTTATATAGATTAGTATACATTCTGTTGATAGTAAATTATAATCATAAAATTAATCATTTTATGATTAATTTACTATCTTTCATTAAAAGGTCTTGTGTTGATATTATCAGTAACTTTCACTTTAATTTGGAAATGTACACTTAATAAAATTGATAGTAGTGGATGTTTACTGCAATGTTGTCGCTACAACGAATCTAAAAGTTCAAAACGTGATCATCTTAGGTATATTTTTATCTTCACCTGGTAACTTCGTATTTGAATATACTATAACTATACATTTGACTTTTATTTACAGAGGATTTACTTTTGGTCAATGATGAGCTTAACAATATATTTGTACGCTATGAAAGATTTGAAAAAAAGAGAGTTAATGTCGGCAAGGCTCCTGTCCCAGAGCAGGTAACTGATTTCATCTGAGAAATAATTTTTTGTGATTTAGTTACCATCATTTATATCTTTAACTGCATATTTCTAATTATAATTATTTCTAGTTACTTCAAAATAATATAAAGATTATTTTCTCTAGATTTTAAATTGAAGCTTTTTGTTTTCATTAGAAGCTTATTTGAATTTATACTTTAGAAGTTAATTTACTTTTTATTCCTCTTATGTAATCATAATCTTTTAATTATAGCATAGTTTGTAAACACACTTAAGCTTCTGTGATATAAAATAGGAACATTTTATTCTATTGGAATTTGCATGTTATGTGTTTTGATAATTGTTATCATTTGTTACATTTAAAACTAAAAGTGTTGAATTTGTGACTATTTACAACCACAAAAGGGGGTCAAATTGACCCCTTCCTAGTTTTTACAATGATTTTTGGTTTTCAAGCTTGAGACTTAGAATAATTAGAAACATGATGTTTGAAAGCTAATTTAAGACTCAAGACCGCTTTGGTCATTCTTGGTACAGTGAAGTTTCTTTCAATTAAGAATAAAATACTGGCTTTTGTACACTTTAGGATTTTCACTAAAAATTAGTTTCATAGACTGGAAGGGTGAAAGACTTTTCAGTAGGTTATATAGTGTTAAATCCAATTATTTCTGCATATTAAATAAATCATTGGAATTTTTTTTTACTTGTGCATCAGAATATTTTGCTAATTTTATATCAATTTTAAAATTATTTAAAAGAGAAAATATAAGTTTTTGCTTCTGTACCATATATTGTCACAAATAAATTTTAAAAAAGTTGTGGCATTCAATAATTCATAATAATGTAAAAGTTATAATTTGCACATTTCATGTTTGAGCTACCCTTAAATTTATATTTATAAGATATAGCATTTCTTCTATCTGATTTTTTTATTATGTTAATGTAGATAAAATCTAAAATTTTAATTTTATTTTACCTGACTTAAAAATACATGAAGGTCAGTTTTGCTGGATGTATTTCTAATCAAGTGTTTATGTTGAATAGTTTTAAATTGCTTTCATCATTATGAAAACTTGATTTTTGTTTTTATCTTGTGATTTTTAGACCTTGATCGAAAGTAAACCACTAATTGATTTAGAGGAAAATCTCGCTCCTGTCAGCCAGCAATTGAAGGAATTAGGTATTTATGTATTATGAAAATTCATTTACAATTATACTTGATGTTATTGTATTCTAATATCTTCTATCACTTATGCAGACTTGGGTGCTGTTGGACAAGCTCCAGGAGCAACAAATGCACCTGATGATTTCTCTGGCATTGATGAATTTGATATGTTAGCACAGTCGAGGTATGTTCAAAATCCTGAATGTGTCTTACAGAGCATGTACCAATTCCAATCAGCTTGATTTTAATCATGATTTATTCAAATCAAATTATTTTTATTTTCATAATTTATGATTTCAGGGCTGTCACAGATGACATTTTTCATACTATTTTTAACCTTGGTTACTAGAGGTCTTTTCAAACAAAATCAACTCAAAAGTTACTAATTTAAAAAATTTGCTGACTTTCACCACCAAAGGACAATGGAAATTTATTTCTTTTTTAACTGGTAGCAGACAGAAAAAATAATATTTTTCTGACTTTTCTCTAGAGAAATTTTCCAGGGTAAGCCAATTTCAAAGTTTTGGTGCCAAGCCATGGTAACCATAAATGAAAAACAGCAGAATCTATGGTTTCTAGATTGTTGTGAAAACCTTTTTAGAAAAATGTTTTTCATTTCAAAATTTAAATTTCTTGACAAGATCTTCAAGTCTGTTTCGTACTTAATCAGACTATTTTGTGTTTTAGCTTATTCTTTTTGTATTTGAGCAACTGAAATTACTACTAAATTGGGCTTTAAGAGGAGACTTTTTGTACTATTTCTCAAGCGCTTTGGCTGTGTCAATCCTCTGATTTAAATTTTCTTTTTCTGTATTGAATAACTTAGGATAAAATGCACGTTTGATTTAAATAATTTTTAAAATATGCTTCTGCTCGTAACAAATAAGTAATCCCAAAATTAATCCTTTTTATTTCTGAAAATTATCCGTTTCCCTACCTTGAGGGCTCTTGAGGTACACTCACTGCCAAAAGTTAAGCACGGAGAGGAAAATGTTAATTTCCGGAAGCCAATCTGAATTTGAGAGGCTGCAGAGGTAGATGGAAGTATGCAAATATGTTCTGTAACAGCCAATCACGGCTTCATGTCGAGAAATATGCAAAAAAGGCAGTCGTATAAGAAGTCAGCATTGTGAATGGTTAGAGGAGTTTCACGTAAGTGCTGATAAAAAGTGTTAAGAACTTTCGTAAGATTAATTTTCATGACTGACATGTTTCTATGGCTTCCAGAAGACGAATTGCAGATAGTGAGCCCTGGCGTTCTGTGGGACACTTTGAAGCAGGACAATCAATCACAGATATTGCTCTTTTCTTCAGCGTTCATCATTTCACGATTATGGAAACAATTCCAAAAAAGCCAAACAGTTGTCCGAAGACCTGTGGCTGGTTGTCCAAGGGTTACGACCCCCGCAGAAGATCGATATATTGCTGTTTTAGCCAAGCGGAATCGAAGAGCGACCTCCACACGTGTGACATGCCACCACTATGGTTGCAGCGTCCATTGGTAAGACAATATCTGCCACTACTGTTCGCTGAAGGCTGCACATGAATGGACTGTATGCCAGGGTACCACGAGTTTATGTTCCTTTATCTGTCCAATCTAGAGGGGCATGATTAAAGTGGTGTCTTCAACATGTGAATTGGACTGTCTGATTGGGCTAATGTTATGTTCTGAATGAGTCAAGATTTGCCCTGGAGCCAGATGACAAATGTGTAAGGGTCTGGAGAGAACGAGGCACATGCAATTGGTCCCAGAACATCATCAAGCATCACTCATTCCGAGGTGGAAGCATCATGGTGTGAGCAGGGATTTCGTTGGGATATCGCACCGACCTGCATATCTATAGACGGGGTTCTGTGACTGCTGTCCGGTATCAGGATGATCCTGCTTTCATTTTAATGGAGCATAATGCTCGTTCCCATTGAGCCAATATCGTCGACGACTACCTGGAGAGTGAGGGGATTGCATGTATGGATTGGTCGGCATACTCGCCCGACCTTAATCCCATTGAAAATCTTTGGGATGCCCTCGACTGTGCTATGTCTGCACATTTCCCACCCCTAGTCACTCTCACATAGTTGCAAACTGCTCTACAGGAGGAATGGCAATTACTTGACTCTGGGGTGGTTGATCACCTCATGGAAAGCATGGTCACATGCTGTAAACTTTGTATGAGGATGAGGGGTGGTCACATATCCTATTAATGTCGGTTTTGTTTGTTTTGGATTTAAACATCATTTTGTTAATGACCCCAATATGACTTCATATAAGTTATGAAAATTCAATATTATTTTCATCTTTGTATATAATTCTTTGTTTATTTCATGCATAAACATATTTGCTACTTTCCTGCCACTTTTCGTGTCAATCAAAGCTGTACTTGTCGATTCTTTCGCATTTTACTTCTTCGTGCTTAACTTTTGGCAGTGAGTGTAATATTGTCAAATGGGGATGACAATGGCAACTTACCAACAAGTATTTTTTATCTTTTTTGGACACTGAAAGCAGGTGTCACAATATGGGTGATAATTTGTTGATTAATAAGAATTTTTACATGTTTTGTTACCCACAAATTTTTGGTTGAACAGTTAGATCAAGCTATTGTAATAAATTGAACAGAAATACCTAAGATGCTTTTTTCTTTTAGAAGTACTGTTGAAAGTCCCAAGGATGTCAATGTTGACGTTTCACAGAATCCAGACGTAAGAATTCTCTTTTCTTATGTAAAAAATTTAAAGAAATTTAAGTATAATTGTGAATGAAACATTTTTATTCAAAATTACCCTTGAACAGGATATCAAATTTTATAATATTATGTTCTTTATGTTTTGCAGTTTAACAGAGAACAGGATTTTCATGAAGTTGCTAGGTGGTTGGAAGAAAAGGTAGGAGATTATGATTATATCCTGTGGTGTTTGAAATATTTTTCATGAGCAGCACTAAAATGACAATTTGCTGTTAATTTTTAAAAATATTTGTTTTTGCATCTCTTGCAAATGTTTAAATTTTTTGCTTTTCGTTTAGTATTCTTTAATTCATTTGCTATTTATATTAGATTTTTTAAAGACCAGTGTTTTTATCGATTAATTTATAATTAAAAAGAATGCCATGCTGCACCTACATATGATATATCATGTTTGTGATGTGTGTTAATCAGTATATTTAAAAAAGATTTAAGTATTATCAATATTTATATGTATACTTCCCTTAATGCAATTTATATTATAATTGTTGATGAAAAAACAATTGCGTGTCCTGTATCACAAACCTCATTTTATTCTGCCATGTTTCAAATTAAAATGGAAATCAAAGTTAAAACAATTGGAGTGTTTTAAATATTTGCTTAGCAATTAATCTTAAATTTTTTTCTGAAGCATGTACATAACAAGGCTAAATCTTCTGTTAACAAAACAATTTTGTTTACTTTAGCCTGAAGGATTACAGGATCTGAATCCACAACCAAATACAGGTAATTTTGCATTCGTCAGTGTAAAAAATTAAGTATTGCAATTAGATTTGTGCATAACAATTATAAACCTTTTGCATCTCATTACTGTTCCTTCAAATCTATCCCTCTCTCTAAGTTTATCTTTATTTTAGAAGTTTGAGCCAAAATTGAGTTTTATAATTTACACTGTTAATACATATAACTAATGTTCAGTGCCAGGATTTTTTGCCTTTTCATCATTTCTTCAGAATTTTGTAAACAACAATTGCATAGGTAGAAATTCGATTTGGTTTCTCTTGATTCTGGATTTGTGGTACTTGTGGTCATGTTTTAGTATTTCTAGGTTGAAGAGATTTTTTTTGTTCATTTTTCAAGTTTTTGGAATAGTGTTTTAGATTTGACCTGGTTTTATCTAATTTTTATTGAAACTGTAGCTCAGTTGGAAGAGTAAAAGATTAGCAACTAGAGGGTTCTAAGTTTGAATCTCGATTCAACCAAAGTCTGACGTGTATGTGGTGCTAGTATATATTAAATTTGTCATGGCTCCAAATTTCCTCACGTTAGGGTGTGGAAATTTGAAGAGTGGGGTGCCTTCTTGGGAGTTGCCCTTGTCATCGAACCGTGGTTCAAATTAACTAGGTGTTGTCCTCAGACCTTTCCCTTTGGGATAGATCCCAGACTGCCACCAATAGCCCCTTTGTGTTGCTCCAGTGCGATGTTAATTTAACTAACCCCAACACACAATCTTCATTCACAGCTTATTTTTACTACATAACTCATCTGTCACTTTGTGCCCCTTCAAAGCAGAAACACATACAAGCTTTTCTATTGGTGGATGAATCATCACCATCTGAGGAGTTAGAGGAGTGGGCCTGTAGTCTCTTGGGAGCAGAAAACAAAGCATCACATTTTGGTTTTGGATTAAGTTGTCAATGAGAAAGAACATTAACAGATGAAAAATACCAAAAACAATACATCTAATAATTAAACAAATAACCCATCTACAGATACTGAAAGTATTGTGAAAATGTCTTGTGCAAAAATGTTCAAGTTCAACACACATTGGTTCCAGATGTATTACAGCAGAAACGCACTGCCGATTTTTAAATGATCATTTCTAATTAGTAAGTTTGTCTCCTAATTGAATTCTTGCAATGCTTCTCTGAAATGTTTAATTTGAGGCTGTGACGTTTTCAGTACTCGTCAGAAATATGAATGACAGATTATACCTGTCAGGAAATGTATCCGAACTTGTATGAAAAACACTTTGATGAAAAAAAAATCTAAGAAGAATTTGTAATTGTAAGCTTATATTTGTGTGTGCGAGTACAGAAATATGTTTAACATATTTATTTATTTACAAACCATCTATCGTGAATAGAAAAAATAGTATTTTGCTTATCAAAAGTTCATCCATTAAATGTTGGCATTTTGTAGGTTACTTTTATACATTTTTTAGATCAACAAAATAGAGGCCCTGGTAAATGATAATATTAAGAAATATGTAAATTAATGTACTTAAAAATGGAACACAAAATTGACTAAAGATGTTTGCATGGTAAATTTTAATCAGAAAAATTTATTTTGGATTATTGGAGACACTAAATTTAATAATTGTAAGATGAAAATATGTTTGAGTATTCATTTATCCATTTATTTCTGTGTAAAAGCCATTAACTGAAGTAATTTGTTCACTGATACTTTATCCTTACAGAGGAATTTGATCGTTTCCTAGCCTCAAGGGCTGCAGCTGCTGAAAGACTGCCTACAGTAAATCCTGTATCTCCAACCTCTAATAACTTAGACAAAGAAGCTCCTTTGAAGAGGTAACATCCTGCCTATTTTGTATTTACTAAAACGAAATTTATTTTCATCCTAATTCCTAAGAGGGAAGATTGATTGCTCGTAAAAAGAAACTTTCCAATATTATGCCAGTCTATCACTTGGACTGAACTTTAAAGTCATACTTGCTGGCATATTCTAAGCCTTTATTCTGTACTAGCATACATGGCTTCCATAGGCGAGTTGTTGCTACTATTTTTCAACCTTGACTAGGGTTATATTTCTAAGCAAAATCTTCTCAATGGCTTTCAAAATTTTGGGGATTTTTTGTAAATTCTGGCGATTTTTTTGAAAATTCACTGAAAGTCACCGAAAATTTAGTCCCTAGATGAAAAGTATACTTTTGGATTTTCCTTTAGAGAAAATTTTTGAAGGGATGTCAATTTAAAAGTTTTGCCACCAAACCGTGGCAACCATGAAAGAGAAACATCAGAATCTGTGGTTGCATGATTGTCATGTAAACATTAAAAATATTTAATTTTAAAATTTAAATTTCGTGGCAAGATCTTCAACATCAGTTTCATACTAAATTTGCAGATTCATTTTGTATCTGAATGAACTAAAATAGGGTTTAAGACACTTTTCGATGCTATTTTATAAGTGCTTTGGTTGTGGCAGCCCTGTGAGTACCTAGAAATCAATGCCTTTTGTTTTGTCATTAATTTTTTCGTAAATTTGTTTATTTGTCACATTAGCAATTGAATTGAAAAGCAGAACTGGAAAAATGTTCATTTGTGTAAAGGATGTGATTTTCTGATGATTTAATTATTCGCCTTTGTAATTGTTTCTGAAAAAATCCTGAATGGTTGGCACCTCTGGCTTTGTAACAAAATAATAAAGACTAGTGTGCTACCAGATGATTTTTAAGTTCACTGTATATAGCTTATCATTGCTTGCTTGAATGCAAATATGGCTGGCATTTTTGAGGTTGCACTTCTTTTTCACATGGATGTGTGGTACAGGGTTATATCTAATGTCATGTCTTGAAAAATATCTTTAAAGAGTAATAAATGTAAATTTAACCTACTCATCTAAAGAGATAAATATAAATTTAACCTTAAAATTTCTAGAATGCTGTACATATTTTTATAACTAGCACTCAATGGTACTAGTTATACCTCCACTTTGTGAACGTTAGTATCTTATATGCTTGTAAAATAAATGTCTTTTTATTTAACATTATATAGTTATTTTCTTTCAACAATTTAATATTATAATTTTCTTTACAGTTAACAATCCTGCAATATCATTTTTGACTTGAGTTTAAAGAAAAGATATTTTTCTCCGTTACAAGGAAGAGTTTCCACATACACTGTAGCTTTAATAGTAAGATCTGTAAATATAGCTATAATTGCTAATAATATATTTAAGCAGAACGATTAATTTCTATTTTTATTGATTTTTATTTACTTCAATACTATAAATCACATGGGTTGTTTTTGTCATTTGGATTAGAGCATTTTATTTTGTACTTTAATATATTAGCCAGAATCTATTTATAGTTTATAGTTGTTCAAGTGCTATAAAAGGGCTCCTTCTGTGTAACATTTTTAAATGTGATATTTTATTTTCATAAACTGATTTCCAAAACATTTATGTTGTGAATGGTTTTCTTATGGTGGAGGTTATAGTACCAATCATATGAATTCAAGTTGTGAATTACTTTCTGCTATTTGTTAAAGTTTAATATGAAATTTTCGATTTTAAAGAGTTTAATAAATGTGTTTTCTTTTTTTTTAAAGCAGTAATTTCAAGCGCCCCCTGTCTTGAAATTCTCTTAGAAAATTTTAAGGTGTCTGATTAGCTATATTCAGTTACATATTTTCTGATATAGTGCAGGACACGCATTCAAATATTGCAAACGTAATGAGACCAATATTTGTCAGTATTTAAAAATCTTTGTTAATACCTTAAAACATTCCATAATACTGAAATAATGTGTTAAAATATTGCAAATATGTTTTCAATGCTTATTAATATTTCAAAATCTTTCTCAGTACCTTAAAACTTTTCATGAAAGTAAAATATTGCAAATGTAACAACAATTTCAATCCTCTCAATATTCGAAATGTTTTATGTGAGGAGTTTTCTGTATAGCAGAAGTTCCAAAATCACTGCTAAAATAATGTTTTAAATATATGATTTTGAAGTATGTTAAAAATCTGCCTTGTCTACATATCTGAATGATATATGAATTAACCAGAAGACTTAAAATTTTTCCATATCTGTATATAAATATTTGCAGTGATCTAATTTGCTGTTTGACAGCATTCATAAAATATTAACATTCCCAAATTCTTTATTTGCATTTAAAGGAAGGCCAGTGAACAAATAGTAGTCATTAGCTTTTTATATTGTTATTTTAAAACTCAAGTGTTTTACTGCAGCTGTTTTCTCTTTTGCTCAGTATTTGCTGTTGCTTGTCTAGATAGTTTTTGATTTATTTTGTTATAATTAGCTATTAATATATATAGTGCCGCTCTGGTGAGAAGGCAGATGATCTGTTGAGTCTACTTTTAGAAAGGTATAATTTTTGCAGAGGTAATGGCTGCCATTTGCATGATCATATATGACGATCATCATACGCAATATTTCTATAGCAAACTTGTAGTCACTGCTATCACCTGATCTAACAAATAGACTCTTCCAAAACTGTGACATGCTAACTCACCAGAGCCTGACTGAATTAAGTATATTTCAGTCTTTATCATTCCCCTAAATTAGAATTTAAAAAAATTATATTATAATATGGGTATTTTTTGTCTTAATAAGGTCATGTTGTGCAGCTTGCTCATTGACTACTCATTTTATATACAGTGCTCTTCAATCTGATTTACGTGTTTTGTTAGAGAGATTGTTAGCTTGTGCATAAAACCAATTGCAGTAAGTACATTTCATACCACTGAAAGATCTGAAAAATTAATATCTTACTATTTTTATTTTGCTCAATATTCAAAACTTTGTTTGATTTTATGATTTATAAAAATATTTTATGCAATAAAGTTTTACTCCTGTGATTATGAAACAAGTCTTTGTAATAACATACCATTTATCAGGGATGGTTAATCTTCAGCAAATATATCCCAGCACAGCAGAAAATAAAGTACTGATTTCGTGAAGTGATTAATTTTTTGTTATTCAATTGAAGGCGTATGTGCAGTTTGAAATAAATAGTTAACTAAATTTTGCAAACTATAATTAAATGTCATTGTATGAAGTTTCATGTCTGATTTAATTGGTTGAGATTCCCAGTTGCAGCTTTGAATGGTAATAATTTTAAGGTGTGCCATTTAACTTTGAGAGCAATAGCTCTAGTATACAATCCATCTTTATGCTTCTGCATGCTTACATTTGCAGCATAAGCCCCACTAACTTAAAATAAAATGGATGATTACAAAAAATTTGAAATACCTTAACCCCTTGCTATATCCTGCATTCGACTATATCGCTCTTTCCCTTGACCAATTTTTGGTCTGTAAAAGCAGAAATTATGAGGTTAGTGACACATGGGGAGATTTGTGCGGCATGACCTGGGTTCCGCTGTTTCTTGTCACAACCTAGGTGATGCGTAGCGAATGGTTTGACCAGTTTCCTTCCCCATCGAGTAGAAAAAGTGAACCCAAACGAGCTGATCAATTCACCTACTTAAGAAAATAATTGATAGGCAAGGTAGCACAATTTGTTGAGCAGCACAAAGATTTGGGTACTTTATAAGAAGCATTGACCAGAAGAAATTTTTACTAAATTTAATTTAAAGTTTTACCATTGTTTTTGTATTTAACTGGTTGCATATAATTTTGAAATTAAAAAATGTATAATTTAACCCATTCTTTCTTTAAGTTTTTCTTGACATTCGGTTGTCATTCTCTTGATGACAGTATCTTGATGCCTTTTTTGTTGTCCTCCAAGCATCATGATACTGTCTTAGTAGATTGAGGGGTTACTGTCTTAGATTAGTTTAATTCCTAAACTATTTCTTAAAGCATATTTTGGTAGTTCAGGGATTATAGCTCCATTTTTCTCCAAGATCCATGGATATGATGTTTTATTGAATTTGAGATCTGGATTTACTATCTCTGATAAGATAAGTGAAAATATTATGTCATGACATTGTTTACAAATTGATTGAAAAATTCAAAGATAATTTTGAATTTTTTTATCAAACCATTGCGTTTATAAATAAAAAATTAAGTTTCTATTCATAAGTCACAACCAGAAGTTTTCAATATTTCCTAGTAAATGCAATATGCTTGACTTTGAAAAATATATTGCTGTTATGTGTCCCAAAATGTTCATAGAAAAGCAGTTTTAATTTTTAAATCAATTGCTAGATATTACTTTATGTATATGGGGGAAAATAGAACTTGCGATTGACTTGAACAATATTTATGAAAATAAGAATGTTTCATGTACTATTAATGTACTGAAACTATAATGAATGTCTACTATTAATGTACTGTAGTTGAGAAAAACATGTCTCAAAACTCACGAGGTTAGACTGGCAACTGATATGTTGATAGATAATCGCCTAACACATGTAATTATCACTGATTGTGAACTGATCATCTACATTGAAGTTCTAAGTTGATCTTTGAAATTAAATTACAGCTGTGCTGTTCGGTCAAATGTATTTCCTTCTCGCACAATCTATAAATTTAGAATTTATTGAAATTTTTAATTTATTGCTAAGTGTTTGCCCTTGCCATAAGCCAGTAATTCCCTACTAGTAGTTTGCAAATTTTCCAAGTTTAGAGTGGAAAGAAGTTATGTAATGGTATCTTCTTTCATTTCAAGGAAGATTGGGAAATGGTGCTAGAGTCATTTTATCTGATATTTTTAATGGAAAAAGGTTACATTCATTCCTCTAGTTATAGAACAATAGTAGCTCAATGCATGTTGAGGATTTGGTGTTCTTGTATCTTACATACAAATTAGAAACTGATTTTATATATTTTTATAAATAATTTTAGAATTTCAATTTGTTTCAAAGTCTAAAATTTAACTTTCTCTGTTTATATTATAGTGATGTGTTTGATATCTACAAAATTGAAAGAAAATGTGTGAAATGTGATTTAAAAATAAATGTGTGTTTTGAAATGTGATGAGATTTAGTAAATAGAGTTAAGTGGAATGCTAAAAGAAAATAAGGTTTAATTTATATTTAAGTTATATGTTGATGTGCTATTGTTGAAAGAATTAATTTAACACATGTAAATAAAAACAACTGAAACAGTATTTTAAAAGGAAAACATGTTGATTTATTTATAGAAATATGAGTTGGTGTGTTATATTGATAAGTTCGTATTGAAAATGATTTACATTCTAAAGAAGAGTTGTAGGGATAATACTTTTAGAAGATAACTTAAAATAGCTTTCAAGTACTCCTTGATTTTAAAAACTAAAAAAAATTTCATAGGTACTTTCTCTTTTAGAGGAAAGGAATTTATAATTCAAAATATTAAATAATTTCATTTTTGACCAATTTTTTCACAATATTTAGTTTTGGTATCTTTATCTCTGCTCTAATTATGGAACTTTTATTGCATATCTATTCATTGAAAACATCCTTAAGAAAGTTAAGTAACAAATTTTAAATGGTCATATTTTTACGATTAAAAATATGTAGAATTTTTTTTATTCTACTTGTTTGTCTAATTGTACCCCAGTATAGCATACTAATTCACTTAAAAATCCTCAACGTAAATTATTAATGTTTCTCTCATAGAATCAGTTATTTCTTAGCTTTTACCAAATTTCATATAACCTTCTATAATTATGCTGTATGCATAAAATAATCGAAAAATAAGTTTTCCAAAATTTGAATTATTCTCTATAAACAGGAATCTCAAAAATTTTATGTAGAAAGATACTTGTTTCAGACATAGTGTATAGTATCCTAACTACTTTTGAAAAATAAATTACTTCACTATTTGACTTCATCTCCATTTTAATATCTTTCTGAAATTGAATTTGAAGGTTAATATGTAATCACAAAATTGCCTTGATTTTATATCACAGTCGAACAAGAAGTATGTGTTAGAAATTTGAATACTTAACTTGGAAACCTCATAATTATGGTGCATACAAGGTTCAGATTGCTCAAGAGACAGTTATATAGTTTTTAGATAATTCTTTATTCAACCTATTGAAATAAAAAGCTTTTCGTATCTATTTTAACTTCTGTTAATCAAGACTTAGAGAAACATAAATAAGTAAAGCTAGTCAATTATTGCCTCATCTGATTTTCAATTTTATTCTTTTGAAAACAAAACCAAATACCTTGTATTTCATTCTGTTTTAAAATTATTGCGACTTCCATATCATCTAAATAAGTTCGTGCAAAAGTAATTCCACCAAATTTGGACTCCTTAAAAACTTTCATTTGAGGATGTCTGCTTGGGAATCTTTTATAGATTAATTTTGGACTCAGTTTGTGAGTGCTTATACCACAAAAACGTAAATAAAAAAAGTCGTTAAAGATTCAAAATTTTCGTTTAGATCACACAATGTTTTGCATGTTAAAATATTGTTGGCTGTGTTGCAAAATGTGTATAATATAATGTTCATGGATATTAATTTTCCAAACTTGCATTTATTTGTTTTAGTTTGATATTTTGTGACTAAAAATATTTAAAATTGTTGAATATTCTTATTCATTTAACATTCCTTTACCTTAGCATCTGATTTATCAAACATTTTTTTCAAATTTGTTAATTTAAGCTATGAATTATCTTAAAATGATCATTTTACATGTTTAAAATCATTATTTGCTCTGGCATTTGTTATGAGTGTTATGAATTTTTTAAAGGAAATTCTTGTCAATATTTGTTTGCTTCTGAAATATTTTTGAGATCTGATTATATATATCTAATGTAATATATGTGACTTTTTAGAATGAATAAATATTCCAAGTATATTTAATTTTGTTTAATGGTGTTGCTTGAGCGCCCCCAGGGTGCATCTCCTTTCGGTGCGTACGGCTTCATTGACCCAAGGTGATCTTTTCTTTTTCCATGGGGTTTGCTGTCTTTAGTAAACATGGGGTCGCTCTCCCGGGATACCCAAGCGATCCTTTTCTGCTTCCATCCCACTGTTCTGTTCCCCAATCCCTCTTTTTTTCCTTTCATGACATTTTTTACTTGACATTCTTTTGTTTGGCCAAATATGGCCTATAAAACCTAAAAACAACCAACCTTGAGCTATAAATTACCTTGACAAATGGATTTGAAAATGTTATGTAAAATGTACAAAAAAAGTTAGATAAACATAATGTAAAAAAAAAGTTAGTCTTTTAGTCTAAAAACAGGTGAATATTGCCTATATGCTCTTGGAGCACATTAAAATTTAAAAAAAAAAAACCGTTTTTTTTTTTTTTTTTTTTTTTTGCATTTATAATACTTTATTTGCATTGATATTTTAAAAGCCAGAAGGCTAATATGTTTGAGCTGGCTCGAGCAGACAAAGGCTCTTTGACTACTTCACTGCATTAGCCTGCTCATTTTTTATCACAAGGTTCCCATGGGCCTTAAGAAAACCTGATTTTTCATTTTAGCTTTTAAGGGTCCTTAAAATAAGCTTTTTATTTGCTGCATCCTTAAAAACGTTTTAAAGGCCTTACAAGAACACCATTTATTTTACCTGCATTCATAAACCCAAAAGCAATATTACTTGTCCAAGGTCATCAAAAAGCGAGGATATAATTTTTTATGTAAACTAAAATTTGGTATTTTGACGTGAATAGGAATAGCTCGTCATGCTACTCCGGTGCGGTATTCATTAACTACCCCTACTCAGACGTGAATAAGTCTTTAAAATCGGAATACAACTGGAGTCATGCATGGAAATTCTAGCATTACAACTTTTTGTCTTGTGATTTTAGAAATTGAAACATCCTGAAGATAAATATAGCGCCGCGTAGACAAAGGGTATCCATACCTAACATGACCATTGGACCGAGTGCGGAGAGGGTGTCCGCCCGAGTATTCGCGTCAAAACCACAGTTTGTGTCCTCTACACAACGTACCAATTCTTTTAAAATTGACTATGAGCAGTTCTTACTAGTTTCCTTGCGTGTACACTTGGACGATGTGTGAAATGTAGCTACAAGAAAGGGATTATTGTTTTGCTTGAGTCGAATCCTGGATTAACCCTCCTGGTTGTCTCGACGAGGTATCAGCAAAATTCATCAGATCTTGATTAGACGAGATATCTGGTCATATGAAGAAAATAGACCATATTTTGATCTCTAATATCTTGAGATATCTCGTCATTCACGAAATTGGTCAGTCCTTGATGGACGAGATATCTCTTCGAAACCATGTGGAGGGTTAAATGTGATGCAATTGAGTGAGCGAATGTGAGTGTTGGAAAATGGATTCAATGATCTCTAAGGAGACACGAGTCTGTCTGGGGTTGTTGAATGTTTTTTCGGTCTTAAACATTCAATTTGTTTTTCTCCTGACCCCAAATGAACCAGCTGGAGCCCGAACGAAACATCCCCTTCCGAAATCCCACAATGTGCCCGGCAGATAATTTTGTCTTATTTACAGAAAGGAGGATGGGGTACGAGCACAAGGAGACAGCCGTCGTCACTTGACAGGTGGTGATGGGCTAGCTCTTGGCTTCCCTGGAAGAGAACACATAAGTTACACCATTGTGGATGAAATAGTTTTAATTCATTCTCATTGTCTTTTTTAAGGACTTGGTGGAAACATTTCCTTTTTAAAGTCCTTAAAAAGTAGAAAATATCAAAATTTTGTTTAGTCATTCAATTACACCCACACTTTATTTTAAACAAAATTTGCCTGGAATCAAACTTCTGACTCGGTATAGAAGTAAAACTGTTAATCAGTGCCAAAGTACACTAGAGATGAATTTTTGGATGAAAATCCAATGGTGGTTGGTGCCAGATATAACTTCTTTAAATAAAAATTAGTATCCTTAAATGGGGGTTGTTAAATATTATATACTTCAAGGTTTAACAATAATATTTTTTAACTATAAGTTTGCTGTAGTCTAAACCAGGGGTTGCCAAACTTTGACCTCTTTAAGAGTATTTTGACATTTTATCGACCTCCTCTATTTTACTATTACGTAATTATAATAGGACAAGCAAAAAAGACGCTTATGTGAGTTTTTAAATTATTTATTTCAGTTGGTGTTTATTGTATGTATAATATGGTATATATTATATTGGCTTAACGTGTCAAAGGGGTACATTTTTGTTTTCGACGTCCTTCTTAGCATTACATATTTGATAGAAGGTATATATAAAATTTAATTTAGATAATATTACCCGTACAATGATGTCATATTTTTCTATCGACCCCTAACAATGTTATATTGACTCCTGTGGGTCGATATCGATCACTGGTCTAAACTATGTATGAAATAAATTTATGCTTACTTCGATCGTACTTCACTTCATCTTCACAGGATTCATATGGAAAAACTCGTGGTGGTTATATGAAATAGTAAATTGATGGCCATGTAAACAGGAATGCGCTAGAAGAAAATTTTGGAATTAAAATTGATATGTATGGAATGGGTAGGTAGGTAGTTGAATTTACGTCGCACTATGGAGCAACACGTGCTATTGGTAACGGTCTGGGATCAATCCCGAAGGGAAAGATCCTGAGGACACCTCGACATTTTGAATCACGGTCAGATTGATGAGGACAAAGCCTGAGCTGGAACTCCAATCCTAACTTCCACGCCAACGTGAGGACATTTGAGGCCACGACAGATAAAACGCACCAGCCCTCACGTACACAACGGTCTTTGGTTGGATCGAGTTTCGAACTCTGTGTAGATAAGAAAAAATATGGATTCAAAAGAACGTGCACAAGCGAACACCACCTATCAGCAGGGTCGTTCCTGAGTGATATGCTGGCCGTGCGCCTGTACATAGTCAGGAAAACTAACAGATAGCTTCGAGTTGTTCGTTGGCCCTGTTTGATAGACGTCCACACTTGCAAAACCTTTTACATTTCAAGTTACAGTTAGCTAATAAATATGCAATTTAACATATGTATTGAAACAGATTTATATTATGAAATGCCATTAACACATTGAAAACAATACTGCCAATGTTTACTCTAAATCAGCTTGATTATAAATTGTATGAAAGCATTTTAAATCCTTACCGGAATAGTTGGAGGTTGGCCGTCTTGAACGTCAGGTTTGAAATGGAATTACCTTTGAAGCGCGGGGGTGTTGAACTGATAACTATTGTAGGCTATGTATTGTATTAAAAAAGTATAGCATCTATTGTTCCGGTTCTAGGCTTAAGCTCAGACTGAAAAAAGAATAGAATAAAGTTAGAATATTAATTGAACCACAACGTGTCAAGTTAGCATATGAATGGTTTTTTTTTACATTAAGTTCAGAAGTGTAGCTTTCCCTACTCAGATCAAGCTGTAAAATAGTGTCAATAAAAGAAATCAGTAGTATTTTAAGGAATTCACATTGTAATACTCTAAAGTTAGCATTACTGATATTGACACAAAATTACTTCTGTCGACTTTCGTTTTTATGAAACCCTTCAAATTGGGGAAGTTCGTAAAATAGAAAGTTCATTAAATGGAATAATGAAAATATTTCGCAAATAACTATGCTCTCATGTAACGAGCCCGGTTGGAAGAGTATCGGATTAGCAGCCAGAGTTTTGCGAGAAATTTTCCAAGGCACGCCAATTTATTCTTTTCGATGGAAGTGAGCAATAAAAAATCTGTCCAAAGGATTCTATTCTGTGGAAAGGAGCAACCGAATATTTCAAAAGGATTCTAATCAAAGAAAAGACCACTCAACTCCTCCCAAATGATTCTATTCTAAAGAAAGGAGCAACAGTATTTCAAAAAAGATTCTAATCAAAAAGGAAGGACCAATAAAATCTTTCCAAAGGATTCTTATTCTGATGAAAGGGGCAATAGAATCTTTCTAGAGGTTGAAAGAATCCACACAATGGAATTCTTTAGAAAGCTCTGGTTCTTTAGTCAAAGTATGTTGTGGAGTAAAAGCAGCACTAACTACACCACTCGCGATTCTCAGCGGATTAATGGATTAATCTGTGTCACTACATACAACTAATTCATTGAATATCCAACGGGATTAGTTTTATATTAAATATTTATACCTTACGCAGTACAAGGGAGAAAATATTTATTGTTTTGCTTGCTATAATAGGGAAGTGATGTAGCTGCGGCTTACATCAGCTGCAGTTAGGACATGCTTTGGTTGTGGTATCCCTGTTCCGAAAATCTGGAATGGCTGTCTTTTCTGTTGATTTTTCTAGAAAAGCTCTTGCGATGTGCACTCACCTCAAAGCATTTTTGTCCATACATCTCATACGGCACCGTGTAGTTTATGCGGACTAAATAATCATGTATCCCTGGTAATTCAACGATGTAGCCTGAATAAATGAGAACGTGTTAATAAGGCGCCTGTTTTAAAAAAATAGTTTTGTTTCTATTGGGAGCATGCGAGTCCGAGCTCGCGACTGGTGCTACAATTTATTTCCGTTTTAATATTTATTGCGCGACTTTCCCGTGCAATTTTGATTGTCTTTTAACGGAATTGGAGTTCTAATTTGAAAGATCGGTCGTTTGACCGAGGTTCAAAATTACGTGGTGGTGTCCTCGAATCGTCACCAATAGCCCGTTGTGTTCCAGTGTGACGTTAATTAAAAATACCATACCATCATCTGACTGGTTCGAAATTACGTGATGTTGTCCTCGTATCTTCCATTTTGGGATTGATCCCGGACCGTCACCAATAGCCCGTTGTGTTGCTCCAGTGTGACGTTAATTAAAATACCTACCCGTACCGTCGTCAATATCCCGTTATGTTGCTCCAGTGCGACGTTGATTAAGGTATCCGAACACGTTCGAGACCCTTTTTTTTAATGTGGTATAGTAACATTTTAATGATATTTTTATATTTAGTATTATTAAACAATAGCATTGGGCTATAAATATTTAAAATATCTATTGATAATTCTGTAAAAATGATAATTATGTATGAAATTTTAAAGAAATTTGTCAAAAACTTCAAATGTGCTACATGAAAATCTAATCAACCAATTTGGAAAATGATACTACCAAAATAAACTATATGCATTTTTCAGGGAATGAACTAGAATCAAAAGAATATTTAAATAAACAAAAATTTGACAAGCGGTCAAAAAATGAATACAAGATTTTTGATAGTTTTACAGTCAATATTTCTTATATAAATGGCCATAATTTAAAAACTTTTCAACTCAGCATAATTCTTTTAGTTCATTCCCTAGACAACATTATAAAGAACAAGTTCTCAAAGTTTTACGTGAATCCATCAATAACTTTTTGTGTTATTGAAGTGAGGAAATAATGCATAAAAATTAATTTAGAGAAAAATGCATTTGAAGTGTTAATTGTTGTGTTTTTAATTTAAATAAACATCCAAAGAGAAACTATTTAAACATTTGAGAAACCTTTCTAAAATTATATTTGTAAAAAGTAAGTTTTAAATTTAAATTTTGACAGGTTTTTTGGCCTTTTCCGGTGTTTTCCATACCTACTTCCGGTTTTCCCGCCTTGATTAAAATCTTAATATCTCTGCAACTAATTAACTTAGAGACAAAATAAAATATATTTTGAAAAGTCAAATAAATGCTTTATCAAATGAGATCAAAACCTTTTTTTGGGATTTTTGGTCAAAAATGACATTTTCAACGCGATCGGATACCTTAAATACCTACCTACCTATCTGATTTGAAAGAACGAAAACGTTAGTTTTCAGACGAGTTCGTGAGTATCAGAGCAGTCGCAGTCATGGTAGGTAGCTAGCTCGCTAATTAACGTCGCACTGGCGCAACACAAGCTATTGTCGTTAGGTAGGTATTTTAATTAACGTCGCACTGGGAGCAACACGACATGCTATTGGCGACGATCCGGAATCAAACTCGAAGGGAAAGATCGAGGACAACACCACGCAATTTTGAACCACAGTTAGATGACGAGAACACATGAGCTGGCACCCCTCCCTCCAAACTTCCATGCCAACGTGTGGACATTTGAGGCCACGACAGATTTAAAGTGCACCAACACCTTTGTACACGACGATCTTCGGTTGGCTATTGTCGGTGTCATGGAAACATGCAATTTTAATAAATTTCTTGTTTGGTTTTGTAGTTTTCAGTTCCAGGGTAACGTTTTCATATGCAATACAGTCCACTTTGAAAATTTGTAGGACACTTGGGTCCTTACGTACGATTAACGGCGGACAGTCTTCCTTTATTGCCTTTCATTTTGTTTTCCTTTATATTACGTTCTGTGAAATTGGTTTGAAAAACTTATTTAACTAAACCTGGTTACATAATTTTAGAAAAAGTGTGCGTATTCTATGATTTTTAAGGAAGGTTTTTTTTATGGAAGGTTTCTCTCTCTCTCTCTCTCTCTCTCTCTCTCTCTCAAGTTTCGTTTCCATATTTCCATAACGTGATTTAAAAGCGAGTTTTCATTTTACCTTTGAACGCCGTAAGAAATTCAATTACAGTTGAACCTCGATTTACGTTTTGAAAAGGAACTTTGCGTTTATTCGTTATTATGATAATTTCGGGAAATGCTTTAGCAGAAGGTGTGAAGGAAGTGCAACTTTGAGTCTTGTGAGCCGTGTGAAGACTGAGATGCAACGAAGAAAGATACAAATAGAAGCAGTGTCTGTTATCACACATCACAATAGCTCATGAAACGTAGCAAGGGCCGCGGAAGCCCAGTTGGAAGAGCCACGGATTAGCAACCGGAGGATTGCGAGTTGGAAGCTCGATCCAACCTAAGAGCGCCGTGTACACAGGGGGGCTGTGCACGTTAAATCGCTCGTGGCCTCAAGTGTCCTGACGTTAGCATGGAGTGGAGATTGGGGTGCCAGCTCCAGGTGTTCTCGTCATCTGAGCGTGGTTCAAATTACGAGGCGTCCTTGAATTTTTCCCTTCGGGATGGATCCCGGACCGTCGCCAATAGCCCGTCGTGTTGCTCCAGTGCGACGTTAATTAACTACCTACTTACATGGAAAGCAGCGAGGTGAAAGTCATCTGGTGAGTGGTTGAGAAATTTTCTATTGTATCCAATGACAATTGTCCTGCGAAGTGATTTCTCGCCAAGTACTAACTTGCCAATTTTGAATCGTCTAAGCAAAGCCATTTTTAAAAAATTTCATTTGCCATCCGCAGAGCATGAATGAACTGAAGCATACGGAAGAACACGTATGGCGAATTTAATTTTAAAAAATGGTTCTATGCTTAGGCGATTCAAGGTTGGCAAGCCAGCTGTTGGCGAGACATCATTGTTATATATTTTTGGATAATTGTACTCCACTTAGAAGCATGAAATCCATTTAGATGGATGCTATATTCATTAATGTTTTGAAATAAGTATGGAATGTGAGTAAGAAAGTAAAAGTAATTAAGAAAGTTTAGCGTAGATGTTATTGCGGGGATCTGCTAGTTAACTAAAATGCTTCCAAGGAAACACTGAACCTTTGATAATGTGTAATTTTGCCTCATAAAATTGCTTTGACTTCACTAAATGTTAAAAACAGGGAAATATGTTTCCATTTGAAAAGAATCAATGGAGTAAAATTTACCATATTTCGATGTTTGCACGTACTCGATGAAATAGCCCATAAAATCAATGCTGCCCTCGTCTTTCATCAATTTTAACAGATGATCTGCAGGAAAGAAAGATACGTTTGGTTATGAAGTACCAAATACGTTTGATTATACAGTAGTTTGTCATTACAACTATCTATTTTACAAAATATTCGTATTATCAAAGACCAATTCCCTTTTCAAATAAATGTTAACCCTCCTAGATTTGCAAGTGTTGTGGTCTTTTTATCCCCAATACTCAATAACTAAATAAACATCTTTCTACAGAATGCATGGATTATTTCAACCTTTAGAAAGATTTTATTGGTGTTTTCCTTAGAATACAATTCTTTGGAACGATTCTATTGTCCCATTGTACAGAATTGAATCCTTCGGAGATTTTCAAGCGTTTAATTTCAATACATAAATGATAATGGTAATTAATTAATGTCTCACTGGAGCATCACAATGGGCTATTGGCGAAGGTCCGAAAAAAAGGGGAAATCCGAAGACAATACCATATAATTTTGAACCACAGTTCGATGACGAGGTCATCACCTGAGATGACATCCCACTCTCCAAACTTCCACGCCAACGTGAGGACAGTTGAGACCACGACAGATTTAACTTGAACGAGCTTCCACGTACACGATGGTCTTTGGTTGGACCGAGGTTCAAAGTCGTAACCCTCCGATTGCTAATCTGCTACTCTTCCAACTGAGCTACCGCGGCCATCAACACATAAATGGGTACTTCATATATATAACAAAACCACAATAAGAAAATTGTAGACTTTTTGGAATATGAAAGTAGGATTTTGTTCGCATAATCAAGTTTCCACTTCATTCATATAATAGTTTTAAGTCTCTGTTACACTTCTCCACATCGGGACCGTCGTGGCTCAGTGGGTATGCCCACTGCGCTAGCAGCCTTCGAGTTGTAGGCGGCGCAGGTTCGATTCTTGTTAGGTGCATTCCTCCCTGGGTGTATTTCTCTCTTCTGTGTCACAGTAAAACTTTGTATGTGTCTATTACTTGATGTTGTATGTCTTGTGACTGCCGCAGCATGGCGGCCCTTGCGCCATAAAACCCCTAAAATCAACCAATCCATCTACACCGATATAAATAAATTTTCTTCGTAAATAGACACAAACTCTTTTGAATGATTCCGAATGTAATCACTAGGATGCAAAGTTCTTTTGACGTTAATGTCTTTAAAAATGAAACAGTACTTAGTACATGCATGAAAAGTCTTAGCATTACAACTCTGTCTTATGATTTCAAAACAAGAAACATCTATAAAAAAATATAGCGTAGGGTGTAGACAAAAGATGTCCATACCTGACATGACCTTCGAACCGAGTGCGCAGGCGCACAGAGGGGTCCGCAAAATATCGAAATTCTACGGTGCAGGGCGAGTTTTGGGCCCGTACAACTTTGGATTGCGTAGAGCGACGACTATGGAAATGGTGTCATTCAAAAGCTATCGAGCTACGCTACAATTAATATTTGACAACAATCATTCATGAGGAGAACTTGGTAATAATTTAGTAGAAATTAAATAAATATAAAATTTCATAATGCTCAAGTTTCGAATTATCAATATCAAACTGCACTTTGATAGTTCAAACTATAAATTGATTGTTGAATATTCACACTAAACAATCCCTCAAACTTCCTATGTGCGTGCTTCCTTTATTCCACAATCAGGCACAAGTATTCACGTCAAAACTGCGGTTTGTGTTCTCTACACAGCCTACCAATCTTTTTAATTCATGCAAGGCGTGGTGTATCAATTGGCCCCTCTGTTCCTCAAAGGGTTAAATGTAAGTTGAATGTCTCGTTGGATGCTGTGCAGAGGGAAAAATGCATTCAAGCGATATATCGTTACCCACAAATGTCAGGGATACATCTGGGCCCGTACGCATTCCAGGCTTCCCAGATCTTGTATACGATCTTCTCGGTACTGGAATAGATCCCCAGGAGTTTCTTATAGCTTCTTTTCATTTTGGAGGACACTTTCTGGAAGGAAAGAAACACGTCAAATATACCAGACAATCAGCATATCGTCGCCACTATTTCAGAGCCACAAAAGGTTGATCTAAACCAGGGGTCGGCAAACTTTTGAGACGCAAGAGCCAAACCTGTCCCTCACAACTCCGGGATCAAACCCAAAGGGAAAGATCGAGGACAACACCACGTAATTTTGACACTGTCGGATGACGAGGTCACACCTGAGCCGGCACCCCACTCTCCAAACTTTCACGCAACGCCAACGCGAGGACATTTGAAGACACGACAGGTTTAACGTTCATCCCCCACTCGGTCTTTGGTTGTACCGAGTTTCGACCTCGCAACCTTACAGTTGCCAATCCGCTGCTTTTCCAACAAGGAAGAGCATGAGTCCCCACGTACCGGGGGGTCGTGCACTTTAAATCTGTCGTGGCCTCAACTGTCCTCATGTTGGCGCGGCGTGGAAATTTGGAGGGTGGGGTGCCAGCTCAGGTGTTGACCTCGTTACCTGACCGTGGCTCAAAATTGCGAGGCGTGATTGGATCTTTATTCATTATTTGTCTTTATTATTTTCTTAATTCAACTACCTACCCGTGGACCACAAAACAGTTTGGGAAATATGCTCTAAAGTCTCGTAAGAGAGTTACCTTTCATGTTCAAGCGAGACGCAGGATGGGCTCGAACTGCAATCCCTCCACCACTGCCTTTGCTGAGTGGATATTGTTGAGCTTGTGGAGCCGCCGTGCGAGTAAGATGAAGTTTTCCACCACTGTGGCTCTGAGCTTCACGTTTGGAGCGCTCAGTACGGTTGGAACCCAGGTTCTTACCTGTTGAATAACAGAAAGGTTGTTCCAATGGAGTTTGTATGTACAGAGAAAAGTACGCGGAAAAAAGAACTACCCCTCATTATTCGATCATTGTTCAGAATAGAGAGAATTTAAAACCACCGTTCGATAGAAAATACCTTAAATTCATATGAGAAAAAAATTAGGTAACAGGCTATCTTCATATAAATTTTGCAAGAACTTCATGATTACTGAGGGGCTGCTGTAGTCTAGTTGGAAACAGCAACTGGAGGGTTGCGATTTCGAAACTCGATCCAACCAAAGACCGTTGTGTACGTGGGGATTGGTGCACGTTAAATGTGTTTTGGCCTCAAATTTCCTCACATTGGCTAAGTTTGGAGAGTGGGGTGCCAGCTCAGGTGTTCACGATCACGTCATCTGATCGTGATTCAAAATGGCGAGGTGTTGCCTTCTGATCTTTTTCTTCGGGATTGATTACGGGTGGTCGCCGATAGCCGGTTGTGTTGCTCCAGTGCGACATTATTCCGCCACCATGCTTCTTTGGGAGAAATAGTGTCTTTCACGATGCTTTTTCCTTGTTTCTCTTTTTGTTCACGAACATTAGTTACCGCTTTTAAAAGTTTTGATACAATTGAACTGATGCAATTTATTAACCTTCCTGGTGGGTTGCCTGACAAGGTGTTTCGTCATTTGCAAAACCACTAAGATCTAGAGGGACGAGATATCTCGTCATTTGCAAAACCACTCAGATCTAGAGGGACGAGATATCTCGTCATTTGCAAAACCACTAAGATCTAGAGGGACGAGATATCTCGTCATTTGCAAAATCACTAAGATCTAGAGGGACGAGATACCTTGTCATTAAGAAACTGAACAGAACCTGATCTTGTCTTCATCAAAAAATCGGCGATGTCTTGATGACGACATATTCTGTCATTAGCAAAATTTATCAGATCTTGATTGACGAGATATCCGTCGAAAACACTTGTTGAAATGCAATTAGTTTAAACATTTATTTTAATTTGAATGTAATTTTATGTAAATAAGATTTGAGTTCAGGTAAAGAGAGTCGTAAAACAAAAAAAATTGAAAAGGGCTGTCTGAAAAATCTACTCACAAAAGCAAATCCTTCCAGCATCTTGGAGATGTTGGGGATTGGTTGAAAATCTCACTCCAAAAAGTGTCGTTCCTCCTGAAACGTTGGAATCGCATTTAATTAAAAACAGACAGTAAATACTAAAAAAACCTTAGTCAGAATAATAGTCAATAATATAAAAGCTTTGAAAACTGAATAACGAGAGATACCAACAAAATTGTAAGGCCACGGTAGCTCAGTTGGAAGAGAGATGATTTAGCAACCGGAGGGTTGTGCGAGTTCGAAACTGTTAAACCACAGACCGACGTGTACGTGGGAGCGGGTGCACGTTGAATCTGACGTGGCATCAAATATCCCCTCGTTGGCGTGGTGTGTAAGTTTGGAGAGTTGGGTGCCAGCCAGTGTCGACCTCATCATCTGACCATGGCTCAGAAATACGAGGCATTGTCCTTGGATCTTTTCCTTCGGGATGGATCCCGGGCCGTCGCCAATAGCCAGTTGTGTTGCTCCAGTGCGACATTTACTAATTACCGATGACCACCAGTATCAGGACCAAAAGATCCTTTTCGGTCGTGATGATGATTAGGGGAGAAAAACGGATTCCAGCACGGTGGCGCAGAAGTGACGTCCCTTCCGGTATGACGTCACTGTGCCTCTGTGCTGGAACCCGCTTTCCTTCCCTACTGTGGTGGACGTATTGCGGAGAAGGAGCGACATTGAGATGACTGTTTAGAAGAAATTATCCGTAAGTATTTTTGCAAAAAAATCGCTTTCAAGAAATTCTCGGGGCCGTCGTGGCGCAGTGGGTATGCCCACTGTGCTAGCAACCTTCGAGTTGTAGGCGGCGCAGATTCGATTCCTGCCAGGTGCATTCCTCCGTGGGTGTATTTCTCTCTTCTGTGGCAGTAAAGCATTCAATGTCTGTGTGTCAATTACTTGATATTGTACGTCGTGTGTCACTTATTTGATATTGTATTGTGTCTACTCCAAGGGGCTCAAACCCCTTGTAGCCCCCTAATGCTTTTATGGTTGGGGTGGAGTTCCCTCAAGCAGGAGAGATAAATATTACAAATATAAAGATAATACGAGTAACTAAATATGTCAGATGACTCGATCTTAATTGTTACATAGTTTGACTTCTTTATCAGCGTCCTAGAGACCAGAGCGGCCGCCGTGGCTCAGAAGGTTTAGCCGTAAACGGCGCTGTCTAGAGGACGCTCTTTGCCAACAATTGTGCTGCGCAGCTCAAACCATCGTCATTCTAGTCATTGACTATGCAATAGTAGGACGCATCCTTACAGTAGTTCTGAGATAGCAGACATGCGTTTAACATATGGGGCAGCGAATGGAAACAGGCTATCCGCCTTGCGATTGTACAATGAATGCTTCCCAAACACACACTGAGTGATCTTTCCTCCCTTTCATTTTTACCCTCGGCTACCATTTTACTTTTTTCGTCCCTCATTGTGTTGTCTGTCTCGTGATTGGCGCAGCTTGGTCAAATATGGCCCTTGCGCCATAAAACCCGAAAACAACCAACCCAAATAGACGCGTGCTCCATCATCAAATGTTTATGCGTTAGCATGAGGCCATCGTTCTCTTCACGATGGCAGCGGTTTACAACACAGATGATGTAAAAGGAGATCGTTCGCAGTAAACAGTGTAAAGACTTCAGACTAAGATAGATGGCGCTCTTGCGCATGCCCAGAAGGACTTTGAGAAAGGAAAGAGTTGAGAACGAGTGTGGCGAGAGACGTGTGGGTTGTGTTTTTTGGAGAGTGATCGAGACTGTGTGAGATGTTTCGTTTTTGATATTTACTACCTTTATTATTTTGTGTTGTGTGTCGTGCCTGTACTGTGTCCTGTGAGTTCATTAAAATGGTTTGAACCAAAAAAAGGAGTATTCCTTGTGATGATAATTTAAAATTTTGAGCAAGTCAGTACAGACGACGAAGAAATGGTGGCAGCCGTTTGGATACGATCCTGGTATTGCTGATATCTCCAGTGCAAATTATTGGGTGAGTACCAGATTTCATTAGCAACAGTGCCTTTTTAATTGTAATTTGTAAAGTTTTGCATGTTGAGTTTTGGTTCATTGAAGAATCGTTGTTTTGGTTTCATGCAGTTTTGGTTTTGTAAAAGGCAGTTGTAATATGCAAAAATGCTCTCTTATTTTAACTAGGCTGATATAGTTAAAATTTTGTTTGGTAAAAGGAGTGATAATTTTGAAAAGTGTTCTTATTTTAACTAGGCTGATATAGTTAAAACTTTGTTTGGTGAAAGGTAGTTGTAATTTTGCAAGTGTTCTTATTTTAACTAGGCTGATATAGTTAAAATTTTGTTTGGTAAAATTGAGTGGTAATTTTGAAAAAGTGTTCTTATTTTAACTAGGTTGATATAGTTAAAATTTTGTCTGATTTTGAAAGGCAAATTTATTCTGTTGATTTGCAAAACTATTCTTATTTTAGCTAGACTGATATAGTTAAAATTTTGTTTGATTGTAAAAAAAAAAAAATTAGGACACTCATGTGGTATATAAAAAAGAATTTTCTGTTCTGAATGGTTAGAATTAGAACTATTCAAATGGTCAGTTTGAGTTTTGTTTTCTGAGAAAAGAGAATTATTTTAAAATTTTAAATTGAAATAGCCTAGTTTGTTTTGTGTTCTTTTGTATGATGCTATCTGATGACAATTGAAGTGTTGTTAAAATTTGATTTGATTCTGTTGTATGATTCAAAATAGAATTACAAATTTGGTGTAGAAGTATATAGTTTGAATTACAAGTATAATTCTTTTTGATGAGTGTTGTCAACAGCACCAAATGCCTAGAATTTTCAATATTTAGTGCGTCTTGGGTTATTTTGCTTTGGAAAATATTTTGTTATATTTCTGAATGAATCGGAAATTCATTTAAAAGAGTTTTGGAGTGTTTTGAAATTGTCATTTTCATTTGTTGCTCATTTAAATAACTAAGAAACCCCTTAGAATTGTTTATTTATTTTGCGGAATTTTGAATGTCTAACTAAGGAAATTTTTGTTAGTAATTTGAAATTGCTTTGTGTAACTAATTTGGCAAATGTGAGACCATTTTGTGTTCAGAAAAAGAACTCGAAAAAAAAAAATAATCTGAAAGTGTGGATTTGAATTATTCACTTCCTGTGTTTGTTGACGAAAAAAAAGAAAAGGAAAAGAATGATATTCTGTTTTATATTTTTGTGTGTGCATTTATGCTTCTGAGTGTGAATCAATTGTTCATAGAGAAAAGGGAATTCTTTTGAACTGAAAATACCTTTTCTTGATTAGACAGGAAAGTTGAGTTTATATTCTGAATTGTATTTTAATTGTAGTATTATTTTCAAAACAGCTGTTCTTTAGTTGAACTTTTCTTTAACTGTTTATTTTCTTCTCAATTTGAAAACATCTTTAAAAAAAGATATTGTTTTAATGAATGAAAATTTTAATTTGTTTATGTGTTCGAAAATTATTTCTATTGATTTTTGGTTGTTCGGTAAGAAAGTTGTAACGTAGAATTAGCGAATTTAATTCTTTGATAAAGTCTTGTGAATTCTGTTGGAATTTAATACCTTAATATAGGTTTTTGATAGTGTTTCCCCTGGCCCTTAATCATGGCATTTCTTGCAATTGGTAGAAAGCAGGACTTAATTGCTGTTGCGGAAGAAATTGGTGAGAAGGTACCAACTTCGTGCAAGGTTGCGGATATTAAACAAATAATTTTAAAAAGCCCAAATTTCGATCGGGAGGAGGTAACGATAATCATGGAACGAGTCATAAAAGATAGACTGGAAGAGGAAGAATTAGCTAGGCAAGAAGAAGAACGACAAGAGCGGGAAAGGGTCAGACAACATGAACTCGAAATTAAAAAACTAGAAATGGCTCAGAAGGAATTTCGCCGGTCTGAAGAGGAATCTGAAAATGGGGCGGATAGAAACAGAAAAATCCAACTTACCCAAATCACTCCCAAATTTGACGAAAAAGGGGATGAAATGGGATTGTATTTGATCAATTTCGAGAGGAAAGCAGAGATGGCTCGAGTGCCGAAGGAGGACTGGGTGGCTTATTTGCTGGCCGTTTTGCCAGCCGAGTTATCTAACATGCTTGCCCGAGAACCTCCTGAAGTGGCCAACAATTATGATGTTGTGAAAAATCTCATTCTGAAACGATACAAAATGAACGCTGAAAAATTGAAACAGTGTTTCTACAGACATCAGAAAACAGCAGAGAAAACATGGAGAAATTATGCTCATGAACTGTACAGCTACTTCACTGAATGGCTTGCTGAATTGGAAATTGAAACCTTTCAGCAACTAAAAGATTTAATCGTTGCCGAGCAATTGAAGTATCGTGTACCAGATCAAATCAAGGAGCATTTTCTTGACAAATGGATGAAGTTGAAGACACCTTTTGAATTGGCAGAAGTGATCGAGGAGTACGAAACCATCAGGCAGAGTTTCAGGAAGAAGGAATTTCCAAAGAAGTATGGCTATCAAGGTTCAAAGGGACATTTTAGTGGAAGTAGACCCAAAGTACCATTCAAGGATGACAAGAACAAACATCCGGTCAAAACCGAACCCGCAAGCAACGAAAACCGTAAAAGAGAGTTTGAAAAGAGAAGACAGCTCCGATGCTATGAATGCGGTTCGTTATCACATCTGAGACCCCAATGCCCAAAGCTCAAGAGATCTGAAGTAGTAGCTGCCAATGAAGTCTTTGGAAGACACGTGCCTGAGTTGATGTCTCCTTATACTAGTGCTGGGACAGTAAATGGAGCCCAAATGTCTATCTTGAGAGATACTGGTGCCAGCATCGATCTTATTCCCAGAAAATTTATCAAACCACATATGTACACAGGTGAGCATGTGTGGCTCGCTTCTCCATTAGTAGACAGCCCGGTCTGCTTGCCCATTGCAGAAGTTGATTTGAACTGCGAATTGGGACATGTCCTTACGAAAGCTGCTGTAAGAGACAGTTTTCTGGATCAAGAGCATTACCTACTAAGTAACAAAACCGTTGCTCTGATCGAGAGTATGAAAAAAGATAAGGAGCTGGAGATCCAAGTTATTAATGCAGTTCAGACGAGAGCTCAGAAAAGTCTTTTGACAGCCGAAGTTGAAGAGTATCCAGTTGAGTCGAGTCCTGGAGAAGAGAATGACAGTACCGTGTTAACAGAGGAAGACGGAGAGGTATTGCCTATGGCGGAAGAAGCCTCACTTCCAGATCTGATTAAAGCCTCACGGAATGATTTTGTCGAAGAGCAGCGCAGGAGTAAAGAGTTGAAACCACTTTTCCTAGAAGCTGAGAAGGAGTTAGAAAAAGAATCCAAGTATGCAGTCGTTAATCAAATGCTGTTCTATCTGAAAAGTGACAAGGATGGTACGCAGAGAAAACTGCTGATTGTTCCAGAGAAGTTTCGGGACCAATTAAAGAAACTTTCTCATGAAGGAACAGCGGCTCACTTAGGAGTGACCAAGACTAAAGATGCTCTTTTTAAAACTTTTTTTTGGCCGAATTGTTACAAAGATGTTGAAGAATTTGTCAGATCTTGTGACCAATGTCAGCGAGTCGGGAAACCTCGGGATAAGAAGAAGGCACCCATGAAGATCGTTCCTGTCATCTCGGAGATCTTCACAAAGATTAATGTGGATGCTTGTGGTCCTTTACCTACTACACCATCTGGAAACCGGTATCTCATCACTGCAATTTGCATGTCTTCCAAATATCCCGATGCAGTTCCTGTCCCAAATCTTAGTTCTTCAACCGTGGTCGATAGTTTCCTGCAAATCTTTAGTCGGATGGGTTTCCCGAGGGAGCTGCAAAGCGATCAAGGAACGTCGTTTACAAGTGCACTCACAACGGAGTTCCTGGAGAAATTTGGAGTTAAAGTAGTGCGAAGTTCCGTACATCATCCCCAGAGCAATCCTGTGGAGAGACTACATAGAACTTTGAAGAGAATTCTTCGAGTCCTGTGTCTGGAGTCAGGACCTGATTGGGAGAAAATCTTGCCTCATGCCCTGTTTGCTCTACGAGTTGTTACTCATGACAGTACTGGATATACTCCAGCTGAGCTGGTTCATGGACAGAATTTGAGGACTCCCATGACTCTACTGTACGAGAACTTGACGGAAAGCGAGGAAGAGAAGACTAGCGTAGTATCATATGTCTTCAAGCTACTAAACCGCATGAAAAGGTGTCAAGAATTAGCCGTCCAAAACATGGAGAACGCCAAAGACAAACAAAAACTATGGTATGATCGCAAGGCTGTGAAGCGTAAATTTTGTGAAGGCGACCTTGTGCTGGTTGTCGCTACATCTAGGCCTAACAAAATGGCAGTTCATTGGATCGGCCCAGGGAAAGTCGTTAAACAGCTTTCCGAAACCAACTACATTGTGCAGTTTCCAGAAAAAGACAAATCCCATGTGTACCATGTGAACATGCTCAAGCCATATTTCCAGAGACCCGAAAATGTGAATTTAATCTGTCTAAAAGAGATTAGGAACTGTGACAACGAGGAGGACATTCCAAGTCTCGAGCAGAAGCCTGAAGTCTCGGAAATGACACAAATTTGGCAAGACATAGAACAAAATGGTCGCTTGTCAGAAGATCAGAAGGAGCAGCTGAGAGAGTTGCTATCAAAATACTCTAGCTCATTCTCAAACCAGCCGGGGTGTACTGATCTTACTGAACATGACATTGAGCTTGAATCTGAGAGGCCCATCTGTGCCAAACCTTACAAGATGTCTCCACGCCAAACAGAAATTTTGAAGATGGAAGTGGAGAAGATGCTGTCGCTCAAAGTCATTGAGCCAGGAGAATCTGATTTTACTTCTCCTCTTATTCTGGTAGAAGTACCAGGAAAGGATGCAAGACCGTGCATCGACTATCGAAGACTCAACAAGGTCACTAGAACCCAGTACTTTCCTCTGCCAAACATTGAGCAGCTTGTTGAAAAAGTGTCAGCTGCCAAGTATATCACCGTTCTAGATTTGACCCGAGGTTATTGGCAAATACCTCTGAGTAAACGAGCCCAAAGATATTCAGCTTTTGTAAGCAGTTTTGGGACATTTCGACCGTTGAGATTGCCATTCGGTTTGAAAAATGCCCCTTATGATTTTAGTCGTTTGATGGCCGAACTGTTGAAAGACTGTGGAGAATTTGCATGCCCTTACTTGGATGATGTAGCCATCTATTCCCTAAGTTGGGAAGATCATTTACAACATTTGAAAACCGTCTTAGAAAAGATGAATGCAGCTCATCTGCACATCAAGCCTTCTAAGTGCCAGTTTGCTCGTGCGTACGTAAAGTATCTTGGGCACTTGGTTGGTCAGGGCCAGAGAACACCTGGAGAATTGAAGATCCAAACTGTAAAGGACTTTCCGACCCCTGCGACTAAGACGCAGATCCGATCTTTCTTAGGACTTGCGGGGTATTATCGAAAATACATTCCTGACTTTTCAGTCCTCTCAGCACCAATTACAGATCTGCTGAAAGGAAAAAATCGTCGTGCTGCTGTCATATGGACTGATGCTTGTCAAGAGGCGTTTGACAATTTAAAGAAACGGTTGTCGGAGAATCCGGTGTTGTACAGTCCAGATTTCTCGAGACAGTTTCTCGTCCAATGTGACGCGTCAAATCTTGGGATTGGCATCGTTTTGTCCCAAATTAATGACATTGGTGAGGAACATCCTGTCATGTACTTGAGTCGGAAGTTCTCAAATGCAGAACAAAAGTACAGTACCATCGAGAGAGAGTGCGCAGCTATCGTGTTCGCCATCCAAAAGCTGCGATGTTATTTGGATGGACACCAGAAGTTCATCATCCAGACGGACCATAATCCCCTTGTTTGGCTGGACAAAAATACGGGAACCAACCCTAGACTTTTACGTTGGGCTTTGATCCTGCAGCCATTCAATTATGAGGTTGTCCATAAGAGGGGGAAACAGCATCAAAATGCTGATTCATTAAGTCGCATCCCATAAACCTCATATCCTTTTATTTTATATTAGTAAGTTTATTGTTTATTTTGATATTTGTATTATGTGTGAAAATTTTAAATTTTTCTTATCATTAGTGTAAATTGTTTTCCTAAATTTTTAATAAGTATATAATTTTTTGTATAATATTTTTGAGTTCAAGGCACTGATTGCTATAATCTGGTACATGTGCAGTGTATTTTGTGTACTTGAACTCTTGAACTTTTCCAATGACTGCACCTATCTGGAGACTTTTTCAGGCAGTGGAGTCATCAAAACTTTTCCCTCATTCTTCGAGAAAAGTTTCCTCCTTGTGGGGAGGAGTTTATAAGTCTGTAAAGACTTCAGACTAAGATAGATGGCGCTCTTGCGCATGCCCAGAAGGACTTTGAGAAAGGAAAGAGTTGAGAACGAGTGTGGCGAGAGACGTGTGGGTTGTGTTTTTTGGAGAGTGATCGAGACTGTGTGAGATGTTTCGTTTTTGATATTTACTACCTTTATTATTTTGTGTTGTGTGTCGTGCCTGTACTGTGTCCTGTGAGTTCATTAAAATGGTTTGAACCAAAAAAAGGAGTATTCCTTGTGATGATAATTTAAAATTTTGAGCAAGTCAGTACAACAGCCATACTCATAGCCCTGCCATGGAAGAAGCTTAATAAACATGTTATATCTTACTTGTATTCCTTTATACTTTATTCTTCCTGTAACGCTAGCAACTCCGGGGGGCGTTTGCTCCACTGCGCTAGCAACCTTCGAGTTGTAGGCGGCGTAGGTTCGATTCTTGTCAGGTGCATTCCTCCCTGGATGTGTTTCTGTTTTCTGTGTCAGTAAAACTTTCATTGTGTGTGTCTGTCTATTACTTGATATTGTATGTCTTGTGTCTGGCGCAGCATGGCCAAATATGGCCCTTGCGCCATAAAACCCCAAAACCAACCAACCACCCGGGAGGGAGCGTTTGCGACTATGTGTTTCTATGTAAAATTGGTTTGCTTTGGTATTCCGGACCTACCTTTAAAGTTTGTCTTACACCTTTTGAATCCCCCTGTATGTTTGAAAAATTATTAAAAATCTTACTTTTATCCTTAGTTAGGATTGATTGCATGTGTACTGAATGCACACAGTAAGTTTCAAGAATTTTCGGAGCCGTGGTAGCCTAAATTAGTGCGTCCCAACCTTTTTTCTCTCCCGTACCCCTTGATAAATCTTTTCATTTATGAGTACTCTTCTCTCATAATCCTTCTCTCACCCATCGCTCTACGCAAAAAAGTTTGTTTTGTTGGGTAGTAATGTTCTTAGGTTAGCTAGCAAATTGATCAAACGACTCAAATTGATGATACTGATAGGCTTTTATTTTTGATTTTACAATTTTTAAAATAGCAACCTAACATCAAAACAAATAGCATTGTAGTAATTTTCAATCACATAAACTTATGATAAAAGTTCACAACAATTTTTCAACTTGATAGGCAAGTTTTCAAACGTTGCCTTCGAGAATTTCAATGCGATCCTTGAGCTTGTTTCATGGAGCTAAGTTTTTAAAATCAGGTTCAAATGAAGACAGATATAATCTCAAGTCAGGAGCCGCATCAAGCTTATTTCGATATTTATTTATATACGCATAAGACGAGAACGATCTTTCGACAGGCTGTGTCCGTGAAAGGTAATAAATATTTTATTGCTTTATAACTGAGTTCTTGGTACTCTTCTTTCACTGCTACCCAGAAATTAATGAGATTTCTTTTTTGAAATCAAATTGTAAAGAAGAATCAGTCGAAAGTTCGATCAACATTTCTTTTCCAGAAATTGATAATTTTTCGGCTTGTCGAAAGAACAATTCGTCGAATAGATTTGAAATCCAGTTATCTTCACTATTTCGCTTTGAGAAAAACTGTCTGAAGGACACCTTAAGTACTTTTAAGTGAGCTATTTTACTTCTTTTGACAATTTCCAGCTCGTTTTCAGATAAGAAACAAGTGTCTCAAAAACTTCACACTGGTCTTTTTCGATATAAGATTCCCAAATATTTCTTGATCATAGACTCGATTTTATCAGACACCTTAAAGACGGTTATAGAACTGTTCTGTAATCCCAAGTTGAGTTTATTTCTGAAAAAATATCAGATAAGTATGCAAGCTGTTGAAGCCACTCGCTTTCATGAAACTTAGAGCTCAACTGAAAAGGGTGGTCTTCAAAAAAGTTGAACTTCATGTTTCAATTCAAACAATCTGATGAGTACTTTTCCTCGTGAAAGCCACCTCACTTCAGTGTGCAAAAGTAATGTTTTGTGGAGGCTGTCCATCTCTTCACACAAAGATTTGAATAGTCTGGAGTTTGTTGAATTGGCCTTAATAAAATTAACAACTTTCACAGATTGATTGAGTACTTCCTTCACAATGAATGTGTCAGGGGTTTGGATGCTAGGCTTTGTCTGTGAATACAGCAATGGCTCCAAGCTACATGGGGAGCGACTTCTTTAATGCGTCCGCGTAAGAGCCAGACATAGATTTTCCACCATCCGAGCAAACACCACAGCAATTGGTCCAATCAATACCTTTTCACAGAAATAACCTTAAATTGCAGTAAATATTATCTCGCCTGTGCATCTTTCAGTGAGATGATAGCACAGTAAAAGATTTTCTTCAAACACGTTGTCATGCAAATATCTTGCAATGACAAGCAAAATTGCCAGATTGGAAACATCAGTGCTTTCATCCACCTGTATTGAAAAGAAGACTTTTTTATTTTTTCAATTACTGTAGATTCAATGTCGTAAGACATGTCGTTAATTCTTCGAGAAACTATTATTTGAGAAGGGAATATTGTTAATTTTTCGGACTTGGTCTTCACCGAACATACAACGAACAGCATCTTTGATACAAGGAGATATCAAATTTTCAGCGATTGTGTGATTTTACCGCTTTTAGCAATACGATAACTTATTCTGTACGATCCTTTAACCGCATTCTCATAAACTTTGCAGATAACACAAAAGATGTTAGATTAGGACCGTTTGATAGTCGCCGAAAAAACTAACGTCTTTATGTTTATAAATTGGATGCTTTGTCTCTCTAAATGGCGCATTAATAAAGATGGTTTCATGGCACCGTTCGACAAAATCTCTACACAAACAACGCACATGGTTTTTAGAGTCTTCATCTCCCGTTACTGAAAAAAAAATCCATATGACAAATATTCATCACAATATTTTTCTTTTTTCGACGAGCGCTTTTATTGTTCCCTTGCTTATTGCTCCCTTGCGCTTGTAAATCATCAGACTGTTCCAAAGTACTTGCAGCTTCCGATTCAGCGGGTTAAATTTCAATGCTATTTGCAGCTCTCATAATAGTACCTGTTTGCAACCACTTATCCATTTTGAGACACAAAACAGCATCAAGAGAAAGTCATTTAAAACATTAAAATAATAGCTAAACACTTCAAATTAAGCACTCATAAAAAAAGAACGAAGCTAGGCCTATTAATTCACGTTACTCAATTGGCGCCAAATTGAACACTAGAATGATGACCTGCTTTCAATCGCATTTAAATAAAAAATATCGATGCTGAAGCTCAGACGATTCGATATTTTTCTAAAGAATTACTAGAAACGAAAGAAACAACAAAAGAGAGGGGAGGGCACATGCGTAATCTCGTGATATGATTGGTGGTGGACGGGCAATGATCAATCAATTATTAGATTTACGCCTATTACTTTTTTCTTTTTTTAGCTGTTTTCCGCCATTACTAATATTATTTTCGCGTATCCCAACCGGACCGCCACGCACCCCCAGGAGTACGCGTACCCCAGGTTGGGAACCGCTGGCCTAGATGGAAGAACAACGGATTAGCAACCAGAGGCTTGCTAGTTCGAAACTAGGTCCAGTCAAAAACCCTCGTGTACACGGAGGCTGGTGCACGTTAAACCTGTCGTTGCCTCAAATATCCTCACGTTGGCGTGGTGTGGAAGTTTGGAGAGTGGGGTGCCAGCCAGGTGTTGTTCTCGTCATCTGACCGTGGTTCAAAGTTACGAGGAATTGTCCTTGGACCTTTCCCTTCGAGACTGATCCTGGACCGTCGACAATAGCCCGTTGTGTTGCTCCAGTGTGACGTTAATTAACTATCTACCTCAAGAATTTTTGTCTCACAAAATGGAACACGGTACATTTTTCATTTTAGCCCTTGTTCCTAACGAGGTACTATTCCAAACATTCATTTCAAGAATAAATCATAAAAATGAATAGCATTTGTTTCATAGTTAAATATTTACACAAGAGCTGGTTCATTTAAGGTGAGTTTTTACTTACGAAATTCGAGGATGCGTCTGTTTCGCTCACTGAGTCATCAGGTTGGTGGTGAAACTGAAAAAAGTAAAACTGTTCATACATTGACACTGACCCTTATTTGACTACGTTGCATTCGTTATTTCGATGAAATCGTAAAGTTTGCGGAATACCAATACGGGTGAAGTAGAAATGTGAGTCAAGTGTGAATAATTAAACTACGTGTTTCTCCCTTAAAGCACGGTAACTGTGAACTAAAACTCCTTTTTCTTTGAAACCTGTTGATTACCATTCAACCCCAAACTTCATTCTTACTTCTCTATTTGTCTTCCTTTTAGCACTGTTCTACATAACAGAAAATGGGTCAGAAAATAAGGCTAGTAAAAAATCTTTGTTCATTATTAGAAACACGAAATACTACTTTGAAAATATTACTGCTACCGTTATTTAATTTAACTCACTGATTAGAACAACATTGAAGTGGGGCTCATTTATAAAAATCATACTAATGAAGGGCCGCGGTAGCCCAGTTGGAAGAGTAACGGATTAGCAACCGGAAGGTTGGGAATCCGAAACTCGATCCATCGTGTACGCGGGGCCTTTGGCACGTTAAATCTGTCGTGGCCTCAAATGTCCTTACGTTGGCGTGGTGTGCAAGTTTGGAGAGTGGGGTGCTATCTCAGGGGTTGACCTCGTCATCTGACCGTAGTTCAAAATGAAGAGGTATTGCCCTCGAGATTGTCTCTTCGGGATTGATGGACTCTAATTTCCCGTTGAGTTGCTCCAGTACGACGTTAATTAACTACCTGCCTTAATAAATTAAAATACATTATTTTAATTCAATAAAAGTGATAAAATTAATTTAATATATCCTTAACTAAATGTTATAAACGTTCATATATAATTTAATTAAATGAAATTAACTTAAATATTTAGTTGTGTTAAATTATTGCTTTTGTAAAATTAGCTGTGGACCAAAATATACATATATATGAACAACTCTGCACCTATGGCACATAAAACGGGCTTTATGGCCTAGGCGAAATAATAATCTAACATGATCAGCATCAAAGGCAATATTCTAATTTCTGTTAATTAAATTAGACTTATAAACACTCAGACAAAGCTAAAGTAATTTGGTAATGGGCAATATCCCTAATTATCTTTTGCTGAATATATGAATATGAAGCACACTCGGGGATACTTACACATTATTTAATCCTTTCCAAAATCGCTTCCAAGCCATTTTCAATCTTCAAGGAAATCCAACAGCTCAAGTGAAGACTCAAGTTGTAAATTGAGCACTTCGACACACAAAGTGAATTCAAATCTCAAGAAATAGATCCAAATTCAAAATTAAATATCAGAAGTTCGCTTTTAAACACTAGCAGTTCAAAAACTTTTCATAAATGGGACGAAACAAAGCATCGGATTTATACTCTTTGGAAAACCATTGTTATACTTAGCCACGTAACAATGTTTAAAAGATTATTGCTTGAACATGAAATGGACTGTTTCGGAGAACATTGTTGCAGATCGTTTTTAAAGAGTAGTACAATGGTTTGCTTAGTAACAATGAATCAGTAACAGCATAGAAAAAAATGATTGATACAGTTGATATTCGGAATTTTTTAGTATTAAATGTAATTAAATAAAAACCCGAAAATAATTTATAATGAAAAAATATGTTATACAAAATATAATAACATTGAAACAACTTTCACTTTATATAATGAGCAAATGTAATTTTATACAAAGTATAATAAAATTTAAAAGAACTTTCTCTGCCTGTTTTTTAATTACACTTTGGATTAGTAGGTTCACATTTTCCAAGAAAAATATTTAAAAAAATTAAACTTTAAAAGGCAACTTAACTAAATGGAATTTTATAAGTGTATAAGTGTGTTTCATCAATGAATGAAAAAAAATACGCAATATTTTTTTATAAATGCTAAAACGCGCAATACTGTAAAGAGTTAAAATAATACATATATACCCGTTGAAAAGGGATCAAAACACTGAAACTAAAGATGTAAAGCTATTTCAAACGCTAATAGCTTCGTAACTAAGTAAACATTTTGATAGAGCTGGCACTAATTCAAAACATTCTTCAGCTCAATAGGTGATTATACTCCTGCTGTTCCAGATTACGAACACTAATTACCAAGTTAAACTGCACGTGAAATACAGAGACGTAACTAGGCTAGTTTCCACCCGGGGCAAGAACTCGCCTTGGCGCCCCCCCCCTTCCCGACCAACCAAACCAAAACCTTCCCTGACAACCACCTGATATCGCCCTACCACACATTAATTCCACTAGTCCAAATTTTTTATATTCAACTTAGATGGTAAATGCTTGATTTCAAAGGTAAATAGACTAATTTGCAGTAATTTCATTTTTAGAGTACAAGATAAAATACCTAATTAATTCTAAGATATTCCATTGACAAATAATCTAAGAGTAACATGTTTGGTATATTCTTTCACACTTATAATCGCTGCAAATGAAATGAAAAGGTTTTATCAAATGATATCGGGATATGTGTGGACTGAATCAAAATCAACAGACTGTTGCTTAAGGATAGGATATTTAATTACGATAAATACATAGGCTGTTCGGACATTTTTTGAACGATTTTGATGAGCTGTAAAAAATTGTATGCTACGAAATAATTTTATTTTCGCAGCAGTT
This sequence comes from Meta bourneti, assembly GCA_933210815.1. Classification (NCBI taxonomy): domain Eukaryota; kingdom Metazoa; phylum Arthropoda; class Arachnida; order Araneae; family Tetragnathidae; genus Meta; species Meta bourneti. The sequence goes on from OW119924.1 coordinate 12,151,459, forward strand.
AAATAGTTAAAGTATAATTTATAATCTGCTAACTCAGAGTTTTTTTTACTTTCAAAATTGCGCTTTTACATAAGCAATGGATGGAAGGCTGTTTCCGCTCTTCCCGAAGAGAATTATGCTTATTCGATTATTCAAAAACGCTGTAAAAGTCATGTTTTTTTATATCTAAAGGTACGATAAGTAATATTATTAATGAGAAAGGAAAAACGCCTAAAAGTGGAAAAACATTTCCAAATACGTATCCAAAAAGGAAAAGAATTTCTGAGAATATTTATAAAGTAAGATATCTCAGCTCGCCATCCTAGACTCTTAGGCGCAAGATGTCAACTTTAACGTGAGAACTTCAACGTGAGAAAAATCAACTCCCACATATTATCAAGATTCTATTTTATCCCCAATATTCAAAAAAGGAATACCACAGCTATACCTACAGTGCCAACAATCAGTAGAACTGCATCAGGATAAAGTAAGCAGCCCCACATCTAAATCCACTATTAAATTCTTGGAAAAAATAGAACAAGAAACTGGTATCAAGTCAATTAGACATTTTTCACAATCTCTTCATCTATTGACAAAATGTGAAAAAAATTTATTTAAACACAGCTTGAACTAAAACTTAACTTTTTCGGCTGCAAACATTTTTACAATGTCCTCAAAAAATAGCTTTGAAGCTAACTTGTGCTCTATTGATATGATGTTCAGGTTGGTTAGTCGTTGTTGTCCTGTTAAGTTTCTGAGGTAATTTTTTATGATCTTTAGTTTGCTAAAACTCCTTTCATTTGAGGCGACTGAGACTGGTATTGTGAGGAAAATTCTCAACTCTGTCGTTATGTTGGTGGACGCGTCTTCAAGTCCGTTCTTATATATTAACGTCAGACCTGATGGTGTAGCCGTTTTCATATTAGGGCTTAAATCCAAGGCATGATACTTTAAACTCTCCACTTCTATCCCCAGCTCTAGTCCCTGTCTAAATCTTCTTTATATGTGGTAGCTAACTCAATTGCCTGGTTCTTCAATTCTTCTCCATTCATTGTTTCAAACCGAGCTTCATTAAGGAAACCAAATAAACTATTCATGTTTTGAATGACTTCAAACCTTTGCCTCAGTTCATGCAGAATCCGATCTATTATTTTATAATCAATAATCTGAACTTTTTTCTTCTGAGAATTCATAACTTTCAACTTCGCCCTTCTCATCAAACGTCCGCTTCTTCCTCCTCCGTACTTCTTTAAAATGAGGATCTAGGTTACGCTTTCCTGCTATTTCTTCACACATTCTGCATTTAGCTCCTTTTATAGTTTTTGGTTTTTGTAGTCAACTAATAAGTTTTCCTCTTCATTTTTATCATACGTAAATATCTATAGAAAAAAAAATACTCGGCCAATTTAGCGCCCCCCCCCAATCCGGCGCCGGGGCACATGCCCCGTCTTTCCCCCTAGTTACGTCCCTAAATACAAATATATATTCCAAGTACGTGTTTAACTTAGAGAAGTACACTTAATTTAGGGACAAAATTGTCAGTCAATAATTGCAGTATCTAAATTAAGTATACAACCGTATTTAGTGCTGAAATTTGAGTTTAAAAGAGCAAAATTCGTATTAAAAGTAATCTACGATTTGAAATTTTGATAGGCACTATTTTCTTACAGAACATTACAAGAAACTTGTTCAATAAGTTTATAAATAAGCTAAAGAAAAGAAATTTTAAGGGAATCTGAAAAAACTAGTCACAAAATTGGGTATACACCTTTATTGGAACACATAAATTTGCCTTAATGTTGTGGCGCATTCATTTTCTGTAATTACAACTTCCAATTACTTGAAGATTTTTTTAGTGGTTTCCAGAAATTTTAAACCATTCTTGTGTTAAAACCACCTCCAAAATATTCCTTGCTTGAAATGTGGTGCTCTAAGACAACTTTTTACAACTGAGACCATGAATTTTCTAGACAAACAAATGAAAATCTCAGTCAAATGTGATATTAAAAATTGAAAACCTTCAGAACAATGACTAATTGTGATTTAAAAATCACGTTAATGTAAAAATGCTTCGCGCCAATGTAAACGATCGTCAATGGCCGTTTCTCTGGAGCAAGAATTCTCTGAGGCACGCGATTTTAAAGAAAAAAACCCAAGTTGCACATAATTGTTCTCAATATACAAAATGGGGTAAACATTCATTTCAATTATTTAACATAAAATATTACTCAAAACGGGAAAAAATATTGAAATTTCAATAAATCCTTTATTACAGAGTTGGGTACACATTTAACGTTAGTTCATAGCATTGCCAACTCAATGAAAAACTTTAAATAAAATATTAAACTGTATGACTGAGTAATTTCAACTTTTTGAGGTGGGTTTAAAAATATCTCCCCATGCATAAAAAGCTAAGAAAAAGGTGGGACAGATTTTAACTCACCTAACCCCAAAGAGTTAAATACTGTTGCTCTAGAATAGTGTTGCCACAGTTCTATTAAGCTTTTCCAGTTCTCGTGCAAAGGAGGGGAGCACTAGCGTCATTCTCTAGTGTGCTCGACAACTCAATCTATTTTTATATTGTACTATTTTTTTTTTGTTCTTGACATCACGTATTGTCTAATGTCCTGATTTTAATCTTTATAGACTTTTATATTTTGGACAAGATTTTAATCTATCAGATAGTCTGAGTCAGTCATCATGTTTACATGATCTCACCCTCTTTTTAAAATATGACTTTGGTAAACATGGGGATCGCGACCCCAGGATGACCAAGCAATTTTTCTCAATACTTTCTCCTCCCCATCCTTTCGTTTCACAATTAACATTGTATATCTTGTGTTTGGCGCAGCTTGTCCAAATATGGCCCTTGCGCCATTAAACCCCAAACCAATCAATCTTTTTAAAATATACTGGCTTTTACTTACAAATCTTTGTTTTGAGAAATACCAGTTTTAAAACTTCAATATTATCTTTATTGTTTTAAATTTTTACTTATTTTTAATCCTAGCGGTTCTAACCATTACGCCATGAAACACCAACATCAGGTATTATTGAAAAGGGTAGCCATTTCCAAATTTCCTCATTTATGCTGCACATTTCCGACCTATCACTTGAGTACATGAATCTCGTTGATCCTAAAGTGTAACGCTCAGGAAATCGGGAAATAAACCGACCGTAATTGAGGAAAAATGTGAGACAAATGTGTTGAGAAAATGAAATGCCATCCTTCTGCAACAACTACAGCAAACGTATAACTTCGAAGTAAAGGTGGAAAATATTTGTCATTGAAATTGTGTTCGGATAGTTTACAAAGTAACATTTCACAAATTGTCTGATTTCAAGCAAACAGAAAAATCTTGCTTTCCTCTAACTGATATGAAATTTCACACTGTATATACGCAGCACTTAGTATTTACAATTCGGGGTAGATAGGTAGAGTGGAATTAATGTCGCACTGGAGCAACACAAAGGGCTATTGGCGACAGTCCGGGATCCATCCCCAAGGGTTAGGTTAGGTTAGGTAGTTAATTAATGACGCACTGGAGCAACACAACGAGTTATCGGCGACAGTCTGGGATCAAACCCGAAGAGAAAGATCAAGGACAACGCCTCGTCATTTTGAACCTCGGTCAGATGACGAGAACAACTGAGCTGGCACCCCACTCTCCGAACTTCCACACTACGCCAACGTGAGGACATTATAGATTTGACGTGCACCAGCCCTCGTGTACACGACGGTGTTTGCCATCCCGAAAGGAAAGTTGTGAGGACAAAACCTCGTAATTTTAAACCAGTCATCATAAATGAATCGAAGGAAACAATAGAATATTTCATCTTCCAGAAATTTCCTCATTTTGTCTAGTGAAATATTGCATATTTTTAGGAACCCCTAAAACCTTGCTGCGGACCCTTGGACCTAACTTTGGCAACTAATCTAAGGTTTGGTAATAAGATTTTTATTTGAGATCGTTAATGGAAATGCTTTTGGATTTTCATGCTTTTAAAGATTTTTACTGAAAGTATCGAAAAGTACTTATGAAAGGTAGTTTGGTAAATCCGATATGGAAAGGAGAGGAGGGATGATTTGAGCTGAGAGAAGGATTTACCTCTCAACCACTACCCTATCTATAGCAACCTCTTTATACCTGCAGATTACATAAATTCGTTTTACTTTTCGAATCATTGTAACGACGTCAATTATCCAAACGACTGCATCTCCACGTCACCTCGAATACTCCCTCCCGAAATCAGAAAAATCTTTTTCCTTATTATCACTTTCCTGCAAGACGACGGTGAGAAGAGGAAGTTTTTATCTCTTCCCTGGGTGAACTTAGAACCGAAATCTGATCCCAAAATATTCGATAACTGGGTTTTGCGATTGCTGAAAGTGCACACAAGCACTCGGTGGAAATGTCGAAAAGTGATTTTGGTCAGAATGCTGAAATGAGCGTGTCGAAATTCTACGAAGGAAAATCTGTTCTAATCACTGGGTGCAGTGGATTTCTAGGTTCGGTGAGTACTTATAATTTCGTTGGATTATTACCAAAACTAGCAGATACCAGCAGTTTCTTAATTGTTTTTCTCTATTGATAGAATCTATTTATAATGAATACAAGCGTCAATAGCATATATATATATTTCTTACCCACAAATAAAATAAAAATATAAAGCAGCATTCTGTATACTTCCTGGTGTTGATTCCTATTTCCAATGCAAGTGCATGGCAAAACGTCCACACCTTAATCGTGTTATCACAATTAGCCTCTGAACGTTCAATGAATTGCATCACATTTAAGGACTACTTTTAGTCCTTGATATTCTTCAGGGATTTTTCTTGGTAGGAACTCTATAACATATAAGCCCTCAGTGGCACATCTTTAGGTGTGTACAGGTATCACAACCCCAAAGTATCCGAATGATCTGTCCTTCCTTCTGTTTTACCCTCACCTACCCTTCAACATTTTGCTTTTTTTTCCTACCTCGTCGTTGCCTTGTGTTTGGTGCAGATTGGCCAAATATGGCTCTTGCACCATAAAACCCCAAAACCAACCTACCAACTGCAACTTATAGTCCATTTAGTTAAAAATACATTCATTAGACATCAGTTAACTTTTCCTGATGTTATTAGCATTTCATACAATTATTACTGTGTATTTCACAGCTGCTAATACTCCTATAAGTTTACAATTGTGCTATTTTTAAACTCAAATTTTGTCTTTTATTTAAAGAAAACTCCTGTCATTTTGCTTATAAAATAAAGCCAAATAAAATAAAGTTCCTAAGTTGATCATCTGTTATGGTGATCCATTGAACATAATAGATTGTGTCTAGATATATAGTTTTCAAAATTTGCTTTTCAGTTTTAAACCCATAGGCGTAAGTCTCACAAATTCACACACACAAACAACTTTTTAAACTTTTGAGCTGTGCTTAGTGCTCGAAAACTAAGCACAATTCAAAAACGTATAAACTAAAGGACTATAACGTATTTAGGGTGTAACGTATAAAAACGTATAAAGGGTTAATGTAAACATAAATAATCTATGAACAAGCAATTTTTTTCTCAGTTGACGGTATAGGTGCATATTGCAACTCCTTAAATTCAGCTGACAGTTGCATACGCGTCCTCTTTTTTCTTGAAATCCTCAAGAAAATTGTTGACGTCATTTGTAGAGCAGGAACTGACTGTATTATAGGCTCCAAGTTGATTTTTTGTGAAGGGTAAAATTATTGGAAAATTGAACAGTCACATACAATAAAACTAGTCCTTTCTCTGACGAGATAGCATGAGTTACGTGGGTATGAATGAGTCTGTTCATCAACTCTCCTAGTGGTTCCCACGAGATATCTCGTCCATCAAGATCTTACAAATTTTGCTATTGACGAGACATCTCGTCATCACGATATTGACAATTCTTTAATGATCCGATCAAGGTCTGGTGAGTTTTTTTCTAATGACGAGATGCCTCGTCCATCAGAATCTGATCAGTTTTGCTAGAGACGATGCACCTCGTCGATACAACCACCAGGAGGGTTAAATCAGGGTACAAGTTTAATGTAAATAATGTGCTTCCATAATTGGGGTCTTGGCGCTGCTTCTGACCCCAAGTTTATCGATTGGTGCCGGAAACAACAGAAATGGTTATGTGTTGAGAAAACAAATTATCTCCTATGGTGATCACTACGATTTAGTGTATGGTAGCTTTTTCCTGGCATGCTTACAGCCTTTCTAGAAGTGAACTCATCTCAGGTCATCTACCTCCTCGCCAGAGTCGTATTATACAAAGCAGCCACAGGAATCACTATTTGAAAGATGCTTGAGATCTGGTGATATGGGCAAGATATCCAAGAAGCAAATAATAATATTGTTTCAGGTTTTATTAGAAACTTTGCTAAGATGTTTATAAAGCAAATGTTGCCATCACATTTTAATGCATATATTAGCTCTTGGGTCCAGAACTAATTTCTTTCGTTGAAGATAATAAACGTTTTCTTTAACACACAAAAACAAAAGAATTTATTTGAAAATACTTATCGGCTCGTCGAATACGTTCGACGTCATTCATTTTATACCTCACTCTCTACAGTATCGTATTTTTGCAAGCGTTTACATTCTTTTATTTTATCTTTCGCTGCTGCCATTTATTGACCCTAATAACAAACAGAAATTTGATTACACATATTTCTTCATTCGCGAACATCACCATAGCAATGTAGTGAACCTGTAAATTTAGCTTTTCATAAAGAGTGGTTAATTTCTTTTGTGTTTCAGGTTCTATTGGAAACTTTGCTAAGATGTTTATAAAGTAAATGTTGCCATCACATTTTAATGCATATATTAGCTCTTGGGTCCAGAACTAATTTCTTTCGTTGAAGATAATAAACGTTTTCTTTAACACACAAAAACAAAAGAATTTATTTGAAAATACTTATCGGCTCGTCGAATACGTTCGACGTCATTCATTTTATACCTCACTCTCTACAGTATCGTATTTTTGCAAGCGTTTACATTCTTTTATTTTATCTTTCGCTGCTGCCATTTATTGACCCTAATAACAAACAGAAATTTGATTACACATATTTCTTCATTCGCGAACATCACCATAGCAATGTAGTGAACCTGTAAATTTAGCTTTTCATAAAGAGTGGTTAATTTCTTTTGTGTTTCAGGTTCTATTGGAAACTTTGCTAAGATGTTTATAAAGTAAATGTTGCCATCACATTTTAATGCATATATTAGCTCTTGGGTTCAGAACTAATTTCTTTCGTTGAAGATAATAAACGTTTTCTTTAACACACAAAATCAAAAGAATTTATTTGAAAATACTTATCGGCTCGTCGAATACGTTCGACGTCATTCATTTTACATCTCACTCTCTACAGTATAATATTTTTGCAAGCGTTTACATTCTTTTATTTTATCTTTCGCTGCTGCCATTTATTGACCCTAATAACAAACAGAAATTTGATAACACATATTTCTTCATTCGTGAACATCACCATAGCAATGTAGTGAACCTGTAAATTTAACTTTTCATAAAGAGTGGTTAATTTCTTTTGTGTTTCAGGTTCTATTGGAAACTTTGTTAAGATGTACTCCTGGTATAAGTACTGTTTACATTCTTCTCCGTGGCAAGAAAGGAGAATCACCGGAAACAAGATTGAAATCAGTATTAAACAAAACGGTAAATTCAAATTATACCTACTTTACTCTAATGGGCTCCTCAGTTTGTTCTAAAACAGCAAAATATCTTACAATCATGATATATTTTTGCATCCTTTCATTAACAACTACTTTTTCAATAGTTAAAGCTTCGGCAACCCTTAAAACTTACAGCAGTCTTTGTAAGTTCAGAAAGTTGTATCGATTACCTTAACCTTTAAAGGCTAAGGTATTAACCGGTTAAGGTTGCCGAACCTATAACGATTACAAGACTGACTTATACCAAATGAAATCTCTCAAGTCAGAAGGGGGTTTTATCTTTATTTCCATTGAAATTAGAAAGCAGCAAATCACATATTTAAATAGAAAGGAAAGAATTTCGAAATTACTAGGAAGGACATGGCTGGTTAACTAAGTGGTGAGCTCGCATGCACTTGTACGTCATCAGAAAAAATAGGCGTGGCCAAACGACGGACGTAATATTCCCCAAACTTTAAACACAATTGTCTCGCAATACATTTTCCGATATTTGTTAATTTTTATTTTATTTGTCTGCATATTTAGGTTGCTATCATGATAGGAGGAAATTAGAATCAGCGTGCTTATTTCTTAATTTACGTTAAAATATTTAAAAGCACTTATCAAGGGCGAATGTTTGGGGAAATAAAGTGTTCTTGTGAATAACGGGCAATTACTGAAGTTTACACTTGTGAGGGGAATGTGTAAAGAACGGTTCTATTATATACGTAGATATATTTAAAAAATTTTACGTTTGAGAGATGCCAAATAAAAATTTTAGCACAAAATAATACATAGTTTCGAAGTTTTAACTGAGAAAATCTTTAAAGGAGAGATGTCCCACACATGACTATTTTCAAAAGGACTTATAGTCATAGTCTATTTCTAACTTACATTTTACGTTTTGAATCTCGTTTTTCTTTTGCTCGTCTTGTGTGTCTTAGGAAAACAATGAAAATGGACTCGGTATATGTACTTCATATCTCTTTTCATCAGCAGGAAGTTTTACAAAAATATTGCTATCAATACAATCGTTCCAATCATTTCTGCTAAGATTGTGTGATGACTATCTGTCTGACCATTGTTTAATGTAACTTGGTAAATAAACTACAAACATGCACCGTCTCATTTTCTTAACCTTCCTGGATGTTGTCTCGACGAGGTATCTCGTCGTTAGCAAAACTGACCAGATCTTGATGGACGAGATATTTCGTCATTAGAAGAAAACTGACCAGATATTGATCTCATCATAATCAAAATATTGGTAGAGATACCTCGTCATTACCAAAATTGGTCAGATCTTGATAGGCAAGATATCTCGTCCATCAAATATGAAAAACTGACCAGATCTTGATCTCGACATCATCAAAAATTGGCAATATCTTGATGACGAGATATCTCGTCATAAAATCGTCAGATCTTGATGGACGAGATATATCGTCATAAAAATGGTCAGATCTTGGTGGACGAGATATCTCGTCGAAACCTCTTGGACGGTTAAGGCACCACAGTACGAATCACTCTTCCATAATGTTAATTTGGATTTGCTTTTAACAGATTTTCAGCCATTTGAGAAAAACCCAACCAGAAGTCTTCGAGAAAGTCTGCATGGTGGCAGGAGACTTGGCAATACCTGCCTTAGGTTTGAGCGATAGTGACAGACAGAGATTGATTGAAGATGTGTCTATTGTGTACCACTGTGCAGCTTGCCTCAATTTCAACAAAAATCTTAAGTGAGCCCATTACCATTCTCAAATTATGAGGCTAAAGTGTTTAAATGAAATTTTTTCATTGCGTTCCCTTAATATTCAAGTATACAGTGTGTAGAAAAGTTCTAATTACAACTTTAACCATCTGAGAGGCTCATACGTCTATATCTGTTCTTCAACATGCGGTCTTCCTTATATGACTTCTAACACCAGTTTTAACCTCCTTGGTCAATGGAATCTTTCATATGATTCTTTCATTGGTTGGTGGTTTTGTGGAGCAAGGGCCATATTTGGCCATGCTGCGCCAGGCATAGGACATACAATATCAAGATTCTTTCATTGGAAATCTCGTAATGTTCAGAAAGTTGAGGAAGATTGGGAACACAAAATTAATGGGTTCATATGGATTTGGGTGACCATCAGTGCCTCTTGGATAAGCTACAGAGCACTGTTTGTTAGGTGACCAGTTTTCATAGCAATCCATGCGTCAACAGGCGTGCATGTAACCTTCATCACCAATAGAATCACTCCCAGGATACTTTCAACCAATAGAACGATGTTATTGATGTCATTATGTCCGTCGCTGGCGTGAGAGTAGGATACCAGCTCAGTGTCGACCTCGTCACCTCGACAGTGGTTCAAAATTACGAGGTGTTGTCCTCGAATCTTTCCCTTCGGGATGGATCCCGGAACGTCGCCAATGACCCGTTGTGTTGCTCCAGTGCGACGTTAATACCTACCTGCCAACCATTATGTGTATTGTGGGCAAAAGCGATTTTCACTACTCGGTAATCTCAGAGAGTTAAAGTTGGTACATGAAGTTTTGACGATTTTTATGAACCTAACTTATTTCAGATTTATTATTTTTTCTGTAAACTTGTAAAATGATACAAGAAGATTTTACAATAATTCTTAGCTGAGGAAATTTCCTTCATTCTGCATGAATGCCGCCCACTTAGCCAATTGAGGTCACTTTTAATACAACAGAAAATATCATGTTCAGTTCTAATTTCTAATGCATAGAAGTGTAGTTGATAAGAAAGTTTTAATTTAGTCGCAAGTGTGTTGTATGTTCCAAGAAATTATGCAATTTTTCTTTTTTCAGATATATACTTACACATAATGCTTTAGGGACGAAATACGTGTTAGATTTGTGCAAGGATATGGAAAAGTTAGAGGTTAGTAATTTAAATTTTTTGCAACCAAAATTTGTTTTGCGTGTATATATATATATATATATATATATATATATATATATATATATCTTATATTATATATATATATATATATATCGTATATATATATATATATATATATATATATATATATATCGTATCAGCAATTACTTTAATGACTTTTATGAATGAATTTATGTTTTTGCAAGAATAAAAATCAAAATATAGTCTCAACAAACGTTGTATGCAAATTGTGTATTCAGTCTTAAAATCAGTATAGTAATATTTATAATGAAAATATGGCATCAAAAATATTCTTTAATCATCTTTTTTAATTACTTGGGGATACATATTTGACACTGAGTGAACATGGAAAACATTCTTTTGATATTTCATTAGAAAAGGAAAATTAAACATATGATATATATGTATGCCAAGTACGTTCAATTGATATTAGGTATTGAAATATTTATGAATGCAGTTCAGCGCAAAAAAATATTTTGAATGTCGATGTTTCAAAAGATTATTTTCCTCTTTAGGTTAACTCTGATTGTCAAAAATAAATGGGGGGCAAAGTTAAATGTGCGCAGAATAAATGTTATCTCCTTATGTTAATATTTTTTATCCGATATGTTTAGGCGATGATTTACACGTCAACGATTGCATGCAATACTTATGTACCGAAGCTGAAAGAACAAGTCTACAAGATGCCGATTACTGCTCATCGAATCTTAGAATTCGTGGAGTAAGTTATTAATTTGGAATTTATTAGTTTTGCCGTCAAAAATTAGAAAATGTTTCGAAGTCATACTGCAAAGTTTTGCATACTTTTATGTTTATTGATTTGCATGCCTTTTACTCGTATATCTGTCGTTTTATGAAATAGCAATTTTTAATAGAAACTTTCTGCACTTCAAGTCTTACGAATGAATTCGTGTTTTATGTTATCCAGATTAACATAAGTTTGAAAGCTATATTTATTACGAGCAGTTTTCAAGGACATGGTAGGCTTGAAGAAATGCTTTTAGACTAATGTAATTTCTAAAGGTACAATATAAACGTACATTTGAACACACAAAAAATATATACACTTACATTAGAAATTTCTATATGCACTGCCATTTAGGAAGAAAGATTTTTAAGAGAAAACGAAACGGTGATCTCATTTATTCGACATTCTGATCATCGTAGGTCGTATTCTATGTACGAACTTAACTTTTTTGAAAGCGGGAGAAAATTCATAAGAATAGAAATATTCAGGATATTACAGTTATAAATCAAATCTTGGAAATCTATGTGCCTTTATTTCTAGAGACTACGGTCTTAGAAGATATTTGAAACGAAAGAAAATCTTGAGAAATAATATTAAGATATTGTCAGAGCATTGGTATTCAACCGCTGCTAGCATTTGATGTTGAGTGGTGATCCGAGCCTAATTTAATTTGGTGATGAAAATTCACTTTATTTGCTTTTTGAATGATCAGTTTCCGTTTGATTGTATTGAATAGTCGTAGATAAGCCTTTCGTTAGAATACATGGAGACGAACACTTTAAAAAAAAATAAACGCTTATTAAGAAAACGCTTATTATAAATAATTCAACCCGAGCAACGCCCGGTCATTCAGCTAGTAGTGTATAAAGGTACATCTGTTAATTAAGGTCTTCTTTCTAACAAGGTTCTCTGCGGCCTGTTAATTTCTATTTGGTGATGTGATCCTTAGAGAACTTCTCTTACTGCCAGACGGTCATCTGACGATCATTCAAAATTACGAGGGGTTGTCCTTGATCTTTCCCTTCATGATTGATCTCGGACCGTCGCGAATTGTCCGTTGTGTTGCTCCAGTGCGACGTTAATTACCTACATACCTATTTACCCTAATTGCCAGATCACCTCCACAGACATTTACCTTTACTGCATTGAATATTTTCCCTTGTAGGAACGGAGATGATGATGCCCTGGAGCAATTAGTCTCTAAATTCATCAAGAAATGGCCTAATTCTTACACTTTTAGTAAAAACGTTGGAGAGAATCTGGTTCGAGAATGTTATACAACTATACCTACCGCCATCATCCGGACATCTTTGATTGGACCTTGCTGGAAAGGAATACATCCAGTAAGTCAAACTTTTTCTGGTCTGTAGCTATTTTGATGGGACAAAACATCCACCATCATGTGGATCAAAATAAACAAGAGGAAAACTCGAGATAAAATCTGTTTTCTTTGAGCAGCGTTTCCGCTATTCGCTTTTATAATAAAGCACAGTTCTTGTAACATTTAAACTCGAGTTTTTCCTCTTGCTGCTTATTTTGGCCGAGAGGGACTATCGCAGTGGTCGATATCGATCCCCAGGTGGGTCGATATAACATTGTTATGGGTCGATAAAAAAAATCTAATCAGATATTGAAAATTTCGAATCTAACTTACAAGATAAACATTGAATCGTCAGTTGACCTTGAAGCTAAAACGCTTTTTAAAAATAGGTGTTCAAGTTACTTTTGGACGAACAGAAATGTTGTAGAAAAATATCCAAAACTTTCTGAAATGGTCTTTCTGAAATGGTTCTTTCTGATACTCCCTTTTGCATTTCCAAGCTCGTACATGGTTCAAGCTGGTTTCAGCCATGTTAATTCCATTTTAACAAAACAAAGAAATAAGCTAGATATAGAATTCCGTGGCGATTTAAGGCTGAAACTTACTAATTTTGAACCCGACATTGCTAATCTTGTCAAGAGTCGCCCTTCGTATTGACAACGTTAGTAAATTGTAGTATACTAAATTAATAAATCTTATTTTCATATATACAAGAAAGATTGTATTATTGTTATTTTGTTACCTAAATTAAATTTTATACATTATTTATCTCTCCTATCAAATAGGTAATGATACGAAGGACGCCCAAAACAAAAAGTATCCCTTTGACGTTATAAGGCAATATAATAACATTTACTATATCATACATACAATAAACCCTGTAACTACAAAATAAACAATATAAAAAATTCACATAATCGTCTTTTTGCTTGTCCTATTATAATTACTTAATATTAAAATAGAGGGGTTGATAAGGAAGTCAAGAAACTCTTGAATGGGTGCATGGTCAAAGAAGTTTGGCGACCCCTGGACTATCGAATCTGGGGATCCATTGTAGAAAGAAGTCTCACCACCCTCCCCGAAATAATACCATCCGTTCTATGATACGGACCATTTTCTACGCCGCCTTAGAAGAAAAATTCTGGATGCATAGCTGTCAACATGTATTCGTTAACCCTCCACATGGCTTCGACGAGATATCTCGTCCATCAAGATCTGACCAATGTTGTTTAAGACGAGTTACCTTGTCATCCAGAATGCCGATTGAATTCCGAATGATGAAGATATTGCCTTTTTTTTATGATGACGATATCAAGATCAGGTCGGTTTTTTTCTAATGGCGAGATATCTCGTCCATCAGATGTGGTCCGTTTTGCTAATGACGAAATACCTCGTGCAGACAACCAGTTGGAGGGTTAAGGGTTGAAAGGGTATATTTTATCTTCAGAAGTGAATAACAAATGGAGAATAAACCAATATTCGTCTTGTCTTTTTTATCTCTGCCTCTCAAACAAAAGACCGATTCAGTTTTGACATATATATATATATATATATATATATATATATATATATATAGATAGATAGATAGATATAGATAGATAGATAGATAGATATAGATATATATATAGATATATATAGATATATCTATAGATATATATATAGATAGATATATAGATATATATAGATATATAGATATATATATATATAGATATATATATATATATAGATATATATATATATAGATAGATAGATAGATATTATTTTGCTTACTTTTTTCTTTAATCACCTACTTTTCTTTTAACTTTCAATTTCCTTACAGGGCTACGTAGAAACAAATAGTGGACTTTTTGCATTTGGATCAGCTGTGAGTCTTGATATTTTATAACCTTCTCTGAATCAAATGTCTTTCCTCACTTTTTAAACAACTGATATATAATTTTAAAATAAATAAATAATCTCAAAATAAATAAATGCAACTTTATAAAAAACATGTTCCTCGAAATGTTTTTGCCTATTATTAGTATTTGATATTTGCTTCTTTTCAGATGGGAAAAGGATTTATAAGAGTAGTTCGTTGTGATCCTGATTTACCTATAGCTAATGTTCCAGTAGACATCGCTGCTAATGCTCATATAGTTACAGCTTGGGGTTTGGCAACTCAGAAGTAAACATTCTCTATTGACTATAAATTCTGGGTTTATCCGAAATTTAGTCAGTGTGCACAGCTATGTGCAAGGGAGAGGGAGTCTCGAAACATTTCACTGAAGTATTAGTCTTCAGTGAAACGTTTTATTAACATTCTTTTATTTTATTTTAGAGGAATGCGTAAAACTGTCTCATTACAAATTTCAACAGCAATTTTAAACTTCGGAAATATTTGACGACAATGAACTTTTAATCATTCAAAGCTAAATTCTGAGATAAATGAAACCTTAGACAGTTCAAAACAATTTAAGGCTAGACGAGGCGAGTTTTTTGGGGAGGGAGTGTGGCATGTAAGGTCGTAGAAATTTTAAGAAACATTTGTTTTAATTATAGTTTTTGTTAAAATAATTTTTTCCTTGAAAAATATTGAAACAAGGTATACCAAAACTTTTTATAAATACAGAAACGATAGTTCAAAGTTTACCATGTCGCCTTAAGGCGATTGAAATCACATGAAGAAAAAGCTTCCTCATTTCCTCTTTTGATAAGGTCGTGGAAGTTTTCTCTATGTTCTGAAGAATTTGGAGACTTAACCACCACAACTGCAAAGTTTAGAGATTCCGTAACCTTCCTCGTAAACAAGTACGAGTCTCGGCAATATTGGGTGTTTCCACATAGACCAACGTTCCACATCCGATCACGTGATTGCATGGTATTAGATGTTGACACACACGATCTAGTGGTTTCCTTGAGAATTAACTGTAGGAATCAATGTCTAATGCTACATAGACCATCATTCCATTTAAAATCTCAATGTTTGAAGAATGTGCCTCAATCATAGATCTACCTCCTCGTGTTTACCTTGGGCAAGGTATTTGACGACATGATTTATAGCATGAGGCATGCAACTCTATATTCAAGAATAGTTCATTGGAGCAGAGGGTCTATTTTTCATCAAATTAAGTTTTGCTCAAGCAATGAAAAATATCACTAAACTTTAAACAAGGAATAAGTTAATCGAACCGTTAGAAATTGGTTCAGGAACGATTTTTCGTATTTTCATTTAGAAACTTTCTATATTATTCAAGATAAAAGTTATTGTGAATATTATCAATACATTTATAATTTTATAAAATACAAATAACAGAGAGTAAAATACATTTTAATTTTTAGGTTATCTCCATTTCTTGTGGTTAATTGCGTGAGAGACATAGAGGATACAACTTTTAGATCATATTCTCGTGAAGTGAGTCATATGATCAAATACCATCCGATGCCCAGAGCCTTCTTAGAACCGTCCATTACGCTGTGCAAGAGCACAGCTGCCTACTGGGCAGTTTCCATGCTCGAGCATTACATCCCTGCTATAATCGTTGACTCAATGCTGCTCCTCACTGGAAAACAACCAAAGTAATGATCGCCGAAAATAAAGTGATTTATTGTCCTTTAAACCTCCAAGTGTTTCGACGAGATATCCCGTCCAAGATCTGGTCAATTTACTAAGGATGAGATATCTCGTCTAGACAAAACTGCTATATTACTCCAAAAGCACAATGAAGATCCAAGAAGGAAAACAAATTGTCCCCTGCCCAGAACTGGTGACAGTTTAGAACAGGTTAATACTATAGGGCAGTATTAGACTCGAAAATAAACCACCAAGAGGGTTAAAATGTATTCATTAGTGCCACAATAATTTCTTCATGAATTATTGTTCGTGGTATATTAATTCTTGTTTGCAATTTGTATTGACTGTATAGAAAACAATTCCTTGATCTAGTCTGACTCCGTCAGACTTGATTGGAGATTATTAACAACAACAACAGAAACTAGCAAAACGCAAATCTTTGCTAATGGCGCCTTTTAAGGAGTTCCCAGGATTTGAGTAAGAATTACGTGCCCCCTATCTTGTTTTGTGCTCTCCAGATTCTTGTGAGAGGAGAATATTATCGATTTGATCTTTTCTCTCTTTTGTGACCAGTAATAACATTGCAACATGAAAGGAAGGATTGGCTTTTAAGCATAGTATTCTAAAGACATGGAAACATTCGCTTCGCACCATAGCTTTGGGAAACACTTCTACGATATTGTGCTCAAATTGCTTAAAATTATAAAACATTTTTCCAAGAAAATCCTCAGAACTTTCAAAAAAATATTTATAAAATGGCGACCTAGCTACATTTCTAGCCATGAGGGGGCCCTAGGGGCCTAAGCCTCCCCCTGCGAAAGTGTTGGTTTCCTTTTTTACGATACTTCTATAAATTAAATACAAATACATAAGATACCCTATTTAGTAATATCGTTAAAAACTAGAATTGTTAAATTAATTAACAATTTATCAAATGAATCTTTCACTACTAGATGTCGAAGAATAGAGATTACGAATCTGATCTTATTCACTGACATAATTATCGTCACACCTACTCGCATACCTGAATGTCGCATAAACCTTCAAGAGAAAAGAGGAAATTTCTAGAAACAAGATTCTAGTAATTGCTTAGTGATTTTTATATCCTTGCAAATATTCGGTGAACGCAAATCACTGTAAACTGATTTCTGTACTCGCACCAACAAAATAGGTTCTTGTGATTACAGCAGATTATGAATCGACAGATGTATATCACACTCTTTATACACTTACAAAATCTGATTATTATACAAAATCTGATAAAAAAAACCCAGCTATAATACAAGAGGACCCTTTTAAAACCTGATAAGATAAACTTTGCATGAAACATTCACTTTTAATTTTGGGACTCCTTCCGAAATGAAATCCTGACTACACTCTAATAAATTAGAATTATTTTGTCAGTTAATAAGTTTCTGCTTTAAGCCGTCTATATACCTTTTGTCAACAACTATAATGCATTGACAAACATGGAAATATTTACAGGATGTATAAGGCATACAGGTTTTACGACAAAGCCTTCAACCTCTTCTCGTTCTTTTTCTTCAATCCTTTGCAGAGTGACAATAAGGTGTTCAGAAGCATCAGAGAAAACTACGAGGAAGAAGATAAAAAGGTAAAGTATATATGAGAAGTTTTCAAACTGTGTCGTGGCTCCGAAAGGACGTCATTGATGTCTGAGTAATCTCAGCTTCTGAGTTTCGTTTGAACTGCCTTTGGTTGTGAAACCAATGTCAGTTGAGATCAGGATAAGCCTATGCAGGAAGGTTCCGAAGGTTCTCACTGATGTCTGAGTAATTTCAACTTCTGAGTTTCGTTTGAGTTGCCTTTGGTTGCGTGAAATCAATGTCAGTTGAGATCAGGATAAGCCTATGCAGGAAGGTTCCGAAGGTTCTCACTGATGTCTGAGTAATTTCAACTTCTGAGTTTCGTTTGAGTTGCCTTTGGTTGCGTGAAATCAATGTCAGTTGAGATCAGGATAAGCCTATGCAGGATGAGGAGCTAGACTTAAAAAATTAAAGGACATTTAGGGGGTGATACATTTCGATTTAAATAAAAGACAAATCATGTAAAACAAGAATAACTCCGAAGGACAAATATTGACATTAACAATATATTTTTTATTTGCTTCTCTTTTCGTTCCGAACATTATCAACTGCTTAACTCTCCTGGCGGTTGCCTAGACGAAGTATCCCGCTATTTGCAAAACTGGCCAGATCTTGATGGACGAGATATCTCGTCAATAGAAGAAAACTGATCAGGTCTTGATCTTGTTATCATCAAAAAATCGGCAATACCTTTATGACGAGATATCTCGTCATTAACACAATTGGTCAGAAAGTGATGGATGAAATATCTCGTCAAAACCACTTGGAGGGTTAAGAGACTTTTTCAAAGTAAACTGATATAATTAATTTTAAAATGCGATTGGTTTAAATGTTTAATTTAATTAAAATGCGCGCAATTTATTCTAACACTATTAAAATGATAAAGGAGCCCCTAAAATTTGCTTTTACGAAGAACCGCAGACTAAAATTGTTTGAAAAAGGTTGTTATATATCGCACCCGGGCTATGATATCACCGTAACTAAAACAAAAATATAATTTTGAGTTTTATGTGTAGAAAGACTAGTCAAACTGCCATCCAATGAGTCTCAGTTATCTTCTACTGAAATCTACAGTTGTGATAGTTTTGCTGTATGCAGGAAGCATGTATTTACAGTCATCCTACACATAAAAGTATAAATTTCTTTTTTGAGTAGGTATTGCAACCGGGGTGCTATATGATATATCAGAGATTCGCACTTGATGTACACTGCTGGCCACCCAAATTGCAACACCAAGAAAGACAAGAGATATCACAACAAAATTTATTTTGTAGATAACATGTTGACCAAGTATCAAATGATTAAATTTATAGACTTCTGTGAAGTGTGGTTCCTGCCAAAATCAGTAGCCAGAGTAGCCGCCATTGTTGGAGATCACCGCTGCCACACGCCTCGGCATTGATTCAAAGAGACTTTGGATGTGTTCTTGGGGTACAGCAGACCAAGCAGCTTCCACACGTTGCCAAAGTTGATCTGGTGTGGCAGCTGGGGATGTATTCTGGGTCAATCGTTGAGCAACCATGGACCACATGTTTTCTATCGGCGAAAGATCCGGAGAGCGAGCTGGCCAGGGAAGCAATTCAATCTGGTGATTGACGAAGAACCCTTGGACAATGCGTGCCACATGTGGTCGCGCATTATCCTGTTGAAATATGGCTGTGGGCAAGCCCTGAAGGTAAGGAAGGACAACTGGCTCCAACACCTCGGAGATGTAGCGCTGGCTGTTTAAAGTACCGGCAATGCGTACTAGAGGAATGCGAGAGTGATATCCAATACCGCCCCATACCATAATACCCGGTGCAGGACCAGTGTGGCGGTGCATAACGCAGCTGTTCAGCATCCTCTCTCCACGGTGTCTCCAGACTCGAATCCGACCATCGTGGTGTTGCAGACAGAAGCGTGACTCGTCAGTAAAGACAATTTCATTCCATTCTGCCGTCCACATCCTTCTTTCATCGCACCATTGGCGGCGGAAACGTCTGTGGTTCTGCGTCAAGGGTAGACGAAGCAATGGACGTCTTGCGAACAGACCACTCTGATGTAAACGGCGTCGAATGGTACGCGCAGATACTGGATGATGCGGTACAGACTGAATGTGCTGTGCTATGGTTCGTGATGTGGCTGAGCGATCCGTCACTGCCATACGCACAATATGCCTGTCATCACGTGAAGTGGTGCACTGAGGTGGATGCGATCGAACACGTCGGTCCGTCGTACCCTCCTGCATCCAACGATCACATATCCGCATTACAGTTGTTTGGTTTCGTCCAACACGACTACCGATTTCCCTGAAAGATAATCCACAATCTCGGTGGGCCACTATCCTTCCTCTGTCGAACTCGGATACTTGATCAAAAGATGATCGCTGTTTTCTACGAGGCATAATTGATCGTTTTTTTGAAAAAACCACAAGAGAAACACAATTGCCGTACTTGAAATCGTCGAAATCTCCAAGCCTTAAATAGCGCTATGAAGTGGCGCCACAGGCGCGCGTGATGTGCGTCTGCGCTGAAATTCTAATCATTTGCATATCTCACCTCCGCTAATGCATGTTGTAAATTTCATATTATTTGCATGCTTCCTTCAGGGTGTTGCATTTACGGTGGCCAGCAGTGTATTTCTTGATTTTGAGCTCGAAACCACTATTTTCATTGTATCATTTTCCTTTCTTATGCACTTATTCTAAAATGGTTGTATCTTTTTCAAACATTTTTGTGTTATGATGAAGGCCCTCCTTATAAGGGAGGGTCTGGATACATGGTAGCAGGGCCTAAGAGGTCCCTGGAAATATGAAAAGTGTTCTGTACTATAATGGGCAATCTGTTTTCTAAGTTTAACATTTATAAATATTTTCATTTATTTTTTGTAAAACAAGTTGTAGTAGAGGAGGAAAACAGTGCAATTTCAGTCTAACAAAAGTACTTTCAGGTTGAGCGTTGTTGCACTTCTATATGTACTACTAATTTAATTAATGTTTGATTATTTAATTGAATTGGCAATATCCAAATGTTCATCGTAGATCATCCATCAAAGTGCGTGCTTAGCGTCATCTGGCTTGTTTGAAAAAGCGCGAGTTCAACACGTTTATCAGTCACCAATTTAGCAGAGGCATATAACTTCAGTCTACAAAAAAGTCTTTCATGATTGAAATTCGTTGCACTGCTATATATATTACTATATTGCAAGTTAATTTTTGTGGTGGTAGCTAAATTCATACACACACATAAATTCTGCAAATATGTAGAAGAATAGAAGAGAAAATTGTGCAAGGTAAACTTACTTGGAATACCTATCTCTATTTCATAAGGAGCCTGGAGTGAAAATTTGTGGAATTCCTGGTGTTCAGGTGTATATTAAATTTAAAGAGCACCATCTGATCACATGTGCAAATTAATTTTTGAATTTTGATACTTTTTAATTTTTTAGGAAGAAAGAAACGCAGTTGAGGCCTTGAAAATGGTTCATATATCCACTTAACATATTCATACAGGCATCATAACTGCGATTTGAGCATACTCTTATAAAATAAATGTTGCTGTCTTCAAATATCTGAAACAAATAACTTTACTAGCAATCTGCTTAAACGAGATGTAAATCTACATCATGTTTCAAAAACTTCCTGTTCATACTTCCTGTTACAGTTTCACAGTAGGGGTTCAAAGTCGTCACTACTAACACTAATGCTCGCCTGGTAGCGTCGACGCATGGATTGCCGTACAAACTGGCCAACTGGATATACCATAAACGTTAAGTACAAGTGGACAGCATTGCTATTGAGAGGAGCTTCAAAAAGTGTGACCAACATGTTGACTAATAGTCACGTCACTCTCTGTGAGAAATTGAATTGGTTGGCCTGTTTGGCATCTTATTGTCCCGTTTGGCGATATAACATCTAATGACAGGGTATATGTGTGAATGCACATTTCTATAGAGTGGCGACAAAATGGTGAAATAGCCAAAGTCTGCTATGTCGCGCGGATCCATCAGATGGCGAATCAATGGATGGTGTACCGGATGAGATGGAGTGATGAAAGTTACAAATGGTAGCGTAAAATAACTAAAACTGATATTCACCACTATAACATTTATTCGTACATCCTACTGCTATTATATACAAATTTACGAATATTTTGAGACAGAAGGGTTCGGCTGAGGTTAGGAACGAGCGTCCGCTCGCTTCTCGGTCTGAATCGCAACTCTCTGATTTTCTCAGCATTTCTTAGGCAACCTCTAAGGAAAAGTCCACTTGAAGTGGAATTTTGAGTGTAGTCAAGAGGCTTGATATTTATGAGATCATGAATGTCAGTATAACGTCCGATGAAGATGCTTTATGTGAGTACTTGGAAATTTATAACCGATGTAATGTCAGTTGAAGTGCTGTAAAAGTATTTCCCGGGTAAGTTATGGACAGATGGTTACTTGCGAAGAATTTTGTGATCTGCAATTTAGACAATTACAGAACTTGACGTTTTGATCAGAAAAGCTACCTTATTAGAGAGGGTTAAATGGGAAGTGATACAATGGGCGTCTTCTTCCATCCTGTGGACCAATCAGATGGTGAATATTCGTTTCCACTCAACAGAAGAAAGTAATGTAAGGGTCACGTTACTATTAGTTTTTGTCACATGATCATGGGCACATAAAAAGGTTACCATTGCTCACTCTACTTTTATATTTCCTCTATGGGCAATACCGAACAGCAAATCTTCAGCAAATCAGAAAATTCAGGTGGTGCTTGTAAATGTACATCCCCATGTGAATTCGCTTTAATTTTGTGTTTTAAACCCCCTTTAAAGTTTTTAAGGAAAGTTTTGAAACATCCTCTGCATAGTCGATTCACAAAATAGATTCACTACAATAGATTTTTGTAATACTTGCGAAGTTTATTCTTTAAATCTTTTGTGTGACGTTTCTTACAACATGTTTGTTTTTCGTATTCATAATTTTAATGGTCAATGCTTCAAAATGTTTCCAGGTGTTCTACTTAGACATCGAAAACTTCAATACGAAGGATATATTTGAATCAATCCCTCAAGGATCAAGTGAATATGATTGGTCCATAGACAAGAAATCGAAAAAAGAGAGGCGCCTGACAGTTTTCAAGTAATTAAATCTCTTGATTTTTAAAATGTAACTGATTATGTGAAGTGATGCACAGGGAGGAGTACTAGTGAGGGCGAAGATTTTAGTCTCAATTGAAACAATTTATTAGTACTATATTTCATGGAGTGTTCAGAGACGGGGCCCGGACACCCAATTTTGACCTTCTTGGCTAATATATAATAGTTCCTAAGAATTCTTTTACAAAGAAAGGACCATTAGAATCATACCAAAGGATTCTCTAAGTCTAAGGAAAGGACTAACAGAATTGTTCTTTAACTTGAATAGTTAGTAATTAAATTATTTGTTCAAAACAAAACTTTATCATTGAACTTTATTAACTGTTGATTTAATTCCAAATGTCTAAAGCAGAACCACCAATTGATGTGTTAAATTGTACCAATGACTCTTTTAGTTTTGTTTCAATTATTGATGCATCTGTTAGGAATTCTTTAACTATTCATATATACGCTACATTACACGATAATTTTAGCATTGATGTATGTCATGCATCTTCCTCTTTCTTTTTTAATTGATTTTAAATATTTTAAAAATAGGTTATTTGCGCCTTTAATTTGTCTGTGTCACTATCCTTTTTAACTAGCTCATTTAAACATTATTGTCTCAGCGATAATTGTCACTTCTCCACTGCCTAATAAAATATCAAAACCATGAAATACCTTCCCATGCTCTCTTCGATAACACCCTCAGCGTGTAGAAATACGGTGTAAAAATATTTTGTTGTTGCTAATATCCACGTCTGGCTCCAGCTAGACCAAATCCACAAGTCCATTCACCCGCACAAAGTCATACACCAAAAGAGGTTCAGAAAACAGATCGTCTCGGGGCAACTCCAGGCACTCGAGAATGTGTGCTGGGGAGGCCTGGTCATTTAAGGCAAAAAGGATGAATCTTGCGACCACAGCAAAAAGGGAGACACCTCAGATGGCCTCTGAAAAAGTGGGAGAGCGCTGTCTGAATAGGTCTGTCGCAATTGAGAGCAGATTTTCCGGGGCGATCACCAAGATACCAAGAGTGTACCGGGGGAACGATCCATGCCTTCTTATCAAGATTTCTTCTAATAGATAGAATATAAAAATTATAGAAAGACTATATAGAAAATATAATCCCTAAAATATTTTGTTCTGTCCATGACCACGATGATGAGCCGCTCAGAGACAAGCTACTTGTTTATCGTCATTTCAGTGTCGGACCCACGCGACCGTAAAACTAATTTCTTCAATAAAGGGATATATTTAAAACTTATTCACATCTCATGATATGAATAAGTTTTAATGTAGATAAGTTAATGTACTCTAAGAATGATATGTATGCATATAGATGCGCTGTTGGTACTGAAGGTATGGTATACTTTTTACAATCAAGTTACGTTTGAAGATTTTTATACGAAATTGTACGCATTTTGTTTTAAAATTTTGAAAGTATATTTGTCAATACATAAATTTTAGTTTAGAGCCAAAATTTTGTATGCAACTACTACTATATATTTGCTTATTCAAACTGTTTTGTGAATTATTTCATTTCAGACGCACCATTTTAATGAGGAGTATAAAGCTTGGTACATTAATTTGCCTGATGTTATTGATCTACCAAATTATAAAACTGTTCACAGCTATAATTTGAATTGCTGGCTTATTTTTCTGATGCTTCATATGATAATCTTTGGAATGCGATTTCTCTGGTGCAGATATTTTAAAAGTATATATGCCTAATAAAGCTTTTACTCAAAACCAAAGTGGTTTTTATTTCTTAACTTTAAAACCCCGACGTTTATTTCTAGTACGAACAAACGCCTTCTAAAATTTTCTGCGTCATCTTTGTGTTATATCTTCCGTTTCAGGACAAAAGGGGTTACGTCTTATTTTGGATGGACTCAAAGGACTCAAGTGCTTCACTCTGATTTAAAAAATAAAATATGCTTAAAATCAAAACTAAATGAATCTACGAACCCAAATTACATCTATTTGAATCGTGGCATGCTTCTTTTTCTTCCTGAATATTTGTGAGAAAGAGAAATATTCAAATTAAGATTCTGAGTAGTAATGGTAATGGTAATTATAGACTCACCTCCTCCTAACTCACCGAAAGGTTTAGAGCTTTTAGTAGGAGGAGGGAGAAGATTCCCGCTGCTCACGAAAGAGGCCAAGGGGACCCAACCCCCCAAAACAGTATTTATTATATCAAAATTAAAGGAACTACAACTGCAAACAGGGCCAGCAAAACAACAAAACCAAACGGAACATCCAAACACTTCAAAGAAACTCGAGACGACCACAAAAAACAGTCGGAGTCGAGCATATAGTGTACAACACTCATAGGTCTGTGCTCGACTCCCAATAAGCAGTTTTAACAGTTTAAAATAAAACCGTATAAAATCGACCTGAATCTAGTGGAACATTAAGTAAAGCCCACTCTCAGGACTACACTCAAATCCCTAAAAGTAATTTATAAAGAGGCTTATATAAAGACGCTGTACTGACTTGCTCAAAATTTTAATTACCATCACAAGGAATACTCCCTTTTTGGTTTAAACCATTTTAATGAACTCACAGACACAGTACAAACACGACACACAACATAAATAGAAAAGGTAGTATATATCAAAATCCACACATCTCAGTCTCGATCACTCTCCAAAAAACACAACCCACACGTCTCTCGCCACACTCGTTCTTAACTCTTTCCTTTCTCAAAGTCCTTCTGGGCATGCGCAAGGGCGCCATCTATCTTAGTCTGAAGTCTTTACAGACTTATAAACTTCTCCCCACAAGGAGGAAACTTTTCTCGAAGAATGAGGGAAAAGTTTTGATGACTCCACTGCCTGAAAAAGTCTCCAGATAGGTGGAGTCATTGGAAAAGTTCAAGAGTTCAAGTACACAAAATACACTGCACATGTACCAGATTATAGCAATCAGTGCCTTGAACTCAAAAATATTATACAAAAAATTATATACTTATTAAAAATTTAGGAAAACAATTTACACTAATGATAAGAAAAATTTAAAATTTTCACACATAATACAAATATCAAAATAAACAATAAACTTACTAATATAAAATAAAAGGATATGAGGTTTATGGGATGCGACTTAATGAATCAGCATTTTGATGCTGTTTCCCCCTCTTATGGACAACCTCATAATTGAATGGCTGCAGGATCAAAGCCCAACGTAAAAGTCTAGGGTTGGTTCCCGTATTTTTGTCCAGCCAAACAAGGGGATTATGGTCCGTCTGGATGATGAACTTCTGGTGTCCATCCAAATAACATCGCAGCTTTTGGATGGCGAACACGATAGCTGCGCACTCTCTCTCGATGGTACTGTACTTTTGTTCTGCATTTGAGAACTTCCGACTCAAGTACATGACAGGATGTTCCTCACCAATGTCATTAATTTGGGACAAAACGATGCCAATCCCAAGATTTGACGCGTCACATTGGACGAGAAACTGTCTCGAGAAATCTGGACTGTACAACACCGGATTCTCCGACAACCGTTTCTTTAAATTGTCAAACGCCTCTTGACAAGCATCAGTCCATATGACAGCAGCACGACGATTTTTTCCTTTCAGCAGATCTGTAATTGGTGCTGAGAGGACTGAAAAGTCAGGAATGTATTTTCGATAATACCCCGCAAGTCCTAAGAAAGATCGGATCTGCGTCTTAGTCGCAGGGGTCGGAAAGTCCTTTACAGTTTGGATCTTCAATTCTCCAGGTGTTCTCTGGCCCTGACCAACCAAGTGCCCAAGATACTTTACGTACGCACGAGCAAACTGGCACTTAGAAGGCTTGATGTGCAGATGAGCTGCATTCATCTTTTCTAAGACGGTTTTCAAATGTTGTAAATGATCTTCCCAACTTAGGGAATAGATGGCTACATCATCCAAGTAAGGGCATGCAAATTCTCCACAGTCTTTCAACAGTTCGGCCATCAAACGACTAAAGTCATAAGGGGCATTTTTCAAACCGAATGGCAATCTCAACGGTCGAAATGTCCCAAAACTGGTTACAAAAGCTGAATATCTTTGGGCTCGTTTACTCAGAGGTATTTGCCAATAACCTCGGGTCAAATCTAGAACGGTGATATACTTGGCAGCTGACACTTTTTCAACAAGCTGCTCAATGTTTGGCAGAGGAAAGTACTGGGTTCTAGTGACCTTGTTGAGTCTTCGATAGTCGATGCACGGTCTTGCATCCTTTCCTGGTACTTTTACCAGAATAAGAGGAGAAGTAAAATCAGATTCTCCTGGCTCAATGACTTTGAGCGACAGCATCTTCTCCACTTCCATCTTCAAAATTTCTGTTTGGCGTGGAGACATCTTGTAAGGTTTGGCACAGATGGGCCTCTCAGATTCAAGCTCAATGTCATGTTCAGTAAGATCAGTACACCCCGGCTGGTTTGAGAATGAGCTAGAGTATTTTGATAGCAACTCTCTCAGCTGCTCCTTCTGATCTTCTGACAAGCGACCATTTTGTTCTATGTCTTGCCAAATTTGTGTCATTTCCGAGACTTCAGGCTTCTGCTCGAGACTTGGAATGTCCTCCTCGTTGTCACAGTTCCTAATCTCTTTTAGACAGATTAAATTCACATTTTCGGGTCTCTGGAAATATGGCTTGAGCATGTTCACATGGTACACATGGGATTTGTCTTTTTCTGGAAACTGCACAATGTAGTTGGTTTCGGAAAGCTGTTTAACGACTTTCCCTGGGCCGATCCAATGAACTGCCATTTTGTTAGGCCTAGATGTAGCGACAACCAGCACAAGGTCGCCTTCACAAAATTTACGCTTCACAGCCTTGCGATCATACCATAGTTTTTGTTTGTCTTTGGCGTTCTCCATGTTTTGGACGGCTAATTCTTGACACCTTTTCATGCGGTTTAGTAGCTTGAAGACATATGATACTACGCTAGTCTTCTCTTCCTCGCTTTCCGTCAAGTTCTCGTACAGTAGAGTCATGGGAGTCCTCAAATTCTGTCCATGAACCAGCTCAGCTGGAGTATATCCAGTACTGTCATGAGTAACAACTCGTAGAGCAAACAGGGCATGAGGCAAGATTTTCTCCCAATCAGGTCCTGACTCCAGACACAGGACTCGAAGAATTCTCTTCAAAGTTCTATGTAGTCTCTCCACAGGATTGCTCTGGGGATGATGTACGGAACTTCGCACTACTTTAACTCCAAATTTCTCCAGGAACTCCGTTGTGAGTGCACTTGTAAACGACGTTCCTTGATCGCTTTGCAGCTCCCTCTGGAAACCCATCCGACTAAAGATTTGCAGGAAACTATCGACCACGGTTGAAGAACTAAGATTTGGGACAGGAACTGCATCGGGATATTTGGAAGACATGCAAATTGCAGTGATGAGATACCGGTTTCCAGATGGTGTAGTAGGTAAAGGACCACAAGCATCCACATTAATCTTTGTGAAGATCTCCGAGATGACAGGAACGATCTTCATGGGTGCCTTCTTCTTATCCCGAGGTTTCCCGACTCGCTGACATTGGTCACAAGATCTGACAAATTCTTCAACATCTTTGTAACAATTCGGCCAAAAAAAGTTTTAAAAAGAGCATCTTTAGTCTTGGTCACTCCTAAGTGAGCCGCTGTTCCTTCATGAGACAGTTTCTTTAATTGGTCCCGAAACTTCTCTGGAACAATCAGCAGTTTTCTCTGCGTACCATCCTTGTCACTTTTCAGATAGAACAGCATTTGATTAACGACTGCATACTTGGATTCTTTTTCTAACTCCTTCTCAGCTTCTAGGAAAAGTGGTTTCAACTCTTTACTCCTGCGCTGCTCTTCGACAAAATCATTCCGTGAGGCTTTAATCAGATCTGGAAGTGAGGCTTCTTCCGCCATAGGCAATACCTCTCCGTCTTCCTCTGTTAACACGGTACTGTCATTCTCTTCTCCAGGACTCGACTCAACTGGATACTCTTCAACTTCGGCTGTCAAAAGACTTTTCTGAGCTCTCGTCTGAACTGCATTAATAACTTGGATCTCCAGCTCCTTATCTTTTTTCATACTCTCGATCAGAGCAACGGTTTTGTTACTTAGTAGGTAATGCTCTTGATCCAGAAAACTGTCTCTTACAGCAGCTTTCGTAAGGACATGTCCCAATTCGCAGTTCAAATCAACTTCTGCAATGGGCAAGCAGACCGGGCTGTCTACTAATGGAGAAGCGAGCCACACATGCTCACCTGTGTACATATGTGGTTTGATAAATTTTCTGGGAATAAGATCGATGCTGGCACCAGTATCTCTCAAGATAGACATTTGGGCTCCATTTACTGTCCCAGCACTAGTATAAGGAGACATCAACTCAGGCACGTGTCTTCCAAAGACTTCATTGGCAGCTACTACTTCAGATCTCTTGAGCTTCGGGCATTGGGGTCTCAGATGTGATAACGAACCGCATTCATAGCATCGGAGCTGTCTTCTCTTTTCAAACTCTCTTTCACGGTTTTCGTTGCTTGCGGGTTCGGTTTTGACCGGATGTTTGTTCTTGTCATCCTTGAATGGTACTTTGGGTCTACTTCCACTAAAATGTCCCTTTGAACCTTGATAGCCATACTTCTTTGGAAATTCCTTCTTCCTGAAACTCTGCCTGATGGTTTCGTACTCCTCGATCACTTCTGCCAATTCAAAAGGTGTCTTCAACTTCATCCATTTGTCAAGAAAATGCTCCTTGATTTGATCTGGTACACGATACTTCAATTGCTCGGCAACGATTAAATCTTTTAGTTGCTGAAAGGTTTCAATTTCCAATTCAGCAAGCCATTCAGTGAAGTAGCTGTACAGTTCATGAGCATAATTTCTCCATGTTTTCTCTGCTGTTTTCGGATGTCTGTAGAAACACTGTTTCAATTTTTCAGCGTTCATTTTGTATCGTTTCAGAATGAGATCTTTCACAACATCATAATTGTTGGCCACTTCAGGAGGTTCTCGGGCAAGCATGTTAGATAACTCGGCTGGCAAAACGGCCAGCAAATAAGCCACCCAGTCCTCCTTCGGCACTCGAGCCATCTCTGCTTTCCTCTCGAAATTGATCAAATACAATCCCATTTCATCCCCTTTTTCGTCAAATTTGGGAGTGATTTGGGTAAGTTGGATTTTTCTGTTTCTATCCGCCCCATTTTCAGATTCTTCTTCAGACCGGCGAAATTCCTTCTGAGCCATTTCTAGTTTTTTAATTTCGAGTTCATGTTGTCTGACCCTTTCCCGCTCTTGTCGTTCTTCTTCTTGCCTAGCTAATTCTTCCTCACGAATTTTTTCTTGTCTAGCTAATTCTTCCTCACGAATTTTTTCTTGTCTAGCTAATTCTTCCTCTTCCAGTCTATCTTTTATGACTCGTTCCATGATTATCGTTACCTCCTCCCGATCGAAATTTGGGCTTTTTAAAATTATTTGTTTAATATCCGCAACCTTGCATGAAGTTGGTACCTTCTCACCAATTTCTTCCGCAACAGCAATTAAGTCCTGCTTTCTACCAATTGCAAGAAATGCCATGATTAAGGGCCAGGGGAAACACTATCAAAAACCTCTATTAAGGTATTAAATTCCAACAGAATTCACAAGACTTTATCAAAGAATTAAATTAGCTAATTCTACGTTACAACTTTCTTACCGAACAACCAAAAATCAATAGAAATAATTTTCGAACACATAAACAAATTAAAATTTTCATTCATTAAAACAATATCTTTTTTTTAAAGATGTTTTCAAATTGAGAAGAAAATAAACAGTTAAAGAAAAGTTCAACTAAAGAACAGCTGTTTTGAAAATAATACTACAATTAAAATACAATTCAGAATATAAACTCAACTTTCCTGTCTAATCAAGAAAAGGTATTTTCAGTTCAAAAGAATTCCCTTTTCTCTATGAACAATTGATTCACACTCAGAAGCATAAATGCACACACAAAAATATAAAACAGAATATCATTCTTTTCCTTTTCTTTTTTTTCGTCAACAAACACAGGAAGTGAATAATTCAAATCCACACTTTCAGATTATTTTTTTTTCGAGTTCTTTTTCTGAACACAAAATGGTCTCACATTTGCCAAATTAGTTACACAAAGCAATTTCAAATTACTAACAAAAATTTCCTTAAGTACACAAGTTAGACATTCAAAATTCCGCAAAATAAATAAACAATTCTAAGGGGTTTCTTAGTAATTTAAATGAGCAACAAATGAAAATGACAATTTCAAAACACTCCAAAACTCTTTTAAATGAATTTCCGATTCATTCAGAAATATAACAAAATATTTTCCAAAGCAAAATAACCCAAGACGCACTAAATATTGAAAATTCTAGGCATTTGGTGCTGTTGACAACACTCATCAAAAAGAATTATACTTGTAATTCAAACTATATACTTCTACACCAAATTTGTAATTCTATTTTGAATCATACAACAGAATCAAATCAAATTTTAACAACACTTCAATTGTCATCAGATAGCATCATACAAAAGAACACAAAACAAACTAGGCTATCTCAATTTAAAATTTTAAAATAATTCTCTTTTCTCAGAAAACAAAACTCAAACTGACCATTTGAATAGTTCTAATTCTAACCATTCAGAACAGAAAATTCTTTTTTATATACCACATGAGTGTCCTAAATTTTCTTTTTTTTTTTTTTACAATCAAACAAAATTTTAACTATATCAGTCTAGCTAAAATAAGAATAGTTTTGCAAATCAACAGAATAAATTTGCCTTTCAAAATCAGACAAAATTTTAACTATATCAACCTAGTTAAAATAAGAACACTTTTCAAAATTACCACTCCATTTTACCAAACAAAATTTTAACTATATCAGCCTAGTTAAAATAAGAACACTTGCAAAATTACAACTACCTTTCACCAAACAAAGTTTTAACTATATCAGCCTAGTTAAAATAAGAACACTTTTCAAAATTATCACTCCTTTTACCAAACAAAATTTTAACTATATCAGCCTAGTTAAAATAAGAGAGCATTTTTGCATATTACAACTGCCTTTTACAAAACCAAAACTGCATGAAACCAAAACAACGATTCTTCAATGAACCAAAACTCAACATGCAAAACTTTACAAATTACAATTAAAAAGGCACTGTTGCTAATGAAATCTGGTACTCACCCAATAATTTGCACTGGAGATATCAGCAATACCAGGATCGTATCCAAACGGCTGCCACCATTTCTTCGTAGTCTGTACTGACTTGCTCAAAATTTTAATTACCATCACAAGGAATACTCCCTTTTTGGTTTAAACCATTTTAATGAACTCACAGACACAGTACAAACACGACACACAACATAAATAGAAAAGGTAGTATATATCAAAATCCACACATCTCAGTCTCGATCACTCTCCAAAAAACACAACCCACACGTCTCTCGCCACACTCGTTCTTAACTCTTTCCTTTCTCAAAGTCCTTCTGGGCATGCGCAAGGGCGCCATCTATCTTAGTCTGAAGTCTTTACAACGCCCTAAATTTTTAAAAGTATATAAAAGAATAGGGCTAGACTCCGAGGAAAAATCTTGGAGGGTTTATAAAAGACACCCAACATTAACCGAGTCAGGAGTCAACTCCCGATTAAACAGGTCGGTGATAGGCTTATAAAAGGCGCCCAAGTAAAAATGAAAAGAAATACACACAGAATTATAAATACAAATATTAACAAACACACAACAGACACAATTATAAAACCGCTAAAATTGAGATGTCCTACACAGTAGGACAGCCCAACTAATGAATTATGAATATAAATATGAAATATGTAATAAATAGGGTGAAAAATGAGCACAGTGAAAAATGGATAGAATAATGAAGCAGGTGGCTATTCATGTCAATATATAAAAATTAAAATTAGGCCGGGACCTAGCCCTAGGCCTATTACAATAAAAGTTCCAATTTTCAATTGTGGGGCGTGGTGACCCGATCCGCCACCTCACCGGCAGCCACAACACACCGGGAAATCCTATATAAGGAAATATTATTTTTAAGGAACCCACAAAGCCACTCATGTTTATAATCCAGGCCTGGGGCCTTAATATGAAAATTCGCGGTGTGAGGGCAGCCGAAGAGGTAGTGGTCGGCGTCACCAACCTCCCCACAAGTGCAAATATCCGTATGTTTTATCTTGAATCTGCAGAGGTACGAAAGGAATGGACCATGTCCGGTCAAAAACCAAACAAGCCGACGATCCGATATGAGAGTATTAAAAGAAACCCTAGGGTTGAAGTCCCGGAACCTAAATCCGGATGTCAAACTATCAAAGTGGGCCTGCCACTCTCAAGTGTATAAGTCTTGAGAATTTTTTTAATATAAGATAGGTGGCGCCTGGACATTCAACACCTCACCATCGGTCGCCGCCTGCTTGGCGTAGAGGTCAGCAGTCTCATTGCCTATATCCCCCACGTGAGCCCGAACCCAGCTCAGGCCAATGGAATTGATGGAAGGAATATCGTTTTTGATTTGGAGTAAATAGGAAGACTTGCTATTGGCTGATGCTAAGGCCTGAATTGTGCTTAGGCTATCGCTGAAAATATTTATTTTTTTATTGTTCTTGATCGCCCATTTAATTGCCAAATAGATGGCGGTCAATTCCGCCTGGAAGACCGAGTTAAAATTTTGAAGTTTAAGTTTTTGGGCTTCGATCAAGTTTTTACCCTCAAATATACACACCGCGGCCCCGATATCGTCATCGATACCCGAGTCGTCGGTGTATATATCGAAGTCAGAATTTGGAATAGTGGGTGGAAATTTTTGAATAATGGTCTTCGAATTTACCGTTAGCGTTTGTCTATTGTAATCAATGTCTACCAGCGACAGCTGCAACTGGGTGTCGGGTTGCCGCTTTCTGATAATATATTTTTTGTAGAGTGACAACAAAGTCAGGTGGAGCGGGGGGACCCCACATATAACTGGTAATGGTAATTAAATAACGTCGCACTGGAACAACACAACGGGATCAATCCCCGAGGACAACACCAAGTAATTTTGAACCACGGCCAGATGACGAGGTCAACACCTGAGCTGGCACCCCACTCTCCAACCTTACACATCACACCGACGTGAGTACATTTGACAGATTTAACATACAACAGCCCCCGTGTACACGATAAGATTCTGAGAAGTAGTCAATTTGACTTAACCCCTTTCACCCTGACATGGAAAATATTAAAGTGCGATTACTAAAAGTGTCAAATAAGATAATGAATTTATTTGTCAATTTGAAAAATGTGTACCAAATTCAGAAATAAGTACCATAATAAAAATGTAGCTATACTTGAGGTCAATTGTACTAGGTCAAAAAAAGTGTTTATACTGCAGAGTGCTTCCTTCCACCACAAACACATAGTTCCTGAAACGCTACAAATTTATCTCAGAATAAATGAATGAAATTTTGCATGCAATTTGAAACAACGGAATGCTCATTTTACAATTAAATGCTTTGCTGTTTTTATTTTGTTGTTTTAGTTTATTGGATATTACATCGTAATTTCTTCAACTTATAATATGTCAGCATCATCAGCACGTCCAGAGGATGGTAAGTAGGTAGTTGAATTAACGTCGCATTGGAGCAGTACAACGGTATATTGGCGACGGTCCGGGATCCATCCCGAAGGGAAAGATCCAAGGGCATCGCCTCGTCATTTTAAACCACTGTCAGATGACGAGGTCAACACCTGAGCTGGCACCCCACTCTCCAAACTTCTATCCAAGGGGAGGAGGAGCTCGTTTGCTTTTATTTTATAATAACCCTAAGGGCGAAACCGAAAGAAACAAAATATCATCTTGGCGGACAATTTTCCCTGTAATTTTATTGTCGCCTTTTGTTTCAGCCGGCCTAAGGGTCAGGAGTGCAGCCCGTTAAGGACCGGAAGACTTGTTCCATTCGCGACAATGTAAGAGTCAGAGTCCACACGATCATAGATCTTCAAAGTTTATTGATTAGGTAAAAGCATACGAGCATAAAAACTATCAACTCACCAAATTCATCGTTTAAGCGATAATTGCACCAAATATGGAAATTCCGATAACCAAGCTCCCTCTCTTATGTGCTCTTCTGCTTGATGTACTTTCCAAATCAGCAAATCAGAACAGATCATTTATGCTCGTGAACTGTTTGCCTATTTGAAACGTATTCTGAATGATTAAGTTGACCTCCAGTATAGGAAATATATACCCAAAATGCATAGTTTGTGACAGTCTTTTAATTTTAAATAATAATTCAAGACTCGATGAATTTTATATCCATAAAGAATTTATTAAAAGTAATGTTTGATTAAGAATGCAGAGAATCAAGGAAACTATTAAACGAAATATTTTTGTATTATATTTTTATTCTTTTCCAGCAAAATAAAGAAGTTTTCATTTCTGTAATGCATGCTTCCAAGCATTATTTCTTTCAAATAGCCAAAAATAACCACACAGCGACAAATCATTACAGTGGTACCTTGAAATACGTGTTTAATTCAATCCATGGCCGAGCTCTTTAAGTCAAAATGCTCGTTTCTCAAATCAATTTTCCCCATTGAAATTAATTGAAATGAGATTAAATCGTACAAGCCCCCAAAAAACCACTCCAGTTTTCTTTATAATAATGTATTTATAATGAACAAGTATTGTAGCTGGAGTTATAGCCTTTATCGAGTCCTGCGTCAGAATAGTGCATATCGTAGAAGTATGCGATCGTACTGCGTTGCCAAGTCTATTACTCTTACGCCTTGCTCATGTTTGTCTATTATCTCACTCTTTAATTCCATGGATATTATGTTTTTCCTTTTCTCACCACTGTTCTTTACACTCACCTTCTTTAGACTCATGGTTATACGAAAAAAAATTAGCTAAATAACTGTACATACACCCCGTTTTTCCGTTTTCAGAATTAACGCGCATCTGGTCAGAGAAAAGAAAAATGAAAAAAAAAAAAAAAAAAGGGACTCGGGCCTCCCGATGGCAGTTGACAGTAAATATAAAACCAAATTAAGAAATTGCTTGATTTTGTGACAGATACGTTAACTGTCATCAGGTGAGGTAAACATGTGAACTGAACAACGTGCAAGACTTGGGAATCTAAGCGGAGTGGTAATTGTGACGTCACCGAAGTAGGCTCGTATCTCAAACTGGCTCGTAACTCAAGGCTAAAAACTGACCTAGTGACGGCTCGTATCTCAAAAAACTCGTATGTTGGGGCACTCGTAACTCAAGGTACCAAAGTATTACTTCGTAGTGAATATCTTTAAACTCAGAAACATGACTGCTTTGTAGCATAAAAGAGGGTTTTTCAATGTAAGCATAAACAAATCACCAGAAAAAACTTTTCTACTGGTTGGGATATAATCTTATTTATAATCACTTTGACAATGTCTGGCGGAAATTTTTACTACTCATTCCATGGCTTGCTGAATTAGCATTCGGGTATAAGATGACAAGTTAAGAAATAGGAATTACGTATAACCGCCAGAGCAACAACCCTCTCAAAAACAGGGCCGGATGTTGATGACCTAAAATTGCTCTTTAAAAATTTGTAAAATCACACATTTTTAAAAAAATCCTAAATATATTTAAAGCGATAAAAAATTCCATTGAACCCTCCAAATGGTTTCGACTAGCTATCTCGTTTATTAAGATCCAACCAGCATCAAGATATTACCTATTTTTTGAGACGATGAGATCAAGATCTGGTCTGTCTTCTTTTAACGACGAGATGCCTCATCCATCAATATCTGGAATCTGTCGTAGCCTCAAATGTCCCATGTTGGCGTGGTGTGGGAGTTTGGACACTAGGGTGCCAGCTCAGGTGTGATCTCGTCATCTGACCGTGGTTCAAACTTACGTGGTGTTGTCCTCGGATTTTTCCAGGATTGATTCCGGACTATCGTCAATAGTTCGGTGTGTTGCTCTAGCGCTACGTTAATTAAAATGCCTACCTACTAACAATATCTGGTCAGTTTTATAATTGACGCGACACTTATTCTAAAAGGAAGATTAAAAATTAAAAGTTATACTTAATTTGAAGGAAACAATTTTCTGAAATGGTTTGCGCTGCATTTTTTTCGAGGAAGAACTACAAATTAAATTCAAACTTAGACATTCATGAACTAAATTCCGTTTTCGTTTATACGATGCACTATGAGATGTTTCTTCAATGTAAGCTAAAAGAAACTACCAGAGAAGAAAAAATACTTCAATTAAGTGTTAATTTAACAATAAATGTTTTTTAACATGAATACGTCCTGAAAATCGGTATGGAGGTCATTGGCAGAAAGTTGAGCGTCACGAAAGGTGTTGATATCTCAAAGCCCCATAACTCCAGGGGAATCAGCCTATGGCGATAAATGACCTACCATCGTGTAGAGGAGGGTAGGCCGCGTCGACCACTAATCCACTCCCCCTCTGACCTTTCTACCGCGTGGAGAAGGAAATTATTCACTTTTCGGGAAACGCTGGCCTGTTTATCCGCTGTAACTTCAGTTCTAATCTACGGGTCGTGGCGAGTGCGTGCTTGAATTGAAGAGAACAAGTTCTACAATTCCATTTGACTAGTTGATAGTTTAAACCATTTGTTTGAAAATTGTGTCCAGTGGAAAGTGACAATTTGTCGAAGATTTCACTATGAAGCCAAAATATCACACTAAATTTCAATTGCGGCATAGGAAACGTAATCATGTTGAAAGAGCAATTCAAGACTAACAAAATGATACCAAGAAGTCTAAACCTATGACAAGCGCTTAGAGATCCAGAGCTTACAGAAGACGCAAGGAGCAGGCGATTATAAAACTAGCTGCCACCACTCTTGGAAACACCACCATCGACCTTACCTTTGTCAGGAACATCAGCATCGACACCATACCGTTTGTCTCGTACTTTAGCTATCACATACCAATCATCCATAAGGTCGCCATAGAATAAGCATTGCCCACACTCTAACACCACTGTTATGTATCCACCAAAACTGGCTAAACAAATACCCGCCGTCTTCATTTCACCAGCGACCCAGGTATTCACGAACCAAACCTTACAGTGGGAACTATGCCAACCCGCAGTCTTTTTTAAATCAGATGATGAGTTATAATACGTTTAAAAAAGAACGATTTTATTGGTTACAACCTTGAGAAATTAACTTGGAGGAACAAAATTTTTGTTCTTTGCAGTTTTAGGAATATTTGGGAGTACCCACTTTACATAGGGATGGATGTTCCTGATTGGAGTTTATTCCTCTAATTAGAAACATCCATATTAAGGTAGAGTCTGAAAATTCACTTCATTTAACAGCCGTGTTAATGATACCAGTTTGAGAAACGCTGATCATATCTGTTTCACTGTCTGTACCAGAACAAGTCACACTGATTTTATTTTTCTTTTAGTTTATTTATAACAATGAAATATATGTATATAGTGCATGCTGTGTGTGTCTAAATAAAAATTTATTTTTAATTCCTCTTTTGCATGCATTTTGTTGCTTGAATGATTTGTAGGTGAACCTTAGTTTTAAGTAATTTTTTCTAAAAATAAACGAAGTATATATTTGAAATTTGCTTCCTTGAAATCTTTCCGGTAAAATTACTGTTTCTGTTTCAATGGAAGTGTACTAATATCTCCACAAAATGTTGTGAGCAGGCCGGATACAGTGAAGAAATACACTCAAGCATCAAGGTTCTTAAAGACATTCTACTTTATTAGCATTAATATAAATATTTACAAGATATATACAAGTCTTGAGACTTACAAAATAAGCGGCCAAGCTCTACGCATTGCGTTCTGAGATCTTAAAATTCTAGAAATGATTACGTAAACAAATTGTATGCGGCGGAAAGAGAAGTTATGGTGCTTTCAACCGTATAACAAACAAATAGTTTGAAAGAGGAACTACGGCGCCTGTCTTTAAGCGTTATTTATATCTTTACCATAATTTATAGCTTATATTTTCAACATTCTCCCCACCTTGAGATTTCGGGAGAAATATCAAAAATACATTCACCAACCTAAATACAAAATTAATGTAATTCATAAAAACTAACGATTTACTCTATGAGAAGGAAGTTAAACAAGCATCTTAAACATTCAAAATCTATTTAGATAAATTAAATTGTTCCCCTTACACAATTTATACTGAATTTTCACTTAAACATAACACTAAATAATTTTCAAGCACTAGAAAAACGCCAAAATAGTAGTCACTAAGAAAATTTTTCTTAGCTGAAATGTTCTTTTCTTCAATGAATCGCTTGACTCGTTTCACAAATCTACCATACCGGGTTGATAAGGGGGCCTTTCACTGGAATTTTCGGACCGACATCAGTAGTTGCAGCAACAGGATCATCAGAAGTATCTCTTGCAGGATGTTCTAGACCCCACTTCGAGTTGACTGATGTTTCTGCGTCTTGAATTTCCAGGGGATAGACTCTGGATCGGTCTCAGTTGAACGCCTTTAGCTGTATTTAACTTTGCCAAACGAACTATGTTGTCTGTATAAATCACAGACACTCTTCCTCTTCGAGGTATAAATCTCCTCAAAGCTTGTATGAATGCCACTTGTACTTAACGACTGCACGAGCCCTAAGTGCACGGTTTTATAAACTGCGCAAGTAAATATCACAATCCAACTCTTCTCTTTAGATTTTGTGCAAAAGCGGCCCTCCAAGGCTTATTCCAGTTACCTCAAAGTGGCAGAAAATGTCGTACGGTCTTTTAAGTAATGGAGGAAAAGGTACTTCAAGTTTCTTGTCCATATGTCTTTTGCATGTGGTACATCTACGAATTACTGCTTTCACAGCTATTCTTCCCTTCAAAATCCAAACTTTATTGCGTAAGATAGTCATTAGAGCAAGCGCTCCAGCATGTTTATTCAGGACGTGATGCTACTCTATCATCCTGTCAACTAAAAGATGTTTGAAGGAAGTATTAACGGAGCGACAAACTCTTCGGTCTCGTTTTCATCTGTCAACCTTGATCTCGATCTTAACGTTCCATCCTGATCTTCATATGTTTACAGGGTCTTCAATGAGTTTTGTGCTGCTTCATCAGAAAAGGATTCAACTTGAATACATTGAAAAATCATTCTCTAAGTTCTTGAGTCAAGTTAGGATTTATCTTCAAATCTCTTGCCTTCGGATGAAATCGAAGCATACACGCTACTATTCTTATTATCCTCGAGAATTTCGAAACTCTTTCAGCAAGTTTTGTTGTAAGAGATTTCGTCAGAGTATTGTCAGCTGACACTACGGTTCGTCGTTTTTCTTTGCCTATCTCGTTTTCATCGAGATTGACGATTGATTTCAGCCATCGATCTGAAGAGTTTTTCAACCACGAAGGTCCTTCCCACCATTTCGATTCTAGCAGGGCTTTCGGATAACATCCTCTAGAAGGAAGATCCGCAGGGCTCCTATTTGTTGAAATGTGAAACCAATCCTCAGATGAAGTCAACTTCCTAATCTCAGTTATTCTTTGTTAACAAAATCTGACCATTGTTCTTTCCTTTGAATCCAAGCTAGAACAGTTGACGAATCGGTCCAGAAATAGGATTCTACTGTTTCTAGCTTCAACGTACGTTTCAAGGAGTCATGTAACCTGGATCCAATAGTGTCAGCTAACAGTTACAGCCTTGGAATTGTGACATCCTTCAAGATAGACACTCTGCTTTTAGCTTGGAGTAATTGCACTGACACTCCTGTACTAGTTTCACACCTAACAAATACAACAGCTGCATATGATAATTTGCTTGCATCACAAAAAGTATGGAGTCTAATTTTAGATCCTGTTGTCGCACCAATCCATCTAGGAACTTTGATCTTTAAGAGGTGCGGCAGTTCTTTTACCCATTTGAGAAACTTTTTTCTCACATTTGTGTCGTTAATTTCGGTATCCCATGGCTCTTTGTTTCTCCAAGTTAATTGAAGTAATATTTTAGGCTGTAATAGAGCCGGAGATGTGAATCCAATGGAATCAAATATTATTCTTATGATTGAAAGGATTTTTCGTTTGGTGACTTTATCCTTTTCATCAAATTTCAGACCTTCTGCATTAATGTGCAAGGAATCTACTTTATCCTACATTAAACCTAAAACAATTTCTTTAGAATTCTGTGAAAGTGAGAGACGGAAGGCTTGAACGTTGCTTTCCCAACCTCTTAAATCAAACTTTCCTTTCTTCATGATTTCTTTTGCCTCTTTTATGAATATTTCAGAATTTTCAAATCGTCTACACTAGTGACACAATTGTCAACGTAGAAACTACCTTTTAGTTTCTCTAAAGTACAGGGTTAGCATAAATGAATGACCAGGTTTCAAACATTTATATTTTCAAAACCATTACACATAATATAATAAGTGATACTTGAAAATGAAGAAAAACATTCCAAGTTTATTTTCAGTTACAAATGTTCGATGTATGAACCTTTCGTAGCACGACAAACATCTAATCTATAATCAAGTTCGTTCCACACATTTTGCAGTTTTACACTGTCAACGGTTCTTAATACAGCACTGATGCGTTCTTTAACGAATTAAGTATATTTTTGAAAATTTATGTACACAAAACATGCTCCTCAATTGCGCGAAACATTTATCTTCCACAATTTCATATTGAAAAACTATTTTTTAAAAGCGTTAAATCTGTGATGACTTAAACTTTTAAGGTTCCATCCTGTCGAGGCCCACCAAAGAAGCAAGAAGTGGACTGTATTTTAACTTAACAATTTATTCAAACTTAACAAGATCGACAATATATACAAGGTGGTTCCCGAAAGGAACGCTTGCGATCTCCTAATCGCATCAAAAGCAGCAGTAGCCTATCTCCCGCTTGAGAAGTTCTTCCTGCCAACTTTGGCAACCTCTTTTTAACTGCTCAGTTCCGAGCCAATTGGCGCTCGCCAAACACAGGCGATGGCGCCAAGAAACTTGAGTCGCCAAGGCGCGAACACATCCCTTAAAACAATAAAAACAATTTTGTATCTATTATTTTTAGAACTATAAGTAAAACAATTTATATTTACTCGTAATAAGAACTTTTAGAGATGTGTACCTGCTGTTCCAACTTGGGATGAAAATCCCCCAGACGGACAAAGGTGAAAGGATTTCCCCTCCCCGAGGGAGAGATTAGATTAAGAACGGATATTGGAGGGTAAGGATGTGCCTTACCATTGATCCGGCAACCAGCCGTGTATTTCTTTGTGTTGTTGTGTGTTCGTAATAAATGTTTGTAACATAAAATTTGGATGGATTTTTCTCTGATGAAAACACACATTTTGGCACAGAATTTGGTGACCCGGACTCGATTAATTTTGGATTGTGACGGACCTTGTGTTATGAAGAATTGTGCTCTGATTCACGGCTACGTGGAATTTGAGGTAGGTCCCCTTTTAATCTGAATTAATTGAAATTGAATAATTGATCCAATCATGAATCCTGATGCATTAAAGCGAAAAAGAAGTAGTGTCAGACAACTTTTTACCAAACTTATTACAAAAATAATAAGCACTATAAATGAGCAATTATGTGAAAGATACACTGAAGACCAAAAGCTTGATGATCTTCATGATCAAAAACATCAATTAATAGAAAAAATTGAGGTAAAGATGTAGAATCCTAGACATGTTTGTCGCCAAGCAATTTTTGTCGCCAAATCAAGATGGCGTCCAAAGCCAGGATGTTCTTAAAAAAACGCGGACTTTCCTACGCGAACAACCTTTTGTATAGGGCAATAATAATAAATGAGGAATGCACAAATAAGCAATAATAATTATAAAAAAATTAAATTTACGGTCTAATTAATCCTGTGGATGTTCTTAAAAAAACGCGGACTTTCCTACGCGAACAACCTTTTGGATAGGGCAATAATAAATGAGGAATGCACAAATAAGCAATAAGTAAAAAAAATAAAACTTACGGTCTAATTCTGTGGGTTAAAATGTAAAACAATTAAATCTTTAAGATAATTTTCACAACACCTAATACAGTTGTTAAAGAAAACTATATAATATATTGAATTAAAGGTCAGGTTTCGGACAACTATCTTACACAAAATTTTAACCAGTGACGATATGCTTGTGAGCATCCCCTAACCCTTTTGACAATTTTTCTAAATATGCAATTACAAAAGGTAACAAATAGTCCAGCGATAAATCAAACCAGCACTACAAGCAGAGACGTAACTAGGCTAGTTTCCACCCGGGGCAAGAACTCGCCTTGGCGCCCCTCCCCCACCGACCAACCAAACCAAAACCCTCCCCGACAACATCTGATATCGCCCCACCACACATTAATTCCACTAGTCCAAATTCTTTTTATTCAACTTAGATGATAAAGGTAAATAGATTAATTTGCAGCAATTTCATTTTTAGTACAAGATAAAATACCTAATTACTTCTAAGATATTTCATTGGCAAATAATCTAAGAGTAGCATGTTTGGTATATTCTTTCATACTTATAATCGCTGCAAATTAAATGAAGGTTTTATCAAATGATATCGGGATATGTGTGGGCTGCATCAAAATCAACAGACCGTTGCTTTAGAATAGTATATTTAATTATGATAAATACAGAGGCTGTTCGGACATTTTTTGAACGATTTTGATGAGCTGTAAAAAAATTGTATGCTACGAAATAATTTTACTTTCGCAGCAGTTAAATAGTTAAAAGTATAACTTATCGTCTGCTAACTCAGAGTTTTGTTTACTTTCAAAATGGCGCTTTTAAATAAGCAATGGATGGAAGGCTGTGTTTCCGCTCTTTCGGAAGAGAATTATGCTTAATCAATTATTCAAAAACGCTGTAAAAGTCATGGTTTTTCGCTATCTAAAGGTACGATAAGTAATATTATTAATGAGAAAAGAAAAAAAACGCAAAAGTGGAAAAATACTTCCAAAAATGTATCCAAGAGAGAAAAAAATTTCTCAGAATATTTGTAAGGTGAGGTCTTTAATTTTAAAAGAGAATCCGCCAAGTCAAAGGACTATTACATTAATTAAAATGTTCAGTTTCAACTGTAAATAACATAATTAACAGTGATTTGAATCTTAAAAGGCCACAAAATACAATGTTCATCGTCTATCTCCACGACATATTGCAGAAAGCAGAACTCGCTGCAGAATTCTGTATGAGAAGCATTTTGCTGGAGAAAGATGGAAAAATGTTGTGACAATAAACGAGGCGTGGGTGTGTTTAAGTGATTGCAATAAAAAAGAACAATTTATTATAAAAGAGGAGAAAAATATTAAAACGTGGTTCAACTTGATAACTTTAACGTGAGAACTTTCTCTAAGA
The DNA here is from genome assembly GCA_933210815.1 of Meta bourneti. Classification (NCBI taxonomy): domain Eukaryota; kingdom Metazoa; phylum Arthropoda; class Arachnida; order Araneae; family Tetragnathidae; genus Meta; species Meta bourneti. The sequence continues at coordinate 12,195,644 of OW119924.1, forward strand.
GATTTATGATTGTTGCCGGTTTTGCATATAATCTATATATATAAAATAGGATGTGTGTGTGTGTGTATGTGGGTATATTTTCTATACAAATCTACACCGTTTGACCAATCCACACCAAATTTGGTACACTTATAATTTAGAACACTGCGGTCAGCATAGGCTAACTCTTAACCCCCGTTCTATTGGCCCTGGGGGGCTAAAAACTATTCGAAATCGCAATAGAAATAACATTGAGCATAGATTGATTGCTTTAGGCAGCGATGGTTGCTTTACCACTGTTGATCGAAAAACAATTTTTTCCGAAACAAATTAAATTACAGTATTTATGTTTGAACTGACTTTTAAGTTCTTCCCATGATGTAAATAAATTATAGATATTTTATTGATGAAGGGGGAAAGAATATTTTAAAATATTTATGTTTGCAAGGAAATTCAAGGAAAGGTTTTCAGGAGTTCAAGGATTATTTTCAAGGAAAGTTGGTGTGTATTTCGACCAACTTTCCTTAAATAATTTATCGAATACGTAATGATTTGTAGAATTCTGTTTCACGAGGCTTTTTAGGTAAGGCGTGTAACTTATTTTAAAATGTCCGGAATAGATACATGTGAATCCTCCGTTGAAAGCAGTGATTTTCTTTCTGAAAAATTCTGTAAAATCGACCTTCTGCTTTTTGAAAAAATTTTATCTATTCAGTTTAATTTGTCTACACCGATTATATTTATTTCTAAACCAAGCACCGTTATTCCGAAAAGCACAAACGAAAAACTCATTGATCATAAAAGCGTAATTTTGCTACTCGGTATCTGGCAGCACCAGAATTAATGTTTACTTTTTTTATAAAACTTTGTAGAACTTTCTAGAAAGTTGGGGAAACGGAAACTTAATTGGACTCATGGTGGAGAACATTCCAGCACCCACTCGATTCTTAGCTGGTCGTATTTAAAGGAAGCTAACTCGGTAAGTCTTCCAGTTTATCATCTTTCAGTGAATCTGGCAGTTTTATTTCGCTCTTTTGATTGTATAAGTGTTTCCTACTTTATTCGACAGTGATAGTGTACATTTTGGATTTATATTTCTAAACGGATGTAAGTACTACATAATTTTAAATTCGTTTTTTCGTTAATTTTAGCTTTTTATTGTATTCTATAATAGATTTCATTGCTCAGTGAGATGTGCCTTTTGCTTAATTTTTTAAATAAGTTTAATGGGATCAGAATTAATGCTTTTTTTACACCAGAATAAAAGTTTATTTTTAACATGATTTAGAATTCTGTGTTTGAATATTTTGATTGACAGCTTTTAAGTAAGGCATTAATTTTTTTTATTTGTGTTAAAAGTTTGATATTCTCCTAAACTGATGTAAGTACTTCACAATTTTAAATTTGTTTTACCATTCAGTTTATATTAGTTTTTTATTGTATTCTATAATAGATTTCATTGTTCAGTGAGTGTGCCTTTTGCTTATTTTATGAAATAACTTTTTAATGACAGATTTCACTGCTCTGTGATAGTGTGCCTTTTGCTAATTTTATGAAATAGCTTTTCTTTGTATTCTATAATAGATTTCATTGCTCAGTGAGAGTGTGCCTTTTGCTTATTTTATGAAATAGCTTTTTGTATTCTTTTACAGATTTCTTTGCTGTAGCAATGCCTCCAAGGAAGCGGAAGGCAATCGGCCAAGTGCAGTCAACGGCTAAGATGATGAAAAATGAGCGTAGACAAGAAACTTCCGAGGAGAGGAATAGAAGACTTGCGATTGCGAGAGAGAGAGCTACTACATCTAGAGCAACAAAGACGGCACAACAGCGTGAGACCCTACTACAGGATAAGAGAGATAGAGCAACTACATCTAGAGCAACAGAGACGGCACAGCAGCGTGAGGCCCGACTACAGGATATGAAAGAGACAGCTACTACATCTAGAGCAACAGAGACGGCACAGCAGCGTGAGGCCCGACTACAGGATAAGAGAGATAGAGCTACTACATCTAGAACAACAGAGACGGCACAGCAGCGAGAGGCCCGACTACAGGATAAGAGAGATAGAGCTACTACATCAAGAGCAACAGAGACTGCACAGCAGCGTGAGGCCCGACTACAGGATAAGAGAGATAGAGCTACTACATCTAGAGCAACAGAGGCGGCACAGCAGCGAGAGGCCCGACTACAGGATAAGAGAGATAGAGCCAAACGATCACGGACTGCGAGCCATTTTAGCTTAGCACTGGAAGGATTTCACTACGATTCACATAAAGACTACTCGATGCATGCAAGTGTTACGATCGGGAAAATGGAAATGGTTTGTACTTGCTGTCAAGCCAAAAAGTTTAAATCAGAGTCTACTGGTATTTGCTGCAAAAATGGAAAAGTTAAACTTTGCCAACTGGAACCACCACCACAAGACCTTTTGACTTACACATCAGGAGATACGTCAGAGTCGAAGCATTTTCTAAGTAACATCAGAAAATACAACTCATGTTTCCAAATGACATCATTCGGCGGCACATCAGTTGTTGGACAGCCCGGATTTCCGTCGACATTCAAGGTGCAAGGGCAGGTTTACCATAGAGCGGGATCGTTGCTTCCGCTGCCAGATCAACCACCAAAATTTCTACAACTATATTTTATTCAAAACGAACAAATGGAAACTGATCAGAGGTGCGCCTACATCTCGGGAACAAGACGTCAGATTGTGTTAAACTTACAGAGGATGTTTCATGAGCACAATAATCTTATTAAAACGTTTGAAACAGCATTGGAACATATGCCAACAGATGAATATAAAGTAGTCATAAGAGCAGACCGAAGATCAGCAGGCGAACACGAGCGGCGCTTTAACTTTCCTCAAGCAGATGAAGTCGCGGTGGTTATATCAGGAGATGAGTTTCATCAACGGGATATCGTTATTCAACGACAAGGTGAATCATTGCATCGTATTTCGGAAACACATCGATCTTATGATGCTCTGCAGTACCCAGTGATATTCCCCCATGGTGAAGATGGATATCATTTTAATCTGAGGCAGATCAACCCATGAACAGGTGAAACAACCAGCAAGAAAGTTTCAGCGATGGATTTCTATGCGTACAGATTAATGGTTCGAGATACTGGGCAGAACCACGTATTGAACTGCAGGCAATTGTTTCATCAGTTCATCGTCGATATGTACGCTAAAGTCGAGAGTGAACGTCTCCTTTACATTCGTCTAAATCAACGTAAACTGAGAGTTGACGAATATATTCACCTGAGAGATGCTGTGGCAAATGACGGGAACGTTGAAAACCTCGGTGCCTTAGTCATACTACCAGCTACATTTACAGGCAGTCCCAGACACATGCACGAATACACACAAGATGCTATGACGTACGTGAGGACGTACGGGAGACCAGACTTATTTATCACCTTCACCTGCAATCCCACTTGGACGGAGATCAAGGAGGTTCTTACCAATGGTCAATTACCCAGTGAGCGCCACGACTTGATTGCGAGAGTATTTAAACAGAAGCAGTTGAAACTGATTGACGTTATAACAAAGGGCCATGTATTTGGAGTGCCGAGATGCTGGATGTATACGATTGAATGGCAAAAAAGAGGGCTGCCACACTCGCACAATTTGATCTGGTTAGCGGACAAAATTCAGCCCACTCAAATCGATGACGTTATATCTGCCGAGTTGCCAGACCCGGAACAAGATCCCGAACTTTTTGAAGTGGTAACGAAAAACATGATCCACGGACCGTGTGGAAATCTCAATCCCATTTCTCCGTGTATGAAGGACGGAAAGTGTACCAAGAAATACCCTAGAAAATTGATTAAAGAGACACAAACTGGAAATGACGGCTATCCCCTGTACAGACGGCGGGCTCCGGAAGATGGAGGGTTCACGGCGAAACTAACGATACGCAGCAACACGGAAATAGAAATCGACAATAGGTGGGTTGTGCCCTTTTCGCCGCTGCTGTCGAAAATGTTTCGGGCACACATCAACGTGGAGTACTGCAACAGTGTGAAATCGATTAAATATGTGTGCAAGTATGTCAACAAAGGTAGTGATATGGCTGTTTTCGGTATCAGCGACGAGAGATCGAACGATGAAGTGACGCGGTATCAATTGGGAAGATACCTCAGCAGTAACGAGGCAGTTTGGCGAATACTGGGTTTTTCGATTCACGAAAGACACCCTACTGTTGTTCACCTCAGCGTCCATTTAGAAAATGGTCAGAGAGTTTATTTCACAACAGAGAGCGCCCCTAGAGTGATTGATCAGCCACCAAACACGACTTTGACGGCATTCTTTCAACTGTGTCAGCAGGATCCTTTTGCGAGGACTTTGTTGTATCCTGAGATACCTCGATATTACACGTGGAATGCGCCGAGGAAAATTTTCTGTAGGAGAAAAGTTGGCCAGCCCGTCCCTGGACATGATGCAGTCGCGAGTGACGCCTTGGGTCGAGTGTACACTGTTCACCCCAACAACGCCGAATGCTATTTCCTTAGGATGCTTCTTCACTCGATACGAGGACCTAGATCTTTCGCAGAGATGAGAACGGTAAACGACGAAGTATGCCAGACATTTAGAGAGGCCTGTCAGAAGTTGGGTTTGCTGGAAGGAGACCAGCACTGGGATGACACGTTGCGAGAAGCCGAATTGATCTCCCTACCAGAGCAAATCAGAAACCTGTTTGCTATAATATTGACTACATGCAGTCCATCGAATCCAAACACTTTATGGGAAAAGTATAAGGAGGCCCTGAGTGAGGATATACTCGCCAAAGTCCGGAGGGAAACCCCGACATTAGAAATCGCGTTTGGTCCGGACATTTTCAACGAGGCTTTGGTTATTCTTGAGGACAAATGTGTGGCCATGACAAATAAAACATTACTGCAATTGGGCCTGCCTGCACCAGTAAGAGATCGACGAGACGTACTTCGCGCAGATTACGTGCGAGAAACGAACTACGACGTCGAAGAGCTGAGTGCATACGTCGCGGACAAGAAGCCACTTCTGAATCGAGATCAGAAAAACGCATACCAAATTATCATGGATCAGGCAGCAAAACAACAAGGTGGTATCATTTTTCTTGATGCTTCTGGGGGCACAGGGAAAACATTCTTGATTAATATAATACTGGCCGAAATCAGGACTCGGGGAGAAGTTGCTCTTGCCATCGCCTCTTCGGGAATTGCGGCGACGTTAATGGAAGGAGGGAGGACGGCCCATTCTGCACTTAAGTTGCCACTTGACATCGCCAGGCAGGAAAATCCTACCTGCAACATAAGCAAGGCAAGTGGTCGGGCGCAGGTGCTCGAGACTTGCAAATTAATCGTGTGGGACGAATGCACCATGGCTCACAAGAAAGCTCTCGAGGCCCTCGACGTCACTCTGAGAGATCTGAGAGGAAACGACAACCTGATGGGAGGAGCTCTGGTACTCCTCTGTGGAGACTTTCGTCAAACTCTGCCCGTCATCCCGAAGTCGACGCCGGCCGATGAGATCCATGCATGTTTGAAACATTCGTTTTTGTGGAGACATGTGCGAAAGATAACTTTGAAGCAAAACATGAGAGTACATCTGGGGGATGAGAGTGCTCAAATTTTCTCAGACAAACTCCTGGAGATCGGAGAAGGCAGATTGGCAGTCGAGTCTTCTGGCAAGATTAAATTCCCATCCGATTTTTGTAATCTGGTGTCGTCCGTCTCAGAGCTGATAGATGCAGTCTATCCGTCTGTTTCCCAAAACTATCACGATTTGAACTGGTTGCGAGAGAGGGCCATTCTTTCTGCTAAAAATGAAGACGTCCACGACATAAACAATCAAATACTTGTCATGTTACCAGGCGTGGTCAGTGAATACAAGTCCATCGATACCGTAGTAGATGCCGATGAGGTCGTCAATTTCCCGCCAGAGTTCCTGAACTCGCTTGATCCGGCTGGATTGCCACCACATCGTCTTTTACTTAAAGTGGGATCTCCGGTTATTTTACTGCGGAACCTCGACCCGCCAAAACTTTGCAACGGCACGAGGCTGTGTGTCAAGAAGCTGCTGGGCAATGTAATGGAAGCGACTATCTTGACAGGAAAGGGAGAGGGTGCAACAGTTTTTATCCCACGGATACCACTCATTCCGACGGATCTCCCTTTCGACTTTAAGAGATTGCAGTTTCCAGTAAGACTTGCGTTCTCGATCACGATCAACAAGTCGCAGGGGCAGTCTATCAAGTACTGCGGAGTGGATTTGAGATCGCCGTGTTTCTCCCACGGACAACTTTATGTTGGTTGCTCGAGGGTGGGTTCACCCAAGAATTTATTTATTCTTGCTCCCGGAGGTGAAACTAAAAATGTTGTGTATAATCAAGTTTTGTGTTAAATTTATATTGCAGTGAATTTGTAAAATATTTTACTTTATAATGCGTGTACTGTACTTATACTTTTAGAACCTGTTAATATAATTATTTGATTTTACACTATACATTGATTTCATTCCTTTTCCTGTCCAATAGAAGATTGGGATAAATACCCGGGCAAAGCTATGTTGCCGTTGTTTGAGCATTACTAAATCTAACTTTTAGTTGATTGTATAAGTATTTCCTACTTTATTTGACAGGTGTAATGTGCATTATTGAATTAAAGTTTATTATTTTATTTCTATATGAATTTTATATTTTTACATGAATATTTGTTTGATAATAAAAGGATATTTAAAATATTTCATTATTCATAATTTACATTTTGTAATGAAACACGAAAAACTTCAACTCATTAATCATAAAAGCGTAATTTTGTTATTTTAGATTTGGGAAACCAGAATTAATTTTTATTATTTTATAAATTTGATTTAGCATCCCGTGTTTGTCTATTTGAGTTAACACAGCGAAATGTTGCAGTCATATTTGAGCATTACTAAATTTCATTATCGTCTTTATCAATATTTTCAAATATCTTTTTTCGAATTGCTCTGTTTCAGAATACACTCATTCAGTCGAAATTCGACACTGCGCATCATTCGTTTTTTAGAATTCTGCATTTTTTCGTCGGAATTTCGTTTCTGTTCGTATTTATGTCTTAATCTTTTAGATATTGCAATATATTCAGGAATTAAATGCATATATTTGCGTCCGAAGTATATAGTAGAAGTTATGAAAAAGTTAAAACGTATTTTCCGTACAACTTAAATGATTGCATTTTTCTGTGAAAGAAAAGTGATTATTCTAATTCACTTTTCAAGCAACATTTAACCATTTCAACCCGAGCAACGCCGGGTAATTCAGCTAGTCTATATATATAAAATAGGATGTGTGTGTGTATATTTTCTATACAAAACTACACCGTTTGACCAATCCACACCAAATTTGGTACACTTATACTTTAGAACACTGCGGTCAGCATAGGCTAACTCTTAACCCCCGTTCTATTGGCCCTGGGGGGGGGGGGCTAAAAACTATTCGAAATCGCAATAGAAATAACATTGAGCATAGATTGATTGCTTTAGGCAGCGATGGTTGCTTTACCAGTGTTGATCGAAAAACAATTTTTTCCGAAACAAATTAAATTACAATATTTATGTTTAACTGACTTTTTAGTTCTTCCCATGATGTAAATAAATTATAGATATTTTATTGAAAAAGATAGAATATTATAAAATATTTATGTTTGCAAGGAAATTCAAGGAAAGGTTTTCAGGAGTTCAAGGATTATTTTCAAGGAAAGTTGGTGTATATTTCGACCAACTTTCCTTAAATAATTTATTGAATACGTAATGATTTGTAGAATTCTGTTTCACGAGGCTTTTTAGGTAAGGCGTGTAACTTATTTTAAAATGTCCGGAATAGATACATGTGAATCCTCCGTTGAAAGCAATGATTTTCTTTCTGAAAAATTCTGTAAAATCGACCTTATGCTTTTTGAAAAAATTTTATCTATTCAGTTTAATTTGTCTACACCGATTATATTTATTTCTAAACCAAGCACCGTTATTCCGAAAAGCACAAACGAAAAACTCTTTGATCATAAAAGCTACTCGGTATCTGGCAGCACCAGAATTAATGTTTACTTTTTTTATAAAACTTTGTAGAACTTTCTAGAAAGTTGGGGAAACGGAAACTTAATTGGACTCATGGTGGAGAACATTCCAGCACCCACTCGATTCTTAGCTGGTCGTATTTAAAGGAAGCTAACTCGGTAAGTCTTCCAGTTTATCATCTTTCAGTGAATTTGACAGTTTTAATTCGCTCTTTTAGTTGATTGTATAAGTGTTTCCTACTTTATTCGACAGTGATAGTGTACATTTTGGATTTATATTTCTAAACTGATGTAAGTACTTCATAATTTTGAATTTGTTTCTTCGTTAATTTTAGCTTTTTATTGTATTCTATAATAGATTTCATTGTTCAGTGAGAGTGTGCCTTTTGCTTAATTTATGAAATACCTTTTTGTATTCATCTACAGATTTCTTTGCTGTAGCAATGTCTCCAAGGAAGCGGAAGGCGATCGGCCAAGTACAGTCAACGGCTAAGATGATGAAAAATAAGCGTAGTCAAGAAACCTCCGAGGAGAGGAATAGAAGACTTGCGATTGCGAGAGAGAGAGCTACTATATTTAGAGCAACAGAGATGGCACAGCAGCGTGAAGTCCGACTACAGGATAAGAGAGATAGTGTCAAACGATCACGGACTGCACACCATTTTAGCTTAGCATTGGAAGGATTCCACACGATTCGCATAAAGACTACTCGCTACATGCAAGAGTTACCATTGGGAAAATTGAAATGGTTTGTAGTTGCTGTCAAGCCAAAAAGTTTAAATCAGAGTATACTGGTATTTGCTTCAAAAATGGAAAAATTATTCTCTGCCAACTGGAACCACCACCACAAGAACTTTTGACATACACATCAGGAGATACGTCAGAGTCGAAGCATTTTCTTAGTAACATCAGAAAATACAACTCATGTTTCCAAATGACATCATTCGGTGCCACATCAGTTGTTGGACAGCCCAGATTTCCGTCGACATTCAAGGTGCAAGGGCATATTTACCATAGAGCGGGATCGTTGCTTCCGCTGACAGATCAACCACCAAAATTTCTACAACTATATTTTATTCAAAACGAACAAATGGAAATTGATCAGAGGTGCGCCTACATCTCGGGAACAAGACGTCAGATTGTGTTAAACTTACAGAGGATATTTCATGAGCACAATAATCTTATTAAAACGTTTGAAACAGCATTGGAACGTATGCCAACAGATGAATATAAAGTAGTCATAAGCGCAGACCAAAGACCAGCAGGTGAACACGAGCGGCGCTTTAACTCTCCTCAAGCAGATCAAGTCGCGGTGGTTATATCAGGCGATGAGTTCCATCAACGGGATATCGTTATTCAACGACGAGGTGAATCATTGCAGCGCATTTCGGAAACACATCGATCTTACGATGCTCTGGAGTACCCAGTGATATTCCCCCACATGGTGAAGATGGATATCATTTTAATCTGAGGCAGATCAACCCAAGAACAGGTGAAACAACGAGCAAGAAAGGTTCAGTGATGGATTTATATGCGTACAGATTAATGGTTCGAGATACTGAGCATTACCACGTATTGAACTGCAGGCAATTGTTTCATCAGTTCATCGTCGATATGTACACAAAAGTCGAGAGTGAGCGTCTCCTTTACATTCGTCTAAATCAACGTAAACTGAGAGTTGACGAATATATTCACCTGCGATATACGAATATATTCAACTGTGGGAAATGTCGGGAACGTTGAAAACCTCGGTGCCTTGGTCATCCTACCAGCTACATTTACAGGAGTCCCAGACACATGCGCGAATACACGCAAGATGCTATGACGTACGTGAGGACGTACGGGAGACCAGACTTATTTATCACCTTCACCTGCAATCCGACTTGGATGGAGATCAAGGAGGTTCTTACCAATGGTCCCAGTGATCCCAATTACCCAGTGAGCGCCACTACTTGATTGCTAGAGTATTTAAACAGAAGCAGTTGAAACTGATTGACGTTTTAACAAAGGGCCATGTATTTGGAATACCGAGATGCTGGATGTATACTACTTAATTATTATTTTATTTCTATGAGGAGTTTTATATTTTTACATGAATATTATGAATATTTGATTGATGAAAAAAGAATATTTTAAATATTTCATTATTCATAATTTACATTTTGTAATGGAACACGAAAAACTTCAACTCATTAATCATAAAAGCGTAATTTTGTTATTTTAGATTTGGCAAACCAGAATTAATGTTTTATTATTTTATAAATTTGATTTAGAATCCCGAGTTTGTCTGTTTGAGTTAACACAGCGAAATGTTGCAGTCATATTTGAGCATTACTAAATTTCATAAACCATTATCGTCTTTATCAATATTTTCAGATGTCTTTTTTCGAATTGCTCTATTTCAGAATACACTCAGGCAGTCAAAATTCGACACTGTACATCATTCGTTTTTTAGAATTCTGCATTTTTTCGTCGGAATTTCGTTTCTGTTCGTATTTATGTCTCAATCTTTTACATATTGCAATATATTCAGGAATTAAATGCATATATTTGCGTCCGAAGTATATAGTAGAAGCTATGAAAAAGTTAAAACGTATTTTCCGTACAACTTAAATGATTGATTATTCTAATTCACTTTTCAAGCAACATTTAACCATTTCAACCCGCGCAATGCCGGGTAATTCAGCTAGTGGAAAAATAAAAATAAAAAGAGGAGGAAAAAATGTAAAATGGAAAAAATAAAAAAATGGAAAAATCAACTCCCACATATTATCAAGACACTATTTTATCCCCGATATTCAAAGAAGAAATGCCATATCTTTACCCTCAGTGCCAACAATCAGTAAAACTGTATCAGGATAAAGCAAGAAGCTACACATCTAAATCCACTATTAAATTCTTGAAAAAAAAATGGAACAAGAAACTGGTATAAAGTGAATAAATACCCTTTACTGATATTCCTGCTAAATCTCCAGATGTCTCACCCATGGACTTTTGGACTTTTAAAAAGAGAATTATCGAAATGTCGACCGAAAATCATTCAAGGATTTTAGAAAACTGGAACAAGAGTTAGGAATAACAGATTTTACTCAAGTTATTATCTTGACATTTTTCACAATCTCTAATGTATTGACAAAATGTGAAAAAAAATAATTTAAACACAGAAAGCTTGAACTAAAACTTAACTTCACGGGTTTTTTCGGCTGCAAACATTTTTACGATGTCCTCAAAAGAGGCTTGGAAGCTAACTTGTGCTCTATTAATATGATGCTCAGGTTGGTTAGTCGTTGTCCTGTTAAAATTCTGAGGTAATATTTTATGATCTTTAGTTTGCTAAAACTCCTTTCATTTGAGGCTACTGAGACTGGTATTGCGAGGAGAATTCTCAACGCTGTCGTTATGGTAGTGGACGCTTCTTCAAGTCCGTTCTTGTATATTAATGTCAGAAGACCTGATGGTGTAGCCGTTTTCATATTAGGGCTTAAATCCAAGGCATGATACTTAAAATTCCACTTCTATCGCCAGCTAGTCCTTGTCTAAGTCTTCTTTATATGTGGTAGCTAACTCAAGTGCCTGGTTCTTCAATTCTTCTCCATTCATTGTTTCAAACCGAGCTCCATTGAGGAAACCAAATGAACTATTCATGTTTTGAATGACTTGAAACCTTTGCCTCAGTTCATTCAAAATCCGATCTATTATTTGTATAATCAATAATCTGAACTTTTTTCTTCTGAGAATTCATAGCTTTCAACTTCGCCCTTCTTATCAAACATCCGCTTCTTTCTCCTCCGTACTTCTTTAAAATGAGGATTTAGGTTAAGCTTTCCTGCTATTTCTTCACACATTCTGCATTTAGCTCCTTTTATAGTTTTTGGTTTTAGTCTACTAATAAGTTTTTCCTCTTCATTTTTATCATACGTAAATATCTATAGTAAAAGAAAATACTCGGCCAATTTAGCGCCCCCTCCCCAATCCGGCGCCCGGGGCACATGCCCCGTCTGCCCCCCTCTAGTTACGTCTCTGACTACAGGACCTATCTCGACTGTGGGTCTGGTAAACCTGTGCGGAGGACTGTATCTGGACTGCAGGCTGGTTAAGCCGATTTGGAGGACCTGGACTGATAAAAAATATTTGGAGGATTGTGTATCTGGATTGCGGGCAAGGTAAAACCGTTCCGAGGGCCGTATCTGTATAGCGGGTATGTTAAACATGTCCAGTATCTGGCCTGCTATCCTAATAAACATATTTGATGGACTGTGGGCCAGGTAAACCTGTCTGGAGACCGTATCTGAACTGCGGTCCTGATAAAAATTTGGAGGGCCATATCCCCTCTGCGAGCCGGGTAAACATATCCGAAGGCTTATTCGGCTTGAGGGCCGGTTAAACCTGTCCAAAGGGCCGTATCTGAACTCGGGGCCTGCAATCAATCTATTCACTACATCGTATTTATCTTATACATATGGATTTTTGTTGTATACGTGCTAGTTAAACGTGATCCCAATGCGAACTTAAGCTAATTATATAATAGTTCAAATTGCTTAAAACATTAAAAAGTTACACAAATTCAATAAATATTCAGTAGTATGCACATTCGGATCGCCTAACAATGTTAAAACGTAACTGAAATTCAAGAACTATTCAGTATTATAGATATTCACATCGCTAACATTTTATAAGTAAATGTTATGTCGCCAAGAGAAGCGATAAAAAATCAAATCAATGAACGTAGCTGAATTTTCACGTAGCAGTCACGTGACTACTAGCGACATGTTGCTCCCACTTCTTGAATCTCTTAATACGATGCTCAGTCTACTTATATTTCACGTTCATGGTTGTTTCTAGTCAGTTGTCTGAAGGATAATACCCTGTTCTCTGCACCGCTCTAAAAATATCGTTGTACATATTCTTAGTCTTCAGTATTTCTTCATAGATGGCGACACGATTTTTTTACTGAACAGAATCTTGCGACAGCTCCAGATAATCAAGTAGCCAATCAACCAATCGAATGCGTCTTTTTCTACATTTACGAACGCACCCGATGATTTCAACGAAAATAAACATCGCAGGAAGAGGTTGCGGAAGAAACTTAACATGATTTAATAAGGTTTACTTCTGTAATTGGTGCTCCAAAAATATGTATTTTACAAGACTGTCTAAAGGTTTATTAAAGAAATTATCTCGACGGGTATGGTTTGAGATATTTTTCTTAATTACCTATATAAACTTTAAAAAGACCGAAAAATTGTAAGCGATCCTTTCTGTTATAGTTGTGAAGTGGTGTTTTTTTAAAGCTCTCATTTTGCTGTGCTTTCGTTTGACACTTAAAATAAATAAATTTCATGAAATTTTATTTGAGTCTTCGATCCTTTCTTTTCATCGAAACTACAGCACTTCACAACCGTTTATTCATGCCATGTTTGTAATAATTTCAATGTGTTTTTCCTCATCTCCAAATTTTTAGTTAATTTCTATTTTGAGGTACTTAAATTTTACCGATGGCACTCTTTAATAATTGAGAGTAGGTATTTACCACGATACCTGTTATAATATTCAAAGACGATAAATGTTAATTTATTCTCATTTATAAGTTCACTCAAAGTAATTCAACGATGGGTCACAATCCCTGCACTTAACTTTGATTTCATGGTACTTTTCAGACTTGGTTATTAAGAATTCAAACATCTCACCAGTAAATTAAGAATTCGTTATTTCAGATCATTACAGAGTGGGTAGGCACAGCCCCCACTGTAACGTAAGATTTGGTTCACAAATACTTTTGGGTGGAACACCTGGTATGTGGGTTACTGGTGAAATGAAGATGGATGGTGTTTGTTTGATATTTATTTATTTAGCCAGTTTCAGTGGATACATAACTGTGTGTGGTGTTAGTGTGGGCAATGCTTAGTATTTTATAGCGACCTTATGGATGATGGGTCTGTGATAGCTAAAGTACAAATGGCATGGTGTCGATGCTTATGTTCCTGGCAAAGGTAAGGTCGATGGTGGTGTTTCCAAGCATGGTTGCAGCTCATTAGATGGTCCAGCGATGTCGCTGCGTACGCGCGCCTGCTTGGCCTACTTTTTGCGTCTTCGATAAGCTCTAGATCTCCGCACTTGTCATAGGTTTAGACTTGGTATCATTTTGTTCATCTTGAATTGCTTTCAACCTGTGTACATTTCCTATGCAGCAATTGAAATTTAGTGATATTTCGGCTTCACTGCACACAATTTTCACATAAATGGTTTAAACTGTCTAGTTAAATGGAATTGTAGAATTCGTCGTTCTCTTCAATTTAAGCACCCACTCGCCAGACCTGTTGATTAGAACCGAAGTTACAGCGGTTAAACAGGCCAGCGTATGTGTGTGCCCGAAATGTAACTCATTTCCCCCACCACGCTGTACAAAGGTCAGAGGGGGGAGTGGATTAGTGGTCGATGCGGCCCACCTTCCTCTACATGATGGTAGGTCATTTATCCCCATAGGCTGATTCCCCTGGATTTATGGGGGTTTGAGGTATCAACACTTTCCATGACGCTCAAGTTTCTGCCGATGACCTCCATAGTGATTTTAAAGACGTATTCACGTCAAAAAATTCACAGATGAACTATGAATGGTATTTTTAGTGCAAGAAAAGATAAAATTTTGTTTATGCTGTGGTCACCAAAGTATAAAATATTTTAATTAACAGCTAGAAAATTTTGGTAACAGAATATTCAAATCTTTGTGATTTATTCAGTAAAGAAATCAAAGTAAGTATAAAATTCTTTAATACAGAAAAAGAAACTTTCCATTACAAAGTATTCAAATCTTGACTTTTTGAGTTAAGAAATCTCAGCACAATTTTCATTCACTAACTCCCCTTTAGTTGAAGTTATGAAAGGTAGGTATTTTAATTAACATCGTTTTGGAGCAACACATTGAGCTATTGGTGGCGGTCTGGAATCAAACCCAATGGGAAAGATCTGAGAGCACCACCACATAATTTTAAACCACGCCATTATGTAAGGTTTTCTTTTCAGTCTGCTGTAGCTATTTGGCATTGCCTTGGCAACAAAAAGTTGGAATTACACCAAATCTGCATCATAAACTAGGATATTGAAAATCTAATTTTTACAAAAGTAACATTTGAAGTTAATACAAACCTAAATTTTTTATTGGTGGCACGATCACTATTTATTTTCAAATGTAAATTCCCATAACATCTTCATTTAACAGAACCTTGTGACAGTTAGAAACACATTTTTAAACATAATTAACTCAATCTCTGTTTATAGACTGATAAACTATAAAAATTTCCAAATATTTAACCGAAAACATTGTTTAATTCTAAACATTAGGTGGATTATGTATATATGCACATTTCATTATTATGTTTATGTTTTTCATTGTCTGATTTCTGTGCTCAACTCATAAAATTTGTTTTCTTCCAAAAGTTGTCTGTGAATTACTCTGCCCAGTATGCCACCAATTCGCACATGCCAGAACCCTGGGTGGCCTTGTCAAAGAAGGTTCTCAAAGGGAAAGATCCAATGGAAGTTTTGGGCTGGCACACAGCTGAGGTATGGAAATTACACCTATATGTTAACTGCCTAAAAAGTTTTAATCTCATTTTTCTCTTTTCTAAATGAATGGTGACTGATAAATTTATTTGAGGTGTTACCATGGGTATACCAATACAAAATTTGAAATTTTCAGAGAAAATAAAATAAAATTATTTGATTGAAAACTTCGATTTGTAATTTATATAGACAATGTACTAGAAACCCAAATTGTATAGGTTTCTATATTTGGTATAGTACAAAAACAAGAGCACTGCCATACTGTTAAAGGTGAATTTTACACAATAGAATTTCATTATTACCTTGTGGCAAATTCGGTAAACTTCATATTTCAAATATCTTCAAGACTTATATTTCTCCTTTGATATTCTTATGAGTAATTACATTCCAATGAATTTTGTTTATTTACATAGCTTTCTGATTTGTTTTCCTTGGAATCTAATCTTTGGGCATAATAGAAAAACCCAGTTTCATTTTGTGTTTAGTTTCACTTTGAGATATTTACAATTTTTGTGATGTAGATTAATTTCTATCAGTGTTGAGTAATTTTATTCTTGTAGGGCATCGTCATGAAACCTTTGTACACAAAAGATGATGTCAAAGATGTCCCTGATGAGCTGCCTGGGATTTATCCATTTACTCGAGGTCCATATCCTACTATGTATTCTCAAAAGCCATGGACTATACGTCAGGTATGAGGGCTGTTTCACTATCTGCTTGTGGTTTTTAAAACATTTTTATTTTGATTATCTCTTGATGTCTTTTCAATAAATATATTTTAAATTTTTTTTATCTTATCTTTTGGTTACCTGTATCTGCATTGTAATGTTCTTGGGCTCTGTGTATGAGATAGATTTGCTTAAACTTTTGCCTAAACTAGAGAGAAACTATTCTCAATTGCTTTTATTTTTGTATTTTTAAAAGAAACATGAAGAAAATCAAAAACTTTTGTTAGTGAGTCACAGGTCCTTTCAGCAGAGACATATTTCTAAATAGTCTGAATGAGCTGTACTCTAGAGTAGAAAATTTTGGAATTTTTCACTCAAATAAATATTTTTAAATGGAATTTTAAAATAAACGAACAAAATATACTAACTTTCATTTTTGTTCATTCTGATTGCATGTAATAAAAGCAGAAGGCTCAGCACCATAAGTAATTGAGCTGATGTGCGTGAACCTGACAAAAATCATAATCCTTACCAAAGTATGTTGCGATCAGATTAGAAAATGGGAGCACAAGTTTAGAGTTAGCTTATTGGTAGTGAAAGTCTATGATTGAAAGAACTAATATTGTCTGTTTTCAAATATTTTACTGAGTCATTTGCACGAAAATGAATTTTATACTACTATCGTCTAGTAGTTGACCTCCTTTCCCAAAACTTGTACTTTTTGGTCTACAGTATGTCCAGTAAACGACTGCAATAATTTGAAAACCAGCACATTTATTAAATCAAAATCAGACTATTTAATAAACTAAATCCTTAACTCAAAATTTAATATGTCAGCCACATTGCAAAGGTCATTACATACCTACCAACTCTTCTGGATTTTCTGAAAGGCACATCAGGTAAATCACTTTTTCAGTCTTTCAGATGGCAAAATTATCTTATAGATTTTTCTTTTCAATGTGAGAAATTTTGAAATGACACTGAATTTGGCTTGCTACCACATCACTGCAATCCATGATGAATCAACATTGGATTCAGGTTGGTGGGTTTGGAAAACAGGGATTTCACACATGGGAAAGAAAGGCCAGTTGCAGCCATTTTATTTTCAACCATGAAAGAACAACATTGGTATCAGGTTGGTGGGTTGCCAGAAAATTTGCCTTAGATAAAAAAAACCCAGGAAAGTAGTTATTTTTTTGTTGCTGTGCTGTTTACCCTGGGAAATCGACTTTCCTAGCTGAACTGCAGCTTGAGATTTTTATGTTTTTTGCCAATAAAACATTTAAGTTAAAAACTGCATGACTTAATTTTTTATTTGCGTGTTTTCAACATTTTTTCAATTCTTAGTGAGATATCTTTTACTTCAATTTGTTGTGTTCGTTTTGAACTTCAGTACTGGTTTTCATGCTGCTAAAAATCTTACAGTAACCTTGGAGTTTAACAGTATACTAAGAATGCCACATAGTACTTTTTGCATTGAACCCATATTAAGCATGTTATTGTCTTGCAGTATGCTGGCTTCAGTACTGTGGAAGAGAGTAATACCTTTTATAAAGAGAACATAAAGATGGGTCAGCAAGGTCTCTCTGTGGCCTTTGACTTAGCCACTCACTGTGGTTATGACTCTGACAACAGCAGAGTATTGGGCGATGTGGGTATGGCTGGTGTAGCTGTGGACTCTGTGGAAGACATGAAGGCATTATTTGATGGCATTCCCCTGGACAAAATTTCTGTTTCCATGACAATGAATGGTGCTGTTATTCCTGTTTTGGCCATGTTCATTGTTGCAGGAGAGGAACAGGTGAGATGTAACTTTTTATATTATATATTCCTTTTATCTTTTATCTAGCAGTGGAAAACCCATCAACTGTTTGAAGCATGCTTATTTTTTTGAAGGTGCTCAAAAACAATTGAATATTAGTGAAGTTTTATGAAAAGGTATGGTATCTATGTTAGTGTGTGTGTGGTTCTTTATCCAGTTGCCGAGGAATGTTAGCTGGAAGGAACCATTTGATCCCTGAGGGATATAGGTGAAGGTGGCCTTGGATCCTATGATCATTAGGGTCCTATTAAAGAGAAAGAAAGGGGAATTGAGGGAGAGACACAGAGAAAGGGAGTCGTTGGTAATGCTATCCATGTGATTGGGAATAGTGGCATGTAATTTGAACTGTGGATACATTTACAAAAACATAATAGTTGAAAATGTTAATAAACGTTTAAAAAGCTCCTTGAAAAAGCGTCATTCTTAGTGGTGCATAGATGGAAGAAAAGAATCGTTGTGACAGTATGGCATAATTGTTTTACCAAAAAGTAGTTTCTAAATATTAAGCAAAGATGTTACTTGCTGTACATTATAGTATGTTCACTTGAGTTGGTGATGATATTAGGAACAGAGAGCAGCTTTTGTTTTGGATGACTAATAGTTAAAAGTCAAAATCACTCACCTCTGATCTAATGCCCTGTGCAAGAGATCAGAGCTAATCTATCGGAATATATCTAGAACTTTTGAAATAATTTTTTAATGAGTAATGTGTATTAAAAATACTGTACTGGTCTTGTACACATAATCATCTACAAATGAACACATATTACTATCTGTAGAAAATTAAAGTATTGTGACCTGAAATATTTTTTATGTATTAATGATTAAATGAAAAGAAAATGTTGTATCATCGAACCTGTTTTTATTTTAGGGTGTGAAAAAGGAATTTCTTGCAGGAACCATCCAGAATGACATATTGAAGGAATTTATGGTGCGGAACACTTACATCTATCCCCCTGATGCTTCTATGAGAATAATAGGAGACATATTTGAATATGTCTCCCAAGTAAGTCAAATTTTGTTTCTTTTTACATCATGGAATTGTCGTAAAATATGACATTTGTCGAAATACTAAGAATAGCATTATTTTTATGAAGACTAATTACAAAATGAGCTACATAGTCATCATTTACACAACCATATAACGTACAATGTTGGTATTTATTGCATATAATTTGTAATGAATTTTACATACACTTTTTTCAGTATTTATAATTTGTATTATTTTCTTATTCTCCAAGGGGCTGATCTCTCTTCATCTTTGACATCACAATTAGCATATTGCTACTTTGTTCTTACAAGTTCTGATCTTTGTAATTTTAGTGCATTGTTTTGTTTCTCCCATCTTTTTTTCTATCTCGGCCCTTTTTGTAAACTTATGGTATTAACAGTTTTCTCTATAATTTTTTTTAACATAGACTATTTAACAATTATTTATACAGTGAATCCTCAATTTTACGTTTTTTGTGAGACCTGTATCAAAAAGCATGCGAAGGAAAAAAACCTTTCTAGAGAGAGGAGTTGAGAAAAACGATGCATAAAATAAGTAAAGCTTAAAATACAAGAATGTAAAATCAGGATTTCACTGTAGTAATATATTTGGATTAACCCTCTGCATCCGTCGGGGCAGAATATCGTTTCCTTTTTTGGTTATGGCAGCCGACTGCTTTACAGGCCCGTCTTACTGAAACCCGTTGAAACAGCCTTTACAATGCTTTCCCCCAGGAGGAGAGGAAATATGTGTCGTCCCATTATCACCTAATGTGCCAGTTTCTATTGTTGGGTCAGGGGTATGCCTAGAAGGGTCAGATTCTTCCTGGGTAAACTGAAAGGGCGGTGGTGACTTTTCAAGTGTATCTCTTTTCATTTACTCAACTTCTCACAGGCTAGATGCTCGAGGATGAACAGTTTGCGAGGATCCCAGTTCCCAGTCGATAACTCTGACATCTTTGTCAATGGGGAGACAAGGCTATTCATGCGCGGGTCTCTGTAGCACAGAAAATAGGGGATGGAAATCATAATGGGCTTCGGCGATTGTTCAGGAGTTTGAGGTCTGAAAGAATCCAAGCCTTTCGTAATGAGGGGACTCGAAACTTTCATCCGGTTGGACTAGTCCCCGTAACCAGAGGGTTAATCCATAATGGTTTAGTGTTTGTTTAGCTATTAAATGGCACCAACTGATTTCATTTTAGATGATCAACCAATGAGAATTTAGATCCATCCTAGGAAGAAACAAAGAGTGACACTTCAATATAGCCAAAAAATCTGCAATTAAGTCAAATTACTAAAAGCAAGCCAAAATCAAATAAATTTATTAATCAAAATTGATAAATGCAACTATCATATGCTGTGCATAATTAACTTGGTGAGTCAAAATCTCATGAAGACATAAGTGCTCATAGTTGATCCAAATCCATTTGTTGGATTGTATATTGTTTACTTGTTTTATTTGTCAGTGTCTATTAGTTATATAGAATAGTTAAGTTGTTCTTTAAGTTTTAAGTGTAATACAGTATATTTTCATTACAGTTCATTATATATATCACTAGCTGAATTTACCCGGCACTGCTCAGGTTTAATTGGTTAAACTTTGATTGAAAGTGATCCAAAAAATCACTTTTCTTTCATTGAAAATGCAAATATAGAGAAATAATAAGTGAGTTCAAAATAATTTTTAAAACTGAGATTTTTATAGCTTCTAGAATTTACTTTAGATCTATTTCACATACTATAGGTTAGACAAACCTACAAAAACTGATACTGAGATGACTATATACAAAAGTTGATTTTGAGTTTTGGAGTGATTGTGAATTCCCTTTAAGTTCATTTTCTAAAAGAAAATGACATGCATCGTATTATTGCAATCATTTTTTTCTTATCGATATTTTTTTATTTGTAGCACTTTGCACCAGGAATGTGAATTTCGGAATTCCACCATCATTATGAAAAGCTGGCAAATCATATTGATACGATATCATGATCAACATTTCAAGCAATTACACTTTATGCTTGAAAATTCCATTCTGTATTTTACAGACGGGATACATAAACAATAGGATACTGAGTGATTTTCAGAGCAACTGCACCCATACTCTAGGAATCTAAAAAAATTCCAAAGTCATCTTGAGAGGCAACTCCTGTATATATTAACTTTGTACAGTCAGACTGGGAAAGAATGCCCCCTAGCAAATGCTCTGTTCAGGATGATGGGACGTTACACCCCTCTGCACACCCAAGACAAATAGAACGGAGGTTAATATGTAGCCTATGTTACCCGCAGGTTTCCAAAGAATAAGTGTACCAAATTTGATGTGGATTGGTCAAACGGTGTATAGATTTGTAGAGAACAGACAGACAGATGGGGGCCAACTCTGCTTTATATGTATAGATTATATGTATTAATTCTTGACACACTCAATTTAAATTATTCTCCCTGGAAAAGTTTTTATCCTACATTTCATAATCACTATTTGCCCTCAATTTACTATTTCTCACCTCTTTCAGAACATGCCAAAGTTCAACTCCATTTCAATCTCTGGCTATCACATCCAAGAGGCAGGTGCCAATGCAACACTGGAACTGGCATTCACCATTGCTGATGGATTGGAGTATTGCAGAACAGGTACTTTTTCTTGAATCTTGTCTTAGCAATGATGAAAACAGTTCACATGCGACTAAAAGGTGACTTGCTACTATTTTCAGTTTTGGTGACTAGGGGTATCTTTTAAAGCAAAATCATCTCAAAAGCTTCTATTTTCAAAATTTTGGAGAATTAAAGTTTTGTAATATTTATTTCAAATTCACCTAAGGTCAACAAAAATATAGTAATACTGTATGGAAAAAAATATTTTTTAGATTTCTCTTATTTTTCTTGTATATTTTCTAAGCTGAAAATTTTTCAAGGGATGCCAATTTTGAAGTATTTACGCCAAGCCGTGGCAACCATAAAAGAACATCCGAATCTGAGGTTGCTGTCATGAAAACCTTATTAAGATAATATTTGGGTTTTTAATTTTAAAACTTAAATTTCATGGCGAGATCTTCAACATATGTTTCATTACTTGACTAACACATTTTGTTTTTAAGCCGATTCATTTTGCATCTGAGCAACTAAAATTGCTACTAAAATAGGGTTTAGAAGGAGACTTTTTTTGCTGCTGTTTTTAAATATTTATGCTCCTGTTTCACAAGTGCTTTGGCTGATGTAGCCCTGTGCAAAACAATTTAGCATTTCCATTGCTGCAGAAAATATTTATCTGAAATGAAGTGTCTTATACAATTGCATTGGTGCTGTGATTTGTTCATCTTAACAATAGGACCTACAAAATAAGGATTACACTAACTGAAAAAATATTCCTTTTGAATGGTTTGTTATTTGTAAAAGTATTATCTTTTCTAATATATGGGTATTAATTGATGACAAGGTTCATATGTATAGTTTAAGTTGATTGTCTGTTGATTGTTTTTATTTAACTGCTTCTAAATAGATGAGGTAATTTGTTATCAGAATAAACATGCACTCCTGTTAAATAATCTAAATATTAACAAAATAATTTCTATTTCAATAAAATAAAATGGTGGTAATATGAAATACGTTAAAACTCATTCAAATTTGGATTTATTTTTATTTCCATTTTAATAAATTTTCTCAAAATTCTAATTTGTAGGATTGAAAGCTGGTTTGACAATAGATGATTTTGCTCCTCGTCTATCATTCTTCTGGGGTGTTGGAATGAATTTTTATATGGTTTGTTTACTTCCCATATTTAGATTAGATACTAATAATTCCTATTGAAACTTCGAGTTTTGTAGTACCATGCTTCTCACATTGATAAAATATCTCAGTTCAACGAACTGACCTTAATTCTTAATTTGTTCATGCTTATTTTATAATTTAATTGGATTGTAACTGCATATTCTTTGATTCTGCATCAATTAGTACTACCCATTAACTCAGTCCTGATCATAAGCACCTTAATATTTCCACAAAGATTTCCACAGTGGGTATCTGACCTTGTTTTATTTGAAGATTTACTGGGGGATGTTTCATTTTTGCTATCTGCGAAAACTATTTTTGTTTCAAAAGAAATGATAGAGTATAAAGCTACTTCAAGAAACGTTTTAATTACTCAAGGGCACTATATTATGCACTTATTCACAAATATGCAATGTAAGTTATTTTATTTTTATGAATTTTTCTCAAATAATAGGATAGCTGTACTTACTTTTCATTCCTTTTTGTTTCACATAAAACAGATTTCAATGTTTAACTTATTCCTTTTCTGTAGGAAATTGCCAAAATGCGTGCTGCCCGCCGTTTGTGGGCTCATTACATCAAGCAGAATTTCAAACCCAAGAGTAGCAAATCGCTGATGTTGAGAACTCACAGTCAGACATCTGGGTGGTCTCTAACTGAACAAGTGAGTATTTGTAGGTGCTTAATTTAATACCATCATTAGTTCTCCAGTTAAATAAATGGTAAGATGAAAAATGGTACACCTTTGATATTTTGGTGCATTTTTGGCGTGATTTTATGTCGGCAAGGAGGAATTTCTTTGAAAAAGCACTTTTAGGCTTATCCGAAAATAATTTTAAAAATTAACAAAAGAATTTTAAAAATAGAAAAAAATCAACACAATTCATAATCAAAACGCAACAAAATGGAAATGTAAAGAATATTCCATAATATTCACAAATGATAGAGGGCAGGAAATGAAATTTTAACTTCATGATGTTGCCATAATCCTAATAAAGCAGAGTGGTCTTTGCATGCCACAACTGACTACCAAAAAAAGCACCAAAAGAGGGGATATAGAAAAGCCTTTAAATTAAAGCTGCACTTAGAAATTTTCAACGAACTCGTTATTTTTGTTTTATTCTCTATTTAAGCCTTTACTTATACCAGTCTTTAGCAACATCAAACAATGAAATTAATGCATTAAAGTTCCCTTTGAATGCATAGTGTAGTGAGTTAAAACAAACAAACTTACACAGTAAAATGATTGGCACAAGCAATATAAATAATCCTAATGTTGCTTAACTAAATTAAATTGTGGAATGTGCGTAATATATTCTATGTTCTATTCAGGCCTGTAATTTTGGATACAAACTTGTAATTACATTCTGAAAACTTGTTCAAATCTTAAAATAATTAGTTGCTTGTTTCTGTTTGAATTTCAACTGAAACTATGCATCTTCACTTCAATAAAAACTCAGAGCATGCTATTCTTGTTACAATATCAGTCTGGGCATGATGCATTTTAGCAATATTGAAATTTATTATTGCAAAGTTGTTTAATTGACAAATTTACTTTGCATTAATGTAAAAAATTTTCGTGAATGTTTCACTAGACTAAACCTTACTGTCGCATTATTTCAACCCAACATTTGGGTGTACTATTTCACCCATCAACAACATTGAACCCAACAATTTTTAATAAAATCAAATGGAGTATAGTACCTTACAAAGTGAATGATATAGATAGAGATATATATGGATATGATATAGAGAGTATATACAGAGTGAATGATAGTTTTTACATAAAGTAATATGCATTACTAAGACTTGTTTTTAGTGTTGACTAATTTAAGGTAACACTGGTTTAAGTATTTTTGTAGTTTCTTTGTCTGTAGTTTTCTTTTTATGTAATAAACCATGAACATGTTCTTTTCAGGATCCTTACAACAACATCATCCGTACAGCAGTTGAAGCAATGGCAGCTGTCTTTGGTGGTACACAATCTCTGCACACTAATTCCTTTGATGAAGCTCTCGCTCTGCCGACAAAGTTCAGTGCTCGAATAGCTCGAAACACGCAGATTATTTTGCAGGAAGAGACTGGAATTCCTCATGTGAGTTGCACAATCTTTTATTTTCTTTTACCGAACTGTCTTTGTGCTGTGTGAGAACTACTGATTAATTTTATCCTATTTTTTGGGGGGCATGAGATTTTTTTATTGAAATAGGCAGTCAACAGCTCAGGATATCAATCTAGGGGGAGACTACATTTTTATCATAAACTCTTTATTTAGGGGTGATTTTGAAATTTAAAAATTTCTTTGAAATATAGAGTAGTTTTAGAGTGTTAATCAGAGACTAGTTTTTAGAATATGTTACCTAAACACTAGTTTCGGATATTGCTTTGGATTAATCATAATAAGACACTAGAAATTAATCTTATTAAATTATCGTGATGTTAAAATGCTAAAGTTGAAATTGAAGTAATGCATTTATTGCATTTCATAATAAATGAAAATGAGTTTGTCGTTTTTCTCCTCAGATAATTGATCCATGGGGTGGCTCCTACATGATGGAATCTCTCACAAATGATGTGTATGAAGAGTCCAAAAGGATCATTGAGGAGGTATGTCTGCAAACGTGTTACATATTCTCTTAAAATTATTTGAAAAGTTATTGAAATGTGTACGTCTCATTTATTTAACCTAACCCATCTGAGGACATGCAGGAAACATTTGTTACTGTATACAACTTTCTTTTGCACAACTACATTTAAGAGTTCTTTTTAGCCATGGTTGGAATGGTGGATGAGTCCAATTCTAATTCTATCTGCAGAATTTGATCTAATTCCATCTCTAGATGGCAGTATATGATTCTCTCCCTTGGCTGATATGGTTTTTATGGTATATAAAGTTATTCAT
Organism: Meta bourneti; assembly: GCA_933210815.1. Classification (NCBI taxonomy): domain Eukaryota; kingdom Metazoa; phylum Arthropoda; class Arachnida; order Araneae; family Tetragnathidae; genus Meta; species Meta bourneti. The sequence goes on from OW119924.1 coordinate 12,221,371, forward strand.
TAATATCTCAAAAGTTTTTGGGGAATCTTGTTCTCACTGTCCAAAAGCAGCAATGGAAGATAGTTTGACAATACCCTTGGATTCACTATCCTGACAGATACTGCTTTTTGGTGAAAATCTGGTTTATGAAAAGATGGGGGTGGGTGGGGTAAAATTGTTTTTATTTTCACGAATAGAAAAAACTTCTGCCCTCCTTTTGGAGAGATCATGCCTGCCATTCATCTTTAAAATATTTTTCATTTGTACTTAAAATAATTTTCCCTCAATATCGAGGTACTTTTCAACTTGGTAGCCCAGTTTGAAAAGTAGTGGATTAGCACTAGGAGGGTTGCAAGTTTGAAAGTCAATCCAACCAAAGACCATCATGTTCATGGAGGTTGGTGCATGTTAAATCTGTTGTGGCCTCAAATGTCCTCAGGTTGCAGTGGTGTGGAAGTTTGGAGAGTGGGATGGTGTTCACTTCATCATTTGACCATGTTTAAAATGACAAGGTGTTGAACTACATACATATTCTCTTAAGATTATTTGAAAAATTATTGACATGATGGAATCACATTTATTTAACCTAACCCATCCAAAGACATGCAGGAAGCATTTGTTATAATATACTACAACTTTGTTTTGCAAAATTACATCCAAGAGTTGTTTTCGATCACGATCGAAAGGACTGAATGAGGAGTCTAATTCCACTTGCAGAAGACTGTTTATGATGCTCTCCTTAGCTGATATGGTTTCTTATGGCATATGAAGTCATTCATCAGTATCTAATGGACTTGGGGAATCTTATTCTCTGTGTGTCCCTAAGCTGCAATGGAAGATTGTATGTTTGATAGTACCCATAGTACCCTTGGATTATTTGCATTGCCAGATGCTGCGTTTTGATGAAATCTATTTTGGTATTGTTAAAATCTGGTTTATGAAGAGATTGGGTTGAAATTGTTTTCTTTTTTACAAGTAAAAAACTACTTTCCTTTTGAAGAGTCCATTCCTGCCATTCATCCTTAAAATATCTTTTATTTGTACTTGGAATAATGTTCCCTCAATATCGATATTTTTAGCAAGAAATCCTTAGCCTTTTTATCTGCTTCTTCATAACCTGCTATTCCACAATATGGACCTTAATTCAAAATAGTTTAATTATTCTTCCGTTTTTCTATGTATTTAGCATTAACGATTTGATGTTGTGGATTATTCTTAAATTTGTTGCTCTTTAATGTACAGTAAACACCATCAATTACGTTTGTAGTGAAGACATTGAGCCATGATGGAATTACGTTATTTGACATCGTCAGTTTAGCTTTCATGAACGTGATAGCAATTTATGCTGTGTAGCAAAGACAGTTGCAGTTTAAATATTGGGTTATTTAAAAGATATTGAAAAACAAAATTAAGGACAAGTGCCAAACTTTTAGTTTTACACTTATCTTATTGTTTCAGTTATGAAGGCATGCCTACATAAATTTAATCTGAACTATCAGACTAATGTTTAGCATCTGTTCTAAAGTTTCTTAATTGCTTATAATTTTAGATTGCAGTGTTGTATCTTTTTACGTAATGTCTAAATTTAAACTAGTTAATTTCATTAAAGAAATCAACTTGTAGTCGTGAGTTGAACTGTGGGTCTGTGCCTTTACAGCAGGCAACATGTCTCTGAGCTCTTCAAGTGGTGATAGTGACAGTTTTATACGCTATGTCTGGGGCTGAGGATGTAAACAAAGAGAGCCTGGGAAAGTATTTACAATTAACGCTCAGACAGTGATATTCAAATGAGAGGGTTCAAAGGGAATGTAAGAAATAGGAATTGAAAGACAAAATTAATATACCAAATTTTGCTGTCCCTCAAGGGCACGTCTCCCTTAGGTGTGTACATTCTTCACTGACCTGAGGTACTCTATTGATCTTTTCTTTTCTCATGGGGTTTACTATCTTTAGTAAAAACAGGTGTCGCTTTCCCTGGATACCTAACCATCTTTTTCTTTCATCCCACTATGTTGTACAATCCCTCTTTTTTCCCACTTTCACCATGTCTTTTACTCGACTTGTCTTGTATTTGGTGCAGCTTGACCAAATATGACTCTTCTGCCATAAAATGACAAAACAAGCAATCAAATTTTGATGAAATAAAAGGGAAAAGAGATCAGTCATGACATATGCATACCTCCAAGTAAAGTAAAATTAGTCAAAATATAAAAAAAGCATTTCGTGAAAGTTTCGTATAGAATTGTTTTTGTTTTGCAAGAAGTACAATGTATCAAGGGCTTCCTGTATTCTAAAAGAAATATTTCTATGAAGCGGGTGTCAGTTAACTCAATGAAAATGAAATATGATGTTTTTTGACAGGTGGAATCTATGGGAGGGATGGCAAAAGCTGTTGTGAGTGGAATGCCAAAGCTGAGAATTGAGGAATGTGCCGCCAAGAAACAAGCTCGCATAGACAGCGGAAAGGGTAAGAACTCTGGATCTATTCTACAGTGACATTTTATGAATTCTTTCACCATGCAGGATATGACAGAGAAGTAGGTAGTTGAATTAATGTCACTGGAGCAACACGTGCTATTGGTGACGGTTCGGGATCAATCCCGAAGGGAAACGACCGAGGACAACACCTCGTCGTTTTGAACCACAGCCAGATGATGAGATCAACACCTGAGCTGGCACCCCTTCGCCAAACTTTCACACCATGCTAACATAGGACATTTGAGGCCACAAGAGAAAAACGTGTGCCAGCCCCCATGTACACGACTGTCTTTGTTTAGATCGAGTTTCAAACTCACAACCCTCTTGTTGCTAATGCACTACTCTTCCAACCGTGCTACCATGGCCCTTTTGGTAGAGAGGAAACTTAAGCCTTGAGTATGAAATAAAATAACTAACTCTTTGATTTTAGAATTTCGAACAAACACTTTCTGTAATATTGTAAAACAGTAACTCACTATAGTCCTTAATCTAGATACATTCTTTCAAAACAATTTAAAATATAAAAATATAGTTTGAGTATCAAGTTATATGTTACAACATTTTGGATACGTTATTATATTATAAAAAGTAAATGCATTGTTTTTCAAGAGTTTTTTGAATGTGTATTCTACAAAATCTCCAAATGCTTTTAACTATAAAATGCTTCTGCTGCATATGTTGCAATTTCAAGTGCTTTAAAGTAGCTTAAAAACTTGCGAGATTTTTCTGATAACAGAAGCAGCATTTAGTTTTGCAGAGTACATCTAAAAGATTTGCTTGTATAAATTCTGTGTACCACTTCAAGGTTTTTTAATAAATGTAAAGTTTTGACAGAGATCAATGTATGCTTTTACTTCAGTAATAATTACACAGAAAAGAAGTTTTAAACTTTCCAAGAGTATAAAATGTTTAAATTATTTTTCAGTTTTGAGGCAAATTGTTCCAATTAAATTATGTGCAACAATCTGCTCCAATAAATTTGCAAGTATTGTTACAAAATAGTTTTACACCTAACTGTACAAGCATAAGGAAACCTAAGCTAATAAATATAAGTTTATATTTGTTTATATTTGCTACAAACTATCACAAAAAGATTTTTTTATGTTCTGCAAAAAGATTACATTACACAGAATAATAAATATGTAAGTGCTACTCAAATCACAGGTAATAATTTTTGAATTTTTTTTGTAATATTGAATTCCTATTTGTTCGATTAATCTCCCCCAAAATCTTTGCAGAAGTGATTGTTGGTGTTAACAGATATCAAAAAGACAAAGAGGACCCGATTGATGTCCTGGTCATTGATAACTCCAAAGTATGTGCATTACAGATAGAGAAAATAAAGAAAATCAAAGAAACTAGGGATAATGCAAAGGTAACTCAAGTTGAAAAGTACATATTTTGACTTTGTTTTATGTCTATTTACTTTTCTCATTTTTCTCTAAATATCCTTTCAAAAGTCATCCCAACTTGATTTGCTTCACAAACCTGTTAGAATTTTTTTCATAAATTCTTACTAATTTTCCTCCACTCTATGCACGTTTTTACTTTTCAAAAGATCGTAAATATTTTAAATATCTAAGTTTAAATACATTCGATATATTTTACTGAAAATATATTATTTTACTTGACCAGACATTGGGGAAAATATTGTTCTACCTATAAGATTAGTGCATTCTCAACTGAAAGAAACTGGATTATCTGTATGCCTTAGAATGAACATCAATACAAATAACCTCAATGCTCAATTTTTATTTAATGTATTTTCTTCAAACGTAATTTATAGCATCACAATAAATTTGTTTTGTTATTTAATCAAATGCTCTTTGTTTTGTTATTTAATCAAATGCTCTTTGTTTTATTTATTGTTATCTTCAGTCTGTAAACATACTTAACCCTCCAAGTTGTTTGAATGAGATATCTTGTCCTTCAAAATCATAAATTTTGCTAATGACGAGATATCTCATCCATCAAATCGGACCAATTTTGCAAGATATCTTGTTCATTAAAATCTCATTAATTTTGTAATGAAATGCCTTGTTGAGATAACCACCAGGTTTAAAGAGTTTTTATTCAGTGGCCGCTGTAGTATATTTAAAAATACTGTTTCAGTGCCAAAAACTACTGGATGCCATAACAGAATGTTCCAAAACAGGCAAAGGTAATCTGCTGGGACTTGCGGTCGAAGCTGCAGCGGCACGTGCTACTGTGGGAGAAATCACTCAAGCCATGGAAACTGTACGTATTTCTGTTGAAACCATTAACCTATAAAAGTATGTGTCTTATTGGCTTTTCTATCAGTATTTATTTTAAATCTCACTATTAGTGATGCATCAGGCTTTGTACAAGTCCTTGAAAAGTCATGGAAATTTCTTTTTGAATTTTCAGGGTACTTGAAAATATTTGGAAAAGGAAAAGTATATCCTTGAAAAGTCCTAAAATTTCCTACTTTCTAATTTGGCTGAATTTTTTCTGATTCCTTTGTTGCTATCTATTTATCACTAGCCATGGTAGATGAAGGGGCCGTCATGGCTCAGTGGGTATGCCCATTGCGCTAGCAATCTTCGAGTTGTAGGCAGCGCAGGTTCGATTCCTGTCAGGTGCATTCCTCCCTGGGTGTATTTCTCTCTTCTGTGTCAGTAAAACTTTCATTGTGTGTATCTGTCTATTATTTGTTATTGTATGTCTTGTGTCTGGCGATGACTCTTGCACCATAAAACCCCAAGATCAACCAACCATGGTAGACGAAATTCCATTTTTCTTAATATTATTCATAAACAAACTGAAACAAACTAATTCATAAACAAATAATGACTAAAAGCAGATCACACATTTTCAGACCATGTAAATACTTAGAAGCACTAGTCAAAACCATCATGAATGGAATGTGAAGTTTGAGATAAGTTTATGGCGATAGAAGATGATTCTTAATAAGAAAAAAATTCTGTGTTAGTTGGATTTGAAATAGTTGTGACTAATTTGAGAATTGTCTACAGGTATTTTCAAAATTACTTGACTACTATATTTGGTAGTCCTTGAATATTTTTAAGCCTACACCTATGGTCACTTCCTGAAGCATAAACTGCTACTGTCCAATACAAAACACTTCTCATCAAAGGGGAAGGAAGAAACAACAATAATGTCTTTAAGAGCCGAACAATAAAAAATATGCTCTCCATTCATTTTCTCACTTCCACACAATGAGCAGTGCAGAAAAGTCCAATTTGGTACAGGTGTGCCTCAGGGTAATGATGTTCCCATTGAAAACAGTCTTTGAATTTAATCTCACCAAATGTGTAGAATACCTGTTCATTGTTACTACAGTAAAAGGTTCGTCTGTGTAATTATAATTGCACTGAACCTGGAATATACAAATTTGATGATTAATTCTCTCTTATGTAACAGCCAATAATGAATTAATAGCAAAATTATTTTTTCATTTATCTCTTGTTTCGGTATTACTACTATTTTGCTTGGAAATAAATCAAAGCACATCATTTGTTCTTTGAAGGAGAATGTTTCACTCTTCCTTATTTTTATTACTATTATAAAAATATATACTTTTTACAAGTTGCATTTAAAACATTAACAAAAGATGTGGTTTGAACTTTGAAGAATCTATAATGATTTGCTTATGTTGATTTGATCTCAGGCATTCATTTGTATATCTTGTTTCAGGTGTTTGGTCGTCATGTAGCTGCAGATCGATTGGTTTCCGGTGCCTACAAATCAGAATACGGGATATCTGAAGAATTGGACAAAGTCCGAAAAAGAGCAGATGTGAGCTTCTGTTATGTCTAGTCACTAAAATATTTGCTTTGTTACTAAAATACAGTGCTAGTTTTAAAAATTTAATTTTAATTAAGTTTTGTTTTTATGAAATGTGAGTAAAGGTATTCTCCTATGTGGTGTATTTATTAGAGTTGCTGAAGACGACATCAATATTTGCTCCTGAAACCCAGACCACTCTTCAGTTTTTAAGTCTGAATTGTTGGCTTTGAAATTGAAAGAGGCCTTAAACTACGCTGCAGCAGTCGACAATAAATTGATATGGATCCTCAATAACAGCCATTTGATACAGTACCTCAAATCATGGCCTAGGATTGTAGAAGAAACGGCACTTGATATTGTTACTGTTCTTTCCAATTTCGGCCATGACGTTACCATGCATATCCAGTGGATTCCATTGTATGTTGGAGTGTATGGTAACAAGGTTGCTGACTAGCTGGCTAAGGAGGATTGTGTACATCCCTTTCCACTTAATAAGGACCTCTTGGCCACAGAAATTTTTCTATTTTCAAAGCACTTGGCATATAGATAAAATAGACAAATAGACTTGGCATGTTCCCCTTGCACATGCATGATATTCGGCCAGCTTTCCCAGAGTGTCACTAAATAGCAAGTTGCCTCGAGTTTTCCAGACTTCTAGCGAGACTCAGAAGTGGCCACACTAAGGACTTGAGATTCGAGGATGGTGTTAAGATCTTCTCCAGATGTCCCTGTTCCACAAGTCTTGCAATCCCTGCCCACCTTATCGATTGCATCTGTGTTTCCGGGGGCCAGCTTGTCTTGGATCAGGAGAAAGTTGCCTTTCTTTTAGAGCGACATGGTCTTATGGACCTGGTTTAGGCTTATCCTGAACCTTGGAGTAAGAAACAACAATGGAATTTATTCTCAGAATTTATTTCACAAATGCCCTCTTTTTGGCAGCCCTGTTAATTGCTACCAGACACTGATGATTGATCCATAAAATATCTGTTTTATTGCTTTAGTTTCAAAGCTTTATTGGAAATTATTTCTGTGTTGAATGTGTTTTTCTCAAAATGTAACACATTGATTCATTTCATACTATTGCAGGCCTTCCTGGAGAATGAGGGTAGAAGGCCTCGTGTACTGGTGGCCAAGATGGGTCAAGATGGCCATGACCGAGGAGCCAAGGTCATTGCCACCGGTTTTGCAGATTTAGGCTTTGATATTGATATCGGACCACTGTTTCGAGTAAGAACCCGTTTTTCAATGCATTACGTCAGGCTTGCTTAAACACGTGATTTTGAACATGAATAGGTCACTTTTGCTTTGTCAATGATTGATTTAGCTTTTACTGTGTCTAAATTTTTAACCAAAAGAGTTTTAAAGGCTTGATTGTAAAAGTTTCTAAAAAGTTTGAAAAATGTGATACTTTTGTCTGGGGAAAATGTCTGAAATTTTAAAAGGTTCGGAAAAACTTTCTTTAACAGAACCTCCCCTCTAGAGCACATCTTCTTTAAGTGTGTATGGGCTTTCCTAAGTACCCCTGTGATAAATTATTTCCCCATGGGGTTTACTGCCTCTGGTAAATATGGGGATCACGACCCCAGGATGCCAAAGCGATCTTTCTCCTCCATCCTTTCTAATTGCAATTACTTGACATTGTGTGTCTTGTGTTTGGTGCAGCTCGGCCAAGTATGGCCTTTGTGCCATAAAACCCAAAACCAGCTAACTTGAACAGAAGCTACCATCAAGCCAAATGCTTGAGTGGTTAAAATTTACACCCCTAATTTTAAAGTGCAACCCAAAAATAACATACTTTGCAAATTCTCAATTGGGAATTCACGTTAGCATGAACATGTATTTATTCTGTCTTCACATATGCTAAATATACATGAGATATTTCGCACAAATATAATGGACTATATATTCCATGTCAGGGCAAAAGGTGATAAGTCAAAATGACTACTTTTCAGAATCTTAAGTTCAATACCTCACTCTTTCTCACAAATATTCAGGAAGAAAAAGAAGCATACCATGATACAAATAATTGTAATTTAGATTTGTAGATTCATTTAGTTTCGATTTTAAGCACATTATATTGTTTTTAAAATTAATGATTCACTCGACTCCTTTGCACCCATTGAATGTCAGACCTTTTGTCCTGACATTGAAGATATGTAATGATCTCTTTTTTTCTCTCAGACACCCGAAGAAGTCGCCCAACAAGCCATCGATGCTGACGTTCATGCAGTTGGAGTGAGTAGTTTAGCTGCAGCTCATAAAACTCTAGTCCCTCAATTAGCTATAGCACTCAAGAATCTCAACAGAGAGTGAGTAACTCTTGTTTTCAAGTCCTTTCAGAAAGTGAAAGCCTTTTGTTCTTAAATTCTGTTCAATTACTACAAATGTCTACCTGCTACACGCAACTTACAAAAAGTATTTCTTATTCCTACTACAAAATTACGAAAACCTTTGCTATACTACATTTTATAGATAAATAATTAGGAGAGTTATAATACTGGTGAGAAATTATTCTCAGCCCTCATTTAGACATCTATCCAATCATTTTGTTATTAGTTTACTTTATATTGTTTGATGTTTTTTAGTCTATAAATGTATTGTGGTTTGACTTTGATGGAAGGATGGTATCTCTTATCTGAAGTACTTTTTTTTAGAAAAATGTGACAAATATAATTTTATTATTTACTGGACTGCTACTTGTATCTATTATTTTTCAACCTTGGCAAATTGGTGTATCTTAAAGCAAACTCACCTCAAAAGCTCCTATTTTCAATACTTCAGTGGCTTTTCGAAAGTTTTGGCGACTTTTCCTGAAAATGTTCATACTTAGACATTTATCTGATCATTTTGTTACTAGTTTACTTTATATTGTTAGGTGTTTTCTTTGGTCTATAAATATATTGTGGTTCTAGATGCTTTAATGGAAGGGCAGTATCTCTTATTCAAGAGTACTTTGCATTGGAAAAATGCATCAAATTTTAAATAGAATTTTGTTATTAGCAGGACTGCCACAGGCGACTTTTTGCTATTATTTTTCAACCTTGGTAAAACTAGGGGTATCTTTTAAAACAAAATCATCTCAAAAGCTCCTATTTTCAAAAATGTGACTTTGAAAATTTTGTTGACTCTTTTAAAATGTAACAAAGGTCAACAAAAACTTAGTCCCTTGTTTTTACTAATAGTGGACAAAAAATATTTTTCGGATTTAAGGAGAAAAGTTTCCAAGAATAGAATAAATACCAATTTATTCTATTCTACAAACTGGGCCAATAGAATCGTTCCAATTTTTGCTCATTCTACAGAATGGGCTGATAGAATCATTCGAAGGGATTATTTTCTACAGAATAAGCAAATAGAATTCTGTTCAAGGAATCAATAGAATATTTCTAAAGGTTTTTAGAATCTACGGATTCTTTAGAAAGATGTGATTATTTAGTCACTAAAAATTTGTTTAAAAATTTTGTTACTAATGACACTATTTCACAAGTGCTTTGGTTGTGGCAGTAGTCCTGCATTAATTATGAAGTTTTATGTCTTGAATCCAGAAAACACATAAGAGACTTTCATCTAAAAGAATAAATTTTTAATTTCAATTACAATTATAGAATCGGCAGGTCCATCACCACCACATTGATTAAGCTTTGTAATTGTTTATTTTCTCTCTTTGTTCTCCTAATTTATTCAGATCTTGCTTTTCAGGGACATCTTAATTTTTGTTGGTGGTGTCATTCCTCCACAAGATTACGATTTCCTTTTCAAGGCAGGAGCAGCTGCTGTCTTTGGACCAGGTATGTTCAATGCAAGCTTAATGTCCTAAAACCTTTTATTGTCTGTCTGTCATTTGTAAGGTTGCCAATCATTACAGATTTAATGTTTTAAGAAATTTTTTACTTTGTTCATTTCCTTAAAAATATTTGTATCCTTAATCTTGATTTAAATATTTAATTATGCAACATGATTGAAATGATCACTCTGAAATGGTGTGTTCGTATAAGATCCCTTGTTCAAATGCCATAAAAAGTGTTTTGTCTAAGTGTTCATGTTTCAACTGTAAGAAAATCTGCATCTTACAATATTACCTATGAATTATCTGGAAGCAGTACTACTTCTAATCATTTGATCATTAAATTTGTTTTAGTAATATAAAATTTAATTATGTATCAACAAATGGCTACAATATCTCTGAAAAGAAAACATTATTTATGCTTTAATAGTTGCTCACAAGCCTTTTTAATATTAATATTTTGTAAATAGTTAGGCACTTTAAAATTTTGTTTTCCATGTGCATCCAGTGTAACTGAATTACTTTTAAAATTTCTCAGAAGTAACTAATTTATTATTATAGAAAAAAGTGCATGAATACTCTTTATGTAATTCTAGTAAGGTCTAAGTCTAGTAAATTTTTGTTTTGTGGCTTAAAATTTATAATTTTGTTACCTATTTGTCAAACTTCTTACAAATAATTCTAGTAAGGTCTAAGTCTAGTAAATTTTTGTTTTGTGGCTTAAAATTTATAATTTTGTTACCTATTTGTCAAACTTCTTACAAACATGAAAGTGGAAAAAGATACTTTCCATATTATTTGTATATTAATATCTTTAAACTAATAGACAGGATGTTTCTAAAATATTTGGCCGAATTGTAAAAGGTGGTACGGGAGCCCAAAATAAACATTTTTGTCAAAGAATGTGTCAGGAAATGCATCGTTTATAGGTGGTAGGGGTGCTGTTTAGGTTAGTCAATAACATCTTTTCCCTGGCATAAGGCTTTATTCCTCACTCGGATTTTCAATGGCAAGCTCCCAATTCGTGTAGCAATGCATGCTATTGAAAATATGAGCAGGGAATGATGCCTTATACCACAGAAACTGTTATCGTGTGACTTAAACGACGTCCTCTACCACCTAAACACATTGTTTCCTGACACATTCTATGATAATAATTTTTATTTTGTACCACCCTTTGCAATTTGTCCAGATATTCACGAAACATCCTTTATAATTACTTTTAAAAACAACGATATATTTTACTCATATAACAAAAAATAAATTTACTATTCATCCAGTTTTTTTCATTATTTAACCAGTAAAATTTAGCTTTTAATCCCTTTAAAAGTATGGCATTGCACTAATCTTTAAAAGTGCAAATTTTATTTTTCCACAAATAATTTTCATATGGTATTTTTTTGCAGGAACGAAAATTCCAGCATGTGCCCTTCAAGTGATCGAACTCATTGAAAAATCACTCACAGAAAAAGAGAAAGTCAAGCAACAAGCTTAACTTCTCTCTTCTGAAATCATGTTGACAGTGAATCTCAAAACGTTTTTCCTGTTTACAAATTCTTTGATATGCATTTATTTTTTAAACTGAATATTTTTGATACACACATAGTTTCTGTGAGAAATATTATTTATTCACTTGTTACTGCAGTGCAAATTTACTTATGCCTTTTATATATTTTAAATGAACTTCGTTGCTTCGGAATCAAATTTGTGTTACCTAATAGCTCATTGCAGCTGAGAAGATTTTATATTTGTTACTTTTATCAATAAAGATTTGAAAGCACAAACATTGTTCTTTTGCACTTGATTTTATTTGTTTTACTATGTACTCTATACAGTATTGAGCTGAGTAATAAAATCATCTAATGAAATTGTTAGGAAGATTCAAATTAAGGTAATATCATTGTGAAATTGCAGATTAATGTAATCAACACCACTGCTTATTTTTTAAAATTCAGTAATAACCGATAGAGCAGAAAGAATCAAGGGTAAATATGTTTTATTCTGTTAATCTGCAAACATAAATTTGGAAATTTGACTACTTATCCAGTGAGCAATACTGCCACATGCAAAAGGTGACTTTTGTTACCATTTTCCAACCTTTGAGTATGTTTTTAAGCTGAATCGTCTAAAAAAATATAAATAAATTTAAAATTTGGGCAACTTTTTTGAAAATTCACCCAAGGTCGACAAAAATGTTGTCCCTTTTTTCCAATTAATAGACGGAAAAATTGTTTTTCGAATTTTTCTTTATGGAGAAAATTTTCCAAGACAGCAATTTTGAAGTTTTTGCACCTAGCCGTGGTAATTATAAAGGAAAAACATCAGAACCTGGTAAGGAAGTATTTAGTTTTTTAATATTTAAATTTCGTGCTTAGATTTTCAACGTCTTTTCGTACTTAATCAGCACATTTTGTGCTTTAGACTTCATTGTGTAGCTGAGCAACTAAAATTGGTACTAAAATAGGGTTTAAGAGAAGACTTATTGCTACTATTTCACGTTCTTGTGAGAGTGAGCAAGTCTTGATGGAACATGCACTGACATCGTCGAGGAGTTGCACATGTTCTGATTCTTAGGTGAGAACTGACCAAGATCGAAAAGTGACAGGTGGTTCTGCTCCAGCCCTACTGTTATGAAAGTTCCTGTCGTCTGTGATGGTCTTTGTGCAATGAGGACTATGTCATTCTTCTCCACTTTGATCTTGATTGAAGTTCCCGAAAAGTTTCAAGATTACTCCTAACATTTGGCTTCCTAGCTTGCCTGGGGCCTGCGGTAGCCTGGTTAGAAGAGTAGTGGATTAGCCAATGGAGGGTTGCGAGTTCAAAACTCCATCCAACCAAAGACAGCCGTCTACAGGGGGCTGGCTCACATTAAATCTGTCATGGCCCCAAATGTCCTCGCATTACTATGGCGTGGAGGTTTGGAGAGGGGTGCCAGCTCAGGTCCTGATCTTTCCCTTAGGAATTGATCCCGGACAGTGATTAATAGCCCTTTGTGTTGCTCCAGTGCAACATTAGTTCAACTGCCTACCTGCTGAATATTTTTGTTTTCCTTTTAAGTCAAACTGTTCCCAAATAACTAATGCTCCTTGTGCACACCATGTGGAATTTCTTTATGGAAGTGCTTTTAGAGATAGTGTTCTAGGGCTGCAATATCTCATTGAAGGAAACAAAATGTGTGGTAAGCTTGTCAGTTGTATTGCCTGCGATTGGAAGGACTTGAAAAATCGTTTAATCTATAAAACCATGAGAGAGGTTCCTATAATCTTTTCCTTAATGAAAGATGAGGATCTGCCTCTTCGAAATTAGGGTATTTGGTTGTTAGAATGGCAAGTTAATTTTTAGCTCACTGGATCTATCAAAGATGTCAAAAGGAGGTTTCCAGTTTAATACATTCCATTTTGAAGAACATATCCTGATGTCTTGTATTGTACCGGTTTGTAGTAAACTACCGTGACCAACAAAGATTTAATATATTGCATAAAAGTAAACAATGAACTATGTTACACTGAGCTCTGAAAAAATAACAATTAACAAACTATTCCTACAAAGGTTCACACTAATGAAACAACGAATGGTTTCAACCTGATAATTATCGTATTTAACCATGCACTTTTTGCTCATGCTAGAAAAAACTCCATGTTTCTACTTTCTGTAATTCATGTCTGATTAAAATTGTACACTTAATTTCAATTTTTCATAAAAGAAAGTATTTTAAGACAGTCTTTATTTAACCTTGGGGTTGTCTCGATTAGGTTTCTCGTCATTAGCAAAACTTACCAGATCTTGATGGACGAAATATTTCGTCGTTAGAAGAAAACTGACCTGATCTTGTTCTCGTCATAAAAAAATCGGCAATATTTTAATGAGGTATCTTGTCATTAGCAAAATTGGTCAGATCTTTCTGGATGAGACATCTCGTCGAAACCACTTGGAGGGTTAAAAGAATATCCGAAGTGGAAGAGTATTCCATAGTACCCAGGTCCTGAGTTTGAAGAAGTTGATCACAGCACTTCTGCAGTTCGAACAAAACATTATATAGTAAGCCTAATTTTAAAAGATATCAAGTCGATGAAAATGGAAAAGGTTGCTTTACATTTGGAAATATTCGATTTGACTTGAGACAATCCAATTTCGTTTTCTTTGCTACTTTCTAACCAACTTGATCATAAAATTTGACAACATAAGGAAATTTATTTAGTGAACTAGCGAAGTCTAATGTTTTGAACCTGCGTTATAGGGAGCTTTGACTAATTCTACTTTTTTCATGTAATTCGGCCGATGAAAGTATCAGCGAAAGAAAATACCAAGTCACATACAAAAAATCACATTTTAATAACTAAATTACAAGATAGAAGACGAATGTCAGTCATACGGCAAGTTTCATAAATACAAAATGCTTACAAATGTTTTTTTCATATAAAATAAGTTCATTATGTGATAGTTGTCAGAGTAATGCAATATATCCCTGGCTTATGTTACACTAGGCTAGGTTTTGCATACAGACAGTTTATACAGAAGGGATATGGCCAGTCAATTACCAGACTTGAGGTTTGGAAACAGCAAGAACAAACAGTAAAAATTGAACTTACTTTACTATAGAAAAATTTGTTATCTTTGTCTGAATGTCAGTGACAATCACTCTTTGCGTTTAACTCAAGTGACTAGCCGAAATTAAAAAAACCTGATAAGGTCAGAAATCTGCCCACGTCAATGAACATGATTATAACAATGAATACGAAGACACATGAACATGGATATAACAGAAAACAAAACAAGTATAACAGGAGTATAACAAGTATAAACAGCAGAGTGTGAGGTGCAGAACAGGATTTTACATCAGGCACTAAATTTTATTCCATTAAATTTATCAACAAATTTTACTCATGTGATGTCTATTGCAAGAATATTCATGTTACACTTGTGTCTTTTTGTAATAGATACAAATATATATCAAGTAGACACTACATATAAAACCGTTAGGTTGGAATAGGTTTGTATATGAACCATTAAGTTATGGATTTGTATATAAACCTTTAGGTTATGGATTTGTTTATAAACCATCAGATGACCATAGAATGAATTTTTCAAGTGGATGGTAATATGATTCTGTTTCATGTGTAGATTTATAATTGTAAACATCTCTCTCTCTCTGCATGTAACAAAATATAAAATATATGCAATTTTAAATACTGATTTTAAATTAAGAACTGGAACATTACCAATATATATTAAGGGCAAAAGTAACACGAATGTCCTGTTACAAGTTCCTGTGCCGTTACACGAATGTAACGCGCTGGTATCGACTCGTAATTGATGGCATGAGATGTTTGTCGTGATTCCGACGTGGCACACAGTGGTATGTACTTCGGTCCGTTTGTTTCTAAAATATGTTTATATTACACTATTTAATCACAATGGCATCTGGAATTCTCTAACGTAGCCACTGTTCAGCCTCGACATGTAGCGAGTCAGCGGACTGTCAGGGTCGCTGTTCCGCCGCGTCGGTAAGTCCCTGCTGTCTTTGGGGGCTGACCCTTGATGGGCCTGCTGCAGGTCGTTCCACCTTTCGTGGTAGCTGCCCCCCTTGCCGTCCCGGTGGTAGGACTGCATCCGGGATCGGCCCTCGTCGTCGACGAATCCCGGATTGAGGTGGTCCTCCCTCTCCCTGGACCTCGGTGATTCGTCCGGCTGACCGACGGACGTGAGCTTGGACGTACTGTCATGCAGTTGGTGAGCGTGGTCTACCACCTCGTCGTTGACGCCCCTGTAACTGCCGTCGCTGCTCTCGCCGCTGGTCCCGATGCCCTGGTCTAGGTCCCCGTTGTCGGTCCAGGTCGCCGTCGTCTTGTACTTGGGCTCTTCCGTGATGGCCGGGAAATGGGGGTCGGCGAGGGAACGGTAGGTTGGAATCTTCCCGTCGTGGTTCGCCAGGATGTCGTCGTGCCGGGGCGTTATGTAGAAGGGCGGCGACCCATCCTTCTCCGTGATGGAGTCCGCCTCTTTCTTTTGACCAGAACCGCACAGACCGTCCGTCAGAGACAGCAGAACCGGCAGGAGTAAGAGTCCGTGGATGGCCGCGAAGAGGATCACCAAAAACACCGTCTTGAAGAAGACCGTGAAGATGTAAGACGGGGCGGCGTTGAGGACGACGATCCCCAGCATGGTGGACATGCTGCCCTGTGCTATGGGCAGCCCCAGCGAATGCAGGGCGTTTCTCATGCGAGTGTTGGGGTCTTTGTCCTCCGAAGATATATACGCGTACGTTATGTGAGCGGAGTAGTCCACCGAAAACCCAATGCAGAGGATCAAGTTGATCATGGATATGGCGTCAAGGTTCACGTTCCACCAACTCATGTAGCCGACGACGCCGATTTCGATGGAGAAGATCGAAAACGCCACCCACAACGCACAGCTCGGAATCGGGATGAAGAGGAAGGATATGATCATCATCACCGCTGTGGCGACACCAACTGCTTGGATGGACGTCTCCTTGATCAGAAGAAACTGGTCGAACAGCACAAACAACTGATTGAACACCACAACATCGAACGTCGAGTTTTCCGCTATGGCCCTAAGTTCCAGCAGCATGTTCTTCTCGTCGTTCGCGTCCATGATGTTGTGCGTCTGCAAAACAAACCTTGCAGCTGTGATTTCGGAAAAGTCCTCATTAAATTTGATGTCTTGTTGAAAGTAGTTTTGAGACAGACGGAAAAATACTTTGTGTATAGCTTTATAGAAATCAGATTTCGTGGTTAGGTTGTAACCTTGGAGGAACACTTGAGTCCTCTGGTCTTTCATGAACCTGTGGTAAATCCTGAGCCAGGATTCAGTGAACCTAGGTCCTGCCATCAGGCGGTTGTTTTCCAATTTATTAATCAGATTCTCCACTTCTTCCTGGACTTTGGGATCGGAATAGTCCAGCGTTTCGTTGATTATAACCTGGATTCTGTACGGGTATTTTCTGAAGTACTTGTCTTCCATCTCGTAGTAGTCGAGCGAATACGAGTCGTACCTAGCCATCTTGAAACGTTCCAGTCCCTCTTTGACTTTTGTACAGCCCCAGAAGCCGAAACCGAGGTAGACCAAGAAAAGGAGAATGATGGAGTATTTAACGGATTTGCGGCTTAGGAAGACACCAAGCTTGTCTCGGAAGAATTTCATCATCATGTTTTCCTTGTTGTCTATGGGGTTATCCGGATCCAAAGGATTGCGTCCACCAGTGCAGAATAGTGTGAAGCACCTTGATCGATCGTCTGAAAGAGTAATAACAATTTATTACTACACGAAATAAAAGCATGTGTATACTTCAGAAATCCGTAACGTTCTTAATTGACAATAAATATGTTATGAATTTACCGTTGACCTTTCTGACACTACCAAATATATCCCCTAAATGTTCAAAGAAACATTATGGATACTATTACTCATGCTTCATCAGGGGTCATTTAAAATTATCTTCGATTTTAAATTAAATAAGTAGAAATAATTATTAGTTTTAATAATACACAGCTATATAAATATTATGGAGAAACTAATATATTATAGGTGGAGCTACACTCACTATTTAACTAGAGAGCCTATATAGATATATCTATACAGGCTCTCTATATTTAACCCTCCAAGTGGTTTCCACGAGATATCTCGTCCATCAAGATAGGATAAATTTTGCTAATGACGAGATATCTCGTCCTTTTATCATATCTCAATTTTTTGATGATGACGAGATCAAGATTTGGTCAGTTTTCATCTATCGACGAGATATCTCGTCTATCAAGATGTGGGAAGTTTTGCTAGTGACGAGATACCTTGTAAGAACCACCAGGAGGGTTAATATTAGTAGAGATAGAGTTTCACACATAGAAGGGGCGTCGAATAAAAAATGTATTTGAAAAGGGGCATTGAGACATAAAGGAAAACTGATCTACACAGCATAGATTTCATTATCTATAGCAGTTTACCGTCTTTCAAATTGAAAAAAGAGTTTTCTGTATGAAATAAACTTTCCTTTCCTAATGCCACATTGCTTTCCTATAGGAGGCCCTATCGGCCTCCAAGAAGCACCAGCCTCTCAGGAATTTCCCGGAGGGCCTGATCGTCTCAGGAAATTAGAAAGTATTAACCTATTAACCCTCCAAGTGGTTTCGACGTCCCTGTGTGGGGGCGGGCTCTAGAATAACCCCACCGCAGCCCTGCGTGTCGTAGAAGGCGACTAATGATGTACCTCCCTGTCATATCAGGGTCCGGTTGGGCTGCGTACTAGTGGTTTCTCTACTCGAGGTTAAGCCTTCGGGGAACTACGGGCGGAAGGCGTCCCGATGTGTGGGGCCTGAAGGATCTTGTTGCCGCAGTTCACTTGTGTGTTCCTACGCATGACGTGGAGGGTATAATAATGGGAGGGTCCCACTCTTCCTCTCATCTTAGTCACGTTGTTTGCTATTCATTTGCTTTGTAGTATTCGAATTACAAACGGTCTATCTTGGCAGCGAGAGTTGCCCAGAACATCGGGTTGTACCGGGCCAAGACGGCGATGGCTGTGTCCCCTGTGGGCGGGTGTTCGCACCTGACATTTCGTCGGCGGCCAATTCAAACCACTCGCAACCTGATTAAGTTCGGGACATGAGGGGCCCGTGCGGCGGTGATTAAGTGGTTTCGACGTCCCCATGTGGGGGCGGGCTGTAGAATAACCCCACCGCAGCCCTGCGTGTCGTAGAAGGCGACTAATGGTGTACCTCCCTGTCATATCAGGGTCCGGAAGGAACTGCACTAGTGGTCTCCCTACTCGTGGTCAAGCCTTCGGGCTACTTTGGGCGGAAGGCGTCCCGATGTGTGTGGCCCGCCGGAACTTGTTGCGGTAGTTCACTTATGTGTTCCTACGCATGACGTGGAGGGTATAAAAATGGGAGGGTCCCACTCTTCCTCTCATTAATGACACGTTTGCTCTGTAGCACTCGAAATACTTACGGTAGTTGCCCAGAATATCGGGTTGAAACGGGCCAAGAGGGCGACCTGTGGTCGCCTTAAGGGTTGCGTTCCCTGTGGACGGGTTTGCGAACCTGATTTTTACGTGGGCGGCCGATTAAACCGCTCGAAACCTGCCATCAGACGGGATGTGAGGGGGTCGCCTACGGCGATTAGACGACTAAGTGGTTTCGACGAGGTATCTCGCCATCAAGATCTGACCAATTTCAATAATGACGAGATATCTCGTCATCAAGATATTGCCGTTTTTTTATGACGACGAGATTAAGATCTCAGTTTTCTAATGATGAAATATCTCATCCATCAAGATCTGATCAGTTTTGTTAATGACCAGTACCTCATCAAGACAACAAACCACCGGGAGGGTTAACTGTATTCATCAATGAAAGTAGATCATACCATTACATAACCATTACATAACTTTAACTACTTGAGTGTTTAACAAAGTTTAAACACTCAAATAGTTAAAGAATCGGATTTACCTAACTACCTGTTTCTTATCTCAAGGATGCAGAATAAAGTTTATGTCACTTCTTCACTTTAAGATGCCTTTCACCCTTGAGCCACGCTTTTTCAATCCCGAGAAGAAATGCAACACTTATTTAACACATGTGTCAGCGATGAAGGAAAACACGTGTTTGCCTTAAAATATAGCTCGAAAATATTTGTCAAGGTCGGCTCGATTCCAAACTATGCAGTTAACTTGACTTTGGTTCTGTATACATTATGGGGAATGGACTTTTGTGCCAGACACGTTTAACTTCGCGTTCTGGCCACAACGGAAATGCTAATAAAGGCAAATTTCAAACCAGCTAAAAGAAACAACATTTTAAAATTCATAGATTGTAGATTCCTTGAAGAAATATTAAAAAAAGGAGGGAAACAAATATTTTACAAGAAAATTATAGAAATATAAAGTAGGTAGTTAATGAACGTCACACTGAAGCAACAAAAAGGGCTATTGGCGACGGTCCGTGATCCATCCCAAAGGGAAAGATCCGAGGGTAACAACTCGTCATTTTGAACTACGGTCAGATGACGAGATCACACCTGAGCTGGCACCCCACTCTTCAAACTTCCACACAACGCCAACGTGAGAACATTTGAGGTCACGATAGATTTAACAAGCACCAGTCCACTACGTAAACGACAGTCTTTTGTTGGATCAAGTTTCGAATTCGCAACCCTCTGGTTGCCAATCCGCTAGTCTTGCAACAGGCCTACCGCAGCCCCTACCATAGAGGAAATATAAAAGTAGAGTGAGCAATGTTAACCTTTTAATGTGCCCAGGATCATACGACCCAAACTAGTAGTCGCGTAACCCTTAGACTACTCTCATCAGGCGGGTGGAACCTAACATTCATCGTCTGATTGATCCACGGAACTGGAGAAGACGCCCATTCATTGATTCATTATCTGATTGGTCCCTGCGACATTGTGATAGGCTTTGGCGATTTATTTTGTCACCGCTCTGTAGAAATGAGCATCCACACATTTACCCTGTCATAAGATGATACATCGCCAAACGAGGCGATAAGATGCCAAATCGGCCAACAAAGTCAATTTCTCACAGCGCAGTCACGTGACTACTAGTCGATAGGTTGGTTACTTTTTGAAGCTCCTCTCAACAGCGATGCTCATTCCGCTTGCATCTCGCGTCTATGGCTCTCCCTTGAAAGTACGTGTTGCAACGAAAAATGGCAATGTAAAGGGTACTCACTGGCCATGGAGAGGGGCATGGTGGGCACGCAGATGAAGGAGTGCAGGTTCCTCTCCTCGGCGTACCCGCTCAACGCCATGCATCCCCCGAAGAAGGTGACGTGGTAGATGTAGGTGAAGAGCACCGCCATGGCCGTGTAGATGCAGAAGATGCGGACGCAGGGGAAGGGCGTGATCACCCCGATCCAGAAAGAGATGAAGTTGGTGAGGGAGGTGATGGTGATGGACACGCCGGCGTCCGCGTAAGTGTGAGACATGCGCTCAGGAACGCTCAGACGGTCGTCCGTACGGCGCCACGCGGCCAGCAGCACAAACGTGTCATCCATGCCGATACCTGAAAGAAGGAACATCGTATGAGTACACAGAATTTAAATGCTAAAAATAATCACTATAATATATTCACTAATTTGCGACACTATTTGTAAGTTGGCGAATGGCAACAAAGGGATGTAAACGATATAAAATCACTCCACATTTTATGAAATTCGGTAAAACTTATATTATTTTGATTTTTTCCAAAGACAAATTATAAAAAAGATAAATTTGTATCCTGATTCTTAGAGCATGGTTTTTTAGAGAAATTAAAAAAAAGGAACCATTCAAATATCAGAGAATGTATTTTCCGTGTCAGGACGAAAGGGGATAAGTCTGACTTTTGATGAGTCAAAAAGAGTCAAGTGCATTATTAATTAAAAAATAATATATGCTTAAAATCAAAACTAAATGAATTTGCGAATCTAAATTACAATTATTTGTATCATTGCATGCTTCTTTTTCTCATGAATATTTCTGATCTTTTCATTTTATACTTTTGACCTGATACGGAAGATATACTACATACAATACGTATTCCCATGAAATTAACTTGATTAAGTTGTCTAGGGAATACTGGATAAAAGGAAAGTAGTCTCTCATTTTCAGCGTTTGCGATAGATGGCGCCACGAAAAGTTACTTTGATCCTGAAGCGTTTGAGGTTTTTCATTTTATGTGAAACAAATAATTCATCATGGCTGTCATCTCTTGATGGTACGTTTAACCACAGTGACCAACAAATGCAAATTCCAAACATGTGGTGAAAGGGTTGCTTGGTATTTTAATTAACGTCACACTGGAGCAACACAATGGGGTCTGGTCCGGGATTAATCACAAAGGGAAAGATCCGAGCACACCACCACATAACTTTGAACCACGGTTAGATGACAAGGCAACACCTGAGCTGACACCACACTCTCCAAACTTCCACACGTCAACCAACGAGAGTAGTGAAGGGGAATACTACGATTTTGATTGGTATTGGGGTTTTATGGTGCTAATATTTGGCCATGCTGCGCCAGACACAAGACATACAATATCAAGTAATAGACGCACACAATGAAAATTTTGCTGACACAGAAGAGAGAATACACACAGGGAGGAATGCAGGAATCGAATCTGCGCCGTCTACCTACAACTCGAAGGTTGCTAGTGCAGTGGGCATATCAACTGAACCACGACGGCCCCCTACGATTTTGGGGAGGAATTGAGAAAAACTGTGTGAAAAGAGTGGCGACAACACAATTCAAAGATAGATGGTACACCTCAAAGGTGATGGACGTTTTGTTCCACCGAAACAACCAGTGACCAGTTTTACCCTACTTTATTATCTTTATTATTCAGTTTTCGAAGGTTTTACATTGTTGATGACATGATCTTACATATATGACAATAGTCAATTAACTCCAAACCCTCCTAGAGTCATAAGGTTTTGGAGTAGTGTGGTATGCTTTTAACACAACACACATAATGTCTAAATAACCACATATATTCATTGTAAGAATCCCAAAAAAGATTCTATTGGTCTAGGAAGTCAAAAATGGTTACATACAAGTTGTAGGATACATATTTTATTAATTTATTGTTGATACTTTGATTGGCAACCATCAAAGAATTTTGTACGTGTAATACTCAGAGAATCAAAGCAAGAATTTCATAACGGGCGCAGTGGAAGAACACTGCATTTCCTTCCAACAAACGGTTACAACGTTCTACGATTGTTTTTTCTTGTCAATATCGTATTCTGAATCTGGCAACATGCATCTGATGCATGAAAATGACGCATATTCTGTCTGTCCATTAGACATACAAATTCTAAAAATGCTTAAAAAATTGAACGTTTCCTCTTTTTTGAAGATGATGTAATAAAAAACTCGCAACCTCAACTATCTATGGTAGGTTGGTAGTTGAATTAACGTCGCACTGAAGCAACACATCGGACTATTGGCGATGGTCCGGGATCAACCACGAAGGGAAAGATCCGAGGAGAACACCTCGTCAATTTGAACCACTATCAGATGTCGAAGTCAACACCCAACCAGGGATGTAAGTAGGGGGCAGACGGGGCATGTGCCCCGGGCGCTGGATAGGGGGGGGGCACTAAACTGGCCGAGTATTTTTTTACTATAGATATTTACGTATGACAAAAATGAAGAGGAGGGGGACTCCAAGGCGAGTTCTTTCTTGGCCCGGGTTGAAACTAGCCTAGTTACGTCTCTGATACCAGCATAAGAACATTTAAGGGCACTTCAGATTCAACCTGCACCACACCTACGTATACGACGATCTTTGACTGGATCGAGTTACGAACTCGAAACCCCCCGGTTGCTAATCTTCCAACCGGATTCAGATAGTCGTGTTTTTACTGTTTGGTAGGTAGTTAATTAATGTCGCACTGGAACAACACAATGGGCTATTGGCGACGGTGCGGGATCAACCCCGAAGGGAAACAAACGAGAACACCTCGTCAATTTGAACCACGGTCAAATGACGATTTTACTGCTTGGAAAAAGTGTAAATTCACCCAACAATTATTGGAGACTCATGAATTTACTTCGAAGTCGGAGGAAGACTAAAGGTTGCAGGACCAATATATGCGTGTGAATTCCTCAGATAATTGAAGCAAGATTTTCGTCACGAACGCGGTGGATGGTGCAAGGCATTTCATTCCAAGAAACAATTATCACCTGCTACATGTTATCAGGCACTTTCTCCTCACACTCCAACACAGTTTCGACCACCAACCACCGAAACGCAGAGTAAACAATCCCTAGAAAAAGTGTCGTGGCCCGGGGCGCTCCCCAACAGCACTGCTGGAAAAGCAACCGTTCCCACTGGTACTGCTTCCATTCCTGCTGCCCGAATCGGGGGCAAGGTCGAAGCGAATTGCATCAAGGCTCCTCGCTGCGGTTCGCTTCATCTGCCATCAGTTGTCCAACCGCCGTTTCGTTCCCCTTTTCGATTGCTTCGTGCGCCCACTGGGCCGTGGTCGCTCGCGTTACCAGGGAAAGTCCAGTCCGGAGATTTGTTTTCTTGGTGTCTGCTGCACTACTCGATCATTCGTGGATGACCAGTGGGTGGGGGAAGGGTGGGTACTGTGGATGAGCAGGTGGTATGTTTCTGAGAAAGTAATAATGGATTGTGGCATGTCTACTGGAGGCGGATTTTAGATTACCATAGGTAGGTAGTTGAATGAATGTCGCATCGTTGGCCCGTTGGGTTGCTCCAGAGCGACGTAAATTCAACTGCCTAACTATACGACAGCGGTTTAGTCTTATGATCAATACTTCCCATGGTCGGTTGGTAGTTGAATTAACGGCGCACTGCATCAGCACAGCGGTGGCTATTGGTGACGGTACGGGAAGCAATACCGGAGGGAAAGATCCGAAAACAACGCCTCGCAAATTTCGAACCACGATCAGATGACGAGATCTACACCTGAGCTGGTACCTCACTCTCTAAACTTCCACACCACGCCAACAAGAGATTTGAGGCCGCGACAGATTTACTGTACCACCACGAACACGCTGGTCTTTGGCTGGATAGGTAGGTAGTTGAATTTACGTCGCGATGGACCAAAACAATGGGGTTATTGGCGACGGTCGGGATCAACCCAGAAGGGACCTGAGGACAACATCTAGTAATTTTGAACCACGTTTCGATGACTTGGTCAACACCTGACTCACACTTCCACACCACGCCAACGTGAGGACATTTGAGACCAGCACAGATTTCACGTCTACCAGCCCCACTGTTTTTAGTTGGATCGAGTTTCGAACTCGCAACCCTCCGGTTGCTAATCCGCCTCTCTTCCAACCGGGCTACCACGGCCCCTTAATTATGGTAATGTACGTTAACCAACCATGGAGTTGGTGCCTCAGCTTAAGACTAATGAGGAGATGTAAGCCTTTTTGAAGATGGATCTTCCGGCATTGGCGTCCTTATAATAGATGAATTTGGATGTAATGACATCAACATAAAGACTGTCAATACCTCTCCGCATTTAAGACTGAACTAATACCTATCGATGAAGCTCTCAACGATCGTCCCAATACCAGTCCGTCTAAAGTAAATTCTATGGACTCTGAAGGATGCTTCTTCAGTTACGATCCGCTCTTATATAGAATTGCCAACCTCCTGATACGCTTCCACTAATAATCCAACACTACTTTTCAATGGATACCTTCTCACGTTGACATCCCAAAAAACGAAACAGCTGTCTATTTGGCAAAATCTGGGGCAAAGAAGCTACCTGGAACCAGAAAAATGAGATTGCACTCTCAGGTAAAGACCATCTGCTCAGCTTAAAATCCAACCTTTATAGAAAAATTGTACCTTCCCCTCATTGGCACCTAGCAAATCTGCGAGTGAGCTGCTTTTAGGTTTCAACATGTTGTGTAGCGTTTTTCCCATGTTGACAAGACCTTCGTCGATGGTACCAAGTCTTTCTCACATTGTGCCATATATAAAGAGTCGACCTCTGATTTAATGTAATGAGTACCAAGAAACTCAATTTTAAAGTGCATTTACTCATATTAGATATAAACATATAAGGCAAGATATAAAAGAAGATACCGTTATAGCGTGTATTATGGCTAATGGATTAAGCTTTGGCACATATAAAATGTCCCAAACAAGGGACATAGCGATCAATGAGCTTAGTACAACAGAAAGAAACTTTATTAGGATAGACACACTACGCAAAGCAAATGATTTTACAGTCAATAAAGTATCTAAGCTGAGAATTTTTGATTATTGGAGAATTATAGATGACAAGTTGTTTTCCTATACAGTATCAATGTCAATAGTCAAGAAATCCCCACGAAAATAGATGAAAAATTAATTTGCACAACCTCCATGACTTGATGTAGTATTTATCTAGCGTAATGAAATAAGCACCAACCGAACAACAAACCTGGGATGACTATCAAAAGGACTCGCATGAACTTCCAGAATATTCGATGTTGAAAGAAACAATAGTTATCGATACTACGAATAATAATAATGGGAATTAATAATTCAGAGTTTCAGGAGACAAATAAATGTACAGCATTTTTACAAGTTCACTTATCCATATGATTCTGTCCTTTCCTTAAGCTACCACATAAAATCTATATACTACAAACTTGGTTGGATCAAAAGAAAAAGATAAGAGATTCTTGTAATACTTGATATGATACTTTTGTCATTTAAAGTTTATGTTGCTTGGAATCGGAATATAGGAATTCTTGTTACGACCGTCATATTATAAACATTGGAAGAGTGCAGAATACATTTTTGACATATATTTATTTTAAGAATTATTATGCATCTTCAATGTGCACATTCTACTGAATTAAGACAATTTCTTTTTTTCTACTTTAAATCTACCTAGACATTTCATTGACAAAAATTCACAACCTCGTTCGTAGTAAAATTGATTCGCTTTTTTAATAGCTTGTATTGGTTTTAGCGTTCCCAAATATATCACCACGAATGGAAACTTGTTTTTTGTTAAATATTTTAAAGAAAAATGAGTAACAATTTTGCTGAAAACAGAATTTTTAATTGTATTATTCTTTTCTCGGGGTTGATATATTTTTTGTATGATTTAAACTCAATAGACTTTGGGATTGATCCCGGACCGTCACCAATAGCCCTTTGTGTTGCTCCAGTGTGAAGTTAATTAAAATACGTACCTACTTACTTTAAATTCAATAGGGAGTCTTTTGCAATGAAATATATTTATTGAATTGTATATTTATTGTTTCTCGTAATTGAATTTTTTTTCTGTGAGGAAACTGCCTTTTATATAGATGAATAAGTATTCCTGTATTCATATTTTCTTTTTAATAGCAATAAAGTATTTGTATCTGGGACTCATTAGAAATACCATTGTTACAAACCTACGCAGATCACACTAGAGTTGTAAAATTATGCAAAACTGTTATGGGTAAACAGTTACAATGACGAAATACTGTTGCATGAATGTAACTGGAACAATGTCGACTGTGTGACAAGCCACAAAAAGAACATAACGCAGCCACATACGGTTTTTGCGAAACCACACAAGGTAAAGTTTTCAGCAAACTGCATAAAGTGGAAAAACTATCTCCGAGAGATTCAAGAAATATTACTCTTGCAAAACAGCTTTCAAACATTAACGCTTCTGGTGTTTGTCGCAATGAGGTATTTCGTCATTAACAAAACTGATCAGATCTTGATGGACGAGATATCTCGTCGTTTGAAAAAAACACCTGACCAGATAATTGATCAAGTCATCATAAAAATTATCAATATCTTGACGACGATATATCTTGTCATTAAAAAAGTTGGTCAGATCTTGATGGACGAGATATCTCGTAGAAACCATTTGGAAAACCACGCGGTTAGTTGTTAAAAGTATAAAATGAATGTTGCTGCAGCTATGTTTGGTAAAATTTCTCGAAGCTTATATTCTCATTTTTTTTTAATTCGAACACTTGATCAATTGTATTTTTAATTTTAGTATTACGTATATTATATTTGTAAACATATTTACACCTCTTTGATAAATATATATTTTTATTATTTAGGGCATAATATTAGAGCAATATATTAGTACTGTAATAGTTTCTTCTCAGGGTTAGGAATGAGTAAAATTTGATGTTCATGTAGTTAGACACTGTTTTTTGTGACATTTCATTTAAGACGAATCTAATTGTTAAGTAAAACAGTTCGTTATCATAAATAATGCTAAAATCATGCCACTCAAACAACCGTCTTTTGTATGACGTCTCAATGCACTTTGTATAAAGAAAAAATGAGTTTTAGAATGTCGCGTGATGTAAATAATACTATTGCGTATATATGCAGAGAGAGCAATAATAATTATTAAAACAGTTTGGTACGTGAGCGTGTGGGGGTTAGTTTACACATGAACGGTAGAGTAATATATACGTATTTCTAACAAACTTTTAGATTTCTTTGTTGACAATGATAGAATATCATCAAAAAATATAATTCGAGTAGTTATATAAAATATAATAGAGAAATCGAACAGAAAAAGAGTAAATAAGAACAAATTTAAAGAAACCATCAAAACATGTAATTTTAGCAGAGCTGAAAATAATATCATATAAGGACAGGGAAGAAGTCATTTATTTTCCCGGCCTCCAAAAAGATTTATTCCATTGTTCTTAACACAATCTGTATCGGTGTTCCTTATACTTAATTGTTCATATTGTGTGATTATTGTTCCTCATAACATCTACAACGAAAACTTTTTTTATCGCATACTGTCAACACATATAACCACCATTACCCATTAGTGACAATACTGATGAATTATAACATTAACATGACTCAGGGAAAAACGAGAGCATTTGAGAGCGAAAGTTTCCCCTGCTTTTTAAAGTCGTTAAAAGAATTTTGTTTTATTATCTGCACATAACCTACAATTTTCGGGAAACACGTTCGAGACTTTCGTTAAAAGGTATTAATGTAAATATTTTCCTCTCCGAATGTGCCATTAAACGGCCTGATTGTAATCATTTTGACCTTTACGGCCACTCATGCGAAGGATTGGAACGCTGTTTGCAGAACTTCGATTGTGAAATGGTCTGCAGGGTTTGTCATCGCCATTAACACTAGACAAGTTCTCATCGTAATGAATGCGACGAATCGGAATAATTTCGTAAGTGTCTTATTTGAGGAGGAGAGAATAATTATTTATAATTAATGTCAATCTTTACAGGGTCGTCTCCAGATCAAACAGCGCCATGTTCGAGATCTTTGAAGCGTTCCTTTAAACTCATAAATTCTAGAAAAACAGAATCTAAAAATAGTCTTCATTTCTTTCATCCTGTCATTAGAAATTCCCAGAGGTCCGAAACCCTTGCTTCCGCTAAATGGGAGGGTTAAATATTGAAATACCTGGTTTGTGATCACGTGCCGAATGATTATCATGTGCGTGAATGTCAAATGATTGTCGTTTGCGCATCGATATCTTGGCTCGCGAAGAATTAAGAATCATTTGCAATTGTTCTAAAATTAAAGCTTCTATGCGTTCGTACAAATTTTGCGCTAAGGCATGAAGTTAAATCGGCATAGAGCTAGTCGAAGAATTCTTAACACGAACAGTTCTGACGGTAACAAAAACAAAAATTCTAGATATATTTTTAAATGTTGCCACAACTGTCGTCTAAAGATTTAAAACAATAAAAAACTGCAAACGATTCTCAATTCTTCGCGAGCCAAGATACCAATACACGTGCGCAAACGATAATCGTTTGGCATTCGGTCAAACGATAATTTTCTGGCACGCGAGCACAAACACCAATGAATAAACAAAAATTTGCTGCAATAAAACATCCACACCAGAAGCTCCAAGTGCTAGGGGTCCACCACCCTAATAGCTTAATGGTTAGTCCTCTGACTCTCGGTTGACTGAACTCTGGGTTCGAATCTTGGTCTAGGCATGGGTGTTTCGCAGTGATTCAGAATCCACTTTATATACAAGTCTTAGGTTCCCGTCTAATTAACTCTCGCGTAGCAAAAAATGACCGTTAAGCGACAAACCAGACGATCATTTAAAGGTCCGATTTCCTTTGGGGTCACCAATATTTTTAAAGTTGAAATCCAGTCGGGGACGTATTGAAAGGGGGTGGGGCACCTCCAGAAATGTTTTCGGTATCACAAAAGTAAATTCGGAAGTTAGCTCACTCAAAGCTATGTTGACCCCATGAGTTGGTAAAACGTAAAACAAGTCTAAAAAAGGCAATAAAATTCCGCAAACCAAATGCTCATTAGTAATTCTATCGATTTCTGAAGGCAATAAAGAACCCGTATATGGCTATCATTGAATAGGAGAGAAATAATGATATAATAAAACGCAGGGACAACAGAAGTTCACTGTCCATTTGTCTGTACATGAGTCACCCTGATCTTGTCCGGAATAAGGGGGTGTAATCTAATATTTATGACACTTTTGTAAGGAAGGTACGGACTATTCAAAGATTACAGCAGGGGAACATTGGTGTCTCAAAGAATGAGTAATAACCATGAAGCTGAGAAGCACATTAAAAAACTTCACTTTTTGTAGACAAATATCATTAATGAGGTAGGTAGTTGAATTTATTTCGCACTGGAGCAACACAAAGTGCTATTGGCGACGGTCCGGGATCAATCCAGAAAAGAAAGATCCGAGGACGAAACCTCGTCATTTTGAACCACGACGAGATCTACACCTGAACTGGCACCCCACTCTCCAAACTTCCACACCACGCCAACGTGAAGACATTTGAGGCCAAGGTATATTTAACGTGCACCAGCCCCTAGTACACAACGGTCTTTGGTTGGAGGACTTTGAGAAATCCTGTCACAGTTTCATCACTTCTTATAACTTAAATATACTATTTTTTCTTCAATTGAAATCGGTTAACCCGTAGAAGCTCCCAATCTTTTCTTCACAGGTAATGAATCTCAAGGTTATAAAAATATTATCTCCTATGTTGATAAATATTCTTTTCCGTGAGCTAATTGAGTATTCGAGACATTATGTTTCTTACATCTACGTTTGGGTGAAAAAAACGCGACAAAAAATTCTCGTATTTCCGGATCATGAACTGCGTCTTTCGACACCAGAAACACCATTCCAATCATCGCAATGAAATACGTCTGTTTTTATTTCCTTTAACGCTTTTCTGGTATTTCTTTATTTCTTAATAGAACAGGTTAATTTTTTGATCACAGCATTTTACTCCAATGCTATGAAATCACAGATGATTCAGATCATGATTAAAACCTCCGAATGCTTAAGATTCCAATTTATTTTTATTAGAAAAAATGACGATATTTGACTATCTATTACGGTAGTAATCGTGATGATTGTTGATAGACTGAGTTGTATTACTTATTATAGAAACAATAAGAAATGGCTAAATGATAAATGTTTTTTTTTTAATTTTGACATATATAATATAAAAATTCCATTGTCCCAGATTTCGAGTATTTTAAAAAAATGTGTATAAATTTCTCAAATAAAAGTTTAAACTATATACATTAGATTCAGTTGAGTCTATTTAAATAGCTCATTTTTGTGTTTTATTAAATGTCATTAAAACAACTAATTTCTAGTATAGAGAAAACTAGTTTGAAGTTCAAATATTTTGCTACGTTTGTTTCATTTGTGTTTATTTTTATGACTTACACCACGCTCCTTTATCGTTAGTTACACGTTTGTGGTATTACTGTATGTGATACTGCTACGTCTGTTCAAGTTACTGCTGTATGTAATACTGTTACGTGTTTGTGGTACTACTGTATTTAATATTCCAACGTCCGTATGTAGTACTGCTACATCTGTTTGTGGTACTGCCAGATACGCCTCTTTGTGGTAATCCCAGCTACGTCTGTTTGTAGTACTACCACCTGCATCTGTTTGTAGTACTACCACCTGCATCTGTTTGTGGTACTACTCTATGTAATATTTCTACGACTGTTTGTGGTATTCCTCTATCTAATACTGCAACTTCCGTAAGTTGTACTGCTACGTATGTTTGTGGCACTAGTGTATGTAATATTTCTAAGTGTTTGTGGTACTACTGTATCTAATACTGCAACGTCTGTTTGCAATACTGTTGTGTATAATACTGCTACGTTTGCAGTACTGCTGTATCTAATACTGCACGTCCATATGTAGTATTGATATGTCTGTTTGTGGTACTGCCAGATACATCTCTTTGTGGTAATCCCAGCTACGTCTGTTTGTAGTACTGCCAGCTACGTCTGTTTGTGGTACCGCCAGATAAGTCTGTTTGTGATACTACTGTATGTAATACTGCTACGGTTGTTTGAGGTAGACTACATGTAATACAGCAACGTCCGTATATAGTACTGAAACGTCTCTTTGTGGTACTGCCAGCTAAGTCTGTTCGGGGTACTATAGTATGTGGTACATCTATATGTGGGTCAGCATTGTGAGAAGAAATGCTGAGGTACATTAAAGAAGTAGGTATTTCCAACAAATATTAAACTGAAAGATCTAAACAAAATTGTCGTTAGGGGATAGAAAATTATTTCTCACCAACACCATTGAAAAAAGGAAAGCAAGAAAGTGAAACGGTGGCTTCTCATGAAGTATGACGGTAATCATTTCTCATTTGCGCTCGATTAATCGACATATCGCCATTTTTTAATTCAAGGCAAAATACAGAAACGCAGAGACTGTTCGTTTCGCAAATTTTCCACACGAAACATTCCAATTAGTTGCCCTTGTTACACTGCTCCAGAAAGACGTCACACTATTCCATTCCAACCAAGTATCACGCGGTTGCAGGCAGAGAACGAAACTGTCTTCAGACAGACGAAATCTAACAGGTTTTACTCTTTGTTGTTCCACCACCGAATTCACTCGAACTCTTCTTCGTTTGTTTGTTGACCATGATGGTAGACCAGAAATGTGAAAACCCGAAGACGTGAGTGGCTTTTTCGAGGAGGGAACATTCCCGATTTTATTCGAAAGTTTCCACTACAGAGAAGGACAATCAAGATTCCCACCTGATCAGAAACCTGTTTCGGTCAGATCGGTCGCTGATCCTTTGAAAAGAAAGCAAAAAGCGACAAAAGGTAAACAGAGCTGACAGTTGAGATACGTCATTAGTCCCTTTGCTTTTAACCACCCGTCAGACGCGAAAAGATTTATTTTGCGGTTGGTAATAAACGAAAACTGATCACCTAAATATGCAATCCTATGACGTAGGAGATGTGCCCAAAGCGCTCAACTGGGAAATACCCCAGTGTATGATATCAATCTTTAGAGTGGGGCCGCGGTAGCCCGGTTGGAAGAGTGGCGGATTAGAAAAAGGAGGGTTGCTAGTTCGAAACTCGATCCAACTAAAGACCGTCGTTTACGTGAGGCTGGTGCACGCTAAATTTGGCGTGGTGTGTAAGTTTGGAGAATGGAGTGCTAGCACAAGTCTTGACCTCGTCATCTGACAGTAGTTCAAAATGACGAAGTGTTGTCCTCGGATCTTTCCCTTCGAGATTGATCGAGGAACGTAGCCGATAGCCCCTTGTGTTGCTGCAGTGTTCCATTAATTCAACTACCCATCTATCTTCTAGTGCAACAATTATAAATGGAGATGCGATTGTGCGTGGGGGATTTGCTCTGATGTGAAGGATGCGCGAATTAAAAGGGGTTGGTTCCATTTCTCCGTACCTGTACAGCAGATTATCCCAAATTCCCCCTCGTACTCTCACTGAAAAGTACGTGCGTTCTTTTTGCACGCAACTACAATTGTTAATGAAGTGACTCTTTTGGAACAAAGGTAACTGGAGTACGTAAGAATAACTGGTGTACAAAAATCATCACAAAAATTTAATTTTCTTTTCAAATCATCTAAATCGGATTCTACCTATAAAATATTAATATCAACTCAATAACCTAAATACCGTTTTTCAAGCTGAAATCAATCATACATAAATCAATCTCTGCCTACTGATAAAACTGACCAGATCTTGATCTCGTCATCATAAAAAGATTGATATTATCTTGACGACGAGTTACCTCGTGATTAGGTCTGATAAGATATTGATGGACGAGACATCTCGTCAAAAGTACTTGAAGGGTTAGCAACACCACAAGTAACAGTTTTAATGATAACCCTTTAAGCTCAATCCAGGCAATTAAGAGTTTTAATACAAAATCATATTATGTAGATTAAATTAGGCAAAATATTTCGACACATTTAAATGTTTGGCCTTAGCTGGGTCAGAGTCCACGAGGAGAAAGAACTATGGTAACGATCTTGCGGATGATGAAGCCAAGTCAGCCGCCAAATTTCAGAGTGGAAATGAGTGTTCCTCAACCCTCTGTCTCTGATATCACACACAATTAAGATGCACTCATTTGCTGAATGGCAAACTTACTGGAATTCGACCACAACTGGCAGCAGTGCAGGAACCTTTGTAAAATTTCTCACCAAACTTTTTATAAGGAAAAGTCACTAATTTATTTTTTGATCACACACGGTCGATTTTCATCAAATCGACACAAATTCAAAAGAAACCCTCCTGGTGGTTGTCCGGACGAGGTATTTCGTCACGAGCTAAAATAAGATATTGATGGACGAGATATCTCGTCATTAGAAAGAACTAACCAGATCTTGATCTCGTCATCACAAAAAAATCGGTAAATATCTCGATGACGAGGTATTTCGTCATTAGCAAAAATTGATCAGATCTTGATGGACTAAATATCTAGTCGAAACCACTTGGAGGGTTTAGAGAAACTTCCGTATGTGCTCGCCTGTATTTTCTCTAAGGAATTAAGAACGAGATATCTCGTCCTTGAGAAATAATGACAATTTTTTTTGATGACGACATCAAGATCGGATTAGTTTTCTTCCAATGACAAGACATCTCGTCTATCAAAATCTGGTCAGTTTTGCTAATGACGAGATACCTTGTCAAGATAACAACCCCAGGAGGGTTAAGCCTTTAGTTCGCAGGCCAGGGACTATAAAACACAAGTAGTAAAAGAATCGAAAATGAAATATTTTAGCAAAACGAGTCTGAATTTTATCGTAATATTCAAGTGCAGAAGACACGCGCAGTCTTGCGTTGAAGTTTGGTACGTCATGGGTAAGGAACTACTGAGCATATAAGCTGAACTTTAGACTAGCATCTATGGAAGGCGTGGGGAAGGGAGGGAGATTTGGTGATGGGGTACCAATTGCGAATTGGCTAATCAGGTACATGACTCACCAAAACAAATTATATATATAATTCAATAATACAAAACAAAGAGAAATTTAGGAATTTAAATTTAAGAGTGCCAAGAAAATTTCGAAAAAATGAAGTGTTGGTGGATCAGGGCGGAGCCTGACCCAGTCAACACAATATGGTGTTTTCTGCGTGTGGGCGGCAGTTCGCCAAAAGCAGCCACACACCCCTCCAAACACCATGAGTAGAAAGGCAAAACTAGAAAAGCAAAACCAGAAAAGCAAAACTGGCAAAAGGTCAAATAGGTAGAGAAGTTCAGGCAACACGGAACAACCAAGGACAGACACAAAAGACAAGCACAACACAAAACCACACAAAACTATAGAACACAATGCAAACTTACCCACAATGACAAACCTCAAATCGACAACAATTGCCCGCAACTCATAAACTTAAAGATGTATTAATATATAAATTTAAAATTATTTTCATAATAATATAGAAATAAATTAGCAAGAATGGATGAAAAATTGGAACCCTGGGGTATACTCTTAAATTCCTAAATTTCTCTTTGTTTTGTATTGTTGAATTATATTGCTAGCCATGCTGTCTGCAGCTTCAGTGCATATATCTTCAGCTTATATCTTCATATATGTCAGCATCTTCAGCTTATATACATATATATATATATATACATATATATATATATATATATATATATACACTGCTGGCCACCGTAAATGCAACACCCTGAAGGAAGCATGCAAATAATATGAAATTTACAACATGCATTAGCGGAGGTGAGATATGCAAATGATTAGAATTTCAGCGCAGACGCACATCACGCGCGCCTGTGGCGCCACTTCAAAGCGCTATTTAAGGCTTGGAGATTTCGACGATTTCAAGTACGGCAATTGTGTTTTTCTTGTGGTTTTTCAAAAAAACGATCAATTATGCCTCGTAGAAAACAGCGATCATCTTTTGTTCAAGTATCCGAGTTCGACAGAGGAAGGATAGTGGCCTACCGAGATTGTGGATTATCTTTCAGGGAAATCGGTAGTCGTGTTGGACGAAACCAAACCACTGTAATGCTGATATGTGATCGTTGGATGCAGGAGGGTACGACGGACCGACGTGTTCGATCGCATCCACCTCAGTGCACCACTTCACGTGATGACAGGCATATTGTGCGTATGGCAGTGACGGATCGCTCAGCCACATCACGAACCATAGCACAGCACATTCAGTCTGTACCGCATCATCCAGTGTCTGCGCGTACCATTCGACGCCGTTTACAGCAGAGTGGTCTGTCCGCAAGACGTCCATTGCTTCGTCTACCCTTGACGCAGAACCACAGACGTTTCCGCCGCCAATGGTGCGATGAAAGAAGGATGTGGACCGCAGAATGGAATGAAATTGTCTTTACTGACGAGTCACGCTTCTGTCTGCAACACAACGATGGTCGGATTCGAGTCTGGAGACAACGTGGAGAGAGGATGCTGAACAGCTGCGTTATGCACCACCACACTGGTCCTGCACCGGGTATTATGGTATGGGGCGGTATTGGATATCACTCTCGCACTCCTCTAGTACGCATTGCCGGTACTTTAAACAGCCAGCGCTACATCTCCGAGGTGTTGGAGCCAGTTGTCCTTCCTTACCTTCAGGGCTTGCCCACAGCCATATTTCAACAGGATAATGCGCGACCACACGTGGCACGCATTGTCCAAGGGTTCTTCGTCTATCGCCAGATTGAATTGCTTCCCTGGCCAGCTCGCTCTCCGGATCTTTCGCCGATAGAAAACATGTGGTCCATGGTTGCTCAACGATTGACCCAGAATACATCCCCAGCTGCCACACCAGATCAACTTTGGCAACGTGTGGAAGCTGCTTGGTCTGCTGTACCCCAAGAACACATCCAAAGTCTCTTTGAATCAATGCCGAGGCGTGTGGCAGCGGTGATCTCCAACAATGGCGGCTACTCTGGCTACTGATTTTGGCAGGAACCACACTTCACAGAAGTCTATAAATTTAATCATTTGATACTTGGTCAACATGTTATCTACAAAATAAATTTTGTTGTGATATCTCTTGTCTTTCTTGGTGTTGCAATTTGGGTGGCCAGCAGTGTATATATATATATATATATATATATATATATATATGTATATATAATACATAGTCGATGAATAGAAGCGATGGTAGGATACACTTTTTTATATCGAAACTGATGTCCCACTAAGATTTGCGTCGAAAAGCATTGTTTTGAAGCGTTAAGTTGAACAGGTGGTTATATGGACGTTAAGTCACCGACTACTCCTCTACGCGAAAAGATTTCTTTTGCGGTCGGCAACCAAGCGAAAATTGATAATCTAAATATGCAATTACTGACGAAGAAGAATTTGTTCGTGATAGCCCTCAGCTGATGGTGGAAATACTGAAGTGTTTGATATTCAGTTGTCTCATTTCGATGGATAAAATTAAAAACCTGTTTGTAAACTCATTGACGTAAGTTGTGGAAATGGGAGTTTCTCAATTCTAGAAACAACGATTCCAACGTGTTGTGTAAACCTCTTGCGCTGAAAAATTGAATTCGGGGTGCAAAGCTGATATTTATTTTTGCAGCTATTAAGGACAAAAGAGGAAGTAAAAGTCAGATTTCTTTTGGTTCGGGAGCGAATTGGTTGCAAAGTGAGGGGAAAGCAGATTACAAAGACAATCTGCAATGTTTTATGCCATTAAAATAAAAAAGTCAGTGTTTCAGAAAATTAACTCACCAAGTGATTTCGACGAGATATCTCGTTCAACAAGATCTGACCAATTTTGATAATGATGAGATCTTTAATCAAGTCCGAATGATGAAGATATTTCCATTTTTTGATGATAACGAGATCAAGATCGGGTCAGTTTTTTCTAATGATGAGAGGTATCTTCCATCAAGATCTGGTCAGGTTTGCTAATTACATGATACCGAGTCAACCACCTGGAGGGTTAAGTAAGCTTAATACCTGTGAGATTATTGCTTAAATTTGAGAAATTACACAGTTAGACCAACAAAGACTCGCATTAGAAATATGTGAAAACAGGAAAAATTACTTTTTTTACGAAGGAGAAATGTTCAGCTCTATAAATTTATTTTAAAACCACATAATGAAGTATCCACCGTGTATTTTAAACTTCATTTCAATCATTCTCTTCTCCAAATGTCCTCACGTTGGTGTGGTGAAAAAGTTTGGAGAATGGGATGTCAGCTCAGGTGATGCCTCATCATCTGTCAGTAGTTCAAAATGACGAAGTGTTGTCTTCGGATCTTTCCCTTCGGGATTGATTCCAGACCGTCATCAATAGCCCGTTGTGCTGCTCCAGTGCGATGTTTATCATTTACTTACAAACAGTTGCCTTAGTCTGCAATCATCCTACTGAAAGTGTGTTTGGAAGACATACTCCTATTTTGAGTTATTGGTAGAATATTCATAAATTTTCTTCTAGGTTGTAGTCTAAGTAAAAATACAATGTTAACCAATCCTATCTTTGGTATGTTGCCAGGTGTTATCTCGTCATCTGACCGTGGTTCAAAATTAAGTGGTGTTATCCTCGGATCTTTTCCCCTTGGGATTGATCCCGGACCGTCGCCAATACCTCGCTCCAAGTGGGACGTTAATTAAAATACCTACCTACCTTTGGTAAGTTGCGAGTGAATGAGAGTAAAATGGAATAGGTGATAAGTCTATAGGTTGGATTTTTGACTAACGGGCATAACTGAACTACGGGAAAAAAAATTATTTATTGTGCCTCCTTTATTTTAAAGTATCATGTAGTCTATATATATTCAATGGAGACTAAACTTTTTTCCATAACTCGATCTGAACTTACTGTTTATATTTAGCTTTTAGAAGCTTTCGACTTTATAAGGCAAATTAAAAACTATTGGCGCTAAGTAAAAATAAGTGATTGATTTGGAAACTTAAGTTGAACATTTATGTTTATATTCCTACTTTTTAGTTTAGAAGATAATTAGTTGAAAATAAGGCCAAAATAGTTGCAGAAGCTCACTCGAACAAACTTAATAGTTTTTGAAAAATATATTGAAATTAGTTTAGTATAGGTGCCATATTTCCAACAAAATAAGTATAAAACATTTCCTATATTGTCTTCTAAGTTTAAAGATATACACATCCAATGTTGATTGTTCGTAACTCCAATCGCCGGAATAGTCTATACTAGTTCAGGTTATGGTATCTGCCTGCCTTCGGGGGTTATTTTTTGAAATTACTTAAATTTTTACTTCTAACTTAAATTTTATGATTAAACACAACATAAAACTAGAAACAGCATATAAAATATAAGCATATTATAATTCGTTCATTGCTTAGATAGAAAAATAAGGTAAAAATTACAGTAAAATATGCCGATACGCAGAATGATAACTCCAAAAGTAATCATTATATCTCTGTTTCGTAAATTTGATAATGTTTATAATAAACTTCTTCAGGGAATAGACTATTATCATGGTAATCACA
This sequence comes from Meta bourneti, assembly GCA_933210815.1. Lineage (NCBI taxonomy): Eukaryota > Metazoa > Arthropoda > Arachnida > Araneae > Tetragnathidae > Meta > Meta bourneti. The sequence goes on from OW119924.1 coordinate 12,260,597, forward strand.
CATATATCTCTGAAGTTATGGGAACTCGATTACAACATTTTGAAAAGTTCCCTAAACTTTTGCGCAAGTCATGAATTAAAAGACTGTAAATCAGAAAATAATTAATATTTAACATGGCTGTAGTCTATTTCCTGTATATATATTTGTGAAACATGCCTACAAAATGTCAAAGCATTTGAACTTTAACTTTTTGAGTTATGCTAATTTGCATAAAGCAAAAACATGTAAACATCAATTCTGAGAAAAATGGAAAAATAACTTTATGTACATGAAGAACTACAGCTGTGTAATAATATAAAAACAGCCATAACTCCAGTTCTAAATTACTTAGAAACAAAAATTTTAACAGAATTTGAAAGAAAAAAGTTCAGACTACCCCCAATACTAGACCAAAATTGAAACTTCGATATTTTGACCAAAATTCATGTTTTAAAGGCAGGCAGATACCTTAAGATAACTAGAAGTGTTTTGTTAGGAAAACGTAACCTTGCAAGAGGATTTGGCGAGATATCTTGTCTATCAAGATCTGATTAATTTTACTAATGACGAGATATCTCGTCATTAGTAAAATTATCTTGATGATCAAGATCTGGCCAGTTTTCATCCAATGACGAGATATCTCGTTCATCAAGATCTGGTCAGTTTTGCTAATGACTAGATATCTCCTTCAGAGAACCATTAGGGAGGGTCAAACTATTCATGTGAAAGTTTTCATTTATGGTTACATAATAGAAAAGAAAGCATTATTTCCAAAATTGCAAATTCTATTTTGCTATCGATTCAAGACTTACATCTCTTAACCATGCGATAAGGACTTGATGCCCTTGATAATTTTTAATTCTTCAATAACGTTTTCTGGTGGTCCTAGTTCAGTTTTTAACCAATGTATGCTTATCCCAGCAGTAGATACAGTACTTGATACTGCTACTTGTAGGCCGTCGTTTTGCATTAATGGCCCAGAATGTTGATTTTGAACTTCGGACACTTTAACATTCCCGACAAGAACCCAAACATATCCTATTGCCATGACTGTTACAGAAAGGTTTGGAAATAATTGATCCATACCCGACAATGTAAGTATAGCTATCGGTGCATTTGTCTCTCTTTATCTCTCCTGGTGGTTGCTTCGAGTAATGAATGGTGGTTGCCTAATCTAATGAATGACATTCATTCATTAGATTAGGTCAAAACTGGCCAGATCTTGATGGACGAGATATCTCGTCATTAGCGAAATTGATTAGATCTTTATGGACGAGTGAGATATTTCATTGAAACCACTTCGAGGGTTAAGAAATATACTTCTACCAAAATGGTGATATACTATTAAGGTTTCAGAGGGAGAATCGCCTAAATGTGTCTTACGCTAAATTTTATTCTATAAGACATCACATTCTAATGTACATACGAGATGTGATTGAGGATTTATTCCCATGATTATTCTGAATAATAAGTAGAGAGCAGCTTATAGTTATCTCATTTCGCTTGTATTTAAATACTAGACCAATGAACTGGTTAGGTGGGAGTTGAGAATTAGAAATCGTTGAATCATTCAAAAACGGAAGTTAAGGTTGACTAATGACGGCGGATTCACGCATCACCATTATCTGATCCCTTTCTCTTAACGCCATTGTCAAGTAGAGTAGAAAGATTATTTCAGAAGGTGTGGATGACGTTTTCGAACTGACAGCTTAAGCAGGGAGAATCAGCGCGAAAACAGTTGATAAATGCATTAATTTTTGGCCGACTTCTTTGCAGCGTTGTTGGTGTGGAGTGGAAGTTTAGATAGTGGGGTGCCAGCTCTGGTGTTGTTCTCGTCATCTGACCGTGATTCAAAAATACGAGGCATTATCCTTGGATCTTTCCCTTGGACTTAATTCCGGACCGTCGCCAATAGCCCCTTGTGTTGCTCAAGTGCGACGTTAATTAACTACCTACCTACTTTTGCAATGTATTCAAATTAGAGTTCTTTGAATAATATACATGAATATGGTTAAAATGTACAAGCTAGTTGCAATTGAACATCCTGTTTTAAGTAGAATATTATTATGGGGATTAAGATCTTTTAAAAGTAAGAGAACTTCAAGAAAACCTTGGCAGGGGTACATTTTCTTGAGGTGTGTACGGACATCACAACCCCAAGTTATCCGATTCATCTTTCCTCCCTTTCATTTTAACCCTCGCCTACCCTTCTGCTTTTTGCTTTTTCTTCCTCTCTCATTGTGTTGCCTGTCTTGTGTTTGGCACAGCTTTGACAAATATGACCATTGCGCCATAAAACACGAAAGCAACCAACAAAACAACCAATCAAGAAAGTTTTAAGTAGCTTTCATGCTTTAAAATAATGTATTATTTTTCGTTGTAGCTGTTTGAAGAGTATTTTTAAAAACATTTTAAAGAATTAAAAGTTTCCATATGGAACCATTAACCCTACGAGTGATTTCGACGAGACATCTCGTCCACCAAAATCTGTCCAATTTTGCTAATGACGAGATATACGTCATCAGGATATTGCCGATTTTTTATTATGACGAGATCAAGATCTGTCAAGTTTTTTTCTAGTAACGAGATATTTCGTCCATCCAGATCTAGTCAGTTTTACTAATGACGAGATACCTCGTGGTGATAACCATCAGGAAGGTAAAATGCCCTTAAACTGCTAATTTCTCAAGAGTGATCTTTCCACATTGTGCATCTTTTCATAAATCACTCACAATCGCCTTTTCAAAAATTTGATAGTGCATCATACATTTTATATCAGCAGAAATAAAAATTTTAACCTCTCATATCTTATGTAATAGTTGCTTTTATTTGAAACGTTTCAAAATTCATTTTATGTATTTATCTTTATCGATATTTGTTTGGGGGACAATGTATCAACACGAATAGAAAAAGCAGTTAATAGAAGTTCCACAAGAATGTTGATGTGAAAAAGTTCTATTAGCGTATTAATGGAATAATCCATTATGTAAAAGTAATAAAACTTATTAACGTAATCAAGCTTTCCTGTTCTATTGCCAAAAAGAATAACATGCAGAATGACAATAATGTAAGAAAACCTATCTATGAATCTAGAACTATGTTTACGTGTCCACTGATTTCTTTTTGCGTACATGGTTATTCAAGAACTCAAGTTAGAGCACATTATAGAGCACACAGGGATGTTAGAGCACACAGGGATGTTAGAGCACATTAAAAGAATAAATTTTTGTACAGCAATGTATGGCGAAAATGACGCGTTTAGGCACAAACACTAGAATTTGGCAGGAAATGAAACAAATTGTTTATTCCCATCATTATTTTACAATTACTTATTTACAATGCTTTTTTCCAACTGCTCAAAAGTGCCATCACCAATATTAATGCAAGCTTGCGAAACCCGCCTTTCAACTGCCGGGTTCCAGCAAAGAAAGGATATTCAAGCGCGCCAAACCAAACAGAGCACTCTAGCGGTGAAAACGTCCGTCAATCCATGCATCGATGCTGCCAAGCTTGCATTAATGTTGGTGGTCGCACCTTTGGGCTGTTATTGTAAAAAAATCAAAGTAAATAAGTAATTGCAAAATAATGATGTAAATGAATATTTTGTTCAATTTCCTGCGCAATTCTTGTGTTTGCCCCTAAACGCGTTACTTGAGCTTATACATTGCAATACAAAAAATTATTCTTTTAGAGTGATCTAACAACTCTTGAAGTTTGTACCATGAGATCCGTATCACCATGTATATTAAACATAAATTTCTGAAAACATTTTTTAAAAGAGAATTTGTTTTCTATCGCAAGAGTTAGAGCAATGTCTATCCCATAAGAACTTAAACACATTGTAATACAACTATCGCTCCCTCGGGCACATTATAATACATATTGCTCCAGGGCACTGATGTCATTTTACGAGTTTTCTCTACGTTATCATGTGACTGTTGCCACCGTTTATGAGTGTAGTGTTGCGTTGCAAATACAACAAAAGCATTTTGAAATGTCATCAAGCGGAACGATCAGCTGTGAGTTATGCAACCCATCTGAATTCATTTTTCCAAAACAAAATTTAGAAATTACACAAAATTGGGAACTCAACGTCGATATCGATCATTTTTATGCTTACTTTTAAATTGCACAGATTATTAATCTTGTCACGAGCAAAGAGAAAGTAGAACGCATTAGAGAGTAAATGTAACATTGTTTGGACAAAATACGCTACAAAATGTTTGCTGAATTGAAGAAAAATCGAATATACATTTAGAATTACGATATTGAACAATACGATATAAATCTTTGACCGTTCATACGTATTTGGTTACGAATTTTGTTTTGTCATTGAAGAATAATTCCATACTTGATATTTTTCGATCTCCTAATTTCACATATTACTTAATAAATCGTTAATTAAGCAGACTATTTTTTCATTGTAATTTCCAATATCGACCACGTCAATCCTCAAACTTTGCTTAACGTTAAACATTCGTTGGAGCATAATGAACCTAGTTATGAGCAATTTAATGAGCTCGGTAGACTGGGATTCTGAAATGCTACTAAACATTTTCTGTGGAGTCAAACTATATGACTATTACAAAATTTATACTTTTATTTGAAAATAAAATTAATGAATAGTTTTTCTGATTCACATTTTCGTACAGCAATAAACTGAAAAGGAGTAACGACTCTTTAAAATTCTTTAATATGAAGCTAGTTTCCTACCAAAATCTTCTAAATATATATTTATGCATGGTTCATGCTCCAAAAATTTGCTGCTGTGTATGGTCTAAAATGACTAAAAAATCCAATAAATGCCTTTATATGACTAATAAAAGTAGCATTACAATAAAGGGGAGTTAAAACATGGTGAAAGTTAATACTTTCATAAAATGATAGTTATGTTTAGTAAAACATTTTATAGGTTAAAATGCTGATCCTACTTACAGCACGATACAGAATTAGAAATATTTCAGATACAAAATGTGATTTATCTAACAACTCTTGCTATGTTTGCAATGCAATTTAGTTCAGAGTGGGTGAAATTCAATCTTCAATATGGTATATAAATTTGGGGACAGCATACAAGCCTTCGACAGCTTAATGAAATTTCATTACTTCATTTTAAATTTATATTTGACAATAGATCTGCTTTGTTTTTTTAACTGTTTGGACAAAATTTGATCGTATGATGCTTCAATTCATTCTTTTTTTTTGCAATAAACATGTGATGGGCAACAAGACTTGAAGAAAATAAGTAGTCCTGGGCCTGAAAGTCTGTTCAGACCTAAACTATAGGGTATGAAAGCTATGTTTCTTTTGTGCTCATTATATGCATTTACAAGAAGTTATTTGGAAGAGAAAGAGAATTTAGAAGTACAAGGCTTAGAGAAAATTAGTTCTTGGTCTTCAAGTTTGATCAGACATGAAACTATATATCTGTTCTAGGTCAGAACCGCTGACTGTTTTGTGCTCATGATCTGCATGATTATGGAATATTAGTAACTGTTGGGTGTCTGCATAGACCTGAACTGGAGGATATTGAAACCTATTATTGTTCTGTGCTCATGACATTCTTTAACATAATGTTCTGTATTGAGAAAGGGAACTTAGAAGTACCACGAGACTAAAGAAAATAAGTAGTTTGGGACCTCAAGTCCGATCAAAACTGAACTATTTGTAGCAATAACTGCTTAATGCTATGATCATCGCTTATGAGATGTTGTTTGGTACATCTACCACGGATCAAACCAGAATCTTCTTGGTATGAGGCTTTCATCCTGTCACACTTAAAACATGGTTTAATGCAACTTAAATGTACAGTTTTTCCTCATCTTTCAGTAGCCGCGACGGTTGGCAGAGTCTCAGATTAGCAACTGGAGAGTGCCATTTCGAAATTCGATCCAACCAAAGACCGTCGGGTGCTGGTCCACATTATATCTGTAATGGTCTCAAATGTCCCCGTCCGAGTGGTATGGAAGTTGGTGAACCGTGATTCAAAATGACGAGGCGTTGTCCTTGGATCTTTCCCTTCGTGACTGATCCCGGACCGTCGCCAATAGCCCGTTATGTTCCCTACAATGCGACGGAAATCCGACTACCTACCCATCACCTTCCTCGATCCTTGAATTCCTAACTCAAACGCAGAGTGCATTCACGGATATTTGTTCAAACAGTTCCGCCATCCACGTTTTGGAACTCAGTTTTCCCTGTGATCACATCTTCCAACTTAAAAGGAACAGGTCAGAATTTCCTCCTCTTATTCAAGCACTTACAAAAACCTTTCCTCCTCAGACGGCAGAGAGCCTTTTGTGTCTGACCTTGAAATGAACCTTTTTCACGGGAAAAGTAAACTCGAGAATCATGTGTCCTCATTTATGTACACTTAGCCTCTTGCCTATTCAGCCGGGTTTGCCCTATGAAGGCAAGAGGAAAAGGACATGGCGGGCCAAGTACTTTCCTCAGATTGTGATGCAAACTCATAGATAAACAACCTGGATGTATTTGGAAAATTACTACCTTATTATATAAATGTAATTTGCAGACAAATTAGAGAAAACTGAGCTTGGAATGCATTTCGAATGACCAATTTCATTTGTCATATACGAAAGGAAAATTATAAGAACTTGATATTCCGGTAGGTATGTAAGTAGTTAATTAACGTCCCACTGGAGCAACACGACGGACTATTGACGAAGGTCCGGGATCAACTCCGAACGTTTAAAATTTTCAATCATTTTAAGTACTTGTATGAAATAATTCTGTATAGTGCCAAATACATACGTATTGTCATTTATGCTTTTTTATCATAGAAAATTTGTATCGTATATAAAATAGAAATAAGCTAATTAGGACTAAATGAACTATTGCTTAAACTGTAAATATGCTATTCCAATTATTAGATTTTTTTTGGGGGGGGGGCATAGGTAACATATTACAACGTTTTGTTTAAGGCATTGAAACAGTAGGGTTGCGAGTTTGAAACTCGATCCCTCGCGTGGTGTGGAAGCTTGAAGAGTGGAGTGCCAGCTCAGGTGTTGACCTCTTCATCTGATCGTTGTTCAAAATGACAAGATGTTCTGGGATTTTTCCCTTCGGGATGAACCTCGCACCATCGCCAATAGCCCGTTGTATTGCTCCAGTGCAAACTGATATATTTGATATTTATTAAAAATTTAAAATGCTATTGATTCATTTAAAAATCTATGTAATTAAATACAAAATCATCAGGTAGAAATTAAAATTTCAGTTGAAATTCAGTACCATGAATCTTTAAATGTGCATATAGGAATACCATAAAGCTTGTCTAAAATGGTAATGCTTAAATGAGGGAGTTCTTTTGAACTTAAAAAGATTTTGGAAACTATGTAACCTAAAAGCCCCAGAGAAATGCTCAATCTAAAACTTTCTATTTGTGGAATAATAGAAAGTTTAAGGTGAAGTTTTAGGTTAGGAAATAGGTGGAGCATAATCTTCTAAGGAACTTTATGTGTCTCACCTATTTAAAACTACCAGTTCTAAAGTATACTTTCATACATACATCCTCTTTATATACCGTATTCGGTTATACAGTTCTTTTTTACTTGTTCTTCAATGACTCGTTTTCCTTTGGTCAGAAGACACAGACATAGATGACACAAGCCGCTCAATATATGATCTCTTGCCAAACATTTCTAATCAAAGATAGACATTTAGTCTAGTATATAATATTCCATGGCCCATTCCGCAGTTATATGTAGAGATTCGGATTATCACACATCAACCAATGATCCTGGTATACCAATGCAGTTTCCTTACAAACTCACACAACCTATGTGTGAGTTTGTAAGGAAACTTCAACATCCACCTCGGGATGTTTGAAACATTGGAGGTAGGTGGTTGAATTTACGTCGCACTGGCACCCCACCTCCAAACTGATACACCACGCCAAAGTGAGGACATTTAAGGTCACGACCAATATAACGTGCACCAGCCCCCTCGTACGGTCTTAGGTTGAACCGAGTTTTGAACTCGCAACCGTCCGGTAGTTAATCTGTTACTCTATCAATTGGGCTACCATGGCCCCAGATTTCATTATAAATCAAAAATTCGAATTGCCGATTATAAAAATAAGTTCTTCAATAACATCAAATTCATTTGAAAAGAAGTGACTGGCAAAATGCTGTACATCGATTCTTATTTCAGAAAATTTCATTTATTCTGTGTATAAATGCATGAATGTCGCCCATTTAGCCAATAGAGGATAGATTTAATGTAACAGAAATATTATTTTCAATTTCTGATACATAGACATACATACATATTTTTTCTAATTTCTGATACATAGAACTGCAATTGTAAAGAACGTTTTAATCAAGTCGCGAGAGTAAATTCCTAGTAATTATGTATTTTTCTTTTTTCCCTCTCCAAACTTCCTGACATAAGAAGTTCAAAGAGAACATAGATAAAATTATGCACAGGCTGACTTCCCGTGACAGGAACTTTATTGCAACATAAACACAGCTCCCAAATAATCATGAGCTATTTCCTATCTCGTCGGCTTAGAGCAAAAACTCATTAACTGATAATTTTTCGGCGACATTAAATGCATGGTTTCATGAAGAGATATGCACTGACATTGTAATCTATTTTTATATAAAATATAAAACGATATCAAAATGCTTGCAATTTTTATTTTTTGACTTAAAAATTAGTTTTTAAACAGCTATACAGCAAATAATTGTTTTGTCAGTTAATGAGTTTCTACTCTAAATCGACGATCTAGAGAAATCTCACCTCTAATTCTGAGGGTGTAAGAAAATGATCAACTCCGAAAAGTTGGATCACAAATCCGTTGTATTTTAATCACAAGGGTCTCCTCTGGCGGAATGTCCACTAAACTCCTACATAGCCTAGGAAAAGGAGCGTATGACAGTAATAGTTTGAAGAATATTACAACGTGACCCGAAAACGAAATATTATTTGCATAAAAATTAACGGAGTAGATGTAATTCTGCAATGAAAATTGATGAACTGCTTCAAATGGTGACTCAAAACATTTATCCCTCAATAGAACAGCATAGGAAACGAGAGCTCCAATCAGTTTCAGGGAACAGGACATTTATTTGACGAACTCTAGACTAACTATAAAGCAACTTATCCAAGCACTTCGTGTGTGTCCATGTGACTATTTTCTTTTTAAAACAATTTCATGTCATTCAGATTTTAATAAAATGCATGTTAATTAAATATATCTTAAGATACCTTGAAAACAGGTATTCCGCGACTCCCAGACCTCGAATTACATGTCATTGAACACATCACCACAGGGTCCCGGATTGTACAAATTCCCATCAAGTATCATGGTTTGAACAAATCCTTTAAAGTTACTCCGATGAACAATTTACCATCAAGTGTTCCTGTGTGAACAAGTTCCTTTCAAGTATCGCGGTTAGAATACATTCCTAGTGTCCATGTTTGAACGGGATGCGATACCCCTGTTGGAAGAGTTGCGGATCAGCAACAGGAGGGGGCTAATCGAAACACGATCCAACCTAAGACCGACGTGTATGTGATGGCTGGTGCACGTGAAATCTGTCGCGGCCTCAAATGTCCTCACTTTGGCGTGGTGTGGTAGTTGGAATGGACCGTAGAAATATGTCGTGGCAAATTAGGTGGAACAGGGTCAGACAATAGCTTGCTCCATGTTTTGTCCGTGGCCTTAAGCTTTTGATGGTATCAGACCATCGCAGCTCAAGTATTGACTTCGTCATCTGATCCTGGTTCAGGTTCTAAAAGTTATAGCCCGAAGTGTTGCTACAGTGCGGCGTTAATTCAAAACCTACCTACCTTGTTTGAATAAATTCCCATAAAATGTTCCCGTTTGGACAAATTCTATCAAGCTTTCCACCCTGAAGAAATTCCCCAAAACAATGCCCCTGTGTGAACGAAATCTCATCAAGTGTTTCTGTTTGGACGAAATCTCATCAAGTGTTTCTGTTTGGACGAATTCTATCAAGCTTTCCTCCCTGAAGAAATTCCCCAAAACAATGCCCCTGTGTGAACGAAATCTCATCAAGTGTTTCTGTGTGAACGAAATCTCATCAAGTGTTTTTGTTAGGACGAATTCTATCAAGCTTTCCTCCCTGAAGAAATTCCCCAAAACAATGCCCCTGTGTGAACGAAATCTCATCAAGTGTTTCTGTTTGGACGTAATCTCATCAAGTGTTTCTGTTAGGACGAATTCTATCAAGCTTTCCTCCCTGAAGAAATTCCCCAAAACAATGCCCCTGTGTGAACGAAATCTCATCAAGTGTTTCTGTTTGGACGTAATCTCATCAAGTGTTTCTGTTTGGACGAATTCTATCAAGCTTTCCTCCCTGAAGAAATTCCCAAAAACAATGCCCCTGTGTGAACGAAATCTCATCAAGTGTTTCTGTTAGGACGAATTCTATCAAGCTTTCCTCCCTGAAGAAATTCCCCAAAATTGCCACTGTGTGAACGAAATCTCATCAAGTATTTCTGTTAGGACAAATTCGGACGCAATTTGGAATTTTTCCAAACAGAAACGCGTCCCGGTTTGAAACGAAAAACGACATGCCTAATTATGCAGAGCTTAATAGAAAAGAAAACACCAGTGTACCGCTTCCTCCAAGTGCGATGCCTCATCGCGAGAAAAACACTCCCACTTCCTCCTGCCATTGAAAACGAAATAAGTCACGCGCGAGAGAAAAAGAAACCAAAAGCGAAAAAACCCCGAAAAAACAGTCCAAACAAAACCACACCATCTTCATCCACCAAAAAGGAGGGGGGAAGAACCAAATCCACGTCATCACGTGACGGATCCCTGATCACGTGTCCAGGCACACTTTCGATTGTGACCCACATTTTGTGTGTTTTAGGTGATTACGCTCTTGCTAAGTTGCAGCGAGATGGAGTCGTGGCGATGACCTGAATATCTTACAGGTATCGGCGCGAGATCGAAGGGTCCTGGAGCTTTTGGGTCGTTGTCGCTGGTCCCCTCGAAGATACGTGGATCGCATGCAAATGTCCGAAGAGTTGAGTTGGTAGTCGGCAACTCCCTGAACAATCACGACCAGGGTGGAGACGAAGTCGTTAATGGGGGGTGTAATTGAGAACATTGCCTTGATTACCGGTCTGGTCTCGAGCAGTCAGGACGTGATTTTGTGGTTCTTGGCTCAAAAATGATACGAAATGTGACAGAAGCGGATGTGAGGGGGGTCCAAAGAACAAGTGTAACCACACTGAAACAGATTTGTTATTCATGACCCTGAAATTAAACGAGAGCGAATGGAAATAAAAGTGGTAAGTAGTTGAATTAACGTCGCTGTGGAGCAACACAATGGGCTATTGGTGACGGTCCGTGATCAATCACGAAGGAAAAGATCCAAGGAAAATACCACGACATTTTTCACCACGGTCAGATGACGAGGTCAACACCTGATCTATCACCCCACTCTCCAAATTTCCACACACGCCAAAGTGAGGTCACGACAAATTTAACGTTAACCAAACCCCCATGTAACCGACGGTCTTTGGTTGGATCGAATTTCGAACTCAAGAGGCTTGTCGAAGTCTCTAATGGTGATGGTCGGACTATGCCCACTAGCATGGTCATATGAAATACAACTATGGGGAAAGCAAGTCCCCTAGAAAAATTTTCTTGCTAGTAAACATAAGATATATTAATTCCCACAAAATTTTGAGCTGTCATGTTTATTTCAGGGTAAACAGTAACCAATAAATTAAAACTTTCGGCACTCCTACAAGAACACTGTTCAAAGGCGCCAAAAGTCCTAGAGGATCAAAACTTTTGGATGACTCCAAGTATGAGGGATGACAATTGCAAACAATTCATAAAAATGATATAACGAACTAGCCTCCAAATAATTTCTCTCTAAATGACGCTACATAACTTTTACAACTCAAAAAGCCTTTTGAGGAGAGAAAAAAATCAAAGATAACTTGGGGTGAAAAAGCAACAATTTCTACGACACCATATTTTATGAAGCAAAGTCCGATTAAGTAAAAATTAAAACTGAATACGATATAATAATTATAATTCCCGTCAACGTTCGTAAGTATGAGGGATGACATTTGCATCCCAAGTATGAGGGATGACAATTGCAAATAATTCATAAAAATGATATAACGAACTAGCCTCCAAATAATTTCTCTCTAAATGACGCTACATGACTTTTACAACTCAAAAGACCTTTTGAGGAGAGAAAAAAATCAAAGATAACTTGGGGTGAAAAAGCAACAATTTCTACGACACCATATTTTATCAAGCAAAGTCCGATTAAGTAAAAATTAAAACTGAATACGATATAATAATTATAATTCCCGTCAACGTTCGTAAGTATGAGGGATGACATTTGCATCCCAAGTATGAGGGATGACATTTGCATCCCAAGTATGAGGGATGACAATTGCAAATAATTCATAAAAATGATATAACGAACTAGCCTCCAAATAATTTCTCTCTAAATGACGCTACATAACTTTTACAACTCAAAAGACCTTTTGAGGAGAGAAAAAAATCAAAGATAACTTGGGGTGAAAAAGCAACAATTTCTACGAAACCATATTTTATCAAGCAAAGTCCGATTAAGTAAAAATTAAAACTGAATACGATATAATAATTATAATTCCCGTCAACGTTCGTAAGTATGAGGGATGACATTTGCATCCCAAGTATGAGGGATGACAATTGCAAATAATTCATAAAAATGATATAACGAACTAGCCTCCCAATAATTTCCCTCTAGATGACGCTACATAACTTTTACAACTCAAAAGGCCTTTTGAGGAGAGAACAAAAATCAAAGATAACTTAGGGCTGAAAAAGCAACAATTTTTACGACACCATATTTTATCAAGCAAAGTCCGATTAAGTAAAAATTAAAACCAAATACGATATAATAATTATAATTCCCGTCGACGTTCGTTTTAACGAACTCGAATGCTAAGAACCCGCTCGATATTACCAACTATCGTCCAAGTCCCGTGCAAAGAAAATTTTAATATACAGAGGAAAGTTTTAATTTCACTCTTTTGGGGTTCGTAAAAACGAGAGTAGAATGTGCACTAATTAAAATATAAAAGAACTAACAATCAAAGAACAATTTAACTAAAAACGTATGTAAAATTTTAAGACCAAAAGATTGGTTAAAATTTTTTACAGTACATTTGGAAAGCCAGTCAGCCGCCTATAAATTCTTATACTCTATGAATCTATCAATAAATTAGCCCAGTTGGGTAGAGCAACGCATTAGCAACCGGAGGGTTGCGAGTTCGAAACTCGGTCCAGCCAAAGACCGTCGTGTACGTGGTGGCTAGTGCAAATTAAATCTTTCGTGGCCCTAAAAGTCTCACGTTGGCGTGGTGTGGAAGTTTGGAGAGTGGGGTGCCAGCTCACAGTTGTTCTCGTCATCTGACCGTGTTTCAAAATTACGAGGCGTTGTCCTCGGATCTTTCTCTTCTGGATTGATCCCGGACCGTCGCCATTAGCCCTTTGTGTTGCTCCAGTGCGAACTTAATTAAGTACCTACCTACATATCAATAAATACATGCGCAGAAAATCGTCATCTGACTGTGGTTTAAAAAGAAGAGGTGTCACACATTCGATCTTTCCCTTCGGGATTGATCCCGGATAGTCGCGAATACCTCATTGTGTTGCTCCAGTATGACGTTAATTAACTACCTATCTATTAGTAAATGTATTATTGATACAACGTATCAGACCTATTTCTTCTACCCTCCCCATTCGCAGAACTATTCCTTTTGGTAACTTGTCTTTTCAAATAAAAGAATCTGAATATCGCAAACGGAAGATATAGTTATGTACTTGTAGTTATAATTAGTATTTGACTGCTTTATTTTATTTTTTTCCATATTAAACCTGCAGGGCATATATGCCAGTATGATAATCCAGTTATTTATAAAAAACAATCGCAGATTTTAACATTTCTTAACCCTCTACGTTGTCTCGACGAGATATCTCGTCCATCAAGATCTCACCAATTCTGCTGATGACGGGATATCTAATCATCAAGATGTTGTCGATTGTTTTATGATGACCAGATCCAGATCTGATCAGTTTTCTTCTAATGACGAGATATCTCGTCCATCAATCAAGATCTCACCAATCCTGCTGATGACGAGATATCTTATCAAGATATTGTCTATTGTTTTGATGACCAGAACCAGATCCAATGAGTTTTCTTCTAATAATGAGATATCTCGTTCATCAATCGAGATCTGACCAATTTTGCTAATGACGAGATACCTCGTCAAGATATTGCTGATTTTTTATAATAAGATCAAGATCTGGTCAATTTTCTTCTAATGACGGGACATATCGTCTATCACGATCTGGCCAGTTTTGTTAATGACGAGATACCTCGTCGAAACAACCATCAGGAGGGTTTAAGATATTTCTTAGTTATATTTATACAAATGAAACAAGCGTTTGGCAGACGCCAAAGGTTCGAAATTAGTAGCAGAACGCCAGACATCAATGGCATCTATATATATATATATATTCCTCAGTTGTTAAAATGTTCTACTAGGACGTAACTTCAAATTCGTTTTATTTATTTGGATCCATATAAAAGAATAGTGACGCATTTGTATTCTTGGTCCAATTTTCCCTTTAAAGCCGTTTTCTTTTGGGGTCATTGTTTTGCATTTTCTGCCAATTTTTTAAATTAAAAATGTTTTAAATTTTCATCTAGATTGTGCTTTTAAATGGCAACACACAAAACCAGTATTGGCAGTTGACCTCAGTAAAAACGTTAAAGTAGCTCATTCTAGGAACTATTATCTTTTTAATCATGCTTTGCTGCAATCCAGTTTGGGAGAGAGAATTTACATTTTTCACTTTAGGAAATGAATTTCAGGAGTCTTAAAAATGTTATTGTATATTTTGCAAAGAAAAGATGAAATTCTATCTTATAAGTCCAAATTTGGAATTTACTCGATTTGTATGATTTGTGGAAAACTAATTCAATCTGTTTTGGAGATTATTTTTTTCAAACATAGGGGCAGTTTTACAAATTTTTAAGGACAGGAAAGTAGGTAGTCAGAAATCATGGCGAGATCTATAAGCGTGATGGTCAAAACAAAACATTTTTCACTCTGTAAACTCTGCTCTATCTTTCTGTTCTCAATAGATAACAGCTCTTTCAATACCCCTAATCCTATGGGGCATAACATTTAAGTTCTAGCTTTCCATGAAGAAACAAACTGAATAAAATTTATATGGTTATGGATATTTTGCAAATAAAAAAAGAGAAATCCACAGATAATACACGACTATTTAAATTTTTGTTCAGTGCATTTCATTTTATGTAAGGGAAGTTGGCAACATTAAATTTATATTACGAAATTGTTGGCAAATGCAGAGAGTTAGGCTGTCATACCATTAGCTCACAAGTCTGTTTACTGCCTTAACACACGTCTAAATTAAGCGTTGAAAATAACTTTTCTGGAGTCACATGATCACCACCTGTCCGTACTTAAAAAGCAATTGCGCAGATCATCACCAGTACCTTTTCTTCACTGGTATCTCAGTAAAACACCAGGAGAGCTGGTTGCCTTAAATTTTTTTCGGAAAACTTTCTCTGTGCTTGCCAGACTCCAATCCGGCCATTTGAAAAAGATGATATCCTTTGATGGCCAGAAATCCTTTCCCATCTGTATAAAGTGCAGCTTATTGCCAGCCTCTCCCTCACACATCCTGAATTGCATTGGAGTCATACATGAAGACATTTTTAAGGACCCATCTGCCATTGCAATTTGTTTTGTTTTTTACACAGGGAAAGAAGAAGATAGAAAGGAATAGAATAGAATAGATAAGAAAGAAGAAAATACATAATAAACAGAAACTAGTGGTTGGTCAAGAATCAATACTTTGAAACTATATAGAGTAATGTCTGAAAACTATTCCTTTTACAGTTTAAATAGTTAATTATATTTGTTTGTGTCTCATATCGTTTGCGTGCGCATTGATATCTTGGCAGAATATTAGAAAAATTAAAATTCGTTTGTCGTTATTTATTTATTTTGTTCTTTAGACGCCAGTTGTGGTAATATTAAAAAAAGATATCTTCAGAATTTGTGATCTTGTTATTCAGAACCGTTCCTTTAAAGCATTCTTCCGACTAGCTGTTTTAACTTTATGCCTTAACGTAAATTTTGTAAGGACGCATAGAAGTTTTCCTCGTGAAATCATTATTTTAGAGCCACGGCCTCTGTTCATGTAAGTATAATTTTGTAAATAAATAAGTTATAATTATAGTCCACTTATTTGAATCTACTGCATTGCACGGGACAATATTCTAAAGCATGGATTTTAATAGTAGCTAACATCGATTGTGATGTCCATTGTTACATAATTTTAAGAGACCCGAATGTAGCATCTGTGCTAAACGTTTTAATTGCTTATATGTATCGGTGGTCAAGTGTCTTTACTCATCTTTCATTTTCTTTCAATCTACTATATTCATGCATAATGAACATAGCATCATAGAATTTATAGAATTGATTATAAATGAATATAGCATCCATATTAATAAGTGGATTTGATACCTCCAAATGAAATAAAATTATCCAAAGATAGCTCACAAAATTTCGTTCGCATTTACTGATGTTATCCAGAAAAATACATGGCGAAAAGCACACCTGCCATGTTACTTCAATTAGATTCTGAATGTCTACTTCGATTTCTTCCCATTCCCTTGTTCAAAGACAATTTGCATAAATTTGACGCTAAACCTATTTTCTGCTCTAATTTCTATTGCTCACTCTTTCTGTAATCAGACTATTGAAAATTTCATCAGAGCGACAAGCTCTTCCACATCTCAAATCAAGCATACTTAAACTAAGCGGCAAAATTGTTGAATGCATCCAGTAACGGTCCATTTTATATTGTTGATATCCAATGTTGCCATTCGACAATATACAAATAACATCAATTTCTGTGCAACGCATATCGATGAATAGATTTTTAAATGTGTGTGTGTCAATATGATTAAAACATAGACAAATATATCTTGAAACTGAATTTTGAGTTCTAGTTGTATTGTAAAATACAACCTGCATTAATTTTACGGTAAAACGCATCTGACTTATATACGTTTTGGTTATTTAATTCAGGTAACTTTTTTGTCGACATGGTCTTTTGAACAACTTTCATTACTCTTTTTCTTTGAGTAGCAAATAAAGCAGCGGAGAAAGCTAGCACGATTCCATGGCATTCAGAAACCAGTTTTGATTGAGAAAAAGTATTCGCCAAGGGCCTTCAGAACCGCCTCTTGAATATGAAGTAGTCTGCGCCGTTATGGTCAAAGTCCAGAACTTAACCATTTTGTTGTTTAGTATTTTATCTAACAGACGAAGGTTTGATGAATATTTTGTTTATATCTGGATGGTATGGGGGGATGTAATGACTCGGAGCTATCATGAACACTTTTTCTTTTTAAGGGAAATATTTTGATTGATGGGGCAGGCCTGGTTTATAACTTCTTGCATATGGGTCCTTTTTTCTTTTTAAGTACCGTTCTATTTTATTTTTTGTTTTGGGTCATTGTTTTGAATTTTACTCTCCAAGTGGCTTCGACGAGATATCTCGTTCATCAAGATCTGACCAATTTTGCTCGTCATCAAGATGCTGTCGACTTTTTATGAAGAAATAAAGATCTGGTCTGTTTTCTTCTAATGACGAAATATCTCGCCCAAAATATCGCTGGTGAGTTTTGACCTTATGACGAGATATCTCGTCGAGACAACCACCAGGAGGGTTGAAAACAGAGTACTATATAATTTACAGACCAAGTACAGATTGTTAGAAACAAGCATAAAGGGTGCATTGGTTGACATTTTGTCCCCATATAAGCGAAAATATTCATCAACCTTTGGTGTTAAAATGACTCATTAGTCCTGAAAACTCGGACGCCAAAATAAAATTACATTAACTATCCAATTGGTTTCGCTGAGATATCTGATCTATCAAGATCCGGTAATTTTCGCTAATGACGAGATATATTCTCCATTACTGTCTGGTCAAATTTTATTAATGGTGAGATACCTCGTCTAGACAAAACTGGGAGGAATGGAATAGGGAAAACAAACTGGCCTCTTGCCCAGAACTAGTGACTGTTTCGAACAGGTTTTTACATCAGACTGGACACTACAGGGTAGTTTTCGACACAAAAATAAACCACCAGGAGGGTTAACGACTGCTAACTTCAATGTCTGGTTTTAGTCATTAAACTCTTGTCATCTTATAAGTTGTGGGACATTTTTTTACTGCAAAACCTTTGGAAGGTAAGTATCCCATGTTCGAGAGGAGTTGAGTTGAGTCTAGGGGATGGACTTTGGTAACAAGTTGCGTTTGGGGGCCTTTGTTTTCTCTCTTTTGTTTTAGATCATTGTTTTGCATTTACAGTACAGATTGTTGATTTACAGATTAGTGTGCAGATTGTTGGAAGAAAGAATAAATGTTTCATTTGCCTGAATATGCGTCAAAAGAGCGAAAATATCAGAATGCTTAGGCATCTGAAATGACCAAGTTTGAAAAGCAGATAGTCGAAATAAAATTTGTAGATGCAAAGTACGATCGCTAATTTCGAGACTCGTATCGAAATTAAATTGCAGATGTGTCAAAACTCAATAAACAAGACAATTTCTTTACCATTTTCCATAAAAGCTTGTATTGTGAATTCAGGCAAGCATTAAAGCTTTTTTCATTTGATGACCCACGACACTTTTTAAAAAATTATTGAATCAATCACATCAAAGTTAACGCAATATAATTGAATATAGTAGGTTTTGAATAGGTCTATATATTCCTAAGAACCAAGGTCATCCATCCAGATTGACTAGAATTACGAATCTGATTAATGAAGTAAATAAATATTATAGTTATTAAACGTCGGATGTACCTTTTGATAAAACTAAAAAACTTCCTCCCAAAACCAAAAAAGTAGCCAGAATGAAATAGATCCATTCTAAAGAAATAACGGTCGTGGTTAATCCTGGGTAGTGTCCCAACTTAGTTTAGGTTGAACAAAGAACTTCATTCAAGAAAAAAATAGAGACAAGACCCTATCAAAACAAAGTGCAGATCACCAAGCACCAAAGAAAATTTGAATAGTAGCCGGTATATACAGAAAAAGGGAGGGATTACATGACAGTTACTTAGTTGATGGTGTCCGCTAATTTTGAGGAAATGTTAGAGCACTTATGAAAGAAGAAGCATATTATATAAAGAAGTTGGATTTATGTTAACGTTAGTTAGCCGTTGGATTTTATTTGAAGGTGATGGTTTTGTTAAATGGAATTCGTCAGTTAATTTCCACTCCAATAGGTAATAATGTGCGTCACGTAGCTCTTCACGTGAATAGTGTGGGGTGCTCTGGAGGAATATTGCAAGAGAGGACCATGGTCAGTTGTGATCATTTGTGTGATGAGGCTGACATGTGGTGTGGAAGTTTAGACTCGGTCATTCCAATAGAGCTGCCAATCAGTGATTAAATGATTTGTAACGATTTTTCTAAGGAGCTAGTTTTAAACACACATGGCTGAATAATATTGTAAATAACTCAATCTCTATCTGTAGACTGATGAACTTTAAAAATTTCCAAACATTTAACCAAAAACATTGTATAATTCTAACGGTTATATTTATGTATATGGTGTTTGTATGGATACACTAGATATGGTTATGTATGTATATACCTATTTCATTATTATGTTTACGTTTTCCATTGTCTGATTTCTATGCTCACTTTGTACATTTAATAATCATTAGTCTCTAAGCAGTTAAGCTGTCATACGGGATGTAGTGTCTATGCAACATTAATTTTGTTCATTAATTGTATTTGTTCTGCATTAATAGTATTTGGATTGTTCGGTTGGACAGAACCCTGAGGCCCTTTTTGGGCCAAATACCCCCCCCCCCGACCACCTTTCGTATAGCCTTTCACCCTCTGGGTAAGACTGGGAGGTTAGGGTCTTAAAAAAGAATGGTGCTGTCTTGCCAAATAAAGCAGCTAAAGTGGCAAAGTGATTAGCTTTCTCGTTGCCAGAGTACACATTAGAAATCATGACTTTAACCATCCAAGTGGTTTCGACGAGATATCTCGTCCATCAGATCTGACCAATATTGCTAACGACGAGATATGTCTTTATCAAGATAGTGCCAATTTGTTTATGATGAGTAGATCAAGATCTGGTCAGTTTTCTTCTAATGACAAGACATCTCGTACATCAAGATCTGGCCAGTTTTGCTAATGACGAGATGCCTCGGCAAGACAACCACCAGGAGAGTTAACGATCTTTCTAAGATGGTGCTGTCTCCTCAACACAGTGGTGAAGTGATCCGTGGTCTCATTGTGGCCAGCGCACACATTAGAAGTCAACATTTTAAGCAGTAACAAAAAAGTATCACTTACCCAACATGAGAAAAGGAGCCGCCAAGTTTAGTCCAATGAACTCTAATCCGCAGTATATGGTCAAGCCAAAAGCTGCCGCAACAGCTACGGCCGACGAGAAACACCCAAGCACTCCCAGCCACGGCTTACTCTTCACCCAATCCAACATCATGCAGGTGGACACAGAAAACCCCAACATAATCACCACAGTCACACTGAACAACGGCAGAACTGATATCGTGTTCTTCTCCAACTCCTCGGACAGCGTGAGCGACGTGTAGTATGCGAGATTGACGTGCTTGAACTCGGTTTCCTCCATCAACTCCAGAAAGGCCGTCTCCCAGAGATTGGCCCTCTCCACCTTGGACGGAGCGTTCTCCAGAAAGTACAGCAACGTCACGGCTCTGGCCGACTCGATCATATTGAACTCGTCCGTCTTGACCCCACCCAAGAAAGCGGCGCTGAAGAACACCTTGAAGGTGGCCTCGTTGATCATGAGGGGGTAGTCTATGGAGAAGACCCCTTTCGCCATGTCGTCGAGTCGGTTGCTGAACTCCAGGATGGTATTCTCGAAGCACCTCCTGTTCTTCCTGGCGCACATGTCTTTGTACTTCCACAGTCTGTGGTTGTGCCACACCGAGATGTTGTTCACCATCTTGTCGATGAACTTAAGCTCCTCGAAGACGTCCTTGTCGAAGATGCTCTTGCCGTTCTTAGCCTCTATCATGATCCTGGAGAAGGGACTGATGCGGGTCATCCGTCCCACGTCGAAGTCCTTGGAGAGGTTCATGGGGAAGAGCTCCTCGACGATGAGGCGCTCGGTCTTAGCGGGGCCGTCGGAGGGGCTAAAGAGGTATTCGGGGTCGGCCTCGTAGCGCATCCGCTGTATGCCCGTGGCCAGGAGGGCAGCGACGAGGACGGAGACGATGATGAAGTAGCCCGGCTTCCTGCCAACCATCCATCCCAGACTGCGGAACATGTACGAGACCAGACGGTCCACGCAATCGCACTTCATGGATTGCTTGTGGGGCTTCTCCGGATTGGGAACTGAAAGGAGGAACATAACTAATAAAATAACAAATAACGCTTAAATACATTTGCACAAAAATACCTTTAAAAAGTGTCAATAAGAGCCTTTTCAGAGGCGTAACTAGGGGATCAACAGATACGAGCCCCAATGTTTAACCCTCCAGTGAGACGCTATTTCAACTACCCTACCCACCTCTAACAAATACAAATTGGACGAGCACTCAAAATAAGTATTTAAATTATATACTTGTGTATAATTTAAAATACCTAGGTTTACTTTGGGACTTAATCAAGCCTAATTCGCTCTAGATCCCAAAATGTCTAGTCAAAGTGAGCATCCATTATACAATTACAAAGTATCAATAACAATGGCATTCAAAGTTTTAGAAACGAACATAAAACAAGACACTCAAAAATTGGAGTAGGATGGGTAGTTTAGTTGTGTATTTGAAACTATCAAAGTTGATAACGTTATTGAGGTATGAGTTTCTGATGGAATTCAATATCAAAATTTAATATTTGGATAATTTATTCCCATCGTTCAAAGCTAAGATTGTCGATCGAGAACAACGCGACCTCAGTGATCATTAGATTATTTCAAATCAAGAAATTATAGGGTTATGTAATAGTAATTGAATGCTATAATCTGTTTACACCTTGTCAAAATTAATACTGATTAAAAGCTGGTAGAAAAAATTACACATATATGAAACGTGCTAATTTTACAATTGAATTGACAAATTTTAGCAACATAAGTTTGCTATCAAACAAATTACACATACAGGTGATCATTTAAAAAATTAATATCCTTGAATAAATTAAACAAGCCATCAAATGAATCATTTCAATCGTATGAAGTACACGGATCAAAGCTGAAGGTTAAAATACAAATGTTAATAATCATTTCTATGCTATCTTCGTAAGTTGCAATTTTGAAAGATATTATCCATATAGAGCAACAATTTTCAACAATTCTCATCTTATGCCACCACATAAACTAATTTCTAAAAATTTGCGGCACACAATTTTTTTCATCGATCTGACAAAAAATAGGTATAATTTGATTGATTTAAAAAATAGTAATTGCCGACCTTTATTTCTTCTTTTCGAAAAGTGTTTTTCAAACAATTTATTTATACTTGGTAATAAAAAATACGAAACCTTATTTATACGGGTATTATAAAAATGCGAATATTTATTTGCAACTATTCGTAACACGTGTTAAACTTTTTAAAAGTGAACCGTTGAAACGAAATAAATATAACACAATTTAAACAGTTTCACCATCCATAAGGCACATGTAATAGTGTGAGCTTTGATTTCAAATGGACATTAATATATCACTTCTTGTTTAGATTAGATAAAAAAAGAACTTATACAAATATTTGTTGGTATAGGAAAATAACACTTTAGGCATCAAGTCAATTGACCATGTCTTCAAAAGTTTAATTAACTCAAAAATATTTTAGTCAAATTTTCTAAATAAATTTATTTGCCTTTTTACAAGAACGTTTAACTCTTCTATTGGTTGTCTCCACGGGGTATCTCGTCATTAGCAAAACTGACCAGATTTTGATGGACTAGACATCTGATTCATCAAGATCTCTCCAACTTTCTCAATTAGATGAAATCTGACAATATCTTGATCTCGCCATCATAAAAAATTGGCAATATATTGATGACGGGATATTTCGTCATTAACAAAATTGGTCAGATCTTGATGGACGAGATATCATGTCTAAAGAACTTGAAGAGTTAAAGTACCAGGCTATAGCAGCTAACAGGAGAACATAAAAATGACAAGCAGAATTCTGATGTCATTCTTGCGGCATACAGGTTGAAAATCTCTGATATAATGTATGCTTCTTTATGAATGTTTTATGATAGGTTTACAACTCCCAGGCATCTCTACCGACAGAATAATATCAGGTACTCATTACAAACTAATCTTCATAAAATGAGGAATATAAAATTTCAGATCGTCAAATAAAAAATATAGGGAGAGTCATTCATAAAAGAAAACTAAAGGCACAACAAAATAACAATCATCCAAGGAACTTACGCTTTTCAAGACATGAATACGTACGATTCCCCAAAGACCGTCTTAAATAAGTTATCCATCCACCACTATTGGTTGCCGATCGGTAAAGGGTTTTGGATTCCATGCTTTCCCAGCAATGAAAGGGTTAAAGAATCACACATCCAGATCTGACTCAGCAGTAGGCGAGAAAGGGACAATTTACAAAGTGAGTCCTCCACTCATAAGACTCATATAAGTGTAAGGAAAGGGATTTAGTTGGTTGAGAAAATCGTTCCTGTTCTCCTTAGTATTCAGGTAACAGAGGCAAAATGTGCGTGCGGGGGATAAGAATAATTCATAAGTCATTGTGACACGCAAAGATTCTGGATAAAGTATGCTGATTTTCACCGACTCTGGTGACATGTCATGGCTATTTGTATATGGAACGATATATTCCTCTTTATTCACAAATTACCTATTTCTAATTGCTTGTACGACTTTTGTAATCGACTTTTCGGTTAAATTTTACATTTATTGACATCTAGTGGATACTTTTTAAACTTCTGAGAGATTCACACGCGTAATTCCACCTTGCAACCTGCAGTCTTCCCTGTATGACTTCTAAACAATTTTAAATTTCTTGACCAATAACATCTTTCCAAAGGATTCGAGGAAAGGAGCAATAGAAACTTCCCAAAGGATTTTTTTCTAAGATAGGTAAATAGCCCGTTGTATTGAGGCTCCAGTGTGACGTTAATTTAAAAAATACCATACCTATCTAAGATAGGTAGGTGGGTAGTTAATTAACGTCGCACTGCAGTAATACGACGGACTATTGGCGAAGGTCCGGGATCAATGCCCGAGTGAAAGATTCAAGTCTTCTCTAAGGAAAAATGAGTAATAGAATAATTCCATAGAACTCTATTCTAAGGAAAATAGTAATAGAATAATTCCGTGAGATTCTATTGTGTGTGTGTTAGAAATGACAATACAATCATACCACATAATTTTATTCAAAGGAAAGGAATCTAAATTTTGTACAAATATTTTTTCCAGAATACCAATAAAAACAATGAGTAACTAGCAATCTGAAACTAAAATATCAACGCTATAACAACTTCTTTGGAATGTAATCATGTATTTACAAAGCATTCATTGTGTTAATAGGATAACCTGCTGTTCTTTTGGATTGTTCATTTGTCAGCTATTATTAGTCAGCACTTGCATAAACATGTTTCTACCCTGTCCTTTTATTATTGTTTTTTCTGTTGATTTTAATCTTACATTCATTTTTATTCTTTTGATTGAAGTGTTTTAATTTTATTTATGTTTCTGAATTGTTCACGATAAAATCGATTTTTATTGTTTGGCTGCTTTGAACTTTTTAATGAATGTTATTTGGCTTAGCTTTGGCCCTTTTTCGAACCTTGAACCGAAAATCCAAACCAATTAGACCAATCCTCCGTTGGGCTGTTACTGTTAGAATTAATTTATTAATATTCCAAAGGAATGGTTGGTTTAATGGCGCAAGGACCATATTTGGTCAAGCTTCGTCAAACACAAGACAACGTCAAGCAAAAAATGTCATGAAAGGAGAAAAAGAGGTATTGGGGAACAGATTAATGGGGTGAAAGCAGAAAAGATCGTTTGGGTATCCCGGGAGCCCTCACCCTGTGTTCATTAAAAACAGTAAATCCCAGGTGAAAAAAAAACGATCACTAGAGTACTTCGAATCTATGAGGTACTTCAGAAATCTTTAGTGAGGTGAAGGAGATGTTCCCCTGAGGCACTAAAGGAAGAAAATCGATTGCTTTTTTAATTCTTATAAGTATGAGGCATGCATTCGAAATTCATGTCCTTTCCTTGAGTTACTCTTCCCAATATCCAATACAAAGGCTGTTTTTGTTTGTCGAGGAAGCGTTGTATTCAATCCTTTCAAAGTCACATCCAAGGTCTCGGTTGCATTTACAAAATATATAGATCACGCGAAAATCATGTGTCAAAAGAGAGAGCCATTTCTGTCAATAACTTCTTTGTCAGTGTTACTTTCCTGATGTTAGTTTTGGCTTGGGTTTCCAAGGCTCAAAAGCGTACAAACTGCTACAGTTACTTTCCTGGAGACAAATTATCTAAATACTTCTCACATAACGAAAGACCTCACAAGTCAACGGCTCAAATAAATTTCTCTTACTTGTTAAAAGCTTCAAGACCAGGAGCGTTGCGCAGTTGACTTCCCGCTGCTAAATGATGCGCCCCCTACCGGTCCCTGTCTGAAGCAATCCATCGGTATAATTTTACTTTAGGCAAGTACCTCGGAGGTTATGGAATTGCTTGCAAATGACATGCCGCTTCCTACGGTGTGAATGATGTAGCATGTGACGAATACAAGCGTAGAAAAGTTAAGAGGAAAAGATGCTCTTTGTATCCATTTTATTTGCAAATTTTGATTAACTGTTTTGGTTACAATCTATATATAACACCTAGCAATGTTTTAAAAATTAGTAAAAGGTTAAGGTAGATACAAACTTTATAGATAGGGTGTGGTGAACGTATTCACCACTATAATAATTAATTATCAACGTAGTAGCATATATAGCAGTGAAAAAGAATCTCAACCATCTATCCAAACCTCAACCATTTCCTTTCTAATACCTTTTCATTGAATTTTTCTGTCTCAGCGATAATCATCACTTCTTCATTGCCAGCTAAGGCCCGATCGCGATATCAAATCTACACTACAAGCACTTTCCTAGGCTCTCTTCGATTACACCCTCAGCCCCGTAGACAACGTGCTAAAAATAGGTTATTTCTGGCCATGACCACTATCGTGTGAAAAGCTCAGAAATTAGTTTCTTGGTGTAACGGGGAGTGGACATACAATTCCAATGTTCGATCCACGACTGCTAAACTATTAAAAAAAAGGATATATATAACCCTCCTGATGGTTATCTCGACGAGGTATGTCGTCATTAGAAAAACTAACCAGATCTTGATGGACGAGATATCTCGTCCATCTTATCTCGTACATCTTCGTCCATCGAGATAATAGTTGGAGGGTTAACCCTCTTAGTTTCACAAGATTTTCGATTGATGTAGAATTTCTTTCACCCTACATCACATTCACTGACTAAATAATAACATGCACATTGGTTGACAGAACCCTTCTTTTAAACCTTCTTGTGGTTGTCTCGACGAGGTATCCCGTCATTAACAAAACTGACCAGATCTTGATTGACGAAATATCTCGCCATTAGAACTTGAACATATTGAACATATCTTGATTTCGTCATCACAGAAAATAATTGTCAATATCTTAATGAATCTTGTCAAAAGCAAAATTGGTCAGATATAAATGGACGAGATATCTCGTCTAAACCACTTGTAGGGTAAAACCTTTCATTTGTCGAGAAAGAAAACGGGTTGGAAGTTAAGCAGGGAAGACTAAATTACTGAGAATATATAGCGTATCACCTCAGAAAGCGAAAATTTATTTATGTTTAACCCTCCAAGTGTTTTCTAAGAGTCCATCAAAATCTGACCAATTTTCATAATGACGAGATATCTCATCATCAAGATATTGCTGGTTTCTTTTATGATGACGAGGTCAGTGTTTTTTCTAATGACGCGAAATCTCGTCCATCAAAATCTGATCAGATTTGCTCGCTTTCTCGAGATACCTTGTCGAGACAAGCATCAGAAGGGTTACGCACTCATATTATTACAATTCCTCGCCTCGTACGGGGCCTTTCCAAACCTGTAAGTTTTGTGAGACCAAAGGGTTCTAGACCTAGTTAGGGGCCCTGCTCCCAATTATACGACAACTAAGTGTCATGGGAAAAATTCATCCATCAATTACTTAAACTGAAAGATCTTCAACAAAAGAAAAGCAAGAGTTTGGTAATTTTTACGTCCAATTACAATTTGTATGTAGTGCATCTTGTTAAGTGAGTCACGACAGACGCGAGTCGAACTGCTGTTCCGCAACGCAAAGTTTCGGTCCTTGCTTTTTACCTCATCGGAAGTTCACCCGCACGGCTGTTAGGCAATGAGTAACACACATGTTGCCATTGAGGGGAAGTTTGTTCTGTCATTAGGCTATGTCATCATCCAGCGAAATCTCTACGCTCGGCTGTTCCCTTTTCCAACCTTGGGGGGAATCGAGAAGAATAAAGGCCGCGCGTTTCGCTTTCGTTCGAGTCACTTCACTGCAGTTCCGACGGGGAATCGCACACAGTTAATAAAGAACAGGGGGTGGAGCCTGGAGAATGCTCAAGGGATTTGATTCTCGAGTTTGACACCGTTTGGAAACAGGGCACACGTCTGTCCCACTGAAAACAACGTTTCTGAGGACTAATGTCCGAATGGATTATACAGCCTTTTGTATTGTAATTAGGCTTAACATGCTTCACGTCATGATCGAAATTGCATCAACTTGAAGGTTTGATATCGTAGTTTTGGTCATCTCACTGCCTTTTAGTAGAGTATAGCAAAGAAGAAATAACCGAACACTGAATGAAAATGTTCTTCGAAACTATATGCTAAACATTAAGCAGCTTTTCATATTATTATTTGGCTAAACACACATTTTGTTGATTGAAATTGTAGACTTCAAGGTATCTCAGTTTTAGTCATCTGAAATAGCCGAACACTCAACGAAAATTTGCTTTGGACCTATATACAAACGATTATGCACCTTTTCATATTGTTATTAGGCTTAACATAACTTCTGTTGATTGAAATTCTTGATTTGAAGGCCTGGTATCGCAGTTTTGGTCACCTCATTGTTTTTAGTAGAGTATAGCAGGAAGAAATAACCGAATACTCAATGAAAATGTTCTTTGGACTTATATCCAAATGATTAGTCAGCTTTTCATATTGCTATTAGGCTTCACATACTTTCTGTTGATTAAAATTGCAGATTTGAAGGTCTGGTATCGTTTTGGTCATCTTATTGTTTGATATGTACATGTTAAGTGAAAAAAAACCGAACATCGAATTAAAAGATTCTTTGGACCAATATCCAAGCGAAAACAACAAAAACTTTCTTATTGTTGTCTTTACATATATACGTTTTGTTATAGCTGAAATTGTATTGACTTGAAGGTCTGATATTGTAGTCCTGGGTGATATTGTTTCATAAGGGTATATAGTAAAGGAAGAAATAACTTAATACAGGGATGAACCTATATCCCAGGACCAAAATCAAATGATTTTATGACTTTTGTGTAGTTACTAGCTCAACATATTATGTGTAGTTACTAGCTCTACATACTACTTTTGTGTAGTTAATAGCTCAACATAGAATTTCTCTTTTACCAAAACTGAATAACATGTACTAACCAAGCTTGTCATATACACTGCTGGCCACCGTAAATGCAACACCCTGAAGGAAGCATGCAAATAATATGAAATTTACAACATACATTAGCGGAGGTGAGATATGCAAATGATTAGAATTTCAGCGCAGACGCACATCACGCGCGTCTGTGGCGCCACTTCAAAGCGCTATTTAAGGCTTGGAGATTTCGACGATTTCAAGTACGGCAATTGTGTTTTTCTTGTGGTTTTTTCAAAAAAAACGATCAATTATGCCTCGTAGAAAACAGCGATCATCTTTTGATCAAGTATCCGAGTTCGACAGAGGAAGGATAGTGGCCTACCGAGATTGTGGATTATCTTTCAGGGAAATCGGTAGTCGTGTTGGACGAAACCAAACAACTGTAATGCGGATATGTGATCGTTGGATGCAGGAGGGTACGACGGACCGACGTGTTCGATCGCATCCACCTCAGTGCACCACTTCACGTGATGACAGGCATATTGTGCGTATGGCAGTGACGGATCGCTCAGCCACATCACGAACCATAGCACAGCACATTCAGTCTGTACCGCATCATCCAGTGTCTGCGCGTACCATTCGACGCCGTTTACAGCAGAGTGGTCTGTCCGCAAGACGTCCATTGCTTCGTCTACCCTTGACGCAGAACCACAGACGTTTCCGCCGCCAATGGTGCGATGAAAGAAGGATGTGGACGGCAGAATGGAATGAAATTGTCTTTACTGACGAGTCACGCTGCTGTCTGCAACACCACAATGGTCGGATTCGAGTCTGGAGACACCGTGGAGAGAGGATACTGAACAGCTGCGTTATGCACCGCCACACTGGTCCTGCACCGGGTATTATGGTATGGGGCGGTATTGGATATCACTCTCGCACTCCTCTAGTACGCATTGCCGGTACTTTAAACAGCCAGCGCTACATCTCCGAGGTGTTGGAGCCAGTTGTCCTTCCTTACCTTCAGGGCTTGCCCACAGCCATATTTCAACAGGATAATGCACGACCACACGTGGCACGCATTGTCCAAGGGTTCTTCGTCAATCGCCAGATTGAATTGCTTCCCTGGCCAGCTCGCTCTCCGGATCTTTCGCCGATAGAAAACATGTGGTCCATGGTTGCTCAACGATTGACCCAGAATACATCCCCAGCTGCCACACCAGATCAACTTTGGCAACGTGTGGAAGCTGCTTGGTCTGCTGTACCCCAAGAACACAACCAAAGTCTCTTTGAATCAATGCCGAGGCGTGTGGCAGCGGTGATCTCCAACAATGGCGGCTACTCTGGCTACTGATTTTGGCAGGAACCACATTTCACAGAAGTCTATAAATTTAATCATTTGATACTTGGTCAATATGTTATCTACAAAATAAATTTTGTTGTGATATCTCTTGTCTTTCTTGGTGTTGCAATTTGGGTGGCCAGCAGTGTATATAAGTTGGTATTATTTCAATCACAGTAAAATCTATTCTAATCCTAGGAAAAATATGAAGAGAGAGTTGTACGATATTCGGATATTAGTTATTAATCATAAGAACACAAGATTGTCAGTTTATTTTTGTAAGTAGGAAATGGAGAAATAACAGAACACTGAATGGGGAATGTTTTCAGGATCAAAATTGGAATACAGATTTAAAGAATTGTTGCTAAACTAGACTTATTTCATATTCCAACATAATTAAACTTGACTAAACAAATATTCTCCTTTATAATTCTCCTTTATTAGTTACGAATCAATAAACTGATAAGGACTTATCACACCTTTAAGATACAATTTCAGTCGGACCTTGAAATGATACAAACAACTTCAATCACAATGGGGCGCATTTCAAGCTTAGTAACAATACAAAAAGCTATATAATCATATGAATAATAGTGTATTGGTCGTAAGTACGCCGAATTCTAGGACGGTTTACTGTTTTTGTAAGTAGAAAAGAGAGAAATAACTCAAACCGACGAAGTTCTTAAAACTAATTTCCAAACGAATTGATTGATCTAGCTTTTTGTACTGTTTCTAGGCTTGGCATATGTCGTTTGTATCTTAACAAGTAACATAACAATAAATTGACCAAGACTCCGGTCTCATATCTTCAAGTAGATGAAATTTTAATCATGTCTTTAAATCAATGGAACTTCAATCATCATACCCTCAAACCAATACAATTACCATTCTTAGACCTTTAAACTGATACGATTTCAATCACAACAGGATTATTCTAAACCTAGTAACACCACGTAATAGAAAATAAGTGACAGGAAAATATAACCACAATATAAATTGCATTATGAGCTGTACCTTTCTATTATAAATTTTGAAATTCTGAATATCCTTTTAGTCCTGTGTTCACCCCTTAAACAGATATTTGTAAAAGAAATTAAAAAAGTGTAAATTCTGATAATTGATCCTTGCGATGAATTGAAAGCTACATGAATATTTTTTGCTAGGCACATCTATTAAGTCTAAGCGTAATACGATTTAAAATTTTCAAGAAAACGAATCCTACTTAGAACGTGGTCTTTTACTGTCACTGATCAATCGTTTCGTGACTACATTAACTTCACGTGGAGTAAACAACCCTTACATGATTGTTTAGATGAAATTGGATCCCACTGAGTTACCATAGCAATAAGGTCAGGTGTTCTATGAATTACCGTTTTAATTCGGATCAACACAGTGAAGTTTACGAAAATAATGTCAAACTGTGGAAAGTTTATAAAAACAATGTCGATTATAATTATTAATTTTTACAATAACTTTAAAAAGCTGAATGCGAAAATATTACAAGGGCTCAAAATATTTGTAAATTTATTTGCATTTTATTAATTACGAAAGTTAACGATAAACCTCGCAACATCAAAGCAACATAAATTTATATTAAATTTATATTTTAAATAAGGCAATGAAGACAGTAAAAATAATTTTAAAATCACACTGCAAAGGCAATTTTGTGTTAATTTTAAATTAAAATAACGTTAATTTAAAATTGTTCCATGCTACAAATAAATTTACATTAGTAATTTTGTGTTTGCTTCTTCCGAAAGAATTAATAAAAATTAGCAACTGATATTCACATTAGTACAGTAACCTTTCATTATATCGCCCTTCTTGGGAGACAAAAAAATGTGATGTATCGAAGGAAAGCGAGAAACGAGAAAAATTACTTTTTAAAGGTCTAAACTTTTCATTAAATAACTATCTTTTTTATTTCTTCTTATTAAGGGCCGCGGTAACATAGTTAGTATAGTCATGGATTAGCAACCGTATGGTTGCGATTTCTAAACTCGATCCAACCAAAGACTGTCATGTACGTGGGTGCTGGTGAACATTAAATTTTCGTGATTTCAAATGTCCTCACGTTGGCGTGGTGTGGACGAATATAAGATTGGGGTGCTAGCTCCCGTGTTGACCTCGTCATCTGACCGTGGTTCAAATTGACGAGGTGTTGTCCTCGATCTTTCCCTTCCGGATTGATCCCGAACCGTTGGCAATAGCCCGTTGTGTTGCTTCAATGCGATGTTAATTCAACTACCTATCTCTTATCAAATTCAAAATCGTTCATAAAACATTGTAAAATAACACTAAATACGATTAATATTTTTGAAAAATAAATTGGTGATAAAACTTCTTCCTTTGGAAAATCTTTTCCCCACAGAAAAATCCGAAAAATATTATTATTTATTTATAAAAAAATGGATTTTATTTTCTTTGACCTGCGATGAATTTATAAAAAATATCGCCATAATTTTTTAAAGTCGCCAAAATTTGAAAATAGGAGTTTTCGAGATGATTTTGTTTATAAAGATACCCCTAGTCGCCAAGGTTGGAAAATAGCAAAAAGTCGCCTGTGATAGCCCTGCGTGATACAACGAGAGTGTCACTGTATTCGTAAAAGTATTTATATTTCATGAAGAAATATTTGGTATAATTCTAAATGATATCTTCCTTTAAAGGCAGTATCATTCTTTTTAATTTCGTGCAACTCATTATACTACCTAAAAGCCATTCATGAATTGAATGAGCGTTCTCCTTGACTGAAGCTTAATACATGCCTGAATGAGTTTTCAATGCTTTTTAATCCTAACACTGTATTGTATAATGATAAATCTACTTTTTAAGGAGGCATTGAGTTCAGAATGTTGGATTTCATTGATATAAAAATAAATTAGGAATATATCAAAGTAACAGAATTAATAAATAAATAAACATTCGTTTCCATAATTTTGAATTTTGTATTACTGAAGGTTTTCAATGACTGTCAGTGAACTAAAATAACTATAGACGATTATATAAAATATCGACACATACAGACCTTTTATTTTATGGATTTAATAGATTTAATTATCCATCCCTACTTTATTAAAAATATATTTAACTCTATTTATGTACTTAATAAATATATTTATCTTCTGCAATAAATATATCACGATTATTATTTTAATAAAAATGATTTTTAGAATATTATTCCTAATCGCATTACTCCACGTTTCCAATTTTTGTTCACTATTTCTTTTCTTTTCCTTTTCACCATAGATATAGAGTATCTGAAAATTATTTTAATATGTTTGATTGAAACTTTAAAACTTTAAAACGTTCTTATATTTAATTAAAATTAAACCCCTAATGATATTAAACAATTCTGTAAGCCAACTAATCACTTAGCATCAAACAGTTAACAAATGTAAACTATAGATCTCAAAACTGACTTTTAAGTTTAGATTAGAAGATAATTACATTAAATATGTCAACAGTTACAATAAAAATTTATTATTTTTGGAATAGTAACATTTTAACAAAAGCGTATTTCATATTTAATTTCGAAATATAAAAGACATTGGGATTCAATTATAACAAAATGCATTTTTGATTGTTTTCTTTGAACTCTTAAATTTACAGTGGTTTGATTTTCCGTTAGATATTGCATTCAAAGCATCGGTTCAGATGCATACAGAAACTGTGTTTAGGGATTTACTAGCACAAAAGCACTTTTTATAAACACACTTGTTGATAATGTTCCTCCTTAATTGACACATCGTCACCTGAATGTAAGAGCAAGATACCTCTTGTGATTTGTGAGGTAAAGGGTTGGTTACATTGAGTTTTATGGCGCAAGGATGATATTTGGCCAAGCTGCATCAAATGCAAGACAGACAACTTCAAGTAATAGACAAGCATACTTATTGAAAGTTTTACTGATACAGAAGAGAGATATACACCCAAAAAGAAATCGAACCTGCGCCACCTACAACTCATGTTGCCAGCGCAGTGGACCCATTGAGTAACGGCGGTTCCTTGAGGTAAAGGGAAAAACAATTTCCATGCCAATTCCTGTTTCATATGCACTTACATTTTTCAGTAATCAAAAGACAGAGCTTAACCTGTCAAAAATGTTACCTAGTTCTTGCATTAAATTCTGTATATTCTCAGCTTTATTTATTTGAATGTAACTAATAAACCCTTTGAGTTATCTAGTTCTTGCATTGAAGTGCCGATATGTCGATTTCTAAAAAGTTCATAATTGCTTTAAAGATATTTACTTGCAAATTATTCAAATAATTATTCAAATATATGGTCATATATGTTTAAAATGTTTCCTGCTTGATTTTAGTTTGGGGGAAATAAAAATGTTTCGTATTCAAAACAGTTAACATTCCTGTTATAAGACAGGTAAAACAATTCGTCCGTAACACAGTTTAATTTTAAAAGAAATAGGGAATTATGCTAGACAACAATGAAGATTTCTCGATATTTTCTGATGGGTCAAAAAGATAGATGGAAGACATACGAAACTTAATTTATCCTTAGCATAGTTGATATTAACGGAAATATTTCAAAACTTTGTTTTCTCTGAATCCAAAGGGGGAAGTACATTTCACCAACCTTGTATTATTTGAAAAAAAGCATCTTGCTTCGAAGGACAAAGACAGAGCAGCATAATTGAAGAGAAATTTGATAAAAACGTCTGTAAGGAAATGAATTGTTAAAAAGTTAAAATTATTCTGACTCTTGAGTAACTTTTTATCATTATAATGCTTATACTCTTTCCAGAAGAAATAAACATCTCAACGAAATTCAGTAATGCATCCGAAGACTAATCTGTAATTTTAAAGAAAATGCAAGAGCATATGCAAATAAATGGGTATACATTTTTGAATTTAAAGTTATCTATCTAGTAGTTTTTCAAGTGGGATTGGGTCAAATATTTTCACCTGCGGTCCAAATCGATTTTCCGAATAATGAAAATAAAAAGGCATGTGGTCAACAATTTGTAAAATTATTTAAAGAAAAAATTTGAAAAAGAATTACAATGCATTAAGAGACGCGTTACATAATTTGATATACCTACAGAAAAACATATTTTTTTCGTTTTATAAAGGTTGGGGGGGGGGAATTTCAATTAACGTCATACTGGAGCAGCAACACAATGGGCTATTGGTGACGGTCCGGGATCAATCCCAAAGGGAAAGATCCGAGGACAACACCACGTAATTTTGAACCACGGTCAGATGACGAGGCAACACCTGAGCTGGCACCCCACTCTCCAAACTTCCACACCACGCCAACGTGAGGACATTTGAGGCCACGACAGATTTAACGTGCACCAGCCCCCTTTGTACACGGCGGTGTTTGGCTGGATTTGAACTCGCAACCCTTCGGTTGCTAGTCCGTTGCTCTTCCAACCGGGCCACCGCGGCCCTTTATAAAGGTTGGAAAACATTTGAATGAAAAATCAGGATCATAGTGAATACACTTACGGTAAAATATGCGTGTGTTTAATAAGTGCAATTCTGAATAAATTACTATAGATGCATTATACATATTTCGCGTGCTTTTGAATGTATAAAAATAGAGTAGTGAGTCTTTTTAAGCCGAAGTTTGACTAGGAATAGATGTTTAGATAGATTGCACCATTTAGTCTGCATCAATCAATTACAATGTTATATGTCAAATATTGCAGCAAGTTTTGATATAAGAAAGTGTTAAATTCTATAAAACTGTACAGAACTTACAATCCACAAGAAAATAACACAACAAATAATTTATTTGAAGACTATAAGCTGCCATGGATTTGGGGATATTCATCTGCAAGAGATGGTATGTTTGTAATCATCCATCAAAATGCAAAACCATTCGTTGCAAAATGCCTAAAAATCCAAGAGAAGGATAATACAAGTACTGCTAAAATTTAAATTGCTTTTCTGTAAATAACATTGAGATATCCCAAATCAAACTAGCTCAGCTTGTCCTTTCTTGTACCTTGATCAAAACCAAATCAACTATGGCGAACTTAGCTACCACTACAAAAATTAACATACGATACAATAGTATATATAACAGTGTAACCCAACTCTACCATGGAGTACTTTTTAGTAGACAAAGTTGCAGTGTCTCACAAGAGCTCATGCAAACAACCAATCAATCAAAATCGAACAAAATGGAGCATTCAAGGAGCCATGTGCATACAATTAGTTATATTACGAGATATTGAAAATATAAATGATTTTCTGGAAATTAACCCTCTTGGCGATTTGTCTCGACGAGGTATCTCGTCATTAACAAAGCTGAGCAGATCGTGATGGACAAGATATCTCGTCATTAAAAGAAAACTGACTAGATCTTGACATCTTCATCATAAAAAAATCGGCAATACCTTGACGAGATATCTCGTTATTAGCAAAATTAGTCAGATGTTAATAGATGAGATGTCTCGTCATTAACAAAATTGTCAAGACATTGATGGACGAGTTATCTCATCGAAACCACTTGGAGGGTTAAATTGAACTCTGCACACGATCAGAAAAACAAGGCATTGAAATTATACATGGCTTTTCTGGAAATTAACTTCCCTGGTGATTGTCTCGAAAAAGTATCTTGTCATTAGCAAAGCTGACCATATCTTGATGGACGAAATATCTCGTCATTGAAAGAAAACTGACCTTATCTTCATCTCGTCATTAACGAAATTGGTCAGGTATTGATAGACGAGATATCTCGTCAAAACCACTTGGTGGGTTAAATGAATCCTGTGCACACAATAAAAAATGAGGCATTGAAAAAAAAACATGGCCTTACTGGAAATTACAATGAAGCATCCGAAATCGGAGAAAATGGTACGTTCAAAGAGTTGTGCACACGACAATAAGTTATTATGAGACATTGAAAAATGAACGTTTTCGAGCTGTGTATAATTTGTGTCAAGGAAAGTTAATAATCTATAATTTATATTAACATACGGTAACCTTTGTGGGAAGATTCAGCAATCATGCTCAAAGACTGTTTGACCACTAAGAGGTCAAGAGATGCGTACGTCACTGGAAGTCGACTCGGTCACGTGAAATCCTTTTCAAACAAATTACAACCAAATTCCAGGATCGCACTTTGGGTGAAACTGAAACAGCTATTTATCAACTCATAATAATTACAGTTCTACGACTTTGTAGTACGTGAATCGTGTAGCAAAGGAGAAATTTATTCACGAAAAAGTACTTCTAAGAAAGACTTTCGGTTTTGTTTTAAAATTACTTGTTATGGAAGACAATAATTTACCAAAGATTGATTGGATTCGTAAATAAGAGCAAAATGTTCAAAAAATTCCAATCGTATGTTAATTCCAATGGATATAGATTTCCAGTTGTGTAAAACTGTTCACAGTCTTGCACCAACGAGTTAAAAGGAAATTTTCATATTCTATAAATTAAACACCTTGTTGCTGGTCAACATGTTTTAAATCATCAATTCATATCAACCATATGTTGCGCTTTTATCTTATACCATTGATTTTTTAAATATTTTATACTTTTTTTGGGCCACATTCTGTTTGGTGTTTGGAGCAGCTTGTCCGCTTTTGGACCTTGCGCCATAAAACACCAAAATCCAATCCAATCCATATTCTATAAGACAGTTTTTGAATTTAACGTTACAAATTTAAAAGGAAAATGTGTTCCAATTACAAATTAATCTTTTCAATAAAAATGATATTGCATAAAGGCAATAATTTTTAGTTGATAGTAGTGAAGATGCTTAGGTTTCAACCCGATTAAAAACTGTTTGTTTAGATTATTTAAAATTGAAGTGGATCATTTTAACATGAATTATAAGAAACATGTTTTACTCATACGCATGCAAAACTAATAAGGAGATATAAGTAGTACAATAAGATATAAGTAGAAGTTAAAGTAAAAATTAGGAGCAGAAAGTCCGGTTTAATGGTACCTAAACATTTTCCGTTTCCAAAATATACTGCTTGGATACAATTTCAATATATATCCAAAATAAATTCCAATCATATATTAATTCCAATGTACTCTTATGGAAATTTTCAGTTGCGTAAAACTGTTCAGTCTTATATTTAACAAGAAGTTTGTACGAAATTTTTATATTCTATAACTATAGTTTCTGAATTTGACGTTAGAAATTTGAAGGGGATGTTCATCAATTAAAAATTAATCTGTTCCAGAAAAATGACATTGTTGTGTAAATCATTTTTAGTTGATAGCAGTGAAGATGTTTATGTTTTAATCTGATTAGAAATTGCTTCTTTAGCCTATTTAAAATTGAAGTCGATCTTTTTAACACGAGTTATAAGAAGCATGTTTTACTCACAAATATGCAAAACTAATAAGGATATATAAGTACAAGAATGAGATATAAGCAATAGTAAAAATTAGGAGCAGAAAGTCAGATAAAATGATACATTTTCTCTGCTTCCAAAACACTCTTCTAGGATATAATTTTAAAATATATTTATTTACTTAGATGTATATAACCACACAGCGTAATTTACAACAAACACCATGACTTTGATGCTAGTATTAGTGGGCTTTTTTTCTCTTAGACTTTTGGCTGTTACTGTTTTACATTTCCAGTAAAGATTATTAGATTAAAGAATAAATGATAGATTGGTAGATTTGCGTCACTCAAGCGAAGATATTCAGAAAACGTTGCAGTCGAAAATGACTGGGACTAAAAACTTCAGAACAAAATTTATAGGTACAAAACACAACTAACAACCGCAAATTCAATAATATTGCAATTAAATCTTTTTAGATTATGCTCAAAGCACACACACAGGTTTGAAATTTTTAAAACTTTTGATCTCACTATTCCAAGGATAGAATTACATCATTAAATAGCCCTCAGGGTCATATCGTCTTTATAGGTGTGTACGGTAATCACAGTCCCGAGGCAGCTGAGTGATCTGTTCTTTCTATTTTAGCCCTCGTCTACCCTAATGCTTTTTGCTTTTTTCGTCCCTCGTTGTTGGCTTGCGCTTGGGGTAGCATGACCAGATAGTGCGCTTGCGCCATAGAAACCAAAAGCAACCAATCGACCATCATTAAATAATGTTCGATTTTTTCGAGATACTAGTTGAGATTGAAGGTTTGGAGGTGCTATAGATTTTAAAGAAACGTAGCTTGTAAGTACAGGAAATTTTACTCCAGTATATTCAATGTCAGTAAAAGGTTTGGCTGATATTTTTTTCAATATAAATTTCAGATTCTAAGACGCAAAAAATCTGATTTGAAACAAATAATTTATTCTGAAGGTAATGAGAAGTGTAATTGCTTTTGTTGATCGGCAATTTAAAAAATAAAAATACGACTTAGCCTGTAATGATCGGTCTCAACCGGTTAATACTGACAATTGTGGAACAGTTGTTCAACCAGAGCTAGCGGCTTTTAATGATGAAAGAAGCACGTTACACGTCCTAAGGCGTCCACGTCAAATGACGTGCGTCAACCAGCTCGGAGAAATCTTTCACTAAATGGAAAGAGCCAGCGGCAATGCAAATTGTAAAGAATTTGATGTCGGTGATTAAATGCATTTAAGTTAGTATAAAAAAGGCAGTGAAAGTGGATATGCATTCAAACTAAAATGAGTCCAGCCAGCCTTTCGTAAAGCACAAAAATGATCGTAGAGCACAAAACCAAACCAATTAAAATGATTTTGATTGAATTTACTAATATGCAATGAGATTGAACGCAATCAAATTTGAGACACCGATTGTACTTAACCCTCCTGGTGGTTGAAGACTACAGAAAAAAATTTATTATGAGGACTCAGAAAGTGATATTTAAGACTTTGTTTAGAGAAAGTTAGTGATTTTAAAGAAACCCAATGTAGGTTTTAAGATTTTGGAGAAAGTGACTTGGAGGACTTTAGAGAAAGGGAAAGTGACTTCGAAGACTTTAGAGAAAGTGATTTTTAAGACTTTATTTAGAGAATGTTTATGATTGGTGACTTTGGAGGAAGCTAAACTTGACTTTTAAGATTTTAGGGAAAGTTAAAGTGACTTAGAAAGCTTTAGAGAAAGTAAAAGTAACTTTGAGGACTTAAGTGCAGAAGATAGTTTTCTGTAGTGTTTCTTAGTTTGACTGCCTTTGAACCATAACAAATGAAGCGAGTGTAGTGATTGCAATGACTGTTGATCTTCGAAAGCCAAGAAACGCGGAAGCTCAGCACTTTACATAAACTGAAACTGCTGACATTCAACGTCCACGCTTCAGCCTTAATCCATGAATTCCACTGTGAAGAACACGTGTTCGGAGTCCCAGCAGTTTTGACCCAAGCTACCTTCAGACAACGGTTCTAGATAGGGATCAAGTGACTGTATTGTTTATACAATAATGGACTGAGCAAAATTTGCACGAACCAGTCCTCTGAAACGATGGTATCTCTGAGCAAAAGCAAAACTACCCGGAAGGAATAAGAAGGTCGGTTTGACATGGATAGCTTGAAAGAAAGTTCAGCTTCCTATGTCATTGTGTGTCATCTATTGTAGGATACTTGCATATGATTAATTTCATAATCAAAAACGCTTGAACGTTCACCCGCACTTATACATCCTCTCAAAACAATGCAATTAAATTTTTTTTATCAAATATAGATATTGTTTTTAAATGATACATATGTATTTATTATTAAAATTGTATAAAATTTACGTTTCAGTGCTCTTATTATTGTTAATTCAACTTTGTATTATTTCGTTTACTACAATGCAATGTTGTCTAATGATAAATAATTTTGGCATTGAAATGGGAGAAAATGTCTCCAGACTTTGACACATTTGAACAACGATGTTTCAATTGGGAATATGGCTTAAAATTCATCTTAGAATCTATTCATGGTTTTGGAATTGCTGTTTTACGGCCAATAGCATAGCCAGGATTTGATTTCGCAGGCGTTCAAAATCGAAATGGAATTTTTTTATGTAGTTAAGATATCACGATTTTTAAAAAGGTTATTTACTCTGTTTTTCGTTCTGATTAAGTAGAGGATTTCTGTAAACGCATAAGAAACAGATCCCAGTTGATCTGAGCATACGAATGGATTCTGCTGAACACAATGGTTGTTCAGCAGAAATTCACAAAATAAATTGCATGGAAAAGCTTTACCCCACTTGGTGGTTGTCTCGACGAAGTATCTCGTCATTAGCAAAACTGACCAGATCTTGATGGACGAGATATCTCGTCATTAGAAGAAAACTGACCAGATCTTGATATCATCATCATCATAAAAAAATCAGCAGTATCTTGATGACGAGGTATCTCGTCATTAGAAAAATTGATATAATCTCGAAGGACGAGATATCTCGGTGAAACCACTTGGAGGGTCAAGCAAATATTCCTAGAAATTCACTTTTTACTTTCATACGGCGGAGGTTTGATATGATGGATACATAGATATGCGAAAAAATGGATAAGTCAACGTAGAAGAACCACCATTATTTTAATACTTTGTAATGAACATTAATTCATTAATAAATATCAATAAAAAGATAATAATACAATGAATATTAATTCGATAAATAATTGCTATTTAAGATTAAAGTGACTTATTTTATGCATCGACTGTAAAAAGTATTTCATTTATTATTGTGCAGTAACCCTCCGATATGTCGTTTTTCTCTGGGGACAAGAAGAAATCGTCTTACGCCGAATGAGTGAC
Organism: Meta bourneti; assembly: GCA_933210815.1. Taxonomy (NCBI): domain Eukaryota; kingdom Metazoa; phylum Arthropoda; class Arachnida; order Araneae; family Tetragnathidae; genus Meta; species Meta bourneti. The sequence goes on from OW119924.1 coordinate 12,302,332, forward strand.
CGGCAATGCCATGCTACACTTATAATTACATATTCACTATATAATTATTTCCCATTATTAAAAGTCTTACCTCCAGTATCTACACCGAGAAACTTTAACTGATAAAACTAAACCCATTTCAGAGGCTGCCTTAACCCTCTAAGTTCTTTCGACGAGATATCTCGTTCATCAAAATCTGATCGAGTTTGCTAATGACGAGATATATCGTTATCAAGATATTGCTGATTTTTTGATGATGTCGAGATAAAGAATGGTCAGATTTCTGCTAATGACGTCCATCAATATCTCGTCATCGTCCATCAAAATGTGCTAATGGTTTTGCTAATGACGAGATATCTTAACCATCAGGAGGGTTAATTCACAATATCTTCACTACGGACGGGGAAAACAATACTCCCTGAATATGCGCTCAAACTATCATAGGCATTTTGCCAAGATTCGCAACTATTAATGTCATGTATCCTTCCTATAGTTAATTCTATTAGAAAACGCTTTTGCTGGTTAGAACTTATAATAGAGTCAGTTATTGATTTAGGAACCAGATGTTTAAGGAAAGGAAATGTTACACTTCAGATATTTACTTGAGAATTACTTCGTCTTACCTCTAGTAATTCCATCAAAAAACTTTTAACTGAAAACTTGAACACATTTCAGATACCTTAATTCATAATATTTTTACTATGGAGAAAACAGTAATCCATGAACATTCTCACTGACTATCGAAGGCCTTTTAACATGACACACAAAAATCTTTGTGAAGAAATTATTTTTGATATATAAAGATTTTACGACACATTTCGACAATGTTCCAAAGGGTTAAAATTCATTCTAACACCTCTATATTTGATAAATCTGCAGTTTTATGGCAATGACGCATTACATTTTAGGTGTCTACTACCAGAATTAGTTCACACTATTAAAAGTCTTACCTCCATCAAAAAACCTTAGCTGATGGGACCACATTTCAGGCACCTAAATTCACAATATCTTCACTATGGGGAAAACAGTAATCCATGAACCTTCTCACTGACTGTCGTTGTAGGCCTTTTGCCTTGATACACAAATATCACAGCCATGTCTCGCTTCAGTCATTAATCCTATTAGAACACGCTCTGACCAGTCGTTTCCGACAAACAAAGCGACCCTTCGTAATCCAGTCAATGACGTCACCAATATATTCCAAGAAACACTAGTCCACAACTTCGGTGATAGTCACGCAAACAGTGCGTTTGACCAATGGACGAACGACATCGAGGGGGGCGTAAATAAACACAAACAGAATGTCACCGAGGGAATCAATAACTTTTCGCTCGACGGGGGCATCCAAGCTGAGCAATCTACACCAGACAGAACCGCGGGCCTTTGTTGTTGTGTGTGTATGGCCTGCGAGGCGCAACACCAGAAAGAAATCAGTCCATCGGAAGTACACGGCATCCACTTGTGTGAAGTAGTTCAGTATTTATGTGGGTGAAAAAAACGCAATCAAAACAAGCAAAACCCAGCGAAACAGAAAAAGGGAACATACTCATTTTAAAAGGAAGTGAAACATACCTGTTCCGGCCGTCATCTTGGGTCCGAAATGAAGTTGGAAAAAAAAAAACTAAAAAAACTCCAAGAAGAAAATTCTGCGGAAGTGGAAAGTTCGTTCTTGTATTCCAATCGAATCACGTCACACTGTTGTCGATTGTCTCGGTATCAAACAAGGCGAAGATCTCCGAAGCACAGGACGGCGGGTAGACTCTGGCCCCCGGTCGCAAGCCGTGAAGGCCCGCGGTAGGGTTTAGGAACACGTGAGGACGCAACAACCTGTTGGACTTTCGACAGCTTTCACTTCTGGTCTGGGATGTTCTTACAGCCAGATCATGCGTCCCAGTTCTCTCTCCGTGAGCGAGCGACTGAGAGTCATGGAAAAGAACTGTAGTACCTCCCTTGCAGTGTAACTCTTTCGTCGTCAACCGCCATGGATAACAACTTCGTGCTTCCCCCCCCTTTTTCTTGTCCCTGCCCCCTGGTTTCCCTTTCGGCAGTGGCCGAAACCGGTTTCCGCATTGGTTACGTCACTCAGAAGAGGGAGACGCCGAGAGAAAAAGTGATTTAATTAATAAACGGCTTAGAGGTAAAAACCAGCTTTCTTCTGTGCTCCAGGAGTATCAAGGTTATGCCTCCTCAAGACAATGAGGACTAATATCGTTGGTCCATTCTTTTACCAATCAGTTTCTTTATTGACAATTGGTTCGTGGAGGAAGACTGCTTGGACTCTAATTACGTTTGCTGTTAAGGTCATGCTGCAATCGAGTGTAATCCTGCATTATTATTATTCGAGGAATGTAGTGTTTCTCAGCATGCATTGAAAAACTAGACATAAAGGAGTTGAAGACAAATATAAACGTTTTAATTTCACGGCAATATTTCATTGGGTGATTTGTATCAGATAAGTCACACAGTGCATTTTTTAAATAAAATTAGGCCCGCATAAGGAAACACGAGACTGGTTTGTTGTCTTCTGATGAAGGTGGACAAGAACCAAACGTATCTCATTATCTTTACCACTCATTAGTGAGTATAATCCTGAGGAAGGACGAATTCTAAGAACTATCATCAATTTGTGAATTCAAAAATTTGAAAAAAAGTAGTATGCAGCTATTGGTCCTTTGGAAGTATTATGCAGCTATTGGTCTCTTCCTCATTGATCTTCCTCGATTTATGAAAAATTTTAATTATGGTTAAATTTATCAATTATTTTCTTGCTTTTAACTTATTCTCGAATTTAAATTTAGTCTGGAGTTTACAAACTATTTGGTTAAACTTATAAATATCGTTCTTCAACATGCATATGGGCCCGCGGTTGCCCGACTGGACGAGTAAAGGATTGGCAACCGAGGGGTTGCGAGTTCAAAACTCGATCCAACCAAAGACCGTCATGTACGGGGGGCACTTTAAATCTGTCCTGCACTCAAATGTCCTCACATTGGCGTGGTGTGGAAGTTTGGAGAGTGGGGTACCAGCTCAGGTGTTGATATCGTCTTCTGATTCAAAATCACGAGGATCCACGGATCTTTCCCTTCGGTATTGATCCCAGACTGTCACCAATAGCCCGTTGTGCTGCTCCAGTGCGACGTTGATTCACCTTCAATATGTATGTAATATCTGTCTGTTAATCTGCTTATAAGAAAGTTTTGATTTGACTGCGATTACAAAAACAATCTGAATGAAATCATATAATCTAACGAGTACTAAAATTAAAATAAAATGTGAAATATATTATACTTGGTTGCATAAAAAAGTTTAATTTTTGCCAGGTCATCAATCAAGAAGTTTATGCCTCTTCGGAGAGACAATGAGGTCTGATATCAATGGTTCATTTTTTACCAATGTTGGAGTTCATTATTGACAGTTGGTAGGCAGGTATTTAATTAACGTCGCACTGTAGCAACACTACGGGCTATTGGCGACGGTCCGGGATCAAAACCTAAATATTGACAGTTGGTGAATGGGGTTTTGTAGAAGATGACTGTGTGATCCCTAATCACATGCAGTTAAAGGCATAATTTCATCGAATATAATTCTACATTATTATTCCTGGAATGATGTGTCGGTATTTTTTGCAAAAAATAGATATAGAACATAGAAAATAAGTTTATGATAGATATTAACGTCTCTCCAAAATAGTTCATCGGGAGATTTGCATCAGATCAATTACATTGTGAATTTTTCTCTAATAAAATACGTGCTAATAAGGTAACATGAGATTGGTTTGTTATCTGGTGAAGGTAAAGACAAAACATATCTCACTATCTTGAAAATTCATTAGGGAATATAATCCATATGAAAAAAGGCGTGTTCTAAGTACTGAACCATCAAAATGTACCACACAAAATAATTTCTACAAAATTATCAACGTTTTGTGAATTGAGTTGAGATAAAATATAGTATTGAGCTATTGGTCCTTCTTAAGTCCCCAAATCCAAATCTAAATCTTTATCAATTTCTTTTATTTTGTTTTCGAATTAAAATTGGTTTGGGTTTCGATAGAATTATTTGGATAAACTTTTAAATTTCATTCTTTCTTTAACATATTTTTTTGTCTGTCAAACTGCCTACAAGAAAATTTTGATTTGGCGATATATTTGACTACAGATAATATAAGAAAAGCAAAACAAAAAACGATCCTAATGACATTTATGTATTCAAATGAGTTGCCGTAGTTAAATTAGATTTAATTAAGAAACATAAAAGTTGATCGCTGCATAAATTTAAAATACTTCCCAAGCCTTCAATCAAGGTTAGGCCTTTTTGGAACGACAATGAGTATCTATATCGTTGGTCTATTACCAGTAAGTTGGTTAGTTTACCAACTTACTGTTGGTTAACCAACCAACAGGTTGGTTTGATTTCAACTAAGTTGGTTTGATTTCATTATTGGCAATCGGTGGTTGAGGTTTTGAGGATAGGTATTTATAAGGTAGAAATTTTAAATAAAGTCGCACTGTAGCAACACAACGGGCTATTGGCGATGGTCCGGGATCAAACCCGAAAGGAAATATCCGAGGACAACACCATGTAGTTCTGAACCACGGTCAGATGACGAAGTCACACCTGATCTGGCACCCCACTCTCCATACTTCCAAACCACGCCAACGTGAGGACATTTGAGACCACTACAGATTTAAGCGCACCAGCCCCCTTTGTACACTTTGGTTGGATTCGAACTATAAAACAACCCTCCAATTGCTAATCTGTTACTCTTCCAACCGGGCTACCGCGGCCCGAGGTTCTGTGGAGGTAGAAGTTTGGTCTGTGTAATCACATGTTCTTAAGGTCATGCTGTAATCGAGTATTATCCTGTATTATTATTATGCGTGGATTGATTTGTCTGTAGATATGAAAAAATTTAATGCTATATAAACATTTTAATTTCCGACAATAATTCATAGGGAGATTTGTATCAGGAGTTACATTGTGTATTTTTCTCAAATAAAATTACTCTCTCATAAGGAAACATAAAATTGGCTTGTTGCCATAAACATATCTCATTATCTTCAATATTCATTAATGAATATATATTGTCTATAGGAAGGACATATTCCAAGTACTGAGCCATCAAAATGTCCGCACGAAACAATTTTCACAAATTATCATGATTTTGTGAATTGAGGAGTTAAGATGAAACAATATGAAACTATTAGTCTTTAAAGCTAAATCCTTCATTTTATTTTTAATATGAATTATTGTTAGCTTTATCAATATCATTTCATGTTTTCAATTTGTTCATGCCATTTAATCTTGCTTTGGGTTTCGCAAATATGTTTTGCTAACAACATATATACAATGCATATCTCTTCATCTATATAGTAAAACAATTCTTTACAAATAAGTTGAAATTTGATTATTTATTAAACTAATCATAATATATAGGTACGAAATGCAAGAAAACATTGTTATGACAACATTCTAAATATTGCATGAGTTTCATACATTCAAACTAGTTCAAATACTTCAAATAAATTAACTTTTGTAGCATTTTAAAGGTAAGTGTTACACGGATTTTTAGTTCTTGACAAAAATGATTAATAAATCAAGACCATATACAGGAAAAATTTATCAAGAACTAGTCAATTTATATAGTTTTATTGATCAAATTAAATTTTTTTCTAAGTTGCTGAATTATTGAATTTAAATAGGGTTGTCGAAACTTTCACAATTCTGAGGGTTTTTTACCATATTTCATTTGAAAAAGGAAATAATTGAAAAGCATTATTTTACTGTTTTAAAAAATTTTCTTATTGTCTTCCTCAAAATAAAGTTTCCAATTATTTATTGATTACGTTTGTTTTCATCAGATGTATCAATAGATATTGATTACAATCAATGGTAAGATGTGAACACAATATCTAAAATTGATGGTATTATTAAAACCCTTCATACATGAACAGTCAACGACAAATTAATAATTGCTTTCTATTTAAAGCAACAATTGTTTAACTTTTTCGTCTATCCTCAGATAATAAATCTTTTGTAATCACTATATGTACTCAGTGTTTCATAAAAAATTGTAAGGCTCAATTGCGTACATAAAGTCATTTTACATTTATACTACATATTTTTTGTGGCTCAAAAATTTTATTAGAGTTGAGCACATAAAAGAAGCACTTTCAAGTAAAAGGATGACAAAGCCTACGAAAACAAAACTACCAATTTGATTATAGTGACTATTGGATATAATATCCTTATTTGGGATATAAATTACGACAAAGGTAGAATGTTAAATCCTGTACTATACTTTCATACTTTCAGATAATTATCATGAAACAGAATTTATAACTTCCGAAAACACTTGACGCAATAGTAAAATTTTGTGTTTTTTGCTATAGATATTACGAGTAATTTAACGTAAATTATACGTAAATATTATTAATGTGCTATAATATTACACGTAAAACAGGTAAAGCAAAACCTTCTACTTTCTGACGAATTGGAAATTCTTCCATTTCTTTAAGTACATCATTTGGTACCATTGGTAGTTAAAAGTTAACTTGTTTTTCTTTCTAAAACATTCAAAATTCAATTTCAAAATTCAAAACACGTAATAAAGACGTTTTAAATATTATCATTCATCATCCAATCTCCAATTTAGTCAACAATTATTAACCCTTATGGTGGTTGTCTCGAAAAAGTGTTTCGTCATTAACAAAATTGACCAGATCTTGATGGATGTGATGGATGATGAGATATCTCGTCATTAGAAGAACTGATCAGATATTGATCTCGTCATCATCACAAAATCGGCAATATCTTGATGACGAAATACCTCAAAAGGATCAAGCAAAATTGGTCAGATCTACAGGAATTATGCACTTGTATAAGTTAAAGACAAATATGTAAATCTGTGAACGTTCTTAATCTGCTAAAAAATCTGCCCCATATAGACTTTTCGTAAGTCTTTCAAACCTTCAACTTGTTTTCAAGGTAATGGTCATAGTTAGCATTTTAATTTAGTTCATCCGTAATCTAACAATATTTTCTTTCTCTTTCAGTATTCACGAGTTGAATCGGTAATCATCTATTATCATTGACCTTTCTGTAATTGATAGTCGCGTGCTGTTCGAATTAGACACACATGATTTCCCACTCAACCAAAGCTGTTTCGTGTTGTAATAGTACCCAGTAACATATTTTTATTTTTGGTATTGAATATCTAAGGCAGGTCACAAGTGCTGATGAAAAACATTTGTTGCCTAATGACGGTTTTAATAGTTTAATTATATTATTTTGATCATTTGTCGCAGCCTTTAAAGGTTATCAGAGTAAATAAATTTCAAGTAGCGTCAAAGTAAAATTCTTCCTCTGTAATGTAACTTTTAATGCAACAAAAATGCAGTTGTGACATCAATTGCCACACTTGTGTGATATAATTTAGAAATAATTTTAATAAATAATCTTGTTTTAGGGGAGAGGAAATATCTAGATTAATGTATCCCACTACCTGCGGAGGCGATTGTCTTCAATCCTTTAAGGGGTTCACGCGCATCTATTAGTTATACAACCTGCAGTTTTCAATGCAATTCTTGCCCCGTTTGACCTTCCTGGCCAATAGAATCTTTTCTAGGATCCTTTTATTTAGTCATTTTGGTGTTTTGTAGGATAAAAAAGCAATATTACACAACTCGGAAATATTGTGACAAAACCAAAAATGCCATGAAATTTTCTTTATTTTCCGAACGATTTGGAGTCAAAACTGAGATAAAACACAAAAAATTATAATTTAGGTTTTAAAATTAATTGGCCACAAAAAACACCCAAAAATTGACAGTTACGTTTAACCTGATTTCTCAAAAAGTACTCAACATTTTTAGATTTTATAAATTTAATTATAATGATAAAATACTGATTTACGTCGCACTAGAGGAATAGCAAAACCACACTACTTGGATTTCTCATGAAGTTCAGAGGATTAAGACAGAAAGAACGTACTTGTATGTTTCGAAAGCTAAGAAATTACGCCGCTACTAATAACGAATAATTTATATAAAAATTAAAAGTAAAAGATAATTTGACCAAAAATGATTCTATTTTACCTAACCATAACCTTTCGTTAATCGCAGTGTTAAGGATGTTAATAATCACATTAACCACTTCCCACTAGGTAGTAAATATTACCGTCTGGTGGGAAAGTTGACGAGATATCTCATAGAAACCACTTGGAGGGTTAGATAGTATTCACAAGGGTTTTATTTATCATTCGGATGAAAATAGAATACATACTCTAAGGTTCCTTCACAGTCTTCAGGGGTTAACGAGCAAGAGCCCCCTAGTCAAAAAACTGCATTTCGTACAAAAATATGTTTACGAAACATCGCAACAAAAGTTGTTGAGACTGGTCGAATATTTCAATGCTTCCCATTTCGTAATTTATGCTTTCTTTAAACACGCATTTTGTTACTTAAACAAGGTTTGCATACGTAGACTGCTTCCTTCTACGTACGCAACCCTTTGTTTGCCTTTCTTAAGTAATTTAAGTAGATCATAAAAGAAATGTTCTAACCAGGTGTGTTTGACGTAATTTGGTGTTTCAATATGAACTTCCAAGAACGCATTATCCTTTAAACCACTTCCTGTTGTCTTTTATTTAAATTGCGTAGATCATATCATGTGAGAATTTGTATCCAGGAATTCAAGAGCCCTATAGTTAAACGCTCATTGACATTTGACCTTTAACCCTCCAAGTGGTTTTGAAGAGATATCTCGTCCATCAAGATCTAATTGATTTTTCTAATGACGAGAAATCTCTTCATCTAGATATTACCGATATTATTATGATGACGAGATCAAGATCTGGTCCGTTTTCTTCTTTTGACGAGATATCTCGTCCATCAAAATCTGGTTGGAATTTCTAATAACGAGATACCACGTTGAGACAACCGTCAGTAGGGTTAAGCAAACGAAAAACACACTATAAAAAACGCTTATTCCATTTTAACAAGATTAAAATATTTGTGATGATAATTTCAGTTATTTCGTTGGATCTTTTTACATTATAATTATTCCTTATTCTCTCTTTCTCGAATAATTCATCTATTTCGAAGTAAAATAAAAGTTCTTATCCCGAGATAACAAATATATAGGATTTTTCAAAATCGACGGAAAGTATTTTAAAACCATCCTTTTGTATTAAAAAAAAGCGATTTGTCAAACGAAATATGTCATGCAGAAATTACAAATACGTAACGTATTTATAAACAGAGAAACATAAATTTGACATTTACATCTGCAACATTCAAATCTAGTAAAAACGCTTTAATTTTAAAACAATAGGTTTTCAAAAACAATTTCAACTTAAAATAATTACTTGAAAGGTAGTAATTAAATTTCTGTTAAGTAAGAAAAGCGATTGATTAAGTATCAATATGGTATATGGTAATACGGTCAATATTTATAGTGAATAGTGAATAAAGTTTATAGGGAATCGAATATCTGTTCAAAGTTATTAATAATTATTAATATTCTACTTTTAATTATACATAATTAAGAAAACTACTCTAACTGATTTATATTTTTATACTCAGATTACATTTTTGAATTTTATAATTTTATAAATTACAATATTAATGCTAAAGGGTTTTGATAATAAATTGATATAACTTTCTTATAAATGTAGCTTAACTTCTTATTATAATAAGCTTTAAATGTTATAAGTTCTTAGCTGATATCATATTTGTAAAATATTTCAACTACATACCATTATATTAATAATATACGAGTGATAAACAAGAACACATTTACAGCTTTCAGAAGCTTTTCGAATAAAGTACAAAATTATTTTATAAAGTTGCACGATAAGGTTTCGTAAAGAAGTATATTGAATGTTAAAAATTCTTCGTCTACGTATTAAATAAACCCAGTATAATGTAATAATTATTCACCTGAAAATAAAGTTATAAATATTTTGAATGACAGTATATATCGCAGAAAATGAACTATGAATTTCCCACTGAATAAAATTTTACGAAGAGCATCTTAGTAAATGCATTTCCTTTCATTTCTCTTTAATTACTTTTATAAAAACTATATTGATCATTAATGCATTGATGAGAACTATAACATTTATTTTTGTTTTCGGATTATTAATTGTTCAAGTACAACGTTATCTACGTCTAAACAAGCATCTACGTATAAAATTTTTTGCTTAAGCTTCAGACATATTTTGGTAAAGATGGTTAGATAAATGGTGAATTTGCTATTCAAAACTTAAACTATGATGAAAAATTAAGGTATATGAATACACTAGAAATCACGAAAATTGACCAAAATATTGATTTTTTTACATTGCCACAAAATATTTCCCAATTTCTTGATTTTTAAACGATACCAAGATCTTGTAACTATTCGGAATACTTTTCTAGTTACAAAAGAATTTTCGTTAGGTACTGTTACCAGTACGAACATGTTTCCAAACCTTCAAACTCCATTTCTAAAGAACTGTTTTTGCAATACGATGCTTCGTTCAAACAGTGATAGCTCAACAATGAATTGGTTGAATTGGTCTATTACAATTATTTTTGTATCATAATAATCTATATAAGACAGTAGATATTCTGAACCTCAATTATTGTTTTTAGTTAAGAAATTATTTTTAATTGATTTTTAAATGTTAAAATTCCTGAAAAAATCTTGATTTTTTAGACTTCCTCGGTGAAAACAATTGTAAAAAATAACCAATTCCTTCTAGCAACTTGGTGGAAGGTCAAAACATGAAGAATAATATTAGGAATAGTTTCCAACAGGAATTGTCTTTCTGGACAAATTAGAATTTATATCACTGTTTAAAAAACACGCTAATTAGGTGATTGTATCTAAATCAGATAATTAATAATTAGCTTAATCTGATTTTTTCTCGCTGAAATTATTTTAAGCATAAGTTAATGACTTCGCAAAAACCAGATTTTTAAAGTCAAAATTTAAAAAAATTCTTCTAGTGCACACGTACACCTTAAACTAAAAATTAAAGTTTTCGAATATTCTATTTATAATTATTACAATATACGTTAAATTACTCATTTTTCTTTTATTGATATTCTCTTCGACATAATAAATCTCCTTTACTTCAAATTTTGCAGTTAGAAATTTGAAACGCATTTATGAACAATACTTTTCACAACTAATAATAGTTTCCTCATCAGTCTAGTTTCAAGGACGTCCGTTTTTATAAGAAATACATATCCACGTATATTTAGTACGCAATATTGTAGCGTTTTAGTTTTTTATTAGATTGTTAAACTATAATTTAAGAACTATTTTTAAATAAATGCACAATTTTCTTATAATTATGAGTTTGCTTTCAAAAATGGTTTGAGGACTTGTGTAATTCCCAAATTATATTCCAATCTTCTGCAATTGTGATACGTAATGGATTGCATTATAAGAATCTCAATTGAAAAATTGATGTATTGAACTTACATTATTGCTACACGTCAAAATTGCTACTTTACAACACGAGTTCTGTCATTTGAATAATATAAGATTAATCAATTAACAGTACATAAATTTTGCGTGCTATTTATTCATGTAAATCAAACATTTAAGATTAATATAAATATCTAATAATAAAGGACTTTTAGTGATATAATGAAGTACACATTGTGTATTTAGAAATATCCAAATAAAAACAAAACTTAAAATAATATTTACCCTCTTTTGTGTTTAAGTGTTCTAACACAATCTCTGAGAGACATTTTCTGTCAAGATAAGTTGGTGGTGGTAATGTTTCAGAGTCCGGAACATCTTTTTATGTACGTATTCCAAACTCGACGTCAGTTACCTTGTTTTTAGAATGCAATTTTTCAGCGTGCCATTTCCTTCGCCAATAAAAATTCCAAACAATACATTTCGAATTGATGTATGATAGTTGATTGATCCATACCAATTAGATTAAATGCCAAACGTTGCCAACACGACGGTAAACTACATTTCAATGTAACCCCGATACATATTATGCGAGAGCATTTGGATAGCAGAAGCAAAATTTCCTCTAGCCGCTTAGCAAAAATAATGTTACTATTATAAACATTTCTTTTGCATCTTGCGAAAAAAGGGCCTAATTTTCATTTGTTAAGCAGCAATGACTAAATCAAGCATTGTGTAGTTTCTCGCACGAATCAAATCTCTCAGCAAAATTTTTTTCTTTGCATTTAAAATAAAATAAATGCATTGAGCGATTTCAAATTCGTATCTTAAAAACAAATTTGAGTTGTCTGCCAAATATTACGTTCACAACATAGGTAGGTACATTAACATCACAATGGAGGACCACAATGGGCTATTGGCGAAGGGTCCGAGATCAATCTCGAAATGAAAGATCCGCGGACACCTCGCAATTATGAACAAATGTCAGATAACTTGGCCAAAACCTGACATTCACAACAAACGAAGGCGTATTCCATCAGACAGAATCTGTAAGAGGAAATATATAAGCGATCAAAAGACAGAACTGAATGAATTTAGAATATGGAAAGAGCTTGCATTTGGTGCTATATTAAAAATGTTACACAAAAGCATGATTTGTCTGAACTCTCTGGAGCTCGGCGTTGAATTCACAAGAATTCTAAAAACAATGAAGTTCTACGGAAATTGAAAGGTACAGAATTGGATTGTCCTGATGTTTTAGCGAATTCGATTTAGCTTATCAGTAAATTTGAAGTTAAAAATTTTCAGCCAAAAACTATAACGTAATAAAATATTGCTGATTTTTACTTCCATGGGTTTCTAATGGAATCAGACCATACTATTTCTGGGTAAGTGGTCAGATCACACACTCCTATGTCTTCAAGAGTGATAAGTCTTGAATTCGTAGGTGGGTAATAAATAAGTCTCTTTTAACACTCATTTCATTGTTTCTTAACCTCCAAGTGGTTTCGACGAGATATCTAGTTCATCAAGATCTCACCAATCTTACTAATTACAAGATATCTCGGCATCAAGATATTTCCGATTTTTTTCATGACGAGATCAAGATCTAGTCAGTTTTCTTCTAATGGCGATATATCTCGTCCATCAAGATTTGGTCAATTTTGCTGCCGATATATCTCGTCCATCAAGATTTGGTCAATTTTGCTAATGCCGATATATCTCGTCCATCAAGATTTGGTCAATTTTGCTAATGGCGAGACACCTCTTCGAGACAACCACAAAGAGGGTTCAGTTGATACTTTATGTTTCCCAAATGTTTTGATGCCGGACACATTGAAAAACAGCCGAAGGGTTCACGTTAGTTCACTGCGCAAACCCATGACAATTGCTTAACAAACTTTGGGGGTTGAGGAGAGGAAACGAGCTGGGAGATAAAAATATTTTAACCCTTCCGGTGGTTGCCTCGACGAGGTATCTCGTCATTAGCAAAACTGACCAGATCTTGATGGACGAGATATCTCGTCATTAGAGGAAACTGACCACATCTTGATTTCGTCATCATAAGAACAACGGCAATATCTAGAAAACGAGATACCTCGGCATTAGCAAAATTAGTCAGATCTTGATGGAAACCAATTAGAACGGTAATAAAAACTCAGCAAACAATAACCGCACTGCATTAAAAATTAAACTGCCTTTTAACTATAAAAATTATGACGATAAATATTCAATTTGGTTGTTAAATATGTTAATTACTTGTTTCAAACAAAGAAATTTAAAAATTGTTACCAGGATGAAATCCATCTGTAAATATTTTAGAAACTAATTAATCTCTTTATTAAGGACTTTTAGTTTAACGTATATGTATATTTCTTTAGACTTTTGCTTATCCTAGGCATCCTTTGACAAAAAGTAGTCTGTGTGTTAGGAAGGATATTAGAGGGGCAAACCAAATCACTCTCATCCCTCGACAGAAATAGTTTAACATATTTATAATAAATGTTAAATTAAATCTGTAAATTTATAGTTTTAATAAAAAAAAAACATGCATATTTTGTAAAGCCTACATAAAATTTCGAAATGTGACATTTTTAACGTGGAAGTTGATTTTTTTATTGATTTTATGCATTTAGAAGAATTTAGTTAATGAAAATGAAAAGCAGCTCAACTGAATAAATAATATTTTGAACTGTCTTGGAAAAAATACGGCTAATTTTATTTAGCTATAACTAGACAATACATACTTAACTTTTAAGTAGGAAATTCTTTTAGACTCGTAAACATAAGGACCGCAAAATTTATTTTCTAGGGATGTTTTCAATTTTTAAGAAAATTTGAGCGGACCTAAAGCTCTATATTTTCTTAGTCTTCAACATGCTTTTAATGTGTTTTACTATACCACATGTTTTGAACTAATCATAAATAAAAATATCGCTTCATATTTGATAAACAAAATAATAAAACTGCCCTAAACAGTTTTAAGGCAAATGAGCAAGAATTTTAACTTCTTTTTCGAGATTTTTAGATTTTTCGAGATTTTAACTTTTTTTCGAGATCGTATTTTTCAAAGATTTCATTATATGAAATATTCTTTATTCTTAAATAAATTTCTCTTTATCATGACTCATTAGCCTGAACTGTAAAATAAGAATTATCTAATACAACGAGATAAATCGAAATGTATACTTCAAAAGACCACCTTTTAAAAACTATAAATTAAAACTAATTATATATACTGATTAAATAAATACTTTATGTTATTGATCGATCAGTTAATTATTAATCATGATAAATACTGCTTGGGGCGAAACAAAATTATTAATTGCAGCTATGAATTATTACAATAGAACTATATATAAATCACATTAAACTTTTATAAAGTTTTTGCAATTAAATTAATATTAAACGTTAATTAAAGGCTTAAACATATAATTGAATACAGATTTTCGATTAAATATTACACACGAATGGTAACCTAAATGCTTTATATTTATCATAAAAGCTATAAAAGCTTATCATATAGAACGAATAATATTAGATAATATTTTAAAAAAGTGAAAAAGATTAATAATCAATTGGTATGGGTGTTACATAAAAGCAGTAGGAAAATGTTGCACGTTATTAGGGAATGTTATTTAGCTGTTATATTTAACTTTGAAATTCATTGTAGGAGTTGACAGATCTCTTTAAATGAATTTTATCAGGCAGAAGAATGAGAAAAGGAATGACTATTCAAGTTATTTCAGATTGTTTCATTTTCTATGTACCTTCTTTTCGTCTTTTAGATCTATTCGAGAAACTTTTCACTTTGATTCCTTTATTAAAGTGAGGAACACATGTGACACCACTAAAATTATACTGCATAAATGCTAACACGTGGCAGTCATTTTGTGTTTCTCAAATTCATAGAAAATTCTATCACATAATCGGGATAATAGCACCAAATGAGTGTGCTCGCACAAGCAATATAATAACACCATCCTTGCATACATAGAAAATACACCCATTTCCTCCTTGCTTAGGTATAATAAGAGTGACATGTTTTCGAAAGAGTGGACCGTATGAACGAAAATTTACCTTTAACTCGAGGAAAAAAGAAACGGTCGCCGAAAATAAGGATAAAGCATTATTTTCCGGAAACATCTGGGCTCTTTTTTTATTCGACAATACCGAGAGCTCTTCGAAAGGCGAGTGAGGTGGTCAGCTGCCAAGGTCAGGAAGGATCACGTGGTTTCCTTATCCGGTCGCCTGACAATCTTTCTCTCCAAGGCAATCCACGGGAACCATTCGCTTTCGATTAAGATAGATTTTTTGCTGCTTCTTCTCATTCGATGCACTCGTGAGTGGTCAAAAAGTTGAGGCCCAAATATAGGTCAAAGAATACGAGACGTTTGCAATATATCTTCGGATCGTAGGACTTGTTTTTGCCTGTTTCGTTAGATATTAATATTTTATTAATAGAGTTCTTTGGAACAATGTAAGATTGCTGTTTCTGTTGCATAATATGAGCTTTAATTTCAAACGAATGCCAAAAAAATTTTGTTCTTCAAATTTGCAATTTTAGTTGCTCAGATGTAAAATCAGTGAGCTAAAACCAAACTGTGCAAAAAAGTACGAAACTGGACGTTAGAGATCTCGCCAAAAAATTTAAATTAAAAAAAATTAAACATTTTCTTAATAAGGTTTTCAAGACAATCCAGCAACCAGTTTTTCATTTTTGGTTGCCACTGCTTGACACCAAAATTTCGAAATTGGCGTCGCTTGGAAAATTTTAACCCCAAGAAAATCCGATTTTTATTCCCTTCCGTCCACTATTAGTTTGAAAAGGGACTATATGTTCAGTGACCTTATGAATTTTCAAAAAAGTCGCCAATATTTTGAAAATAGGAACTTTTTAGACGAGTTTGCTTTAAAAGTACTCCTACGTTACCTTTTAAAGCAAAATTGTCTACAAAGTTTAAAATTAATAAGAAAAAGTCTTATTTCCCTGTGGGAGCAAGAACCTCATAACTGTCGAATACTCGAATTCATAAAAATACAAAACCCGCAACCTGGAATTAAACGTATCTAAGTTTTAACTTCTGTTTTTAACGTCTATGTTGAATCTTAAGCAGCGAAGAAATACATTTTCATCAAGTCTGGTGCTAAACAACTTTGTGAACTAACTCTCTAGAAGTCTTAATTTATTGCAATGGCTCTTGTGGCGTCGCATGTGTTGAAAAGCTCTGCGGAGAATGTGATAAATGGAAATGAAGTATTACTCAAAGAAAAACATCCAGTGAATCATCTCTGGCAATCCAGATCAGTAGATCTAAACGTTTTCACCATCACGACCCCGATTTCTAACATTGCATTTACGAACCTCATGGCAATAGTTGTCTAATACTGGGAAATATTAAATCTATTTAAATTTCATTGTTGGCGTGGTATGGAAATTTGGAGAGTGGGGTGCCAGCTCAGGTGTTAACTTCGTCATAGTCGTTGTTCAAAATTACGATGTGCTCTCATGGGATATTTCCTTTCGGGATTGATTCCGAATCCCATTAGCCCATTGGATTGCTCCAGTGCGTCGTAACTTCAACTACCCACCTTAAATTTCATCAATGTCAAACTTCACATTTTGCATTTCTTCGAAACTCTTGATCTCTGAGGGATAAAACAATCAATTTTTTTCCTAACGCAAATGGAAGCTCTGGGTAATTTTAAAAGTTATCAATGAATTTTACTTCTGAGGAAAGTAATAATTTTGGTTATCTTTGTCTTAGATCTTCTAAATCTCTCTGGAAAATTTAAAAAAACGAATCAAAATTTTCCTTTTATAGTAATTGGGACGAAAAGTGTTTATTCCTAACCTTTTCGAATATTCTTAAGCAAACTGGAATTTATTTTTATATCCACAAACACGTAAACATTTTTCAAAACAAATTGACGCGGAAATCACACTTTATCTGAGAGGCTTTTTTTGTAAAGCGAAATGGGGGGGGGCAGATGACACTAGTATTTTTGTTGTAGAACGTGTTTAATATACGTATTCCGGAAATGACGCCACTTGGCTAGTTTTTGGTACATCCACTATCTAAAGTGACAGCACTGCACAACCGGAAATAAATCCTAGTCTTCCGGTGATTTGCTTGTTTACATTGAAAATCTCTTATATTGAGTAGGCCGGCATGGTAGTCAAATGGTTAGAGCTCTGGCACTCGATTCAACAGGCTCTGAGTTTGAGTCCGGTTTTGGCGTGGATGTTCGTAATGATTTGGTATCGACTTTTAGCCCTAGGTATAATGTAGCAAAAAATCGCCGTAGAACTATAAAAACGAAACTATAATAACTGAAGTTTTCCAGTAAAAGTTTTCAAATTGATTTTTAAACAAGACAGCAACTAGGAACCTTATATCTACGTTTTTTTCAAAACCAAACACTTGAAATAAAATATAATGTTAATTAAAATCCTTCTTGACACCAACAAACTAACAAAAATTCAACTTTTACTCTTTTTACTGACACAAATGAAACAAAAGTATTTAATTTCTTTAAAAATAAGTGTCTCAAATGATCTATTGAGCTGTTTTACCAACATAATGAGGTGGCTGTAGCCCACATTACCCAAATTTAATGTGGTCAATTGATCAGATCATGATAAATGTGAAATGTTAAAGCTGAAAGGGAACAAAGACAATAGGCAGGCGAGTACTATCTTCTTCGGTATACTCGTTAAAAACTTATATACTTCATATAAACAAGTCGCACGAATGGACAGCGTCCCTAGTACTAGAATTATGATCACAATAAGGAAAGAATAAGTGTAAAACACTAGACAAAAAGGAAACTTTAAAACCGTTCTGCTTGATACAATGTATTAACGAAAGTAAAACTTAATCTTTTAGTGACAGCTAATCCTAAGAAGCAAATTTCTTTCCTAAAAAGAGTCACTTTGTTGTGCTGTTTTACCAACATCATGAGGTGACTGTAACCCATATTACCCAAATTTAATGTGGTCCATTGATCAGATAGCACCATTGATCTGACAGCACCATTGATCAGATAGCATCATTGATCAGATAGCACCATTTATCAGATTATAGTCCATTGATCAGATTATAAGTGTGCCGTCTAGAGGTAGCAACATCGGTAGCAGGAGAGTATTACTTCTCATCAGTATATTCGTTTATACGCTTATATCGTTCATATAAGTAGGGCCGTGGTTGCCCTGTTGGAAGAGTAACGGATTAGAAATGGAGGGTTGCGAGTTCGAACCCAACCAAAAACCGTCGTGTACAAAGGAGGGCTGGTGCACATTAAATCTGTCGTGGTCTCAACTGTTCTCATGTTGGCGTGGTGTGGAAGTTTGGAGAGTGGGGTGCCAGCTCTGGTGTGATCTCGTCATCTGACCGTGCTTCAAAATTACGTGGTGTTGTCCTCGTATTGATTGGGGATTGATTCCGTACCGTCGCCAAAATTCCGTAGTGTTGCTCCAGCGCAACGTTAATTAAAACACCTACCTACCTTCATATAAACAAGTAGCACGAATGATTAGCTCACCTAGTGTCAAAATAATGATCACAAAAACTATAAAGAACGAATAAGTGTAAAATTAATAATATCGGGAAGTTTATTTCTGGGCATGTTTATTTAACCCTCCTTTTGTCACGATGAGGTATTTCATCATTAGATAAACTGACAAGATCTTGATGAGCGAGATATCTCGTGATTGGATGCAAACTGACCAGATCTTGATCTCGTCATCATCAAAAAATCGTCAATATCTTGTTGATGACTAGGTATCTCGTCATTAACAAAATTGGTCAGATCTTGATGAATGAGATATCTCAAAACCATTTGGTAGGTAGGTAGTTAATTAACGTCACACTGAAGCAACACAATGGGCTATTGGCGACGATACGGGATCAATCCCGAAGGAAAAGATCCCAGAACAACATCTCGTGATTTTGAACCAGAAGACGAGATCAACACCTGAGCTTGCGCCCCACTCTCCAAACTTCCACAGCACGCCAACGTGAGGACATTTGAGACCACGACAGATTTAATGTGCACCAGTACACGACCATCTGGCTGGACCGCGGCCCTCTAAACCATTGGGAGTGCTACAGCGGGAGTGTTACAGCCCCCAATTTTTTCGGCCTACGTGCAAGGGCACGCCTAGCACTGTAACAATAAGGAACAACCCTGTGCATTGGCAACTTGAAAGTTTTATGATTGTTTTAATGCAATCTCAAATGGTTCTGACAATTCTAATTTTGCTAAAACAGGGAAGTTAAAAAAACCTAGTCATTATATGAGAGCAGTATAATGTCACATTAACTTCATTATGCAATCTGGTAATTTCACAACAAACACTAGTTTAATGCAAAATTCATTAGAGGGAAAGACTTTTTTCATTTCTGCTACAATAGATCAGTATTTCGCCAAACTTTTAAATGCACTAAACTAGTGCGTGTCAGTTATACGAGGGTTTGGTGTAGGAAATAATCAATTAAATGAGGCACTTACCGATCGTTACATCATACTTTTTGCCACTTTTCAGTTTTTCCATTGTTTTCTAGGAGAAACGGAGAAAAAGTAATTAGGTTTGGATGCGCTCTATTGACCATGGGCAGAGAAATATAATTTTTTGTTTACCTCGAATAGGATTACGATTGTGTTCTGTTTCGATGTGCAAATCAATGCGTGAAGACATGGACTCAACAAACTCAGGGTGTTAATGTGGAACCATTCACTTACCTTTTAAACGTCCAAGTGGTTTCTACCAGATACCTCATCAATCAAGATCTTACAATTTTGTTAATATATAATTTTGACAAAAGTAAAGTAATATGCGTTGATGATGCTTAAAGAAAAGCCAACAAGTAACGAGATTAAAAGAAAGTATATAACGGGATTAAATTTATCTGTGAGGTAACAGGTTTTAACTCTCCAAGTGATTTTGACGAGATACCTCGTCCATCAAGAAGTGACCAATTTTTCTAATAACGAAATATCTCGTCATTAAGATATTGCCATTTTTAATGGTAACGAGATGAAGATCTGGTCGTTTTTTTCCTAATGACGAGATATGTTGTCCATCAAGATCTGGTCAGTATTACTAATGACGGGATACCTCGTAGGGACAATCACCAGGAGTGTTAATGTCGCAATGGAGCAACACAATGGGTTAATCCAATATACCTTGGGTCTAAATAGTCCTCGTGTAACAGAAAAAGACTTCAGACTTCAATTTTTTGTTGATGGCAAGATCAAGATCTGGTCAGTTTCCTTTTCATGACAAATATATCGTCCATCAAAATATACTAATGGTTTTTGACGAGATGACGATATTCTTCGTCAAGACAACCACCAGGAGGGTTAAAAACTGTATTTTAATAATTACATGTTTGAATTCATGCTTAACGCAACTTGTCTTTTGTTCGATTGTATTTTACTTTCAACTTTTTTTGGAATTTAAAGTAACAGAATGTCACTGATGTTTTTCTGTTGCTGCTATAGCCTAGAACTTTAAAAGTTCTTGCAAAAATGTCAAATAAATTTATTTAAAAAAGTTGAAATTAAAAATACAAACGATCAGAACAAAAACTAGAAAAATGCAAACTGTAAGAGATTACGAATATAACGACGTAGTAAGTTCTGAAAGCAAAACCAAGCTTGCATAACAAAAAAAATTCCTAAGAAAACTTATTCAACTTGCTGCCGATTTTAAATTCTATAAAAGCTAACGTAGCTGCTTAGCAGTGGGAAAGAGTTTGGTGCGTCTCACAACGCTATAATGCAAACAGTTTTCTAAATTCAATATTAGAATACGTAGATTATTTTTTACTTATTACATTACATTCTTATTTTCAGTTTACTGTCTTTTTAATTGAAAAAGTATTGAAACTAAGGTTTAAAAAAATCTGCAGACCAACCGACCTCATCAGCCTCTCGGGAATTTTCGGATTTCCGGGTGGGCATATCATCCATTGTCTAATTTTTGCATTAAAAGCATTGAACCGTTATATTTGACCAATAATTTTGTGTGTTCATATTCAATTTTCAGCTCAAAGAAGTTTGACAAAGAATGTCTTATCAGAAGTGGGGGTGCGTACACATCGCGTATACATTCATACAAACCATGCAGATTCCATGATATCCGTTCAATGACACCATGAAAAAGAAGTCTAACTCATCTTTGGCAGATGAAAGTTCAATTTTGCTTTGATTTCGCTACTCCCAACAGCCTCAAATTATGCGATTTTGACCACCGATGGCCTCTTATGTGACGTCAATGCTGTCTGTGACGTCAAACACCCCTCAGCAGTGTTTCGAACCGGCAAGTTCATCTCATTCGCAAGATGACCAGTTTGGGTCTTTCTTCTTTCGGTGGAAACCAAAAGGTGCGTGGGGGATTTCAAACCGGCAATTCCATTGAAATGGAAATGAAGATAGCGCTGAGATAACGTCGGGACGGCTATTTTAAGGGACACGTGTCTGAAGCCAAAAGAAAGAGAATGCATTGAAGTCTGAAAGAAAGCCAGTCTTGCTCTGAGGTCAAAAGTAAAAGAATATGCGTTTTATTTATCTGAATTTTATTAGTTTTTATTGCTCATAAAAGATGCGTAAAGAAAAGCGAACAAGTAACGAGATTAAAAGAGCGTAAATTATTCAACGGGATTAAATTTATCTGTTAGGTAACATGCTTTTATCCTCCAAGTGATTTCGACGAAATGAATCATCCATCCAGATCTGACCAGTTTTACTAGTGACGCCATATCTCGTCATCAAGATATTATCGTTCTTTTATGATGACTAGATCAAGATCTGGTCAGTTCTTCTCTAATGACGAGATATCTCGTCCATCAAGATCTAAATAATTATGCCAAATGATGAGATATCGTCATTAAGGTATTGCCGATTTTTGATTATGGCAAGATCAAGATCTGGTCAATTTTCTAATGACGAGATATCTGGATTTTCTCATGACAAGATAATGGTTTTGCTCATGACGAGATTCCTCGTTCAGACTAAATTAACTCTGAGCTTAGAAGTATCCCTATTACTTCCCACGTTAAAATGAGTCATATACTCATTTCCCCTTACCCTTTTTATGCATATAATATACCCTTTTTACAGAATCTTATATTAAACATTATTTTTTACCATTCATTGGATAGTTGTAGATGTTTATACAAGTCACTACGTTGCTTATTTTTCTGCTAAAAATTAAGTTATGTGATATAGAGCCAAATTGTTTTAAAAGCAAATTTTCCAAACAATTAATTAAAAAAATTCAAATATTTTATGTTTATTAATATTTGATTTATTTACTTAACTGTTGTTTCTCAACAGAAAAATACCCAACTACAGAGAACAAAAATATGATTCAAGAAATGCAAGAAGAAAACGTACACAAATACAATTAGATAAGAGGTAGAACAAAACACTTCATTGAAGCAGATTTTTTATTGAGTTTAATCATTAAAAATATATCAACCTCTTAGAAATAATTATATAGTTTAAAAAATCTATACGTAGCGAAATTGTTACATAATTCTTTTTAAAAGGTTTAACAAAAATAATTGACAGTTGCTGGTATATAAGAATACATTCATTTAAAAATCCATAAAACTGATGATTTTGATAGTTTATGGAGAATAGGGCTTTAAAATGTTGCATTTTGAGTTAAAATAGTTGAGCTAAATGATCTATTCACAAATATTCGAGTTATATATATCATAATGTAATATAAATGTTTATTTTATTTTAATTTAAGAATCTGAGAATAGTTTTTAAAGATAAAGAATTTTTCTTAAATCAATAATAAAAAGTAATCTAAAAGATACATTTCAATTTGAGTAATCTTGCGAAGCTTTAAACTTCAAATTTAATATTTCATTCTTGTTCATAAACGTAAACATTTAAATGACAGGAGCATTAAAGTATTTTGATATTTAAATTTATCATCCATACATCAAAAGTACTCTTTTTGAATAATTTTTTACAGAAAAACCTGAAACTTCTTCCT
Source organism: Meta bourneti (assembly GCA_933210815.1). Taxonomy (NCBI): domain Eukaryota; kingdom Metazoa; phylum Arthropoda; class Arachnida; order Araneae; family Tetragnathidae; genus Meta; species Meta bourneti. The sequence continues at coordinate 12,325,751 of OW119924.1, forward strand.
GTTTTCATTGAAAAAAAAATTTTAAGTCCTGTTTCCTTTGATTTTAGCTCATTTTTATATTTAATAAAGCATTAAATAACGTATAGATTGCTGGTGAGCTTTAAAGAACATTTTACAATGCCTTCACACATTTCAATCATTATAGAAAAACAGTCCCCAACAGCGTCACTAATTCAAACCTACAATTTTATTAAAAATATTCTCAAAGGAAAACTACGAATCGTTCTCTAGCTAAGCTAATTCATGAATCAAGAGGGAAAGTGCCACATTTGGTTGAGTACACGATGGAGGAAAACCGCATAAAAAACGTCTTCTCGTGATGAACAGTGATTAACCCTCTCTTACACATTCCTCACATCAAAGCGAAGATCTTACGGAGACATTGGCAGCAAACATGAAAAAGAAACCACGTGAAAGTGATTAGTGAAATCATCCACTAATGTTCTGAAGAGTAATAACGAAATCCTATTGACGACCTTTCGACTTCATGTTTTGCATGAGCTGTCCTGTTGCCTTGTGTTCATGTCAAAGAGGTTCCTGAACTTCTAAAGTTAAAGAGCTCTTAATGCATCGCAGTAACAATGCAGATTGCTAGGCTGAATCCCAGCCTGTGAATTACAATGTAGATGGCTGAAGGCAACGTCAAGGTTCAGAAAAAATAAGCTACAGTTTTTGCTTTGAGGTTGCTATTGACCATAATAGTTTTCTTATTGCAGTGTATTCTTATTGCAATGTATAAGAATACACTGCATAATTTAATTGTTTCGTTTATTGCGAAAATTACAGTGTTATTCGTCCACTTTCCATGGTTCAGAAACATTACAATGGCAGAACTAATCGCGTTTGTTTGTCATGATGCCTATAGAAAAGGTTAGTTCAAACATGTGATGGGAAACAGGTTGATCAAAGATGACAAAGTTGCTTGAAACACTCATTAACCCACTTGGTGATTGGTCTCGGACGCGATATCTCGTCATTAGCATCTAGTCATTCATTAGATTCGGTCAAAACTAACCAGATCTTGATCACATCATCATAAGATCAGCAATATCTTGATGACGAGATATTTTCTCATTTGCAAAGTTTGTCAGATCTAGATTGACAAGATGGCTCGTCGAAACCCCTTGGAAGGTTAAAAACAGCAAAAAGAACCAAGTATATTACTAGTTGGAAAACTCATTTTTTAAGTATTATTTTAAATGGAATATAGTATCAATCTATTTATATAGAATTACCTTTTTTATATCAAAGAGGTTCCTGAACCTAGGTATTAGAGTTGAAGAGTTCCTAATGCATCACAGTTACAGCAACAATGCTACTTAGTGGGCTCCTAGCCTATGAATGTGAATAGATGGCAGAAGGCAATGGCATGATTCTGAAAAAAAATAGCGACATTATTTAGCTGTGAGGCTGCTAATCATCATATGTTTTTTTATGATTGCTGTTGATAAATTAATTGTTCCGTTCCTCATGACTAGCACTACGTCATTTGGCCACACTCCATGATTCAGAAACATTGTAAGAAATGAAGAAATTATGGTGAGTTTGTTTGATATAATTCCTATTATAAAGGCTAATTTCAAACATTGGAAATCGGTTGATCAGGGATGGTAAAGTTGTTTGAAATTACTTAAATAGAAGTAGGTAATGATGTATGTAGGTAGTTGAATTAACATCACACTGGAGCAACGAGTTATTGGTGATGGTTCAGGATCCATCCCAAAGGGAAATATTCGAGGACAGCAGCTCTTCATTTTGAACCACGGTCAGAGGCCAACATCTTAAGCCAAGTCCACACCGGCCGTGCAGAACTGCGCCGTGCAAAATGTTCTGTTCGTCGCTGCAAGAAAATGAGCAAAACCGCGCAGAACCGAGAAGGACGAACCAGGGAGCGAGGTGTTTGTGGTGGGATGCTCGTGCTCAGCTTGTTCCATTGTGCTCGCGTGCGTGCTGGAGGTTGTGTACGAAATTAAATCGAAAACTTATTGTTTAAAACAAATTGTTTAAATGTCCCGTTCTTTACAAAGTCGGCATATAATCGCGAGTGCTGCGTATATTGTCATTGACGATTTATTAAAGAGAAAGGGGTAAAAAACGAAATCTGATGGCACCTTGAATTGATGGAGTGTCCGGTTTGTGTAGCAACACGGTCCAATATAATAAGCACACAAACAAGCAATATCGAAACCCTGATTGTATGTTGTCTAGGAACCAGAATCTAAAAACTGTACGAATCAGAAAAAAGTAAAACAAATGTCGCAAATAAACCATCCTTCCAGATTGGGGACGAGAAAATTTCCCGTACGAAAAGGGAGAAAGCGCAAAATCGTGCTTTGACTGTGTTGAAACGTGTCTAGTGGTTCGGCTAAGAATGGGTTTTATTATTAAACGAATGAAATAATATCAGCAGAGTGAATACGAACCGGATTGTACGGCGTGCGCGAGTGAATTGAAATGCAGTCCCAAATACGGCGCACAAACACTTTCCTTTGATGTACCGACACGGAGAGGATCGCGTTGGCACGTGTTCGAAGTTGCACAACATTGCGTGGTTCGCCGTCAGAACAGCCCGCGCTGCTCGCCTCTGTTTGGTTCGGCGCAGTTCTGGATGGACTGGCTTTAGCTGGCACCCAACTCTCCAAACTTCCACACTACGAGAAAGTGAGAACATTTGAGGCCACGACAGATTTAACGAGCCCCAGCTCTCACGTACACGATTGTGGATCTCTGGATGGATCGAGTTTCGAACTTGCAACCCTCCGGTTGCTTATCTGCTACTCTTTCAACCGGGCTACCTCGACCCTTACATAGAAGTAGGAACTGAAATAATTAAAAAAATACCACGTTTATTAGTCTTATTCTAAATGGAATAAAATACAAAGCTCTACGCTAAGGTTTTTAATTTTTTACACATACTTATAGTAGTGTTTTACGCACATTTTATATTTTATTTAATTTCATTTACATGAATATCAGCACGATATGCATATATCTTGTCTCCAAATAAAATACAACGAGCCAAAAATATACAGCAGCTTTTCGTGTACTCTTAATTCTTTTTCGAATGCCTCACAAAATTGTACACTTAAGTCATGTTACTACAATTAGCTTCTTAACTTCTACTTAGATTGCATCTTGTTCACTTGTTAATGGCGATTCGGTATTTATTGACAACATAAACCTATTTTCGCGTTCGCTCAAAATTTCCTTCCCCCAAATTTTTATCTTCTGAATTTTTCATTGCCTTCTATAATCAGACTGGTCGGTGCATTTAGAATGATGCTTTTTCCCGTGTAGTTTCACCAATATAATGCAGTTCAATAGCTCATATCAAGCATAGTTAAATTAAGCGAAGAAAATGACGAATGAATCTCATAGCAATTGATTTTATATTGAGTATACCTGTTTATTGCCATTAGCCAATTTGCAAATAATCTCGATTTCTGTGCCATGTACGTTAGTCATAGGAAGGTAGTTTAATTGACGTCGCCCTGGAGCAACACAACCGGTTATTACGTTAGTAATAGAAGTTTAAGCAATCTTTCTCTGATGTTAGTTTTGTTCTCTTTTAACGATTGTTTATAACTACAAGCAGTAAAAAACTGTGTATGTCATGTGCCATGAAGCACGTTTCTGGTTTGCACGTTTAACATTGCTAAAGGAAGCAAGTTTAAATTTTTAAGAACACTAATTTTAACAAAAGAATGAAAACTTTGATGTTCAGGTTTGTTTGTAGACCTTAGAAAAGATTTTAAAGATATTTATAATATCTGAAATATGTCATTAAAAATCTAATCATTTGAAAAATTTGAATAATTTACGAAGATCATAGTTATCATAGTTTATTCTTTTTTAAATATTTACGCTTAGTTTCTTCTAAAGATTTAAATACAATTTTTTACCGCCAGTCAAAAACTCTTTTCCGTTCCTAATGGGCCTCGGTAGCCCAGTTGGAAGAGTGACGGATTAGCAACCGGAGGGTTGCGAGTTCGCAATTCGACCCAACCGAAGACCGCCGTGTACGTGGGGGGATGGTGCACGTTAAATCTGCCGTAGCCACAAATGTCCTCACGTTGGCGTGGTGTGGAAGTTTGGAGAGTGGGGTGCCACCTCAGGTGTGAAACCGTGGTTCAAAATGACGAGGTATTGTCCTCGGATCTTTCTGAAATCTTAAATCCCAAATCTTTTCCTTGGGGATTGATTCCGTTCCGTTGCCAATAGCAGCCCATTGTGTTGCTCCAGTGCGACGTTAATTCAACTACCTAACTACCAACTACTAGTACTATAAGTTATCGATCTTTTAAGTTCAGTAATCGGGCATTAGGAATAAAAAAGTAGTTATCCGTTTTGTAAGATCTTTTTCATTTTTCGAAATACTTTCACGAAAAGCAAATTGCTATAACTTTAGATCTTATATTTAGACATTCACAAGGAGTTTCATAAATGAGCAATTCAGTTCGATTTGACATTATAACGGAAATCTGCAGTTAAAATGGTATTTATTACCAGGAAAATTTTCCATCTGACTATTGGCGTAAATATTAATCATAAGTTATCCCCACTGTCTTTTCAGAACAAATAACGACTTCTGTTATTAGAAAACTAATTAGTGTGCATGATAAAAGAATGGTCGCATTCATTCAGAAACAAAGAGTTAGACACCCAAAGCTATTTCCTTCTGGTTAAGGAAAGTTTTCGGTGGAGCCTTGGAAGCTCTATTTGCTTATATCATTGTTATTTAAGCCCACACAACTGCTTCGAAGGACTCGAAACTATCAGCTCTTTTCTGCTGAACTGGTTTCATTTGTTGACGAATGCGATATGATCTGGCTCTTGAACTGCTGCATTTTTGCATACGGAATTTATAATTTAAATTCGTTGATTGAAGTTTCAATGCTGAATAATTCTGCATGACAACATTCTTTCTATTTTAATTAATAATTGAACTTTGAATGAAAAACTTATTCATTTATGAAAAGAACGTGTGAGTGTGTGTAAGCGATGCGAGAATTTAATTTTTATTGTATGTGCGCAAGTTATCCGGGAATTATATTATTATACAGTCGAACCTCATTAAGATGAACTCGCTTAATACGAATTACTGATAATACGAACTGAATTCCGACCCCCACCAGAATATAAGTTCAAATAACGATAAAATATCTTTAAGTAAAATTCTTTAGGGAAAATTATATTGTTATACAGTCAAACCTCATTAAGATGAACTCGCTTAATACGAATTACTGATAATACGAACTGAATTCCGACCCCCATCAGAATATAAGTTCAAATAACGATAAAATATCTTTAAGTAAAATTCTTTAGGGAAAATTATATTGTTATACAGTCAAACCTCATTAAGATGAACTCGCTTAATTCGAATTACTGATAATACGAACTGAATTCCGACCCCCATCAGAATATAAGTTCAAATAACGATAAAATATCTTTAAGTAAAATTCTTTAGGGAAAATTATATTGTTATACAGTCAAACCTCATTAAGATGAACTCGCTTAATACGAATTACTGATAATACGAACTGAATGACGACCCTCATCAGAATATAAGTTCAAATAACGATAAAATATCTTTAAGTAAAATTCTTTAGGGAAAATTATATTGTTATACAGTCAAACCTCATTAAGATGAACTCGCTTAATACGAATTACTGATAATACGAACTGAATTCCGACCCCCATCAGAATATAAGTTCAAATAACGATAAAATATCTTTAAGTAAAATTCTTTAGGGAAAATTATATTGTTATACAGTCAAACCTCATTAAGATGAACTCGCTTAATACGAATTACTGATAATACGAACTGAATTCCGACCCTCATCAGAATATAAGTTCAAATAACGATAAAATATCTTTAAGTAAAATTCTTTAGGGAAAATTATATTGTTATACAGTCAAACCTCATTAAGATGAACTCGCTTAATACGAATTACTGATAATACGAACTGAATTCCGACCCTCCTCAGAATATAAGTTCAAATAACGATAAAATATCTTTAAGTAAAATTCTTTAGGGAAAATTATATTGTTATACAGTCAAACCTCATTAAGATGAACTCGCTTAATACGAATTACTGATAATACGAACTGAATTCCGACCCCCATCAGAATATAAGTTCAAATAACGATAAAATATCTTTAAGTAAAATTCTTTAGGGAAAATTATATTGTTATACAGTCAAACTTCATTAAGATGAACTCGCTTAATACGAATTACTGATAATACGAACTGTATTCCGACCCTCATCAGAATATAAGTTCAAATAACGATAAAATATCTTTAAGTAAAATTCTTTAGGGAAAATTATATTGTTATACAGTCAAACCTCATTAAGATGAACTCGCTTAATACGAATTACTGATAATACGAACTGAATTCCGACCCTCATCAGAATATAAGTTCAAATAACGATAAAATATCTTTAAGTAAAATTCTTTAGGGAAAATTATATTGTTATACAGTCAAACCTCATTAAGATGAACTCGCTTAATACGAATTACTGATAATACGAACTGTATTCCGACCCTCATCAGAATATAAGTTCAAATAACGATAAAATATCTTTAAGTAAAATTCTTTAGGGAAAATTATATTGTTATACAGTCAAACCTCATTAAGATGAACTCGCTTAATACGAATTACTGATAATACGAACTGAATTCCGACCCTCATCAGAATATAAGTTCAAATAACGATAAAATATCTTTAAGTAAAATTCTTTAGGGAAAATTATATTGTTATACAGTCAAACCTCATTAAGATGAACTCGCTTAATACGAATTACTGATAATACGAACTGTATTCCGACCCTCATCAGAATATAAGTTCAAATAACGATAAAATATCTTTAAGTAAAATTCTTTAGTGAAAATTATATTGTTATACAGTCAAACCTCATTAAGATGAACTCGCTTAATACGAATTACTGATAATACGAACTGAATTCCGACCCCCATCAGAATATAAGTTCAAATAACGATAAAATATCTTTAAGTAAAATTCTTTAGGGAAAATTATATTGTTATACAGTCAAACCTCATTAAGATGAACTCGCTTAATACGAATTACTGATAATACGAACTGAATTCCGACCCTCATCAGAATATAAGTTCAAATAACGATAAAATATCTTTAAGTAAAATTCTTTAGGGAAAATTATATTGTTATACAGTCAAACCTCATTAAGATGAACTCGCTTAATACGAATTACTGATAATACGAACTGAATTCCGACCCCCATCAGAATATAAGTTCAAATAACGATAAAATATCTTTAAGTAAAATTCTTTAGGGAAAATTATATTGTTATACAGTCAAACCTCATTAAGATGAACTCGCTTAATACGAATTACTGATAATACGAACTGTATTCCGACCCTCATCAGAATATAAGTTCAAATAACGATAAAATATCTTTAAGTAAAATTCTTTAGTGAAAATTATATTGTTATACAGTCAAACCTCATTAAGATGAACTCGCTTAATACGAATTACTGATAATACAAACTGAATTCCGACCCCCATCAGAATATAAGTTCAAATAACGATAAAATATCTTTAAGTAAAATTCTTTAGGGAAAATTATATTGTTATACAGTCAAACCTCATTAAGATGAACTCGCTTAATACGAATTACTGATAATACGAACTGAATTCCGACCCCCATCAGAATATAAGTTCAAATAACGATAAAATATCTTTAAGTAAAATTCTTTAGGGAAAATTATATTGTTATACAGTCAAACCTCATTAAGATGAACTCGCTTAATACGAATTACTGATAATACGAACTGAATTCCGACCCTCATCAGAATATAAGTTCAAATAACGATAAAATATTTTTAAGTAAAATTCTTTAGGGAAAATTATATTGTTATACAGTCAAACCTCATTAAGATGAACTCGCTTAATACGAATTACTGATAATACGAACTGAATTCCGACCCCCATCAGAATATAAGTTCAAATAACGATAAAATATCTTTAAGTAAAATTCTTTAGGGAAAATTATATTGTTATACAGTCAAACCTCATTAAGATGAACTCGCTTAATACGAATTACTGATAATACGAACTGAATTCCGACCCTCATCAGAATATAAGTTCAAATAACGATAAAATATCTTTAAGTAAAATTCTTTAGGGAAAATTATATTGTTATACAGTCAAACCTCATTAAGATGAACTCGCTTAATACGAATTACTGATAATACGAACTGAATTCCGACCCTCATCAGAATATAAGTTCAAATAACGATAAAATATCTTTAAGTAAAATTCTTTAGGGAAAATTATATTGTTATACAGCCAAACCTCATTAAGATGAACTCGCTTAATACGAATTACTGATAATACGAACTGAATTCCGACCCCCATCAGAATATAAGTTCAAATAACGATAAAATATCTTTAAGTAAAATTCTTTAGGGAAAATTATATTGTTATACAGTCAAACCTCATTAAGATGAACTCGCTTAATACGAATTACTGATAATACGAACTGTATTCCGACCCTCATCAGAATATAAGTTCAAATAACGATAAAATATCTTTAAGTAAAATTCTTTAGGGAAAATTATATTGTTATACAGTCAAACCTCATTAAGATGAACTCGCTTAATACGAATTACTGATAATACGAACTGAATTCCGACCCTCATCAGAATATAAGTTCAAATAACGATAAAATATCTTTAAGTAAAATTCTTTAGGGAAAATTATATTGTTATACAGTCAAACCTCATTAAGATGAACTCGCTTAATACGAATTACTGATAATACGAACTGAATTCCGACCCTCATCAGAATATAAGTTCAAATAACGATAAAATATCTTTAAGTAAAATTCTTTAGGGAAAATTATATTGTTATACAGTCAAACCTCATTAAGATGAACTCGCTTAATACGAATTACTGATAATACGAACTGAATTCCGACCCCCATCAGAATATAAGTTCAAATAACGATAAAATATCTTTAAGTAAAATTCTTTAGGGAAAATTATATTGTTATACAGTCAAACCTCATTAAGATGAACTCGCTTAATACGAATTACTGATAATACGAACTGAATTCCGACCCTCATCAGAATATAAGTTCAAATAACGATAAAATATCTTTAAGTAAAATTCTTTAGGGAAAATTATATTGTTATACAGTCAAACCTCATTAAGATGAACTCGCTTAATACGAATTACTGATAATACGAACTGAATCCCGACCCTCATCAGAATATAAGTTCAAATAACGATAAAATATCTTTAAGTAAAATTCTTTAGGGAAAATTATATTGTTATACAGTCAAACCTCATTAAGATGAACTCGCTTAATACGAATTACTGATAATACGAACTGAATTCCGACCCCCATCAGAATATAAGTTCAAATAACGATAAAATATCCTTAAGTAAAATTCTTTAGGGAAAATTATATTGTTATACAGTCAAACCTCATTAAGATGAACTCGCTTAATACGAATTACTGATAATACGAACTGAATTCCGACCCTCATCAGAATATAAGTTCAAATAACGATAAAATATCTTTAAGTAAAATTCTTTAGGGAAAATTATATTGTTATACAGTCAAACCTCATTAAGATGAACTCGCTTAATACGAATTACTGATAATACGAACTGAATTCCGACCCTCATCAGAATATAAGTTCAAATAACGATAAAATATCTTCAAGTAAAATTCTTTAGGGAAAATTATATTGTTATACAGTCAAACCTCATTAAGATGAACTCGCTTAATTCGAATTACTGATAATACGAACTGAATTCCGACCCCCATCAGAATATAAGTTCAAATAACGATAAAATATCTTTAAGTAAAATTCTTTAGGGAAAATTATATTGTTATACAGTCAAACCTCATTAAGATGAACTCGCTTAATACGAATTACTGATAATACGAACTGAATTCCGACCCTCATCAGAATATAAGTTCAAATAACGATAAAATATCTTTAAGTAAAATTCTTTAGGGAAAATTATATTGTTATACAGTCAAACCTCATTAAGATGAACTCGCTTAATACGAATTACTGATAATACGAACTGAATTCCGACCCTCATCAGAATATAAGTTCAAATAACGATAAAATATCTTTAAGTAAAATTCTTTAGGGAAAATTATATTGTTATACAGTCAAACCTCATTAAGATGAACTCGCTTAATACGAATTACTGATAATACGAACTGAATTCCGACCCCCATCAGAATATAAGTTCAAATAACGATAAAATATCTTTAAGTAAAATTCTTTAGGGAAAATTATATTGTTATACAGTCAAACCTCATTAAGATGAACTCGCTTAATTCGAATTACTGATAATACGAACTGAATTCCTACTCCCATCAGAATATAAGTTCAAATAACGATAAAATATCTTTAAGTAAAATTCTTTAGGGAAAATTATATTGTTATACAGTCAAACCTCCTTAAGATGAACTCGCTTAATTCGAATTACTGATAATACGAACTGAATTCCGACCCTCATCAGAATATAAGTTCAAATAACGATAAAATATCTTTAAGTAAAATTCTTTAGGGAAAATTATATTGTTATACAGTCAAACCTCATTAAGATGAACTCGCTTAATTCGAATTACTGATAATACGAACTGAATTCCGACCCCCATCAGAATATAAGTTCAAATAACGATAAAATATCTTTAAAAGGAATTCGAGTAACACTTATCGCAAGTTAAGATGAACAAAATTTCGAAACTTAAGGGCAAACAGATTCTTTTCAATCGAATTTGTGGAAGAGTGAAGAAGAAATAATAAATGAAGATTCCGAAGACGAAAGAATAATTGTGCCTTCAAAAGAAGCTACTGCTAGCTTAGAAATTGTTCACCGTTTTTTGTTAGGCAGTGAAAATTCATCTGCCCAATTAAACAACGTTGACCGCATCAAAGATTTTTTAAAGAATGTCACGAAAAAACCACAAAAATCAATAACAGAACTATTTCAAGACAAAATTTGAGTAATCAGGAAACATCTGAGTAATCAAGAATTATCTGTGTAATTAATAATTATCTGTATAATCAAAAATCATCCGTATAATCTTTGTGATGAGGAATACCATTTATCTGTGAACCAAGAATTGTACAGTAAATGATGTAAAGGCATTAATATTTTATTTCATGGTTGAAAAAATGTTTTTTTTTCTGAATTCGGATAACACGAACTACGGATAATACGAATTATTTTTACGGTCCCGTGAATTCGTCTTAACGAGATTTGGCAGTATTTATTATGGGCTCACAAAAATGATTATTTTGTGAATGTATTTTTTAATTATGCATGAGCAAACTGTAACCATGATATGGGATGCGATAAAAAAATTAATTTGGAATTTAGAAGAAATCGAGATGGAGTTTAGAGAGTTTATCGTTGTTCTTTGTAATTTTGTATTGTCTTTAGTTTTTTTTAATAAATGTTTAATTTTTTAATAAGCGATCGTCTCCATGTATGCGACCAAAAGGCTTATCTACAATTACTTATTGCAATCGAACTGATATTCTGATAATTCAAAAAGTGAATCGAGTGACTGCATCTCCAATGTAGATTAGACTCGGATCACCACTATACGTCCCAACATAACGTTTCAAATTTTTAAAGCATTTATATATAGATGTACAGCATAAGAAAAAAAAATCGAACCACTCCTCTTTGTTCGCGCAACATTCATAATAAAGGAAACTCAAAGGTACCATTAATCACTGCAAAATTTAAATTTTCCAGCAATAAATTTGTCATATTCAAATTGTGATAAATTTAATATTCGCTACTTTTAGCCATTTTTGCAGCAAAAAACTACTATCAGAAAGGGGAGAAAATGTTGCTTTATTTCTTAAGGACTGAATCCATTGCCATGGAAATATTTAAATGTTGCAAGTCATAATTTTTTCGAATATTGATTTCGTAATAATGCACACATCTTATAAAAGAAAAATTATGCATGCTGCGTTTGGGTTCTTTGAGTGTAACATAATAAACAAATGCAGTGATATAGGAAGATTGTTTCGTATGATACGAATAAATCTGGGAAATTAATTGAATATTTAGTGTTCTAAATTCCTTATACTCAGAATACAGACAAGGCTAAACCAAATGACTTGCAATTTTGATTTAAATTCAAAATATGGCGTCAAAATTGGATGTTGTCAATGGAAATTATTAAGATTTTATAACAAAAGTAGAATTTTTTATATAATTGTTTACTTGCATTGAAAGTATTTTGAAGACAAATTTTTAAAACATTTCGGCAGTAAGCGGAATCAAATGCAAGTTTTGTCACATAAAGCGATGTTCCGTGTACATGTTTTATCATAAAAAACAAAATAAATGGCAAGATATTAATAACGTGTATATTAACAACAGGCACAAAGCAGTAATAAACCATTTTATCTATATATGTATTGAATGAACAGTTGTATCTTTATATGGATGTGTAATATATGTCTTTGTATATATTTGTCTCTTTACACTTAAAATATTGCAATAATAGAATAATTTCATGTGCTGTACATTTCCATTGTATGTAACACGATACAATAGTAAGTGAAAACATATGAGTTATAATGAATAAAATTTTTGTAAAAAATTATAAGGACAAAATGTTAGTTTTTGTTTTGTTACTGAAAAAGACAACTCAAATATAGATGGAGGAAAAGTGAAAAATTAAAGGTGAACTATAAATAATTTTTAGTATTTCAATATACACTGGTGTTCAAAACTATGAGAATTTGCGTCGAATTTCTCGAAAAGTACTGAACGAACGGTGAAACTAATGCTTCCAAACAAAGGTGCAAATCTTTTGTAATCTTGATTACAAAAGATTTTGAGACAGACCATTTGTTGATTACAAAAGATAAGTCAGCTGCACTTGCGTGTGGGCGGTGCATTTAGAGGAACAGGCTTTCTAAGCACAAGTGACAATTTCCGCGCTTCGTTCGCTCGCACGCCTAGGCGAATTTCGTGGTAATTTTTTACATTTGGTGAAATTCAAAAACAAACAGTTAAAATGAGTAACTACCGACGTTTGGATGATGAAATGAGGTGGCGAATCGTCGGGAGACTGGAAGCAAGGCAGTCTCGAGTGCAGATTTCTAGAGACTTGAATGTAACGCCCAGCGTCGTGTCCAACTTATGGAAACAGTTTAAGGACACCGGATCCGTAGAGAGAAAGCCTGGGTAAGGTTGTTCAAGAGCCACGACGGCCAATGAAGATCGATATTTATTCACTACAGCGAGGCGAGGTTTAACAATGAGTGCAACAGCTTCTCAGCTCTCTCGGGACCTTCATGCGGCCACAGGAAGCCGAGTTTCAAGGGTTACTGTTTCCAGAAGGCTACACGAGAGAGATCTGTTTGCAAGACCTGCTGTTTGCGTCCCGCTCACTTCTGCGCACAGAAGAGCCCGTTTTGCATGGTGCAGAGAACATTGACTTTGAACCAGAAAACAGTGGGGGGCCGTTCTATTCACTGATGAGTCCTGGTTCAGCCTAACCACTGATTATCGACGTACGCTCATCTGGAGAGAACCAGGGACCCGCTACCTGTCCTCCAACATCTGGGAAAGAGACCACTATGGCAGCGGAGGTTTGATGGTCTGGGCAGGCATCAGGTTGGATCCATGTCTTTGACAGAGGCTCTGTGACTGCTGTAAGGTAAAGGCCCTATGTTCGCCTTTTCAGGGGTGCAGTTGGCCCTGATTTCATTTTTATGAATGACAACGCTCGTCCACATGCTCATGTGAGTCGACGAACACCTGGAAAGTGAGGATATTCACGGATGGATTGACCAGTCAGATCTCCAGACCTAAACCCTATACAGCATATCTGAGACGCTCTTGGAAGGGCAATTGCAACTCGCCTACCGCTTCCCAGAACCATCCAGGACCAGAAAACAGCGTTGCTGGAGGAGTGGGACCCACTTCCACAGGGACTCATAAGTATTTCCAGTATGAATTCATGTTGTGACAGCTGTATAACCGTAAGAGGACCTGCTAAGACCCAATTAAACCATGTTTTGTGTCGATATTGTAAACTCTATTCCTCTAGACCTTCCTGCGCTGATGAGTCTTGCGCTCGATCATGCGTGTGTGCCATAACTGTTGCATGGTTCATTTTTTCTATTATTTCTACCTATGTACATAACCAATTTCATTAAAATATGTCCAGTAGTTCTGGAGATAATATCCCAAAACTTAAAATTCTCTTAATTTTGAGCACCAGTGTGGTAATAAAAGTATCAAATTAATAAAAACTAATATTGTAACCTTATAAAAATACGTAATACTAAATAAATAACTTTTAGTACCAGAAAATTGAAGGAATGAACAATATTAAAAATGTTCAATAGATAATAATGGTAATAAAACAAAGAGAAATTTAGGAATTTAAATTTAAGTACCAAGAAAATTTCGAAAAAAATGAAGCGTTGGTGGATCAGGGAGGCGCCTGATCCAGTCAACACAATATGGTGTTTTCTGAGTGTGGGCGGTAGTTCGCCAAAAGTAGCCCTGCACACCCCTCCAAAGACCAAAAATAGAAAGGTAAAACTAGAAAAGCAAAACTAGAAAAGAAAATCAGAAAAGCAAAACTGGCAAAAGGTCAAATAGGTAGAGAAGTCCAGGCAACACGGAACAACCAAGGACACCGCCAAAGCCAAGCACAACACAATTAATGTTTAGTATTTTTTTACGATATATATATAATAAACAATCAATCAAACAATTAGAGTTGTACTGATTTTTGGGTGCAAAATCGTTTGGATTTGCTTCGACCAGGGAGAGGAATAAAAGGAATCAGCCAAATCCATTTCGGATTCAACCCCATTCCACAGAAAATCAAGTCTGGATGCGAATGTTTGGAACCGGACCCAAAATCCACAACTTCTAGTCTCGAACATCCTGAGAAAAGCAATTGATTTAAGGTGTATGTATACACTAGAAATCACGAAAATTGACCAGAATATCTCGATACTTTTTTTATTAATTCAAAATATTTCCTAACTCCTTGGCTTTCAAACGATACCAAGCTCTTGTAACTATTCGAAATAATTTCCTAGCTACAAGGATTTTCGTTAGGAACTCTCACCATGTACAAACATGTTTCCAAAACTTTAAACTTGATTTCTGAAGAACTGTGTTTTTGCAATACGATGTTTTGTTGAAACAGTGATAACACTCTACAATGAATTGCTCTATTGTAATTATTTTTGTATCATTATAATTTACTATATAATACAGTGGATGTTTTGACGTTAAGTTAAAGTTACTGGTTAAGAAAATGATATTTTAGTTGATTTTTAAAGATCAAAGTTCTTTAAAAATCTTGATATTTTAGATTTCCTAGGAACTTGATTGAGAGTCAAAACATGAAGAATAATATTAGGAATAATTTCCAATAGGAATTGCCTTTCTGAACAAATTAGAATTTGAGGTATCACTGTTCAAAAATCATGCTAATTAGCTAATTATTGATTAGATTAATCTGAATTTTTCAAACTGAAATGAGTTTAGGTAGAAACCAATGACCTATTGTAAAAAATTAGATTTTTAAAGTCAGAATTTAAAAATATATATTCTAGTGTATACGGTAGACCTTAAATTTCAAAATTAAAAGACACAAGTCTCAGAGTGAATGAGATCCAATTTAAACCGATTAACGTAATGATGGATTAGCAGGAATCAAAGCACCTGAGGCATTTCCTTTAAAACTACCGATTGCAGGAATGAAGATGTGGTGAAAGCTCTAATCAGTCGGGCCGCGGTGGCCCGGTTGGAAGAGTAACGGACTAGCAGCCGAAGGGTTGCGAGTTCGAATCCAGCCAAACACCGTCGTGTACAAAGGGGGCTGGTGCACGTTAAATCTGTCGTGGCCTCAAATGTCCTCACGTTGGCGTGGTGTGGAAGTTTGGAGAGTGGGGTGCCAGCTCAGGTGTTGCCTCGTCATCTGACCGTGGTTCAAAATTACGTGGTGTTGTCCTCGGATCTTTCCCTCTGGGATTGATCCCGGACCGTCACCAATAGCCCGTTGTGTTGCTCCAGTGTGACGTTAATTGAAAAAAAAAAATCTAATCAGTCAAGAGAAGTTCACATCCGCACTGACGAAATACCTCTGAAATTAAATCGATGAGGTCGTCAAATGATTGCGAGGTACACTCAGGTATTTCCAATTAGTAGAGTCTGCCACATATCTACAAAAAGATGAGAAATTGTTTGTTATATATTAATGGAATTGAATGCCTGTTTACAAACCTTGCATCCAATGGTCCGGCTCTGACGAGTTGGCATTTGAATCACGTGGTTTTGAACGAGTCGTTTTGTTATAGTAGAGTGCAGGTTAAACGTAAGCAATGCTTCCCACAATTTGGTGTCTTTGCTCCGAGTTTATCGTTCTCTGCTGGAAGCCAACAGTGATTACGAGTTTTAGAATCGAAGAATCCTCGATTGCAATTGCCGTACATGGTTTTGCGTAGGGCAGTACTTTTCCCTGGCGAGCTAAGTATCTTTTTAGAAATGATCTTCCCCAAAGTCAATTGCCTTTTAATTAGGTCCGCACATTAACATAAATGAGTTGAAATAAACGAGCAAAAGAATAATGCAAAATTTGGGTTACTATAAAATCATTCTAAAATATTATTTAAATTTCAATACGTGGAGGTCAATATCCATCTATCAGTTTCAAAAGAAATCTATTTCTCTCTTCTGCGTCAGTAAAAACTTTCCTTGTCTATTGTATGACCATTTGCTTCATGGAACAAAACATTACTTTGCTAGATCTGCCCTTGTGCCATAAAAAAATTCATTTAAATTTCCAGTTTAACGTTGAAGAAAATTGCTAAACAATACTGCAATATAGAACTGTCTCGACGATTGATATTACAACTTTGTTATTCGTATACTATCCAATTACGTTTCACCACAAAAAACCCTTTCCTATAGAAGATATCCCGAACTGCGATTTGCGGTGAGGGGGATTTTCCCAAACTGAAACTCTCCTCAAGACACCGGTTCAAGGCAAATGGTTGAGGGCTCGAATTCCCAATAATTAACATCAAGGTCACCAGTTCGACCGAAATTGGGAAATTTCACCTGCTGCATCTACCTTTGTGTGGCCTCTTTATTTTCACCCAAACCACCAGCGCTGGATTCTCTCTTTCAGATTATGAAACACGGCCCGATTCGGGGAAAAATGGGCAGTCGTCTTACAAAACCGTGCTGACAAGAACGTCTGGAAACACGCGAGTCCGTGTGGGTTCGCGTTTCACTTTCACTCGAATACGTATCGCCCTCTTGCTCAATGTTCTACCAAGATCGTTTCCTGCTAGAGGTCGTTGAGAAGGAGGCACATTTCGGGAGATTCCGAAAGGTTATGTGGATGGTATTTCCATTTCCGAGCTCTTCCGCGTTATCTCGATGTAGTTTAATGCATTCGTACCCATGCTGAGCATTATGTGGAGGATGCAAATAGATCTATGGTTTAGTAACCCATATTGAAGATGCCATGAATCAGGATACGTCATAAGGACATAAGAGGATTGCTGGAACAGCAACGTTTCAGAACATTTTTTTACCCTCCAAGTGGTTTCGACGAGGTACCTTGTCCACAAAGATCTGACCAATTTTGCTCAGGACAAGATATCTCGTCATCACGATATTGCCTATTTTTTATGATGGCTAGACCAAGGTCTGATCAGTTTTGTTTTAATGACGAGATATCTCGTCCATCAAGATCTGGTCAGTTTTTCATGACTCGTTGAGATAACCACTAGAAGGGTTAAGAGATACCTTGAACATTGTATCTCTTAAAGAAATAAACATTGTACAGTATATCTATCAAAGAGAATACGCACTGTATAACATATCTCTTAAAGAAAATATACATTGTACAGTAAACCTATTAAAGAAAATATACACTGCACAATAAGTCTCTCAAAGAAAATATACATTGTACAGTGTATCTCTCAAAGAAAATATACATTGCACAATAAATCTCTCAAAGAAAATGTACACTGTACAATACACCTCTTAAAGAAAATATACATTATACACAATGTACCTCTAAAATGAGCGCAATATACATAGTGGGATGATTCTATAACTTAACCTCTAAGAGTATCGAAAGTTCCAAGTAGAGTTGATTTTATCCCACAGTACACTTAATGACTAAATAACCTCATCTTTCCAAAGAATCCATAGATTCTTTCAACCTTTAGGAAGATCCTATTAGTCCTTTCATAGAATGTAATTTTTCTTTGAATGATTTTATTGGTCCTTTCCTTGGGAGAGAATCCTTTGTAAAGATTGTATCGATCCGTTTTTCAAAACAGAGTCCTTTGTAAAGATTTTATTGCTCATTTCCTTAGACTATAATCCTTTTGCAGAGATTCTATTGGCCAAAAAGGACAAAATTGATTCGAAATCATGCAGGGAAGATTCCAGGTTGCAAAGTGGAATTATGTATGTGAACCCCTCAGACGGTTGATCAAATAGAAAACCCTTTCTTGACAATCTCAGTCATCAATAAACTGCGAATTGAGTTTTTGCAGCAAAAATGTAGCTCAAAATTATGCCTCAGGTTCAGCAAAAAACAAATTTCTTGAGTACTAAAGTAAGTATTGGAACGTAGATGTATTGCTTTGGTTTTTGGACAATATTGGTGAGTAATCAACTCTATGAGGATTTACACAGCCTTAAGGTTATAAACGGAAGACATCCTACAGGTAGCTAATGCATATAATACATGTATTGTGATAAAGGTTTGTCACTGAATGTGACATACCGGTTGTACACATTTCTTAAGAATTAATTTCAATTGTTAGAAAACTTTTTCAAAAGAAGTGCATTGTCAATCCGTAGAGTTCAGTGTAACTCTACTAAAATAGAAAACTATTATAATTATACTCAAACATATACGCTTATAATATAAGCATTGGGACATTGATGTGTACTCGTTGCATTTGGGTAAAGTTGATTTTTTCTGAAAGAGGAGTTATATGGTGAGACCTCGTACGGTTTCTAAAAAGTGTTTCGTAAACATACAAATTTTTTCGTTGCAAAACGGTTACTTGACTACCAATCCAGCAATGCAATTATGATAATCTAGAAAAGGTCATTGACACAAATATTGGTGAAGATATTGGTCCTCATTACGAAGAAGACATATTTCAAGAGATTAGGCAAGGACATGTAATTGGCATCTTCCGCGTTACTAATATATCGCATCACGGATGCAATGACGCCATGACTCACAAAATGAGTTTCTAGTTTTATGCGTAGACTGTAAATACATGCTTCTGCATGCTGCAAAACTACCACAATGGTAGATTCAAGTAAAAGGCAGTTGGCCAATAAATGGCAGTTATGACAGTTTTGTAGCAAGCTGAAGCACGTCTTTAAAATCGGAACAATATTGGGGGCATTTATGAAAAGTCGGGCGTTACCAAAATGCGTTACAACTGTATTGTCTTATGATTTCAGAACTAGAAGAAACACCCAGAAGATAAATATAGCGTCGTGTAGACGAGCGATGTCCGTACATCACATAACCGTCGGACCTAGTGTGCAACGTACTGAGTGCGGAGACGGGGTCCACATTTTGTCGAAATGCTAATGAGATTTGGGCCAGTGTAACTTTGGATTTCATGGAGTGAGGACTACGTAAGTGGTGTCATTCGAAAGCTACCGAACTACACTAGAATCACTACCTTTAATCAATAAAATTATCCTTCTATATTAATATCAGACTGCACTTTAATCGTTCAAACTGCAAATTAATTGTTGAATATTCACACTAAACAATCATTCAAACTTCCTATGTCTGCTTTATTTATTCCACAATCCAACATCAGGCACGAGTATTGAGGTCAAAACTGTTTGTGTCCACGACACAACTTACCATTTTTTTAGTTATAGTGGTGTGGCAGCCGGTTTGGCACATGAAGTTTAGTTCATTTATACACGTGCTGAGAGTTGTGTGGATGCAAATTTAGGCAAAGTTTAGGACACCACATTACAGATGCCATGATGAAGATGATCACTGATAAAAGGAAAGATTGGGAAGCAACTATTTTTACCACTTTCTTTAAGAATATTGTTATAGGTAGTTCTAATCTTAATTCTTAACTTGGAAACTTCATTAAGTATCTCATTCTTCTATACTTCCTAAACTGGGTTATTTTAAGGTTTGTTTACAGTGGTAGAAAGAATTATTGCATCCCCCTTTAAATTTTAATTTTACACTTATAATACGATTCATTAATTTATTTTTAGTTTCGTTATTCTAATGCAATGTCCACTGCCCACTTTGTATGTAGATTAGTTAAATAGAGTAGTTCTTTAAGTCTATTGTAATTACAAAGTTCTTGCAAAGGCATCTTGATATCACGAATAATTAGAAATGAAAATTAAATATTTGTTTAGAAATATTTTTGACTAGTTTTAGTGTAGAATGTGCTTCTGCGTGATTTGATAAATATCCACTAATACACTAAATACAATACCTTTTCTGGTTATTAAAGATATCAAAGCTCTTTGGCTACACCCCCAAAATGAGTTTAAAGATATACCTCAAAACTAACTCTAATGCTTTTATGAATCCGAAACTGTCGTAGGTAATTCTGAGAATACTTAGGAGAAAAATGTCTGCCATATTTAAAACTGGTGTGTGTGTCCACTTTAACTTCCATGTAGGCATGGAGATCATGGAGATCAAATGAACGAAGGTTGCTGTCAATGATGTCGATAATTAAAAGCCAGCCTATAGGTAAGATTTGACTTAGATATCACCAAACCTTCGCACATATTAACGTTTCTAAATAGAAGAACCATTACTCAAAAGATAATTTATTATCGTTTTTTTAGTCAAAACAAATAAATGTCAATGCTCAGAGAGGCATGTGCAGAAGAGATTGACAAGCATTTAATCAATGAGATCTAAATGGACATTGTTTCTTTATTTGGTCTTGTTATAATTTCTTCATTACTACAGAGATTAATTTACTGCCTTGAGTAATAACTTCGGCATTAGGAAAGTATATTTGGAAGTTGTTCAAAAATAAATAAAAAATTAAAACCCCAAAAATGAAAGTTTAAGCCTTTAAAGTGATTTTTTAGGGTTTTTTTAAGTCACGTGAATACACGTTGTAAATTGGTAAATGTGTATACAGAATAAATATCATGGATCAGGGTATAAATATTATGCACTTGAAAACTTACAAATTTGAAGAAATGGGCTGTTTTCTGTTATCGAAAATATTAACTGTTATTGATAAATGTTATCGCCAAATAATATTAAAAAAGAAACTTTTAAATAACTTTATATAAAAATAATAAATTAAATTAAAAGTAAAATTCTAATAATAAAAACTTGAATGGAAACATTTGAAATGACAAATTGTTTTAATGACTGAACTTTTTTTAATTGTCAAAATTCACCGTTAACGTCAAGTAACAAACATTTATTTAATAACAGTTGGTTGCTAGAAAGTTGTTTACTAAACGATTAAAATTAGCAGGTAATAATAACTGTTACGCAAGCTAGCAGTAACCGTTGAGACTGGTGCCATAAAATAATAATATTATCTTAAATAAGTCTATGAGTCTTAAAATTAGAGAAAATATTTTTAAAATTTTATTTAAATTTTGGAATGGTCTACTTCTTTTATTGAAATTGAAATAAAAAAATTATGTATGAATATTATTGAATTGCTAAATATATAGATTTTTTATAAAATTATAGGAGGGAACGTAATGTTAAAAATTAAAATACATTTTAAATTTCAAATGAATTTCGATGGTTAAAATCATTTAGCTATCAAAATTACATAATCATATTTAATGCGCTTCATTTATAGCTGAGGATATTCATTAAGATTTAACATTGTTTCTATCAAACATTGTCATACTTAGTAACAATCATACGATTTGATTCATTAATGAACATGTCATTAAATAATCAAAACTTTTTATTTGGTAGGATAATAATATATATATATATATATATATATATATATAATTCATATAAAACTAATCTACTCGCGTAAGGCATCTGCACTTAAAGGTCTGTTGTGTGTATCTATTGATGATATTTAAGCACATTGAATGCCGTTGAAAATCCGAGCGGGGAATGACGGCTTACGCCAATGAAAATATGTTGTGGACTGACCTAAGCAGCGTCCTCTATACCTAAACACAGCATTTCAGGGCACACATTCTCTGATAAAAAATGCTCATTTTGGGCCCCTCGACCACCCTTTACAGTTTGACCAGATACTTTTCGAAACACCCTGTACATACCTGATTTTTGAAAACTTCCTGTTCAAACTTTACTGGGAGGTAGGGAACACTAAATTGAACCGGATGTATATCAGCAAGCGACCTCTTGGATTTTCTAGAGAGCGCTGTAGTGCAACGAGTTAGTTGGTCAGTTTGTACAACAATGCATGAGTCGACACTGCCAGGCATCCAATGTTAGGGTCACGAATTTGAGCATCTACTGTGAAACATGTACCAAACTGTAAAATTAAGGCTATAGCAACTTAACTAGTCAGCTACATAAAATCAAACCTCAGGACGAAACACAACATTTATTGACAGACAAGAAACGAAAACATGTATAATCTCCAAACGGACTACAGAACGACTATGCATTCGCCTTTTAACCGAACAGAAAACAAACGGGGCATGCGCAGAAGAGAGCACGAATAGGGGTCCTTGAACCCAACTGATAAACAGTCCCTAGCTCCGTTTGGGGAGGAGAGAAGAAAGACCCAGGGGTTCTGCTACACTCCCCCTAAACTTCTTAATACCATAGAGCAGAGATAAAGATAGAGAGCGCTTCCCCATTCCAGATGGTCGAAAAAGCTGTTCCAGAGTAACTTCACGTTTTAGCCCACGGTTAAACCAGATTTGGCTTCATATCACCATGTAATGTAAACAATCTTGGCGATACCTTCACCTTTTTGAACCAAATAAGCAGAAGAATAAACGAATTGTACTAATTTTGTTGCAAATACTGCCTTCGTGATTAAACAGATAATTTCGACTTGAAGTACTCGAGGTACCGATTTTGAATCATTATTTAATAAAAGTAATTTTTTAGCATACCAATTTTTGCTACTTTGCTGACTTAAAATGTTTAAAAAGTAACGAAAGATTTAAAAAAAACAGTGATGCAGAGTAAAAAATTGATTCTAAAGTTAATGATTTTAGATCTCTTTGTTTTGTGAATATTGAAAAGGTTTTGATTTTAAAACTTGTAAATCGTAGCCACCACCAGAAAGAAAACATAATTAGATTTCGAACCAGATTTTATTTTTCAAATATAATATTTTCACTGAATAAATTTTACGGGTTTTGGAACAAGCATTTTGTCAATATATATATACAGGGAGACCATTGATTTTTAAAAATGACTCAGATAAATAACTTAAAATGAACAAGAATATTGTATACACTAACAGAACAATTCCATGAAACATGGGACATCCAATCGAAAATATTTTCAGACATTTTATCTCGGGTTTTCTTTAGTTTTTCTAGACAGTTTAAAGTACAAAGAAGCAAAGAACGCAGATAAAAATTACAGAAGGAAATTATGACTAAAATATACTGTCTTAATATGAAAAAATACCAAAGAAAAACCAATGAAAATGCCACTAGCTGTACAGTAATAAAATTTAAATAAATGAATTACTGACATTGGAAAGAAAAAGTTAATAAATTGATGAAAAATATACTTGATTATACATTTAGTTTACATGAAATATACAAACGAATCAGTGACCTTTAAATAAAGTTAATTTATTATTTATGCTTCTTAATTTATTTTTTTTGGAGGTCTTCGTTGTAAACTTTAGCAATATGATGTAATCTTATTTTAAAATATTCATTCCTACATTTACTAAATCTACACATTTACTGCATAGTCTAATACTGTAAGTAGTAAAAATTAATTTTTGATTTCGATGGCGTAGGAAACATTTCTTGCAAGATGTGGGCCTTGCGAAAGTAATGCGACATCATTTTAAGCATGTTTTGCATTAATGTAACACAAATTTTAATTAGATTAGACGGCTAATTCAAATTAAACAAATACTCGTACTTTAAACAATCATTCAAGCAAAACTAATGAAATTTCTAAAAAGGTATCCATCAGCTCTTATTCTAAAAAGTGGATGCAATCGAATGAGACCATCTGCGTTACTTCAAAAATAAAAAATTCCTTAAAAAATAATTGTTTTTAAGTTTTTAAATTTAACGCAAAAGTACATGTGTATTGCTTCCAATTAAAAGAAACAATCTCTGCAAATCAAAAGTCAAATAAACAGCTATCCGGAGCTATCACTCACTTGTAATCTATTAACAATATTAATCTGTCATACGAGAAACTACCAACAATTTTCTAAACACACGCGATATTTGATTACTCTAGCGGAAGGCGCCAAGATTCGCCAACCTGCATTTTTGCGTTTAACCGTAAAACATTCGATTTTTTCGCAAAATGCATAATTTTAATGACTCCAAAATATTTTCTATCAGGTTACAGATATTCAAATTGTTCTCACGACATCAAATAATGAAAAAAAAAGTGTTCACAATAACGAATAAACATTGATTTTACTATGATGTGATGCAACGCTACTCTTTTAAAAATGCTTTAAATACTAGGGGATCTGCGACACAGTATAATGTAAGGTCCATCTCTGCGAGGCATGAATTTCGAAGTTCTTTTCCTATTAGCTTTACTGACGAGATACGACTGTACCCAAACGAGGTCTCCAGGCGTGTATATTGGACCAGAGCGCCGTGATTTATCTGCATATTCTTTCCTACGATCTTAGGCTACACCCATTTTCTCTTTTACTTGCATGATTTTTACAAATTTCTTCAGATATGGTGTGATTTCAGGTATGAAATTATCGTTATTAATAATAGCTCGTAGGTCTTTGTTCACATCGTCAGGTGTACGCAATTCTCGGGCAAAAGTTAAATAAGCTGCTATATATGTCCAGTAGTGTCACATTTCGCTGTATTCATAGCGAATTTAATTGACGGCAATCTTTCTACCCACGAAGTATGGTCATTTCCAACCAAGATTGCTAAACGAGGCTTTAAGTCACGATTTTTACGCTCCACGGGGTTGGATTGGGGATGGTACACTGGAGTGAGTTTTTGTTCAATATTTAGAACATGACAAAGCTGTTGCATGAGACTGCTTATGAACTGTGTCCCATTGTCACTAATCAATCGGCGGGGAAGCCCATATTTAAGGAATACTTCGTTCAGGAATGTAATAGCACATTCCTTTGCGGTTGCTTGTTTTAACGGGAATAGTTCTACCCATTTGGTTGTATAATCTTCAACCAATAAACACCCATCGCATTCCATTTGAACTTTCTGGTAATGGGCCAAACAAATCTACAGCCAATGTTTCAAAACGCTGTGACGGAACAGGAGTTTGAATCAATCCTGCAGGCTTTTGATTGGAAGCTTTATATCTAGAACATTCTGAACAATTCTTCATATAGTCCGTTATATATTTCTTCATTCCAGTCCAGAAATAACGAGAAGAAATTCGTGAAAAAGTTCCCTCGGCTCCGTAATGAGCTGCAGTAGGAGCATCATGGTGTTCCTTTAGAATTTTCGCACGCTCATGAGAGGGGACTACTAGTTGTGCTTCCTCGGAATCACTATCTGGTGAGTATCTGTATAGCACTCCTTGGTTAAGGAAACATTCTCGACTTGTCCATCTAGCAAAATCAGTACTTTCACATGACGCATCTTCAAAACAATCAATTATTTTTCGTAGGTCATCATCTTTCAATTGTTCACTTCGCAAATCACTAGATTGTCTAGCAGGAAGATCAATAATCACTGCACAGATTTCACAAGTGTTTTCGTCTTCATGATCACAAGAAGGGCGAGACAGCATGTCTGCAATTATGTTACATTTTCCAGGGATATAGTCTATTTTCACGTTGTATGTTTGAAGTTGAAGTGCCCATCGAGCTAATCTACCTGAAGGTGATTTTAAGCTCAGTAACCATTTTAGCGGTTGGTGGTCAGAAGCAACAGTCACGTTCGAAACTTCGACGTATCCACGAAATTTGTTTAACGCCCATATCACTGCCAAAGCTTCACACTCAGTGGTGGAGTAATTACGCTCCGCAGCAGACAGCAAGCGACTGGCATACTCAATGGGGTATTCATCAAATCCTCCTCCTTGTAAGAGTACTGCACCGATAGCATAAGCACTGGCATCGGTTCTGATGATGAAGGGCTGGTCTTCATTCACTTGTTTTAATATAGGATCAGTGATCAAACGACTCTTGAGATCTTCGAATGCACTTTGTTCCTCTTTCTCCCACTTCCACTGAACATTCTTTTTTGTCAGGTTAGTTAAAAGACGAGAAATAGCAGAAAATTCTGGGATGAATTTTCTGTACAAAGAACATCTCTGCAAGAATGACTTTAGCTGTTTTGCAGTCCTTAGGATAGCCATTTTCACGATAGCATCCACCTTTCTAGGGTCTACGGTAATACCAGAACTCGTAATCCAATGATCCAAGTATTTCACTTTTGAGCAGGCGAAGTTGTACTTGTCACGATTTGCACGAAGATTAAATAATGAAAGTCTTTCAAATACTACTTTAAGATCATTAAGATGATCTTCAAATGTTGAAGACAATACTACGATGTCATCTAAGTAAACTAGAGTCTTTACTTCAGGCATTCCGCTCCTAAATCTATCCACAAGTCTCTGGAAAGTCGCGGGAGCATTCCGCAATCCAAACGGCATGCGAATGAAGCGAAAGGTTCCTCTATGAGTCACAAAGGCAGTTTTGTCTTTATCTGGAGGATAAACATTCACCTGGTAATATCCCGAACTCAAGTCTATGGTAGACATATAGGAGGTAGATTTGGCATCGTGGAGTAGACCTTCTATTCTAGGAAGAGGATAACTGTCAGCTTTTGTAATCGAATTTAATTGTCTATAATCAATGCACAAACGAATATCACCATTCGGTTTCGGAACTAAGAGTACGGTGGCAGCAAAAGGAGACTCACATTCCTCAATAATTCCAGCCTCCAATAGTTTATCTAATTCTTTACTTAAGATTTCTTTCCTTGCTGGAGATATGCGATAAGGAGGAACGACAACAGGAGCATTATTCTCGGTATTTATTCGATGTTCAATATAAGGAGTAGGTCCTCCCCTTGGATGAAAAACGTCCTCATAGTCTTGTAATAGAGAATTAAACTTCTCACGATGGTCATTGTTTAATTCAAGTTCTTCGTTTTCACGCAATGACAAGAAATTTACTTTTATGTCATTGTTTCCACTTATATTTGTCTCTGCTACTTTCGATTTTGATATTTCCTTTTCAACAAAACGATATTTATTATTAGGATTATCTTCATAAAACCAATTTTTGTTTTTTATATCCAATACTATCCCAGCAGTTTGTAAAAAGTCCATACCTAAAAGAGTTCGATTTCCTTTGGATTTTGGTAAAACAACCAAATTCAATTGGAACGTCTTCCCTTGAACGCTAATTTGCACATCTGTGGTTGAGATTTAACGCTGGATTTAGATCCATCAGCTAGTACCATTTTAAGATTTGTTGTTTGAAACACAGTCCCTTGTTTCTTCAATTTGTGATATAAAATCTCACCTGCAATCGATCTGCTGGCACCGGTATCCACACACGTCGTTCCATTTAACCAAATGATTGTAGCATCTAGAGTTGCTAGCATTCCATCACACACCAAATTGGAAAATATCTGAGCAGCATTGAATGTTTCTGGTTCCGATTTTGCTTGAATGCACTTTGGACATCGGGATCTGATGAAACCAGGAGTTCTACATCCATAACACTTAAGAGGAGGTCTAGGATCTTCATAAAAACTTGTTCTTTCTCTGTCAGTTTTGTTTTCGCTTCGCTTGAAAATTTGTGGTTTTCCAGGAAATTTCTTTCTTCCGGAATCCGAGGGCATTTCTTTTGTGGTATGTTTCCTTACAGCATCATAATTATCTAATTTGTCAGCTAGTTCCGCAGCTGATGTGATGTTTCCCCACTCGTCCAAAAAGTGGTCTTTGCATTCAATAGGTGTTTTCTTTATCTGATCTGCAACCATCAAATCTTTCAGCTGTTCAAAGTTTTCGATGTTGAGACCCGAAATCCATTCCTCAAAGAAGTTGTTGAGTTCAAAACAGAAATCTTTCCAAGTTTTGTCTGGGGATTTTTGATGCTTGCAAAATAGTTGCCTGAATCTTTCTGGGGTTAATTTGAATCTTCGTAACAACAGTGATTTAATGTAATCGTAATTTCCAGATTCTTTTTCAGGTTCTCTTGCGATTAAACTAGCAATTTCGGATGGTAACACTCCAATTAACTGAGTGACTCAAATGTCCTTGGAAATATTCAAAAATGTTACAAGGCTGATTAAAATGTTGTCCACAAACTTGCTATCTTTTATTTCTGTCCCTCAGTGTATCGTCTAGTACAACTGGGTGGCATGTAGTTGTAGGTAGTTGAATTGACATCGCACTGGAGCAACACACGGGTCGATGGTCCGAGATCAATTCCGAAGGGAAAGATCCGAGGACAACACCTCGTCATTTTGACGTTGATGACCTGAGCTGGCAACCGACTCAACAAACTTCCACTCCACGCCAAAGTGAGGACATTTGAGGCTACGGCAGATTTAATGCGTGCCAGCCCCTTCGTACACAACTGGGTGGCACTCGCGTATATACAGCCCTATGTGAATAGGTTTAAATTTGAGTTCCCTACTTTCCCTTAAAGTTTGCAAAAAGTTTTGAAACACCTTGTATTAAATTAAGATGGAAACAAAACCTGTCTTATTAGATCGACACAATAAATTT
This sequence comes from Meta bourneti, assembly GCA_933210815.1. Lineage (NCBI taxonomy): Eukaryota > Metazoa > Arthropoda > Arachnida > Araneae > Tetragnathidae > Meta > Meta bourneti. The sequence goes on from OW119924.1 coordinate 12,354,688, forward strand.
AGTCTTTATTTAATTAAGATAAAATATATAGCCTTAATCGAATTAAAACAGTCTTAATTCAATTAAGGCAAAATTTATATTGTCTTAATTTTATTATCAGTTTACTTTGCACGACTATCTATATACTATATAGATGTTGTGCCACGAAAACTGTGTACAAGTTAAAACTTCAAGTACTGTTTTCAACAGTAAAACTGTGAATGATTTTCTCACTATTGTTTTCGAATTCTTCAGAAAAAAGCTACCTACATACGTAATTGAGTTTTTACAGAAAAGCTATACGTGACTTTTATACTGATATGCAAAATTGTTATGATTGATTCGTTTCATGCAAGTTAGGTAGGAAATGTATTAACATGAGAAAGAGAAACTAGTATTTGCGCATGCGCGTAATCAATCACTCAGAATGAAAGAGGGAGTTCAATTCTTGGCATCAATTTTTTTCATTGAATGAAATTGCTAACTCAAGGTGAAGTTTGACGTTCGTAGTAAAAAAACATAGGAAGAATGAATTTTCTGTTGTCAAAATGAGCAATTAAGTTTTATATGAATAGGTTTTGTTCGGTTTTAAATTTTTTAAATTTATGTCACTCAGAATGTGGTAACATTGTTTGTAGTTTATCATCAGATTCAAAAAGAGGTATTCGATCTGAATGTATAAATGCAAATTAATACAGGTTACTTTGGCTCCTGAGCTTTAAAATGTAAATTCTTTTCGTATCCTAAAACCTTCACGTTTTGTTTTTATTTATTTAATTAATTGAATTATAATTCAATAAGAGTTACATTACTCAATTTTCTTTTAACGTTATTACGTCTTTAAAATAGGAACTGTATTGGGGGCACGCATGAAAAATCAAACGTTTCAAAAAAGCGTTACAACTGTTTTTTGTTATGATTTCAGAACTAGGAAAAACATAAAGATAAATATAGCGTTGTGTAGACAAAGGATATCCGTACCTGACATGACATTCAGATAGAGTGCGTAAGTGCACTGCTGCGAGGGGGTTCGGAAAATGTCCAAATTCTACGGTGTTGGGCTAGCTTTGGACCTGTGTTACTTTCGGCTGCGTAGAGCGAAGACTGCGACGACGAACTACGCTACAACTACAGGCCTTTTATCAATACAATTATCCTGATGACGAGGTATCTCGTCATTAATTAGTCAGATCTTGATGGACGAAATATCTCCTCGAAACCATTTGGATGGTTCCCTAATAACCTTTACCCTTTATTTAATGAAAAGACTCGTTCAAAACCATTACGTTAAATGTATTCCCTAATTTAATGACTCGTTTCAAAACCACGTGAATCAAATGCTTACTTGTCAGAGCCTGATTATAGCATTTTCAGTAAAGACTCAAAATGTTAAATTTTAAACTAAGTAGTATTTTTTAAGTCGTTTGACTGCTTTGAGCACTTTCAGTAACTTTACGGAAAGCAGAACAAAAACCTTCCAGATCACCCATTCCTTTTCATCTTTCGATCATTACCGAGTAAAGGAAATGTTTCGTTTTCTTTTCATTTTTCTCTGTTATTAATTTTAAATATATTTCATTGGACCTCAACACTAATGACGAACTCTTTGAATCAGGTGGTTGGAAGGACGTTGCTACATTGTTTCATCCCGTGCTTAGGTACTTGAGATGTGCCTTTTATCCACATTCATTCTTTGCTCAGAGAAAGGATACTGAATTACTGATTACTCTTTGAATGTAAAACGCTACATGAAGCTTGTTTGGGATTTGGAGTCTTTTGAAACTGCTTAGTTAAACCTCCAAGTGTTTCGACGAGATATCTCGTCCAAGATCTGGTCAATTTTTCTAAGGACGAAATTCAACGTCCAAGATCTGGTCAATTTTGCCTAGGACGAGACATCTCGTCATGGATCTAGTTAATTTTGCTCAGGACAAGATATCTTGTTCAAGATCTAGTGGTCAATTTTGCGCTATATGGTACTATACAACTGTACAACATATGGATAACTACACTGCTGGCCACCGTAAATGCAACACCCTGAAGGAAGCATGCAAATAATATGAAATTTACAACATGCATTAGTGGAGGTGAGATATGCAAATGATTAGAATTTCAGCGCAGACGCACATCACGCGCGCCTGTGGCGCCACTTCAAAGCGCTATTTAAGGCTTGGAGATTTCGACGATTTCAAGTACGGCAATTGTGTTTTTCTTGTGGTTTTTTCAAAAAAACGATCAATTATGCCTCGTAGAAGACAGCGATCATCTTTTGATCAAGTATCCGAGTTCGACAGAGGAAGGATAGTGGCCTACCGAGATTGTGGATTATCTTTCAGGGAAATCGGTAGTCGTGTTGGACGAAACCAAACAACTGTAATGGGGATATGTGATCGTTGGATGCAGGAGGGTACGACGGACCGACGTGTTCGATCGCATCCACCTCAGTGCACCACTTCACGTGATGACAGGCATATTGTGCGTATGGCAGTGACGGATCGCTCAGCCACATCACGAACCATAGCACAGCACATTCAGTCTGTACCGCATCATCCAGTGTCTGCGCGTACCATTCGACGCCGTTTACAGCAGAGTGGTCTGTCCGCAAGACGTCCATTGCTTCGTCTACCCTTGACGCAGAACCACAGACGTTTCCGCCGCCAATGGTGCGATGAAAGAAGGATGTGGACGGCAGAATGGAATGAAATTGTCTTTACTGACGAGTCACGCTTCTGTCTGCAACACCACGATGGTCGAATTCGAGTCTGGAGACACCGTGGAGAGAGGATGCTGAACAGCTGCGTTATGCACCGCCACACTGGTCCTGCACCGGGTATTATGGTATGGGGCGGTATTGGATATCACTCTCGCACTCCTCTAGTACGCATTGCCGGTACTTTAAACAGCCAGCGCTACATCTCCGAGGTGTTGGAGCCAGTTGTCCTTCCTTACCTTCAGGGCTTGCCCACAGCCATATTTCAACAGGATAATGCGCGACCACACGTGGCACGCATTGTCCAAGGGTTCTTCGTCAATCGCCAGATTGAATTGCTTCCCTGGCCAGCTCGCTCTCCGGATCTTTCGCCGATAGAAAACATGTGGTCCATGGTTGCTCAACGATTGACCCAGAATACATCCCCAGCTGACACACCAGATCAACTTTGGCAACGTGTGGAAGCTGCTTGGTCTGCTGTACCCCAAGAACACATTCAAAGTCTCTTTGAATCAATGCCGAGGCGTGTGGCAGCGGTGATCTCCAACAATGGCGGCTACTCTGACTACTGATTTTGGCAGGAACCACACTTCACAGAAGTCTATAAATTTAATCATTTGATACTTGGTCAACATGTTATCTACAAAATAAATTTTGTTGTGATATCTCTTGTCTTTCTTGGTGTTGCAATTTGGGTGGCCAGCAGTGTATATGCAACAACTGTATAATCCGTCCAAAAAAACTCCCGCTTATGCATTGTTTTACAAAGCGAAAAGCTTATTTTGGAAAAACGTCGATATTTTCAAAAGTAGAAGCGTTACACACAAGTCAAAATACTACTTCTGCAATTTTCGTTTCTTCTCAATTTTCCCTTGGCGACGCAATAGGCTGGTTGGACAGTAGCGAATTAGCAACCGGAGGGTTGCTAGTTCGAAACACGATCCAACTAAAAGACCGTCATGTACATCGAGGCTAGTGTACGTTAAATCTGTCGCGGCCTCAAATGTCCTCCCGTTGGCGTTGTATAAAAGTTTGGAGAACCAGCTCAGGTGTTTAACTTATCATCTGAGAATGTTTCGAAATGAAGAGGTGTTTTTCTCTGATCTTCCCTCGGGGTTATCTGGGACAGTTGCCAATAGCCCGCTGTGTTGCTCAGGTGCGACGTTATTTCAAGTATCTTGCCTAATTTAATTTTCCTTTTCTTCAATATGACGTGTTACGAAACATAAAAAAATACAAAATGATTTAACCGCAGGATCTTTCCTCACAGAAAGTCTTCGGTGCCAAATTTCTGACAAAAAATATTTCCTCACATTTTTGTTTTTCAGGTTTTTATTTTGTCATTTCATATTTTCTTGTTCTTAACACAAATCTTTCCAAGTCTAGAAAATTTCGAAACTCCAGTCCACTGTCAAAAAAGAAATCCCAGATCTCTTTGCTACAGAATAATTTGCCTAATTACAACATCGCCTCACAATGATGATGGAACATTCTGATCCTGTCACGAATTGACGGATCTCCCTTGACCAAAGATTCCACAAGAGAAAGCTTCTTTCTGGTCGTTGCGCAAGGACGGTCAAGCAGAACAAGCAACGAACGTTAATGACCTCTGGATGGGTGAACTCCACTCTCACCGTCTGTGAACCATCTTCTCAGACCATTCACTTTCGAAACCATCCGAGCGAAAGGTTAACCGACAGATATTAGGGTGTTGACGAAGACTGATAATGGCCCTGATTCTTCCAAGATGTTCTCTCTTGCCCACAAACAACCGACTTTGGCTGTTTCAGGATAAATAATTAGGAAGAGGATTGCCAAACACTTGAAGGGTTTGGCAATCCTCTTCCTAATTATTACTTCCAAGGACGTCGCAGCTACACAACGGGCTATCGGCGAGAGGGATCCGGGATCTTTCCTGAAGTGAAAGATCTGAGGAGAACACCTCGTCATCTTGAACCACGGTCAGATGATGAGGTTAACACATGAGCTGGCACCCCACTCTCCAAACTTCCACCTCACGTCGAGGTGAGGACACGACAGATTTAACATTCATCAGCCCCACGTACACGTGAATTCGCAACCCTCCGGTTGCTAATCCACTTTCCTTTGAACCTGGATACAGTGGCCCTCGTTAAGGATTCGGAAACTCGAATTCCATATTTGGATATAATTCACCAAGAAAATATAGCACATGAACATCTGACACTGCTTCTGCTTTAACCCTTCAGGGGATTTTGACGAAATATCTCGTCCATCAAGATCTGACAAATTTTGCTAATGACGAGATATTTCGTCATCGAAATATTGCCGGTTTTTACGTTGAGAAGATTGAGATCTGGTCAGTTTTGCTAATGGAGAGATACCTCGTCGAAACAAACACTAGGAAGGTTAAAACTGGATCTAAAAAGGTTAAATCTTTTACTACGTCATTGATGTGCCGCATTATTGTTCATTCGAAGTACTGGGCATATAATCACTTTGATTGGCTTTTTGGTTTTACGTGTCTTACTGGAAAGGTGATCTCTAAATCTCAACCTATTTGGATTGGTTTTGTTTGTTGCTCTACAGTCATTTTTTTACAAAATGAGTCAACTTTGTAGATCTCTAAATTTCAAACCATTTTGAACGGTTTGATTTGTCGCTCTTCAGTATTTTATACACCAGTCTAATTACATTGAATAGAATCTAAACTATGTGGATGGCTTTTCTATTGACTTTTTGAGTCTACTACTTACTTAACTACTTCCTTTTTAGAACAAAAAGTCAACATCAGTCGAAACCAAGACCTGAATTATTTTAACCTCTACTTGATACATATGCCTAGTATTGTAAAAGATTATATCTTAAAAATGGGATAAAGGCTTACGTTACTACTTATCATGCCATTTGACGAAGTAGTCTCACCAAGTCTTCTGCCATTTAGTTGTGGTTTAGTAGGACATTTTATTTCTTATCTGTCTCTGACCCTAAATGATTAGTTGTAAATTTTTGAAGCCTAATTTTCATAACGGCTATGGTGCACCAAACGCGTCGAGTATTTAATTATCTGTAGTTCCTCAGTTAAAACTTAAATTCAACAAAACGACTAAAAGGAAAAGTTATGCTTCGATTTCAAAACCGTAATAAGCCAAATCATAAATAATAAATTAAATTTATAATATCCGTGACAATAATAAACAAGTTTGTGTGGTAGACATATCAAGTTGCAACACCTAATCGGTTTGACCAATAGGTAAAAACGCCCTTTGGTTCAAAGATTGCAAAATTCTTCGCGAGTTTATTTTTTCTGTATCAACCTGTGTTTTCGATTCCGATTGCCTTTAGTCAAAAATCGAATCCATCTACTCAGACACTAGTAACTATGCTATTTGTCCCACCTCCAGGGGAAAGACACGCGACCATTAGGGTTTCCATATTACCAGTAATCTTATTGACGGAAAAGTTCACAATACTTGTTTTAATTACTGCAATGACTGCAATTTCTGTTGTGGTGATGCCAGTAAGACGTGATATCAAGTTAACTTGTAAATATTTGCAAACATTTATCGCGTAATATATTTCCTTTAAAAATTTGTTTAAAGTAGGGAAGCAATCAGTTTCCACTTCCAACAGAAGATACCTAAAATAGTTAACCCTCTAAGGGGTTTCGACGAAATATCTCGTCATCAAGATCTGACCAATTTTGCTAATAACGAGATGTCAAAGATATTGTCGATTTTTATTATGATGCCGAGATCAAGATCTGATAAAATTTTGTTAACAACGAGCTATCTCGTCATCAAAATGTTGTCGAATTTTTTATGGTCAGTTTTCTTCAAATGATGAGATATCTTGTTAGTCAAGATCTGGTCAGTTGTACTGATGACAAGATACTTCGTCGAGAAAATCACCAGGAGGGTTAAATCAGGTGTTAACACATAAACTTTTTGAGCGGAGGCCCACATTTGAATATAAAAATTATAATCTGGTATAGGACGGCATTTTTGTAACTACTGCCGTCGTAGAAAATTATTTCTGGAGGATGATCTTAACCCTCCTGTGGTTACGATCCTCTACGAATACCTCGTTATTAGCAAAACTGACCAAATCTTGATCTCGTCGCCATCAAAAAATCGGCAATATCTTGATAACGATATATCTTCCCATTAGCAAAATTGGTCAGATCTTGATGGACGAGGTATCTCGACAAAACCACTTGAAAAGGTTAAAAATAAAAGCTAAATAACATTAAAATATAGCTAAAACTGGTTATTATGTTTTGTCAATGTTAACTCTCACTTACCTCCAAAACAGGATTTTAATCTCTAGGTACTATTTACTTTAAAGATAAATAAATTTAAAGATTTTTATTTAAGATCCCAGCATTTTTTTTTATCAGAGACAAGGCTCGCGATCATAAGTAATCACTTTCTAAGACTCAACAATGAGAATAGTCTACTTCAGAATTCAATCACGAAACTCTCTCCTAAAGTTTAAAATAAGAACCTCTCACCCTACAGACTGACATGCAAACTCTTACACAGGAAATAGGAAGACGAAAGTGACAACTTATCGACTGAAAAGGTTCGCGTGATCTGGTCACTTTTGAAGATCCCATCATCGATGGGTACATTCCATTGTTTCCTATAATCTATTTTCAGTTAAAACTTGCGATTAACGAGTCTCATTTTCGATACTAGAATTCAAAACATTATTTCTAGACGGGTTTTTTAATAGACATTCTCTACCTATAGCTAATTGGGATCATTTTTAGAGTTTTCAGACACCCCATTTCACTTATAGTAAGCATATCCACCGTGGATTTGACGCTGGTTATGTGACCTTCATCATTTCCAGTTTAAGGAACGAAAACACAACACAGATTGTAATAGCCCTCAAGGGGTTTGTTTCGTTGAAGTAAACACGGGCCTCTGAACCTCATGCTTCCCTAGTCCTCCCTTCAGTTTTACCCTCTTCTCATATGTTTTCTTCATTTTTACCTCCCTCGTTTCAATGTATTTTAAATCTGGAGTTTTCTTTAATTAGTATCGACAGCATATATAAACAATAAAATTTATTATTTCATCTAATTATTTGTTGTGTTTTTATTATTTTATCTTGTGTTTGGCGCAGCTTGTCCGTTTTAGGACCCTGGGCCATAAAATCCGAACATGCATCAAATCAAATCCTAGATTGCAATGAAAAGTCTGTCAGAATTATGTCTCCCTATTTCGTTATCGAAATATAAATTCCTATTGAAATTAATTGTGGGTTCTTTCAAAACAACATTAAAACTTTTCAACGTGATAAGTTTGCTTCGGAAGATATGAATGAAAGTCTGGGTAGCTAATTTAACCTTCTAAGTGAATATATCGTCCATCAAGATCTGAGCAATTTTGCTGACGAGATATGTCGGAATCAACATACTGTCGACTTTTTGATGATGACGAGAATATGATCTGGTCAGTTTTCTTCTAATGATGAGATATCTCCTCCATCAAGATTTGGTCAATATTGTTAATTACGCGATATCTCGCTGAGGCAACCACCAGGAGGTTTACAGATTAACTACAAAATTTATTCAAATTTTATTTGGATGTTAGAACTTTATAGAGACCACACAACTCTATTCATTGGTCTCTATATTAAAATGCAACTCATAAACATTAGTTTCACCTAATAAATAGATTAGATGAGAGAAAAATGCCTTAAACAACAAAAATACTATGGACTTTCGAAACAAACTTTTTCTGTTATTATCGAAGTGTTATAAAATTTGCATAGGCTATTTCTTTTCTGCTCAAAAGGTTTTATAAAGATTTAAACAAAATTTTTAGATTTTGCGGAATTTATTACATAAAATGTGATCAAGAGTTTTGTCAAATAAGCATATCTCACTTGACCTTGAGAAAGATAACTTTAAGGAGAAAAAATATTTGAAGTATCTTACCAAATAGACTTTTATCCAAATATCTTTCATATCTCCTTTTCCTAATTACATTAATCCAAAACCAAATATTTGGAAAGTTCAAAGCAATTTCCCAATTGTTACAATTTTATGAAGAAAATCTTTCCTCGCTTCCCTCCTTTCTAACCGAATGCACCATAAACATATGGACAGAGAACGAAGGACGCCTGGTGTGGACTGACCCACTTCATGATTTGAAAAGACGTTTAGTAACTTTCATGACGAACTACGAAAATTATCTTTTATTTAAACCTCACAATTTTATTCGCTTATCTTCTTTAATCACTTGCTGTCACTTAAGTAATATCTCGTTTAAAGATCGAAATGAAAATCGAAGTTTTCTATGAAGAAATAACAGTTTCTTGTGATGTGCTCTAGACTAAATATCAAAAGCAAGGACAAGGACTAAGGACAAGGTGAAATCGACTTCTTTAATGACTATGAATTTTCGGTTTTCTTATTAATGTAATGTATATAAATATTCTTCTTTTCGTTAATACAAGTAGGCTATCTGATATCCTTTAATCTACAGATTGCACAAACATCTTCAAATCACAAATGTAATGGGGACTTCTAAGTGTTAAAGGAGGAATAATATAATAACAATAAATTTTGCTTTACGATTATCATTCAAAGATCTAAGACCATTTTAAAAAGGATTCGTAATCCGAGATCATTTCGGGCCGTGGTAGCCCGGTTGGAAGAGTAGAGGATTAGGAACCGAAGTGTAACAACCAAAGACCGTCGCGTACGTGGGAAATGGTGAACATTAAATCTGTCTTGGCCTTAAACGTCCCCATGTTGGCGTGGTGTGGATGTTTGACAGAGTGGGCTGCCAGCACTGGTGCTAACTTCATCATCCGACCGTGGTTCAAAATTGCGAGGTGTTGACCTCGGATCTTTTCCGTCTGGATAGATGATCACAGACCTTCGCGAATTGTCCGTTGTGTTGCTCCAGTGCGACGTCTATTGAACTACCTACCAATGAATACATTTCAAGTAATGGGGAACATATTTATTCAAATGTATGTTTTCTAGGTCCTTTTAAGGAATTTAAAACTTACAAAATTTACTCTTCTTCCCCTGTGACTCTAGTACTCCAGAAATTTGAGAACCACTGCTTTAATGTACCTGATGATTCTTTGTGAAAGTGATTAAATATTTAAGGACTTTCCAATTAACACTACTTTGATATGTGTGTCATTTATTTCATCCAATCAGTATGCGATTTAATTTTTGGATTATTTAAAGATCTCTAAGAGCCTACTTCTGTTAAAGGATTTACAGCTGAATTACAGTCGGTCATAGATGAAAGATACCCTATGCATATATGCATATCAAAGGTATCAACTAATTGAGCGTCACGAGATTTCCCAGTAGCGTGCCTCCCTACCCACATTATGCACACATAATAACTAAAGAACCACGCCTATTGGTTGAAAGTATCCCAAGAAAGGTTCTATTGGAAGAGAATTGGAGTCATGCAAAAAATTTTAATGTATAAAAGGTTTTCTATAAAAGAGGGTATCTACTCAGGGGTTAATTCGGTCTAAATACGGAACAAAGAACATCAAAATATGGATTCCCTTTGTATGTGAATTTAACTTCGCATGCAAACGCCAGTCACAGTACGACTTTCCCTTAATCACTTTAGGGTTGGTATTTAGGGGCACAAGGGCCATATTTGGTTGTCATGCTGCGCCAGACAGATTACATACAATATCAAGTAATAGACACACACATACAATGAAAGTTTTACTGACACAGAAGAGAGAAATACATCCAGAAATCGAACCTGCGCCGCGACGGCCCCGTAATGACTTTATAAAAAGCACACCATTGTGAATGTTTAACCATTGCACAAAATAAAATTATTGTTGGTTGAAATACTAAATGTTAAAAAAAGGTATCTACTTAATTTCTTTTGAATATTAACGTCATCTGGCCGTGGTTCAAAATTACGTGATGTTGTCCTCGGATCTTTCCCTTCGGATTTGATCCCGGACGTCGCCAATAACCCGTTGTGTTGCTCCAGTGGGACGTTAATTAAAATACCTACCTACCTATTGAATATTAAAGCTATTGCCGATTAATGTTACGAAGTCACTGAAAAAATGTCCAGTCTGAGATTTATCCAACAAATCAATGTAAACTAATTGCAATATCCGAAGTTAGAAAAACAGAGTTTTAGAAATAATTTTTAAATTACACAGAATGGCATCTTTGATTTCTAGAGCTTGGTAATTCTTTCTTCGAAATACTGGATTAAAATCAAGGATGTCCACACGCTTTTTGCAGTATTAGAATAACCCGTTTATTTTTGTTTACAAATGCACTAGCAGTCTGTGTACGGTGGGCGTTTCAACACCTTGAAAATTACTAATAGCAATTTATCAACAGATACGTCCACTGTATGGCATTCCTTTCAAACTTCAGTCGAACCTAAGGACAAACCCATTCTCAAAATACACACGCGGATGATGCATGAGGTCAATAAAACAGGTTATTAATAATATAGACAGAAACAATTAATTGTCAGTAGAATGAACGTTTAAGTGATCGATTCAACGTGGTCGTTACTGAACCTATATTCCTAGCTTAGTTTTTCATACTACGTTAACCCTCCTGGTGGTTGTTTCGTCATTAGCAAAATTGGCCAGGTCTTGATGAACGAGATATCTCGTCGAAACCACTTGGAGTGTTAATTGGGAAAATATAACTTAACCCCCTGATGGTTGCACGAACATATATTCGTTCTGAAACATGCAGTCTTCCCAGTATCACTTCTAACTTTTAGAACCGTCAGAGGGTTAATCTACGGTTTTGATCAGTAGAATATTTCCTAAAATTATTTCAACCAATAGAATTTGCTCATTATGTGTGTTGTGGGGTAAAGGTAATACTACACTACTCGGAAACATTGATGCCTAAAGGATGGATGTTAACTAAACCAGGTTACAAAATATTTTATTCTTGAAGTTAGAAGGATTAACCCTCCGTGTTTCGAATAGAAATCTTGTCCAAGATCTGGTCAATTTTGCTAAGGACGAGATAGCAAAATTTTCCTATTACTCCAAGGGGAATGAAGATTCAAGTAGGAAAAACAAATTGTAGGACTGGAAAATAAACCACCAGGAGGGTTAACGAACAATGTAAAGTTTACCATACTTTTAAATTTCAATTTCCTTTCTAGAATAATGATTTGCAAAATGTTTTCCATTCAAATGAACGAACTGTACAAATATGCAGCTAACCATCAATCATTCAACTTGTAGTTTGTAAAACCTAGACTCAAAATACATTTGTTCTGTAATTAACTCTTAGCATCGGAAAGCAAATATGTTCAATAGATTCCAGCACTGCACTGTAATGATAGCTTACTGTTTAATTAAATGCATGCTTAATTGCACAAAAATTAAAAATAAAAGGAACACCCACTACGTTCAGTTTAACCTTCCTTGGTGAATCCGTCATCTGACCGTGATTCAAAATTACGCGGTGTTGTCCTCGGATCTTTCCCTTCGGGGTTGATCCCGGACGATCTCCAATAGCCCATTGTGTTGCTCCAGTGTGAAGTTAATTAAAATGCCTACCATGCTTGGTGAAGCGCTCGAAGAGGAGTCTCGTTATTAGTAAAACTGGCCATATCGTGATCTCGTCATCATCGAAAAATCGCGAATATCTTGAGGACAAGATATCTCGTCATTAGTGAAACTGGTCAGATCTTGATCTTGTCATCATCAAAAAATCGGCAGTATCTTATAGACGAGCTATCTCAAATATTCAAACTGATCAGATCTTGATGGACGATATTTCTCGTCATTAGAAGAACACTGACCAGATCTTGATCTCGTCATCATAAAAAAAATCTGCAATATCTTGAAGACGAGATATCTCATCATTAGCAAAATCAGTCAAATCTTGATGGACGAGATACCTCGTCGAAATCACTTGTAGGTTTAGCAATTGTATAAAATGAAGGAAATATAATGTATTCTACCAATCTAAATTTAGGTTAATGATATCCCAAAATATTCGTAAGAACAAAAGGATTAAAAATGTTTGAAAAATCTTTTGAAATTATGACTTTAAATATGATCATTTAATTTAGTACAATATTTGAATTCAGATTATTTTCATTAGTTTACTCCCTTGATACATATATATATATATATATATATATATATATATATATATATATATATATATATATATATATATATATATATATATATATATATATATATGGAGATTTTATTGTGACTTCATTTTCTAACGTTTGCCATTTGCATGACCAATAATTTCTTGCAACCACTAAAAATTCCGATGCTGATAGGGTTTTTTTCTACAATCATTAATCGCTAGAGGAAGGTTAATTGAACCAGTGCCCGTACGGCTGAAAGCAAAATTTACAGCATATTACATTTATGATTAATTTTCGAAGTTGCTGTTCCATCTATTTATATGACCAATATTCGAAAACTTAACCGCGACTTAGCAAGCCATAAATATTGGAAACGAAGAGTTCATTTGAAAACCTAAAAAGTAGCGTGTAAAAGCACAATCTGCCAGGAAAGATTGCGTGATAATAGGGAGCCATCTTGTAACACTAATACAAATATGAAAAAAAGCAATTTCATTCCTTAACATTTTTTCTTGGCTCCTTGCCTGAGTGTATGTTATAGGTCATTTCAAATTGTGACAACCGTTTCCTGTCACTCTATATCGCTGAAGGTTACACTTCTTTTGCAAGAAACAGCTGCTATTGTAGAAAAATTATTACCAAATAATTTTTTTGTAATAATAGTTGTTTGTAATAATTGTTGTTTGCTTGTTTCTGAGAACTCGGTTTATATTTAATTCATGTTATTTGCCAAAAATAAGAAAACCGAAATTATGTTGAACGAACTTGAATTTCTTATGAGGAAAGATGTCTTGAATACCAAAATTGTTTTTCATTTTTATTTATAAATGTTATTTTTATAATTTTATTTATTTTTATTGAAAAATTATAAAAAATAAACAATCCTATGCATCAATTTTTGATTTAGTATAATTAATTCAACTAATTTTAAGAATTTGATTTGTATTTAATTCGTGTTAGTTGCCAAAACTTAGAAAGCTTTCACAACGTGACATTTTCTTTTAAACAATGTTGACTTTTGTGTTTTGAAAAAATTATAGTATTTTTAGTACAGAATTAGTACAGAATGTTTAAGATGAAACAATCTTGCTCATCAATTTTCCATATGGTATATAAGAATTCAACTAATTTTAATCAAACTAAATTTAAGGAATTGCAGTATTTTGATCACATTGTTTACAAAGGTCTATTTCGTAAAAAAGCTTCTTTTGACATTTATTATTATTTGATTGTGATTTAAAATGACAACTTTTCAACAATACAGAAAACTTTTCAGCAAGTTAAAAAGTTATATACTGTTCTGCGTCCTATTGAATAACTTCTGAATTAAACAAAGATGTGAATTAAGAATAGCATATTCGTATTTTTAATAAAATGCACTTTCAATAACAAATAGGTTTCGAAACTTTCATATATTAATATACTTCCTAATACATCAATCTCAACAATAAAATGTAGTGTTATATAATTATTTTCCTTTGTCATTGATAACATCCTCATGTCATGCAACAACAAAGTAATTTTACCACACAAAAAGAAACATTCCAAAACCGTCTACAAATAAAATAATGGCAAACTTTGAAATATCTTGCAATTGTGAAACAGCAGGCAATGTTAGTCACAGTTAAAATATTTTCCCAAAGAATTGTAAAATTAAACACTCAACTAACATTGTTTATGTTTTATCAAAATTTTAAGATATCAATCATCATTTGCAGGTTTAATACTTTGTCAAGTATTTAAGATATTTTATGTGCACATTTATGTACTGATTAGAAAGCTTTTATAAACGTAGATCAATGGCTTTTACGCTTTTACGTCTTTTTACCACTTCGCTATTAATAATTTAATATTTTATTTTAATTTATATTTAAAAAGTACTCGTATGAGTCAATTAGAAGCGCATTTGCCTGAAAGGTTTCATACGTAACAGTCATATATCTTCTCACAGTGTAGTCTAACAAAATTCTAGCGTTTGAAACACAAAACAAGGAAATTGACGTTTCAAAGTATTTAATTATCGAAACATGAAGGCAATCAAGCGTAGTTTTATTTCTAGCTTATTTTATGAGTAACAAGTTCCACAGCAAAATTTGCAACCCAGTCACTTTAATCAAATTAACACTTAAACCTGTTTAGAATAATACTAGTTGAGCCCTCCAAGTGGTGTTGACGAAATACCTTGTCCTTTAAGATCTGACCAATTCTACTAATGACGAGATATCTTGTCATCAAGATATTGCCGATTTCTTTTTATGATGACCAGATCTCACCATAAAAAATTGGCAATATCTTGATAACGAGACGCATAGTCCTTATCAAAATTGGTCAGATCTTGATGGATTTCACGTCGAAACCACTTGGAGAGTTAAAATTCAAAATAACAACTGTTCTTTAACGTTTACAACTTAAGTAATTATGCGAGATTTAAATCTTATTGATAAGAACAGTCAAAATTGTTACGTACCTTCTTATAATTTCCTTGACTAAATGGAAAGCACATCAAAAGCTACTATACTTTTCCAATATGATTATGATGCTAGACTGATTTAAACAGCTCAGCAAAAAGTGTCAGATCAAAGATAAAATCGATCTTTAATAAAATTGGGGACAATCCTTTTTGTTGATAAAGTGAAAAAACAATACTCGTTTTAAATCTCTAGACCGTGTAAATGCCTAACTAATGAATCATGTGATCACACAAATTCTCAACGTTTTTCGAAAAGATTAGTGCTGATATTATTAATGTAAGCAAGTCGGCGTTTCCAAGCTTTTCATATTTTATTTCGGTATTTGGTGCACTCTAACATTGGGGCCATATTTTACCTATAAAAGTAACTTTCTCCCTTTTCCCCTTACGATTACCATTTATTTAACACGAAATAGTGAAAATTTGTAACTAAACGCATAAAAATTTCGTTCATATAACCAAAAAATTGTTTTTCCTCAAGAGTTAAGATTTTAAGTAAGACACAGTAAAAAAACTATGTATAAAAGATGTTTGATGCATTAAGAAACGAATAAAAAACCTCGTATTAGAGCATTAAATGTCCAAATGATTTAGGAAGTCCTGTTATCAAGATATAATGTTTTACGTATCCCTGATTGTATTTAAATAAACGAAAATTGATAAAATCTGAAATGCGTTATTTAGAGATTAGAGATTTAGAATCTGATATGCGTTGTTTAGAGATGTGGATTAGAGATTTATTTTTAAAGAAATTTTTTGCTTCTATACAAATCGCCTTATCGTGCAAATAATACGTTGACAGACAGTGGTAATAGTGAAACAATCATGATAATAACTATTAGATATAGCAAAATCTTGTGACCTTGGGGATTCTAGTCATGGGTCTATTCAATAAAATTGAACAATGACAGATTTCTTGGGGCATTGAAACCACAAGCTGTCTGCTATTTAGAGATCTAATGAGGACTTCTATTCGTTGGGTGTTGCTCTCCACTTTTCCAAAGAAACATTCAACCTTTCATCAATCTAATTTGAAAATAGTTGAATAACAGTTGACAGTCCTTGAAAACAAAATACATTTGAAAAATATAGGGAAGTTAGAAAGTTGTGCCGTTATTATCATTGAAGCAAACATTATTGAATATCTAATTTTAAATCTGTGAAGGACTAATGCAACTTGATCTACGACACAATTAATCATTTTGATCTAATTGTGGCTTAAAATAATGCTGTCAATTTTAAGAACTCTACCCTGAGGAAAAATGTGACACATAGTTTTCTATCACTCACATATTTTTAGTCACTATTTGTGAGTGCTATTTACAACAAATGAGGTTAAAAGGTGTCACCGTGGTTCTGGGTTCGTCCGCTACTCTAGCAATCTGAGATTCAGATTCGATTTCTCCCTGGGTGTATTTCTCTTCTGTGTCAGGAAACATTCTTTATGTGTATATCCATTTACTTGACGCTGTTTGATGCAGATTAATCAAATATGACCCTTGCGCCATCAAACCCCAAAACAAACCTAGCCAACTTTAGAAAGACAATACGTGCTAATTAAGTATGAAAGAATTATATCCTTATTACAGGGTATTTTCCCACGTTTGCATATCTTCTTAACCCTCCAAGGGATTTCGACGAGATATCTCGTCCATCAAGATCTGACTATTTTTGCTATCTCATCATGAAGATTTTGACGTTTTTTAATAATAACGAGTTCAAGATTTGGTAAGTTTTTTCTAATGACGAGATATCTCCTCCATCAAGATCTGGTCAGTTTTGTTAATGACGAGATTCCTCGTCGAGGCAACCACCAGTAGGGTTAAATGATCAGTGGAACATTTGGAGATGTTTTATGTTTAAGAATTTAAAAAGTTTTTCACTACAAAAAGCGAGGTTGAGTTCTTCTTTAAGTCATTCGTAAATGCCCTTTTAATAACCCAAATGATATCCGCCACATAATGGATAGTTAACATTGTAAACATTGATGCTAATTACTAATGCCACGGTAAACTACTTTTATGCAGAACCTCTTTACAGAATAGAAAGAACAGATTTTAATATTCATGAGTTACTGCGATCCTTTACTAAATACTGTTACTCAAGACACGAGATGCAACTACTTAATCCATCACTGTCTGCAAAATGCGTGGCTGTCTGTTAAGTGTCATTTTTGTTTTGAAGCTGGACATGTCATATTCCTTTGAAACATTTCGTAAGCCCTATTTCATCCAGATAACGAGAGAAATATATCATTTCTTTAACGAGAGTATTCTTGGTTGCGTTTCTTGCTTTGCATTTATTCCTTACACTGTAAAGGGCAGCGGTAGCCTGGTTGCAAGAGTAGCAGATTAGCAACCGGAGGGTTGGGAGTTCGAAACTCGATCCAACCAAAGACCGTCATGTAAGTGGAGGCTGGTGCGCGTTAAATTTTTGGTGATTTCAAATGTCCCCACGTTGGCGTGGTGTGGATGTTTGAAGTGCGGGCTGCAAGATCAGGTGTTAGCTTCATCATCTGACAGTGTTCAAAATGAAGAGGTGTTACCCTCGGTCTTTCCCTTAGGGATTGATACCAGACCAATAGCCCGTTGGTGTTGCTCCAGTGCGACGTATATCCAACTACCTACCTATCTTACCACAGTAAAAGCTATGATGGGTAAGGGTTGGGTTTTATGGCGTAAGGGACCGCCATGTCGCGCCAGACACAAGACAGCCAATATCAAGTAATAGAAAGTTTTACTGACACGGGAAAAAGGAATATACCCACGAAGAATCGAATCTGCACCACCTGCAACCCGCAAGTTGCTAGCGCAGTTGGCATATCCACTAAGCCAAGACGGCTCAGCTATCATGATGGAAGTTATCAGGATAAACTTTCTTGTCTTAATATTGTGTAATCGTAGGATGGGTATCTTAATTTTGAGAAAGTTTTTCATCGCGCAAAGAAAACAAACTACTGGACGAGAAAAATACTTCGGGTTAAGAACTAATTCGAGTCATTGCCGTTTCCATTCGAGTATCATAGCAGGTTATGCCAAGAGTTATACTAGAGACGATGCCAAAACACTAGCGACATCTGCATTTACCCTCACACAAAACCCTCTCATGAGCAAAACGCATAATTGGACTGCCCTACAATTATCTAAAAGTGTTTTGTTAATTCTAGATATTTTATTCCTTTCAAACAAAACAAATGGATCAAAATGAAAGAAAAGAAATCGAAACAAAATAGAACCACGGGAAAATTGGTGGAAGAAATCACGTGATATAGTAAGAAGGCAGATGCCTTTAGGTAAGTTTACTTCTGGAAAGGTAGCAAACTTGCCAAGAAAAAGGCATGATCTTCTAAGGGGCCATTAACCCATTGGTTTGCTCCATTGCCACGTTAATTTTCAACTATCTATCTATTTTGTAGCGTAGATTCATTAGTTGTTTGTTATATTAGTTCTTATTTTGTTATATATTCCAGTGCGTTCCATTCGTTTCATATTCGCGTTGTTGGAGTCTCTCCACTTTCTTACAGTTTTGACGACATTATAAAATGTAGAGCAAACAATTTCCATTTTACGCTTTCTATTTATTATTCTTCTCTAAAGTACCTAGTACTCGAGAACTCATGAGAAAGGACGCGCCATCAACCATCTGTTTTCGGACATAGCTAACATCCGCCACATCATTATCACACGTTACATGTCTTTATCAAAACTCATTGAGGTCGCAAGACATAAAACCTTAAATTTAATCCTCTACACGTGAGTGAAATGTAGATTCGCGACACCAGAGGGCAGATGCTACCACAATTCACCTGGCGAGTAAAATGAAAGATTTAATGGTGGAAAGGACGATAGAGATAATTGTCGTCCACGTGAGTGGAAAATGGAGTACTCACATTAAAAAACATTTTTTAACGGTATCCTTGGTATGAAAAAGAATTCAGCGTTTTCGGTGCATTACTTCTTTTTGTAAGGCCAAGAGAGTAATTACCGAGGACCAGATACAGTCGAGCGAAGTGGTATATCGTATTGCGAAGACAAGACAGGTGCTTTTGAATCCTTGCTAATGAACACTTTTACAGTTTATGCGTTTTCTAAAGCTATGGCATTCAATAGAGGAGAATACTCCGGCTATTGAAGTTTCGCAGCTCATTTTTCTTTCGCTTATGTACTTCTTTCGAGCACAATTTGGACAAAGGAAATTATATATGTGTGTTTTAATTGACATAGATTTATGAGAAGTCCTGTGAAACATTAAAAAAGTCTTTGACGCAATAAAATTGATTAATGTGCAAAGGACAATATTGGTAATTTACGGTTCTTTGTCTATAGATTAAAAAGAAAATAATGATTGGTTACAGTTCATTGTCTATAGATTAAAAAACACAATTTATTTTCCTATCTATTTTATATGTAGTTTGCGTAACAGTGTTGTTATGAATAGAAGTTTCCACTAGTCAATATACCTAGGGTAGTTGAATTAACCCTTCAAGTGGTTTTGATGAGATATCTCGTCCATCAAGATCTGATCAATTAAGCAAATGAGGAGATATCTCGTCCATCAAGATCTGACTACTTAAACAAATGACGAGATATCTCGTCATCAAGATATTGCCAATTTTTTTATGGTAACGATATGAAGATCTGGTCGGTTTTTTTCCTAATGACGAGAAATCTTGTCCATCAAGATCTAGTCAGTATTACTAATGACGGGATATCTCGTAGGGACAATCACCAGGAGTGTTATTGTCCCACTGGAGCATCACAATGGGCTAATCCAATATACCTAGGGTCTAACTAGTCCTCGTGTAAGAGAAAATTACTTCAGAGAGACAAACCAAATCATTGCTAGGTGTTATTTTATCTGATCGTGGTTCAAAATTACGTGGTATTGTCCTCCATTGGGGATTGATCTCAGACCGTCTCCAAAAAGCCGTTGTGTTGCTCCAGTGCGACTTTAATTAACTACCTATCTACCAAACCATTGCATCTAGTTATACAATGGATATATATATATATATTAAGCTTATATCAAATTAATCTTCGCATTTTTGGCACTGACTTCTTTATTTTATTTAACCCTTCTATTGCAAGTAACCAGGAATTATTTTCTTATTTTAGATACAAAAAAGGCTTCACCTAACTATTTGGTTAACTAGTCTTCAGATGCAATCAATAATTACAGATTTCATTTAATTCTATCGTTTGATCTAAACTTCACATCTTTATCAAAAAACGAAACTAGTATCTTTTAGCAATGAGGTGTTGAAAATGAGATGTGAAAAAAACAATAGTAAATATTTCGATAGAAGTTTGAGAAAATAGTGAGTTTCACATGATTGTTTCACTAAAATATCAAAATACAAAAATATTATTTGGAATTTAAAAACGAAAGCATCCGTGTTTTGATACCAAAAAAAAGCAATTAAAGTTCCCACAGGAAATAATTTGACATATTTCAAACCTGGTTGATTTTTCTCATGCATAATTTTGCCATTAAGTGAGGAGATAAAACAAATGCATAAAATATCGGAAAAACAAAGTTTAGACTTACACAAGTGTGAAATACAATGTCTAATCTCTTAACAATCGTGGGAAAATTTTAATGTGTTTAAGCTAGTCTGTCTGGCCTTTCCTCTACCCACATATCTCTATCCTGCGAAACGTGTCACAGAAGTAACTCATAAGTACAACAAAAGCTCGCTCATGCATGACTTTTCTTCAAGATATCACTTTTAAAATTAAGTTTTTATGTTATTAGCAAAAAATAATATTGTTATGTTAATTAACAGATGAATCAGTGCGTGATAGCAAAAGTTACTGTAAAATGAAATGAAAAAGTACAATTTAATTGCGGATTTGTTTAAAACCACCATTATCACTTTGTCGTATTGTTATTATTGTAGTTAACTAGGCAGAACCACCCGGCGTTGCTCGAGTTGAATTGGTTAAATATTGATTGAAAAGTGATCAGACTAATCACTTCTCTTTCATAGAAAATGCAAGGATCATTTAAGTGTAGGGAAAATAATTATTTAACATAGTTTTAACTTTTTCATAGCTTCTACAATTTACTTCGGAAGCAAATATTTATACATGATACATCCATCCATATAAGGTATTTCAGATTTATCGTCTTCCTGCTGTAAGACAAACTACAAATTTATACTAAGGTGACAACTACAGAGGTCGATTTCGAATTTTTGAGTGATTACGAATGCCCCGTAGGTTCATTTTCAGTACAAATGACGTACTCCCGATATATATTCTTGCACTTAGTTTTCCTATCAATATTTTTTACTTGAACCGGGGATGCTTATCTACGAATTTCATCATCATTATGAGAAGATGGCAGATAAAATTTTTACGGCATTCGTGATTAATTTATTTTGAAGCAAATGCATTTATCTTGAAACGCTATGCAGCGTCACGTGGAATAACGGAGCCTGTTTTAAAACTAAATGTCACCAGTGCAGACAAAGCAAACTCAATTGATTACAATTACCACGGGATGCTTATCTACGAATTTCATCATCATTATGAGAAGATGGCAGATAAAATTTTTACGGCATTCGTGATTAATTTATTTTGAAGCAAATGCATTTATCTTGAAACGCTATGCAGCGTCACGTGGAATAACGGAGCCTGTTTTAAAACTAAATGTCACCACTGCAGACAAAGCAAACTCAATTGATTACAATTTTTCAAAAAAACTAAGGTCGATTTTACAGTGTTTTGAAAAAGAAAACACTGCTTTCAACCAATGTTTCACAGGCATCTAAGTTGTATAAGAACATCTTCAATTTGTTAAGTTATTAACCTCAACCTTCTGTTAAGACAAAATATTTCAATTTTTAAAAAGTTCTAGTTCAAATACTTCCTAACTATGGTATTATTCCAAGATCATCAAAGTATTTAAAATTCGCGTTACTCCAACAGGCATTTAGTTTTAAATCGAATCCTTATGGTACTTTTTCAATTGAGAGATTCAGTTTCTATATGGAAACCAACGCACCTATTAAGAAAGATATAGTTACTTGAATATGGAGTACAGCTTTGAATGATACCCATGGACCATGAAAAACACATGAAAATTTAATTGATTTTAATCGTCGAGTAATGAAAATCTCAAAATTTTGAAATATCTTTGAACTGCAACGTATGGATACCTGTTTAAATTTAACCTATCATATTTTAAAGTGGTTTTATTTTTACTTTACCGGTCATTTTAAAATAGGAAGTTACACACCTTACTTTAAAAGGTTTTGTTTTGTATACTTTATTTTTTATGAAACAGAATTCTACACCATTACATATTCAACCAGACTTCAAAAAAATTGGTCGAATTATGCATATACCGCCAAGAAATTACTTAAGTCTAGTGGTATTTTGCAGAAAATAAATAAGTCATTAAGATTTAACTCCTAAATAATATTCCTGCAATATGTAAAATACTGGAACAGATAAATACAAACAGAAACAAAATTACAGTCATCGAAATAAAATGCAGAATTCTGCAAAACGAAAGATATGAGCAAGCATGTAAATTTCGACTTCCTGAGTATTATTCCGAAATAGAGCAATTCAAAAAAGACGTTTAAGCAATTTTGATAAAGACAATGATTTATTTGCAAAAAGAACATATATTTATAATACTTACAAATGCTCGAATATGACCGCAACATTTCGCTGTCAAAACTCAAATGCACAAACACAAAATTCTAAATCAAATTTAAAAACACATTATTTCTGGCGTTGCCAGATGAAGCGTAGCAAATTTACGCTTTTATGATGAAAGAGTTTTTCTCTTGGCTTTTCGTGCTCCATTACAAAATGTAAGCTATGTAAAATTGAATATTTTAAAAATCCCTATATCGCAAGTATTCATAAATTATTTATATTATGGAAAGAAATAAAAAAATCAGTTCGAACATAAATATAAGAATTTAATTTAAATTGTTTGAATATAATATTTTGGAAAAATTGTTTTTCTAGCAATACTGGTAAAACAATTTTATTGCAAGATTTGTTTTCCATCAATGTTGGTAAAAGAAACTGGGTTGCGTACCGCAATCGTTTTTTTTCTCAATGTTATTCCTATGGTGATTTATAATTGATTTTAGCTTCCTAGGACAAATAGAATGGAAGTTAATATGGAGCCTACGTTACTCGCAGGGTTCTAAAGAATAAGTTTACCAAATTTGGGATGGATTGGTCTAACGGTATAGATTTGTATAGGGAACACAGACGCCAACTCTGCTTTATATATATAGGCATGCAGAATTACCCTGTGTTACTCGGGTTAAATTGGTTAACTAACTTCCGCTTTCGTTAATAAATTGAAATTCCTATTCAAAACATGTGACAACTACCACAATCTAATAAAGTTACACAATTGTTAAATACACAATTTCACAAATGTAAATAAATGTCATATTTAA
This sequence comes from Meta bourneti, assembly GCA_933210815.1. Lineage (NCBI taxonomy): Eukaryota > Metazoa > Arthropoda > Arachnida > Araneae > Tetragnathidae > Meta > Meta bourneti. The sequence continues at coordinate 12,378,372 of OW119924.1, forward strand.
CATTTTACATTTTTGTAGAATTTAAATTTTCAGCAAGAAGGAAAGTCTCTAGAGTGTGCCAGTTACCCAGAATGCATAGAATTGTGCTGAGTATGCTGACTTGTATGTCATTTAAAAACAAAAGCGTTTCCCAAAATTATCATGCAATGATTGAAAATGTTTTTAAAACTAATTAAACCACTTACCTTAATTACAGTTATTAAACGAAAAACATCAAATTCAAAATCCAGAAATACAACAGATTTTGAAAAGCTTCGAACGAAAAGTAATGAATGTATCTGTTTTTTTACTACAAAATAGATTCTTAGAACATAACGGACACAAATTTAAAAAAAGAAAACGATTAAAATATACCAAGTTTGCCATATTAGCTACCAGTCCTATTTTAAAAAGTCTTGTTCTGTATATTTTATTTGTAATGTTTAATTCTCTTTATCGTCTGTCTCAAATATTCAGAATACTTTAACATTCCGTTAAGAAAAAATAAGGCTCAAAATAAGGTATTAGAATTTAAATTCCGTAAAAATAGTTTTGGGAAAAATAATTGATTTTTCAGCAACACTGGTAAAACAATCCAAGTAATTGCAATGCTCAATATACCTTCCAGCTACAAAACTACTAAATTATTATTGATTTAAGTATAGTTAATCAGATGTTTTAGCATGAAACTTGTCTAAATATGTAAGCAAATGTATGTAAAATAACGTATTCATTAAATTAAAATACAATGTATAAAATATAGAACATTGCCTTAAAATATGTTCGATAAATTTTATGTGATACTTGTGCAAACACACAGACACAAAATCAGACATAGAACGGGAAGACGGACAGACAGACTTGCACAGCCAAGTTCAGTCACTGAATGAATGTAAGTACTCACAGTATGCAAAGTTTCATGAAAATATATTCAACCGTTTGGACGTAGCACGGGCACACACATACATAAAGACAGGCAGACAGATGGACAGACAGATATCAAACGCGCAAGAGACGGATTATGCAATAAAAGGGCCCAAACCGGATAGAAAACTTGATGTGTCGATAATATTTAATGTCAAACAAACACTTCATTCTTATTTATATAGATGACCTATGACGGAGAATGGAATAAGTGAAGAAATGTTATAATTTCATTTATGGTGGACAAAGAAAATGTATACTGTGGTCGGAATTGGCCGGAAAATAATCATTGCACTCGATTCTTTGTCGAAAACTGACCCAAAAATTTGGTAGGTTGTGTCGAGGACACAAACCGTAGTCTTGACGTGAATTCTCGGACCTGATGTAGGATTGAGGAATGAATAAAGCAGACATAGGAAGTCTGATCGATTGTCTAGTGTGAATATTCAACAATTAATTTACAGTTAATTTACGATTAAAGTGCAGTATGATATTATTGCAAATTTGTTTATTAAAGGTCTGATTTGTAGCGTATTTCGGTAGCTTTCGAATAACACCATTTACGCTTTCTTCACTCCACGCATCCCAAAGTGACATTGGCCCAAGCCTCGACCAGCACAGTAGAATTTCGACATATTGCGGACCCCCTCCCCACGCTGCGGGCCCCTGCATGCTTGGTAATGGATGTACGGACATCCTTTGTCTACACGACGTTATATTTATTTTCTGGGTGTTTCTTCTAGTTCTGAAATCATAAAACAATACGGTTGTCACTGTTTTTTGTAGTCTTCGACTTTTCATGCATGCCCCCAGAACTGTTTCGATTTTAAAGACGTAATCACTTCAAAGGTGTCTGTTTTTTTATTGGACGTGGCATTTTCGAGATGAGTACTTAGAACTGATAGTTTAAAGAACACGATTCCGATTTTCATATCTATCTGGTCTTAAATTTCAGTGTGTTTGTATCGATTGACTCTCAGATACCAGCAACCCTAAGGACAACAATCGGATAGTTTGGTATATTTAGCACTGACCGGAAGTGACGTCATGCAATTTCGACGCGAATATCTCCAGAATGGCACGTCGAATCGAAAAACGATCGACACTTTATGTGGTCAGTTTTTGACAATGAATCGCGTGCAATGATTATTGTACGGTCGATTCTTACCATAATAAACTCGTGACATTGAAACATATATAATGTATATGACGTGTATAACTCATGACATTGAAATCGTTAGAGAATTCTTCGAAAAGTCAACAACCAAAGATGTCATAATATGAAGGGCTGAATAGCAAGTACTATAAATTCGCTTGTACAGCAAAATGGTCATTTTGACACTTTTATACCCTTTTCCATAATTTGTCCTCAATCATTCATCTATTCTTGATAGATGAGGCAGGTAATTATCAATAAATCAATACGTTGATTCATAATTTATATTTGATTTAATATCACTTGTGTATACAAAAACTGACAATATTTTTTGTTAGTCTAGATTGGAAATTATTCATAGTAGTATCTTTTCATATTTTCATTACGTTAAAATTGTAAAAGATCTAAAAATTTAAACTAAAGCATACTATTCAAAACAAACTCAATTATTTATATAAATAGGCCCTAGAACAGTTACATATTTCAGCATATTCTCCGATACGTAAGTTCGTCATCTGACCGTGGTTCAAAATTACATTGTGTTATCCTTGTATCTTTCCCTTTGGGATTGATCCTGGACACAACAATAGCCCATTGTGTTTCTCCAGTGCCACGTTAATTAAAGTACCTACCATACCTACCGATAGGTAGGTAGTTAATTAACGTCGCATTGGAGTTGCACAACGGGCTACTGGCGACGATCCGAATCGCGAATGCAAATATCCTACGACAATACCGCGTTATTTTAAACCACGGTCAGATGACGATGTCAACACCTGAGCTGGCACTCCAATCTCCAAGGTTCCACTCCAAGCAAACGTGAGGACATTTGAAGCCTCGACAGATTTAATGTGAACCAGCCCCCGCGTATACGACGGTCTTTGGTTGGATAGAATTTCGAGCTCGCTCTCCGGAATCAAATCTAGAATGCAACTAATAAAAAAATTGTGACCTTTACTCCAAGTACCTTAATGTATATTTAGATAACTCGTATTTCAAACACCTAAAGCGAGTGGATGTTTTCTTAACAAAAACACGATTTACATAACTTACTTTCTTTTCCTATCTCATAACTCTTATCTTTTTTTGTTACAAGGCGGAATGGAGGTTAGCAACTATTTGTAAGAGACTAACACCTAGCATAAGGTAACATGTAATGAAAGCAAAGCTTCATAATCCAGCGCCCACGGTGCAGATCCATTCCGAGTGTGACTCAAGGTTTCCCTTGGAAACATCAAAGAATCCCACATAAAAGGTAGTTGGACACCTGATCAAAATTCCCTCTAAGTAGCATTTTGTATCTAATTCATTGACTTTTCGTTAAGTATGTGAAGAATCGTACTGTTTTCATCAGGAAGTTCCTGCAACTTGCTCAATTTTGTCATGAATGCGAGGCATGTTTCACGCATCACTTGGCAGTGGGTTTCCTGGCGATATTGGAATAATTCGGGATTTAACAACAGACCAACTCTGCATTATTGGCCATCTTTTATAGCTGCCCGATTCCGTGCCCATTGAAGGAAACTTTCACGGGGAATTTTTATTTCCTTGTCCAATTCACATGATGTGCGTAACCTTGGATGGCTTTCCTCGAAGATATACTCTGAAATATATTGGGCCTATTTTTCCCAATGTGATGGTCACTCAAATTGGTGCCTTGACCTCTATCGAACTACAAGACTTAATGAATAAGGATATATCTGTGTCATAAATATTGTGAAAATCTCTAGCTCATCCACGATACAGGTCGTCGTGGCTCAGAAGGTTTCCCCACTTCTCGATACATCACGCTCCTTAGAATCGAGATATATGGAAGGATAACTCTACCTGATTCCATGAAACGTGTCAATTTCGAATAGGTGGTCGAAAAGGTCGACCGTTTAATAAAATCAAATTTGTTGCTGTAGTAATATTATAAATCTTTTAACCCTGTTATAGAGGTAAGATATACTACACGATCAAAATGCCTAAATATTTAATTTTTTAGCCCTCCTGGTAGTTGCCTCAACGAGTAATCTCGCCATTTACAAAACTAACCAAATCTTGAGGGACGCGATATCTCGTCATTAGATAAAACTGACCAGATCTTGATTTCTTCCTAAAAATTTGGCAATATCTTGATGGACCAGAAATCTCGTCAGTATAACAAAACCGACCAGATCTTGATCTCGTCACCCTCAAGAAATCGGCAATACCTTGGTCACGAGATATCTCGTCATTACCAAATTTCGTCAGATTTTGATGAACGAGATATCTCGGCGAAACCAAATTTGGGCAGATCTTGAGGGACGTGATACCTCGCCAAGACCACTTGGAGGGTTAAAAGGCAAAAAAACTAAACTCCAGTAGTTAAGTCTTTTTGTAGCTGCACAGTAAAAAGTTTTTTGTCAGTTTATGATTGTTTTGTCTAAGCCGAGGATATGTGATGGTAAACATCGATACGCTTGATATCGTTGGCGTATTTTGACTCGGAAACTGACACTCGCCCGCATCTGCCAACTTTGACAGCTGCTTTCGCGTTTCTGAGAGCGAAAGTGTTTTTCGCCATTTCTTCAGTCTCGTTCTTGACCTACTTCTAGGATGTTGTCCAAGCAGAGCACTCAACCCACAATCGGCGTGTGGTTCGGGGGAAATTCTCGCTCAGGGGCAAAAAAATTCCAGCTTCGTTTTTCTGGAAAGTTGAAATCGAGAGTGGCAGCAGAGACGGAGGCCCGGTGGAAGGGGGAAAAACCGAAAGCGAAATTATCTGTCTCAGTGACGTACGGTGGAATTCCAGGGACTCAATGTCACAAACATCACGTGGCCTCAAGTACAAGGCATGGAATGGACTGAAACTTCGCATCATCTTTATTCATTTTGTGTACCACAAAGAGGATCATTCCACCATAAAAATATAGTTATTAAAACGCTAGAAATTTATGATAGAATAAATTATTACTGGATAATTTTTTTCTAATTGAAAATACGGAATGTCAATTTCAAAGTTGTGTGCCTTATTGGTTTGATTTCATTATTTTGATTCACCAACAACCCACGTCATAGTTCCAACGAATGAAATCGCGTTGTTTTTATCTTTGCAAATTAGAGCGCCGTATTTATGCTCGTAAGATATTTTTACCTGCCTGTAAGGTAGGTTGGTAGTTGAATTAAGGTCGCACTGGATCAACATAACGCGATATTTTAGACTATCCGAGATCTATCCCGAAGGGAAAAATCCGAGGACAACACCTCTTCATTTTGAATCGCGGTCATGTGACGAGGACATCTGATCTGGTACTCCACTCTCCAAACTTCCACACCGCGTTGAGGCCACGACAGATTTAACTCGTACCATACCCCATGTACACAACGGTCTTTGGTTGCACCTGTATGGTCCAGCATAAAAATATAGATCGAAAATGCTAGAGATTTATCTTAGAATAAACGAATGCTGAATATTTTCTAATTGAAAAATTCAGAATGTTAATTTCAAAGTTATATTCCCTTACTGGTTTGATACTATTATTTTGTTTCACGAACAACCCCAATTCACAATACTTCCAAGGAATAAAATATTTCGCGTGTTTTCATCTTAGCAAATCAGTTATTGTTATTTTTGTTATTTCAATTAACGTCACACTGGAGCAACACAACGGGCTATTGGTGACGGTCCGGGATCAATCCCAAAGGGAAAGATCCGAGGACAATACCACGTAATTTTGAACCACGGTCAGATGACGAGGCAACACCTGAGCTGGCACCCCACTCTCCAAACTTCCACACCACGCCAACGTGAGGACATTTGAGGCCACGACAGATTTAACGTGCACCAGCCCCCTTTGTACACGACGGTGTTTGGCTGGATTCGAACTCGCAACCCTTCGGTTGCTAGTCCGTTACTCTTCCAACCGGGCCACCGCGGCCCTTAGCAAATCAGAGCGTCATATTTGCTCTCGTGAGATTTTTTTACCTATCTGTAAGGTGTTCTGTATAATCAAATAGTGTTGAGTTCAAATGTGTATTAACCCTCCTGGTGGTTTATCTTCGAGCCGAAAGCTACCCTGTAGTGTCTAGCCTGTGGTGCAAAACCTCTTCCAAACTGTCACCAATTCTAGGCAAGAGACAATTTGTTTTACCTTCTTGGATCTTCATTTCCCTTGGAGTAATAGAGCAGTTTTGCCACGACGATATATCTCGTCATCTGCAAAATTGGCCAGATCTAGATGGACGAGATAACTCGTCGAAATCACTTGGAGGGTTAAAACACGACACGCGTTTTCCAAAGCTTGCATTTTGAATGAGAAGGGGTTTTATATTTTCTACAATTTGTATAGGATTTTTAAGTTAGCAAACTCGTTCAAATCATTGCGCTACCGTTTCTTAATCCTCCTGGTGGTTATCTCGAAGAGGTATCTCGTCATTAACAAAGTTGGCCAGACAGGATGGACGAGATATCTCGTTATTAAAAGAAAACTGACCTGATCTTGATATCGTCGTCATCAAACAATCTACAATACCTTGATGACGAAGCTCTAGTCATCAGCAAAATTAGCCAGATATAGATGGACGAGATATCTCAAAGGAACCACTTGGAGGGTTATATTTATGTATGTCATGTATTGTGGGCGGTGTCGTTATTCTCATTCGTTACAATTTAAACGCCTTTATAATGTATACAAGCATTGACATACATATTCTCAACCTTCAAATAAAATAAAATTTATCTAAAATATAAAAAGGCATATCGCGCGTGTCGTGTATGTTTTCATCAAAATTATTTGCTTCTGAAATATGTTCAATTTAAAATCAAATTAGCAAAAGTGGTTCGGAATCTTTAAGCCTTAGGTTCATGTATCTCTCTTGTAGAAAAAAATGTATAGTCGCAAACCCAATAACATTATTCTTTTAAATAAAGCAAAATATACAAAATTTTGTAATTTTAATCCTTTGAAATCAGAATTTTTTATAAACAAAAGAATTATCCTCACGTAACTTAGGACAAGTTTAGACCGATTGAAAGAGTAACGGATTAGTAACCGGAGGTTTGCGAGTTCGAAACTCGATCCAACCAAAGACTGCACGTGGGAATGGGTACACGTTAAATCAGCCATGTCCGTCATGTGGGGTACCAGCTCAGGTGTTGACCTCGTCATCTGACAGTGGTTCAAAATGACGATGTTTCGTCCGCGGATTTTTACCATCGGGACTTTTTCCGTACCTTCGCCAAGTAGCCCGTTGTATTGCCCCAGTGCGACGTTCATTCAACTAACCCCTTCCCGGTACCTTAATCGTTTGAGAACTTGTTTTAGATGCTTTACATACGACGAAGCTAATTTGAATTCGTAAGCTGACCTAATGAAATGCATTACTTCCCTTGCATGTTAATAAACGTTACTATAGCAGTAGGTAGGTAGGTATTGTAATTAAAGTCGCACTGGAGCAACACAACTCGCTATTTACTACATAAGTAATTTAGTTGTTAAATGATGCTTGATTTCAATCTCGTCGCTTTGGCTTTTCCTCGTACGTGTTACATAAAACAAATGAAGTTAGTTAGCAAAATAAGTGCGATTAAGGTAAAATCAATTAGATAAGGGTTGATATCTTACAGACAATTTTCCTATATAATTGGTTTAAGCAGTCGCACACTGTACAAATTTCGCAATCACAGTATGTGTAAGCATCATGTCTTACAATAGAAACATATTTCTTCCAGGTTTAATGAAAATCCATAGCTTGCAGTTTCGAAAGAGGAAATTATTTCGATGGTTGTAGCATGTTATCTTCCAAATAGATTGCTCCTTGGACACGAAAATTAGCTTTAAACGTGATTTTTCAGAGTAGTTACAAGCCAATCGTCTAATTTATTTGAGATTATTTGCAAATATAATCAACCAAACTCCATCGCATGCAACTTTTATTTATTATTTTTTGACATCGCCTTACATCCAGGAAGTTAAAACCTTTGATTACTCGAGCTCTTTTCTCTAAGCAGCTCTGCCATTTGCATTACGTTCTGTATAATGTATAGGAAAATGCAGAAAAGGAAATTTTACAAAATTAATTAGATATGCATTCTCATTTACAAGGAAACTCTTCATAGAGAGGTCACGATATTTGTGACATATGTGTGTGAAAAATATGAATATGAAAAATAAGGAAAGACTTTTCACGACTTTCAGTGTTACATGAATTCTTGTTTAACACTAAATAACTGACTGAAATAGAAGCGTATTATCGATAACTTTTACAGGGTGGATAGAATTCACCATATGCCACCCATTTCTTTATCAAACACAAACGAGAAAAAGTGTTCGTTTTTCGATTGCACGTGGCATTCCGAAGATATTCGCGTCGAACGTTTTGTGCCATCACTTGCATTCATTGTAAGCATTGTAAAACATCAAACAATCCTTTTGGGGTCCCTGGGATTTGGCTGTACTGTTGGAAATGGAGACGAACGGTATGAGAGTAAATGGAGACGAACTGACTTAACAAATGACCAGATAGGTATGCAAGTCAGTTGATTTGTTGAGTTGGGCTTTTATGGCACAAGAGCCATATTTGGCCATGCTGCGCCAGACACAAGACAAACAATGTCAAGTAATGAACATACGCACACAAGGAAATTTTTACTGACACAGAAGAAAGAAATACACCCAGGGAGGAATCGAACCATTTAATGGATTTCAATCTCAGGTAGGTAATTAACGTCGCATTGGGCAACACAACGGGCCATTGGAGACGGTCCGGGATCAAACCCAAAGGGAAAAATCCGAGGACAATACCACGTAATTCTGAACCACGGTCAGATGACGAGGTCACACCTGAGCTGTGGCACAACACTCTCCAAACATCCACACCAAGCTAACGTGAGGACATTTGAAGCCACGACAGATTTACCATGTACACGACATTCTTCTGGTTGGATTCGAAATCACAGCCCTCCGATTGCTAATCCGTTACTCTTCGAACCGGGCTACCACGGCCTCTTCAATCTGAGGAACTTTACACGATTAAATATTTATTTCTTAAATTCTACGTTTCGTAACAAATTTAATCCTATATACAGCTGTAGCAAAATGAAAAAATCCCTTTAGTACCATTATTTAATCCCTTTAATCCCCTAAAGGTACCATTCAATATGAAATAACCGTCTTCTGTAAATTAATGTGCATAAAATTTTCTTAAGCTATCGGCTTCATATCAAATCGCGCATACCTTTCATAATTTCCTCTGACAGCACTTCATTTTGTAGCCAAATTTCAAACCTATACCAAAATGTAACCTAGGATACCAAGTTTCAAGTCCTTCGATCAAGTCATTTCTGGTTATGAGCACAAAAGTTTGGTAGGTAGGTATCTTAATTAATGTCGCACTGGAGCAACACAACCGGCTATTGGCGGCGGTCCGGGATCGAAGCCGAAGTGAAAATCCGAGGACAACACCACGCCATTTTGAACCACGGTTCGATGATGAGATCACACCTGAGCTGAAACCCACTCTCCAAACTTCCACACCACGCCAACGTGAGGACATTTGAAGCCACGACAGATTTAGCGTGCAACAGCCTCCTTTGTACACGACGGTCTTTGGTTGGATTCGAACACGCAACCCTCCGGTTGCTAATATGTTACTCTTCCAACCGGGCTACCGTGGCCCCCAGAAAATTTGGAGCACCCAATGTTAAATTAGCTTTCCCTTTTATTCACATCTTTCAAAATAGTTTTCCCTGTCCCATTGAAATTTTTTATTGTGTTACCATTAAAGTGGGAACCCAAGTAAATCCGTATAATGTCTATTTTTAGTTAATGCTTAATATTCAATATCAACTACGAAATTAAAATTTGAAAACTTTATGCACCGTCAAATACTTTGAGGAAAATTGATTTGGAACTTTTAACCTTGCAAAATTTTAGCTCTCCTACAATGATAAATCCTTTAAAAAATGGCTAATAATAGTGAATATATTTATATAAAAAACAAATCGGGGAGAAAGGATCTAAAATTTTGCATTACCCTTATAAAAGTCCTAAAACTTTGGAATTTTTACAATACCGTATAAAAACTAAAATGTATTAGTTTCTTAAAGTATAGATAAAAGTTAGACGCATGTAAAACCACATGTATGACAAGAGTATTTGAATATAGCGTGATATGTGAAAAACAGCCCTTTTTTAACAAATCTTACTCCTTTTTTATTTAAAGGGTTGGTCTAGATATAGTTTCTCATAGGAAGATATACTGAATATAGATTTGTAAAAGCCACTCAAGGATATTTTGACAAGGTCGTGTTCCCTTTTTCGATTCTAATGCTTTCAGCATTCTACTGTGAATAAATTTTTACTTGGTGGTAATAAGTAATAAAACTGGATGATAGAAAATTTCGTTTGTGATTGCGAATTCGTGAGGTGAAATTTGATATTACTTTTTTAAAACAAAATCAAGTACTTTTAGATACGTGTAACAAATTTAAAATTAATATTGAACTGTTGCTAAAAAACGTCGAAAATGTCATGAGTGACCAGTTCATGGAAAAGAAAATCGTTAGTTTTATCTGAAGGTTCATAATTAAAATTCAAGTTCTCAATTTTCACAAATTAAAAAATGCGTAACTTGTATGGAAAATTTAAATCGATTGGGAGCAATTGATTGTTAATTTAATAAAATTTATTGGCATAATTTCAATGTATATTGTTTAAAATTAAAATTAATATCAAATATACTTCGTTAACAATACGAAGTTTAAGTATGAAGTCCAGAATGCATTGAATGAAACAAAAAATAATATGTTTCGTCTTAAACTTTAATGTGCATATCTTTCAAAATTAAAATTTATATTAAAACGTACTTCATTAACAGTAAGTAATTTATGTAACTGACCAGAATGCATTGGCTAAAACGAAATAATAATGCATGTTCCATGCTTTGATTGTTTCTTAGACATTACATTAGTAATATTTTTCTCACGTCCGTTTCTCATTGTCTTGAAAATCTGTCGCTTGGGTTACTGCTCTCAAAAACATCGATTTCAGTTCGTACTACCATAATGATGAATCTAACTTTCCAGAACAAGACACACACAACTGATTTTTATCTACTTGGGGTTATAATAAGCGGACGTCAACTTGTAAACACGGAGTAAGATCAGAACACAAGGCAACTTTATTTTAGGACATGCGAGAAAAATAACTGCTGGTTTGTTTCCCAACTTGCTTTAGGTTGTTTACTCATTAACGTTTTTATTTGGCCTTAGGAAGATGTTTTACTAACCTTGAAGAAGATTGCAATTGCAAAGCAACTTGTTTACAATGATTTTCTTGTTTGTGTATAGAAAATATAATTTTTGGCATTTAATTCCTCGTTATGTTTTTGTAAGGTTTGTTTGATTATCATAAAAATTATCGTTGACTATTATATCTTATCTATATTTCGGAAATTTGTATCACAATTTTGCGTTCACGCATGACATATTATCAACTGTGAGATATTTTTAAATTTTATTTACCTTTTCCTCGACTGCTTAACCCTCCAAATGGTTTCGACGAGATATCTCGTCCATCAAGATCTGACCAATTTTGCTAGTGATGAGATATCTCGTCATAAATATTCTGTCGATTTTTTTATGAAGAGATCAAGATCTGGGCAGTTTTCTTCTAGTGATAAGTGACAACGAGAGCTTTATATCTCTCCATCTCTCAACGAGATATCTCGTCCAATCAAGATCTGGTCAATTTTGCTAATGATAAGATACCTCGTCGAGACAACCACCAGGAAGGTTACTTACGTTTTTGCTAGACGTATTTCAGAAATTTTTAGATTAAACTAATATGAAGTTTGATGAAAAGTTAGTCAATTATTTTCAACATTTTATCACAAATAACTGAAAATCGTACTTTACATTGTGATCTCCTGAAAAAGCAGTCATACCCATAAGCATTCCAAATAAAAGTAATAACAACATTCTATCAACAATTTTTCTTTTTCATTTTAATTTATTTAAAAACTATTCAGTTTAAATTTTACCATAGGTTTCTGCATTGAATAGTTTATTATGTTAATTATAAATGTAAGTAAATTTTTCTCGTTTGTTATAATTTTCTTAACAGGGTAACTTTTGTGCAGGAATTTAAGCTCTCCCACGATGCTATAAACTGCAATTTCATACTGTTTTGCATTATAAGCTATTTATAATAAATGTTCTCGTTTATTTGTTCTTATATTTTTGTTTTAATTGAGCTTTCATGTCGTATTATATATCATAATGATATTCTAACAAACCTTACATGGTTAAGGATTATTAAGGTATTATTATTTTTGTTGTTTAAAAGGTGAAAAACACCTTTAGAGATTTAGAGAGCTGTTGTCCAGGAATTTTTTGTTTTTAATTGCTCTTGTATAAAACAATTAAAGTAATATAGATTTGTTACTCAAAATATGTTCAATTTCTGAACTTTATAAGTTGTTTATTTTACTTCATTACAAAACATTCAGTCGTAAAACTTCATTTTATAGTTTTATACTTTTGGTGCAAAAACCCACTTATAATTAAAAACCAAATAAGTAGCGGGAACTAATCTAGGTGCTTATATACATTCCTGAACCCACTAGTTTTTCAGCTTCCATTTTCGATATTTTTCATATAAGTCTAGTCTGCACTTTAAAAAGTATTATGTCCTTTATAACAAATAAAAAAAAATCACACTGATAAATACTCTATAGACTTGAACTTGTTTGAAAAATATTTTATTTACAATTTTAAAAATTACATTGCTGTTTTAAAGTTACCTATTGTTGGTATCAAAAATATTTCATATTTGATAAACGATCTAATTAGCGCAATTTCTAAAATATTAACAGCAAATTTTAAGAAAATATCAATAAATGTAAGAAAAGATTTTGTCATTATATAGCTTCTCAATTTTATGAACTTTAATCTGTGCACTTTTAAAAAATGAAGTTATATTTTAAATTTTTACGAGATGTTTTTACTATCTATTAATGTAAGAGGAAAAATTATGTTCATTTCAAAAATATTCAAGCAATCGCTACAACTTCTACTTCAAATTTTTTTCTCTGAGCTGAAAAAATTTGAGCTCTAGCTCCTAAATTTGTCTCTCCTTTGGCACTTAGCGCTTGACTCTTATCAATGCAGATCTGTGATAAATTTTCTACTATGACGAGATATCTCGTTCATGAAAATCTGGTCAGTTGTGTTAATGACAAGATAATTGGTCAAGACAACCACTGAGAGGGTTAAAAATTTTGATTTTTCGCCTATTTCAAATTGGGAAATAAATTTTGTTTTTCACTACAGGAACGATTAATTGAATGAAATAAATATAAAAAGGAAAGCAAGGATCTCGCTTTACTTCGGCTTAAAGAGACTTGTTTTCCAATCTCGATTTCCTCTCGGAGTTATTTCAAACGTCACTGAGCTCGTTAGTTTTCGCAATCACCTCCTTTAATGAGAAAACGTCATTGAAGTCAAGGGTTGTTTTATTTCCTCGTCGGGAGTCACTACTTGTTGTTCCCAGCAATACATTTCCCCCTTCGATCACTTGCAGCGACTACTTTTTCGCAACTTACATGGAAAGTTACCAAAGACGATTCCAGCATTCAGAAATTATCAGTACATTCCGTTGTTTTACGTGTAATCTAATATCTGCGTAATAGATCACACAATTCAAACAATTATGAAGTATCCGTTAAATAAGAATAGAAAATTAGCTTTGAGAAATAGTATTGTTAACAAGAATATACGTTCAGTCTCGACTCATTTGCATAATGCTTTTGTGAAGATAATTGTTCCAGGGATGCATTCATTTCTCTATGACCTTAGCAGGTTGTCACATTTACCGACGAAATTGCACCTTATTTCAATTCTGTCTGAAAGGATGTTTTCTTGTAAAGGGTCATTACTACATCATATATACATAAGGAAAGTGATTTTAGTAAATCAGTTCCCCATTAGGAACGACTTACTCTTGAGAGCTAATGCATGCGTTACCTCAACACTTTGTACGTGCAGTGCAACTTCAGTTCACTAAAAAGTACTTCATGGTTGCACTGCAAAATTTACTTTCTTTCTATTACTGATGAGCAACCATTGACATCAAGAACGTAAGTAGTTGATTAACGACGCACTGGAGCAACATAACGGGTTATTGGCGGCGGTCAAGAATCAATCCCGAAGGGAAAGCTCCGATAACGAAACCTCGCCATTTTGAACCACGGTCAGATGACGTGGTCAACACTTGAGCTGGAACCCCACTCTCCAAACTTCCACTCCAACGTGAGGATATTTGAGGCCTCAACAGATTTAAAGGCACTAATCCGTTTCTCTTGCAACGGGCTACCGGACATCAAGAAGGGGAAACTGACGGTAAATAATTGTGAATAATCGCCCAGTGGATAACTTCAAATCAAGTGGGACCCAATGGGCATATCAACGCTTCCAAGGATTGCAAATGGATGTTTATAAGATATGAAACGCTACTGTCAACAAATACAAGCAATATAGTATCTCATGGTTCCTCTTCTTCGCGGCTTGAAATTCCTCCCTAACATGAATTGACCGTTGATGTATAAATACTCCCGAGCGGAAGTGTCTGTAGAGTTTCCGACCGGTTGGAATTAAGGGGTGTCCAGCAGCCCTCTTGTTTTGTAAATGTCCCTCTTTGTTAGCAAGTAACTGGAGGAGTGGTGACCTACATTCCTGACCCCTCGACAGAGATATCCGTTGAAGTTTTGGAAGCGAACGGACGCAGAGCTTGTCAGCTCCAATGGAACCGCTGGACTGAAACTATTATGTCATTAAACTTCATTTAGCCTCGAATTCTGCCTTGAGTTGTTTAACCCTCGAAATGGTTTCGACGAGATCTTCGTTCGTCAATATTTGGTCAAGTTTGTCAATGATGAGATATCCCTTACAGCATCATGGCATATGATGACACCTGTCGACCACCTTAAAATCGCATGGCTCAGGAGCATTGCCTGTAACAAGGGCTCGGTGGTCAAAATTATTAGCATGGTGAGATTCATAGAGTACCATCAGGACTTCATTATCCCAAAAGACTAACTTTTCCTTTGCATGTTGTATATATAATGTAATATAGTAGGATGGTATAGATGTAATCACGATATAGATGTAACAACGTACAAGTGTAATAATGTATAGATGTAACTACGTACAAATTTAATAACGTATAGATGCAATATGATAACATTCTGGATAGATATGCCACCGAGGCGTCATCCCAACCACGCCACTTATTTAAGCTGGTACAGTGAGTGCCTCGCGACACTAGACACGGGAGTGTGTAATGGTGTTAATTCGTGTTAGTTAGTTTATCAAGATCTGGTCAATTTTGTTAATGACGAGATGTCTTGTCGAGGCAAAATTGCCCTAAAAAACTCAAAGGGAATGAAGATCCAAATCGTAAAAGGTTTTGTATCAGAGGTTGGCTACTACAAGACAGTTTTCGACGCGAAAATAAGCCACAAGGAGGGTTAGCCTATGTAAATACTGTAAATTTAATTTAATTTAATGTCTTGTTTGTTTCAAAATTGTTTTTCTGCTGGGGCGTCGTGGCTCAGTGAGTATGCCCATTGCGCTAGCAACCTTCGAGTTGTAGAAGGCGCAGGTCCGATTCCTATCAGGTGCATTCCTCTCCAGTTGAATTTTTTTCTTCTGCGTCAGTAAAACTTTTATTGTGTATCTATTACTTGATATGGTATGTCGTGTCTGGCGCAGCATGGACAAATATGGCCCTTGCGTCATAAAACCCGAAAAACCAACTAAACAACTGTTCCTAGGCCTAAATCCACTCGCCACAAGTTAAATTCCTTTCACGATGTTGCACAGCTAAGAAACTTAAGCCTAAATGCTATGCGAGGGTCTTAGTTCTGCATAAAGCACAACGCTGTATCCTTAATTACAATTAAAATTGTATAAGCTTCTACGAGGAGATCGTCACCTCTGTAGACAACAATGTATAGCCCTGGGCCATATTCCTATGTTTAGGTCGTAGGGAGAATTAACTGCGACATACAAAGGAATTCCGGATTCTGATCCACCAGTACAGCATCAAAAGGGGGTTGCTTTAATAAAGGGTAAAACCCCAAAGGTGACTATTGACGTGCAAGAAAGAACAGGTCACAGAGATCATGGAAGGCATCAAACTAATCACAAATTCTGCGCTTCTACCGAAGTTTCTCTTCCAAGGTTAAATTATTTTTTTCCTGATATCCATGTTTGTGCCCTGGACCACACATTCGATCATCATGAAAAAGATAATTTGGGATGCATCATTACAAAAATGCTTTGATGCTTTTCCTCATGCAATCGTTTCGGATTGCATACAAAATGAAATCGTTTTTATTGTCTACTTAAATGGCATTTGAAATACTAGAAGTGCAAAGGATAATTTTACGTGGATATAAATTAAATTTCAAAAGCTATTAATTGCGACTGTCAAGAAATGAAGATTAAATTACACCTTTCTAAATAGAGGAAAGTAAGGTGCGTTAATTACGAAGTCAGTGATGTAAAAAGTTAGTGACGTAGAAATTTTATGATGCTTCAAAACTTCCTGTATGAACTATAAAGAGAGGTAGGTAACAAATAGAAACTTGCATGACCTCTAACCAATATTAACCTTCTTGATTAATGGAATCTTTCCAAGGGATTCTGTTCTAAAGAAAGGAGCAATAGAATCTTTCCAAAGTTTTTTAAGGGGATCATTCTAATTAGAGCAATAGAATCTTTCCAAGGGTTTCTATTCTACGGAAAGGACCATATAATCTGCCATCCAATAGATGTGGTTAGTTAGTCATTTAGTGTGTTATGGGGTAAAACCAATACTACACTTGTCGGAAATCTTTCTATACCCAGAGGGTTAAAGTAATTATTTTTATTATTGTTAGCAAAGTTCTATGGATTGGTATTTACTCTATTCCCATGACAAAAATATATTTGGCTTATACACATATACATAAGAGGATCTTAAAACTTAATGCATAAAAATAAACCTGCTTTTTTATTGCGCGTCTACAGAAATCACGAACTTCATTTCATTATACAAGTATACTGCTCAAAACTGTTTTATTTCAGTTTTTCAAAATTTTTCCTTTACAGTCCAATTCATAACATCTCAAAACGTGTTTTCTTCGACTTAATACAAGTCTTGTTATGGAAAATTGATAGAGTTGAGTTTTAAAAAACAAACGTGAATTGATTTTCTACTTGCAAATGATAATAAAATGGTTTTTCTTGCATCAATTCGTCAACCATTCAAACTCCAGTCAATTGATCTTACAAAGAAAGTCAAAAAGACCGTACAAAAATATTAAAAAACAAACTAACTGTCTAATCACATGATATTTTTGGTGGTAAGTTTAAGAATACATAGCACACTAAATGTTGAAAGAAAATAGTTAATTAACGTCACACTGGAGCAGCGCAACGGGCTATTAGCGACGGTGCGGGATCCATCCCTAAGGGAAAGTTTCCAAGAACAACGTCTCGTAATTTTGAACCACGGTCAGATGACGAGGTGAACACCTGAGCTGGCACCCTACTCTCCAAACTTCCACACCATTGCCAACGTGAGGAATTTTAAGGCCCCGAAAGATTTAATTTGCACTAGCCTCCACTTAACACGACGGTCTTTGGTTTTACCGAGTTTCGAACTAGCAACCCTCCTGTTGCTAATTCGTTACTCTTCAGACTGGTCTACCGCGACTCCAATAAATGTTGAAAAAAAAAAACAGTACAGTGTGTGTGTTGACTGATGTTAATGTCAACTTTTCTCTTATTTAAAAAAAAGAGTTCCAAGTAATAAGTTATTCAAAGTATGATAAATTCAATTCAACTGGTACATTAAGTATTAACTGAACTGTTAACACGTGGATACCCATTCATAACCATCATTATCAGTTAAAATAATTTTCCTCGGGTGAATTATTTCTTAATTTTTTCATAAGGGTAAAAACTGAATCGATGAATTATAGCTCATTAAAACGTGATTTTCTATTCGAAGAAAAGACGAATGTCTACACTGCGCATCTTAGAATAGGATGTCATGTGCTTATAATGAATGAAGAGATTCCTTTATTGACTTTTTCTCGGAATGACTCAGTGACCTTGTCAGTATTGTTGAATCATAAGTGGGATGAATTGTTCCACCGTACTTACCCAGCAATATGCGCGTGGTTTTTAATTACTTTATTTTTTGTAACTACGACCTAACAACGAATTAAGTAAAACGTTTCTATTTCAAATGCGTAGGAAATGTTTCAAGTGTTCTAAAAAAATATTTTAAAGCCTTCTTATTAGATCTAAACTTAAAAATCATCCATCATCATAAATTTTTAATTTCAGAAAAAGCGTTGTCAACCAATTAAAATTTTTAGATACCGATTTGACTCTCACACCCCCATATTGGATAGATGTAATATTCGACATTCTTCACGTAATCGTGTTTTTGCTTGTGATACGTTTCAACCAACAGTGACCTTTCATAAACTGGCCATTAAACTGACAAAATAATGTCTCCTGGTAAATTGCCCGAGGTAAAATTACCAAAATAAAAGAAACATGACTTTCTTCCGCATATTAGATTTGACCTCGTCACCCGACCGTGATTCAAATTAATGAGGTGTTATCCATGGATTTTTACCTTCGAGATCGATCCCAGACCGTCGCCAATAGCCCGTTCCGTTGCTCTAGTGTGACGTTAATTTAACTACTTAATCTATTTGTGAGCAATTCTGTATTAAATATTTTGCGTGGTATTCCCAAAGTCAGCTCTGTCTCTTGTTAATTTGGCCTCGGTCCTCACGTTGGCGTGGTGTGCCAGCTCAGGTGCTGACCTCGTCATCTGACCGTGGTTCGAAATGACGAGGTATTGTCCCCTTGTTTGATCCCTGACTTTCGCCAAAAGCCTGTTGTGTTGCTCCAGTGCGACATTAATTGAAATACCTACCTATGTGCATATTTTTCTAAACAAATGCGTGTAAGGGTAATTCGTAGAAGAACGCTATACGTAAGTAGCTAAATTTACATCGCACTGGAGCAACACAACGATCCATCAACGACGGTCCGTGATACATTCAACCCAGTGGCATTAAGCATCACACGATGTGTCTCTGAGTGATAAGCCGCTTGGGTAAATTTGCATGGCAAACAACGCTCATGCCACATCTAAGGATTTGGATAATGGTTCACACATCGTAACCATGACAAGGCATGTATGTAGGATCAAGTAAGTCGAATTTATGGCGGTCACTAAAATAATAAATAAATGCATATGTCGAAATTCCACCCCAGTCCTTCAAGCTTAAGCCGTAGCCAGGCTATAAATGGTAGGACGAAAGAATAGGGAAAAAGTTCTATCCGTCCCCGCTTTGAAGATACAGATTAGGGTCCATTTAAGGTTGACCTGAAGTGCACCTACCCCCGGTCAAGTATGAACACATGTGAGGAAACTTGTCAGTCTGAGATCGGCGAGCGACGTTTAAAATTTCGGTTTCGCGTCCTGTGAATGACGATTCTTGTAAGAGTTTGTCGAGAACTCTGACATATTTTCCTCCCGACCTTCTCTCCATCCGTTGTGACTGAAGCTAGTTAGAGTGGAGGAGCTGCGTCCCCAACTAGGAAGATCCATCCCGAAGGGAAGGATCCGAGGACAGCACCTCTTCATTTTGAACCATGATCAAATGACAAGGTCGACACCTGTGTGATCTGGCACCCCACTCTATTAACTTTCACACCGCACCAACGTGATGACATTTGAAGTCACCGCAGGTTTATCGTGCACCAACCTCCACGTACACAAATGCCTGGCTGGATTGAGTTCGAAATTACAACCCTCCTTTTCCGCGACTCTGCCAACTATAAGATAAGAGACTTGTAAATAGTTATTTCCCCAAATGACTCTTAGAACAATCTTGACCAATCAGGAAAAATCGACCCCCTAATATTTTTAATCATAACAGAATTGTTCTCTTCACGAGGATGAGGGAAGGAAATGTATTATTTTTTAATAAGGCACTATTACTTCTTATGGCCACATCAAATTTATGTTTAAGTTTCGTCACTGAAATCCATCGTTATCTCTGTACCTTACGTTTGATATTTTGAACTGTGCTATAAAGATCCTTTTTCATTTTATGGGTAAAGACATACACTTAACCCCCTATGTGGTTTTGTCGAGATATCTCGTCAGTCAAGATCCGAACAATTTCGGTAATGGCGAGAAATATCGTCATCAAGATAGCGCAGATTTTTTATGAGGACGAGATCAAGATCTGGTCAGTTTTTTTCTAATGACGAGATACCTCGTCCATCAACATCTGATCATCAGTTTTGCTAATGATAAGATATCTCGTCCATCAACATCTGATCATCAGTTTTGCTAATAATAAGATATCTCGTTTTCTTCCCCCATAAACCAGGAAAGCCGTGCTGTACTGTTTGGTACCAATGAAAATGGGTTCACCAATTTGCAATTTCTTCCTATGAATATCCACTTTTTTAAGTTTGATAACAGACATTGTTTTGTAAGAGTGATGGAAGACCTACAGGTTTATTCACAATAAAAATTGGCCTTTACTACACTAATAACCTAAAAACAATACGCTAAAAGGAAATTCAAATTAAATAGAAAATTAATTCTGGCTTTCCCGGGTTAAGAGGATCGTTAAAAGGACAGTGGACTTCCAAAACATTTTCAGTTAATTGCAAAACAACATGGACTGCTTGTATAAAAACAGATATCGGTACCGTTCATAATAGCAAAACGCTTTTTCAAAATTTCAAATTCATTTTTTGTATAATTAAATATTATTATGTAAGTATGAATATTAATTTATACTCAAGCTTCTGTAAAAGATCGTGCGAGATTAAATTTCTTGGAAACCACATTTCACTTTCTTTTTCATACCACATACAATCTTTAGCTCATAGTGTGACAAAACAATATAACATTTGGGTTATGTCACCATTCTGTTGGTTACCGAACATCCTACTTTCACAAGAGATGTCAGATACTATTAGATCTCTGCTACAATGTCACAGATGTTATTCTTAAAACTGAAGAGAAACGTAATTCGTTGGTAACTTAACCCTTCTGGTGGTTGTCTCGACGAGATATCTCGTCACTAGCAAAACTGGCCTGATCTTGATGAACGAGGTACCTCGTCATGAGAAAAACTGACCAGATCTTGATCTCGTCGTCATAAAAAAATCGGCAATATCATGATGACAGATACCTCGTCATTAGCAAAATAGGTCAGATATTGATGAACGAGATATCTCGTCGAAACCACTCGGAGGGTTAAATGAAAAAAAATGTGCTTAAATGAAAAATGCACTTTTTTAATCAATATGTTGTCTTTCAGTTCGCATTTAAATATTACGAACCGCTTCTATAAAAATAATAGATAACAGTATTTTTTATATTTTTTATGCAATTGCCTCAAGGACCTAAAATGCTTCGCGACATCAGTACAACAGGGTAATAACGATACATATTGGAAAACTAATTTACCCTCCAAATGGTTTCAGCGAGATATCTCATCCAACAAGGGCTGACAAACTTTGCTAATGACAAGATATATCGTCATCAAGATATTGCTGATTTTTTTGATGACGAGATCAAGATCTGGTCAGTTTTCCTTTTTTAACGAGATATTTCGTCCATCAAGATCTGGTCAGTTTTGCTATTGACGAGATGCCTCATCGAGACATCCAACAGGAGGATTAACACGTTAAAGTCAAAACTTCAACTTGTTATTTCCTTACAAAACTCGATGTGTGGTCTCAAATATTTGTGGTTCAATTCAATGCGAACTCGGTCCAAGCCAAGACCGTATTGTAGACGGGAATTGGGGCACGTAAATCTGTCGTAGCCTCAGATGTCCTCAAGTTGTCGTAGTGTGAAAGTTTGGAGAGTGCGGGGGGTGCCAGCTCAGGTATTGACCTCGTCATCTGACCGTGGTTCAAAAATACGTGGTGTCCTCGAGTCTTTCCATGAATAGCACGTTGTTTTGCTCCAGTGCGCCGTTAATTACCATTATCAATTCAATGCAATTATACAGGCATAAATATTAATTTATACTCACGTTTCTCCTGCAAAAGATACTGTCAAGTTTGTAAACACACTATCCTCAGCTCACAATTCAACCACAACAATTTCACGGAACTTCAGTCACGTGCATTCTGCGGGTTACCAAACAACCCCAACTTCCACAAAAGACGTCACAAGTTAATGAATCACTGAACCACGTGATCCTCAGTCGCTATCCTCAGATCCGAAGGGAAACGTGATTCTTTATTAACTAGAAATGAAAAATACACAGTCCTTTGTTTATGTGCTTCACTTCCCTCCGCTTCCGAACGAGCCGTCCTTATCGCTCAACAATCACTTGGGAGTGGATTGGAAGCGAACGAATCCGTCCAAGGCCGGCGCTCTGGACATCCAGTCCCTTTCGGGCCTGTCACGCTAACTGGCCGGATTCACGTCACGCGGGGGAGACCGAGTTAATCTCGCTTTCTAGGCCATGCTTGTCTTGAGCCCGTGTCGCCCTGTATCAAAAAATTGCGGCTCTGTTTGATTAATAACCGAGACTTTGGAGGAGAAAGACATGAGATGGATTTCTTCCGTTTTATGGTTTAGTCGCAATTTCTGTCGGCTTGGCGGAACTTTATTATAAAAGTCATTGGAACAAGTCGAATACAAATACCCATTCTGTAAGCAGATGATATATTGATTGAACAAGATTGATTCTCTTTATGATGGATATTAATTGTTGTCAGAGCTATTGAACTTTAAGTGGGTCGCTTTGTTCATTAGCTTTATTAATAGTGCCTTTGATAGCTTCGTGTGTATAAGCCTACCCGAAATCATCTGAATAAGCCTACCGGAGCTTTAGGATTTTTGCAATTTAAAATGAGATTTTTCGTTTAAAAGTAACTGGAATTGAAAGAAGAGTTGGATTTTTGATGGTAATAATTCTTCGATTTCATGGGGCCACTTTGCTCTCAGGGGCACATCTTCTTTAGGGGTTGACAGGGTTCACGTACCCAAGGTACTCCAGTGATCTTTTCATTTCCCATGGGGTTTACTGTCTTTAGTAAACACACAGTCCCGGGATACCCAAGTGATCTTTTTCTGCTTTCATCCTCTATACTATCCCCCTCATTTTTCCCTTTCATATTTTTTACTCGACGTTGTCTTGTGTTTGGTGCAGCTTGGCCTAGGCCAAATATGACCAAAGCGCCAAAACAACCAACAAACTATGCAGCGGCCGTGGCTCAGTGGGTTTAATAGCTGCGCTATCCACCTGTCGCCGCAGGTTCGATTCCTCCCTGGGTGTATTTCTCTCTTCCGTGTCAGCAAAACTTTCCTTGTGTTCATTACGTGTGCTGTTTGTTTTGTGCATGGCCAAATATGGCCCTTTTGCCGAAAAACCCAACCATCTTCGATTTTCTTTTAATCGGCTGCTGTGTGCCAAACGGGGTTTAGACAGGGATGGACAAACAGACCGGGAAATTCCCGAAATGCTGGGTTTTCTAGAAAGCGGGGTAGGGCTTCCGATATAAAAAATAATGTAGCATCAGACAAGTAGAAATTGTTTAATTTTATAATCCTTTGTTTGGCCCAGCTTGTCCGCTACGTCTTACTTGTCCCTTGAGCCATAAAACCTTATACGCATTATCCAATCAAACACATATCTTCGGCTTAGAGTAGAGACTCTTTAAAACAAACTGACAAAACAAAATTTTACAACACAGCCAATTAAAGACTAACTGTTAGTTTTTAGGTCAAAAATAAAAATTATAAACACTTTGATAGTGTTACATTTTCTTTCAAACCGAGTACACCATAACAATTTATTTCCTATATCATCATGAAAGTAATCATTTAGTGTCAAAAAATGCCTTTCCTAAAAATGTCGAACTTATTTCGAACAATAATTTGAATGTTTTTCCAATCTGAAAGATAGTAAACTGTGATTCTAAACTATTTTTTCTAGTTCAGATAAAATCAAAGACCGTCGTATTCGTGGGGGTTGGTGCACTTTAAATCTGTCGGGGCCTCAAATGTCCTCACGTTGGCGTGGTGTGGACATTTGAAGAGTGGGGTGCCAGCTCAGGTGTGACCTCGTCATCTGACCGTGCTTCAAAATTACGTGGTGTTGTCCTCGTATGTTTCTCTTGGGGATTGATCCCGGGCCGTCTACAGCCCGTTGTGTTGCTCTAGCGCGACGTTAATTAAAATAACTTTCTACCGCTCTTGTTAGTTTACATCGTTTCACTCCCCTTTGTTTATTAACAAAATCAAACAATCTATAAATACTATGATAAATTATATTACCTAAATTTACAATTAAGACATCCATGGTTTGGAAAAACCCTCATTGTTAAATAACTGAATGCAATCGTTATAGTTAGTGTCCTTTTGTCACATATGAAACGATTCGCGGAAATATAATGTTGTTTATCTAATCTTTAAGAACAAAGGGGGTTGCGTTTAAAGACAAGAGATTTTGTTACAAATAAGGCAACTGTGGTTTGGTAAATGCCTCATTGTTATCGTAATAGATGTATCCAATTTTCATAGTCCTGTTCTCACATATTACGAAATAAGATTTGAATAGATCAATTTGTCTCTAATCTTTACGAACAAGCAGTTGTACTTAAAGATTATACAAATTTATCTCCGCAAATCTTAATTCGTAATACGTAAAATTTTGGAAAAGTACTTTTGTCTCTAAGAGAACAAGTGGTTGTACTGAAAGACAAAAGCTCTTTACTAAAAATTTCACTTTTATGCCCAAAGTTATATAAATGATTGATGTAGTTGAATACAATACACAAATTGGAGGAAAGAATAGGATATTAATATTTTTACCGCTTTAAAATCTGTTTTTGTTTCTTCAAGGATATTAACTGATCATCATCTTATCAAAACAATTTCTTTGTATTCAAACGCAACTTGATATTGAAATTATCGTGAATAGTGTACAGTTCGGCCCCAAGGAACTTTAAGACATCGACAGTGGGCAATTTATGTGTCCGACCCCTAGGAGGGGTGCAGAAGAACAAAAGGAGTTTTTTGGTAGAGAAAGAGGAATGCGATTCCTATTGATCTACTAGTCCAACA
Source organism: Meta bourneti (assembly GCA_933210815.1). NCBI lineage: Eukaryota > Metazoa > Arthropoda > Arachnida > Araneae > Tetragnathidae > Meta > Meta bourneti. Next base: position 12,403,581 of record OW119924.1, read on the forward strand.
ATTGCGTCAGTCAAAGAAATCTTGATACGAACAGTTCTTAATAAGAACACAAATTCTAAACACCAAGAAGTCTTGTTTTAAAAGTCAGTCTATAATATATAACCAACTTATAATAGATAATCAACCTGCAAATAAACCTTATTTTAAAGTTCATCAATCAGTTTCTGTTGAACTGACCTCTTAATCAATGAGTCTTTCTAAAAACTACAAAATGGCCATGGCGTTCTTATCCGAGCACATTTGAAGAAGGTACGGAAAAATTGTTACTAATAGATAATCGATTCTTCAATTTCAGTGAAGGAATCTTCTGTCGTCTTTGAATAGTCCTATATATATAAAGTACTTACTGTGTGTTAAATATATCCAATTATTGCAAAAATGGTGAATACTAATTTTGGCTTTAATAGCTGTTCAAACCTCGATATAAATGATTCTGTATTAGTAGAAATGTATACTGATAGATATATATCTTTTTAAGGTTAGTATTGTAAGAGTTAGTTTATTATAATATTTAATTATAAAATAATTTATTTTAGGCAATATATTTCGATACTTCACTAGCAGAAAATTGGTATAAAGAATCGTTTATTTAATTAATTTTTTATCATTTAAATTTATATCTTATTTACATTATTATATTTTATATCCTTTCATCATTAAGGAATATACATTAAATATTTCAAACACAAAAGTTGAGTATCAAGTGTGTTAATATCAGCTTGTTTATTATCTGAGTACTGTTTTTAAAACCAAAATATTTGTATTAGGTATCACATATAATAGTATATTCCTATTGCTAATGGATTCCTCCTTTTCTTACTTCTAATGGATTGATTTACTATTTTCTTTTCTAATAGATTACTTCTAATCTTGCTTAGTAATAGATAAAATTTTGAATTTAGATTAGATTCTGTATAAAATGTAAGCACAGTTGAAGTATTCTTACTAATAGTATAGTACTAAAAATATTTATAACCTTAAAAGTAACGATCAAAGCAACTTCATTTATATCTCAGCTCAGTTTGTTTTACCCGTATTGATAGAAAAACAACTTTTCCAATAAAATTGTTTTACTGTAATTCTCGAAAAACAATTTTTTTCCAAAGCAAATTAGTGGTCCGAAATTATGTGGTGTTATCATCGGATCGTTCCCTTTCTGTTTGATCCAGTACCGTCGCCAATTGCCCATTGTGTGGCTCCAATGCGACGTTAATTACAATATCTACCTACCTACCAAAATAAATTAAATTTTAATATTTATGTTTGAACTGACTTTTTATTTCTTCCCAGGATTGAAATAATTTACTTTCATTATGAATATTTGATTGATGAAATAAGAATATTTAAAATATTTAATTTTACTTAACTTACCATTTTATAATGGAATACCAAAAGTCCAAACGAAAACCTCATTGATCATAAAAGCGTAATTTTGCTACTCGGTATCTGGCAACGCCAGAATTATAATTTAATTTTTTAATTTGGTTTTCTTTGATATTGCCAAAGCATTTGACAATGTCTAGATTCAAGGACTAATCTATAAAATGATCAAATGCAATTTCCCCGATTATATATCCACCTTTTTTCTTCCTACCTTACAAACGGAAATTATGTAGTCAAAATTAATAATCACAATTTATTTAAAAGAAAAATATATGCTGGAGTTTCACAAGAATCCAAGCTCGGTCCCTTCTTTTTAACTTATACATGAATAATATTCCTCAAACCGACAACACCAAAATAATTATGTTCGCAGATGATACTGAAATTTTTAAACAAAATAAAAATTAAAAATTTCACCTCACCGACCTTAACTTACACATATTCTACCTTGAATCTGGGTTTTCAGATGGAGAATCAAACTAAATGTCGATGAGACTGCAGCCATCATGTTTCTCTGCAGAGATCCTACTAAATTGTCACAATTTAAACTTTGCGGACAACCTATCCTTTGGTCTTTATAGACCAAATACTTAGGTGTAATCCTAGACTCTCATCTTAATTGGAAGCCGCACATAGAGCACATACAAGACAAATTTTGGAAAAATTTTCCGCAGTAATGTATCCACTTACTTCACGGAGCTGAACATTATCACTAGACAACAAGAAAATAATTTACTTATCATAATATAAGCTTGCCCAATTTAGGGGGCAGCTCCTGAGACGAAAATCTAAAAAAAATCGAACATATTCAAAGTCTTCAGCCAAATTACAAAAGCCAGATGGTTCTATAGTAATAGCGTTATCAGAAAAGCCCTTAAAATTCCCAGAATTAAAAACTTCATTAACAAAATCTCCCGAAAATTTTTCCTTTGAATTGAAAGAAATGTCAACCCTGCAGTAAAAGAAATTTAAATTTACGATCCAACGCTCCCAAAAATAAAAAAATACCTTGCAAAACTCTTCTTGGAGACTGAAATCCTGCAACTCCCTCGATTCAACCTTCTACCACTTGTCGTACAGTCAATGATAACCCTGCATTTCATTTTGTACAGCCATTGAGAAGCTCTTATCCATTTCAACGCTCTGGATCAGCCAGCACTTCGGAGCTCTCCCAAGTGCTCATCCAGATCGAAGCTAAACTTTTTCAAGATTTCAATAAAACAAATTTGCTTTGGGCTGGACCTAGAGACAGAAAAATAAAAAGAACTCAGGACTAAAACAACCTGTCAATACATATATTTATTTTCATTCAGTTCTTTTCTTAATCTACCAATTTATTCCCAAATACCAAGGTAGGCCCATTTATCAAGTGATATACTGTCTTACTGGAGATTGAGGTCCCTTCGGGGACAGGTTCTCCATGACCCCGTCAACACCTTTTTTAATTTGATTTAGAATTCAGTGGTTGTGTATTTGAGTTGACAGAGAAATAGTGGGTCCTATTTTAGCATTTTCAAGTATTATAAATATGTGTTCTTTTGTAAATAAATCATTATTGTCAATATTGTTCAAAAGTCTTTTGTCGAATTGTTCTGTTTTAGGAAGAATATATTCAGGAAGTAAAAATTAAACATGTTTCCACATATATTTCTTTTTTTCAGAATTGTGCTTTTTTCAAGAATCGGAATTTTGTTTCTGTTTGTATTTGTGTTTTAGTATTTCACATATGTTATTTAGGAATAAAATTTTAATGATTTATTTATTTCCTGCAAAATATCAGACATGGTTAATTTCTTGGCGGTATATGAATATTTTGACCAACTTTCCTTAAATCTTTGATTGAATAAGTAATGGTTTGTAGAATTCTGTTTCATAAAATTAAATAAAATGTACACAAAACAAAACCTTTCTTTTAATGAATTATTTATTTTCTGCAAAATATCACTGAACATGGGTAATTTCTTGGCGGTATATATATTTCGACCAACTTTCTTTAAGTCTTTGGTTGAATATGTAATGGTTTGTTGAATGCTGCTTCATAAAAATGAATAAAATATACAAAACATTTTTAAGTAAGGTGTAATTTCTTATTTTAAAACGACCGGTAAAGTTAAAAAAATCACTTTAAAATAAGATGGGTTACGTTGAATTAAAACGGGTAGTCATACGATGTAGTTCACATATATTTCAAAATTGTGACAGAGTTTCATTACAAGACAATTAAAACCAATTAAAATTTACATTTGTTTTTCATGTTTCATGGGTGTTATTGAAAGCTGTACTCGTCAAGTAACTACATCTGTTATTCTAAATAGGTACGTGGTTTCCATTTAGAAACTGAATATCTGAATTTAAAAAAGTATCATAAGGATTCGATTTAAAACTGAATGTCTGTTCGAGTAAAGGGAATTTTAAATCAGACTGCTGATCTTGGAATGTCATAGTTAAGAAATTTGAAAAATTGAATTTTTTTGTCTTAAGTGATAGAAGGTCTAGGTTGCTTACTCAAAAAAATGAAGCTGTTCTTACGCAACTTAGATACATGTGAAACATTCGTTGAAAGCAGTGATTTTCTTTTTAAAAAACGCTGTAACGCCTTCTGTCTTTAAAAAAATGTAATCAATTGAGTTTGTTTTGTCTGTACTGATGTCATTTATTTTTAAAACGAGCTCCTTTTTATACCACGTGCCGCTGAATGGAATTTTCAAGAAAAAAATGTGTGTTGCCTCAAAATAAATTAATCATGAATGCCGTAATAATTTAATTTACCATCCTCTCATATTGATGATGAAATTCGAAAGCATCGCATACCAGGTACAAGAATGCCACAAATAAAACATATTCATAGGAAAACTAAGTGCAAGACTACACTCCGAAAAATCGCCATTCTTACTGAAAATGAACGTACGGGGATATTCGTAATCACTCCAAAACTCGAAATCGACTTCTGTAGTAATCACCTTAGAAAAAACTTTTGTAGTTTGCCGTACAGCAGAAGTGCGATGAATATGAATTGTATTCTCTTATGGAAGAGAAGTGATTAGTCTGAGATCACTTTTCAATCAACATTTAATTAATTCAACTCAAGCAACGCCAGGGTAATTTTGCTAGTTTAACATAAATACAAACCCTTATGGTAATTTTATGTCCATGAATTTATTGAAAACATTATTGTTTATCGAATAGTAATTTGAATTTCCTTTACTGTGAACAAAGAGTGAATAAAGATGATTTTTCAATCAATGTTGTCATCAAGTTTTCATAACTCTTTCTTCTATAGGTATGTATTGACGTCACAACGAACAAAAAACCTGACCGGATGAAGTCTGACCCTGGAAGCCTTCACGGAGCTGTCGTTTTGGATGCTGAGAATAATTTGAATGGCAAGCGTCAAAAGTTGTTTTTAAAAACCACCCCTTTAAAGTATTTCAACTCTCAGCATGTTGAGCCTGGAGGTGAGAATGCACCGTTGGAAGATTGGCACTGAAACTTCTCTTGAAACTGTCCATCTTGTTCGCTATTTTTTACAGCGGAAGATATTTGAATACCAGCCACCGTATAACTGATGATGCATGCTAATAACTAGCTTTCTCGTAAGCATATGCAATAATGACGTCAATAGAAAGAATTCCAGGTGGCGTGCAGTTAATTCGAGGGCAGTGATCTAACAGGAAATATTTCACTCAATTCACTTCATTTTTTTTCAAGCATTATCAAGCTGTGTCTTTATCCGATCAGCCAATCATCCGACACGCAATAATCTGTTTATGTTCAAATCCTATTCCTTCGATTTTTTTATTTTGATCCAATAATCCAAGCTTTGTGTACCGCAACCAACTATTATGTTACTAATCTATCGAAGTGTATGAAGTTCCTGGTAATTTAATGGAGAATGAAATTGAAAGCAGTTTTTGTGAATTATCAGTTTTCATTTAGTTTCGAATGATAGTTTTGTCAATAAAAGCTCTGATGATCCATACCGTGTTGATGTTCGGATCTGAAGCTAATGTGCGAATTATCATTCTGTTATTTCAAACTTATTTTAATATATCTAGATTCTTTAAAAACATTTTTTCTTAATTTTCTTCCTGGATATTAAATTCTTTTAATTTCCATTAAACTTGTCTAAGTAGTTTCTACGTATCGTCATATGAATGGGAGAGCTAGGTAAATATTTTTTTTTGTTTTTTGAGATAGTGAAAAGAAAACAGTTTGTAAACTACACCAGTTTCACATATATACATTTTTCATTTGACGATAGATAGAGCTTAGGTGGTCAAAAATAGCTACCTAGTACTTACTTTAAATTCTGCATAATCTCAGCTTTACTGATTTAAATATATCTCAAAGTACACCTTTTTTCAAGTTACCTAGTACTTGCATTCAGATGACAATTTAAGAAAACGATATTACTCAAAAACTGCTGATTCATTCATTGCTGCTGTTTGGAGCCTTTGATTAATGTACTATATTCTTTATTGTGACTTCATAATTAAAAATATTTTAATTGCTTTTAATGTGGTTAGAATCTGAATAAACACTTTTCAAAGCTTTCATACTGCATATTAAATTCCTTTCATTTCCATTTAGACCTCTCTAAGTAGTTTACTCGTAACAAAATTATTTGTCTCTAAGTTTCAATTAACTAATTTTTTTATTTATGATTTTATTTATTTGCGATGAAACATGCCATGTATTTGACATTACGTCATTCGACATATGGCTCTCAATACTTCTATACTCTATTACTAAAATTCTAAAGTGCAGTGCACGTATCTAAGGGTTGAGCCGTCATAGGTTGTCTACTATTACATAAAATACAGTCAGAAGATTCAATAATATTACAATAAAATAAGCATGCAGTCATACTCTGTCAGCAAACGAAACTCAACAATTGAAGCCTTCCTTGGAGTCTGGAACGACGTTCACTGTTCTATCGATCACCAATGGTATTTGAGTGTAATCTTATTTTCTGACAGTAGTGAGATGCTTACCCATTTGTTATCAAATCTATTACGTTGAAACAACATATATAAAATATTACTATTTTTATTGATCTCAAACTTGTTGATTTTTCTATTAAACTACGAATTAGCATAAATAATTGAAATAGTGGGCAATGTAGGGATTTTTATACCAATAAAACCAGCTTATAAACAATTTACACAAACTTGTATTTTGAACGAAAACTCGTTGATTGAATTCAATTACAGTTATTCAAATTATTTGCGTTTTTTAAGTCTGGTTCGTACTTTTGTAACAACGAAATTAACAACCGTTGGATGAAATTTAACAATTTTTTCAAAGAACGATGTCTTTTTTAGATTGAAAGTCAAATATATATTTATACTAAATACTAAACAAATTGTTTAACTCGGACATGTGATTAATAATTATATGTGCTTTAAAAATATCTGTAAACCTGTCATTAAAAAATACTTGAAAAAAGTATTTTTAATTTATTTTTATCATTATTTAAGTTCCTTTTCCCAAATACTTCTTATATATAAGTAGTCGTTTTACGTCCATCTCTCTGATATCAGATTCGCTAAAATAACAAAAATCAGCTGCAACCTCTCTCTTATATATTTCTTCTATCACCTTCAAAGAACACCATTTCAAGAGGATTTTATGAATGCAGAACTGTTTGTTGAAGCAGAATCTGTTTGCTGAAGCAGAAAAAAACTGAAACTCTGAGCACCGGTACCATCAAAGTTACACAGCTTATTCTGTCTGGAATTTCTAGATCAACGCAACTATTTTCAGATCACTATGTATCATCTTAGAACCGTAGAAGTAAAATTTAAAATGGAGAACATTATGCAAGAAGAAACCGATTTTGAATCAAACTCTAATCAACACAAAATATGAAAAGCAGTCATGAGTCGTGAAATCGGAAGAAAGAACACAAGTATGTGAAGCTAACAAAACTCAAAAACTGTTCCACGATGCAACGAAACTGCTGAGGGAGCATCGAAAACTTTCAGTTGGAACTGGGTAATCAAGCTGTGTTCATAAATGACTTTGACATAAGAGTGTCAAAGCTATGTATATTAAAAGCAACGTTTACATTCATGTGTTTGAAACAAAACGGAAAAACAATAGAGTAGCATCTGGTTATTCTATTTTTGGTTATTCTATTATGTGGCCAGCATAATTTCAAATAGTCCTACGAGTACAACAAATTTATAAAGAAATTCTACTTTCGAGGGCATATAGGAACAATGTTTAGTCTATAGCTTACATTAGACAGTGTTTACTGACAAAAAAGATTGAAATTTCAACCCATAAAGAACTAATTTTGAATCAAGGATGCAAAGAAATTCTATGCTGTATGGCCTTTAAACAAAAATATTGCAACATGTTTAGCAAAACTTGTGAATTCAATTTCAAGATCGAGACCTTGCAAAATGGTACTTTATAGAAATGAAGAAAAATGGATGTGGCCTAATCCGCAGTAGTCTTCTCTAGGGCGATATGGAGTCAGCTGACCATTACTGCTTCATTACTCATAGCACCAAAATCGACATAATATTTTCTGCGTGCTTCAGAACTAATTACTCCATTGATTAATGAAAACGAATATTTTTCTTTCCTACCTCATTACAACCGAAAGGAAAAATTTACATTTCTGGAAACGGTAATTAAACCAGTTTGAATGAAAATTGACTTTACTGGCCAATCAGTCAAGGTTAGAAGAAAGTAATTTCGTACGTAGAGCCAGAATCCGTTCAATAGAACCAGTTCGGATACTTTATTCATATAACGAATTTTAATGGAATATGAGCATGAACTTTCCATCTTCTGCTTTTTAGATTCTGATTTTGTTTGAAGTAAAATACGCACAAAATTCATTTTTAAGAGTATCTATAAAACTTAATTTGAAAGGGTACTTGTCACATTATACAAAGAGGCTTGTACTTTTATATCCATATCAAATTACAATTAAAAAATAGCAGATAAAACAGTCCTATGATAAATTATTAGGCTTAGCTTTAGAACGAAATTTTTTTTGATATTACGGTTGTAATAAATATTTTTTAATTTTACATGTGTAGAATTTAATTTTATTATGCAGTTACTTCGTGCATTTAAATATTTTTTATAAAAATTATAATTTTCGTTCGTAAGTTTAAAAGTTGTGTTCTATATTTTAAAAGCACGAAAGAACATTCATTTATCAAAGCCTTTTTCAAACTTTTTTAAATTCACGGCTCCCTCTACATACTTAAAAGTGATCTTAACAGCTCCTACACGTAAAGCAATGGCTCAAAATGACAGGGTGTTATCTTTGGATCTTTCTCTTCGGGATTAATCCCAGACCATCGCCAATAGCCAGTCGTGTTTATTCAGTTCGACGTCAATTCAAGTACCCCCTACGCATAAAGAATTGCTTTTGAAATAGTTAATTTATTTTGTTGTTGCTTATCCCAGTCTAGAAAATGTTATACCAGGTCTTGACGCCTGAGCAAGAGCGAACCTGCCTCCTCTTGGTATTCCATCAATCAATCCAAAGAGACAGACGCAATCAGTGATATGAGAGTAAGTTGTAAGCTAGATAGTACAGGAGCAAGAGATGGAAAAGCCTTATCTCTGCGCTCGAAAACATACTCGGTGAAAATATTTTAGACATGCATTTTAATAAATTGCATTATTTTAATTTTCACAAATTGTATAAACGGTAATTAATGTCTCTTGAAACATTAATATACAGTTTTTAGTTATGGAAATGGCTACATCTTTTATTACTTTTATTAATCAAAAACGTTTTTGAATCTAAAATACTGTGGCAACACTTAAAACATATCTAAAATTTGTGTTCTTATTGTTGCATCTGTTCGCAAAAAGAATGTTCTTATCGTTACGATGTTCGCGTTAAGAATTCTTAGACTAGCAGTGTACTGAGCAACTTTTCACCGTACGCATGTCAGCTCAGTAATGCTCAGTAATCATTTTAATTGTTATGACTGAATAAATTATATTTCCTTGTTCCTGAGATGCTTATGGCACAGTTGATAACAGCAGAAATAACATCGAATAATTGAATGCTGCTAGCCAGGTTTTTGAGTTGGGGTTCTTCCGGAAGCCAGAACCGGAATCACCAAAACCCAGGTGACATCCCAAAGGTGGTGATCCGGACGTGATTATCCCTTCAAGCAAGCTTATCCCAAAAATTTGGATACATCTGTTATGCTTAAAATAGCCGTGGTAGCACATGGGACATCATGTGACCAGACATGTCCCATACCTGATGTCAGTATGGGAGCTCTTTTGCATAGAGAAAATGAGAGATTTATCCAAAACTTTGGGATAAGCTTACTTGAAAGGATGATAGTTCAGGTTCAAAAAAGTCTTTTGATTAATAAGGAGTAATTTAAGATACGTCATTAAGTCATTTTCATGACTAAAATATGTGTGTGATTGTCCCAAACGCGACAGAGAAATACCTCTCGGGTTCCTTCTAGCGTACAAATTACAACCAATGAACGGATTCACATGTACTGTAATGCCTCATATTTAGAAGCGCGATACAATCAAAGACCTTCGTGTACGTGGGGGCTGTTGCACGTTGAATCTGTCGTGACCTCAAATGTCCTCACATTGGTGTGGTGTGGAAGTTTGGAGAGGTGAGTGTCAGCTCAGGTGCTGATCTCGTCAACTGAGCCTAGCTCAAAATGACGAGGTGTCCTCGAATCTCTTTCCCTTGGGAATTGATCTCAGACCGTCGACAATAGCTCTCTGTGTTGCTCCAGTGCGACATAAATTCAACTACCTAGCTGCCTGCCTCATATATATAGTAGGGCGGCAGTGGCTCAGTAGGTTCGTCCATTGCTCTAGCAACCTGTGAGTTGTAGGTGGCGCAGAATAATTTCTGTCCTGTTCCTGGATGTATTTCTCTCCTCTGTGTCAGTAAAACTTTCATTTTATATGTTTGCCCATCACTTAACGTTGTCTGTCTTGTTTTCGCAGTTTGGTCAAATATGGCTCTTGCGCCATAAAACTCAATGCGACCAACCAACCATATTTCTAGTAAGTGCTAAGGGGTACCACATCAGTAACCAGTCTGCTATCTATATTCTCACTCTTCTGTGCACCATAAAAAACTGTGACTTATTTCATTCTATGATGGAAAGCTGTTGGTAGATCAGACTCAACCAGGGAAATCGCATAAATTTAAGAGAATATCGGATTAATAAAGCATCTCTGGTGGCAGTCTTATGGTGGAAAGCCAGGAAACGAACAAACTGGGACCAGAGGGTATATACTACCAATTGTTTAGTAACATGCCTACATGAGTATAGGAAGTCATGAAGGCTTCAATTCGTAATTTGGTAAATTGAATAGAGTTTTATGCTTTAGATCGTAATGAAATTTCGACAGAGTACTTTACTGGTGTTTGCATATCGGATACTATATTTCTTTCAATTGATTTCGTGGCCTGGTATTTTTATCGGAGTCTGATTTGTATAAATTAAAATTTTCACTTATGGTTAGCAGTCGGGAGTCACGATTCACAAGTCTCGCATGATTTCGAGAATTGTTTGAAATCCGTTTCCCGAAATTCAATTCTGCTGACGCCGTATACTTATGAAGATGAAGTTATATGTCTTGTTGGCGGTTTTGTGAAATTGAATCCGTATCTATTTCTCTTTTCGATTTAGATTACAAGTCTCAGAACTTGTTCATGCTCCTCAACCCCAGCAACTGCATCCCATATTTTAGATAATATCGATATCGGTGTCTTTGGGGGAAAGCTCTTGGATGAATAGGAAATGGTCTCTGTGTGACTTTCATCATCTTTTTGGGCTTGGTCTAAGTCAGGGGTCTGCGTACTGCGGCTCGCAAGCCACATGCGGCTCTTTGATTACGTACATGTGGCTCTGAAGTAAAATTGAAAATGAAAATAAGGTTTCAGGGAATTAAGAAATGATAAAGCGACGACAAGCAACCTCTTAATGGCAATGGGAGGGAATTCAATTTTTCTCCATCCGAAACGGTTGATTTTGAAATACAATTTATGGACTTGACAGACAGACTTATGGAGCCCAAATTTGTTTGTCTTGGTACTAAAATAGAACTGGAAAAATACTTGGAATAGCCTTCCGGACTTATCACGAGTTGAAAAATTTGAATTTGGTGTTTGTTCTCAGTATCTTCGGGTCTACGCATTTATGCGAACAATCGTTTTCTAACATGAATTTCATTAAATGTAAATTGAGGGACCAAATTACTGATGCCAACTTGGAATCGTGCCTTAAATTAAAAACGACTAGTTACAAACCGGACAGACAGAAACTTTCTAAGGAAATGCAAGCTCATTGCTCACACTGATTAAAACCAATAAGAGCAATTTTTTTTGTGCTATTTTTTCTTTATTTAATAAAGATATAATTAATATTACAACTTGTTAAAAAATTACTTTTAATTTTCCTCATTTGTAAAAATAAATTTATGGCTCTCAAATAATTTTTAAATTGTTGTGAGGAACAGGTTTGGATCTTCCGTCTCAAAAGGTTGCCGACCCCTGGTCTAGGATTACCTTGGTTAAAGGGATTAATCCTCCTGGTGGTTGTCTCGACGAGGTATCTCGTCTCATAAGCAAAACTGACCAGATCTGGGTAGACGGTATACCTGGTCTTTAAAAGAAAACGTACCAAATCTTAACGTCATCATAAAAATATCGGCAATATCTCTATGACGGGATATCTCGTTATTATCAAAATTGGTCAGATCTTGATGGACGAAATTACTCGTCGAAACCATTTGGAGGGTTAATAACAACAACACAAAGAATCTCATAACCTTGCTGCCTCACTTATTGCCTTGATTCATGTAATTCTTTTGAGTATGAATTCATTGAATGTTTCTGTACCTTGGTAGAAAAGGACCAATGTACAGAGTGGTAACAGCTGATTTAGAAATGTTTATTATTTTTGTTTTTAATGCAGAGTACACAAAAATATTTTTCAATGTTATACTTTCATAATGCATTGTCACTTTTTTCTATTATAACTTTCATTTCCTTGAAGTGATTGTTATAGTGGTGAAATTTTATTTCAGATGGACATTAGTAAATTTTACTTCTTGTTAAGAATAAATAAAAAAAGAATTTGCAAATATTTGTTGGTGTATGAGAATGACTGGTATGGCTTCAAATCAGCGGTCCATATCTACAAAAGTTTAATCAATTCAAAAATATTATAGTCAATTCTTCTAAATAAATTTATTTACCTATACAAGAACACAGCTTGCTGACGGTAAATTCAATAAAAAAAAAAGACAACTCAGTTGCTTAGCAATGGGAAAGAGTTTTGTTGTTATGTAGCCTTGCGCTATTAATTCTGTTAGTCCACAGAGTTGCGAGAACTCTCCAAAATATGAAGTCTGTGTGTCCCACAACAGTGATTTGTGGACAAAGCACAAATTCGGTAAATTCGGACATTAGCCATTTTTCTACCAAGGTACATAATTAATGAACTTAAATCTGTTGAAGCTCTTTGTATTTGCAGTTCATTCACATAATAGAAATGTACCTTTATTTATTTTCTTAGATAGTTCTCTTTGAATCATAGCCTTAATTAAACAACTCGATTTATAAAGATAGGGGTAAAATAATGAGGGTATTGTGTTGATAGTTGATATGCAATACATCTGCAGAGAGCAAGGACAACAGTAGTAGTCCTTGCTCTCTGCAATACATCTGCGAAAAGATAAGCAAACTGTATTGCATCTGTCAGAGCAATAAAGGCGCATGATTCTCGATCAACCAGTCAACAAAGCAATCTTCGAGATCTCGGTGCTGTTTTCTTGTCTAACACCCTTTCTCGAACGGTTCAAACCCGACACTTACCAACGGTCATTCCAGCTGGTTCGAGAACATCGTGACATCCATCACGCCAGGCACAATGGCAACGGCAAAAAAAAGGTCCTTGAAGAAAATCCATTTGCGATTGTCAGGGGCGCTTGGGTCGACGCAAACAGAATGTAGATGACCTTCCCTCATAAAACCGCAAAGTCGTCCAGAATTGCGAAAAAGACGCTTCAGGTCACAGAAGGGGGAAATGCGGATGGGCACCGAGCCCTCGGTCATCCTCTGATGTAAGCCCCTTCGCAAGCCCCAATCGGATAGAAAGTGAAACCACCTTGAAGCTGGCTCTGAAGCTCTGAAGGTCTTTGACCGCTTTAACACCGTCACTTCCGAGGGTTTATGTTGTGACCCGCTACCTTCCCCTCCCATAATCCCCCTCTATCGCCCTGCTACCTTACCTCACTCATCGCCGTGAGGTCAGTGTGGGCTAGGAAGAACAAAGTCCACAAAGAAACTGGTTTTTTTGTGGTGTATAACTGGATGATTTCATTTCTCATTTCACTTGACCCTCTCTTTAATAAGTGTAGAATGTTCTTTTATATCAAAACACCTAATTGACTTTTAGTTTTGGAAATATACGAAATCTAACTGTAATAATCTTCGCAAAATAATGCTTTGTTTGCAGTTATCTTTCGTTCTGTTGTAGGGAATTTCTCTGGCGGACTCGTTTATTTTTAAAGATCCTTGGGCTGTCTTCTGCGAAGTGGAATGTTCTACGCCTTTCGTTTCGCATCTGTTTTGGTATAAACAACTGTCAATTAGAGTTGAGACCTTCTATTTATGTTCTTGTTTAAATTCGGGATTTCAAACCCGTTCCCAATCCAAAACAAATGTAATCAATAAGAAGTTTGACAACAACACGTTTGTTAATATGACACGGTTCTATGGAATCACAAGAAACAGACAAATATGTCACGGCTTTTAGAAGAAACAGACTTTGCTTGCTCAATTTTTAAATCTTTAACGTTCAAAAGTTGCAGGCCTAAACATTTTAAAACAAGAATTGACGGGTGTAACTTTGTTAATCTCCACTATATGCTTTGATATGCCTAAATTAAATTTTGTGGCTCTACCACCAATAGAACTCCAGCTAACGTTGCAGATATAGAAGTGCTGAGTACTCTTGGACTAGTACCTAGATCAAGATGAATTAGTAACCACAACAATGAAACAAATGTCCTGTAAGTTTATTTTTCATCTTTAACTCTCTGAACGTCACTAAATTTCCGAGTAGTGATCCCTACATCGCTCATTTAATGACTTTATAACCATATCTATTGGTTGAAAGAATCTTAGGAAAGATTCTTTAGGTCAAGAGGTCAAAACAGATTAGTAGGATTATTGTATAACTTAAAACCCTCTGAGCATCACACAATTTCTAGATATTGCAGAGTTGCTTTTATCCCACAATACACACTTAATGACTAAATAATCATATCCTTCTAAAGAATACATGGATTCTTTCAACCTTTAGAAAGATTTTATTGCACCTTTCCTTAGAATATAATCTTTCTTTTCTAATTTTCTATTCGCCCTTTCTTTAGAACAAAATCCTTTGTAAATATTCTATTGCTCATTTCCTTAGAACTTTGGAAAGATTCTATTGGACAAGATCGAAATTGGTTTGAAGTCAAGTAGGAATAAATGCAGGTTACAGAGCGGATATAAGCGTGTGAACCCCCGGGTTAAAACAGTATGCTGCATGCGTCCCACTATAAATTTGGTGCCCTTATTGAAACCAAGTTTTGGGTTGGTCAGTAGACCGGTTTCGAAGAGTGAGAATGTATTTATGGTTTTCATGGCTTTTATAGGAATTGCTAAGAGACGCCCCTTGAAGTGGCGTCCAGACTTGCTCTACCTTAGATATGCCACTTGTTGGTGGATGTGGCAAAACCATTTCGAGGGTTAATATATATTTTGGGTAGTCCTTTATACACTGGTGTTCAAAATTAAGAAAATTTGCATATTTTGTCTAATTTCTCGAAAAGTACCGAACGAAAAGTAAAACTAATGCTTCCAAACAAAGATGCAAATCTTTAATGTCGAATATGTAAGCGTACATATGCGTGTGTGTGCATTTAGAGGAACAGGCTTTCTAAATGTACGTGACAATTTTCGCGCTTCGTTCGCTTGCACACCTCGGAGAATTTGGTGGTGATTTTTTTTTTTGCAACATTCGGTTAAATTCAAAAGCAAACAGTTAAAATTAGTAACCACCAACGTTTGGATGATGGAATGAGGTGGCGAATCGTCGGGAGACTGGAGGCAAGGCAGTCTCAAGTGCAGATTGCTAGAGACTTGAATGTAACGCCCAGCGTCGTGTCCAACTTATGGAAACAGTTTAAGGATACCTGATCCGTAGAGAGAAAGCCTGGGTAAGGTCGTTCAAGAGCCACGACGGCCAATGAAGATCGATATTTATCCACTACAGCGAGGTTTAACAATGAGTGCAACAGCTTCTCAGCTCTCTCGGGACCTTCATGGGGCCACAGGAAACCGAGTTTCAAGGGTTACTGTTTCCAGAAGGCTACATGAGAGAGGTCTGTTTGCAAGAAGACCTGCTGTTTGCGTCCCGCTCACTTCTGCGCACAGGAAAGCCCGTTTTGCATGGTGCAGAGAACATCGACTTTGTACCAGGAATCAGCGGGGAACCGTTCTATTCACTGATGAGTTCTGGTTCAGCCTAACCACTGATTCTCGACGTACGTTCATCTTGAGAGAACCAGGGACCCACTGCCTGTCCTCCAACATCCGAGAAAGCGACAACTATGGCAGCGGAGGTTTTATGTTCTGGGTAGGCATCATGTTGGATGGGCGCACAGTCCTCCATAACTTTGATAGAGGCTCTGTGGCTACCGTGAGGTATAGGGATGAGATCTTGGAGCCCTATGTTCGCCTTTTCAGGGGTGCAGTTGGCTCTGATTTCATTTTTATGGATGATAACGCTAGTCCACATGCTCATATGGTCGACGAATATCTAGAAAATGAGGATATTCGCCGGATGGATTGGCCAGCCAGATCTCCAGACCTAAACCCTATAGAGGGTTTAGGTCTGGAGCAGGATATCTGGGACGCTGTTGGGAGGGCAATTGCAACCCGCCTTCTCCCTCCCAGAACCAAACAGGACCTGAAAACAGCGTTGCTGGAGGAGTGGGACCGATTTCCACAGGTACTCATAAACATTTCCAGTATGAATTCAGTTTTAGAGCTGTATAACTGTAAAAGGACCTGTTAAGACTCAATTAACCCATGTTTTGGTCAATATTGTAAACTCTGTTTTAGACTTTCCTGAGCTGATGATTCTTACGCACGATCATGCGTGTGTACCATAACTATTGTATTGGGTTTTTTGAATTATTTCAACTCATGTGCATATCTAATTTCATTAAAATATGTCCAATCCTAGAGATAATTACCCGAAAGGGAAAATTCTCTTAAATTTGAACACCAGTGTAATTGGATAAGCTCTAAGCAGGGCTACCAAAGCCTTTTGCATTGCAATCTGAATAAGATCCTGCGCATGCTGTAAATGTTAGGCATTCCCGATGGCCTGAGGACTTATCTCAGTTCCGCACGGATAAGCCTAGAGAGTCTTACACGTATTATGTGAGATAACTTATGCATGCGTAACAAAATTAATTACTCTCCTTATGACGTCACAAAGTACTCTCTGGCCTTGGTCGAGTGGAACAATGTAAACCATTCACTGCATCCCTGATGACTGCTTTTAGTTTAAAATACATTGTGAATCACTCCGCCTTTCAGATCCCAATTAGATGAGACCAGTCTAGCATTGGTTCTATTCAGGGTTTTCTTATTTCCAATACTGAAGAACTAGTTTAAACGAGTTTGCTCTTTGGAGTCCTTGGAAATGTTCTGTTGATTTTTAAACGAGCAGAGTTAAAATCAAACAAAGGCGGACTCATGGGGAGAGCAGAGGGTCAACTGGTTCACTGTTGTCTGGAATCTCCTTATTAATTTTCGTCCTGTCTCAAAGGAAATATTTTATTTATATACCAACAGAATTACTCAACGTTGCATGGTTAACTGCAGACTGAAAATGTAATCATGTGGCACGCATAGAGATATGATGTCATATAAAAATACAGATTCAGAGTAAATTAAGATAAAGAAAAGCTTCCTTGCCTTGCACTTACTGTATCCCAATACTTACTAGAGCCGTGGTAGCCCGGTTGGAAGAGTAAAGGATTAGCAATTGAAGGGTTGAGAGTTCGAATTCAACCAAAGACCGTCGAGTAGGGGTGGTTTACGTTAAATGTGTCGTGGCCTCAAATGTCCTAACTTTGGTGTGGAATTTTGGAGAGTGGGGGGCCAGCTCAGGTGCTGAACTCGTCATCTGACCGTGGTTCAAAATGACGAGGTGTTGTCCTCGGATCTTTTATCTAGGACCGTCGCGTCGCCATTAGCTTAATGTATTCCTCTCAGAGCGACGTTAATTCAAATTCCTGCCTACCTAATACTTCCAAGAGTTCTTGGTGGTAGAAAATGGCTAAAACTTGAGTACATCGAATTCATTTATAATAGTGAAAACAAAATTTTGAAATTTCGCGTTGTCCCATAAAACGTCCTGATTTAATTTCCATAAAAGTATATGAAGTTTGCTATTCATATATTTTTTGATTTTGATTTAATAATTAAGTTTGGATTTTAAAAATTATCTTTAAAAAGAACCTTTTGCGTGTGTTCTATTATAATAAAATTGTTCAGCGTGAAAAGAAGATAATTTTCCAAAGATATGGATCATGTTGGCGTAGTGTGGAAGTTTGGAGAGTGGAGTACCAGCTCAGGTGTGACCTCGTCTCCTGACCGTGGTCCCAAATTAAGTGGTGTTATCCTCGGATCATTACCTTCGGGTTTGATCCCGGACCGTCATCAATTCCCCTTTGTGTTGCTCCAGTGCGACGTTAATTACACTGCTGGCCACCCAAATTGCAACACCAAGAAAGACAAGAGATATCACAACAAAATTTATTTTGTAGATAACATGTTGACCAAGTATCAAATGATTAAATTTATAGACTTCTGTGAAGTGTGGTTCCAGCCAAAATCAGTAGCCAGAGTAGCCGCCATTGTTGGAGATCACCGCTGCCACACGCCTCGGCATTGATTCAAAGAGACTTTGGATGTGTTCTTGGGGTACAACAGACCAAGCAGCTTCCATACGTTGCCAAAGTTGATCTGGTGTGGCAGCTGGGGATGTATTCTGGGTCAATCGTTGAGCAACCATGGACCACATGTTTTCTATCGGCGAAAGATCCGGAGAGCGAGCTGGCCAGGGAAGCAATTCAATCTGGCGATTGACGAAGAACCCTTGGACAATGCGTGCCACGTGTGGTCGCGCATTATCCTGTTGAAATATGGCTGTGGGCAAGCCCTGAAGGTAAGGAAGGACAACTGGCTCCAACACCTCGGAGATGTAGCGCTGGCTGTTTAAAGTACCGGCAATGCGTACTAGAGGAGTGCGAGAGTGATATCCAATACCGCCCCATACCATAATACCCGGTGCAGGACCAGTGTGGCGGTGCATAACGCAGCTGTTCAGCATCCTCTCTCCACGGTGTCTCCAGACTCGAATTCGACCATCGTGGTGTTGCAGACAGAAGCGTGACTCGTCAGTAAAGACAATTTCATTCCATTCTGCCGTCCACATCCTTCTTTCATCGCACCATTGGCGGCGGAAACGTCTGTGGTTCTGCGTCAAGGGTAGACGAAGCAATGGACGTCTTGCGGACAGACCACTCTGCTGTAAACGGCGTCCTACCTACCAAAGATATGAATAGAAGTCTGGGACACTAATAAGACATAAATTGCTTAGAATTTCGCTTACTCATAATCCAGAAATGGCTAGACGAAGTAACTTTAAATGTGGTATCTAAGGTAAATTTTGATACAGATTCAAAATTTGGAGTTAAAAAAATGTGTTGTTGATGGATGTTGTGAAGTTTAAGCGAATTTTAAAGACGACTCCTTAAACAAATGTTATACAAAAACTGGTTGGTTGAGTCGAGGACACAAACTGCAGTTTTGATGTGAATGCTCGGGCCTGATGTTGGATTGTGGAATAAATGAAACAGACACAGTATGAACACTTATTTAGTGTGAATATTCAACAATTAATTTACAGTTTGAACGATTAAAGTGCAGTTCGGTATGGATATTTAAGGACAATTTTATTGTTTAAAGATGTAGCGTAGTTCGGTAGCTTTCGAATGACACTACTTACTCAGTCCTCACTGAACGCAATCCCAAAGTGACACTGGCCCAAAACTCGCCCAGTACCGTAGAATTTTGACATATTGCGCACCCCGTCCCCGCGCTTAGTGCCCCTTCACATGCGGTCCGAAGTTCATGCCAGATACGGACATCCTTTGTCTACACTACGATATATTTATCTTCTGGATGTTTCTTCTAGTTTTGAAAATAAAAGATTCAGTTATGAAAGTTCTGAAAACAATGCTAATTCTGAAGACAAAAACAGTTGTCACGCTTTTTTATAATGCTCGTGCGTGCAGTACTGTTCCCATTTTAAATACGTATTACGTCAAAATTGTAGACGTTATTCTTTATTGAATGGTTCTTTTGGATTTCATTTGCATCTCGACCCGCAAAAAAAAATGGGGGAATTTGATTTTCCCCCACAGCTGTACAAATCTACTTTATTGGAATGCCTTTTTCGATTTGAAACATTTCGATTGAGAAATATTCTCAATGGTGATCTTCTGAATTTAGCGAAAAAGGATGCGTTAAAACATTTCATATAATCATGTTTTTTGGAAAAGACATTTTTATTGTTGAAAATACTTATTTATTTTTGCGAGTAAAAGATTGTTTACATACGCAATAAAAAGCATTTCTTTGTGAAAGTTAGTGTGACGTAAGCGGTTTTTTTGTGAGTATTTCTTTTTCGCTCCGCGTTACCATGGCAACGACAGAGTTTTAGGCAGAAGTTTTGGCAACTTCTAAAAAGAGGAGTAATGTTAATGTTTTTAGTTAAGAAGAGTGGACTCGATGTAGTTAATGTTCTAAAATGTCTAAAATATGTAAATTAATGTAAATAAAGCGTGTTAATTATTCAGAATTCAACCATCGTCGATGTTAAATAACATTCATAGTTCAAGTGTCATGGATCAGAATATAGATGGCTTCTAGTAATATTTTCGATTTGGAATAAATCACATCTGGCGTCCGCGACAGGATTGGAAGCCGTGAGTAATATTTCATTTGAACTGTTCTGAATATAATTTTAGTTGATTTTGAATAACATGGATGCATTAAAAGCATGCAGACGGCAACATCGTAGACTTTTTTCAAAAGCTTGTAATGAATTTGATGTTGAAAATAATTTATCGCCTAGTGAAAAAGTTACGAAATTGAAAATGATAGAGGAGAAAGCTAAGCTTATGATCGATGTTGAAAAAAGAATTAGAGAAATGCTATTTAGCGAAAATGTTGAGGATGTAAAAATAGATAACGATATTGGAATCGGAAGTTTGCATCGATCGCTGACACATTTTACAACAGAAATTAACACAACTTTTGGTTTCTGAAAATGAAGATTCGGTGTCAAATGCTAGTGCAACTAAGCAAAATGCGTTACTTCATTATCCGAAAATTCAGTTACCTACTTTTAATGGCGAAAATGGTTGCAGTTTTGGAGTCAATTCCAAAAGATCGATAGAGATCCTAATTTAGACCTATATGACAAATTTGCTTATTTATCGCAAGCCATGGAACAGGGAAGTATGGCTGAAGAGCTAATTAGAAGTTTTCCGCCTGGGGGAAATAGTTATACTGAAACTGTAAATCAACTTAAATCTCGTGTTGGACGGGAGGAACTTTTGATAAAATATTATGTTAGAGACTTATTGGGTCTTGTTTTGCAGAAGCAAAATCCAGAAAAACACATTTCGTTGCGACGATTGTATGACTCATTAGAATCGAAACTATGTACGATCCTTAGAAACTCTTGGATCCTTAGAGTTGTTCGAGACAAATATGCTGCGATGCTCTATCCGCTTGTTGAATCATCTCTTCCAGATGATACTCTTAGAGCATGGCAAAGACACATATTGTCTCACAGAAGATCATCTGATAGATGTGTTGACATGGAATCGAAGCTAGACAAGAATGATGTTGAAACAGGTTCTAAAACTGATTTAGATAACTTGTTGGAATTTCTGCAAGACGAAATTGAGGCAGAAGAAAGAATTTCTTTGGCCAGTAAGAGCTTCGACAAAACTGTCCAACATAAAACTGCACGTAATAAGCATGAATCTGAAAAATCTCAAATTCCCACTGCATCAGATTTATTAAACAGTGATAAGAAAATACGTGCAACAGATAAGAATAACTTTAATCAAGAACTATGTATTTTTTGTGACAAACAACATGCATCCGAGAAATGTTTCAAGGCAATGTCAATGCCATATGATGCTAATAAAGGCATAATACTAAAGAAAGGTATTTGTTTCTTGTGTTTGAAAAAGAATCACATTGCTCGCAATTGTGGAACAAAATTAAAATGTATTATATGCAGGAAAAACCACGAAACTATAGTATTTTAAAAAGCTTCCGAAAAAATAAGCAGATCAGAAATTCATGAAATTGATTCATTGGAAAAAGAAGATAATGTATTAGCCAGCCAAGCTTCTAATCAGAATGGTGAAGTTTTACTACAAACTTTAGTGGTTCGTTTGAAGAACCAAAATAAAGATATTAACGTACGAGCTATGACTGATACAGGGTCTGAAAAGACATATATTACTGAAGATGTACTTAAGACTTTAGGTTATGGAATCACTAATAAAGTTAAACTTATTCTTTCTCATAAGCTTTTCGGAGGTGTTGAAACAAAACAAAAGCTACATCATCAATATAAGGTGAAAGTGACTAGTATTAATAATAATTATGAGTGTCAATTAATGTGCTTAGATTAAAATGTAATATGTTCTAATATGAGAAAAGTACATAATGATCCCTGGATGGATGAATTAAGGCAGCATGGTATTAAGATATATGATTCAGAAGACAATGTATTAAATGTTGCACGTGAAATCAAATTATTGATTGGATCAGATGTTGCAGGAAAACTTATGACTGGCCGACAAAGGATTCTTTCCAATGGGTTGGTGGTAATGTAAACGCTCCTCGGATGGTGCTTAATGGGAAAAATTCCTGAAGACATGAATCATGAAAGTGCCGCAATGACGGTAACATCCTTGCTTTTAGAAAACTTGAAAATTGAAGATTTGTGGAATTTAGATATCATTGGAATTAATGACCCAGTCTATCAACAGTCTAAAGAAGAAAAGGATCTTAAGACTAAAACAGATTTCTTTAACCCGGTAAAGATAAATGAAGAAGGAAGGTATGAGATCAGTTTGACCTGGAAAGAGGAGCATTTACCCTTGCCACCTAATAAAAATTTGGCTCGAATAAGACTTGAGAAAACAACAAGTTAGACGAAGAAAATCTATATCAAGCATATAAGAATATTTTCAATGAGTGGCTGACTCTGGGAATAATTGAAGAACTACCTGCTGAGAACGAAGAACCAAAAACAGTTCATTACTTGCCGCATAGACCAGTACTTAAGGAGAGCAGTACAACCAAGATACGTCCTGTATTTGACGCATCTGCAAAGGAAAAAGGTTCACCATCTTTAAACCAATGTTTGGAACCAGGACCTAGTCTAATTGAATTAATTCCTTCTATTCTTCTGAGATTTCGACAATATAAGTACGATGTAATACCTGACATTGAAAAAGCTTTACTTCAGATTAGTGTGAGAAAAGAGGATAGAAATTTTTTACGTTTCTTTTGGTGTGGTCAGTAGTCCTTTTCTCCTAGGTGCTGTGATTGAGTTCCATCTTCAAAAGTGTATAAATGAAAGAAAATATAATGTTCTCGTATTGAACCGTTTTCTGAAAGGCTTCTACTATGTCGACAATGTTGTAGCAAGTGTGGAAAATACTAATGAGTTAGAACAATTTGCTGGAGAATCTACTGAGATTATGTCCGAAGGTAAGTTCAATTTAAGAGGCTGGAACTGGACTGGAAATGATTCAAGTACAAAAACTCCTGTTTTAGGATTGATATGGGATAAATCAAAAGATACTTTGGGAGTGAACCTAGACTGGCTCGATCGACTTCAAATAAAGAATGTCACGATGCGAGTAATTTTGTCACTGGCTCACAAAGTATTTGATCCAGTTGGATATTCAAACCCTGTTCTTTTGATTCCAAAGTTATTACTGCAAAAAATCTGGAAAACTGATCGATCCTGGGATGAGCCAGTTGATGAGACCACGAGAGAAGAATTCGAAGGGTGGATCAAAGACCTTCACTTGCTGGGGGAAACACAGATTGAGCGATGGATAAGGCTTTCTTCCAACAAGAAGAAAAGCTTGAGTGTCCACACGTTTTGAGACGCAAGCAAACATGCTAATGCAGCCGTCATTTTCTTAAGAGTCTGCGACAATGGAGAAGTGTCAGTTCATCTTCTAGCCTCTAAAACAAGAGTAACACCAGCAAAACCAATCACCATAACTCGACTCGAACTGATGGCAGCCTCGGTAGGTGCGAGATTAGGCTCATCTGTACTTGAAGGCTTACAAAACGTCTCGGGCATAAGTCGATATTTTTTAATCGATTCTGCCACAACGTTAGCCTGGATTCAGAGGGAAGAAAACTGGACTGTTTGTAAATCGAGTAAAAGTAATCAGGAAACTTACCAAGAAAGAAGAATGGAGACATCTCTCAGGTTAATGAGATTCCTCTACAATTGCAAACAACAAAAGGAACTTCATCGATGTGGGGAATTATCATTTGAAGAAGTTCAGTCTGCCGAAAAGAAGTTAATCAAGTATGTGCAAGAAGAATCTTTTACTTCCGAAACAGAGAAAAGGCTGAAGTCATTAAATGTGTACAAAGAAGAAGAGGGTTTATTAAGACTGAAAACAAAAAATCACATACAGAAAGGATACTGATGACTTTCGTCAGCCAATACTATTGACTCCAGACCATATTGTTGTTAAAAGGCTGATTTTAACCGAGCATGGAAAAAACTCTCATGCTGGCACTCTCATCTGCATCATCTGAGGCATTCATTCAAGCTCTAAGACGGTTTATTGGACGGCGTGGTAGACCATCCGTGATATGTTGTGATAACGGAACGAATTTTGTAGGTGTTCATAATGCGCTGAAAACCCTCAATTGGAATGAAATTATTAAGTACAGTGTTGCTAGAAGAATAGATTGGAAGTTCAATCCACCATCTGCCCCATGGTGGGGAGGATGGTGGGAGAAACTGATCTCCGTTATGAAACAACTTTTGAGGAAAGTTTTAGGGAGATCTTAGAAAACGTTTTCGCTCAGAATATTTGGGTTTCCTAGTACAGAGATCGGAGTCTAAAAGAAAATGTCATTCAGTAAGAGTTGGAGAAGTTGTCCTTATTGGATGTGACAATGTTAAACGAATAGACTGGCCTTTGGGTCGTATCACCGAATTGATACCAGGACGAGACAAGAGTGTTAGACTAGTGAGAGTCCAAACTGCCCACAGAGAGTTATTGAGACCTATTCAGAGAGTTTATCCCTTGGAGGTTTCTCCATCATGGACAGATACTATTGAAATACAGATTACGAAATGGAATCCTAAGTCAACTCGATGTGGACGAACAGTGAAGACACCTGAAAGACTTAATTTATAAAATTTGTTGTAACTGCTAAAACTTTGTCGTTGATGGGTCAATTATCCTAAAATTTAGTTAGCGTAAATCAAAAGGTTAGAATTATTTTGCAAATAATTCTAGGTGGGAGGATGTGACGTAAGCGGTTTTTTGTGAGTATTTCTTTTTCGTTCCGCGTTACCATGGCAACGACAGAGTTTTAGGCAGAGGTTTTGGCAACTTCTAAAAAGAGGAGTAATGTTAATGTTTTTAGTTAAAGAAGAGTGGACTCGATGTAGTTGATGTTCTAAAATGTGTAAATTAATGTAAATTAAGCGTGTTATTATTCAGAATTTAACTATCGTCGATGCTAAATAACATTCATAGTTTAAGTGTCATGGGTCAGAACACAATAGATGGCTTCTAGTAATATTTTCGATTTGGAATAAATCAGTTACATATTTTTTACATCGTATCATCACATAATTATTTTTGTTCAATGATTATTTCTGGAAAATTTATAATCAGAAAAATTTATATAAACTTTTATCTGTAAAATTTAAATTTTCCAATTTAAGTAAAGATTTATTTTAAATAAATTTTAGCAGAATATTTTAGAAAACACCGCTTTGGAATATCATGGTGCTGTCATCTATTGAGGAAACAAGAAACGATTAATTGAAAGCGATTTTTTTTTATATAGTATTATTTTAATGTATTCCCATAAATGGACTGTATTGTGTCGCCATCTATGGTATTATTTGAAAACAAAATTTACAGAATGTTTCGTGGAATTTAAAATTGAAAATCGATAATGAGGATTTTGCATTTGTAACATTCATGCTTCAAGAAAATAGATGTAAATTAAGTGTTTTTTTCCCTTTTACAATATGAAATTTTTATATGCATTCAGTCATTAATTCTGCCTAAAATCTACTTGGTTATTTTCTAAAAATAGTATTAATTAAACGCTTTTATTAGACAATTTTACTCTAATACAATATTTTTATGAGAAACACATACTTAAGATATATTAATTTATAGGTTCCTATTTAACGAAACGTTGCATTTTTTATTTTTTCTCAAAAGATATTCTCTTTCAAATACATTGAATTTTTGAACCTTTGATTCTTTTAGATTTCAGTGATCGTAAACATTTATTATAGATAGATCACTACACTTTCCACTAGACATTAAATGCACTTTTCGATCTCTCCATAAACTTTCATATTCAGATATATGGGTCCACCTAAGCTTGAGACTTTAAATTAATTTAAAATAATATCAGTGAAAAAAATTGATAAAGGAATAAAAACTATTAGCTACATAACTGTTAGCACAAGAATTAGAAATGTTTCATTTTAACGATAATTTTTAATTTAAAAAATGATATTTGAAACATTTTTATTTTAAAACTTTGTAAGGAATGTAAACTTTGTAAGTTAAGACGCCTATTTAGAGTTACTGAAGAACTGATTTACTAAGTCTTATGCAGTGTTAGCAAGTATGAATTATTTATATCAGTCTATGACAAATGAATAGAAGCACATCTATCTATTTGGAAAACATTAGCTGTTCTCTAAATAGATGTGCGATAGATATGAATAGATTATATCCGCATTCTAAAAGAATCAACAAAGAAACAACAATAAAATTACTTAAATATTGAACATTATACAGTATAGATTTTTTCTTGAATGTATGCAGAAATTCAGTGTTTTGATGTAGATATCCTTCAATGTGATTGTATTTTATAGCATCTGAATAAGAAGAAAACTAAATTTAGAGAAAAAGTGGAAAATATTCAATAAAGACATCTCCCTAGTCTACAAATGGACCGCGTTTGACATTTGAAATTCTTAATCTTTTTTTGTATAACGTGCCTTTTTGCATTATATTCATAGCTTCTCTGCTCATTGTAACATTTCAAACATAAACTAAAGAATTGTGAAGCAGTTTCAAATGCTAAATGACACATTTTACTGTACTAAACACAATATATAATATTGGGTTTATGAAATTTTTTACATTTTTTTTAAAATCGGACTTATTCTACCTCATCGTTCACTGTATGGATTACAAAGATGAAAATTGGGAAATAAAATGACTCGTAAATATTTGTAATTAAATTATATTTACTTAAGTTTTGTTCGGAATAATGTAATAGAGTTTTCTTCCAAGGAAGCAAATATTATTTACAAATGTCAGTTAAAATTTTTGAATGCTTAATGGTATGCTAAGTTTAGTTGCAACTTTTTCTTCTCAGGCCAATTCTGATATTGTCTAGTCTAATGAAAATAAAATTAATTTCAAATTTAAAGTTGCTGTTGAATATTTTTTTACAAAACTAAATTATTTTGTACAGATTTCTGTGAGCATATCAGTCATTCTTTTTACTTTAACCTTCCAAGTAGATGTCTCGACGAGATATCTCGTTATTAGCCAAACTGACCAGATCTTAATGGACGAGACGATGGCCATTAAGAGAAAGAGGACCAGACCTTGATCTTGTCACCATAAAAAATCGGCAATATCTTAATGACGAGATAACTCGTCATTAGCAAAATTGGTCAGATCTAGATTGACGAGATATCTCGTCGAAATTACTTGAAGGATTAACAATTTAGATAGACAAGAGGAAGTTTTGCTATAACTTTTATTCGAAGAAATAATAGTTCAACATACAAAGTTACACAAGCAAGAAATAAGTAAAATGTTTTCTTATTGTCAATTAAAATATTACTAACAAAATGTGCAAACTTTTTATAAAAATTGTAATAAATCCCATTGCAAAAGAAATGCTACAAATTTCAAATTTGCTCATTTTACGTTTATCTTAATTTATTTCTTTAGTGAAAAATGGTGAATACGTTTTGGACATAATGATGTAAAATACCGTGAACTGGCTGACTTTGCTCACTTTTCAAAATTGGATTCAAGGTCAAATAGTAATTACGTAGTATGTTAGTTTACTGGTTGTTTCTTGAAATTCTTTGGAACATAAACAACCTATTCTGAAGTGATGACTTGTATCTTGAAATGTTGTGTCCTTACAGCTGATTTTCAGATGCAGTTGCTAATTAACCCTCCAAGTGTTTCGATGAGATATCTCGTCCATCTAGATCTGGTCAGTTTTGCTAATGACGAGATACCTCCGATACAAAACTGCCCTATTACTCCAAGGGGAATGAAAACCCAAGTAGGAAAAACAAACTGTCCCTTGCCCAAAACTAGTGACAGTTTGGAACAGGTTTTTGCACCAAAGGATGGCCAATACATGGCAGTTTTCGCCGCTAAGATAAACCACCAAGAGGGTTAAGAGACTTCAAATACCTTTAAACTTTCATTTGCATAGCTTACGATATTGCCAGGTGAGATTAATTGGATATATTTATTATTCAAGAGAGGGGCATATAATGAATATTTAAAAGAAACTGTAGCTTTTATTTTTAAATCTCATATGACCCTGGACAATGTCACCCCATGATTCAGAAAAAGTTTGGGACGACTTTGCTCATCAAATTTTTTGCCTCTTCCTATGATTATTTACCTTATATCTAATGACTATATTGCCAATATTACCATGTTTGGGGATTTATATTGATCTTTGTACATAAAACCCAAATCATGGCCACTATTTGTCAATATTATGTCACTATATATCAATAACTATGTGTATGTTCGGCTTCAAGAAGTGCACGATCGTCTCTCTGGTTGGAAATGCAATCTTGCAGCAAATGCCAGGTGCTGCAGTATAGAGTGGACAACAAACATAGAAGAGTGACAGACATGCTTCTCTCTTATATATAGAAATGTCAATGACTTGAGTCCACCATCAGAGCACCACTAAGAGGACACTGGTTCCTGCAGGTTGTTGCAGATGGATTGCCCTGCAGGAACCCAAATCGCAACGATTCAGGCGAGTCTGTTACAGGTAATTCCACCACCACAGAGTATTGGCATTGAAAGAAAGCAGCAAATTAATAGAGGAAGCAGTGGCGAAGATGACTTTCCAGTGTACGATTTTACCATCTCCGACACTTCAGACTAAAGAGAATGACGATCATATATGCGCAAGAGAGAATTTTTGATGAACATTATGACGCCACAGGTTGGTTGCTTTGGGGTGTTATGGCGCAGGACCATGTTTGGCCAAGTTGAGCCAAATACAAGACGACATCAAGTAAAGAATATCGTCAAAGGAAAAAGAGGGATTGGGTTACAAAGTAGTGGAATGAAAGCAGGAAAAGATTACTTGGGTGTATCGCGGGAGCGCGACCCCATGTTTATCAAAGACAGTAAACCCCACAAGAAAAGAAAAGATAACTCAGGTACCTCGGTTCCGTGAAGCCTGTACACACCAAAAGGAGATGTGTCTCTGAGGATTATGACACCACAGGAGTTGAGATTGAAGAATAAAGACATTAAAAATTGAGGATTTTGTGATACTAAGGGTTTAGGGAAAGAAATCTATACAACATCATATGCCACAAGTAATTAATATATGTGAAGATGGTGATATAGAGATTGCGTTCTGTAGAACAAATAGTAGGGGGAAATCATTCAAGTTTCTAGATAGAAATAACGAATCAAGTATCCCCACATATTTAGCGTATAGATATAGTGTACGTAACTTCCTGCCTGAGGAAGGAAAATGTTGCTAACATTTTAATGATTGACTCTATCAAGTTCCTTTCTCGCTTCTTGAGTTTATATAAATTGTTGAGTTATTTTTTGCTATACTTTAGACAATTTACACGTAATACAAAAAATGTTATTTGATTGATCTTGTACTTCAAATATACCAAAACTGAGCTGGGGAAGAGATGAACTGGGCAAAGTCACTTCTGTTAACTTTGCCCTCCTGATATCTGGAAGTATTGTGCAAAAGAAATATGCGTACTGAATCAACTCTACTAACACTAAGCTATATAATTCAAAGAAGGTTGTTGAAAAATCAACCAGGAAGTTCACATTATTATGTTCAAAGTTGGAGAGTGGGCAAAGTCCCTCAGTTGACGGTGTGCAAATTTATACATATAATTTTTTTAACATCTCATTAACCACACATACCATCATTTAACGAACAAGAATTCTCTGCCATAGATTCAAATATAGAACGCAAAACCACAATTTATTTTCCTTCATTTCACATCAGTAATCAAACATTATTAAACATCTGTCATTTCAAACACGTTTAAAGTAGCACACTGTGATAAAACTATTAAAGCATAAACTAATGTTGCTTGTCATAATAATAAAAATTTATCAGCTTAATTATTTTCTGGTTATTTATTCGTTCAATCCTTAAATTAACGTTAAATAATTTTTGAAAATCAATGTTCTTTTTAAAAGCCAAACAATACATATAAAGTCTGTTTAGTGGTAATTTGTGAATGTAAATTTATATATTTTATTTATCTCATACATACTATTGTCCATTTTAAATATTATGAACTAACTAGAAACCATATAAATATCCGTTTAAATAAAAATTTTACGCTATAAAATGTAAACATTTCACATTTATTACAGGAGATAACAACATTACTTAACGTATTACTTCAAGTAGAAATGATTTTTGAAGCAAATTTAAGAATCATTCATTCAAAAGAATTTCCAATCCAAATTCTTCAATAAACAAATTTAAATCATTCCGTTTCATAATATAGGATTTTTAAATGTGTGGGATATCATTAACTTCAACGACTGCTTATTTTCAAGGATTTTAATTTTGAAAATCTAACACATGAAAGTATAAATTTATTGTGTTGAGCCGCTCTTTATTTAATAAATTAAAATTTTAAATAGCAGAAGACTTTGCTTACTTGAAGGGACTTGGCACCCAAAGATCGTACAGATTAATAATTATTTTTTGTCCCGAATTGTACATTTTACATTGAATGTTTTGACAAAATTTTATCACTGAGAATTTTAAGACTCGTATGTTTTGATTTCATGGTTCAAAAATCTTCGAATTCGCTCATTCCCATCACTAGCTAAAAGGCTTTTGGATTCAAAAATTTTAAATCAAACCTTTTATGGTCATGTTTTTTTAAAGTCAGGGTCTTATAGTATGTAAAACATCAAAACAATTATGTCACTTTTCGATGTATTCTGGTTAGTAACATCAAAGTACTTCAAAGATTGACTAAAGATGATCTTTTGAAAAGATGTCTTCAATGTGAAATTCACATTGGGAACGAGTCTGCATATTGGAAACGTTTCCAAAGAAAAATTTCAATTATCATTGATTTCTGTTCTTGTTTTGTAAACTAAGACTTAATTTTGGAGTGCCCACAAAAGATTCAGAGCAGCAAAGCACTTTAGAACTGAACAACGTATACGTAAACCCCAATAGTGAGAACTGTGAAAAGAGGTGCTTTGTAAATCAGATCTTAATTTCAGAAGATCAGAAAAATAATATAGATCTCATTACAGAAAGGTGCGTTGTCGTTATTATCAATGTTAAAAAGCATTTAACAAAAAAATAAATTCAAGTTTTTTTAAATCCAGGATTGAATCACGTCTGCACAGCTACACGTCTTAAATGACGGGGATGTCCTTGCCCGTGTTGAGGTCGTTCATGATGTGGAAGTCCTCTATGAGGGGCTGTGAGGCGGCCACCATGGCGGAGGACATCTCCTGGGGCTGGATGGAGGACTCGTCGACGGCAGTGCAGGGGCGGCACATGCACTCGACCGGGGCGCGCGTCACGATCTTCCGGAATCGGGGCGACGCCTTGGGGCAGAAGATCCCGATGCTGGCCTCCCGCTCCCCCATCTCCTGGCAGCACATGCACGAGCGTTCCACCTGCCAGAACTTCGACCCCGACACCTGTTGAAACAAAAATCTTCCATTCACTTCCAACCATATTACCAAGATGGCGTCTTTCGTTTTGGGACATTTGCACCTGTCCACCACTTAACCCTCCAAGTGGTTTCGACGAGGGCATCATCAAGATCTGACCAATATTGATGATGACGTAGTCATCATCAATATTGCCGATTTCATCAAGACTGTCATCAAGATATTGCCGATTTTTTATGATGAGATCAAGGTTTGGTCAGTTTTCTTCTAATGGAGAGATATCTCGTCCATCAAGATTTGGTCAGTTTTATTTTAATGACGAGGTACCTAGTTAACCCTCCGGGTGGAAGGTAAATCCTCCGGGAGGGTTAACCACTCTCTCCTAACCACTTGGAGAGTTAACACTCCAAGTGGTTAGGAGAGATAAATGTGGTTTATGGTTTCAACGAGAGAGTACGAGAGTGGTAATATGGTTACAACGAGATATCTTGTCCATCGAGATATCACTAATTTTGCTGATGACGTAGTCATCAAGATATTGCCGATTTTTCTTCTGATCAAGATCTAATCGATTTTTCTTTTGATCAAGATCTGACCAATATTGATGATGACGTAGTATCTCGTCATCAAGATATTGCCGATTTTTTATGATGAAGAGATCGAGATTTGGTCAATTTTCTATTAATAGAGATCTGCTCCATCAATATCTTGTCAATTTGGACTAATAACGAGACACCTCGTCGAGACAACCACCAGGAGGGTAAAAACAGCGTCGCTCCAAAATATTAGCAGTTTCTGAAGCACGATATTTAAAGTCGAAGGGAACCTGGTACAAAAAATCCTTTAAAAAATCGATTTTTTAATTTTACTTTTAAACGATAGAGGACGATCTTCTGATTCCAGTGATATATGGGTTTTATGGTTTTAGACATTTAAAAGGGCTTAAAAAAGGGAAAAAACAAAAGTAAACAAAAGTGCCACGCCCACCTTCACAGCTGTCAAAGTTTATAAACGTAGTAATTTATTTATATAAACTACTTTTTAAGTTATTTTTTATAATATTTTTGGTGGACTTGTTGAACAGTGATTAACTGTACTTGTAACTGCGAAGAGAAGTTGTTTATTTTGAATTTGCTTGTAGTTCTCGTGCTGTATTTTTGTGCTACTCAAATTCTTATAAGCTTTGGAGTTTTGTTTCTTTTGCTACGCATTTTTTCAGATTTTTAATTTGGATTTTGAAATCGTTCTTTGAAACAAAAGATATGGCACGTAGGAAAGCTTTCGGTCGTAAAAAATTCAAAGGGAATCAATATACGAATCGAAAGGAACAAACAGAAGCGTCTTCTGAAAAGAAACGAATTTTGGAAACGCCAACATCAAGTTCCAAGCGAAAGCTATCCGGTATTCCACACTATGAGTATTTAAATACAAATGGTGCTGGTAATATTACTATTGATATTAGTATTTTGTCTAATCTGCTGAAGCAAAGTGCTAAGTGCAAGCATTGCAATAAAGATGGTACCATGATTGCAGAAATTGAAGGCACGCAACACAAAGGGCTTGCGGTTTCCATTGCATTTACATGTACAGCATGTAAGAATTCAGCGGCTTCAATGAGTTCAAAAATTTCAAGGAACCAGTACGACGTAAACATTAGGCTTGTTTATGGGATGCGATGCATTGGTAAAGGAAATAAATCAGCAGAAGTGTTTTGTGCGATGATGAATTTGCCTCCTCCACCTCAACGCTTTTCATCATTTCATGAAAGAATTTTCGACAGTTTGGATTCTATTTCAAAATCTTCCATGAAAGCTGCAACTGAGGAAACTGTAACGTTAGCTGGTGGGAATCGTGACATTGCAGCTGCATTTGATGGGTCATGGCAGAAAAGAGGCCATACATCTTTGAACGGTGTTGCTGTTTGTACTTCCCTAGAGACTGGCAAAGTCATGGACTTTGAATGTCTCACAAAAAATTGTTTCAAATGTAGAAATAGTCCATCAGAAGAACACATTTGCGACAAGAATTATGTGGGCACAAGTGGCGGCATGGAAGCTGCAGGAGTTATGCAGATATTTCAAAGGTCGGAAGCTGAACGTCAAGTTCGATATTTGGACTACCTCGGAGACGGAGATTCAAAAGCATATGATCAAGTAGTGGCCAGTCAGGTGTATGGAACAGACACCACAATAGAAAAATTAGAATGTGTTGGTCATGTCCAGAAAAGAATGGGTACACGGCTTAGAAAACTGAGACAGGATCTAAAGAAAACAAAATTATCGGATGGCAAGAGTATTTCGGGACGTGGGCGACTAACAGATCGAGAAGTAAATTTGATACAAGCGTACTATGGTTTAGCCATAAGGCGTAATGCTAATAATTCTGTTCAGGAAATGTCCAAAGCTGTTTGGGCTATCTATTTCCATAAGCTGTCTACAGATGTGAATCCACAACATGGCTTATGTCCTACAGATGATGACACTTGGTGTAAATTTAACAAACTTGGAAATTGTAAATATACACATACTAATTCTTTGCCAGAACCTGTTCTGCTTTCCATGAAGCCAATATTTAGGGCTCTAAGTGATCCTAAACTTTTGTCCAAATGCAGCCATGGAAAAACCCAAAACCCCAATGAAAGTTTTAATAGATGCATATGGGACCGCTTGCCGAAAACCTCCTTTCACGGCATAAAATCATTTAGAATTGGAGTAATGGATGCTGTCCTGTGTTTCAATGATGGCTCTCAAAAGCGGTTGGAAGTTTTAAAAAACCTTGGCATAGAACCTGGATATTATATGTCTCAAGCTCTAAAAAAACTTGATGAAAGACGAATATGCGAAGCCAACCGGGCAACTAAACAAGCCTCAAAAGAAGCAAGAAAAGTAAACAAGAACAAAAAAAGGAAATTTGAGCTTGAAGAATGTCTGAATATATCAGAATATGGTCCAGGCGCATTCTAAAGGGTTTCTAAAGTAAGTTATTTGCCTTCCAAATGTTTAAATGCTATTTTCTCAAAATGTGATTTTTCCACACTTAGGTACACTTTTCTCAAATTGTACTCAATTTACAAGCTTGAAATTTTGCATACTATTCCAACTATACCTTATTGCCACAGTAAACCTCAAATTTTAATGAAAAATAAAACATAAAAAATTTTAGAACCATTTTAGCAGGTAAAAAACACATGTTTTATGACCATGTAAAATAAACTCGCTCCAAATTACAAAATAAATTTAATTTTGATTTAATTTGAGGTTACTAGTATCCTTTAAAGTATTTATGAACTCTGTACAAAATCTTAAAGTTCTATATGCAGTACTTTTTTGTAAAAGTGTACCTGCGCATGGCACTATTAAAATTTTGGGTTTTGAGTTGTTTCAAATATAGGGCTAAAACATAAATAATAATACATAAAAATATAATTTTTTTCTGTAAATATATCACTCAATACTTAATAAGTATGATATAAAAAGAATTAAACAGGTATCTTAAAAATTTATAATATTACATCAGTTTACGTGGCATGACAATTTCTGTCATTTTTCTTCTCCGAAAAGTACCAGGTTCCCGGGGTTATACCTAGTTGTAACTTTCAAAAAATCGACTTTTCAAAAGTAACAATTTTCGATTGCACATTATTTTGAAAATGTTCAGTTAAAATTTTAAGTTGATCCGATCAATATTCTCGAAGTTAACGCACTTTTGTTAAGATGTCTCAAAATGCATGACAGCTACCTATGCGTTCTACGAATGCCTTTCACTATCGGCTATCGTATACAGGTTTCTATTGTATTCCGGTTTGTATTGTATTCAGGTTGGCTATATGCTTGTGCTGGAAGGTCTGTGTATACCTAAGTAAGGGATTTAACGGATTTTTCGTTCTCTGCCACCGAAAGTCAGAAAATAGTCCGTTCGAAATTTGAAGCCAAGCAGTGCAGTTTTCCATTCATTCGTGTATGTATTTTTTCGTGATTTTTGAGTGATCATGGATCGTAAAATGTGTGCTAGAGTATCGAGGAGGTAAAGAAGGTTTATAAATAAAAAGCGAAGAGAAAAAATGTTTTTAATCCAAAAACAGCAGAAACAGGTGAAGCTAGTTTCAGCGCTTCTGCGAAAGAATTCAAGCAGCAAGAAGAGTTCAGTGTTCCACGAGATACATCGATTGAGTATCGAATTTTAGACTTTATCAACTGATTTGGAAAATCAGTCCTAAGATCATTCCTAGTGGACCAAAAATCGTCAAAATATCAACATACATCGCAGTTGCAATGTTTAATGAAGAGGTACCGCATCACTCCTTTACATTATGAATGCAATGGGAGTCTGTTGGCCCTAATGCCCATTCGTATGCTGAGACAACGGACAAAGCGCGCGTCACGATCGCTAACAGAAGATCGCAAGAGTGTACCCAAGAGGGAAAGAATGCTTCGTAGACAAAGTTAAATCGAAATTTTGGAAGCAGCAGCTGAAAAAGAGGACTTATTATATGGGCCTGAAATAGATTATTCAATGCTATTAGAAAAAATTCGATTTTAATCATATGTAAAGGGGTTTTTAAAACTTTCAACGCGTTTTTCTCAAAACCATGTTTTCAAAGTCGGTGATCAAAATATCTTTAGAACCACTGAACCAATCGTTCCAAAATTTTTTTACTGCTTTCTCTTAACACAATTATCTAGTCTTTAATCATTAGATTTTTTTCCGATTAATATTATGGATTTTATAAGCGAAGAAATACAATTATTTTTCGTAAAAATCGAAACTATATCTTCTGACAGCCGCCATTTTGTAAAAAATCAAAATTCAACTTATTCCTTCGATTAAGTACTAAAACAACTTATATACTAACTAAATCTTTTTTATTTCAGATAATCCAGTTCGGAGATATCTTGTTCACCGCAAAACGCCTCTTTTAAAAGACCTTCTCGGAAATCGGCTGTAACTAGTGTAAAAGTCATATTTGTTTATAAAGAAATTTGTGATAACATCTTCAATATATTCTGTTTCAAATATAAAAAGTTTCATTTAAATATATACTATGCGTCTTCACAAAAAATTCGTGAAAAGTTGTGTTTTTTGCTTTGCAACTAGGTATAACCCCTTAATGTGGTATCCAGATCGAATGAAATACTAAATAGTTATCAAAATCTCGTCTTAATATGCTATTTGTAATCACTTGATTTGCCAATAGATGGCGTTCTTGTTCATTTACTTCTGTTACGTTCTGGTCAGTTCTGGTAAGATGACATTTGAGGGAGTCCATTTCTATAGGGTATAGTCCAGCTATGACGAGTTAGTATTTGAGTCACGTAGTTTTTATTTGTCTAATACCAAATTTTAAATCTTCAGAGAATCGAGCTATTAAATTCTCTCAAACATTGCATCGAAATGTGAAAAAATTATCGGCACTCAATGCTAATAATTGAAATTTCAGACCCCCGATAGTGGAATTAAAGTTGATCCCTAGATAAGACAAAAATGTCCTTACATACACATTTCCTGTCTCTATTTTTAGATGAATTAATAAAATTTCATACTGTTATTTAATTATATACTTAATTACAATTACCATACGTCCTAGTTTGCCCAAGAATATCTTGACTTGATAGCCTTGTCCCGAATGGTTTGTCATTTTCCCTGTTAGAAGAAAGGACAACGTTCTTTTAGATGTTTCGGTCATTACTCCTCGTAATAGGAGGAAATGTGTCCCTTTGAATGTACTTTGATTGACATTGATTCTTTTAAAACACTACGAAATTTATTTTTGTCTGCAGATATTTTCCTAATACCTCGAAACAACTGCACTAGGCCCTAAGAGGTAGGTAGGTATTTTAATTAACGCCGCACTGGAAGTAACACAACGAGCTATTGGAGACTGCCCGAGATCAAACCCGAAGTGAAAGTTCCGAGGACAACACCAAGTAATTTTGAACCACGACTTGGCCCTAAGAACAGTGATGGATGCTGATGTTAGTTCGAATGAACAACAGTATTTCTTGTTCGGGAATTGAAATACCTACATGAAAATTAAATAAACCGATGTTAATTCTGAGGTAAAATTATTTGAAGTGGAGTAATTGCCAAAGCATTTTGGTCTTCAAACAAATACAATTAAAATTGAGAACTTCCATCATTACAGTAATTTGGTTTGGCCGCCATCTTCTGTTATACGAGTGCCATTGCAGGAGGGAAACAAGTCGATGACCACTTGGCAGAATGAATGGGCTGAAGGAGAAACAGGCTGGACGGTTCATGGTGTGTTGCCAAGAGTGTCAATGAAATCAGCAATTCGGACCAGGGAAAAGACACTCTTCTTCACAGGACATGGCCCATTTCCATCTTAATTAACGTGGTTTAAAAAATCAATTCGGAAAATTGTTCCTGTGGTGAAATTGGCACACCTCTGAACTGCATCACAGTCTGCCCCTAATATCATCATGGCATATGAGGACATCTGCAGACCACCTTAGAATCGCATGGCTCAGGAACATTGCTTATAACAAGGGCTCGAACGTCAAAATTATTGACATGGTGTTATTGATAGAGACTCATCAGGACTTAATTATCCCAAGAGATTAACTTTTTTTGCGTTGAATATATAGTGTAATATAGTATGATGGTATAGATATAATTACTGTATATATGTAACAATGTTCAGATGTAATAATGTATAGATGTAACATGATCTAACATTCTGGATAGACATGCCACATCGGTGGCATGCTCTACTCTTCTCAACCACGTTTGTTTAAACTGGTTCATTGTCTCACGACATTAGGCACGGGAGTGTGTCTTATACACGAGAGCAAATTAAACTGGGATCTACGATTTAAAGTATTCAAACTCAGTCTTTTAAACCTAGGGCAACAGTGCGAAGTGATTACGCAACTGCATAAAAGTCTTCCAGTTTGATCAATTAAATATGGCCTTCCTTTTAAAATGTCCCGGTTTTATGAATTTTTGTTCTTGTGAAACGGAATAGTGTCAATGATAAATGAACCTCCAATCATAAAAAATTAGTTGGAAAACCATTAAACTATTGTGAATAATGCCTAATTACTAATTTTATGGTAGGAGCAAAGAGGCTCAATAATATTTCTGATGTCAATGTTACATGGGTAAGTGCCACATGGATCCTTATCCCATTCACAGCTTTGTAAATTTGGCTAAGCTCAGGTAATTGACATTACAGGGAAAGAGCTTTTCCACTCTTTCCTAGTTCGTGAAAAGTATCTTAATGTAAAGAAAATAATTAGAGAACCAAACTACAACAAGCACGAGGTTTGAAGATTCTGTAACTTGCCCTATAAACAAGTACGAGTCCGGCAGCAGCGATAGGTGGTGTTAACACATAGACCGTTATTCCACCCCCGAGTGAACGATTTCACTACAGATGCTAACCCACAACCCCATCTATTGGTTTAATTGGCAATTAATAGTAGAAATAGGTGTTGAGACTTATTTGGTTATGAAACTAATAATGTTGACTGAGATTAGTGTTTGCAGATTACCGACAAATCCGGTAAATTACAGATGAAAATTCTCAATACTGGTTTTAAGTTCCTATTCTGTAACTTTTCCTGAAAACAAATACGAGTCAGGCATGATGTTCCACATAGACCGTTGCTCCACACTCGAGTACGTGATTTCATGGTATTAAATCCTGACTCACAACAACACCTAGTGGTTTCCTCGGGAATTAACTTCAGAATCGATGTCTAATACTACACAGATCATTGCATTAAAATTTAATTTTCCAAAAATTTGATAATAGACCAATATTCGACCGAACGCTTCGATGCTCTAAAACAAGAAATATGTCTTATTACATAATTTTAAACTTTTCACCTGAACATATGATGAGCAACTGCCTTGGCATGCAAACGATGGAATAGGCTTTGGAATGCACCCGGGTTGTTGCAGAACGTGGATGACAGGGCGGAGATGGCATTCCTCACCCCTACCCTGCACTTGATGGTCGAATATCAAGAGCCAGCAGAATACAACTAAACACAGCGGGAAGAATACATTCGAAATAACCTGGCTGTCACGAAACATTGCAGAAGATCCAGTAGTATTTCTGAAAAATGTTTTAAATCACTTTAAACTATTTTAATTCACTTAAGCTATTTTGGCATAGATTATACGAATATTTATCAAAAACGAACGAAATGTATTAAAAGGGGAGTCATTTGAAGTAATTCTTTTGACTTTCTTCATTAAACTTCAAATTCTATACTTCATTATATTCATAGAACTTTGAATTCTGTACTTCATTATATTCATACAACTTTGAATTCTATACTTCATTATATTCATACAACTTCGAATTCTATACTTCATTATATTCATACAACTTTAAAACAATCTTTTAACATTTTATGAAACAAAATTTTATGAAAAAAATTATAAAATGAAAAAAGCATTTTATGAAAAAAACCACATTCTTCATTCGTTATTATTTGTTTTATGTTTTTGTGCTCGTCTATGTCCTGCATTCGTGCAAATTCCCTAGTTTGTACATACATTAATTATAGCAACTTTTACCAATAAAACTTTATTAAATTTAAATGTGATATGTTGTATTTGAAATTGTTTTATTTAGTATATTTGAAAGTAGCGAAATCCAGTTTAATGAAAGCAATTTTGAAAAATATACATTTAAAATTAATACATTGCTTTAGACAACTTCATTAGATAATACTAGTACGTTAAGAGACTTCATATGTTATAAAGTGGAAGTCAAGATATTAATAATAAATAAACTGAAACCAAATACAAAATTAACCCTCCAAGTGGTTTCGACGAGATATCTCGTCCATCAAGATCTGGTCAGTTTTGCTAATGACGAGATACCTCGTCAAAACAACCACCAGGAGGGTTTAAATATTTCAAATGTTGATCTTTAAAGCGTTTCTATTATTTAAGGAATAAATAACTAATATCTAAGTGGAATATTTATATCCATACTTCACAAAGGAATTTTGAACAGTACCATTAGAAATTGCTAATTTATAATTATACATAAATTATCCAACTAGACGCTGAAGACCAATTTAACAATGAACATTTAATGTTAACTAATGTTCATATACGTAACATAAATATAACATGACCATTTATTTAAATATTTAGGTTTTACCCTATAAACACTCGATTTTTAAAAACATACATATTATAGAAAACCGCAAATAACTATCCATAAAGATGCAAAATAAGTTATTTGTTTTACCGACAACTCAAACGGGATCTTCAAGAGTGCCCTCTCGGTCTTAAGATGTTGAGCTCTGTGCGAACGGCTCGTTGCCACCTCTGAATTCCTAATAGAGAGAGGGCGAGTCAAAGAGGAAAGGCAGTGTTGAAGGGATGAGAGTTGTTTGTGTTTTTGTTTGCATGCGTTATTATTTTCCGAACCCCCTGGTGCTATTCGATTTCAAAGGGCGATTGGTTAGATTTTAACCCTGAGGGAGTAATGGATTTATCGAGTGGTATTCAGCGACATGCAGTGAGTATCCACTTTATATTAAGTGTACTCTTGTACTTAAAACTTTTCTGTTCCTGGGCGGCGATGAATCGAGAGCGTGTGTTATTTTTTGCGTTGCTTTTTCGTGTTTCGTGTTATTTTAATAGTTTAACTCTTTAAGGCACACGATTTTAAAGAAAAAACCAGTTGCACATAATTGTTTATTAACTTATTCAGATTTAAAATTAGTATAAAACATGAAATAACATGTTTTTTGATTATAAAACGATTTATTCCCTCATAATAAATTTCCTCGAAAAAAACATTTACGGTTATGAAAGACAGAAATTTAATGCACCACACAATTCGCCAACCTTAATCACAACAGTGTCAAAAACTTACTAATGCGTTTTGACATGCGTAAATTTTTGTTTTCAGTTATTTACACATTTAGCGTTAGTTCATAGCATTGCCAACTCAATGAAAAACTTTAAATAAAATATTAAACTGTATGACTATGAGTCATTTCAACTTTTTGAGGTGGTTTAAAAAATATCCCACAATATATAAAAAGCCAAGCAATAGGTGAAACAGTTTTTAACCCACCTAACCCTAAAGAGTTAAAATAATGCTAAATTTTTGTTATTCTGAGAGGCATTCTGTAAAAGGGGAATGTAAATTTGGATGTTTGTTAATCAGTAGCTTTTATTTTACGTTTATTGCAATCATATATTATTAGTGTAAGGTCTCCCTTTCTCATCTAAACGGTTTAATTAATTTTGCCCCCCAAGTGGTTTGGACGAGATATCTCGTCCATCAAGATCTGACCAATTTTGCTAATGACGAGATATCTCGTCATCAAGATATTACCGATTTTTAGATGATGACGAGATCAAAATCTGGTTAATTTTCTACTAATGACGAGAGTACGACGAGTTATTGATGGACCAGATATCTGGTCCATTAAGAACAGGTCAGTTTTGCTAATGATTATAAACCTTGTTGAGATAACCACCAGGAGAGTTAATGAAAGAGGTAACAACAGAAAGATCTTTTGGTGAAAATTTTTGGACAATGCAATTGGAATAGTTAAAACTAATACATTTTTAAAAATCAATTAACTGAGTACAACCAATACTAAATTCCTAATAACACTAGAAAATCTTAAAATGCTCTGGAAAGTTTCAGTAAATAGTACTTGGAAAGTTCTATAAATATTCCAAAAAATCTAGAAAAGTCTAAAATGTTCTGGAAAGTTCCAGACAAAATACAACTACATATAATAAAACTTTAGAATATTGTGTAAATTTCATGGTAAACTTTGTAAAATATTCTAGAAATTTCATGGTAAAACTGTAGAATATTCTAGAAATTTCAATGTAAAACTTTGTAGAATATTTTGGAAATTTTGTGATAAAAGTTTGTAGAATATTCTGGAAATTTCACGATAAAACTTTGTAGAATATTCTGGAAATTTTGTGATAAAAATTTGTAGAATATTCTGGAAATTTCATGGTAAAACTGTAGAATATTCTAGAAATTTCACGATAAAACTTTGTAGAATATTCTGGAAATTTCACGATAAAACTTTGTAGAATATTCTGGAAATTTTATGATAAAAATTTGTAGGATATTCTGGAAATTTCATGATAAAACAGTACAATATTCTGGAAATTTCACGATAAAACTTTGTAGAATATTCTGGAATATTCTAAAAATTTCGAAAGGGGTATGCATGCACCCATTCGTCTAATGGGGCAATAAGTGATTTTTTTGCCAACACCAGAATTTGCACATGGTCAATTGTCAAAAATTATATTGGTCCGTTCCTTATAATAGAAGCTTTCTTTGGGAGTATTCTATCGATCTTTTCCTAGGAAGAGTCCTATGAAATGACTAAATTGACGCTTTCTGCAGAATACAATACTTTGAAAAGATGCTGTTGCTCCTTTCCTTGGATTATAATCATTTGCAAACATTCTATTGCCCCTTTCCTTTGAATAGAAACCCTTAAAAAGATTCTATTGCCACTTTCCTTAGAACAGAATTTTGTGGAATGATTCTATTGGCTCTTTCTGTAGAATAGAATCTTTTGGAAAGATTCTATAAGTCAAGAAGGCCAAATTCGTTAGAAGTCATGCAGGAAAGACTGCCGGTTGCAAGGTGGAATTATGCGTGCGAATTCTTCAGCGTCTTAACGTTCTTAGTCTGCAACAGATCCATGTGTATTCTTAAGAATATTGGGGCTACAGTATCCCGGTCGGAAGAGTAACAGACTAGCAACCGGATGGTTTTGAGTTGTCCTCACGTTGCCACGGTCATTGGCATGGTGTGGAAATTTGGAGAGTGGGGTGCCAGCTCAGGTGTGACCTCGTCATCTGTCCGTGGTTCAAAATTATGTGGTGTTGTCCTCAGGTCTTTCCTTTCGGGGGATGATCCCGGGCATTCGGCAATAGCCGGTTGTGTTTCTCCTACGTTAGGTAAATTTCAACCTATCCTACCTCTTATGAATATTGTGAATTTTTTGGGGAGGGGTAATCTGATACTCCCAGATGACTAGACGAATTTAACCACACTTTCTGACAAAAATATTATGGCTGCCCGCCTGTTCTACATTGATAGGTAGTTTTATCCCTCTGAGGGTTTGATACGTAGAGTGGTTCCTATATAATCCGGCCCTTCGCCAATCCGGCCCTCTCCAGTAGTCCGGCGTTTTGAGAAAGGCGAGAGCGGAGCGGGAAACAAGTCACTGCATGTCGTTAAAAGTGTCATTTCAAGCAAAAAAATCGAAAGAAAATTGACACTTTTTTAGACCTGATAACGTAAACCTAACGCAGGCCTAGTTATTGTTATGTTAACTACAGGAAAATGCAACATCTTGCTTCGTAATTTTTTACAACACTAATGTCCATTTTAATAAATGTATTTTGTAATATTTTGTGCAAAAAACAAGGTTTTGCCATTAAAATGCGTTTTATTAAATGAACCTCCACTAATCCGGCGTTTACGTTAATCCGGCAGTCCTCTGGTCTGATTACTGAGGGATTACTGCATATATATATTTGGAACCTTCAGTCTTCCCAGCATGATTTTTAACCAGTTTTGGTCTTCAAGCCTTCTGAAATTATTTGGAAAATATTACTTCACCACTCTTTTAAAGAATAAAGCGCCTTTTTTGTCACTAAATCTCTACCATTTGTCACATTTTTATGCTATGTATGTAACCTAGTTGCTCATATTAAATTATTACTAATATCTCGATAAAATGAACTAAATTAGAAGTTACTGCGAAAATGCGAAAACTGCATATCAGTGTTCACATTAATATGAGTTATTATCATGTGTTAAAGTACCGTCTTATAAATGCTACAAGTCACCTAACTGGTATAGTGATTATAACGTTTGTGTGCCACACAGTATACCGAAATGTAAGCACATGGATGTTGGTGATTGTCCTTGTTAGGATATGACCCCTTTTAGT
Organism: Meta bourneti; assembly: GCA_933210815.1. Taxonomy (NCBI): domain Eukaryota; kingdom Metazoa; phylum Arthropoda; class Arachnida; order Araneae; family Tetragnathidae; genus Meta; species Meta bourneti. The sequence goes on from OW119924.1 coordinate 12,448,280, forward strand.
GCCACACAGTATACCGAAATGTAAGCACATGGATGTTGGTGATTGTCCTTGTTAGGGTATGACCCCTTTTAGTGCCACACAGTATACCGAAATATAAGCCCATGGATGGTGATTGTCCTGATTAGGGTATGACTCCTTTTAGTGCCAGAAAGCCGAAGAAGTCAGTGATCGGGCATTAAAAAAGAAATACAACTTCTACCAATCAATGTACTCATTAGCAGGGCTACTGTAGCCTAGTTGATAGTCTCTGATTAGCAATCGAATGGTTGCGAGTTCGAAATTCGATCCAACCAAAGACCGTCGTGGATGTGGGGGGGGGCACTTTGCGTTTGTCGTGGCCTCAAATGTTGGCGTGGAGTAGAAGTTTAGAGACTGGTGTGCCAGCTCAGGTGTAAACCGCGTCATCTGACTGTGGTACAAAATGACGCGATGTCCTCGAATTTTTCCATTCGGGATGGATCTCAAACCGTCGTAAATCGTGTATTGCTCCTGTGCGACGTAAATTCAACTACCTACCTACCTACCCATTAGCATGAATTGTTATCACGATTTGTCAATCCTCCTGGCGGTTGTCTCGAAGACGTATTTCGTCATTATGAACACCGACCACTTCTTGGACAAGATACCTTCTCATTAGAAGAAAACTGACCACTTCTTGATGGACAAGATACCTCCTCATTAGAAGAAAACTGACCACTTCTCGATGGACAAGATACCTCCTCATTATAAGAAAACTGACCGCTTCTTGATGGACAAGATACCTCCTCATTATAAGAAAACTGACCGCTTCTTGATGAACATGATACCTCCTCATTAGAAGAAAACTGACCACTTCTTGACGGACAAGATCTTGATCACATCATCATAAAAAAAATCGGCAATATCTTGACGAGATATTTCGTCATTAACAAAATTGGTCAGATGTTGATTAACGAGATATCGCGTCGAAACCACTTAGAGAGTTAAAGTACCGTCTTATAAATTAAATTATCACTAATCAATGTAATGGCATTTTAATATCACGTAATATTAAAGTACCTTCTTATAAATTATATAATCACCAATCAATGTACTCTATGGCATTTTAATATCACGTAATGCTTAAGTACCGTCTTATAAATTATACCCACACATTAACCCCAAAATTTTAATAAAACAAGACATTATCGAACACACTTCATATAAAACGAGTCCATTTAAATATATTTCAATTTTTCACACAACCAGAAAAAGCGAAACAATGCTTCACCCGTCCCGTTGAGTGCCTTTCGCCAAAGGGTACTTCACTTCCATCTTAATAACAGCAGAGGACCCTTGCTGCTTTCTCTCAGCCGCCGAAGAAAACTTTGTAAGAAAAGAGCAAGATTTAATGGTACCGCGTCGCCGCAGGTGTCGCAGTTTCCTTCAAATTTCCCGCGGCGCTGCCCTTGTCCACCCTTTGGGTGTGAAATCCTATTAGAGGCCACGCCCCCTTGGGTGACCCGGGAACTCGCAACGCCGGCCGCGAATTTCGCTTTTCAAATTGGCCGCCATCTCGGACGGAACACTAAAAAAGGCAGCGTTTAGGGAACTTTTTAATTCTTTTCATCCTCGCAAAGCGCTGTTGAAGTGCCGCTGTGTTTATTTTAGGCAGAAGAGAAAGTAAGTTGCAAATGCTATTCCCTTACCATTGTCGATTTTATCGCATTTGAATGAAGATAATACGCTAAAGTTGAAGTTGAGTGCTGTAATAATATATTTCGCTTCCATTAAGGTGTATGTATACACTAGAACATTTTATTTTTAATTTTGACTTAAAAAATCCAGTTTTTCACAATAAGTCATTGGTTTATGTTTAAACTCATTTCAGTGTGAAAAATTCTCATTAAGCTACTCATTAATTATCTAATTTATATATACTTAGCTAATTAGCATGTTTTTTGAAGAGTGATATTTCAAATTCTAATGTGTTCAGAAAGACAATTCCTGTTGGAAATTATTTCTAATATTATTCATGTTTTGACCCTCCATCAAGTTGCTAGAGGGAATAGGTTATTTTTTACAATTTTTTTCACGAAGGAAGTCTAAAAAATCAAGTTTTTTTCAGGAATTTCAATATTTAAAAACCAACTAAAAATTAATTTCTTAAGCAATAACTTTGACTGAGGGTCAAAACATCCACTGTATTATATAGATTATAATGACACAAAAGTTATTACAATAGATCAATTCATTGTTGAGTTATCACTGTTCGAAAGAAGCATCCTATATGCATAGTTCTTCAGAAATCGAGTTTAAAGTTTTGGAAGCGTGTTTGTCTAAGGTGATAGTACCTATCCCAAACCCTTATAACTAGAAAACTATTTCCAATATTTTCAAGATCTTGATATCGTTTGAAAGCTAAGGGGTTAGACAATATTTTGAATTATTAAAAAATAGATCGATATTTTGGTCAATTTTCGTGATTTCTAGTGTATACATACACCTTAACTTTTAACCCGTCTTACGGTTTATCTTTTCGTTGAAAATCACCCTGTAGTGGCTAATCTCTGATGCGAAAACCTGTTCCAAACTGTCACCAGTTCTGGACAAGGGACCATTTGTTTTTCCTATTTGGATTTACATTCCCCTTGGAGCAATAGGGCAGTTTTGTCTAGACGAGATATCTCGTCATAAGCAAACTGGACCAGATGTTGGACGAGGTATCTCGTCGAAACACTTGTCGGATTAAGCAAATAGCTTATATAAGTACTCACAAACATAAGCAAATAAAACTAAAATAATAATATATTACTATGAAAAGCATTAATTATTGGTGTTTTGGAGGTTTTGCTTGGAGGGTTAATATACCAATCTTCGCTTTATATTCTTGGAAGTGTCTTTATATCAAATTAAAATAATTAATTCATGGTATGGTGAGACTCTCTTGATGTAAGAATCGTGATATAACTAGAGACGAGAATAATGTGTTTACTGGAAATAAAATTGCACAAATTATGAATTAAATTACTCGACTTTTTTTATTTAAAGTTATGTAAAACTACAAATTAAGAAAATGGATGCAAAACCTTTTAAATGATAGTTTAATATGCTTGAGGAAATAAATTCCTTCTCATCCATACTTTTGAGGCACTCATATAATAACTTCTTAATAAATAAAAATGTCTTACTTACCAATTCAATTTAGGTTGTTTGGTAGTTAGCTGAATGTACGTCGCACTAGAGCAACACAACGGGCTATTGGAGGCTCTTGATTACTCCTGTACAATCTGCTGCTCACTGATAATTGTTTACACATTTTTGTTTCTAGAATAACGTTTTTATAAAAAAATTACCAAAGTTAGTAATGTATCGTATCTATACATGTAATATATGTGTGGTGCTGTGGAAATAAAATTATTTTAAAACAAACCTGAACTGGCATCCCACTCTCCAAACTTCCAAACCACACCAACGTGAGGCTTTTTGAGGCTACGACAGATGCACCAGCCCCCACGTACCCGACGTTCTTTCGTTGGATCGAGTCTCAAACTCGTAACCCTCCATTCCGCGACTCCACCAACTGCGCTAACACAGCAATCCCAATTGTGTTTAGGATAACCGATAACTTTTTAGGGTTAACTGCTTTTCTAAGACATTTGGTCTCTCCATTCTAAAGAAACAGGGTGCGATTTTTTTCTCTGCTAGCAAACGCACATTGATCGGCTAAGAAGGAAGAAAGCTAGTTATTATTGTAAAATAAAAGCTTTGATTTCATTTCGCAATATAATGCATCCATGGAAAACGACGGCCCTCTTTTTTATTTAATATTATAAGAGAATTTTTTCTTTAGGTATGATTTATGTCTCATGAAATTAGTGCAGTCGAGTTGTCTTCTGTTATATTTGTAATAATTTATTTGCACTTACAAGAATGTTACGGATATTTTCTAAACTTATTGCACTATTATTTAGAACTGATGGGTTTGTGTGGTAGCCCGGTTGGAAGAGTAGTGGATTAGCAATCGAGAGTTCGAAACTCGATCCAACCAAAGACAGTCGTGTTCGTGGAGGGTAGTGCTCGTTACATTCGTTGTGGCTGCAAATGCCTTCACATTGACGTGGTGTGGAAATTTGGAGTGGTGTGCCAGCTCAGGTGTTGAACTCGTCATCTAACCGAGGATCAAAATGACTAGGTGTTGTCCTCAGGTCTTTTCCTTTGAGATTACTCCCAGACCAACGCCAATAGCGTGTTGTGTTGCTCCAGTGCGACGTTAATTCAACTACCTACCATTTAGAACTGATGAGTATATGCCACATAAGGAGGCCCTTTAGTAAAGAAAATGGGTTTCTAACTGACGAGTGATTTGAATATTTAGATAGCATGTGTGATATTTCACGATAAACCAACATTAAAAAAAAATTTCATGAGCATTAATTTCATTTATTAAGGAAAGAATGAGTTATAATACGTTTTTATTTTTTAAATTTAAACTGTGCAAGTCAAGTTTGACATTCTAAATGGATTAATTGCTTTACAAACATTTTAAAACAAAAACTTAATATCATAATTTTCTTAGAGTGGCTTGAAAAGTATATAAAACGTATAATTCATCCAGAGTACTTTTAAAGTGGGAAAGATTCTGGTATCAAAAATGTTTATAATTTTGTAATCGTAAATATTTAATTATCATGAGCATTTATAATTTTGCTATTAAAAGTTCATATTTTAAAAGATGCACTAAATCAAGTATAAAAAAACTTCGTATTTGATACATATGCTTCCGCCCTAATTATAAGAAATATTCGAATGAATAACTAATTCGAAGAATAAAAACAATATAAAAGGAAGGAAGAACCTTTATCATTTTACTCATAATGTACTTATCCTTTTACTCATAATGTAACTCATCCTTTTACTCATAATGTATTTATCCTTTTATTCATAGTTCAACTTATCCTTTTATTCATAATGCAACTTATCCTTTTATTCATAATGCAACTTATCCTTTTATTGATAATGTAACTCATCCTTTTACTCATAATGTATTTATCCTTTTATTCATAGTTCAACTTATCCTTTTATTCATAATGCAACTTATCCTTTTATTCATAATGCAACTTATCCTTTTATTCATAATGTAACTTATCCTTTTATTAATAATATAACTTATGCTTTTATTCACACATAATGCCACTTATCCTTTTATTCATGATGTAACTTATCCTTTTATTAATAATATAACTTATGCTTTTATTCACACATAATGCCACTTATCCTTTTATTCATGATGTAACTTATCCTTTTATTCATAATGTAACTTATGTTAATTCAACTACCTACCGTATTTTATTCTGAATATTTTTAGAATTACTCTACTCTTGAATAGATTCGTTGAAATCCTATGCGTTTGTTCACATCTTCAGAATTCTACATGTTTTGAAAGACCGAAATTTCATTTCTGTTTGTTAAGATGCTACTGCTGCATTTATGTGTTCGATTATTTTATGTGTCGTAAATAAATTATTCAGGAGTTAGATTTTTACCAATTATTTATTTTGTGCTTAATATCACTAAAGAAGTGAGTTCATTTCTTGATGGTATGTGTGTAAATTTCGACCAACTTCTCTCAAAAGTCCTTGGTTGGTACATGAATGGTAATAGAATTCCGTTTCATAAAAAGAAATAAAACATTCAAAATATATCTTTAAAACAAGATTGTTAGCTTATCATGTGTTGTAATTAAGTTTTTAGTTTTGATATAGGTTTAATTTGCAAGACGATTAAAATAAGTAAAACGATATTTCTTTTTCATATTTCTAATTAAATTATGGAGTTTTATTTAAATATGTACCCAGCAGTCAAATAACTACATATATATATATCAGAACAGGTACGTGATTTCCTTTCAGAAATTGAATCTCCGAATTGAAAAAAGAGCCATAAGGATTCAATTTGAATCTACATGTCAGTTGGACTAAAGAAAGTTTTAAATGAAATTTTCCCTTTTCTGAAGATTATAAATGCTAGAAATCTCTCTCTTTCTCTCTGTGTGTGTGAACTAGGACCTTTTTAAAATTAAAAAAATATGCCTTCATGATAGAAGGTTGATGTTCCTTACTTTACGAGTTGAAGCTATTATTAAACTTATCTGTAAAACGTTTGTTGAAAAATAGTGCTTTTCTCACAAAAGATGCTGTCAAACGACCTACGTTTTCTAAAAATTACAATCGATTACCTTTTCTTTGTCTATGAGAGGGATTTTCCGGACAAGGAAACAAACCACCGGAAGACGAGGTACAGGTACGTCCGGTAACCCCATACAGAATACGTAAAGGATCATGTTCTGCTGTGTACATGCTGAGACTTATTCATTTTTTCTCGTGTACGTCAGTGGCGCCATCTGTTGATTTTAATCGAAGGAATTCTGTTTTTTTTTTCGAAATCACTATGGACGCATTATTAACAAACACACGACACACACTAAACGAGTCTTTTTTGAACAGTTTTCAAACCAGTCCGCTGTACAGTTTGCATTCTCTTTCAGATGAGCGATAGTTTCTCTGCGTGCGTGCTGTTGGGGGCGTGCCTGCTAGTGGTGCTGCAGGTGGTGCGCTGCCGCGAGCAGAACGAGGTGGAGATGGCGGAGGTGGTGGCAGCCATGAAGGACGCGTGCGAGACGCTGCCCTCCACCATCCAGGTCACCAAGGAGGAGTACGACGACCTGGGGAACGTCGTCAGGAGCTGCGAAGGAACCATCGGGGTCACCAAATGCGAGGGCACCTGCACCTCTCAGATACAGCCCAGCGTTGTTACTCCCACGGGGTTCTTAAAGGTAGCTGAACGGCCTTTTGCCATAAATCCTTTTCACAATGCGCCCTCAGCGACACATAATAAATAATGTAAAGTTTCGAAAAAGCTCTGAGGAAGAGGTAGAGAATGAGTGAGCGCAGAAGATGGTCGGGTGTTTCAGAACGATGGTTTTTAGTGAGGCTCTTCCTGAGACAAAGATAGTTGTTTGTTGTTTTAACATTTATATAATACACATTTTGGTAACCCTCCTCTGGTGGTTGTCTCTACAAGGTATCTTGTCATTAGCAAAACTGACCAGATCTTGACGGACGACATAACTCGTCAAAAGAAAACTGACTGTCATCATAAAAAAATTGGGAATATCTTGATGATTAGATATCGCGTCATTTTTAAAATTGCTCTTGTGTTGATGGACGAGATATCTCGTCGAAACAACTTAGAGGGGAAAACGGTATCAGGGGTGCATTAATGTCAGTGACGGACTGAATAGGATGATCAGTTCTGTAAAATATAGGCACCTACCGGATCCAGGTAGGAGGAGACTTGGAATTGCTAAATGTAAAATACTCAATTTTGAACAATTTGGTTTATAAATTAAGCTATGATTTAAAGGGGCACATCTTTAGATGTGTACGGGATTCACGGATCCGAGGTACCCGAATGATCTTTTCTTTTCCCTTGGGGTTTACTGTCTTTAGTAAACACGGGTGTCGCGCTCAAGCGATCTTTTTCTGTTTTCATCCCACTGCTCTGTTCCCAAATGCCTCTTTTATCCACATTCGTGACATTTTTAACTCGACGTTGTCTTGTGTTTGGCGAAGCTTTACCCAATAGAGCCTTGCGCAATAAAACGCCAAAACAACCAACCTTTGTCACTGCTGTATGCAACAGTGAAAAAGCGACTGGGACTTATTGCTGAAAGTTTTGAAGCGTTAATTTTAGTTTGAATTGCTAATGTTAGTTAATTTTAGTTTAGTTGAAGTGTTAATTTAGTTAGTTTTAGTAGTTTATTTGATAAAGGTTACGAGATCTTCAGTAAATATTGAACTAAGCTAGATATTTGGGGAATGTACTGCAGTTCAGGATCACCCCTTCCTCATTGTCCAGAGAAAACTCATTTGTCCTAAATTCTTGGGGGTATCTTCACTTGGGGAGATATGTGAGGGGGCTTGTCCGTCGAAAAGACTGATGTTCTCGCTACTGACCAGATCAAGATCTGGTCAGTTTTTTTCTAATGACGATATCTCGTTCATCAAGATCTGGTCAGTTTGACTAATGACGAGATTCTCCAAGGTATTGCCGATTTTTTGATGACGACGAGATCCAGATCTGGTCAATTTTTTCTTCTGACGAGATACCTCATCCATCAAGATCTGATCAGCTTTGCTACTGACGAGATACATAGTCGAGACAACCACCAGGAGGGCGTAACGTCTTGATTCACGGGTAGCTTAGACTAGTTACCATTCAAAAGTATCCGTTTCTAGATTAATGGATTTTATTTACATTTTGGTACAATTAGTCGGTAAAATGAATGAAGAGTTCATTTAAAGATAATTCGTTAGAAAGTCCAAAGTTTTATCGAGGCGCTTCTTATGGCTGCTGGCGAGCCTCTCACAAATTTCTCGGAGGAGTCTAATTCACGGCTACGGGTGAGCCTTTTCTCAATAAAAATACTCAGATGAGTATAGAGTCCCAAGGCAGGATATCTCAGTCTTTTCCAGCTCGGATGAGATTAATCTCCACTACTCGGGCGAGCAGTTGCACTAGTTTCTCGAAGGCTTCTCCTTCACGGCTACGGGCGAGCCTTTCTCAATAAAATAGGCGAGTATAGAATCCCAGGGCGGGATAAATCGGCCTTTTCCAGCTCGGATGAGCTCTCCTGAAAGATGGCAATCTTTCGCCGACAGTGAACGGGCGTTCGACTTTCGTCTCTCTCCAAAACGGTCTTTCTCTTGTTCACTTTTGTTCCAATCCTCCTCTCAAGATCCCAAAAACTCTATATATATATCGGGTGCTTCTCGACTCCTCCTTTTCGTTTCGGGTCGGCCTCTTAGTCGGTGCTGGTTGGCTGTTGAACATTCTCACCCTCTTCGGACCTTCCCGAGTGGCTCTCTCACGTTGGCCTCTCCCCTTGACTTTTACGACAGACTTCGGCGGACTTAAAAGGGAACCCTAAACCCTTGTCGGCAATGGTCATCGTAATTCATCTCCGTACCTTTTTTGTCTCGAAATGTCACAGAGAGCGACAGAAAGGCGCCTGCCTTTTGTTTCGAAGCCACCAACGATTTTGCACCCTGGAGTCGGACTGCCGTTGAAAAGATGCTTCGGTGTGGTCTTTTCCTTTCGACACGATCGCCGCCAGATTATCAGCCCCCCTATCTCGGCTGCCGTGGTGGTCGTTTCCTCTTCGGCGCTTGAACCGCCGGCAAGATAGTCCGTTTCCCTAGCCGCCGTTACAAGGGTATAAGATAATCCATTCCATAGTTCATAAGAATGGCTATACCATTGCAATTACGCGATTAAACGTCCAAAGCGGACTTTTTTCTGTTATGTAAATGGGCCTCTGTACCCCGATTGATGGAGTCGCGGATTAATAACCGGATGATTGGTTGCGAGTTCGAAATTCGATCCAACCAAAGACCGTCGTAGGGGCTGGTGCATGGGGATGGGGTCCAAAATATGTCGAAATTCTACAGTGCTGGGCGAACTTTGGGCCATTGTAACTTTGGATAGCGTGGAGTAATGCCTGGTGGTGTCATTCTAAAGCTACCGAACAGGGCTGCAATCACAAGCCTTAATCAATAACATTGTTCTGCAATATATGAAACTGTACTTTAATCGTTCAAACTGTAAATTATTTGCTGAATATTCCCAGTAAACAATCGTTCAGACTTCCCATGTCTGCTTCATTCATTCCACAATCCAACATCAGGCCCGAGTATTGACATAAAAAGTACGGTTTGTGTCCTCGACCCAACCTACCATTTTTTTATAACTTTTGGTTATAAATGGCGTCGTATTTTTGACGTAATATTCTTCTCCACAGGACTGTCACTGCTGTCGGGAAACATGGATGAGACAGAGGGAGATCCTGCTGACCGACTGCTACACACAGGACGGGAAGAGGATCTTCGGTCAACAAGGGACCATGGTCATTCACCTGAAGGAACCCGAAGCATGTGCGTGTCACAAGTGCGGACTCTGAGGGTCACAAGACAAACATGTGGATCGAACTGATAGCTGTTATATCTCACTCTGTGTTGATACGAATCCTGGGTTGACATTTATCTGCGCTGTTAAGATTTATACTCATTTAAAGTAGTGCCGTAGAAGCATATTTTTGTTTCGTAAATTGTTTTCTGTATAGTATTCAAAACTTGTTTTCGTCTTTTTTTATTGTTGTTTTAGTTGATTAAAATGTTATTTTCCTTTCTGAGTTATTTCTTTCGTACAATTGTTCTACATCATAATTACATGAATTATTCTTTCGAATGAGTAAATAATGTGTAGCTACATTAGAAACCAGAAAGTATGCGATTTATTCGTTGTATTACTTTTCTACATATATTGTTCGTAAAAATAAATATACGCAAAACATTTTATGTTAACTTGATTCCATCTTCGTTTTTAACTCATTGTAAAACTTCGATCCGTGAATAAAGATGAGATTTATTTGCATTGCTTTTCTAAGAATATTCGTAAAAATAAATACATGCAGAATTTGATTTTAACTTGAAACCATCTTAGTTTTTAACTCATTGGTAAAACTCGGATCCGTGGAGCTTCAATTTGTAAAACATTAGTGAACTGTAATTACTATTCATCCGTAACAAGTTATTGCACTCTAATTTGAAGGTTATCAAATGTAATAGTTGAACTCCAATCCGAATAATCTTCTGTTGGAACTGTTGGTATTAGGACTACACCTGCATAAATTCACCTCGCAACCCTGCAGTCTTCCCTGCATGAATTCTTACCAGTTTTGACCGTCTTGACAAATAGAATCCTTCCAAAGGATTATAGTCTAAGTAAAGAAAAATATAATCTTTCCAAAGGATTATAATCTAAGGTAAGTAGCAATATAATTTTCCAAATGATTCTATTCTATAGAAAACGCCAATGCAGTCTTTTCAAAGAATTCGATTCTTTGGAAAAGATCGATAGAATCGCCCAAAAGAAAGCTTCCTTTCAAAGGAAATGATCAATAAAATTTTTCCAAATAATTCTATTATACAGAAAGGACCAATAGAATCATTCCAAAGGATCAGATTCGGAGGAAAGGAGCATTAGAATCTTTCCAAAGAATTCTACTACACAGAAAGAACCGATAGAATCTTTCCAAACTATTCTTTTCTCTCTCTCTGAGGAGAGGACCAACAGAATTTTTCTAAATATTGAAGAAATAGATTCTTTCACCTAAGAGATGTGATTATTCAGTCATTAAGTGTGTTGTGGAGTAAAAGTAATAGTATATAACTTGGAAATCTCGTGATGCTCAGAGGTTAAAGTGCAATAGAAATTTGGTTATCCGAGCTAATGTGGACCGAGGAAACCTCGGATATCTAGAAACTCGAATAATACGAATCTAGTAACACAAAACAGCCTATGCGAAATGAACTGCTTCTATTGAACGATCCATAAAGTAGGGATTAGGAATAATCTCTACTGAGATAGTGTCACAGTATATTTTTATTGTGATAATTTTATAATTAATCTCGACTTGAGCTATGTGTCTTTGAACATCTTCGGAAAAAGTCCTTAATCGTATTTTGTCTCAAATCCCTTTGGACTCGCACGCTCATACTCGAAGCTTTATTCAAAGCCAAAAAATTGGCTCGGATGACACGAACACTCAGTTAAGCGAAGCTCGGACAATCTATGCTCGGCTGTAAATAATTTTGATTCATCATTGTTTCTCTCTAACGATTAGATGTCAGTTTATTGTTGAATTCCAATATGAATATTCCGTATTCCAATACGGTTATGGGGCTGTCGTGGCTCAATGGGTATGCCCACTGCACTAGTAACCTTCGAGTAGGCGGCACAGGTTCGATTCTTGCCAAGTGTAGTCCTCCCCAAGTGTATTTCTCTCTTCTGTGTCAGTAAAACTTTTATTGTGTGTCTATTACTTGATATTGTATGTCGTGTCTTTCACAGCATGGCCAAATATGGCTATTTGCCATAAAACCTCAAAACCAACCAATACGGTTGTTTAGCATCGTGATTGCAAAAGTTATGCTAACACATAATTCATAATACCTATGTACTTGGTAGTCACATTAAGCCACAGCAATAAGTTGGTTGGTTTGGGGGTTTTATGGGTCAAGGGCCATATATGGCCATGCTGCGCCAGACACGACATACAATATCAAGTAATAGACATACAATATCAAGTAATAGACACAATAAAAGTTTTACTGGCACAGAAAAGAGAGGGAAGACACCCAGGGAAGAATGCATCTGACAGGAATCGAATCTGCGCAACCTACTCGAAGGTTGCTAGCACAGTGGGCTAGCCCACTGGGCCACGCCGGCCCCTTCAGCAATAAGAGGATTTTTCGTTGTCCAATAATATTCGTTAATAATATTCATTAAAGTTGTTCGTTGTATAATATTCGTTAAAGTAGAAATGCACGTTCTTGTTTGAAAAGAGGATGACTAGCAGCTAATATTCCATGCAACATTTGATTTTGCAAAACAGTTAGATATACCGTTTTAGAAATATGGATAAAATAGAAAGGCAAACTTTTACAACGTATTTTACATTAAAACAGTAAGTAAAATGCTCTTATATTTACAATTAAAATTTCTGTTCGACTGAAAATACATATTACAGATAAGTAAACGTGAAATAGAACATAATCTACAAAACATATCTACTTTCCCTATTGTCAGAATTAAAAGTTTAATTCACACAGTAATATGGCACAGACAAATATTTTCTTAAAAAATGAAGTCATCTGACCATGATTCAAAATGACGAGTTCCCGGACCGTCGCCAATAGCCCATTTTGTTGCTCCAGTGCGACATTAACTCAACTACCTACCTATCTTGATACATTTAACCCTCCAAGTGGTTTCGATGAGATATCTCGTCCATCAAGATCTGACCAATTTTTCTAATGACGAGACCTCGTTATTGCGATATTGCCAATTTTTCGATGGCGACGAGATCAAGATCTGGTCAGTTTTCTTCTAATAACGAGATATCTTGTCCAATTAGATCAAAGCGGCACACGCAAATCAATCAGAGGTGCCGGCGTGAGCGGTGAAAATGCTCTGATTGGTCTGCGAGTGAATGTCGCTTTGCGCCTTGCGCTTTTTATTTGACCATGGCTTAACACGACCCAGCATACGGAATTACACCCTTGATATTATTACAGCTTTCATCGTTTCACACTATTGGTTCACAAGGGTAGTATCAATCGAATTCAAGCTCTACTAAGTTCCTGAGAAACTTACCACCACTGTAAAAATTAATTTTCAAAATAGCAGTATGAAGCAGTAATGCACCGTATCTCAACCATGAAATACTTTTTGGAAGATTGAAATTGAGTTGTGTTTCCACGCTCTGCTGCAAACAAAAACTTAAAAACAGATAAATTTTATATAATTTAATTAAGTTATTATTAACTTAATTTTATTACACTATTTTTACAGTGGAAAATATGAGTAAAATTAATGCTATTAAAAATAATTGCTTCAATCAATGGTCAAGCCCCATCGAAATCTGGAGTGATAATAGAAAGATTAAGACAATTAATAACAATTCCCCTGGCCAAGCAAAATAAATAGACTACTATTGTAATGGGAAAAGATAATATTTTATTTAACGTGAAATTAAATATCCATGTGAAATACCCTGAAATATAAAATCAAGCTAGAAACTTTTACACGATACGCAGCTCATGACTTACAAATATAAAATTTAGGAGCAGGATGAAGTTAGATAAGAATCAACGCTCATAATGATAATCATTACATCAAACATTAAAGCCCTTTCTTAAAAGTTTCCATAAGAGAAAATTTATACTAATTTAAATTTCGAAATTTCAAGTGGAACTTTAGCACAAATAAATAAAAAAAATTTGTTCTGAAACCCAAATTGTGCTTTCGAAAAACAACTAGTGCATACAACTTTTAGGACTCCGATGTGCATTTAATCTGTTGTTCTTCGGCCTTCTAATCAGTTTGGGAACTACACATAAAGTGGAATGCAGAACAAGGCTTTTTTTAATAATATTAGTGCTGCCATTTATGAACAACAATGCAAAGTAAATGTATAAAATGTGCGGTTGTTTGTTGTTTTGATATGTCTTTAATATTTTTGAGAGTGTTATCATAGAAATTTTTAATAAAATTCGTTTACCATGTGATTCATAGTTTATACTACTTTTTTTATTTACATGGAGAATAACATTAGTGCTGCCATCTATGATTGACAACTCTAGGTAAATGTATAAAATATGCTTATGGGAATAAAAAATTGTCTTTTTATGGTTAAATTAATTTTTAGAGCATTGACATTATATATTAAAACTATATTTATATCCATTTAAATTATCTTTAATATGTGAACGTGGAATGAAATATTTGCTGTTTACAATTAATTATTTGCATCACCATTTAGATCACCTCTTTAGTACACATTTTTATACTATTCTAATCGTACAATTTTAAGCATTACATTTTGTTTTAAGACTCATTAAACTGAAATTCAGGTTTAGAAAAGTATTGAATTATTACTTCCAGAAGCCATATATTCTTGTTCTCAGTATTCGATTATTATATTATAAAGACATGATTTAATTAATACATTCTTATTCGAAAATGAATTTGCGTGAGAGGAACTATTTGAGCTTATAAAATAAATAAATTTATTTTAGGGACATTAAGCTATATATTTTTCTTTTTAGTTAGGAAGGAATAAATTTGTCATTGGTTGTTGCTGTTCTTTTACTTTATTGAATTTAAGTTTACATTATCACAAGAGTGACATGAAATTTGTATCCACAATAGATACAGCACATATATTTCGAATGTTGAATTTTCTGTAAAGAAAATAATTGGAAGGAAGCAGAATTTATTTTCAAAACTAATAAATTCTTTACTCTCCTTAAAACATATTTAATTGTTTTAAATATTACATACAGGATTTGTTTACATAGTGTAATGAACAAATGCTTAGCTCTAACTTAAAGTTTGCGGAACAATGTCTTAAATTATTAAGATGTATGTGTACACTAAAAACTCGCTAAATCACGAAAGTCGACCAGAATATCAATATTTTTTATTAATTCAAAATATTTTCCAACTCCTTAGCTTTCAAACGATACCAAGATCTTGTAAACATTCGAAATAGTTTTCTAGTTACATGGGTTTTTGTTAGGTACTGTCAACAAAGACAAACACGTTTCCAAAACTTGAAACTCAATTTCTGAATAACTGTTTTTGAAACAGGATGCTTTGCTCAAACAGTGATAACTCAACAATGGATTGACCTATTATAATTATTTTTCTATCATTATGATCTATGTATATAATATAGTGGATGTTTTGACCTTCAGTCAAAGTTATTAGTTAAGAAATAAAGTTTTAGTTGATTTTTAAATGTTGAAAATTCTTGAAAAAATCTTGATATTTTAGAATTGCCTGGTGAAAAAAGTTGTAATTTAAAACCTATTCCTTTTAGCAACTTGATGGAGGGTCAAAATAGGAGGAACACCATTAGAAATAATTTCCAACAGGAATTGTCTTTCTGAACAAATTAGAATTTGAGATATCACTGTTCAAAAAACATGCTAATTAGCTAATTATATCTAAATTAGACAATTAATGATTAGCTTAATCTGATTTTTTCACACTGAAATTAGTTTAAGTATAAATCAATGACCTATTGTAAAAAAACTAGATTTTTAAAGTCAGAAATTTTAAAAGATCTTCTAGTATATACATGCACCTTAAATGAATCAATTTCTTTTTGTTTTTACATTTTCACATAGATGGCAGCACAAAATTAACGTTTAAAAAGAAATAATTTTAATTGTATTTTTTCATTAATGCTCACAATACCCAAGTTGAGAATAATTTTTTTTGCTGTCAGATAAGAATTCTATATGCAACAAAACAAGAACAAAGCCCCACGCACATTGTTTCATGCTTCAATTGTGAACTTAACATTTCACAATAGATCACTCGTTTTAAAAAGTGCACACTTTTAATTTCTTTTCTTTTATTATTTCTGTTATTAATTGGCCTCATTACTGATTTTCTTTAACTTTTTATTAATCAAAACTTCAAATTTTCTTTGTTAATATCAATTAGAATCTTTTTTAAAGAATTTGTGACATTTTTGCATGAAAAAAAATCAAAATTCATTTTTAATATTCTTTGATCAATAAATATAATTACTTTACCATTCGTGTAAGCAACATAAAAAATTAAAGAAATGCACCTTTTTACAATACAAAAGAAATTGCAGAACTTGTTTAAATTAGAATACAGCTAAACCTCGTTAAGTGGTCACTCAAGAGACCAAGAAGTTTGGTTGACGACTTAAGCAGAGAAACCATAGAATGTACTCAATCTACATTACTGTAAATTTTTAATTTATCACGGAATTCATAACAATGTAATATCAATTAATAGAATTACAAAAAAAAATTACTTAAATGACGAAAAAAGTTAACTTTTCCTTATTTAAGCTTTCTTTGAACATTCTTTCTCTTTAACATTTAATATTACTTTACATACTTTAATACTACAGCTTATTATAACAACAGGTATTTGTGTAACAACAGGTGTAACTTAGGATTGCACTGGCACATTGTCTTAGGATTGTGTTGCGGACACTGCATCAGTGGTGTCATTCGAAAGCTACCGAACTAAGCTACAATTAATATTGGACAACAATCTCTCAACAATTAATGTCAAGTTGCACTTTAATCGTTCACACTGTAAATTAATTGTTCATTATTGACAATAAGCAATCGTTTAAAATTCCTGTCTTCATTCATTCCACAATCCAACATTAGGCCCGAGTATTTACGTCAAAACCACGGTTTGTAACAATTTTTAATGGTCGCTTCAGAATACAACGCAAAGTTGTTATCGATATCTATGTAGTCCTTTGTCAAGAATAAATAGTACATTCATTTTCATTTGCGATTTCAAATAAATTGAATGAAGAATCAAGGTCAGAGTCCTCATTTTCGACTTCATTTTGTTTGCCATCAAACAAAATGACGTTTAAATAAAATGAAGCATGAACAGTTATCCGGAGTAGCATTTGCATTCGCGATGAGTAATTGAGTGTTTAATTACATTGTCATCTACGAGCGCTCGACGAGACTGAAGAAAATTGACGACTTATCCACGACTTGTGGAGGTTTTATTGTAATCGATTTCTTATTTCTATACTTATCTGAGATCGTTTGTAAAATCGAAATCGTTTTATCTTATCGAAAATATAGTGTGAAAATGCGAACACACAAAAATTTGTTTCCGCCAAAATATTCTGATTAGGTTTGTGTGTTTGGACTTTTCTCTTCCTGTTTTACACCTAATGGAAGTTACTGAAGTCTAAATATGCTTGCAAGATAAATATCAAATAGAATTTCCCAATCGTCATACAGGAAATGTACTTTATTATTTCATCAAGAACTAAATAAGGTTTGCGTTGCATTTATTTGGCACGAATGAACGTTAAATATTTTGCATTTCAAGTCTCACAGTGCGTAGTATATTGTAATTAGAACTATCAGAAATCTATTAAAACAAAATTGTGATAAAGTAGACTTGTATTTATATTGCTGTAAAGCTAAAATTTATAATTTTTTATAATTCATGTTAACACAACCCTTACGAAAAATTTTTATAGAGTTCCCCTTACGAATATAACCCTTACGAATTCTATAGAGAAAATGAGCTGGTTCTTTGGAAATGTATTTCGATAAAAGTTTTTAGAAAAGTGAAATCGTGAAACAAAAGAAATGATCTTTTATAGAATTCTTTAAAGGATTCTAAAGACATTTTATAGAGATTTCGATAGAGGTTACTTAAAAGAGCTTATAGAAGAAGGGACCATAATTCTATAGGATTCTATAGACCACATTCTATACAATTGTTTTTGAATTCTATAGAAATTTTTCGTGAGGGAATACTTCCAAAGAAGGAAATAAAACACTGCTGTCTATTAAAAATGTGTCGGAACCCGAACAGTAAAAGGTATCCGGTTCAGAAATAAGGCCGAACTGATGTTCTGATGTCATTAAACTCATTCGATGAGAGTGATTATTTAAATTCTCCTGGAAAAAAATTATTACGCACTAAAAGGAAGTTGGTCATTGAAATTAAAAGGCGCAAGTGTGATAAAAGGCAATTTGCGAAGTTGGAGTGCTAAACTATAATTACCGACACTATCAAATCATTAAATCCACCTGAAGAACGTCGATTGCGAAATTTCGTATATGACCATAAGACTTCTAAAGTTTCTCCCGTACGAATGACGATTACTTTTTCATTTCATCATCCTTAAATGTTTGATTTGTTCTTTTCAATGAGCAGTTGTTCATTTACCTTCAAGCCACGACATAATGCGACATCAAGAAAGATAAGAGAAATTAAATTTGCAGGGCTGCTATTGCCTAAGCACTCTTGAAATAAAGTTTTAAAAATAGTAGCAAAAAGTATTCTCCTAAACCCTATATCAGTAGCAATTTTAGTTGCTCAATACGAAATGAGTCGGCAAAAACAAATAGCGTGCTAATTAAGTATGAGAAAGACAAGATCTCACCAAGAAATTTGCATTTTAAAATTAAAGAATGAAATATTTTCTTGATGAGGTTTTCATGACAATCTAGCAACCAGATTCCGATGTGTTTCTTTTATGGTTGCCACGGTTTGGCGCTAAACTTTCGAAATTGGTGTTCTTTGGAAATTTTTCTTCTAAAGAAAAATATTTTTCCTTCCAATATTGGATAAAAAGGTCTAAATGTTCATTGACCTTTGGTGAATTTTCCAAAAAGTCTTGAAAATAGGAACTTTAGAGACGATTTTGTTTAAAAGATGCCCTTAATCGCCAGGGTTGAAAAATAGCAGCAAAATTTCACCTGTGGCAGCCCTGCATTTGGAAAAAGAATGAGATAATCAAAGACGCAACTTGTTTGAAAACATTATTGCTCTCACTATGGACTATAATAAAATGCTACACGGTCAGGCATATTGAGAGGATAAGATATCGGTATTTGTTTCGGGAATGTCAGCCGACGCAGCTTCGATATGTTGTGAAAGTTAATGTGTCACAGCTACTGATGGGTGTCTGGAATGCTAATCGTCGGAGATCATGAACCATACATGTTTAAGTGATGCAAGGGCGTTTTTGTGACCAACCTTATGCACCAGGGGATGAATTCACGTTATTACTCCTGACATTCTTGATACAACCCGTTTAAAGAGAGGCCACACATTTATTTTAGACGGACAAACATCCATGCTGGATTTGAATCAGGAACCTTTCGATCACCCTGACCACTAGACCGATTGATCGGCTAGACCAGGCCTGGCCAACACGCGGCCCGTCACGTTAAATTGTGCCGCCCGCCGGGTGATTTTATATTTCTATTGAAACTTGTTTTTCGTTGCATGTATACCAAAAAATATTAATTAAAAGAAAATTTGAAATAACGATAAAAAATTAAATTTTAAATTAACGATAGAAAAACCACGTAAAATATATAATATAAATTGCGCCAGTAAGTGATAATTTCGCCAAGGGGTAATCTTGGTTGTGTATGGAAGCCGGCAGTGAAGGCTGACTCGAGACATTAGTCTAGACACGCTTGGGTCCGTCATCGTTTCGTTATCCACTGCACGAAGTTATTATTTCAAGTGAATCTCTGTTTATGTGTTAGGTTTGTTTTTGGACTTACTGGCGTGTTTACTGAGTTTTTTGTGTGTGGTGCTGATAATTGAATAAAAGTGACATCTGACGACATCCAAAGAACGTTTGAAATTTATTCGAGTATTTTTTACTAATGCAAGTAAATTTAAAAATTAGGAAGAATTTAATAAAATGTTAAATTGATAAAAGTTATTATAAATTTTCAAGTTTCAAGTGATCATTATTTGCATTAAGTTCAAAAAAGTTATTAAATATTGGTATTTTACCAGGGCTTCGAACCGGAAAAATTGCGGTTCTTTAACCGTAAACCGAACCCCAAAAATAGTCCACCTCTGAACCCGAATCGAAATCGAAAACGTTATTTTTTTGTACCGGTTTTCAGTTAATTTATACTTATTTCGGTTCAGACACAAATTTGTAACTAAAAGACTTTCAAACTCTTTTTTTTATCTGCCGCTCAAATATAGCAAAGAGTAGCTGACTGCGTGCGCTTTCAAGGACTATTCACTGAATTGTAAGCAAAATTCCGCAGAATCCACTAACTGGCATAAAACATTGACAGTCCTTTCTTTCGACACGTTCCCTGCGAGAATTCAAAAAGGATTATAAACTTTATAATCAATAATAATTTATAATAAAAGTATTACGTACTTTATAATTTGCATAAAGTGATTATCAGGTTAAGTGCAAATATTTTCCTCTATAGGTTGAGTGCTTGGTAAGCAAATAAATCTAAGGTACAGGAGATTTTTATAAATTTAATTCATGATAATTTATTTCACAAATTAAATTTTTATGAAAATTTTAAAAAGATCTCTTTAAAAGACTTAAATGACCCCTAGATGACAACATTTTAATGTAAATCGAATTGCAATCGGAGAGGAAAAAAAACTGTTCTAAAATATAAGTAAACCGGTTTACGTACTATTGATGACGCGAACCGGAACAGAACCGAATTTCAAAAATTTTTGTTAATAGAACGAAAACAGGAACCGAAAAAATTACGGTTCGAAGCCCTGATTTTTACATAATTAAATTTTACATAATACATAATTAGAAAACAAGAATACTAAATTTACTTAAAAAAGTAAATATCTTTGCTCGGTGTAATATACCAATATTCTCCAACTAACATTTATTTGAATTTTTTTTTTGGTCCATAACGAGGAGGAATTCAAAGAAAAAAGTTGTTGATGAAAACAGGAAATTCAATGATCGTTGGGAAAAGATTATTTTTTCACAATGCAGAATTCAAAATTAATGTGTTTAGTTTGTAGAGAGACGGTCGCTGTATTTAAGGAACATAACGTTAAAAGGCATCATGAGACAAAACATAATGAATATGTAAATTTCAGTAAAAAGTTTTATGTTAACTGCGCTTAAATCGTATCTGAAAGCTCAGCAAATGATGTTTGATTCATTATTACAACAACCATCTACCATTGTCAAAGCAAGTTATTCTATTGCCATGTTGATTGCAACGAAAATGAAACCATATTCGGATGGTGAACTGGTAAAGGACTGTTTGGAACCAGTTATAAAAGATGTTTTGCCCGATAAAAGCAAATTATTTCAAGTATGACTTTCACGCCAAACTATGTATATGTCGTCGCATTGATGACATTTCAGCTGAAATCGTAGTAACTTTGCGAGATAAAATTAACCAATTCAAAGCATATTCTTTGGCATTTGATGAAAGTACAGATATCTCATACGCATCTCAACTTGTGATATTTATTCGGGGTGTGAATGATTCATTCCAAGTAACAGAAGAAATGTTAAATCTTTTACATTTAAAAGACACAACTGGAGGAGATGTTTTCCAGGTAATTGAAAAATGTTTAGCCGAAAATAGCTTAAATTTTGATGCTCTTTCAGGATTAACAACAGACGGAGCATCTGCTTCGGTAGGTAAAAATAAGGGAGCTGTAAAATTACTTATGGATAAGCTAAATTGCAGAGGCATTAAAAACAATGATATTTTTATTATTCACTGTTTGATACATCAACAAAATTTATGTGCTCGAGTATTATCCATGAATCACGTTATGAAAGTAGTTATAAAAATAGTAAATTACATTCGTTCACATGCTCTTCAGCATCGGCAATTCAAAGAATTCCTTAGCGAATTATCTTCTGATATCGTATAGTATTTTACCAATGTTAGATGGCTAAGTCGTGGAAAATGTTCAAAAAGATTTTTTAATTTACGGGAGGAAATAGATATGTTTATGAACGAGAAACAAGAATCTGTTCCTGAATTAAGTGATGATGATTGGTTGTTAGACATATGTTTTTTAGTGGATATAACAGAAAAACTTAATCAGCTAAATAAGGACTTGCAAGGGCAAGATAATTTAATAATCGATGCTTGTAATTTCATTAAAACTTTTAATAAGAAATTATTGTTAGTTGAGTGCCAACTTAGAAATAACAATGCTCAACATTTTCCGCTGTTAAATAACTTCCCAAAAAGCCAACCTAAGAATATCTCGAAATATGCTAATGAAATAAAGAAACTTATAACTGCATTTGATAGTCGTTTTTCAGAATTAGCAAAATATGATAAAATGTTTGAAATATTTTCATGCCCATTTCATGTTGACGTGAATAGCGTTCCTGAAAATCTGCAAATGGAGTTAATTGAGTTACAGTACAACAATGAAATTAAACAAATTTTTGCGTCCACGTCAAAAATTAATTTTTACAATATTTATATTACATCCGAGAGATATTCCAACTTTCGTATTAATGTCGCGTCTTCGTACTCAAAACCTCCAGTTCTCCAAATTTGTTCTATTGGGTTTAAATCCGGAGACTGAGGTGTTTTCAAGACTTGTGGTCAATTATAGACACCAGAGGCAAATGTCGAGAGCCGTGCGCTTAGGATCTATATTTTGATTTAAAAAAAAGTTGTTTCTAATACCCAAATTTTGGGCCGATAATTTTAAATTGTCTTTTAAAATATTTAAATAAAGAGCATGATTCATTATGCCATCAATAAATACCAAATTACCTAGTCCTGATGCTGACATGCACCCCCACACAAGGACTTCTCCACCGCCATGCTTTACTGTTCCAACTAAGTTGTTGGGATTAAGTTCCTAATTTTTTCTTCTCCATACAATTATACGCCAATGGAACCAAACATGTTAAATTTGCTTTCATCTTTAAATAAGACATGATTCCAATGTTTCGGGCTTATTTATCATTGATTTTGCGAAGGAAAGCCTAAGCTTTCCATTTTTCGCGCTTACAAAAAATTTTCTTCGGGCAGAACGCTCATTTAATCCAGCTGATCTGAGCACTCGTCAAACAGTTTCAGATGAAATTGAAGTAGAAAATTTTTCAGTAAATTCTGTAGAAATTTTTACAGCACTCAAACGTGGATTCTTCACACATTTTCTAACTATAAATCTCTGATCACGTTGAGTTAACTTTGCCGGACGACATTTTTCTTACCTTGTTTTCGATCCGTTTATCTTCTTTAAAGCGTTTTATCACATACTGCACCGTATAATGGGATAAATTTACTAATTTAGCAATATTCCGAACTTTTACTACTACTGATGAAAAATAATCAATTTTCGAATGCTGTTATTTCCTTCGGCCACGAGCCATTTTTAAATAATAGATAGAATATTACGAAGTAAGCAAGCAAAGATTAAAGCTAAACAATTTTTGAAATGTCACCACAATGCAAAAATAAAAAAAGCGATAGACGATAATTTTATTTATGAATTTATCCGAAAATGTTTCGGTGTACGATCACTTTTGTGACTTGTTCTTTCTCTGCCTCCTTGCATTTTCATTTTTATAAAAAGTAAATGAGTCAATATTTTATTTAAATCTTAGGTTTTATTCAGAATCATATGGAGATGATATGAAAAAATATTGGACTTTATATTCGAATTAAATTTTAGGCTACAGCGCTTTTTCTACAAATTTTTAAAGTGTACGAACACTTTTGGGAGCCACTGTATATTGCTGCAAAAAGCAGACCCCTTTGGGTCTTGGCCGAAAAGACGGTGCAATTCCGATTTTTGTGTGTGAGACATAATTTTTTATTGAGTCTATTTCTAGTTTATTATTTAAACAACACTATCACTCAAATAAAGCACAAGCTTCTTTTTATAGTAAAGAGTATTTTTATGTATAGGTTTAATTCAGACAGTGGAAATTTATTGAAAAGGAAATTAATTGGATGAAGCAATTGATCAAGTCACAAAGACCTTTTTTTCTTTTGACCTTAATATAAATTTACAAAATGCTGGAAATTTAAAATGAAAGTTTCAGCAGTGTTATTTTTATATTAAGAATAAAAAATGTGTACCAAGATGCAGCACTTGAAATGCTCTTGTATTTCTCTTCTTTGTGTTGCCATCATTTGCGTTCTAACTCGAGCCGAACGAACAAAACACGGAGAAAAGCTTTGCTCGTAAGATTCGAGTCAGCGAGCAAACTCAAATATTCTTCGAAGAATTGGACATCATTTAAATTTTCTTGGGCGTCATCTCTCTCAGAAATTGAAGAGTTGTCATTCCCTTCTGAAATGTGCAAAAATGTAGAATTAAGTAGAGAAAATCAAAGAGGAAAACATACTAATATATGCAGTAGAGATATTCTGTTCTTAAAATATAAGTAGTACTTGAGTAATACTCAATTCTCTTTCTGTCACTCGATAACGTTAGAATTTTCTCTACTGAAATTAGTCTTGAGCCACACGATAATTATCACTTTTGGAGATTCCGTGAGATATAAACATCCGCCGAAACAAAAGAATGCAAGCAACATATCCATAATAATGTTGAATGCTCAATTCTAATGACTCTTCTCAAAATGTTTATAACTGGAGTTTTGTCTAACAGTGCATGAAAAATGGGACACAAATATGACGAAATTTAAAATTTTTGTAATTTTCTGTTGATGCTTTTAATGCAGGTGTGAAATTTCCATTGGCTGCATTTTGGTGACAGAACTCGTCTGGGGGCAACCTCATGACTATTTATGAAACAAATAAATTGCGATGAAGTTATTAATTCTTGGATGCAGTTACAAAGGTACGTAATAATTAATATTTTATTGTCTTGGTTAAGTAATTGAAGAGATAAAGGGCTTTTAATTTTGCTTTTATCTCTTAAATAAGCCTTCTTGCATATAAAATAGCCATCATCAGCGAGGCTGTCAACGAAAAGGAATCCGCGATTTCATCCAAATTCAGAAATGATTATGATCAGCTAGTAAACCTTGGTGAAAAAAGGCTTAAGCAGGATAAAACAGTGCCGGACTAGTTAATTTCAGTATGAGGGATTTTCAAAGTAAACAAACCACGGGAAGACAATAATTATATTCCGGACATTGCTCTCGCTTAGTAGATAACGGAAGAAATAAAACATAGCCAAGTGGGATTCACTAATGGAATACGAACAGAAACACGTTCTACCACAAAAATACTAACCCCATCTACATTCTGTTGGATTATTTCCTGTTTTTTTTTTATCAATTTTGTGAAAAATGGGATTTATAAAGTAAAAATAATAAACACTCCTGGAAGCTTAACATTTTCACAAAAATGTTTTTAAAAATCAACATACCTGAAGCAGTTATAAGACTGTCAGTTTTAACATGGCAAAAGTTACTTTTTTCCTCGGACGTAGAGTCATGCCATGCTGGGTGGGATCTCTGGAGGAGCTTTCACCAAGAGAAAGGCTGCTGGCTTTAAACGGTCGACACTGATGCTGGACTGTCGGTTGCCAATCTGGATGGTGTAATTGCGTTCATGCCTTGCAAGAATAGGAAAGCGCTTGTAGTGGTTTTCTCACTCCTTGACATGAGAACACTTGTCGAGCTCAGGGTGCCAGAAGACTAAGTGTTCCGTGGAGAGGTACATCTCAATTTGGACATGGAATCCCGAAGTTGCTGGACAAGGTGATCTGCCTGGACCTCTTGAGATGGTTGGAAGAAATCCCCGGGAGGCCGTAGAGGAGTACCATAAAGCAGCTCAGCCGAAGAAGCATGCAGGTCTTCCTTCAGACAGGAGCGTAAGCCCAAAAGAATGCTTGGCAGTGTTAGTCCAGTTAACAGTATCAAGACATTTCATCGCTGTCTTCATATCACGGTGGAAACGCTCAACCATTCTGTGATCGGGGGAAAAAGGTGAAGTGTCGTCCTTCAAGCATGTACAAAAAGTGCTTTATGGACGCATATACCGCTAAGAATTCGCGATCGAACGCACTATAATTTTTCCCAGCTGAAGCAAGTTTTCACGAGAAGAATGCTAACGGTCTCCAGCCATCGCCGACCTTTTGTTGCAAAGCCGCATCCAAATGGCATCAGAAGCATTGACCATAATTGCCAAAGGATACCTAGAATCCAGGTACGCTAACATAGCAAGTTCGGTTCTATTCAATTCAAACCCTTTTTTGTGCATCCTCTTTTAAATGATTCCTCTTAAGCTCTATTTTAGTAGCAATATTAAGTGCTCAGTTGGTTGGTATTGGGGCTTAATGGCGCAAGGGCCATATTTGGCCATGCTGCGCCAGACACAACATACAATATCAAATTAGATGCTCAGATACGAAATGAATAGGAAAAAGCAAAACATGTGGTAATTAAGTACGAAACAGACGTTGGTGATCTCGCCAAGAAGTTTACATTATTAAAAAATTAAATATTTTTTAAATAACGTTTTAATGACAATCTAGCAATCACAGATTCCGATATTTTTCTTTCATGTTTACCAAGGCTTGGCTTAGCGCTAAAATTGGCTCCCTTGGAAAATTTTCTCTAAAGAAAAATATTTTTCCGTTATTAGGAAAAGAGACTAAATTATTGTTGACCTTGGGCGAATTTTCAAAAGAAGTCGCCAAAATTTTTTAATTGGTAGCTTTTGAGACGATTTTGTTTAAAAAATATCCCTAGTCGCCAAGGTTGAAAAATAGTAGCCAAAATTTGCCTTTTAGTCGCCTGTGGCAGCCCTGCAAATGCAATAAACATTTACATTAATTTTAAAGTTTGCTAACTTGAAAAATGATTATCTCATTAGAAGGAAATCATAAAGAGAGCATAAAAATTAAAAATTAGTTTAACTACCACAAAATGTGAACACAGAAGATAAAAATACAATTGGGGATCTAGAAATTAAAACTTGGGCGATATCTTGTATGCTTTTATTATTACTGTTTCTAAATATTTTTGACGAAAATTAAGCTAATAGTTTACAAACTTTATGTGGTGTTGCAAAATCAGTGCTTTGTGGAATATGTTTGTCGCCATATTCTGATGCCCTTCCGAAACTAACGTGTACGCAATATCTTCCAAAATTGTTTATATTGCATTAACGTTTACTTATGTCGAAATTCTTTTATGAAACGCTTCTTCGATCTGAAAAGATTGGATTTGCATGAAAACAATTATTTCCAGGATTTCTCGATTTTTAGTCATTTAACTGATTGCGGTGTTGTAATACTTAAAGTAGTTTCTCGAAAAAATTATTATTGTTCATTTCAAGAGCTGTATTGGGTATGAGAAGAAAATATGTAAATCTAATATAAGAGCATAACCATAGAAAGGAGTGAACTTCATGATGTCAAGAAAAAACGGAATGCAGCAGTTCTTTTCATTTTCCGACTTTACCTAATATACAATTCGTCTAACAAATTAAAGTTCGTGTTTCATTGTGCTAAAAGGTTTTATATCGGTGGATAGAATAATAAATAAATGAAGATGGAAGAATAATAAATAAATTAATAAACATTGTGTTTTATAAACAATGTGTAAAACGATGAGAATTTGAATGTGAATGTACCCTTACGAAAATTTTCTATAGAATTCTTTAAAAATTTCTATAGAATGTGGCATATAGAATCCTATGGAATTATGGCCCGTTTTTCTATAAGCTCTATCAAGTAACCTCTATAGAAAGTATAGGAATCTATGGAATGTCAGTAGAAACCAATATATAATAATAAACCAATATACAATATATAAACCATTTATTTTGTTTCACGATTTTACTTTTGTTTTAAACTTCTCTATTAAAATTCATTTTATAAATAGAATCATAGCTCGTTTCCTAAATTGAAATCTCAACAGAATTGTTTCCATTGAAACGAAATTCCGTTGATCCAGGACCGTCGCCAATAGCCCGTTGTGTTGCTCCAGTGCGATGTTAATTAAAATACCTGTCGTTTCTCTATAGAATTCTATACAATTTTTTCATAAGGCCGACAACGGCTATATTTTTATTACTATTTGACACGACAGAAATATACATATCCCTCGATTTACACGGTAGATGCGTTCCACGACAAATCGTGTAAATCGAAACCGTGTAAAAGACGCTAGGAATGACAGTATGGAAACGAAACAAAATCTACTTTACTGACGCCAATGCTAAATGCAACGCAATGCACTTGTGACGTCTGTGCAGATATTTAATGAGTGCGTTCAATGCAAAACACTCAAATAATACAAATGTTTTTTTTTAATTTATAAAATTTAGAAACCTGTAAAAGCGAAACCGTGTAAACAGAGTACCGTGCAAATCGAGGGACAGGTGTATGATACTTTATTTTATCAAAACGAACAGATAATAATTTACGATAACACTGGCAGGTTCAATGCATATTGACACGGCTTATTAATAAGCAAGTATTTGTTTCAGTTGTTTTAAAATTACCGATATAAAACTGCAATAAAAAGAAGCAAACATCAAAACAATTTATGATCTATACAGAACTACTTGCCTTATATGAAATTTTATTTACATCCTTAGAAAGAACCCTTTTATTCTATGTGTATCCTTCAGTAGAATTTTCACTATTGTTAGACTCGAAAACAAATCTTGACCGCTACGTAGATTTTCTATGATTAATGACACTCTTAATTAGAGTAAAAGATACAAATCTCAGTCGAACTAGTAATCAATAGTCTAAAAGCTTCATAAAATGACTATTTAAGGAGATAAAAAAGCAAGACTATTAAATGTCTACAGCTATTTCGGAGGTACAAAACATCCCGGATCATCTGGTCCAGAAGAAACACATTTAAGTTTTTCCTCTTGTTTATGTCCTGATGATAGGGGACGTTTAGTTCCATCGTAGTATCTATAGACCAATTTCATGACCTGTTTTTATTACTTCGTTTGATACTTTTATAAGCTTTCAGGCAATTGACTCCATTCTTTTGAGTCCATCATAAAAACATTTTTTGATATGAATAATAAAATTTTCTTTTTATCTTAACATATATAAAAAAGACTGTTTCCTACAGTTTTAACTTTTCTAATCAATGTCTTTATAAATTCAAATACATTTTCAATTAATCATAGCGAACAATATCAAATTGAAAACGGAACTGATGACGAAGTCCAAAGAGAGATAAAAAGATTCACACCAATGACATTTTCAATTAATCATAACGGACCATATCAAATCAAAAATAGCACTGACGAAGACATCAATATTTGTAGCATTCATCAAAAACATTTCCAATTAACCATAACGAGCCGTATCAAACCAAAAAACGTAACTGATGACAGATCAAAATTTGCAACATTCTAAGATATTTTCAATCAATTATATATATATAAGAAACAATATCAAATCAAATGGAATTCATGATGGAAACAATAAAAGAAAAGAATTTAGACAATACTTACCAGCATTCAACGAAATCCTAGACTGAGTTGTGCATAAATCCCATGACCACACATAAAAGCATATTTCTACCAAATAAGTAATCTCGAACACATTTCCCTTGGACTAGACTTCCTACCTTTCTTGTTCCTTAAACATCGATAACGTTTGTCTGATACGTTCACAGATGGCGCTAGCTATGGCAGCTTTTGTTGGCTATTTCTTGATGCTTTACTTCACCGGATTTATCACGTGTTTCCGATCTGTCATATTATGCACTATTTCAGCGCAACCTATCTCATTTTTGTTCCTGCTTCCTTCCGCCTTTCTCCTACCCGGTCGCGATTTGCAAAGCACACTGCATGGCTAATAAAGTTCCATCTCAGAAAGAAAGCAAATCGCTTCTTTTATTGGCCATTTTTTTTACGATTAATACCGTTGATTGTATTTTTAGGTAGTTTGTTTTTTTGCGAAGAATTCTTTCGGTTCTTTGCATTGATGCGTCTTTGTTTTAAAAGGAGCTGAAACAAGTATTTTAGAATTTCGTTCCATGGTCATGAAAAGGTGTCGGCCATTTTTCGATTGATTTGTATTAGTATAATACCTCTTGTAGTTTTAGATGGTTTGTCGCTCCACGGTCATTGTTTGCTTCAAGGGGTCCAATTTGTTCTTTGTATTTTGGACGAGTAGAAAAGAATTTTTTGAAAATTTAGTTCTGTCACAGAAGTAATGCAAATCGCTTTTGTTATTAGCCATTTTAAGATTAATATCGTTGTTATGTTTATATGCAGTTTATTTTTTGCGAAGAATTCTTTTGGTTCTTTGCATTTATGCATCTTGGCATTTTTGAAAGGAGTTAAAACAAGTATTTTGTCAAAATTTCATTCCATATCAGAAAAAAAGCTTGTGTCCGCTATTTTGCGACTAAAACCTTGTATTTTTGATGGTTTGTTTCTTTGTATGGTTTGTTTCTTTGTATGGTTTGTCGCTCTTTAGTCATTGTTTGCCACAAGATGTCAAATTTGACCGTCATTGTGTTTTTGATGATTAAAACAAATGAATTTTTAGAAAAATTATTTCGATCTCAAAAGGAAAGAAAATCCGTTCTTTTATTGGCCATTTTTTGTGATTAATACCGTTGCTTGCATTTTTGGGCAGCTTACTTTTCGAGAAGAATTCTTTAGTTCTTTACATTAATACGTCTTTGCATTTTTGAAAGGAGTTGAAACAAGTATTTTGTCAGCATTTCGTTCCATCTCAGTAAAAGCTCGTGTTAGCCATTTTGCGATTGATATCTCAGATTGTCTTTTTAGGTGGTTTGTTTCTATGTATGATTTATCGCTCTTCAGTCATTGTTTGCAACACGGGGTCTAATTAGACCGTCTTTGTATTTTTGATCAGAAACAAGAATTTTTTTGAAAAATTAGTTTGATCTCAGAAGGAAAGGAAATCCCCGTTGTTTTGCCATTTTTTATGATTAATACCGTTAATGGTATGTATTTTTAGACAGTTTATTTGTATCTAATCTCGTCAAGACTTGTGTTACTTGTTCATCTTCTTCGTGTTTTCGATGAGCTGTAATACAATTATTTTTTAATTAGCAGAGTAAATGTATAAAAACCTAGGGGGGGAGCTTTATAAATTTAGAGTTTTTCATAAACTTTTGATTTAATCTTTCTGATGACACAACTAAAAAAACGAATTTTTCAAGAGATTCAGAATACTGGGAATCGGGAGATTTTAATGACCAATTAGAAATTTGTAAAATTTAATCCTATTTCCTTATTAGATTTCCGTGTTTGTTTGAGTTTGATAGAATCATTTGCCAATTGAAAAATGAAATATTCCTTTTAAATTGTCCCTTTTCTTGAGAGTGTGATATGCAGCTGCATTTTTCATAATTTTAAATTTATATTAGGGTAGAATTTACTTCCACATAAAGTATTGACACAGGAATTATAACGGTCTAGCTAGCCCTAACAAAAAATTAAATAACCGTGGAGCGACAAACCCCAAAAATGCACAACTTTTTAAATTTCCGAATTGTGACATGCTCGAACTATCGTTTCTTTTATTAGCCTTCACTCGAAATGATTTAGATGATTCTAGAAAGTTATTTTGTGAAGTTGGATTAAAAAATAATATGTATTTGCAACTACAAAAACTGACGATTATCAATACATAAATAAAGAAATGCACAGAATGTTTTAATTTCATTTTATAAGCAATGTCTAACCAGTGATGAAAACTAATGAATAATCGTAAGAAATTAATCTTCTAAATCTTACGAAAATTGTTTCCTAGATAGGTAGTTAATTAACGTCGCAATGGAGCACT
Source organism: Meta bourneti (assembly GCA_933210815.1). Lineage (NCBI taxonomy): Eukaryota > Metazoa > Arthropoda > Arachnida > Araneae > Tetragnathidae > Meta > Meta bourneti. The sequence continues at coordinate 12,479,930 of OW119924.1, forward strand.
ACAACGGCCTATAGTCGACTGTCCGGGATCAATCCCGAAGGGAAAGATCAAGGACAACGCCCCTTTGAAACACGGTCAGATGACGAGAGCAATACCTGAGCTGCACCTCACTCTCAAAATTTCCACGCCAACGTGAGGGCATGACAGATTTAACGCGCACCAGCCCCCGTGTACATGACGGTCTTAGGCTGGGTTTTGAACTCGCCACCCTCCGTTTGCTAATCCGTTGCTCTTCCAACTGAGCTACCACGGCCCTGATTTCTAGGTAGGTAGTTAGTAAGTTAATGTCACACTAGAGACACAACGGGCTATTGGTGACGGTCCGGAATCAATCTCGAAGGGAAAGATCAAGGACAACACCTCGTAACTTTGAACCACGGTCAGACGAGGAGGCCTCCTGAGCTGGCACCCCATTCCCCAAACTTTCATGGCAACGTGAGGACATTTGAGACCACGACAGATTTAACTTACACCAGCCCCCGTGTACACGACGGTCCTAGGCTGGACCTAGGTTCGAAATCGTAACCCTCCGGTTGCTAATCCCTTGCTCTACCAACAGGGCTACAACGACCGTGATTTCTAGTAAAACCTGAGTAAAAGACATCGCTTGTATCAGATTATTACACCACAACTTCACTGTAACGGTTTGTGGTGTTTTATAACGGTCGTGCGGCTTCTGAAAAAGATTTAATTTACATAAGTGTTTTATAATTAATGTTTTGTTCCTTATCTCTTTGCTTAAATGCCTGAACCCTCTCTCTTTGCGTGAATTCTACCAAATTTGATATACACACACGTGTTACAAAATTATTCGACCACCTTTCGCTTCTACTTTTTTCATGTGTATTAAATATCCCATCAAGATTATCTAATAAACACGAAGTTTTTCTAAAAATATTCGAAATATAAGATAATTTATGAAATCAGGCACACAAAAGTGTTCTGGAACCTTCTATAAAAGTACAAACGGAAACCAAAACAAAAAAAATCAATGTAAAAACATTTTACATTTTGTCTTCCACCTTAGATTGAATTAATCCTCCAAAACATGACACTTTCAGTGGTTTCGACGATGTCGAGATCAAGATCTGGTCGGTTTTGCTAAGGGCAACATACTTCGAGTCTAAATTTTATTTGCACCAGATGATTGGTCAAACTGGAACCACAGTTTCCTCTACTCTACTTGAAGATAAATTTTCAACGGATTTCACTATTTCATGAGAGAAAAATTTGCGATTTCTTCAAATTCCTCATAATGTTAATGATGGGGTTAAACAAAAACGAAAGTTAAATTTTGAGACATTTTTATCGGGCCGCGGTGTTCCGGTTCGAAGAGTAACGGACTAGCAATCGGAGGGTCGCGAGTTCGAATCCAACCAAAGACAGTCATGTACAAAGGGGGCTGGTGCACGTTAAATCTGTCGTGGCTTCAAATGTCCTCCCGTTGGCGTGGTGTGGAAGTTTGGAGAGTCGGGTGCCAGCTCAGGTGTTACCTCGTCATCTGACTGTGGTTCAAAATTATGTGGTATTGTCCTCGGATCTTTATCTTGGGATTGATCCCGGACCGTCGCCAATAGCCCTTCGTGTTGCTTCAGTGCGACGGTAATTAAATACCTACCTACCAAAGATTAGAGTATTTCGTGAGATGATATTTCATTATTATTGGGATACACAGGATGTTGCATTAGTTAGGAACATGAGATGGCCGAATACTTTTATGACTAACTGTATGTTCCATTTTTTTATGGAAGAACTCTGTTTTGTTGATGATTATTCTGGATCTAGTTTTTCATCGATTCCCCACAAATGTTCGATTAGATTGATGTCCTGATACTCAGGACAGGACATCAATCTAATTGAACATTTATCTGGACACTCAGGTGGTGATTATTTTGTTCCATGCTGCGTTTTCATTGTGATGATGGGGCATAAAAATTTAATCACGATTGTTCCCCAATTTCACCGAACTGAATTATAAAATTATTTACAAAATTTCTATGGGGTCTTTAGGTAGGTAAGTAGTTTAATTTCCGTCACATTGCAACGACACGAGCTATAGGTGACCAATCCCTAAGGGAAAGATCAGAGAACACACCTCGACGTTTTGAATCACGGTCAGATGAGGAAGTCAACACCTGACCTGGAACTCCACTCTCCAAACTTCCACATCACACCAATGTGAGGAGATTTGAAGCCATTACATATTTAACGTGCACCAGCCCCCGCACACGACGGTCTTTGGTTGTATCGAGTTTCAAACTCACAACCCTCCTGTTGCTAATCCGCGACTCTAACAAGTGGACTACCACGAACCGTAGACCTTAGCATTCATCCCATTTATTATGACTAGACTGACCCTAGAGATATTAATGCAAACTCAAACAGTCACTGAACTTCCTATCTGTTCCATTGTTGGAAACGAATACTCTGGAACCAAACACCACCCTCTAGTACCTACGGGGAACAGTTACGGATATACATTCTTCGACAAAAGATTATCTTGATTATAGAAATCTTGAAATGAAAGATTATAAGTTATCTTGATGCACCGTGCCAACCTTTAAAATTCAGACGGAGAATTTTGAATCATCCTGCAAATTAAATATACTTAGTATTTTAAAATTTGCTTTGTTTTACACTCATTATACATCTACAAGTATCAGACTCGAGTATTTGCAGTGAATTTGTATAAGAGTGAATTACTTTGTGTTTTAATATTATAATGTGAGAGAAAACAGTCAGAACCGACTATTGTATGGTAAGCAAAAGATATTTCCATTATAATAAAAAATATGTTTTTAATTGCTTCATATTATGTGTTACTTTTCTTTAATAAGTCTTCCTACGATTTCTATTTTATACACTACACGAAAGTTTATCTCTAATTCCCTAAACATAAATTGATTTTAAAACTTTTTTCATTGATTTTAAAGTTGAATGCATTTTCTCAAAAAGCTACCATCGAGTTATTGAGGAGTTTGCAACTATGATAGGGAACTGAATTGTTGAAATATCCGTTATTTCCTGGATCCACAATGCTTTTACATTGAAAAGACGTTATGAACCTTAGCGTCTTATGAAGTAAATAAGACCTGTTAACATAAGACGTAATAATAATCAATTAACTGTCTTCAGTTATGGTTCGCTGATACCAAATAAGATTTTTAACACTCCAAATGGTTTCGACGAGATATCTCATACATCAAGATCTGACCAATTGTGCTACTGACGAGGTATCTCGTACATCAATATCTGACCAATTATGCAACTGATGAGATATGTCGTACATCAAGATCTGACCAATTGTGCAACTGACGAGATATCTCGTACATCAAGATCTGACCAATTGTGCAACTGATGGGATATGCCGTACATCAAGATCTGACCAATTGTGCAATTGACGAGATATCTCGTCATCAAGAAAGTGTTGACTTTTTTATGATGACGAGATCAAGACCTAGTCAGTTTTCTTCTAATGACGAGATATCTCTTTCATCAAGATCTGGTCAATATTTTCCTAATGATGAGATACCTCGTCGAGACAACCACCAGGAGGGTTTAAATGTTTTTGTAGAACAAGATGCATCCTCAAAAAATATATTATTATTGTTGCAGTTTTTTATCCCACTTGACAAGATAGACCAAGTCTTAGAGTTCATTCACCTTCAAAAGTTCAAAGACAAGCATAGAATTAATGTACAGATCCTTCCTGGGCATACCCAGACAAGCAAGGAGATGACCAGGAGATGCTTGCTCAATATTGCATTTCCGACAGGTTGGGAAACCTTAATCCTACTGGTGGTTATCTCGACGAGGTATTTCGTCATTAGCTAATCTGACCAGATCTTTATAGACGAGATGTCTCGTCATTAGAAGGAAACTGACCAGATCTTGATCTCGTCATCATCTAAAAATCGGCAATATCTGGATGACAAGATGTCTCGTCATTAGCAAAGTTGGTCAGATATTGATGGACGAGATATCTCGTCAAAACCCCTTGGAGGGTTAATACCGTGATCAAATGAAATTGATCTCGAATAGCCTTTGGCCAATTTAGAGATGGCAGTCTGTTTATCTCTATCGCCCTCGAATTTTAAGGCTCCCCAGGGATATTTTCTCTGGTACCAGCTATGAGTGGGAGAATTTTCCAATAGATATTTTTCTGTGGTTTCTTTCTCTCAAATATTTCATAGTAAGAGAAGGAATTGGTTGCAATGAGTCTGAGATGCCCTCCTTTGCCAAGCTAACTGCCACTTCATTTCCACTGTGGTCCACATGATAAGATAGCCATTGTAAATATATCTCACGGAGCACTAACTGTTATAGAGGCGTACAATGCGTTGTAAATTTAGATATTTTATTTAATCATTTGCAATTATGCACAGTCATATGTACAGAAGATTGCCATTACATCAAACCGTATACATATATGATTGGAGTTCCACACTGATCATACAAGCACTCAGTTCGTGAATATTTCATGCAACCCGTAGTATTGGTGTGGAGGTACCATCATAGTTATAGACAGGTATGGTAATATATCAAATATATATGTGTAGATGGGAAGTTCAAGAGAGTGATACTCACCCACTGGTCTTTGACATTGGGTGCTGTGGTGTCTCTGATGAGGACGATGCTACGGGTCAGGAATCACTTTTAAGGTTTCATTTTGGTTTGTCGAGGAGATCGTTCTTTTTCCATCATCCACTCTCAGCATTTTTCAGAACTCTTGTGTACCCCCGAGGGATTCCCAGTTTTGTCCCTTGTCTGTTGATCCACTCTCAATAAAATCCAGCCTTATACCCAATGCTCTGACCAACACCAGCAAGTCCACTCATTCTATAATCAGTCACTGTGGCTGCTCGGCCCCTACCAATTCCATATGCTGTAAATCGTTTCATTTCGTATTGTTTGTTGTTTTCCACTTGTCACACTATGGTGACACTGAAAATATCCCAAGCTTATCTACAACAGTGGTTCTTAACCTGGGATGTTTTTCCATTTCCAGGGGTGCTAGATAAGTTTCGATGGACGACAGCGATTTAACAAAAGACAATCTTATTGAAATACGACCAATGCAAATATTCAAATGGAATTTGAAAACTGAACTTTCTGGTGTACACTGTTAGAACCTTATACACAGCTGGAAAAAGCAGCATTGCATACACTTTTACAGTTTTCCACCACCTACCTGTGTGAAATGGGATTTTCAACACTTTTGCATACAAAAACAACAGCCAGAAATCACTTAAATGCAAGTGATGACTTACGCGTGGCTCTTTCGAAACAGGAGCCTCGCTTCAAAAGTGTATATATATATATATATATATATATATATATATATATATTATGAATAAACAACAACAACGTAACCATTAAAAATTGAGATATCGTTTTGTATGTATATGGAAATGTATGTGTTTATTTTTCAATCAATAAATTATCTTACAATAGAAGTAATTTCCTAAATAAAGAAATAGAAACATTTTTCAAGGGGGCGCGATAACTTAATTTTATATTCAAGGGGGTTCCGATCACTATAAATGTTAAGAACCACTGATCTAGAATATAAATTCCAATCGTATATCCTATTGGTTTCCAGCTCTGGATGGAGCTACGGCATCAGTAACTATCCATGTTATCATAATTTATAAACAATATGCATGAATGAAAACTTCCAACTCTAGCCCAGGGCTCTTCTAAATGAATGAACGCGGTTACAAGGTGCACAGAACATGGAATGAGAAGCGCTAAAATGACTTATAAACCGGATCCTTATGCAGTTCATCGGGCAAGGCGCCAAAGGCCAACCTACTGACAGCAAAACAGATGGCATCAATTACATGTAATATAGGTTACGATATAATTCCGTTTGTAAACATCAAAACATGATGGTAATTAAGTGGATCAGACCTACCTCTATTCAAAACAGTGGCAAACTAACTGGATCTAATGGGTTTGTCTGTTAATCTGCAGCCCTAGAATATAAATCAAAATTTAATAATATGTAAGAACTATTACATTTTTGTGACCCACATCAATATAAGATTTGTTGAACTTTTTAGTGGCTCAAATGTTTCTACTATTTCTCTAGGTATTACCCAGAACTAAATAGATTTATCGTGATCAGTATTTAGTTCAAAACAAACTATCATAAATAAATAATAAATGTAATTTAACAGACGCTAGTTTGTGTTTAAATGCATCTTTACTCTCTTGCAGGGAATAGTTGACCCCACACAATTTAATCTTGCAAACTGCAACGCGCCATTCGAACAAATGACATTAAAAATCTAGCAGATGCACTGAATTCGGTTGGTTGGTTAGGCTTTTATTGCGCAAGGGCCATATTTGGCCATCCTGAGCCAGACACAAGACTAACAATATCAAGTAATGGGCATACACACAAGGAAGTTTTACTGACACAGAAGAGAGAAATACACCCAGAGAGGAATCGAACCTGACAGGAATGGAATCTGCGCCGCCTACAACTCGCAGGTTGTTAGCGCAGTGGGCTATGACGGCCCCACACTGAATTTGGAACTGATCAAGAGCAAAAAAAAAATAGAAAACGTGTTAAACAAATGATGCAGCGTTTTTCAGAAGAGCGGATAGATTTGTAAATATCGTATTTTTTTATCAATTTTTGCATTCTTCGTATGAATTTTTAAATTCAATAAAAACAAACCGAGTATCTTTTGAAACAGGATTGTTTATATTTTTGAAACATATATTCTCCTTTTTAACGTATATCACTAAGGAACATTTAAAAAATTGTTAAAAGAAAATCATAGGACTTTGTTTCGGGTTGTTCTGGAATTTATGATCAACTTTATATATGGACTTGATATCTGTTAACTCTAAGTGTTGTGAAGTTTGAAATATTTTGTAGGAGAAATAATGAGGCAATAAATATAAGGTTTGTAATATAGAGTTATTGTAATAATAGAGAGGTTGAGGAAAGTGATAAAGTTTAATTATGTGTGATTCCAAAAATACATTTGAAAGTATTTTGGTCGCTGACTTTACAAGAAATTTTAGTTTAAGCATTGCAAAGAAATTAGTACACTCATTTTACTTATTTACTTGTAGAAACAAATAAAATGACTTACGAAAATTTGGGATTCTTTGTTTACTCTAAAATTTTATCGAAGTGAAAATTGAGATTTTCGGTTACAGGAATTGAAAAAAATTGTAAAAATTAAAATATAGAAACATTACTTTGCACGAAGAAAAGCATGGTTAAACTAATTAAATTAATTTAATTAAGTTAGTTTAATTAAATTAGTTAGTTAATAAAATTAAGTTGTTTAATTAAATTAGTTTAATCAAATTAGTTTACTTGAATTAATGTAATTTAACTAATTTAATTACTTTAATGTAATTAAGTTAGTGTAATTAAATTAGTTTACTTAAATTAGTTTAATTTAATTAATGTAATTACTTTAATTTAATGTACTTTGAGTAATATAATTTAATTAATTTAAGTTAATTTACTTAATATAATTTACTTTATTTAATTAATTTTACTGATTTAATTAATTTAAAAAGTGCTTAGATTAATTTAGTTTAATTTAGTAAATTAATTAAATTAAATTTAAATTAATTTACTGTATTCTGATATAATTTAACTAATACTAAACAAACACTGGTATCAGCATTAAAACTTTTTTACCTCTAGAATTTTAACTTTAAAAGTAACTAAAAGTTATGTAAAAATCAACAAGAATATGAAAAGTCAAATACTGCACTAATTGCCGTATATGAAAATTCATTGCAACAATTTCCTTGCATTAAAATCTCTGAAATATGCTTCTAAAAACAGAACATTTATTTTCTAATTATTTTATTTTTAAATACAAATTACAATATTACAGTTAGTAAGTTTAATAATTCATTCCATTTTAATTGGTAATCCATCTGAAATACACATCGTATTGGAGAATCGATACCTGTATTTTCAAGTCGAATGAAACATTTAAATACAATTGAGTTTCTTGTAACCTGATTATTAAATTATGCATGTTTATTTAATGACTCCATCGTGACTCTTGTAATCTTCAAACTAAAAACCCACATATTAAAGTGACTTATTCCGGTTATTACGGTTCAGTCGAATACAATAACCTTATCTGTTTTTTCCTTCAGGCACGCGACCACTTCTGGAAAGCAAACGATTATGTTGTTGCACGTATCTGTTCTGGGGTGAAACTGTCTTCACAAATTACGATCCTCTATTTTTTGAAAAATATTCAAGAATGTGACATCAGACTTTTTGCGGAAACAGAATATCAGATCTTGCCAACATTTATCGAAAATGTTTGATTTTTCCGCTTAGTCATTTTCTTGTTTTCAAACGAATATTTCCCATCGTCTATAGTAGAAACTGATTAACTGACATGTTTTCGGAGATACTATGTGCCTACTTTCATGGTGTAAGAAATGCATTGTCATATTTGAATCTATTTAAAATATGTGTAACATTATCAAAACGTTGATGAGCTTCATTTTTTACCTAAACGCTAATAAGTCTCTAAACAGCTGTACATAAAATATTTTTTCTCACTTAACACTCCAAGTGGTTTCATTGAGATAACTCGTCTGTCAAGATCTGACAAATTTTGCTAATGACGAGATATCCCGTCGTCAAGACATTGCCGATTTTTTTATGATGACGAGATCAATATCTGGTAAATTTTTATTGAAATGACGGGTAGGTAGGTAGGTAGTAAATTAGCGTCACACTGAAGCAACACAACTGGCTATTGGCGAAGATGCGGGATCAATCCCAAGGACAAAGCCTCGTAATTTTGAACCATGGTCAGATGACGAGATCAACACCTGAGCTGGCTCCCCAATCTCCAAACTTCCACGCAACGCGAGGCCACGACTGGTTTAACGTCCACCAGCCTTCATGTACACGACGGTCTTTGGCTGGATCTAGTTTCGAACTCTCAACCCTCCGGTTGCTAATCCGTTGCTCTTTCAACTGGGCTACCCGATGCGTTCACCTTTTCAAAAACGCATAAAATAAAGTTCGACAGACCACAACTGTCTTTTCTGCTTTTTATTGAAAAGGACGTCACACATATTCTGTACAACATACAAAGACAGCTGAACATTAATGAGTTGAAGCAATTGCGGGTGTGGAGACAAATATTAATTACCCACTTCTGGATATTGCTGTCAATCAACTGGAAGGCAAATGAGTTTCTGCTATAACCGGTACATGGCACAAAACTCGACATTTTTTGTATAGTAGCGAATGTACCCAAGTGGATATAACCAACAAAATCAACCGCAGCAGAATTCATACGCCAATTCAACCGCTTAGTCTAAAAATGCTTGATTTCAGCTACGGAACTGCAAAATATTCCTAAAACTACACGGAAGAGCTTACCGCTCCAATGAAATTCTTCAGCAGATTGATTGATTGTTGTTTCTAATCCAACTTGGTTTATCACGTGCTAGACCAAGTCTATGAAACCACTCGTCTTTAAAAAAAGTCCAAAACCATCAAAGATTTCGAAAAGGGAATCCAAACCGACATACGAAAAGCATGTGACTCGGGATAGGTAAGTATTTAAATCGACGTCGCACTGGAGCCACACAACGGGCTATTGGTTCGGGTTCGGAATCAAACCCGAAGGGAAAGATTCGAGGACAACACCACTTAATTTTGAACCATGATGTGAGCCTGGGAGGCCTGGGAGTTTAGAATAAACAGGAAAAAGTTTTATGTTCATTTTGAAATTTGAGAGTGTTAGTATTTCCAGTGATTGATTATAATGAAGGCATTGAGAAATCTCGATGATAGAAAGGGCAGAAATGAAAATGTAAGCATTGCAAAAATGGGTATAGACGCAAACGAATACTGAATTGCATTTGATCAAAGAACGGAGATCTTCAGAAGCCTATTGTGGTAACACTTCTGAGGTGTACACTTTTTTTGCCATGCACTTTATTAGAGATGGAATTAAGGTTAAGTACCGGTAAGGACACTAGATGCTTTGTTCGAGATGCTCCCCAAAGCAATATAAAACGGTTTTTAAAGAACTCGACGGGCCCCGTCAAATCCCTAAACCTGTGTTTCCCAAATGTTCCCCACAAACTATTACTTCAATGTCCCAATATCCCTCAATTACCATCAATACCACGAATTTCAATGATAAAGAGGAAAAGTTAAAATACCGAATAGTATTATGACAACCATGATGAATATGATAGTCATGTTATTGGTTTATATAAATCGTATTATAGCTTTATAAAATTAAGAGGAGACAATCAGAAAACAAATTGAGCTAAATATTTATATATAGTAGGGCGAAAAAGATTTACTATATAATGAAAATTGTATAAACTATTATTAGTATGCAATGAAACTTGTATGAAATTAAATTAACACATTTCATTATTAATTTTGCTACTAGCAACACAAAAGCAGAAAAGCTAAGATTAAACTCTACGAAACATAGTATACTAATTTTCAACAACAAAACTAGCGGAAGCACAAAATGAGACAAATACCTTCACAACACCCATTTGTCTTCTTTTAAATTTGTAACGAAGCAGCATACAAAGCGTTTTCAGAATGCAAGCTCTCCGACTTCCTGTATATATAAATAAGAATGGAGTGTTTGTTTGTACATTGAATATTTTCGACCTATTTCAAGTTTCCTATCCGTTTTGGATCCTTGTGATGCAAAATCCGTCTCTAGCGCGTTTGGTGTCTGTCTGTCCATCTGTTGTCTATGTGTGTGCCCGTGCTACGTCCAAACAGTTTAATATATTTTCTTGAAACTTTGCTTACTGTGAGTTCTTACATTCATTTAGTGACTGAACTTAGTTGCGTTAGTCTGTCTGTCCATCTTCCCGTTCTACGTTTGATTTTTGTGTCTGTGTGTTTGTACAAGTATCACATAAAATGTTTTCTACATACTTTAATTTAATGTTTATCTTCGTTACATCACATTTTAGTTTATTGAATGCATTACCCAAAGTTTCTTTGCTTACATATTTTGGCAAGTTTTACATTAAAACATCTGAGTAACTCTGCTTAAATCAACCATAATTTGGTGGTTTTGGAGAAGCTGGAATGCATATTGAGCATTGCAATTACGTAAATTGTTTTACCAGTACTGCTGAAAAATCAATTACTTTAAAAAAAACTATTTTGTAGGATTTAAATTTAAATACCTTTTTATTTTGAGCCCCATTTATTTTTTTGCAAAGATATCCGAACATTTGGGACAGACGATATTTTGCAACAAAACGGAAACTCGTGTTCGTTTGCCACGTGCAGTGATATTTTTTTTCTCTCCGAATTAATTTCGTATTTTTGAATTCTATCTAATTTTTAGTTGTAAGTTGTGGCAACTGTGCGAGATCAAGAAATAAATAAAGCATCACGAATTTATATCTTTAGAACTTTTTCCCTCCAACTTTTATTTTGTTTTAATTTTCTTTTCTGTTTTAAATATTTATTACTTTAGTAAATTGTAATTATTTTTCATCACTCGCAAAGTATTATATTTAAAGCACATGTAAGTTAGAATAAAGCAAATTTTACGAGGAATTTTGCCATTATTGAAAGAACGTCAATGTCAAAAATATCCGAACTAGGACTTTTGAAATATTACAAATTCTTTGTCATAGCGACAGATGGCCAAGGTGGCTTATTTTACGACTTAAATCTATATTTGATCAACATGTTGGGAAAGTTAGTTTAAAACAATGATTTTCTTTAGAAGAAACGCTGTCAAATTGTTTTGCCATTAAAAAAATGGTAATAGGTTACCTTTGCTTTAGCACTACTGAATACATTAAATCTTAAAACAGGTTCTTTTATTATTGGGCGGGCCACAAAATGGAATTTTTGAGAAAAACGTATTCGCTTTTAAAACAAACTTAGTGATAAATATCTTATCAAATTAATTTGTCATATTTTCATTAATGGTAGCAAAATTCGAATAGAATGCCACAAATAAAAAATATTGGCAGGTAAATTATGTGAGAGAGCATCCGCTGTAGATTCGTCATTTTTACGAATTGAGTTGAGCAATTTTACAGGAATAGAACCTAAATCGTAATTCTCCCTCAAAATCGTATTTTGTAGGAGTTACCTTAGCGTCTCAAATTTCGCCAACTTGTACCTTTAGCAGGGGTACGATATATATGAAATGTATTACATGGATGATTTTGCATGTATAGAATTTGTGTCCAAAGTAGGTTGTAGAAATTATAAAATGTCAAAAAGGTGCTAAAAAATTATTTTACTCACACTTAAATGATTTGGCATATTTCAACGAAAGAGGAAAGTGATTATTTTCTGGTCATTTTCAATATATAGTTAAACCAATTCAACCCAAGTGAGATCGGGCAATTTTGCGAGTACATTATAAAATTAAGCGACAGAATAAAACGTAGACAACTTTAGTTTACTGTGTTAGGTAGTTAATTTAGGTAGCACTGGAGCAACACACAAAGGACTATTGACGACGGTCCGAGATCCACCTCGAAGGGAAAGATCCGAGGACAACACCACGTCATTTTGAACCACTGTCAGATGAGAGGTCAACACCTGAGCTGGCATCCCACTCTCCAAACTTTCACACCATGCAAACGTGAGGACATTTGAGGCCACGAAAGACACTTAACGTGAACCAAACCTCTCGTATACGATGGTCTTTGATTGGATCTAGTTTCGAAATGTGTTGTGCGAATAAAACAATACACTCTACTCTGAAATGTGAAGTTCAGAGGATTGAAAATAAATTTGTTATTCTTAAAAAGTGCCAATACAATAACTGCTATTGAAGCCAGAGTGGAACTATGAGCTCCACACAAAAATTTAACTTTCAAATTTTTAAAATATTTCTACATATATAATTCTATAAGTACATGAAACACTTTTTTGACTTTCTAGAAATATCTTAAAATTACCATTATTTAAATCAGACCTGGCCAACACGCGGCCCGTTACGTTAAATTGTGCTGCCCGCCGGGCGATTTTATATTCCTATTGAAACTTTTGTTTTACGTTGCATGTATACAAAAAATATTAAATAAATGAAAATTTGAGATAACGATAAAAAATTAAATTTTAAATTAACGATAGAAAAACCACGTAAAAAGTGCAATATAAATTGCGCCAGTAAGTGATAATTACGCCAAGGGGTAATCTTGGTTGTGTATGGAAGCCGGCAGTCAAGACTGACTCGAGACACTGGTCTAGACACGCTTGGGTTCATCATAGTTTCGTTATCCACTGCACGAACGAAGTTATTATTTCAAGTGAATCACTGTTTATGTGTTAGGTTTGTTTTTGACTTACTGGCGTGTTTACTAAGTTTTTTGTGTGTGGTGCTGATAGTTGAATAAAAGTGACAAGACATCCAAAGAAAGTTTGAAATTTATTCAAGTGAGTATATTTTTACTAATGCAAGTAAATTTAAAAATTAGTAAGAATTTAATAAAATGTTAAATTGATAAAAGTTATTATAAATTTTCAAGTTTCAAGTGATCACTTTGCATTAAGTTTAAAAAAGTTGTTAAATATTGGTATTTTTACCAGGGCTTCGAACCGGAACTGAACCGAAAACCGGAAAAATTGCGGCTCTTTAACCGTAAACCGAACCCCAAAAATAACCACCTCTGAATCCGAATCGAAGTCGAAAACGTTATTTTTTTTACCGGTTTTCAGTTAATTTATACTTATTTCAGTTCAGACACGAATTTTTAAGACTTTCAAACTATCTTTTTTATCTGCCGCTCAAATATAGCAGAGAGTAGCTGACTGCGTGCGCTTTCAAGTACTATTTATTGCATTGTAAGCAAAATTCCGCGGAATCCATTAACTGGCATAAAACATTGACAGTTCTTTCTTTCGACACGTTCCCTGCAAGAATTCAAAAAGGATTATAAACTTTATAATCAATAATAATTTATAATAAATTTTGAGGCTCTTTCAGGATTAACAACAGATGGAGCACCTGCTTTGGTAGGTAAAAATAAGGGAGGTGTAAAATTACTTATGGATAAGCTAGATTGCAGAGGCATTAAAACCAATGATATTTTTATTATTCACTGTTTGATACATCAACAAAATTTATGTGCTCGAGTATTGTCCATGAATCACGTTATGAAAGTAGTTATAGAAATAGTAAATTACATTCGTTCACATGCTCTTCAACAGCGGCAATTCAAAGAATTCCTTAGCAAATTATCTTCTGAATATGGTGATATCGTATATTTTAGCAATGTTAGATGGCTAAGTCGTGGAAAATGTTTAAAAAGATTTTTTAATTTATGGGAGGAAATAGATATGTTTATGAACGAGAAACAAGAATTTGTTCCTAAATTAAGTGATGATGATTGGTTGTTAGATCTATGTTTTTAGTGGATATAACAGAAAATTTAATCAGCTAAATAAGGACTTGCAAGGACAAGATAATTTAATAATCGATGCTTGTAATTTCATTAAAGCTTTTAATAAGAAATTATTGTTAGTTGAGTGCCAACTTAGAAATAACAATGCTCAACATTTTCCGCTGTTAAATAACTTCCCAAAAAGCCAACCTAAGAATTTCTCGAAATATGCTAATGAAATAAATAAACTTATAACTGCATTTGATAGTCGTTTTTCAAAATTAGTAAAATATAATAAAATGTTTGAAATATTTTCATGCCTATTTCATGTTGACGTGAATAGTGTTCCTGAAAATCTGCAAATGGAGTTAATTGAGTTACAGTGCAACAATGAAATGAAACAAATTTTTGCGTCCACGTCAAAAATTAATTTTTACAATACTTATATTACATCCGAGAGATATTCCAACTTAAGATATTTTGTAGTGAGTGCTTTTGGATCCACATATGTTTGTGAAACATTTTTTTCGAAGATGAAATTTACAGAGTTCATCACGTGCTTCATTAACTGATGCCAATTTAGAAAACCAGCTACGATGTGCAACGTCGAACATAAATATAGATTTACGAAAATTAAGTGAAGGAAAGGATAAACAAATATCTCATTAATTAAGACTCGAGAGTTCATTATATGTGAATCATAGTACAAAAATAAAATTTTATTCATTTTGTATTTGTATTATATTTTTTAAAAGCATGTTTACCTAAAGTGCGGCCCGCTGTAACGTTACTCGTCATCAAAGTTACCCGTGAAACCATTTGAATTGGCCAGGCCTGATTTAAATCACTGTTCAATTACATGATATAAGAGTTCAATGACATCATATTCATTAAAAGTATGGAAACAATATGTGCATGGTTTTTTCTGCTGTTTCAACCATCTTCACATATCTACGTATCGTATCAATCCTCCAACAGTGACACTAAAGTAAAAAGGAAATTTCTCGAAACGATGTTCAACCTATTTGCTTAATATTATTTAAATAAATTTATTTCGTAAATTTTTTGGAACTACGCTATAGTCATTCGTGAGCATATGCATTTTTATGAAGTTTTTCTTTTCCATTTGCAATGAATATTTTTAAATTTGTTGTCTGATAAGCAAAAGTAACTAGACAGACTTTTTTTAAAAATGTGATAAAATCTGAATTGTGCAGTAAAAGTTATACTTTTGATTGCCCTCTCCCACTAAAATAAAATCCTGGCTACGCTACGATCGAAGCAATAGGTTTTAATAAGGGAATTAACATAAAACAGGAAAACACAATAAGAAGTCCTGGGCAACGGTTTGAACAAGACCACGCCGGGTACCTTAATTGTGTTGACAATTGCATTGCAATTTGCCTTCATAGTAATTGCAGTGATATTTGAATATTGTATTATATATAAGACAACCTCCTCTCATGCTGTAAAACCTTTTGATTAATTTGATTGTCTTAATGATCATAAATTGCATCATAATCTTAAAATTTGTCTGAAAAAATAATTGCAAAATATTTCTTTAAATTTTTGGTATGTGCCATAAATTCTCATAATTAATTAAAGGTTAATTACGATTCAAAACCATAAAATTTTATACATGTATTAGGGTCAGTTTTTCTTTAGAATCGGTTTGCCTCTGTGGTGATTTTTTGTTAGCTGATGGCTAAACAGTCTGGAGTTTACTGGCTTAAGAAGACGATATAATTTAAATGTACAGAGGACATTTTTTGAACGATTTTCATGAGCTGTAAAAAAAATTGTATGCTACGAAAGAATTTTATTTTCACAACAGTTAAATAGTTAAAGTATAACTTATCGTCTGCTGACCCAGAGTTTTGTTTACTTTTAAAATGGCGCTTTCAAATAAGCAAGGCTATGTTTCCTCTCTTTCCGAAGAGAATTATGCTTATTCAATTGTTCAAAAACGCTGTAAAAGTCATGGTTTTTCGATATCTAAAGGTACGATAAGTAATATTATTAATGAGAAAGGAAAAAACGTAAAAGTGGAAAAATACTTCCAAAAAGTATCCAAAAAAGAAAAAAAATTTGAGAATATTTTGAAGGTAAGATCTTTAATTTTGAAAGAGAATCCGCCAAGTCAAAGGACTATAGCAAAGTGAACGTGAGAACTTTCTCTAAGAGATTTATGATTGTTTTCGGTTTTGCATATAATGGAAAATTAAAAGAAAAAGAGGGGGAAATGTAAAAATCAACTCCCACATATTATCAATACCATATTTTATTCCCAATATTCAAAAAAGAAATACCATATCTTTACCCACAGTGCCAACAATCAGTAGAACTGCATCAGGGTAAAGCAAGCAGCCACACATCTAAATCGATTATTAAAAATGGAACAAGAAACTGGTATCAAGTCCCTTTACTGATATTCCTGCTAAATCTCCAGATGTTTCACCTATGACTTTGCTTTTGGACTTTTAAAAAGGGCATTATCGAAACGTCGACCGAAAACCATTCAAGGACTGGAAAACTGTGGAACAAGAATGGAGCAAAATACCACTGTCGATACTACAAAAGTCATTATTATGGAAATTAAGGGTAGAAAAATAGTTAGCAATAAGGGCTATCAAATGGAACATTTAAAACATGAAAATTTCATGTAAAAAATTAAGCTTCAGTCCATTAAAATCGTTCAAAAAATGTCCGAACAGCCTCTGTATACAGGAACTAATATTTAAGCAATACATTTTCAAAACCGGTTATTAGCTAAATCTCTTAAATAATTTTTTTGACTTAATGTTTTAATGACGAGATATCTCGTCATTAATAAAATTGGTCAGATCTTGACGGAAGAGTACTGTTCGGCTGTTTAAAGACTTATTAATTTAGGTCAGCAGTTCTTAGATCAAAAATTAAAAGTCATACACATTTTGATAATGTTACATATCACAATATGACAATACATTTCTCATCACCATGCAAGTAAGTATTTAGTGTTTCCGAAACAGTCAGTTAATCAGTTTGTGCAAAAAGCCGATGAAAGAAATATTCTTTTCAAAACAATGAAATGAGTACGCGGGAAAAATAAAATAAACAATTTCGACAACACGAAAAAAAATAGAAATAACTTGAAAATTGAATAAAAATATTATTAAAATCGATCTTATCTTGTAGAGATGTCTCGTCAAAACCACTTAAAGGGTTAAATCTGCCATCAATCAAGCCACAGTTGCAGTTCAATAGAATTTAGGATCAATTTGTTTTCTCGTTACCTGTCTTAGCCCTTTCTTGTTAACTTACCAAACTCGAGTCTACGCCTCAGCAAGAGTATATAATTTAAATCTATCAAAGCAACACATTTTAAAATGAGGCTGTTAATCTAAGTAGAGAAAGCACAATGTAAGGTAGGTAGTTAATTAACATCGCACTGGAGCAGCACAACGGACCATTGGCGACGATCCGGGATCGATCCCTAAGGGAAAGATCCAAGGATAACGTCTCGTAATTTTGAACCACGGTCAGATGACGAGGTCAACACCTGAACTGGCACCCCACTATCAAACTTCCACACCACGCCAACGTGAGGACATTTGAGGCCACGACAGATTTAACGTGCACCAGTCCCCGTGCACGCGACGGTCTTTGACTGGATCGAGTTCCGACCTCGCACAAGTAAGGAAACGATGTCAAATGAATAAATGTTTATAAGGAGATATCAAAATAAAGCTAGAAAACAACGCAATAGCAACCTGTCTTAACACTTTGAAAAATCCCACGTCTAGGTAGGTAAGTAGTTGAACTAACGTCGCATTGGAGCAAAACAACGGGCAATTGGGGACTGTCCGGGATCCATCCCGAAAGGAAAGACCCGAGGAGAAAACCTCGTCGTGTTGAACCATGGTCAGATGACGAGGTTGACACCTAAGATGGCACCTCACTCTTCAAACTTCCACTTTGTTAACGCGGCCCCCACGGCGAGGATCTACACCATTGCACTTCGGTTTCACAGGTCACTGGACTAAGACACCCCCTCAAATGCAAATTTTATCGATAATCTCACGATAAATTTTATTTAGGGTGGTGGATAGTACCTTTAGATTTCTTTACCTACAGGTTTCTGTGAAAAGAAGACGTTTCAAAGCTCTATAAAATTAATTTTGATGGTTTCTTCTCAATAGAAATCACGAAAATCGTCTAGAATTATCGATAGTTTTATTGCTTCAAAATAGTTTCCAACTCCTTAGCTTTCAAACGATATCACGACCTTTAAATATTCGGAATGTTTTTCTATGTTACAAAGGTTTTTCGTTTTGTATTGTTACCATGTTCAAACTCGTTTCCAAAAATTTACAGGGGTCGTCGGGGTTCAGTTGGTATGTCCACTGCGCTAGCAAACTGTGAGTTGTAGGCGGCGCAGGTTTGATTCCTGTCTGGTGCATTCCTCTCTGAGTGTATTTGTTCTGTGTCAGTAAAACTTTCATTGTGCGTATGTTTATTATTTGATATTATATGTCTTGTATCTGGGGCAGCATGGTCAAATATGGCCCTTGCGCCATAAAACCCCAAAACCAACCAACCAAAACTTTAAAACTCAATTTCTGAAGAATTGCGTTTTTGCAATATACTTTGTTCAAACGGGATAACTCATCAATGAATTGATGTATTATGATTATTTTATTAGAATTATAATTTTTTTTTCAGTGGATGCTTTGACTGAATCAGGGTTATTAGTTAAGAAATGAATTTTTAGTTGATTTTTTATGTAAAAATTCCTGAAAAAATCTTGATTTTTTGTATGCTTCCTTGGTGAAACAAATTGTAAAAAAAGCCTATATTCGCTGTAGCAACTTGATTGAAAGGTAAAACATGAAATATATAGTCAGGAATAATTTTCAACAGGAATTGTCTCTGAAGAAATTAGAATTTGATACATCACTGTTCAAAAAACATGTTAATTAGATAATTATATCTAAATTAGATAATTCACACATCATTAGTTAAATCTGATTTTTTCACACTAAATTATTTAAGCATAAACCAATGATCTATTGTAAAAAATGGGTTTTTAAAGTCAAAATTAAAGAAAAAAATATTCTAGTGCATATGTACACCTTAAGTACTTTTTTTATGAATGTTATATTTAAAAGGAAAGCCCTTTAAAGTTTTTATCATTTAAATTGTTGTATATGAACAAAAATACAAGCAAGCGTTTTTGCGATCCGCAAGTTACCTCAAAAATTAATTACTCTGCATCAATGAAACTTTTAACACTTTGTATAGGACTCATTATCTATAAAATGACGTATTCTCAAAATCTTAGCTTAAAAAGTTCTGTTTTTTGCAATAATATGCTGAAGTGTACATCGATGTGAGGTAATATTTAAACATTTCTAAATACATAAATCAAATAATTGTATGAACCGATCATTATAATAATACATTATATTTGAGGTAATAGGAAAGTTCTATAAATATGCAAAGTTTCATTAAGAGTAATTACTTTTTGAAATAGCTTGCGGACAGCAAAGCAAAATGGCCCAAATGGGCTCTTATACTTTTGTTCACAAACATAAGTCTAAGCGATAAAAGCTTTAAAATGATTTTCTTTTTAAGTATAACATCCATACTATATAAGTTCTAAATGTGAAAAAAATCCACCAAAAAAATAAAATTTTTACAGAACAACGAAACTTCTACCCCTTTTCACTGAACTTGAGCTCTTAACCCTCCAAGTGGTTTCGACGAGATATCTCGTCCATTTAGAACTGACTAATTTCGCTGAAGACGAGATATCTCGTCTTTGAGAATGTCGATTGAATTCCGAATGATAAAGATATTGCTGCTTTTTTATGATGAGGAAATCAAGATCCGGTCACATTTTTTTCTTGACACACTTAACACACTTGATGACGAGAAATCTCGTCCATCAAGATCTGGTTAGTTTTGCTAATGACGAGATATTTCGTCGAGATATCCACCAGGATGGTTAAAGAGCTCGATAGGCCCCATCAAAACCCTACACCTGTATTCCCAAATGTTCCCCATAAACTATTACTTCGGTGTTCTAATATCTCTCTGCTCAGGCGTTATTCTCGTGATCTTACCGTGGTTCAAAATTACGAGGCATTGTCCTTGGATCTTTCCATTCGGGTATGATCAATATCAATATATCAAATCACTAATCAATATCACTAATTTCAAAGATGATAAAGAGGAAAAGTTAAATACCGAATAGTATTACGACAACAATTAAAAATATGATACAGAATCATGTTATTATTAGTTTACATTAATCATATTATAGCTTCATAAAATTAAGAGGGGACAATCATGAAAGTAAAGTTTGCAAAATATTTAGTTGGACAAAAATATTTTCTTTTTTCAGTGAAAATTGTATAAATTATTATTACTTTACAATGAAAAGTGTATGAAATTATATTAACACATTTCATTATTAATTTTTACAACCAACATATAAGCAGATCAGTTAAGATTTCAAGATTTTGCCGAATTTTTTTACGATGACGGGATCAAGATCTGGTAGGTTTCTTCCAAAACCGAGATATGTCGGCCATCAAGATCTGGTCAGTTTTGCTAACGACGAGATACCTCGTCAAGACAACCACGAAGAGGGTCAAAGGTACTGTCCCCTCCTAACGTATTGAATCAGACTGAGGCCTTAACTCTCGGAGTGATTTCGACGAGATATCTCGTCCATGAAGATCGGACCAATGTTTCTAAATGACTAGACATCAAGATATTGCAGATTCTTTCAGGACTAGATCAAGATCTCAGCCTTCTAATGATCGTCATCGTTTCTTCCTTTGATGACGAGATATCTCGTTCAACAAGATCTGGTCAGTTTTGCTAATGAAGAGACACCTCGTCGAGGCAACCGGTAAGAGGGTTAACTTATTTAATCAAACTGAGGCTTTAAAAACCTATATAATTTCAATTTACTCAAAAATTACCATCAAAATAAGTTTAAGAAACGGACCGTTAAAATAAAGTATGGGAAGAAAACACAGTGCAAGTAAGCGAGGTGTAAATTGGGTTGAACCCAGCGGTGTTCCTTACCGTTACCACGCCGTCCCTCGGTCCGAGACTCGATACTGGAGCAAGTCCTGTCCCTCCAACCACCGACGGAGTGTGTGTATGTATACCGGAATTTCTGGACTTCCCTAGAGGAAGGGCGTATGCGTTCGTGACGTCACACTGGCACGTGCTCAGGACACACCCACGGGGTATCTCTCATTTATCATGGCAGGTGAGGCTTTCATAATCCCTGACGACTCTTTCCCTCTGATTTTCGCGTCTTCGGCCCTCTCAGCCAAAAGAGTTGGGTCCTCGGAGAGGGGGGTCGGACTTTGTTGTTCGATGATGGAAGAGATGGAATAAATGATGCGGCTTTTTCTTTCCTGCTTGGAGCATCGTTAGGGTGACCACAGCGCTTTTGTGTGATTTGTGTCGCCGTGTAAATGAGTATCATTTATCTTGTCCTTTGGGCGATGTTCTTGTGTGGCTGTTTTCGAGCCTGTTTGGTGATTAAATAGCAGGTTGGAGAGGTTTTGCAGTCAACGTAAATGATTTTGGAGATATGCGATAGACGTTTTCTCTTGATCGTACTTTGTAACGAACGGGTTGGATTTTTTAACCCTCCTGGTGGTTGTCTCGACATGGGCTATCTCATTATTAGCAAAACTGACCAGATCTTGATGGACGAGATATCTCGTCATTAGAAGAAAACTGACCAGATCTTGATCTTATAAAGAAATCGGCAATATCTTGATGACGGCATATCTCGTCGAAACCACTTGAAGTGTTAAGTTTCAGGGTCTTAGATCAAGAATACTTAACAGTTGTTTCAAATAATGCAAAATTTCGAAAAAGGTCTGAGAAGAGATAGGTAACAGAAATCGCAAAAGATGGTATTTGGTGAGGCTAAGACAGATCGATATTTGTTGTTAAAACATTTATATAATACAGATTTTGTTAACCTTCCTGGTGGTTGTCTCGACACGGTATCTCGGTGTTAGCAAAATTGACCAGATCTTGATGGACGAGATATCTCGTCATTAGAAGAAAACTGACCAGATCTTGATCTTATAAAGAAATTGGCAATATCTTGATGACGGCATATCTCGTCGAAACCACTTAAGAGGTTAAGTTACAGGGTCTAAGATCAAGAATACTAAACACCTGTTTCAAATAATGCAAAGTTTCGAAAAAGGTCTGAGAAGAGATAGGTAACAGATAGCGCAAAAGATGGTATTTGGTGAGGCTAAGACAGATTGGTATTTGTTGTTATAATATTTATATGATACAGATTTTGTTAACCCTCCTGGTGGTTGTCTCGACATGGGCTATCTCATTATTAGCAAAACTGACCAGATCTTGATGGACGAGATATCTCGTCATTAGAAGAAAACTGACCAGATCTTGATCTTATAAAGAAATTGGCAATATCTTGATGACGGCATATCTCGTCGAAACCACTTAAAGGGTTAAGTTACAGGGTCTAAGATCAAGAATACTAAACACCTGTTTCAAATAATGCAACGTTTCGAAAAAGGTCTGAGAGGAGATAGGGAACGAGAAAGCGCAAAAGATGGTATTACAGACCGATGGCATTTGGTGAGGCTAAGACAGATTGATATTTGTTGTTATAACATTTATATAATACAGATTTTGTTAACCCTCCTGGTGGTTGTCTCGACAAGGTATCTCGTTATTAGCAAAACTGACCGGATCTTGATGGACGAGATACCTTGTCATTAGAGGAAAACTGACTAAAAACTCGTCATCATAAAAAAATCGGCAATATCTTGATGACGAGACATCTCGTCATTACCAAAATTGGTCAGGTGTGGAGGGACGTGATATATCGTCGAAACCACTTGGAGGGTTAAACTGTAACAGGGCTGTATTAATATCAGTGACGGACTGGCTAGGATAATAGGTTCCGGAAAATACAGGCACCTACGGGACCCAAGTAGGGGGAGACTTCGAATTGCTAAATGTAAAATACGCAATTTTTTTTAAACAATTTGGTTTATAAATGAAGCTATGATTTGAAAGGGCGCATCTTTAGGTGTGTACGGGCTTCGCGGACTCGAGGTATTTCAGTGATCTTTTTCTTCTCCGATGGGGTTTACTGTCTTTAGAAAACACGGGGTCGCGCTCCCGGGATGCCCAAGCTATCTTTTTCCGCTTCCATTCCCACTACTCTGTTCCTTAATCCCTCTTTTTTCCCTTTCCCGACATTTTTTACTTGTGTTTGGCGTAGCTTGGTCAATTAAGGCCCATTTCGCCATAAAAACCCCATAACAACCAACTTACCTGAACAGACACGACTACTGAAACTTCTTTCCAAAGCAGAGGGGAAGTCATATTCGATTGCAAGCTTTGAATTTTCTTACGTATTTGAAATTCTCAGTCAAAAGTATTACACGAATAACTGAATGTCATTCATCATATCCTTTGGGCGATATTCTTTTGCTGCTTTCGAACGTGATTTCTGCTTAGGTAGTAGGTTGAAAAGGTTTTTCACTCTACGTAAATAAGTTTAGACTTCCAAAATCTACATTCCCCTGGTTACACTTTATTTACAGCCTACGATTGGGGTGTTTTTACTTTTAATGTATTAATATGGGGCATTTAATGGAATAATATGGTACCAATCTCATTTCGAGAACAGTCACGATTACTAAACATCTTTCCAAAGAAGAGGGAAAAGTTATATTCTATCAAAGCAGAGTCCTAATAAATTAATAACAATTTAAATTTTGCGCAAAACGTAATTCCCCTGTGGTATAATTTGAAAACTGAACTGAATTAATTTGCATATTGAATAGGTTATTTACCTTTCTATTCACGTACAAAGGGAATAATTTCGGTTTTAATATAAGACCGGGCCGCGGTGGCCCGGTTGGAAGAGTAACGAACTAGCAACCGAAGGGTTGCGAGTTCGAATCCAGCCAAACACCGTCGTGTACAAAGGGGGCTGGTGCACGTTAAATCTGTCGTGGCCTCAAATGTCCTCACGTTGGCGTGGTGTGGAAGTTTGGAGAGTGGGGTGCCAGCTCAGGTGTTGCCTCGTCATCTGACCGTGGTTCAAAATTACGTGGTGTTGTCCTCGGATCTTTCCCTTTGGGATTGATCCCGGACCGTCACCAATAGCCCATTGTGTTGCTCCAGTGTGACGTTAATTGAAATACCCAAATACCTAATATAAGACCCAGAATATTTTTTAATTTTAAAATCTCAGTTATTGACCTCATCTTATTTTACTCTTGTTCGTTCCATCCCAGACCCCGCCTAAAATAATTCAATGACAAACCACTCAGGACGTTAGATACACTGAGGCTTAATTCAGCTGCGATGTAAAGGTCGAACCGATCCGTTGCTAGGCAACACTTAATAGCTATAACTCTCGATATGAGTTTCAACTGAATCTGAATTGATACCCGTAATCAACTTTCATTGAGATTCTTTCAAATCCTTATAATAAATGTGCGATTCCATCCAACACTAGTAACAATTTCCGTGAACTATTTCGAATTTTTTGAAATATCTAACGGCCGTTTCTTTAGTGAAAGGGCAGTTTTAACTTTTTGGGAGATGCAACTATCCTTGTATATCAAGACGCTACGATTTTTTATTGAATTTTCAAAATATGCGAAAAACAAGTCACAAGCAATTTTCAAATCCAACCTTTTACTTAAACAAGTTCTCAGCTATTTTATTTTAGATGTTTTGAAATTGACGTGTCTATTTTAGTTTTCGAAGTCTGCTCCTGTTATGTATTTGTATTTTTAATTAACGTCGGCACTGAAGCAACACAGCGGCCTATTGACGACGGTCCGGGATCAAACCCGAAGGGAAAGATCGAGGACAACACAACGTAATTTTGCTAGTCCTGTTATGATTCCATAGTTAACAAGAATAAAGTATGTGGTCTTCTGCTCCTAAGGTTTCTATAGAAAAGGGGTAGTTTTAACTTTTTCGAAAGATGTTGACATCTCTGCACCATCCAACGACTCGAAAATACGTTTAACTTCTTTTTACTGCTACTGTTCTACTATTGGAGTTCTCAGCAAGATAGGTAGGTATTTAATTAACGCCGCACTGGAGCACCACAACGGGCATAACTATTAGCAACGGTCCGGGATCAAACCCGAAGGGAAAGATCGAGGACAATACCACGTAATTTTGAACCATAGTCGGATGACGAGGTCACATCTAAGCTGGCACCCCACTCTCCAAACTTCAACACCACACCAACGTGAGGACATTTGAGGCCACGATAGATTTAACGTGCACCAGCTCCCCACCAAGGTCTTTGGTTGGATTCGAACTCGCAACCCTCCGGTTGCTAATCCGTTATTCTTCTAACTGTTCTTAGCAAGAGGAAATGTCTATTTTGTTGTGGAATATAGCCTGATAAGTTCCAAATCCTCCATGGGTTTGTAGGTATTTTAATTAACCCAGCATTGGAGCAACAACACAACGGGCTATTGGCCACGGTCCGGGACCAAGCACGAAGGGAAAGGTCCGAGGACAACACCACGTAATTTTGAACCACGATCAGAGATCAATTTTGGAAATTCATCTATTCCAACTGTTTTTCCTATGTTGTATTTCATCACTCTGATCATTCGCTTTTCGAATGTTCCACCTTATTTGACAGGCAATTTATTTATTTTTCTAAAGAAAATATTCACACAAATTTTGATATCTCAACCTATTGTTCTGGTTTGGGGTAAAATGTCCTTGATGTAGCAGAATCCTTGAAATATCTGAAAGACGTTTATAAAGACGCCTCCTTCGAATAAGAAAATATCCCTTATTTTCTGAATTTGAAGGATATATTTTTCTTTACTTCTTTCTTATAAACATCCTTGATTTTTCAAAATAGGAACAAGGCGTATCAGGGGAACAAGAAGTATCAGTAAGATATTTAATACTTAGTTAAATGTTAAATGCGTTATTTAACAATGTTAAATGCGTTATTTAGCAATGTTAAATGCGTTATTTAACAATGTTAAATGCGTTATTTAACAATGTTAAATGCGTTATTTAACAATGTTAAATGCGTTATTTAACTATGTGAAATGCGTTGCTGATACGTCTGTATTGCACTGCATCTCTAAATATTCCATTAACAAAAATCAGCATTATTTATGCATTGGCGCATGATAACAAACGTATAAGGAAGTAACAGGTACATAGAAAATTGAAATAATGTTGCACTGGAGGAACACAACGGGCTATTAGTGATTGTCCGGGACCAATTCAAATGAGAAAGATCCGACAACACTTTGTTATTTTTAACCAGGGTCAGATGACGAGTACACCTGAGCAAGCACTCCAATCTCCAAACTTCCACTACACGCCAAGATGAGGACATTTGAGGCCACTACAGATTTAACATGCGCCAGCGCCCCTTGTACACGACAGTCTTTGGTTGGATTAGGACCGGATCCCCGTGTTACCAATCCGTTACTCTTCCAACCGGAGTACCGCTGCCCCACTCCAAATTTTCTGAATCGCAGAACATTGAAAAACAGAGAATAATCTTCGAAAACGTGAATGCGATGCAATCAAGGTGGCATTCGGGAGAATAATTGTAGAAAAATTGTTTGTTGTGCACATTTTGTCACACTTCATAAAAGAAAACTAGGCCCGATGTAGCCGAGTTGGAAGAGAAGCGGATTTGCGATTTCGAAACTAGGTCCAACCCAAAACCGTCGAGGGTTGGTGCACGTTAAATCTGTCGTAGCCTCCAATGTCCTCGCGTTAGCGTGGTGTGGAAGTTTGGAGAGTGGAGTGCCAGCTCAGGAGTTTATGTCGTCATCGGACCGTGGTTCAAAATAAAGAGATGTTTTCCACGGATCTTTCCATTAATAGCCCGTTGTGTTGCTACAGTACGACGTTAATTAAATACCTACCTACCTTGGACCTTTCCCTTCGGGATCGATCCCGAAACGTTGACGAAGAGCCAGTTATATTTCTCCAGTGCGAAGTTAAGTCCCTCCCTGCCGTATACACTAAAACGAATTTCTACAAAACACACTAAAACGATTTTCTACAAATTTGTGAGCCTTTAAGGCTCACAATTTTGTAGAAAATGTACAGAAGTCAGGGCTTCCTTATCACTGGATTTCTGTGAACAACTTGTACTTGTTCAACTTGTTACAAATTCTTAAACATTGAGACATTTCTTTGCATAAGCTTACCATTTCGTCTAAACGTGTTAGACTACATGACTAAATAGTCAAATATAATTTGTAAGGTGATCAGGACACCTGAGAAGCTCATCGTTATTCAATTATTCCCGCTCTGCCATTCAGATATAAAATATCCGCATTAATTTTTTCCTGTTTATTCTCCCATACTGCAATATAACAGTTCCAGATTCCAGTATGCCACGTTTCTGCAGCAAATATTGACGCAGCTTAGTGGTAAACATAGAACTTGATGCAACGTTCGTTTGTTTTTGCATGAGCAATACTGCAACGTGGCATCTTTGCAGTCTGCACAGATGGCGAAGATGTTTTTCAATTAGATGGCTGCATCACGTATAGATTCCTCCCCCAAATCAGGTCATTCGAAGTTTTATCAAATATTTCCTTATCTTCTTGGAGAAGGCATTTTTTGAATTGTTGCAGCATTTAACACTCCAAGCGATTTCGATGAGATATCTCGTCCATCAAGATCTGAACAATTTTGCTGATGACGAGATATCTCGTCATCAAGATATTGCCGATGTTTTTATGATGACGAGATCAAAATCTGGTCAGTTTTCTTCTAATGACGAGGTATCTTGTTCATTAAGATCTGGTCAGTTGTGCTAATGATGAGGTGTCTTGTTCATCAAGATCTGGTCAGTTGTGCTAATGACGAGGTAATTGTTCATTAAGATCTGGTCAGTTGTGCTAATGACGAGATGTCTTGTTCATCAAGATCTGGTCAGTTGTGCTAATGACGAGGTATATTGTTCATTAAGATCTGGTCAGTTGTGCTAATGACGAGGTGTCTTGTTCATCAAGATCTGGTCAGTTGTGCTAATGACGAGATACCTCGTCGTGACAACCACCAGGAGGGTTAAATCATAGTTTCCCAAAGTGGATGCTACCCCCCTTCATAGCCTGAGAAATCCTAGGGGCAATGCTGGTTCCAGGAGAGATAGGGGCGTTGATGAGTGAGAGTAGTCAATAAGTTGCTCAAAAAATTGTCGCCTAAAAACGTTTTGAGTATAGACACACTTAATACAGTGATGCATTGTCGTAAAAATTATACGCTTTAAAATGCAAGTTACAACTAATTGTTCAAAATACAAAACGACTGGTTGTGACAAGTGTGTGTTACCATGTAAGTATCTACGCACTCTTCCAACTTACTCAGGTTCTTACAAGTACAGCGGCTGGAGTCTGCACGTTGTCAAGTTTGTAGGGTAAGTTGAGCCAAAACAGTTTTGGAAACTGATTTAAAAGCCCAAAAATCATCCAGTCATGATAATTTTTCCTTGTTATTGACAAAATATGAATAGTTTCGATATAAAGCCATGTTCGAAACGACAAAGCCATGTACAATATTCTTCTAAACACGTAGGAAATATAGGATGCTGAAAAAATTTCTACTCCGAGATATAAAGGTATGCTTAAAGTTTCTAAATGGTATACACATCATAATCATGCATTCTTCTGGTAATTATGAAATACGATTCTTGGAAATGCAGCAAATCAGCTGATGTGTACTACATACATAAAATAGTACGTAATTTTATGTAAAAAATGTATCATTCAGTAACTTAGCCAGAATTTTATTTAGGTGGAGGCTCAAAGTTGAAAATAAAATTGGTAATGCAAAATTAAGATCCTATCACATTTTTTAAGATCTTATTGGATTATTTTTTGTTACCAGACGAACTATAAAATGATCTCTGTAAGCTCATAAAAAGTGATACATCTCTGTTGATTTAATAACACAAATGACGTTCCGCAATTCTATATGAAATAAATTACAATGGTTGGTAGGTATAGGTAGTTAATTAACGTCACACTGGAGCAACACAACATGCTGTTTCAATTACAATGGACGGTATACGAGTAAAATCGTTGGGTTAAAGGTTAACGAAAGTCGACTGACAATAATAATTGCCTTAGATGTCTCGCGTTGAGTTACATTGCGTTTTCACGAACGTTTAAAAAATCACTTATGTTCACCATTGTCATTTCCATCTATATGATTTTTCGATCGACAAGATTATTTTTTATTTCGATTTCATTAATACCAGTCCTAATTTACCGATTAGAATACAACGCATGTTGTTGAATGGGATAGATTTGTAAACGACAGAATTGTTGGCGTTTCGCCTGTCAGTTGTTGGCTAATGGAGTCGCTCCCTTGGTGTTGACTCCTCACTGTACCTTGTGTGTCCATATACAGCATTAAGCAAACATAAAAACGTTGTGGAAAAGCGCATTTCTTTCCTATCACTGGTTGGAGGTTACTACTATACGTACATATATGAATATATGAGAGGATCTTTTTCGGACGTTTCTTTTCTTTTCACTCTCTATTGTCACTAACGATGGACTTTAAAGGCGTGCTCTTTAAACATTTATTTATCACTCCGAGTATCATGTATGCTTTTTGCAATTACAACATACCAAGCCTTCGAAGTCCTTTGGAACAACATCGGAGGGCCCTCACAATGTCCCTTTCCGTGTCCAATTCTCAACTTTTCCCACTGTATTTTTTTCTTTCTCCTTCTTAGGACCCGGAGAACCTTTCAATGACATCCCCATCTACGGCCCTCGGAATCAAATGGTTCCTTCCAGCCAACATTCCTCAGTGTCTGATCGGAAAACCTAACAAGATCTTCGAGTTTCCGGAACAAAAAGGAGGTTTCCGGGGATGGAAAAGTCCATGATTATTTTTCATTCTTCGTTCTGATCCGAGGACACCTCGTAAATCTGAACCACGGTCAGGTGACAAAGTCAACACCTATACTGGCACCTCACTCACCAAACTTCCATGCCATGCCAACGTGAGGACATTTGAGTCCCCCCACTTATAAGACGGTCTTTAGTTGGGACGAGTTTCGAACACACACCCCTCCGGCTGCTAATCACGATTCTATTAACTGGGCTACCACTGCCCCATATTTTTTTAAATAAAGTAGTTACTATACTATAGAAGAATGTAGATAGGTAGGTAGGTATTTCATTAACGTCGCATTGGAGCAACACAACGGGCTATAGAAGAATGTGGAAAAGTATTTATGTACTAGCAGAGAGAGAGAGAGAATAACCCGGCGTTACTCGGGTTGAATTGGTTAATTCATTTCCTTTTCGTTAATAAATTGTAATTCCTATTCATCCCCTGTAACAACTATCACACTTCAATATACACAATTATTAAATACACAATTTCACAAATGTAAATAAATGTCATATTTAACATTTTGTAGAATTTAAGTTTTTAGTATGAAATAAGTCTCTACAGTGCCATTGTTACCCAGAATGCATAGAATAGTTCAGAGTATGTATATAAATGTCTTGTATGTCATTTAAATACAAAAGCGTTTCCAAAAATTATCATGAAATGTTTTTAAAACTAATTAAACCACTTACCTTAATTACAGTTATTGCACGAAAAATATCAAATTGAAAATCCAGAAATACATCTTAAAACAGATTTTAAAAAAGCTTGGAACAAAAAGTAATGAATATATCTATTTTTTCACTACAAAATAGATTCTTAAAATATAAGACAAATTTTAAAAACGGACGGGGCTGTGTTGAGACACGGCTGCTAGGTTTAAGGCGTAGAATACATCAGTGCGGCCACATGGCGAATGAGAGCGAAATAAATAATTTAGTACAATACAGTTTAAAGCAGAGGTTCTCAAACTTTTTCAGTCACGGAGCACCTTTGAAATTGGAAATTCAACGCGGAGCACTAAATTTTTTATCTCGCAGCTATATACTGTATTTAGTAAATAGAACGACAAAATAACATTGACGATACAAGGTAGTTTCGTCATTTAAGCTTGCAGGACGTTAGATTTCAACGTTTAATTTTTTTTCTGCACTAATTTTCCATTGCAGACGGAAAACACACATGAAAAAAAAACATTTGAAAATAAATTCAGGGCAAATATTGCAGATCCACAATTTGTTATTTTATTAATTTGGCATTATTACATTTGTTACAAATTTTTACTTGGTTTCGTGAAACAGAAATTTAATGAGAAGGATGAGGCTGTTTTGATTTGCACAATGAGATTATATCTGGCTGAATTTCGGATAGTTGTAACTGAATATCTTGCTCTGCATTGAGACGTGCTCTGTATTTTGTTTTACACTGCTGGCCACCCAAATTGCAACACCAAGAAAGACAAGAGATACCACAACAAAATTTATTTTGTAGATAACATGTTGACCAAGTATCAAATGATTAAATTTGTAGACTTCTGTGAAGTGTGGTTCCTGCCAAAATCAGTAGCCAGAGTAGCCGCCATTGTTGGAGATCACCGCTGCCACACGCCTCGGCATTGATCCAAAGAGACTTTGGATGTGTTCTTGGGGTACAGCAGACCAAGCAGCTTCCACACGTTGCCAAAGTTGATCTGGTGTGGCAGCTGGGGATGTATTCTGGGTCAATCGTTGAGCAACCATGGACCACATGTTTTCTATCGGCGAAAGATCCGGAGAGCGAGCTGGCCAGGGAAGCAATTCAATCTGGCGATTGACGAAGAACCCTTGGACAATGCGTGCCACGTGTGGTCGCGCATTATCCTGTTGAAATATGGCTGTGGGCAAGCCCTGAAGGTAAGGAAGGACAACTGGCTCCAACACCTCGGAGATGTAGCGCTGGCTGTTTAAAGTACCGGCAATGCGTACTAGAGGAGTGCGAGAGTGATATCCAATACCGCCCCATACCATAATATCCGGTGCAGGACCAGTGTGGCGATGCATAACGCAGCTGTTCAGCATCCTCTCTCCACGGTGTCTCCAGACTCGAATCCGACCATCGTGGTGTTGCAGACAGAAGCGTGGCTCGTCAGTAAAGACAATTTCATTCCATTCTGCCGTCTACATCCTTCTTTCATCGCACCATTGGCGGCGGAAACGTCTGTGGTTCTGCGTCAAGGGTAGACGAAGCAATGGACGTCGTGCGGACAGACCACTCTGCTGTAAACGGCGTCGAATGGTACGCGCAGACACTGGATGATGCGGTACAGACTGAATGTGCTGTGCTATGGTTCGTGATGTGGCTGAGCGATCCGTCACTGCCATACGTACAATATGCCTGTCATCACGTGAAGTGGTGCACTGAGGTGGATGCGATCGAACACGTCGGTCCGTCGTACCCTCCTGCATCCAACGATCACATATCCGCATTACAGTTGTTTGGTTTCGTCCAACACGACTACCGATTTCCCTGAAAGATAATCCACAATCTCGGCAGGCCACTATCCTTCCTCTGTCGAACTCGGATACTTGATCAAAAGATGATCGCTGTTTTCTACGAGGCATAATTGATCGTTTTTTTTGAAAAAAACCACAAGAAAAACACAATTGCCGTACTTGAAATCGTCGAAATCTCCAAGCCTTAAATAGCGCTTTGAAGTGGCGCCACAGGCGCGCGTGATGTACGTCTGCGCTGAAATTCTAATCATTTGCATATCTCACCTCCGCTAATGTATGTTGTAAATTTCATATTATTTGCATGCTTCCTTCAGGGTGTTGCATTTACGGTGGCCAGCAGTGTAGTAGCGGCGTAATGCGGAAAATCCTGTTTCGCATAAATAAGTGGTTGCGGAGATAGGAAAATAAGTTTCGCTCTATCTGATAGAATTTTAAATTCATCATTTAGAGTACACCAAAAATCTTAGATTGATTTCTGTTTCAAACTTTGATCTTATCGTTGTATCTGATGTCAAATCAAGCAAACATTCATATTCCTGTGACGTCAGAGAGGATGTTTTTTTGGATATAGAGTATGGTGTTACAACCCAAATGTTTTCTTTTATGTTTTCATGCAATCCTTTTGGAAAATAAGAGTTCAAAGTATCAATCAAACGCAAGAGATGAACTTCAAACTCGTTTAAGATATCCGTAGGAATGTCTGATTCGAGTTCTTTTCCAAATCCTTTTGTTAGTGGAAAACAATCCAGGCTTCCGTTTTTGATTGACTCTACCCAATACTTCAGTTTCTTTTTAAATCCTTCCACTTTATCAGTAGCATCAAAAACAGTTACTGCTTTTCCTTGAAGTGAGAGACATAAATCATTAACTTTTGTAAAAATGTCTGCCAAATACGCCAATTTCATTAGCCAATGATCATCACACAACTTCTCTCCCAAAGCAAAATGATTGTCACTCATGAAAATTCTGACTTCATTCCTTAGTTCAAAGAGGCATTAAATTTTTACCACGGGAGAGCCACCTTATTTCTGTGTGAAGAAGTCAAGACGTATGCAGACTCCCCATGTCATCACATAAGATTTTGAATTACCTGGTATTCTTAGGTCGTGATTTTTTAAAATTTATTATTTTAACAGTTTCATCCAGCACTTTTATAAAAGGTGGCATTTTCTTCATTGTAAGAGCAATTGTTTCTGCAAACGCGGAGACAGTGAGTCCAGCCTCTGTCTGGCTCCGTGTTGTCTGGTTCTGTGTTGTCTGGTGTTGCCTTTTGACGTAAATTTGTTTTGTCGACTGGCGGACGAGAAACTGACGCATTGAATGCCGACTACATTTTTATATAGTCAATGTTTCACCTGATCGGTGATAAATGATTTATACTCGATTTTTTTTCTTACACACCGAGAGCACAAAAGGTCATAATATTCAAATATTTTTGTCCCATTTTTTTCGTAAAAGATATTTTTAATTTTAAGCTTTAAAATATGTTTAATAAAAATATTTTTGATTTTAAACCTTTTCGCCGAGCACTGGGAATTGTTTTGCGGAGCACAGTTTGAGAAACGCTGGTTTAAAGCATTTAATTTCACACATCAAATGTTCGAATTTCGTTTCAACGAATACAAATGCAACATTTCATCAGTACCGCCATATCTTAAATTGCAAATATCTACTTTTCTAACACTGTTCAAATTTACATTTACAAATTAAATGACAAAGTATGTACATAAGATTTCTAGATTCGGTGGGTATTGAAAGCTATTAGATTTTGACAACGGTGGTATTTTTTTCTCGATAAATTTTTTCTACAATGATTACACAGCATGAAATCATTCCCATTGGACTGAGGTAACTCATTGCGGAACAATGATATCACTCCACTGTTCCGTGACTGCCTTCAGGTCCTTCTCAAACCAAAGTCTATCACAAACATTACACGAATATCCAAATTCATTGTTTATGAATACAGCACGAAAATGTCTATTAGCATTACCCAAATTCTCTCATATTCATCGCTCTTCACATATATCACAATTGGTGCACTCGCTGTTGATGTTAATGATTGTGGCTCATTACCTACCTCCACGGGTTCAAGTCCATCACTCTATAATGAAACGTTTATGTCATCAGATATGCTATTTGCGTCGAACTGAGCGGCAGAAGTACTTGACGCACTCGTATCAGCCATATGTCCACCTTGACGGTGTGACTCCTCAACTTTCAAGCCCTCCCGCCGAGCCCGTTGAAGCTCAGTATCGGACATCTGGGTCTTCTTGAAGTTCCTCATCTCTCGATCTCTCTTCTTGTAGACGTTCGCTATAATTCTTCTGGTGTTTATAATGCATATATTTGGATATTTAAAAAAAAATTGCGCAATTTTCACACTTCGAAATCCGATATCTAAACAAGTATTAAATATTTAGGTTTCATTTACATTATTATTTATAGAGTGCAAAGAGACGAAACAAATGACACCTCACACGTCGTGCTCGCACAGAGGAGACCGGTGCTAGACTAAATTAATGTGCGAGGCAGCTCATATTTTCGTGACTCAACTTTCCGCTGCGATTCATCGGCCTTAAAATGAAATGGACGGAGCACGTGCCCGCAGCTTCATGTTATTTCTTCCTGTTGCTCGGTTTGAAGATCTGTCACGTGGTTGTGGGTAAAAGCATGAATCCTAAATTATTGATTGGTTAAAGTGATTATCCACTGTGATAAAAGACACTAGTCTGCGCTTTTCCATAGCCAATCGGCTAAGTCGATTTGTGATTTATCCTTCAGAGATTTTACGACAGCCCACATGATTCGTCTATTTCATTAGAAGGTCGATGCTGGATTGCATCAGCCCATGAGGTCGACGCAAGCTCAATGGGTATTTAAAACATGTTTTGTTTAATGCTCTATTGAACGCGATATTGTTCATTTATGTATCATTTATAGTTTTAAGTTATTAAATTTTTCGTGATCACGATTTTCGTGACACTCACAAATTAAGCGCAGTACCCCGGTTTCGAAAGGGAAAACGTATTCTACGTCAAAAAGCAAAGGATTAAATAAACATCAAGGTTGCCATATTAGCTACCAGTCCAATTTTAAAAGGTTTTGTGTTGTATATTTTATTTATAATGTTTTATTCTTTTTATCGTCAGTCCCAATAATCAGAATTTTTTTAATATTTCGTAAAGAAAAATAAGGCCCAAAATAAATAAAGTATTAGAATTCAAATTCCGTAAAAATAGTTTTGGGAAAAATAATTGTTTTTCAGCAGCACTGGTAAAACAATCCAAGTAATTGCAATGCTCAATATACCTTCCAGCTACTCCAAAACTACCAAATTATGATTGATTTAAGTATAGTTACTCAGATGTTTTAACATGGAATTAGCATAAATATGTACGCAAAAACATTTCAAATAATGTATTCACTGAACTAAATTATGGTGTATAAAATATAGAACATTGCATTAAAATATGTTGAAAACATTTTATGTGACACTTGTGCAAACAGTCAGACAAAAAATCAAACATAGAACGGGAAGACGGGCAGACAGACTTACGCAACCAAGTTCAGTCACTAAATGAATGTAAGTACTCGCAGTATGCAAAGTTTCATGAAAATATATTCAACCGTTTGGACGCTGTAAAGGCACACACATACATACAGACAGACATACACCAAACGCGCAAGAGACGGGTTTTGCATCAGGACCCAAAACGGATAAAAAATTTGAAATGGGTTTCGACCCATTCCGTTTTCTATCCGTTTTGGTTCGTCGTTTGTATATTGAATATTTTCGAATATTCAATATACAAACACTCCATCTTATTTATAGAGAAGATATTTATAGGTTTTTACTTGCAGAGATATTTTTTAAATCAAAATCTTTTAAACTTTCGGGGGCTCAGTCTTTTGGCCCTTCTCTCTTTATCTGGCCTACGCCTTTGGTATCTTTAACCCTTCTGTTGGTTGTTTCGACGAGGCATTTTGTCATTATCAAAACTGATCAGATCTCGATGGACGAGATATCTCGTTATTAGAAGAAAACTGACCAGATCTCTTTATCGAAAAATCGGCAATATCTTGATGGACGAGATATCTCGTAATTAGCAAATTTGGTCAGATCTTGATGGGCGAGGTACCTCGCCATTAACAAACGAGCAGATCTCGATGGACGAGATATCTCGTCATTAGAAGAAACCTGATCAGATCTTGATGTCATTATCAAAAAATCAGCAAGACCTTGATGACGAGGTATCTTGTCATAAGTACAATTGGTGAAATCTTGATTGATGAGATATCTCGTCATTAGCAAAACTAACCAGATCCTAATGGACGAGATATATCGTCAGTAGAAGAAAGCTGACCTGATCTTGATCATGATAAAAAAAATCGGCAATGTCTTGATGACGAGATCTCTCGTCATTAGTAAAATTGGTCAGATATCTCGTCGACCACTTGGAGTGTTAAATAGTCTATAAGTCAATCTTTATAGACTTGAAGAAGGAAACCATCATGGCTCGTCCGATTTACAAACCCTACGGATTTAACGAGATGATATGAGCTTATTCTTGAACTCCCCGCATGTAAGAATGTATGCTGGTCGAGAAGATTTTATGACTGTCGAACATGGTTCTGGCCGAGCTCATTAACTGCACGAGCGGGAGCGACATTTGGAGCACCATCCACATCACCGAGCAGGTCTGTCCATCTGTGCAAACAGGTGGAATTTAAAATCAGCTCATGCCCCCTCGTAAAAGATACCAGATCGGAGACGTGACTCCAGAGAGCAACCTGTTCATACAGTGGCCAGTCTCATAAAAAATACGCTTCGTTCATCATGCATATTTATTCATTAAAGGAGAAAAAGTTCAGGAAACTTTGAGCTGGCTGCATAGCATAAAAATTCGAATACACTCACGGTAGTGCCACAGCTGGAATGGAATAAAGACCCTAATTGTTCGACGATTTTCTTTTTAATTCGGAGAAAGTCTCATTTGGGATGGTGTGTTAACGAAGGTATGCCTTGATCATTATGAGTCCAGACTCGGTTTATGTGTGTAAGGTTGGAGTTGGAGCATCAAATATATACTTTCCTTTAGTTGGAAAATATTAATTCTGTTTATCTTAGGGTCGCTTGTGTTATTTGCCTAAACCTTCCAAACCACCAGACCCATTAAGCTATCACTCCTTGTAACGACCACTTTTTTGTGAATGGAATTTCAAACTCTCTAGCGTTGTGCTAGTTTGATCCATATAAAGTATGAACAGACCAATGAATCAAAACATATGCGCATCATTATTTTTTTATTACACAAGGCAGTACCTAGTTAGAATAATGTGCAAAATCATAATTAAAGTATACAAAGTATAGAGAAAACAAAGCACGGTTACATAAATAATTGTTCTAGCGCGTGTAATTAAATTTTTGCTACGCACGCACGACTACTACTAAGATTATTTATAAACTTTGTCGTGTCTTTATATTATATTTATTAAGCACGCGCAAAGTAAGGTATTAGTGAATCTTTTTTAATCATGCATGTGCAAACTGTAACCATGATATGGTAGGTAGGTATGTATCTTAATTAACGTCGCACTGGAGCAATGCAACGGGCTAATGGCGACAGTCCGGGATTGGACCCAAAAGGAAAGACCAGAGGACAACATCACGTAATTTTGAACCAGGTCAGATGATGAGGTCGCACCTAAACTGGCACCCCACTCTCCTAACTTCCACACTATTCCGACGTGAGGACATTTGAGGCCCCGACATAGTTAACGTGAACCCGCCCCCTTTGTCCACGACGGTCTTTGGTTGGATTCGAACTCGCAACCCTCCGGTTGCTAGTCCGTTACTTTTCCAACCGGGCTACATTGACCCTTAACCATGATAAAGAAAGTGCTGAAAGATTCTTTTGGAATTATTGGAGAATTAGTTGAAATAAAGGTAGTTGACCCCCGTTCTTTGTAGCTTTGTATCGTCCTTCATTTATTGATGAAGGTCGAAAATTTTCAATTTTACTGATAAAGTTCTTTACTCTCAATTAAAAAACCATTTAATAAGAGGTTTAAACATTTTATTTTGTTCAAATTTGCTATTTGCAATTTATATACACGGATTAATAATAACAGATAACGCGTTGTTTCAGAGCAACGCATCGAACAAACCGTCGCTGCCATTTTACCCATATTCTACCCCACGCCTACCCTTTCCCGCTCGTTGTTGGGCCGCGGTGTACAAAGACAGTCGTGTACACAGATGGGCTCGTGCACGTTAAATCTGTCGTGGCCTCAAATGTCCTCACGTTGGCGTGGTGTGGAAGTTTGAAGAGTGCCAACTCAGGTGTGACCTCGTCATCTGACCGTGGTTCAAAATTACGTGGTGTTGTCCTTGGATCCATTCCTTGGGGATGGATCCCGGACCGTCGCCAATAGCCCGTTGTGATGCTCCAGTGCGACGTTCATTAAATACCTACCTACAAACTCGTTTAGTTTGTAGTGAAGGAGTCAGTCCCGAAGTCAGTAGGGTTATCTTGTCCTAACCATCGACCTCAAAATGGAATAGACGGAGCTTGTGCCCGCAGCTTCATGTTATTTATTACAGTTGCTCGGTTTGAAGATCTGCCACTTGGCTGTGAGTAAAAGCATGAATCCCAAATTATTGATTGGTCAAAGTGATTATCCACCGTGATCAAAAACACTGCTCGGCGATTCGACTGCCAATCGGCGAAGGCGATTCGTAAGTCCCTGTGATTTACCTTCAGAGATCTTACGACAGCCCATATGCTCCATCTATTTCAGTGATTCCTAACCTTTTTATACTTGAGTACCACCTGAGAATTTTGTAGGATCGTGGAGTACCACTGAATGTTATAACTTTTTTGGGGGGAGGGGGTCAAATATATTCTATACACATATGAATAACTTTACAAAATATATTTAAGTATAAATAAAATAAAATACAGAAAATAAATCCATAAAACTAGAAAAAGCCGCTTATATGTAATTGCTATTAACAAATGGCAAATACAATTTCCCAACTCTAAAATGTCTTTATCGGGAGGCTTAATGAGCAACTTGCTGTTGCTTATGCTTATTTCTTATTAGAGATTCTGTGTCGGGTTCAATACTGTTTATCTTTAATCTTAAGTCTTTTTCCACGCAGTCTATTCCTTTACTTGTTTTTCACATACACTAGCTCTGAAAACCCACGTTCACGTAAATACGTTGTTACAAATGAAGTTAAAAATTGTAGTGCCCGACTCAAAAGAGCAGGAAACTCATTTCTTGTACATCCAGAAAGAAACAAGACTTTTCTCCTTGAAAGACTCTTTCATTGAACTGTCACTGATTAGTTCTATGAAACTTTCATTAAGTTTTAACCCAGTACGTTTGGTTTGTATTATTATTGAACCCTTCTGCGTACCACCACCAGTGGTACACGTACCACCAGTTGGGAACCACTGGTCTATTTCATTAGAAGGTCTATGGTCCAAACCTCTTACACTGATTCTTTGATCACTCGAAAAATGACTAGTCTTCATCTCCAGGTAAATTAAGAACCGATTTCATAACACCACACAATCTCCCGACATATTCCTTTTTGGTGCCTTTCGGTTAAATAATAACAATTGGACTGAAATAAAACACTTAATTTATTGTTATAGACAAACACAAAGGGGAAACAAAACAAAGGGAATGAACCCTCCAAAGTCTCTCAGGAATTAGTTTTTCTCTGGCACGGAGGGCAGAACACGGAAGGCCTTATATAACGCACATGTTATTCTTTTCAGTTATGATGTACGAATTTACAGAACGCAAATAGTGCCTCCTTTAGGCCACACCGAGTGCGAAGGCACTGGGGCAAAAAGGGTGGGCAATTTTACCAATTTTTTTGTAAGGAGACTTTACTGTTCAGTTTATCCATCGCGATATATCGATATTCTAGGGAGAGTGATGTATCGAAGAGAGTGATAAAGCGAGGTCTGAGAAAAACTTGCTAATTGAGACCAAAATTTCAAACTATGCATTAAACTGCTGGTTTTCGATTTAAAATGATGCAAAACGAGAAGTAAAATCGGTATAGCAAGACCTTTTAAATAATAATGCTAAATTCAATAAAATAGTAAAAACAGCTCACAAAAGATGTTTGAATTACGTCACACTATTTTGTCGACTGTCCGGGTATTGGTATTGGTATTTTCAATTAACGTCACACTGGAGCAACACAACGGGCTATTGGTGACGGTCCGGGATCAATCCCAAAGGTAAAGATCCGAGGACCACCACGTAATTTTGAACCACGGTCAGATGACGAGGCAACACCTGAGCTGTCGACTGTCCGGGATCGATCCGGAAGGGATCCGAGGACAATACCTCGCCATTTCGAACCACGGTCAGATGACGAGGTCAACACTCGAGCTGGCACCCCAAATTTCCACACCATGCCAACCTGAGGACCTTTGAGGCCACGACAGATTTAACGTACACCTGCCTCCACGTAAACGACATTGTTTGGTTGGTTGGTTTAGAACTCGCAACCTTTCGGTTTCTATTCTGCGACTCTACCAACAGGTAGGTATTTTAATTAACGTTACACTGGATCATACAACGGGCTATTGTCGACGGTCAGGATCATCCACGAAGGCAACATCTCGTCATTTTGAACCGCGGTCAGATAACGAGATCAACACTTGAGCTGGCACCACACTCTCCAAACTTCCACACTACGCCAACGTGAGGAGATTTGAGGCAGTTTTAACGTGCACTAGCCTCCTTTGTACACGACGATCTTTGGTTGGATTAGAACTCGCAACTCTTCGATTTCTATTCTGCGAATCTACCAACAGGACGACTACGACCCACTCTCTGATGAAGAAAACTAGAACTGAAAATTAGAAACCGATCTAACCCCTTTTTTGCTCAGTTGCTGTTGCAGTTGTCAGACAAACCCATTTAGTGGAAGCCCAAGCAGTGGAAAAAATGTAAAAGCCGTCGATTTTACAAACGTATTGCATTGATTTGAGTCCATTGTGGGGGATTTGGTTCTTTCTAGCGGTCGATTTCATAAACGATGGACACTAACAACGCCGACCTAGTGTAAAGAGAGAAAACGTCCTTGGAAAGCAGGAAGTAGTAAGAATCTCTGCTTGCAGTTTGTAACGAAAAATAGCCATCGCATAACTGAAGTCACATAAAGTGTAGAATTAATTGCATTCAACATGTTAACGACCCTAATGAAAGGATGGTTTGTTTTCACAGTCATAAAAAGCTCTCGTGTTTTTATATTGATGTTGGGGGTTTTCATTTTCAGTTAAACGGTGTTTCGAGAAAGCGGTTTTTTAACAAAATTATTTATCTTAATCACTTTTCCAACCTCCTCAGTTCCTGACTAATTTTTAATGCTCTTTGAAACTCAGAAAGTGATAAATGAAGTGTTATTTTTTAAAATTTAGTAGTTCAAAATATATCCTCTAATGGATATAGAACATATTTGAGAACATAACCCCCATGGGTTCACACACCTACCATTCACATGCATACCCTGTCTTAAGATCGCCAAACGAGGCGATAAGGTGCCAGCCAAGTCATTTTTTTCACAGAGCAGTCACGTGACTACTAGTCATCAGGATGTAACTGAATTGAGACATTAGAGAAACAAACTAGAATGAAGACGGTGATTTTACTTCCAGTTCCCCAAATGCTCCATAGAGTAAATATAAAAGAGTGAGCAATGGTAACCTTTTTATGTGCCCAGGATCATGTGACTAAAACTAGTAGAAACGTGATCCTTAGACTACTTTGGTCTGCCGGATGGAAACGAACATTCATCACCTGATTGGTTCACGAGACGGAAGAAGATAACCATCTATTGATTCATCATCTGTGTAACAGAATTGTAGGCTTTGGCGATTTCACCATATTTGTCGCCACTCTTTAGAAATGAGCATTCACACACCTGCCCTGTCTTAAGATCGCCAAACGAGGCGATATGGTGCCAGCCAAGTCATTTTTTCACAGAGCAGTCACGT
Organism: Meta bourneti; assembly: GCA_933210815.1. Classification (NCBI taxonomy): domain Eukaryota; kingdom Metazoa; phylum Arthropoda; class Arachnida; order Araneae; family Tetragnathidae; genus Meta; species Meta bourneti. The sequence goes on from OW119924.1 coordinate 12,522,774, forward strand.
GACTACTAGTCGACATGTAGGTCACACCCTTTTTTGAAGTTCTCAATAGTAATACTCAGTCTACTTATATTTCACGTCTATAAAATGCTCTCGCATGACACACATCAGAGTTACCTTAAAATGTCGTTTATCGCTAGTTTGACGACATATGGCGTTTAATCAAATTAGGGTTGACCAATCAATTCGGAATTCATTCTTTCGAATTTTTATTGGCGAAGTGCTCGTGTTCGGAAAATAAGCCAAGTTCACGTTCGAAATAGGTACGGGAAATACGTTCCACCGCAGAAACACTCCGCCATCTTCATTTAACTTGACATTAATTGCCTCTCACAATAAAAGAGGTATGTTTACGCAATCTGTAAAACAATCAATTTATGCAATTGTTTTTACTTCAACTTTATATCTTTAAATTTCATTGATTTATTTAAATGTCTTGCATTTAATGATCTGCTGAACAGTCAGAACAAATATCTTTTTGGCGAGATACTGAGTTAGAAAACAAAGAGGAAATATAAAAGAGGAATGGTGACCTTTTTGTGCAACCAAAACTAAGAGTAACGTGACCATTAGACTACACTTTCGTCTGCCTGGTGGAAACAATCTTTCGTTCTAATTTTTCATCTGATTGATCCACGGGACTGGAGAAAACACCCATCCATTGATTCATCGCCTGACTGGTTCGTGCGGCATAATAGTATATAGACTGGCGATTTCGCAATTTTTGTCATTCTATAAAAAGGCGCATTCGCACATCTACCCTGTCGTAAGATATGACGCCAATCGAGGCGATAAGGTGCCAAATCGGCCAGACAAGTCATTTTTCACACAACAGTCACGTGACTACTAGTCGACATGTTGGTTCTACTTTTTGAAGCTCCTTTCAACAGAAATACTCTGTCTACTTATGTTCTACGTGTGTGGAGTTTTTGCTTTAAACTCTAAATTGATCCGAATCTCACCAATATTTCATATAGGGGTCGCAATTTTGTAAATTCATATGAGCAATCGTAAGTCTGTTTTTATTAAATCACGAAGTTGATGAAGCGTTTTTATTATATTGTCAGGGGAGTAAATAATTAAAAACTCGATGGAAAATTTAAAGATGATTTATTTGGAGAAGGCAAACGCTGAGTGCGCAAAGCATAGCCGAAGTAGTGGAATGATACCTTAAATTGTATAGAATAATATGACGTTTGATGATTTGATATAAGATGTTTCAGGAAATTTGTGTGATGTCATTCCCAGAAGCATAAATTTTAATAAAAAAATAGTTATGGTAGATCTTGAATTTACGTTGCACTGGATCAAAAAAACGGGCTATTGGTCTGGGATCAATCCCGACGGGAAAGATCCGAGGACAACATCTCGTCAATTTGAACTACGGTCAGACGACGGTCAACACCTCATCTGGCATCCCACTCTCCAAACTTCTACACCACGCCAACGTGAGAATATTTGAGGCCACAACAGATTTAACTTGTACCAGCCCTCACGTACATGGCGATCTTTGATTGGATCAAGTTTCGAACTCGCAGTCCTCCGATTTCTAATCCGCGGCTCTATCAACTAGTCTACCATCTCCTTCCCCAAAAAGAATATTTATGAAAAATGTCGTCCGGAACAAAAAGTCCATTGGGATTTTGAACCTTAAACTCTTTCCGCCTTTTAATTATTTATTCTTGCACATTCGATGGTTAGATTTCATCTTTTTCACAGTTCGGGACGGGGAAATTTTGAAAAGCATTTTTATACGGTGTGCGCAGTTGTAACTTTTTTAGCACTGGAACGCTTCAAACTACTTAAAAGTGACATTCATTTCAAAACCTTTGACTTTGTAACCAATCAAAATCTATGAAATCAATGGCGTCATGGAATTTAAATCCCGATACTAAAAAGTATATAAATTGACTTGTTATAGCGGGGATACGGAGTCAGTTGTGTCTGTTTCTGTCAACGGTAAATAATGTATTCGAACACCTGCAACGAATCTATACTTCCTTTATTGGATCAGAATTAGAATAAGCTTTTTCGGGGAGATTCTGAAAAAGAGTGACGAACGTTAGGAAGTAAAAGGAAGCTCTCGTGACCACACGAACAAGAACAGGTGCTGTCGAATTCGGGGGGAGGTACAGGCGTAATCCGGTGTTCGGGAACACATGCGGACAAAATGGCACAAGACGGAACCTCTTAGTACCAATTAAAGACTGTTCGAGTTAGAGATAACAATTGTTTTTTTATGGGAATTGTGTGTTCAGAAATCGTCTAGTTTGCATGAAAATTCAATTTCAGTAAAAGATATTCAAACAAATATTTTTTAATAAGTCTATCAAGCCCTAGATCCAAGCTATTTTCTTTTCTTTAACAGCAATATACAGCAATCAAATCTTGTACATTGGTATTCCAATAGTAAATTATTGAAATACATCAATCCAATCTTAAATTTTGGTACTACAACAGTAATGTATTGAAATACATTAATCAATACATTTATCGTATCTTTATTTTGGTAATACATCGATAAAGGAAACAGCAATCCAATCTTATACATTGGTATTCCAACGGTAAAGTATTGAAATGCAGTAATCCAATCTTAAGTTTTGGTACTACAACGGTATGCATTAATTCAATCAATTGGTACTCCAATTGTAATGTATTGGAGTACATTAATCTGGTCTTAATTTTGGTATTGCAATGGTAATGTATACAGCGATTCAATCTTGTACATTGGTATTCCAATAGTAAAGTACTGAAATAATTAAAACAATCTTATTTTTTGGTTCTACAATGTTAATGTATACATTAATTCAATCTAATGTGTACATTAATGTATACATTAATCCAATCTAATGCATTGATTCTCCAATGTTAAAGTATTGATATACATTAATCCAATCTTAAATTTCTTTACTACAATAGTAATCTATCAGGTTACCAAGAAAGTTCGTATCGTTTCTAGGTTTTGTCATTGTCAAACTGCACATGCACTCATTCTATCAATTAAAGGTGAAATTATGTCAGCTTAAACAAAAGGTTATTTAACAGAAAAATAACTTGCGTGCAACACTTACGGAAATCAATCATTTTAAGTTTTGAAAAAGTGATCCTAGTATGACTGGATCGAAGTCAATTATTCGGGTTTGTTTACTTTATGAATTCCAGTTGGGCATCAGGGCTTCAAAAGCCACTCAAAAATATTCTCCTTATTCACAAGACGATGCAGTAAGCGGACATTGTGGTCGAAAGTTATTCCAGAAATTGGCATCCGGAGATTATATACCCTTGATTATATACCTCCAATTCCGATGAAACCCAGCTGAAGTTTATAGAATTTTATAATTACAAAATTGAGTCATTATTTTGTGTAGTAAAATCCTCTTGATGTTTGATGATTAACTTTATATCTCGTCTAGACAAATAGGCAAAACTGCCCTGTTACTCCAAGAAAAATGAAGATCCAAGTAGAAAAATAAATTATTTCTTGCCAAGGTCTGCTGACCTTTTGGAATAAGTTTTTGCACCAGAGGTTTGCCACCACAGGGCAGTTTTCAAAGTGAAGATTCACCACCAGGAAGGAAAATGAACAATCGAATCTTTAAAAGGGATTCCGTTCTAAGGAAATTAGCAATAGAATCTATCCAAAGGGTTCTATTCAAATGAAATTAGTAATACCATCTTTCAATGGATTCTAGTATAAGAAATTGAAATGAGCAATGAAATCTTTCCAAGAGATCTTATTCTAAGGAAATGAGCAAAGGAATATTTCCAGGGAATTCGATTCTAAGGAAATGAGCAATGGAATCTTTCAAAGGGATTCTATTCTAAGGAAATGAGCAAAGGAATATTTCCAGGGAATTCGATTCTAAGGAAATGAGCAATGGAATCTTTCATAGGGATTCTATTCTAAGGAAATGAGCAAAGGAATATTTCCAGGGAATTCGATTCTAAGGAAATGAGCAATGGAATCTTTCATAGGGATTCTATTCTAAGGAAATGAGCAAAGGAATAATTCCAGGGAATTCGATTCTAAGGAAATGAGCAAAGGAATATTTCCAGGGAATTCGATTATAAGGAAATGAGCAATGGAATCTTTCAAAGGGATCCTATTCTAAGGAAATGAGCAAAGGAATTTTTCAAGGGGATTCTATTCTAAGAAAATGAGCAATGGAATCTTTCATAGGGATTCTATTCTAAGGAAATGAGCAAAGGAATATTTCCAGGGAATTCGATTCTAAGGAAATGAGCAATGGAATCTTTCAAAGGGATTCTATTCTAAGGAAATGAGCAATGGAATCTTTCAAAAGGATTCTATTGTAAGGAAATGAGCAAAGGAATATTTCCAGGGAATTCGATTCTAAGGAAATGAGCAATGGAATCTTTCAAAGGGATCCTATTCTAAGGAAATGAGCAATGGAATCTTTCAAAGGGATTCTATTCTAAGGAAATGAGCAAAGGAATATTTCCAGGGAATTCGATTCTAAGGAAATGAGCAGTGGAATCTTTCAATGGGATTCTATTCTAAGGAAATGAGCAAAGGAATCTTTCATAGGGATTCTATTCTAAGGAAATGAGCAATGGAATCTCTCCAGGGTGAAAAGTGAAGTAACTAAAGTAAGCTTTTAAAAGGAAATCTTTCTATAAGTTGAAAGAATCCCTGGGATTCTTAAGAAAGATGTGGTAACTTAATTACCAAGTGTGTTGTATGGTAAAAAGGCAACACTACCCTACTCTCAAATCTCGCGACGCTCAGAGTGTTAAAGAAAATAAAGATCAGTTCAGGAGGAGCTTCAGAAGGTAAGTAAAGTTTCTGACTGAAATTCATTCATGGTGTAAATATACGACGCTCATGCCGTGGCCAGAGAAAATTAAACCTTGCTCCGCTGAACCCAAAACCGAAACGCATCCTCGCGAGCCAGATAAGATGCCACAGAATTCCTCAACTTTACTCGAAATTTATGGGGTGGAAACATCTCAGCCGAGTCATCGCGTGTGTGGCACACCGAAATCAATACAAGTGTCCACACACCCGAAAAGCAAGGAACGGAATCCGAGACTCTTCGCCAGGAACATGGAACTAATTCTCCGGAATGCAGCGAACAGGAAGGTCACGATTTCATACGACCAGGTACAAAACGGATCGTAACTTTCATTCTCGTAAGCCAAGGGGAAAAAACGAATAGTAAATTTTTTTAAGGTCTTTTGTGGGAGACGACTATTTACTACGTGCTCACGTGACAGGGGTGTGGCTCACACAGGTTGGCACGCGACCTCAGTGTTGGTAAACCTTTCAGCCGCACCCTGTGTCGATAGCCGCAATTATCAAATCCCGCGGATTTTTCGGGAGTTATTTTCGAGCACAACGGGTCTCCGTTTTCTTTCTCTGCTTGCTTTTGGTATTTTTGCGTTTAATTGATCCTGGTGGCGGACCAGACTAGGGCAATTCGACGGATCTTGCACAGGGGGTGTTGTGGAAGTGATTAGTCTTGCGAGAGCGGCGTGTGAATACGCCCAAGTGACAAGGGTGGTTTCTTGGTGGAAGGGAGCCCCAATGGTGATAAACGAGCAGTAAGGGTCGGTGAGTTGGAGGGCTTTCTTTTTAATTTATGGACGGACATTCGGCTTCATGTCTATGGGAAGGATTAGTTGTTTTAACTTGCATATCATTATACCGTCTGGGTGAACGAGAGGGCAGATCGAAATGGAACTGGAATAACGGAGATTTCTAATTGTTAAATGATCGGTTCCCCTCGCGTTTGCTTTGTGCGCAGTTAAGAAAGTGAAGTTTGTTCAGCCTTTTCCATAGACAATGGTATGGTAATGGTTTGTTCAGCCTTTCCATAGACAATGGTATGCCTATGGAAAGGATTCTTCGTGCTTTTACTAATCTTTAACCCTCCAAGTGGTTTCGACGAGATATCTCGTCCCGTTAGGATCTGACCAATTTAACTAATGACGAGATATCTCGTCATCAAAATATTGCAATTTTTTATTACGACGAGGTGCCTGCTCAGTCTCCTTCTAATGACTAGATATCTCGCCCATCATGATCTGCTCAGTTTTTGTAATGACGAGATACCTCGTTGAGGTTGACAGCCAGGAGGGTTAAGAAAGTGGAGAAGATTGTTCAGTCCTATCCATGTGTCCTATATATATACATATATATCATATATATCCTATATATGTCTATGGACAATATTCTACATGCTTTTAGTAATTCTTAACAAATCATTTCCATACGCAGTGTATGTTCATGGACATAATTTCAGTATTATTCCGTATGTAAATATTTCCATAATGACAGATTTATATTCATGAAATATAAAGACATGGTATATATACTTTCCATAGCCAGTGTTATGTCTAATAGGAGGATTAGCTGTTTTATATTGCATATCATTATACCGTCTGGGTGGATGAAGGGCAGATTGAAATGGAACTCGAATAACGAACATTTCTAATTGTTAAATTATCAGTTTTCCTTGCTTTTACTTTGTAGGCAGTTAACCCTTCATGTGGTTTCGACGAGATATCTCGTCCATCAAGATCTGCCCAATTTAACTAATGGCGAGATATTTCGTCCATCAAGATCTGGCCAATTTACCTAATGTCGAGATATCTCGTCATTAAGATATTGGCATTTTATTATTAATAATTATTTTATTCTAGTATTTGGGTACTGGATACTATTTTTTTTTTGTCTAATCTGGTTCTGGGGAACGGTTTTGATGTTTGTACTGCATCCTGATATAGAGGCTTGTTGTCTTGACTGGTACTGGGGCTCAGAGTTCAATTGAGGTAAAGGGTCTGATTCATTACAAATAAATATTAAATGTACGCAGCACTAAATTATAATCAATAGTTGAGTAATCCTTTCATAAAACAATTTAATGAAGTATAATCGATTTAGCGGGATAGTACAAATCCCTTGACAGTACATCTGGTCAGAACAAAAACAATAGATGCGTTCTACAATATGATAGGAGTCAAGATAAGGATAATGTCCCTTGACAGACAGTCCAGTTATTGCAAAAATTAGAAATGCAAATTATATGATTGAAGCTGAGATAAGGTCCGTCAAATACGAAATTCAATCTTGGTTGAGAACTCACGAGGACAGTTGAGAGATTGTTGAGTTAGTGTAGCCACATGGGGATGTAGCTCATTAAAAATATGAGAAGTGGATGAAATTATGCAATAAAGAGTTTACATCTAATTCCTGAGCTTGTCATTGAGAGCCTCGAGTCTCCCGGGACTTGGTTTGGTGAGATGTGTAACAAAAACAACATAATATGTATGGGATCAATAGAAAAGTGGCAAATTAGAGTAAGCTAAGTTTTATATTTAAGCTTATGGTTCGCATTACTGCTTTTTATAAGCACTTAAGAAAGATTATTTATTGGTTATGAATAATTATATTTTTAAATTAGAAATATTTTACTTGAGTGGTTAGGAAGGTATATATATATATATATATATATATATATATATATATATATATATATATATATATATATATATATATATATATATATATATATATATATATATATATAAAGGAAATTAAATCATCGAGCCCAGTGAATTGTAAATGGAGGGAATTTATGACTTTCAAATGTAAAAATTATTATTTTTTCTGTTTAAGATGCATTTTCTGTCAAGTTAAATGTAGGTGGCAGTAGAGTTTCTGCTGAGGAACGTATTCCGAGAGTGACGTCACTTAACTTGTTTTTCTAATACGATTTCAGTATTTTGCCAATAAAAATTCCAAAGAACGAATTCAGAATTGATGTATGATAGTTGATTGGTCAACGCCAAATTGATTAAACGCCGTAAATTACATTTTAAGGTAATCCCGATTTGTATGATGCGAGAAAATTTGAAAAGCGGAAATAAAACTTTTTCGTCTAGTCTTTTTCTTTGCTTACTCAGAAAATCCCTTTCATACATAAGTATTAGAGCTATGACGAAAACTAGTTTTACAGTGGTTACTCCCCATATGAGGAATTTTTTCAGTATTAATAAACTACAAGAAAGAGTACTCCAGATTAAGAAGTAATTTGATTTATTGCCATTTCGACAATTTTGGGCGGGTCTTTTTTCAATATAAGCGTTGTACTGAAATTGCATTTGAGTAGCATGCAAGTTCCGTCAAGAATTCCGGAAAAGGATACCAAAACACAAGCATTTAGTTTTACAAAATCCTCTCATAGTAGTTCTATTGAAAACAAAAATGATACCCAACTCCTATTAAAGTTTTCCTTTCAAGTGGTTTCGAAGAGATGTCTCGCTCAAGATCTGGTCAATTTTGCTATTGACGAAATACCACGTCATCAATATATTGCCAATTTTTTATGACAAGATCAAGATTCTGTGAGTATTTTTCTAATGACGAGATATATAAGGGGAATGTTCTCTGAATTAAAAGTACAATGATAAATAGATTAAAATATGAAATTTACTTTTCGTACCAACGCATGAAATCGTTATTAGATACTTGATTTTTAGAATAAATCTAGCATCACTTAACATGGAATCACGAATACAATCGTTTCTTTTAACCCTCCAAGTGGTTTCTCATCCATCAAGATCTGTACTGACGAGATATCTCGTCATCAAGAATGTCGATTGAATTCCAAATGATAGATATCAGGTCAGCTTTTTCCAAATAACGAGATATCTTGTTCATCAAGATCTGGCCAATTTTGCAATTGACGAAATACCACGTCATCAAATATATTGCCAATTTTTTTATGACAAGATCAAGACTGTGAGTATTTTTCTAATGACGAGATATATAAGGGGAAAGTTCTCTGAGTTAAAAGTACAATGATAAATAGATTAAAATATGAAATTTACTTTTCGTACCAACGCATGAAATCGTTATTAGATACTTGATTTTTAGAATAAATCTAGCATCACTTAACATGGAATCACGAATACAATCGTTTCTTTTAACCCTCCAAGTGGTTTCTCATCCATCAAGATCTGTACTGACGAGATATCTCGTCATCAAGAATGTCGATTGAATTCCAAATGATAGATATCAGGTCAGCTTTTTTCAAATAACGAGATATCTTGTTCATCAAGATCTGGTCACTTTTGCTAATGACGAGATACCTCGTAGAAAGTACCACCGGGAAGGTTGAGACACCCCCAAATAATATTGGAATTCATTTATAGCATCTCCAAGGAGCGACAGAGGAATTTCGCTCAGAGGTGCGGTCTAGCGGAGTGGAAAATATTTCCAGAGATACCGGACACCATACCCGACGATGTGTTTGTCCGAGCGGATGTCCGATTATTGTCGTTCATCTCGGGTATCTTTTATCGCCAGTGGGAGGAAGGGGCTGCTTCGATAACGCCGCATGCTCCATGTCGATAATCCCGAGTGCCGCCAATGGAAATAGAAAGCTCGAAAACAACCCCCATCGCTTCCGAAAACCCTCATCTCCACCCGAGCAGCTGATAAGTTTTGACAGAAATAGACACTGTGGACTACTTAAAATAGAAAAAGGGAATGTATATTTTGTGAGACCTGTGACACAGTTTTCTGCACGTAGGCATCGACTTGGGTCGGTTGGGACATTTGGTCAAACTGTCAAACACAAGACAAACTACATCAAGTAATGGACTTTAGACACGACGAAAGTTTTACCGACACAGAAGAGAGAGATACACCTATTAGTAGAGAAAAATACATCCTGAGTGTACACTTCTACAACTTGTAAACCTTGGTGTACATCTCTACAACCGGAAAATCAACTTGTGAGATATCTCTTCAACTCACAAGTTGTAGTGAGAACAAGTCCCCCTACAACCGGGCCTCGGTAGTCCAGTTGGAAAGTAAGCAGATTAGCAACCAGAGGATTACGAGTTCGAAACTCGATCCAACCGAAGACCGTCTTGTAAGTGGGGGCTGGTGCACGTTAAACCTGCCGTGACTTCAAATGTCCTCGTATTGGCGTGGTGTGAAGAGTGGGGTGCCAGATCAAGTGTTGACGAGGTCCTGTCCTCGATCTTTTCCTTCGGGATGGATTTCAGACCGTCGCCAATATACCGTTATGTTGCTCCAGTGCGGAATTAATTAACTATCTACCTTCCAACATTGGTTTTAAAAAATGTCATGTAAAAAGTTGTAACACCTCCCTTACAAACTTACAACGATCGATAATGCCCTAGACATAATTTTAATTAAATCTACTTTATTTTAATAGAAAATACTCTTTATAATCAGACGCTTATTCATCCAATTACCCGGTAAAGCACATTTGTACTTTATAGAGGTGTAAATTATGTTGCACATGATATGGGTGCGATATCAAAAAGTCCACAGCTGGTATTATTTATAAAATTTGTAATGATCATTCCCTGTGCGGTATGGGAAAGCAGGTGGAAGCTTTCAGAGTTCATTTCTAAATTTTTTTTATTGTTATTTTTATTTTAATGGCTTCTCCTCGATCGTAATGATTCTCTGCTTCCGCGTTTGAAACTAAAAGAGAGAAACAGGTGGTTCTCTTTTTGACTAGCAGAACAAGGGTGAACATAACCTGATTAGTTATTCAAAAGAATGTTCAAAACTTCCAAATCCATTTTTAATACCCTCTCTTATCAGCGGGGTGGCTATTTGCGTGTTTCTTAATCCTTCAAGTGGTTTCGACGAGATATCTCGTCCATAAAGATCTGACTCATTTTGCTAATGACGAGATATCTCGTCATCAAGATATTGCCGATTTCTTTTAATGACGAGATCAAGATCTGGTCAGCTTTCTTCTAATGCTCGTATTTCTTTTGATGACGAGATATCTCGTCCAACAAGATCTGGTCAGTTTTGTTAATGACGAGATACCTCGTAGAGACAACCATCAGGAGGGTTAATAATATGTTAGACTGGAATTTGGATGACCTAACAATCTCTAGAAAATATCTCTAGAAAAATGTATTTATGACAAACAAATATATATATATATATATATATATATATATATATATATATATATATATATATATATATATATATATATATATATATATATATATATATATATATATATATATATATATATATATATATATATATATATATATATATATATATATATATATATATATATATATATATTTGTGGCAAAAATGTCTTCTAGGGTCCTACATGGGTCCTACATGGCAAAAATGTCTCCTAGGGTCCTACATGGGTCCTACATGGCAAAAATGTCTCCTAGGGTCCTACATGGGTCCTACATGGCAAAAATGTCTCCTAGGGTCCAAAATTGCAGCTTAACACTTAGTTTCTTCTGACAAAACGGAAATCTTTATTTGTTTATGAAAAATAGACCTTATCATAAGGAAAGAGAGAGGGAAGAAATACAATTGGTAACTTGCATTTTCTTAAAATTCCTGAGTCAAATTGAAAGTTTGAGTTTCACTAACAAAATATTTGGAAATTTTTATTTTGCGATTTATGCATTTCATCAGTCTATAATTGTGCAAAGCAGAGCAAAAATCGTGTCCAGGTTTTTGAAAAAAGATTATTTTCCACTATCAGCCAACGAAGTGGTAAAAACTTAATAGCCGTTATCTTCTACTGAAATCTCAGCAGTAATTTGAAATAAATACCGTGCCACCTTGTTCAGCCTTTTGAAATTTCACAAAAGGAAAAAGTTTTACTTGACAGAAGAGATGAAAGAGTGAGGTTGAAACTCATTTCAAAATGCCCTTTTCCTAGAAAACACCTCCTTTCATACTGACCCAGATTTTCAAGGAACTATTCCATACATGCAGTTTCACTTTAAAATACACAGATTACGCGTTTTGTACACCAATAAAAATATTTTAGCCTGAAATTTTTTTGATGGGAGATATTTTGATAACACAACGTTCAAAAATTTTAAGATTCATTATGAGTTCATTTAAAGTATAATTTTGTTTAAAATAGATTGATTAGTTAAATTTACTATTTGAAAAATTATTTATCTGTGAATCTATAAAGCTTGGAAGAGCAACTGGTAGCGTGATTCGATTGAATAATGTGCAAACTTTATAATACTCTTTTGAAGGGTCTGCAAGTTGTACCAGGAGAAAATTAGAATTTGTAAATATCTAAAATTAAAAAAATTTCAATTTAATCAGAAATTTTATATCAGACAGCAGGACAAAAAACTTTTCATAATATTAGTTCACTTTATAGATAAGTAATGTTCATGGCAATTTATAAATCAATAGGATTTAAATAATTTCTTGTTCAATTGGGCTTATAATTTATAGTTATTTATTTTTAAATAAAAGGTAAATATAGAAGAACGCTATTGATTCCTTCCGCATGTAAGCATTTATAGTTGATTGCACTAAGAGTTATGGCGCATGGGCCATACTTGATAAAGATCCGCCAAACGCAAGACGGTGTCAAGTAATGGATAAACACAATGAAAGTTTTACTGACACAGAAAATAGAAAGGAGGAATCGAACCTGCGCCACATACAACTCACAGTGGACAAACCCACGCACCGACCGTTTATGGTTGGAGTTTAATTTTTTTTTTAAATCGGAGCATTCACTAGAAAAACATCAAAATGTTCGATATAACCCTTACACTGTAAATGAACTGAATTTTAAAAAATATTTAAGGTCTATCCCTTTGGGCTTCATAAAATAGACTGCAAAGGTCAGAGGTGTATGACTCAAATGCTTTATTGTATTGTTCAGGACAAAAACTTATTCTTCCAACATCATAAATTTCACTTGTCTTAAAATGAGATTTCGTGCATGACGTAGGTAAGAAACCTTCATACTGAACGCATCAATGATCGGTTTGACCCAAACTCAATTTAAGGACATACTTCTTATTAGTTTTAGAAACTGAATTCCTGGTAGGAGTTGAGTTAACGTCGCACTAGAGTAACACAACAGGGTATTGGTGACGGTCCGGGATCCATCCCGAAGGGAAAAATTCGAGGACAACACCTCGTCATTTTGGGCTACGGTCAGATGGCGAGTTCAGCCCCTGAGCAGGAATCCCAACTCTCCGAACTTCCATACCACGCCACCGTGAGAACTTTGGAGACCACGGCAGATTCAATGTGAACCAGCAACCCCATACCCTACCGTCTTTGGTTGGATTGAGTTGAGATCTCAACCCTCCGGTAGTTAATTCCGAGACTCTACCAACTGGGCTACTGTGGCCATCATTTCAGTAATGTGATCAGATGTAGGGGAAACGGGATCTTGAAACTGGAATTGAGAATTTCCGTCCGTAGTTTACAGGGGCAGACAATTTGAATTTTTAAACCCTAATCTCAACCATCATTAATTTCATAAACCAATGCTGATTTTATTAACTATCTCAACATTTATTCCTACAAGTAATTTTTCATGGAAACCGCTAAATGGCGTTGAGGAGCAGCATCTCTCTTAAAATCGCGCGCTCTGGTGTGTAACAACGGTCTATGTGGTAACAGCCGCCTCTGTCTCCAGTCGGTCTCTTATTTGTTTACGGTGGAGGCTACGGAATCGTTAAACCTAGAGCTTGTGATAATGTTTTCTTAATTTTATAACACAGAACACATTGTATTATCTGTAGGAGCTCAGCGAAACTTCTACGGCTCCCCAGAAAAAAGATAGCGGCGACACACACCTCTTAATAATAACATACGAGAGCTATGTATTCGGGTTGAGTTGTGTAGTTGAATTAAAGTTGTATTGGAGCAATGCAACGGGTTATTGTCGACGGTCCGGGATTAACCCCGAATAAAGGATCCCAGGACATCTCATCATTTTGAACCGCGGTCAGATAACGAATCAACACCTGAGCTGGCACCCCAAACTTCCACACCATGCCAAGGTGAGGACAGTTGAGGCCACGATAGATTTAACGTGCCCCCGTGTACACGACGGTCTTTGGTTGGATCGGGTTTCGAATTCGCAACTTTCCGGTTTCGAATCCGCTTACCTTCCAACCGGGCTACCGCCGCCGTTCTATGTATTCGAGAGGAGAGAGAGAAGCATAAGTTTCAACCCTCCCCGGAAGCATTTTTTTCACAATACAGATTTAAAGCTTAACGTACTGATGCTTAGTGCCCGTACCTTGTTTTATTAAGCAGGGGCGTTCCACCGATATGTTTCACCGCATGATGGAACTCTTCATGGAGCTCTCTCTCTACAACTCTATTAAGAATTCTTCGTTGATTGAACTTTACAACTAGAAGACACGCACACATCAAGCGTCGAACACCGTGGCCATGACGGTGAAAAGGTTGAGGTTCACTGCTGTAAGTCATGGAGTTTCATGACGTACACCAGTGAAGCTCAACTATAATAATAAAATCAGTTCCATGAATCATTTTAAGACTTTTTATATCATGAACAGCACCATAATAAGGTAAAATGAAAAGATCCATGAGCATATTGGTGAAAGGTTAGTGGGCAAAAATATTTTGTACCTCTGGCCTGTTCACAAGGGCTTTTGATTGGCCAGCCTTGCCATAAAAGCCAACCAATCTCTTTTAACAGTCTGGATTTTCGCTGCTAAAATCCAACCAGAGTGCTGATGATGACACTCCGCCTCAAATGGTCTGATTTTTAGCTGTGAAGATCGAGGAAGCTAAAAAAGGAACGAACTTCTCAATCAGACTTAAAAAATCGTTGTTTTAACTTCAGGTTTTGTAGATTTTTGACGATAATATTCGTCTTTAAAATCAGAACACTACTGGGGGCATGCATGAAAAATCGTCCCGGACAAAAACAGCGTTACACCTGCTTTGTGTTATGATTTCAGAACTAGAAGAAACATCCAGGTGATAAATACAGCGTCGTGTAGACAAAGGATGTCCGTACCTGACATGACCTTCAGACCGAGTGCACAGGCGTACTGAGCGGGGGATGGGGTCAGCAACACAGGGTGAGTCTAAACTAATACGACAAACTTCAGGGGGTGATAGAACACAACGAAACAAACACTTTTCCCCATAGAATGTATGGTCGCAAGTGCAGCGGTTGACCGCTAGAGAGCTCAGTCAAACGCTTGTGTAAAAGCGTTACGTCGGCGATGCGAGGCCTGCATCAGGTGTGGTGGTCGACATTTTGAACAGCTTCTGTAATTGTGCATTTGCGTTGTACTTACCGACTGATGTTTGTACATGTTTCATTTCCAGGTGAAAAGTTTCTCATGTTTTGTACTTGTCATTTCTTTCTTACCCGTTGTTCCTTGTACTTATCTTTAATTTATGCAAATCTAATTGTATTATTTCGTTTTGTCAAGCAGTTATTGATGTTTATTTGACATTAAAGCGTTGTTTCCATATTTCATGCCTCTTCTTTCCAACTTGCGTCGGACCGTGTGTTTGTGCCGAAATGGAAAGCGCCCCTCTAGAGACCATACATTCTATGGGGTTTGTTTCGTTGTGTTCTATCACCCCCCTGAAGTTTGTCGTATTAGTTTAGACTCACCCTGTATGTCGAAATTCCACGGTGTTGGGCGAACTGTGGGCCAGTGTGACTTTAGATCACGTGGACTGACTGCGTAAGTGGCGTCATTCGAAAGCGACCGAACTACGCTACAATCACGGACCTTCCATCAATAAAATTATCCTTCAATGTTAATATCAAACTGTGCTTTAATCGTTCAAACCGTAACCTAATTGTCGATGATTCACACTAAACAATCGTTCAGACTTCCTACGTCCGCTTCAATCATTCCACAATCCAACATCAGCCCCGAATATTCAAGTTTGTTTTCTCAACCCAACCTACCATTTTATTTATTAGAGGATGCCAAGCTTCTGGGCTTCCACGATCCACCATTGATAGTCATCAACCCTGATGCAAAATCCAACCACTTCTGCTTGCCGATTGGGGTAGCCCTGCCACCCACGACGTGGCGTGCGGATTGCCTTCGACAATCCACCCGTCGGAAGACCCCGTCTCAGGAAGGGAAGGCAAAAAAAAGGGCAAAAATCCGATGGAAGATCTCAGCCAGCAAAAGGAAATGGCCGGGGAAGACTGGGGCGTAGTCACCTCAATTGGTGATTTTCTGGCGCGGGCCCTAGTGCACGCGAACCCCTAATCACTGGCCGCCATTTAGTACCACGTGACACACATCACGGTAGGGGTGGAAGACGATGCTAAGTGGGAACGGGGGGTACGGAGTCACCCACAAGGTAATGGCTATGAATATTTAGGAGCCCCAGATTATTGTGTGACACAATCGGACTCCCCTCCCCTCTTTCTCATATATCAGTGACATGGAGGTTTTTTCTATTCCTGCGTAAAGTGGCTTCAAAATAATGTGTTTCTTTTTGCAGGGCGGGGCTATTACGCCATTTTTTATTCTGAATTAAGATGGGAGGGAGAATCTTTTAAGGGTTATTTAGGTCTGATTATTCGCCTTTCTCCCGATTATGTAATCGTGAAACTAAAAAGTTTTAATTCTGTGGGTAAATCGGGGTCTTTTTGCGGAGTTGTGTGACAGTCGTTCGCTGACCGCCTCCCTTCTCGTATATTCGTGATGGGACATGTTTTCCTTTATCGTTATGGTTAAGGCATCTTAAGTTAATTTGTATTCCGTTTTGTAGGGTACGCGCTTGTGTTATAGCTTCGGAATTTATGCATTATATAAAAACTGATTATTGGAATCGTAAAAGTTCGCCTTAATATGCTACACAGCTGCTCAATAGTCTTAATGTCTCACGACAAATTTAGTTGTTTTTTTTTTGCCGTGAAAAAGAAATTGTGTTTAAAGACAAATTGTACTCCGACTTTGGGGTTTGGTCAAGTGGTTTGACGATTTTATTCGTTGAATTACGCAGAAGGTTAAACTAAACGAAGTGTTACCATAGTTATCGTCTTGTAGCGGATTCTGGTTTGGAAAGCTTATTCCTCCTGGAAAGCTTATTACCTTTCTACATATTGAGTTAACCAAGGTCATTAACCTTCTCGATACAGCCGTATTGTTGTCCATTGCGATGACTTGCAATACACGGAAAATAGTCAATACAATGACGTTGGCCTTCGTAGCAAAGTGGGGAAATCTCAGCATGTCAAAGGTTCGAATCTCATTTCAGGTATGGGCGTTCGTAATGATTCGACGTTTCTCTATAAGGTGTAGGATCAGATTAAATTAGTCATCTCGTTACAAAAAATGACCTTAGAGTGAGAACAAAACAATAGCTTTAGAAGAAGGATGGACAATCCTCGGTAAACAGCTGAATTTGAAATGCGATTCAATCACTTCCGGGAATTATCTAAGGCCTTGAGATAACAGACAGTGCTTCTATTCTTATCACGGCTTCATTCTTCTTTTCCACTCAGCCATGGCTGTTGAAGGCAACGTCATCAAACGGTCGCAATCGTACATTGCACGACCACGCATACGAAAGTTCCCTGTGATCTTAACACAGTTTTCACTTTCTCACGCAATTGGCAATCAGTCAACTAGATTACCTATCGTTTGAAGTCAATGTATTGTATTCGGTCAATGCTAAATTCTTGGAGTATTGTGACTAATTTATTAGCAAGAAAAGTTCTTACAATATAGTGGTATACATAGCAGTGTAACCTTGAAATACTTTTTGGTAGACTGAAGTTGCACTGCACACTCTGCTACAGAGGAGTCAACTCCATTTCAACTATTGAAAAGTGAAAGAACTTGATAGATATAGTTTCTTTTATGGAAGATGTATAATATGCTATATAATTAATAGTTATTTGTAATTTGATAACCCTATTCCTATTGTCCATCTAATAAAATGTTTTCCCTTATTTTTATCTACTATTGTATAAAATCTCGAAAACTATCAGAGGCTCTAGTATTTCTTGTAAAATACTCCAATAGCTCATATCAATTTGTTCGAGGGCAGCTGTAGCACCGTTGGAAGAGTAGCGGACTCGCAAATCGGAGTGTTGCGAGTTTGAAACTCGATCCAATGAAAGATCGTCATGTATGGGGATGCGCATTAATTCTGACGTGGCCTCAAATGTTCTCATGTTGGCGTGATGTGGGAGTTTGGAGAGTGGGGTGCCAGCTCAGGTGTTGACCTCGTAATCTGACCGTGATTCAAAATGATGTGGTGTTGTCCTTAGATCTTTCTCTTCGGGAATCTTTCGAGAAAATTTGAAGAAATCGAGAATCTTTAAATTAATAATTAAAATTTTGAATTAAAGTTGGAAACATGTGTCCAACTTCTCCATTCAAAAAACTGAAAGAACAAAACCAAACTTTTTCGTACTTTTTTCGTTTTGGGGAAAGAATACTCTCTCTAGTTGAAAATACTTCTACTAGATGAAATTGGAATTAAAAAATCCATTTTTACGTCTTTAAATGTAATAATTGCTCAAATTTTGAAGCCTGGTTTGGAAAAGTGATGCAAAATTTCAATTGAAAATGAAAATCAGAATGCTTGACTTCAAAATATCAATGTCACATATCCTGCGCACGCAAAAATATCTTTTTCAAAGTTCCTCTTTTTGGTGTCGCCATCTCGTGATAAAAGTTTTAACTTAAGTTTAATTTAGTTTGAGTTAAAGTTTTATTTTAAAAGGCTAGAATTAAATTGATTTTGATAATTACACATAGCTTTCTTTAGAGACATGCTAAATTAAAAGAATTATTTTTTGATAGTTTTTTAAAAAGTGTACGTGCACGAAAAAACTTTTCTATCTTGATACCTACTTCCGTTCAGAAAAACAAATCCTCCTGTTTCAACAGATTTTCTATTCCTTCTATAACATGATTTTTCTTTATTGTGAACCATTTAAACTAAGATTTGAAATTTTATTGAAGAGGAAATTTGATTTTATAACTTAATTAAACTGCTGTGTAGTAGAACCTGAAAATGCATCTAGCAATTTGAGTATAGTTTATGATAAGTGTATTCAAGCAAATAATTTTGATAGATTATTACGATTCTTTGATATCCATTTAATTCAGAATTAAAAATTAATGTAAAATTCTTCATGCAAACTTTTAAAGTTTATTTAAATATTTGAGGTGCAAGGAATTCTGATTACATTTTTTTTTATTTTAATCATTCAAACATTTGACGAATTTTTGAAATATTTAATAATATTACTTTGAAATTAAGAATTTGACTTGAATAAAAATAACAAATATTGTAATTGCAATGTTCAAAAACGTCTTAGCTGTGATAAATGATTAAATAGTAAATTTCCTGCAGGTAATTGAGTTGAATATTTAGAATTAATATTAAGATTCATAATTATGATAGTTCAGAACATACTCTGTGAGGCAAAATATCTGAAAAACAGCGCTATTTATACTAATTTTAAAGTATTTTTATTGGATGTTAACAGATGGCGTTACATGTTAACAAAAAGTTCGATTTTCTATCGGGATTTTCTTTTACTAAGTTTTACTACTTTTAAATTGTTCTTTTAATTTCTCTGTTAAACTTCCAAAGCAGAGGGTAGGTAGTTGAATTAACGTAAGTGGACACAACGAGCGATTCCAACTACTGGAGCAACACAACGAGCTATTCCAAAACATACTTTAATATATCTAATGGAAATATTGACAGTTAAATTTCTACATTTCGAAAAGGTTTCATTGAAAGGAGTTTGAAGTTAAATTTACTGACATAGTTTTTCAAAAAGGCTTTTCTCAATGGTTTATTTAACTATTTATTCAATTGTTCAAGAATCATTCAATATTCGTTCAAAACTTTAAAAGTATTCAAGTTTGTAGTAAAGTATTAGGAAAGTTTAAAAATAGTGAAAAAGTTTAAAAGTAGTGAAGTTTAATTCTTTAAAATTTCCAAGTCAATGGTGTAGCGACAGTGGGTTTGCCCACTGCGTTAGCAACCAGCGAGTTGTAAGTGGCACGAGAACGACTCCTGTAACTTACCCTGAGTGTATTTCCCTCATCTGTGTCAGTAAAACTTTCCTTGTGTGTGCATGTTCATTAGCAAGCTCAGGTATTGAATATGACCGTGGTCTAAAATTACGTGGTATTGTCCTGGGATCTTTTCCTTCGGGATTCATCCCTGACCGTAACCAATAGCCCTTTGGCCGCTCCGACGCAATGTAAAGTCAACTACCTACCTTCCTTCTATTTAGCGCAGCAACGCCAAAATGGGGCCGTTGCGCAATTGAACCAAACCAACAAACCCAATTTATTGAATTTTAATTAGGATTCTTTTAGACAATTGTAATAAAAAATTGACTGTATTTCTAGAATGTTAACCAGAAATGCTTATTCTAAATGTTTTCCTAGATCTATTCTGTAGTTTTTCAAACAAACATTGCACCTATGTAGCCCGGTTGGCAGAGAATTGGAAGTTTGGACCGTGGCTCAAAACTACGAGGTGTTATTCTTGGATTTTTTTCCTTTGGGATGTATCCCAGACAGTCACCAATTGCCCGTGTGTTACTCCAGTGCGACGCTAATTCAACAAACAACCAAACATTTTATGTTTTCAAATCTAAGTACATAATCTTAATTGAACGTTCTATTCTTATCTCTACATATATATTTTTACGAGAAAGTACAAAGTGCAAAATCTGTTTTTAATTTATACTACATTTAAAGAAAGCTATACATTTTTCTGATACTTTCTCTCAGAGGAAGTGTAGTGTATATATATATATATATACTCTTGGTTTATATATATTACCTATTTACAACAAAAATATATTTGTGAAGAGACACTATTCAACTCAAGAAATGCAGCAAACACCCGAAGTCTGGCTCTCCTCACACGCCGACTGCCGCTTGGTATACGCCGCCGACGCTGTGACCTTCGCCATGGTCTTGAAACTGACCGTCGTCTTCATGGACCTGATGTTCCCGTCGCACCTGCTCGGCAGCTGCTGCAGCCTCTCTTTGGACTCCTTGTTCCCAGGGTCCGCGATGGCCAGGACCACGAAACTGCCATCGACCCCACCGACCACGACAGACAGACCATCATGGGTAGTCCTGAAGTCGCTGACCTCTGCAGCTAGCTTGTAGTTCCCGATCATCTTACCATCAGACATGCGGAACAGACGGATGGTCTGTCTTCCGCTGTGGTAGTACAGGACGTAGTCGTCCTTGCTGTTGAACTTGGCCGTCACTGCAAAGACACCCTCGCTTACGGGTGGCAGAAGCACCTTGACTGTCTTGCCAGACCTCAGCTCGATGACCTCCAGTCCACCTTGGTTGGGTGCCACCAATCCGAACTTGCCGTCACTGGTGCAAGCCCCGTTCCAGCGTTTGATGCCACGTACCACCCTCTTCGTTTCGATGTCCACGATCCAGGACGTGTCTGTGCTTGCTATCACGACAGCAGAGGCCCTTCCAGGGAAAGGGGAAATGGCGCTGAAGCCGAGCAAGGACATGTTCACCAAGGGTATCTTGAAGAGGAAGTTCCCCTTCTTGGTGTCGTGAGTGAGGATCACTTTCTGGCTGGCTTCCACGCTCATGAGGCAGAGATACTGGTTGTTTTGGGTGATGACTGCTGGAGTGGACACGTCTGGGGCGAAGCTTACAGTGTAGGCCAGCTCGCCAGAGGGTATTTTCCTGACTGTGCATAGGGATTTCTGTCCGCTCTCTTTGGTTATGATGATGACTATCTTGTCGTCCAGTCCGAGCAGGAGCTGTTTGATTTGTGGGTGTTTTTCGCGGAAGGTCACGTTGCCCTGAAAAGTGAGAATGGTACCTAAATTACTTTCAAATTGTAGTTATTTAACCCTACAAGTGGTTTCGACGATATACCTCGTTCGTCAAGATCTGACTGATTTTGCTAATGACGAGATATCTCGTCATCAAGATATTGACGAGTTTTTGATGATGACGAGAGCAAGATCTGGTCAGTTTTCTTCTAATGACGAGATATCTCGTCCATCAAGATCTAGTCAGTTTTGCTAATGACGAGATACCACGTCAAGGCAACACCACCAGGAGGGTTAAGTGTGGTAGTGACCATAAAAATACATGTTCACTTTATTTACCACAGAAGAAGAAACTCACGAAACAAAATTAATGCATAAGTGCAATCTATATATATAAAATAGGATGTGTGTGTTTATGTATGTGTGTATATATGTATATTTTCTATACAAATCTACACCGTTTGACCAATCCACACCAAATTTGGTACACTTATACTTTAGAACACTGCGTTCTATTGGCTCTTGGGGCTAAAAACTATTCAAAATCGCCATAGAAATAACATTGAGCATAGATTGATTGCTTTAGGCAGCTATGGTTGCTTTACCAGTGTTGATCGAAAAACAATTTTTTTCGAAACAAATTAAATTACAGTATTTATGTTTGAACTGACTTTTTAGTTCTTCCCATGATGTAAATAAATTATAAATATTTTATTGATGAAGAAAGAATATTTTAAAATATTTATTTTTACAAGGAAATTCAAGGAAAGGTTTTCAGGAGTTCAAGGATTGTTGGTGTATATATTTCGACCAACTTTCCTTAAATAATTTATTGAATACGTATTGATTTGTAGAAATCTGTTTCATAAGCTTTTTAGGTAAGGCGTGTAACTTATTTTAAAACTTCCGGAATAGATACATGAGAATCCTCCGTTGAAAGCAGTGATTTTCTTTCTTAAAAATTCTGTAAAATCGACCTTCTTCTTTTTGAAATTTTTTTTATCTATTCAGTTTAATTTGTCTACACCGATTATATTTATTTCTAACCCAAGCACCGTTATTCCGAAAAGCACAAGGGGCCGCGGTGGCCCGGTTGGAAGAGTAACGGACTACCAACCGAAGGGTTGCGAGTTCGAATCCAGCCAAACACCGTCGTGTACAAAGGGGGCTGGTGCACGTTAAATCTGTCGTGGCCTCAAATGTCCTCACGTTGGCGTGGTGTGGAAGTTTGGAGAGTGGGGTGCCAGCTCAGGTGTTGCCTCGTCAACTGACCGTGGTTCAAAATTACGTGGTGCTGTCCTCGGATCTTTCCCTTTGGGATTGATCCCGGACCGTCACCAATAGCCCGTTGTGTTGCTCCAGTGTGACGTTAATTGAAATACCCCCCGAAAAGCACAAACGAAAAACTCATTGATCATAAAAGAGTAATTTTGCTACTCGGTTTCTGTCAGCACCAAAATTAATGTTTACTTTTTTTTATAAAACTTCGTAGAACTTTCTAGAAATTTGGGGAAACGGAAACTTTCTTGGATTCGTGATGGAGAACATTCCAGCACCCAATCGATTCTTAGCGGTCGTATTTAAAGGATTCTAACTCGTTAAGTCTTCCAGTTTATATCATCTTTCAGTGAATCTGACGGTTTTATTTCGCTCTTTTAGTTGATTGTATAAGTGTTTCCTACTTTATTTGACAGTGATAGTGTACATTTTGGATTTATATTTCTAAACTGATGTAAGTACTTCATAATTTTGAATTTGTTTTTTCGTTAATTTTTCGCTTTTTATTGTATTCTATAATAGATTTCACTGTTCAGTGAGAGTGTGCCTTTTGCTTAATTTATGAAACAGCTTTTTGTATTCTTTTACAGATTTCTTTGCTGTAGCAATGCCTCCAAGGAAGCGGAAGGCGATCGGCCAAGTGCAGTCAACGGTAAGATGATGAAAGATAAGCGTAGCCAAGAAACTTCTAAGGAGAGGAATAGAAAACTTGCGATTGCGGGAGAGAGAGAGAGAGCTACTACATTTAGAGCAACAGAGATGGCACAGCAGCGTGAGGCCCGACTTCAGGATAAGAGATAAGAGCCAAACGATCACGGGCTGCGCACCATTTTAGCTTAGCATTGGAAGGATTCCAATACGATTCACATAAAGATTACTCGCTGCATGCAAGTGTTACCATCGGGAAAATGGAAATAGTTTGTAGTTACTGTCAAGCCAGAGTCTACTGGTATTTGCTGCAAAAATGGGAAGAGTTAAACTCTGCCAACTGGAACCACCACCACAAGAAAGTTTGACTTACACATCAGGACATACGTCAAAGTCGAAGTATTTTCCTAGTAACATCAGAAAATACAACTCATGTTTCGAAATGACATCATTCGGCGCCACATCAGTTGTTGAACAGTCCGGATTTGCGTTGGCATTCAAGGTGCAAGGGCAGATTTACCATAGAGCGGGATCGTTGCTTCCGCTGCCAGATCAACCACCAAAATTTCTACAACTATATTTTATTCAAAACGAACAAATAGAAACTGATCAGAGGTGCGCCTACATCTCGGGAAGAAGACGTCAGATTGTGTTAAACTTACAGATGATGTTTCATGAGCTCAATAATCTTATTAAAACAGCATTGGTACGTATGCCAACAGATGAATATAAAGTAGTCATAAGAGCAGGCCGAAGACCAGCAGGCGAACACGAGAGGCGCTTTAACTCTCCTCAAGTAGATGAAGTCGCGGTGGTTATATCAGGCGATGAGTTTCATCAACGGGATATCGTTATTCAACGACGAGGTGAATCATTGCAGCGCATTTCGGAAACACATCGATCTTATGATGCTCTGCAGTACCCAGTGATATTCCCGCATGGTGAAGATGGATATCATGTTAATCTGAGGCAGATCAACCCAAGAACAGGTAAAACAACCAGCAAGAAAGTCTCAGCGATGGATTTCTATGCGCACATATTAATGGTTCGAGATACTGAGCAGAACCACATATTGAACTGCAGGCAATTGTTTCATCAGTTCATCGTCGATATGTACGCAAAAGTCGAGAGTGAGCGTCTCCTTTACATTCGTCTAAATCAACGTAAACTGAGAGTTGACGAATATATTCACCTGAGAGATGCTGTGGCAAATGACGGGAACGTTGAAAACCTCGGTGCCTTAGTCATACTATCAGCTACATTTACAGGCAGTCCCAGATACATGCACGAATACACGCAAGATGCTATGACGTACGTGAGACCAGACTTATTTATCACCTTCACCTGCAATCCGACTTGGACGGAGATCAAGGAGGTTCTTACCAATGGTCAATTACCCAGTGAGCGCCACGACTTGATTGCGAGAGTATTTAAACAGAAGCAATTGAAACTGATTGACGTTATAACAAAGGGCCATGTATTTAGAAGCCGAGATGCTGGATGTATACTATTCAATTATTTTATTTCATTGATGAATTTTATATTTTTACATGAATATTATGAATATTTGATTGTTAAAAAAAGGATATTTAAGATATTTCATTTTTCATAATTTACATTTTGTAAAGGAATACGAAACACTTCAACTCATTAATCATAAGAGCGTAATTTTATTATTTTAGATTTGGCAAACCAGAATTAATGTTTTATCTATATATATAAAATAGGATGTGTGTGTGTGTGTATGTGGGTATATTTTCTATACAAATCTACACCGTTTGACCAATCCACACCAAATTTGGTACACTTATAATTTAGAACACTGCGGTCAGCATAGGCTAACTCTTAACCCCCGTTCTATTGGCCCTGGGGGGCTAAAAACTATTCGAAATCGCAATAGAAATAACATTGAGCATAGATTGATTGCTTTAGGCAGCGATGGTTGCTTTACCACTGTTGATCGAAAAACAATTTTTTCCGAAACAAATTAAATTACAGTATTTATGTTTGAACTGACTTTTTAGTTCTTCCCATGATGTAAATAAATTATAGATATTTTATTGATGAAGGGGGAAAGAATATTTTAAAATATTTATGTTTGCAAGGAAATTCAAGGAAAGGTTTTCAGGAGTTCAAGGATTATTTTCAAGGAAAGTTGGTGTGTATTTCGACCAACTTTCCTTAAATAATTTATCGAATACGTAATGATTTGTAGAATTCTGTTTCACGAGGCTTTTTAGGTAAGGCGTGTAACTTATTTTAAAATGTCCGGAATAGATACATGTGAATCCTCCGTTGAAAGCAGTGATTTTCTTTCTGAAAAATTCTGTAAAATCGACCTTCTGCTTTTTGAAAAAATTTTATCTATTCAGTTTAATTTGTCTACACCGATTATATTTATTTCTAAACCAAGCACCGTTATTCCGAAAAGCACAAACGAAAAACTCATTGATCATAAAAGCGTAATTTTGCTACTCGGTATCTGGCAGCACCAGAATTAATGTTTACTTTTTTTATAAAACTTTGTAGAACTTTCTAGAAAGTTGGGGAAACGGAAACTTAATTGGACTCATGGTGGAGAACATTCCAGCACCCACTCGATTCTTAGCTGGTCGTATTTAAAGGAAGCTAACTCGGTAAGTCTTCCAGTTTATCATCTTTCAGTGAATCTGGCAGTTTTATTTCGCTCTTTTGATTGTATAAGTGTTTCCTACTTTATTCGACAGTGATAGTGTACATTTTGGATTTATATTTCTAAACGGATGTAAGTACTACATAATTTTAAATTCGTTTTTTCGTTAATTTTAGCTTTTTATTGTATTCTATAATAGATTTCATTGCTCAGTGAGATGTGCCTTTTGCTTAATTTTTTAAATAAGTTTAATGGGATCAGAATTAATGCTTTTTTTACACCAGAATAAAAGTTTATTTTTAACATGATTTAGAATTCTGTGTTTGAATATTTTGATTGACAGCTTTTAAGTAAGGCATTAATTTTTTTTATTTGTGTTAAAAGTTTGATATTCTCCTAAACTGATGTAAGTACTTCACAATTTTAAATTTGTTTTACCATTCAGTTTATATTAGTTTTTTATTGTATTCTATAATAGATTTCATTGTTCAGTGAGTGTGCCTTTTGCTTATTTTATGAAATAACTTTTTAATGACAGATTTCACTGCTCTGTGATAGTGTGCCTTTTGCTAATTTTATGAAATAGCTTTTCTTTGTATTCTATAATAGATTTCATTGCTCAGTGAGAGTGTGCCTTTTGCTTATTTTATGAAATAGCTTTTTGTATTCTTTTACAGATTTCTTTGCTGTAGCAATGCCTCCAAGGAAGCGGAAGGCAATCGGCCAAGTGCAGTCAACGGCTAAGATGATGAAAAATGAGCGTAGACAAGAAACTTCCGAGGAGAGGAATAGAAGACTTGCGATTGCGAGAGAGAGAGCTACTACATCTAGAGCAACAAAGACGGCACAACAGCGTGAGACCCTACTACAGGATAAGAGAGATAGAGCAACTACATCTAGAGCAACAGAGACGGCACAGCAGCGTGAGGCCCGACTACAGGATATGAAAGAGACAGCTACTACATCTAGAGCAACAGAGACGGCACAGCAGCGTGAGGCCCGACTACAAGATAAGAGAGATAGAGCTACTACATCTAGAACAACAGAGACGGCACAGCAGCGAGAGGCCCGACTACAGGATAAGAGAGATAGAGCTACTACATCAAGAGCAACAGAGACTGCACAGCAGCGTGAGGCCCGACTACAGGATAAGAGAGATAGAGCTACTACATCTAGAGCAACAGAGACGGCACAGCAGCGAGAGGCCCGACTACAGGATAAGAGAGATAGAGCCAAACGATCACGGACTGCGAGCCATTTTAGCTTAGCACTGGAAGGATTTCACTACGATTCACATAAAGACTACTCGATGCATGCAAGTGTTACGATCGGGAAAATGGAAATGGTTTGTACTTACTGTCAAGCCAAAAAGTTTAAATCAGAGTCTACTGGTATTTGCTGCAAAAATGGAAAAGTTAAACTTTGCCAACTGGAACCACCACCACAAGACCTTTTGACTTACACATCAGGAGATACGTCAGAGTCGAAGCATTTTCTAAGTAACATCAGAAAATACAACTCATGTTTCCAAATGACATCATTCGGCGGCACATCAGTTGTTGGACAGCCCGGATTTCCGTCGACATTCAAGGTGCAAGGGCAGGTTTACCATAGAGCGGGATCGTTGCTTCCGCTGCCAGATCAACCACCAAAATTTCTACAACTATATTTTATTCAAAACGAACAAATGGAAACTGATCAGAGGTGCGCCTACATCTCGGGAACAAGACGTCAGATTGTGTTAAACTTACAGAGAATGTTTCATGAGCACAATAATCTTATTAAAACGTTTGAAACAGCATTGGAACATATGCCAACAGATGAATATAAAGTAGTCATAAGAGCAGACCGAAGACCAGCAGGCGAACACGAGCGGCGCTTTAACTCTCCTCAAGCAGATGAAGTCGCGGTGGTTCAGGAGATGAGTTTCATCAACGGGATATCGTTATTCAACGACGAGGTGAATCATTGCAGCGTATTTCGGAAACACATCGATCTTACGATGCTCTGCAGTACCCAGTAATATTCCCCCATGGTGAAGATGGATATCAATTTAATCTGAGGCAGATCAACCCAAGAACAGGTGAAACAACGAGCAAGAAAGTTTCAGCGATGGATTTCTATGCGTACAGATTAATGGTTCGAGATACTGGGCAGAACCACGTATTGAACTGCAGGCAATTGTTTCATCAGTTCATCGTCGATATGTACGCTAAAGTCGAGAGTGAACGTCTCCTTTACATTCGTCTAAATCAACGTAAACTGAGAGTTGACGAATATATTCACCTGAGAGATGCTGTGGCAAATGACGGGAACGTTGAAAACCTCGGTGCCTTAGTCATACTACCAGCTACATTTACAGGCAGTCCCAGACACATGCACGAATACACACAAGATGCTATGACGTACGTGAGGACGTACGGGAGACCAGACTTATTTATCACCTTCACCTGCAATCCCACTTGGACGGAGATCAAGGAGGTTCTTACCAATGGTCAATTACCCAGTGAGCGCCACGACTTGATTGCGAGAGTATTTAAACAGAAGCAGTTGAAACTGATTGACGTTATAACAAAGGGCCATGTATTTGGAGTGCCGAGATGCTGGATGTATACGATTGAATGGCAAAAAAGAGGGCTGCCACACTCGCACAATTTGATCTGGTTAGCGGACAAAATTCAGCCCACTCAAATCGATGACGTTATATCTGCCGAGTTGCCAGACCCGGAACAAGATCCCGAACTTTTTGAAGTGGTAACGAAAAACATGATCCACGGACCGTGTGGAAATCTCAATCCCATTTCTCCGTGTATGAAGGACGGAAAGTGTACCAAGAAATACCCTAGAAAATTCATTAAAGAGACACAAACTGGAAATGACGGCTATCCCCTGTACAGACGGCGGGCTCCGGAAGATGGAGGGTTCACGGCGAAACTAACGATACGCAGCAACACGGAAATAGAAATCGACAATAGGTGGGTTGTGCCCTTTTCGCCGCTGCTGTCGAAAATGTTTCGGGCACACATCAACGTGGAGTACTGCAACAGTGTGAAATCGATTAAATATGTGTGCAAGTATGTCAACAAAGGTAGTGATATGGCTGTTTTCGGTATCAGCGACGAGAGATCGAACGATGAAGTGACGCGGTATCAATTGGGAAGATACCTCAGCAGTAACGAGGCAGTTTGGCGAATACTGGGTTTTTCGATTCACGAAAGACACCCTACTGTTGTTCACCTCAGCGTCCATTTAGAAAATGGTCAGAGAGTTTATTTCACAACAGAGAGCGCCCCTAGAGTGATTGATCAGCCACCAAACACGACTTTGACGGCATTCTTTCAACTGTGTCAGCAGGATTCTTTTGCGAGGACTTTGTTGTATCCTGAGATACCTCGATATTACACGTGGAATGCGTCGAGGAAAATTTTCTGTAGGAGAAAAGTTGGCCAGCCCGTCCCTGGACATGATGCAGTCGCGAGTGACGCCTTGGGTCGAGTGTACACTGTTCACCCCAACAACGCCGAATGCTATTTCCTTAGGATGCTTCTTCACTCGGTACGAGGACCTAGATCTTTCGCAGAGATGAGAACGGTAAACGACGAAGTATGCCAGACATTTAGAGAGGCCTGTCAGAAGTTGGGTTTGCTGGAAGGAGACCAGCACTGGGATGACACGTTGCGAGAAGCCGAATTGATCTCCCTACCAGAGCAAATCAGAAACCTGTTTGCTATAATATTGACTACATGCAGTCCATCGAATCCAAACACTTTATGGGAAAAGTATAAGGAGGCCCTGAGTGAGGATATACTCGCCAAAGTCCGGAGGGAAACCCCGACATTAGAAATCGCGTTTGGTCCGGACATTTTCAACGAGGCTTTGGTTATTCTTGAGGACAAATGTGTGGCCATGACAAATAAAACATTACTGCAATTGGGCCTGCCTGCACCAGTAAGAGATCGACGAGACGTACTTCGCGCAGATTACGTGCGAGAAACGAACTACGACGTCGAAGAGCTGAGTGCATACGTCGCGGACAAGAAGCCACTTCTGAATCGAGATCAGAAAAACGCATACCAAATTATCATGGATCAGGCAGCAAAACAACAAGGTGGTATCATTTTTCTTGATGCTTCTGGGGGCACAGGGAAAACATTCTTGATTAATATAATACTGGCCGAAATCAGGACTCGGGGAGAAGTTGCTCTTGCCATCGCCTCTTCGGGAATTGCGGCGACGTTAATGGAAGGAGGGAGGACGGCCCATTCTGCACTTAAGTTGCCACTTGACATCGCCAGGCAGGAAAATCCTACCTGCAACATAAGCAAGGCAAGTGGTCGGGCGCAGGTGCTCGAGACTTGCAAATTAATCGTATGGGACGAATGCACCATGGCTCACAAGAAAGCTCTCGAGGCCCTCGACGTCACTCTGAGAGATCTGAGAGGAAACGACAACCTGATGGGAGGAGCTCTGGTACTCCTCTGTGGAGACTTTCGTCAAACTCTGCCCGTCATCCCGAAGTCGACGCCGGCCGATGAGATCCATGCATGTTTGAAACATTCGTTTTTGTGGAGACATGTGCGAAAGATAACTTTGAAGCAAAACATGAGAGTACACCTGGGGGATGAGAGTGCTCAAATTTTCTCAGACAAACTCCTGGAGATCGGAGAAGGCAGATTGGCAGTCGAGTCTTCTGGCAAGATTAAATTCCCATCCGATTTTTGTAATCTGGTGTCGTCCGTCTCAGAGCTGATAGATGCAGTCTATCCGTCTGTTTCCCAAAACTATCACGATTTGAACTGGTTGCGAGAGAGGGCCATTCTTTCTGCTAAAAATGAAGACGTCCACGACATAAACAATCAAATACTTGTCATGTTACCAGGCGTGGTCACTGAATACAAGTCCATCGATACCGTAGTAGATGCCGATGAGGTCGTCAATTTCCCGCCAGAGTTCCTGAACTCGCTTGATCCGGCTGGATTGCCACCACATCGTCTTTTACTTAAAGTGGGATCTCCGGTTATTTTACTGCGGAACCTCGACCCGCCAAAACTTTGCAACGGCACGAGGCTGTGTGTCAAGAAGCTGCTGGGCAATGTAATGGAAGCGACTATCTTGACAGGAAAGGGAGAGGGTGCAACAGTTTTTATCCCACGGATACCACTCATTCCGACGGATCTCCCTTTCGACTTTAAGAGATTGCAGTTTCCAGTAAGACTTGCGTTCTCGATCACGATCAACAAGTCGCAGGGGCAGTCTATCAAGTACTGCGGAGTGGATTTGAGATCGCCGTGTTTCTCCCACGGACAACTTTATGTTGGTTGCTCGAGGGTGGGTTCACCCAAGAATTTATTTATTCTTGCTCCCGGAGGTGAAACTAAAAATGTTGTGTATAATCAAGTTTTGTGTTAAATTTATATTGCAGTGAATTTGTAAAATATTTTACTTTATAATGCGTGTACTGTACTTATACTTTTAGAACCTGTTAATATAATTACTTTGATTTTACACTATACATTGATTTCATTCCTTTTCCTGTCCAATAGAAGATTGGGATAAATACCCGGGCAAAGCTATGTTGCCGTTGTTTGAGCATTACTAAATCTAACTTTTAGTTGATTGTATAAGTATTTCCTACTTTATTTGACAGGTGTAATGTGCATTATTGAATTAAAGTTTATTATTTTATTTCTATATGAATTTTATATTTTTACATGAATATTTGTTTGATAAAAAAAGGATATTTAAAATATTTCATTATTCATAATTTACATTTTGTAATGAAACACGAAAAACTTCAACTCATTAATCATAAAAGCGTAATTTTGTTATTTTAGATTTGGGAAACCAGAATTAATTTTTATTATTTTATAAATTTGATTTAGCATCCCGTGTTTGTCTATTTGAGTTAACACAGCGAAATGTTGCAGTCATATTTGAGCATTACTAAATTTCATTATCGTCTTTATCAATATTTTCAAATATCTTTTTTCGAATTGCTCTGTTTCAGAATACACTCAGGCAGTCGAAATTCGACACTGCGTATCATTCGTTTTTTAGAATTCTGCATTTTTTCGTCGGAATTTCGTTTCTGTTCGTATTTATGTCTTAATCTTTTAGATATTGCAATATATTCAGGAATTAAATGCATATATTTGCGTCCGAAGTATATAGTAGAAGTTATGGAAAAGTTAAAACGTATTTTCCGTACAACTTAAATGATTGCATTTTTCTGTGAAAGAAAAGTGATTATTCTAATTCACTTTTCAAGCAACATTTAACTATTTCAACCCGAGCAACGCCGGGTAATTCAGCTAGTTATTTTATAAATTTGATTTAGAATCCCGTGTTTGTCTATTTGAGTTAACACAGCGAAATGTTGCAGTCATATTTGAGCATTACTAAATTTCATAAATCATTATCGTCTTTATCAATATTTTCAAATGTCTTTTTTCGAATTGCTCTATTTCAGAATACACTCAGGCAGTCGAAATTCGACACTGCGCATCTTTCGTTTTTAGAATTCTGTCGGAATTTTTTCGTCGGAATTTCGCTTCTGTTTGTATCTTAATCTTTTACATATTGCAATATATTCAGGAATTAAATGTATATATTTGCGTCCGAAGTATAGTGTAGAAGCTGTGAAAAAGTTAAAACGTATTTTCTGCACAACTTAAATTATTGCATTTTTCTGTGAAAGAAAAGTGATTATTCTAATTCACTTTTCAAGCAACATTTAACCATTTCAACCCGAGCAACGCCGGGTAATTCAGCTAGTCTGCTATAAAATACCAATACTGATTATTTTATCGCAAACTATAAAATATAAACTTTAAAGTTTAATATGGAATGGCCTTGAAAATTTTACATTCTGATGTTATTTCTAGTATTACTTTTGTAGCGTTAGAATCGGGAATACCTAAACCGTGGTCAAATAGAAAGCGCAAGGTGGAAAGCAACACGCCCAGACCAATCAGAGGTGCCGGCGCTAGCGATGAAAACGTTCTGTTTCGTCTGTCGCGTATCTCTTTGCGCCTTGCGCTTCCTACTTGAGCATGACTTTAGAAGTTGGAGCATAAGTTTCAGGACTTGTGATAGGACTCCAACTAGTCAACGCTCCACTTCAGCAACTCCTTCCCACGTTTTAGAATGTATTGATGTCTGAGGGGCAGTTCCTGAATGATCAGGAGGTGGTCGCTGTGCGACTTGCACAACTAGATCGTTTGGACTTGGTCTAGATTATACATTGACCAAGAAGAATAAGCAACAACGCAGTATCAGAATCACGAAAAAAATTTCTGAAACTAGTAAGATTTTTCTACGAAAATACAATAATTAGAAAAATATAAAATGCGTAAAAGGAAACATTCTAGTCCCTCCGATTACATTTGAAAGTATAATTTTAAAAAATCTTCTAAAAACACGAGTATCTTGTAAATTATGCATTTATGTATTACCCAATCTAAATACGTAAGTAGGTACGTACAAAATATTATCATAATCGGTGTAAACGGAAACCACATTAAAAAATTTAGGACCTCTTGAAAAATTTAATTTTCGGGAATTAAGGTCTAGATCACCCTATCTGAAGCAACAGTAATTTCCATTCCAAATTTATTCCTTCTAATTTTATCTCTCACCAGCCCTTGCCTCTGAATGCACCTGCCCACACATTCACCCTATCTAATTATAAAGATTCAGTAATCAGTTGTCGGTGTTAGGTTGTCACTAATTCAATTGTAACTGGTACATACTTTCTTGATACTCCAGACGAGTAGGTTTCCTGACTCTGAACTCACAACGTAACGACTGTCGGCCGTTATTACAGCATGTGTCACGATGGCTCCGACTGGAGAATCCACCAGCTTGCTCCAGAGCTTTCCTGTGGGCACGCTCCACACACCCACGCTGCTTCTGGTGACTGTGACCGCCAAGTCGTCATCAGCTGAAAGTGACACGGACTCGATGGCCATCTCCATGCGGTCGATGATGTACACTTTCTCGAAGATGTTTTTCACATTCCACACCTATGAGCAAGAGAAGTGATGAGTGAATTAATCTATGTTAGCCCTTCAAGTTTTTTCGACGAGGTATCTCGTTCATCAAGATTTGATCAATTTTTCTAATGACGAGATATTGCCAAATTTTTGATGATGATGACGATAACAAGATCTGTTCAGTTTTCTTTAATGATAGCGATCATGTTTTTCTAATGACAAGATATCTCGTACAATAAGATCTGGTAAGTTTTTATAATTTCTTTAAATCAAAATTCTTTAAATTTTTTTTGAATGTCGTTTAATCCTCCTGGTGGTTGATCTTCGCTTCGAAAACTGCCCTGTAGTGGTCAGCTTCTGGTGAACAACTTGTTCCAAACTGTCACCAGTTCTGGACAAGGGACAATTTGTGTTTCCTGCTTGAATCTTTATTCCCCTTGAACTAATAGGGCAGTTTCTTCTCGTCGAGGTTACTCATCATTACAAAATTGACCAGATCTTAAACGAGATATCTCGTTGAAACCACTTGTAGAGTTAACAATGAAGCTATCCCAATTCGAGGTCGGTGTATTGCTGGTAGTAGAAACGCTGGCCCCTAGTCCATCCAGAAAGCCCCACCAGTGGCCGAGCGACTGACATCGTCGATCTTAATCCTCCTCGTGGTTGTCTCGACGAGGTATTTAGTCATTAGAGATAATATATAATATTTAGTCATTAGATATATGTATAATGTTGAGTGAGTCCGCTTACTTTATCAAGGGGAGCAAAGCCGGGATTCACTTAAAAAGAGATGCTTTGAGTTTTTTCTGTACTTATGTGAGGCCGGGCCGAAGAGATCAACTCAAGTTATCCCCCCTAAACTCAAAATACTACCAGAAAGAAAAATCATAAAAAATATCACCTATTACCAAGTTTAGGAAGGAAAAATCAATAGAATAGCCAAAGGAATTACCTTACCGAATGTTGACGCGCAAGCCAGGAGAGCAAAACACTGTCAGATCCGTCCTATCTAGAATAGCGGATTTAAAAAAGAACAAGAGGATGGCTTGGAGATAAAATGAAAGATTTGCACAAATGAAAGGGAGGGGAGAAAGGTAACTTTTTAACAAGAAATTAAAATTGCGACAAGAAATCAAAAAATTAAGATTGTGACAGGGGTGAAATTGATGGAATAAAAGAGTGGAAAAGGTGAAAAAAAATAATTATGAAATTGTATCATGGCTCCACCTGGTTGTAAATATAGGAAGGAAAATAAAGATAAAATCTATTTGTAAATGAGGTTGAAAAAGGATTATAGAAAAAACTTTTTAAGAAAATTGTTGGGGAAGTTATTATTTAAGAGGGTAGTTTTAAGAGTTTTGAGCTGATTATCAATATAGTAGTTTGGTCCCTGCAGATATGATGAATTCTATAGATTTGATTATAAATTAAGTTTCTGTAGATACTGAGAGATATTAGAGTCCCAGGGAACAAGCTTGTTAATATTAAATTGAAAGTCATTTCTTTTGTCATATATATCGGTTGTAGATTTAAAACTGACATCAATATGAATATCAAGGAAGTTAGTAGATAAAGGTGAGCTATTTGTTTTTTGAGGATGAGTTCAGTGGGATAAATATTTTTCCAAAAGTCAGTGAATATGGTGAGTTAAAAATGATTAAATCATGTATGTAGCAATAGGAGTTTACAGGTTTAGATATGTGCGATCTTTCACAAAAATGGAGGTAGAAGTTAGCTAGAATGCTGGAGAAAGTGTGGTATTCCTTGTACTTGTTGGAATAGATGTTCACCATTAAAGATAAAATTATTAGGGACACAAAGATTGATAAGGCTATTCCAATATTGTTGAGAAATTTTAAGAAGGTTAAATTCAGTGTAGTAAGAGTTAAGAACATCTATAAGGTTATGGAGCGGGATGCTAGTGAAGAGGTCTTTCAAATCGAAAGAGTCAATTTGTGTGATATTGTTATTAGAAGAAATAAAATTAAGAACTGGACTGTTATTGTTAATGATCCAACAGTTTCTTTTAACGTGATAGCTTTAAGAATGATTTTTAAAAATTTAAGAAAGATTTTGCTTGGTTTATGCATGTAATTTTGGTTAGTGCCACTAGTGATAAATCTAAAAGCTATGGGGGTTTTGTGAAATTTAGGGGTGATGGTAATGTAGCGGAAGAGTATATTGTAGTTCTTAAGCATAAGAGTTTTGTTGAAGGCAATGATTTTTTTAACAATAATATTATGAGTAGCATGTATTTTTTGTAAGTGATGGAATTTTTGAAGTTCAGAATCTAGTAGGTTAAGATAAAGTTTTTTGCAGAAGAAACCGAAATTGCAGTTGGCTTTGTCAATTGGAGTAATAATAATAAGAGATTGTAGATTTTTAATTGAATTTTTAATTTCTGCAAAATCGAAAGTGCTAGTTTTAAAAGAAGTAGAAGAGATGAATTTTTTTAAAAAAATTGTAAAGGCACCATTTCCATTCAGTGAAAAAATCCAGGGTAAAGAAAATTTGTTTGAAATTTTGAGGCAGAAGTCTGTGTCGATAAGAAACGTTTTGAGTGCGAAGGATTTTTTTAGTTTTAAGCAGAGGTCTAAATTTAGTGCCTTTCGACATGAGTTCTCTAAGTGATGCATTTCTGACAATATCAAGGTAACCAGTGATTATATGTTTATGGTAGGGATCGATAAATTTGAGTAATTTTTATTTTCACAGATACAGATGTAGGAGTCTCGGAAAAGATTAATGGAGTTGCAGAATTTGTGGTATGTAATTCTGCAAAAGGGTCAATACTATTGTTGTTATTAGCTGTCCAATACCTTTTGTTCCTGTTATTACTTGCATTTTGTTTTTTATTTGGGTTCTTTTATTTGATTTTGGTGATGGTCTGTGTATATATATAACGCCAAAAGGTCAAAATGCAGACAAGCATAAAGCAAGCCAAATGGCTGAAAAGCCAAATTACCGGGGTATAAAAATAGTCAAACAGAAGCCAGAAAGCAGAACTGTCCATGTATGCGCGCTGAAGCTGCAGACATAGCATGGATAACAATATAATCCAATATTACAAAACAAAGATAAATTTAGGAATTTAAACTTAAGAATACCAAGAAAATTTCGAAAGAAATGAAGTGTTGGTGGATCAGGGCGTCATCAGGGAGGAGCCTGACCCAGTCAACACAATATGGTGTTTTCTGCGTGTGGGCGGCAGTTCGCCAAAAGTAGCCCACACACCTCTCCAAACACCATAAACAGAAAGGAAAAATACACGCGACGAATCTTAACAAGTGAGGTACGAAAAAGAGAATTTCCCACTGTACTGACGAATCCGTTCTATTTCTCCAAGGTGTGCAGAGAGGGGGCTAAAAACAATTCGAGATCCCCATAGGAATAACATTGAGTGTAAAACGATTGCGGTACGCAATTCAGTTTGTTTTACCAGTATTGATGAAAAAACAACTTTCCAATAAAATTGTTTTAGTATAGATCCCTTTTACGCCTCTTACACGCGAGGAATTACTTATTTATGTATTGAACCGGTTTTTCATTTCTTTCCATAATATCAATAATTTATGAATATGTGATTTGATGGTATAAGGATATTAAACGACGCATGTTCCACGCGAGGTTAAGACATGAAAAAATATACAACTTGACAATTTTTGTGAATTCTAGAGAGTTAAAATAATCTTATAAGGCCTTTTGGTGGAAGAATTACTTGTTTACATAAATGGTTGGAATAACGCTAACAGTGATCTCAAGGAGGGAGTGTTGTAAAAATAGTGATTGAATAAACCATTTTGATAATTTGGATATAAAAGAATTCGCTTACATCTTTCACCCTTACAACGGATGGGGTATATATATATATATAGTAGGTATGGAAAATCAATTATTCTATTGTAAATATATCCATGACAAAGGAGATCTGTTCTGCTGTTAGCAAAGCATAAAGCTATCGGGGAAAAGTAATGAGCGGTATAGCATAATACACGGTATATCGGGGTACGATATAACGAGGAATTACTGTGTTTGAAAATTTCTCTAAAACTCGAACATTTTTTATATGTAAAATCTCCAATGTTTGAATAAACAATTTATTTAAGTTTCTTCAAAAATAGCTTTAAGAATTGAAAAATTCTAACCTTAATTGTTTTGTCAATCGATGACGATACAATTCCGTTGAAGTCCTCAACGATCAGGGCCTTAATCCTCATGATTCGAGCTATGTGGGCATCGACCTCTTTCAAAAGCTGTCCATCCCTCACGTTCCAAATGTACAGCGATTTCCTCACTCCACCGACGCCATATTGGTTGTGCTTGGTCAGAGCCAGCGAACTTTGGGACTGAAAAGGCTTGGTGGATATGTTCTTTACATTATTAGGAAGGGTGAAGAAGGTCTCTTTGGAATTCGAAAAATTCCAGAGCAAAAATCCAGTGGGGCACGTTCCAACCAGGAACAGGTTGTCTGAAGAAACTTCCAGGGTCATTATCCTCATGGGGGTTGTGCCGATTATCTTTTCGCGAACCCATCCATCCGTGCTTACTTTATAATGGCTCACTTGATAACCATCATCGCACACCTCAGATACATAAATGCTGCCATCTTCGTTGAAGTGCAATGCACTGTCTATGTGAAGCTCAGCGACATCGCATTCGTGCACTCGTGTTCTCAGAATGTGGAAGGCCCTGAGGTTCTCGAAGCTCTTCCTGTGGCTGGACACCGCTATGGAATAGTTGGCGTCGTCCACGAAGTGGATGTGCGATATGAAGTTCTCATTGTCCTCGGTGAAGTGCGAGGACAGTTTGGTGCCGTTCGAAATGGTGAAGGTCACCCACTGCTTGGGGCTCCAGGCTATCGCCACGTCTCCGGAGATGGTGATGCCTGTAATCGGCAAGCATTCCAACAGGTTGTTTACCTTCTCGACGTCTCCCGACAGGGCGTTGAGGATTATTATCTCGTTGTGGTTCGTGTAGGCTATGGCGTACTTGTCGTCGGCGTTCAACGCCAAGGCTTGCATGATTCCGGGGATCTCTGGGTTGATGTCGCACGTGATTTCTCCAGTCATGAGATCGAACATCAGGAATTTGTTGGAAACCGTGAGGACAAATCGCTGGTCTGATGTCAGACAAAAACCAAACACTGCGAAAGGGTGACCTTCCAAGGAGTATTTTAACGGGCCTCCTGGTGTGTGCAAGATGTGAAATGCCGGTATCAGTGCACAGTGCTGGGTTCCAAGATTGTCACACTGCTCGATGAGTCCTTTAACTCTTGGATAGATATCTTTCACTGGAAGAAGTCTCCCTATGATTTGAGAGGCCAACATATCGGCATGTTGGGCCAGGACAACTCCACCCAGCCTCATACCATCAGCGACGATGTTCAGCTGCTTTATCAGCTCACTGTCCGTCAGGTGCTCGACCATGTCTTCGAAATCGGCCAGGATGGCTTGCAGGGGACAACTGCTCACCTTAGAATGCAGCCACGGGTAGTTGAAAAGGACGTTCTCGAAAAGATCTTCGTAGCGGTGCGATCGAACCAGATGGAAAGGGAGCTCGCCGAATTTCCGTTTGTTGTAACCCGAGACCCGACCGTCTTTGGTGTGAAAGACCAGCGGTTGCAGTGGGACTTTCCGATCCGCAGTTCCTTCCTGGTCCTTGAGGCCGAATCGATAGCGCTGTATTTCCGTGTACTTGAACGGTTTGGGGTTCCCTCCACCCCAGGTCCCCAAGAAATACTCGGCGATGGATGAATGAAAGTACT
Organism: Meta bourneti; assembly: GCA_933210815.1. Taxonomy (NCBI): domain Eukaryota; kingdom Metazoa; phylum Arthropoda; class Arachnida; order Araneae; family Tetragnathidae; genus Meta; species Meta bourneti. Next base: position 12,562,682 of record OW119924.1, read on the forward strand.
CTATTTGTTCCACCTTGACGAAATACCTCTCTATTGCGGCGTCTCTAAATTGTCGATGGTACCAATTCAGAACACTGACACCATCAGCTTCCCTCTCTGATAAATAGTTTGGTAAATCTCTTCGAATTCTAGTCCATAGTAGGGGAGGGATCCTCCTCACTGGCGGCATGTGGTACTGGTAAACGTCATCCAGTACAATATCATCCAGAGATATTAAGTCTTCCAGCTCAGTTTCACTAAGTCCACTTCTGGAAGCTGTTATGTAGGACAAAGCATGAGCCACCAGCAGTCTACCGTGTTGCTTTTCGATACGGTCGAAGAGTTTCATGATACTGTCCATGACGGTATACGCCAAGATCGTTTCACTTGCCTTCGAATACGAACGCCACCGCATGACGTCTGCAAATATTAACTTGATGAAAATCGGAAGGGTGCACTTGGAGATGGCCTTCTTCACCACGTTCCACTGGTACTTGTTCAGATCTCTGCCGTTCATTTCCAGCCAACACTTCACGGTCTGTTCCGCCAACTCCTCGCCAAGGGGATGCACTTCCACGAACTGGTTCTCGTTGCTCAGCATCTTGCGCAGTAGGTTGTATTCCTTCGCTTCGCCTTCGGAAGCCGACGAGATGACGATTTTCACATTGTCTGGGATTCTAGTAGGCAGCCAAGTCAGTTTATTGGAGTCACTCGGCCCTGAGAGCTGGTCCACCGAATCCAAAAATATGTACAAAGCCTGCTCCCTGGTGATTTTGGTCAGAAGCCGCTTCGTGAAAGCGATCAGGGGAATCAAATCATCCGGTATTCCTTCCCACGGCATCATATAGTTGTACATGATTTGCTGGCAGACGCTGGTCAACATGGGCACCACGGTGGAACTGTCTGGCGTGGTACCTAAGAATCGAAGTACCAGAATGGGTTTGGTACCTTTGGGACACCATTTTATTATCATACTGGAGGCTTTGGCGAGGAGGGATGTCTTCCCTCCACCACCAGCTCCATGAAGGACGAATGGCTGAACGGACTCAGATTGGATGTAGTTCCTGATCCGTTCCAACTCGTATTCTCTGCCCTGGAAAGTGGATACGGAGTTTTTCCCTGCTTGCAGGTGTTGCAGAATCTCCGTCACGATGTGTCCCTGGCTGCTCAGGTCTTCCTTCCTCATGGCGCGGTCTACCAGGCGGGTGATGTGTTTGTAGAAGTGAGCTGTGAAGTCTCGCAGGTATTCTTCGTGGTACTTTACAGCGAGGCCTTCCTTACCACACCAGTTAATTGTGTATCTAAATAAAAGATAGCAAAGCAATGAACTAGATACTCTGAAAATGAATTGCATGTTGTATAATAATCTATATAAAACTCGTATTCCCCAGATTCCTTGGCCCTCAGGGGCACATCCTTAAGTGTGTATGGGCATCACAGCCCAGAGGTACCTGAGTGATTTTTCCTTCCTTTCATTTTTACCCTCGCTTACCCTTCTGCTTTTTACTTTTTCTTCCTCCCTCATTGTGTTGTCTGTCTTGTGCTTGGCTGGGCTTGGCCGAATATGGCCCTTGGGCCATAAAACCCGAAAACGAACCCAGATTCTTGGTCTAGTGCTGTAGGAGTAGCTTTCTTTCAACTTCTTACCGGACACAACTACCTATACAGACACTTACACCGTATTGGAGTAGCGAGATCAGCTATCTGTCCCCTTTGCAAACTGGACGAAATGACTGTATGGATGAAATGACTCTCAAGGACTGCATTAAAATTCCTGACAATAGAATTGTAAATAGTGTAGAGAGTGCTTTTAAGACATATTTTTTCACATCCGAACTCTATTGGGCTGTTTATCGATTGATGTGTGATAGACAAGAGACAGACGTAGGATAAAAATACACAATGCATGTTTTTAATGTGAAAAACTGAATTTTGAAGTTCAAAAATTTTGCGTGTATGTAATATTAAATTATAAGTATAAAATATGTCTACCCGCTCAGTAGTAGGTATAATAAATATGCCCACGTTTAATTACATTGCTGATATCTATGTAGTATACGGAAGTAAACATTACAACCTGGAAGGTAATAATCAATACAATATTAAGAATCTAGATTAAGCTCTAATTGTTTATATTTACTGTCTCACAGATTGAAATAAAATTTATTTCTATTTCGTGTCATCATCGGATAAAAATTAATTTCATCCAGAAAAATAATGAAATATTTTTTTATTATTTTTGTGTAGAAAAGTAATGAGTAATTTTTTCTCGTGATAGCTTATTCAGTAAAGGATACATTTTGGCTGTATGCATCTTTAAAAATATAATCTTATCTTTATACTATGGTTTAAAAGACCTTGGACTTAAAAAATACCTTAAGAGCACATGTAATAAAGCATTAAATGATGCATTTATAGTTAAATTTTGTATATTATGTTTCTCCAAGAAGTTGTAATGAATAGAAGCTGTAACCATTTAATATAGCTCCAAGTAATTTATAAATTCAAGAATAACAAAAATAAAACTTAACATAAATAGAAAAAATAATTTACAGTTGAAATTTAACTAGTACTTTCACTGAATTTAATACTTCAATATAAATTTAAAATATTGTCTTACTTCACAAAATTTGATGCTTCTATTTTTTGTAGTAGTCTTACATCCCTGAGATCTGTCAGTAGTTTTTGAGCTTCGATGTCAACAGTTCTTCCCATGGTATCAATAAATTTGCTGACCTCTTTGAGATTTGTCATGTCCACAGCATTGATTTGTCGAATGTACGCCAAGCAATGATTGCGGGTATTTGGGACGTTCAATATTCCGTTTATAACTTCCCTTTCAGTCACTAGATGGCAGTATCAAAAATTAATAAAAAGGCATCCTTTAAATCAAGATTTTACTACGATTGATAACTTAATTTAATTTCTACTGTTTATTTTATTTCTTAAACATTTCCTCCATAGCGATTATAAGTCTCTGATAACTACTTCTTTGAAGCAAAAACCTCTCAATGCAAGGAGTTGAGCATTGAGTATTATTTAAAAAGAATGCACACACACAAAAGTTAACATCGGAAAAATTAATTCTGATAAATATTAGACACAAACTAAACGTATCAAAATTATTTTTTTAATTATTTAAAAATTTCCCAGCACTGTATTCCTTGAAATTAGTTATGAATCTTGTCAGATAAGTGTGTAGTTATAAAATTAAAAATTTTGGAATAAAATTGCATAACATCATGTTTGAAACCCCGTTCGTTGTAAGTTTTACTAGCTATAAAAACTGTATAGCTGAAAAAATCATGTGGAATATGTGTTCTCTACTCTACAAAAGATTGCAATTACAAACTGGATGACTAAATTTTTTCAAATTTATATTTCGTACATACTCTTATTAACGTAAGCTGAAGCTTCGAAAATGCTATTCTATTATCGCCAAAATTATTAACTATCTACTACTTGTAGCTGCATAGATACAAATACAATGAATACAAATAAATTCAAATGAAAGGGCCCTTCATGTGAAATGAAAGAGGGAATTTAAACATTAGAAGTTTGTTTAAAGATGCATGTATATATAAGTTCATCTCCAAAAAATAAATAAATTATAGGGTATGAAAACTAAAATTCAACTTTAAAGACATCGAAAGAAACTTCTATCGAACGTTACTGACGTCAACACCATTCAATACACATTATTGAAATAAAAAGGTTCGGTAATATTCAAATACACTATTTTACTAAAATAATTAAGTTCAGATGTAACAATACACTCCACATAAAATAAAATGAAGGTAAATAAATAATTTGGACGTGAATACGTCTTTAAAATCGGGACAGTACAAGGGGCATATATGAGAAGTCGAGCTTTTAACAATATAACTTTCCAACTGCTTTGTCTTGTGATTTCAGAAAAGAAACATCCAGGAGATAAATATACGCTGACGAGCCAAAACATTATGACCATCCCCACATTTTTCAATGAACTCGTCTGGATGAAGTGGAGGGCACGTGATTAAGTGAGAATGGTATTTAACTGCTGCTGGAGAAGGTAAGTAATCATTCTTGCACTTACTTTTGCGAGCGATGGGAAAGGCTGCTGATCTAAGCGAATTTGATAGAGGGCAGATCGTAATGGCCCGAAGACTCGGAACGAGTATCACCGAAACTGCACTACTGGTAGGGTGTTCACGATCTGCCGTTGTTAGTATTCATGCAAAGTGGATAAATGACGGTGACACCAGCAGTAGACGCCAAGGTGTTGGTCGTCCACGCGTCATCAAAGAAAAAGAACGTCGGAGACTGTGCCGCTTGGTAAAGCAAAATCGGCGCGAGACAGTGGCTCAGCTGACAGCCCAATACAATGCAGGTCCAAGCGCAAGTGTTTCGGAACACACAGTTCAGCGGACACTGTTAGATATGGGACTGTGCAGCAGACGTCCCACTCGTGTGCCTCTGTTGACCAAGCGTCATCGTCAACTACGCCTACAGTGGGCCCGGGAACATCGATACTGGACCATGGATGAATTGCCTGATCAGATGAATCCCGATTTCTCATTCATCAGGGTCGTGTCAGGGTACGCCGTCTTCCAGGCGAACAGTTGCTCCCCTCTTGTACAGCAGATCACATACAGGCTGGTGGTGGCGGTATTATGCTTTGGGGGACGTTCTCATGGGCGACTCTGGGACCCGTAGTTGTGGTAGAACAGACCATGAACGCTGCGAACTATCTGAACATCATTACGGATCAGTTGCATCCTTACATAGCGTCTGTCTTCCCAACTGGAAATGGAATCTTCCAGCAGGACAACGCCCCATGTCACAAGGCTCGGATTGTGTTGGAGTGGTTCGAGGAGCATACTGATGAATTCCACTTAATGTCCTGGCCACCTAACTCGCCGGATATTAATCCGATAGAGCACATTTGGGATGTCATGGAGCGGCAGCTCAGAGCTCAAACACCACCATGTCCGAATGTATCGACTTTGCGTGACCGCTTCTTAGACATTTGGTACACAACCTGTCTCCAGTCATGTACCAAGAACTTGTGGCATCTATGCCCAGGCGAGTTGCAGCTGTTTTGCAGGCCAAAGGAAGAGCAACGCGTTATTGGGTAGGTGGTCATAATGTTTTGGCTCTTCAGTGTAGCTTCGTGCAGACAAAGGATGTCCGTACCTGACAAGACCTTCGAACCGAGTGCGCAGGCGCACGTAACGCGGGTCCGCAAATGTCGAGATTCTACGGTGCTGGGCGAGCTTTGGGCCAGTGCAACTTCAGATTGCGTGGAGAGAGAACTGCGTAAGTGGTGTCAATCGAAAACTACCGAACATGCTACAATTAATATTTGACAACAATTATGCACTTTGAGAACTTGGTGATAATTGTGTAGAACTTAAATGAAAATAAATAAATATAAAATTTCATATGTGATGATAAATATAGAGTCGTGTAGACAAAAGATGTCCGTACCTGACATGACCGAGTGCAAAGGCGCACTGAGGGGTCCGCAATATGTCGAAATTCTACGGTGCTGGCAGAGTATTGGGCCAGTGTAATTTTGGAATGAGGACCGCGTAAATGATGTCATTCGTAGACACCGAACTACGCTTCAATCACAGGCCTTTAATCAACAAATTTATCCTCCAACATTAATTTCAAATTGTGCTTTAATCGTTCAAACTGTAAGTCAATTGTTAATATTCACACTAAACAATCTTTCAAACTTCTTATATCTGCTTCATTCATTCCACAATCCAACACCAGGCCTGAGCATGCACGTTTCGTGTCCTCGACACAACCTGCCAATTTTTGCATTATAGCTCAATGAAATTTTAAATGTGTATTTTAATGCAATAGCATCAAATTAAAACTTACCGGACATCATATAGTTATGCATTGCCTCGTGGTCAATTCGCTTCGAAATGTAGAGGGTGCTCGCCGCTTTGCGTAGCATTTTCTGCAGCTTGTCTAGGGTTTCCCACCATGTCGCCTGATCTGCTGCTTGAAGTTTAGGAGCTCTCTGAAATAAACAAAAGGTAGTTCAGATTCTGCATAATTTATCTAGGAATTGACAGCATGGTTAAATTCGCCAAAACAAAATTTCCTTTGAGTGTTATTCAATGAACCCGTTTACATACCAGAAGAACCAGGATAGTAATTGAGTTGGTTGAGCAATAATTGGATGTTAAGACTGTAAAATAATAGCTTGCTTTGTCACTTAATGTTATTTTGGCTACATGAGAACCAATTACATTGGGACCTATATTTTAAGGTAGGTGGATAAGTAGTTGAACTGATGTCGCACTCAAGCAACACCACGTGCTATTGGTGATGATCAGGGTTCAGTCCCGAAAGGAAAGATCCAAGGATCTTTCCTTTCGGGACTGAATCCATCTCGTCATTTTAATCACTGTCAGATGACGAGGTCAACACTTGAGCTTAGACCCCATTCTCCAAACTTCCACGCCTCGCCAACGTGAGAGCATTTGAGACCATTACAGATTTTACTCGTACCAGCCCCACGTACACGACGGACTTTGGTTGGATCGAGTTTCGAACTCGCAACCCTCCGGTTGTTAATCCTCTACTCTTCGAACCGGGCAACCGCTACCCCATATTTTAAAGGGATTCAATTCGCAATTTACAAACTTCCAATCTTATCAAACCCAATTTCCACCCAAACTAGTTTTAGTCTTGATCTTATTTAATTTCGATATTGGTCCATATTTAATTTCTATTGGAGTGTAAACATAAGCACGCTAAGTGAAAAAATACCTGGATTTAAAAACAAATTTGATTGATCGTTGTTTCGAAACGGTTTGACGTTAATTTTCGATTCATTCTATGAGCATGAACAAATTCCATTTGAGTAACATGTCAAGTTACGAAACAGGAACTAAGTACCACACACACACATTCTATATTTTTTTTATTACAGAAAAACCTTCATATTCCGCATTATATACAATAAATGCATAATATATAAAGAATATATTCTTCATTGAACCAGACTTTGTTTTAAGCGTTCCCGACTCTTCTAGTTGATGAAAAAAGCCGAGAGAAAAAAGGAAATTTATCTCTAGCCTCTAATAAGAATTGCATTGAGCATAAAATGTCATATAATGATAATATGACACTACATTAGAAGGGTATTTCACAACAGACTGCAAGATCATCACACCCCTAATTGTAACCGTAAAGATGCAGTAGGGTGGAAAAGATGTGGTGATGGTATTTAGTTAACGTCGCACTCTAACAAAATAACGAGCTATTGGCGACGGTCAGGGATCAATCCCCAAGGGAAAGACCGAGGACAACACCACATAATTTTGAACCACGGTCAGATTGCACACCTGAACTGGCATCCCCACTCTCCAAACTTCCTCACCACGCCAATGTGAGGACATTTGAAGCCACGACAGATTTAACATACACCAGCCCGCTTTGTACACGACGGTCTTTGGTTGGATTCGAACTCGCAACCCTTCGGTTGCTAGGTCGTTACTCTACCAAACCGGGCTACCGCGGCCCCTAATAAGGATTGTATTGAGCATAAAATGTCGTATAATTATAATACTGCACTACTTTAGTAGAGTATTTCGCAGCGAGAGTGTGAGATCATCATCCCTAACTGTAACCGTATGGCAGCAGTGGAGAAGAAAAGGGGTGGATTCTTGTGAGTGCTCAAGACAGAGTGGATGTGCTGTTCGTTGATCCGTCACGTTATCCTTACTATTTCGGGCTTTTGTTGTTGTATATACTAATTGTGCTTATTTGCAATATCCTACTGTAAAAATAAACGTGAAAAGCTCTTTTTAATCTGATGACATACATCATGACGAACTCAAAATAATCCAACGGATAGAATGAAGCATGGCATGCTCCCACATACCTTGTTGTTGAAGTTGAGCAGAACCGAACTGATGGGTTGCAGGACAAAGACCGACGGTACGGCGTTGGTATCCTCTCTGTACCACTTATCGAAGAGAGACGTGTCTTGGGACATGAGGCCCAGTGTGTCGTGGATCATCCGAAACTCCTTGCCATCGATAATCGTGGGTATGGGACGGTAGCCGTATTTCTGACCCAGAAATGTCTGCAAAAAAGGAAACGCTATCGTGACGATTTGTGTGATTGCAGAGAGGATCTACATAGTTTTTCCTCACAAGGAAGCACCATAGGTCTAGAGGAATCGAACACTAAGACATGTGGAGATAAGCAGTGAGACTGACAGTCCAGGAAAAGACCGGAGATCGGAATTCTGGGTGAAAATCTGTGCTCCATTGTACGCGGTCATTCCATAGAGGAAATATAAAAGTAAAATGAACAATGGTAACCTTTTATGTGACCAAAGCTAGTAGTAACGTGACCCTTGGAGTACTTTCGACTGCCGGATGGAAACGAACATTCATCATCTTATTGGTCCACGAGACGGAAGACGTCCATCCATTGATTCATCATCTGATTGGTCAGCTTGACAAAGAAGTAGACTTTGGCGATTTCGCCACCTTTGTCGCCACTGGATAGAAATGCGCTCTCACATATCTACCCTGTAATAAGATATTGTATCGCCAAACGAGGCGATAAAATGCCAAATCAGACAAGCAATTCAACTTTTGACTAAACTGTCACGTGACTACTAGTCGACATGCTGGCCGCACCTTTTGAAGCAACTCTCAATAGCAATGCTCAGTCTACTTATATTTCACGTCTATAGGTGATTAAATATGAATATGTCGACTGGTCCAAAGAATAACTAGGCAGATAAAAATGCATAATGGTTTTAACGACTTCATTGCGAATTGCGAGCGCATGCAAGCGCTCCGTGAATTTAATTTTATTGCACGCGTTCAAATGGCTACTAGCTTACCTGTAAATGTCGATATGCCTTGATATTATATTTATTAAGTACGCACAGATTATGATATTAGTGAATGTATTTTTTAATTGTGCTCGTTCAAACTGTAACCATGATATGGAAAGTGCTGAAAAATTAATTTGAATGAATTGGTTGGTAGGTAGTTAATTAACGTCACACTGGAGCAACACAACGGGCTATTGGCAACGGTCCGAGATCAACCCGAAGGATTAGATCTGAGGGCAACTCCTCTTCATATTGAATCACGCTCAGATGACCGAGGTCAACACCCCACTCACCAAACTTCCACACCACGCTAACGTGAGGACATTTGAGGCCACGACAGATTTAACATGCACCAGCCCCCTTTGTACACGACGGTCTTTGGTTGGCGTAGAAGAGAGAAATACTATCAGTGATGAATCCACCTGACATTAATCGAGCATGCGCCACCTACAACTCGAAGGTGCTAGCACAGTGGTCATACCCAATGAGCCACGACGTCCCCAAGTGAATTAGAAGGAAACTCGGATTACCACGCTTTCTCCCGACATCATGTGGGGTACTGTGGGACATCAATCACCGAAACTCTAATCATGCAAGTTAGCTTGGTGGTGTTTCATTTTCGTAAACTTACCACAAAGTTTGGACCCATGGACAATCTCTGGCAATTCTCGATTTCTCTCATGCATAGATCCGTTGTCATGTGATCATCTGTTGCTTCGTCTCGAACACCCCATCGCATATCGACTACCTTTGGAAAAATCAAGCAACATTTCATCAGTTTTTTTCTTCCTTTGATAATAGTTTGATTGCATCTAAACATGTCGAGAAACATATTTACCTGAAATTCAAGGCCATGCTTCTCCCTGCAGAAGTCTTTGATCCTGGGATAAACTTCTTCCATCAGTGCATTTCTCTCCATAGACATGTCTGTTGAAAAATAAAAATACACCTTCCCTATCAGAACGATAGACTGCATATTTGAACATAGTTGATCACAGCGTGAGGCGTTATTAAGTGTGAGGAACTACGCTCAACCACCGAATGTAGTACATTAATGCGCGACTTTAGTGTTATAAGGGTGATAGGATCCATAAACTGGCATAGGGGAAAAATTCCTATCCTTCTACATAATAGCCCGTTGTGTTGCTCCAGTGTGACGTTAATTGAAAATACCAAATACCATACCTATCTTTCTACAATAGTACGATATCACATTAACCACTCCAGATTGATATCCCGGGTGTCTTAACCCTCCAAGAAGTTACTATGAAGTATCTCGTTCACCAAGACCTAACTAATTTTACTAATGACGAGATATCTCGCCATCAAGATATTGCCGACTTTTTATGATGACGAGATCACGATTAGGTTAATTTTCTTCTAATGACGAGAAATCTCGTACATCCAAATTGGTCAGTTTTGTCTAATGACGAGATACCTCGTCGAGACAACCATAAGAAGGGTTAACTGCATGTCTCTCACCACTTTTCCCTCTTCTACTATGACTGGCAAATAGCCACCGTAGAGATCTTACCCTGTCATAATGTTGTTTAATTGTTAATTTTGTTCAGCTTAAGCAACATACGCACAAACTGGTCCAACACTGTGCAAACGGCATTGGGACGAGATTCAAACGCAATATTCTGATTTGGTAAACAGTATTCTGATTTGGAGTAAGTTATTTTAAAATATATTAAAAGGATATACAGGGTGAGTCTAAATTGTTTTTACAAAATAAGAGGGGTGATAGTACCCATCCAGACGAGCAATAATTACCATGGAACATAGGGTCGCATTCCACTCTGAGAGGCAGAAAAAAGTAAAGTCGAAACGCGTCGAGCATGAACAAGTCATCGCCTCTGACGTCGTTTTGTACCTGCCTACGTAGCATATCTCCTAAGCAAGCATATCCCGCACGATGGATCGGACGTGGTGGACCTGTGGCTTGGCCTCCTCGCTCACCGGACCTCAACCCACTGGACTTTATCTTCAGGGGGCACATGAAATCTTTAGTGTACCAGACGCCTGTGGACTCGGCTAAAGATCTCGTAGCGAGAATCGGTGTTACCGCAGACAAAATTAACACAACACCAGGAATCTTCGAGAGGGTGGTGCGCCAGTCATTCCTTCACCGGTGTGAACTGTGCAACGACACGCGTGGCCGCCACTTTGAGCACTTGCTATGAGTTTTTCTCTGATCAATAAATCAGATTGCGCAACTTTTGGTATCGTTCATTCGCTTTCCCAACACTGTTGTAAGTTCATGTTGAAATTCTAATTTTACTCTTTTCTGCCTCTCAGAGTGGAATGCTATGTTCCATGGTAATTATTGCTCGACTGGATGGGTACTATCACCCCTCTTATTTTGTAAAAACAATTTAGACTCACCTGTATATTGTTTGTGCTGATTCTAATTCAATCTCAAAATTTTAATACTCTGTTTTAATTGTGTAAAATATAATATTTTTTAAAATCTACAAAAACAAATATTATCGCAACTCTATTTCTCGAAATATTTAAATCTGAGTTTTTTACTTCATTCTCTTATTCTAGAAGTGAAAAAGTACGTAAGCATCTGCGTAAGGAAACGTCAAACATTTCGCAAAGGAGGCTAAACGAGAAATATTTAAGTTCTCAAAATCGAATTCCTTTGCTATAGATTTCACTTGCAGTTCAACTTAAATACCAAGAAATTCCATTACAGAATTCTATTACAGACGCAGCTTCTCCGCTTTTGGACCTTGCGCCATAAAACCCCAACATCCAATCCAATCCATCTCAGAAAAACTTTCATTCGACATAAAAGCATTCCAATAAAACTTTTTAAAAAGGTTTTCCATTATATACCTGCTTTCTGTTGTGATTTGGTCTCTTGAATACGTTATTTTGAAATTTGATTAGTTTGAAAACCTTTTAATAAATAAAATAATATAAAATATAAACATAAATATTAAAATTAAATGCAACAGTAAAATACTACGACATGATTAAAGTATTTAATAAACATTTTTTTGCTCTTATCTAGAATTTTTTTATTTCTAATAATGGAAATGGATGAAAGCAATGATTTTAATTTTACAATACATTTGTCAATGTTGTAGCGTATTCTGCATTTGATTGAAAATTTTAGGTTATATTTATAGACAAATAAAAATTAATAATTTAAAGTTCACTATCGAATACATACATAAATAACATACTACACAGGTATAATATGAAAATCGCTTACAATAGTAAATATTTCAAAGGTAATAAAATTTTTAAAATTTCTAGTGTCTCAGAGTGATATATTTCTTTCAACAGGACAAATTAAAAACTGTTCCTTGTACTGCAAATTAAAGCGATTTTAAATTGTAGTAGTTGTTTTTCAGAAAATATTTTAGAAAAGTAAATTAAGCCACTAAAATTTTAAAACTTATTACGAAACCCATTACTAAAACTCATTATCATTAAAACTTTATTGAATCATTTAGTCATTAAAACTTACAACCAAGCTAAATTTGTTCACAGTTTTGCCAATTCCATTCAATTATAATCCAGGTTATTTGCAAAAGTATTCTTAAACTAAATTTCATCAACATTTTGTTATTATTTTTGATCAATTCGTTCATTGAGCTAGTATCCCTATATATACTAGCTGAATTACCAAACATTGCTCGGGTTGAATTATCTGTAATTCATCGAAATATTAATCTATTTATAATTCATCGTAATATTAATCAAATTGTAATTCCTCGTAATATTAATCCTATGAAATATCCGTAATATTAAACCTCAATGTTATTCCTATGAGGATTTCGAATTGTTTTTCGCCGCCTCTACAGACCTAGGGCAAATAGAACGGGGATTTATATCTAGCCTATGTTTCCCGCAATATTCTAAATAATAAGTGTTCCAAATTTGGCGTGGATTGAACAAACAGTGTGGATTTGTTATATATATATATATATATATATATATATATATATATATATATATATATATATATATATATATATATATGTATATATATATATATATATATATATATATATAAAGCAGAGCTATAACTTATTAACTTATATATATATAAGTTAATGCGATTAGTAGCTATGTTAAGAAGTCTTTATGCCATATTTAACTAATTCAGAAATAATTATTTAAACTACATTGCAGATTATAGAAAACATTCTAAAAAGAAATTCCATCGACATTTTATGGCTTTTATTTGTGGTCAATTCCATCAATTATATATTAAGACTTATGAATTTATATAGATGTTATGAGGTCTTCATACCCGTGAAAGTGGAACTCGTAAAGATCCTCACAATCTTCGAGCTGACTGGAGGCAAGTTATCCAAACAGCCCAAGAATATTCCATCGATGGCTCGATCGTCCATATTTCTGCCTCAAAGGAATACCTACACACGAGAAATTTTAATATAACATTAAATATATTTTATAAACACTTTCTCTCAAAACGAGTTTTAAAATATGTTATTTATCTTAAAAAAACGCTTAGACACGCCTGAAAATTTTTTACAGTTCCACAGAACGCTAGAGATTTCTATAGAGAAGACAAGCTCTGATTCTATAGAAATGCATTTATGTAGAGAATTTCTTTAGAAAAGTAAAGTGAAACAAAAGAAATTAGCTACTATAGAATTCTATATTCAGACATTTTCTATAGAGATTTCTATAGAGATTTCTATAGACTTTCTATAGAGGTTACTTTATAGAGCTTTTAGAAAAGGGTCATGATTCTATAGACCACATTTAATAGAAATTTTTATAGAATTCTGTAGCAATTTTCCTAAGGGATAATTTGCTGTGATTTTAGAAACATGTTTGAAGATTAAACCCATCAGGATTAGATGAATTCTGTAATTAAAATGTCAATATTTGAGGATTAGCAATAAGATAAAAGCTTTTTCAAGAGCACATTAATTTCATATATGTCAAAAAACGTTAAATTTCAAATTTTTAATGTATTGCATTGCCATTCATACAACACTGTGTTAAAGTTTATCAAAATTTTATAAGTATAGAAACTAAACACTAAGATAAACTTCCCCCTATACCTATTGGTAAAAAGTTTGACTCCAATTTTATGGGTAATTAAGTAGATGAATTCAAAACTCTCAAGATTCCAACACATACTTAACACAACAACTTAACATTTAGTTGTATAACGAATTTCCATTTATTTTTATTAACCATTGGAATAATTAATAACAAATAAAGTGTTCTTTATTAACCATTGTAATAATTAATAAAAAATAAAGTGTTCTTTCAATAATCAAGTTTATATTAATTAAATTTTTACAATAAGAATAAATCATATCTTTTAAATTGATTTTTTACCAGGTTGGTGAACTTCACGTTTTAGAATATATACACTAAATTTTATGCATCCATTTTTAGTTGAACTTTTCAATTTTAAATCAGGATTTTTTGCACAAGTCTAAAAAATATTTATTGAACATATTCATCGATATTTTTTGCCATTTCGCATTTTATACAAAACGCTAAAAAATATTTCGCACAAAAACAGTCGGAAAGTTATTGAAACAAGAAAAATTGTATTTAAAGTACATTAAGTTTCTGAACGAATTGTCAAACATTTAGCTTAATAGAGAATTAATAAAATTACAAATGTTATGTAGTTAAAGTTTATCTCTATTTCATTTTTGATACGAAACAAAAGAAAAGATTTCAGAACCAATTCAATTACTCACATTTTGCCTAAAAAGTAAAGCAAAAAAACAATCGAAAAATAGTAACTAAATTTAATATAATGTAATAAAAAGATTACAAATAAATTATAGAACTTCATTTCAATATTATATAATCACGTGTTATTTTCTAAAAAATCAATGCCATGAAAATTATTTTTTATCAATCAAAACTTTTAAGTTAACTTAGAACATTTTATTTAAAATTGTTTATTCAGGAAAAATTTAAAATCTTTTAACAATTAATAATCTAAAACACTACAAAATAATCAAAGTGTAATACCTTAAAAATGGTCGGAGTTATCTGCCGTTTTAGCCATATTAAATCAAAACTTTCTAAAACATTTTAACGTTAGATTTCAGTTTCAATTTTATTTAATTTTCCATATGTAAGCAAGAATATTTACTACTAATTGACGAAGAAAATAAATTTTAAAAGATTAAAATTTTTCAGACTATAATTTAGAAAAAGGATTACCTCATAAGAAAAAATTACCCTACTATAGTAATTGCAGTTAGCATCTTACTAAGCCGCTTAAAGTAATAAAATAACGTTGAGAAACACAAATCAATCCAATGTACCACAAAAGAACATGGTTTAAAAAGTCGATGCTTACTTAAAAAACAAATCAATGTTAATCAAACAATCACCAGATTGACTATTTGACACTTTTCCATTCTGTTCATACTAAGCATCGAAATTTCATGATCAAAACTAGTTCGAATATAGTTACGAATCCTTTAGGTCGGTTTCGTGATGGAAAAATCGATACCGAATCTGGCAATAGTAATTAGATGGTAGATGTCATGGGAAGAAAAGATTCTTTACATCCGGTGTCCACTAAAGTAATGAAAAAATCTACTGAGAAAAGAACGGTGGTTTCCATAGAGATTTCTACAATGGTCATGAAAAAATAATAACATAGGAAATTATTTCTCTCTGATCTAAAAATGTAGACCTTGAAATAGAAGGAACTATCGTTTTTGAGTTGCACAATTCGTCTGAATTGTCATCAAGAGAGAGCCTGAACCGCGATTTTATTTTGTTGATCTTTGAGCGGTGGGGCTCTGATAATAGTACTTTAAAATGAATTTTTAATGCTAAATGGAAGAACTCGTTTCCGGTTTTAATAAGAATTTCTTGTTATTGCTTTGTGTGATTTAAGCTATAAAGATAAGAACTGTGGAGAAAAAATGTATGATATTCTTTATTCGAAGTTATTTAACGACAATATTGAAAACTATCTGAAATTAGTTGAATGACGCCAGGAGTGAATTTTTTATTCATTTTTATTAGTACCAGGATTTTTATTACCTGCATTTGATAAAAAATGCCTTATAAAAATGCATCTATGTCCCAAACCTAAAGAATCTGTTATGTAGAAAAAAAACTGACATAACAAATCAAATATTTATTTTTTATTCCTTTACAAAACTGATTAAAAAAGAAGAGATGGTGTGAAATGAAAAAAAAATTTTAACTTAACTTTGTTAACTGCTGAAGGTTAAAAGAAGTCACTTTAACACATTGGGTCTTCTGCTCTAGCAACATGCGCCGCAGGTTGGATTCCTCCCTGGGAATATTTCTCTCTTCTGAGACAGAATAACTTTCCTTATGTGTCAACCACACTTGATGTAGTCATCTGACCATGGTTCGAAATTAAAAGGTTTTGTCCTGGGATCTTTCCGTTTGGGACTGATCCCAGACCTTTGCCTTGGCATGGTGTGGAAGTTTTGAGAGTGGGATGCCAGCTCAGATGTTGTCCTCGATTTTTGCCTTTGGGATTGATCCCGGACCGTCACCAATAGCCCGTTGTGTTGCTCCAGTGTGATGTTAATTAAAATACCTACCTACCTACCCAGAGTTTTGTCAATAGCTCGTAGTGTTGTTAACGTTGTGCGACGTTAATTAACTACCTACCACGTCATCAAGATATTGCTGATTTTTTTTATGAGGACGAGATCAAGATCTGGCAAGTTTTCTTCTAATGACGAGATATCCTGTCCATCAAGATCTGATCGATTTTGCTGATGACGAGATATATCATTAACATAACCACTAGGAGACTTAAACCAGCCAATTTGGTGTTAACATCTTTTTCTGCTGATGTAATGAAAATATATGATGAACAACCAAATTTGTTGAAAAGCAAATTCTCCGGTTCCCCCTATTTTTTACATACACTGGTTGCATATAACGTCCTTATAAGTCCACATAACGGTTGAACGTAGATAGCTACACTTACGATAGTACACTTATGATGTACAACGGTGTAAAAAAGTGACTAAACAGGATGAGATCGTTTGCAGCGCCCCTAGAGGTAAAAATCGGAAATTAGCGCTTCTATCTCAAGGTAGGTAGATAGTTGAATTAACGTGGCACTGGAGCGTTAAGAAGTAACGGGCTACCGTCCGGGATCAATCCCGAAAGGAGAGATCTGAGGATAACACCTCGTCATTTTGAACCACTGTCAGATGACGAGATAAACACTTGAGCTGCCACTCCACTCTCCAAACTTCCACACCATTCCAGCGTTAAGAATTTGAGGCCACGACAGAATTAATGGTCACCATCCCCTCACGTACACGACGATCTTTGGTTGGATCGAGTTTCGAACTCGCAACCCTCCGGTTGCTATTCCGCTACTCTTCCAACCGAACGACTCTGGCCCTTATTATCTCGAAATGGGTGATGCTCTACAACTCTTTGAAAATGACTTTCCGTATCTCGCATAGTTTTCGAAGTAGGAGCTTTCCAATACGTCTGCGCGGTTCAAAATTACGTGGTGTTGTCCTTGGATCTTTCCCTTCAGGTTTGATCCCGGACCGTTCTTAACCCTCCAAGTGGTTTCGACCAGATATCTCGTTCATCAAGATCTGGCCAATTTCGTTGATGACTCGATATCTCATCATCAAGATAAGGTGCCAGTTCAGGCGTTCTTCTCGTCATCTGACCATGGTTCAAAATTACGAGGTGTTGTCCCTGGATCTTTTCCTTTGGGATATATCCCAGACCTTTGCCTTGGCATGGTGTGGAAGTTTGGAGAGTGAGGTGGCAGCTCAGGTGTTGCCACGTCATCTGACCGTGGTTCAAAATGACGTGGTGTCGTTCTCGGATCTTTCCCTTTGGGATTGATCCCGGACCGTCAGCAATAGGCCGCTGTGTTGCTTCAATGCGACGTTTATTAAAATACCTACCTACCGATACGTCTGCGAGCGGTATCGTCTTGTAGCTCACGGTCACTTTCCTTTGCCTATACATCACTTTCATAGCTGTCGCTATCTATGTTCGATAGCTACGTGGGTGTACAAGGACTATATATGCTATTCCACGTATATTTAAATACCCATTCTCTTCACATCAAGTAGGAGCACATGCCTTCAGTCTTTTATCCTCCTTTTCTTGCCTGTCTAGACCCGTATCTCTTATGTGATCCCAGCTTCGCCATTTGGCCTTTTTTCCCTCTCTTCCTAAACAATTATCATTCACGTTTCTTTCGGCTTGCTTCTCGATCTCTTTTTATCTGGGGCCCAAATTAGTGCTAGTTCTTGGATGTTCTTTAGTGGGTATTATTTGTACCATTTCCAATATAATTCCTTCTAAATTTAATTTTAAAAGACATGGTTTTTGGTTTGTTTTTTCAGTTTGGCGGTGAAGAATTATTTGAAGAATTTTTTGAAGACATTTAGTTTGGATAGCGCTTAACGAATTTTCCTGAATTTTAACTTCTTCCAAGTTTAGCACTGAACAATAAGTACCCATAAAAGCTTTAATTAAAAAAAGTGTTATTAAAGTCCTAAGATTATTTTTTAAAAATCACACACAAGTATACATACAATCTGCACTTAATAGTTTTTTAATGGTACATTAAGCAGTAAAAATGTCACTTTTCGGTAGGTAGATATAGGTAGTTAATTAACGCCGCACTGGAGCAACATAACGGACTATCGGTGATCTTTCCCTCGGGATCCATCCCGAGGGAAAGATCCTAGGGCAACACCACATAATTTCGAACAACGGTCAGATGACGAGGTCAACACCTGAGCTGGAACCCCACTCTCCACACTACTTCAACGTGAGAACATTTGAGGCCATGGCATATTTAACGTGCACCATCCCCCACATACTCTCCTATCCTTTGATTGGATCGAACTCGCACCCCTGGAATTGCTAAACCGCTACTCCTTCCAACCAAGCTACTGCGCCCCATGACTTTTGGGAAATCTTTCAGAGCTTTTCTATCATAATTAGGGTCAAGTGTTTCTAAAATTACTTTTCCTAACCGCTACAAAGATAAGCAATGAGTCATTTAAAACTTAAATACTCTGCTTAAAATCAAGTAAAATCTCAATATTGTTTTTTTATTTTATTCTTGGGGTTAACTTAAGATACTCTGAACGACATGGACACCAAAAAAAAAGAGATCGAAGTTCACTTCAGACTTCTCACCGTCTACTGTTTCTTGAATCTACTGACTTTCCTTCGATAATCTACATTCATGTTACGTAACTGAAGTATGAGTTTAAAAATAGGAACTTTAATTTATACTAAATATAGAACACATGTGATCGGAGCGTTGGTTCAAAATGACGTTATTACTATGCAAACTGATGATAGATAACACTCATCTTTGAATTTTGGCCCCATGAATGGCTTTTTTACATCATGCATTCAATGCTACTACGATAATCTTGCTCTTTTACGCATGCAGATGTCGATGAAATAGTTGAAAAAGAGCATTGACTTCACTTTAGACTGAGAAGGCAGTGATTCACTAATAAAAATTCTTATCTATTTAAAATAAATGGCGAAACATAGCGTTCTTTATTAATGATAGTGCACTTCTATTACAAAAACTGAAGACAAAAAGCGTTAGTTGAATTAAAACAGCCTGAATGTTGAGATGCATGCGGTGTCACAACTAATGATTACTCAGTAAAGTCATAATATTCAACGTCTTTGAACAATACTAATACTGAGGCATCTATAAGACAATGTCTGACAGGAAATAAATACAAACGAAATCACTGGAAAGAATATGCACGTGTGAGGTACGCACTAAAGGGTGGGTTATGAATTCTTAAATCAAAATTTTGCTTTGTGCGAGTTAATTTTATTACAAAACTACCCGGCGTTGCTCGGGTTGAAATGGTTAAATGTTGCTTGAAAAGTGAATTAGAATAAGCACTTTTCTTTCACAGAAAAATGCAATCATTTAAGTTGTACGGAAAATACGTTCATAGCTTCTACAATATACTTAGGACGCAAATATATACATTTAATTCCTGAATATATTGCAATATGTAAAAGATTAAGACATAAAGACAAACAGAAACGAAATTCCGACGAAAATTGCAGAATTCTAAAACACGAAAGATGCGCAAAGTGCAGTTTCAACTGCTTCTGTTTAAATACTCTCGCAATCAAGTCGTGGCGCTCACTGGGTAATTGACCATTGGTAAGAACCTCCTTGATCTCCGTCCAAGTCGGATTGCAAGTGAAGGTGATAAATAAGTCTGGTCTCCCGTACGTCCTCACGTATGTCATAGCATCTTGCGTGTATTCGTGCATGTGTCTGGGACTGCCTGTAAATGTAGCTGGTAGTATGACTAAGGCACCGAGGTTTTCAACGTTCCCTCATTTGACACAGCATATCTCAGGTGAATATATCAACATTCAGTTTACGTTGATTTAGACGAATGTAAAGGAGACGCTCACTCTCGACTTTTGCGTACATGTCGACGATGAACTGATGAAACAATTGCCTGCAGTGCAATACGTGGTTCTGCTCAGTATCTCGAACCATTAATCTGTACGCATAGAAATCCATCGCTGAAACTTTCTTACAGGTTGTTTCACCTGTTCTTGGGTTGATCTGCCTCAGATTAAAATGATATCCATCTTCACCATGGGGGAATATCACTGGGTACTGCAGAGCATCATAAGATCGATGTGTTTCCGAAATGCGCTGCAATGATTCACGTCGTCGTTGAATAACGATATCCCGTTGATGAAAATCATCGCCTGATATAATATAACCACCGCGACTTCATCTGCTTGAGGAGAGTTAAAGCGCCGCTCGTGTTCGCCTGCTGGTCTTCGGTCTGCTCTTATGACTACTCTACATTCATCTGTTGGCATACGTTCCAATGCTGTTTCAAACGTTTTAATAAGATTATTGTGCTCATGAAACATCGTCTGTAAGTTTAATACAATCTGACGTCTTGTTCCCGAGATGTAGGCGCACCTCTGATCAGTTTCCATTTGTTCGTTTTGAATAAAATATAGTTGTAGAAATTTTGGTGGTTGATCTGGAGGCGGAAGCAACGATCCCGCTCTATGGTAAATCTGCCCTTGCACCTTGAATGTCGACGGAAATCCGAGCTGTCCAACAACTGATGTGGCGCCGAATGATGTCATTTGGAAACATGAGTTGTATTTTATGATGTTACTAAGAAAATGCTTCGACTCTGACGTATCTCCTGATGTGTAAGTCAAAAGTTCTTGTGGTGGTGGTTCCAGTTGGCAGAGTTTAACTTTTCCATTTTTACAGCAAGTACCAGTAGACTCTGATTTAAACTTTTTGGCTTGACAGTAACTACAGACCATTTCCAATTTCCCGATGGTAACACTTGCATGCAGTGAGTAGTCTTTATGTGAATCGTAGTGGAATTCTTCCAATGCTAAGCTAAAATGGTGCGCAGTCCGTGATCGTTTGGCTCTATCTCTCTTATCCTGTAGTCGGGCCTCACGCTGCTGTGCCGTCTCTGTTGCTCTAAATGTAGTAGCACTATCCCTCTTATCCTGAAGTCGGGCCTCACGCTGCTATGTCGTCTCTGTTGCTCTAGATGTTGTAGCTCTCTCGCAATCGCAAGTCTTCTATTCCTCTCTCCTCGGAAGTTTCTTGACTACGCTCATCTTACATCATCTTAGCCGTTGACTGCACTTGGCCGATCGATTTCCGCTTCCTTGGAGGCATTGCTACAGCAAAGAAATCTGTAAAAGAATACAAAGAAATGCTATTTCATAAAATAAGTAAAAGGTCCTCTCTCTGAGCAATGAAATCTATTATAGAATACAATAAAAATAAAAAGCTAATATAAACTGAATGGTAAAACAAATTTAAAATAAAAAAATAAAAATAAACTTACACCAGTTTAGGAATATCAAACTTTTAACACAAATAAAAAATAATGCCTTACTTAAAAGCTGTCAATCAAAATACTCAAACACAGAATTCTAAATCATACTAAAAAATAAACTTTTATTCTGGTGTAAAAAAAAAGCATTAATTCTGATCCCATTAAACTTATTTTAAAAATTAAGCAAAAGCACACTCTCACTGAGCAATGAAATCTATTACAGAATACAATAAAAAGCTAAAATTAACGAAAAAACGAATATAAAATTATGTAGTACTTACATCAGTTTAAAAATATAAATCCAAAATTTACACTATCACTATCGAATAAAGTAGGAAACACGGAAACACTTATATATATATATATATATATATATATATATTCAATCAACTAAAAGAGCGAAATAAAACTGCCAGATTCACTGAAAGATGATAAACTGGAAGACTTACCGAGTTAGCTTCCTTTAAATATGACCAGCTAAGAATCGAGTGGGGGCTGGAATGTTCTCCACCATGAGTTCAAGGAAGTTTCCGTTTCCCAACTTTCTATAAAGTTCTACAAAGTTTTATAAAAAAAGTAAACATTAATTCTGGTACTGCCAGATACCGAGTAGCAAAATTACGCTTTTATGATCAATGAGCTTTTCGTTTGTGCTTTTCGGAATAACGGTGATTGGGTTAGAAATAAATGTAATCGGTGTAGACAAATTAAACTGAATAGATAAAAATTTTGCAAAAAGCAGAAGGTCGATTTTACAGAATTTTTCAGAAAGAAAATCACTGCATTCAACGGAGGATTCACATGTATCTATTCCGGACATTTTAAAACAAGTTACACGCCTTACCTAAAAAGCCTTGTGAAACAGAATTCTACAAATCATTACGTATTCAATAAATTATTTAAGGAAAGTTGGTCGAAATATACACCAACTTCCCTTGAAAATCATCCTTGAACTCCTGAAAACCTTTCCTTAAATTTCCTTGCAAACATAAATATTTTAAAATATTCTTTCCCTTCATCAATAAAATATCTATAATTTATTTACATCATGGGAAGAACTAAAAAGTCAGTTGAAACATAAATACTGCAATTTAATTTGTTTCGGAAAAAATTGTTTTTCGATCAACACTGATAAAGCAACCATCGCTGCCTAAAGCAATCAATCTATGCTCAATGTTATTTCTATTGCGATTTCGAATAGTTTTTTGCCCCCCAGGGCCAATAGAACGGGGGTTGAGAGTTAGCCTATGCTGACCGCAGTGTTCTAAAGTATAAGTGTACCAAATTTGGTGTGGATTGGTCAAACGGTGTAGATTTGTATAGAAAATATACATATATACTCACATACACACACACACATCCTATTTTATATATATACTAGCTGAATTACCCGGCGTTGCTCGGGTTGAAATGGTTAAATGTTGCTTGAAAAGTGAATTAGAATAAGCACTTTTTTTTCACAGAAAAATGCAATCATTTAAGTTGTACGGAAAATACATTTTAACTTTTTCATAGCTTCTACAATATACTTCGGACGCAAATATATGCATTTAATTCCTGAATATATTGCAATATGTAAAAGATTAAGACATAAATACGAACAGAAACGAAATTCCGACGAAAAAATGCAGAATTCTAAAAAACGAATGATGCGCAGTGTCGAATTTCGACTGCCTGAGTTTATTCTGAAATAGAGCGATTCGAAAAAGACATTTGAAAATATTGATAAAGACGATAATGATTTATGAAATTTAGTAATGCTCAAATATGACTGCAACATTTAGCTGTGCTAACTCAAACAGACAAACTCGGGATTCTAAATCAAATTTATAAAATAATAAAACATTAATTCTGGTTTGCCAAATCTAAAATAACAAAATTACGCTTTTATGATTAATGAGTTGAAGTTTTTCGTGTTCCATTACAAAATGTAAATTATGAATAATGAAATATTTTAACTATCCTTTTTTTATCAATCAAATATTCATAATATTCATGTAAAAATATAAAACTCATCATAGAAATAAAATAATAATTCAAACGTATACATCCAGCATCTCGGTACTCCAAATACATGGCTCTTTGTTATAACGTCAATCAGTTTCAACTGCTTCTGTTTAAATACTCTCGCAATCAAGTCGTGGCGCTCACTGGGTAATTGACCATTGGTAAGAACCTCCTTGATCTCCGTCCAAGTCGGATTGCAGGTGAAGGTGATAAATAAGTCTGGTCTCCCGTACGTCCTCGCGTACGTCATAGCATCTTGTGTGTATTCGTGCATGTGTCTGGGACTCCTGTAAATGTAGCTGGTAGTATGACCAAGGCACCGAGGTTTTCAACGTTCCCGTCATTTCCCACAGCATCTCTCAGGTGAATATATTCGTCAACTCTCAGTTTACGTTGATTTAGGCGAATGTAAAGGAGACGCTCACTCTCGACTTTTGTGTACATATCGACGATGAACTGATGAAACAATTGCCTGCAGTTCAATACGTGGTACTGCTCAGTATCTCGAACCATTAATCTGTACGCATATAAATCCATCACTGAAACTTTCTTGCTCGTTGTTTCACCTGTTCTTGGGTTGATCTGCCTCAGATTAAAATGATATCCATCTTCACCATGTGGGGGAATATCACTGGGTACTCCAGAGCATCATAAGATCGATGTGTTTCCGAAATGCGCTGCAAAGATTCACCTCGTCATTGAATAACGATATCCCGT
The DNA here is from genome assembly GCA_933210815.1 of Meta bourneti. Lineage (NCBI taxonomy): Eukaryota > Metazoa > Arthropoda > Arachnida > Araneae > Tetragnathidae > Meta > Meta bourneti. The sequence goes on from OW119924.1 coordinate 12,587,108, forward strand.
TGATGGAATTCATCGCCTGATATAACCACCGCGACTTCATCTGCTTGAGGAGAGTTAAAGCGCCGCTCGTGTTCGCCTGCTGGTCTTCGGTCTGCTCTTATGACTACTTTATATTCATCTGTTGGCATACGTTCCAATGCTGTTTCAAACGTTTTAATAAGATTATTGTGCTCATGAAACATCCTCTGTAAGTTTAACACAATCTGACGTCTGGTTCCCGAGATGTAGGCGCACCTCTGATCAGTTTCCATTTGTTCGTTTTGAATAAAATATAGTTGTAGAAATTTTGGTGGTTGATCTGGCAGCGGAAGCAACGATCCCGCTCTATGGTAAATCTGCCCTTGCACCTTGAATGTCGACGGAAATCCGGGCTCTCCAACAACTGATGTGGCGCCGAATGATGTCATTTGGAAACATGAGTTGTATTTTCTGATGTTACTAAGAAAATGCTTCGACTCTGACGTATCTGCTGATGTGTAAGACAAAAGTTCTTGCGGTGGTGGTTCCAGTTGGCAGAGTTTAAGTTTTCCATTTTTACAGCAAATACCAGTAGACTCTGATTTAAACTTTTTGGCTTGACAGTAACTACAAACCATTTCCATTTTCCCGATGGTAACACTTGCATGCAGCGAGTAGTCTTTATGTGAATCGTAGTGGAATTCTTCCAATGCTAAGCTAAAATGGTGCGCAGTCCGTGATCGTTTGGCTCTATCTCTCTTATCCTGTAGTCGGGCCTCACGCTGCTGTGCCGTCTCTGTTGCTCTAGATGTAGTAGCTCTATCTTTCTTATCCTGTAGTCGGGCCTCACGCTGCTATGTCGTCTCTGTTGCTCTAAATGTAGTAGCACTATCCCTCTTATTCTGAAGTCGGGCCTCACGCTGCTGTGCTGTTCTCTGTTGCTCTAGATGTTGTAGCTCTCTCGCAATTGCAAGTCTTCTTCTCGGAAGTTTCTTGACTACGCTCATCTTTCATCATCTTAGCCGTTGACTGCACTTGGCCGATCGTCTTCCCCTTCCTTGGAGGCATTGCTACAGCAAAGAAATCTGTAAAAAAATACAAAAAATGCCATTTCATAAAATAAGCAAAAGGACACTCACTGAGCAATGAAATCTATTATAGAATACAATGCAAAGCTAAAATTAACGAAAAAACGAATTTAAAATTATGTAGTACTTACATCCGTTTAGAAATATAAATCAAAAATGTACACTAACACTGTCGAAAAAAGTAGGAAACACTTATACAATCAAAAGAGCGAAATAAAACTGCCAGATTCACTGAAACATGATAAACTGGAAGACTTACCGAGTTAGCTTCCTTTAAATACGACCAGCTAAGAATCGAGTGGGTGCTGGAATGTTCTCCACCATGAGTCCAATTAAGTTTCCGTTTCCCCAACTTTCTAGAAAGTTCTACAAAGTTTTATAAAAAAGAGTAAACATTAATTCTGGTGCTGCCAGATACCGAGTAGCAAAATTACGCTTTTATGATCAATGAGTTTTTCGTTTGTGCTTTTCGGAATAACGGTGCTTGGTTTAGAAATAAATATAATCGGTGTAGACAAATTAAACTGAATAGATAAAATTTTTTCAAAAAGCAGAAGGTCGATTTTACAGAATTTTTCAGAAAGAAAATCAATGCTTTCAACGGAGGATTCACATGTATCTATTGCGGACATTTTAAAATAAGTTACACGCCTTACCTAAAAAGCCTCGTGAAACAGAATTCTACAAATCATTACGTATTCAATAAATTATTTAAGGAAAGTTGGTCGAAATATACACCAACTTTCCTTGAAAATAATCCTTGAACTGAAAACCTTTCCTTGAATTTCCTTGCAAACATAAATATTTTAAAATATTCTTTCCTTCATCAATAAAATATCTATAATTTATTTACATCATGGGAAGAACTAAAAAGTCAGTTCAAACATAAATACTGTAATTTAATTTGTTTTGGAAAAAATTGTTTTTCGATCAACAATGGTAAAGCAACCATCGCTGCCTAAAGCAATCAATCTATGCTCAATGTTATTTCTATTGCGATTTCGAATAGTTTTTAGCCCCCCAGAGCCAATAGAACGGGGGTTAAGAGTTAGCCTATGCTGATCGCAGTGTTCTAAAGTATAAGTGTACCAAATTTGGTATGGATTGGTCAAACGGTGTAGATTTGTATAGAAAATATACCCACATACACACACACACACATCCTATTTTATATATATAGATAGATGTATCAACGATATGAACAAGATCAATTTTAGTTGAAAATCTTAAACTTTTGGATTCTTTTAGCCACTTTGAATGAAAAGTTTTAATGGTAATTAATTCACGTCACACCGGAGCAAAATCTTCAACTTTTAGGACTCCCTTGACCACATTGAATGAAAAGTCTTAATGGTAATTAATTAACGTCACACCGGAGCAAAATCTTAAACTTTTGGGACTCCCTTGACCACATTGAATGAAAAGTCTTAATGGTAATTAATTAACATCACACCGGAGCAAAACAACTGGCTATTGGCGACGGTCCGGGATCAATGAAGAGGAATTATCTTAGTCCCCATGTAAAATATAATATAGCTTATGATATAAGTAACAAAATTTCCCTATTTGTTTACATTTTATTGTTACATTAAAAAAAGAGGGCTACACAAATAAAACTAGTGGAAACATTTGAGTGTTTTTGTAAAACAAATGCATCGATTTCCTGTTCGATGGATGTGGTTGCAACTCTTAGTGAGTTCTTAGGATGCTTGGCAGAAGATTTTTTACATTTCAAGCGCTCCATCCTTGAAAACAGTTCTTAACATACGTACGTCCAGGGGCTACAGTAGCCCAGTTGGTAGATTCGCGGATTAGCAACCTGAGTGTTGCGAGGTCAAAACTCGACCCAATCAAAGACAGGCATGTACGTGGGAGGCTGGTGTACGTGTCCTCAAATGTCCTCACATTGACGTAGTGTGGAAGTTTGGAGAGTGGGGTACAAGCTCAGTTTTTGACCTCGTCTTAAAAGCGTGGCTCAAATGCTCTCGGTTCTTTACCTTCGGAGATCATCCAATTTCTCGTTGTGATTCTCCAGTACGACTTAAATTCCAACTACCTACCACATGTACGTATTGCCACATGGATGACACAAATGAGGGGTGATTGCGAAGGTCATGAAAAATATCGCTGAAAATCACATAATAATATTAGAAGTTTATGTTCTTGTCTGGCCGCATTGCTACTTGTGCAGGGCCATGGGTTGGACACCCCTGGTCTAAACTGATAACGGTGAAAATAAATGCCATACCCGCTATTAATCGCATTTTAAAAATTACCAGCTGAGGTAGTTAGGTATTTAATTAACGTCGCACTGGGGCAAAACAAGAGCTATTGGCCACCAGATCAACCCCGAAGGAAAAGATCGGAGAACAATACCTCCTAATTTTGAAACGGTCAGATGATGAGGTCGACACCTGAGCTGCCACCACACTCTCCAAACTTCCACACCAACGTGAGAACATTTAAGGCCCCGACAGATTGGACTTGCACCCCCCCCCACGTACACGACGGTCTATGGCTGGATCGGGTTTCGAATTTGCAGCACTTCGGTTGCTAATCCGTTACTCTTCCAACTGGGCTACCGCGGTCCCAAAAAAAAACATTTAAAAAGATGATAATTTAATTTTTGTATTGCTTTGGGGGTGTCCGCAGCCCACCAGTGTCCTCCCCGGGATGCTCAGGTTCGAATCCTGTTAGGTGCATTCCTTCCTGGGTGTATTTCTCTCTTCTGTGTCAGGTATTTGGTATTTTCCATTAACGTCACACTGGAGCAACACAATGGGCTATTTCTTCTGTGTCAGTAAAACTTTCATTGTGTGAGTGTCTATTACTTGGTATTGTATGTCGTGTATGGCGCAGCATGGCCAAATATGGCCATAAAACCCCAAAACCAACCAACCCCCAGGATGCGCCATTGTGTGTAGAAACCCTATAAACTTGCAAGTTTTAAGTTGACTTCCTCTTTCTATTTAAAAGGATAAGTAGTAAATTCTCACTCACAAAACTCAGAAGTTTGTCGAGTTTGAATTTACTACTGAGTGGTTTACCTGGTGGTTGTCTAGACGAGTTATCTCGTCATTAGCAGAACTGACCGATTTCGTTGAACGAGATATCTCGTTATTGGAACAAAACTGACCAGATTTCGATGAACGAGATATCTCGTCATTAGAACAAAACTGACCAGATTTCGATGAAAGAGATATCTCGTCATTAAAACAAACCGACCAGATCTTGATTTCGTCATCATGAAAAAGTCGGTAGTATCTTGATGACGAGATACGTCTTCAATAGCAAAATTTGCCAGAATTTTGATGGACGAGATATCTCGCCGAAAGCACTTAGAGGGTCATATGATCTTAATAGCTACTTCTGCCTTTAAATATTGTGTTCGGAATTTCTTTTTACACGATTCATGAAATCATTATCGGCATGGGTATTTCTTACGAGAAAATATTTATTCCTTTTGCCGTGTTGTTGTTCAACCCGTGTATTCTCAGTTAAAAACCATTCTACAGCCTTGAAGGTTCAGCCAGAATCATCTGATATCTGATACAGGAATTTCTCCTTTTCATGAGTGCATTGCTGCGTAATGGCGCAACTGACATTAAGCGATGACTCAAGCCTTGGGAGACATTAACCATGAACTACAGGCTTTCGAATCCTGATTAGATTGCGATCAAATAAACAATGTGGCCGATGAAAACCCTCGATGACGTCGTCAACACCTCCCTAAAATTGCAATCTGCGAAGTCACTTTCTTTTCTTTCAGAAAAACAATTTGGCTCTTGAGGGGAGTGGAGGAGGAGTTCAATTTAACGTCTCACTGAAACACCACAACGGGCTATTGGCATCTGTCCGGGATCCATTCAGAAGGGAAAGACCGAGTGCAACGCCTAGTCATTTTGAGTCACAGTCAGATGATGAGGTCGACACCTGAAATGGCACCCCACTCTCAAAACTTCCACACCACGCCAGCGTGAGGAAAGATTTAACGAGCACCAGCTCCCTCGTACTCGAAGGGCCGCGGTGGCCCGGTTGGAAGAGTAACGAACTAGCAACCGAAGGGTTGCGAGTTCGAATCCAGCCAAAACACCGTCGTGTACAAAGGGGGCTGGTGCACGTTAAATCTGTCGTGGCCTCAAATGTCCTCACGTTGGCGTGGTGTGGAAGTTTGGAGAGTGGGGTGCCAGCTCAGGTGTTGCCTCGTCATCTGACCGTGGTTCAAAATTACGTGGTGTTGTCCTCGGATCTTTCCCTTTGGGATTGATCCCGGACCGTCACCAATAGCCCATTGTGTTGCTCCAGTGTGACGTTAATTGAAATACCCAAATACCCAAACCCTCGTACTCGATGGCTTTTGGTTGGATCGAGTTTCGAACTCGCAACCCTCCAGTTGAGAAGTTCAAAACCTCCTACTCTTCTAACTGGACTACCGGGCTTTGGAAGAGTAACGGATTAGCAACCGGAAAGTTGCGAGTACATATCCAACGAAAGTCCATCGTGTACAAAGATAGGCAGGTAGGTACTTTAATTGACGTCGCACTGTAGCAACACAACGGGCTATTGACGACGGTCCGAGATCAATCCCAAAGGGAAAGATCAAGGACAACACCACGTAATTTTGAACCACGGTCAGATGACGAGGCAACACCTGAGCTGGCACCCCTCTCTCCAAACTTCCGCACCATGCCAACATGAGGACATTTGTGGCCACGAAAGATTTAACGTGCAACAGCCCCCTTTGTACACAATGGTCTTTTGTTGGATTCGAACTCGTAACCCTCCGGTTGCTAATCCGTTACTCTTCCAATCGGTCTACCGTGGCCCCGTATACAAAGGAGGCTGATGCACGTTAAATTTATCGTGACCTCAGACATCCGCACGTTGGCGTGGTGTGGAAGTTTGAAGAGAGGGGTGCCAGCTCAGGTGTTGCCTCGTCATCTAACTTGGTTCAAAATTACGTGGTGTTGTCCTCGGGTCTTTCCTTTTGGGATTGATCCCAGATCGTTGCCAATAGCCCGTTGTGTTGCTCCAGTTCGACGTTAATTAAAATACCTACCTACCAACCTAACTGGACTTCCGTGTTCCATTTCGACGCTTGTGAAAATTTGACTGGAAATGTAATTGTCTATTGAAAGAAGAGATCACGGTTTTGATAGTGTAATAAAGGTGCACAAGTACACAAAACACGTGTATTAAATTAGATGAACCCCGTTTTTTCATTCACAGGTATTTACCATCTGTGTTACTGTCTGTCTAATACGAGAATTCCCCCTGATACCGTTTAAGTGGTGGCTGTTGGAAGAAAAACAGTTATCGTTCATTTTGAGTTGGGGTGACTCGAGATAATTAAATTTTATTTTGTTTCTGACTAATGGTTGGCGGCAAGAAGAGGTCGTTTACAATATAAATCTTCTCGGCGACAAAACAAAATCTTGACAAAGATTTCCACTATCAAGAACACAAATGTGACAAACTAGAATGTTTTATCAAGCATTCCATTGAAATATATTATAAGCCTGTTTCTACTGCAACAGACAGGGACAGACTTTGTGTCTGAAGCAGTTCTCGTGGTAGACATGCAGTAGATTTTACATTATATCTATGTAAATAAAAAAGGAGTGTTTGTATAATGAGTATTTTTGCCCCATTTCAAGTTACTTATCCGTTTTGGGCTTTTTAATGCAAAATCAGCGATTTCCACGTTTGCTGCCTGTCTGTATGTATGTGTCAGCATTCCGTCCAAACAGCTGAATTGACTGTCAGGAAATTTTGGATATCGTCAATACCGAGTGAGTGAACTTCGCAGTGTTGCTCAGTCTGTCTGCCTTCCCTTTTAATGCATATTTGTACGTTTGTACAAATATCACATGAAACAATTGAATTTATTTTCATAAAATTTTATTAAACATATAACGTGAATAAATAATTAAAAATGTCTTTCCATTTTTGTTCATCCACAAAATAGCTGAATACCATACCCTTTACCATACTTGAATCAACTATATGAATTGAGCACTTTTGCTATTGCGGGTGAAACTGATTGGTTTATCAGTATTGCTGGAAAACAATTTCTTACAAAACATTTTTTTTTTCGTGAAAGACTTGAAACAAAGACTTTAAAATTCTTCCAAAACAAATAAATCCCTGTTTTTGAATTATTTTGTCGGATTTTCTTTTTTTTTAATATTCGTTGAAAAACTTGTATCTTAAATCTTAATTTTCTTCTGTTTAACCAATTTTAATGGTCTCTTCAACAAATTTTCAGCGTTTAAAACTAGTGTATCTTCAACAATGAAGCTTCACCAATACTTTAACGGTTATTGAATGTTTAACCTTCAATTACTTTTCAACGCATTTTAATGTTGAAGAAGAGTTGAACATTCTATTCAACCAATTTCCATACTTTTAGAACCGTTTTCAAACGTTGAAAACATTTTATGTGCTTACTAATTTGTTTACCTAAATTTCTTTAAGTCTTTATTACGAAAAAGTTGAATTACTAAATGCCCCTTTCTTCGGTATAAAAATCAGACTTAGTTATAAAACTTCATGGGATTGTTATACTATAACTAATAATAAACACATTTTTATTGCTGATGAATTTGTCTCTGTCATTTAGAATATTTTCAAAGGACATAAAATTTACTACTAACAGGATCTTAGAAGATAAAAATATATAGTAATCTAAATAAAAGATAAAAATATATAGTAGTTTTAAATTATGCAATTAAATACGAAATAAAATACATCAAATGGTATTACCTTAATGTGAGATTGGTTTCATAATTTTTTAATTGATGGGTTAACATAAAAGTAAGAATCTTCAAAAATAAAATGTCATGCTTCGAAACTGTTCGCTTAAAACTGACTTCAAAACTTAGAAAAAATGTGGTTCTCATCTTTTATATGGCTTTACTTTTTCACTTAGTTTTGCATTGTCATAATTACATTGATCCAAGTAAAATTCACACATTTATTTATCTATTAAAAAGTTTCTTACTAGTTTTATAAAATCATTTTCCCCTCTTACTTTAAAAATGAACATAATTTTAATTTTGAATATTACGGAACGAAATTTTACAAAATCTAAAAATATTGTACTCACAGATTTTTTTTTCAAAATATACTGAACTATTTACGCCTATAAGTTTAATCTATTAATAAGTATTTTGTATGTAAAAAATTTCTGAAATCAAAAAAGCAAATCTATGCATCAAAGATAAAACCTTTGGTGAAATTGGAAAATCATTGCAAATTGAAGAAAATTTATATGTAGAATGAGCCTATGTTCGGAAATTGTTGTAGCACTATGGGATCAGAAGTCATCTCTTTCATTTCTGCTTGTGACACCTTCAGTGGGTGTGTGAAAGAAAAATATCGCCAGAATCTTTACAAATATGACGCCAAAGCTCGAGAACTTGCCAACATTTTCAGGTTGAAAAGCTCATGACATTGCAAACAGTACGATTCTTATGCGAGTTTGACTAATCAGAGATCGGAGTACCGGCAGCCTCTACGACTTGTCTGCGCTCTTCATGCTGTGATGTTTTTGTTTACTATAAAGTTTTTTAAGTTGCGGCTCGAATCAGATCTTTTCTTGATGCAAGAGCAGATAATTTTCCAAGCAATCTGATTTCCAAATTTGATGGATTTATTTTAGTTTACAAAGTTTCCTTCTCACCACGAGTTCAGTTTTACTGTCCATAGCGAGAAATGCATTCCTGTAAATATATCGTAGTAAGTACATATATATCATGCCGGTTTTGTTCAAATTTCAAGCGGCTACTTACGCATATACTGCGAATTTCTTTTTGTTTTATATGGATTTCAAACATGCCTTCAATTAGAATCTACTGTTTTTCAAACTTATCTTTCTTTTGGAATTTTATTTTGATAGCTTGATGCGATATGTCGTCTTTTACATTGAATTTTCTTCTTTATCGGACATAAAATCCGTACATCAAAATATAATTTATTTCAGATTTCAAATACTCGCTTTAATGATAAATAAGGGACAAGAAATATAGGTCAAGAAATATACCGATTTATTTCTTTCGAAAGATATAAAATGTTCCTGCTTTTGGGTGTTATAATTTATAAAATTGTTGATTCGTTAAATATTTAGCTCGGTAAGTTTGGATGAAGTTATTTCCCACGTATTGAGCAGTTACGAGATATTATAAATATTATTATTTTATAACTTTTGAAAAGTAAATAAAAAAATTATTACACACGTTTTGGAAAAGACTACTTTTAAATTGATTTATTTTCGTTATGTATGGCTACAATCCATGTGAAAAGGTTTTATAAAATCACTTGTAATTTAATGGAAATAAATATATTTCGATGTTCTTGCCTTACATGTTGAATTTTGAAATGAATTTAAAATGTGCATGTTGGCCCATTTTACATTACTTTAGCTGCTTTCAAAAGTAAAAGTCTGGAAGAAAATCGACTGAGCATAAATAGAAAGAATCTCCCAATATTCGTAAAATCAAAATATTCATCTAGTATCATGCCTTTTATTAAGAAAATGCCAGAGAAAGCAGAAATTTTTTTTATTTCCTCTTTCCAAAAGTCTTATATTCCAGATATCTCATTTTGAACAAGGGAAATTCATTTAGATTTTAATGTTTGTAGCAGACAAGAAAGTTATTAAGTCTTACCACCAGTTCTGAATTTAAAGTACAAATCTTTTCAATAAGTTATTTACATTGAACCAAGTTGGGTAACAAAGATACCAGAAAATTAAAAATGACTTAATTTTGTTATGATTTATAATTTATTTAAATTTAAAACCTATCCATCCTTATTAAAATGATTATTTTTTGATTAAGAATTTTAAGTATTATGGATTTGTATCATGAAATAGAATTCAAATGATTTAAAAGGAACAATGTTCAAATAATTTTAATTCTAATCTTTCAAAAATTTGCCCTGTTATATTTTCTAAACCCTCATGTTAATGTTTAGCATAAGTCTGCATGTCTGATGTCTAACAAATTTATACATGAGGCAAAGAATTAATTTAAATCATAAAAATCTTATTTAAATGAAAAAATCAGATTTGAATAAAATCTGATTGTTTTAATAAAAGGTATCGTAACTTTTCATACCCTGTTTTCTTTTAAAGATATTTTAATTTCTTGTGCACTCATGTGTAATATATTCAGATTTCAGATGAAGAAGAAGGATATCCTTTAGATGCATTCTGCATCCCTAGTCATTATGTGCCTGATGTAGATCGAGTTTTACTTCCCTGTGGGCTTATCCAAGATAGGTAATTTACTTCTTTTTTTAGTAAAGAATAATGTGAAAAACTTGAATACTATATAATTGTTGTAGTGGTGTGTTTATTTTTACATCACATTTTAATTTTACATGGAATATTCTACAGATGGAATGCTTTACATAGTAGATTCTATATGGAATATTCCAGATGAATCACACAGAAATATCTGCAAAACGAGTAATACAGTAGCAAACAATATTTTTCTGCATTCAGAATAATAAAATATTTATTGTTCCACATTAAAGTTGCAGTTAAAGAATATACAACAAATCATAACAATAATCAGCTGTCTTATGACCATTTGTTATTGTCTGTCATCGTGTTAAAAGAATTTCTTTGATACAGTGATTTTTCCAAAGAAACTATATCTTAATAAAAGTGTTCACTCCCCTTCATTATTGTAAGCAAATAAATTGTTGCAGTGAACACACAAGAAGCATTAATAATTTTAGTATGAAACTTCAAAAGTTGTAAAAAGCATGCACAAAAGGTATTGTGTTCTTTCTAATTCCTTTTGGTGTAGCACATGCTAGACCAAGTCCATGAAGCCACTCGTCTTTCAAAAGTCCAAAACCATCAACAGATTCTCGAAATGGTCATAGGAATTGAAACTGATACACAAAAGCATGTGAACCGGGAAGCCTGTGAATTAATGCATTTAGGACAAGCAGGGAAACTTATGTCCATTTTCAAATTTTATAATGTTAGTATGGCCACTTCTGAATCTTGACATAGCCTTCTGTGATTTTTGATCACATAACACCTCCAAAGCATACCAACCTATACCAATCATGGGTAGGGGAGTTCATATAATATTACTGCAGAACTTGAACTTTGAAAATGTACTGTTTTACAGATAATGAGTCAGTTCAAAAAGGCATTTATATATATTGAAAGGCATAGACTCCTAGGAAAGGTGATATAAAACAAGTTAATCTTGTGATTCCATTTTGTTATGCATTTGTGTTGATTTGGAATTTTTGTTTTCCATTCTGATGTAATGTATTCTTTTTAGAATAGAAAGACTTGCTAAAGATATAGCTCAAGATTACGATGATCAGCCCTTTACAGCTTTGTGTGTTCTCAAAGGAGGATATAAGTTCTTCAGTGATCTGTTGGACAAAATAAAGCAGTATGCTCGAAACATTAATGATCCAACAGGTGTTATATCTGTAGATTTTATCAGACTCAAGAGTTATGTGGTATGTATGAAAGATATTTTTAATGTGCATTAACCTACTTATGTATTTTTTGGAAACTCAATCATAGTCTAAACTGAGGCCCTGGCAATATTTTTTTAAGAAGATTCTTCTATTTCTTGCATGTCGCACAATAATGTATCTAAAACTACTTTTTTAATTGTAATTACTAGTAAGTATTAATAATTTTTAACAAAAAATGTAATTAAAAAGTTAACTGATATTTCAATAACAAAATCCATGGAAATTTGCAAGGATGCATTTATATGTAATTTTTAACAGAACAATGACTAAATCTGAATGTAACTTATACCTAATTGTGCCTTACTGATATGCAAAAGAACTTATTCATAAGAAATTCTGTCCATTAGATAATTGCTGGAAATCTAATTAGTAATACAACATCAGAAATTTTAGATGCGAGTGGAATTCAAAATCTAAAAACCCCTCATACTCCATAATATCATTATTGAATTTAATAATATATGCTACAGTGCTATTCAACCTCTTTGCTTGCATACCCCACAGCACAAATTTTCTTAGCTTTGTACCTCCAATAATTTTTATAATTTATAAATAGCAAATTAGAATCATGAAAGAAAGATATGCAGATTTCCAAACAATTTTGTCAGTTGGAAGCAATGGTTCTCAAACTTTTCGAAGTCATGGAAGTCCTACAAAAATCATTGGCACACTATACACAAAATGCTAATAAATAAGAAGCAAAAAGCAAAGAAATACAGAAATAACTGGAAAATGCTACGTACCTTTATTCATCATTTAATTTCTGCCTATGAGAAACATGAGCCTGACGTGTCTTAGCAATTTCTTCAATGTTGGGGCATATGTATGATAAGCAAACTCTCATTTCATCGTCAATAGACTGAAGACTTGATCTCTTTTTGCACTTGATGGGTGGTAAGGGTGGAAAATCCTAATTCGCATAAATATGATGTTGAAAATTTCAGTAAAATGGTCAAAGTTTTATATATTGACTGATATTCTTCTCTGATTGTTTATTACTGCAAACATTTTTCTCAATATTAGATGACATATCTAAAATACGTCTGTGGGCTGATTGTTGGACAGAGGGATCTTACTTATTTCTTTTGCTGCTTCATTTCCCAGCAATGTTTTCACAATCTTTTGACATGCAGGCAGAATGAGTAACTCACCTATAATGTGAGCTTTCATATTTTGTGCTATCAGTTCAGAAACCTTGAAAGAAGCAATTTGAACTTTTTCAGAAACCGTCATTACACTTTTGAAAGAGTGCCCCTTTTTACTGTTCTAACAATCTTTTAAAATAACATAGCTTTTCCTTGTAAATGAGAGTGCTTAGTTTTAAAATGCTTGCTCAGTTTACTAGGAACCAATGATTCATTTGACATTTTAAACCCACTTACTAAACATAGCGGCAAAGGATCATCAACGTTTCCAGTCCAATAGAAACCAAAGCCTAAATAACTTTTGTCGTATTTGAAAGTAGGCCGCGCTTTGGCTCACTTGTTGTAACTGTTTCCTGCACTTAAGCTGTGCTCACATCCGGAATCACATTCATCATTGCTGTTTTGTTTTTATAAATCTCCATTTTGTATGAGTGTATTTACTGTATTATAAACTGTGAGCCGAAAATATGTCACGAAAACATGTTGCACTATTAATCACAACACTTCCACTTGCACAACCTATTACTACTAACACAGCTGCTACACTGCAGCGGAGTGCAGCTGCTAAGAACCAGCTTGAGAAGCTGTGCCTGTTCATGCATCAGTACAAACCCACTTGAACAAGTTTATTACATGTATGAAACCTTTTGCTACTGCACTGCATATTTCCCCACTCTTAACTGAATAATAATGATCTGCTACAAAGATCATTTTAATGCTGAAATGAAGATATAATTATAATGTATTGTATTTAACTATATAACTAAAAAATCATTTTAATAATAACCCCACACATATCTATCTGGGATTTCATAGGGCACACCTAGGCATGCCACCAGGCACACTGGTGTTCCTGGGCACACCCTTTGAGAACCACTGGTTGGAAAAGTAGCAGATTAGCAACTTGAGAGTTGCAAGTTTGAAAACCCAAGACTCATGTATCTGGGGGCTGGTGTATGTCAAATCTCTTGTATCTTCAAATGTCTCAATGGAATCTCAAAGCTCAGTGTCTTTTACTTATTGAGAGTTCATGCAGTTTTTATACTCATCCAAGATATTTGTGACTGCATTTTAAGAACAAAATCTTCATTGCTATATCCATGTAATTTTTATCTGATCTGTGAGCTTCAACCAGTTTGTATTTCTTGTAAAAAATGATGCAATGTTTAAATGAATACAAAGATTTTAAATGCTCTTAATCATCCGTTTTTTCATCAATTAGGGTGCAGACTCATCAGGACAGTTAAATGTGATGGGAATTGACAACCTTATGACCTTAGAAGGAAGAGTAAGTAACTTCTGTCTTTTCTTAAAATAATTAAAAGATTTAAAAATATATATTCCAAAAATATATTTGTGTATGTTAAGCATTATTTCTTTGTTGTAAGTAAAAGCCATCTAATTATATTTTTGTAAAAGAAACAATGTGTGTCCATACAACAGCAATTTGCAGTATCAGTTATTTGAACGAATAGCTCACTTCTAGTAAAATAATTTCTTATATCAAAACTTTAGAATTAGATTGATAGTTAACAGTTGAGGTTTACATGTTTTATGAAACACAATTTGTAATTGTTTGAGCATATTTGGTTTTATTTGTTTCCCTTTTACAATTGATAGTAGCTGCTTATTATAAAATTGTTTTGGACAGGTAATATTTTATTGGTTACTAAAATGTTCTTGTATGGCTGTGTAAATGTAAGAATGTCAAACACGTATATATTTTAAAATATTTATTATCTCAGTATTCATATGACCTTTGTTCATAGTATAATTTTAGATTCACAGTAATTAAAATGTGAAACCTTTATGCAAACCTCAATCACCAATCTTGCCTTTTTCTCCCTTAAAATTAAGATTCAAACTTCAAATTCTGAAGTTAGACTAATATTTTCATAACTTAAACTTACAGTATATGGTGTATAATTATAAAATATTTAGCAGAACTGATTCTGTGTTGAATATTCCTGTCACAAAACATATGTAATTGGTTTTAGATTTTAACAGTTGAAAAAACTTAAATTTTTTATCATTAATATCAGATTTGTAGTAGTGCAATTAAGTATTATTACATAGTTTGATTATAAATGAATTATTGTGTATCAATTTAGGTGCTTAATATCTATGATCTAATTGAAGTTGTCATTTTTAATAAGCTGGTTTTTATAGGTTATTTACGGGTGGAGTGATGAGGTTTAGAATGCATAAATTTGTAGTCTTGAAAAAATATAGCAGAAAGGAAGCAAAAATTATAACATTTCCTTCCAGTTCTTGTTATTTTGTCTAAAAATGAATACAACTAAGAATATTGAAATTTACATATTGTTTTATTATGTTTAAACATCACACTTTACTTAAATCATAGTAAAATAAATTCTATTTTGAGATGTATCATTACTTCCTGAGGGCTATAATTGCTCAGGGGATTTTCTCACTGTGCAAGCAACCTACAAGTTGTAGGTGACACAGGTTCGATTCCTGTAACTTACCCTGGGTGTATTCATCTCTTCTGTGTCAGTAAAGCTTTCCTTGTGTGTGTGTCCATTATTTGGCAATGTCTGTCCTGTGTTTGGCACAGCTTGGCCAAATATGAGCCTTGCACCACAAAAACCAACCATTACTTCCTGTATTCTTGACTGCATCTTTCTAGAATTTTTAAGCATGAGCCTGAGTGGAACTTACACTATTAGTGCAGAAACGTTTTGTAACATTTTTTGTTGACAAAATTTGCGAGAGTTTAATGTTTTTTTATGTAATGAATTTTTCTTTTGGCCACTTTTGATTTCTTTAATCAAATTAGTTAAGTTAATTATGTACCACTCAGCCATTCTATTTTACCGTAAGTTAATAACGATTTCAAAATTAAACTGTCAGCTTATATTTATTTTTTACTAACTTTGTTCAATTATATTTTAGAACCTGCTGATTGTGGAAGATATTATAGATACTGGTCTAACCATGGAAAATTTACTAAAATTACTTCAGCCTTTCAAACCGAAGTCTGTTAAAGTGGTAAGGTGAGTATTTGCTGAGGTTTCGATGTACCTATTATGTTTTATTTTAGTGTTATTATTTTAATAAAATTCTGTATCTAGATTTTTTATTGATTATTGGCATTGTCGAATGCTTGAATATTTGTTAGTTGTATTTGGTATTCAAAAATATAAACTAACCCCCTAAGTACAATTCTCACTACAGATCAGTCCCTTAACGTTCCCCTTTTTTCCCAGTCTTTGTCTCCATGTCCATGTGGTCAATATATCTTGCCACCCCCTTTCACCTTTGAACTCAAGCCATCTCATTAACTTTGACCTCTTACGGTCTCTCCTGCTTTCAGATCGCCTACTGAAGATCAAATTACTCCTTTAAACAACTGACTTCTACCAATGAACTTTCTTGATAGATCCCCTTGTCCAATAATCTTTCTCTTAATCCATATCCCTGTAACGAGTTCATTATAGACTATTCACGAGCCCTTAGAATAAGAAGCTCTCAGAGCCATCCCAATCTCTCAACCCTCAACAACCTCCACGCCTTATGATGTTACTTCTTGTCTATTGAAGTAATAAAGAATTGTTATAGAACTTTCTGCCTCTCCATTTGTGGAATCAACATATATATACACATACATCTGATAAAATGTTTCGTACTATTTGAAATTACACTAATTTTCACATACTCTGAATTTATTAACCCTGTGGTTGACTTGCACAAATATTTACACACTACATCCTGATGATTACACCCTAGATCCTGATGATTGCAGACTACATCCTGATGATTACACACTAGATCCTGATGATTATACTCTAGATCCTGATGATTACACACTAGATCCTGATTACATACTAGATCCTGATGATTACACACTACATCATTATATACTTATACGATTAATTTATTTACAACACTCATAAATGTAACCAATATGATAAAGATCAGAGTCCACCACAGTCCAGTGAGACTTGCTACACAGAAAGATAGCAACAAGAAAGAATAGATATATTAGTAGACATAAGGCCCATATGGACACAGGTATGCATAAGGCAGGATTAAATTTATGCTTTTCCCAACAATGTATAGCAAAAAGTAACAAGTTTCCAGAGCAATTTATATTTTGGTACTGACAATGATGGGTGTATAGACTTTCAGAAATGATAATGGACTATTGTTTTAATATCATTAATTAGTCACTGTTTGAAACTTTTATACAAATAAACTACCATTTTGGGCTAAGATTTGTAACTTTATTGTACAATTTATGTTAATATCATACTATAAGTCACAGTTTAATATTTTTTTCCAATACTGATATTTGAAAACATTTTCTTTAAAAATATTTACATCAACTAAATTTGATATTAAATTACGTGATTAATTCTAAAATTGCCTTTTAGTCTCTTTGTGAAGAGAACACCAAAAAGTAGTGGTTATAGACCTGATTGTAAGTAACATTTTTGCTGTCTTAGATTTTTTCTAACATTAAAATTATTTTTATTTTTTCTCTTAGAAAAACTAGCATTTTTTAAAATTTATTTCCTTTATTAATTTATCTCGGTTGGAAGAGAGCAGATTAGCAACCAGAGGGTTGCTTGTTTGAAACTTGATCCAACCAAAGACCTTTGTATATGTCTGGGCTGGTTCATGTTAAATCTGTCGTCTTAAATGTCCTCACATTGTCATGGTGTCGAAATTTAGAGTGGGGTGCCAGCTGAAGTGTGGTTCAGAATGACTGTGTTGTTCTCGTATCTTTCCCTTTGGGATGGATTTCAGATGATCACCAACAGCCTATTGTGTTGTGCCAGTAGGAAGTTAATGCAACTACCTACCTGTGTTAATTACTTAATGTGTGCTTGTGTTTTATTATGTTTTAGTAAAATCTACAGTTCACTGTTTTCTCAAGAATGGTTTCAGCTGTGCCTTTTCTCCATATGAATGCAAATGTCATCGAGATTATTTTCTTTCACACATCGTATATAAGTTGTCTCAATTGAAATTGGCATTTATTAATATCTCCTAATTTCTATCCTATATTTTTACCATATACTCCTTTTGAGGTATCTGTAGATATTTTCTTTTTGAAAGTCATGTGTTTGAAATACAGATATCTTAACTATCATGGCACAGCAAGCTCATACTATCTTGATACATATCTTTATATTAATGATATCTGCTGTGCACATATATAAATTTACACAATTGATACTTCTTGACCTAATAAGGTCCAAAAGTTTCCAGCCCAAGGGTATGAAAGAGGAATCAAACAATAAATTTATTTTTCAATCTTTGTTTCAATATATTTTTTAGAATGGCTAATTAACTTTTCTGTATCACTAAAAACAATCTGAATTTTTGTCCTTAAAATGGTTCAAAACCACTGAAATGATTTCTTTATCACTTGGAAAATTTTTCCATGCAATCCAACTTCAATTTTGAAAACAAAAAAGTTAAGCACTACCACAATACTCACTACCATAATACGCTCAGTGGTCACCAAAGTGGTCGATATCGGCTAACAGGGGTTGATATAACATTGTTAAGGGTTGATTCGGGCTCAGGGGTCAATAGAAAATATAAGACAAAAATATCCATAACTTTCTGAAGTGGTACTCCCCTCTTTGCTTGTATTTCCAAGCTCGTACATGGTTGAAGCTGATTTCAGTCATGTTAATTCCATTTTAGCAAAACAAAGAAATAAGCTAGATATAGAATTATGTGGCGATTTAAGGCTGAAACATTAATTTTGAACCCATCATTGCTAATCTTGTCAAGAAGCACACCATTCACATTGACAACATTCTTAATTGTATACTAAGTTAATTAAACTCTTATTTTCATATATATAAGGTATATTATATTATTGTTATCTAAATTATATTTTATGTATCATTTATCCCTCCTATCAAATATATAATGTTGAGAAGGACATCGAAAACAAAATCATATCCCTTTGACGTGAATGTGATGAATAATATATACTATATTATACATACAATAAACACTGTAACTACAAAATAAACAATCTAAAAACTCACATAAGCGTCTTTTTTGCTCGTCCTATCATAATTACATAATAATGAAATAGAGGAGGTCGATGAAAAGTCAAGGAACTCTTGAAGGAGTCGAGGGTCAAAGAAGCTTGGCGACCCCTGCTCTAGCACAAACATTTAAAAATATTCTTCAACTGTACTTCTCTATCTGCAATATCAGCTGAAGTGCTACTGATGCTAGAAATACAAAATTTGAACTACTGCACACCAAAATATAGGATGGTGGTTGGTGAAGTTTGAATAGAGAAATAAAAGAAACAGTTATGAAACAGTGAAGAATAAAAGAAACAGTTATGTCATCTGAGCTATCAGTAGTTTTGAGATGCTGTGTCTAAGCCTTTCCACTAGCTTATGTTAGTAGTGTATTTTGTGCTCTGGCAGTGTTAAGACACTTACAAGAGCTGCGTTAGCCCAGTTGGAAGAGTAACGGATTTGCAATCAAAAGCTTACTAGTTCGAAACTCGGTCCAATAAAAGACCGCCATATACATGGGGGCTGGTGCACAATAAATTCACCATGTCCTCATGTTGACGTGGTGTGAAGTTTGGAGAGTGGAGTGCCAGTTCAGGTGTTGCCTCATCATCTGAGCGTGGTTAAAAATTACGTGGTGGTGTTCTATCATGGATTGTCAATATACTTAGGGGAGTCAATAGAGGATTAAATATCTAGAAATCGGGATTATATATGATATATGTAGTTCAATGCCTAGGGAGTGATGATGTGAAGAAGCTGGATTATATGGAGATGAGGACACAACATTTAACTAAACACAAGGATAAGGTACAGTAGAGATTACATCATGGCACAGCCTACAACCTGGCTCATAGTTTTGTGAGTTGTTTTGGATGGCACTCCACCTGCACATGAAAGCATGTTGATCAGATACTCAATCTCAACTGAGTTTGGAATGAATAAAGTTGCAGTTCTGCTCTGTGCGCTCACCACGACCTCTGGTGGTGGTACGGGGATGGATTCTACATACATTTCACCAATGACATCAGGGCCGTCATGGCTCAGTGGGATACCCACTGCACTAGCAACCTGTGAGTTGTTGGTGGTGCAGGTTCGATTCCTCCTTGATGTATTTCTCTCTTCTGTGACAGTAAAACTTTATGTATGTATGTCCATTACTTGATATTGTATGTCTTACCTCTGGTACAGCATGGCCAAATATGACAATTGTGCCATAAAATCCCAACCAATCAATGCCTTGAATGGATACCATTTGTTTAAGGGATATGAAATTCAAATACTATACTAAATGTGTGAAATGCATGGAATTGAAAATTATAAAATATAATTAAACTTTTTGAATGCAAATTCTTTTATTTAAAAAATTTCTGTATTATATATTCATTTTGATAATTTTTTAAGCTATCATACACTTTTAAATCATGGTTAGGATATTTTCTAAAACAGGTTTACTTTTTTGTATAGATACTGGTTTTGAAGTTCCTAATAAATTCATTGTTGGATATGCTCTTGATTATAATGAAGTTTTCAGGGATTTAAATGTAAGTATTCATTATTATTTTGTGTATGGTTTAAAGTTAAAGGGTTTTAAAATTTTTCATTTTCACATTCAACTGTTTTCTTTAGTATCTTAGCTGCTTAATAAAAATGTGAAACTTAAATTATCGGACTACACTGTTCTCTTGAATTTCAAAATATGTATACTATAATGGCATCTTTTGGTCTGTTGATTACACAAATTTTGACTTATTTTAGATATTTCAGTAATTTTTGCAACTTACTACTGCATCCTTTAAGTCTAAGAGACACAAATATTTAATATAATATTAGCATTGCTGATAAAATTATTACTGATATGCGCCCTCTCATGCGATCTCCCCTCAAAAACATGAAACATTTTTGTGCTTTTCTATCAATTTCGAGGTAAGCTAGAGCAGTGCTGCACTTTGTTTCAAAAAGCTTACACAAACTGTTACAATTAATCATTGGATTAATTTATTTGATTCAGTTATGTTGTAGTTGATGTATGACAAATTTTTTATAACTATTAAATTGTGTAGTTCCTATGCTGATATATTTTTTACAAGACATTTGTAATTATTAATTAATTTTGCATTTTGAAATTTGTTCTATTTTTAGTTGTAACTTGTGGCAACTATGCGAGATCACAAATCAGTATCTTTAGAACAACTTTTTTTTGTATGTCTGACTTTAGTTTTATTTCACTCCGTTTTCTGTGGATTTTTTTAACGAATTGTTATTGTCAATTCATCCCTTGCAATAACTCGATGAAGGATTCAATTTCAAACTGCATGCAAATTGGAGTAAAGTATATTTTATATGGCTGTTTTTTAATTTGCTGTAATAATTTTTTTGTTTTAAATGGTTGCTAAATTTTTAATTTGCTGATATTGAAAGAACATATTTATGTTAGTACAATATCAGAAATAGGACTTTTGAAATATTAAAAATTCATAGTGACAGAAGGTCAAGGTTGCCTATTTTACGAGTTGAAGCTATATTTATGCAACTTTTATCTGTCAAAAGTTTGTTGAAAACCATGATTCTCTTTTTTAAAAATGCTGTTAAATCGAACTACCATTTTTTGAAGAAAGGTAATCGATTACCTTTCGCTTTGTCTGTACTGAAAGCAATAAATTTTAAAACAAGTTCTTTTGTTATTGCACATGGCATTAAATGGAATTTTTAAGAAAAAATGTATTTGCTTTAAAAAAAAAGCCATGAATATCTTATCAAATTAATTTGTCATCCTTTCCTTAAAGATGGTTAAATTCAAAAATGTCGCATGCCTGGTGCAAGAATGCCGACAAAAAATATTGGTAGGACAACTGTAAATGCTAGACTACTAGCCGTAGATTCGTCATTTCTGCAATTTAAGTTATAGCAATTTTACAGGAAACGAACTTACAAAGAGGCATTCATCACTCCAAACCTCAAATTATACTTCTTTAGTAGTCACTTTACGGAATTTTGTTTTACAACAAGGATGCGATGTAACGTAAAATGGATTATTTAAATGGAATTTGTATCTTTACAAAAGAGAAAGCGATTATTCTGGTCGCTCTTTCAACTTAAAGTTAAATGATTTAACCCAAGTTAAGGTTGGGTAATTCTGCTTGTTAGAAAAAGAAGCTTTAAAATTTTTTTTTGAAACTTATATTTGAAATTTTTCTGGAAAGGTTAAAATGTTGAGAACATATATTGGTCATTTTGACTAGTCATCAAATTAGTGCTAAGACTCAAACATGTTAGGCTCTAGCATTTTTGTTCACCTAATTGACTCTGGTGTTATCAAATATTGCTTTAACTCTGGAGAAACATATTTTGAATTTTCTTTGAAGTTTTCTGGTAAAGCTCTTTATAAGGCCTGATGCACACATCCGATTTTTAACCATAAGTGCGATCTGAGATACAGGAGATCAGATAGTGTAGTGCACACTTATCTCTGGTGACGTTGCGGCGACATATGTCCACCTTGTGTGCAATTTGTGCGGTAGTTCCGCACGGTAGCCGTACACGCTCCTCCGGTCTTTCAGTACCTTGTTCACTATTGAGCAGCGCACACATCCATTATTTTAAAAATAAATGCGGCATATTATTTTACATAAATAATATTTTTATAGTAATGGCTGTAAATTTTCATGATTTTGATATAGAATTGTTTATTGGCGAAGTAAAAAGGTATCCTGTGTGAAATAGGGAATATCGCTGGAGAAAACTATCATGACCGAACAAAGAAAAGAGGAGTATGTATGGGTTGGTGTTTTATTTCCAATGGAGGTATGGAAAGTCTTATCCTACAATTGGTGACTTTAACATGGATCCTAGCTTCACATTTATTGTTTGGTGGTGCCAGAAGGGAAAGGAAGTAATCAGGTGAAACAATAATCACCATATATGAATTTTCTTAAGGCAGTCCTTTCCCCTGACAAGTTCACTACTTTTTTTTAAATGGATTCCCCAGAGGTCATCTGTCTTCATGCCAGAGCCACACTAAATATAATGTGACTGGTAAAAAGGGCAGATGACCTAACAAAACATGTATAGCAATCATCATGAATCATTTTCCCCACCACTTACAACGACTGCTACCATTTCTGGCACTAAATGATAAAATCTGAGCTGGATTCTGCATTAACGATACCAATTATGACTTCATGTTAACATTTCAATTCATCCTTTAATTCAAATGTAATTCAAAGAGTTTTTGTTAAATATAAGAAAAGGTTTGTTCTTTGAGAAAAGAATCTTAATTGATCAAAGCTAGTTACTCTATTATTCCACTGGCAATTGTTGTTTGAAAAGATGGAATTTAAAGAAGTCGGTCCTAAAAGTTAATTATTATCCTAAAGATTAACCTTATCCGTATTAAAGAGTCATCATTTAACAGGGTAAGCATTGACCTAAGGAAAATTTTTATGTAATTGAATTAAATTTTTAAAGACAAATGAAGCAATCAATAGTGAGACCTGTTTAATTTTTTAATTATTTATTTTTCAGTTATCATGGTCATATAGTTAAGCTTGCATTAATATGATCACCTGTCAAACAGCATTTTTATTTTGTAACTACCTGAAACCAGTTTCACTGTATTTTATGTGGAGGAATCGGTAATTATCTGTAATGCAGCTATTAACTTTATTTCAATAAAAAATATACAATAACAATAATTTTCAACAGTCTCCTTTCTTTTCAATGTATCTGTTCCATAGTTGCACAAACTATACCTTACCCACTCAGTTGAAAACTGAGCAGAAAGCCATACACTGCTTCTTTCAGCTTTTCATTTCTGGTGAAGGACTAATTTACCACTTCATCATAAATAGTCACTCATATGTGCCAGGATTACGTTACATACACTATAAATCGCTATTGACATGAGTTGCGGTAGTGGGTGGGTGGTGGTCTTGCATAACACTTGTGTGAACATTTTTGAATTTTTTAATCCATTCATGAGCACAGCGTATCGGCAAAGTACTTTTCTGTACTGTACCGAAGATCTTCAATGGATTTCAGTATCTGATGCACCCTCTGACTCCATAAAACAGGTATCGAATGCTGCTCTTTAGTGCATATAGTGGAGTGGCCATGGTTCGTCACAACAGTAACAATGGAGCTGACCTAGCATCTTCAAAATAATAAGACAAAAATCTTGTCCAGCGAAGGGCAGCGGTAGCCTGGTTGGAAGAGTAGCAGATTAGCAACCAGAGGGCTGCATGTTTCGAAACTTGATCCAAGCAAAGACTTGTATACGGGGGCTGGTGCACATTAAATCAGTCGTGACCTCAAATGTCGTCACATTGGTGTGGAAGTTTGGGGTCCGCTCAGGTGTTGACCTTGTCATCTGACTGATTCAAAATTATGAGGTGTCCTCAGATCTTTCCCTTCTGGATGGATCTCGGACTGTCACCAATAGCACATTGTGTTGCTCCAGTGCGACTAATTCAACTATCCTCTTCCCATTGCCCAGCAATGCAAGAAAAACGACAATGCTGCATACAAAAACACATTCATCTGTATTGTGTATTGACTTCTACCTTGTAACTATATTTCACATTTTAAGATACTAAAAATTATTTTCCTTTTCCTAGCATGTATGCATCATAAATGAAAAGGGGAAAATCAGATATGCAAAGAAGTAAACGGATAACTCAACTCTATCTTAGCAGAATCTCCTGTTAACATGTGATAAACTTATCTCCCAGTCTTTGGACTCAACTATTTATACAAATTGTAGACAGACATTGTAGTAAAATGTATACATTTGTTGTCAGTAATTGTTAAATTTTGTATGAAGTTTCATGAATCCCATTTATACTTATACTGCATTTCAAACATACCAAACTTTTATTTATACAATATTTTGAAAATAAATTATTTCCTGGCATATTTTCGGCATATAAACCCTCAGCTTTCTCTGAATAGCTCTGAAATCTTATCTGTCTGAAACAACTAAAAGGTTTTAAGATTTGTTTTATTTAATCACATATTTAAAAAAAATTATAAATTCTTGAAGTAAATTTTGTCTTATGGGATTTAGTATAATTTTTATACACTTCTAATGATTAATGCTTTAAATTATTTAGATCAGCATCATTCATATCCATTGAGGTTTTTTAAAGATTTCAAATTTTACTTAGAAAAAAGTTTGCTTTAATCTAACTTTCAGAGAAATGAAATAGTTATAACTAATTTGAATACTCATAAAATTGTATCAATGCTATTAGTGTTGCCAAGGCTCACTCATATATTCATTGTTGCCCATTTTTAGAGATCTAAAAGTATCCTTAATCATGCATTCATACAGCAAGTACATCTAACTGAATGAAACATTCAATATCAGGACCAAATACAATACTAAAAGTATTTTTATATTTTTAAATAAATATGTTTGTTAATACCAACATATTTATAGATGAAACGTTCAACATCAAGACCAAATTCGATACTGAAAGTATTTTTGTACTTCTAAATAAATATTTGTTAGTAACATTTATAATGAACATTTGTTTTCCTAATGTCCATTCTTTTTTCCATTCACAACAATTTTCACTTGCTGTTGTCTTGCGTTTGGTGCAGCTTGGTCAAATATGGCCCTTATATCATAAAACTTCAAAACAACCAACCCTAATGTCCATAAATAATTTTAAAACTAAACATACTTCCATTTGATTACATTGGATGGCTTGTTAGCTTTGTTATTTATATTTTGAAACCTTTTTACTCAGAAATTCTGATTTTTATTATAAATTTTTAAAAATCTGATTTTCTTATGAATCTCATTTTTAACAGTGACTTTTTGTCCTTTATGTTAATCACATTTTCATGTCATATTATGGAGGTATACATTTTTACAGCTGTGAAAAAATATTGTATCCAAGTACTTCATTTTTTAACAATAATTTTACTATTAAATGTATAAATTGTATAACCTCTGTACACAATTTATTCTAAAGTAATTTTATCCATTTGTGTAATTTTCTTTGCCAGGGCATTTAGACTTATTGCTGTTCAATAAAAATGTATTTACTGATGCAGTTTAAAATCGTGTGTATTATCATGTTGATTGTTAAGTATGCAAACATGTATTTTTGCATTAGTCTGTTGCATTTTACTTCAGATTAAATCAAAAGCGTTACTTTTAATGTTTGTCTTTCTTTTGTATTGAAGTATTTGTCTCTAGTTTTGTATAATTGTGAAATATTGATCTATACTTTTTGTATTTGTCAATGGTTTAGATCAGTAGCAGGGATATGTCACCTTTCTATATATATATGGTTTAATTGCTTCAAATGTCCGTATAAACTCACATTTCATTGCAGTTAGACGGCAATTCTGCCTCTAATCGTAGATGAAGTGGAACACTTTAGGTGTCAACAGCTGTCAGCAACTCCCGGGGTCTGAACCAAATTGGGTACTCTCAATAATTTTATAGAGCTATCCAAGCCCCCTAAAATGGAAGGGCTAAATAACAAAATATTGCCAATGAGCTACCAAATGAGTTGTTTTAACCAATCACAGATGCCAAGTTCTAGAAACTGATTCCCTTGATTTTCTCGAACTCTTTCGTAATACTTATTTAGAAAACGATTTTTAAAAATTATATGCCGAAAAACTACCCTTTTTATTCAGAGCTTGAATCATGTAGTGTTATATTTTTTTATTTTCACCTTTTCATATCCTCTTTCTCACCCTGTTCATCCCTCTCATTTGAATATTACAGGTTTGCCACAGGCGACTTTTGCTGATATTTCTTAACCTTGGCGACTAGAGTATCTTTTTAAGCACTCATCTCAAAACGTCCAATTTTCAAATTTTCGGCGAATTTTTCATAATTTACCAAAGGACAACGAAAATTTAGTCCCTCCTTCAAAACTAATAGCAGATGGGAAAATATTTTTCGGATTTTTATTTAGGGAGGAAGTATTCCAAAGGACGCCAATTTCGAAGTTTTGGCGCCAAGCTGTGACAGCCATGAATAAAAACCCATAGGAATCTGGTTGCAAGATTGTCATGAAAACCTTATTCAAATTCTTTTTAATTTTAAAATTTAAATTTCTTGGCGAGATCTTCAACATCTGTTTCAAGCTTAATTAGCATATTTTGTGTTTTAGCCGATTCATTTTGTATTTGAACAGCTAAAATAATGTTTAAGAGGAGACTTTTTGCTACTATTTTTAAAGATTTATGTTACTACACAAGTGCTTTGCCTGTGGAATCTGATATTACTGTCTCTGGAAATTGTCACATTGCCAAACAAAGCCGGGTCGTGATATCAAATCCATACCATAAATACTTTCCAATGTTATCTTCCATGATAACCACAGCCTTATAGTCATAACAGCAATATCTTTTCTGGCCCGGGCCAATATGTGAAGAGCCCAGAGACTTGCTGCTTAATTGATTCATGGCATTTAAAATTTATTTTTCTATGTCTGAAGCAGGATATGGAAAGTCATCTTTAACAGATGATATAGAAATATTTTTTCAATTCTTAGTTTCAAGATAAAACCTTAAAAGACTACTTTAAAATAGCGTAACCCTTTTATTTTTAGCATTTATTAAAATAACTTATAAATTTTAAATTAAATCTTTCAAAATTTTGCCTTTCATTTTAAATGTATTTAATTTTATGCCTTTTCAAATCAAATGACTAGGAAATTCCTCAACCCTTTTCTTTTTTTTTGTACCGATGCATGATATTTTTTGTTATTTTTGCACCGATTCTCTGATTTAGTATGTGTAGCTGCAGATTTTCTTTGCGGAAATTAAAAAATCCGAAAACAGTAGTATTGGCGTGATGTGGAAGTTTGGAGTGGGGTGCCAGCTCAGGTGTGACATCGTCATCTGACCGTGGTGTCATCGGATCTTTCCCTTCGGGGGTTGATTCCGGACCGTCGCCAATAGCCCATTGTCTTACTCCAGTGAGACGTTAATTAAAATACCTACCTACCGAAAACAGTTGTTTGTGGCGCCATCTTTTGATGTATTTTAACATTACTGTAAGCTCTTTCGAAAACTAATTACTTTTATGTACTTTTCTTTTTTATATTGAATATGGACTGTTTTATATTTGCCTCTTATGCAAATTTATAATGCGATATTTTTTCTGATTTTACAATAGCACTGAACGTTAATTTCATCTAGGAAACTATTTATTGTAATTTCTAAAACGTTTTTTAAACTTCCATTATTTTTAAGACATTTGTTCCTTTCACTTTTTTATATTTGAAGTTTAGGTTGGGAATGTTTTGGGTAAGTAGATATTTTAATTAACGTGTCACTGGAGCAACACAACGGGCTATTGGCGACGATCCGGGATCAAACCCGAGAACAACATGTAATTTTGAACCACGGTCAGACGACGAGGTCTGAGCTAGCACCCCACTCTTCAAACTTTCACGGCAACGTGAGGACATTTTAGGCCACGACAGATTTAACATGCATCAGCCCCTTTGTACACGACGGTCTTTGGTTGGATTCGAGCTAGGAACTCTCCGGTTTCTAATTACTCTTCCAACCGGGCTACCGCTGCCCTGGGAATGTTTTGAAACTGTTGAATACTTTTTCCACAAATACGAAATTAATTTGAGTCAGTCACAAATTAAAACGATGTATCGTAACAATCTTTATAATTAAGCAGGCTCTATTGGTGCAAACATAGCAAAACAGTATGTTATCAAAATTAGAGTACTGAGTTATAACAATATAAAATCCACTATTAATTTGTCATTTACACCATTAGATTCAGTCTCACATCCATAGATTCTTATTAGTTGACAGATCCATGAAGTTGTCTTTTAAATAAAAGGGTGAAGTCTTTTATCTAACGCAATGTTTCATCCAAACATTCAGAAGTTTGGCTGATTGGACGCTTCATTCAGAACCTAAGTAATCTATGATTATGGTGAAAAGTAATTTTTGCATGAATTAAAATGATTTACTTGAATTATGTTGAGCGATTTAATGGCAAGACTCAAATTTAATAGTTCTATTTCGTCGAAGCGCCACATTTTACTAATTTGTAGTTCTTAATGGGGTCCTGAATTCGAACTAGAACTGTTTACACGCCCCGCCTACATAGTTATTAATTAAATAATGCCTCTCTCAGTACGAATTTCAGTAATAGGTCCATAGACGTTAAATACAAGTACATCGCATTGATATTGAGAGGAACTTCAAAAAGTGTAACAAGCATGTCGACTAGTAGTCATGAGACTGCTCTGAAAAATTGACTTGGTTGGCCAATTTGGCATTTTATCACCTCGTTTGGCGACATAACATGACAGGACAGATGTGTGAATGCGTATTTCTAGAGTGGCGACAAAAATGGTGATATTGTCAAAGTAAACTATGTCGCTCGGACCCATCAGATGATGAATCAATGGATGGTCGTCTCCAATCCCATGAACCAATTAGATGAATGTTCGTTTCCAGCCGGCAGACGAAAGTAGCAACTAGTTTTGACCACATGATCCTGGACACCAAAAGGTTACCATTACTCACTACATTTATATTTCCTCTATGGATAGGCCTCTTACCAAATAAAAATATGTATTTCAGCACTTGCGAAAAGTATATATTTCTCGTTGCACACATGTTTAGTTTCCTCACACATCGATATGACCTATTATGCCCATTTTCTATGCGACTAAGATGAGTTTTCGATAAGACCAAGAACTAGGGAAGCATCGTAAGAAATTTAAATCCGTATATAATTTACGCAACAATCGCATGCATTGCCTTGGAATGGCGATGTTAGGAATATGCCACCTTCATTATCATTGCTTAAAGTTCTAGTTTCTCCAGTGACATTGGAGCAGAGAAAACCTTTTAAATCAATGATATATTTTGACAAAAAAGAATCGAAACACCCCGAATCCATTGTTCGATCGGAATGGTTGGCTGGGTTTTTATAACGCTAGAGCTATATTTGACCTAGCACAAGACAGCGTCAAGTAATGGATATATGCACACAAGGGAAAGCTTTACTGACACGAGAGAAATACACCCAGGGTAAGTTACAGGATTTGAATCTGCTGCCTACAACTCGCAGGGTGTTAGAGTAGTGGGCTGTGAAGAGAAAAAGAAAAGACCGCAGTATCAAATCTAGACTATTATTGCAAAAAAGACATCAGAAAAATCAAATTAGTATAAGTTGTAAGACTCCCTCTTGTGGCTATACATGCCGATATACGACGTGGTATGAAGCCAAACAAAACACTTATGCTATCCTGTGGCAAATTATACCAAGAATCTTACAGCTGTTGCTCCAGATCTCTTATATTCCGGGGTAGAACAATTGAAGGGTTATGCTCAATGGGAGACAGACCTGGTAATCTAGCCAAGGAAGGGTTTCCATACCAGGGAGATGCGAGTCGTGTGTGATCGGCCGTTGTGCTGGTCAATAGTCCCTTTCCTACGTGACATGAAAGGGAAAACAACACGTAGGATCTGGTGAACGCATTGCTGTGCTATCAAACAGTCTCGTTACTAGAAGGGACCGGTTGGTGCAAGTGTTGGCTCATCACTTTAATTCCTATATGCTAATAATTACTTTTTAAATCAACGATATAGATCTAAATAAAACGTATATTTTCTCAGTAAGCATTAAGTTTACTCGAAGATTAGCTACACCACACCAAATACTTCAATAATAATAATTTTTAGTTTGGGGATCCTTTAGTCACAATATTGAATCAGATATTTTTCTTCTGTTCTTATTTGACAAACACGTCAAGTTAGCGCGACTAATTTTCGAAATAAAATAATTAGGCTCTCACATCAGTATTCCGTGTGTTGGGGCCACTTTGCCAGTTTAGATGATGAACCCCACTTCAAAGTTAGATGCCGATCACCAGACCATGTTAGATGAAAGGCCACACATGAAGTACAAATATGTATTTCAAGTACTCAATGTGTAAATTTTGCCCTAGTCTATAAAATTTTCTCCTTTCCCTTGTACGGATGAATCAAAATACAAGGAAAAGATTTGCAATTGTAGTTTTTTAAGTTTAAAAGAGATTGCACATTGTTATACAAAAATTTCTAGATGACCTTGGGTGTGTTAAGCGTGTATTTACACGTCGTCAGAAAAAATAGAGGCGGCAGAATGTCTGCCACAGGTATGCCTCCAACTTAAAAATTTCTAGTAATAAATCTAATATTTGTTTTTGTACTTCATTCGTTAAATTTTTTTAGTTATTTGCTATCGTAAAAAGATAATTACGAATTTGAGAATTTTTATTCTGAATTTACGTTAAAGTATTCAAAAGATACTCAGCAAGGGCACCTTTTTTTATAAAAGGGAATGTTTTCTGAAGAGGGAGGCTTGCATGTGGGTGACTAGTACCTAAGGAACGGTCCTGATACCAGCATGGGGGAGGCTCCAAAGAATATTTGAACAATTAACGACAACACACTATACCCGTGCAATACGCACTTTCTAATAGCTTTCCATAATTTCTCAAACAGGTTCATTACAAACTTGACATGCGGAGACGCCGTTCAAGGCTATTGAGAACAGATTATGTGATACAGAATTACAAGAATTTTTACAACTGATCTTATCTAATTAGAACAAGAACCTGACATTTTGTACAAAACAGATATGCGCAGAAACATGCGCGCGTGTGTATTCTTGATGCGATGTTCTGGTTCACACTATATTCTACCTCACTAGAGTATCCCTAATGAGAGCGAACGGTGGAATATGAAAATAGAAATACAGAATAAGAATAAAAATTCTGATGCCTGACATTGGAGGAAAAAGAGTTACATACGATATTTTAAAAAGAGAATGACCATTTTTTGTACTTGTGTGTGCATCGTTGTTTTCTCGTCGAAGTATGAAATATATTTTTATATAAACGTTGAAGTTCCATTTTTTTATTCTTCACAAAACTACTACGCCCCCCTGCATGCATACTTCCTTAAAAGTAAGTGCAATAACCAAAATGGTATTGTTTCTAAATTATTAAGAGATTAGAATGGTTAGCTGCATATATGACGTCTGTTTATAGTCCAACACAAATATATTGCGTTTTATATAAATCAGTACATATGCAAGGTAAAAAAATAGTGCTACAGGCAACTACTGCCCTCTATCAAGTTTGGTATGTAATCAATATGCAAGTTTATGCTTACTCTAAAGCTATTTTCAGCGGCAGAGCTTTTAGATGATTAAATGGATTCCGTAGAGTTTCCAGGAAGTGTTCAATGCAAATGCTATGATATATTTTTCTTGGTGCTCTTCTCCCGCCGAGCTGCCAACGCTCAGTGTAGATGGAGCTCCATTATTCTCAGACATATTCTTTTGAGTAATAAAAGATCTTTCATCCGGAGTAGATGTGTTTTTAAGGGTTTGGATACTCTCTTTTCGGATGAGAACGTTGATGCAGAGCGAAGGGAATTACATAGAACTTCCTTTTCAAGGCATTAAAAAAAGACTTTTTTAAATTATTGATTCATCATTAATATTTCCAATTTTTCATGTCCTTGACCTATATTTTTATAATAAATTTTTGTAGCATACCCTGCAATTAAAATTTCAGTTTTCCTATAACGTTCTTCAGATATTTTTTATGGGAAGTTTTAGGGGTTAGCTAGATGGAGGTCATCGAAAGGAATGAAAACGTTTTACAAATAAACGTCATGAATGCATAGAATATTTCCGTTATATTCCTTAAATAAAGTAACAGTTATTTTAAATTAACTGACAATTGATTAACTAATATCTTTGATTAGGTTATTGAATTAATTAACAATTTATTTATTTAATCATTCAATATAAAAGATACTAAACGAATTTTGATAAATAAAATTTAAATACTTGCTTAACCCTTCTGGAGGTTTATCTTCGCGTCGAAAATTGCCCTGTAGCGACTTTGATACAAAACCCTATTTCAAACAGTTACTAGTTCGGCCAAGGGAAATTTGTTTTCCTACTTGGAGAAAAGGGCAACTTTATCACGACATTAGCATAACTGATCAGATTGTGATGGATGAGATACCTTGCCATAAACAAAATCGGTCGGATATTGATGGGCGAGATATCTCGTCGGAACTACTGGGAGGGTTTATCGTCATTGTAAGCACGGAGAATATAACCACTCTTAGGTTATTTCTGCATTCGTGTGTACTAAGTACGCCAACAACAATTTCTAACTTTTAAAACCAAATTTGAGATACAAAGCTTTTTAGAACGTACATCATTTTTGACACGAAAAAGTAGATACAGCAAGTCTGAATACTTCGTTACTAGTTTTAACTGTTAGACATAAAAAATGGAAGTCCTGTTTCCATTATTTGTTTTTATACATAAGTACTTTGCTAAAAAAATCGTTTTTTTTTTCAACGCAAAGTTCTTAAGTTCTCAGTGCAGTTTGCAAGAAGTTTTAGCACTTTCGGTTTTGGGACGTAAGTACTTTGCTTTCCGGTACACTAGCTACGATTGCAGTGAAAACTCTTACAAAATCGAATCAAACGATTGGCAAATAATGCGAGGAATTAAATTTCTTTTATTTATAATCGTTTGAAAAGATTTATAATAAATCTAAAAGAAAACGCTATTTTTCGTGCTATGACACATAAGTTTTTCAAATATTGTTACGAAATAATTTTTGTGATATGAAAACTAATATTTGTTCTTTTGTAAAAATGAAAAATTATAATATCGAAGTCAGAGCCATAGACGGGAAATATAAGTAAACTGAACATCGCTATTGAGAAGAGCTTCAAAAAGTGGGACCAATATGTGGCTAGTAGTCACGTGACTGCTACGCGAAAATTCAGCTTGGTTGATTGATTTGGCTTTTTAACGCTCTTCTTGGCGACATATTTTTTTATTAAAAGTTAGCGATGCAAATGTGTCTAATACTGAATATTTCTTGAATTTGAGTTTCGTTTTAACATTGTTAGCGATGCGAATATACAAACTACGGAATATTTCTTGAATTTGTGTTACTTTTTAATGCTTTTAGCTAGTTGAGTTGTTATATAATTAACTGAAGTACTTGTTGGGATCAAATTAACTACCAGGTATATACAAAAAGCCGTACGCGTAAGATAAATAGATTGTATTGAATAGATTGATCTCAGGCCTGGAGTTCAGATACGGCCCACCAAATATTTTTATCGGGCCGCAGACCAGGCCTGAAAAAGTATCAGATTCGGCCCTCCAAATCAGTTTAACCAGCCTGCAGTTCAAATACGGTCCTCCGCACAGGTTTACCAGGCCCGCAGTTGAGATCGGCCCAGTAGTACCGGTTTGATTTATCGCTCGACTATTACCTTTGCTATTGTATATTAAGAGCACATGTCAAAAAGATTAGGGGGTGTTCAGAAGTATTTCTTCAATAATTAAAATTTTGTATAAGATAGTTGTCCTAAACTTAGCGTTCGTTAATTAATTCAATAAATTATATATTTGTTTTTACCTGTATTAGGTGTTGAGGAAATTAACTTAAAGATTTAATAGCAGAAAATAATTCAAACTTCCTTGTTTACATTTAATGAGGTTAACATAAGTTGGAATAAATTGAAAAAAAATGCACATATTTGGAAATGACTGTTTTAATAATTATTTTACTGATGCAGTCATAATCAATAATAAATATAGTGAAAACATAAATAAAAATAGTGAAAATAGATAAAGTTGTATGCTCAAATCAAGTCCAGGTCACCAGTGAAAGCTTTCATTTATATTATTTATCCTTAATTGCCTGTTTTCGTAAACGCAAATTTATTTTAGGACAGACGCATAAAAATATTAACATGAAAAATTATACATTCAATCTTTACAAGATGGAAGGTAACTTTTTAATCATATATTTGAAGTTAGCTATATTGCCCAATTTTAAATTTCTGGTTCAAAAACTAAATAAGTTACACCCGTGTGTCCATATCTGGATTTTAAATTTATCAAAGTGATCATGTAAGTAGCTTTTGACAATTTTTATGATTTTAAGTGAGTGCAAAAGTACTGTGCAGGATTTTTAATATTAAATTTCTATTACTTATTGTATGTGTGAAATCAGTATTGTAACGCATCAGCCCCTTAACGTGTGTCTCAGCGATATGCGCCTTGATTGGTGATGGCGGACCACGTGACACTCTCTCCGCGAAAGAGAATGAACCATTTTTTCTCTAGTTGTTTCCCAAGGCGAGCGTAGAACTGACGCGCTGAAGTTTTGTTCCCCGAGATGTTACTTTTTATGTTTGTTTATTCTTGTAATTGTTTTGTCTTGTGCTTAGTGTTAATTAAAATTGCTCTTTTGGCCAATTCTTGCATTAATCATTGGATTCAGCTCTAAAATTGACGCCCAATCTTGTGGCCCGAATTAAAGCCTTTGGGAACAACTCGTTTTTTGTTCAGGAATCTAGGTCCAATACTGTTGGTATTGAAAGAAAAACACACCCTGTGTTTCATTGATGTTTAGAAACTCATCCCGAGTTAGCATACTGGTAGGAAAAGCCATGGTTTTAGTGTTCTGCAGCGGCGTCGAACTCACTATTTTAGGAAGCCTCATCCCAGGTGTATCCTATTGAATATAGGTGGAAATCCCTTCCACGGATCATCCTTATGCTCGTATCCCCAAGTGGTGATGAAGAATGAGATAAGTTTATTTTAATTTGTTTAAAATCATTCTTGTCTAGCAGTACTTTCGATTTGGCCAACCCGTGTCCAGCAACAGAATTTTGAAGTTTCGTTTTGTGTTCAAACAGTATTCTTGTTTAAAATATAGTGTGAAATCACTTCTTTAAATGTTATTCCTTTGGTTCACAAGTGCAAAGTATTTGTGTTTTGTGAAAAGTATTTGTGTTTTATGAAAAGTTTTGTTCTTAAAGTAAAAGTGCAAAGTAGTATTGTTTTGATTAAGTGTACTGCTAGAATAAGTTTTTGAAAATACGTTATGTGTATTCATTTTGTAATAAGCTACTTTGTAAAAATAATAAGTGGTATGAATTAATTGTGTTCAAAAACGAAAGCTACAGCGTTATTTCGTTTCAAAAGTGTAAGAACCGATCGCATTCTGATTCGGTCATGTTCATGAGTCATACCTCAATAGATTCAAGGTCTGTTTTCTGCCAGCTGCATTTAAAAAAAAACAAACCTTTCTTGATGTTTAAAGCGATTTTTTTCTTTATTTTGTGTTTGAGCTACATTGCGATTTCCTTTTGAGAGTTATTGGTTTTGTTAATATATGTATGAAACAAGTGCAACGTGCGCAGAAATGTGTTTATATTATGCCTTTAAGGATTAGATATTAGGAAATATGGATTTCATTCTGTTTAAGCATTGATGTTTCTTTTTGAATTTTGAAATATTACGAGAATTTATCATTTCTTTTGAAGTATTATTGAAATAAGACTAACTCACGAGTGGAATGTTATCTAATGTTTTGGTTTTGAATGTTAATGTTTTAAAAGTAATTTGTTTAACAATGCTAAACAAGTAGTACCTATAAGAAGTGGTCATTAATTTAATTTTTTTTTCTTGAAAACAAACTGTGTGGGATATATTTAAAAATTTTTTTACTGAACTTGTTTACTTTCGTATTCAAAATTATTTGTACACTTCGTAACCTAAAGATGTCTTATTTGGCAAGAGCTCTTAAATGTGACCTGATAGAGTTGGCGAATGAACTCGGCATCGAAATACCTGCTGATGCTAGAGTAGTTGATATAAAAAGATTTATCACTGGAGATGAAAGTTATGATGAAGACTTCACGAAAAATCTGCTTCTGTCTATAAGCGAAAACCGTGCAAAAGAGAAAGCAGAAGAAAAAGAAAGAATAGCACGTGAAAATGAAAGAATAGAACGGGAAAAGGCTGAGGAAAAGGAAAGAATAGAACGGGAAAAGGCTGAGGAAAATGAAAGAATAGAACGGGAAAATGAAAGAATAGAACGGGAAAGAGCGTACGAGTTGGAAAGACTCCGTCTGCAGGTAGAATCACAGAAATTGGAGCAGGTCTCTGGTTTTAATCATCTGTCTGCAGACCATCAACCCAACTTTAACTTGAAAAAGTTGCTACCTGATTTTGATCCGAATGATGGTGATATGACATTGTTTCTTCAGTTATTCGAACGACAGATGAAAGTTCTTAAAGTAGGGAGACATAACTGGGTTGCCTATCTCCTGGGCCTATTACCTAATAGCGTGGCACAACTCATCGCCAGAGAACCAG
This sequence comes from Meta bourneti, assembly GCA_933210815.1. Taxonomy (NCBI): domain Eukaryota; kingdom Metazoa; phylum Arthropoda; class Arachnida; order Araneae; family Tetragnathidae; genus Meta; species Meta bourneti. The sequence continues at coordinate 12,624,051 of OW119924.1, forward strand.
AACAGAAGGCTCATGATTTTGATCACATTAGAACAATGCTGCTTCAGAGATTTAAATTAAGTGCTGAGAGAATGCGACAGCTCTTCGCAACTCACAAGAAAAGTCCTGAGAGCACTTGGAAGGACTTCCATTTTGAACTGCGTAGCTATTTTGAAGCATGGCTAGCAGAATTGAACATAACGGATTTTGAGAAATTGAAAGACCTCATGATCCTGGATCAAATGAAGAGAAGTGTTCCTTCAGAGGTTAAAAACCATTTCTTGGACGTATGGAGCGAATGGGTCACTCCAAGTGACCTAGTGGAGAAGATGGACAGTTACGACAACTTACGTACTGTCAACCCGAAGCAACATGAAACAAAACCCGTGTTCCAAAAAAGAAATTACTATAGAACCCAACAATCACAATTGGAACAAAGAGATGATAGACAAAGTCTGCCAGGGATTCCCAGTAACAGTAGGCGGGTTCCCGGGGTCCTCAGTCAAAGTAGGAGGGACTCCTTTTCACAAGGCAGAATAACACCAAGGGATATGGAAGAGAAGAAAGAAATATCCTGCTACGGATGTGGAGCACCAGGAACCATCAAATCAAAATGCAAAAACTGTTCGTCGTCGACAAGAAGGGAGCCATTCCAAGCGAACTCTGTCCGCATGTATACCTGTCACTCCGATGCATCCCCGTTAGCGCTAATAGATATCTGTATATCGGGAGTAAGAGCCAGGGTTTGTGTTGATAGTGGTGCCAGCAGAACAGTCGCTGGAGAAATCCTGTACCACCAGTTAAAAAAGAGAGGAGTAGAGTTCCAAAGAGAAGTAGTAACAATGACTTTGGCAAATGGCTGTCAAACAACTGAAGAGGCTTGCACCGCCATGGTGAAAATACAGATTGAAGGAAAATCAGTCTCGCTGAATTTACTGGCATTACCAAATGCAAAAAAGAATTGTACTCTACTAGGAACCGACTTTTTGGAAAAGTCCGGAATTGTTCTAGACATGAAGAACAAAAATTGGCATTTCTCTGACAATCCCTGTCGGAAGATTGGTTTCAAGAAAGATATCCCTGTAAAATATCTGCTATCTGTTGAAGACCCACCAGTAAAGAGTCAACAGCCTGTCGACAACTGTAGCAACAAAGGAAATTTTCATGAAGATGAACGTTCAAGTTGCAATCAGCAACTCTCATACAGCCACCAAGCTCACTGCGTTCTGATGAAGGAGAACATTTAACGTCCGATCAGCGCAGAAAGATGAATGGTTTGTTGGAGAAATTTGAGTCTACCTTCAAGCTAGGGGGAGAGCCTACCCCTTTTATAGAACATCGGATCAATACCGGTGATCACGTTTGGGTCACCATGCACCCTGTGAGTAACGCAGAAAATAAAAGGACTGCCAAATTCATGCCTCGACGTAACGGACCTTACGTGGTGCTCTCACAACGGTCACCTACAACTTATGAAATTGCAGATCCCAAAAATCCGACCACACCTATAGGAGTTTATCACTCTTCAGCTCTCAAGGCATGTAAAGCTACTGACAGTACTCCTCTGGTCCCATTAAGAAAGAGAGGACGCCCTCCTAAAGCACGTAATGCTGACTCCTCGTCGGGACGTCGTCGGAGCCAGAGTGGGAGGTTGTAACGCATCAGCCCCTTAACGTGTGTCTCAGCGATATGCGCCTTGATTGGTGATGGCGGACCACGTGACACTCTCTCCGCGAAAGAGAATGAACCATTTTTTCTCTAGTTGTTTCCCAAGGCGAGCGTAGAACTGACGCGCTGAAGTTTTGTTCCCCGAGATGTTACTTTTTATGTTTGTTTATTCTTGTAATTGTTTTGTCTTGTGCTTAGTGTTAATTAAAATTGAGTATTTTATAAATACGAAAGATAAATAAGAAACAGTAAACTTATAAAATTTATTGTTACATCATCACATTTTAAATCCACCGAATAAAACTCAGAAACATGTAGCCATTTACTATCCATCTTCTGTCTTTCTTCATCTTTGGGAAAACTAATAAATGGAATAAAGTAATAATTTTAGATATATAAGAACTGAATAAAAGAATTTTTAGCATGTACACATCTTTACCAAGCTCTTATTACACGTATAAATATAAATTGCTTTACTTATGGTTCTAAAAATCACAAATACAAAATTATGTTTATAGTTTGAAGGATACTACCTTAAGATTTTAAGTTATTACAAATTTAATACTTTTAAAAAATAGTTTTTTCAGCTTAAAAAACTGTAGGAAATAAATGTTTCGCTCGAGCAGGAATGTTTTATGTGTGCACAAATTTCCAGAGATATATTTAATTCGTTCAAATACTCTGCTTAGAGAGAAGAAATCAAAACGTGTCCCTTTTTAGGTAGAAAACAAGAGTGAAGGATTTCATTTCGCTGTGGAATGTGTTTTTATCACCATCAAGCTTATTTATCGAGTTGAAGAACGATATAAACATTGAAATGTTCACAAAGATTGTTCGAAACAATCTAATCATTATGATTTATCTCAAGATTAAAACATATAAGAAAGAGAGATGAAATTGGTTTAAAAGCGGAAAATAATTAAATTTTAATTAGGTTTATTTAAACATTAAGAAAAAAAATCAGGGTGTTAAGCAGATGTTTTTATAAAAGGAACTTTTCCAGCTGCGCTGATTGTTTGGAATTACACAGCACAAAAAGTTTCATTTCGTTCTCTAATTTTTTGTTTTCCCGATTTGCTATATTGTATGCTTCATTAACAAGAATAAAAATACGCCATAACAGGTACAGTATTTCAATTTCTGTTCAAGCACTGTTTTGGTTTTTCACATAAGAGAATGGTAATTTGTTTTTCGTCATTCCAGTAGAAAGTTATAGGTTCAAGGGAAATTATTTGAAAGAAAAGCTCTTTTGTCAAATGCAATCTTATAATGAAAGATTTTACATATATTTAAAACGTGAACAAAAAGGTTCCCTAAAGCGCATAAATGTGGTTCACATTTATAATACGGTTTATGAAATGACTTAATCCTATTTTTGACAAATCGATTTTATTTTATTTATAATTCTTAAAAGTTTCAAAATGTATCTTTTATTTTAATTATTATTCTTACGTAATTCCACAGATGGGTGGATACAAAACGATTTTGTTCAGCAAAATATAAAATTTTAAATTAGGTACCGAAGTTCACGTTTTTAATTCATAACATTTTTATCGAGACGCTAAAGAATATAGTGCTCCTAGTTGGCGCTAAAAAAAATCATCGCCAAAACAGAAAACGATTTCGCACAAGTCACAAGAACGATTTCACAGTTTGGTTTATTATTTTTAATATTTTAAGTTCTTATAGATGTACAATTTATAATAATAAACACACTCGAATATCAGTTATTTTATTTTAAATATTATTTTAGATATATATCGATTGCAAATCTATGAAATCTTTTTATAGAACGGGAACTGTATTAAGAATTCCAAAGTTAGAACATCTATTTGTATCATACCAGCAAATTTTGAAGAACACAAAAAACAAATGTAAAATACAAGTAAATCGCTCACCTGCGAAATGTAGTTTCCCCCTTTAATAAATTTGGAATTACATCCGTGTACACAACACGATAGAACCGTGTTAGCGTTCAATGCATTTGCTATGGAAGAAGGAATGCGCAAACTATATGCGCGTTGGAGAAAAGAGTTTAAGGATCACGTGACTACTGTTTTTGGTCACATGATCATTGGGACATAAAAAGGTTGCCATAGCTCACTCTACTTTTATATGGGCGGGCATTCAGTATAAATACCGTCATTTGTCACTATATGTTCAGTCATATTTGCCGAGACAGTGAAATTACCGGCAACAAAAAATAAGATTCGATATTTCGGTTTCTGTTGCGACAAAAGGACAGTACACACTGCTGGCCATCGAAAGTACTGCACCATGAAATGCAAGAGATATTAAAGCCATATTTATTATGCAAGTAACATAAAATACAATGTCGAAATTGAAATTACAGCTTTTTACGACTTGCGGGACGGGAAGAAATCTATTTCCTCTTATGAAAAAATTTTGTAGTTCCGTAGAACTCTATAGAATTCTAAGATATTTCTATAGAGAAACGAAATTTCGTTTCTATTAAAAAAATAGTTTTCTCTATAGAAATCAGTACAGATTTCATAGAATTCTATAGAAATTTTTCGTAAGGGCTGTGTAACTCAGAAACGTGGTCGTATGCCTGCCGTATTTTTCGACAAGGCACAATTAAGCTTACTATATACCGAATAGCGAGAAAACACAACACCATATCTTAGAACCGACTCTGTTCTCCCTTTTTAATACTGCTCACAGAAGTCTTTACTGGCGCTCATGATTTGCATATACGCTACAGTGTTAATCATTTGCATATCCTTTCATGATCTACGCATCGTGCTAATTTCAAGGCTATTGGATACTTCCTTCATGGCGTACATTTTCGATGACTTGCGGTGTTTAATTAACATATTTATTTTATGCATGTTAGTAAAATTGGTCTCTAAAATGTACGAGAAGTAGCAACATTAGAAACTTCAGATTGACAAGCATAGGAATGGGCACGCCTTTATTTTCTTGGACTGTTTCCTCAAAAACTTTTTTTAATGTTCTGAACTCTAAAACTTTTATTCGGTATAACAACTGAATTTATAATTTGGGCCCTCTCCGAATAGAATATATGCTACTGAATAACACTGTTTTAAAAAATTGTTTCGAGTTTTAAAGTTTAAGTTTATTTATTTTTTAATTCTGAATCCACATCTTGAATCATAACGTTTCTACCAACCCCAGTTTTTCCATCTAGAATGAAGCGTTAAAAATATTACTTTATAATATTGTATGCTTTACAAGTAAAGCTTAAAAATATTCCATTAAATAGCATAAAAAAAAGAGCCGGAAACAAAATAAAAGCAACTGATCAAACAGGATGTTTGCTGACTACGGCAGACAGCTGAAAAGTGAATTTAACAGCTCATTTAAGGTCAATTGAAAAGAAAGCTTTTTTATGTCGTGTTACTAAAATATGCATATTTCACGTATTAGCAACGGAATAAATAAACTGATAGTATAAAATGTTTGCTTAGATATCTGTATATTTTATAGACTTCATAATCTACAGTCTCGAAATTAAACATTCTTCACTTAGTGAAAGAATCGTATTTTAGCTCTGATTTTCAAATCAAAATCTGCTATTGCTCTCATTTCGTCCGCGAGAAGGCAATTGGATCAGTTTTTCACGAGTCTATTAGTTGAATTAGGGGACTGGTAGAAAGGTAAACAAATCATTCTAACAGAAATACATAGCAATAAAATTTGATTAAAAAATTATCGAAAACAAACGTTTAAGAACGAAAATTTGAACCCAAGCCTATAATAATTCATTTATGTTTTAAAATTTGTGTTGTTTTCGTAAAAAAAATTTCTTTCTGTAATTTTCAACTGAAAATAAAAATCGTCTGCTTTGATCACGTTTTCTTCTAAACTTTTCATAATTTAATTTTGTATAGACAGATAGAACATCATGCTAGAGCCCCCCATTACAATTTATTGTTACTGTGTCAGGTTCTCGCGATTATTTTGGTACGGGTATGTACGATAGTTTACTGTATATATATCTCGTACTGTAAACATAAATAGTTTCTATTAACATAAGTAGTTTGTGAAACGTTAATGAAACTCACTGTATGTCAATTTATTAGTTCTAACATATTCCCTATAATTTAAAACAGTGAAATTCAAGACTTTTTACCCATTTAATGTTTTGCTAATAAGAGTTTGGACAGTTTTCCCTTATAAAGTGTATAAAAAGGATACATTATTATTTCATATGCAGTAAAATATTAATAAACAGTAAAATTTTATTATTTAAACGGAATATTGCTTTCTACCTCAATATAATATGCTGTATTTAATTAAGACTTACTTGAAGTCAAGTGACCTTGTGCGAGACATTTTCTGTCAAGCTAAATACATTTGGGAATAGTGTTTGTGCTGCGGAACGTGTTTCCTGTACCTTTTCTGAACGTGATGCCACTTGGCTTGGTTTTCGAGGGGGGTAAGAGAATGTGGTCTATAGAATCATAGAATTATGGCCTATTATCTATGAACTGTATAGAACCTCTATAGAAATCTATAGAATTCTATGGAAGCTCATTTTTGTTTCACGACTACTTTTCTATAGAACTTCTTTTTAGAATTCTATAGAATCAGAGTCCATTTTTCCGATAGAAATTTCTATAGAATCAAATGTTTTTTCTATAGAAACGAAATTTCGTTCTCTATAGAATTCTATGGAACTCTAAAACATTTTCGTAAAGGGTAGTGGACAGGGACGTAACAAGGCTAGTTTCCACCCGGGGCAAGAACTCGCCTTGGCGCCCCCCCCCCCCCCCACTGACCAACCTAACCAAAACCTACTCAGTTTTTCTTTTCATTTTTTACTATACGTAAATACCTATAGTAAAAAAATACTCGGCCAGTTTAGCGCCCCCTCAATCCGGCGCCTGGGGCACATGCCCCGTATGCTCCCCCCTAGTTACGTCCCTGGTAGTGCACACGTACTGCAGATATTACACCTACTTGTTTTTAAACGCGGAATTTTTGTTCTGCCATTAAAATTTCATGAAATTTTGCGAAAAGAAGTGTAAATTGAAACAATTAAATTGCAAAGTAAATTATCCGATTTCGTTTCTTTCCTTCAGCATTGTTACTGTATCCCGTTCTAAATGTGGTTAGGAAAGGTAAATAGAAAAAGTATTCGTAAGATAACTTCTGCGTTCTTATGACATTTCTTTTGAATTTCGTCAGATAATAATAATTGGTTTTCTAAAATGTTTATTTTAACAAAGTGTAAAAAATAATTTCAATTGGAAACAATATTTTTCATCTTTACGAATTCTCTTTAGAAATGGCGCCGTAGGCACAGGCTAAGTGGGTGATGGGCACAATTGAGGTGGAAAGTACATTAAGGGGGATTTTTAAGCTCTGAAAACCATGATATACATGATATGTATATTCGTTTTTAATTTAATTTCCAGAAGTTAAAAACAATTTTTTTGCAAATTATTATTAGTTCAAAGCTCAAAACTTTCTCTTTTTTTCCTGCAAGATTTAGATTTCTTTTGGTAATAGCGTTTGTAAAGGTGAAAGACATTGATAAGTTTATACACTTACAATTTTTATACCACCAAACCAGCCAAGTTATCTTAATTCGACGCACCTTGAAGTGAAGTAAAACAACACATAAGAGTTCTAACGCTGTACCAGCCGGTCGAAGTGCTTGAAATCTCTTCTATTGTTGAAATGGAACGAATAGTTCACAGGTTCCGTTCTCGTTTTGTCCTGCTGACTAGTACGCATTGTGTCACGTGATTTAGAACGAATCTATTCGTTAAAATGGGGGCAGAAACAATGTTTTCCCATAATTGGCGTATTTGGAGCGGGTTCTAGCTCCTAGTTTATCGTCCGGTGACAGAATCAATAAGGATGATTCTGCTTTAGTGACCAAACAATCATCTTTGTTGATCGCCATACAAGATAAGCATTTAATTCGACATATATCCCTTTCCCTTGGCGAGCTTACTATCTTTCTAGAAATGAACTCCTCCAAGACCACCTGCATTCTCACCAGAGCCGCACTATAAACAATTGTATCCGAACGAGTACTTAACAGGTTTTGTTCTAGTAGTACCAATCGGGTTTGTTGCTTGGATAGTTTCCTGATTTTCCGCTTTCTAAACGGACGTGGACGAAATTTAGCCTGTCTAACCTTCCTGTGTGTATCCGAAATTAATAAGAATGTTTTTATTTTCCTTAATGTAAAAACAAGTAGTGAAAAGCGATTACTACAATCGGGGACTTACCAGCAAACATAAGAAACAAATTAGACGACCTTGAAACTTTTCCTGAATTAAAACCTATACATATGAGGGGGAAAAATAAAAATTCTATAGCCATACAGGGGCGTACCTAGGACATTTATCTCTCAGGAGGGGGACTACACTGAAATCGTAAGCTCTCTATTAGGGGGTTAATAATTTGAGACGATTGAAAAGTCGAGCCAAGTGAGAAATAAGTGAATTTGATTTTTAAATTTATTTATTTTAATTCTCGAAGTGTCTTAAAGGGTGCTACTGTAAGATGCATTTTCTGTCAAGCTAAATGTAGGTGGCGGTAATGTTTCTGCGGTCATACCTGTTCCTGTACGTATTATGAGCGTGTAGTCAATTGGCTTGTTTTTCTAATACGATTTCAGCTCTTCGCCCAGAAAATTTCAAAGAATAATTTCCGAATTAATAGTTGATAGTCAACATCATTTAAACAAAACGCCAAACGTCGCCAAAACGGTGATTCACGACATTATAAGGTAGCAACGATTCGTATCAAGAGAGAGAGCATATTTGGGTAGTGGAAGTAAAATCTTCATTATCTGTCTCGTTTGTTTGCACTCAAATCCCTCACGTAGTGACTAGTCGAGAATAGTGACGAAGATGAAAAGTGCAAAGAAATTTTTTCCTCCAGAGGGCGCAGCGCCACTCATAAGTGTATTGTTCTACGCTGGCAAGAAGCCAATTTCGATTCTGTAGAATAAGAACTAGAACTGTATCGTAGATTTCATGCCATCCTGTAAAAGTCTTGATATATGTTCATAGACTGTTTGTTTAAAAAAAACGACTTATCATTGAATTTTATAACTGTTGTTCCAAATGTCTAAAACTGGACCACCAATTGATATGTTAAATTGAGCCACTGACTAATTAGATTTGTTTCAAATAGTCTACATTGAAGGAAAAAGGTGGCCCCAACACCTTATTAATAATAAAAAACATTTTCAAAGTGTTTATATTTTGTTCAATACCCCGTAAATAACAGACGGAACACTTTGGTAAATGAGATACAAAATAATGGATAAAATGATTGAACACTGAGAAAAGATCCAATATATATTCATACATGATTTTGAAGATCAATTTATTAAATATGGTTTTGCTTTTTTGAGGTCTGGGGGGGGGTCTTCAGTCCCATAATAACCTCTATGGGTTCGCCCTTGTCATAAATAATATTCCATACATTCGCGAAGGAAAAGACAAAAGTCCATAAAAGTAGTTTTGAGATATACATTTACTTCTCGTTCTTTTGTATTGATATTTTGTCTAGTATCGAATTAATGTTTTGTAAAGTTTAACTATGAAAAGAGGATGAACAGTCAACAGTTCAATGCTTTTTTTGCGATGTGGACAAAACAAAAACAATTATATTTTTTCTATAACTAACCCATTAGAGTATGTATTTTTGGACATAATGCGTCTTCCTTGTAAACTCACCAATCAGAGACATGAAGGAGGGGAGAGAGGGCCAAGAGCACCGAATGTTTTAAAAAGATATACTTTAGAAATGTATCATTACATGTTTTGTGGACTTCCCAAGAAAAATATTGCTTTTTGATTTTAAGCAAAATTTTTTCCTTGCCACAGAAGTATCATGAATGAATGCATACATGCAGTTCATCATTGAAATACAACGCTTATGAATACCCGTTCTTCCTTTTATGTACACCTTGCAAGCTTATCACTATTAAAAAAAGTAAGTAGGTAGTTGAATTTACGTCGCACTGGAGAAACACATAGGGCTATTGGCGACGGTCCGGGATCAATCCCAAAAGGAAAGATTCGAGGTGGTCACATGACGAGGTCAACACCTGAGCTGGCAACCCACTCTCCAAACTTCCACTTCACGCCAACGTGAGGACTATTAAGAAAAACTAAAAGAGACAAAGCAATAAAATTCTCTACTCCAAAAAGGTCTCGAGAACACAAAACCAAATAAAGGGGCCCCTTTTCTTACTGCCTGGAGACTCAATAACAGGAGCCATTAATAAAGCCCTGCTTTCTTTCTAGTTCTAGTGCTCAATCAATAATTAACTGCAATCAAAAATTAATATTGTGAATAATAATTTATTAACAGAATTAATTATTTCTTTCTAGCTCTTATGCTTAGCCAATAACTAACTGCAATCAAAAATGAATATTGTAAGCAATAATTTATAAACAAAATCGGGGGACGTGGAACTAATTTTAGCGCATTTATCCTTAAATAATTATAATCTATTTGATTTTAAATGCGTACATTTTGTTTTGGACTGTGGGCTGCATCAGCCTCAGCTCTTCAAAACTACAGTTTCGCCACTGCCACTGATATAATCTTCTGATGAATGACATACCACGGAGTTCCATCTTACCAATTTTCCTTACCTTTCACAATTTGCAAGGGAAAGAAACATTGCTTAGTGACTCTCAGTACACAGCTTCCACTTTAAGAAGCAGTAAAACAGCGTGTGGTTGAGAGAAATAATTTCCCCAACTGATCACACACACACAGTATGCAGGAAGTTTGAGAAAAACCAGCATGGGTGTGTTAATGAAATCTTTCTAAGATGACGTTATTATGTATACTCTTGATTTCTCTTGAGGGGTTTTTATTCAAAATGTTATTAGTTTTCTTCCTATAGTTAACCTTCCTTCATTTAAGTGCTTTTTGAGTAGATTGTGCGACTATTTCAAAAATATTTCTGCAGCACTGATTAAAAATTTGAGTTATTATTTTTGTGTTGTAACGCTCTCATAAAAAATATTAATCGTTATAAGATCTCATCAAAATAATGTGAGTTTAATGATCAATAATAAAGAGAATTCCAAGTTGATATCCTTTATATATCTGTAGCAGGCGTGCACTCAGAACTTTTTTTGGGGGTGATTTACATCACTAAATTTTTTGTAAAATGAAAAAGGTTAATGAAGCTTTCGAAAAATAAAAAAGGTTGACCTCCCTACTATGAAAATTTAATTTCATATGTAATTTGAAGACATATATTTCTCTTTGAAAAGCTGTAAATGCTTACTTTTCTTGGTTTAAAGAAAATAACTATGGATTAGTAGACAAAAATTAATTTAGTTTTACACTCATCATTAGAGCGATTTGAAATTTTTTTCAACATAGCTGGATTGCATTATTGTAAATTTTTTTGATGGGCAAAAACAAAAAATTACATTTTGAATACTTTTTATTAAATTATTATATCATACAACTTACTTTTCGGTACAATTTTTTTAGCTCAAATTTTTTTTCATGAAAAATAGAAAAATACGTTTTTAAAAAATATGTTACAGTCTATCCACATAGAATAATATTTAAAAATTTCCTAACAAATGTAAAATATTTATTTACGTCTTAGAAATTAATCTACAATTGCATTTTATTTGTAAAACTAAAGAGAAAATTATTTTTAAATATTACCTTTTTTCTTTTTTTTAACATCTGAAAGAAATTAAATTTAACGGTATTGGAGTGAATTTGATCATTTTGTGTCTGTTTTAAGTTTTAATTCAAAGACTTGATTTTTATGTTGAAAAGTTATTTTCATAAAGACAAATGTTGCATGTATTGTCGAAAACATCTAAGAATTTTCGTTTTTAGTTCGGCAACATATTACTTGACTTTTTATGGTATATGTTATATAATACTGTTCACATAAATTTTTTATACGTAGTAAATTAAGATAAGTATCATTCCCGAATTCATGAAAAGGAAAAATCCCACAAATAAAAATGAATCCTTATTATGCATCACAGATCAAATTAGAGCACGTATACAAGACGAATTTTTCATGATAAAATATTTGAATACAAAACATTCTCAGTAAAATTTGGGGCACTCTATTCCATAAAGAGTTCAATTTTACTGGTACATACATTACTTAATTTTATATTCACCTTCAACGTACTCTCAACGTCATTTCAAATAAACGAATTCATCCACCTGCCACCCAATATCTTCGATATAAATTTATGTACTTGTTGTGGTAAACACCGTTATCACTGTTGTGAGAAACAGAACCAGCTGTCCAACGATAAGAGATATTTCAACCATATATTATTCTCTTTCATATTGGTAGACCTGAATATTCCACTTTGACATTGCAAAAAAATAATCACGTAGGGAGTGGTAAAAAGTATACAAGATCAGATAACTGCTTTTCGATTATTTAAATATTTTTACTTCTTTCAAAAGATCCGCATTTCTTTCCACACAGGGCTAAAATCTAAGCACGAGGGCAAAATTGTACAGAGTCACTGCCCTCTTTTTCTATTTGAGACAAAATTGACCTTTTGCTAAGAATGTAGTGTAAAAAATTCTGATTTAGTATTATTTTCTTAAAAACTATGAATACGCACCATAGAATTCCTTTTATTCATAGTGTTAATAAAGAACTTGTTCTTTGAATTACCAGAATTTACGTCAGTAAACCACCTAATGCCCCGATGCAGTTTTGCGTGCTTATAAACAACTTTTTAGCAATTTTTCTGTAAGCATATATTTGAAGAATAGGTCAGCATTTTAGGCTCATCAAAACTTATTTTTCATAAGCCACGATTGATCATGAGTAGGCACAGACAATAATTCAAGAATCACTCCTCGCCAACAATAAAACCAAACAGAAAACAACCTCCACATCTGATCAGTTCTTGCACAGTTCTGCTTGAGAAAACGCCGTGACACTTTCGAATGGCGAAAAAAGAATTAATTCGCCGATTTGTGGAGCCAATGAAGTTTACTAATGAGTGATACACTTCATGCACAAAATAATTCAAGCATCGTGCTTTTCCAACAATAAAAGCAAACCGAAACCAGCCCGTATTCCTAACCAGCTCTGACTAAAGGTACCACGCCATTACACTTTCTTTTGGTAAAAAAATATACCGCAATTTGCCAATTTTCGAAACACTCTTATAAACGTTTGTTTCCTCTTCATGTTTGTATGTATGAGATATTAATTCAGCAGTGATGTGCGGCATTATAATGACGCTGTAAATTAGGCCTTCCTGCATGGCGCTGCGCTTCGGGAAGAAACGAAAATAAAACAATCTTCGCATACCACGTCAAATCCCAGTCGCTGCGAGAACTGAACAGCAAATAGCACCTCTCGTTCTTCCTTCATCCCTGTTTGAAATCAATATGGCTATCCCTGTACCATGTACACGTTTCAGTGACAACTATGAATTGAAGGAAGAACTTGGAAAGTAAGTACTTTCTTGGAATCAAAATGGACACAATTTTACACGAATATCCCCGCAATAGATTGATGTAAATTGTACCTCTGTGCTTTCTCGGCGTTTGAGCATGTGCCGTGAGTTAGGGTAAAGTACCATCGCTTTCGAATGCACATGATAGTATATATTTAGGCTTACGGTTATTAGTATTCGGGATAAAAAACATCTGAATTAGAAATCCTGGGATCTGTGAATCAGAAAACAAATTGTCTGCGTGATCTCGATTTCACGAGCAAAAAAGTAGTCTTACGTTGCGTCTGTTCTAGTGATTACATCGATGTGAAAGTGAATTGACTGGTGTGATGGGTATTTAAACATAATCGTCTTTTTGTTGATATATTTAAAAAAGTCTTGGATTTGGTGAAACCTTGATTTAAAATATGATTTCAAACCTTATGTGCAATTCTCGTTTTTATTTACATCGATCCCATTGTGTTTGAATTCATGAACCTGATAGTGAACTATGTGTACACAAATACTATAAATATGGGAATGTGTTTTACTATACACTTGATTGGGTGAAATATTAATTTTTGTTTGAAAATATTTGTAACCTTGATATTTTTAATTGTTTTTAAGGTAAAATAAAATGGGAAGAATTCGAAATATGTTTTTTCATGTTCATAATCTAATTTGTTTCCCTTGATTTAATGAGAAATGCAAAATTGAATATTTTTGGTTTGTTGTATTTATGTTTTATTGGGCAAGTACGAATATATTTAAGAAATGAAATTTCCACATGAAATAGTGTGTAATAAATTTATTTAATTCGTCTGTTAAACAAAAAAAATCCCATTATACTCTAGTTGAACACTTGGGTATATGTACAGCTGGTATAAACATACATAAATAAACATAAACACACATTCTCATAAAATACTAACAACAGAGATTGATATCAGACAGCTATAAAAAGTATGCAGAGCTAGTCATTTAATATATTTTTAAAGAATCAGTGTTTGATTGAGTTTAGAAATAAACTTATTTTGAAGAAAAAATTACTTACATGGGAAAGCCTATATCTCCTTTGCCTCTTATGTTTTCCTGGAACTAGTTACTAAATTATAATTGCTTTTTCCATTTTAAATTTCGGTGGGTTTTATTTTTTAAACCAAATATTAGATTTCAATACCGAATAAGATGAAATTGTGAATCTACATTTCTTTGACTTCATTATAATTACTTCAGTTTAATATTAGTTCACATTGCCCTTGTTGAAATGATTTCATTACATTATTGTTTATTTATATTTTAAATGAACTGCACATAAAATATTTGCCATGTGCTTGACATTAAGTTTAACAATTACTTCTGTAATTACATCAATTAAAGGGCAGATTTATTTGTTATTGATCAGCCAAATAGTAAATGCTGTTTTCATTTATGAATTTTTTGGAATCAATTGTTATCTCTAAGCTCTTGATTTTGTTAAGTACGTGCTACATTGTTTTTCAATCTAATTTTGGAATCATTTTGTTTATTCTTTGATAGACATGACAAATATTTTGAATGTTTGTTTACATTTTTATATTTGAAGATATTGGTTTTATTATTTTTTATTTTGATAGCACTGTTATAAAAATGTATTAGTAGATGATAATTCAAATAAATATTTCTTGATACTGTATATAAACACATTTTACTGTCTAGTCTAATTTCAAGTCATGCAAGTTTTCTAAATTCTAATGCTTGTATCATACACAATTTGCAAGATTAAATATTACAACTTTTATTTTTTTGCAATTTTTGACAGATGAATGAAATCTGGTGAATTATGCACTGATCAAATTACATTGTACATAATTGTGGAGAAATTGCACTTGTATAGCATATTTTATTCTTAAAATTTATAATATTTTAATGAAAGTGTTTGGTAAAATCCTACTTAACGGTGTGGCCTTGGCATGATTTCTTTTGTCACCATGCCAATGGTAGTGGTTTTCATTGCTTATAAGACGTGAACTTTGGTGACCATAGTATAAACTAGGATTCGTTATTTTTGCATACAAATAAAACAAATATATTGCTGTATCATGTGTCTGTTCTAGCTTTAAATCCATATGTTAAGTCATGAATGGAATGATTTAAATGTGACTGTTTTGTTCACCTGTAAATTTAAATCTAATTCTCCCATTTGTCTCTTATCCTTCGAATTGAATTGTTCTAGGTTGACCTAATTTTTATTAAAAACAAGTTAATGATTTTTACATTTCAAATTTTGTTTTGTGTTATATTATTGTTACTAAATGGTAAGTAATTCATACATTAAGTAGTGAAGCACACATAATTGGATATTTTTCAATGGAGCAAGTGAAAGAAAACAATCATGAAATATTAGATAAGCATTATCTGAATTTTACTCTGAAGCTTGGATCAGTTTTTGATGTTACATTACAAAGAAAGTACTCCTATTAAATTTTATTATCCTTGCGATATACAATGCAAAACAAAAGCTGTTTTGGCTATCTCAGTCAAAATTAAATTTCATTCCATGAAAATACTTGATTTTTTATGCATTTGTTGAATAACTTAAACATTAATATCCTTGTTATACCATTAACCTTGCTGTGGACACTAAGCCTTTCACCTGCCACCCAGCAGTCAAGAGGACTTACCAGCCTACCTATTTAACTTGCTCATATCATTTAAGCATACAGTGGTCAGTCCATGTACTCACATCCAAAGTTAAGCTTCTTTGGGATCTGACAGGAATCAGTGATTTCACCATGGTATGATGCTCTTACATTCCTTGCTCTTGCTAATGACTTGTTTCACAAACTTGAAGCAATGATAAGAGATGAATGAATCATGTGATACCGTATAGAATACTGTTAACGAACTACTTTAACCATTTATTTTAAGTTTGAAGTGTTGTAAAATAACCTATTATGTACCATTCAGTGCCTAACCTAAAACATGCATATTGTTAATAAACTTGTAATTTTTTGAGTGAGATAAAATACAATACATAATATTGATGTGGGCATTCAATAATGAAACTCGTTTATCTCTAGGGGTGCATTCTCTATAGTTAGAAGATGTGTACAGAAGCAAAGTGGTTTGGAATTTGCAGCAAAAATAATTAACACGAAGAAACTATCTGCAAGAGGTAAGTGAATTGAATGAGGTTATTACTATATATATTAAAAAATGAATCAACAAACTTAAACAAGTAATGAAAGCAGAAAATTTCAGTATAACCTTATCTATCTGTATTTTTTAAATATTATTGGAACTGTATGATTGAAGCATATTACATGTTATTTAAAAATATGTGTCCTTAACATAAGTGGGATTTTTGTTACCTAATAGAGGTTCACAATCTGGTCAAAATGCTCAAATGTAATATAATCTGTGGCCAATAGCAGAGGGCAACCATTGTCATTCCAAAATAAGAGCAGTTTGATTTTCTTGGAAGAAGTGGGAGCAGGTAAATGACTAACACTTTCTAAAGATTCTCATTCAGATTAAGATCTGGGGAATGCGCAGGTCACTTGAACTATGGAATTTTTTTAATCTGAAAGCCGATTCTGTTTACTTCAGACTAGCAAAGATCTGCTACCGGAGATCGTCAGATACATCTGGATTTTTTGGTTGAAGAGAGGTTTATTGAACCATCGTGCTTGTGTTCAATTTACAGGTACTATAAATATATGCTTTTGGGTCTAGAATCTTGGAAAGATTAAACTAGAATCTTGAATCTATGCGCAAAGAAACTTTTTTTGAAGCCTCTGCCTCGCAAAATAGGCCAATATGGGCCTCCCTATTGAGCTTGTAATATTAGTAGCTTTACTCAGCAATTATGTCTGATTTGTAAATATGTTTCGATCCTTGGAAGGTATTATCTTTTTGTGTCATGAAACAGGTCTTGCAGCTTTGCTACTTGTTTGAAAATTTCTATATACATTAAGTAATTGAATAAGGCACACTGGAAATTTGCTACCATCTGTGATGGATTGTTCAGCTTCTAGTCTACCAATTATTGTTCAGAGTTGCTTGTATATATTCTCTGCGTCATGCTGAAGCAAATTCCTTTTCTAAATTTCTTCCAAAATATTGCAAAGAAACCCTATGTAACAAACAGTTTTTACTTTTGATATTAATTATGTATTGAGTAGAGCCAATCATTATTTAATGTGTTCTAATCAAGTGTCATGGATTTCTATTTCGCAAGTGTGTGTGTGACTAACTTTGGATACATCTAGATTTGTCTTTTATACCTAGTCTTTTAAACTAGTAAATTTTATGCATTGAAATTCATGCTGTGCTTACTAACTTTAGAATTTGTATTTTATGTTTATCTGTTTGAAATGAATGTATATGCACAAATTGGAATGTTATGATTGTGGCTTAGATGATAAGGCTGTCAACCTTGGGTCAGTCAATTTTTGAAAAGGTATGAAAGCTTATTCAGAGAATGCTGCCATATGCAAAAGTGTGAATGGTGATTACTAAACATGATTTACTCCTGCCAACTCATTATCACTGCTATCACTTTCGGCATTGAATAATAAACTTAGAACCAGAATCCATGCTATAGAGATGCCTGTTGTGGAAGTGCTTTCTTTATGTTCCAACCTATTGCCTAATTGTTCAAACCATATGACAACTTGCCGGATTTGGACTATTCCATTGCTGACATTTACTGATACCAAAGTAAATTTAAGACATCCATCAGTCACCTTATTCCAAATGAATGAGCTATCTTCCTATGAGGTAGGGGCAAAATAGCCTAGTTGGTAGTCATGGATTATCTATCGGTGTGTTGCGTTCAAGACTCGATCCAACCAAAGACCATCAAGTACATGGGGGTTGGTGCACATTCAATCTGTTGTTGCCTCCAATGTCCTCACGTTAGCATGGTGCGAAAGTTAGGAGAGTGGGGTGCCACCTCATGTGTTGCCTTGTTATTTGACCATGATTCAAAATAACGAGGTGTCCTTGTATCTTCAGATGAATCCCGGACCTTCATCAATAGCTCGTGTTGCTCCAGTGTGACATTAATTCAACTATCTACCTGCCTGTGAGAAGGATTTTCAGTGTAAAACAAACCTCTGTAAAGCGAGAATTTTACTTCCAGTAACCTAATACGGAATACATATGGGAAATGCATTCTATCACAAAATACTTGTGCCATCTATATTTACCTTTACAGAAAAAGCCTCTCAGCAACTGCACTGTCCCGACTTAATGGCTGGGGCAGTTTGCTTTATAAACAGATAATGCAGGTTGGAGCAAACCATGTACTTTGCATAACAGAAATTGCACTGCAAAACACTATAAGATAAAACAAATTATTGCACCAAATTCTACTGAAAACAACATGAAGTTTTGATTCTTTGATGTATTGTTCTCTATTATTTTTTCAATATTTGAAAGATTTATTTTTGTTATACATTCACAGACGGAGATTTTAAAACTGAACTTAGCAACATTTCAAAGTTCATTGTGATCTCATTTATACTTGTGTGCTTTGTTATTAGTCTTGATAAATATTGTCATACGAGTAGTTCTGATGTCAGATATTTCATGGAGTATTGTATTTCATGAAGAATACCAAATATGGTTGATATTTCAGAAGATTTATTCACATAAATACAGTTAAGAAGTTGCATGTTTATTCTTTTTACAAAATTATGCTTTTACTTATTTAAGTTTGAATAGATCATGTAAGATCATCAATTGCTTATACAAACTCCCTGAGATGTTCTTTCAAGGTGAGCATGTAAATTTACATGGGTTTGATACGTAACAGTGATGCCTTCAATAAAATATAATTACTTATTTTTTTTTTAAATCAATCATTTCAACCATTTAAGTAACCCTACATTTTTGCTTTTTTAGACTTTCAAAAACTGGAACGTGAAGCAAGGATTTGTCGAAAACTGAATCACCAAAATATAGGTTTGAAACTCTATTTCTAATTTTTTGTCATTGTTCAGTTTTAAAGTTTTTTTTGGTCTGTTCCCCAATGTCTGACTTTCTTACCTAAAATCTAGAATGATTGATAGAATACTTCACACACACACATTAGACTATCAACTGTGGCTTAACATTCATTTATATTTTCATTTTATGAAATTTCTATTCTTTGAACTTGTTCAATTTTGTGAGCCAATCAATGTAATTAAATTTTCTTGTTCAAAATTAACTGAAAATTTTATGCACTGCATTCTTGATAAGAAATTAGATTTTTTCAAAATAAAAAAAATGTTGATTCAATAGTAAATGTCAAGTTCTGTCTGAATTTAGTTCTGCTTTGAATGAGTTAAACATAGATTATTTTGATTAATTTAATTCAAACAAACAAATTTCACTACAAATTAGTTAAAGATTTGTTTGAAAGCTAATCTGATATTTCCACTTGTGAATTAGAATTAACATTAATATCATTACTATTAATTAGCACTCTGGATATCTACTACTGAAATATCTACATATCTTGAATTATAACTTATAATTTGAAAGTTGAATCCAAGACTGATTTTTAAAAGGCTATTTTCGCTATTCTTTTCAAGCTTTCATGTTTATCCATTAAATTTCAAAAATAAATTTTAATTTTAAAACCATGCTTTTTTTAACTTAAAACTTACATGCTTAAAAACGCATTTTTTACATAAATTTTAAAATTACACTTAAGTTTAAAAGAAATTCTGTAAAGCAAAGTTAGGCAAAAATATTTAAAAATTATGTCCTGACTATTTAAACTGAGAATATAACACAATAGTAGATTTTTAACTAAAACTGCACAATATTTCTACAAAGTCAATCAAGCAAAACAATCTTTGGTTGTACATTTTGAGCTTAGGTTCAAAAGTTTCTAGCCTGAATATGTTAGAAGAATTGATTCATCTAACACTGCTAGCACCCCTATATTTTCTGCTCCAGTATCAATAGCACTCCAGCAAGTGTCACAGATAGAAGTACTGCTGCCCAATATATTTAAATATTTTAACCTGAGTATGACACTAATTAAGTTTTCCATATTTTCAAATTCAAAATTTGTGTTTTAAATATAGCAGTTGAATCATGTGGGGAAAAAATCATGAATGAAGTCTGCAGTTTTAAACCATTTTAAGAAAAAATTTATTCTTTTTTTTCAGTTGTATAGAAAAGTTAATTAGCTATTATAAGCATATATTGAAATAAAGGTAGAAAGGCTGCAGAATAAGAATTATTATTTGATTCTACTGTCTCTTTAATGCCTTGGACAATAAACTTTTGGACCTTCTCTGTAAGTGATAAAAATACCATATTTTTCTAAATCTAATAAATTATTAAGTTTTGTAAAAATAAATTTATTTTCATGACTATATTTTCTTTACTATATTTTGAAAATAATCATTTATCATAGAAAAGCTACTTTGTGCTAGTTGCTATTTGTAATGTATAAATGTAAGAGTAGTCCACAGAGTGTAACCATTCTGCAATTGTATTGATTAGAAAAGCTTTATTTTCTAATTAAAACTTTAAAACTAAAATTTAAAAATATTTAATTTATAAATCATCCAAAGAGGTCTAGCAAAGAATATGAAAATATGAAGATTGACCTGAATTTGTAGAATAAACCACTTGCAAATAAAATGTTGAATCAGTCTTAAACACGAAGCATCACTTTTAAACATCCTAATAAACTTTTCTGTATAATCTGATGTGAAAATTGTTTTTGACACTTCTACCAGTGTTCTTGCTATGGTAACCCTTGAATGGGACTTCTACTTTTGTATAATTATGTTTGATTAATGTAATCTCTAACCTGCTTCACTTCAGGAAGTATTATCATGTAAAGTTTAGATGTTGAGTAATTGGGGAGAAAATGGGGAGATAAATAAATCAAGTACTGCATCCCAATGTCCATTGGGTTATTACCTTATTGAATTTCTCCAGAAATAGATGATGTAAGAGAGTTAATCCACAAGTATATAATTTAAGGAAACAAATTTTAGAGCTAATTACGCCTCCAGTGCCACAACTAAAAAAAGAATGCATTTTGGAAGAAGCATAAAAAGTTATGAAACAATAGAGAAAAAGCTAAGTGTAGGACTATTACTTGTCATTTTTATTATTATGAGTTATGATGTAGCTATTTTGTAACTGGGCTTACACATGCATAGATTTACTAGCCCCAATCTATTGGCCAGTTGAACTTTCATGCCAGTAAGGATTTACACTTGCAATGTGATCTTACACGCCAGTTTGTTTTTTAAGTGCAGTTAGAAGTTGTGTGCTCCATTTTATATGTGAAAATGAACAAATACATTGAGTAAAGATTAAATACCACTAGCTGGCAACATAGTGACTCAACCAGATTTACTCAGTCATATTTAGTAACTATCATTATTGCATATGAATCATACCGACTCCAGAAAAGTTAGAAAGCTTCTAAGAAAGGGTTTACTTATGCATTTTATTTTTACTTGCATGCCAGTGAGCAACAGCAAATTGTGTAAATCCCACTTTAAAAAGGGAATTCATTTTCATTCAAAACTAACTTTTTAAATTAATGCACTTGCATAGATTTTCTAAGGCATAAATTTAGTGGGCACGCGTTTTCACTGGCATGAGTCATGTTGGCTTTAGAAAAGTTAGAAGGCTTCTGAGAAAGGATTTACATGTGCATTTAATTTGTATGGGCATATTCAGTGAGTATTGATACTAGCATATTGTTTAAACCTTTTTTAAGGGGCATTCATAATCAACTTTAATTAGGGCATTTGCACAGTAGGGGAAATATGAAGAACCAAAATGTGTTGTAGTGCTTGTCTTTGCAATTCAAAGATATTTAACAGGTCAAATAGACTGCAGCTTTATTTAGATTAATTAATTAATATACACTATGTATAACTCGAATGATGATGGTGAGCACCTTAGCTCTGATTGCGAGATGGACCATACCATCAAATAAATGAGCACGTGCTCGCATAAGGGGAGAGATGGACCCTATCACCTTCATCCTTGAGAAATCGAAATACAAATATATCTCCCATGCTGTGCTGATTGGCGCTTTATTTCTCAAAGTGGTGATGAAAGGCTCCAACAGTTCTCAATCTCTGATGCATAACATTCTTAGTCAGGTTATAAAAGTTGTGACATAAGAACTTATACTGGATGTTTCTTTGTGGAGGCCATAATCATGAAAATTCTTTTGAACTGACAATGTGTATTATAAAGACATAAACCTATAAACCTCAGAATATAATACTTTGAGAGTGGAAATTAGTTTGTCTCTTAAAAGATAGAATGTATTTGGATTTTTAAACTACTGGCTTCTAAAGCATGCCAGGTATCAACTCACTTTCTTAGAAGAGATGCTGGCATAAAAATGGTGGTTGGTTTGGTTTGCTGCTGTACAGACAGCCGTTTTTGCGACACTAGGGTTAATTAAACTGGGGCCTATGGCTTAAAGTAGATTCCGAACCACTACAAACATCCATGCCAAGACCAGGATTCGAACTAAGAGCCTGTTGAACCCAGTGCCAGAACGATATCTATTCGGCTATCATGAAAAAATGGACTTTCACCAAAGCATATATATTATGTTTTTATAGATTATTTCCATCTGTGAATTAAATCTTTATTTTAAGTCAATAATAAAATATTTTAAAACTTGTTAAGCATTATTTCTTTTTTGAAACATTTAGGTTCTTTAAGCTAGTTACATTAGCTTAAAGAACCATCATATTTCAACCTATTTTTTGAATTTTTAGTTTCCTATATGTAGTTTTAAATGAGTAAAAAAATGTATACAAATTTACTGCATATGGCTATATTTTTGGCTTGTTTATCATAAACTAAGACTTTCTTTTCATTCTTTAATCTATCCAAAAAGTTCAAGTGTCTGATTAGCCCTTGTCTGCAAAAAAATGAATGAAGCAACAAATCAAACCACCTTCCAAGATAATTTGCAAAAATCCAATAAATAAGATTACTATTTAGCATTTCATTCTACTGAGTTGTTTGTACCCAGTCTTGCAATCTATATCAAATTGCATGGTAGGAGGAACAAAATCTAAGGGGACATGACAGAAATCCATTGTTCAGATCCAAAACAAAAATTTGTTAGTCACCCCAATATTTTTTTGAAGGTTCGTTATTTGTTAATCTTATGCAAAAACAAAATTACTTCCAGTCAAGGGTAAAAATTAGGAGCAGAAAGTCAGACATCAATAGCACCTAAATACTTCCCTTCTATCACTAAAATGCTTTACTTGGGTGCAATTTCCAATACGTATAAACATACTGTGCAATGGTTGGGGTTTCTTATGACCCATTTGCATTTTAGACTCTTGTCTTTGTAAGTTCAATATTTTTAGGGTTATTGTCTGGGGCCTAGACTTGGATGACTAGTTGTATTTGGGATCTGTTTTCTCTAAACTTTTGCGTCATTGTTTTGCATTTACAGTATGAATTGTACATAATTTACATATAAGATTAGGATACAACCCTGTTGGAGGAAAAAGTAGTATATAGAATACAAGTACTCCCTAAACTTAATAGTTTTACATTGTCGGGACACGTTTTTCTAAATTTTGTGATTTTTATACATTAGTAAAATTTGCTGATAGCAAAATATTTTTACTGACAGCTAATTCCATGCTATAACTTCATAAATATTTTTTTCAGTGGGGTCTGGAATCCAATTACAAATATTTTGCTGTCCGTAAAGTTTAAAAATGTTTTAAGAAATCACAAAAGTTTGCAAAATAAGTGAAACCCACAGTATGCGACTATTAATTTTAAGTCATACTATAGTGTCTTATGTACTAGTCTGCCAAGGGGTGTGCTTTTGTGATTATTTGTAATATGAAAAGTATCTGGAAGGAAAATAAAGATAAAGTCGATTATCGGGTGATGTATTGTCTCAAAACAAAGCATTGCCTGTCACAACTCAAGGAGAAATAATATTCCACGACTATGTCAACTTTTACAATAGATTCATTGGAAAGGTCATGTGCGGAACAGAATGCCGGAAGAGTGAGAGGTTGCCTGTGACCACATGCTGCCTGAAACTAACCAATCCCCACAGGGCGCTCTTGCATCACTACCCTTAATTGTTCCCTTCCATTTAAATTAACAAATTAAGCATTACGGTGGTCGCGCCGCAGAGATGGCCATGGATTAGTGGTTTTCTGTCTGGTCATTTAAGGTGAACAGAAGCCCGAGATCATATCCTACTGATAATGATTCGGTAATTAATGAGCTCGGAAATTTCGAAATTCAACTCTGCTGCAGATAAAACTGCGCACTTATCAGCGGGCATTTCAGTCGGGTCGAGCTGATTCATATAATCTGGTTACTGATTTAGAAAAGTTAGTTGGGGAGTCTTGAATTTATAAGCAGGAAATAGAATAGAGCGGATATTTTCAGAGTTCGTGGATCCCTAGGGAGCCGGCTGTCGCCTTGGTTTGCCCACTGCGCTAGCAACCTGCGAGGTGTAGGCGGTGTAGATTCGATTTCTCCTTGGGTGTATTTCTCTCTTCTGTGTCAGCAACATCGCTCTTTTGTGTGCAGTGCTTCAAGATGTGATGTCTTCGGATCTTTCCCTTCTGGATTGATCCCGGACCGTCGCCAGTAGCCCATTGTGTTGGTTCAGTGTGACGTAAATTCAACTACCTACTACCTTGTGTGTATGTCCATTTACTTAATGTTTGGCGCAACCCGGCCAAATATAGCTCTTTCGCCATAAAATCCCAACCCCAGGAAGCCGTGACCTTCCGCCAGGGGAGCTGACGATGCTCGAGATATCATTGATAACCTTTGCTGGGCGAGATATTAGTTGCTCCTTGATATAAAATATAGTAGATGTTTGATGTGAAGTAAAGAAAAAAATCCTTTGTTAAGAGTACTTTATATTTGGGCTAAGATTTGAATGGCCTAAAATTGCTAGAAAACGCCCAATAAATAATGCACTTGTGACAAAATAAAACAAAAACTTCGAAAAATATCCTAGAAAATAACAAAATTTGCTAAAAAAATTACTCTAAGCAAAGCTTTTAAGGATTTTCAATGTTCTACCTATAAAGTTTTGAACATTGAAATGCTCCTTTTCTCTTTTACTGAACCCTCCTACGCCACTTTTCAGTTTCCTGAATTTTCACCCAGGGTACAACATTCTCCAGATGTGAAAAATGGGGTTTGGGGAATTTCATCCTAAAATGCCCTTTTCTTCGGAAACGCTAATGCTTTAATAACAAAACAACCGAAAACAAGAAATTATTTTTGTGTAAAAATCACGAAAAATGCTTGAAAATGCCGTAACAAAGGCACTTGAATCAAATCAGTTCTTCACGAAACATTTCTTTTCATTTCACTAGAATTGCGTTTCAAATTTTGCCAAAAAACATGCAAAATAATCAAAAACCCATCCATAAGGATATTGATAAAGTATTGTTTAACCATGAATTGATAGTTGTAGTTGATTATTAATTGAGATTGAAATTATTGTTGGGGTAGAAACTTCTTGAATCCCTCCATAATTTTGGGCTACTACGACGAAGACTTCCAACTTTATTGGAAACTAGCAAAGTTGCCCGACCTCACTCGGGTTGAATTGGTTGACTATATATTGAAAGTGACCAGAAAATAATCACTTTCCTCTTTCGTAGAAAAATGCCAAATCATTTAAGTGAGTAAAATAATTTTTTAACACCTTTTTAATTTCGACATTTACACCTATTTAATATTCGACATTTTATAATTTCTACAACCTACTTTGGACACAAATTCTATACATGCAAATCCATCCATGTAATATATTTCATATATATCACCCCTGCTAAAGGTACACATTGGCGAAAGGTGAGACACTAAGGTAACTGCTACAAAAGACGATTTTGAGGGAGGATTAGGAATTCCCTTTCTTAAGTTCTATTCCTGTAAAATTGCTCAACTCAATTCGTAAAAATGACGAATCTACTGTGGATACGCTCTCACATAATTTATCTGCCAATATTTTTTGTGGCACTTCGAATTTCGCTACCAGTTTGGAAAAGATGACAAATTAATTTGATAAGATATTTGTTTCAATAGCTTGTTTCAAAAGCGAATACGTTTTTTCTTGAAAATTCCGATTTGTGGCACGTGCAATAGTAAAAGAATTTGTTTTAAAATTTAATGTCTTCAGTAGTGATAAAGCAACGGTAACCTATTACCATTTTTTAGTGGTAAATCAATTTGACTAAGTTTCTTCTAAAGAAAATCCTTGTTTTCAATAAACTCTTTCCCATTATAAGTTGCTTAAATATAGCTTCAATTCGTAAAATAATCCACTTTGGTAATCTGTCGCTATGACAAAGAATTTATAATATTTCAAAAGTCCTAGTTCGGATATTTTTAACATTAACGTTCTTTCAATAATGGCAAAATTCCACTTAAAATTTGCTTTATTCTAACTTACATGCCGCTTTAAACAGAATACTTTGTTGTGGTGTGTGTTGCGTGTGATGAAAAGGAATTACAATTTATTAAAATAATTAATATTTAAAACAGAAAACAGTAATAAAACAAAATAAAATTTTGCGGCAAAAAGCTCTAAAGATATAAATTTGTGATTCTTTTTGTATCTTGAATCTCGCGCATTTGCCACAACTTTCAAGTAAAAATTAGATAGAATTTAAAAATACGAAATTAATTCGGAGCGAAAAAAATATCACTTCACGTTGCAAACGAACACGAGTATCCATTTTGTTGCAAAAAATCGTGTTTCAAATGTTTGGAAATGGTTTATATTTTGCAAAGAAAATAAATAAGGCTCAAAATAAAGTATTTAAATTTAAATTCTGCAAAAATGGTTTTTTAAAAAGTAATTGATTTTTCAGCAGTACTGGTAAAACAATTTAAGTAATTGCAATGCTCAATATGCATTCCAGCTTCTCCCAAACTACCAAATTATGGTTGATTAAGAGTTACTCAGATGTTTTAACATGAAACTTGCTTAAATACGTAAACAAAAGAATTTAAAATAATGCATTCACTACACTAAAATATGGTTTATCAAATGCGGACCATTGCATTAATATATTTTATATAAATTCCATGTGATACTTGTGCAAACACTTAACGCAAAATAGAATAGAACGGGAAGACGGACAGACTAATGCAACTAAGTTCAGTCACTAAATGAATGTAAGCACTCACAGTATGCAAAGTTTCATGAAAATATATTCAACCGTTTGGACGTAGCATGGGCACAGACAGATGGACAGACACCAAACGCGCAAGAGACGAATTTTGCATCAGAAGGACCCAAAACGGATAGAAAACTTGATGTGTCGAAAATATTCAATGTCAATAGATATCGCAATCATTCGCTTGTGAAAAATGAATTGTCTGAACCAGTAATATCCCTATTTCTGTTTACATTTTTGATGTGGGCAACAAAAAGGTGTGCCTTTTGAAATCGTCAAGATGTTTACAAATTCATCAAGCTGGGGACAAGCTATTGCACACCGTTTACAGCGCACCATTTAAAATCGGTCGAGAACCTGCTGGGCACCAAGGAATAAAAACTTCTTTCCATTCTGTTCAAGTTTCTTTTAATGGCGATTTCTCTTTATTCATGACGTTGTTCGAGGCTACTATAGGCTTTCAGGCAATTGAAGAAGAAACATAAACGAAAACCCCCTCTGTTATAAAAGAAAGGGAAGATAAGACTTTCCTCAGGATGTTTCACAACGTGTATTTCAAAGGTCGTGAAGCTATTCTAGAATCTTGTATTCACTGTGTGTACAGGCTCTTTCCTATTCTATTACTTTCTTAATTTCTAGTTCGAAGAGAGGATGCGACTAAATTCTGTTATAATCAAAATACAGTAACATCTCGTTATATTACTCCTCGATGTATTGCGCAGTCCGTTGTATCCCTTTTTTTCTTGTCCCCCGATGATTTTAAGTTAGCCAACAGCAGGGGAATTTCTCAACCTGTTTCTTTAAAACTGGGAGTTCAAAGGTCACATTTTTCGTGCAGTTATTGTAAACTCAATTCGTAAAAAGATTAAGGCGTCCCGAAAGTATGGATGAGAAAGAATTTATCTTTTCATAAACATTCTATCGTATTTCGTATTAGTTTGAAAGGTTGAACCTTAGACTCCAAATTTAAATAATGCATTTACTAAGAATATATTTTATAAAATATATGACATTTTATGAAAATTAAATACATACAAACACAAAACTAGAAGACAGACTGACGAAGTTCAGTCGCTAAGTTACTGTGAGTACTCAAAGTATACAAAATTTCATAAGAATAAATGCAGCCGTTTGGACTTAGTGCGGGGACATACATACAGACAACAAACGCGGAAACTGATTTTGCATTAAAAGGGCCAAAACGGATAAATAACGAATTTGGGCGAAAATATTCAGTGTACAAATAAATACTCCATTTTGATTTATATAGATTGAGATGGAAGATACAAATATGGTAACTTAATTTAATAGAGCTCCCCTTATTTTAACTTTTGCATTGGTTTCACACAGTTCGGAAGTTGTTCCAATACATTAAACTGAAAGTCGTGACTAGAAAAAGTACTCGAAATTAAAAGAAATTCACATTTCGAAATTAGAAACAATTCCAATTTTCTCTCATTTATTAGTGGAGAAACTTGCAATTATATACACTGAAGTGCCAGAAAAACTACACCAGCGTAATAATTGGTAGGCCTCCCACGTGAGCGTAGAACTGCAGAAATACGACGGGGTATGGGCCCCACGAGCTTGCGGAAGTATTCTCTAGGCATTGAACACCGTAATTCCTGCAGAGCGGTCTACTTGTATAACGGTGTAGAATTTCTGTGTTCCACAGGCACGTTTCATGGCTTCCCAGATGTGTCCGATAAATGAGATCTGGTGACTTGGGCGGGAATGGCAAGACCCCAAACTCAGATGAGGGTTCCTTTAACCATAATTTGGCGTGTATAGACGTGTGGCGGCTCATCCTGTTGGAAGGGGCCAAACTCATCAGAATGAACGCAGGATACGGACTCGTTGTAATGTCAAAAAGGATGTACACATAGCGTTCATGTATCAGAGATGTTTGTAGACGTATCAGGAGTCCCATTGAAAGCCAGCTAAACAAACCACGTAGAGCCACCACCAGCCTGTATAATCTGTTGACATGCGGGATCTGTTTTTATGGGTTTTTTGCACGCACGTAATTCCACAAAATCTATTAGCTCTGTATAGTACGTGTTTAAATGTTGATAACATTTGTAGTAAATTACTGAGTTACTACATCTTGCCTCAATCGCAACAATACGTTTTCCCCCAATTTCATACACATGTTTTATGAAACAATCAAAAGCCTACAACTTATAATAAATCGAACAATCATAAAATGAAATGCTGTTTGGAAAACGTGTATATTTTAGAAAATTGGAGTTCGAAAAGGTGACACTTGACTATGATAAAGTACTGTTCATTTCTTCAGAAAAATTATTTTAGTTATACTTTAAGAGAATATTAATGCTTGATGAATACAACCCCTTTTTATATTAAACTAACCTTTCATATATGTAAACGTATTGTCATACATTTTAAAGCATTAATTTGGAGGCGAGATCTTCATAATTAGCTTTGATATTTTATTTACTAGTAAATAACTTGATCAACTGAAACAAAAGGGCGGAATTTTTCATACATTCAATGATTATAAATTGGAAATATTCGATTATGTTAAAAATGTAGCTTGCATTTAATTAAGATAATATCTTCAAAACCTTATGTGGGACTTTCTTGCTTTCTCTCTCTTGGATTATTTAGTGGAAGATAGCATTTTTGCAATAAGGGGGAGCGCTTGTAGTGTTGTATTAATAATAAGCATTTTTATTTGAATCGTAGTTTGCATTCTCCAATGGAGCCTCTGTTTCAAATTTTTTACGCTAAATCCTTTTATATTTAAAATGCATTCAGCTACCATATTCCACTGTGAGGCAGACTGACACTGAATCCACATATCAATTAAAAAAAAAAAAAACATTGCTCTCGTGGGTAATTTGGGTTAGATGATCACATGTTTTAATATTTAAATTTTTCCTCATTATTTGTGTTGAAATAAAATTTGGTTTGTTCATAGCTGAACGTTTCTCAATTGAATAGTCTAATTATTACTGTTATGAGGGTTCATTTTTTCACACTTATTTCTAAAATTATCTTTCAATTTACTCTTATTTCAATGCATTTTATTACTGCAGTTTTCTGTAACTATCAATTGGTCGTGGCTCAGTGAATTCGCTCGCTACGCTAACAACCTACGAGATGTAGATGGCTGAGGTTCGATTCCTCCTTGTGTGTATTTCTCTCCCGTGTCAGTAAAACTTTGCTTGTGTATGTCCATTACTTAACGTTGTCTTATGTTTGGTGCAGCTTGGCCAAATAGCAGCTTGGCCTTGCGCCATAAAACCAAAGAACCAACCAACAGTAACTGTCAAATTTAGGATCAGCAAAGCCATGTACAATTCTGTTGATAGGTAGGCCATGTGTAGAAATAAATGTCTGCTCTGTCACTGTTGTCTATTTCTGAGACCGATGTGTAGTCTGCATGACCGATGTCACTATCAAAACAAACCAAGAGTGACAAGGAAATATATCATCTGGGTGTTATATCGATTGTGATTGGTTGGTTTTAGGTTTTATGGCGCACGGGCAATATTTGGCCAAGCTGCGCCAAACACAAGACAACGTCAAGTAAAAAAATGCAAAAGGAAAAAAGGGATTGGGAACAGAGTAGCAGGATGAAAGCAGAAAAGGATCGTTTGGGTATCCCGGGAACGCGACCCCGTGTTTATTAAAGACAGTAAACTCCCTGGGAAAAGAAAATATCACGAGTGTCTCGGGTCTGTGAAGCCCATACACTCATAAAGGAGACGTGCCCCTGGCAGCTATAGCGGGTGTGAAAAAAGCCGAGCACACACAACATTTCAAATGCGTTGTAGGAGACAGTTACAGTTATTCACTTATGGATTCGTTAGAGGTAGACGCCTCTATTAGAGCAATAATGCCTAACCCTTCGTTTGACGCTTATTAAGCATTTCGTGGTCAATTCAAATGAACACGTTTAGTTTTAATTCATCACCAAGTCGAGTGTTAGGTTAACTTCCCAACAGCTATTTGGAAATGGTTTTTAAATCAGTATCTTCCTGCAGAAGACTTGAGCCCCCCCGATGCTGTTTACGTTTTCTCATCCAGTAGAGGTTCTGCTTTTTGATGAAGTGAGCTCTACTGGGTTTCGGGAGTGTGGAGGGAGGAGGAGCAATCAATACCAGCATACCCATGCATGGCCTGGGGTGAGGGCGAGTAAACAGGGCGCAAAATTGTGTGCGGCCAACCGCCGAACCCGATGACCGTGCTCTGAGTTAGCATGTGTAAAGGCCGAAGTTAATATTGCTTCACTTATGAGCCAACGCTCACCGTTGAGTGGAATTTGAATTGTTCCTATTTGAGTGTTTGGAAAGTTAATTCTTTATTGGGGAAGTGCTGAAGAATGGTTTCATCGATTGTTGTACGTTTGAATATTGTCTTACTAAAACCAATTCTACACTGTTATTTACACTACAGGAACCATTTTCCACTTTTCGATCTAGGTTTACCAGCTGATCATAATTGTCATTGAATTTGAAAAAAAGTCGTGGATTTTCTTTTTAAAGTTTCGGTAATGAAAGCTATTTACTGTATGAGAAGCATTTTCTGTCAAACTAATTGCAAGTGGTAGTGTTTCTGCAGTGATACGTGCTTCCTGTACGTATTCTGAACGTGGCTTCAGTAGGCTTATTTTTCGATTACGATTTCAGCACTTTGCCAATAAAAATTCCAAGGAATTAATTCCGATTTGATACATGATAGTTGATTGGTCAACACCAATCATAAACCTAGCCAAAACGGCGAGAAACTACACTTTATTGTAACCTCTATACTATGCCTCTATACTAACCTCTATCATGCCAGAGCATTAGGACAGCAGAAGTAAAATTTTCGTCCGTCTGGTTTGTTTGCACTGGAATTCCCTCTTAAGTGTGGTATACACGCTTATTTGCATTAGATTTATTTAGAGAAAAAAACTAATTTTCAGTTTAAAAAACTTTTTAAATTATTTGTTCAAGAATATGTCAATTTGAATAAATTATCCTGGAATCAGTAAACCTATAATCTTTTGAGCCCTGTAGAAAAAACCCAGATAGTTTGGTGGTTTTTATCATTCACAAACAAAAGAACGATCATTTGCAAATGTTTCAGTTGCGTTGTATTGTAATGTTCATGTAGGAACTATTTTCAAAATAATTATTTGCTTGGTTTGGATACTTTTCCCACTTCATACAAGAAATTATTTCTATAAATAAGTCCAAATTAGTTGGTTTATAATTAAATTACACTAGAGTGCCGAAACCACTACAAGTTTTTCAAGCTGTACAAGAGTTGTGTCGTCGAAGCGAATTTTACGTTTTTGATTACAAGCAGAAAACAAAACTAAAACTTCTCTTAATTTCGTTACATTTGTGGCACACTTTAGATGTACTAGAAAAGAACTTTTAAGAGTTCTGGATTCTTCGATATATTGCTCACACTGAAGTATCACTTGTTTTACTTATCATCTGATGAATTTTTGGTTTGTGGACCGCAGAAAATTTCGTTCTGTTTCTTTAGAATTTAAGGGAGGACTAGTTTTAAAACAATTATCCCAAACTGAATTATTAAGAAGGATTTGGGTATCTGTGAATGAGAAGGAATTAGATCTTAAAACTATTCTCTTCAATGTTTACTATTACTTTAAAAGATTTTTATCATTGATTTTGAGTTTAACGTACAGTTTTACATTACTTTAAATAAAACACGCGTTTATTAATGCATAATCTTTACATTTTCATTTCTAATGAGCAAGTTCTTGGCCCTTATTATATCGCACTTATTTGTAATCCCCCAAGAGGTGCGATAAATCGAGAGATTACTGTACGTGGTCTGTGTTGATTCAATTTTGTAGCATTTTTCGATTAAAAAACCAATTTATATTCTGAATATGCATGTGCTAGGAAGACAAAAAATTAGTCTTGTGAGCGGTTGTGGGAATTTAAAATTCCTCTCCTGGTGACTGGTACAAATCCCCATTCCTCAATCTGCATTCTTCCCTCCCTAGACACCGTTTCTAAGTAATTTAAATATCGATCGATGAGAGAACTTGCTTTTGGAGAAGGGGGGACTGTTTATATCCTGTTCCGTGCCTTTTTCCGACCCCGATTTTTCATCAAAGACCGCCGGCGAAAGTAATTTTCTGTTATTAAGATTTAGCTAGCACATCCCTCATGCATCTCCGAGCTCAGGTGCTGAGCTCGTCATCTGACCGTAGTTCAAAGATATGAGGTGTCATCGGATCTTCCCCCTCGGGATGGATTCCGGACCGTCGCCAATGGCTCGTTGTGTTTCTCCAGTGCGACTTTAACTACCTACCATACACCTCCATCCCGTTTTAATAACACTTGCCCGACCGAAACGACTTCGACACGAGTCATCGTTGTTCCTTTGTTTTTCACTTTTCAGTATGGCATTCAAGCAGTTGTCCCCAAACCTTTTCTGAAAGCAGGCATGATGTGTGTCGACCAAACAGTTCTCTAGAAATGGAAGGTTTTTTTTACGCGAGTCTGAGAGAAATCATACGTACACATGAACTGTAGTACGTAGCCTAGATGTGGGCCAGTCCAGTGTTTGGAGGGAGAAATGCCACTGTTGGCTGTACAATCGCTCAAATCATACACGATTCGGTACTCGCATGTTGGGGAAGCGTTCACAGTGCAGTCTTTTAGCAGCTGTTCCGTTTCCATTTTCAGCCATTTTTCCATTTTACTTTAGTTTCGAGTCAGCCATCTCGGAATTCATGAAATGCTCCATCACGTGCGAAATCCGTGTTGCGAATGACAAAGTTAAAAACGATTTGCAAACAGCTACCTCTAGGACCTTCACCTCTACAGTTAGACACATTATTTTTTTAAAAAAAGGTTTATTTTGATACTCCTTACCAATCTTTAGTCCGCGAATTTCGTATCGCCTTGTCTGTGCAAGAAGTTCTGTTTTAGATGGCACAACCCATTTCAGATTTCTTTTCCCTGGCCTCTTGTGAGGCTACTTTCTTCTCTTTCTGCCGTGTACCCACTGGAAAATCTAGTGGATTAAGTTTCCAATTATTGCTCATTGATTAGTTGCGTATAACGAGTTTAATTGTTTCACGCAAACGGCGTTTACGAATAGCCGTAGCGGATTGCGACGATCCGAACTGTCGTGCGGGAAATATAATACGCCTGGCAGTAAACAAAAAGTTATTACCGCATCAGTTGAGGGTGTGGGGCTTGGCGTCGATAGCCTACGGAATAGAAGGTTCCCATTACGAAAATTGCTCTCCTCTCCAGCTATCGTTCCCAGTTAAGTGCGTCATGAATATTTATAGGAGTGGAATAGTTGAATGAGGTGGATATTTTACACACACCGTTCCACGAAAATGAAGAATATATGCATTAGGCAATTTGATGCGTGTGCTATTGCGCTATTGCAAGGGGAGACGTCGGACGATGCTTCCGCATGATTGACGAACGAATGGCTTTTCATTGTAATTTGCATGACTTTTCCCTGACATGCTGACAATGGCAGCAGGAATGGAGGAACTCGTATGTACATTCCTTTCGTGAATTGTTGAAAAGAAATGCGAGTTAACTGTTTCATGGAATTTCTTTCAAAAGTCCACCTGAAGTTAAGAAGACAGTATTATGGTGGGTGGTTTGGGTTTTGCGGTGCAAGATTAAAAACTATTGAGAAAACGACATGTGAGAGAAATATAATTCAAACACTAATCGGAACCATTAGAACAGTAAATATATATTTCTTTCTGCCTGGTGTACTTAACAGGCTTTAGAATATATACAATTTCACTAACGTACATGGCACATGAATCGACATTTGTATACTGGCGAATGGCCACAAACTGATACCAACTGGTAGTAGTGATTGGTGTAATCGTTTTCAATTTGTAGTAATAGTAAATTCAGTCTAATTTTGCCGCTTTGTTTAAATATGCTTGGTATGAGTTATGGAGCTGTATAGGATTCCTAAAATTACATAGAAGATCTGGCCGCTGTAATGAATTTCTTCAGCAGTCTGATGACAGAAGGCAATGAGAATCTGTAAGATACAAATCAGCGCAGAACAGAAAATGTGAGCTAGAGTGAAAATAGGTTTTGATGTCCAAAAAAAAAAAAAATACCGAATCCCTTTTAACAAGTAAATGGAATGCAATCGAAAGGGAAGCTCAGAAGTTAGTTGTGGTAAGTTGACTGAGGTGTGCACGTTTTTCAAAGCACTTGATTGGAAATAAGAATTAACACCAATAAGAAGTATTCAAAATGCTTTGTTTTCGATTAACTTTATTTTATATGGAAATATATATTCATGTACATATCGATTTTATATTCATTACACATAGATTTGAATAATGTACAGTGTGTGATCATATCATTAGAACCACCTTTTAAATTTACAATTTCACATTTAAATTTGTTATTGAAAAGTAAACGGTCACCGCGGTAGCCCAGTTGGAGTAACGGATTAACAATCGTAAGGTTGCAAGTCATTTCCATTTCGTCCAACCAAAGACCGTCGTGTACGCGGGGGCTGGTGCATGTCAAATTTGCCGTGGTCTCAAATGTCCTCACTTTGGCGTGGTGAAGAAGTTTGGAGAGTGGGTCCCAACTCAGGCTTTGACCTCGTCATCTGACCGTGGTTCAAAGTGACGAGGTGTTCCCGGATCCTTCCCTTCGGGATTAATCCCGAACTATCGCTAATAGCCCATTGTGTTGCGACTTGAACTGCCTTCTGCCTAAAAATAAAACTTGGTTGTATTGAATTATCTTTTGACATTATTAAGTTACCAAATTTTAAATTTATTTGTTGGCAACACTGGTAGTTTCACAAAAGTCATCCGTTTATACCCAAAACTCAGAAAATACCTTTTTTTGTACCATGGCTCTAATCTGATCATCCACTGAATCATGTAAAACGACATTGCTATATAAAGATGCAAACAATCAAGAAACTTAATAGTAGATGCTATGTGTGGGCTCCTGCTTTGAAAAAATTTTCACAGGAGGAAAAACTTTTATTCATTCATCAGGAAGGCGTTATCCAACAACAAAAGTTCCACCATTAAACTAGAACATTCTAAATGCCATCGTTTCTTAATTCAGCTGATTGGGATGTTCCAAACACCCATCGGTTGTCCCGAATTTAATTAAACTCGTTCATCAAATAGAACCGAATTCTAGTATCAATAAGGATTCCTCTGCTGTAAACACCCTGAATAAAATTTAAAAGTTCTGGTGCTCCACACGAAGAAGCGAAAACCGGATAATTTCTTCAGAGCGAGTTTCCATGGCGATTTTGAGTGTAATTGGAAGCCCACCTGCTACGAAAATAAAAACCGAGTCAATTTCGTGCGAGGCTTCTGTTGTAACCGGTGTAATTAAGATGGCGCCTGGCCTAGAAGAAACCCAATCAGTATTTCCCCATAATTTTAGTCTAATTAAGCTTGTATTTCCTCTCTAATACCTCTTTGAAGGTGGTTGCTTAAAAATTAAAGAAAGTTTTTTTTTTACCAAAAACAAAAAACGTAATTAATAAGATTCCATCGTTAAATGTGGACTTCCTTGGTTACTTGTCGCTCCGTGTTGTATTTACTTGTTTCTGAAGTTTTTATAAACAGTAAAAAGGGTATTTAAAAAGTTTTGAATTTAATATAACATCTAGTTACTTGATAGAACTGAGGTAGCTTGGATTCGGAAGACTAACAGACAGTGAGAAAAGAGTTGGCCTATACTCATAAAGGAGTGTAAAAGATGGTTAATGTCTTGCAACTATCGATGCCAATTCCATTTCCTTCCGTTTTCTTAATGTTCGTCTGTTTTCTTAATGATCGGAAGAGCGGATCGATAATATTGCCGATCTGTTTATTTATTGCTGCATCGATTGGATAAAGTGATGGGATGAAGCACGCGATATGTTGACATTGACGTCGTAGACGATGTAATGGGAACACGACAGAAATGTAAGAGGTTAATGCTAAAAAGTATAAAGTTCTCTGACGGTAAACGTACGTGAAAATAGGGTATTAAGAAGAACGTTCCTGCGTTGTGTCCTTTACGAATACTTCCATGTCATCAGAAAAGATAGTGGCCTTCGAAAGATGGTCGTGGTATGGCCGAACTTTAAATAAAAATGACCAATTACAATTTTCCCGATCACGCTTTTTTATGTTGTCTTGTATCGAAATAAAAATGTAACCAAATGCAATAACAAGACATTTAATGAATCCAAAGATACAGTTCAGACATTACAACGGACTTGCATACCACAAATACAAGCCTAAAAAACTGTTTTATTGTGAATTTTAAAAGGTCACCATTATTTTGCATTTTTTTCATAGTAAAAATAATTCATATGATTTTCATGTACAATTTGTATGTTTCCAATGTTAGTACTTTTTGCAAAGTTGAATTAGGGCTTCTCGTGTGAAGAGAATAATCCAACATTGTCACAAAGCACATCACATTCAAACACACTGGTTTATTTTCGAAAATACTGCATCAAATTTGATTTTTATTGTGGAATTGTTTTAATTACTGCTTATTACGCTACTATTATCTCTTCCAATTATAAAATTACGATATTTATGTGAAATGTGTGAAATTCACTTCTCATAACGAAAATTTTTTATTTGTGTCACATAAAGGTTGATCATCCAATACACTGTCCCAGCGAAATAGTTTGGTAGGATTCCCAATAGCTACTATTACCTCTCGATTCGAACCAAGATATGTAATGGTTGCTAACATGCTATTCGTACATCGAACCTGAAGTAAATAATAGACCTTTGGGACGACATTGCACTCATATTCTAGACACATTGCAAGTCTAGACTTATCCGAGACCCTATCGTGAATGTTTTTGATGCGAGTCCCGTTTTTTACAACAAGGCTACATTGTTGATTTGAATAGCAAATTAAGATTTGGTTTTCTTTATTCGGCAACTGAGCATAGAATACGAAGGCAAGCTGATTCGTTTTATCGAACTTAATGCAGAGTTACAATTGAAGGGTTCCGCGCAACATAATGATAAGCCACAGAACTATATGTTCCTTAATGAAAAAAAATTAAAAACTAAGTATTTAAAAGAATCATAGTAATTTCTGATTATTTATAAATGAATGCTTAATATTTGAAAGTTTAAGATAACGTAACCTCTTTGTAATTAATAATCCTTAGACTACTTTCGTCTGCCTGGTGAAACCGAACATCGTCTCATTGGTCCACGGGACTGGAGAAGACGCTCATCCATTGATTCATCATCTGATTGATCCGGCGACACAGTAGCTGACAGGCGATTTCACCACTTTTGCCGCCACTCTATAAAAATGCACATTCACACCAACCTTGCCATAGAATTTTTTTATCGCTAAATGAGACGATGAAATGCCAAATTGGCCAACCAAGTCAATTTTTCACAAATCTAGTAGTCACGCGACTACTAGTATGTTGGTCACACATTTTGAAGCTCTTCTCAGTAACAATGCTCAGTCTACTTATATTTCACACGTCTATGTATAAGCACCATGCTGCTCTTTCACTTCCTAGGCTTCCTCGAAGGTTAGAAGTTGAAAGATTTTATACCTTGGGGCCGCATCACGGGGGAAATGTCAGTAATTTGAACGCAGCGTCGACTCCCCGTTGGTCTCTCTTTCTAGAAAATCCCTTCCCCCTCCAAGTTGATGGGGCGTGTGATCAGTTTTACCACCCGGGTCGAGTATCACTTAATGATGTATGCCGAACTAAACGCTGTGCGACATCTCAATTTAATTTCGGAACCACGGGATGGAATATTACCCACTTCCGCGGAAGTGTCGGATCGATCTTTACTTTTTTCACTTTCTTCCTTATTACGGAGTATTATCTAGTGAATAAGTATATCATATACACTTTATTCGGAAGAGATTTTTGGATGTCCTTCGAGCCGAGTTGCCGGGATTGTTCTTTTCCGATTTGGATCGCGAAGTCGTCTCCCGTATGCAATATGTGTTTCGGTGCATCGCAAATCAAAGTGAAACCACTACTTTCTTTTTGTTTAATACCTTTAAACGAATTTTTTAATTTTTCAAAGATGGGAATAGTGGCTAGTCAGAAGGAAGCGCTATGAGCCCAAATCCCCTCGAAAGTCTTGGTTTCTTATCTTCATATATCTTTAGAATGCATAGGATACTTTTTATGATATTCTATGCACCTTGGAACATGCAATGCGTATAAAAAATAATATGAATGTTTTTAAATTAAGTAACACTTAAATTGGTCATTCACCACGAAATGTTAAAGTATGCAGATTATGAATTTGTTTTTCTTCATTCACCAAAATTACGTGGTGCTTCCCTTCGGGTTTGATCCCGGACCGTCTCCAATAGCCCGCTGTGTTGCTCCAGTGCGATGTGTTAATTAAATACCTATCTTCATTGAACATCTCCATTCCTCTTTTCTATTTACATATCTGTATCTTCAAAAGTGACAAAAAGATATGAATTCCATTTCAAGAAACAAGATTTGCATTAATTGATTGTCATAAACATTTCGAAGATGCAACCATCGTAATGAGAATTGTGTATTCGTATCAAACAAATTAATCATAACAAAATGCTTCACATTTTATGCTTGCAACTTTTACTTTAAACCTTTACTTTAAACTTATTAAACTTATTGCAACCCTTACTTTAAACCAGATAAAAATACTTTTTGAGTAATAAGTTCAAATCTTCATTGGACAAAACATTGAATTTCTAATTTTGGATCCCCTCAAAAATAAATTACTGTTTACGCTACTGACCCTGGTATGCCGATTTAAATCAGGTGATTTTTATTAAAAATCATGATTTAAATCAAATTTTAATTCCTTTTTTCTGTACTAAAGTTCAGTAACATTGAAAATGAAATAACATGGAACACACAATGCATGTTTAAAAATTTGTTTCTACTCTGTAACACACGAAGAATATCCTTTTTTAACTGAAATTAATTGGCTTCCGTACTTTGAGGACACTAAACATAATGGCATTGCTTAGTGGCACCAAATTTGAGAAATTATTGGAGCCTAAGTAAAACACCACTTACTTCATATATAATTATTTTAGAAGTGTCTTGTTTATATAAATAATTACCATCATTATCGCCGTGTTTGCAATATTTATCTCATGCTGGAGGGGGAGAGCAAGCCCCAACGATAAAAATAGTAGGACCCTAGGAATTCCTGACCCTAGAACTTGTGCCCCTACTGATCGATTGATAAGATATATCGAATCACTCCATATTTGGTTCTCATGCTATTTTATATTTGCAATATTTATCCCTTATGTTTTAGAATCCTGGGCCCTACTATAAAAAATTTTTTAAAGTGCTTAAAGGGGCCAGACTTCTATTGCCAGCTTGGTGTAGTTTTTTAAACTTATTTGTTTTTCATTGGCAATATTTACCTCTCCCGTCTGTGGACACAAGGGGTTCCGGCCTCTAGGAGTTGGTACCCATGTTAGGATGGCAAACAAGACAACTGATAACATTAAGTGTTTTTGTCTAATTTGATCCCTTCGATCCAATCGCTTCCCTATGGAAAGGTTGGATGCACTTGAACTGATGCCTTTTCTTTTACTATTTCTGATTAAAGAATCAGCATTGTTTAACATTTGTTTTCAGTACGTTACAAACGAGTACTGGGTGCTTCTGACTTCATTGCTGATTTAATAAATCCCTCTGGAAGAAAATTTACTGTTTTTAATAGGAAGAACCTCTTATTATTTGCAAAAGCAAAATATTAATCTAATATTCCGGAATATTAATCTAATATTCCTGTAATTATAAAAATTCAAGTCAAAGCAGATATTTTTTGTTTCATTTGCGAAAACTTTATCCCAGATGTCTTTGGAATAGGGAAACTCATTTTTATTTTAGTGTTTACGAAGGCAAAAAAGCCATTCATGAAGCCATTTTACCATCACAGCTTTGTATTTGTAAAAAGATTTTCAGCTTAACAATATAGTTTTTGCATTTGTAAAAAGTTGGGTAACGAAAGTGCTTGCTGTGGTTTGCAATCTATTTCAACCAAAATGTGATTAAAGAACTAAAACCTGAACAAGCATATACATATTTTGTGTGATCAACTAGTGTATTATAAGAAATCTGGTTTTGATTTTTGTAACGTAAATTGTCTTTGAAACTATTTTTTCAAATGAAATGAAATAGGATCATGTGTAGATAATAAATTTTATTTTCATTTTACATTCCTTTACATTTTTATATTTATTATGTTTAAAAATGATGTTTGTGGCTGTAGTCTTTCCTTACTGAGGTTTAAATATTCAATAATACTCATTGTTTTCTTTTATAGTTCGATTGCACGATAGTATACAAGAAGAAGGTTATCACTACTTAATATTTGACTTGTAAGTACGCCATTTGAAATTTTTAATCACTTTGTAAATTTACATCAATAAGTTTTCTTTTGTGTATTTAGATAGTGTTAGGTTAGTTTATGGTTTATTATTTTAAAGTTGGGCTCTAACTTTTACTGTATGTGGGGTGCATAAGAATTTTGTAGATGAGAAACATGAAAGCTATCTATTCACACAACAGCATATTATTGTTTAATGTATTACAGTTGTACATTTTTTATATTTTGATGTAATTTATATTTGTTTGTATTAGTATAATGGAATTAAATTAAAAAAAGACTAAAAAAGTACTTTGCCTTTCAGAGTTACCGGGGGTGAATTATTTGAAGATATCGTAGCTAGAGAATATTATAGTGAAGCTGACGCAAGGTTAGTATAAATTTCTATCTTTATAAATCAATGATTTTTTTATCCGTTTTTCTAGGATTTCGATTAAGAAATTGGGATATATTTCATGAAATGTGGGCAAGTTTTCTAGTTCAAATTTGATAAATTAGACTAAGTTAAATATATGGTAATAAAAATTTTATAATAGCCTTTTAAGTAGTTCTGAAATTTTTTGAAATATTTTAAATGATCTGCCAAATAAGATATATTCAGATTTTGTATGAATAGTTTTTTAAAAGTCCACAGTATAAAATACAATTTAATTTTCAATATTCTATTTATTTCTTCCACTTTTCAACTGTCAAAACTGTTTATAGTTAGCATTAAAATGCAGTAAAGCAGTCTAAAGATGGTTTTATGTTTCAATCAAATGCACCTACCTTTAATTTGATTGTTAGACACATGCACAGTTGAATTTTAATTTAAGGATACCCTTGTGGCTGTCTATTTAAAAATTTACACTTAAAAAACCTTTCATTTAAGCATTACTTTAAAATTACTGATCATTTACTAGTAAGTTAATTGTCCTTTTATTGGTGGTTCTTTTGAATTTTTTGCACATATTATATTAATTTCATAATATAATATGTGCAAATTTAATTTCATAATAATAAAATATTAATATTCATAATAGTAAAATGATACAGAAATCATTTTTGTTTTTAAAACTTTCTGTATTGGAGAATTTCTTTAAATTCTAATATTTGACATCACTATGTTTGTTTTAACTTTAACATATTTTCCTTGACATTTTTATAGCCATTGTATACAACAGATTCTTGAAAGTGTTCATCATTGCCATGTAAATAGCATTGTGCATAGAGACCTCAAGGTAATTTTTTTTTGTTTTCATTGACAATTGTTTAATGAATATTATTTTTATATAATTTTTAATTCAGCTATAATTTTTTTTGGTTTACATAATATAATTATTTGCTTGTCAGAAATATTATTTTTGTTTTTGTAATTATATATTTATATGAATGTTGATAGTTAAAAACCCATTTGTTTCATAGTTCAGAAATACTGTTTTATGCCTAAAAAGTGACTAATATTTGGATAACATTAATAATTGAGTTTATTCAAATTCA
The DNA here is from genome assembly GCA_933210815.1 of Meta bourneti. Lineage (NCBI taxonomy): Eukaryota > Metazoa > Arthropoda > Arachnida > Araneae > Tetragnathidae > Meta > Meta bourneti. The sequence goes on from OW119924.1 coordinate 12,667,154, forward strand.
AGCCTGAAAACTTACTATTAGCAAGTAAAAGCAAAGGTGCTGCAGTGAAGCTAGCTGACTTTGGGCTAGCTATTGAAGTTCAGGGTGAACAGCAAGCTTGGTATGGTATGTACAAATATGTTAACTTGAGAGTGACGATCTGAGAACTTTAAAAGTTATATTATTTCTGCATTACAAACCATATTAAGATGTGAGAACTTGAAAACTACAAGTAATCAATAAAAGAAATTATATATTTTCACTCTCTGTTTTATGTGCATTTCAATAATATTGATAACTTGGCATAATATAAAGTTTTGGTTACCGTAAGTAAATTTTGAAAATCAAGCATTTGTATTTGATCTAAGAATTAACATGTTAATACTAGATTCAGCTCAGCTCCCAAACCCCTTGGGAAAATTTTACATGATCATGATAATTTAGTTTTGTCTAAATATCAACTTTGTATATCAGCTTTATTTATAACAGAAACAAGTTCCTGAATCTTTTGAATGTGAAAGTAAAATTCGCCATTAGTTTAATTTCACTTGGACATAAAAGTAGTTTTAAGTTTAGAGTATTCAAATATTTTTCTAAAAGTGTTTAAATTTATATTTTCTGATATCAAATATTTTCAGTATCTTGAAATTGAATTTTTAAAATACTGAATGATTTGAATATGTGACAGACTTTCTCAATTTTCTTCACACAAAGCTATCACTAAACTGATAATGCTAAGTATGGTTTAAGCTAACAAATTTTGACTGCTGGTGAAGTTTTTCTTAATGTGGTTTGTTTACAATTGCAATGATATTAAATACTGTAATGAACTTATAAGAATGCATATAAAAGTTTGAATTATTTTTTATTTCCATGAAATTTCTTGTTCAACCTTGAGGATTGCATAATTACCTTCCATCTAGTGATATTCCACTCTGCATCACATTTTATGGCCAAATAGCCATGCCTCTATATTGACTAAAATGTTCCTATTAAACCTGATTAGTCAAGAAGGCTAAAACTGGGTTAGAAGCCAGAATCAAGAACTGTTTGTTGCAATATGAAGTAATGCATCCCCATTACTCTAGAGTTAAAAATTTTTATTGAAGTTTTTCCACAAATGTATTCTATAGCATGTTGCAGATGAAAACATCTTCACTTCATTAACAGTTTTTAAGCAACATCATAATTTCATAAGTCTATTGACAACTTTATGAAATTATGATTGAATTGTGTACTGTTCTAAAAAGAAAATGTTCCCTTTAATTGAATGTTCACATTTGAAAGCACCTGTATTTAATCCTTTATGGCCTCACAGCACATTGATATCTAATATAAATTGTATTTCCATTATTCTAAGAAATAAATTTTAAATCTATATAATTTATAATTGATAGGTTTTGCTGGAACCCCCGGTTATCTTTCACCTGAAGTGCTTAAGAAAGATCCATATGGGAAACCTGTGGATATATGGGCATGTGGTGAGGTTTTGCTTTTATATTATTATTTAAACACTTGCAATTCTGTTTGATTTGGCATTAATTTGTAGAAATGAGTAATATAATTGTAAAAAAGTTCTTACTTTGTTGTGGAATATATACCAAGTTGTAAAATTTTTGTGAATGATGTGCACTATAATTTGCTGATTTCAGAATTTTCAGTAATCGAAGTGAACAATTCATGAATAGTTGATATGGCCATTCTAATTGAATAAATGTTATTTAAGTAAAATATTTAAACTAATTGCATTTTAATTGTATCAAATTAATATAAAAACGTAAAACTTCTCTCTTAACAAAAAATAAAAACGAAGTATTGTGAATGGCAATATTTCCTCCTACTACTGCTTCCAGAAGTACAAAAGCCACAGAGACTTGAGTATTTTGTTTTCTTAGAGCGGTAATTCTTGATCTTAGAATGATTCTCTTACTAAACACGAATCACATTATTTCACTGTCAGTTCAAGTCTCAATTTTTCAAGGCTGGTGCCTGAGTAATTTTCAATGTCAACATTAACTTATCTCAATCAACGACACTAGTCTCATAATCCAATTCAGCTTTTATTCTCTCAATTGCAAAATATTTACGATTTTCTTTTTTTTTCATACTACGGAACACCTAATGTCAGCTTGCAGAACAGAAATGTTATCAGAGACAAGTCAAACATCAGTGACACCCTGATGTAAGGCCACAGCTCCCTTGGAAGCTACAACGCATTGTTTGAAACATTTGTATTATAGGATTTACTATACTTACAAAGGAAATGAGTGATTATCACTCTATCTCTCTGAGGCATATAATATTTGCCATTACTCTGCTCTGTTGCTCACTTTTCTAGCATTAAATAAAAATACTTAATCTGGACAGCATCTCAATGTCATCTTTTGAATCGTTATACAGGGTGTTTCAAAACTTCCTGTACTAACTTTAAAGTAATGGTAGATAACACAAAATTAAGCTGTAATTATATAGGGAATCTCCAAGTGCCTCCCAGATGCTCTAGGGGTGTATTAAGGTAAGGGACAGAAAATATGTGAACAACATATTTACTAACACTAATTTTTCAGTTTGACTGTAGTTGTACACAGTTTATGCTGCCTAGCTGGTATAGTAGTCATAGTGCTTCTCTGCCACCCAGCAGTACGTTGCTTGTTTGAATCACGGTTTGTAAGCGCATGGATGTTAATGATTGTTCTTGTTAGGAGTAGTGACCACTCACACCCATCAGGTGCTCTTTCACAAGTAGCTGTCAATTTGCCTTTTGTAGTGCCATAGACCGAGAGGTCAGTGACCGGGCTTGGAAAAACTTACACTCTAGCCAATCCAGGTGGTACTTGTGGACATAAATCTGTTTATGAATACAGTTTAATTTTGTGTTCCCTTCCTCCCCTTAAAGCTTGTACTAGACATTTTCAGACACCTGGTATTTCATCCTATATTGAGTAATTTGTTAGAGTGCCTTACACTTAGTTACTGTTATATAAGTATTATCCAAGGTGTTTTCAATACTTTCCCTTTTTAGGTGTCATACTTTATATCTTGTTGGTTGGCTATCCTCCTTTTTGGGATGAAGATCAGCATAGACTGTATGCACAAATCAAAGCTGGAGCTTATGATGTAAGCACATGCTTTAGTTGTTTTGGTTCTGGCTATTAGTTATTTCCATGTTCGTAACATGTATCATATTTTATTTTTCTGTCTTTAGTACCCATCACCTGAGTGGGATACTGTTACTCCTGAAGCAAAGAATCTTATAAATAGTATGTTAACAGTTAATCCTGCAAAAAGAATAACAGCATCTGAAGCCCTTAAGCATCCTTGGATTTGTGTATGTATTTCTCTGCATTTTGTTAAAATGTTGTGAAGCTTATATGAGTGTTGGGCAGAACTAATTTTTTTCTTTCTTCCGCAGCAACGAGAGCGAGTTGCTTCTACCCTTCACAGACAAGAGACTGTTGATTGCTTAAAGAAATTTAATGCAAGAAGAAAGTTAAAAGTAAGCACTATAAACTGTTTTCTTGTTTTGAATACAATGATTGCATTCAAGTTTTTGGTACACTTTGCTTATGTTCATTAAAAATATCATCGGAAAAGAATTTAACAACCAATGGCAAAATTGCTGGAACAATTGTGTGACTTTTGAGATAGAGTTGTGAGGATGTACTTACAAACTCATCTCAAAAGTTAATGTAAGAAATAGTTGTAGAGATTTTTGCATGTATAAATAATCATGTCACATGGAACACTTGGAACTTGTCAAGCTAGATTTCATATCAAAATAGATCTTTGCAATCGTGGAGAATACTTGGGAATAGTTGGCAATGCGATTTAAATATATCAAGCTTATACATGAGTTGAGGCAGTTTTTTTAATGGAGGATAAATCTGTCAATTTTGATTTTCTCCTTGTATTTTTGCATATTTTTTAAATTAAAAAATATTTTAACTGGACAGAGATTTAAAATTTTTGTTCAAGAGGTTATTTTATCTATAGAAGTCTTGATCCTGCAGTATATTTTTTTGTTCTCCAGTATCATTTAAGTATGGAAAATTTCATTTGTAAACACTTGTAAAAATACATAACTCATCAATCCATGAGTAGGAATTTTAATGAAATGTTACTTATTTGAATTATACATAAACATATGTATATTATAATCTACTTTTATGTCTTACTTTTTATTTTAATTTTAGGGTGCAATTTTAACTACCATGCTAGCGACAAGAAACTTTTCTAGTAAGTGTAAATTTTCATACTTTATTTTATATTTACCAGTGTTTATATTGGTAACATGGTATTACTTTACATATATATTGCTGTGTTCAATTTGTTATAAAATAGTATTAGCTGGAAATCAGCAGATGTTTCCCCTTATTTTGTTTTTGTTGAATATACTAAATTTGTATTAAAAGTTGAAGTGTGAATAAATTATTAAAATATTTGAGGTGATTGTCACTGCATTTCTTGTACCATTCTAAAATTTACTTATAAATATATTTCAGCAGTTACTGCTAAGATCAAATATAAATTTCAGTTTATTCTAAAATAAGTTTGAAGATTTGAACAATGGTAATATAATTGCAAATAATATAACATTGTTTCTAAATGTATAGTATTTTAGAAACAATTATCCTACAAGGACGGACTTATAAAATAATTGCATCATGATTAAATTGATGTGAATATTTTGAGTCAAGTCTTGTAAGATAATTCTGAGAATCGTAGAAAATCTCTTATCTATTCAATAAAATTTTTAATAAAATATTCTAATGTATGTAATCATTTTTTGTGCTTGGTCTCTGCAGTGGGAAGTGAGTTCAACACATTGTTTCGCCTGCTTGTAATATATATATACATAGATGTATATATAAATCATGCTATGTAAACTCAATATAGCTTTTGATATTTTTCATACATCTGCCGCTGCAATGGGCATGCATTCATTTTTGATTTCTCATTAAGATTCATGCTATTACATTACTTCATTAAGAACTATATTAACTCTTTCTACATTGCTTGAAATTAACGATATATAGCTTATGCTTTTATTTAAGAACTTTATTCTTAAAAAATTAGATTTCTTATATAATTTTTGTTCTTTCATTTATTTACATCTTTCTGATATGGTTATGTTCTTTATAATGAATGGTCTTTATGTAGATTGTTTAAGAACTTATATAAATTGGAACCGGACATTATAAAGAGCCATAACTGTATTGCATTTCTTAGTTTCAAATATCTGCATTTCAAATTGCAACTATATTTATGCATGTAGTTTTCTGTGTTATAGTATTTTTAACATTTGTTAATATATTTATTTAATTGATTTATTTTGTTTAATGCTGTTAAGAAATGAGAAAATGTTTAACAAAAATTTGTAATTGTGATTAATTTATGCAGTATCTAATCCATGTGAATTACACATTAAAATGAAAATAGAAGAATTTAAAAGAAATTTGAAATGAAAATTTTCACTAATTAAAAATTTTGGAATGAGTTCAGAATCAAATTTTAGATTGGGGAAAATATCTTAATGCAATTTTTATTATTAAATTGCTACATTATCAAATATACATTTTACCACTGCAATCTTTTGTATCAACCAAAGTTGATGAAAACAATAACTAAAATGAAATTTTTGTTGTAATACACAAAAGATGAAAACTAATGCTAGTTATGAGCAGCGGATCTCAAATCTTTTAAATAACATTGGATTGAATGTCAAATTATAAATTTATTAGAAATTTTGTCAAATTTCGTAGTTGAGATATTTTTAATTCTAATGTATTTTATTCTAATGTAGTCTTGAATTATTAGAAATTAAAGCTATGTTGTCTAATTTTTTCCAATTTATAATAGTTTGATTTGCTATTAAGGCTATTTTGTTATGAAAAGTCTCATTGAATGTTCTCATATAGATACTTATTTCATTATTATTATTTCTTTTGTATAATATAAATGCTTTGTAATTTTTCTGAGTTTTGCATGACAATTTTTCTTATTTTTCATTGTTTTCTAATTTTATATATGTAATGCATGTACATGTATTACTAAGTTTATCCTTTAGTTCCAATTAAAAATTTTGAAGTTCTGAAACTAATACAGATATATGAAAAATTTATCATGGTATAAAATGTTTGTCAAACTTTCAATGGGAAAATTAGAAGAAATTTTGAAGATAACCTTACAGTTTTTGGTTTACACCCTAAGCTATCTCATTCAAAGGAAAGTGTAAATAATCTTTTGATGTTTCTTTTTACAGTTATTTGTAGTTTTCTTAAGTATAGCATGAGCCCATGCATTTCAATTTTTGAATTTTCAACTTTCAAATTTTAATTCATGTATCATCTTATCTTTTACTATCTATGACTTCCTCTTTTTTGCATCCTCCCTATTCATATTTTATGCATGTCTTACGTTTTTGATATGTTAAAGTAATATTGGTACATATTTTAAGAAAACTTTTGTATTAGGTCGTAGCATGGTAAATAAGAAATCCGATGGTGGTTCGCAAGTGAAGGAGTCGACTGATAGCAACGCTACGTTGGAGGATGATGATATTAGAGGTAATAGTTTCATACTCATTTTTAGATACAGATAAAGGCAGTCAGTGGTAATGTTTTATTTTCATGAAGAAAACTTGAACCGGAAACTACTTGATTCGAAATTAAAAGTAAATCATTGCACATACATATGGATCATGCTGCAAAATAATTTTGCACCTCAATATAGCTTCTGTTCAATTGCATTGCAATAAAATAAAATGAAATCTTAATTAGAACTTCAGAGTATTTAGTTTTTGTGACTTATGAGATAGAAATGAAAGAAAAAGGAGTTGGATTAATTTTGAAAGAATGGTTTATATCCGAGTTCTTTTTTTGAAAATGTGTATCATAAGAAAATTTAAGAGTTAATGAACAAGAATGAAAATCAAATAGTTTTCTTCATAATATGGCACTTATGGATCATAACGTAATGTATTTTATAATTCCTGTTTGAAAATAAGATATGATTTGTTACTATGCTTCCCTCATATACAATATTGAATACAAGGTGAGTCTAAACTAATACGACAAACTTCAGGGGGTGATAAATAACGAAACAAACACTTCCCAGTCGCAAGTGCAGCGGTTGGCCGCTAGAGAACGCAGTCAAATGCTTGTATAAAAGCGGAGGTTTTCGCACCCAACGTCAGTTGCGACTGGAAATGGCTGAATATTCGAATGCGGTGAAAGCAGACATGCATTTTGTTTACTGTCTGGCCGATGGTAATGGCAGGCATGCACAATGCCTTTACCGAGATCGCTTTCCTAACAGGCACATTCCCCATCACAAGATTTTTGTGTGTTTACACCAACAACTCTTGGAAAGGGGAAGTTTCCACACTGACATGCATGACACAGGTCGTGCCAGAAGTGTTCGAACGCCTGCCGTGTCAGAAACAATCATGCATCAGGTAAAACAGCAGCCTGACATTAGCACTAGAGTTGTAGGTCGTTGCACAGGTGTAACACAAAGAACGGTATGTCAAGTTTTACATGCAGAAGGTTTACATCCATACCATGTGCAGTATGTACAAGAGTTGCAGCCTGCAGATCAGCCTGCACGTGTTCAGTTTGCACGCTGGTTCCTGTATCAGAGTGGAGTGGATATGGATTTCCCTGCACACATTTTGTTCACAGATGAAGCCACATTTAGCAGTGAAGGCATTTTTAATGTCCGCAATCTGCATATATAGGCCAGCTGTAATCCGCATGTAACATGTCCACATTCCTACCAATGAAGCTTCAAGGTAAATGTATGGGCAGGTATCATAAATGACTACCTCATTGGCCCATACCTGTTACCAGAACATCTGAATGGGGCGACTTACTTGGTTTTCCTCCAAGAAGTGTTGCTGGAACTGGTGCAGCATGTACCAGCAGCCATCTGCCAAAAAATGTGGTTCCAGCATTATGGCACACCAGCGCATTACAGCACGGCAGTACGTGCTTATCTTAATGCCACATTTCCTGGCCAGTGGATTGGGCGAGGAGGCCCATCGCTTGGCCCCCACGCTCACCCGATCTGTCTCCTCTCGATTTCTTTTTATGGGGACATCTTAAATCTCGTATGAGACCCCATTGAGGATCATGAATGTCTTGTTGCCAGGCTTTCAGTAGCTGCGGCAGAAGTCTGCAAAATGTCTGGTATTTTCCAGACCACACGGGAATCCTTACGTCGGCGATGCGAGGTCTGCATCAGGTGTGGTGGTTGGCATTTTGAACAGCTTGTGTAATTGTGCATTTGTGTTGTACTTACCGACTGATGTTTACATGTACATGTTGTTTCATTTCCATGTGAAAAGTTACTCATGTTTGTACATGTCATTTCTTTCTTACCCGTTGTTCCTTGTACTTATCTTTAATTTATGCAAATCTTGTATTATTTCGTTATGTCAAGCAGTTATTGATGTTTATTTGTCTTCATTAAAGCATTGTTTCCATATTTCATGCCTCTTCTCCTTTCCAACTTGCGTCGGACCATGTGTTTGTGCCTAAATGGAAAGCGCCCTCTAGCGACCATACATTCTATGGTGAAAAGTGTTTGTTTCGTTGTGTTCTATCACCCCCTGAAGTTTGTCGTATTAGTTTAGACTCACCCTGTATAATCTATTTACACGTTTTTAAAATTTTAACACAGTAATGAAGCCATTGTTAACTGTATTGTTGTAAATCTTCCTTATCTCATGATGTAAGTTATCAAAAATAATTTTTTAAGTTGTATTAGACCCTTAGTAATAATTTATGACTGTTGAGATGTAAAAAATTACTAAAATTAAGTAAACATTTTCATGTTCGTTTTATTATCTGTTTTATTTACTAAACTGTAACATTACTTGTGATTTCATTTAATTTTAAGAAAAAGCATCTGAAATTAATCTTTTTGGTGAATAGATTGGTATCTGTTTAAAAAGTTGAATCTTTAGATTAGTGTTGGGTTTAAACAAAAAAACTGAGCATTTTATTGGAATCAAAAAGTTAACTTAGAAATGGTTACTATTTCATTTACAGTGATATTTTATGTTTAAAGTAGATGCTAAAAGTATATTTTCACTGCTGAACAAAAAGTATCAAATATTTTAATATGTATTTGCTTGAAATTCCATTGACTTATAAATTTTTGAAGCAAAATATAGCATGCTGGTATAATTTTATAATTTTAATTATATAAATTTTTGCCTGGAACTTGACATTCCCACTTCATAACTTGATTTCCTATTGAATTTCAATCCAAATATTAATTTTTCATTTATTCCCAATTTTAATGCTACAAATATGTTATGCTGATCTTCTAAGTTTTTAAATAAGCATTTTTCTCTTTATTAATGTAATTTTACATTGTTTTGTGCCATGATGTTAGGAGTGTTTCATTGTTGCCATGATTGTCTTCCAAGAGCAGAAAAGTGATTCCATTAACCACTTTACACTTTTTCGTATTCACTTTAAGGATTACATGTTCCTATAAACATTTATTGTGTATAAAATCCAAGTTCCATTAAAATGGGAAACTGAAATTGATTATTCTGCACAATATTTATTTCATTCATATACTTTCTGATATCACAGTTTCTCTACAGATAAATCTTACAGGTAATAGTCATTCTACAAATAAATGCTACAGTTAAAATACATATAATATGTCATAAAACCAGAATTTCTGTTTTCACAGTGTTTCAAGATCAGTTTTGTCAAAGAAACAAAGCTTCTTGGATATTTCTGTGCCATAATTTTTATAGTATGATTTCATCATGTACATTTCAAAATTGATTTTTACTTGGAAACATTGCAGCCAGAAATATAAATAATACCAAAGCTGGGCAATAATATTGGAACAATTAACTAACTTCAAGTTTAGCAGTTTCTCTGGGAATATTCAGGAGACCCTGGCACTGCAAAAGTTTGTTTATTCAATGCTTCAGAATGCCACAATTTCTATTACAAAATTCCAAGTATCCTGTCTATTGACTAGGATTTGCTTCCTGCTACCATTCAGAAGTAAAAAAGGTTGTTCTTGGAATGGCCTTATGAATCAGACAATACTTAGAGATCTTCTTTGAGTGGCAAAAGTAAAATTAAGCTTTAATTTTTGTACCCTTTATGATGAAGAGTAGAATCAACAGCTTACTTTTTAAAATGTTCACAGAAATTGGATTGGCCATACATTGAGTTCTCATTAGAATAAATCTTGATCATGGACAAGTATTTATTTGTGGCAGTACTATCTTCTAAGTCTGACAATTGCATCATATGGAGTACCATCAGTAAAACTGACTTTCAGTTTGACAGTGCTTTTACTTCTAGCCTTCTAAGATTGATAAATGATTCAGTGTACACTTACAACCCCTTAAATAAAGTAAATGGAATGTCTCCTGCAATCTTTTATTCCTTTCTGTAAGGAAAGATGGAACTTGCTCTTCACAGCAACTCTGAAAGTGCACTAAATCTGCAACCCAATAAAGGAAGTGGAATGTCTTCTCATATTGTTTATCCAATCCTCTCAGTATGGAAGGATGGAACTAGAAATGATGATAGATGGAATTTTTTAAACCCCTTAACAGCTACCATTCACCACAAGATAGCAATTGGAATTGTGTTGTACTTGTAAAGAAGGAAAATGAAGACGTATTGTTCACAGAAGAAGAATGTTCCAATGTAACCTATTTTATAAATATTTTGGGCATTTGAAAATCATACTTGAATGGTACACTAAAAACAAATAAAAGTCACTATTAGGAATTGTAGCATAAGTAACACAGAAGTTTAGGTAAGCTTGACATTTATGACTAATGTGTAATCAGGAGTACTCAAGTAAAGTTGACTATCTTTTAAAATGGAAAGCAAAAATTAACTCTGCCACACATGTAATCTAATATATAATTGAATTCATTCATAACCTAATGTGGCCAGCACAATATCCATCCATAAAATTAAAGTAATCAAAAGATAAATATGGTTCAAAATGCAAATTATGGTGCTCTTATTAGGTTGGTTTTAGGAGCTGAAGATACCACTTAGTACCAACATTTCTCTGTAGGATTAGAATCTAGGTTATTCCCTGAGCACCTAAGAGTTGGACTGCGTTCATCATCCAACCATTTTCTCCCTGCAACAATTGTAAATATATTACTATCAAATTTGGAAATAACCTAAATAAACAACAGAAAAACGTGAATTAACAACTGTTTTGCATACTGTTTTTGCCTGATGACAAGAAGCAGTCACATTGAAAGAGACAGTTATTTGGTATGTATAAATGGTCTCTAGTGGTTGAGAGCAATTTGTCTTCAATATGGCCAGGAATCCATTTTAATTCAAAGAATTGTTTATAAACTGCAACTTACTCCACACTATAATACATCTTCCATATAATTTGGATGGTAGGGTTTTTAGTTGTAGACACCACACACAGTCCATATGGTATATTACTTCACATTTATAGAGGAGTGTATTGAATGTCAGCAGCATGGCTAATCGTATTTTTTTTAGTTAGAAAAAAGTAACTATCTTCCACTTCTTGGATGTTTGTTTACTGATGAACTTTTTATACCAACTAAGTAGATTTCTTCCTTTTTGCGAAGCAGAGCTTTTTCTTTGGACAATGGACCATAATTAGTTTTCAAGAGCCATCTGACTAATTACGCTTACTACCACTCCTGTGTATTCTTTTTAATTTAGATGATTTCTGGCTTTTAAGCCATAAAGTCATAAATTGCTTGTAAAGGCAATGATCTGTAAATTTTCCTTAGCCATCATTCTAGCCTCATTAATGTGATAATGGAAAAAATGTTACATGAAAATATTTTCAGAACTTTCCGAGTATATTCAACAAACATGGTGATAAGGTCTTCAAGTTGGAAGCTTCCGAATTATAAGCTAATGCTGTAAGAGGTCTGATTTCAAGAGTGTATAATATTGTTCTAAGGCATCAACATTGATCTTGCGAAAATACCTGTTATTCGCTCCTGACAACAGCTGAATCAAGCATGAGCTCCAAAATTTCGTGGGAGCTCATGCTTACACTTTTAACAGAAGGTTGACACTCAATCTCCCATTATTGAAAAGCTTTTAACCTTCTAATAGAGGATGGCACATCGGAATCAATAAAAGCAAGGCTGACTTCACTCATCTGAAGTCCTGATCATCTCTTGTTTTTCTTGGACCTCTCTGCCATTCCATCTGAAGCATTATGGTCAGCCTGAGGTATATCGTAAGTTTTAGAATGGAACCAAGAGAGAGAATGTCCAGAAGAGTGAGTGACCACAGTACTACCTTATCCTAGTTTAATGGAAACTACTACACCCACCTGAAGTTACCGGCACTTACGAAATGATCCACATTTCCATTGCTAATATTACTTCAGGAAATTCCTCTTTCCTCTGCAACACTTCAATGGGTTTTGAGTCTCTAATATGTAGCTTGATGTATCCAACTACTGTAGAAGTATAACTATTATTTTACATCCCAAGAGTACCTCAAACACAAAATTTGATACCGTTAAACATTCTGTAGTCATCACACCTTTGCCAAGAGCTGATTTAGACACTTGGTGACATTAGTTGGCCATCAAGCAACAGAATCTGAAGATTCCTACCATTGAATCTTCATAAAGACCATTAGTATTCATAGATCCCATTTAACAAAACTGGTTCAAAATCATCTTGGCTCTTGGTACAGTAGGGTGACCAACTTTCGTCAATGACCAACTTTCGTCAATGACTTTTAGGGAGATTTAGTTGTGAAAAATTTTACCCTTTTTTAGCAGCACAGCATCCTTTTACAAATGTTCATGGAATGGATATTACACAAAACAATTAATTTATATTGACTATAACATGTAAGGCATAATATAGAATACAAATTTGCATGTTTTGTAGTCCTAATCTATATGGATTGATGCACTGATACTGCACCAAAGATCCTATTAAAGTTTGGCATGTCAATTTGTTTCTTAAATTGAGCCATCTTAGTTCTAAACTTCCTGTTTACAATTTGGAAATACATATTCAGCTATCGATTAGTGTATGCCAAACTTTCTATTGATTATTATAATCAATTTTTCGATATTTATGGATAAGTACCTCTAAGTCTAAGCTTTGTAATAATGGGAATGTGTTTGGCAGAAGTAATAAAAATTTAAATTTCATAATCTTGATTGTTAATGAAATATATTGGAGAAATAGAAAGTCTACTCAGGAGCCGAGGTTATCCAAAAAGTTAGCTCTTATATGAGATTTCTTGAGGAATATAGGAGAGTTTTCAACTCAAAGTATAGGGACAGTCAGTGTTAGTTGCAACAGGCTTTATGCATCAATCCTCTAGCATGCAACCTAAGATATGAATGCAAGCTTGCTCCTCCAAGTTCTATTGATTAGCCAGCAAGTTTTACTGGACTAGTAGAATTTTTTGCACCTACCTGATGAAACCATTAGAAATGAGAAAGATTCGAGGAAGAACACAAGACTTAGAGCTGCTATTACTAAAGTTCTCCCTCCTCTAACAGCCCTTTGTTGGATTCTTCTGAGCAGGAGTATGCATCCTATTTTTCAATGCAGCCACAATTTGGTGAATTAAAAGCAGAATCAAGTATCTTTTGAACAAGTGTAATCAAAATATACAATTTGACTATTTAGATAACTCAGACAAATGATAAAAATTTTTCCAATTGAAAATTTAAGGCAATGTTATATATTTGACAATCCTTTTGTTCTTGTGAGTTGCAGAAACATTGGATGAATATCTAAACTCAATGCTTATCCATAAGCTCTGCCTCTAAATTAATATAAGCAATTTGAAACTTATATTGACTTGATGAATATCATTGTAGAGAACATCTAACAAATGATTGTCACACCATGTTGGGCAATTATTTCAAAATGTCCAATTTCAAAGTTTGAAGATCAATTAGAATGGATAAAAGTGTGTGTGATATTGGACACTGCCCTTCAAGTCTGGGCTTGGATCAAATTGGTCACAGATGAAAGTTTTGCTATGCTAGATTTTTAAGGGAGTTGTGGTTGCTTTCTACATCTGCTCTTAGTTAATTTGCTGTGGAAGAACTATGCATTACTATGCATGGTAACTATGGACTATTTTGTTACCCATATTGACTTTTTCATGAAGAGGACAAGTTTAAATGAGCAATATCAATGGTTTAGTTTGCAATGGCGCACAAATTTTGTGAAATGTGTTGTCAGTGGTCTAATGTCCATTTTTTAATAGTCTTGGATTATTTTGTCCTGAAACTTCATTTTTGTTTGCTCCAAATAGTCGAATTTACAAACTTAATTTCTCAAACTTTCACTTGCTTGTCTCAAAAAAATAGCTTCAGTTGATATTGCAAACTAAATCACCAGTTTAACATTTGATAAAAAATAAGATGTTTTATTCTCATTGTGTTGTAAGATCAGTCTAGGCTTGCATAAGAGAAATTGAGAATTCTTTGGGCATCTTTTGTGGTGTAATCTGCTATAATACCATGCTTGTGTTATGTACTTGGCACAGTGGAGTTTTCATTGAACTTTCTCAAATGTCTGGATACAATGGATATATTAACTGTCATTCTCAAAAGAATAGAGATATTTTAAACCTTACGCTTTTATTTATAAGGGAAGGAGTGGTGAGAACCAATTTGAAATTGTTGGTTTTGTGTATGTGTTTATTGTGCTTTTTGTGAAGTTCATTTTGAGCATTTTGTGCCATATTCTCATTGTGTTTTTGTATGCAACCCATTTTTATGCTTGTTTTGTATCATGTTTCTGAGTTGTCATTACCTTCTGTGTGTTAAGAGATACATATTTAAAAAAAATATTTTTTAATAAAAATATCCCTTTTAATTTGGCTGTTTTTGAGGTGGGAACATGTAAGAAATATTTATGTATATTGTATTTTATGTAATCTATTTTTATTTATGTCTAGAATAATTGTTTCTTTCATAGTGTGACAGATATTTATTCAAACTTTTATGTGCATAAGGATTAAGTATTTTTGTGATGCAAACAAATAACAATTTACACATCTGCAAATGTTTGTCAGTTCATTGTTAATGAGCTAAAATGTGGAGATGAGCAAGTTGATTTGTGATGTCTCTTTTTGACTGGAGTTTTTGCTTGTATTTATTTTTAAATTTTTCTCTTCTGCATCAGAATACTGGTATGGAATGCTTTTGTTACCAGTAAGACTATTTTTTGTGAAGGTTTGCTCCTTAATTGCTTTTACAGGTGGCTAAGGAATGGCTCATATATGAATATTTCTGATGCTTTTTGTTTGCTA
The DNA here is from genome assembly GCA_933210815.1 of Meta bourneti. Taxonomy (NCBI): domain Eukaryota; kingdom Metazoa; phylum Arthropoda; class Arachnida; order Araneae; family Tetragnathidae; genus Meta; species Meta bourneti. The sequence goes on from OW119924.1 coordinate 12,682,444, forward strand.
GAGTTTACTTTTTATTTTTTGTTTTTTCTACTTCATTTTCTTTCCTGTTTTTTTCTTCTATTCAGACGGTACTCATTCTGGCCCCGAAAGGAGCAAAACAGTTATACAAGTTGAACAAGGTATGACATATTCTATGTCTGCTAGAATCTTTTTCGTTGCCTTTTTTTGCTTTGCCTATATAAATGCATGGTAACATTGCAATTGTGTAATTGTGAGCAGTAGCATTGAATGTACGACTCTTGAATGCATCTTGTGTACCTTTGCTTTCGTATGACTTTGATGCCCTAATTTAAATTTAGTTTATTTTAATTAGTTTCATAGCGTACATAATTTTATTGTTTTATGCTGCCGTTTTAACTCATGTGGCACACATAACACAGCCGACTGCATGAAAGTAAACCATCCACATTATGGGATCATGTCACTTAATCAAAGGGGTTTTAATATATTTTAGTATTTAAAATTTCAAGGGGATGTTGTATGTGATGTAGATTTCTGATAGTGTTTGAGCAAATTCGTATGCAAATATTTCAAACACTTAAGCTTTCGACATTATGTTGTTCTGAAGCAAATTTATGTTTTCAAACTACATTTTTTTAATCTTATAAGTACTTTGTTTTCATCCTTTTTTATTGTTACTTTGTATTAAATCCAACCTTATATCTATTTAATTAGTACTTAGATAGCCCAATTCTTTTATTTTAATTATCCAGAATATTTTGAAATTTTTTTCTTTATATGAGTAAAATCAACAATAAATATTTATTATATGTTTCTTACATAGTTAAAAATTTATTTTATTTATTTTCTATTAACTTTCATTTTGTATCAATTATTATACTGACTAGTAAAACTATCACACTAAGATTAGTATTAGTTATCTCCCAACTTGTTGCAGTACCTGTAATAAGTATGTGTAGGAAAATGATTAACGACATGCTCACATTTCCATTAGTAAATTTACAAAGTATTTATTAATAAGAAATGGTTTTAAAATAATTTCATATTCATGTTACATTATGTACCATACTAAAATAATATTTTTAACTATTAATAATTTTATGCTTGCAATGTTTATATAATTAGTCAGAAGATTTATAGTAATGAATTTCTTTCAGTGCATGTGAAAAATATATTCTTATTAAACTAAAAATATTCTCAATGAACATATCATTATTTAAAAATTATCGCATATTCCCCAATTTTGTATTCAATAAATTATTTTATTCAGCTAAATAAATGTTATTATTTGCAAATGAAATATACATCTTAATCAATAGTTTTATTGTAAAAATAACGTTTTTTGAATAAGATGCAAATGTCTTGTTCAAATGTTATATGCAAAATAGTGTAAAAGAATCATTGTAGCATTATTTTGAGTTGTAAGATGTATTCTCATAGTCATTAACCTAACATTAAAGAAATTTAGGCTAAGGAATGAGTGTATTCCATCAACATAGATTGAGTCATCTCTAATTACATATATTTTTCTTCCAAAAGAAACTTTTTTATTCAGCAATGATTTATTTTTATCTAAAATTATAAGGTCCCTAAAATTAATATGTATGCTATTATTTTAATGTACAATTAATTATCTTATTAAGGGTTTGCAGTGCTTCTGATTTTATTTGTTGACAGAATTTTGCTGATAATTATATTTGCTATTTGCATTAACTGAACAATGTTTCAAAAATTTTCACAATCTTAATTTTTTTTCTTGGGCCAAGTTAGTGAAGCATTTCTTAACAATTCCATACAAATTCTTTAAAGGTTGTAAATCTTGAGTTTTCTAGCTCAGAAAATACGTTTCTTTGTTTTTGTCTCCAGTGATAAACTAGAAGTATAACAATATCCAAAACATGTGAAAACACAAAAAATCGCTAAACAGATTTTTCAATCAAGTGTTTAAGAATTTCTTGATATCATTTGAAATTAGCATATTCATATACAGATGACAGTTTGGATCTCTTGCAATGATACAATACTATAATAACACGGAATGTCACTAATTATACAAAATATTTCATGCATTCTCTATCTTTCTTGAGGCATGTATAGAATAGATTCATTATATAGTGACATGCTTATTAAGATTCTTAACCATAAAGTGTATACTGTACTTCTGGTAAAAGCACATCAGATGTGTCAATTTGACTTTGTAATCCTTACTTGGCAGCTTCACAAGGTGTATTTGTATGACTGTTTTGATATAGGTGTACTCTTAAATTAAGAACTTATCAGCCATTTTCGTCTTTTCTATTAATTTGTTGTGATCTCATCCAATTGTGTGCTGACTGAAGTTTTGAACTTTTAACTAATAACTTAATGTTCTAAGGGCTTAAGTGTGTTTTAAAACTCAATTATAAAATAATTTTTGAACATAAGCTTAATAAATATTTGAAAATCTGTCCTTATTAGGTGCATAAAAAAGCTTATAATATTGAGATTTTACTAACTAATGATTGAATTACATAAAATAATAGGTCTATAAAGGGCAAAAAACTAAAAACATAAATATGTGTATTGTTTGCATAGCTACCTTGTACCCTTAATCTTGATTAAAATGTCATTTATAAAAATGGTAAAAAACGCAAACTACTGAAAACATTCCTGAAAATACATAATATTTCATGGAAATGCATATTGCAACTCTAGAAGTACACTAAAAAAGTACAAATTTCGTTGAAGGAAAATCAAATTACATTGCATTGAAAGTCAAGGATATAGATGTTGGTGCAATAAACTTGTCATGGTATGTGTGTGTATGTAGATACTTGTTTCAAGCTAGAATCCCATGGGCTTCACTTAAAGAATATTTATTTGATTAGTTGTAGCACTATTCATGCAGGAGTGAGAAATGCCTCTACTGTGATAACTGTTAGATTTAAATTTATTTCCTTCGAATCAGAAATCTTTGCTCTAATAATCTTTTCTTGATTTTAAAATATGAATTATGGTTGAATATGGGAAGAACCAGAATTTTTTCTGACTTCTTTAAGGTCAGATTTTTTTTAAACAAAGTTGATTTGGAAAGAATAAAAACATTTTCCTGCTTTTCTTCTGCAAATTATGTTCATTAGTGTACTTTACTTAGGCATAATAAAAAATATGTTGATTACAAGCACATGAAGTATTAAAAAATCTCTAGATGTTTGCTAGCAAAATGATTTTCTTCATTTTGTTTACCAGCTTACATTTTGAGATATTTTCAGGTGTGAATTTTTTATATCACTCCTGATTTAATTCTACTCTATCATCACTAAAAGCCAAGGTACTTTAAAGCTACTCTGTAGAAATTGAATTTCATAATACACCTTCTCGGCTTACAACCTATGCGACTTACAACCATCCACAGTTACGACCACAAAAATAAATAAATAAAAATAGTAAATAAAGAAAGATGACTACATTGGTAGGGTCAAAAAGATACAATAGAGTACATATTATGTATTCACATTATGTACAATAATTATACATACCTAGATTGAATTTTTGTGTTTTATGTACAATTTTTATAACCCTTTATAAGAATATAGTGTTGAAAAATATAAATCCGACTTACGACCTGTCAGTCGGAATGGAACTCGGTCATAAATCGAGACTATAGCCTGACAAAAAATATTTGCAATACAAGTCTTTTTCCACATTTATCTTCTATTTCTATAATGTTTAATGGGAATTAATTACAATGGGAATGATCCCATTAAGCTTTAACTGTTGGTGAAATTGTTGTTACAGGTTATGCAGAGAAAATATATCTCCAAATTATTGTGTAAGTGCCATTCTTTAAAAAATAATTCATATTTTGAAACTGTTTAAATTTCTCGAATATTTATATATGCACATGCACATTGGGTTATTGGGAATTTTGTTAAATTTTTTTTAAATGCAACATTTTTACACATTTCTTAGATATATATTTTTATATAGTTTAGTCTATAGATAAACTTCTATTTAAGAACTTTTACAAACGAATATTTTTGTGGAACCTTCCTGTTATTACCCTGGATGTATTTCTCTCTTCTGTGTCTGAAAACTTTCCTTGTGTATTCATGCCCATTTACTTCACGGAAAAACATTGCTTTGCCAGATCTGGCCCTTGTGTCAAGAAAACAAGCAACCCATTTCTCAGGGAATGCTTGAAGAAACGTATTCCTAGTTTGTCATATTGGTTTAATTATTGATGAATTGGAATTATATTTATGATTTTTACTTGTTGCTGAGATCTATACTTCTAAGCTACCTCTTTCCACTGCCACATTCACCCAAAGCAAAATAAAATTAAAACATGAAAGAAAATTAAGACTGGGTGTGGGTTATGTTGACAAACTAAACTAGCATTAAAATTCCGATTAGAAGAACACGTACAATATGTCAAAAATAAGGAAGTCAACAAATCTGCCATCACTTAACACTATTGGGGTATTTTCTAATCAGTTTGGATTTTAAACAAGTGATCCAATCACAGACCCATTCTCGAGTTAATCATTAGATAAATCTTATCTACTTTGACCTTATCTGAAACAGTATTGAATGATATTTGTGTTTCACTGCCTTTACACATGTCCTAGGAAGGCTAAATTAGAAAAGTGAGTGGTGGCAGCACTATTCAAAGATAACATTAATTCAAGTTTTTCTCTTGTTTACTTAGGTCCCGATAACAGCAGACGTTTTGTTCCACCCAAATAGCTAGAGACTAGTTTTATAATTTTGTTTATCACCTTTATTCATAATTTTTTTGAAGCTTTTATGCTGACTACCAGTTTGGTTAAGGTTTTTATCTTTTACTCCATGATGAATTCTGTTTAGCAAATTTTTTCAAAAACATTTGAGCCTTTATTTTAGACTCCCCAAGTGTGTTTACTTAATTAAAAGTTAAAACTTTATGAATTTTGTTTCATAGGATTTATACCTAAGATTAGAACTTTTCTTTGGATTTGACTTCTAAGGCTTATGTATTTATCTCCAAACTTATAATCGTAGTTCATACTGCACAACCATTTGTGCTCGACTTCTATAATTTATAATTCATAGTCTATTGATATGGTTTAGGATTGTTCTTTGCTTTTATGCATAACTGAAGAATACATGCAACTTTTGATAAAGTGACTACCTAGAATGTGGTCATGATATTCATTTTTAAGATTGTGCCATTTTAAGTAATGTTTTAGTGTGAGGTAGGTTGTGACTTTAGTGTTTCTTCTAACCATGATTTAAAAATTGTTCATAAAGATAGTAAATTAGATAGAGGAGTTTAAACTTAATATAAAAATAACCTTGAATCAATTTAAAATTATATGGAGGTTGCTCATCCACTTGCTTTATGTTTGTGTTGCCCTGCTAGTGTATTGTCGTTAAGTGTTTAACTATTAACTTGTTTGTACCTTGTTGTATTGATTGTGCTTGAACGTCTAGAACATTGACCTAGTATATTAGAAGCAAATTTGAAGAGGGAATATTGTTTTTAAATTTTGAAAACAGCACTTTATTGTGGAAAACCAGTTTTAATATTGAATAGATTTTGGTTCTCCTTCAATGATTAATAGTGTAATTGTTGTCATATTGCTATTCGCATGGCTTCTGAAACCTACCCTGTACTTTACTGAAAGTGTCACTTTACTCACTAAAGTATTGTTATAACAAAATTTTAAATGCTTTAATTGTTTTAGTGTTTGATGTACTTCACTATATGTTGTGATACATGAGAAATGTGTTTAATCAGATGATTATGTGCTATATTTACAGATACATAAAAGTAGCCTGGTTTATTGTTTGACATGTGTGATGAAAAATTACTTTTTAAAATTAAAATAATATTTTTTAATGCTTGTAGGTGGAATTTAGTTATTACTTTTAAGAATTCAATGTATTGGACACTATTTGTTTAACTCTATTAAAACAATCCCATAAGACTTGCACATTTGAAATCTAGTTGTCAGTCATTGTTTCTGAATGCAGTGTGTGTAAAATGTTTGTGGAATTTGACCTTCTCCATGAAATCAGCTGTTGAAAAACACTGATGCGAAAAAAATCCCTTTGTATTGAAATTTAATTTTGATTTCATTAAAATCTAACTTTTCCTATTGCTTGGAAATATTTTGATCAAATTACATATATTTTTATTGTCAAATTTAAATCTGAATGTTTAATTTCTTACATTTTATGGTTATTGATATCAATAAATTGTTCTAACTTAAAGAATTCAATGAATTATTTTTCCAAATTGGCATTCAATAATAATTCACTGAATTTGATAATTGCATTGGTATAGTGTTTTTCGCTGTTGTGTCAAAGATTGCATTTAATGATTGCATGGTGGCATCCCTAATTGTCTCTGTTTCGAATGACAGTATCAGTAGTGCATGTACCTTAGCCTTAGAATTTTAAGGGCCCTTAGTGCAAAATACTAGTTGATTCTACAAACCAATTTTTGATTTTTGAATAATTATGTTTAGAGCTCTGGGTTATAAAAAATTAGGAAAAACAATATTTGCTTAAATATTTTAAAATTTACTGCACCTTCTGACTTGCACTTGTTATTAGTCAATATTTTCATTCACAGCTTAAAAGATTTACTATTCTAAAACTTTACAACTTCAGTATTTGCTGGTGGTATTAATTAATAGCTACATACAAGAGGCTAGTATTTCTATATGCTACCAGTACATTTGTGTAGCAATATGTAACTAAATAATAAACTATTTATATTGCATGAATGACAAATTTCAGCATTAAAATTTGTCCCATCTATTGTATGTTTTAAAATAATTCTTTCTTTCCACTCGTAAGTTTGAATTTTTTACATTTTGTAATATATAAAACAATCCTGGTAGTTTTCACTATGCAAATTTTTTAAAATAATGATATCCACAATATGAAATATCTTGTTGCAATCAATAAATTCTGGATGATTTGCACTGCAGTAAATTGTTTTGATACATTTTATTTACATTTGTTGTTTAAGATTTTGAAAATTCATTTTAGTAAAAGGGTCTAATTAGCCCTCAATTAGCAAAAAAGGACCATAGAGTGATAAACCAGCTGTTTTGGCGAAACATGTGATCAAAGTAGCTTAATTTTGTTATAATGCAGTAGCTCTAAACATCAGCTTTCTTTAGTTAATATTTTGTTTTTATTTTGTTCTTTTTATGATTAATGCTGTTGTTTAAGTTTTTGCTTCTACTTCCTTTTTCTCAAAGTTAAGTCTCCGATCTCACCTCATCCCCCTGATAATAAATTCACTTATAAAAGACCCTCAGAAACAAGTTCAAGTATGTCTATGGGTAAGTATAGACATGTTTTCATTATGAAAAAAATTCCAAAAATTGTTGAAATCAGTGAAGTTAAAATGCCCTCTTTGCGAAACAAAGCTATTTCTGATGGATGTATGTAGTTATTGATATGGTATAGAAATTTATATCTGTGTAGTTTTAAACTGTGTTAATTGTGTTGTTTGCTCGCATAATTCATCTTAGGTGTCATTACCTGTCACTCGATTCTCTATCGGTTATTTATTTTAAACGTTGTTGTTGTATTGGATTTATATGTTGCACGATGCTTTGTTTCTGTTTGAGTGTACTTCATTAAACATTCTATAATAATTAACTTTTAAAATCAATTTAGGAGCTGATAAGTTATGGGACCTTAAAATTTAAATAATCGTTGTCGCATTGAAATTTCTTTTATAAGTAGATTATAAAACTAAAGTTAAAATATATGATCCATTACTATTTGTTTCAATCATTATGAGAATGGGTATTACTATCAGGCAGGAAGCATTCCAACTATAATATGGCTTTCACAACATCTCTAATGTATTTTGGAGTTTCATATCCAACTTTTGCATCTTAAGTTTTTTATGTGATTTGTTTCAAATCTTCTTATGACTGAGAAGCAAATGATCATAAACCCATTTTTAATGAATTGATGTCTTTCAATGTCTTATTTTTCAGCAATAAACTGACCTTCATTTGTATTTAAATGAATATATTTATCAATGCATTTTACAATTATATAGTTGACTGAAGAACCGTAATATTGTCATGTCTTAAATATTGTATTAATACTTACATCTTTAATTTGTAATCTGTGTTTTGTTACATAATTTATAAGAAACTGTATATTTTCTTTTCTTGTAACATTTCTGATACATTTTGAATTTCTTTTCAGCTTTGAAAAGTACTAATGGATTACTGGATCGTAAGTATGACTTCTGTATGAATGTTTTGGTATAAATCTTATTTTTAAATTGATTAGGGCATAAATATTTGGTAATTGTTATGGAAACAAAATTAAACTTTTTTAATATGTTGGTAAATTTCATCTATTTTTATGAAGATGGTTTTGAAAATCATGTGATTTAATAATATATTATTTCTTAAGATTATAAATTTATTTTGACTTTATAGAAAACACATTTCTTTGATGACTTCATGAATGACACGACATGATGATTTTGAATCATGCATATCATTGTTGCTTTTAAAAATATAAAAATTAGCAAATATTCACAATACAAACATTGAAAAAGATGTGCCTATTGCTTCTGAAACATTAATGAATATATATTGATACAAAGCTATAAAAATATTAAAGTTTTTGAAAAGATAGAAATATACAATAATGTGTTCCCATTTTATTAGCTTCTTAGGTTGAATCGATTATATTTACTCTCCTTTAAAACATGTTGTTTTTGTCACATTTGAGATGTCCACAATTTTGTGAGTTAAAATTCCCTTAATTTCACAGCTCGAAAACAAGAGGTCATAAAACTGACTGAACAATTAGTTGAAGCAGTAAACAGTGGAGATTTCGAATGTTATACGTGAGTGTTTTTCTTAATTCTATTGTGTGATAAAATTATTCTTTGTATTATACATGTTGTATAATACAAAGTACATGCTGTATAATACAAATACATGTAAATGATCATCAAAATTATGTATAGTCTATATTCAATTTTATTTTTAAATATTTTGAGTATTCAATGTAATGTCTTGAAGTGAAAATTGCTCAGTTTCTCTACTAACCATTTGGTCCTAACTATTCATCACTTGAAATTATTGTTACATTTTTTCTTTGTATATATTTATAAATCCTTTTACAACACTAGACTATTTGTAGGATGACGTTTGTACAAAAAATGATTAATGACATTTTTATGCAAATTATAGCAAGTATAATGTAATAGTAGATACCAGAGAGCATTAACTTTATATACAGGAAGTTATTTTTGAAATTTAATGTAGATATTGACATTGCAATTCTTTTACTAGGCTTTTATTATTAGTGTGATTATAATGTTCTAAACATTATAAAATATATTTCTGAAATGTCAAAGCTTATGCTTTTAAAACTGGGGAGTATCTTTTGCTGTGATTAAAGTAAAATAAATGTGATTTTTCTTGTCTTTGTTTTATTGTTTCTTTAATATGCATTTTCTCGATCTTTTTCAATTTAACTGGAAATTGATAATTTTGGATACATTATAAGAAATTTTATGTAACATGATTTTATCTGTTTAATCATATTTAGGAAATTTTGTGATCCTCATATGACTGCCTTTGAACCTGAAGCTTTAGGTAATTTGGTAGAAGGAATGGATTTCCACAAATTTTACTTCGACAATGGTAATTAAATGTGTATTTTCTGCTCTGTGTTGAATTGTTAAAAACATAATTTTGACAATGCACACATTTTGCTTTTGACTTGAGAATTGTATGAGTTTCCATTATTGTCCATTTTCTACTTCATTTACATAAAAAATATTTTTATGCAATATGTAATCAATGGTTTTATCTGAAATTTTGGTAATTTGGCACACATTTGTGGTGTGTGTTATAGTACCTATTTTTTAATTCCTAAGAAGTGCTTCCATCAGATGATATTTTTCAAAAGTTTTGAGGAATTGTTTGAAGCATTAGAATTAATAAATATAAATTGAAGAAATATTGATAGAATTGAAGAATAAATAAATATAAATTGTCAAGTTTCCATAATGTTTTCCTCTTTCAAGATGTAGAGATTTATGGTAAGAGTTTGAGGGATTTGAATCCTTAAGAAATGCTTTAATTTTACTGACAAGTGGGTGGTTTTATGTTTGTTTTGGATATTTTTTAAGTTTTAAAATGATCAAATGTAGGTTATGAAATTTGCTAAATATTTTATTATTTTAGAGAGAAACTTCTAAACACTTAGCTATACATACTCCAATATACATGAACCAACAGCACAATCAAGATATTGACATTTTCCAAAGAAGTGTTTTACATATGTGAGAGAAGTGTTAATGTATATGCTGTGATTATATTTAAGAAATATTACTTTATAAAAATGGGACTTTATTATAAATATTGTTTTATTATTTCTTTATCTCTATTTACTTACAATTTTGCTTAAGGAAGCATAATTTCGATTTTGTGCATGTTGAAACTTGTTTAAGATAGATAGGTTAATTAAAAATAGTGAAGTGTTAGAATTGGAAAATAAGAACTTTCAGAAAACATGATTACTTTGAACACAGCCCACCATTATTATAATATATTTTAATACTTTTTTATCTCTAAAATTTTCCATTATTAGTTCTAGGTAAAAATAGTAAAACTCTGAACAGCACAATACTGAATCCTTCAGTTCACCTACTAGGAGATGATGCAGCCTGTATAGCATATGTGCGACTTACGCAATATATGGATAAGTCAGTATATTTTTTCATTTTTAAATAATTTTTAGCATGAGTACTTCCTTCTTTTGTTTTAGTGTATATATTGCATTTTTGTGAATTAAATCTATGAAAAAAGCATATTGAATTATACAAAATTAACTGAAAACATTTTATTAATTAAACTTGCAATCTTCAAATTGAGCTAGCAAAAGCAAATTTATAAAACTAAAAAGTAATAAATCTAAATGACAGAAAATGTCCTCAAAATTGTATATTTGTATTGAAAAAGAACAAAGTGAATATCCTTGTAGGGATTTTGAAAGACTATAAAGTATAGCATTCTTTTTTTCACTTGTCTTCATCTGGACCTGATGATTGCAGGGAAATTATACATGCTATTTAACAAGTCACTGATCTAGACACCAAATTTTCATAAGAACAGAATCCTTAAACGCTCAATTGCAGTGCCTGAAATATACTTGGGCATGATATCATAGTTTCAATAGATGTTTGAAAACGTTTTAGTGTCTAAAAATTGTAATCTCTTAAGTATCTAACCAAAAAAACAGTTCTTATGATTACATCGTAGTGTTCTTCCATTAGGAACTGAACATTTGTTTTTGCAATAAAAATATGTCAGTTATGGTACCAAAATCATCTAAATCAGCGGTTCTTAAACACTTTAATTTCAATTCTCTTTAAAAGCTACATATATAGCCAAGGCCCATGGAAGTTTTCTATGGAAGATCATTTTCAAAGGTATTCTTTATCCATTCCAATTCCTTAAAATCAAATGTTCAGGAAGAAAAATTCTCAGGAAGATAAAATAATACACGAAACAGTGAAATAATGCATTCTAGAATTTAGTAAAAAAAATCTGTTTAATTACATTACAATTGGATTAACAATTGACTTCATATTGACTGTTCCTTTATAAATGTCTTCCGGTGTGGTTTTGATTCTTCATTAATTTTTGTCAAGAATATAAAATTTACTAACAGTCATCTTTAAAATTTTAGTTTATTTCAAGTATTTGTACCCCATCTCTTATGACAGTCCTGTGACCCCAGGACAGTGAGTGCACCCATAGTGTGAGGACCATTGATCTAAATCAGTGGTTCTCAACTTTTGTGAGACAGCGTCCTGGTAAATTATTTTTTATAAGACAAGGGTCCGGTCCCAACAAATTTACTTGTAAATACCTTTCCAACTTTTCTTAAATTTCATACATTAATCTAACATTCATTTAGCTATTAAAATTCATAGATAATGCTATTAATAATTAATTATTACAATAATAAAGAGTATAAATATGCATATGTATATACTATCCGGCACGTTGGCATACATAAAAGTACATTTATATTAGTTATTTATCACTGGACTAATGAAATCTCTTGGCATATTGTAGTTTCCTCTGGACAACATCATTAAATTATTTTGTGCTTATTTTCAGTGACCTATCTTAACTTATAATATTATCCAGTGTAAAATTGATTATTGTATTATTAAATTGCTCGAAAAAACAATAGTGAAAAGAATATTTATGCATTGTGCACTGCAAAGTTTGAGATCCACTGATCTAATAATTTTGTCCCTCTAGGAGTGGCATGGCACACACACAGCAATCTGAGGAGACGAGGGTTTGGTCGAAGAAGGACGGCAAGTGGCAGAACGTGCATTTTCATAGGTCGGGCTCTGCATCATCTCCATTCACAGCTGTTCACAAATAGAAATTTCTATGAGAGAGACAACTGGATTGCAGTCCATGAGTGACTCGCACTAGCTGTCTGAATCAGTGAAATCACCCCACCTTGGCAACCAAAGTTTTACTGTATCTTTACAGCAATCCTCCTTCAAATCTTTTTGCTCGGTTGGTTCAGTTGCTGGAGGAGTTGTGTGCGACTACATGTTAACACTGTAGGAATGATGTGGATTTATGATTTGAAGCAATGGTGTTGAATTTTTATCATATTCTATCTTTACATATAAATGCCATTTGGAAATTGCAAAAATGCTGTCATTCTTGAAATGGTCTATCTTTACTGCACTTCTATATTGAAAGCGTTTCTTTTCACCCTTTTCTATACAACAGAGACGTGTAAAAATTCATGAATTATGTTTGTCTTGCATTCTGTGAAATGAAAAATGTGGGTTTTAATGTTTCGTATCAGTGAAATACTATATGTTCTGTGTACAAACAAAATTATTAGACTACAAATTATTAATATTAATTGTATCACAATATTGCTCTGTTGTGTCTAAAAACTCATTTTTCTTTGTTGCGATGAGGTACCGAAAGTTATCAAAAAGAAAGACGTAATCTTTCCAATATATATTAGTAGTGTTAAGAACAAAAAAAATACTGTGTTGAAACGCATCTGAAGTTGATAAAGTGATACAATCACAGACCTGCCTTTAAAATAAATCGAGCTCTAGTATCTAGTCATTTAAAATATGTTAGAATAAACTCAATCGTAGCAAGTAACAATTTTTACTGGTATTCTTTATTTAGTACCAGTGATGCTTCAAGTATACATGTGTGTGTGGAAGTGGACTATTGAGCATGGTTGTGTGTGTCTACTCATTATATATATTTATATATATGCACATATTTGACTCAAAAGCTTTCCATTTTACGGTCACCAACAGAATTAATTTTTATGATTTTCTAAATTATTCCATCTGTGATCCAAACTGACTAATTATGACAAATCATTTAGCAGATGGTGCTTCTGTATGGAATGTTTCATCTCAGGGAAATCATTTCATTTCAGCAGGCAGGTCTGTTTGTTGGAGGTTCAGTCCTTAATGGTTACAGGGGTGCCAATCCAAACATACATTTCAAAATTAAACTTTCATTTTCCAACTAAAAGTTGGATGATTTTGGTAGTATCTAGCTTGGTATGTTCCTTTATCACAGGAAATATGATCGACACAAACTATATTTACTTCTTAAAGCTGTTTTTTTCCTCAATAAAAGAATTTCAAATATGACGACTGAGTGATAAAGCTAGACTTGAGATTTTATGAAAAATTATTACTCCACAATACCTTATAACTATGCTATTGGTATTAAAAGATAAATTCGCTGTATTCTATGTGTCTTAAACCTAATTTAAATCACAGCATGCTTGGTTGTAATAATTCAGCTTTTCAAAATATAAATAAAATTTTGCTCAAATCTCTTGGACCCATTGAGGAAACATTGACTGGTAATGTAAAAACTGAGGTGTCCCATACTCCTAGATTTGCTTATAAATGAATATTTTATCATGGACAAGAAACCACTTTTCATAACCTCTTCCTGAGAGTCCATCAATTGAAAAAAATATTTGTACTAAAATTTCTTGCATGAATTTTTTAATGTTTTTGTTTTTATTTGTGACAGATTTAAATCAGATACCAAGTGAGTCTTGTGTCAGGACTTCATTGTTATTATTTTCAATGTCTTGGCTAAACATGTTCAAATTAACATCTGGATTGTATTTCATATTTGTCAAAATTAGTTTCTATAAATGAATCGTTTATTTCAGAAACCCGTCAACAGACATTTTTGAAAAAGTACACTTAGCGGGTTTCTGAAATGAACGATTCAAATCCAATACATGTGTTTGATTTCTACTATTCAGATGTACTAAATAATAATTTCGAGCTAATGCAATTTTCAGAGATATTTTAATCTAAATAATGTTTTGAAAATAAAATCTTGTATGGAGTAGGTAGGCACCTCTGTTTAAAACTGGGATCTATAGCTAATTTGTTTCTACTCTAGCATAGACTTAATTTTGTAGTGCTATGTAGGGGTGGTGTCACTGGTGATGTATAAAATCTCATGGCAGCTTCTCCTTCAAAGAATTGATAATATTTGAAGTAACTTGTGTAACATTGGATAAAGCCAGTGAACACATCCCTTTGGAAAAATTTTTCTGGCTAATACTGAAATTAACACGTCCTATAGAAGGACTGTGTGCCTGGCGTTCCTCGTTCTATCTCTTCTTGATGTCTATTTTGTCAACTCTGGAATCACCTTTATTACTATTGTCGGTCAATGTTTGAATTTTTGACCGAGAAATGTTATGATGTGCATCGATTGATAGACATTGCTCAAATGAGTTTCCCTCAGTGAGCATTTGTATGTAGTTGCAAAGCTCTTATTCATAGATTGCTATGAACATTTTGAAGCATATTTTTTATCTAGTCATATTTTATGTAGGAGCAGTCTTATTTTGTTCTGTTTTTCACCATACGTTTGTGCTCAGTATATGGATTCAGATTTATTTATTTACATTGTGTTCCTCACTGTTAGATTCAAATTTTTGAGTTAGGAGTTATTTATTGCGTTGTTGTTTTGAGACTGCATGTGTCTGATTTTTCGGACTGGTTTTACAATTTATAATGAAAACTGAAAAAATACCCTTAAGGACATGGTGATATGTTAAGCCCTTTGCACACTGCCTTATTATTCTAGGGAGGATTAGTATATATTCAGCATTGCAAATGCTGTTTTGTATCATTACTTAGGAACATGTACTAAAAATTTGTCTTTGCGGTACGCTTTACGAAACAATTTAGTTTTCTTAGTTTTCCATCTTTTTAAACGTCGTTTCTTTGATCTGATAAACTTTCTAAAATTATCCATCAATCTTAACAAATTTACCAAGCCTTAAGCAAAAAGGTTTTCCTCTTGTATGTATATGAATTTGTACAACTGTGCATGATAATTCTATTTGTAAATGTTGTAGTTAGTAATGTGAACTCTACTTATTTGTTATGCCACAACTCTTTGAGAGAGTGGTGTGGATATTGCTTAAGCGGCTTATTACTTTTAAGTTCCCTGTGCTTAGAAAATCTGTATAGAAATATTTATATATATTTGTTGTTCACATTCTACTTTTAGTTCATAATAGCCTTTTCTTGTTACAAGAATCCCCACTTTTCTTTTCGCCTCTATGAGCATCTTTTGTAAAATATATTTACAGGATAAAAAGTACATCTTAGCATAAAAGGGCTTTTCCAATAAGTAGTGAAAGCAATGTTGTTATATATGTATTATATACTATATATATATTTGCTATTAGGAAAATTGAGGTGTACATATTTTACATTCATGCTACTCTTTAATTTCATGCATCTAACTAATTTATATTATCCTTTCTATCTCATACCAAATGTTTAATACATTATTTCCATTGGTGATGTGAGAACAGTTTGATTTTTAATTAGGTATCAACACCGAAACTTGCCTTTTGACTTCTAAAATATTTCACTATTCTTGCATGTTTGCAGAGCAATCGTAATTCTTAAATATAATCCTGCTAGTTTCTCAGAAATGTTATAAGATACATGTATAATGTATATTAGACTTTTTCCAATTACTTTAGAGTTTTTAATGAGGCATTCAGCTTTATATCTGCATTCTTCTTGTGAGAAATTTGTTTTTCAAATTTGCGTACACAACCGCTATTTCTAATCACTGAGGATTTTCCTTTTGAATTAAACACAAACAAGACGCCTTGTCCTTTCTATGGAATTTCCCACACATAGTTACTCTTAAAATTGAATGAAACTTGCAATCGTTAATAGGTATTTTGTGGTCAAAGTTTTCTTCGTTTGTATGCAACTAACACTCTTCATTACACTCTTAGACTAAGCAAGAAAAGATAGTAGGAAAGTTTAAATGTTATTGGAGTTGTAAATAAATTATGAAACGAGTGTTTCTCCAAATAACTTTCATTTATAAGTAATACAAATATAATAATTTAAAACCTTAAATGGACTGAAAGATATTTCCTTAACTTTTGAGTGCTGGGTGAGGAAATGAAACAATTTAGAAAAGTGACACATTTGGGTGTGCCTGTAATTTTGGAGACTGGAATATTGAAAAGACCGAGAATATTCTATGTAAAAATTTCCCAATTGTGCTTGTAGCTGCTAAAGCTGATAATATATTTTCATTTTTGTGTTTTTATATGGGTTTCTAATTTTATAAAAAAAACTTGACATTTTAGTTGATAAAGTAACGAAAACAAATTTGAAAGGCGATTATATGTAGCAACTTCATGTGAAGTCAAAATGTCTTGATGCACATTTTATACTTTTGAGAGGATGAAAATTATTATATAGCTTCAAGTTTTATTTCTTTAAAGCTGACATTAAGTTATTATGCATCAGAAATATTTTCAAAAACTCATTTTGGTAGAATGATGATTTGACAGTAACTGCAAGGTATTGGAAAATATTTACCCCTGCATACTCAAAAGCTAAAAACATTTAATAAAATCAAACTATAATTGCAATAATATTTATAGCTAGATGTTTAGTTTAAATATTTTACTGAGTACATATCTGACTAATTTTCTTTCAGCATGTAGTTTGACTTCATTTTGAAAAGTGTGAATTCGTTGAAAAAGTTTGGTGAAATAATATTTTTGTCTGTTTTGAAAATTCCTATTGTGATCTAATTTTATTGAAAAAATTTTTCCTGGAAAAAAATTTTCCACTCAAATTTGCTTTGAGAATCCGAGGTAATTTTGCTTTTTAGCGAATATTTATCTTAATTTGCCTAGAAATTAATATTGCAAAGAAAGTAATGAATTTCACAATGTGCAATTAACAATTTTGTTATTTTTAATCAGAAAGTATTTTAATCAAAGATAAGAGATACAACTGCAGAGTAATCAAGTGACTAAATATGATTCGAATGGAATTTTCCAACTGTAGTAAAGCAATCGGTTTTTTAAATTTTCGAAGTGTGGTTGTATATGCTTTCATTTTGAAAAAGAAATTATAAATTATTCTATAGTTTTTTCGAGTTATCCAAAGTTTTAGTCCTGATGTTTTTCGATGTTAGCCAAATAGAAAGTAAATTTTCAATCACCTTATAGAAAAATTTTTTATTTTGCATGGAAATATCAATTGGTTATTTTGAGATTTTTTGATAGACTAAAATTAATACTCATACAATATTTCTCTTAAGATATTCTCACCAGAGGAATAATTGAATAAACTATATTTTGGTAGACAGACTAGAAAAAATATGAATCTACTTCACTATGTATTTGCTGTGTATGCAATTGTCTGTTTTTAGTCTGCTTCTTTGCATTATAAGTGATAGGTACTAATTCATGTAAATAGTTCTGAAATATTTATCATCATAAATAAGGATATATTAACTGGTAAAAATTATAATTTTTTGGTGTGTGTATTACCCCCACAATTGAAAGACAAACATTGAAATATTAAGAGTTTGCTAAAACTAGGAGAATCATTGTTTCAAATAAGTAACTTTCTAAGTAACAAAAAATCTGTTTTTAATTTCATGAATGTGTTTCAATGGTAAACAAAAAGTTTTTCTATCTTGTGTAATCAAGGAAGTAGTCAGCATAATTCCAGAAATTGTTACCACTTAAGACAACAATTTTAGTAATTGTTAAAAATATCTAATGTATAATTTTCATTCGCAATTAAAAAATATGCCGGTGATTAATTTTGACTTATTCCCTCTCATTATTTATGAAATTTAATTTGTATTTAAGTTAACTCGTAGAGTCATAAAAATGCTACTTTACATTAAATTTAATTATCTGCATTTTAAATATTTAAAAAAGAAATAATATACTGCTTGTTACTAAAATTACCATCTTTAATATTATTTGTGATACTTTTCTATCTGTATCTGACATGTTTCTGTAGTGTTAGTCACTTTACTCATTCAAAATATGGTTTCAACACATTCCTTGGATGTAAAAATGTTTCTATATCACAATAATCAACACTTCCTTTCTTTGCTTTCCTACTAAATTAACAGCTAGAGGGGAGTAGTTACAGGAAATTATACTTTGTCAGCTTATATAGCCATACACAAAATTTAATTGAAACATACAGCATTCAAAGCATATTTCTTTAAATAATGAGCCTGCCATTTACTATGAAATAACCATAGAGTCCACTAGTTTCTGACTAGAAAACTAGAAACTGTTGTTAAAGTTATGGATTTCGTGGTTTGGTGTTACAAAATCCTAAACAATGCCTTACTGTCAATTTAATACCTTCAATTAAATTTATCTTGTTTGTCCCATTTCTCTCTACATTGACATTTTGTTTTAATCATGAATAAATAAGCTTTCCATCAGAAAATGATGTTTTGAACTATTGTTTATAGTAAAATATTCGTTTGAGATAAAAAATTAAGTTATACTACAGTGTGTTTTACTCTTTGGATGCCCTGAACTATTGTTTACTACTGGCATAACAGTGTAAATATAATATGATAGTACATACTTTGAGAAATATCTAATTTGTATCACACATGTATGCTCAAAGAGGCTGTAATCGTACGGTTGATGTTGTCAGTTGGGGGTTATATTCTAATTCAATTGCTTATAAATTGAGTCTAAGCGAGAGGTATATCCCATTATCCACTAACTGGACTGCCAAGGAATTGGAGGGTGTCCTAAATTATGGGAAAAATCATTTTTCAAAAAGGTATACATCAAATTTTAAAAATTTGGGAATTTAATGCCTTTGCTGCAAAAGTAATTTACTTATTTCCTGAGTGCCTGTTTTTGTCTACTTAGATGGGGATACAGTTGGAAATATGTAGTTAGTAATTTTTGTGTTGCATTCTCAAGTATGTTAGCTTGCAACAAGTGACATCGAATGACTAATACATTATATAACTTAGTGGACAGTATGCAATCTTTATACCCTTACTTGATTCTAATTTAAATTTATATTTGCCAAATTTGTATAAAAAATATATTTATAAGTGCATTATTTTTGGTCTTTTGATGTAGTGACTTTTTTACTCTACATTAAGAAATAATAAATGCATGATTGATAGCAACACTTTGAAAAAGTAAACTAGCTCCAAGCCTGTAGAGGTTTGTGTGCATTTAAGCATGATGATAAACTCTTGGTATTCTCTTAGTTTCAACTGACATGTTTGCTGTGAAAACGATAACTGGGCCTTCATGAGTGAAGTCAGTCTAATTAACCTTCATGTAGCAAAATTGATTGTAGAGTAGAACCAAATCATGAGCGAAATCTACATTTAATTACTGTTTTGTGAGTAAAATTAAGTACCCAATGTTTCTACTAGGTAAAAAGTAAATTTAAAATAAATGGTTTTCTTGGTGTGAGGAAAGATTGTTGTGTCATGTTTGTGGAATGGTGAATGATGACGACTATGAAATGAAAATTCTGATCTAATGTTTCTACAAAATCCTACTAAACTTGGAAATTTACAATAGGAATTCCAACAACAAAAATAATGTAGAAAGTAAGTTTGTATAAATTGTTCTGATGGAAAATTAAATATTCTGAAATAAACCAAAAAGTAGCCGAACTGTGGGCATATTTTTTGTGAAGAATTTTATAAAAATGTAAGCACATTGTGTCCTATTCTTATACAGAATATTGACTCTTGAATAATGTGAGAAAAAGTTGCTTTGACTAATAGCCTTTCCCTTTTCAGTACTTTTAACTTAAAAATTATTTTGGTAGCAGTTTCACGTAAAATAATTTGTGTATGTATGTGAAGGTTAAATTAAAAACCTTTTTTACCAATTTGATTGCAAAAGTACCATTGGATTAATTATAGAATGTTCATATTAATATACTATAATAAGCCAATCCTTATTTCTTTTTATATAATTTTAAGTATATATTAATATCCCTGAATTTCTTTCTGTATAGTTTATTTTATAAAGACCTACAAACTCAAACTCAGTAAATTTAAATTTCGTTTTTACTTATGGACAAACATCTTGTGTTTTTGAAACCACTATAGTATAACTTTAATTTAAAATAATAAAACTTGTGTTGGAAATTGTAATTAAGGCATTTTTTTAATTACATCACTTTTTACCTGTCAATCAGTGTATAGGATAATGAATGTGTGGGAAACAATTCTATTTCAAAGCTCCTAATTTTCATTTGCAGAAGTTTATTTTGAATTTGAATTTATTTACTTGTCAATACTTCTCAATATCCCATCAGTAATCACCTATTGGATTTTGTGAATGGGAAATTTTCTTCAGTATCTCAATATGATACAGAATGTACAAATGTGTAGTGTTTCAAAATATTTTAGATACTTTTTGTTTGAGATCTATGCTAAAAATCATTGCTTTTTTTTAATGAAATCCCTATTTTCTTAAAATCTTGATCTACTAGTTTTTAATATTTATATTTCACTCAAAATAAAATCCGTCACACTACGGGGTAATCCTGTATACATTTGAATGAAAATGAGAAAGGAATATGAAAGTTTTGTGTTCAGAACCTATATTAAAATATCAACATCGAACTTAGCTTGTATGAAAATATTTCTCTTTGCATCATTGTTTTTGTGTTTAAATTTAATAAGTTTTCTAGTGAGATAATATGCATATTGATTGAAAATGCATCGATTTTTAATGGAAATTATTGTTTTGGACAGTTTTAAAATAAGCATGTTTGTCTATATTTTTGGAACTATTGTTAATTATAAAGCTGCTGGCAAAATCACAGAGCAGCTAAATAAAATTGTATTAAATTCCGTTGTGCAAAATTTTATAAGCATTCAGCTCATGATTAAATGTGATGTTTTACTTACTGCTTACAGTTTGTAACACTTTCCAAAGAAGATATAATGTATATTAAATAAGAAAATTTACTCTGAATGTTTTTGAATGAAATTCGTATTTGAGAAGTTTTGTCTTCGTATCTCTTACTATGTCTACAATTACAGCTTACAATGTTTACACTAGTGGCAGACTTTCAAAATTAAACTTCAATCAATGATTACATTTTAATCCCATTGCTTTTCTATTTTTCTCCTCACAAAATCTGCTCTACTTTTTCATTTTTGAAACTTGAGCATATAAAAGTACATTTTAAATATAGGGTTTCATGAAATAAAATTTGCATGTACATTTATGTAGTGATGAATAATAAAATTGTAAATATGTAATTATAGATTGGATAAGTATAAAATCAGATTATTTGCTTCTTGAGAATTTAAACCCATCCAACCCTTTGTGCACTTGTTTTCTAAAGTCTCAGTTGACAGCATTGCATGCTGACAATCTGCACTAAAATTAACCTTTTTAATATTCTATGGTGTTAAGGATTCTGAGCTTACAGTAAATTGCAATCAGAAGTTGTGCCATTACACTAGGTAGCATCACTATGGTCTAAGAAATTTCATCTCGCATTACATATTAATTTTCTGTAAGATAATCTATTGACAACTTGCATGCCTATTCTGTGAAATAATGTTATTTAAAAATTGCCCATGTAGTATTACATAAATAACTCTTATAATAATAAATATTCAAATTGAATCACTTGTATAGAAAATGCGTATGAGATTGTTGAAAATATGGTACCTACCCCACTTTCACATGGACGTAACTTTCACCTTAAAGTTCAGAAAAAAGTGTTACTTGTATGAAATTTTAAAATAGTTATGGTTACAAATTCACTTATATTCCAACAAATGTAATATTTTCATGTAATTTAATATAAAAAATGATTCTCAACCTTCTGTTTTATTGTAACTAATGTGGAGTTGAATTTTTAAAACAGCCATTTTGAAGTGGTTGCATGTTTTGATGCATCTGAATCTTTAACACTCAATTTCTTACTCTGCACATATTCTGCTGAACTTGATTAAAAGCAGAATGGGAATGTATGCTTTAACGCGACTAAATTATGTGGTATGTATGTAGTACCACACTTTATTTATTAAACAATTATTTAAAATTGAGATTGATCAAGATGATAAAAAGGAACCATTTAAAAATTGGCATATCTTTGTGAAAACTTTATTTGCAGCTGCATACACTTTCCAAGATTCGTATTTCTTTATGAAACACTCTAACTTTTCATTTGGCGTAGTAGAAAGTATGACACAAGATGAATAGCTTTTTACTTACGCTTACTTTACATAAATATATTTCTTCCTATGCTTTAAAAATCAAATCCACACTCATTTTTAAGCTCACAATGAAAATGCATTTATAATTGAGGTATTCAAGCTATTCTTATTTGCAATAGATTGTTACATTTTTAAAAATAAAACAATCATTCATAATCATATTGTTTCATAAATAATTGGATATATAGTATTAAATTTAGATGTAAAGATTATACACTTTTCATCATCAGCTCAATCACTATTACATTGTCATGGACTATCATTAGAACAACGATTGAGCAGCGATGCACAGGAGATTTATATCATTGTTGGCACCATTATTCCTTTAGATCATGTTCATAATCCAACTACTATCACACATAAGTGACCTCTATATCTCTAGAAAACTAGTCGAAAAATTATTTATTATAGTTGTTTAAAATTATAATAAATATGGGGATACAATAAAACCAAAAATAAAATTATTTAAGTTGAGGATATATTTTTATTGTTGTATTTATTGAACTTTACACATTTCTTACTTCCTGTAGGTAAAATATGACCAGGTTTACTGGCAAAAATATTACATTTTTTTTTGTTTATTCTTTCCTAGGTACTTATGGGACGTGAAAGGTATTAGGAAATATATTACGTTAAATTGGTGTATGCGAAGGAACGTGAAATACCTTACGCTTTCCCCGGTACCACTTAAGCAGCTGGGTTGAGAATCATATTCTATTCCTATTCATTACTCACTTAATGACTGAAATTTTGTGCATTCCTTAAAAGAAACCTATTTGATACTTTTAGAAGCACTTCATTGTTGCTACTATCTCTTTCAAAAATTTTCAATGTTAAAAAATTCTCAGTGCTTAGCTGCCAGTTGTGTTTCATTCGTAGAACTTTTAATAGTGCAATGCATATCTAGTCTCTATTTTCATATCTACACATTACAAGCATTATACTTATATTTAAAAGCAGTACCGTGTTTGGAGGAATATAATTAAAATAGGAGGACTACGTTAATTCTATGACTCGAAGATTATCTCGAAGGATGTGTACTGCCTGTTCAGGAGCACATTTTTGCTTTTTAGCTATTCGTGATAAGCGGTATTTTTTCTTTCTCGCCAAAGAATGTTTCTTTGGTGCATTCACGGAGGCTGGACTTTATTTTTCTATCTGCTTAACAATGTGATTAAATGTTTATAAATGTGTTTTTGCTTGGCGAATAAAGTTCAGCTTCCACTGTATCTTTGTTTCGATGCTTAATTTATTTGTGTGTGGAATTTTCAATTTCAAGTTTTTTTAAAAGTGTATTTAGATTGTTATTGAATTGTTTCACAAAGACTTGCATCATTTTGTCAGTTATGATTTTCTTTAAAATCAGTATGTTTAAATTTGTTTCTGAAAGATTTTTGTTGTGTTTTGTTACATTTTATAAATGTTTATTTGCTTGTCATATCATGAAATAGCTTTACAAATCGAGAATCAGCAATGTTGAAATTTGTTAATTGCTCAAGTTTTAGTTTAAGATTCTTCCTAACATTGATATTTTGGAACATTTTTTTTCTATTTTCTTAGAAGTTAACTCATTACTGGTACCTTTGTAATTATTCCTTAAATGCAGTGCTAAAGCTTTTTATCATGCTTGGATGGTGTGATTTTAGTTAAGTAAGTTATATGTGAAGTAAAATTTATATTCCCATAACTATTATACTCTGATGAATTGACTTTTTTCTATTAAAAATATTTACTCTTCATGTCTCTACTTATTGCGTTATCTTTGTGTCCTTCATCCCAATAATACTATATCGTTCATTTTTATTACTTTTCACTTTTGTGGCTCTGGTGAGAAGTTAGATGACCTTGGGGAATCCATTTCTAAAAAGGTAGTAAGCTCCCCGGAGGGAAAGGGCTGCCATATGGTAATATCATCTCTGGCGATCGCCATGGCTGATTATTTGATTCATCTCACTGCTATCGCTTCTGATTCCGAGCGATAAACTAGGGCCAGAATCCGGCTTAAGACGACAATTGTGGAAACGCATTGTTGAAATTTAAACTGCCCCCCTTTTAATTTACCGAATTGACTCTTTCAAAAGCCATATCCCCAGGCCGGACTATATTTAGCATGAATTACAATGTTACATCTTTAATCAGATCCGCGGTAGTCCGACTGGAAGAGTAGCGGATTAACAACCGGCGGGTCGCGAGTTCGAAACTCGATCCAACCAGACCTCCGTGTAGGTGGGGGCATGCTAAATCTGCCGTGCCTTAAATGTCCTCACGTTGGCGTGGTATGGAAGTTTGGAGAGCGGGATGCCAGCTCGGGCGTTTAGCTCGTCATGTGACTGGTTCAAAATTACGACTCGTCCTCGAATCTATCCCTACGGAATGGATCCCTGACTGTTGCGCGTGGTGTTGCTCCAGTGCGATGTAAATTCAACTACCTAACCATTCAATAAGCAAAATAAATTGAAATCTGATCCTAGTGTTTTGTACAGTCTAGCTGATACAAAGATCTACCAGACGCGTTACAAAATGTGCGTAGTTCTATAACTGTTTTTTAGTTATTCGAGATGAATTTATCAAAACGTCGGCTTGCAAGGGAAACACTAAGTCAAAAAACAGTTCTGAGGAAACGAAAGGGAAAAATTTTACTCACTAAGTGTGTCTCAAGAAATAATCGAACCTTTATGTAAAGAAAAAGTCTCAACGCACACACTTCAGCAGTCTAAAGATCACCACAGTCTGGTCCAGAAAAGCTTAAAGAAACCTCATATCTTAAAAATGTTGACCTAGTGTATTTTACTTGCAAGTCGACAACATTGAAAATTGCGAAATTTACATGCAAGATCTTTAACGATATTTTTAATATGCATCACTTCATATTTGCATTACCATTCTACAATGCAATATATCTTTAACCCTTAACAACCCTTGGCGTGGTGCTTAAAATGCAATATCTTCTGTGGATCTATCATTTTGAGATTGGTACTATACACTTTCAAAACATTCAAGTTAACTGCCATTTCATTGTAAGAAATCAACACGTTTGTCGTTGACTTCCTTGACTAAAACTAAATTATTTGTCATTTAGTTTCGCAGATACTATTGGTCCGCAAAATTAGTTTCATGTTGCGAAGCACCTTTTTAAGGATAAACATTAAAGCAAGAATATCTCAAAACTCCGAGAAGTTGTATAAATTAAGGCAGTAGTGGATCAAGTTGTTTTAAAGGCGCATGTAACTTTAAAGCCCATTGTCTATAATTAATTGTTCTCAGATTTGCTCACCCAAACACATTTTTATATTTTATTACAAAAATTATACATTAAATTGTCATCTATATAAATAAAAATGGAGTGTGTACACTGAATGTTTTCGACCCATTTCAAGTTTTCTATCCGTTTTGGCTCCTTTGCAAAATCCGTCTCTTGGGCGTTTGGTGTCTGTCTATCTGTGTGTGTGTGCCCATACTACGTCCAAACGGTTAGATATATTTTCATGAAACTTTGCAGTGTGAGTACTTACATTCATTTAGTGACTGAACTTGGTTGCTTTAGTCTGTCCGTCTTCCCTTTCTATGCCTGATTTGTGCCTGTATGTTTGTACAAGTACACAGATTTTATTCCATATATTTTAAAACAATATCCTTTATTTTACATCGTATTTTAGTTTAGTGAATACATTATTTAAATTTTCTTTGTTTACATATTTAGATAAGTTGCATGCTAAATAAAACAGTAACTATTCTTAAATCAAGCATAATTTGGTAGTTTTGGAGAAGCTGGAATGCATATTCAGAATTGCGATTACTTGGATTGTTTTACCTTACTGGTGAAAAAGCAAATATTTTTCCAAAAAATAACTTTGATACTTTATTTATTTCGACCCTTGTTTTTTCTTTGCAAAATATAAGTGATTTCTGAATATTTGGATCAGGTGATATTTTGAAACGAACAGAAACTTGTGTTCGTTGACCACGTGCAGTGATATTTTCTGTCTTCGCTCGGAATTAATTTTGTATTTTAAAATTTTTTGCAATTTTTAGTTGTAACTTGTGGCAACTATACGAGATCACAAGATAAGAAAAGGATCGGGAATAATATCCTCAGAACAACTTTGCTTTAGTTTTATTTCACTCTTTTCTGTTGTAAATTCATTAAATATTTTTTTAACAAATTTTATTTCCTTTTCATCACACGCAACAACATCACAAAGATTCGATTTAAAGCCGCATGTAAGTTAGAATAAAGCAAATTTGAGGAACTTTGCCGTTATTGAAAGTTGTTAATGTTAAAGACTTGAAATATTAAAAATTCTTTGTCATAGTGACAGCAGGTCATGGTCTCTTATTTTACGTGCTGAAACTGTATTTAACTTATTAAATATGTTGAAAATAACGATTTTCTACAAAAAAAGCTGTCAAATCGATTTACCATTTTTTAATGGTAATATGTTACCTTTGATTTGTCTGTACTGAAGACATTCAATTTTAAAATAAGTTATTTTTTTATTGAATGTGCCACAAAATGGAATTTTCAAGAAAAAATGTATTAACTTTATAAAAAACTTAGTGATGAATATCTTTATTGATTTGTCATGTCCCTTAAAGATGGCGAAATTCGAAAATGTCCATGTCTGGTGCAAGAGTGCCACAGGTCAAAAAATATTGGTAGCTAAACTATGAGTGCGAAAGTATTCGCCGTAAATTCGTTAATCTTATGAATTGAATTATGGTAATTTTACAGGAGGCAAACTTGAAATGGCATTCCTAATCCCTCCCCAAAACCCCACAAAATCGTCTTTTGTAGTAATTACCTTACAGTCACCTTTCGCCATTTTGTAGTTTTGTTATACAGCAGGGGTGTTATGTATATGAAATGTATTACATAGATGGATACGCATGTATAAGATTTGTGTCTAAAGTAAGATGTAAAGATTACAAAAATGTCGAAAAGGTGTTAAAAAAGTATTTTCTTCACACTTAAATGATTTGGTATTTTCTACGAAAGACAAGTGATTTTTATTATGTATTCTCTGGTTACTTTTCAATCTATAGTTAACCAATTCAACACGAGTGAGGTCGGGTAATTTTGCTAGTATTTTGTAAATAAATCACAAGAAATTAAATTTGAAAAATATTTTATTTCAAATAAGTTCAAAATAGTTTTACACTGATCGGTACTTGTTTTTAATATTTTTTAGCTATTTGTAAAATGGAAGTGCTCTTATGATACAGTTGAAAACTAATGTTGCGCCGAAATTCCAAAAACCAGTTTATTGATATCGGATGATCTTTAAATTATCTTTCCATATCACCAACTGCAGTATCAGACCGATATTTTTCAAGTCAGCATGGTAGTTGACAGGTGTTCACAATATGGCTGCCTACTCATCTCTCCTTTTCCATGGCTACTATTCTCCAAGATGTTCTTCCAAGCAGCATTTGTTTTTTTATCTTCATCTTCACTCCTCCACCGTCTTGGGATTGTACCGACATTGAAGCAAACACTTCTTGGCAGGTAGCGATGGATCCTCGAGATCCAAGTCCATCACCCAATGCTATCATTGGGTGATGGACTTGGATCTCGAGGATCCATCGCTTTTGCCCTTTACTGTCGCTTTTATACCTAAAAACAAAATTTAAGATAATTTATTTCGAAGTTCGCATAACTTCACACAATATTTTTCGTGGAACGATAAACGAAACGAGGTAGGTATTTTTAATTAACTTCGCACTGCAGCAACACAACGGGCTACTTGCGACGGTCCGGGATCAAATCCGAAGGGAAAGAACCGAGGACAACACGTAATTTTGAACCACTGTCAGATGACGAGGTCCCAACTGAGCTGGTACTCCACTCTCCAAACTTCCACACCTCGCCGAAGTGAGATTAATGACAGATTTACCTTGCACCAGCCCACTTTGTACACGGCGGTCTTTGGTTGGATTCGAACTCGCAACCCTTTGGTTGCTAATCCGTTACTCTTCCAGCCAGACTACCGCGGTCCGATAAACGAAACGAGAATTATATTTATTTCTCAATCGGAAGAACAGATGTGTAAATTGAAGATTCGTATATTCTGATTCTCCACGTCATTTCAAAACTTGTGATAAAAGCAAAATATCTAAGTTCCAATTTATAACTTTTCTTCCGTCAAATGTTTGATTATTTTTTAGTATCAAAGAAGCTAAAATATGCATCATTACCTTTCATGTTTCCTAAGTAATTCACACTTGGATTCGTCAACAGATTTCCCAGGATGAGGTTCGCGCTCCAAAGATGCTCTAAAGAAACGATTAATAAACAAAACTGTACTGATTTATTTAAATTGCTACAAAAGATTTAAAAGACAATTGTGTATACAGAATATTATTTCAGTTATAACAAAATAGCAACTTACAAACAGTTGGCATTTCGAAGGTGATTCTTAAAGATTTCAGTAAATTCGATGCGTTTTAAAGTATCCTCGACTCTGGGCACAGCCGGCGGAAGAAAATCTGAAACAAGTTGTAGAATTGAGAACACGCACATAAAATCATACACGTATCTAAAATTACACTCATTTCGTCTTTTCGAGTTTATGAAAAATTTGCACTCCTCTTGACGTTTTGCGCAGAATTTTATTCTGAGATACTATATAATAAACCATCCTTCAGCCTTTAAAATTAAAAACAAGTGGAGTAATAAAGCTTTGGGAGAGCGAAATTTAAAAGCAACGTTTGTTACTCTGTTAACGACACTCACCATAGTTGGATTCTTGAAATTTCTCGATGAAACCAATGATTCTCGCAATCATCACTTGCCGGAACTCAGTGTTCACAGTTCCATTGTCGGGATAAATACCATCGATTGCTTTGATGTCTTTCAAGAACAATCCTATGGATAAATGTATAAAATATCAGCATTTAGATATGCATCTATAAATTTAAGTAATAGTCAAAATTTGATAGACGAATTTTTTATAACACCTTTGATTTTAGCATAAAATGATTTTCACATAATTAAGTACTTTTATTCACTTATAACATTAGTTCACATTATGGACTCTTGACGAGAATTCAAAATTAATCTCTTTGAATTACAATTATCAACTTACCATTTGTTAACCCAGACGAACAACTCAAATTCGTGTTGGGTTTCTACAAGAAATAACGTTTTATGATTATTGTGATGAACGATTCTGACCACCCTGTATAGATGTAAATAGAAAAGATGAATCGAATGCATACTTACCAATAAATGGTATTCAGTTTTCTTTGAAGTTTGTGTTATACTCCCTCGGATTTTTAAAATCGTTATCCGTGGAGTACAAATGTTCCAGCCTTTCTAATATGAGAAAGTGTTTCTGGGACACATTTTGAAAGTAGTTAAATGTTCAAGTTAGCAAGATAGGATTCAAGTTAAGTATATAAAATGTATTCTATTTGAATTTCCTGAACCATTGTGTGAATAAGCTTAACCTACCTTCCAAGTGTCATCCAGTCGAAGGATCGGAGCGCTGTTGAGGGCAACTATGGTAGCAAACTCCGAGTGGAGATTGTTCAGTTTGTGGAGTTCTTTGTCGATTTTTATGAAATGTTCTAGGGTCTCGGCCCTTTTCTTTACAGTCAAAGGTTTCAGAATTTCCACTGCTGTCCAGTAAGTCTGTAAAAATATTTAGAATTCATGTATTTTAGAAGAAAAAGACAACTAATATGTTCATACGATTAAAAAATATCCATTCATTAAAACGCACTTAAATTGCTACAGATGTATCTAGCGCCTTGTCTGGTGGCAACGCTCTTGGCGCACTTTTAATAGTGAGTTATGGCAGGTGAAGGTAACCCATCTTTATTAGGGGTATTCCCGTTTTTATGGAAACCTTGACAAGCGGAAAGGTTTATAAAGATGTTATAGTTATAAAGATAAAAAAGATTTTTTCTACGATTTCTTTCCTTGGCGACATAAAAAAGTGCGCCAAAAAACGCACCAAGAGCATTGCCATCAGACGAGGCACTACATACATCTGTACCTTTAAGCTCAATGTAGTGGATTTAATTTATGCTTACATAACTGAATTCATCCATGTATTCGGTGATTCCAAAAGACTTGAACTGGTGAAACGGTGAATGCAAAAACTCCGAGAAGAAAATTAATCTTCAGTAGTCTATTTTTGATGAAATAGGATGAATACTGAAATTTTGCATAACCGAAGCTCACGTATGCTATTATAGCACTTAAATTTATGCTTGGCCAAATCGCCATAATCACAAATCCAACCCAGCAAACCTAAATTGGTGGATACCATTGCCTCTTTGAAAAACTTAACTCGAGTTTTATTTTCTTGAATGCCTCCACATCCATCCTAGTCAGCTGTTCCTGTTAAAAGATCAATTAAAAATTAATTAATATAAGTCTTGAATATAATGCAACATTAAAAGTGTTTGTATGACATAAATTTTATAAATTATACTTACAGCACATAACGTTTCGGGGACATTTTAATTGCGTCGATCATATATGAATGGCGGTCATAAGTTCCAAATCTAACATAAATGCAACGTTAATGTAGAAATTTAACATGCATTAAACGCACAAAAATGTGAAATTTTTATCTTATACAATAATTGGAAATAAAATCTTTGCTTAGTCTTTTAAAATAATAAACTTGTACAACGCTCCTGATTCAATGATTAAGAACCAAATATTTAAATATATAAAGGTAAAAGTGAACGCATTTTAATTTCCTATTTGTTTGACCTACTTTGATGCAAAGAAATTAAAATTAACCATTTATACGCATACCTATTTCTAGATAATTTCAAATGTATTGAATTTATCTAAGAAAATTGAAAAAAAAGAGATGCAAAATAATTATTAAAGTCAAAATATTAGCCAAGAATGTTGCACTTACAAGGCTCTGGACAATCGCTTCCAAAGACGAGGAGCAATCCTTTTCAGTACTTTAATCGAAAAGAATGAAATAGATATACGAAGTCTAGATGATAGTTGACTTCTTGAGACACTAAATAGTTTTTCAAAGAGAGTTTGAAGTAAAAAAACTTCGATAAATCAAGTAATTTCAGAGCGCTTTGAAAGGTAGTCAAATTGGCACCAAAGCAAGAAATTGAGTGATGTAGAAACGCGTGAAATTATGAAAAGTTGAAGATAGACATTGCAGTACATTGTTAGTTTCCATATAATGCCATCGACCTTAAAATGAAATAGACGGATCATGTGGGCGAAGTCGCTGTCGTAAGATCTCTGAAGGTAAATCACAAATCGACTTAGCCAATTGGCTATGGAAGCTCAGACTAGTGTTTTCGATCACGGTAGATAATCACTTTAACCAATCAATAATTTAGGATTCATGCTTTTATCCACAACCACATGACAGATCTTCAAACTGAGCAACTGAAAGAAATGACATGAAGCCTCGGGCACATGCTCCGTCTATTTCATTTTAAGGTCGATGTATAATGCGCGATGACGCATGAAACACTCTGTTTGGGAATGATTGTTTTAAATTGAACATTGTTTAACAGTATTGTTTTGGAAATTCAGTGTTTAAAACATTAAAAAATTTTTACAGAAATGTAATGCAATTTTCACACACACATATATAAAAGTGTAACTATACTATACATTTTAGTATGTTTTACAAGAAAATAACTAATTTTTATTACTTTAATACTTACCTAATGAAGTGGAATTCATTTCAACTAGTAGACAATTCTTAATCGCGAATTAGTGACATTTTCACAAGTAATGATTCCATGTAGAAATGTTTCAAACTAATATTGCTATTATAAAACTAAATACTACTAATAACTTATATATAGACATTGATTTGTAGATATAAACGGGCTGTATTCCATACAGGATCATTACTCTCAAAATAATTTTCTTAAGACAAATCCGTATAGCAAAGTTGGCCGTCTGTCTGTTCTCCTTATAAATATACACCATTTGACCAATCCACACAAATTTGATATACTTATTCTTTAAAACCCTCCGAGCAACGTACTAACCCTAGAACCCTGCGTAGTCTACATACTAACCCCTGTTCTATTTGTTTAGGGTGTGCAGAGGGGGTTAAAAATAATTCGAAATCCCCATAGGAATAACATTGAGCAATTTTACGATCGCTGTCAGAGTTGGCGTCTGTCTGTTCTCTATACAAATCTACACCGTTTGACCAATTCTCACCAAATTTGGTACCTTCCTTCTTTAGAATCCTGAAGGAAGCATAGGCTATATATTTATCCCGTTCGATTTGTCCTAGGTCTGTAGAGGGGGCCAAAAACAATTCGAAATACCTATAGGAATAACATTGAGTAATATTATGATGAATTACAAACAATTCAACCCGAGCAACATCGAGTAATTCAGATAAGAATTAATAAAAATTATTTATTAGTATAATTATGAATATAAATCAATTATAAATTGAAGTGAAACGAAGATGTTGATACAAATCTCTTACGTAGAAGTAAGCAAAGCTTTCCAATGAGTCTTGCGTTGAAAAGTGTAGACAAAATTATTGCGATTAGCATTAAGTGTAAAAATTGCAAAGTTAAATAATCACTGATTTCTTAAAAATTTCCCATTAAGTGAAATTAACATTACAAAAATTTCATAAATGATTAATATTTGATAATTCCCGACCTGTTATAGAAAAATGAAGCAATGTTAAAATTATTTTATATAAAAGCTATTTTAGTTTTAATCATGGCATTTTGGTAACTAAATAAAAAAAAAACTGAAATTGTAGAACTCATACTCAATTGTGGACACCTTCTATGAAGAAAATAATACAGGAGCACACCTAGTCAGTAATCCACCACTGTATTACTCATTAGGCATTGGAGAAAAAGAAACATTCTCTTTTAATAATTTTATTCCAAAAAATAAAACTATTTGCAGTAGTTCTAAAGTTTCTTTCAGTCCTTACGTTTAATGTATTCTGATTTAAAAACAAAACATAAATATCTTAATACTGATATGATTTCTTTTTGGAAAATAAGTAACTCATTATTGTCCTATTTGCCTGGAAGAATAACTGTCTTTCAAGTTTTATATTACTGGACTAAAATAAAAACTAATTTTGATGATTTGTGGAATTCTTCTTGCCCTATTAAATAAACAGATTTTAGTCTCAAACGGTTTCAACTCTTAAAAATAAATACATATTAATTTTTTTATGTTTTAAACAAAAATTAAGATCAATAAGGCTGCACGACTGACGCAAAATGAGAAAGCAATTAAGGAAAACAATGAATACGTACTATTTTTATTTCTAGAAAGGGGGAGTCTACAAAAAAAGAGACCGAATTTAAATTAAAGTTCTTGGAACTTCTTTTGTCAAAATTAATTTCACCAGTTATGAATAAAATGTGACTCCTTGGGCTAAGATAGAAGGCAAATGTTTGAGACCTTAAAAGAACATTTATTTTATTTAAGATACACCTAGATAAAACAAATGTTCATGAAAAGTTGTTCAAAATCTTACAACTACTATGCAAGTTACACTTGCGTTTTTTGTTTGATTATCATGTAAAATATAAAGCTTCAACACATACAGTATAGAATGCATATAAAACACCTCATACTTTAAAGAGCTCGTTTTACTTTTAACTTGTATAAGCAAACATAAAGTATGAAATATTGCCCTTTTCCCCAGTTTAATTCACTTCAGAGTAGAATCTTCCTTCCAGCTTTCAAAGTTATTGAATACCCCGTAAGTGAAAATCTTGGTTCTTTTCTCCCCAAAAAGTCATCTTGGCAGACAAGGACAAAAACTTTTTTCAGTGGCGCAGAACAGAAATAAAAAGATTCCTTATACTTATGCATGACCGAACTTTCGCTTGTATAGATTCTGGATTCTCTGAAGTGTAAAGAGAAGTGAAAATAAATTTGTTTTGTTATACCCCTTCTCTTTTTTCCGCTTTGCGCTGTTTTCAGCTCAAAGAAAGTTGGGAAATGTAATGAATAAGTAGTTTAAAAGATGTTGAGAAGAGAGAGAAAAATGGAAAAGTTCTTTTCCTTCCTTTTTTCAGTTTTCAAAACTACCATGTTCGGATCAGTAGGAACTCTGGGGGTACAGTGCAAGATGAACGCGTTTTAGGCTGCAACATCCTCGAATTCGAATATTTAATCATTTCCCCGTGATCATTATTGTTCTTTCGTCGTTCCAGTCATTTGCATTCAGTATAATTTAGTAGTATTTGTTTCGCACATAAATTAAAACAGTTTGAAACGGATGTAACTTTCAGACCTCGGAGACGTTTCACTTGTTTTTTGATTAAGCCGAAAACCTGATATCGTAAAAGGTTTTGGATTGGTATTGGTATCGGTATATTTAATTAACGTCACACTGGAGCAACACAGCGGGCTATTGGTGACGGTCCGGGATCAATCCCAAAAGAAAAATCCGCGTACAATACATAATTTTGAACCACGGTTAGGGGGAGGGGGAATTTCAATTAACGTCACACTGGAGCAACACAATGGGCTATTGGTGACGGTCCGGGATCAATCCCAAAGGGAAAGATCCGAGGACAACACCACGTAATTTTGAACCACGGTCAGATGACGAGGCAACACCTGAGCTGGCACCCCACTCTCCAAACTTCCACACCACGCCAACGTGAGGACATTTGAGGCCACGACAGATTTAACGTGCACCAGCCCCCTTTGTACACGACGGTGTTTGGCTGGATTCGAACTCGCAACCCTTCGGTTGCAAGTCCGTTACTCTTCCAACCGGGCCACCGCGGCCTGAACCACGGTTAGATACATGGTTTTGGAAAATTTTAAAAAACGATTTTTTTTCAGGCCATTCTCACTTAACGTCCTAGTTCCTCACTTAACGTTCGTCCTTACGACTAGGTCGTTAAACGAATTGCTTTTAATCGTTTTCTCGGATCTTAGCCGTTTTTATTTATTCTAAATAAAGAAAAGTGTTTAATACACACCGGCATTCATGGTGTCGATAACAAGTTAGGAAAGATCCGAGGACAACACCCCGTCATTTTGAACCAAGTCAGATGATCAGGTCACACCTCAGCTGATACACCACTCTTCAAACTTCCACACTACGCCAACATGA
Source organism: Meta bourneti (assembly GCA_933210815.1). Lineage (NCBI taxonomy): Eukaryota > Metazoa > Arthropoda > Arachnida > Araneae > Tetragnathidae > Meta > Meta bourneti. Next base: position 12,718,112 of record OW119924.1, read on the forward strand.
GGACATTTGAGGTCAAGGCAGATCTCAAGCACAAGACGGTCTTCGGTTTGATCGAGTTTCGACATCGCAACCCTCCGGTTGCTAATACGCTACTTCTCCAACCGGGCTATCTCTGCCCCGCAGACGTTGTGGTAGACAGACATTAACAAAGTCGCTATGTCATTAACATTGACCCTGTTTAATTTCTGAGAACTGAGTGGCAAAGAGTAATCATGTCACTGATTACACAATAACGTTTTTAATAATTTTGTAATATCTAACTGTCTTATTAGTTTTGTTTTTATCGATATGTAATTTATTAATACAAAATTTGATGTGTATAGTTCGGCTACCTCGAGAAGTTGTCTCGGTAGATAAGTATTTTAATTAACGTCACACTGGAGCAACACAACGGGCTATTGGCGAAGATCCGGGATCAACCCCCAAAAAAAGACCCGTGGACAATACCACGTAATTTTGGACCACGGTCAGATTTAGCGTGCACCAGCCCCCTTTGTACATGACCGTCTTTGGTTGGTTTCGAACTCGCAACCCTCCGGCTGCTAATCCGTTATTCTTCCAACCAGACTACCGCTACCCTAAAAAGGTTGTCTCGGATCAAGGTTAATGGAGCATTCTCCTTGTCGCGAACGATCACACGAATTACAATTGTGGTTCACGTGTGGTGGCGCGACAATCGCACTGTTGACTAAAGTAGAGTCAGATCCGTCCTGTTATGTGGTGTTGTGCCGTGTTTTTCTGTTTTGTCATGTCAACTGTCCTGTATATGCTGTTTTAAGAGAAGAATAAATATGTTTTTCTCTAAAACATGAATCGTCTTCATTTCGATTAGAACAAGCATTTTAGGATGAACCCTTCAAGTTCATTCACCGTCCCGGATCTTTTGGAAGAATCGAAACAAGATTGAGGTAAGTGATACCTCTTTCTTACATATTGAAATCGAAACTCGAATTGGAATAAAGAATTTTTATTAACAGAAAATTCTACACTCCTTATACTCTATTCTATAAACTTTGGTATCGGATATGGGCTGCAGAAACCAAAGAAACATGTGTGGCGATCGCAATAAATAATTTATCCCTCGCCCAACTGCGGAATAGAACGATAAACTCGGTGCCAGAATCAGCAGTACAAACGCCAATTGAGGAAGGTAATTGCAGGGGCGTAGCTAAGGTGGGGCGATAGGAGAAACAGCCCCGAGCACCAATGGCTACTGGAGAGGCATATCCGAAATATGTATGACGAAGTTGTGCGTTTTCTCTTTGAGGAAATGTTTCATAATTTTAAGCGCCATTTTGCCATTGTTACAGAAATATTTTCCAGTGTTGTGTGTGAATGGATGCTTTCATGCACTCCATCTTAGAATACTTGTCAATTATTTTAATGTAGCCCCATGCACACACACACACACAATAGTATTACTATTCAGAAAACAAAAAGCAATAGTCATTTTCTGACAAGCGTCTAGAGAACACAAAGTAAGGCAGGTTTACTTTTTTCTGAAGACCCTAGCAAGAGCCATTAACAAAACCAGTTTTTTGCTGTTTTTATGTGTTGTCAATAATTAATTGCAATCAAAAATAGTGCGGTGAATGATAATTTATTAACCTTCCAAGTGATTTCGACTTCCTATCTCGTCCAACAAGATCCGATTAATTTTCTTAATGACGAGATACCTCGTCATCAAGATAATGCCAATTTTTTATGACAAGATCGAGATCTTAATTAGTTTTCTTCGAATGACGAGATATCTCGTCCATCAGGATCGGCCAGTTTTCTTCGGAAGACGAGATACCTCGTCGGAACAATCATCAGGAGGGTTAATAAGACTGATGTAGGACTAATTAGTACATTTGTCTTATTTAAATAATTATACTTTATCTTCATTTTAAATACGTTTAAATAGATGTTGCTTTAGACAGAGGGCCAGGTCCTCAAAATTAAATTCGCGTCCAAGGATTTGTTTACGCGTTTCCTCCGGCCCTTAATTTAAGTAATGGATTCGTTCAAAACCACGTGATCCAGCTGCCTACTCGTGGGAACCGGACGATATGTTTTACTTAATTTAATTCCCATTGCCATGTTATAACTGTAGTGTTATGAATACGGGAAATACGCCAGTTACAAGCACAGTTACAGGGGTACGTGGAGCATAAAAATTGGGGAACCACTGTCCTAAACGTTAACGCATGACGTCCACACATCCGTAGTTGAGCGAGCAACTTGTAGAGACGCGTCTTACCAGTGTTGCAGCAACTCTAATTCACCATCTATCACGCCCCGCCTAAGATCTAATCTGTCTGAACTGGCCCCCACCAACATTCCTCCTTTTACTCGTCATTTCCAGCGAAGCTCGAACCGTTGTCCTCCGCATCCGTTGCTGAGAAACAGGACAAATAATTAATTAACGAAAATGGCCTCTTCTCTGGCAGGCCTTAGAAAATGGCACAATGACCGTCTTCCTTGGGGGAACCGAACCGAAAACTGGGCGGACACGCTTTAAATTAATGGAATGTAGATAGCTTGTACGACAATGCTTTGTGCGGTGGTAGGTAGAGGGATAATTTTATGTATTACCCTCCTGTGTGGAACAGACCAGGTCCTGGGGAAGATCGTTTAAGTGGGGAGAAGAATTATCTTTGTAGGTGCTGTTCCAATAAGTCCAGGCCATAGACGTGATGTATAAGTAAACTGAGCATTGTCATTGGGAAGGGTTGGTTTTATGGTGCAAGGGCCATATTTGACCATGCCGCGCCAGATAATATCAAGTAATGGACATGCAGACACAAGAAGAGTTTTTAGTGACACAGAACAGAGATACGTCTGGGAGGAATCGAACCTGCGTCTCCTAACTCAAAGGTTGCTAGCTCAGTGGACATACCCACTGAGCCACGACGGCCCTTGCTATTGAGAGGAGCTTCAGAAAGTTTTAGCAACATGTCGACTAGTATTTACATGACTGAAAAATTGACTTGGTTGGCCTATTTGGCATCTTATCACCTTGTTGGACGATATAGCATCTTATAACAGGGATGGTGTGCGAAAGCGCATTTCTATAGAGTGGCGCCAAAAATGGTGAAATCGCTAAAGTCTGAAATATATATTGAGCGCACGCTTCTATACAGTTACTCTCAAAGTCCCCTAAAACACGACTAATGCATCAAAATTCATTTCACTGTCAGAACCCCTTCAAGGCTAAATAATCACATTTATATATCAATTGAAAGAATCCTAAACCATATTTCGTTCGTGCAGATGGTTAAAGCAGGTTAGAAGCCCTTCAGAGAACATTGAAAAAAATATATATTCAAGGTGAATACTGAATATACTGAAGGTATGTATATATATATATATATATATATATATGATCTCATCTCCGATTACTGTGCAGCCATACCGCGCATTGGAGGAACGCAGAGCCAAAAGCGACGCAAAACGAATACGACGGAGCTACGAGAAGGACGTAGCGTTGGACGGTGCGTTGTTGATGGGCAGTGAGCGCCGATATTGTGACGATGATGATGTCTGTGCTGTGCACTTACCAGAACATTGTTTAACTTTAATTGTCTTGGCCAAATTCATTGTAAATATTCATAAATTTCATTAAACTTAATTATTCTTTAAAACGTTTCAGATTTACCAATTGCCCACAAACCAACACCCCCATATATATATATCACCTTCAGTTACACAGTGTTCTTCAAGATCTGAACCTCGTCGAGACAACCACCAGGAGGGTTAAATAGCGCCGTCTATTGGTTGAAAGAATCTTAGGAAGGATTCTATTGGTCAAAAAAGTTCAAACTTGTTAGAAATGCAAAGAAGGACTGCAGGTTGCAGATCGAATATATGCATCTGAACCCCTCAGGGGATTCAAACCTCATTGAAGAAAGTCAATTACTTTTCCAAGTATAAGGCGAATCCCTACATTATTGACAAATAGTAATTCTACTTTATTAGGGAGGTTGAGAAAAATACGATTGAGCAACTTGAAAAGAGAAACCCACCACTCCAGTCCCAACTCATCGTTTATTTAAGAAAAGTAAGAATTTCCTTTTGAAGGAAACGGACTCCCTAGTTTTTGAGATAAGAACGGAATAATGGGATCGATATATCCGAAAAATCTAGCTTTTCCGCTCCATGGGATATATCCAACAGCTGCTTATAGCTTTTCTCTCATAGCCTTTATTTCTCTTCTCGCAGTTCTAAGTCTCACAAAAACAGGTTCCGTGACTTCAAAAGTTACGGGATTTTCACTTTTCGGATCCCAAACTATTTATTTGCAGCATGTTCCTCTCGATCCCGTTCTATTTTTCTTTCGCAAAGTACTCGGAGGGAGAAGAAATGTGACCCTCCTTTTCTCCTGATCCAGTTTCTACATGCTCACGGGATAGGGTAAATAACTTCCTTTTTTACCCTGAATGGTCTCGTTCTATTACTTTTATTGGTCTCGGATTTAAAAGTAATATGTCAGTAATTGTTGCTTTGAGCAAGTAGACATTTTATTTTTGGTGAGCGTTGCCTCTTCAGCTTACATCATGTGTAATTTGCCGTGGATTTGTTTTTATTTCGTTGTTCACACGATAGTTCCACTTTGTAAGCTGCAGTTTTTCTTGCTGCCTGAATTCTAAACGATACTCCAATTTTATTGACCAATAAAATCTTTTCAAAGGATACTATTCTAAGGGTAGGTGACCAATATAATCTTTCAAAATATTCTATTTTAAGGAAAAGAATAATAGAATCTTTCAAAAGGATTATATTCTAAGCGAAAAAAGCAATAGAATCTTTCTAAAGTATGTTATTCCAAAGAAAAGAGCAATAGAATCCTTTAAAAGGATTATAATCCAAGGAAAGGAGAGAGCAATAGAATTTTTCCAAAGAATGCTATTATTAGAAAACGAGCAGTATAACTTTTTGAAAGGACTATACTCTAAGGAGAGGATGAATGGAATTTTCCCAAATAGTACTATTATAAGAAAAAGAGTCGTAGAATCTTTCCAAAGAGTTCTGTTCTAAAGAAAATACCAGTATGTTCTTTCCAAAGGACTTTATTCCAAGGAAAATACCAGTATTTTCTTTCCAAAGGATTCTATTCCAAGGAAAGAAGCAATAGAATCTTTCCAAAAGATTCTATTCTAAGGAAAGGAACAATAAAGTTTCCCCAAAGAATTCTATCCCAAGGAAAGGAGCAATAGAATCGTTCCAAAGGATTATATTCTAAGGAAAGGACCAAAAGAATCTTAAAAGTTGAAAGAATCCATGGAAATGATTGGAAATGGAAATCCATGTTGAAGGAATTCAACTAAAATGCGGTTATTTAGTCTCACATCTATTGTGTTGGAAAAGCAACACTAAACTTCTCAAAAATCGTGACGCTCAGAGGATTCAAGTAAAGTACCACTACAAGCATAGAAAGCGATGCAATTCCATTGATACGAAAACAACAGAATAATCTTTACTAGTGGTCGCCCAGTGGTCGAAATTCGACCATAATTCATTTAATTTTTAAGTTTGAATGTTAATAAGGTTCTTTTGTCAAAGAGTATACCTCTATATTCATTGCATATAATATTTTTGAATTTTGTTCTATTACGTAAGCTGCGAGCATGTACAAATACGTCATAGGAAAAATGCGGTATAGCTTGGTTAAGCCATATCTAAAAAACTATAACGCGTTCTTTGACATTTTCTTGGGTTTTTTTTATTGCTATACTGGCCACAGGTTTCACCAAGGCTATGCAGTTAATTTGCCTATCTTTTTCAAATTATATCAAATTTAAATAAAAAATAAATCCAAAAAATGAAATAAGGAATACGTGCTTCGTATTTTTTTATATATTTTTTATTGAAACAAAAAAAAAACCGGGTGGTTAAAAAAATAAATGTTGTCCATTGAACTTGAAATAGTTCGACAATGAATTTAATGATTCAAAACTTCTGTGTAGACGATGTTTTTTGTAAAAACTCTTTCATCGCTTGCTAAATGCCCTTGACCGTTATATTCTGAAATATAAAATCTCAAACCATCGAATGATCGAACTCTACTTGCTGCGACATACAATTGACCATGTATAAAAACTGGCTGCCTCAATAAAATTCCAATTTTTTCGAATGTTTGTCCTTGAGACTTATTTATTGTCATCGCAAATGCAGGTATAATTAGAAATTGAGTTCTTTGAAAGTTAAATGGTAAAATAGTTCCGGAATATGTTAAATTTATACGTGGAATCAAAATTCTCTTATTGCGTGCGGTTCCAGTTAAAACTTCTCAATCAATAGTATTACGATGCATAAATTTGATGCGCATTCTTGTTAATTGACTAATGCTTCCTTTGCATTTAATTTTCTGATCAGCAAAACGATGCAATTAACTTTCAATACTAACTTATGTGGTGGCAAATTATGCCAAATCTCATACGCCTCCGTGAGCGCAGTGTGCTTAAAAAGGGGTACAAAGTTTTTTCTTCACGTATTAATATATAGATTACAGTATATGATCGTAAACAATGAATGTTTTATTTTGTTTAATTTAATATATTTGTAACGCATTAATTTTATCTTTCTGCACACCTTCTCCATATAAACTTTAATTATGCCAAATCTCATACTCCTCCGTGCGCGCAATGTGCTTAAAAAGGGGTACAAAGTTTTTTCTTCACGTATTAATATATAGATTATGGCTGTGCTCATGAAATGTTTAAATTGACAGTGAAAGATGTTTTAGTAAAAAAGAATATAATGTATATGTTGCAAAATGTGTATAGTACAATATATTACAGAAGAATCCTAACAAAGTATATACACAGTATTTATGTATTTGTAAGAGCTCGTCGTGTTGTTGCTCCCCCATTGAGATGTAAATTCAACTATCTACCTACCTATGCATTATAATAGAGTAGTAGAGCCTAATGAGACGTTTACTCCAGGGACGTTATATCGAATGGTCGTTATATCGATTGTTCCTCTATTTTAAATGGTTGATGTCATGAAAATATTCGACTTGATAGCCAGTTAGAAGAGTAACGGATTACCGACTGGAGGGTTGAGAGTTGAAAACTCGGTTCAACTAAAGACCGTCGTGTACACGTGGACTGGTGCACTTTAAATCTGTCGTAGCCTCCGCAGTCCTCACGTTGGCTTGGTGTAGAAGTTAGGAGCGTGGGATGCCAGCTCAGGTGTTGACATCGGCATCTGAGCGTGGAACATAATGACGAGGTGTTGTCCTCGGATTTTACCGTTTGGGATGAATCCCGGACCGTCGCCAATAGCCCGTTGTGTTGTGGGACGTCAATTAACTTCAAATTATCTAAACTAAGACTAATAAAGATGGTATGTGATGTAAAACTGGTCTTTAACTTCTTCGGCGAAACGAAACGTCCACCGTCATCAAGACTAAAATAAACAAGAAGTTGGTTGGTAACTGAATTAACACGGGGTTGGAGCAACACAACGAGCTACTGGCGATGGTCCGGGATCAATCCCGAAGGGAAAGATCCGGAAACGACACCACGTAATTTTGAACCACTGTCAGATGACGAGATCACATCTGAGTTGGCACACCATTCTCCAAACTTCCACACCACGCCAACGTGAGGACCTTTGAGCCACGACATATTTAAGGTTCACCAGGTCCCGAGTACAGCTTTGGCTGGACCGAGTTTGGAACTCGCAACCATCCGGTTGCTAATCCGTTGTTCTTCCAAATGGGCTACCGCGGCCGATCTCCCACAAGAGAAAATTCTTGTAGAGCATAATTGCCTGTTTCCAGAAATTAATCAAGAACTATTCAGAAACTATTTGCAATTTCTATTCTGCCGAGCTATGAATATCCTTTTCGCATATTTATCTTCAAATTGCAGAAGAAATGCGACTCGTAGAAGCTATTTTTTCTCCTTGATTTAGTTATCTCAACTGTAATGGAATAAGCCCCGTGTTAATGAAATTCCTGGCGACATATTAATTTCCACCCAAAAGGTTGGTCGCCAGCATCAACTCTCAAGTCACTTAATGTGCATACTTCCCCCAAATGCCCCACTTCCAGAGAGATTCATGTAAGGGGAAAGTGAAACAATTTCATGGCTGAAATACTTCCCTTCCGACTTCTTCAGCATGGCATTTCGCAGGCAATTGGGAATGAAAGAGTGGGGAAAAAATGTGGTTCCGCAGCTTCTGACATGCGAAGACATTACCAGACATAAGCCAGACTGGAACATTTCCAGATATTATAAACTGTCTGGATCGTTAAAGTCCAGCTAACAGACATTCTGTTAGCGAAAACTGTTTTGAGAAATGCTTGTTTAAATATTCCTAGTGAGACGTTACCTGAAAGGGGGTTTCCGGAAGGCGTTGGTTTCCGAGTATAAAAATATCTATACAACTGACTGCGATAAATGTGTGAAATGTTTTCTTATTTCTACACATTAGTTGAATTAACGTCGCACTGGAGCAACACAACGGGCTATAGGCGACGGTCGGCGATGGTGGATCCACCCTGAAGGGAAAGATCCGAGGGTAACAGCTTGTAATTTTGAACTATAGTCAGATGACGAAGTCAGCATCAGATCTGGCACCCCTCTCTCCGAACTTATATACCATGTCTGGTCATTCCAGCCCGGTTGGAAGAGTAGCGGATTAGCAACCGGAGGGTTGCGAGTTCGAATCCAACCAAAGACCGTCGTGTACAAAGAGGTTGGTGAACCTTAAATTTGCCGTGGCCTCAAATGTCCTCACGTTGGCGTGGTGTGGAAGTTTGGAGAGAGGGGTGCCAGCTCAGGTGTGACCTCGTCATCTGACCGTGGTTCAAAATTACGTGGTGTTATTCTCGGTTCTTTCCCTTTGGGTTTTATCCCGGACCGTCGCCAATAGCCCGTTGTGTTGCTCCAGTTATTCAAAATACTTACCTATCGATAACACGCCATCGTGATTCATTTGTTCAATAACGCAAATATTTAAGTCTCAAAATAACTATTATTCAGAAACAGGATTAACTAAAAGTGGTTAACGGGAAAACAATGTTTATCGAGGAAGCTTAATATGCTATTTCGTGCGATTTATTTTATGGAAGGTATAAAAGTAGTTGAATTAACGTCGGACTGGAGCAACACAACGGGCTATTGGCGACGGTCCGCGATGTATCTCGAAGAGAACGATCCGAGGACAACACCTCGCCGTTTGAAACCACGGTCAGATGAAGAGGTCAACACCTCAACCGACACCCAAATGTCCAAACTTCTACATCACGCCAAAGTGATTAATTTCCACAATAGCACTATTTAAGTCTTAAAATAATTATTATTTTATGTATGAATGAATTAATTATAAATTGGCGCAATTCCTGTAACTAACATGATCGAATTTCTTTCTTCTGTAACAGTATAAACTTTCCTTGTGTGTGTCCACTTTCTTAACGGGAAAAAAATTGGCTTGTCAAGATCTGGTCGTTGCGCCATTAAAAGAAAGCAGTTTTGTGTATTTAGATCAACCGATATATTTTCTTTGGCTCTTATATTTTAAAGTTCAGTCTAGTAACTCTTTTAACCCTCTGATCTTTACGAGAATTCCTATTGATATAATATTGCTTTTTGCCAACTACAAGCGCAACTAAATAACCACATCTATTGGTTGAAAGAATCCTAGGAAAGATTCTATTGGTCAAGAAGGTTGAAACTGGTGCAGAACGGATATAAGCGTGTGCATGTCTCAGACAGTTGTAAGTCTGATTGCTAACTTTGCAAAAAAGATTCCAATTTTAAATATGGATCCCATCCGAAAAGAAACTCTTGTGACACTATTCATTTTCAAAAATGCAAGTTTCTTTTCAATTTTATCCGTGCGAAACCGTCGTGTACGGAGGAGGCTATTGTACTTTAACCCTTTTGGGCTTAATGGGCATATACGTCCCTGAGATTAGATTGGGTAAATAAATCCCACTTTTGAATGGGTTTTTACGTTTTCAGTGTTCTTAAGGAATTAGGGAATAAAAATATGACTAAAGAAACCTGGCAATACTTTCAGATTTCAAATGGCGGACTTATGGTTTTGAGCACGCCCATTCACATTCTGATGAATGAGTGACCGTGGTTCGGAAACAAAAAGATGGTACAAAATCAGACGTTATTTGCCCAGAAGCCATTTCCCACTACAATATGTACATGAATGTAGTTGACCGCTGTGACGAAATGGCTACTTTTTATGGTCATGGCAGAAAATCAGACGAGTGGTGGAAAAAGATTTTTTGGAAATTAGTTATGATTTCTGTTGTGAATGCATGGATTATGAAGTGTGATGTGGAACATAAAACAGAGCCACTATTATCATTCAGGGTCCCTTTAGCTGAGCAACTAATAAATGTTGGAAGGTCGAAAGCAAACACAAAAAGAACGCGAAAGTACGGTGGTCCGTCAAAAAGAGCAAAAACTACTAAGCTACTAAATTAAACTACTTTTCAGAGTTAAATTTTAATCATGCAAAAGTCGGGGCGAAAGGGTTAAATATGTCGTGGCCTCAAATGTCCTCTCGTTGGCGTGGTATGGAAGTTTGGAGAGTGAGTTCCGGTTCAGGTGTGGACCTCGTCATCTGTCCACGGTTTAAAATGACGCGTTGTTGTCGGTAGGTAGTTAATTAACGTCGCACTGGAGCAACACAACGGGAAATGGGATCAATCCCGAAGGGAAAGATCCGAGGATAACACCACGTCATTATGAACCACGGACAGATAACGAGGCAGCATCTGAGCTTCAATCCCACTCTCCAAACTTCCACACCACGCCAACGTGAAGACATTTGAGGCCACGACAGATTTAACGTGCTCCAGTCCCCACGTACACGTCGGTCTTTGATTGAACCGAGTTGCAACGGACTCGCAACCTTCCGGTTCTAATTCATTGCTCTTCCAACTGGGCTACTGCGGCCCTGTGTGTGTTGTTCTCAGATATTTCCCTTTAAGATTGATCCCGGACCGTCTCCAATAGCCCGTTCTGTTCCAGCAATGCGACGTAAATTCAACTACCTATCTCTCATGCTTGCTACTCTTGTCCTGTCGAAATTATTACCTTAAGTGTACAAAATACCAATTCGGTGAGGTTGTTTGGTAGTTGAATTTACGTCATACTGGAGCGACACAACGGACTATTGGTGACGGTCCGGGATCCATTCCGAAGATAAAGATCTGAGGACAACGCCACGTAATTTTGAACCATGGTCAGATGACGAGGCAACACTTGAGCTGGCACCCCACTTTCCAAACTTCCAGACCACGTCAACGTGAGGACATTTGATGCCACGACAGATTTAATGTGCCATCTCCCGTTTACACGATGGTCTGTGGCTGGACCGAGTTTCGAACTCGCAACACTTCGATTGCTAATCCGTTACTCTTCCAACCGGGGGACCGCGGCACCCTCTATTAAATGAAAATGTTTTCGAATACCGCACCATTCTATTTGAATCTACATTTCCGTTTCAAATTAAGGAATACGTATTCAAGTGTTGTACATTTCTAAATGCCAGCACGTGTCAAATGCAGCTGCAGTGAGTAGGCGGGGAGAAATTATTATAACGCTATCAGAGGCCATATTTAAAGCTTTTAAGATGTGTTTTAGTCCGCTTTTATCGTCGCGCTGTCTGTCCCGCAGGTGCTCTTTTTCGTAAGGGGATTAAAAAACGACATTCAAAAAGCAGATTACGATCTTTCTGTTTGGAGGACACATACTCGCACGAAAGAAAGTTAAAATGAAACATTTCAGTCACGGATACGCTGAGTTGTAATTTTTTTATCTCTTCTTAGATTATATATGGCGAAGTTGGAGATAAAAAAACAAAAAGTGCCTGGCATATTAAGACGATGGGTATGAATAAAGTATGCGTATTTAGTGTATTCCGTGGATGTAAGGTCTTTTAATGTTTTATAATTGGAGCAGATGAACGTGGAGATGACCATCTTTCAAAAGAAAATTTTTTATAATTTTATTTTTATAATTTTATGATTAGACATACGACATGTTTCATGCCACAGATAACTAAACCTCTTTAGGGAGGTCAACACCTGTGCTGTCAACCCATTCTTTGCACTCAACTGCAAAGTTTTATAAATTGCTTTATAAAGTATGCGGACTTGGGTTAAAAAAAATGTAGTGATGACTAATCATAAATATCCCAAACTATTAATGTTGTGTTGCTCTATGCGACGTTAATTAAATACCTACCCAAACTATTAGTGGCATTATACCAAAAATTTAACACTGCTAAAGTATTCTAAAATGTACAGTTTTTTTCTCGATCTGAATCTTGATCGAAGCGCATTTCATTAAAAAAGTAATTACTGCTTTCAGAGAAAAATTGTCCCCTTTCTTCAAAACCGTGGTCCAATTTTTCTTATTTAGATTTTCCCAGACGAGATGCTCCTTTTGTGACCTCGCAACGTTAAAAGGATTGGAGGTTCTTATCTTCTTTTCACCGTTGACAGACTACTAGACATAAATTTCGTTTCCTCTCTATCAGCTCATAAAGTAGCTTCCCATTTCCACCTCTCTCTACTACCGAATCCCCCTCCTCTCATAAAGAACCAAGAGTGAGAGGAAAACGATACTTTTAAGAGTTTTACGTCCAACAACGGTAAAAACAAAGGCAAAGTGTCACATTAGAGGACTGAATTACTGCCAGTATTTCTATCCAATTTCTAGAACGCAACAGCTGAAAAATCGCCAGAGAAAACAGCTTTGGTTCTTTGTGAGAAAGACTTAAAATGAAGATGTGTATGTTAATTTCCCATATTAATTGTCAATAAAAACAGCCATTTTTAATGGCAAAATAATTTAAGTCATTAAAAAAACAGACATAGATAGTGGTTGTCTTTACGAATCATTTCATCATTAGCAAAACTAACCAGATCTGGATGGACTAAATATATCGCCATTAGAAAACTCACTAGATCTGATGGACATATCTTGTCATTAGAAGAAACTGACCAGATCTTTATCTCTTCATCATAAAAAAATCGACAACAACTTGATGACGAGATATCTGCATTAGCAAAATTGGCCAGATCGTGATGGAAGAGGTATCTCGTTGAAATCACTTGGAGGGTTAACACATCACGGAGTCTTGTCAATATCAAAATATTTTTCATCAAAAAGTAGCACCTGTCAGGGTGGAGTTGTCGAGGGTATTGTCGGACATTCTCAATATCGACTTTAGACACAGCACAGAACAAGAGACTCCCCAAAACTACAGACACTGATGAATACTCTCTTAAAGAAACCGTATCGGTCATGGAGAGCACCTCAGGTGTTGTCCTCTTCATCTGACCGAGGTTCAAATTGAGGAGGTGTTATCTACTGACCTTTTCCTTCGGGATTGATCCCGGACTGTCGCCAATAGTCCGTTGTGTTGCTCCAGTGTAACGTTAATTCAACTACCTACCTACCTTGACGAGCACCATAAACAGTCTTCCACAGATGGAGCTGCATAACTGGTATAGTGGTCATGACAAATGTCTGCAACCCAGTAAGTCGAGGGTTCGAATCTTGGTTTGTCATAGCATGAATGTGGTGATTGGAGTAGCCTGTTTGGAGTAAAGGCGGCTCATCCATTGGGTGCTCCTACAAAAGCTCTTTAAAGGCCTAAAGGTCAGTGATCGGACTTGAAAAATGCTTCCAGTAATGTCATTAGATTTTTCATCCAGCCCTCCTACTGTGATCTAAAAAATAACTCTTTTATTTAATCTTGGAAAAGAGAAAGTTGTAGATATAATAACAAATATTTCCTACATGTCTTAGGATGGATCAGGTTAAATAAAATGGTTTAGGTTGAATTAATAAATGGGTTGACATTAAATTGATAAAATGGTTTAAGATAATAAAGGTGTTTAGGACTGTAGCCTCTCTGGGGGGGGGGGCCTTGGATCTTCAGGTTTCACGGTCTTTATGTTTAGAACAGATTTCTCCGGATCCCGCGGAAATTTGAAAATAATGCTCCAAGAATGATGCCAACAAAAATTTAAAAAGAATTGCTATTATCATTATGGAGAAATCGATCTGTCTATTTTTTTCACATGGCGGGAAAAAAGGCCGCATTTATACCTGTTGCTCGACTCCGCCTCGATTAAGCATCACGTGATTCCTCTCGCCAATCCAATCTGTCGATGGAAAATGAACTTTGTCGCTTGATATAAGTCAAAACAATTGTTATGAGTGGTTTGAAATTCTTATTAAAAAATAAATTAAGAGTTTCGCTGTCAAGTATAACATTCAAACAAACGAAGGCATGATCAACTAACAAATGGATTCTTAGAGGAAAACATTAAAGGGTAAACGTATAACGCTAGGAAGGTATACTACTTTTGGACATTTGGCCACATCATCCATTTGGTTATATATCTCCATAACCCAAAAATCTACAAAAAATCCATGTTAAACTCAAGAATACGGGAATATCACCAATTGGCGATAATTATGGAATATTGAAACTCATTGCAGGCAGGTCCAAATACCCGTTTGGCGAACTAGCCTATTTGGTGAGAATTAGTTTTACCGAAATCCACAATGTATAATTGGTAAGTTTTTCTATTGTAATTTAATAAGTGCAAAGTAAAATTGTTAAATACATAATTTTTATTTAACAAAATAACTTCATATATTCATTAAACAGTTGCAGATACTTTAACCAACATCTTTGAAAAAATTTTTCTGCTGATACGTGATTGTAAAATATACTGCCAAATTTTAAAAACATTTCAAAGTTCGTTCGGTTATACTCAAGAACACTTTACTATCGCAAATTGATGATGATTTTAGAATATGGAACATCGTGAACATATCCAAATATTCGTTTAGCGGGCGAACAGTTTAGTCGCTAATTTGGCGATTGGCCGGTACCGTGCTTTTGAGGGTTTTTTTCTTTTACTTACATATATTTAAATATCCATTAAAACTCTGGTTAAAAGGAGTGTTAGTCTTATGATTATTTCATAAAAATTTAAATTATTTAATTTTGATAGCTATTTCGAAAAGATACACACACTATATGGCAAAGCTGTCACTTCTGAGAAATCAGTTCTTTAACCTCCAATTGTCCCAATATCTCGTCCATCAAGTTCTGACCAATTGCGTTAATGATGAGATTCGTCGTCAAGATATTGCTGTTTTTTGATGATGTCGAGATCTTTTCAGGTTTTGATGATGATGAGAATTCCTTCCAATGACGAGATATTTCGTCCATCAAGATCTGGCCAGCTTTCTTAATGATGAGATACCTCGTGGAGACAACCACCAGTAGGGTTAAAAGGCATTTAAAAAGGTCCAGAAGCGGGATGTTTACAGATTTAAAATATTTTAAAGAAATGTTTTCCAAACCATTGTATTCCAACCTGATGTAAAGAAAAACTTCAAAAAAGATGAATACATCACTTAAATCAAGAAAACTTGTTAAAACTAAGAACGCGGTAGCTTCGCCAAATCGATGACTAAAAATTTCGCCAAGAAGTGGCTACTTGGATAGGCTTACAATGGGTTACCATGTATCAAAATCCTCGCCAAATCATCACCAATTTTGTGATGGAACCTTTATTCTTGAGTCGTAGCGAAAACTCTTCTCAATTATGAACAAAATTCTAAAAATTGATATTTTGATGATTTTATTCACCAGGCTACCAAACATAGTTTTCTTCAAAACATAGTTTTCTTCAAAACATAGTTTTCTTCAAAAAATATTTTAATTTAAAATTCCGAGTAACATATCAAATAATGTTCCTCTACTTGAAAAGAGGTAATAGGAGTTTGAGAAAAATAGTACACGATGCATTGACTCGTAACAGAAATGCGAAACTCTGTTATTGTGACAGTCCATCCCAGTAATCTCACCTGAATAGTTTTTCTTTCCTTTTCATTTGGAGAAGGAGCTTTTACACCGTAGCTGTGAACATTTTCTGTAGTTCTTTGCTCCGTACGTCCAAACGTGACATTTGCATGTGGATAGAAATTCAAATTTTGGAGTAACATCTGTGAACGGTACCATGCGATATTTGTGATTGCGTTGAGCTCTGAAAGAGATTCTGTTAGTAATTCAATACTTTGACGAGAGAGAGAGAGAGAGAATTGAACATTGGTTCGCAAATGCTTCCAGCATGAAACGCCTTGTAAGAAGGATAAAGGGGAAAACATTTTATGTGCCTTTGAAAGGAAAACGTCTTTTTTGTGTAAATCAAATACTTGAGATGTTTTCTTATTTTCCTTTTTCTCGTATAAGCATTTGATATGCCCCTTAAATTAACACATGTTTAATTAGTCTCAGTAGGGCTTTATGAGACCAGATTAGAAAACACATTTATTTAACCCTCTGAAGGATTCACAAGCATAATTTCACTTTGCAACCTACAGTATTACCTACCTCACTTCTAATCAATTTTGATCTTGATCAATAAAATATTTTCAAATGATTCAATTTTACGGAATGAGTCAATAGAATCATTCCAAAAAATTCTATTTTGAGGAAAAGACAAATAGAATCTCTAAAAAGGTTGAAAGAATCCATGGATTCCTTAGAAAGATATGGTTGTTTAATTATTAAGTATGTTGTGTGGTAAAAGCAACAATACACTTCTCGAAAAACCTCGCGACTATCAAAGGATTAAATTTTGTTGTCAGATAGAATGAGCCAAAAGAATTCTTCCTAATAATTCTATTTTAAGGAAAGGATCAATAGAATCTTTCTAGAGGTTGAAATAGTTATTTAAGTTAGGAAGATATAGTTATTTAGAGATAGTAAGTGTGTTGTGGGGTAAAGGCAACACTACGCTTCTCACAAAACTCACGACGCTCAAAGGGTCAAATTTTGGTCTGATAGATCTGTTAAAAGAACTTAACATAACACAATGCTAATGACAAAATATCTCGTCAAGACAACCACCAGAATAGCTAAATTTTAAATACAGTGCGTTTCTTTTAAAGTGATCATAAATAAAAGTGTTAAATTCGTTGAATTCATTGCGAAAAAGGAACACTCATTCACACCGCTCATTTCAGTTAAGTTTTGAAGTTTCAGTACTGAAAATTTTCTGCCGGAGGCTTCTAGCCATTTATCAGCGACTACAATGAACGTAAGTGCGAGGTCTGAGGACCTGAATTGTTCCCGTCCCTTTGCAAGAGGAGCACTTGGCTGTGAGAAGTTGGTGGACTAGTCGGCACTTAGGAACTTCCCAGAGGCATACGCACAATGAAGACAATGAGTCATTATCTATTCGAGAATGCTTTAAACTTTAAAGCAAATGAGATTTCTCTCGTCTTCAGTAAAAATAAATTCACGTTGAAGGAAACAATCTACAAGTGGAGTGGTGGTGTTTTGGGAAAAGAAAAAATAATATTGGTGTTAAGATTTGATAATATATTTGGTGCTTCACCATTTATGTAACAAAAATATTTAATGCCTTACCATCTATATCACTTAAAAATAAATTCACTAAAGCGTTGAAGGAATCAAGCTACAAGTGAGAGTGGTATTTTAGGAAAAGAAAAAATAATATTGATGTTAAGATTTGATAATATATTTGGTGCTTTACCATTTATGTAACAAAAATATTTAATGCCTTACCATCTATATCACTAAAAATAAATTCACTAAAACGTTGGAGGAATCAATCTACAAGTGAGAGTGGTATTTTAGGAAAAGAAAAAATAATATTGATATTAAGATTTGATAATATATTTGGTGCTTTACCATTTATGTAACAAAAATATTTAATGCCTTACCATCTATATCACTAAAACGTTGGAGGAATCAATCTACAAGTGAGAGTGGTATTTTAGGAAAAGAAAAAATAATATTGGTGTTAAGATTTGATAATATATTTGGTGCTTCACCATTTATGTAACAAAAATATTTAATGCCTTACCATCTATATCACTAAAAATAAATTCACTAAAATGTTGAAGGAATCAAGCTAAAAGTAGAGTGAATAGGAAACAGATTATTAGTGTTAAGATTTTGATAACATATATTTGGTGCTTATTTTACCATTTATATCGCTAAAAATATTTGATGTCTTACCATTTATATACGTAACCAAAAATATTCCATGCTTTTACATTTATGTAACTAAAAAATATATTCACTAAAACGTTAAAGAAAAGCAGCTGGGAGTAGTTTGTGTTGTTATGGGAATAAAAAGACGATTATTGGTGTTAAAATTTTGCTGATCTATTTGATGGTTTTTAACCATATAAACCACTAAACATATTTGACGCCTTACCATATATATCACTAAAAATGTAAAGGGAACAAGCTACAAGTGGAGTATGTTTTGTGAATAGAAAAAAATGATTGGTGTTAAGATTTTAATAGTATTTTATAATCCTTTTTTAAAATAATTTTATCTATCGATGGTGTTTTTAAATGCCACTATTTTAGAATTATGTAAAACTAATTTGCTTTACTTGGATTTTGAGAATCTGCGTTCGCAATGTGTTCAGGATCCATTTTAAATTGAAACTCTCGGTCTACTTAATCCTCGTGCACCAACAAATGTCGTTTTCTGCAAAAGCCCTTTCATTCAGCCTTTAGTTTTCCTTTCTTAAAATGTTAAGTTGAGGAATACTGTATTCATATGCGTATAACCTGAGAATAAGCTTATAAAGGTATAGAAAAGCGTTGTGAGTTACATATAGAATCTGATAATTAAAAATGGCGGACCAATTGGCGTTTTCTTATAGCAGAACGACCTTAACAGGCCTATTTCGTGCTCGCAAATAAACTGAAGAACCTAAATTTTTAAAATTTTAATAACGGCAGTTTGATTTTAATCATCTGAATGGATGGCAGTTTGATTTTAATCATCTGAAAGGATTTCTGCGTTGTTCACACTCAGAAATACTTTCTACAACCAGCAGTGTTCTGTTCATGACTTATAACCAGTTTTAAACTTCTTGACGAGTAGAATAGTCTTTCAAAGGATTCTTTCAACCATATATATAGTATAGTTATTTTATCATTATGTGTGTTGTGGTTGGAAACAACACTTCATTACTCGTAAATCTCGTGACGCTCAGAAGGTTGAAACGCTTTTAATTAGAGAGAATTCGAAAATTAGAAAGAAAAATTTCTGAATAGGTGCAACTATGTGACGCACTCCATCCGTTTGTTTATGTTAGTGCAAAAGCTTTCGTTCCACAGATTAAATATACTCCCTCGTTTGTCAGTGCTTGTGTAATGTCTGTAAATTCATACGAATTTTTTATACCACAATAACTTCTTTCCGGCAAGAATTTGGATTATTCAAAACAACTACTCTTTACAAAAAGAGTTGTAAGTTATTCACATTTGGAACGTGGTTTCAAAAAAGGCATATTTTTGATAACGGTATACGTTAAACAAGGTAAAAAGGCACCATTATGACAAAGATCAAAACTTTTTTCAATATACCTGCAGCAGGTACAATTTATTTTAGTGCCTTCGATTTCATAATTTTTTTTTATAACGTATACATCTTTAACCCTCCAAGTGGTTTCGACGAGGTATCTCGTCCATTAAGATTTGACAAATTTTGCTAATGACGAGATATCTCGTTATCAAGATATTGCCTAATTTTGTGATGATGATGAGATCAAGATCTGGACAGTTTTTTAATGGGGAGATATATCGTCCATCAAGATCTGGTCAGCTTTCCTAATGATGAGACACCTCTACCAGAACTACCATTAACTTCGAAAACAAGGGTATATATTTTCTCAAAAGTTAATGAAATACTTTTTTGACATAACATAAAAGTAATTTTGAATAAAGCCAAAGAGAAGGGGTTTATCAGTGTAAACAAAAGAAACTACTTGAGAAGAAAAATTATTTGTAGTAAGAACTAATTTGACTTATCACTGTTTTGACTATGCCTGGTATTAATTTTTAATGTAAGAGATATTCTGGAATTTCATTTAAATATCACTCCAAGTTACTCCACAAGTTATGAAAGGGGTTACCAAAACACTAGCATCCTCTAGTTTTTCAGAAAAACCCCATAGTAAATTCTGATTTCTGTTTCAAAAAATAGATATAAATATTTGTATATAATTTTTAAAGTTCATTAGTTTGTTATGAACTCAATGCATAAATAACTTCTATATGTTCTGTATACAAATAACATTTTAACTAAATCTTGCATGAAGGAACATTTATGCAAAATGGAAATAGTTACATAAGCAATACAAAACCCGTGGAATTTATACTTAAGTAAGGGCCGTAAAGGTCAACACGGGTTTTAAATTTAGCACTCAAACTGTCAAAAGTTGAAATATATTACGCTGGGAAAGTTATTAAATTTCTCCAGAAAGCTTCAAAACTTCCTTCGAGGTCTCGAAAAGTAAACAAACTCAAATTTCTCGTAGGTTCTCTTGAACTTTATACACTTATATACGTTAACATATCAAGAAACTTTTTATCATTTGTTTCGTAGCATTTGGAGTCGAGTCAAAAATATTTTATTCCGCTTTTCAAAATTCAGACGCATGTACTCTAGTGCAATAATGCATCCTCGGTTTTCTTTTGATTCAAGGGACTTAAGGCGAGCAAATTAAGTTTATACTTTTCAAGCCAGATACTGTTTACTTTTTTCTGGAGCAAAAAAGCAGCAGGTGTTTTTTTCTGCTTTGAACACCTTGCACACTAATTGTTTCCTTCTTTTTGTGCTCCGGTGATGCCACACAATGGAATAAAATAAGGCAGGGCGTAATTGGATCTTGTGCTGGAACAGAGAAAGCAAAAAGTCGTTGCGCTTTTCATTATTAATATCGTGAAAAAGTTCTGATTTTATTTGTAATTGTTTTACTTGCTTGTTTGGAGTAAAATAGGAATGCGGTAGCATCTCAGAAGAACTTCTAGAACTGTATGAAAACAGCTTATTTCTTTTGTGAATATATTTTCCTTCCAGAGTAGTTAGTATCCTTCGGGGGCAACGGTTTCGAACAGAAGTTTTCCCTTGTTTATAGGGTCGCGTTAGTCCGGTTGGAAAAGTAGAAGATTAGCAACCGGAGGGGTTTCGAGTTCAGGACTCGATCGAACCGAAGACCGTCGTATACGCGGGGGCTGATGCACGTTAAATCGTGGTCCTCATGTTGGAGTGATGTGATAGCTCAGGGGTTCACTTCGTCATCTGACTGTGGTTCGAAATGACAAGGGGGTTCTCGAATCTTTCCATTTGGGATAGATCTCTGATCGTTAAAAATAACCCGTTATGTGTTACTCCAGTTTTACGTTAATTAACTACCTACTACTCTTGTTTATATTTAGTTCTCATCTTCATGTAAAATACTTTTAAATAAAATGTATTTTCTCTATAACCGTTTTTCTATAACACTAAATCGTATTTTAAGCAAGGTCTGAACAAAACTTTTATAATAACTGAGCTAACAGTTTGAAAATAAAATTTTTCTATTGCCCAACGAGGGTTTCATTATATTTCTTCTAAGTTTAATGAATATTAATCATGATTATGTTTTTATCTCGTCATTAGTAAACAACGAAGAAAGCCTTTCACAAGCAGTCAGTTAATTCAGTTAAAATCAATAAGTTTAAGTATGTTTGAGAAATTTAATTGTGCAATTTAGATGGAAAACGTTGATGCATTCATTCGGAATTTCAACAGACGATTCTCACATATTTAAGACTGAAGACGTTAAGTGTTAAATATAGTTGTACAAGAGCTCTGGTTTTTAAAGAAAAAATACATTTGCTTATAGGCTACAACAGTAGTACAAATAAAAATATCGCATTTTGAGATATAAAGGGTTTAGAGTTTTTATTACTATTAAAATATATCGCATGCAGTTCATACTTCTATGACATACTTCTGCTATTTAACGGTGCAGTATGAAATTAAGAGATTAGCTAGTTTACTGCTGAAAATGTGAATCCAACCAAAGATCGTCGTGTATAAAGGGGGCTGGTTCACGTTAAATCTGTCGGGGCCTCAAATGTCCTTACGTTGGCGTGGTGTGGAAGTTTGGAGAGTGTTGTGGCATCTCAGGTGTGGCCTCGTCACCGTAGTTCAAAATTACGTGGCATTGTAATCGAATCTTTCACTTCGGATTGGATCCCGGACCGTCGCCAATAGCCCGTTGTGTTGCTCCGGTGCGATGTTAATTAAAATACCTACCTATCTACTGCTGGAATGAATAGTCTCATATTGAGGCATGTACCTACTCCTAAAACCATGTTTTGAGTTTTGTTATTGTAGCAGGAGGTAACGGATTAGCAACTGCAAGGTTGTGAGTTCGAAACTCGATCCAGCCAAAGCCCATCGTGTACGTGGGTGATGGTGCACGTTAAATCTGTCGTGGTCTTAAGTGTTCTTACGTTGGCATGGTGTGGAAGTGTGGTATCAGCTCAGGTGTTAACCTCCTCAATCGTGGTTAAAAATGACGAGGTGTCTTCGAATCTTTTCCATCGGGATAGATCCCGAACCGTCGCCAAGAGCCCGTTGTGTTGCTCTAATGCGAGGTTAATTCAACTACCTACCTATGTAGTACAGCAAAAGTAAAATCTCAGAGACCGCTATAAGAGGCTGCCAAGCTAAATATAAGTGGAAATAGAGTTTTGGTGAGGGAATATACTATTCTATTGCCTATACTATTCCGGGTATGACGCCATTTTGACTCGTTTTTCGAATACAATTTTAGCACGTTGCCAACAAAAATTCCGAATCCATGTGTGCTAGGTAATTCGTCAACGCCAAATTAAATTAAACGCCAAACGACGCCAAATCGGCGACAAACTAAATTTTAAGGTGATCCCGATATGTATAATGCGACAGCATTTGAGTAGGAGTAAAATCCCCGTCTGATTTATTTGCTTTGCGCTGAAAATTCCTCTTACGCAGCAAAAATGTTACATAAAGCTAGCGAAACTGTTGGCCTTGGAAATTAATCATGATTCATCATTCAGCTTATGGCACAAAAAATCCACCAGCTAATTCTAAAAACTTTTGTCCAAGACCCAAGACATAACCACAAGAAAAAGCTTTCAGGAAATTAAAGTACTTGTCATTCATTTGAGAAATTTCAGATCCAATCGATTGAATACTTGAAACAAAAGTCATGTAACACGCTAAAATGTTCTAGGAATGCTTTTTACAAAGGGAATAAGCTTCGGTGCTTTTATTCACACGGGTTAAGTCTGCTTATTTTTAAAAATAAACTAATCCACTCAGATTGTTTAAAAATATGTCTGGTTCGTTTTTATGAACCACTTTTTCAATCTTGTGTTTTCGTTAGAAGTATAGTCCTTAAAGTTTTACAGGACTTCAAGAAAGTAGTTAATTACGTTTCCCATAATGGGTTTGATGTACGAAATCATTAAATGGGCATTAGTGTGTATCGCAAGCATCGATGTAAGGAAACTTGATTTTAAATCTTTAATGACCGGGGAAAAAAAGATAGTAGAATTTCTATTTCGTTAAAAATCTCAACCAGATTGATCAATAATGGACATAGTATTAATCATTTCCATCAATACGATTGGGTAGGTAGGTAGTGTTGAATTTACGTCGCACTAAAGTAACGCAACAGGCTATTTGTGGAATCAATCCTAAAGGGAAAGAACCAAGGACACCTCTTCATTTTGAACCACGGTCAGATGACGATAACCTGAGCAGTCAGATGACGATTCTCAAGTGCAGTGCATGTGTCTAAGTGTTGAGCCGTCAAGGTTGGTCTATTATTACATATAATACAGTCAGGATAGTCAACAAAATTACGATAATATAAGCAATTTAAACAACTGCAACGGATTTATTGTCCATTTCCAACTTCCTTCAAATCTTTCTTGATTTGGTCTTGGATTAAAACAGTTAAATACACTATTCGGAATTCTTTAGTACTCTGATTACAGAAGTCGATGAGAAATCTAGAGCGCAGAATTAGATTAATTATAAATGGATATAAATATAGTATTCATTGCCATTATTAGGTAGGTACGTAGGTATTTTAATTAACGTCGCACTGGAGCAACACAAATGGCTATTGGCGACCGGTCCGGGATCAAATAAGAAGGGAGAAATCCGAGGACATCACGTAATTTTAAACCACAGTCGGATGACGAGGTCACACTTGAGCTGGCACCCCACTCTCCAAACTATCCCACCACGCCAACGTGAGGACACTTTAGGCCACCACAGATTTCACGTGCACCAGCTCCCTTTGTACACGAGATCTTTGTTGGATTCGAACTTGCAACCCTCCGGTTGTTAATCCGTTGCTCTTCCAATTGGGCTACCATGGCCCCACCATTAATAGGCATAAACAATTAAGGAACTTGAGCACTTGAATAATAATAATCATAATAATAATCATAATAATAATCATCATAATCATAATAATAATAATTATTATTATTATTAATAATAATAATAATAATAATAATTATTATTATTAGTAACAATAATTATTATTAATTATTATTATTAATAATAATAATTAATATTAATAATAATTAATAATAATAATAATAATTATTATTATTATTTATAATTAATAATAATAATAATTATTATTATTATTTATAATTAATAATAATAATTATTATTATTGTTAATAATAATTATTATTATTCATAATAATTAATAATAATTATTATTATTCATAATAATTAATAATAATTATTATTATTCGTAATAATTAATAATAATAATTATTATTAATAATAATAATTAATAATAATAATTATTATTAATAATAATTATTATTATTAATTATTCTTATTATTAACCTTTATTATTATTAACCTTTATATTATTAATATATTTATAATTATTAACCTTTCCTGGTGGTTGTCTTGACGAGGTATCTTGTCATTAGCAGATCTAGATGGACGAGATATCTCGTCATTAGAAAATTGACCAAATCGATCTCGTCATCATCAAACAAGGAGATAACAGCTTTCGTTCTTTGTGAAAAAGGCTTAAACTTAAGGATGTGTACGTTAATTTCCCCTATTGTCAATAAAAGCAGAATTTTAGCCATTAAAAACAACACATATAAACCCTCCTGGTGATTGTCTTCACGTGGGATTTCGTCATTAGCAAAACTGACCATATCTTGATGACGAGATATCTCGTCCTTAGCAAAATTGATCAGATCTTTATGGACGCGATATCTCGTCTTGGGGAGTTAAACTTACCACTTGGAGGGTTAAATCATTAAGTAATAAAACATACCAATACCCTCCCCAGCAGCTTTGTTTATTCAAAAAATGCAATCCACAAAAAAGTCACACGGATTTTAGTTTTTATGTTATGCAAATACGTTTAATTAAATAAAATTAATGAATATCTTAGAATGCAGTCAAAACTGCTCACAACTGAAATTTCCATAGTTCTCAAATCCATACGGTACCCAATTTGATGCACCTGATAAATTCCTGCAACCTTTCCTGACAGATCATTAAACGAGGGATGTACAAACTTTGGAAGAAAACTTCGGCATTAGCAGGCATAAGAACTTTTTTTATAGGAGAGATTAATCAATCAAATGCTTTAAAAGTGAGGAACTTTCCATGCATGCAACGATTAATCAGAGTTTTCCTATAAGTTGTCAAGGTAGAGCTTTATCTATACGAGAGGTCTAATGTAAGCAAAAAATATCCGTTCATGTCTTTCAGATTAAAACGAGTGGTGGTAAAAAAATACACATTAGAATATTTATATAGCCATTAATAAAATAATTTAATTATTGGAATGATGCTCAATCAAGCATTTTTCATATTACTGTTTTCTATAGTAAATCAATAACGGTATAAGATAACTCATTATTTTAGAGTATATGTATATGTATATATGTATATATGTATATATGTATATGTATATATGTATATGTATATATGTATATGTATATATGTACATGTATATATGTACATGTATATATGTATATGTATATATATGTATATGTATATATGTATATGTATATATGTATATGCATATATGTATATGTATATACGTATATGTGTTATCCTATGTATATATGTATGTATCAGGACGGTTTCGAATTGTTATATTTGATAATGTTGCGGAAGTGGCAACAGGAAAAAATATTTATACTATATGTATATAGGATAGGTGGGTAGTTAATAACCTCGCACTGGAGCAACACAACGGACTATTATATGTATGTAGGGATTGTGTTGTCGCCATTGACAGCATATAAATATCGACGATTTCTGAAATATAATTAAGCCTCACATCGCAAAAAATGAAATACCAATTTTGTTCATTAGTGCATTCTCTTTGCTGCAAGATTTTGATGTAAATATATAAAATATACAGGCTTTACAATTAGCATTATATTGCATTATCATGCGCATCTTCATAAATCCTGGAACAGTGTTTCAAATACAGAGAAGTTAATTCTTCTAAAGTAAAATAAATGTGTGAAGAATTTGTCTCAAGCAAAAGCTTTTCTTCACCACCGAAAGCCTAATGATATAACTCTATCTCAATCAATTTTCCGATAACCAGATAAGAATGAGTTCCAGACTCGTATAAAGAGAATTTTTTGATCAATTTATTAATTAGTCATATACTTTAATAATGGTAGAATATCAGCGCAATTTCCGCACAAATTAAAGCGCATTAATGAATTGAGTTCTTGTTTGAGAATTTTAAAAATATCTCATTATACGAAATCAATGAAAATGAATTATGTTTTTAAAAATTGTTTTACTAATCAGCTTTCGATACTGGATGACGTGAGTTTCTTAGATGTATCAACTGCAGCGGTGAAAACGTATATCCTGATTAATCATTTGGATTCTAAGTCACCACACTTCTTATTATTGATGGGTTTTGTGGGTTTTTAGTGGGAAGATAAAAATATCGAACAACTGAGAAACAGACGAACATATATAAAGAGTAATTGGGGAAAAGAAAGCGAAGGAAATAGGGAGAGAAGGGAAAGAGAGTAAGAAAAAGGAGAAAAAGAGATAAAGAGAGAGAGAACGGTAAAAAGAGGGATAGAGATATGGGTGAAATAAAGAGAAAGATGGAGAGAAGGGACAGAGAGTGAGAAAAAGGAAAGAGAGAGATGGAGAGAAGGGACAAAGAGTGAGAAAAAGTAAAGAGATAGGTGGAGAGAAGGGACAGAGAGTGATAAAAAGGAAAGAGAGATGGAGAGAAGGGAAAGACAGAAGGGAAAAGGAAAGAGAGAGATGGAGAGAAGGGACGGAGAGAGAAAAAGGAAAGAGAGAGATGATGAGAAAGGAGACAGAGAGAGAGAGGTAAAGGAAAGAGAGAGATGGAGAGAGGGGACAGAGAATGAAAAAAAAGGAAAGAAAGAGATGGAGAGAAGGAACAGAGAGAGAGAGAGAAAGCAAAGAGAGAATCGTAAAAAGGGACTCAGGTATATGTGTGAGAGAGAAGAGAGATGGAAAGAGAGATAGAACAAGGAAGAGAATATGAGATAGAAGGGATTGTAATGAAATAGATCTTGCAAAAGAAGGGGATGAAAGGAGCAGGAGATGAAAAGAGTGAGATTATGTGAAAGCGAGAGGAAAGGTAGTGAGAGACGAAAGAGGTAATGGGGAGATAAGCAAAAGCAGAGATTGTGGAAAGAAAGAGATAATAAAAGAGAAAAGAGGGGAGAGTATGAGAAAGAAAAGAAAAGAGGAGAGAGTATGAGAAAAAAAGAGAAAAGATGAGAGAGAGCAAAAAATAGGGAGAGAAGGGAAGGAAAGAAATCATGAGGGATGATAAGGAAAAATAGTGAACGAAATAGAGAGATATGTTAAAGAGGGAGAAAAGGAAAGATAGATCATGAAGAAGAATAGTAAAATAGGGACTCAGATATGTGTGAGGAAGAAAGAGAGAGATAGAGAGTGAACCAGGAAATATGAGATACAAAGGATCGGAGAGAAATAGATCGTGAGAAAGAAGGGGATGAAAAGTGAGAATATAGGAAAGAAGGGGATGAAAAGTGAGAAATAGTGTGAATATAAGAAAGAAGGAGTGAGAATATGAGAAAGAGAGCTAGATAGATAGATTGTGAGAGAGGGTATGGAAGGAGAAAGAGATGAAAAGAAAGCGAATATGAAAAAGAAAGGGAGAGATAAAGTAGTGAGAGACGAAAGGAATAATAAGGAGATATGCAAAAGCAGAGATTGTGAGAAAAAAGATATAATCAAAGATAAAAGAGGTTAGTGTATGAGCAAAAAAAGAGAAAAGATGAGAGAGCAAGGAAATAAGGAGATAAGGGAAGGGAGTGAAATAAATAAGGAGAGAAGAAAAGGAAAAGAGTGAACGAAATAGAGAGATAGAAATGAAAGAGAGCGTCGAAAAGAGAAGGAATAGAAGGAAGTTATTAAACGAGCGAGGAAAACAGATTGTGTGAGAGGAAAGTGAAAAAGTAAGAAATATGGAGAATATGAGAAAGAAAATGAGTGGGTAAAAAGGATTGTGAGAGACAGGATGGAGTAATAGGGAGAAAAATTGAGAGCGGCAAAAAAGAGAGAAAGGATGATGATGTGAGAAAGAAAGCAATAATGAAAGAGAGAAGATGAGAGAGAGTTGAAAGAGAGTGGAAGGAATAGATAGAAAAGGGAATGAGAGAATAGGTGTGTGAAAAAGGAGAGTGAAATGAATATATATCTTGAGAGAGGGGGTGAAAAGAGTTAGAGAGCAATGATGCGACTATATAAGATGGAATGATAGGCAGAGAAAGAAACAACGATTGACAGAAGGGATAATAGGGACAGAACGAAAAAAGGGAGCGAGGCAAAATGATCGAATGTGAGAAAAAAGAGATAGAAAAAGAGAGAAGGGGAGAGGATACCAGAAAAAGATAGAACGTGAGAGAGAGAAAAGAAAGATGGTGGGAGGAATTTAGAGAAAAAGGAATTCAAACGAAAGGGAAAAGAGAAAAGGGAGAGGACATAGAGAGGAAAGGAAAAATATGGAAACAGTAGAGAAAGAGTAATGAAGTTAAAAAGAGAAGACAGATAAGAAAGGAGAAAAGAAAGCTATATTCATAAGGTATCAAAGAAAAAAAATTAGGAGAAAGTATAAGAAATGAATGAGAGATTCGTATCATTCATATGTTTTTGCAAAAATAGTATACTATTTATTGCTACTACATTTAAAGAAATATGCCATATAGAAATTTCTTTTTACGATGCAGAAAGCATATAGCTCGCAATGATGGTGCATGACAAGGGCATACGATAAAAACAATAATTTTTGTATTTGATCGCGTTTTCTGAAACATTTTGATTGAATTGAATTGTAACGCTTAATCGCTGTAGAATGCTTCAGAATAAGGTATGATGCACAATTGAAACCATTAATCAGTACAGAAAGGCAGAAAACTTATTGCAAGTAAAGTTTACAAATTATGTAAAAGTAATATAGCAAGTTGATAATACCCACGAATCGATTTTAAAAACTACGTGATTAACCTTTAATCGATGTGTCGATCGATTTGATACGAATCGCATGCCGCACAATTCAGAAATTTTTAATTTTATAACTAAATTTACTCTTTCGTGAAATGGCTTAGAAATTTACTTCAAACGATTAATATAAGGTTTCAAAACGCTTGAATACTTATATTTATAGGTAATTAATAAAATTAAATGTGATATTTGGCAAAATTCAAATAACTGCATTAATTTGGAAAGCATACACAGAATAAATCTCTTTTAGTTTGGGCCACGTTATCCCAGTTGGAAGATTAACGGATTAGCGACCGGAGAGTTGCGAGTTTGAAACTTGGCCTAAGCAAAGACCGTCATGTACACAGGGACTGGTGCACGTTAAATCTGCCGTGGCCTCATATATCCTCGTTGGAGTGGCGTAGAAGTTTGGAGAGTGGGGTGCTAGCTCAGGCGTTGACCTCATCATCTGACCGTGGGTCAAAATTACGTGGTGTTGTAATCGGATCATTCCATTCGTGATTGATCCCGGAGAATCACCAATAGTGAGCAAGTTATACGAGTAGAAATCTGTTTCATTTATTTATTTATTTCAATTAACGTCACACTGGAGCAACACAACGGGCTATTGGTGACGGTCCGGGATCAATCCCAAAGGGAAAGATCCGAGGACAACACCACGTAATTTTGAACCACGGTCAGATGACGAGGCAACACCTGAGCTGGCACCCCACTCTCCAAACTTCCACACCACGCCAACGTGAGGACATTTGAGGCCACGCCAGATTTAACGTGCACCAGCCCCCTTTGTACACGACGGTGTTTGGCTGGATTCGAACTCGCAACCCTTCGGTTGCTAGTCCGTTACTCTTCCAACCGGGCCACCGTGGCCCCGAAATCTGTTTTAAGGGAGGTAGGTACTTTAATTAACGTCACACTGGAGCAACACAATGGGCTATTGGTGACGATCAATAGCCCGTTGAATCAATCCCAAAGAAAAGGAGGACAGTAACACGTAATTTTGAACCACGGTCAGATGACGAGACTACACCTGAGCTGGCACCCCACTCTCCAATCTTCCACACTACGCCAACGTGAGGACATTTGAGGCCACGACGGATTTAACGTGCACCAGCCCCCTTTGTAAACGACGGTCTTTGGTTGGATTCGAACTCGCACCCCTCCGGTTGCTAATCCGTTAATCTTCCAACCGGGCTACCGCGGTTTAAGAAAAATGTAAAAACTGTTTTATGAAAAATGTATTTTAAGTTAAAACTGAATTTTTATCGCTAATAGTGTGCTTAAATATTACTTAGAAGAAACTCACTATTTTATAAAATTGCGATTATATTTTTTGAACTTGAATGAACAACTTATGTGTTACAAATGATTTTAAAATAAATACATTTTTAATTCATATTATTTTATTTTTGCCATTAATAATTTACCAGCAATAGTGCAATATCTTTATTTCTAATTACATCTACTAAATCCGTTTTGAAGGGCCAAAAGCGAATCGGTTACAGAATTTACGAAGGGTGATTCGAAGAAGTTTTTAATCTATTAGCAGTGGACTAAACCAGAGAAAGTTATCATTTTTTAACCAATTTGTTAAAGAATGGAATGGGCTAAGGTTTCAAAACGGTAGATATAATAAGGTCGGTGAAATTAGAAGAAAAAGTTATAAGTTTAGTTCTAAGAAAACGCAGAGAGGGCATTACAGTATACGACTGGGGGAAAAAGGTCATGTTCTTTTCCTAAAAGGACTAGGGACCAGAGTTTCTCAGAAAAGGATAATTGATCTTCAAGGTTTAACCACATATTAGTCGAAATTTGAAGAACTTCGCTGAATTGATTATTATTAAATCCTGAAAAAGGATAGGTTTAAAAATTTGATAGCCACTGCGCAGATAAAGTTAAACATCCTTTGAAGCACATTTGTGTGTGAGGAAACGATTTCAATTATGGACTAAAATAAGTGTGAATTGCGGGTTAATTACCAAACTGGAAAAACCTTGAGGATATTTTAAGCAGGATTAACTCCCAAATGCAAGTCTTGTTAGTAAAAAAATGTGACATTTATTAACAAATTCATAAAAGATCAGGGATTATTATTTACAGTACTCTCCTAAAGCGTCAGCAAAACTTTCCTTGTGTAGGTCTATTACTTAACATTGTCTGTATTGTGTTTGGCACAACATGGTCAAATGTGGATCTTGCATCATAAAAACTAACCGATAAACAAAAATATTCAATGTGTGACTACTAGAATTATATTATTCTATAAGTAAAATCTCCCAGTACTAAAGCATAAGTACATCCTTGAAATTTCATATAATGTAAGTATTCTTTGATTAATTTCATAATTTCATAACTTGACAAAATTAAAGAATTTTCTCAAAGTATTATATGAGAAGTTTGATTGTATTAAAGTTAGTAATTTATTTTAAAGTTAGTTTTTATTGTAATAAAGTATGCTTTTCTTACTCTTGATATAGATTGGTATTACGTACGTGTTAGTTGTGATGTTATGGTAACAAGATAAATTATATCTATAACGCCATAAAAACCAACAAACCTAACTCAACACTTTCTTCCTACTTCCACCTAATACACGTGTCCCGCTTTCTTCACAAACATTTTCAATCCGGCCCGAAGAATTCATGAGATAGTGTACTCTTGCTACAGTCAAGTTACGATCTTTCGACTGTTTCTAACTTATGAACATCCGACAAAAGCACGAAGGTAAAATGGATTTTGAACCAAGTTGAGCATTCACGGCTCACCTCAAGCTAGGTAGGTAAGTCGTTAATTAACGTCACTGGAGCAACACAGCGGGCTATTGGCGACAATCCGGGAACCACCCTGAAAGGAAAGATGCGAGGACAACTCATCACTTTGAATCGCGTTCAGAATACGAGGTCAACACCTGAGCTGGCACCCCATTCTCCAAACTTCCACACCCAGCCAACGTGAGAACATTTGAGGCCACGACAGATTTGACACTATCCCCCTTATACACGACGGTCTTTGGCTGGACTCGAACTCAAAACCCTCCGGTTGCTAATATATTACTCTTCCAACCGGGCTACTCAACATGAAACGGATATAAACAATATGTGAATGAAATATTGGGTTGGCAACTAAGTTCACGCCGTTTTGAGTCGGTCCATCTGTTGAACATAGAGTTCCCCCTTGACCGTGTGGTTCCGTTCAAGCAATTCGTAATGGATAATCCCTTCCCAGTCCCACCATACGCACAACATCGTTTTACGCGGATGAAGATCTTGTTTCACGCGCGGTGTCGCTTGTTTACCGGGGCTAAGCCATTCCTTGCGCTGCTTCATATTAATGTACAGGCACCATTTTTCGTCGCCAGTAACGATTCGGTAAAGAAATCGTTGCTTGCGTCCATGAGTTGAGCGGTGACGAGCAAGCAAACCAGCGGAGATTGTGGCTCGTTGATTTTTGTTGTTGTCACTTAAAGCATGCGGAACCCATGCTCCACACTTCTGAACCTTTCCCATCGAGTGAAGATGCTTCTCTATAACAGTGTGGGAGCATTCCATTTTCTCTGCCAGTTCCCTTTTCGTTTGACGCGAATTTTCGTGCAAAAGTTGGTTTAATCGCTCTTCATCGAACTCAATTGGACGGCCAGAACGAGGCGCGTCTTTGAGGTCAAAATTTCCATTTTTGAACTTGGCATACCAATCACGAGCGGTTCTTTCAGCTATGGCACCCTCTCCATACACAGCACAAATGTCGCGAGCAGCTTTTGCGGCCTTAGAACCTTGATCAAAAGCAAAAAGAATTAGATATCGAAAATGCTCATTTTTCTCAACTTGACATTCCATTTTAATGATCTGAAAATTAACATAAATTAACTCGAACAAAAAAAGCATAGATTCCGGTAGAACAAAACATCCTCTTTCGAATGATTTAAAACATTATGCCAAAAACATTTAATGACATGAGGAATGTTAAAATTAAAAAAAACGGCGGGAACTTAGTTGCCAACCTGATATATGAAGATTTGACGTGCACCAGCCCCCGCGTACATGACGGTCTTCGGTTGGACCTAGTTTCGAACTCGCAATCCTAATCAGCTACTCTTCCAAGTGGGCTACCGCAGCCCCGCACACCTCAAGGATACTAGCTCTGTACGCAAACATCGATTTTATTTATGGCATTAATATCCACCTACAAAACAAAAAGCCGTTAACGAATTATTTGTTAATCTATCCCCTCTTCCACCTTCGGAGTGACTCTCGTAGGAACTGTTTGTTGTCCAGGAGAATTTAATAACCTGTGCACCCTCCTTACTGAAAGTTAACAGAAAAGAATCATGTTTAGTTAGTTAAACACTTAATTACGGTTTTTAGTCGCCGCCGTGCAACAAAAGACACACCTCCGAGGCTGCGGAGAATTAATTATAGAACCGATAAGCACAAAAAGGAGGGACGTGAGGTAATTATTCACTTTAACTTCTGCGAGAGACAAATCGCCATTTCTAGCGGTGTGGAAAAAAGCTTTATTTATCCGTCCTTTCCTAATAAAGTGCGCTTATACCGCGTGCGATTGGTACTCATGAAACCTTAATTACTGAAGGATTTTATCGTTAACCTCTAGTGATTTTTATTACTAAAAAATAGAAATAACATTCTTTAAACTGTTATTTTTAGGGAGGAGCTTGTTTGTTTTTGAGATCACGATAAAACCTCCTCTGTATGCTTGGAGGAAAGCATCTCCATAATCAAGTCCAAAGGATAGAGGGCAGCGGTAACCCGGTTGGAAGAGACACGGCCAACAACCTGAAGGTTGCTAGTTCTAATACAGCCAAAGACCGTCGTGTACAAAGGGGGCTGGTGCACGTTAAATCTGTCGTGGCCTCAAATATCCTCACGTTGGCGTGGTGTCGAAAGTGAGGTGCCAGCTCAGGTGACCTCGTCATCTGACCGTGGTTCAAAATTACGTGGTGTTGTTCTCCTTTTCCTTTGGGATTGATCCCGGACCGCCACCAATAGCCCGTTGCGCTGCTCCAGTGTGACGTTAATTGAAATACAAGGGCCCCCAAGCTGCAAACTTGTGCTACAATTGTTACTACTACGAAATTAGAGGATTTCGCATTAAAATAGTTCAATCATTAGAATGTAAAAAGTGTAGAATACACTTTTGGGACATGTCCGTGTGCTTAGTTCTTTTATATCATTCTTTCGGATATCATAAGGTAGGTAGGTAGTTAATTAACGTCGCACTGGAGCAACACAGCGGGCTATTGGCGACGGTCTGGGATTAATCCCCAAGGACAACACCACGTAATTTTGAACCACGGTCAAATCACGAGAACAACATCTGAGCTGGGAACCAACTCTAGAAACTGCCACATCACGAATGTGAGAAAATTTGAGGCGAAGACTGATTTAAAGTGTACCGGCTTCCGTGTACACGACGGTCTATGACTGGACTGAGTTTCGAACTCGCAACCCTCTGCTTCCTAATCCGTTATTCTTCAAACTGGACTACCATGACCCTCTGACGTTATAAGAGAATCCAGTTTGGTGTCGTTTCCATTGATTTCCATATTAAAATGCGCAATACATGATGTGCTTTTCTTCAGAATCTAATTGTCTCCTTAGCCCTACATTTCTTGCCATATATCCATTGGAATAGTTGTAGGTGGTGTCTCGACAATGACTAGATGTTGACAGGCGAGGTATTTCGACATTACAGAACTGACCAGATCTTGAAGGACTATATATTTCGTTATTAGAAGAAAACTGACCAGAACATGATATCGTCATCATAAAAAAAAACTTGATGTCCAGATATCTCGTCATTAGCAAAATTGATCAGATCTTGAGGGACGAGATGCCTCGTTGAAACCACTTGGAAGGTCAACCATCTGTTTTGTAGTTGGCATCATGACTGCTCGTATAAATAATGGTTTTTAGTAGTTTTTAATAGTTACAAGTAATAGTGATAGTTGTACTTCAGAAGGAAATATTTAAAAAATACTTTTAGAACAACTACAAAATTAAAAGCAATGTTTCTTTTCAGAGCGTGGAAACTGTACTTAAAAAAAATTCCATAACTAATCTTTTCATGATTTTATTCACCTGGTTACAACCCTCTGAGGGGTTCACACGCATATACCCGTTCTGCAACCTACAGGTCGACCCTGCAACTTTTAAACAGTTTTGATCTTATTGACCAATAGTCTTTCCTAGGATTCCTTCAACCAATGGATATGGTTATTTAATCATAAGTGTTGCGGGGAAAAAACAACACCACTCTGAAATTCCCTGAAGAAGGGTTAAGTTGCTTTTCAATAATATTCATGGAATCCTCCATCGTATTCCTTCCATGCAAATAAAAGCGCTTCTTAAGAGATCCGAATGAATAATTAATCTCCAAACAAATGTACATTCTCGAAGTAATTAGATTCAACATATTAAGGTCTGTGTTTTCGACCGCCCACTTTACATCCCATTCCATTCGTTATCCCTCATGAAAAAGAACCACGTTTTATTCACAGCTGAATAAAATCGGTAATTTCTCGTTCTTTTCAGCGCCAATTCACTCCTTGACTTTCTTTTCTCCACCATTGATGGATCGAATCGGGGGGAAATAAGAAGGGGCATCGCGTTTTCTTGCCACGTATCGAAGAAAATAGGGTGCGCTGTTGTCGACATATCAGTAAACATTGGACCTCCCCCGGTTCGGCCATAACTGCCATCTGCAAAGGCATGGTTTTTCCCTTTTCTTTTTAGATGAAAAGGGAAAAATACTGAAGCAAATATTGCCTTTTTTGATAAATTCTGTTGGGAAGGAAGTCGATTATGCAATTTATCGACAGACTTGCTCGATCAAACTGTGGGAGATTATGTAATTTATTCCCCAAGCCAAAGCTTTGTTGTTGAGTGTCGCCATTTTAATGAGCTGCACCCACAATGTTGGATTTAAATCAATATTTCAAATATTCTTAAATGGAAGAAAATAAAACATTATTCGCGGGAATCGACCAATATTTGTCAGTAGGAAGTTCATTAACGTCACAATAGAGAAACGCAACGGTCTATTGGTGATGGTCCGGGATCAAACCCGAAGGGAAAGAACCAAGGACAACACCACGTAATTTTGAACCACGGTCAGATGACGACCAATATTTGCCGGATCAGTTATAAACATCACCGATTTTGGCAAGTAATTTATAGATGGACTTGCTGGATCCAATTATCGGTAGGTAGTTGAAACAGCGTCACACTGGAACAAGACAATGGGCTATTGGAGACGGTCCAGGATCCATCCCGAAGCTAAAGATCCGAGGACAAAACCTCATCGTTTTGATCCACGGTCAGTTGACCACCTTAGCTGGCATCCCTCTCCAAACTAACAAAGTAATAGTTAAGAGCCTATATCCGAATATGAAAATAACAGTAGCGGACAAATCAAAATCAATTTAAGTTAACTGTATAAAGTCGAAGTTGAAATTTATTTGGGTGCACGCTTACATTTGAACAATTTTTTACTAAGTTGCAACGGTTGACCTCTATTTCCTCTGAAAACAAATAGGAAAACAGGAAAGTAAATAAACAAATTATAAGCTTATAATTCCATCTTTATATAAATAATGCACTCACATAACAAACACGTCACACACAAGTACATAAAATTTTAAATTCGAGCAGTCGTTGGGGGACAAGGTAAGGGGGGGCAAGGTAAAGGCGCGCAAGGTAAAGGCGCTATGTAATAAGGGAAGGGATATAGCGTGGGCCAAAAAAATTTACTTAATATAAAAAACGTTAATGATGCCTTTCTTTTATTTACATTTACGTCTTGATACATGAATGTGGTGTATTAACTCCGATTTCAAGATATCTTCTATAAACCAGCAAATAAATATTTATAAAATGAACATTAGAGAAAACAATAAGAAATAGAAGATGAATCACAAATTTTCTTTAAGAGAATTCTAAAAGTTCTACCTCCGGTGCAGTCTAACAATATATTCTCCAAAGTATCTTCCTCAAGTGCGACATTAATTAAAATAGAATAGCAGAAAAGTGGCAACTGCTCTAGGGATTTTTTAGAAGTAACGTAGGTCATTAGGTTCACATCGGAATCGAAAAATATGGCGATTCATTCCAGTGGTCCTCCATAAAGTGCACCAAAGTGATCGAGTCTCTCCTGACCCTACTCAGATACGTAGAGTGGGTAGCCGCTGTCAAAAGAACTAGGACTATTGCTTTTTTTTTAAATTATGTAAAACTACAATGTGGTAGAATAAGGTAGGTATAAGGTATGAAGTAGGTACAGCGTACTTTAGTAAATTTTTTTAAGAATTTCCTACTTTCCTTTCTGGGTATGAACGATGAAAGACCATAGACTCCCAACCTTGACCATGCCGAAGTTTCATATTGGTTCAGATGAATCCATTGGAATAGGCTGTGAAAGCTGGATAAAACAGGTGGCCGGCTATAACAGGTAAACAGGCTCATAGGCTATGAACTCCAAAATGTAACGAAACAGATTGAGATTTATGTCTGTCAGAATCTGATTTTTCGTCACCGTTCTTCATAAATTCAAAAATTCATCGGGACAAGTAAAAATATAGTCGAATGGGTGATATATCGAGGGTATTAAGCATGAAGAATTAACCCTATGAGGGATTCGCACGCATAATTCCACTTTGCAACCTGTACTCTTCCCAGCATGGCGTCCAAACAGTTTTAACCTTCTCAGATCAAGAGAATCTTTTCTGCTCTGTTCCTTGGAAATGAGCTATAGAATATTTCCAAGAATTCCATTCCAGGAAAATAAGCAATAGTCTTTCCAATGATTCTATTCCAGGGAAAAGAGCGATAGAAAATATCCAAAGGATTCTATTCTAAGGATAAAGGAGCAATAGAATATTTCCAAAGATTCTATTCTAAGGAAAGGAGCCATATAATCTCTCCAAGAGATTTAATTCTTCTGAATGGGCCATTAGAATCTATTCTAAGAAAAGGACCAATACAATTGTTTAAAAGAAAGGTAATATTACAAGGAAAGGATCAATAGAATATTTTAAAGGTTGAAAGAATCCATGATTTTTTTAGAAAGATGTGCTTATTAAGTCATTAAGTATACTGTGGAGTAAAAGCAATACTACACTATGAAATCTTAGATGGTTAAATTGATTTACAAAAGACAATAAACATTTAATTAATAGAAATGCTCTTGGTATTGTACAGGAGTATTGATTTACAAAAGACAATAAACATTTAATTAATAGAAATGCTCTTGGTATTGTACAAGAGTATCTGTTTTAACTTTTGAAGAATATATCTTTGTTTAATAACAGTAAAAAATCCCTTTTGAACGCAATGAAATATCATAAAGATATTTAAAAGGGGTCGTTTTTCTCTTCAAATTAGATAAATACTTTTAAATATTTATATAAGAATATTTGTTTTAATTTCTAGAGAAAAACATATAAATGAATAGTTGTTTTATTTCCTAGAGACTTAAAATAATAGGAATGTTTATTTTAGTTTCTAGAGAAAAACCGCTTACCTTTTTTTAATATATACATATTGATTACGTTCAAAAGGATTTTTTTGCTTTCATTAGACAAAAATGTATTCCCCAAAGCTTTTGAATCAAAAAACTAAAATTAAAGCTAATATAAAATTAACGTATTATGAAGAAAATGGGGCCGATTCAAAAGTCATAAACATTAATGAAATATTAAATTGATTGGAAGTATATTTGAACAACAGAGGCATCTTTCTAAAAATTATCAGCATTTAAAATTTCCGTTTTGTAGTCATTCATTCTACATCTCTTTGTATTTTAATGGAAAAAATAGTTCTGTATAGCTCTATTTGAATAGAAATAATACATTATACACCACAGAATGTAAAGAACCAAAAGAAAAACACACTTCTAAAGAATACGTCGTTTAACATGCTAAGAGTTATTTAGCTTACATAAAATGAGACTGCACACAGCAAATGGAATTCAATTAAACCCTTAAGAAAAAACAAGCAACGATTCTCTTCGCCTCGGGGGTATTGTGAAGACAAAATACACACTGTATCTTAAAATTAATCTTTTATTCGCCAAGTTGAAAGCGTTTCGTGGCTTCGGATGAAAGGGGAGTACGAAAAAATTGCTTCGAATGCAACCAACAAAGGGTATTCGAACAGAAAGTCAAATACGATGGAAAATAAACACGATATATCCGTTAAGTTTGTGATCAATGGCTCGGAATCTGAAGTCCCTCTTTGCAGAGAAAATTTTCATTACCGCGTTGAGAGCTAAGTAAATTCAAGGGATATGCGGATCATTTTTGATTATTGGGCTATGCGTTTCCGTCGACTTCAAATATTTGTGCAATTCCTAGGAAAATTTAATTTCGAAATGATTTTAATGATTTGGAGAGAATCGGAAATTGATTTGTGAACAAGATTTAATTTCGAAAACGGATTATATCTTCAGATGAAAATTAACACAATGTTTGCTGCTAGAATAGATACTTCTTAATCAAGAGAGACTGTTTCATGATGAAAAATTTCTTCAGAAGTTTTGATAAAATGAAAACAAGGAGGATTGTGAATCAGCACACCGCATCTAGAATGTACACGCGCTCATGCTTCTGCTCATATCTATTTTGCATTAATAGTCGAGCAGTTCTTGTTCCTTATCCGATCACATGTACAGGGTGGGCTCATAGTGGAAATATAAAAGTAGAGTAAGCAATGGTAACCTTTATATGTGCGCAGAATCTTGGGACCCAAACTAGTTGTAACGTGACCTTTAGACTACTTTCGTTTCGGCTGTGGGTGAAAACGAACATTCATAATCTGATTGGACCACGGGACGGTAGAAAGCCCATCCATTGACTCATCATCTGATTGGTTCACATGACATAATAGAGTTTGACGATTTCACCATTTTTGTCGCTACTCTACAGAAAGACGCAATCACCATCCACCCTGTCATAAGATAGATTGCCAAACGAGGCGATAAGATGCCAAATCGGTCAACCAAATCAATTTTTCACAAAGCAATCACCTGACTACTAATCGATAAGTTGGTCACACTTTTTGAAGCTCGTATCAATAGCAATGCTCAGTCTACTGATATTTCACGTCTATGGTGTGGGCCACGAAAAAGCAATTCGCTTATTCAGGTATCTACGAATTCTATGCGCAGCTCACTTCTCAAGGAACTTGAATAATGCTTCTTCCGATAGGACTGAGAGATCTGCCACGCGTCTGAAGTATCCTTGACTTGAATCCGCCTTCTCTGAAGATTGTGAGCAAAGGTTTGAGGCCTCCTCGTTCGCCAAACCTGTCGACGTGTGATTTTTACCTATTGGGAAATGTAAAGGGAAAGTGTATGCCAGAAAAATCCAAAGACAATGGAGGAACATTCGGGTTGATGGACTGAACATTGATGTCAATGAGTTGCAACGTGTCTCAAAATATCCACAGATGTGCATTGATGTTCAAGAAGGGAATTTTCAACACCTTCTGTAAAAGGTAAGTGGGGATACCGCATGCCTTTAACACTCGAAGTAGTTTCGACGCGATATCTCGTCAATCAAGATCTGACCAATATATTGCCAATTTTTTGATAATGACGATCAAGATCTAGGCATCAACCTTCTAATGAAATAGACAGAGCAAGTGGTCTGAGGAGCTCAGAAGGGTAAATATCACGTGGGGTTACGAATCGAGTTAGCTGATTGGTTACTGAAGCGCAGACTAGTGTTTTTAATCAAGCTGGGTAATCACTTTAATCAATCAATAATTTGTCGCATATTATGATCCATGCCTTTTTAAACATCCAAATGACAGACCTTCAAACCGAGTGATCGGAAGAAATAGCATGAAGTTGTGTGCACATGCTCCCGTCTGTTTCAATAGAAGGTTGATGGATCTGATGAGCTTTCTTCTAATGATGCGATATCTCGTTGAGAAAACCATCAGGAATGTCAAACCATATTTTGCGTAATATTCCACGTACAGTAACTAGACCGAGACGCGCTGCTTTTTCGTGTCCCACCCTGAAGAAATGTCAGATGTCTGTGGAACAACAATAATATCTCACATCCGTTCTGATAAATTCGAACTTTTAAAGACCGAGTCGAGAGCTGTAGAATTTAGAACTTTACACATTAAACTATTTCCATTCAAACTGAACAAAGTATGCAAAAGCTTTAAGATTGCAAAACAGATATTCCGAACACAAATACTGAAATTAGTGAGCCTCAAAAGTATCATTTACACAAAGAGAACGAAAACGAGTCTGATCAAATCGGTACAACGGTTATTAAAGTTTACTTACATAGAATGCGGAAAGTAAATAAGGCAGAGAAAATGGCATCGAAAACGTATCGTGCAGAGTAGTCATGTGGGTGTATTGTACTTTAATGCCAAGCAAAAACGAAGAAATAATTTCTTCATTTTCAGTTATCTGCATTTCAGCACTTTCCTGCTACAAAATAATGTCACCCAAGTTTCCTATTTCGATTTTATGTCACTCCCAAGAGGAAAGAGATCCTTAGAGTCAGGACTTTTATCTCAAGAAGAAAAAAATCTAAAAGGCAGTTTCAATAAATGACTCTTATTGTTGGATGATTGCCAAAGGAGGGAAAGCGTGAATTTTTTTATTGTTTGCGTTAGAATATATTAAAATTTGAAGCGCGCTAGATGACGAGGGAATGAAATATTACGATTGTCTTTATTGAAGAATTTATTTAAAGCTATAAGTTATATATATGATCAACGTCTTTTTAAAGATTTCATACAGGAAAATCGGGAGCTGCGAAAGTATTTCGGGAATTCTAAATATTTTTGGAATTCTAAATACGTTTCTCAAGAAGTAATATTTTAAGGACATTAAGAATACTAGTCAACCAGTGCATAGAACTGTGAGCTAGAGTATCTATTTTTGAATCATCTATTGATAACATGTGAGCACGTCTTCGTTTGGGAAGTGGAAATCAATCACAAAAAGTGTATTATCGTTTTGATTTTATTATGTTAGAAAAACTTCTTTAAAAACAATGTTTCGTGATCAATAATTTTTAAATCATGAAAAATGTTGCATAATCTGGAGATAAACACTGACAAAAAAGGACTAAGTACAATCGAATTCGTAGTTGTAAATCGTATGAGAAATTGCAAACAATGCACCAAGACAGTAGGTAGAAAAAATTTTGTGAAAAAAGATTTTAATCTATACACATATAGACAATTGATTACAACCCATATTCTAATAATCTAATAATTTGTATGTTTCAATATGTATGTTTTTAAGTTCAAGTATGTTTTTTGAATTTTATATTCCTTAACCCTTCTGGTGGTTTATCTTCGTGTTCCAAACTGTCACCAGTTTTGAGCAAGGGGCAATTTGTTTTTCCTACTTGGATTTTCATTGCTTTTGGAATTTGGCAGGGCAGTTTTGTCTCGGTGAGGTATCTCGTCATTAGAAAAACTTAACAGACCTTGGACGAAATATTTCATACAAACACTTGGAGGGTTAATGAAACAAAATTTTGAAAGAATTCGCTTACACTTAAATTTTCAATTCTGCACGATCCTTATATTCCAAGATTCGATATTTTACCTTTTTTTAAATTTTGTTCTTTTACCAGACTGCCAAAGAGTTTTATTATCTGTGTTTTTAATAATATTTGTCCCATAATACTAACCAAGCAACATTTGAGGAAAGCGGCAAAACTGACAATGAATCGCGTAGGCGTTGATTTTTGTTTATAAGCGTTAGTTGCCACGTAAACGTATACAAATTCAAATTTCTGTGCTACGTACGTTAGTGAAATAAAGCCCTAAAAGTAGTGAGGCGAATGTTATTTTTCTTTAATTGAATAAGCTAATTGTTTTACATAATTATTTTATATAATTGTTATAAATCAGGTCAGTTTGCAACGCATTTTTGTTAGAGGCTTCTAAGCTTGTGCGTGCGTTAAAATATTTAACGATAAACCATTGTATTCATTGGGTACACAAACTTATATTATTTATTGAACAAAAGCAAACTCCCCGTGCACCACAGAAGTACAACACGGGGCTTACAGAAGTAAGTTGATTTAACAAAGAAACAGTGGAAAACAATTTAACTGAAATTACAAGATTTTATGAACTTGACAAAATGTAGAAAAGCAGATTAGATTTTACAAAAACATTGAGTTTCACTGGCCATGTTTCACATTATTTTCTCAAATAATTTTTTAGGCACATTCTTGAAGTTTTAAATGCAGGACAACTAAAAAGCAAATGCTCTACATCTTGTGGCTGCTTTTTAAAACACTCGCACAAATCATTAGTCCTAAGATGAAACCTATATATATTTAGCAAAATTTCCATGGCCAGATAAAAATTGTGTAATTTGGAA
Source organism: Meta bourneti (assembly GCA_933210815.1). NCBI lineage: Eukaryota > Metazoa > Arthropoda > Arachnida > Araneae > Tetragnathidae > Meta > Meta bourneti. Next base: position 12,761,909 of record OW119924.1, read on the forward strand.
GTTTGTGAAGAAAAATAATTCTGAGTTCAATCTATGCTTAATAGTAGGGAAATTTTTTTTGGTGTGGCCAGCTTTCTCAGACGAGACATACTCTTCGTTCCACTTAGCAACAAGCTTTTTATAATATGAGCCTTTCAAGTACAAACCTATATTGGCATATAAACATTGGTAGATAAGACATTTGATTTAACATTAATTTCAATTATTCCATTTATAAAAATAAGTTATCCACATTTCGGTTACTTGTATGACGCATTTTAATTAAAGGAGCTTAAGCTTGTGCGTTAAAAAGCTTCAAGATGAATCATTGCATCGATTGGTTAAACAAATTGGGTAATTGAATTAACGTCGCTCTGGAGCAAAATAACGAGCTATTGAATACGACGGTCCGGAATTAATCGCGAGGGAAAAGATCCAAAGACAACACCTCGCAACCCTCCGTTCCTTATCCGCTATTCTGCCAACTGATCTATCGCGGTCCGCCCATCAATAGCAAAATCGTGGACCGGAAAAGTCTGAAAATAATCAAATATATTTGTGAACGAAATGACAAAATGCTCAGTAAGTATTTGAATGATAAAGCAAGTGATGAAACCATTGACGTTTTGGCGAATACTTGAATGTGAAGGGATTGGACAATAGGAGAAAAACATATCTTGTCTATTACATAGTTTATCTAGATATGAGTGGCAGGGCAAGTTTTCACAGGGAGGTCCTCTTCTAACACAGTCAAAAATAAACAATGCAGCTAATTTAAGGGGGACACGGTACCCTTAAAATGACCAAAATATCGAAAAATAATTTATTGCTTTATTTTAACTATACAACCCTTCTGAATATGTGTGCAAAATTTCATAGCTCTAGCAACGTTATTTTAGGAGTTATTTAAGTTTTTTTCTCTTGGATGTAAATAACCGAAACCAAAAATTAAAATTTTAAATGGCTTTTTCTCAGCTTTCTGTTTTTGATGACTATGAAGTATTCAAATTGCTAAGGCTTTTTAAAAATTTAATTTAGAGGTTTGAAACTTTTTGTAGTTGTTCACAATAGTATATTTGACAATTCTGTGCATGGGATAAGAATTTGGATGAAAAGGGTTTTTTTTTAAATTGACAAACTAAAATATTCCTGTTTTTTAGTTTTTCACAGTATTTTTTAGAAAAAAAATTCTAGAGAAATGAATAATCAGAATACATTCAAACCCATGCACAGAATTGTGTAAAATACTGCAGTGAATAGAAAAGTGTAAAAAAATTTAAAAAGATGATATTTAAAAAAGTAGTAGGGATTTTAAAATGTTTTTTTTTTCAAAAAAATTAAATTTCTGAATTATTGCTCTTGTAAAATTAAATTTTTTCGCCTGAAATATTCATTTTATGTGCATTTTAATATAGTATTCTAAAAAATTTTGCTACACATATGAAAACAAAAAAAATTGTTCAAAGGGTACCGTGTCCACTTAATCAGTTTCGCTTATTACACAGATAAAGTGCACGTGGATATGTCTGAAAACAGCAAACAAATCACGAAACACAATGTTCGTTAACAAGTCATATTGAATGGAATAGAAATCTGGGTAGGTAAGTAGTTGAATTAACGTCGCGCTGGAGCAACACAACGGGCTATTGCCGACGGTCCGGTATCCATCCCGAAGTGAAAGATCCGATTACACCTCGTCGTTTTGAACCACGTTCAGATGACGAGGTCAACACCTGAACTGGCATCCCACTCTCCAAACTTAGACGCCACGTCAACGGGAAGACATTTGAGGCCACTACCGATTTAACATGCACTAGCCCCCAATGTTTGGATCGATTTTCGGACTCGCAACCCTCCGGTTGCTAATCCGCTACTCTTCCAACCGAGTTACAAAGGAGCATGTAAAGCCGGGAGATACGTAGGTATTTTAATTAAGGTCACACTGGAGCAACACAACGGACTATTTCCGACGGTCCGGGATCCATCCCGAAGTGAAAGATCCGAGGACATCACCTCGTCGTTCTGAACCACGCTCAGATGACGAGGTCACACCTGAGCTGTCATCTCGCTCTCCAAACTTGCACACCACGCCAACGTGAGGATATTTGATGCCACTACTGATTTAACATGCACCAGCCCCCAATGTTTGGATCGAGTTTCGGACTCGCAACCCTCCGGTTGCTAGTCCGCTACTCTTCCAACCGGGCTACCACGGAACATGGAAAACCGGGAGATAGGATTGGACCTATACCAGAATTGCTTTCGTGCTTGTGCCGGGTTCAATGAGGCGCCAGGACTGGCATACAGGAGACCCGCGAGAAATTCCAACAATTTCACTGAAATGACGGAATCCTCTCGTGGTATTAGAATCGGACCAGCTACCTGCTGATGCGATGATCGGAAGGTCATCTCTCACGGACACTACAAACCACTAACTTACCTGAATACACTGAAGGTAAAAATTTGGTAGAATGAAACTCGGGGGAAGGTTTTACTTTTGGATGTCAGTAATGAATATCTACTGCTAAATGTTATAGCTCAGCGAATCTTAATCTATTTGAGACGATATTTTTATGAAGAGCCGAGCGATCTGGCTAGTGATCTGCTTGCTGGTTTCTAGATCGAAAGATTTCCTGTTCGAATCCGGGGTAAGGCGTGGGTGTTTGTCCTAGAGTGAATGTGTCTGCTCTCTTTATAGAGAGGTTGGCTGTTTTTAGGTTTCATGGCGCAAGGCTATATTTGGAAGATCTGCGCCAAACACAAGATAACGTGAAGAAGAAAGGTGATAGGGAAACAAAGAGGGATTGGATAATAGAGTAGTAGGATAAAAGCAGAAAAAGATATCTTGCTTTATAGAGAGGACACACATTTCTTGAATGTATGGTATGAACTGTACTGTCCAACCCCAAGGAACTTAAAACATCGACCACTGGCAATTTGTGCGTGATCCCTCAAAGGGGTGCCGAAGAACTAGTTAATTTTAGAAGGGTGGGACAGAGGGGAGGCCTTGTGAGGACGCTGTGCTTGTTTATTTGTTAATTAATTCTTAAGTTCAAATTGCAAAGTACTTTTAAAACTTTTCTGTTAGCTATATAACCAACCTATAAATAACCCTTAATTTAAAGTTCATTAATCAGTTTCTGTTTAATTGACCTCTTAATCAACGAGACTTTATAAAAACTACAAAATGACCACGGCCTAATCATCCGAGCACATTTGAAGGAGGTGCGAGAAGGTATGGACTGGATTGGACGCCGTAGGCTGACACTGTTACACCTGTATGGCTTTCAGCTATATAGTCCGACTTACGGAGGAGGGATTAGGAGAGCCGAGCAATCCACTATACACACAAAACATTCAAGATAGTACACAAAAAAAAGGAAGGCAAGTAAAGGGCCAAACATGCAAGCACAGAAGAACAATATTAAGTAAGAAAGGATTACAAAATTTGTTAAATTTACAGAGAACCAAATGATAATACCATAAAAGTAGTACTGATAGTAATAATATAATACAAATGAATACTAATAACATAAAAAATAATCTATATATAAAAAACGAGAAGGTATGGGAAAAGCCGGACTTGAACATAGGTTGTTCGTTGAAGGGATGATATTTATGGTGAGGTGTAAAGTAAACCCACCCCAGTGATGCGCCAGAGCAACAACAAGTGGTTCACAACTCCGTCCTTGTAGTACCATGATGACTAAAGCACTTCCAACAAGTTCAGTTCAGCCGGGCTTTAGGAAAAACAATTGTGTGAAGCTGAATTGCCGCTGTGATATAAAGCATCGAGCGAAAATCACAGTGCAATGAGGTGGCTGTGTTCAGTTTGATTCCAAGATTTCAGATGAGCAGTATGCAATCGACTAACCCCACATCACAGCAATTAAAATTTAATTATTCAATATGATCGCTCAAAAGACGTACTCATCCAATATTTTGGGCTGCGTTAGAAGAGTAACAGATTAGCAACCGGACGTTTGCGAGTTTGAAACTCGATCCAACCAATACACCGTCGTGTACGTGGGGGCTGGTGTTAATCTGTCGTGACCTCAAAAGACCTCACGTTGGCGTAGTGTGGAAGCTTGGAGAGTGGGGTGAAAGCTTAGGTGTTGACCTCGTCTTCTGACCGTGGTACAAAACGACGAAGTGTGGTCCATCCTTTCCCTTCGCAATGGATCCAGTAGTCCGTTGTGTTGCTCCAGTGCGACGCGAATTCAATGCCTCTTCTTACCTCTCTCAAAGTCTTGGTGCCCGCTTCTAAGACTTGCTTAAGCAGTCGAACGCTTAAAAAGCAACGAAGGTCCAGGGGTCCTTTGAGGGGTACGAAGAATATAAGAGTGGGTCGGAGAAGGTTTTGTGGTTCTTCGATTGGTACAAGGAGCAAATTACCTTGACAGGCCGCAGTAGCCCAGTTGGAAGCGTAACTGATTAGCAACCGGAGGGTTGCGAGATCGAATCCAACCAAAGACCGGCGTGTACAAAGGTGCAAGTTAAATCTGTCGTGGCCTCAAATGTCCTCACGTTGGCGTGGTATGGAAATTTGGAGAGTGCGGTGGCAGCTCAATTGTGACCTCGTCATCTGACCGTGGTACAAAATTACGTGGTATTGTCCTTGGATGTTCCCTTCGTGGTTGATCCCGGGCCACCAACTACTTTCATACCTTCCATAAATTAAATCACACGACATAGCATATTAAGCTTCCTTGATAATCATTGTTTTCCCGTTAACCACCTTTAATTAATCTTGTTTCTAAATAATAGTTATTTAAGACTTAAATATTTGCGTTATTGAACAAATGAATCACGGTGGCATGGTATCGATGGGTAGGTATTTTGAATAACTGGAGCAACACAACGGGCTATTGGCGACGGTCCGGGATAAAACCCAAAGGGAAAGAACCGAGAATAACACCACGTAATTTTGAACCACGGTCAGATGACGATGTCACACCTGAGCTGGCACCCCACTCTGCAAACTTCCACACCACACCAACGTGAGGACATTTGAGGCCACGGCAGATTTAAGGTTCACCAACCCCTTTGTACACGACGGTCTTTGGTTGGATTAGAACTCGCAACCCTCTCGTTGCTAATCCGCTACTCTTCCAACCGGGCTGGTATGCCCAGACATGGTATGGAAGTTCGGAGAGAGGGGTGCCAGCTCAGATGCTGACCTCGTCATCTGACTATAGTTCAAAATTACGAGCTGTTCCCCTCGGACTTTCCCTTCAGGGTGAATCCTGGACCATCGCCAATAGCCCATTGTGTTGCTCCAGTGTGACGTTAATTAAATACCTACCTACTTCGACTGTAAGATCACTATTTGTTGGAAAGATCCGCTCACATCCCACCTTTGCCAGCAACATTTCCAGAGTAAACAATTTCGTCAGTGCACTTCAACCTATAATGATTGAACTATATTCCACTCTAAACTTAATTTTCTGTTCAATCAATAACATAGGAACATGATAGAATGCGCAAATTAACGAACAGCAATGAGCTTATTATCTCGGATGCAGGAAGATTTTCTTAGATAAGCTCTTTATTCCATATGAATAATCTTTTGATCCAACACTACGGGACATCCACTGAAGTTTTTATTCAATATGTTAAAATCAAAGCGTTTAATGCCATTTAATGGGACGATTTATAATTAAAGAGATGAATTGGATTAGTTGCATTCAAGATTAATTGTGCGTTCGGTTACCGTGGATGTTTTGAACTAAATGAGTTTAGATAACTTAATGGCCTTAGCTCAAAGAATGAAATACGTTTCCATAGTTACAAAACAAAATATTTAATTGTAAGACTTCGAACTTATCTTCTATAAAAGATTAAGGTACAAATGAGGGGATAATTATTTATAAAGATGAGAAGATTTGAATATGGCCCTAGATAAGGGAGACTACCACCCTTTAAGAACATAAACAAACCCCATAAAATTTAGGCTTTGGGCAAAATCCATTCATTTAACCCTGCAGGTGGTTGTCTTGAAGAGGTACCTTACCATTAGCAGATCTGATTAAACCAGATATCTCGTCAAAACCACTTGGAGGATTAAGGTAATTCTTCTTCAACCTAAAATTATTTCCCTAAAAACATTTTAGCACTACGCCATCAAAAGGTTCACTCAGATAAAAAGTTTTATTTAAAGAAAATTTTATCAAAATTTGCGTTTGTTATGTTGTGACTTTTTCTCTATAGTGTAAGTAGGCAGGTAGTTGAATTAAAGTTGCTCTGCAGTAACAGAACTGGCTACTGATGATGGTCTGAGATCCCATCCCAAAGGGAAAGATACGAAGATAACACCTCGTCATTTTGAACTATGTTCAGATGACGAGGTCAACACTTGAGCCGGCACTCACTCTCATAACCCCACTTTCCAAACTTCCACACCTCGTCAACGTGAAGACATTTGAGGTCACTACAGATTTAAGATGCTTCCACGTACACGGTGCTCTTTGGTTGGATCGAGTTTCGAACTTGCAACCCTCCGGTTGAAAATTCATGACACTACCCATTTGACTTCAGCTGCCTCTTACAGTTTAGGATACTACATAAAACAGGATAGAATATACTATTAGAAGACAGAAACTGATTTATTACAAATAATATAAAAGGGAAAAATTCTTGTGGAAAATAAAAAAATAAAGGAGGTAGAAAGAACGAAGGAATGTAAAGTGAGAAGCGATGAAAGAAAACTCTAGAATTATATTTAAATTAAAAAGAATAGAACATGTCGAATTTTACGTAAGAAAAATAAAATTCGAAAAAATGGCGTGGATGAAAAAGAGAAAAGAAACTGATGGAAGAAGAAAAGTCGATTTGTAGAGCAAGCGGAAAGAGAAACAACTAAAGTAACAAAAATGGTTAAAGAAAGCTGGAATGAAAAGAGAAGTTGAAACTGATGAAAATAGAAAGATTAGGAACAACCGAAAGAGACACACAAAAAATTTGAAAAAAAAACGAGATGAAAAGAAAGGAAAGATCCGAATCAGATGGTAAGAATGAAGAGAGATGTCTGCTATCTAGCATTTTTCATGAGAAAAATTGTAGAGAAAACTAAAATGAAAAAGAAAAAACGAGTGAAAATACTAGATAAAATGATGAAATGAAGAAAAATTGAGAAAGTTGAAGAAAAGGGAAACTGTATAGAGAATCGAAACAGCAAATAATGATAAAAAAATTGCAAAGGTGAGAAAGAAAAACAAGATGAAAAAGAAAAAAATGAAATGATAGGAAAGATCCGAATCAGATGGTAAGAATGAAGAGATGTCTGCTATCTAACCAAGAAGGTTAGAAGAAAAATTATAGAGAAAACTAAAATGAAAGGAAAAAAAAATGAGTGAAAATAATAGAGAAGAAAATGATAAAACGAAGAAAAGTTGAAAAAAGGGAAACTGTATAGAATCGAAACAGCAAATAACGATAAAAAGTTACAAAGGTGAGAGAGGAAAACAAGGTGAAAAAGAAAAAATGAAAAGAAAGGAAAGATCCGAATCAGATGGTAAGAATTGAAGAGATGTCTTCTATCTAACATTCCTCCTAAGAAAAATTATAGAGAAAACTAAAACGAAAGGGGGGAAAAAAGGAGTGAAAATAATCAAGAAGAAAATGGTGAAATAAAGAAAAAAGAAAAGAAAAAGTTGAAACAAGAGAGAAACTGCATAGAGGACTGCAAAAGACTGAAACAGCAAATAATGATAAGGAGAGCAAATGTCCGAAAGAACATAAACAAGGATTCGATTGAATCGGAGGATGGACATCATTGGCCGTACTTCAACGCAATCTAAAAAGTAATCGACTACTATATATAATTCTTCTATCACACTTTTAAAGAGAGCAGAGTTAAATGTAGCTTCAAGTAGTCAAGATATGTGTTCAAGTAAACTATCTCTCAATCGTCTGAATGCTTCGTTGATCCTTCAAAAAGAAAGATAAGAGAGGATGATCTTTCATTACGATCGGATGATCGCGAAATTAATGGTGCTCGTCTGTGAGAAGACTGCGATAGTATCATTTCTTTCCCTTGGCTAAATAGAAAATGAATATAATAGAAAAGGAACAATCGAACGAAAAAGAAAGAACCTAAAAATGAGTAGACAGTGAGGAAGAAGAGAAAATCTAAAACTATTTAAATAAGAATAAATTAGAAAAGATTATCTCATAGCCATTTGTTGTCAGGTAGGTAGTTGAACTAACATCACACAGGAACAGCACAACGGCGGCCGTCCGGGATCAGGACCGAAGGGAAAGTTTCGAGGACAAAACCTCGTCACTTTGAACCACTGTCAGATAACCAGAAATTTCGAAGGTATAGTTTAGGATAAATCACACTTCTTCGAGTATATCTGCGTTAAACTTCAAAAGCGTGCTGCTTCTCATAGATTTATCAGTTAAAAGCAAAAAGAGTAAAATTATTAAACAATTACGTAAAAGATTATTAAAATCTGAAGTACTTCAGACGAGATAAACATCTGAGCTGGCACCCCACTCTCCAAACTTCCACGCAACGCCAACGTTAGGACACTTGAGGCCACGGCAGATTTAACGTGCACCAGCCTCCACGTACACGACGGTCTTTGGTTGAATCTAGTTTCGAACTCGCAACCCTCCGTTTGCTTATCCACTACTCTTCCAACCGGCATACCACGGCCCTCCTTTCGATGTCAGAAATATTAAATTGGAAAAAATACATAAACGAAAAGAAAGAGAAACTGATGAAGAAAGAAAGATTTGCAGCAGATGGGAAAAGAAACACAACGAAAATACTATAAATGAAAGACGAGGAAAAGAGAGACGAAAACGACGAAATGAAGAGATGAAACATAAAACCCAAAGGGGGAGATGTAATACAACAGAAATACACAGAAAATTGAAACCATAAGCAATAACAAACAGAGCAAATCGAAAGAATCGAAACAAGCTTTCGATTCAATCAAACTTCGGACTTCAGTGCGCTCTAAAATGAAATCGACGCGAAACTCCATAAAAAAAAGCGTTGTTGAATATCGCTTCAAGAGCAGTCAAGATACGTCCTCGAGCAAACTGTCTTTGTTGTCTGACCGCTTCGTCGCGCCTGCGAAAGAAGATCCATACCGGAAAAAAAGATGATCTTTCATTATGATCTGATGATTCCCGAAATTGATGATGCTCCGCGATAGATCTTCCGTGTGATGACGGCGATAAAATCAGCATTTCCTTCCCTTTCTCTAAAAGAAGAACACCCAAAAAGAACAATCGAACGAAAAGGGAAGAACCGAAAAATAATAAAAAAAAGAGAGTCCCCTCTCAGTTTATCATCCGAACGGCGCTTCCGTCGCCGCTCGTTAGATGGCGCGCGCCGCCAATAAAGTGGCAGCTGCCAGATTCATTCGTGGAGGAGGAGCGCTATTGAATTGCAGACGATCGCGCTCTCCTGTCGCGAGTAGGTGTAAATTCTGCGGGCTCGCCCCCTAAACTCTCTCTCACGGATCGGAGGCAGGTTATGATGTAGGAAGATGGCGTGGAGGGTGGATTTTCGCTCCATCACGTTGCTGCACGCGCTCGTGCTGCTGCTGCTGCCGACCTTGAGGGGTCCGTCTGCCGTGGAGGCGGGTAAGTCCGTCACGTTTTTGTGTTACTTGGGGGAAACTTCTGATCTTGGACTTCCCGGAGTTGCCTGTCCCGTGTTTGGATTCACCGGCCGAGGGAACGAGAGCTCGTTCAGACTTCTCGTAGGAAAACGAAACCAATTTGTTTAATTTAACTGGGCTAACATATTTGTCTTAAGCTATCGCAAAAATATTCGTTTTTACCTTCCAAGTGGTTTCGAGACATCTCGTCAATCAAGATCTGGTCAGTTTTGCTGATGACGAGAATCTTGTCCATAAAGATCTGGTCAGTTTTGCTAATGACGAGAATCTTGTCCATAAAGATCTGGTCAGTTTTGCTAATGACGAGAATCGCGTCTATCAAAATCTGGTCAGTTTTGCTAATGACGAGAATCTCGTCCATCAAAATCTGGTCAGTTTTGCTAATGACGAGAATCCCGCCATAAAGACAATGCCGATTTTTGATGATGACGAGGTCAAGATCTGGTCACTTTTCTTTTTATGACGAGATATCTCATCATCAAGATCATGGCGATTTTTTGATGATGGCGAGATCAAGATTTGGTCACTTTTCTTCTTATGACGAGATATCTCGTCCATCAAGATATGGTCAGTTTTGCTAATGACGAGAATCTCGTCCATCAAGATATGGTCAGTTTTGCTAATGACGAGAATCTCGTCCATCAAGATATGGTCCGTTTTGCTAATGACGAGAATCTCGTCCATGAAGATATGGTCAGTTTTGCTAATGACGAGAATCTCGTCCATCAAGATATGGTCAGTTTTGCTAATGACGAGAATCTCGCCATCAAGACAGTGCCGATTTTTGATGATGATGAGCTCAAGATCTGGTCACTTTTTTTTATGACGAGATATCTCGTCATCAAGATCATGCCGATTTTTTGATGATGGCAAGATCAAGATTTGGTCACTTTTCTTCTTATGACGAGATATCTCGTCCATCAAGATGTGGTCAGCTTTGCTTATAACAAGAAAACTTCTCATCAAGATATTGCCGATTTTTTATGATGACGAGATCAAGATCTGATCAGTTTTGCTAATGACGAGATACCTCGGCATCAAAATATTGTCGATTTTTTTATGACGACGAGATTAAAATGTGGTCACTTTTCTTCAATGACGAGATATTTCTTAATCAAGATCTGGTCAGTTTAGCTTTCGACGAGACATGTCATTTTTACCACCCGGAGAGTTATATATTTCGAAGTTCGAAATCTCATCTGAGCGTTCCGCGATGCCTGAGTAGAGTAGTATTGCTTTCACTTCACAACGCGCACATGATGACTATATAACCGCGTCTATTCGTAGGAAAATCGAAGGAAATATTTTATTTAAGAAGGCCAAAACAAGTTGAAATTCATTGCCAGGAAGATTGTAGATTTCAGAACGGATATATGCAAGTAAGCCCCTTAGAGAGTTAATGTTTTCAGGAAAATCTTTTAAGTTTTCATTTTCGCAACAAGTTTAGAGGAGAAATAATTGACGTACAGAGGTATATTTTGGAAGCTGTAGAAAAATTAATCATATTTATCAAATATCACTTGGATGTCATATTCAAGTCTCAAACTCTCTTTAATTTTGACAGTCACATGACGACTTTAACCGTTTGAGGAGTTCACAAGTATATATCCGTACTGAAACCTAGTCATCCCTGCATGACGCGTGACTAGTTTTGACCAATAGAATCTGTTCTGTGATTCCTTCAACCAATGGATATGGTTATTTAGTCATTATGTGGGCTGTTGGGGGGAAAACAACACTACACTATTTCGAAATCTGGTGAAGCTCGGAGGGTTTATCTATATGCAAAAGTTATATTTGGTTTATTTCGAATTATATTGCAGACCACGCTTTTAATTTTTATGTGTGAAAAACTATTTATAAAATGAAGTTCATCTTGAGAAAAGTAATAACTTTCAGTTTAAAAATGATTCATTAATTCCATTCCATTAATACCAAACAAACCATGGAAATTAAATTACGAAATATGCTACAAATGCTTAACAAGAATATAGTTGATTTTTTATGGTGCGTTGATTTTTTATGGTGAAACTACAGTAAGCAATATTTTATCTGTCAAGCAAATGGAAAAATTCACTTAAAAGTTTTTACTTATTTTAATTACACAGAAAAACGCATACTTACTTATTTTATTATTCTGATTTTTTACTTATTTTACTTAGACAGAAAAACATACTTTTTTTGTTGCTCTTATTAGTTTTACTTGCACTTAAAAGCTTAAACAGAAGAGAGAAGTATGCTCAGGATAGATGAGCCACCAATAACAATAAAACCTGTTTAAATATTTTCAATTTTCTTTTGGCTCTTCTGTAGAATTCACGTTCTTGAGTAGTCACTTTCTTTGGGAATTTACTACTTTTCTTCGTTCACCGTATGATGCAGAGCTGCGAAAAGAAAATCAATCCCTCATAAGTATCAAGACAAAAGCAAACCTCCTTCACCGAAGAGTAAATTCAAAGGTAACTTTAAATAGGGAATAACTCTTTCTATGAGATAAAATTTGTTTCACCCTCTGAGGTTAATGCACGTATATATTCGTACTGCAACCTGCAGTTTTGGGCCGAGGTATCTAAGTTGGTAGAGCAACAAATTAGCAACCAGAGGGTTGAGAGTTCGAAACTAGACCCAACCAAAACCACAGTGTACTTGGGGGGCTGATGTACGTTAAATATGCCCCAAATGTCCCCACGTTGTTGTGATGTGGAAGTTTGGAGAGTGGGGTACCACCACAGGTGTTCACCTCGTCATCCGACCGTGGTACGAGGTTTTGTCCTCGGATCTTTCTCTTCGGGATGGATCCCGGACTGTCGGAAGTAGCCCGCTGTGTTGCGTGAGAGCGACGTTAATTCAACTACGTACTTGCATTTTTTCTGCATGACTTCTAACAAGTTTTTAACTCCTAAGGAAAAACAACAGTACGCTACTGGGAAATCTCGTGATGCTCAAAGGTTAAGTGGACGTCTTTATATTAAATTGCGCTCAAACTTCATAACTTGCAGCAAGAGCCCCCAATTTGATGTCATATTTCAAGTCTCTACCAGAATTTAATCTCGGATGCCAAGTTTCACATCATTTGGTCCAGCCGTTTCTGAATTATGAGTATCGTCAATTTGGAGGGCCTAATGTTAGATTAGTTTACGAGGCTTTATTCGTATCTTCTGAAATATTCTTTATATGACACTGAATTTTTTGATTATGTTGCCATTAGAGAACCCAAACAATATCTACACGATGTTCTTTATTTAAGTTCATTTTTGGTATGTAATATTAATTATGAATTTAGTATTCGAAAAAATTATGAATAGCAACCTTTCCATATACACTGCTGGCCACCCAAATTGCAACACCAAGAAAGACAAGAGATATCACAACAAAATTTATTTTGTAGATAACATGTTGACCAAGTATCAAATGATTAAATTTATAGACTTCTGTGAAGTGTGGTTCCTGCCAAAATCAGTAGCCAGAGTAGCCGCCATTGTTGGAGATCACCTCTGCCACACGCCTCGGCATTGATTCAAAGAGACTTTGGATGTGTTCTTGGGGTACAGCAGACCAAGTAGCTTCCACACGTTGCCAAAGTTGATCTAGTGTGGCAGCTGGGGATGTATTCTGGGTCAATCGTTGAGCAACCATGGACCACATGTTTTCTATCGGCGAAAGATCCGGAGAGCGAACTGGCCAGGGAAGCAATTCAATCTGGCGATTGACGAAGAACCCTTGGACAATGCGTGCCACGTGTGGTCGCGCATTATCCTGCTGAAATATGGCTGTGGGCAAGCCCTGAAGGTAAGGAAGGACAACTGGCTCCAACACCTCGGAGATGTAGCGCTGGCTGTTTAAAGTACCGGCAATGCGTACTAGAGGAGTGCGAGAGTGATATCCAATACCGCCCCATACCATAATACCCGGTGCAGGACCAGTGTGGCGGTGCATAACGCAGCTGTTCAGCATCCTCTCTCCACGGTGTCTCCAGACTCGAATCCGACCATCGTGGTGTTGCAGACAGAAGCGTGACTCGTCAGTAAAGACAATTTCATTCCATTCTGCCGTCCACATCCTTCTTTCATCGCACCATTGGCGGCGGAAACGTCTGTGGTTCTGCGTCAAGGGTAGACGAAGCAATGGACGTCTTGTGGACAGACCACTCTGCTGTAAACGGCGTCGAATGGTACGCGCAGACACTGGATGATGCGGTACAGACTGAATGTGCTGTGCTATGGTTCGTGATGTGGCTGAGCGATCCGTCACTGCCATACGCACAATATGCCTGTCATCACGTGAAGTGGTGCACTGAGGTGGATGCGATCGAACACGTCGGTCCGTCGTACCCTCCTGCATCCAACGATCACATATCCGCATTACAGTTGTTTGGTTTCGTCCAACACGACTACCGATTTCCCTGAAAGATAATCCACAATCTCGGTAGGCCACTATCCTTCCTCTGTCGAACTCGGATACTTGATCAAAAGATGATCGCTGTTTTCTACGAGGCATAATTGATCGTTTTTTTGAAAAAAACCACAAGAAAAACACAATTGCCGTACTTGAAATCGTCGAAATCTCCAAGCCTTAAATAGCGCTTTGAAGTGGCGCCACAGGCGCGCGTGATGTGCGTCTGCGCTGAAATTCTAATCATTTGCATATCTCACCTCCGCTAATGCATGTTGTAAATTTCATATTATTTGCATGCTTCCTTCAGGGTGTTGCATTTACGGTGGCCAGCAGTGTATTTTCATGGAAATCGATTTAAAAGTTTTATTATTTTTATTAGTTATCACTTTTCATGAAAAGTCGTAATTTTCCTTTTTTTCATCGTATGATGTACAACTGAGGTGAAAAAATCCTCTTTTTTGAAGATTCGTGAGGTTCAAATATTAACTTAGCGCATGCACAATTTTTGCGCTCAATGTAAGATTTTAATTTTTGATCACCTTTAAAGTAAAACCCATCCTGTGCTGTATTATTTTTGCTTCCATTTAATTGTTTCAGGAATGATTTCCTGTATGATAATTTCTTTAAATTTGATTTTTTAAAGATTTGTATGTATATTTCGTATGTTTGACGTGTTCTCTTAGTACTTTTTTCTATTATACCCTGATATGCGCAACATTCCTCAAAAACACTTATGTTTCTGATTAAATCCATCTTGTGTTTTAACCCTCCAAGTGGTTCGACGAGAAATCTCGTCCATCAAGATCTGACCAATTTTGATAATGGCGAGATATCTCGTCATCAAGATATTGCCGAGTTTTTCATGATGAGATCAAGATTTGGTCAGTTTTCTCCTAATGATGAGATATCTCTTCTTCAAGATACCGTCAATTTTTTCATGATGACGAGATCAAGATCTGGTCAGATTTCTCTTAATGACGAGATATCTCGTCATCAAGATATTGCCGAATTTTTCATGATGATGAGATCAAGATTTGGTCAGTTTTCTCCTAATGATGAGATATCTCTTCTTCAAGATACTGCCGATTTTTTAATGATGACGTGATCAAGATCTGGTCAAGTTTCTTCTAATGGCAAATATCTCGTTCTTCGAGATCTGGTCAGGTTCCTTCTAATGAGTAGATGTCCATCAAGATCTGGTCAGTTTTGCTGATGACGAACACCAGGAGGGCTAAATTGTTTCTCTCAAACACATACAATTTCGTTTCTAAAGATGTTTCGTTGACAAAACTTTTCAAAAGTCAAATAATTTAGTAGGTAAAGATGCTTTATATGGAATGTTCAATTATTTGACCGATTTGGTGCCAATTCTGGTAATCCGACTTCATTTTCGCATATAGGTTTCAGTGTGGCAACCCTTTAGAATTGGCGACACATTTTCACTTGGTGACCAAGTGTCCCCTAAATGCATCTTTACCATTTAGTCAAATTAATTATAATTTTATCTAATACCCCAAACCAAATAGATAAGTGAATTTGAGAAAGAGAGAGAGCTACTCCCCTTAAAAATCTGACTATTGCACGATCGCAAACTTCGATTTGCCTCATTTTATGACCATTCTGCTTCAACACATTTATTTATTTGTTTCTAAATTTTTATTAATATCCCCTGTTAGTTTTTGTGGTGAAGTTCAGCCTCGCTACACACTCGCTCACTCGTTTAGCGTTTTTCAAACCTTTACTTACTGTAATTAATTTTTACGGCGTAGTACTTTACGATTTTTGTGACGTAAACTTTTAAGATAGCAATAATTGTAACCAATAACATTTCGTTCGTCAATGGCGAAAAATGTTTTGTGGTTGCCCTTAAGTTGGGATAGTTACTGATGTCTTACTAAGAGGTATGACATAGATAAAGACGAATTTATTAAGGGATGTAATATAGCATATAGAGAGAGAGATCCAGTAGAGATGAGAAGAAAGGAGAAAGAAAATTAATAGAATGCAAAGATTTTACGAGCAGTATCTTATTGTACTTTGTTACTTAAATTTCAATAGTTTAGCACAATTTTATATACATTTCTACGATTTTTGTTTTCTTTTTTGTGCATAATTAATGAATTAAATCTGGTGATCATAACAAAATGTGAATACGGCTTTAGTTTCAGTGAGTAAATAATTGAATCTCACCAGTTCGATCTTCGCTCATTTAATGGTAAATGAATTGTATTTATTGAGAATATTGTGAAATGCACAAAACTTTTTCCAGGTGCTAAGCAACTGCGCCTTCCTTTTTTTAGAATTTATCGGCAGTAAGCTGAATAATTTTGCTTTGGAATTTTTTTTTTGTTTTTGCGCGCTTGGTTTTCCTCTCAGAACTTGCTATGCCGTTTTATTCATAATCTTCTGCATTTTGTATTTTTCTAGATTTCTGTTCTGATAGTTTGTATTTTTAATTTCAACTTTTTTTTGGAATTTAACGTATCAGAATTCGGGTTATCATTCTTATGTTTTAGAGTTGCTGCTATAGCCTGGTGCTTTAAAAGTTCTTGTAAAAAGACAAATAAATTTATTTAGAAAAATTTACTGCAGTATTTTTGAATTAATTAAACTTCTGAAGACACCCACCCTGACTTGATGCCTTAAGAGTCATTCTCACCTATACCAACAAGAATTTGTAAGTTCTTTTTATTTATTCAAAACAAGAAGTAATGTCCATCTGAAATCAAAGCTCACACTATAACAAATTGTTGTTTACCATTAAAATAAATATAGTGTAGTCATTACAATTTTAATTGAATAAATTTCACATTTATTCAATACAGAAATCTAGGTAACAAAATGAAAGCAGAGAATGGGAAACAAGTGCTTTTATTCTTAAGAACCTTTTAAAATGTTTTTATTGTAAATACATGTTGCCAATGTATTTCAATTGGTTAATCTGAACTTTTAAATTAACATAAAGGCTTTTTGTAGTTACTTGCATAACTATTGTTGATTTTTATACCCAAGGGCAAACATAAACTTCGACTACATTTTCTGCAATATTATTCCAAATATAGGCTTACATCTAGAATATTTCGATAAGTTTACTGAAGCAATCATTTATATTATTGAAAGCTATAACTTCACCAGAAAAAGTTGAAGTTTTAACCAAAATAGTGAAATTGAACGTGCTATAATTTTAAATGTTGTAATATACAAACGAATTAAATATATCTTATGAATAGAAAATTGTATATAGTTCTATAAAATATAAATATCCTTCAGTTAAAGACAAGAACTTTCTAGAAACGTTGAAAGCTAAAAATGTCAGTCCTTTTAATGTAAAAATAAAATGGAGGTTTAGAACAATATTTTTAAAAGTGGAAATAACCCATTCCATAATGTATATGAATTTTCCTGTAGAAATTTTCAAGAGCAGCAATGAACATATAAAAAAATTGGAAGTGACGTATTCTGAGAATATATGTTATAGTTATTTCAGATTGTAAAGGTAATTTCAATTTTGAAGCATTAAAGTGAACAATAAAGTTTTTAGACACATTTAAATTATATTGATAAAGAAAATAAATGGTCCTTTATCGTAATTTGTAAATGTTACTAATTTCAACAAGCTTAATTGAGAACGTAACTGCAGAAGGAATATGAGCAGTGATGGAACGCATAATACATACAAGGAAACTTTGTATGTATTAAGGCATGAAGTATTAAATTAGTATCGCAATATTTTAATTTATTACTTTTATAGAAATTCAAACCACCAATTGTATTTTCAAGTAGAATAACGATGTTACCTGATGAAAGTCAGGAAAGTTTAATTACGCAGTTTAATAAAAAATGCTAAAAGATGTTTTAAGATGGATGTTTTAAAATAACATAAAGATATTAAAAATTGAATTCTTAAAATAAACAAATGAAACACTTTAATAAAAAGCGTTTAATGAATAGTTTAATAAAAACACAAAGGATATTTTAAAATAGATATGGTTCAAAATAGCATAAATAAAGATACTAAAAATTAAATTATCAAAAGTAGAATTTCGGTTAACTGAATGGACTGAATTCGTTTTATTTTAGCATTCAAACAGAAATTAATAAATTAGGGTATTAAATTGCACAATTTAATTGATGCAAAGACTTAATATGTATTGTCGGAATTTTTAATTGCATAAATTTCGAGATATATCAGGGACTATTGATATAAATATTTGATGTATTATAAAAGGGGTATAAATGCACGATATTCATAATAATAACAAATAATATAAATAACAAAATCTTGAAGGTGGTAATTATTATATAACCCTTCAAAGTTTCTAGAATGAGAACTATTTTTAAAGCATAATTCATGAGAAAATTTATAATATAATGTACAAGGATATATCAAAAAGTAAGGTGAATTTGTCTCTAAAACTCAGAGTTTTTTGTGTAGCTAATTATTTTTTATATGTTGCAAGTACCAAGGTGATAGAAGTGTGACGGCTTGTAGAAACTTCTATGTCAACACGTCTGGTGCTTAAGAGCAAAGCAAAGATGGCGCATCGACTTGAGCATTACTCCAAGGAGGAGGTGAGCGGTGTCATTCGATTTTTATGGGCCAAGGGGAAAAAACATGTAATATTCATCGAGAATTGTTGGAAGTCTATGGAGAGAGTGTTATGTCGCAGAAACGAGTGTATGTGTGGTGTAGCGACACGAATGTGGCTGTCGTCGATGCCATGATTCGTGAAGACAGAAGATTGAGGTTGCATGATATTGCAAATGCATTGAATAGCTCATATGGTTCAGTGAGCAGTATTACCATTTGTTTGGCCCCTGAAGAAACACCCCGTGGGCAGCGTTTCCATACACTGGAAGAGGCACAACAGGCTACACTTACCTGGTTAGGGAACTTGGAGCAAAATTTCTTTGAAAAGGGCATGGATGATTTGGTGCCACGTTGGAATAAATGCTTAGACCACTATGGTTCCTTTGTCGAATGATAGTGTGATACGATTTGTCAAACATAATAAATTTTCATATATTTATATCTGCACGTTTTTCTGTCAATCAAAAATTCTCCTTACTTTTTGATACTCCTATGTACATATATAGCGTACATGGATCAGAAATCGACGTTATTAGTTTATTGTCGAATGGTAACGATGGATATAAACAATATGAGGCAGACCATTATGGGATTCATTCATTCACCAATTTACTCCTTTGTTTAAATATGCTTGATTCAAGCTATGGAACAGCATAATATTACTAAAACGACAAGAGATCATCACTCTTACGAAATTCTTCGGTAGTATCCATACATATAAAGCAGATTTGGCATCGGTCTGTCTGTTCTCTATACAAATCTACACCGTTTGGACAATCTACACCAAATTTGATACATTTATTCTTTGAAACCTTGTGGGTAACGTAGGCTACATATTAATCCCCGTTCTATTTGTCTTGGATGTGCATAGGGGTGTAACGTCCCGTCACCCTGGACAGAGCACTTGCTAGGGGGCGCTCTCTCCTGGTCTGGCTGTGCAGATGACGTCAGAACATCTATAGGAGTCGTCTCTCAAAATGACCTTAGAAGTTATTTTTTTTAGAATCTTAGAGCATGATGCAATCTCATATGGGTGCGGTTGCTCTGAAATTCGCTCAGTATCATATCGTTTATGTATCCCGTCTGCAAATTTTTAAACTAGCTTTATTATTGAAATGTAAATTTCTCTGATAATATAAGATTATTTTTATAGAAAGTGGTCTTTTTAAATCATCGATATGGTACAGGGGGCTAAAGACAATTCGAAATCCTCATAGGAATAACGTTACTTATTTATACGATAAATGTCAGACCAATTCATAATAAATTTGATACATTCATCCTGTAGAATTCTACAGAATACAGGCTTTATATTAACCCCGTTCGATTTGTCCTGGATCTGCAGGGGGCTAAAAACAATTCGAAATTTCAGTAGGAATAATATTGAGAGTCTATTACGACGAATTATAAACAATTCAACCCGAGCAACGCCGGGTAATTCAGCTAGTGATTATATAAAGCAATGAGAAATCTGGAAGGCAGAAAAAAATATGAACGTAAATAGATTTAGAGCCAAAAAATGTCGAAACTCTCGCTTTTAAACAAGGGGATGGGATGCAATTTAAGTAGACTTTCAGAATCTAACTGTGGTAACATATCAGGGTGTTTGCCTTTTGCCATGCATTTTATTGGAAATAGGAATTGACACTAGTAAAAGTGAAGGAAATGCTGTGAAATATTTTTGGATACTTTTATTTCACTTCGAGGTATGAAATCCGTTTATGTGAATATGGATGCTGTATTCATTATAATGAATTGAAATAAGACATTAAATGTGAGTAATTGCACTTTACCATCAATAGATATATGAAAGCTTAGCGCATATGCTATGCGTGAATCTGCTAGTATAATATAATTTGATATCTCAACATAAATGAAAAACTATTAACGTAATCAAAATGCTTGTGTGATGTGTGATTAGTTGATACCTTAACATAAGGGTAGATAGATAGTTAATTAACATTGCACTGGAGAAACACAACAGGCTAATGGCGACGATTCGGGATCATCATTTTGAACCACGGTCAGATGACGAGGTCAACACCTGAGTGGCACCTCACTCTGCAATCTTCCACACCACGCCAACGTGAGGACATTTGAGGCCACGACAAATTTAGACAGCCTCCGTGTACATGGCGGTGTTTGGCTGTACCGAGTTTCGAACTCACAACCCTCCGGTTGCTAATCTGTTGTTCTTCTAACTGAGCTACCGCGTCCCCCCTTAATATAAGGGAAAGAACTCTTATGGACATTTGTGTGTGATAATATGATACCTTAACATAAAAGAGACTATTAGATGTATCAACATTTGTGTGTGATAATTTGATACCTTAATATGAAGGAAAGAACTCTCCCACTAAAATGTGTGTGATAGCTTTGAGTAAAAGTGCACCTGTTTGGGAAAGTTTTCTACGGTTAGTAAGTTCCCAAATATTATTTTGGTCCGCTATTAGATTAAGAAAAAGGCTTACATATTTTATTTCATATGGAAACAAGGAATGGGGACAAGGTAAAATTTCTCCTTATCAGAAATATGATATTTTTCAATACTCTTCGGCATTCCCTGATCCTGTTTCGATACCAGTTTTTTCCAACTCCTCTAAACTGCAGAGAAATCTCAAATCCTATTCAAGTACGCAGAAATTGCCGTAAGTTGCCCGAAAAGTCATAACAAAAATTCCGTGATCCCATTCCTTGCTTCAGGTGGAAAGAATAGCCAGTCGGAATAAAATACAATTTATCAATCTAAAACTCCGAAAGAAACGTCGCAATATTCTTTAAAAATCCGTTTTTATACAGATTCCGAGGGAATATTCTATCTCCGAAATACAAAAGCTCATTCAAGCTTCAGAAAATATCCAACTGGAACTTAATGTTACTCTTTGTGATCGCGGAAGAGGAATAAGCTTTTCTCATTTTCTTATGCGCATAAAAAAACATTTTTATTCACTTAACGTGTCAAATAAAATGATTTATATCACTTGTAAACGCAAATGAAACTGGGAAAAAGATGAGGGAAAGGAGAAAATTACAGAATAGGTTTTGCTGCAGATTATGCTGCACAGCAATTGATTTTCTTGCTGAATTTAATTTTTATGTTTTCTGCGCAGCAGGAATATATTAAATTAATGATGCAACTTTATTTTTATATTCTTCTGTCTGACGGAACAACTTATTTAAACTAACTCGAACTTAATATCGGGAGACGAAGTGGAAGTTGTTTCTTATTGCTTCCTGGGGTTTAAAAAGTAATTTGCATTTTTTTTCAAAGAATTATTGAAAGAAATAAGTTGCATGATTCGCTCAAAAGCTAATTTCATGCATTTTTAAGATTAAAACAAATATTATAAAACTGTTTTATTAATATTTATAAAACTTTTAAAGAAAGTTCCAAATTTCTTTATTATAATTTGATCAAAATATTACTAAACTAGAGGACTAGTTTTGGAAGTATTTATTAAATCAGTTTTTTTTCCATTCTCTTTTCGCGTTTCACAGCTTTTATCTAAGAATTCATTAGATACTTGAGTAAGCCTTCGTTGCTTACGAATGTAATACTTAACAGCACAACTTCACTTTATTTTTCAAATAATAATTTGAAAAATAAAGTCATTGTATTTATTTTGTTTGAAGTCCGATTGAAATATGCTATTCACCATTTTTTGATTCGCGGCTTGAATGCATGTTGTTTGATCTAGTCGTTGCTACACACAGATACGAACAAGGCCATTTTTCGTGAAACGCGAAAGAGAACTACAGAAATACTCTCTTTTTATAAAAATCAAATGGGAAAAGTAAATGACACTGATATTGCACATCCATAGTTTAATGTTTTACTCTTAGAATAAATATTATCGCAATATAATTTATGTATCGTATTTCCATCATGGACTTGAAATATAAGAAGACTGAAAATTACTATTGAGAGGAGCTTCAGAACGTGTGACCAACAAGTCGACTAGTCACGTGATTGTTCTGTGAAAAATTGTCTTGGTTGATTTGGCATATTATCGCCTAGTTTGGCGGTATACCATCTTGACAGGGTAGGTGTATGAATGTACATTTCTAGAGTGGCGACAAAAGTGGTGAAATCGTCAAAGTCTGCTACTATGTCGGCGGACCAATCAGATGATGAATCAATCGATAGACGTCTTCTCCCGTTCCGTGAAACAATCAGATGAAGAATATTTGTTTCCACCATGCAGACAAAAGTATAGTCAAAGGTCACGTTACTAGAATTGGTCCCATGATTATGAGTTAAAACTACTTTTGCTTTCTATTAACTATATGTTGTTGACCTCGTCTTCTGACTATTGTTCAAAATTAAGAGGTGTAGTCCCTTCGGAATTGATCCCTGACTATCGCCACTAGTCCGTTCTTTTGCTCCAGTGGGAAGAAAATTCTACTACCTACCACCTGCTATCTTGTTCGTTTGTAATTTGTTTAAGTGTGCTCGTCGCTCTTGTTTTAGATATGTACTTTCAAAAAAGCTATTTAATTAGCAAGCCTTTCAAGTATATCAGAACCCGAACTATAACTCAAATATTTAAATTAATGAATATTTTTGACTAATGCAATGATACTTATTACGTTATTAGTGCCTTGTTAGTGTGGTAAATAGGTCTGCAAGAAAATCTAAGAAAGTAAAATGAAATAGAATTTTACATAAACAGAAATTTTCTTTAATAATTCTGAGAGAGAAATCCAAAGTGCTCTTTCAGTTTTTCTTTCATCAATTTCAGATACTCTAAACAGTTCATGGGAAAATAAAATCATTAGAAATATTTTACCGCACAGATTATCCCGAGAAATATATTAACAACCCATTATGAAATTTAATTTTAAAACAGATAGAGATATTTTGGGTTTAACCCTCTAAGTGTTTTCGACGAGATATCTCGTTCATCAAGATCTGACCAATTTTGCTAATGACGAGACATCTCCTTATCGTGATATTGTCTATTTTTTATGATGACGAGATCAAGATCTCTCGTCAGTTATCTTCTAGTGATCGTGATCGTGTTTTTTTTAATGACGAGATATCTCGTCGAACAAGATATGTTTAGTTTTGCTAATGACGAGAAACCATGCTGGAACAACCTCCAGGAGGGTTAAATGGTATAAGTATCGTTTTTAGAATTTTGTGTGTAACATTATATAGTTTTAATTCCTGTACACGATACTCTACATGGTGAAGTGCAACTAAATTATCAAAGATAACTATCATCCCACTAGGAATATAATTTTTAAAATTCAGTTTATATCTGATTAAACATAATTTCTCATAGACCTGAATAAATGATTTTTTTAAATTCAATATTTTGAAATTGAATTCATTCTTTGTTAATGTCAGTAATAAAGTTCAAAGCCACTAAATCAGAGCATTGAAGGTTTTCATTATCGTGCAGGTGGCCACAGATGCTACATGCTCTGCTTACATACTGGGTATGTAGGTATCTACAACACACCTAATACACTACATAATAGGTGCCATATTCTTGTCCCCCAGAATCTTTTTAAAATCTCGCATCCGTTAAAATGTTAGCTGAGAATGCATGTTTTAAAATGTGCAACATATTCATAATACATACTCCATTAGTTTCTTCAGCAATATGCATTTAATTTGTCCTAATCTTTCTATCGATAAACTATCCCATATTGCTTCTTACTTTTATCTGGCAGATTACCAAACTATTCTGAAAGAATAACAATCGCAACCCTCTTTCGTAAACAATCGTTAGAGAGAAATATAAGCATTAGTTTTCTTCACATAAAGTCGGTTGGTCCTTCACATTGATTAATGTTTCAGAGTTATTAATTAATTACAAGTTAGTATGAGAAAGAAGAATCTTGTTAAAACATGGAAGCGACATTTTTCTTTTGAGTGGCTGGGTTAAATCCTAGTTAATAGTACAGCCTTGAAAGTGGTATTATTTTTGTCGCCATGTTACAAAGAGGCGGGCGTCAGGTTTTGCCACATCCCGCTTACTCGTTGGGTTACCAGAATGAAGAATGTATCAGCAATACAATCGGCCAAATTAACACCAAGCTCAAGGCCGTACCGTCAACTAGAGATTAACCGGAATCAGTTTTCAAATCCGCTTGTAAGTGATCGCACGGGAATTTTTTTAAACTATTATTTTGAAATAAAAGCACAGAATTACTGAGATTCAGAAAAAGTGGAATTTAACAACGAAGATTCATATTTAGATTGAAAACAATACCACTTTATTGTTTATTACTTATGAGGAGGTGTTTATAATGTAGACAATTTTGTCAAACGCTTAGGTAATGGATCATGTCTATATGTATATATAAACATATTTGAAACCTGAAAAATATTTCAATTAAGTTTCTCCAAATATTGTAGATACTACTTCAGCAATAGATAAATTGCAAATATCTTAAAATCAAAGTTGCTACTCTAAAAATTACGAAGATTATATTGATTTTAATAAATGATTTATAACTGTGAAATGTCTTAATTCGAACGAGTTAATGTAATGATTGCATTTACTGTTATTAATTTTTTATTTTAAATAAATTTGCACCAAGTGAATTTCATTAAAATTTAGTCTGCAATCGCATGTAATTTAGTTAGAAATAATGGCAGTCAAAAAACTTGCAGTTAAGAAACCGTGTAGAAAAATCTTGAATACGGTTGTGATTTAAATTTACAACAGTAGAAAAAAATCCAAGGTAGATATGGTAGGTATTTTAATTAGCATCCCACTGGAGCAACACAAAGGGTTATTGGCGACGGTCCGGGATCAAACCCGAAGGGAAAGATCTGAGGCAACACCATGTAATTTTGAACCAAGGTCAGATGACAAGGTCACACCTGAGCTGGCATCCCACTCTCCAAACTTCCAACGTGAGGGAAAAAAAATCCAAGGAAAAGTGGTGAAAATTGTAGAATTTTATTGAAACGACATCGTTGTCAATTTCTTCAAGATTTGACAGTCATTATTAAAGTTTTGATTTGATTCGTGAAGATTGTACTGAATTCTCATTTGAAAATTAGATCGAAAATCCTTTTCTTTTTAAAAGAACACAATCAAACAGCAGCTATATAATATATTTATAAAAACCGTAGGTAGCTAATGACTAGTTAAACATAACAGAATTTAAAAAGCTAAGTTTTATGACTTAATTTAAAAAATAGTTTTGCAATATCGACTATTGACTTGAGTAGAATAGTTTTTATTCCATGTGATGAATTGTATTAATTTAATAAAATAATATAAATTACACAGGTATTGAAAATGAAAATAATGTAAGGAGAGATGGCAGAAGTTATTACTTGACAATCACGTGTCACAAATTTGGCATTGATGATTCAGATCTATTTTTGTATCTTTAAAATATTTGAATGAATAAAAAGGAATTTCACAGCACTGATATGGCAAATGGAATTGTCTGTAACATTAAATCAATATTTTATATGCAGTTGGAATCGGGTATCGAACTAATTGTGTTAACATCGGAGTGAGCTATGTTATAACTATGAATGTAATAGTAAATTAATTTGGCTAATGTTATTCTAAATCGTTATTTAGAAGACTGATATTAACTGCAAATTTAAAAGATGTACAGCACAAGCTAAATGAAGACATAAATGAAAAATATTTCTTTAAAATAAATACATATTTCTTTATACCATCCATCTGTGTAACATCTGTGTAACATGAGAAAAGCTATTCATTAGAACGAAGTTGGACTGTCTGAAGTCACTAATTCTTGAGGAGTCACTAATTTATATCATTACAAGATGTATGCTGCTTTATGATTAATGGAAACGATTTATTTAGGATGAGTTATTTTATCAGCTAATTGAGCGTCGCTTCAAAAAGCAATTCGGTGTTACTTTACCACCTTTATTTTCTGTTGCTTTTGGTCATATCTTTTTTTTTTGGCGCAGCTTGTCCAGCTTAGGACTTTGCGCCATAAAATTCAATACCAAACCATGTCCTTTTTGGACAAATTTTTTTTACACTTGTAATAAATATATCTGATGAATGGAGCAGAATACGTCAGAAACCTTTTTTTCCTAATTTATATAACGGAGTAATTGAGTAACACGTTGAAAAGAAAGTGTTGTTGGCGAATTCCTGACACTTGGATATGATGTCGTCAACTCAAGGCTATCCAGTATTTTTGCAAAGTTTGTTACAGTCTTTAAGTGCTGTGCACTAGACCAAGGGATCAGAGTTGAAAACAAGTCACGTAGAGACACTCAAGAGACAGAAGGACAAGTCAATTTGAAAAGAGATGGGAGACAGACAAACAGTCATGGGCTGTTTAAGGGGCATTTTCTTTTTTCGGCAAAAAATTTGATTTTGTGTTTTCTAAATAACTTTATTCTTTTGGGTTTTGAAAACGCGTGCCAAATATCAAGTTGAAATTCCCAAAATTAGCCCCTTTATAAACCATTAACAGACTCAGCGGTTTGTTTCCTACAATAATCAAACCTACCAATGTTTTCATTGAAACACTAGGATATTATATATTTTTAAATATCTTTTTACGTTACTTTCAGTTATCAGACTATGAAAGGATTTCTGAGACTGCATAAAAAGTCACCCATCTTAGTTCATCTAAGTCACGTATGACTGTAAAATGGTTGTTTCACAAATGTTTACAAAATAAATTTCGTGTGAAATGACACTAAGCAAAATATTCATATCTAGTTCCTGAAAACTCACTTTTGTACACTATTTTTGTCACTTTTGTATTTGTGTTTTGTATATTTGTATGTAGCACATTATTTGTGGGACTGACACGATACGTAATATATGAATATGTGAGATGAATGAGACCTAGTAGAAGAAAAGTTGATAGGTTGTGTCGAGGACATAAACCGTAGTTTTGACGTGAATATTCGGTCCTGATGTTGGATTGTGGAATGAATGAAGCAGACAAAGAGGTTTGAACGATTGTTTAGTGTGAAAATTCAACAATTAATTTACAGTTTAACGAATTAAAGGGAAGGAAGAATAATTTTATTGATTACAGGCCTGTGAGTTGAAGCATAATTTGGAAGCTTTCAAATGACACCACTTATGCAGTCCTCACCAGTTTGCCCATCACCGTAGAATTTTGACATATTGCGGATCCCCGCCGCGCGCACTCGGTCCGAAAGTCATGTCAGGTACGGATATCCTTTGTATACACGACGCTATATTTATCTTCTGGATGTTTCTTCTAGTCCTGAAATCATAAGACGAAACAGTTGCAACGAACGCATTTTTGTAGCGCTCAACTTTTCATGCATACACCCATTAACGTTCCGATTTTAAAGACGTATTCATGTCAAAAACTGTCTATAATCATTGCTTTCATACATTGTAATAAATACTGATTGATTAAACAATAAAGTACATAATGAATATTGATTCATAAAATAATAGATATTTAAAAAACAAAAACATTTTTTATTTGAGGAATATAAAAAAATTTTATCGTTGGAGAATATTTTAAAAATCAGAAGCCAACCCTCTCGGAGAGGGGGACTCGAACCCCTAGAGCTCCACTCTGGCTACGACACTAATAAGCGTACACGATGTGCTAGAATTTTAGAACTAATTTGCTCAGAATCAGGTTCGTTTCGATTCAAAATTAAAAACACAAACCCTAAAGTATACGTATTTGATGTCCAATGCGTTTATCACTATTTTTTTCCAATGTTGAATTTTCTATGAAACCATATAGCAAGTTTTATGGTGGAATGGCAAATAAGCATTTTTCCCTGTAAAAAGATTTCGAAAGCAGAACCATGTGATGTATATTCTACTCCGCATTTCCCTGGAACCGAAAATGCAACTGATTTACTAGATAGACACTAACGCAGCTTTCATGACCTTGTCAGTTCCGATTAAGTTGAGTTTTCCAGCATCTCACCCTATCTGATGTAACACATGCTCTCTCTAAAACATCGGGGTATCTTGAAAGAAACTTTTTCGCCATACATTTTGATACAAGAAATGATTTATCAAGGCCATGGGAGATTCACGCACTCTAGGGTTTGAAAATTATCGAGGAAATTCTCAATGCCTGTTTTTAGTGCTATTTTCCCCCCTTCGGAGTAGACACTGATATGCCATGATTGTAGGAGATTAAACCAGGTACTTTTCTTGCACATTCAATGAAAAAAAGATCTTAAAATATTTTGGGGATTGGTCTCCCATTGCCATCAAGTATATGGGAGAGGAAAATTCTAAGTGCCTGTTTTTAGTGCTACTTTTTTCCTATGCGGTAGGCACTGAAAAAGTATGAAAATAGGAGTTTAAACCAGATAGTGTAATTGAACACTCAATGAAAACAAGGTTTAAAAGTATTTTGCACACTGCATACATGAGCGCCAAACATGTAAACATCTTTTACTGCGATATCTAGTCGAGTGCGTAAACAAAAACGAAAAATTATTTCTTTAGGTTTCCTTTTTCTCATAGATTACGGAAAACAATAAGAGGATAATGAATCGCTTTTTGTGGATTTGGTATTTTCTTCCTGATGTTTATAGCCTTCAAAGGAAAACCCTAACCTTGGATCTGACGGTAGGTATTTAATCAACGTCACACTGGGACCCACATAGGGCTATTGGCGACTGTCCGGGATCAGTCCCTAAGGAAAAGATCCAAGGACAGCGCCTCGTAATTTTGAATCATAGTCAGATGACGAGAACAACATCTGAGCTGGCATCCCACTCTCCAAACTTCCACACCACGCCAACGTGAGACCACGACATATTTAACGTGCACCAGCCCTCGTATACACGATGGTCTTTGATTGGACCTGTTCTGAACCGCACTTGTTCTGGTGCCCAATTGTTAGAATTCCTTTATCCTTACTTCAAATTAGCCTAAGTTAATTTTTGAAGTTGACATAAGACAATTTTTTGTTGTAACACCATACAGATCTAGTGTTTAGAGATTCCTAGGTTCCAGTTTTCATCATTTGTCTTTTATCACAACTTGTTATTTTGGAATTCACATTTTAGAATTAATTTTCTCTCATTTTAATTTTTTTCTGTTGATGATTTTATATCGCACCAGATTTCGTGGGAAATTTTTCTGAAATTCATCATTAGATGACATTAAAACATTCCTTTGGATGAAAAGTACTGTTTTACTGAAGGAAAATTGTTTTATAACAATTTTCTCTAACAAGCGTCATAAAGGAGATTGTGGATGTCACTTTCTCACCGAAATTTCTTACCATTTTTGATTTATTTTCCAATTGTATGAGGTATGTCACGATAGTCCATTCAGTAGAGTCGTGGATTAGCAACCAAAGAATTCCGAGTTCGTCCAACCGAAGACCATCGTCGGTACTGACACACTTTAAATCTGTCATAGCCTCAAATGTCCTCACGTTGGCGTGGTGTGGAAGTGTTTATCTCGTCAATTGACATTGGTTCAAAATGACGAGGTATTGTCCTCGATCTTTCCTTTCGGAATAGATCCCGGACCGTCACCAATAGATTCGTTGCATTGCTCCATTGCGAGACCTGAATTAAAATAACCACCAATTGTAAGTGGGAGCTGCTTTTCAAAAGCTTTTACACATACATTCGAATACTCTGCATTCCATTTCGCCTTATCTTCGATTTTACCAAAAAAAACATTCGATACCCAACGTCTTTCTTTAAACGCCAACCGATCACCTTCCTTTTCTCATTTCTGCTCGAGATCTTATTTCTCCTTTTTTCCCAACTCTCGCGTGTGACTTATAACAATCTCTCCAGGACCCCTAATCCAGAATCAAGTTCCACCGACACGAGCCTATCTTTCTCTCGAGCGGGGTGGCAACGGCAAGACGGTTCCCTTTCACCGCCATCGGAAATCCATGAAAAGTTGGAAGTTGGCAAGCCGACTTACAACTCTCCTCTTTTCCGTCTCGCTTGAAAGAGAACTCGTTCCCAGATAAGATAACGGTAACCAAGAATCCCCCTCTCTTCCGTACCACTTTGTACCACTCTTCTGCAATTTACGGCCCACCCGAGTTAAGACGTCTCGTGTGGCAGGGGTGGGGTAAGTTATGGATTTTGGAAAATACGGCCTGCACAGATGCGTTGCTTCATGGGAATCGTCAATGGGAAGGATTGATGGCGGGGAATACTATTCCGGGCGAGCCTTGAACTTGGATGTAGTTTCTAAATTTCGATTGCGGGTCGCATAAATACTGCTCGAAGGCAGCGTTTTGTGGGGGGGGGGGAGTTCGAAGTGGGGTGTATCAGTTTATTGATGAGTGAGAGGTGGTATTGCGTTTTTATTATTTTTTATTTTGCAGTAGTGATTGCAGTCAACTATTGGGTTTCCTCCGTTTAACCCAAAACCATTGTCCTCGTTTCATATAATCAATTGGTTTTTCTCTGTTTTTCGGGGTCATGGTAGCTCAGTTGGAAAAGCAACGGATTAGCAAGCGGAGGGTTGTGAGTTCGAAACTCGATCCAGACTAAGATCGTCGTATTCGTGGAGGTACGTTAGATCTGCCGTGGCCTCAAATTGGCGTGGTGTGGAAGTTTGGAGAGTGGGGTGGTAGCTCAGGTGTTGACCTCGTCACCAGACCGTGGTTCGAAATTGCAAAGCGTTCTCCTCTGATCTTTCCATTGGGGATTGATCCCGTCGCCAATAGCCCGTTGTGTTAATACAGTTCAACGTTTATTAACTACCTACCTCTATTCTTCGGTTGGAATCCTATTTCTGGTAGGTAAGTAGGTAGTTAACTAACGTCACACTGGAGCAACCCAATGGCCTATTGGCGACGGGATTAATTCCGGAGGAAAGATGAGGACAAAGCTTCGTAATAATTGAACGACGGTAAGATGATGAGAACAACACCTGAGTTGACACCCCAATCTCCAAACTTCCACACCACACCAATTTGAGGACATTTGAGGCCATGACAAATTTACCTTGCACCAGCCCCACTGCACTGTTTTTCGGTAAGAAAAATATTTCGGAATTACCCGGATGTAGCTCCTAAATTTCGGTAGTGGATCGTATAAATACTGCTCGGAAGCAGCGTTATGTAGCTTGGAGTGTTGGATGTATCAGTTCATTGATGTGAGTAGGCGGTGGGATTATATTCCTTTTATTCTGTTTTTATTGTATACTAGCAGAATTACCCCGACGATGCTCGGGTTGAATTAAATGTTGATTCTATTTCATAGAAAAATGCAAGCATGATTTAAGTGTACAGAAAATTTTTAACATTGTTTTAACTTTTCCATAGCTTCTGTAATTTACTTCGGACGCAAATATGTATTAATAATATATCGATCGATATAATCCATTTCATATTCATCACACTCTCGCTGTAAGACAAACTACTGAAGCTTTTTCTTAGATGACTTCTTCAGAAGTCGATTTTGCGTTTTGGAGTGATTACGAATGCCAATTAAGTTCATTTTCAGTAAAAATGAGGAACTTTCAGCGTAGTCTTGCACTCAGTTTTCCAATCAATATTTATTATTTGTTACCCTTTCACCATGGATTTGATGTTTTCAAATTACATTATCATTGTGAGAGGATGGCAAATTAAACTTATACGACATTCGTGGTTATTTTATTTTGAATCACACATTTTTTTTTCTTGAAAATTCTATTCAGCTGCACGTGGAATAACGGAGCTTGTTTTTAAGACAAATGTCATCACTGTAGACAAAGCAAACTCAATCGATTTCACTTTATTACAAAATCACTGTTTTCAATGAATGTTTCACAGGTACCTAAGTTGTATACGAACAGTTTCAACTTCAAGTAAGCAACCTTGACCTTCTGCCATTTGAGACAAAAAATTTCTATTTTTCAACAGTCCTAGTTAACATACTTCTTTACTATATTATTCCAAGATCAGCAAAGTCTTATTTAAAATTCGCTTTCCTCCAACAAAAAAATTTAGTTTTAAATCGAATCCTTAAGGTACTTTTTTCAATTGAGAGACCCAACTTCTATATGGAAACCACGTACCTATTTAAAATGATAGATGCAGTTACTTGACTATGGAGTACGGCTTTCAATAATACCCATGAAACATGAAGAACAAATGTAAATTAAATTGATTTTAATCGTCTTGTAATGAAAATACGTCAAAATTTAGAAATATCTTTGAACTACAACGTATGGCTACTCGTTTTGATTTAACGTAACACACACATTGTTTACAAAATTAAAACAAATTATTAAAGTTATTAAAACAAACCAGTTTGTTTTAGAATAACTTTATTTTAACTTTACTAGTTATTTAAAATAAGTTATACACATTACTTGAAAAGGTTTTCATTTATTTTTAAGAAACAGAATTCTACAAACTATAACGTATTTAACCAAAGACTTAAGGAAAGTTCGTCGAAATATACATATACAACCAAGAAATTACCCATGCCTAGTGGTATTTGGCAGAAAATAAAAATAATTCATTACAATTTAACTCCTAAAAAATATATCTGTAATATGGAAAGTAATGGAACACATAAATACAAACAGAAACGAAATTGTGGTCATTGAAAAATGTAGAATTCTGAAAAACGAAAGATCTGAGCAAGCTTTGAATTTCGACGTTATGAGAATATTCTGAAATAGAGAAATTCGAAAAAGACACTTGAAAAATATTGATAGACAATAATGAATTATTTACAAAGCGAAAACATTTAAAAGTAACATTTGTCGTTAAAAAGAGTAATTACAACGCAAAAAACAATCGCTATAAAAAAAAGGCAGCAATAAACAATTTGAAATTCCAAATTACGATGGATTTAAGAGTTGAGTTGTACAGGTTTGCTGTATTGGATGTGAAATAATTATAAAAAATAATGCTTATTTAAAGAAGTAAAATATAAGGCTCGAAAAAGTAGTGTATTAAATGTTTATTTAAAGCAGTAAAATGTAAGACACGAAAAAGTCCTCTATATTGAATTTTGAACATTTTCTACGTTTTTTTCTTGAATTTAACACGAATATTTAAGTCAAGTCTGACAAATAAACATAGTAAAAAAGTTGGGTCAAAAACCGCTACGAAAGGGTTACGGAATCAGCCAGTGACGTCACGGCACTCTGTCCAATCAAGTAATTTTTTGAACATTTTATGTTAAAATTTAAATTTTTGAAAATTTTAAAGGGGCGGAATAACTTTCCCAGTTTATTCTGCGTATTTTGACACCTCTTTCAGATCTCTACGTGCTGTGGTTGAGACGAAGATAGATTTCCAACAAACTATCACACATTAATAGTGTAGATTATAGTTGACTATTGGATCTCATCGTTTAGCCCAGTCGTCCTCATTTCTGTCATCAATTTATTATTACTCTCGTTTCTCGTAGGACGAATTGGTTCAGTGGTATGCCCACTAGCAACCTTCGAGTCGTAGGATTCCTGTCAGGTGCATTCCTCCCTGGGTGTATTTCTCTCTTCTGTGTCAGTAAAACTTTCATTGTTGTGTGTGCCTGTCTGTTACTTGATGTTGTATATCTTGCGTCTGGCGCAGCATGGCCAAATAAGCCTTTGCGCCATGAAACCTTAAAACGAACCAACGTAGGACAAATATTTTAGGCAAGCTTTGGACTTGGTTGTAGTTTCTAAATCTCGATAGGGTTTCGCATAAATACTGCTCGAAGGTATTTTGTAAGCTGAGAATTCAAAATGGGAAATATCACATTTTTGATGAGGGCAGATGAGGTAGGTAGGGGCAATTAACTAACGTCACACTGGAGCAACACAACAGGCTATTGGAGACGGTCCGGGATCAATCCCCAAGGGATTGATCCCGGACAACGCCACGTAATTTTGAACGGCGGTCAGATGACGAGGTCACATCTAAGCTGGCACTCCACTCTCCAAACTTGCACACCACGCCAACGTGAGGACATTTGAGGCCACGACAGTTTTAACATGCACCATGAGATTGTGTTCCTTTTCTCCTGCTTTTATATAGTAGTATTTCACTACTTGATTTGCTCGTTTTCCAAAAGTTATAATTCGCGTTTCATAAGGGTATCAATGTGTAGAAGTACGAGTCTTTATTTTCTTAACATTCTTTCTGATGCCGTTAGATCTCTTGACAACACTTAATGCCAAACACTGCTTCCACGTTTCTTTTCTGAATTTCTTTTCAGTCTCAGATGTCTTATAAAGCTGGCTTTATTTGAAAATTTCCCAGAGAAGTTCGTTTCACCTTATGTTATTTGTATATCTTCACAGTATATATCGCCAGCTTACATATGAAACACACGGAGTCAACATTTGCGTGATGTGAATTTTTCAGCTTTTCTAAACCAGAATCTGGTGATTTTTACGCTGGTGAAGTCCACAAAGTCATTTTTTCTTTGCATGAAAGTTGGATTTCTTTTTAGTAACACACTTAGGTGAGTAAACCATAGTAACTCTACAATTTGTCCCCTGTATTTTCTCAGAATATATTTTTACGTAGTGTTTTACTTGTAAGCCATCAACGATATTCAAAATGTCTCTCAAATTTCCACTGGAATGAATATATTTTCACAATAAATGTGGCATTACTATATATTTTTACGTAGTGTGTTTTACTTGTAAGCCGTCGACGATATTCAAAATATTTCTCAAATTTCCACTGGAATGAATATATTTTCATAATAATTGTGGCATTACTTTTAGTTACTACTAATAATTGTGGCACTACTGTTTGAATCAGGGACGTCGCCAATAACCCGTTGTGTTGCTCTAGTGCGACGTTAATTATAATACATAGCTGCCATTTTTAGTTAACATTATCATGACATTAATTCAGATACGTCTTAACTGTTTCAGTAATTAAAATAAGTTGCGCAAATTGGATGGTATATGATGAATTATTTCTGTCTGGTAAATGATAAACTAATGTAATTTAAATTTTCTGAAACTCATTAAACATTGAAAAATTAACTGAAGCAAAAGTTCTGAAGGCGGAAGTTTGAGATGCTAATGAGCGAGAAAGAAAGATACTCGGATTTGGGTAATCTCTAGAGAATCGATGTTTGTATCGATCCGTTTATGCAGGATTCAATTACAGCTCCAGGCAAAACTTTAACGATTTTGTCAAACTTGCGTTTCTTAAGTAAACGACTAATTCTCAATGATGTGCGAATAACTTTAGCTCCGCTTTCAAGAGCTAGAGATCTCTGCTTCCGTTTCGTTTGCCCTTTCGTTTAAATAACCACAACAGTAAAAATCTGATCAAAGTTTAAACATTAGCTGTTTTAAATCGTAGATTAGAAAGGTTTTAGCAATTGAAGACTAAAACAAAGTAGATTTTATTTTGAATAGTCTTTAGTTGTGAGTCGTATTTGTCTTTTCTATCTTTACTTTTCATTAAAAGTGGAAAAAAGGTTTTGCAATGGTGTTTCGTTGAAAGTCTTGTGATTTCTGAGTACTTTGTATTTCCTTGCTAAAAAACTTATAGTATTAGAATTGCAGACCAAGACTGCATGCTAATTAAGACAAAGAAAAGATTTTTGCAAAAACAATTCTTTTTCCAAAAGTCACCAATAGGAGAATACATGGCACTGTATATGAGAACTTAACGGTGAAACGAAATACAAAGGGCGCTAGTGTTTTAGTAACTTCGAGTAATATATAAGTAACGCGTGGCGTAACTTAACATATTACTCGAATACAATTCATTACAATAGTAAAAATTAACAACTTCAAAACGGTTATTAAATTATTTCTGACCGGAAGAGTTTTTTCTACTATGGTAAATTTTTAGTAAAGAAAACCCCTTCTCATAGGTAAATCGGATTTTAATAATTTTGTGCGTAATTGTTTAGTAATTTTTCCGTTTAGAATTTTGAAACTTTTTGTTTGCAACTAATAAATCTATGAGAAACAGTATGATATTGAAGTGTAATGCATAGATACTTGAAGAAATGTAAATCATCCTAAACAATCCCAACAAAATGTCAACAGTTCTCATGAAATTGTATACCTTTGCTTTTAAGTTTCTTAAAACGAAAGTATACAATTCCTTCTCTGTGGTTGTTTGTATTTACACTGCTGGCCACCGTAAATGCAACACCCTGAAGGAAGCATGCAAATAATATGAAATTTGCAACATGCATTAGCGGAGGTGAGATATGCAAATGATTAGAATTTCAGCGCAGACGCACATCACGCTCGCCTGTGGCGCCACTTCAAAGCGCTATTTAAGGCTTGGAGATTTCGACGATTTCAGGTACGGCAATTGTGTTTTTCTTGTGGTTTTTTCAAAAAAAAACGATCAATTATGCCTCGTAGAAAACAGCGATCATCTTTTGATCAAGTATCCGAGTTCGACAGAGGAAGGATAGTGGCCTACCGAGATTGTGGATTATCTTTCAGGGAAATCGGTAGTCGTGTTGGACGAAACCAAACAACTGTAATGCGGATATGTGATCGTTGGATGCAGGAGGGTACGACGGACCGACGTGTTCGATCGCATCCACCTCAGTGCACCACTTCACGTGATGACAGGCATATTGTGCGTATGGCAGTGACGGATCGCTCAGCCACATCACGAACCATAGCACAGCACATTCAGTCTGTACCGCATCATCCAGTGTCTGCGCGTACCATTCGACGCCGTTTACAGCAGAGTGGTCTGTCCGCAAGACGTCCATTGCTTCGTCTACCCTTGACGCAGAACCACAGACGTTTCCGCCGCCAATGGTGCGATGAAAGAAGGATGTGGACGGCAGAATGGAATGAAATTGTCTTTACTGACGAGTCACGCTTCTGTCTGCAACACCACGATGGTCGGATTCGAGTCTGGAGACACCGTGGAGAGAGGATGCTGAACAGCTGCGTTATGCACCGCCACACTGGTCCTGCACCGGGTATTATGGTATGGGGCGGTATTGGATATCACTCTCGCACTCCTCTAGTACGCATTGCCGGTACTTTAAACAGCCAGCGCTACATCTCCGAGGTGTTGGAGCCAGTTGTCCTTCCTTACCTTCAGGGCTTGCCCACAGCCATATTTCAACAGGATAATGCGCGACCACACGTGGCACGCATTGTCCAAGGGTTCTTCGTCAATCGCCAGATTGAATTGCTTCCCTGGCCAGCTCGCTCTCCGGATCTTTCGCCGATAGAAAACATGTGGTCCATGGTTGCTGAACGATTGACCCAGAATACATCCCCAGCTGCCACACCAGATCAACTTTGGCAACGTGTGGAAGCTGCTTGGTCTGCTGTACCCCAAGAACACATCCAAAGTCTCTTTGAATCAATGCCGAGGCGTGTGGCAGCGGTGATCTCCAACAATGGCGGCTACTCTGGCTACTGATTTTGGTAGGAACCACACTTCACAGAAGTCTATAAATTTAATCATTTGATACTTGGTCAACATGTTATCTACAAAATAAATTTTGTTGTGATATCTCTTGTCTTTCTTGGTGTTGCAATTTGGGTGGCCAGCAGTGTACATTGAAGAACCTTCTCATAGAGCAAGCAACGGAATTTCCATAACACTGATAATTCGGGTTGTGTTTAATAGAGTGGAAACATACTCTTTTTAAGGCACGGAAATATTTTCTATACGCCTGTGCAAGAAATATGAAGAATTGCAATTTCGCTTTTGAGGAGTAGGTGGATAGTTGAATTAAACTCGTACGGGGCAGCACAACGGGTTATTGGAGACGGTCCGGGATCAATCCCATCCCGGGGAAAATCCAAGGACAACGTCTTATCACTTTGAACCACGGTCAAATGACGAGAACAACATCTGAACTGGCACCCCACTCTCCAAACTTCCGCACCACGCCAACGTGAGGACATTTGAGGTCACGACAGATATACACGACGGTCTTTTTCTAGATCTAGTTTTGAACTCGCAATTATCCGGCTGCTAATCCATTGTTCTTCCAATATGATAGATCCATCCTGAATAACTAAAAAGCACGTATAGAACAACGAACATTTTGTTACACGTCAGGTAGCCTACCGAACGGTTAGGTAGTTGAATTTAAGTCGCACTGGAGCAACACAACGGACAAATGGCGACTGTCCGGGATCCATACCGAAGGGAGAGAACCGAGGACAAGACCTCGTCATTTGAACCACTTTCAGATTACGAGCGTTTGGGGAGTAAGTGGACATAAAACGTGCCTGTGATTGAAATAGGTGGCGCCACCTGGGCTTGGACAAACGCTTGAAGGAGTTTTCTAGATTAATTCCATCAGTAGAGCGGGCTTCTAATTTCGATTGGGAAATAGTACAAATCAAAGAAGGGCACGAATGAAATGATATTATCTCACCCCATTCGCAATACTATTCCATTGCAAACGATAAATCAGTTCATGGTATGCACTTGCCTCATCATGTGGGGCAACCGCGACCCCATGAATTGGCATAGGGGAGTATTTTGAAAATTACATAAATGGGCGTTTAAGCAGATCGGAGTGTAAACGTATTAGTAAAGGGTCTGCGTAGGTAGGTATCTTAATTCACGTCGCACTTGAGCAACACAGCGGGCTATTGGCGACGGTCCGGGACGAATCCCAAAGGGAAAGACCGAGGACAACACCACGCCATTTTGAACCTCGATTAGATGAAGTGGGAACACCTGAGCTGGCACCCCACACACCAAACATCCACACCAGGCCAACGTGAGGACATTTTAGGCCAAGAGGGATTTAACGTGCTTCAGCCCCCTTCGTACACGACGGTCTTTGGTTGGATTCGAACTCGCAACCCTTCGGTTGCTAATCCGTTACTCTTTTAACCGTGCTACCGTGGCTCGTAAGGGGTCTGGGAGAATGTGGTAAAAATACGAAATATATAAAAATTACTGTTATAGTATTGATTTGTTCCTTTGCCCCACCCTTATTTATCCTTTAACTTTAAAACAATATTTCATATTAAATAATTTTAGAATTGTATTGCTAATCCCTTTGTGCATCATTTAAAAATTAGTAAACAGTCCACGTAAGCAGCAATTCAGAAACATAAAGTCACAGAATGCTCATAGTAAGGAAACTTAATTACTGGCCAGCCTGTACTTGGGTGGGTAGGCAGTTAATTAACGTCGCACTGGAGCAACGCAACGGGCTATTGGCGAAGGTCAGGGATCGATTCCCAAGGGAAAGATCCGATGACAAAGCCTCGACATTTTGAACGACGGTCAGATAAAGGTCAGAAGGAGACTCCACTGTCCAAACTTCCACACCACGCCAAATTGAGGACGATTAAGGTCATGACAGATTTAACGCGCACCAGCCACCGTGTACACGACGGTCTTTGGCTGGACCGAGATTGGAACTCGCAACCCTCCGTTGTTGCTATTCCGTTACTCTTCTAACTGGGCTACCGCGACGCTGCCTTTCTTGGCATCTGTTTTCTCAACTAGAAACCAAACTGTACACTCTTGTTGGCATGTCGTAGCAATTATGTCAACCCGGTGATGCCATAGCCTTAGCTGGTGACTTGCCAAGGACGTTGGACGCGTGTCTGAGGGAGGCAGTGCGGGGCCTAAAACACCTATATTGTACGAAAACCTCTATATTCTTCAAATTAAATAATTATTTTATTCTCAAAATAACTAAAACTGTGGGAATTAATATTCATTAAACAATATAATTGATTATTCAATTAACCCCCCTGGTGGTTGTCTCGACGAGGTATCTTTTCAATTCAAAAAATCTGACGAGATCTTGTTGAACGAGATATCTTTTATACTACGAAAATGACCAGATCTTGATCTGATCATCATAAAAGAAATCGACGGTATTTTGATGACGAGTATTGTCATTAGCAAAATTGATCTTAATGGACGAGATATCTCGTCAAAACTACTTGGAAATCATTATGAAGTTCGAAAGGCAATGATTTTGGGAACTCTTTTGTGCTGACTCATACATCTCTACCTTTTCATTCTCCAACCTTGATACAAAATTAAAACGTGATTTTCCTGAAAAAGGCTTGAATATTTTCTTTAAGCTGTTTCGTGCAATATATTTTATAAAATATCTGCGGAAAAGCATTGTTCACAGTCATTCATGTACTTGATCACCTGGCATGTGCCATTTTTTGTATGTTTGGTGATAGTAATCATTTTATAAAGCTCGTAATCTATTAACCTAAATAACAAAAATACCTTTAAAAATGTAATTAGATCTTAGCTTTGCATAAAAACCTGCTTTAATGTTGGTCTCCTTCGAAATGAAATCAGGAATACGCCACTGGAAGTAAAACATGCATAGTGAGTGTTACAATCGGTAGGTAGGTAGTTAATTAACGTCACACTAGAGCAACACAATGGGGTAAACTTCCACAACACGCCAACGGATAGTTGAGGCCACGACAAGGTTTGATTAACGTGCACCAGCCCCCGCGTCACGATGGTCTTTGGCTGGACCGAGCTTCGAACTCACATCTCTCCGGTTGTTAATCCGTTACTCCTTCAACTGGGCTACCGCGGCCTTCCTTAAAAGTCCTCTCTGAAGGTGTGCTCCTATTAGTTTGAAGCTGAATCAATCTTCTACTAGCTTTCTTCAATCCTTAATGCCAACAGTGAAGCTTAATTCATCTTCACTTGTCCGGAAACATGACCTATGGCACTAGGTGTAGCAGTAGCTGACTAACTGAGCGTTAGCAACGACAAATTATGGATCATGAGAAACAGGCAGATAATCTTGTGAAGAAGTACAAGACCACGCCATTGCAGAAGATGCCAAGAAGTTTTCGATTCCACATATAAACAGAATTATCACAGTAACTCTTATCAGGACGCATAAAGTAATCTGCTACTCTACCAACTGGCATAACTCACTCCCAGTAAGACTGATTTGCCATTATATCTACAATATTCACTAAATCTTAATATTCTTTTCTTACAATTTTGAATTCACAATTAATATAATTAAATATTTAAATGCTCAGGGTGTAACAAATGTTACACGTACCCTAACTCTCGAAAGTCCTCCAAGAAGGCACGCTCTCCTATTAGTTTGAAGTTGAATCAATCTTCTACCTCCAGCTACCGTTAATCCTAATTCCAATAGCGAAGCTGAGCTCATCTTCTCTTGCCCGAAAACATGACTTTTATCACTCGATGTAGCAGTAGCTGACTAACTGAGCGTTAGCAACAACATATTTTGGATCATGAAACACAAGTAGAAAATCGTGTGAGTGAACACAAGACCACACCAGCGCAGAAGATGCCAAGAAGTTTTCGATTCCACATAAACAGGATTACAACAGTAACGCGACACATAAAGTACGACGATGGGGAATTTCGGGGTGACAGACAACCGGTGCGAAACGAGGCTCATCGCAGTGGGTGAAGGAACTTCCATGATGACTAATGAAGGTACACGAAGGGGGACGACATTGGTGGCCTTTGGCACCAAGACAAATCTGTCACCAGCCTTTTTTTCCCTACCGCTAATGATAGAAGCGCCCATTGCAACACACACCACAAAAAATCACACACAGCTATGTAAAGATCATTATTCCCCTCTAATATTCATTGCATTCTTTGAATCTTTGTTACTCAAAACAAACCTTGTTGTGGTGGTTTTTTATTGGTTGAACAGTGGTTTACTATCTGGAAATAAATAAATCGTGGTATACATTTTGAAGAGTTTGTAAGAAGCATTTTATCTTGAAGCGATTTATTCTTATCTTATGTAATTTATGGCCGTGTCTGAAATTTATAAATGCCTTTCGACTTGTTCCGCATTCGTAAGTAGAATTAAAACAGTTCCTAATATAGCTTCCGGATATCTTAGTTTACTAAATGTATAGAAATGTTATATTTCAGTAAAGCTTTTAAATGTTACACCTCATTATGAAGAACGACTGTCTTATTTTGTTTTCTTCACAAAGCCTTTTCTTATTACCGTTGTCTACGTTCCTTCGGTATTTCGTGACAAAAGGTGAAGTGTAAAGGTATTAACTTAAACAAACTTTGCAATAATATAGTACTGGGAGAAACCGTTTATTTTTAAAGTATTTGTTTGAGAAGGGGGTGTATTTGGTAGGTAGGTAGTTAAGAAACGTCGCACTGAAGCAAACAACGGGCTATTGGCAACGGTCCGGAATCCATCCCGAAGGGAAAGAGCAAGGACAACGCCGGTCAGATAACGAGAACAACAACTGAGCTGGCACCCCACTCTCCAAACTTCTACACCACACCAACGTGAGGACATTTGAGGCTACGACAGATTTAATGTGCATCAGCCCCCGTCGGTCGTCTTTGGCTGGACCGAGTTTCGAACTCGCAACCCTCCGGTTGCTAATCCGGTGCTCTTCCCACTGATCTACCCCGGCCCATGGTGGTGTATTTGGTGGCTCCTTCACAAATAGCCTTCAATTCGACTGTTGTACCTGAGGCCAAGAGGTCAGTAGTAGGGCTTGGGAAAAAGTATTTGTTCATTATATTTGCAAATGTAGATGTTATTTTTATAATAAATAACTCAATAGATGTAAAGAAATCTAAAGATATTCTTGAATATCATAAAAAAATGTAATGACATTAAAGTATTTTTGTATGAAGATCAGCTTTACATCTTAAAATATGGAGACTCTTGTATAGAAAGAAGCACATTATTTCGGATAAAGTTATTTTCTGAATTTAAGGATACTTATCTGCAAGATGAATTTGTTAAAACATACCTCATTACAAATTGCGATGGTCATTTTATAATAAATTTAGTAAGTTTTTAAGGTTCTATTTAACGTTTGCTTGCCTTTTTAATGCAACTCGTTCTGTTTTAGAAATTGTATCATAAAACTCCAATCAACCAATCAGATTTCATTGAAAACTCAATTACATATTCATAGGGGCCATCGTGGCTCAGTGGGTATGCCCACTGCGCTATCAACTTTCCAGTTGTAGGCGGCGCAGGTTCGATTCCTGTCAGGTGCATTCCTCCCTGGGTGTATTTCTCTCTTCTGTGTCAGTAAAACTTTCATTGTGTGTAAGTTATTTGATATTGTACGTCTTCTGTCGCGCAGCATGGCCAAATATGGCCCTTGCGCCATAAAACCCCAAATCAACCAAGTACATATTCGTAAGTCCTTTTAAGATAGCTGGGAAGATGAATTGATCATTTTCTATCAACCATGTAATGTTATAGATTTTTATTCAAATATCGATTATCTTTCGTTAGGATACATATATAACCTGGTTTCGGAATTCTATCACCTTTTTCACAAAGTTAATTCTACACAGCGGACTTTTAATTTTGCATTCACATGTCACTACTTCACTTGACACAAAGACTTAAATAACCTTAAGCCTTTCGTTTACGTACAGATAATGGAGTATCCGAAAAACCTGGAACAATCTTTCAAATTTAA
The DNA here is from genome assembly GCA_933210815.1 of Meta bourneti. Classification (NCBI taxonomy): domain Eukaryota; kingdom Metazoa; phylum Arthropoda; class Arachnida; order Araneae; family Tetragnathidae; genus Meta; species Meta bourneti. The sequence goes on from OW119924.1 coordinate 12,805,810, forward strand.
ATATCACACAGTTCGGTAAAAATAATCGACAAACGCCATCCACTTTTCAAATCGATTCTTCGCGTGCGGATCGATCTCGCGAAGAAAAAACCCCGTAATAAATGAAGTGTCAACATCCAAACGCCGCTCCACGTCACAGTCGGACGCGAAGCTTTGCATTCAGCAAATCCGTACCATTAGGCCTCTGCGACTGAAAACGTGACTGCCATTTGCCATGGATGAGGCAGAGACATTTGTGTCGAAACATCGCTCATCAATTCCCTGGGCCCTGCCTCCGACACATGGCAACACATCCATCCGAAATCCATTCCTAACTGCCGATGAGTGATGCATGATAACGTCTCGCAACCTTTTCCCTAATGGCAGTTAAAGCCCAGTTTTGTAATAATACGCCTTTTCTCGTCCCGAATTCGTGGCGGATAGTTTTATGCTTCGGATCTCTTAATGGGCATTTCACGGACCTGAAGTAATGGACAGACCAAGGTTAATGAAAGGAAAGAATGATAACAATGACACTTTGTAATTACAAAGGCCGTAATCGGAGGAATTATTTTGCATGGGAAGAATCTTTGTGGAGGACTTTGAGTCATTTTAATGCGTCTGTCTGGTTTACGACGCTATTGGATGTATTAGAGAGGTTGTAATGAATAAATTGGGGTGATGAATGTCCAATTGAAATGTATGGCCGGCGCTTTAAACTGCTGCGGCTTAGACGGAGAGATGTCGTTATACCAAGGAAGGGAGGAGATAATTGAAATTCGTGTCAAACGGAATAGATGCGAAGTCGATAAATTCCATTTTGGATCAATAGATTCTATCGCGATCCTTCTTTTCACTCGATGTGGGTGTGGAATATACAATACATCAGTTGTTGCGATTAATTTTATGGAAACTATATATTATTTCCATTAAAATTTTTGGGGGTAGTTAGTTAAAGTCACACTGGTTCAACACGACGTTCCATTGGTCCGGAATCAATTCCCAAGGGATAGCACCTCGCTAATTCAAACCACGGTCATATGACGAGGTTACACCACGCGGGAACATTTGAGGACACGATAGATTTAACGCCCCTACGCACACAACGGTCTACAGTTGGATCGAATTTCGAACTCACAACCCTACGGTTGCAAATCCTCTAACGGGCTTCAGGGCCCCTTCGAAATTTATGGAAAAAAATGAGCATGCATTGCAATCACGATCATACTACACATCTACAACGGAACATGGGTATGTTCCCTTGTAGGCATTCTATTGTTTTATATCCTACTGCATGACTCAGCGAAATTGGGTGCTTGTTACGTATCATTTACATTTGTGCGCCTCGTCATTTTGAACCATGGTCAGATGACGTAGCCAACACACGTGTGGCACCTCACTTACCAAACGTCCATATCACGCCAACGTGAGGACATTTGAGACCACGGCAGATTTAACGTGCACCATCCCTACGTACACGACGGTCTTTGGTTGGACCGAGTTTCGAACTCGCAACCTTCCGCTTGCTAATCCGTTGCTCTTCCAACTGGGCTACCGCTTTCCTAGATATTATAAGATAATCCAGAGTTTGGTGTCGTTTCCATTGATTTCCATGTCAAAATGTGCAATACTTGATGTGCTTTTTTCGGTATCTAATTATCTCATATACCCTATATTTCTTGCCATATATCCATTAGAATAGTTGTAGATATTTTAACCCACCTGGTGATTGTCTCGACGATGACCAGATCTTGACAGACGAGGTATTTCGTCATTAAATTTTTTTTCATTGGACCGAATTTCGAACTCGCAAACCTCCTGTTGCTGATCCACCATGCTTCCAACCGGGCTACCCAGGATTGACCCGGGTTCTATTGGTGTGAAGGGAGCGTAGAAATAGGGAGCAAGTGATCGATACACATATTCCCGAAGGGAAATGGAAGAGAATGGGATGACAATAAATTGTGGCTGCGTTTCGATCAAAACAGGAGCTATGAGAAAGTATTCAAGATTCGTCGATCCCCATACCTGCTTTTCCTTGTTCCCCAAATTCCAGCCAACGTCAATTTGCGCGCTCCAATCGAAAAGACCGAATGTACATTCTAGAACTAATAACTCAGGAGATATTTGGAGGGATGCAACCAAACTCGGTCCTCTGGTGAGGGAAATATTTAATATCAGCTACACGAAGCTATTTGTAAAGGAGTAGAAGGAAAGGAAGAATTTTGTCACAGTAGATAAGTATCCAAATGAGAAGAAAAGACCGATACTCGACTACTAGCCTTTTGAGAATCATTTGACAATTTTATTAATTTCCATTTCCTAATTTCTGAAGTGCAGCTTTTTTGCTCACAGCTTTGTAAGGTGCAGATTCGATTCCTATAGCTTACCCTGGGTATATTCCTCTCTGTGCATCAGTAAAAAAACTTTTTTGTGTGTGTCATTCCTTTTACTTGACGTTGTTTGTCTTGTGTATGGCACAATATGATCAAATATGGCTCTTTTGCCATAAAATCCAACCCAACAACCAAATTAATTTCCTTAAAAATAATGTTTCTGCCAAATCATTTGTCAAGATTCCCTATCACTTGAAACATTCAACAAGCCTAATCGTTATCATGTCTCGAATAGGAAATTAAGTTATTAATGACAGAGATTACAAATTGGAGGACAAGGTTAAGTACATGTGGTTTAATTACACCTTATAAATATGAAATCCGAACTTCATTTGTTTCGTTGCATAAGAGATGGTCAATGAAGGGAATGTTGGATCATTTTTAACAATGGGAAAACAAGAGACAATATTAGACAGCAACTTCTGTCTCGCGTTAAGGTCGATTTATTATGCCTCATTGACATAGGCTGTCTCATTAGACACCATACATCAATATTAAGGATGAGTTACGAGCGATAGAAACCACTTCCCTCTTAAGGGTGCAACACAGATATTGACAGGGGATTAATTTTGCGGATGCTTAAGGAGAGTGTCATGGATGTGGAAAGTAGTACGAATAACTAATGACCACGCGCATCAAATCAACTTTTACTGTTTGACCAATGACAATAGTATTAAGATTTCTATAATTGTTGTGGCGATACATTTCTCTCAAAACGCACACACACATATATATATATATATGTGTTATGTGTGTGTTCAATAACAGACAAGAAGTTTCACCGTAATACGTAGAGGTATTGTTTGTTAGGTGTTTGGGAAAGGCTTTGAGCTTCTTAATCTAAGGGGCTCTTGAAGGAATGAATAGTTTACAATGACTCAGTAGGGGATAAGGATTAAGGGAAAGGTTATTGGATCAGGGGATCTATCAAGAAAGTTCATTGGTGGAAGTCAGTGGTTTAACGAAGAAGTAATTTTATCTGTCACGGGAGATTTGAGAGGAAGAGATGAATTTTCACAAATATTCTTCCTGAATATTTGTGAGAAAGAGTGAAACATTCAACTTAAGATTATGAAAAGTAGCCATTCTGACTTAACTCTGCTCTGACATGGAAGGAGCATAAAGAGCGACGGTCTTTGGTTGAATTTGAATCGCAACCTTCAGGTTTCTAATCCGTTACTCTTCCAACCGGGCTACCGCGGCCCGAATCAGCGTAGGAAAGTATACGTTAATGAACACTACGATGGATTCAGAAGTCAAAGCAATGCGCAATCGCATTTGAAAGCAATGCATTTGAAGTGACATTCTGAAGCTAATTGTGGTAATATGCCTGAGGTATGCACTTTCTGCCATCTCTCTATTGGAAATAATTAGACCAGTTCCAAGTACACGAAATTTTTGATTAATTTTCTTTGATATGTGAATATAAATGGATTTAAATAAGATGAAGTCTGAGTTACGAGGGTGCCAGATAGTATTCTATAAAGCTATTTCCCACATTGAAATTTCTTCCATCCAAATAATACGGAGTGAAAAGAGAAAACAGAGAGGAGAGAGAGAGGGATGATGAAAGAGGAGAGATAAAATAAGTGAGAGACGAGCGAAGAGATCAAGCTCCCTAGGATCTTTTGGGATCCAATTGTTCAGAAAAAGAAGTACTGGAGAACGTCACAAATATATCTACAGTTGACCGATTCTATAGAGGGTATTTCGTGGTTGTTCGAAAACCTGTAAGGAACTTTATTTCGCAATTTATTTGGAATTCAATAGGAAACGATAGGGAATTTATAAGTTGTGCCATTTCGCATAATTTGTGGATAGACACATAATCGGTTTTACTATATGCTATGCAAATAATCATAAAACCAACTTGAGTCATTGTACTTTATGAACTAATAAAATTTTTCGCATTGATTTTCTTTTCGTTATTTCAATGACAGTAAAAGTATAAAAAATTCTTTTAAATGTATTGGAAAGCAGATAATTTTTTATGATCTGAATTAATAGAACAAACTTTTTCAGTCGCGATACATCAATAGTTTATGACGTAAAAGAAGCGATCTTATTTTGAAAGTTTTCAATTTTATAAATCCTTCTTTCACAGATTAAATGTTACTTGAAATAATCACATGAAAGCGACGTTTCCAAAAAATTCATTTATTTGCTTGATAATTTTACTATTTGTTAACATTTCTTATTCATAGACAGTGCCTCGGTAGCCCAGTTGGAAGAGTAACAGATTTGCAATCGGAGAGTTGCGAGTTCGAAACTCGACCCAACCAAAGACAGCCGTGTACAGGGAGTCTTGTGCACGTTAAATCTATCGGGGTCTCAGAGGTCCTCACGTTAGAGTGGTGTGGAAGTTTGGAGAGTGGGGTGCCAGTTCAGGTGTGACCTCGTCATCTGACCGTGGTTTAAATTAATGTGCTGTTGTCTTCACACCTTTCCCTTCAGGATTGATCCCTGAGTGTCGTCAATAGCCAGTTGTGTTGCTCCAGTGGGACGTTAATTAATTACCTACCTACATTTTAATGTAAACACTGCGATTCAGTTGGTTAGATTTTATGGCACAAGGCTGCGCCAAACACCAGTCAAGTAACTGACATAAACACACAAGGAAAATTTTACTGTCCACCGAAGAGAGAAATACACCCCAGTGTAAGCTACAAGAATTGAAGTTGCTATGTCTACAAGTCCCCTTGATTGGTTTGGTTTATCCGGGTTTTATGGCGCATGGGCCATATTTGGCCATCCTGCGCCAGACACAAGACATACAATATCAAGTAATTGACAGACACACAATGAAAGTTTTACTGACACAGAAGAGAGAAGTACACTCAGGGAGAATCAAGTCCTCTTAAATTCAGAGAAAATGAGGTTAAATGAGGAGAAATGAGGTTAAGTAAAAAGTTGAATTAACGTCTCACTGGAGCGACACAATGGGCTATTGGTGATGGTTCGGGATCTATCCCGGAGGTAAAGATCCGAGGATAACCCCTTGTAATTTCGAACCTCGGTCAGATGATTAGGTGAACACTTGATCTGGCACCCCAATATCCAAACTTCCACACCACGCCAACATGAGGACATTTGAGGCCACGACAGATTTAATGTGCGCCATCCTCCAAGTACACGACAGTATTTGGTTGGGCCGTTTCGAACTCACAACCCTCCGGTTGCCAATCATTTTTCTTTCAACTGGACTACTCCGGTCCTTAGAAAAAAAGAAGAGGCAAATCATTGAAATAATCTTCTCTCAGACATCTGGAGAGCGTAAAGCAAGACAGTGGGAGCTTTTTCTTACTTCTTCCTGATTTAAGGAACAGATTAACAGAAGCATTAACTAAGCTCCGTCCTTATACATAGTCAATAATTATTTGCAAAACATAATTTTAGAACATTAATATATTAAATTAAAATGTTATACGAATGAGTATATTTTATCGTTATTATCATTATGTAAGAATAAGTAAAATTTTTGTTTCGGACAGGGTGGTTTCACTTTTACGTTGAGGTTTCATTTAACTCAGGTCCTAAACAGAGTCTGTCATATGGCCGTGGTTCAAAATTACGCGGTGTTGTGTTCGGATCTTTCCCTTTGGGATTGATCACTAATATCCCGTTGTGTTGCTCCAGTGCGACGTTAAGGTATCCGAACACGTTCGAGACCCTTTTTTTAAAATGTGGTATAGTAACATTTTAATGATATTTTTATATTTAGTGTTATTAAACAATAGCATTGGGCTCTAAATTTTAAAATATATTATATTAATAATTTTGTAAAAATGTTAATTATGTATGAAATTTTAAAGAAATTTGTCAAAAACTTCAAATGCGCTACATGAAAATCTATTCAACCAATTTGAAAAATAATACTACCAAAATAAACTACATGCATTTTTCTAGGGAATGAACTAGAATCAAAACGATATTTAAATAAACAAAAATTTGACAAGCAATCAAAAATGAATACAAGATTTTTGATAGTTTTACAGTCGTATTTCTTAAATAAATGGCCATAATTTAAAAACTTTTCAACTCAGTATAATTCTTTTAGTTCATTCCTTAGACAACATTATAAAGAACAAGTTCTCAAAGTTTTACGTGAATCCATCAATAACTTTTTGTGTTATAACATTTGAAGTGAGGAAATAATGCATAAAAATTAATTTAGTGAAAAATGCATTTGAAGTGTTAATTGTTATGTTTTTAATTTAAATAAACAGCCAAAGAGAAACTATTTAAACATTTGAGAAACCTTTCTAAAATTATATTTGTAAGAAAAGTAAGATTTAAATTTAAATTTTGACAGGTTTTTGGTCTTTTCACGGCCATTTCCGGTGTTTTCCATACCTACTTCCGGTTTTCCGCTATCTTAATAACTCTGCAACTAATTAACTTAGAGACAAAATATCAAATATATTTTGGAAAGTCAAATAAATGCTCTATCAAAGGAGATCAAAACCTTTTTTGGGGATTTTTGGTCAAAAATGACATTTTCAACGTGTTCGGACACCAATTAAAATACCTACCTACCTAAACAGAGTCTAGCTTCGCCTCTGTCACGGAGCATTGGAACATCGAAGGAAGGTCAAGCATTTACTTTATCTAAAAAGAGTTGAGAAACCTTGAACGCCAACTGAAAAATTGTCCCAAACTCTAGCCGCGTTGCTTGAGCTTTGTTTATTGTTTCATCTGAATTGGATTTCCTCTAGCGCGTTGGAAAAAACCGCGTTGTTCTTGGAAAAGCGCGAAAGACTTCAATTCCACACGTTCGAGAATGAGGAAATCTCACGTTCATCCGATTCATCCCTTGAGACTGCATAGCGTCAAGCTCGAAGCAGAAAGAAGAATGAAAAAGAATTTACAATACTCTGCAGTATTTCTTTATACTAGAGTTAATTTTTCTGTTGGCTGTTATTTCGTACGTTTTTCACTTTCATCCGTTGGTTGAAAAATGAAATCTCGGCTTTTCCAGTAAACATTTTTTTGAGTGAATGGAATCTGGAACAAAGATAGCGTTTTCTGTTGAATCTTTTGAAGGAAACAAACTAGATTAATTGGTAAAAAGTGTTTACTTAGCATTGATTGTAATTGTGTTGTGAAGTTAGTTTTAAGTACGGGCACCGAAAGTGAGAGAATAAAAGGAGTTCACAATGGTCTGTAGCATCTGTTTATGCTGCGTTAATTTTTCTTTTGAACATAATTTCGAAAATTCTACTCCTTCATCTATATATCCGTTTAAAAATTAATTTGCAGAACTGCAGTGAAGTGAATATTTTTTGCGTAAATGGAATCTGGAACAAAGATAGCGTTTTCGGTCGAATTATATAAAAAATAAAATGTTAATTAGTAAAGAGTCTGTTGATTACTCCTCTTTGATTATAATTGTGTTGTGAAGTTAGTTTAAATATGCGAACCGAAAGCGAAGAATAAAGAGTTTACAATAATCCCCAGTATCAGTTTATGCTACATTAATTTTCCTTTTGGTCATTATTTAAAATGTTTTCTCTTTCATCTATATTTCCGTTGAAAAATTAAGTTGTAGAACTGAAGTGAATTGAATATTTTTGCGTGAATGGAATCTGGAACAAAGCGTTTTCTGTTGAACTGTTTGAAAAAAATAAAATACATTAATTGGTAAAGATTGTTTTTTATTATAATTGTGTTGGTGAAGTTAGTTCAAAATATATGAGTACCAAAATCAAAAGAAAAAAGTCTACAATAGTGTGTAGCAACAGTTTATGCTGCTTTTACTTTTCTTTTGACCATTCTTTTGAACTTTTTCTTTCTGTTGAATCGTTTGAAGGAAACAAACTAGTTTAATTGGTAAAGAATGTTTACTTAGCATTGAATATAATTGTGTTGTGAAGTTAGTTTTAAGAACGAGCACCGAAAATGAGAATAAAAGGAGTTCACAATGGTCTGTAGCATCTGTTTATGCTACGTTAATTTTTTTTGTCATTATTCGGAACGTTTACCTCACTCATCTATATTTCCATTGATAAATTAGATTTGAGAACTGCAGTGAAGTAAATATTTTTTTCGTGAATGGAATCTGGAACAAAGATAGCGTTTTCTGTCGAATTGTCTGAAGAAAATAATATATATTAATTGGAAAGAAAGTTTGCTTTTCTGTGGTTGTAATTGTTTTGTTAAGTTAGTTTTGAGTATGTGCACCAAAAGCCACAGAAGAAAAAAACTCACTATACAAAACACGGTTACGCCTGTGTTGATTTTTTCTGTTTGTACGTGCATACTATACACGGCCTCTATGCCTGTGTTCATTTTTCTGTTTGTACGTACATTTCATACGTTTTTATCTTTCTTGTGTCGATTGAAAAATTAAATTGCGGCTTTATCAGTGAATTAAACATTTCTTGAGTAAATGAAATCTGTAACAAAGATGGCGTACTGTTGAATCGTTTGAAGAAATCAAAGTAGACTAATAGGCAAAGAATGTTCGTGTTTCTTTAATGATAATTGTTTTGAAATTATCTCTTTTCAAGCAATCTTATTGCGCTAATGTGAAAATGTTGTTCCTATTAACCCTACAAGTGATTTCAACGAGATATTTCGTCCATCAAGGTCTGTCCAATTTTGCTAATGAAGATATATCTCGTCATCAAGATACTATCAATTTTTTATGATGACGAGATCAAGATCTGTCAGTTTTCTTCTAAGGACGAGATATCTCGTCGAGACAACCACCAAGAGAGTTAAATGGACTTCAAAAGTTTAGGAAACTAGAGAGAAAATAAATGTGAGTATCGTTGTGTCTATTAAATCAATTTAAACTGTAAGATAGTGAACAGTATAATGATCAATACATTAATTCCTTACTTCTGTTTCAATTATGAAGTGACCTAACAGCTAAACTTCCCTCTCGTGAGAATTTTTAAAACTAGGTTTTATTTCAAAAACCTAATTCTCCTGCTCATGGACGTGTGCAGGGAAATTTGTTCCAATAGTTCCTTTTGCACAGTATTCTAAACACCTGTTTAACCACTTAACGCATTTACCCGTGTTTGACACGGGCGAAAGTTACCGGCAAATTTGCTCTTCCGTTCTAGTAAAAATAGATAGGCTAGATTAAACTTATACCAAAGATGGCATAAACTTATTTATGATAGATGATTTACCACTTATTTATAGATGGATATTAAACTTATTTACCGTAGATGGCACCACTATGCACCATTTTTCTTGTGTAAACCAAGTGGTGCATTTTGATGATTAGCTATAAGTTTGTTAGGAATTCTTTGTTATAAAGCAGTTGTTAGGTGTCTAAAAGGTAATATATCCATTTTTATTACGTTAAATATCATAAAAGTAAACAGTTAACCATAAATTAATTTTTACTAAGTGTTTTGTAACTTGTTTAGAGAAAGTTATCTGATAATGAGCGACTGTGACGATTTTGAATATGCCAATTTATCAGAAAGTTTCAGCGATGAAAGTGATGATCTCTTGAGTGATGGAAGTGAATCTGAAGTTAATATTTTATTATTATTAATATTTTGAAATTCAAAAGAAACATGTAATCAAATCGTTTACACTTGGTTTGTATAATGATTTTTTTATAACTTTTACCCCACCCCCCGCAACTGAAATCGCAAAAAACAACTTACACTATACCTATATATATATTCATTTTCTGTCAAAAAAAACACTCGATCATTTTTTACCATTTTTTTCCGAAAAAAACTCGTGCTTTAAGTGGTTAATTATAACCACCCTATAGAATTTTCTTTTTAATAAATATCCAATCAGATACCGTGAATTCTTTCTTAGTATAAGCACACATTACTTTTACCATAGTCAAAATTCTATGCAGGGTGATTCAGAACTCATGGGACGAACTTTTAGGGGTATTAGAGCACGCAAAAGAATAATTTTTTTTTGTATAGCAATGTATGGGTGCAAGTGACGCGTTTGGCGCAAACACAATCATTGCGTTAGGAAATGAACAAAATGCTTATTTACATTATTATTTTACAATTACTTATTTACAGTGATTTGTTACAATAACTGCTCAAAGATGCGACCACCAACATTACTGCAAGCTTGGCAGCGTCGATGCATGCGTTTTCGCCGCTAGAGTGCGCTGTTTGGTATGGTGCGCTCAGACATCGCTCCTTTGCTGGAATCCGGCAGTTGAAAGGCGGGTTTCTCAAACTTGAATTAATGTAGATGGTGGCACCTTTAAGCAGTTATTGTTAAAAATCATAATGATGTAAATAAATATTTTGTTTCATTTCATGCTAAATTCTTATTTTTGCGCCTAAACGCGTCAATTGCGCCCGTGCATTGCTATACAAAAAATTATTCTTTCAGTGAGCTCTATACCCCTTAAAGTTTGTCCCATGAGTTCCAAATCACCCTGAATATAGAGTTAAATAATCTAGACCTTTTCTTTCTACCTTTCTGTCTAACTTGAAGATGGTGCAAGACCTTCAGGTTATGTCATTTGGGGTACTTAGTGGTAAAACTGGTAAATCCGTAAACCCCTTAATGCCGTTATTAGGTCACGCATTATTCTATTTGCCTTATTCGCTTTATTCATTAATCTCTTTACTAACATCCACTCTTTTGCGTCATTAATTATTGGAAACTTCAACTTCATATATATAGAGCTGATATTTGTAGTAAAACGTCAGATTTCTTTTCCACGGATCATCAAGGATTATTAATTGATAAGCCACGGGATTGAAAAGACTTACAAAAGAACTAGCTTCTAACAATGGAGACTTTATTTGCTGTTGTATTAATCTCATAGTCTTCTTTTTGTGTTTGAAAGCTTTTATTAATCGAGTTTTCCATCATCTTATTATTTCGTGTAATGATTGAGCTCCTTTAAAACCTTTCGTCTGTTTATTATTCAAGAATATTAAATTCAGTTTAAAATGATAACAATTCGGTTTTTTAATTATCTTACATTCCGTAGAGAGTTCTTGGAAAACATTACAAAACCTTATGAAAATATAGATGAATTTCAATCATTATTTCAACATGATTATTCATTATATTCATTAACTATTACTTAATTTAAAGGGAGCACGTTATATCCGTCGTGGCCTCAAATATCTTCACATTGGTGTGGTGTGGAAGTTTGGAGAGTGGGGTGCCAACTCAGGTTTGGCCTCCTCATCTGACCGTGGTTCAAAATTGCGTGGTGTTGTCCTAGGATTGGGGGTTGATCCCGGACCTTCGTCAATAGTCCGTTTTGTTGCTCCAGCGTGACGTTAATTAAATATCTACATACCATGGGATAATGTATCCTTTTGAAAACATTACCTATAGGGAACCCATTTTTCAAAACAAAAAATTATTATTTAAAAGTCTCAAAGTACCTTAAGGTATCCGAACACGTTGAAAATGTCACTTTTGACCAAAAATCCCCAAAAAAGGTTTTGATCTCATTTGATAGAGCATTTATTTGACTTTCCAAAATATATTTGATATTTTGTCTCTAAGTTAATTAGTTGCAGAGTTATTAAGATAGCAGAAAACCGGAAGTAGGTATGGAAAACACCGGAAATGGCCGTGAAAGACCAAAAACCTGTCAAAATTTAAATTTAAAACTTACTTTTCTCACAAATATAATTTTAGAAAGGTTTCTCAAATGTTTAAATAGTTTCTCTTTGGCTGTTTATTTAAATTAAAAACATAACAATTAACACTTCAAATGCATTTTTCTCTAAATTAATTTTTATACATTATTTCCTCACTTCAAATGTTATCACACAAAAAGTTATTGATGGATTCACGTAAAACTTTGAGAACTTGTTCTTTATAATGTTGTCTAGGGAATGAACTAAAAGAATTATGCCGAGTTGAAAAGTTTTTAAATTATGGCCATTTATTTAAGAAATATTGACTGTAAAATTATCAAAAATCTTGTATTCATTTTTTGACCGCTTGCCAAATTTTTGTTTATTTAAATATTCTTTTGATTCTAGTTAATTCCCTAGAAAAATGCATGTAGTTTATTTTGGTAGTATCATTTTTCAAATTGGTTGAATAGATTTTCATGTAGCACTTTTGAAGTTTTTGACAAATTTCTTTAAAATTTCATACATAATTATCAAATTTACAAAATTATTAATATATATTTTAAATATTTATAGCCCAATGCTATTGATTAATAACACTAAACATAAAAATATCATTAAAATGTTACTATACCACATTTAAAAAAAAAGGGTCTTGAACGTGTTCGGATATCTTAAATACTCGATAAAATAGATTTTAGGTTTTTCTCGCGGCAAAGAAGTTAAATATAAAAATCTGTGTACGACCTTCTAGTTCTACCCCTCCATAATTAGTGCGTTCACAAAGAAAACGGCACATGGAGCACACCTTCTACTTAATGCATTTTAAAGCACCAGGTAGACCTGACTAATATTTGGAATCTTAGGCTCCACCGCTATTCCAACGGAAAATAAAATACCTAGCGCTCAATAATCTGCTTAGGCCAGATTCTTGTGAAACACATTGGCGGGCGGGCATTACCTCAGCCCCGATTTCGCGTCAAGGATAATATTCCGGCGTCGGTGAAATGGTTGTGAAGACGTTTGGGGACCGTTCTAGGAATTTAATTATTTCCAGGCGCTGACTATTTTCCACTATTAGTACTCTCCCTCGACGGGGCTTCTGTTATTCTAAAGGCAATTATAAACTAATAATAGTCCCGGTGCTCGCTATCGGTAATGCGGAATCTTTGTTAAGTCGAGCGCCAGATTGTAATTACAGTGTGTCGCCTGTTAATTTAGTTTCCAATATCTGCTATATACGGGGTGGTTCGGAACTTCTTGTGCAAACTTTAAGGGGGCAGGGAACACAAATTTAATCCTCCTGGTGGTCTAAAACTACCTCTAGTGGCCAGCCTATGGTGCAAAAATCTGTTCCAAACTGTCACCAGTTCTCTCCAGGGGACAATTTGTTTTCCCTATCTTTGTACCCCTTTGGGTTTTTAGCCAGTTTGGGCAATTTTGTCTCGATAAGGTATCTCGTCATTAGCAAAATTGACCAGATCTTTGACGAGATATCTCGTTTAAGCAGTATTCACGTATGGATGTGAACGCCAAATGGATTACATAGAGGGCGCTGTTAGACAGCGGGGTAGCTTTGCAGTTCGTATGGTAGGTAGATATTTAAGTAACGTCACTGGAGCAACACAACGGGCTATTGGCGACGGTCCGGGATCATCCCCGAAGGGAGGACAACACCACGTAATTTTGAACGTAATTCAGACGTAATTCACGTAATTCAGATGCCGAGGTCACACCTGAGCTGGGACCCGACTCTCCAAACTTCCACACCACGCCAACGTGAGAACATTCGAGGCCACGGCAGATTTAAGGTTCACCAACCCCTTTGTACACGACTGTCTTTTGTTGGATTCGAACTCGCAACCCTCCGGTTGCTAGTCCGTTACTCTTCCAACCCCGTGGCCCTCAGTTGATATGGAGTCGACACTGTTAAGCTCGATTGACTTTCAGTTGTGTGGTGAAAGTCGCCACATCAAAAATCAACTTTAAATGCAATAGTGTCCACAGCATCGTAACCTATTTTGGGGCCGTGATAGTCCAGTAGGTGGAGTAGAGGATTAGCAACCGGAGTGTTGCTAGTTCGAAACTCGATCCAACCACGGACTGTCGCGTACGTGGTGGTTGGTGATGTAACGTCGTGATACGAATTTAAGTTGTGGCGAGTGGATAGGCATAGAAACAACATTAAAACAGTACATTAGTCTAAATTTACAGTACTTACAGTGGTCAAACAGTTTACGGCAGGTTTCAAGGCTAAATGAAAATTAAGACAAAATGTTTTCTCCCCCGGTTCCATTGGATCAGACAATCTTTTGCGTCCGTTCACTTCCGAAACTTCAACGGATCTCTCTGTCCAAGGGTCAAGAATGAAGATTAATGTTCCTCCAGTTCCTCGCTAACGAAGGGGGACAGTTCAAGAAAGGGAGCTGTTCGACACCCCTTAATTCTATCCGGTTGTAAACTCTCCAGACACTTCAGCTCAGGAGGATTTATACATTGACGATCAGTTCATGTTAGGGAGGAATTTCAGGTCCCCTAAGAAGGATTAACCATGACGCTACAGTGCACTTCAAACCTGTCGTGGCCTCAAATATTCTCACATTGGCGGAATCTGGAAGAAGTTTTGAGAGTGGGGTGCCAGATCAGGTATTAACCTCCTCATCTAACCTTGATTCAAAATGACGAGCTTTTGTAATCGGATCTTTCCCCTTTTCCCCAGACTGTCGCCAATATCCCGTTGTATTGCTCCAGTGCGAAGTAAATTCAACTATCTACCTATAACCTATCTTCACCTTGAAGTTTTGTTTTTGGTAGATAGCCTTGCACTGTTTTTCAAACGGACCCGGACTTAATCAAAGACACGCGCACTTTCGAAAAGAAACCTTATGGCGATACAGACAAATACCAGATGGCACTCGCACTAATCGGCACGCAATAATGGCTGAACAGCATAATTGCTAATGCGAGGCCTATCACTTCCAACGGTCTGGCCGTATGATAACAGACACTGCTTCAGTCTTCATTCCCACTCAGCTTTCTCACTTCACACGGCGCCCCACACTCGGCTGCTAAAGGCAACATGGGGCAGCCCACGATTGTAATCATTTACTGCATGACCATGCATAGAGAAGTGCACCCGTGATCCTATTAATACAGCTCTCACTGTCTCACGCAATTGGCAGTCTATCATCTAGTGATCGAATTCAGTCACTGTTAAATTCTGATGGGGGAGTATTGTGGTGAACTTAGCACCACTACAAAAATTAACTTACAACCCAGTCGTATCTCGTTGCGAGCTCGAATCCAACCAATGACCGTCGTGTACAGAGAGGGCTGGTGCATGTTAAATATGTAGTGGCTTCAAATCTCCTCACGTTTGCGTGGTGTCGATGTTTGGAGAGTGGGGTGGCAGCTCAGGTGTGACCTCGTCATCTGACCGTGGTTCAAAATTACGTGGTGTTGTCTGGATCTTCGTCAATAGCCCGTTGCGTTGCTCCAGTGTGTGACGTTAATTAAATACTTACCTTCATACCCAGTCGTATCTCCTTCATGAAGTACTTTATTGCAGACAAAACGTTGGACTGTCTTTCACGCTTCTTATCAATGTGGTTGCAATTTTGCTTACCAACTTTACAAACTGTAAGTGTGCACCTGTTGTCAAATTGTAAAATCAGGACTATTAACCCTCCAAGTGGTATCGACGAGATATCTCGTTCATCAAGTTCTGGCCAATTTTGCTTATGACGAGATAAGTTGTCATCAAGATATTGTCGGTTTTTTATGAGGCCAAGATGAAGATTTGGTCAATTTTTTCTGTTAACGAGATATCTCGTTCATCAAGATCTGGTCAGTTTTACTGATGACGAGATACCTCGTTGAGACAACCACTAGGTGGGTTAACACTGATTGTCATGAGATTCCCGAGTAATATAATATTGTTTTTACCTCACACCACAAGTAATGACTCAATTAACACATTGATTGGTTGAAAGAAACCTAAAGAGTATATATTGGTTAAGATCAAAACTAGTTACGTCAAACAGGGAAGATTTCAGATTACAAAACGGTTAAATGCGTACAAACCCCCCAGAGGGTTAAATTTATACATTTGAAATGAGACTTTAACCATGGTCAACATCTGGTTATTTTCTGATGACGAGATTTCGCGTCCATCAAGATCTGGTCAGTTTTCCTCATGACGAGATATCTCATGGAGACAACCCACCAGGAGGATTAAAATGTTGTTCTCATACTTGCTGCTTCTTTCAATTTCT
Organism: Meta bourneti; assembly: GCA_933210815.1. Taxonomy (NCBI): domain Eukaryota; kingdom Metazoa; phylum Arthropoda; class Arachnida; order Araneae; family Tetragnathidae; genus Meta; species Meta bourneti. Next base: position 12,822,013 of record OW119924.1, read on the forward strand.
TACCTTAGTGTACTCTAGCAAATACGGGACCCAATAGCTGTTGACTTGTGTTAAAGTGGATAGAGCATGAATAGAAACTCGATTACTTTGAACAATCCTTGGTTGGTAATCTATTTATATTTCATCCTCATATGAGGTACATTAACAATATTTCAATTCACTTTGGTTGAGCTTCGTATGTAAAACTTTACTGCTTGATGTTCAATCAATAAATAACTGACTTGTTGGATACATTAATGCTAATCGATTAGTAACTAGGCTTCCAACATGTTGATGCCAAGCTTCTTTTCAGATGCGAATCTACATTTTTCATAACAAGATGCCATCTAGAACTTCTGAATTTTTATTTTTCAATACCATTTAGAGTAATTAAATGTCTTAAAATATTTAATAAATTAAATTTAATATATATAAATTGAATATGAGATGCTTGTTTTTTGGTATATTATAACAGAAACTTCTTTCAATAAAGGATTCTTGCAATTCTTGTTTTAATTAACCATCCTGGTGTTTGTCCTAACGAGATATCTCGTGATTAGCTAAACCATTTGCAGATATTGATGTATTAGAAGAAAATTGACCCGATTTTGATCACGTCATCATCAAAAATTTGGCAATATCTTGATGATGATATATCTCGTCGAAGACTTTGAGGATTAAAATTGCTAGCTACAAATAAAGGAAACAATTTTGGTAATTTTTAGAAAGAATTTTGAATCATTAGTACAAGGTTATCAGAACAATAAGTTCATAACACTCTCTAATTTGTAAATGAAATCTAAGCGGTGATTAGTCCTATAAAACTCATCGATAGACGATTTGGCATGCGAAGATTTTACAAAAAAGATTTTTTTTTGTCTGTCTCCTGTATTCGCAACTATTTTCATAGTTACTCAAACTTCCCCATTATCTTGTAGAAGTAAAAGGTTGTCAAACGCTAAGGATTAGAGAATAAGAAATAACTTTTGTTTAGATATTTGGCTTCATAATACTTACATTTTGTAAAAACATCGGAGGACGTTGAGCAGCTATTATAGCTAGCATTCAGTAGTTTCTGAAAGAGATTTCCCATTTCCTACCAGGATTCTTCTGTAAAAGTTTTACCATACTCTAGCACGTATAGTTCTTTTCTACACCAAATGGCCCTCCTATTACGCTTTCTTTCATTACTTCCAAAGTAGAAATGGACAAAGGAGGGCATAAACGCACATTTTGAGTAAAGTTTTTCCTTGTTAAAAACACTCCTATGAAGTCAGATGTGAAATTATTCGACATCAGATCTTAAGTTCTTTGTCGTTTAAAACTCCATATTGTTAATGGTAGAAAATTCATTAATACTTTTAGAACATGGAATTAATTTTTTATATAAGATTTGATCACTATTCTATTTTGTGTATTTCGGTGAAGGGTATATGGAAGTCTTATATGTATACAAATCGAGAGTCAGTTTATAAGTATGGTGATCATTTCTTGCTACATAGGCTAATTTGACCGAAGCTGATTTTCTGAGATAAATACTACATACTTATTTGCTTTAAATACCTGTAGAATGGAGTATATAAAGGGAAAAGTTGAAATATTGGTAAAATATGTTTTATTTAAACTTCTACATTTCAAAAACGCCTTCATTTACAAAATGAGACATGGTTTCAATTTCTCGTCTTACAAACTACCTTGATGATTCATCTAGTTTGTAGCATAGAACTTAATAGTCATTTTAATTAGTCTGAAATTAAATAGTTAATTTCCAAAAACTTACAAATCCATTTTAGTTTTTATATTTTTTGAATTTTTACGAAATACGTGAACAACTATTTTCGCCTAAAATTGTGTTCTTTGCAATAAATAATTTTACTTTAATAATTGTATATATCGCCTGTAATAAGTTTCTTGCTGCTGGTGGAAATCTAAAGCTATGGGGTATCTCTTGAAAAAACGATTATACTATAAATAATCAAAATTATTTCTACGAAATTACACAGTTATTCTTTCATCATATTTATCATTTCATCATTTAAATGATCATGGATGAATAAACATGGGAACTCTGCATATTCCTGAACTACTGCATCGGGTTCCAGCGAATGGAAAATATTTAACATAAAATAACGGCCTAGATATTTATTGAGACCATTTCCCTGAACCGAAAATTTAAGCTTGGATTAAATGCATCGGTCGTTTCTCTCGAACGTTTTCGAAGGGAATTGGGCACTTCTATTTCCCTTTATAAACCTATTTTATTGTGAAGTGTCAGAAAAGTTTACCATTAAACGTTATACCCAGAGAGAGAAAAGGATTAACTTGAATGTAAGGAGACATTTCTGGTGCGTAATTTACAACTGAGGAATCAACCTGAAAGCTGAAATGAACGACTATCGATATTTGTTAGTAAAATTTGAGAAAACTTATCTTGGAACAGAAATTAGATGCATCGGAAGTAGTATTTCTGATACATTTTTAATCATCACAAAAAAATATGCTGTACTAGGACAAATTTGGACAATTTTTTTTTGGTTTGGTAGATAAAAAAAGTTGGTCGATTTTTTGGTTTGGTAAATAAGAAAAAGGTTGGTTGATTTTGTTTGGTTTGGTAAATAAAAAAAGGTTGGTTGATTTTTGGTTTGGTAAGTAAAAAAGGTTGGTCGATTTTTTGGTTTGGTAAATAAAAAAGGTTGGTTGATTTTTTTATGGCAGAAGAGCCAGATTTGGCCAAGATGCGCCAAGATATGTTTTCTCGTCAAATAAATGAACGTACACACAAGGAAAGCTTTTGGTTGGTTATTTTCGGGTTTTATGGCGCAAGGGCCATATTAGGCCAAGCTGCACCAAACACACGACAGAAAACACAATGAGGGAGGAAGAAAAAGCAAAAAGCAGAAGGGAAGGCGTGGGTAAAAATGAGTGAGGAAAGATCACTCTGGTACCTCTGGATTGTGATGCTCGTATACATTTAAATAGATTGTGATGCTCGTACACATTTAAAAATGTGTCCATGAGGGTATGAAAATTTTTAATGACACAGTAGAGAGAAATACATGCAGGGTAACATATCACTTTGAATGCATTCTTAAAATATAAGTATATATTTCAAGATAATTCTATTTAAATTTTTGAAAGTTACAGTCTACCCTTCTTTAAAAATAAATAACGGGTAGATCTCAGATCCAAATATGTTATGAAATGTTTGAGGTTTAAAATTTGAAGCAACAATTGAAATTTAATAATACATTTAATGTATTATCAACTCTCTGATGCTGCATTAAAGGTCAGAAATACTTAAAAAAATATTAGGTAATGCATGAAATATACATTTATTTGGAAATAATTTAATTATTGAAAAATATATTAGATTCAAGTTCAGATGAAATAAACATTCCTGTCCCACCCAAGAACAGGAGTTCTTTTATTGAGTTTTAAATATAAATCAATTCAGTCGATATGAAAAATAAATAAAACATAAAAATATAATTTTCTAAATCTATCTCCTTCCCCAAAACGATCTACTGTACCACTATTGCACAAAATTTCAGTCCTTAGGAGTCTACAATTCTGTCTTAGTCATAATTATTTTTAACTACCATAGCCAACACCTCTAGGAAAACTCTACAAATCAATCTATATACGCACAAAAATTTTCTAAATCTATCTTCTCCTTTCCAAACACGATCTACTGTACCACTATTGCACAAAATTTCAGTCCTTAGGAGTCTACAATTCTGTCTTAGTCATAATTATTTTTAACTACCATAGCCAACACCTCTAGGAAAACTCTACAAATCAATCTATATACACACAAAAATTTTCTAAATCTATCTTCTTCTTTCCAAACACGATCTACTGTACCACTATTGCACAAAATTTCAGTCCTTAGGAGTCTACAATTCTGTCTTAGTCATAATTATTTTTAACTACCATAGCCAACACCTCTAGGAAAACTCTACAAATCAATCTATATACACACAAAAATTTTCTAAATCTATCTTCTCCTTTCCAAACACGATCTACTGTACCACTATTGCACAAAATTTCAGTCCTTAGGAGTCTACAATTCTGTCTTAGTCATAATTATTTTTAACTACCATAGCCAACACCTCTAGGAAAACTCTACAAATCAATCTATATACACACAAAAATTTTCTAAATCTATCTTCTCCTTTCCAAACACGATCTACTGTACCACTATTGCACAAAATTTCAGTCCTTAGGAGTCTACAATTCTGTCTTAGTCATAATTATTTTTAACTACCATAGCCAACACCTCTAGGAAAACTCTACAAATCAATCTATGTACACACAAAAATTTTCTAAATCTATCTTCTCCTTTCCAAACACGATCTACTGTACCACTATTGCACAAAATTTCAGTCCTTAGGAGTCTACAATTCTGTCTTAGTCATAATTATTTTTAACTACCATAGCCAACACCTCTAGGAAAACTCTACAAATCAATCTATATACACACAAAAATTTTCTAAATCTATCTTCTCCTTTCCAAACACGATCTACTGTACCACTGTTATAATTCAGTCCTTAGAAGTGTATAATTCTCTCTTAGTATTAATTATTTTTGAGTACCACTGCAGTATTTCAAATCCAACACCTCTGCGAAAATTCTGCAAATCAATCTATGCACCCAATGCTATTTGGAAAACGGAGTCTCAGATATAAATAGCCCACTCCTTGGGATTTTTCCGAAAAAGGTTGAAAATAGATTTATTTTTATAAGTTTCCAAAATGAAAATTCTTTTCTCGCAGCGATACTGCCTGTCGTCAGCGCTTAAGCACCGCCATCTTATCTCCCGAAACGAGTCTCCATTCCTGTATTATTAGGCCCATAACAGAAGAGAACGACTTCTTACAGCCCGTCCGTAAAACAGCCGATATCAGCAGGAATAAAAGAAAATCCACCACCGCGTAACACAGAGACCGGTGGCCAAAAAATTCAATCAAAAAGAGTCCTCTCTCCCCCTCCGAATTGTGGACGAAGTTTCTGGCCGCCCCACACCGCAGCACTAAAGAACCACCCCAACGTTATGAACTCCGTAATATCACCCCCTTCTCAAATCGACTTCTTTGGTAAAAAAAATGATATCAACAAGAGAAAAAGAAGCACAGAGAGACAAGAACGAAAAAGAAGGAGGTACTTTTTCTGGCTTTATACCCAATCCTTTTTCCTGTCAGGGCAGGAAATTGGATCCAACCGCGAAAGGAACTTTAATTCGCGAAAACTACGTCAATCAATGTTACCTGTGAACCTCCTTTCTACGGAGGACTCAATCTATAGAATGGCCACAAAAGATGCGCCGTCAACGATTGGGACGGAAGGCTTAATGGTTATGAAAATGTTCTCGGCCACACTTCACCTCCGAGTGACATCAATGAAGTTATCAATCACCGTGTGTTATTAGAATCGATTTATGTGGCATAGACGAGATTCGATTTGTGGTTAATCGACACTTCGGAATCGATTCGGTAGAATGGTGGTTTGTTCGTGGAAGTGCAAATAAGACAAGCAGTCGTAACATAACATAAGACATCAACATTAGGATATCATTGTTACTAAGAACAGCTCTTCTTAACGTATGGCTCTTGGATCCTGTTGTTTCCACTTAAGGAATATGGACGCCCATTTTAGATGTATCTAATTTTTATTGAAAATTTTTATTTCTGTCATTCTTTTTGCTCGAAACTAAGCTGGGATAATACCATTTCTATATTTTTCCACGATATTTTGTCTCCAAAATAATTTCATCTCGTAAAGCATCCACTACCGAGCATATTATAATAGCCCGTTGTGTTGCTTCAGTGCGACGTTAATTTAAATACCTACCTTCCTATCTACTTAGCATATTTTACGTATAAATTATTTTTGGATTGGTGAAACTTCTTTCTTCAAACAACCCAATTTATAGAACGGCCTCAAAAGATGTGCCGTCAACTGTTGGGAAGGAGAGCTTAATGGTTATGGAAATGTCCTCAGTTACATTTCACCTCGGAATGAAATCGATGAAGTTATCCATCACCGTGTGTTATTAGAATCGATTTATGTGGCATAGACGAGATACGATTTGTGGTTAATCGACACTTCGGAATCGATTCGGTGGAATGGTGAAGGTTTGTGAGGTATACACAAGATGGGCAATCGTTAAACAACATAAGATAGCATCATTTTGGTACCGCTGTTACTAAGCATTTCTGTTCTTAACCTATGGCTCTTGGACCCTATTTTGTCCATTTAACCATCCAAGTGTTTTCGACGAGATATCTCATCAAAATCTGACCAATTTTGGTAAAATCGAGGAATCTCGTCATCAAGGTATTGCCGATTTTTTTATGACGACGAGGTCCAGATCTGGTCAGTTTTCTTCTAATGACGATATATCTCGTCCATCAAGATCTGCAAATGGTTTTGCTAATGTCAAAATACCTCATGAAGTCAACAGCAAGGAGGGTTAAAGAATGTGCATGACGCCCATTTTAGATGTATCTAATTTTTTATTGAAAATTCCTAATTCTCTTCTTTTCGATCGAATATAAGCTGTGCTAGTACTATTTCTATATTTTCCACGATATTTTATGTCACCAAAATAATTTAATCTCGTAAAGTATTCACTGCTTAGCATATTGCAGGTATAATTTTTTGAGGGATGGGTGAAACTTCTTTCTTCAAAGAACACAATCTATAGAATGGCCACAAAAGATGAGTCGTCAACAATTGGAACGGAGAACTTAATGGTTATGAAAATGTCCTAGTCACATTTCACCTCGGAGTGATATCGTTGAAGAGTTATCCATCACCGTGTATTATTAGAATCGATTTATGTGGCGTTGGCGAGATTCAATTTGTGGTCAATCGACACTTTGAAATCGATTCGGTGAAATGGTGAGGCTTGTTTGTGATGTACAACTATGACCCAGTCTTGAAACAGCATAAGCAGCTCTATTGGGAATCGTTGTACAACTTTGATTAACCCTCCAAGTGTTTCCTCGAGTTATTTCATCCAAGATCTGGGCAATTTTGCCAAGGACGAGATATCTCCGAGACAAAATTGCTCTATTCCTCTAGGGGAATGAAGATCCAAGTAGGAAAAAAAATGTTCCTAATCCAGAATTTGAAACAAATATTTGCACCAGAGGCTGGACACTGCAGGGAATATTTCGATGCGAGGATAAACCACCAGGAGGGTTAAATTGTGCTTCGGAACGAATTGTTGGGGCGAAGTTTGTGATTGAGACATATTAGGCTTGAACTAAGAATAGAAGTCCTTAACTTGTGTCTATTGGACCAGCAATTTTCTGACTGCACTTGAGGTATATGTATGATCCCATTTTTGAAGTATCAGATTTATGGAAGTTTTATTTCTGTTAGAAACTCTGTTGAAACTGTTTTCCAATTTTTACGCAATATTTTGTCTCCAAAAGCAATTTTGTTGCGTAGAGTTTATCTACTATCTGGCATATCTTTTTTATCTATAAACGAATCTTTGAAGTTCAGACATGTGTTTGTTGCTCCTTTTATGTAAAGCTTTTCTTGAATTTTGCATAAAACCTATATTTTGACACTTAGCTTATCGCTTGCTGTCATGTTTGGATACACGAGGACTGATTAGAATGGGTCCTACTGCTTAAGATGATTCCTAACCACTATCAACGTCTATAACTATCAACGTTCTAACCAGGATATGAACCTATTTCCTGTTAATCTGAGGTCAAGAGTGCTAACCCTCTCGGCTGCCGGGCTGTAAGTTCCAGAGTGGAATTTGTGGGCATTTGTTACATTAGGCATTGCTAAACATTGATTCTTAACCTCTAGTTCATGAGCCAGTAATTCTTGTGCCTTTTATCCTCCAAGTTGTTTCGACGAGATATCTCGTCTACGAGATTAAGATCTGGTCAATTTTCTTCTAATGACGAGATATATTATGCATAAAGATCTTTTCACTTTTGCTGATGACGACATATCTCGTCGAAGAAACCACCAGGAGGATTAAGGTATGTTTGTACGTCCATTTAGAAATGTCCCACATTTTAATGAAAAATCCAATTTCTGTCAGGTTGCTCGAAATTGAATTGTGTGAATACTGTTTCCGTACTTTTACACGATACTTTATGTCGTTAAAATAATTTTACCGCTTTGATTTTGTACACTATTTGGCATATTGTATGTAAAAATATTTTTGGTTTGTTTTCGTGAACCTTCATTCTTCGGATGACTCAATTTGTAAAATGTCAAAAAAGATGCCCCTTCAGCGATTATGATGGAGAATTTAATAGTTATGAAACTGATCTCCGACCACAGTTCTGGAGTTATCAAACATCGATCGTTATTGGAATTGATTTATTTTGCGTAGAAGCGATTCGATTTGTGGTTAATTCATCTCTCAAAATAGATTCGCTGGAATAGTAGATTTATCTGTGAAGTGAACAGGACGCAGTCAATTAAACAACATAAGACAGTGCTATTAGGGAACAGCTTCAATTAAGATGTATTTCTGAGAAGAATTTGCGAATAAAACACACAGTTAGGCCACATGATTATAAGCAGCAATTCTTCATTCAAGGGTAATGTTCCAGTCTTGTTCAGTTTGCCTCAGGATTGCGTGAGGCACCATATTAGAAATTTTCGACTTTTGTTTTATTAAGAATTCCCATTTTGTTTGAAGGTTTTGCCTGAAATTCAAATGAGCGAATACAATTCCAATAATTTTACATATTTTATCACGTAGAGAAGGCAGCGGATCTTAACCCTCCTAATGGTTTCTACGAGATACCTCGTCCATCAAGATATGATCAATTTTGCTAATGACGAGATATTTCGTCATCAAAATATTGCTGAAATTTTTCTAATGACGAGATATCTCGCCGAGACAACCACCAGGAGTATCAACACTCTGTGCGTCATGAAATTTCGGTGTAGTGTAGTATTGATTTTAACTTAAAGCCCAATAATGACTAAATAAACACATCGATTGGTTGAAATAATCATAATAAGGAATATATTGGTGAAGATCAAAACTAGTTACAATTCAAGGAGTGAAGACTGCAGGCTACAAAACGGATAAATGCGTGCAAACCCAAGAGGGTTAAACTTATACATTTGAAATGAGACTTAAATCATGTATAAATAATCAGCTAAGCAGCTTTTACTTCTGGAAAAGCCTTGTATTCAGTGCCAAGATTGACTGATACCAAAGTAAGGAACACGTCAAAATAATAAGATTTCAACCATCCTGGTTGTTGTAGCGACGAGGTATCTTGTCATTAGAAGAAAACTGACCAGATCTTGATGAACGAGGTATCTCATTATTGGATGAAAACTGACCAGGTCTTGAACGAGGTATCTCATCACTGGATGAAAACTGACCAAATCTTGATGAACGAGAAATCTCATCATTGGTGGAAACTGACCAGATCTTGATGAACGTGGAATCTCATCATTGGAAGAAAACTGACCAGATCTTGATCTCGTCATTATCAAAACATCGGCAATACCTTGATGATGAGATATTTCGTCATTAGCAAAAATGGCAATACCTTGATGGACGAGATATCTCGTTGAAACCACTTGAAGGGTTAAAAAATTATCTAGGCTAGAAATCGAGTTGTGTTACAAGTTATCTATTTGTTTCAAATCTAGATGAATTACTGATTGCTTTCACCACTCCAAGTAGAGGGTCTTTTAAATCTTTCAAAACACAGTTTCGTTGCAAGACTTTTCTTGTTTATCCCAAACGTAAACTCCGGGCAGAATCTCCTACATCGAATACCACTCAAGCCAGCTGGTCTTCCAGCTTGAGTTGATTCTTGAGGACTTGAAGGCTTACGAATTTATGGACTTAGTACAATTTTTTATTATGTCCATGGGAGACCGAAAAATATTGCTATAAATGTATGAAAAGATTTAGTGCAACTGAGTAACTCCTAAAGGAAATAGAATTCGCTTACTAAAACTGGAGAATAAATAGACTCGTTTTTATTATCTCTCTCTCTCTCTCTCTCTCTCTCTCTATATATATATATATATATATATATATATATAATATATATATATATATATACATATATATACCTAGGATCACTTTTCAATATCTTTGAACTATGGACTTTTAAGTAAATACACTTCAATGAGTCCCGTCTATTTTTCATTTCTTGTTATGCGTAAACTGCATTGTTTACTTAATTTCCTTCAGTCTTTTGAACGCGTGATATTATATAATACGGCCTCGAGCGGTATCCGGGAAGAGAGAAAGATGCGAGGGGGGTCGGATATTAAATTTCTTTCCAACGGAAACGGTAGAAGAAATTTCGAGAGAAACAACTGGGAAATCAATATTTCATTATAAACTTCGTAATTCAATCCAGCGGATTTTTTACATTACTCGCATTTTATTCTTATCATGCAAATCAGATCGGCATTTCGGATTTTGTGTTCATCTGTATGGAGAACAAATTGTAAACGACTTGCTCTTTCATGACCAGGTGTTTTGATTGTTTAATGCTATTACTTTTCGAGGCGAATAAATAGTTAAATAAGGTCGAGAAAATCGTGTTATTTGTTAACAAACCTGGTGGTTATATCGACGGAGGTACCACGTCATTAGCACAACTATTCTGAAGTAATTAGAGCTAAATAAGATCCAGAAAATCGTGTTATTTGTTAACACTCCTGGTGGTCATATCGATGGAGGTACCTCGTCACTAGCACAACTATTCCGAAATAAATAGAGATAAATAAGATCGAGAAAACTATGTTGTTGGTTGTTAACCCTCCTGGTGGTTATCTCGATGGAGGTATCTCCTCATGAGCAAAAATGACCAGATTTTGATGGACGAGATATCTTGTCATTATCAAAATTGGTCAGAACTCGATGAACGAGATATCTCGTTGAAACCACTTAGAGGGTTAGGGACATTTATATTTTAAAATCAAAGAATCTTTCACGGGTTAAAAAGGTTTGTGAACGGGAGCGAGAATGTTGATATCGGACAAGTTTAAGTCAATAATGTCCTCTTCTAATATCAGTATTATTTACAGCTTTAAAATATTGAAATGTTTCTTTTTAAACTGATGAATCTACGAGAAGTAGCATGGTATTAACACTCTGAGGGGTTCACATGCACATATGAGTTCTGCAACCTGCAGTTTTTCCAGTATTATTTCTGACCAGTATCAAACTTGTTGACCAATAGATCTTTCCTAAGTAGGTAGGTAGTTAGTTAACCTTTATACTACGGCGCTTTTATTCCGCTGCCCGAATAAAGTAAGACTATTATACTGCCCGTAGTCTAAAGGTTAAGGTTGCATTGGTGCAATAAAACCGACTGTTGGCGATGGTCCGGGATCAATCCCTATGGGAAAGATCCAATGACAACGCCTCGTCATTTTGAACCACTATAAGATGACGAGGTCAACATCTCAGCTGGCACCTCACTCTCCAAACTTTCACACCGCGCCATCGTGAGGACATTTGAGGCCACGACAGATTTAATATGCACCAGCCCCGTGTACACGACAGCCTTTGGTTGGACTGAAAAAATACTTCCAGTTAAGAAATAATTTAATAACCGTTTTGATGTTGTTAATTTTAATATAAGTCACACGAGTATGTAAGTAATTGAACTAACGTCGCAATGTAGCAACACAATGGGCTATTGACGACGGTCCGGGATCAATCCCTAAGGGAAAGATCCAATGACAACGCCTCGTCATTTTGAAACACGGTCAGATGACGAGGTCACACCTGAGCTGGCACGCCACTCTAACTCCCACACCAAGCCATCGTGAGGACATTTGAGGCCACGACAGATTTAACGTGAACCAGCCCACTTTGTAAACGACTGTCTTTGGTTGGATTGGAACTCGCAAACCTCCGGCTGATAATCCGTTGCTCTTCCAAATGGGCTGCAACGGCCCATCTTTCTTATGATTCTTTCAACCAATCAATGGCTATTGAGTCATAATGTGTATTGTGGGGTAAAATCAATGCTACACTACTCGTACATCTCATGACATTCAGAGGGGTTAAACTTCAACGCATTTAAACTTGAAAACGTTTTAGTTAATCCTACTCCACAACAAATAATATTAACTGTTCTCATAAAATTGTACACCTACTTTGAAACCGGAAGCTAGTGCCTGTGAGCAACATTTACGGAAATAAACTCCATTCTAACTTGCACAGTAACTCGATGCTTTAAGGTAGAAAATCCTCCTATTGGCTTTTTCTTGCTCAGTAGAACCCAGAGGCTGATCGAGCTCTTTAGAAATCAAGCATCGTATCGCGGAGGGATGGCCATTAGGAAACAGTCAAGCTAATTATCGGGAAAAGTTTCTGCGGGATCTTTTCCCCAAGTCTGGATTCCCCAGACCCCCGAGCCGCTTTCTCCTGTAATTACGGTCCAAAGTGAATGATCTCCGCATTGGCACTTTTCCTGTTAAGACACTCGGACCGGAAAAGGAAAAGTCCGGGACTTTAAAGATTGATTTAATCTTGCGAAATGAATTTCGATCTCTGTGCTGTTTGGGTATGTGAATACCGACAGGACGTCATTAAATGCATGTATTTCCCACGTGTATGGGTATGTTAAGTAACATTCGCGAAACATGTATGATTGTATGGATTCGCGGTTTCAACTTTGTTTCTTTAATTTACCGAACCAACCTTTTGTAGAACAATTAAGCTCAAACAAAATTATAATGATCAACAAGATCAAATTGGTTTTCCTATTTATTTAGAAAACTTAACAAAGATGTTCCAATGAGCTGGTACAATTGGATCCCATGAACTGGTACAATTAGTAAAACGAAAGTACGTTATGGACCATACCATAAACGGGATACAACACGGAAGTTTGCTATGGACCATACCATGAGAGGGAACAAGGAAGTACTCAGTTCAATATCGGGCACGCCCTCGCTTGGCGAGCTAAGAAAGTCGCCAAACTACCAAATGTCGCCAAATCGCCGATAGTTCACAACAAAAATGAAGATTCCTAGTGAAAAAGCCAATTATTTTTCAGATCTATTTTAAAGAACTATATTATATATTTTTTCATAAAATAAAACTCGTTAAAGCAAGTTACTTTTATTAATAACCGTAATATTGTTCCCTTTTCTGTGGATTGTTCAAGCAAGAAAAACAGTTTTGGTGAAAAGGAACTAGAACAGAAACGCTTCTGTACCCTAACTTTTCTCTGTCATAAAATCTGTTATTGATATGAACGGCACGCAGATCTCACAAACGAAATCTCTATACTCGTAGAAACAAATTTCATTCCATCGACTACACAAGTTCTAATATCAGATTACAGTAACGATTAGAGATCTTTTGTCTCTAAGTTTCTCCAGACCTGATTCATACAAAAGAAAACCTAATACGATTATAATCGTCATCATTCATAGGCAGTGAAAAGCCATTTTTTAAGACACCGACCAATCGAGTATGAAGCTATTTCACTCCACTAAACTCATCCTCATTGTTCAGAGTATTCGCGAAGGAACACAATGACATTGATCAGAATCTTAAACGATGTTTTCTCTACACAACAACGGGATAATCTAAAAAAAGCCCGATTTCTCCCGGAAAAATAAAACTTCTGATTTTATGTCACATTAATTACTATAACGTAGAGTGAATTATTTTGCCCAGGTATAAATAAATACATCTCCTCTATCTAACTATATACCATACGAATCTTAACCCTTTGAGGGGCTTATATTTCTGTATCCGTTCTGTAATCTGCAGTCTTTCCTGAGTAACTCATAACCTGTTTTGACCGTTTTGACCAATAAAATGTTTCCTAGGATTCTTTCAACCAATAGAGGTTGTTATTTAGTCATTATGCGTGTTCTGGGGGAAGCATACTGCAATGCAATTCTGCACTACTTGGTAGGTAGTTAATTAACGTCACACTGGAGCACCACACAGGCTATTGGCACTGGTCAGGGATCAATCCCGGTGAAAAAAAAACGAGGACAACACCTCGTCAATTTGAACCACGGTCGGATGACGAGATCAATACCTGAGTTGGCACCCCACTCTCCAAACTTCCGTACCAGGCTAACGTGAAAACATTTGAGACTTCGATAGATTTAACATGCACCAGCTCCCGAGTACGCGACGGTTTTTGGAAGAATCTCGAACTTTATGGTATGTCCAGAACAAAACGCAGAGAAGTAAAGTAGTGCTGAACTATTAACACAGAGGTGTAGTTATTGTAAGGGGGAATGTTATGAAAAATATTCATAACGGGCAAAACTTTCATCACAGCAGTATTAGAATACAGATATTTCTTAGGTCTAAAAATAGTAAACGCATTGCAATAAAACATTTTCCCTGAGATGTCCGGTTCCTGGTCTGGAAAAAACACTACAAGCTTTTGACATGGCTTATATAGATTTATTTGATCTTACTGAAATTTATCTGTTATACAAAGGAAACATATTAAAAAAGGATTTTTAAATATCTAAACATATCCCAAACAATGAATCAAATGAAATCCATAAACAAAAATTTTGCTTGGCTCATGGAATGAAATAATTTATTTTACCCTTTATAGAAATGCATGTCTAATGTCAATGAACATCTATGATTTCTCACTTTGTCCTTTTTTGGACCTTGCGCCGTAAAACCCATTCAACCAATCACCAAAATCTATTTCCAATAACCAATAAAATAACAAGCTAGAAAATTTTGACAAAAAAAATTTCACAAAAATAAAATTTTTTATTCATAGATCGTTAAACTAACGAACACACAACCTTTATCTTCCGAGATACTTTAAAGTGTTGAAATATATTTCCAAACATTAATCAATGCCCAAATACAAGTTCTTATCCCTCTTATCGATGGCTTCAACTTTTAGTCATCAAAACGAATTCTTAATAATCTTCGCCTTGATTGTCCCAAGGAAACAGAAAAAGAAGCACCTTCAAGAAGGAATACGAAAATGGCGGATCAATCATAATTGCTTTTGCAATACGAGATATGATGTGCCTAATCACACGAGCCAAAACATATCAGACACGAGTCTCAAGTGTCGAAGGACATGTTACTGTCTAGCGTAATTTCGCTCTCGGTAAAGTTTTAATGGATTGCAAAAAGTAGAAAACTTAATCACGAAAACGAAAAAGGCGGAGACATATTGAAAAGCCAATATTTTTTGCGCTCCATTTTTCGAAACTTTTTTTTCACTCACCGTCTTTTCCCGTCCATTTTGAATTTAAAGCTTAGGAGATAAGTTGCAGAAAAAGAATTCTTGAAAAATATCTTCATTAAACGCTGCTTTTCGATTTTTTTTAGGGTAACATGTTCTTCTTTCCGGGAAAAAAATGGCGCAAGGTGGTGCTAGGGTCATGAGAGTGTTTTGTCAATGACAAGATAGTATGGATATGCGTTGAAGGAGGGTATGGAGGTGGGTGGAAAGGAACAAAGAGGGTTCGAAATGGATCGTTTTCAATAAATATTTTTTAAGGTCGGTGGCTTTGTCAGTTTTTTCTGCAGAGATGATGAATTGAAAAGGTTCTTGAGGAATTACCAAACGTTCGGTTTTTATGAATTTGAGAAGACTCAAAGATACACTTCCAAGTTTAAAATCTTTTAATGGCTTTTTATTTATAAATTTGCTCATAAAACCGTAGTGCTCTTCGATTGTTGTTATGTGTATTTTTTCTATTCAGTTCCACTTGTTTCTAGAAAAATGTAGAAAGCCGCTCCTTACAAAATCATTTGAAAAAGCTCAAACATATTTTTTTTTAAATAGTTTTCAATACAAGATAAAGCTAACATTGATTGAATCGTTTTGTAGAGAGATATTGGATGGTATGGACTCGTTGCTAGCGATAGCATAATAAATGTGCTTTTATTTGAATACATTTCCGGTCTTTGTTTTTGTCAGATATGCAGAACTTTTGAGATGACAAACTTCTTTTTTGTGTGAATATCTTATTAATTGTCGTGGTTTCAGATTAATTTATCTATGACTAATACTTCATACTCAGAACATTTGCTTCATGTCAATCATATTCCCTATCATACTATTCCCATAACATATTAAATTAGAATTTTAACATAAACTTTCTACAAGGTGCTATTCTTGGTTCGGTTATCACCAAAAAATCGGCAATATCTCGATGACGAGATATTTCGTCATGAGCAAAATTGGTCGGATTTTGATGGACGAGATATCACATGGAAACCGTAGAGACTTAACATATACTCGTATTTGAGGTTCGAATTTACGTTAGAATATAAACTGTGTAACATTCCATATGAATCTTACTCACTGTTTCTTGGTTTCAATACCATTTGGAAAAGAAATATTTTAAATTCAAGTATGCATCTTGCTCTTCAAAAGTATGAGACATCAGAATACACTAACAATCAAACTTACATAGTTATAATCGAATGCTTACCATTATCATGTGAAGGTCCAGAGATCCTTTATGCATTTAGGTTCTATAGATTTTCCCTCTGTCATTAGGCCAAGTAATATTGAACGTAAATGTAGACCTATCGTCATGGATCACGCAATCCTTCTTGAAGGAGCAATATCCTATAAATTCCGACTGCGTTCAATACTGAGATATGGAGGCATTGTGCCACAGGTGGTGTGATGTAAGCCCTACAAAGTCTAATACAATCTCGACAGGAGTTCGGATATGATCAGATCCATTACCATAACCCTCTGAGGGGTTATCACGCATATATACGTTCTGCGACCGGCTGTCTTTCTTGGATAATTTCTAACCAATTTTGATCTATTGCACCAATAAAATATTTTCTCGGATACTTTCAACCAATAGATGTGATTCTTTACTCATGATGGTAAAAGCAACAACTCGGAAATCTTCCAAATCTAAAAAATTCTCGAGATAAATCGTCATTTGACCATGGTTCAAAAGTACGTGATGTTGTCATTGGATCTTTCCTTTAGGGATCGATCTTAAAGGAAAATTGTGACGTTAATATACAACCAATAGTTGTAAATTAATAAAAGGAAAGTTGTGACGTTAATTTACAACCAATAGGTGTGATTCTTGGATCTTTCCTTTAGGGATCGATCCCGGACCAATATCCCATTGTGTTGCTCCAGTGAGACGTTAATTTACTACCTTACCTTTACCTTAAAAGATAAAACCCTAAACACTGAAGTAAACGCGACACGAACTCCTGGTTAAATTTTTGCTAAGAATGACAAGGGCCTATAAATGGTGATTGCGTTTTAAATCAACTATCATAAGGCAATTCAATAAGTTCTATTTCTCAACTTATTTTACTTTTTATGTATCATTTTTTACCACATTTCAAAGAATTTGTCATTACCCAAACAAACGTGGAAATGGAGATGAAAAAAGGTAGCATGTGTCGGATTTTAAATACATTATAATTCAAAAACTGTGAATGGAATGTCGGATGGGTTCTTTTAACGTTTCATCTCTACATTTTCATCTTAAATATAATACACTCACCTGATACTCTTGTGTGTTGCCAGAAAAAGAAAACTTCTTGAAGAATTAATCTCATTTCTCGACGCTGATTCGCGTGGAAACATATTTCTTTGCCAAATCCCATTAGCGCTAATGGAAGGCAGACATTTTTTGCTTTTTGTCGTGGTTATGCTTAATTTGCTACAAAAGTGATGTTGATGCAACGCTAACCAAATAAACTAACGAAAACAACGAGAGAAAGAAATCTCCTCATGGAGAATTTTTGATCGTGTGTATCTGAAGAATATTCGAAACTATTTTAAGGACATAATTTTATCAATTTCAGTTTGGTCGCTATGGATATCAATCTCCCTTTTTTTATGGAATAACGACAGAAGCCAATCTTTTCATCAGCGTTACCGATGATTTCATCAGCGTAATCATCAAATTCGTCTGAATCTTTTAATCACGTGAAGGTTAATATTTTCCCTAGAATTTAGTTTATTTTCAATGAATGGTATATCTTTACTATGCTAACAATTAAATTTCGGTTCTAAGTTGAAATGCTGTCAAACGTACTTTAGTAATTGAAGAGTTCAGCCGAGATAGGTAGGTGAATTAACGCTGCTCTGGAGAAACACAACGGGCTATTGGCGATGGTCCGGGATCCATCGCGAATGCAAAAATCTGAGGACAACACCTCGTCATTTTGAACCGAGGCCATGTCATATGACGAGGTTAGCATCTGATACAACATCAAAGATATAGTAGCAACATACACAACATCAAAGATATAGTAGCAACATACACAACATCAAAGATATAGTTTATAAGTATAAAAAGTCTACTACAAAAACGCGTTTTTCTCCGATTGAGAATTTTTGAAATACTTTCTGATTTTGAAATATTCCCTGCACACTTAGTTTTAATTGATTTCCTAGAAAATTTTTTTGGATGATCCTTGTAATCTGTTGTCTATATCTAAGTGCAAATCGTGCTTCCAAATTTTGAAATTTTGATTTAGAATGTTGCTTAATCTATGCTCTCTTTGATAAAATTTTATGTTTCAGAACAAATTTTGCTTTACTTACAATTGAGCGATGCATTTATCATATGGAGTTAATTTGATTTATGTGTGTACACATGAATTAAAACATTATAAATACACGAAAACGACTGCAAATGGGACTATCCCTTTTTGCTAATTTATCAAAACTTTTGACCACGTATTATGTAATAACTTCCGAATGATGTAACATTTTTGTATCAAACTTTATACTATATAAGCTTTTGCGTAGAAAACAAACAGTTTGTGCAAATTTCAAAACAATCGGATAACTGTAAAAATTTGTCTTGAAAGTCCACTGTCCCCCTTAATATCTTACTTAATGCTCCAGAACAATTTTAAAGGGCAGAGAAAGACACCATCTCTCAATTCATCAGAATACAAAAACCATTTCAAGAGGTCTTTTTTCCGCAAGAAAATATTTATGATAATTAAATAATCAAAATTCAAATCTTGAGCTTTAAAATTAATTTTGCATTTTTCAGTCAGATTTGAATTTTTGATATGCAAGTATGCACGATCGTTGTCAGTAAAAGCAAATAAAATGTGTGATAATTCCAGAAAAAGTAATACATTGATTAATACAATTATTATTCAATTTGATAAGTATGATTTTAGTTCAATATCACAGAAAGAATTCCAAGCATTTAAATATTTTGATTGCAAAAAATACATAAGAAATGGAAACAAACTTTTTAGAGGAGCTTGACCTCTTATACCTCTCTGACTGACCCACGGCCTATTATCATAGAGGAGCCGTCGTGGCTCAGTGGGTAAACCCACTGCCCTAGCAACCTGCGAGTTGCAGGCGACGTATGTTCGATTCCTCCCCGGGTGTATTTGTATCTTCTGTGTCTGTAAAACTCTCCAGGTGTGTTTATGTCCATTACTTGCGTGTTTATGTCCATACACGGAGGCTCTTTCACGTTAAATCTATCGTTGCCTCAAATGTCCTCAAGTTAATGTGGTGTGGAAGTTTACAGAGTAGGGTGTCAGCTCAGGTGTTGTTCTCGTGATCGGACCGTGGTTAAAAATGACGAGGCGTTCTCCTTGCATTGATTGACCCCGGATCGTCGCCAATAGCCCGTTGTGTTGCTCCAGTGTGACGTTAATTAACAACCTACATTACTTGCTGTCTTGTATTTGGCGCAGCATGGCCAAATTTCTAAAATCCAATTTGCTTGGCCCTTGCTTCCTAAAATCCAATAAACCAGCCATTACACAGAAAACGTAGACAGTTTGACTTCAGTCAGTGTTCTTCAAATTGATAAGAACTTTTGGGCGCTCCCACATTCCCCACGCATCCCACAAAAGTTCCCCAATCTGGCAGAGGAGAAAAAAAAGGGATTAAAATCGATAATGTTGCATCGGCAAACCATTTTCAAACCACGGTATTACCTGAAAAACAATTTTCCTCCGCGGAAGCAATCCCATTCAATGTTTTTTCCTTACCAAAGCTAATGAAAACATCCGAATCCTCGCTTTTCAGTAAACGCTTCGATTGCTCCCCCTGGTTGGTTTCGCCCTAAGCTGGAACGTGCTTGTCTTCAAATACGATGTAAAAAAGAGGAAGCCATTGTCTCGAGGGTTTTCGAACCTGGAAGAGAAAAACACACCTTTCTTCCCAACCTCCTCTCAAAACCCACAAATGAGGCGCCGTGCTTTGGGTTATAGGCCAAGGGAAGAGGAAGATCGTTTCAACAATTGCAAAACAAAGAGCTCCTTTGTGCGCAGGTTCAGAGACAAGGTAGTCTCTGAACGGGTCTCTGTGCGGGTCTTGTGTTTTTAAACGACGGACTCCACCCGTTAAAGATCCCATGGATCCGCTACTTGAAGAGTGTGTTTGTGTTTCTTCGGTGGTTTTGAAAGTTATGCTTCACCACGGGAGTCCTGGGACTTGCTGAGACGATATGTGTCAACGTACTCCATGTCTGAATTTTCATTTGTGAGGTCACGTTCGAGGAGGATTTTTGTTTTTGTAGCCGTTTTGAACTTTTGGAATGGATGATCTTGTGATAATGGTATTCAAAGTCACCTTTCTTGATGAGGCATGAGAAAGGGTACGGTCTCTTTTCTTCATTAGCTTCTGAGGTTTACAAACCGTATTTCGTGTTTGTAATTGCGATGGGGGATTTTTTAAGTTTTGACTTAAGAACTCAGTTTTTTAATGATAGGTCATTGGTTTATGCTTAAAATAATTTCAGAGTGAAAAAATCAGATTAAGCTAATCATTAATTATCTAAATTAGACATAATTCGCTAATTAGCATGTTTTTTAACTGTGGTATCTCAAATTCTAATGTGTTCAGAAAGACAATTCCTGTTGGAAATTATTCCTTTTTCACTATTCATGCTTTGACCCTCAATCAATCGAAAAAGCCAAGATTTTTCAGGATGGTTAAGTAGTTAATTAACGTCGCACTGGAGCAACACAACGGGCTATTAGTGACGGTCCGGGATAAAACCCGAAGGAGCAAAATCCCAGGGCAACACCAGGTAATTTTTTGAACCACGGTCGGATGACGAGGTCACGCCTCAGCTTGCACCCCACTCTCCAAACTTCCACACCAGGTCATTTGAGGCCACGACTGATTTAACGTGCACCAGCCCCCGTGTTCACGACGGTCTTTGGCTGGACCGAGTTTCGAACTCACAACACTCCGGTTGCTAATCCGTTGCTGTTGCAAATGGGCAATCGCGGTCCCGATATTTTCAGGAACTCCAACACTTAAGAAATCAACTAAAAATTCATTTCTTAACTAATAACCCTGATTAAGAGCCAAAACACCATTGTATTACATACATTATAATAATACACAAATAATTACAATGGATCAATTCATTGCTGAGTTATCACTGTTTGAACAAGCATCTTATTGCCAAAACACAAAAATTGAGCTTAAAGTTTTGATAATATTTATACATGGTGACAGTACCTAACGAAAGACCCTTGTAACTGGAAAAAATTACGAATATTTGCAAGATCTTGGTATAGTTTGAAAGCTAGAGTTGAAGAATATTTTGAAGCAATAAAAAAGCGATATTCTGATCTATTCTCGTGATTTCCTATGTATACACCTTATAAAATATACCTCTTTGAAGCAGGCCTTAAAAAAGAATATTTAACTGTCTACTTTAATGTTTATTTATGGAAGCGGTAATTACATGACAATACTTTCACTGTAAAAGCAGATATACTCGTTTAAAAATGTGTCTTTTGTGATGTACTGCAGATTCAATAACAACAGATCAGGAAAGAGGGTTATTATTTCAACCATTACAAAGAGCTATACAGTGTGTGCTCTTGGCAAAGGTGCAGAGGCAAAGTAAATTTTATATGGGTCTTGTGTTTTTCGATACCTCCTCACATTAAAGATCGCATGGATCCACGACTTGAAGACTTTAATCTGTGTTTTGAGGGTTATGCCTCACCACGGGAGTCTTGTAGTTGAAAAAATATTTATAATTGGTTACAGAACAATTTTTTTCTGGAATGAGAAATCTGGATGATTGTTATCAGCGTAGAAAGGAAAATATGAAAGAACATGAAAAAAGTTTTAGAGCAAACATTAAAATAGGTTTAAATGTTGAAAATTCCGGACACCTAAGTGAATGGAATGCAAGTGAATTGGAAGTTCAGAACTGATGCGTGCATTTTTTGCCAAGTACTTTATAAAGTTAGAGTAAGGAATATAGTAAAAGAAGTACACGCGGAATGCTGCACATATAAAAGCACATATCTCTCGAAGCATATATTCACTGTAAATGGATTCAGATAAGGTATGAAATGTGACTACGACACTACCATCAATACAAAATGGATTCAGATAAGGTATGAAATGTGACTACGATACTACCATCGATACAAAATGGATTCAGATAAGGTATGAAATGTGACTACAACACTACCATCGATACAAAATGGATTCAGATGAGGTATGAAATGTGACTACGACACTACCATCAATACACGTGAACAATTGAAAAACCTTATTGCATTTGCTATGCGCGGGTTTGATGGTATACATAAATACACAATATGAACTTACAATCAAAATAAGTATATTCGACTTCCTTAAACAATTACTTTTAAGGTTATTCATTGGAGATGCAAATATCGTGTCTACCGACCCGCATTCAAATCTAACGACCTCCTAATAGATTCCTGTAACCAGTGCTTCAACCCACCAATGGTAGATAATTAATTAACGTCACACTGGAGCAGCAAAACGGGCTATTGGCGACGGTCCCGATCAATCCCGAAGGGAAATATCCAAGAACAACTCCTTGTAATTTTGAACCAAGGTCAGATGACGAGATCAATATCTGAGCTAGCACCCCATTCTACAAACTTCTACACCAACCAACGTGAGGACATTTGAGGCCGCGACAGATTTAACGTGCACTAGCCCCCGTGAGCACGATGGTCTTTTGCTGAACTGAGTTTCGATCTCGCAACCCTTCGGTTGTTAATCCGTTGTTCTTCCAACTTGTCTACCACGGCTCCTACCCACCAATGATATTTGACTTTATTAAGCAATTACTTTTTATGGTTCTTCATTGGAGATGCAAACATTATGCCTACCTATCCGCATTCAAATCCAATAACCTAATAGATTCCTAGCAACTTGCGAGTTGTAGGCGTTGGTTCGATTCCTGTCAGGTGCTTTCATCCCTGGGTGTATTTCTCTCTTCTGTGTCAGTAAAACTTTCATTGTATATGTCTGTTACTTGATATTGTCTGTCTTGTGTCTTGTCATGGCCATAAATGGCCCTTGTGCCATAAAACCCCCAATGAACCAATCTAATAGATTGCTGCAACCATGCTTCAACCCACCAATGCTATTTGACTTCCTTAAACAATTACTTTTTATGGTTCGCCATTGGAGATGCAAATATTATGCCTACCAATCCGCATTTAAATCCAACGACCACCTAATAGATCCCAATTACCAATGCTTCAACCCACCTAATTTCAGCCGAACGAAACATTTGTTTACCCTCATTTGTCGATGTATATCCTCTCCCACTGATCCAATATACCCGGAAGCTCCAACTCCACCCTCGAGCCACATTTTAATAACGTCGGAAAATTCCCGCAGTCTCAATGAAGCAACAGTGAGATAGAAGACGCTTTATTAAGGCACCGAATTAACTCATCAGTGGTAATTAAGCGCCATTTCGATCTTGTTACGCTCCGAATGGGTTCTTAATGAGCGAGTTTTACATCTGCCAGGATTGGTAGAGCCCGAGTCCAACTCCCTCCAGGACATTGGAGGAGGGGTGAAAGGATAAAAATGGAGATGGGAAACCACGATCCATTCATCAGGATTGGGGAAGCTGTTTTCTCCAGGAGGAAACTTTTCGATTAGTATACCTGGGTGGAACGAGCGAAGCGTGAATTTTCTACGGTTTTTCGTTCCCTTCTTGGGTCGCCGTGGAACGAAACTTCGGGAGTTTGTGGGGGTGATTAAAGCTCAGAATGTTTCGTTGTCGTGGTGTGTGTTTAAGATTTCGGGAACGAAAGAAAATAACAAGATGTAACAGTCGCTGGATTTTGGATACAAGGGAATAACAATTCGTTGTGATTGCTTGAAGCGATGTAATATTGCTCCAGTTGTGCGTGTTGCTGCTTTTGATTTCAAGGGAGATTAGCGTCGAATTTCGGTGCTTTACATCAAACAGACTTGTTTATGTTTAATACTCACTCTTACGATTTGTTGTCTCTTCGGTCATAATTTGCTACACGAGCAGCGCCGTATTTCTAAATAGGCTGAGAAGAGTGCAGCAAGATAAGTTAATGCTTCACTTAAAACTAATTTATGCTCAAGTATCTACCCTTACAATTTTTCGTTTTTCGGTCATAATTTTTTAACGTGAGCAGTACCGTATTTCTAAATTGGCAAAGTAGACTGCGACCTATTTTAAATACTACAGCTTATTTTGTGATAAACTGCAGCCAGATCAGATATTGCTTCCCATTAAACAGAAAACCAGTTTGCGTTAAGTTATTGACCTTACGATTTGTTGTTCTTTGGTCATAATTTTGTAATAAGCAGTAAGGTATTGGTAACTGGCTAAATTGGATAAGTAAACTGCAGCCTATTTTGAAGAAGACTGTAGCTTATTTTGTAGTAGACTGCAGCCAGATAAGATAACGCTTCCCATTAAACAAAAAAACAGAAAACAATTTATTTTAAATTATGTACCCTTACATTTGTTGCTCTTCGATCATAATTTTGCAACACGAACAGCGCCGTACTTCTAAATAGGCTGAGAAGAGTGCAGCATATTTTGAAGCAGACTGCAGCAAGATCGAATAATGCTTCACATCAAACAGAAAACTGATTTATGTTCAATTATCTACCCTTACGATTTAGTCATAATTTTTCAGCCCGATCAGTGCTGTATTTCTAAATTGTCTAAGTAGACTGCTGCAAGATCGGATAATGATTTCAATTAAACAAAAATTAGTTTATGCCAGATTATCAACCCTTACGATTTGGTACTCATCGATCATAATTTTGCAATCCGAATAGTATTCCTGTATTTCTAAACAGACCTGTATTTCCAAACAGGCCAAGTAGAAAGCAGCCTAGACTGACAAATTTAAGATAGGCAAACTTTGGGATTTCTTCAGCAAGATAAATATTTTTTAATGTCATCGGTAATAAAAACAAGCCCAATAAGAAATTTAGCAAGGATGGTTTATAACAAGACATGGCACAAAATCCTTAAACACATCTGTTTTTCATGTCAGATGGGGAATAGGGAACATCAGATTTTAAGTTGGTTGGTTTTTAATGGGCACGAGAGCCAGATCTGGTAAAGCTGCACCCAAGCAATATTTTTCCGTCAAGTGAATGGACATACACTCAATGAAAGTTTTAAAGATACTGAAGAGAAATAAGCTATCAGTTTTTACTTCTAACAGAAGATACGAATGAAGAATGGTTGATGATGAATGAAGGCAGGTTGGTTAGTTTTAATGGCGCAAGGACCAGATCTGACCAATCAGTCTGGTAAGCAAATGGACACACACAGTGAAAAGTGAGAAACACACCCAGGGCAGTTATAGGCGCCGGCTGCTAGACAATGGGCAAACCCACTCAACCACGGTGGCCCACACAAGCCTTAGGATAGTCTGTGAGATGTTTTATCAGTGTATATGATACCGGCAAAGTATGCAAAGCAGGCATTGTATGGAATGACTGGCGTTTTAGGGCAAAGTATGAAACGATTAATATTTCACACATTTCCTAGGCATTCTATGCAATGCCAAAAGACAAACCGGCAAAGTATAAAATACTAGTAGTAACTAAATACTAGTACTAAGTAAAATACTAGTACTAAGTAAAATACTAGTACTAAGTAAAATACTAGTACTAAAATATAAGTAGGTTAATTTTTTTCTCTTATTTTTTCAGAGAGAAAGTTCTGTATTTTATTTGATATTTTCTTTTTTCGTTTATGTATTTTTAATGAAGGCCTTTTTTTTCTTGACTCTTGAAATTTTACTTTTTGTGAGAAAGGTAATTAAAATAAAATTCTTTCCTTCCTTGTTGCAACAACTAGGTTCATATTTTATTTTCTCTTGTTTCTCTCAATAAGAAAGTTCTATACTTTATTTTATATTTCTTTCTTTTTCATATACGTCTTTTCAATAAAAGCCTTTTCTCGTGTCTCTCTTTTAATACTTTGCCTAAATACCATTTGTCATTTTATATAATGCCTAGGTATTACATACAATGCCTAGGAAAAGTATATATAATAATAAAATAATTAGGATATTTCATACTTTGCACCAAAACACCAGGCATTCTATATATATTGGCTAGGCTTTCTATATAATTCCTGCTTTTCATACATTTCCGGTAATATATACAAAGCCCCGGAGAAGAAAAAAAAGGGGTTAAGAGGTTATCGCCCCAAACATCACCCCAAACGGTTATCACCGTTTGGGGCGATGTTTTGGCGTTAATTTAGTATAAGAGGATACTGAAATTGCATTTGAATAACAAGCCTAAATTACTCGTCAAGCTAAGAGGTTATTAAAAACACTGCCCTCTGTATTTAGCTTCATAGCAAAGACTTATCGCCATTAACTTAAATCCATTAACTTAAAGCCATTACTCATAACTTGATTAAGATGTACTGTATTTGATTGCAATGAAATGAAACCTCGATTTTAAACATGTTTAATCACTCTAAAAACATTTAAATGTTTAATCTAATCAAAATAAACTATTAAAATGTCTCGAAGGTGATAATGAATATAACTTATATATTTTTTATTAAATATAGACTATAAAACGTTCGAATTATAAAAGAACTCATTATTTTTTTTATTCTAGTTGATTCGATCCAACGTATCAATTAACACAGTAATACATGTTCATTGTTTCTCTGATGCAGGACTGAATCGAGATTACTATTTTCAAATCCGTTAACCAAATTTGAATTAGTTATTCCTTTTATGCTTCCATTTGCGAGTTTAAGAACGATGTTATGTTCTGAGAGTTCACTCTGCATATTGGAACGTTGAAAGGTTTCTGTAGTTGTACACAAAACAGGCTAATGTCTATCCATCCCCTAGAACTATGAAAACCGTCACGCGTGAACCGAATACTTCGCATTCTATACTGTATGTGCTCTTTAGCTGAGGTAATGTAAATATCCGTAATGGCATACCCTTTTAACGCTTCTTTATTTGAATTCAAATAGCAGAACTCCATTTGCATTCGGATACTTTTAAGGAATATTGGGCTCATTGTGTGCACAAAAAGTTTCATTGCTGAAGTACTTGAGTGGTGCATTGGTGCGAGGCTTAGTATTGTCCTATTGCTTCGTATGACTGTTCTACGACTTTGATACCTAGAGTGCCAATCGGATGTGAGGCTTTGTTGGTTCTGAAGAGATCTCTTGGCGCACACAGTGAGCATAGCATGCAAAGAGTGATTTCGTTACAATTTCAGATGTCTTTCATTGCACAAAGTCCCTATGCTTGATAAAGTAGTTTAAATAAGCATAAGGACTTCTGGTTAATGCTTTTAGATAATTGTACTTTCGAAAAAGGTATTCTATTAAACATGTGAGCTGCTCGAACTGATGAAAAGCATAGAAAATTAGAGTTGATTTTACAAAATAATTGATTTGAATTGATTATAGCGTTTGCAGTTTTGAATTCGATATGGTTCAACACTAAATTTAAACTATAACTTGTAGCCATATTGGGAAAGGGCTATATATAAACATCTAATTTTATGCAAATTAAAATTAAACCAGTTCACCGAATGTCTGAAACGATATTTACATGGAGGAACAACGCCTTGTACCCATATCCGGTCACAATCGTAAATTTCAATTACTTTTGTAAATAAAATTTGACTACCTGCTTAAAAATTGGTAATTTTTGATTTGTGACAGTTTTTCGTGAATTTTGAAATTACGATATGCCCCAAGACATTAAATGAATAGCAGACTCAGGAAACAATTGAACAACAATGAAAGTGTGGTAAAATGTATGTCTCTAAACGATTCAGCACATTATTTTAAACCCTCCTAGTGGTTGTCATTCGAAAAAAACTGACCAGATCTTGTTGGACGAGATATCTCGTCATTAGAAAAAATTGACCAGATCTTGATCTCGTCATCGTAAAAAAATCTTAAATATATTGATGACGAGATACTTCGTCATTAGCAAAACTGGTCAGATCTTGATGGACGAGATGTCTCGTTGAAACCACTTGGGGGTTAACACTCACGGAAATATAATTGTTATTTACAGCATATATATATTACATCAAGGCCCAACACGGTCAGTGAAAAAAAGCTCCTCCACCCAGGGACAACCAACTTAGAACTCGGAGCCGATCGTTATTCTTATTAACCCTACAATTGGTTTCGACGAGATATCTCGTTAATAAAGATCGGACCAGTTTTGTTTAGGGCGATGTCACACTAACGTGTGTTCTTTTTTACCATCAATATACTAGGTTGACAGAGAGAGTGACGCTTCAGGGGTGCTTTACTGTACATTTAGTACAAGGGATGGGTTAATAATTGTTATTTACATATTTATGTAGTAGTCACGTTCACATGATGCCGAAGGACCCTCACTTTCTTCTCTGTGTCCACCACTTGAGTCCCCTTTTTCCTCTTTAGCCGGATGATTGTCCAAAGACATCCCCGCCAATGTCCCTCGGGGATCCAATGGTACCTTCCGGCCAACATTCCTCAGTGTGGTGGCAGGAGAACATGACAGACAAGATATCTCGTCATCAGGATATCATCTGATTTCAAACCCTGACAGCCAATTATCTCGAAACGACATTTGAGACTGATGTCCAGACCGAGCAAGCTTGACAGACATAAGAGAGTAATAATAAGGAAGGCAAACGTATCAAATTTCAATGACATCATTTAGTTCATATGAAACTGAAAAAATGAGGCACAACTTCGTGAAAAAGGACTCTTCGTGTCCTTATTATGCAACTGCGTTCCGATTTAAATACAGAACCTGCTTTTGCGGCCGCATCCCTTTGCGGTACTACTTCCGCAGTCCCTAATGCGATCCTTATCACGAAATGGGGAAATTGATCCCATGATTACGAAGAAACATCGCACATTAAGAGTTAAAAAACCACCCCTTTTCCCCGCACTTATTCATAGCGAGCGCATCGCGTGGACCAGCTGTTAATTTCGCGTGTTTATGTTGGAGAGGGTTCTGCCGTGGGAGATCACTCCCAGCCACCTATGGCATTTGTCAGGATGGCCATTTCGACATTCCGTCGCCCACGCGCGTTGGAACCGTAATGCGATCGCAGTTTCAAGGACTGAAATGGCTATTTTAAGCAAATTGTTTGCTGATTTAATAAGCCGCGGGCGATCTGAGACATCGGGGTGAATCCGTGTTTGTCTGGAACGTTGCGTAAGATTGTGCGTTAGGACATCGATTTTTGGTATCCTGGTCATCCGAAAATAGGCTTGTTTACTCTTGACTAGGAACGCAACTCATAAACATGCCATGTATTGTTAATCACTGCCTTTTGTCAGTTTGACGGCAATCTGATTTTATTTTATTTTACCA
Organism: Meta bourneti; assembly: GCA_933210815.1. Lineage (NCBI taxonomy): Eukaryota > Metazoa > Arthropoda > Arachnida > Araneae > Tetragnathidae > Meta > Meta bourneti. The sequence goes on from OW119924.1 coordinate 12,851,595, forward strand.
ACAGAACATAAAATTTTTTTTGAGGAATATTTGGATTTTTTATTTCATTTTACTAAAAGGTTTAATGTGTGTGTAGAAATTAAATCTCCAAATGGTTTTGACGAGATATCTCGTCCTTCATGAGCTGACCAATTTTGTTCAATCCAAGTTATCTCATCATGTATGGGCGATTTTTTGATGATGACGAGATCAATGTTTTCTAATGACGAGATATATCGTTCATCCAAATCTGGTCAATTTTAACTAATGACGAGATACACTCACTGCCAAAAGTTAAGCAGGAAGCGGTAAAAGGCGAAAAAATCGACAAGTACAGCCTTGATTGACACGAAATGCGGCAGGAAAGTAGCAAATATGTTTATGCATGAAACAAAACAAAGAATTACATACAAAGATGAAAACAATATTGAATTTTCATAAATTATAAGATGAAGTCATATTGGAGTCATTAACAAAATGATGTTTAAATCCAAAACAAGCAAACAAAACCGACATTAATAAGGTATGTGAACACCCCTCATCCTCATACAAAGTTTACAGAGTGTGACCATGCTTTCCATGAGGAGATCAACCACCCCAGAGTCAAGTAATCGCCATTCCTCCTGTAGAGGGACTGAGGGTGGGAAATGTGCAGACATAGCACGGCGGAGGGCATCCCAAAGATTTTCAATGGGATTAAGGTCGGGCGTGTACACCGGCCAATCCATACGCGCAATCCCCTCACTCTCCAGGTAGTCGTCGACGATGCTGGCTCGATAGGGACGCGCATTATCATAATTAAAACGAAAGCAGGACCAACTGCTGCAGCGTACAATCTCACAGTGGGTTCTAGGACTTCATCCCGATACCGGACAGCGTCACAGAACCCCGTCTATAGATATGCAGGTCGGTGCGATATCCCAACGAAATCCCTGCCCACACCATGATGCTTCCACCTCGGAATGCGTGATGCTCGATGATATCCTGGGGCCGATTGCGTGTGCCTTGTTCTCTCCAGACCCTTACACGCTTGTCATCTGGCTCCAGGGCAAATCTCGATTCATCTGTGAACATAACGTTGGCCCAATCAGACACAGTTCAATTCGTGTGTTGCCGACGCCACTTTAATCGTGCCCCTCTGGATTGGACGGATAGAGGAACACAAACTCGTGGTACCCGGACGTACAGTCCATTCATGTGTAGCCTTCGGCGAACAGTAGTGGCAGATATCGTTTTACCAATGGACGCTCCAACCATAGATGTCACACGTGTGGAGGTCGCTCTTCGATTCCGCTTGGCTAAAACAGCAATATATCGATCTTCCGCGGGGGTCGTAACCCTTGGGCGACCGGCCACAGGTCTTCGGACAACTGTTTGGCTTGTTTGAAATTGTTTCCATAATCAGGAAATGACGGAATGATGAACGCCGAAGAAAAGAGCAACATCTGTGATTGATTGTCCTGCTTCAAAGCGTTCCACTGAACGCCCGCGATTATTATCTGCCATTCGTCTTCTGGAAGCCATAGAAACACGTCTGTCTTGAAAACTAATCGTACGAAAGTTCTAAACACTTTTTATCAGCACTTACATGAAACTCCTCTAACCCTTCACAATGCTGGCTTCTTATACGACTGCCTTTTTTGCATATTTCTCGACACGAAACCGTGATTGACTGTTACAGAACATACACTGCTGGCCACCCAAATTGCAACACCAAGAAAGACAAGAGATATCACAACAAAATTTATTTTGTAGATAACATGTTGACCAAGTATCAAATGATTAAATTTATAGACTTCTGTGAAGTGTGGTTCCTGCCAAAATCAGTAGCCAGAGTAGCCGCCATTGTTGGAGATCACCGCTGCCACACGCCTCGGCATTGATTCAAAGAGACTTTGGATGTGTTCTTGGGGTACAGCAGACCAAGCAGCTTCCACACGTTGCCAAAGTTGATCTGGTGTGGCAGCTGGGGATGTATTCTGGGTCAATCGTTGAGCAACCATGGACCACATGTTTTCTATCGGCGAAAGATCCGGAGAGCGAGCTGGCTAGGGAAACAATTCAATCTGGCGATTGACGAAGAACCCTTGGACAATGCGTGCCACGTGTGGTGGCTGTGGGCAAGCCCTGAAGGTAAGGAAGGACAACTGGCTCCAACACCTCGGAGATGTAGCGCTGGCTGTTTAAAGTACCGGCAATGCGTACTAGAGGAGTGCGAGAGTGATATCCAATACCGCCCCATACCATAATACCCGGTGCAGGACTAGTGTGGCGGTGCATAACGCAGCTGTTCAGCATCCTCTCTCCACGGTGTCTCCAGACTCGAATCCGACCATCGTGGTGTTGCAGACAGAAGCGTGACTCGTCAGTAAAGACAATTTCATTCCATTCTGCCGTCCACATCCTTCTTTCATCGCACCATTGGCGGCGGAAACGTCTGTGGTTCTGCGTCAAGGGTAGACGAAGCAATGGACGTCTTGCGGACAGACCACTCTGCTGTAAACGGCGTCGAATGGTACGCGCAGACACTGGATGATGCGGTACAGACTGAATGTGCTGTGCTATGGTTCGTGATGTGGCTGAGCGATCCGTCACTGCCATACGCACAATATGCCTGTCATCACGTGAAGTGGTGCACTGAGGTGGATGCGATCGAACACGTCGGTCCGTCGTACCCTCCTGCATCCAACGATCACATATCCGCATTACAGCTGTTTGGTTTCGTCCAACACGACTACCGATTTCCCTGAAAGATAATCCACAATCTCGGTAGGCCACTATCCTTCCTCTGTCGAACTCGGATACTTGATCAAAAGATGATCGCTGTTTTCTACGAGGCATAATTGATCGTTTTTTTGAAAAAACCACAAGAAAAACACAATTGCCGTACTTGAAATCGTCGAAATCTCCAAGCCTTAAATAGCGCTTTGAAGTGGCGCCACAGGCGCGCGTGATGTGCGTCTGCGCTGAAATTCTAATCATTTGCATATCTCACCTCCGCTAATGCATGTTGTAAATTTCATATTATGTGCATGCTTCCTTCAGGGTGTTGCATTTACGGTGGCCAGCAGTGTATTTGCATACTCCCATCTACATCTGCAGCGAAATGCAGCCTCTCAAATTCAGATTGGCTTCCGGAAATTAACGTTTTCCTCTCCGTGCTTAACTTTTGGCAGTGAGTGTATCTCAGACAACCAGAGGGAGAGTTAAAAACAAAAAGGCATACCTTATGTCTATTTTTAATTCATTAAAATTGCAATACCGGAACATATTAGTCACAGATGATTCATTTTACCACAAATAATCACTATATCTTATTAACTAACTTCATTCTATATTTAAATTATGATAATTATATTTAACGATGAAATACATAAAAAAACACTGACAGATATTATATACAAAAGACCATAATCAACATGTTAACGTTCAGCCTTCAAAAAATATAGGAACTAATACAAATTTGGTATTTTGGTATTTTCAATTAACGTCACACTGGAGCAACACAACGGGCTATTGGTGACGGTCCGGGATCAATCCCAGAGGGAAAGATCCGAGGACAACACCACGTAATTTTGAACCACGGTGAATTAATACAAAAATAAAAATAAAATTTACATTTGCATCAGTTCTTATATTTGTCAAAGAAGGCAATTTTTCATAATTTTATATAAAACGTTTTTATACATTTTGATACTAATTCCTTATTTCAGACGCAAGAAAATGTCTGTTGAATATGAAAGTTTTTCTGTCAGTCTGAATGCAGATGGCTTAAAAAACGTGTTTCCTTACGCACTACGAACTTGACGTCACTTGACTTGTTTTTCGAATACGATTTCATTACTTCAATAAAAACTCCAACTTTTAAATTACGATTTGAAAAAATATAACATAGATGAGATCAACGCCAATTACAATAAACTCCTAAACGGGGTTACAAACTACATTTTATGGTAACCCCGATATGTATCATGCTAGAGTAGTTGGGTAGAAGTAGTAAAATCTCCGCATTCCCACTGAATTATTTGTTTGCACCGAAAATCTTCGTACAAAAATAATTTCAAAACTATATCTTCAGTATATTTGTAGAAAAAATTACATAGAAATTTCTAAATTAATATGTCGGTATATTGGACATGCCAACTTCCCTTAACAAAGAGGTTAGTAACCCATTTGGTAGAATCGCTGATTAGAAAACCAAGGGTTGTGAGTTAGAAACTCGATCCAACCCAAGACCGCCGTGAACGTGAAAATACGTTAAATCTGTCGTGGCCTCAGATGTCCTCATGTTGGGTTGGAAGTTTGGAGAGTGAAGTGCCAGTTCAGGTGCTGACCTCGTCATCTGATTTTGGTTCAAAATGACGAGGTGTTGTCCTCGGATCTTTCCCTTTGGGATGGACCCAGGAGAGCATTCAGTAACCCTTTGTGTTGCTCCAGTACGACGTAAATGAAACTACTTACCTGGGCCGCTGTAGCCCAATTAGAAGTGTAACGGATTAGCAACCGGAGGATCGATCGCGAGTACGAAACTAGGTCCAACCAAAGATCGTCGTGTATGTGAGTGCTGGTGCACGTTAAATCTGTCGTGGCCTCAAATTTCACATATGTTGGTGTGATGTTAAAATTTGGAGAGGGATGGATACTATACCTACCCCTTAACAAAATGCGAAATTTAGTTTCGAAAGTTCTCGGTACTCTTCCCTTTTCTTCTAAATCAGAGATAGACCAGTTGGAAGAGAATTAGCAAACGGAATGCTGTGAGTTCGAATCCAACCAAAGACCGTCGTGTACAAATTGGGTTGGTCCACGTTAAATATGTCGTGGCCTCAAACCTCGTCACGTCGGCGTGGTTTAGAAGTTTGGAGAGTGGGGTGCCAGCTCAAGTTTTGCCTCTTCATCTGACCGTGGTTCAAAAATACGTGATGCCGTCCCGGACCGTCGCCAATAGTCCATTGTGTTGTTCCATGCGACGTTAATTAAATACCTACCTACCACACACACGCATCTAAACCATTCCATTTAATTAACCAGCTTTTTAAAAACATCAAGTGGACTATAAGATAAGCCATTAAACTTCCAACCCATTAAACACGGTCGAAACTCTCCGGCTGACCAGTCTGCAGCGTACCGGGTTATATTTATTTACCCCAGGTTAATTTCAAACTAAGCGAAGGACAGATTACCGGGAACGTAAACGCAGTTTCCTGAGCGAAAATGTCCCCACGGGCCTTGATGTGCTTGCTCTGCTGATTCCTGTGGCGCGTATTGATTGATGACTGATCCCAGCGCCATTTATAAAGAACACGGACCAAGTACTCTCAGCTCCATCAAAAGTTAAACGCCAAATGATGCTTTGTCGTGACAATCTGCTGCTCGTCGCGACTGCAGTTGATGGTCTTCGAAATCACGCCGGAGTAATCGGATTTAGATCTGCGCCATCAAAAAATTGATTACTCTCAGATGATTTTGAGCAGATAGCGCTTGGATAGATAAGTACAGTGATTGGTGATGTAAACTGACTTGCCTCTCATTCGTCAGTAGTAATAGCTTAATTGTGCTTGTTCACTCGTTTCATTTGTAGATTTATGCTAAGCGAGGACAAGTTATACTGGAGTCTACAGTTTAGAATGTAAGGGAAACTTGATGAGCCTTGACCATAGGGTTTGATAAACAGTGATTAGTTGAACGAACTACCTTTTCTCTCATTAGTTAATGGGCCACGGTAGCCCAGTTGGAAGAGTTGCGGAATAGCAACCGGAGGGTTGAGAGTTCGGAAGTCGGTCCAAATAAAGACCGTCGTCTACTTGGGGGCTCGTGCACGTTAAATTTGTCGTGGTATCAAATGTCCTCACGTTGACGTGATATAGCAGTTTTGAGAGTGAAGTCCCATCTCAGGTGCTGACCTCGTCATCTGACCGTGGTTTGAAAGAACGAGGTGTTGTCCTAGGATCTTTCTCTTCGGGATGGATCCCGGACAGCTGCCAATAAATAGCCCGTTGTGTTGCTCCAGTGCTACGCAAATTCAGCTACCTACCCCTCCTCCCTGTTCTGAATAGATATTTCTATTGCAGGATACTATGTGAAAGGAAGGATTGGCTATTAAACGCTGTATTCTAAAGATGTAAACCACGCATAACAATTTATACACACGCAAAATTCACACAACTACCTACCTATATATCCATGATAGTCCTGCTTGGGTTTTATTTATAACACGGAATTACGTTTCGTCCTATTAAGAATACGGAATTACATTTCGTCCGTTAAGCTTGGGGTTTAAAAATTCCTTTTGCAGTATGGTAATTTATCTAAAATCGAAAACAGTTTCGTAAAAAGTTTACCTCATTCTATTTTATTTGCCTTGCGATTCCTACATAAAACAGAAATCGAATCTCAACCAATTTGCCATGATAACAAGCAGATTACGACTGAAAACGAGCATGAGCAATTTCCTAATGCGCGGCATTAACGATTGTAATTTCAAACCAAAAGCTACAAAATATCGAATTTCCCGACAGCACTTCGCCTCGTGAATTCGTTCCCTCCGCGGACGAGGATTCACCTCCGAAGCATCGTTTCCCTCCGGAATGCATTCGGCGATGCATTTCCGAGGGCGTACTTATTGAATTTTCTGAATTATGATGAGCGAACTAACAACTGATAGGACGCATCTCATGATACAGTATAATCGTATATCCATTTCTGTCAAGCTTAGATCCCGCTGTGGGTTGCCTTCAACCGTCGCCGTAATTGTTAAATGGCGCTTTGTTATTCATAGGCTTGGAAGTTAATCTGTAGTGGTAGTGGTGTCGTTTTACTACCTCATAAACATTCATACTTTTGCTTATGGCATCATAAATGAGTGTGCGGTTTGAAGGATAACCATAATTTTGCAACTATGTATCGAATTCCAACGATAACCTTTTAGAAAGTTCATTATTGTATCAAACTTTTAAGGATGTTAAATTCTTTTAGATAAATATGTGGGAGGGGATAAGGAGAAATATGGGTTTCTTAGAGCAGAAACTCATTAACTGACAAACTCGTCATCTGAACGTGGTTCAAAATGACGAAGTATTTGTTGTCCTCGGATCTTTCCCTTCGGTTGGATCCCGGATCGTTGACAAGAAAGAGCCAGTTGTATTGCTCCAGAGTGACATTAATTAACTACCGATACTCATTGCCAAAATGTCGGCAATCCGACATTTTGACAATGAGTATCGGTAGCAATGATTTTATTTTATTTTATCAGTAACAATGCATTAATAGTAAATTTTGGACGAATATTTCAGCTTTTATTTCATTACTAAAAGATTTAATGTAAATTAAAATATATTATGTCAGATATTTTTAATTTATTAAAATTGCAATGAAGGAAGATAGTAGTCGCATGATTTCATATTTTCACATAATCTGTATCGTAATTTCGATACAGATTATGTGAAAATCTGTATCGAAATCGGATCTTTCACTTTGGGATTGATCTCGGACAGTCTCCAATAGCCCGTTGTGTTGCTCCTGTATAACGAGAAAAACCCAAGAACCATTAGCTGACAAAAATTATTTTTCACTTTTATTTTTTACTGTACAGTTGTTTAAGGATTATCTCCATTAGACTTTAAGCTGTTGTTTAAGGATTACTCCATTAGCTGAAACTCCATTAAGCCATTAAGCTGAATTATAAAAATTATAAGCATCTTGAAAGTGTTTTGTTTATTTTTAACCCTCCTGGTGGTTGTCTCGACGAGGTATCTCGTCATTAGCAAAACTAAAAAATAAAACGTTGAACAAGATATTTCGTCAATAAAAGAAAATTGACCATATCATGATCTCGTCACGATAAAAAAATCGGCAATATCTCGATGACGAGATATCTCGTCATGAGCAAATTTGGTCAAATCTGGATGGACGTGATATCTCATCAAAACCACTTGGAGGATTAAACAGATTACGATATGATATGCATTTCTAATCATCATGAAAATAAGATGGTTTAAGTATTACGCTTAAATTTTTGATTCAATTTCAATGATTTATAAATTTTCTACCCCAGTTAACTCAGTTTTAAAGACTGGAATTTCGTATTGTACCTTCATTTAGAAAAGCATTTCAATTAAATGTTTATTTAAGGTTAGTTGTTTATTATAGCCTTAAAATTGTCAAACTGTACTTATCGATATCAGTGATGGAGGATGTTTTGATATAAAATTTCATGTGGAGGAAAATTCTTTGTATACAAAAGCTAAATTTCTACACAGATCATAATATCTATTTGAGTAACGTTATTTTATTATTGAGTAACCTATTATTGTGCACCTGTTATTAAGTTTCTTATATCGAAGTAATCTTATATCGCTTATTCAATGGCGGCCATTGAAATGAAATTTCACCATAGGTCTAACTTAGGTAGGTAATTGAATTAACGTCGCATTGCAGCAACACAACGGGTTATTTGGAGACGATCCGGGATCGATATTCAAGGGGTAATAGTAAATTTACGAGGACAACAATAGTAAAATACAACACCGCGTCATTTTGAACCACGATCAGATGACGAGGACAACATCTGAGCTGGCACCCCATTCTCCAAACTTACACACCAAGCCAACGCGAGGATATTTGAGGCCACGACAGATTTAACGTGCACCAGCCTCCTTTGTGCACGACGGTCTTGGGCTGTGCCGAGTTTCGAATTCTCAACCTTCCTGTTGCTAATCCGATGCTTTTCCAACTGGGCTACCATGGCCCAGATCTAACATAGGAAAATGTCTTTCGTATTGGACATACTTGAGTCGTAGAGCTGTACTATTTGGCAATGAAAATTTGCTTTGTTTATACAAATAGTTCCCAACCTTGAGAGATAGAAAAATGACGTATGAAGTCAATGATCGGTTAGCAGTTGCAAAAGCAAAGATGCGTTTGGGGGGGGGGGACAGCAAATATTTGAAATCGCAAATTCACAAAAACTAGAAAAATATATAATTAACAAATAAAAAAAATAATAAATAGCAAAAAAAAAAAAATGCTTAGTAGAAATTTGAGGAGTGATAATTTTTTGTTCTTGGTAACCCACACGCATATATACCCTCTGTAACTTGCAGTCTTTTCTGTATGACTTCTAATTCAGTTTTGACTTTGACTAATAGAATCTTTCTCAGGATTCTTTCAACCAATAAAAGTAGTTATTAGTCATTATGTATGTTGTGGGGTTAAAGCAATACATTACTCGAGAATACAGTATAGACAGTAGCCATGGTTACGATGTAAAAAAGATCCTGACCATTGATATGATACTGTCTTCTTAATTTGAGATAGATTGTATACCAGAATGCTCCAAAACAGTCGGAATTCACCGAAACTATTTCCAATAATAATGTTTTCTTATTAGAAATAGTTTTGGTATAATACTAACTATACTGAATAGTTTCGGTAATTATAACAATTACGGAAATAGTTTCGGTAATAATTAAAATGAGCATTTTGTCTTTAATAGAAAGTTTAGAGTTCCAACTTTCAACTAAAACAAAATGCTCACCTATAAAACCATGATCAGACAAGTAGTCAGCTACACCAGTCATATGCAGGAAAGACCCATGTTAAAATACTTGAAACTTCAAAATTCCAAATTTATAATAGCCCCTTGTCCTATTGGAACGTTAAAATTCGCGAAGACCAGAGAAAATAGCTCTTAAATTCTTCAGAAATTGGAACAAATTGATAACATCGCGATACAACTAATCCCCAGACTTGACCATCGTCAACCAATAAATATTATATTGTTATTGTTATTGTTATTTCAATTAACGTCACACTGGAGCAACACAACGGGCTATTGGTGACGGTCCGGGATCAATCCCAAAGGGAAAGATCCGAGGACAACACCACGTAATTTTGAACCACGGTCAGATGACGAGGCAACACCTGAGCTGGCACCCCACTCTCCAAACTTCCACACCACGCCAACGTGAGGACATTTGAGGCCACGACAGATTTAACGTGCACCAGCCCCCTTTGTACACGACGGTGTTTGGCTGGATTCGAACTCGCAACCCTTCGGTTGCTAGTCCGTTACTCTTCCAACCGGGCCACCGCGGCCCTAAATATTATAAGACCGAGAGCTATTCTCAATATGTAACTTTCAAATTGACAACTTACAATTATTTTATTCCCATATCTTTCTTATTTTTATTTAAAAACTCCCTCATCCTTTTGAAATGATTCCCTGATTCTCCTTTTGTAAAGTCAGATCGTCGTACGACCCATTGGATATTGTAAGATTTAACGTATAACATAAACATATCTCGAAGACAAACATATCCAAGGGGCATAGATATGTTATTAGACCTGTTGGTAATAAGGCAGACTCTTGGTATATGCCCATTTATACGGATATGGGGCTAAGTTTATTTTTAGTATTCGATATGAATTCAACTCTAAAGTAAAGGTTTACAATCGATGTGCCACACAAATGTCACCGGCATGTCTTACGTATAGAGAAACGGTTTAAACAACATTTATTTCATACTAATGGTTTAGTTATGAACCTTTGACTAGTGTGTTCAAAAATAATTTTAAGTTATACCCTTATAAATCATTTTGAATGTTACTTTTTATTATAAAGTAGCATCAATAAATTGTTTCAAAAATTATTTTTTGAAGATCCACTTTGAAGCATAAGGAAGTAAATATTTTTTTGTAGATCAGGTAGGTAGGTAGTTAATAAACGTCGCAAGGAGAAATAGAACGGGCTAATGTTGACGGTCAGGGATCAATCCCCAAGGGAAAGATCCAAGGTCAATACCACGTAGTTTTGAACGACGTCAGTAACACCTTAGCTGGCATCCCACTCTCCAAACTTCCACACCACGCCAACGTGAGGACCTTTTAGGCCACGACAGATTTAACTTGCACCATCCCCGCGTACACGATGTCCTTTGTTGTTACTCAGGCAAAGTTGTACTTATTTTATTTCCAGATCGGTAAAAAACATAATTCGGTGGGGTAGGTAATTGAATTATCGTCGCACTGGAGCAACACAACGGGCCATCAACAAACGGACCGGGATTGATCCCAAAGGGCAAGATTCGAGGGCAAAACCTCATGATCTTGAACCACGGCCAGATGACGTGGTTACACCTGAGTTGACACCCCACTCTCCAAACTTCCACACTACCCAACGAGAGAACATTTGAAGCCACAGCAGATTTAACGTGCACCACCCCCACCTACACGACGGTCTTTGGCTGGATCGAGTTTCGAACTCGCAACCCTCCGATTACTCCGCTACTCTTTCAAACCGGGCTACCGCGGCACTAAGTCGGCGTGGCTCAAAACTTTAACCACTTAACGCATTGACCCGTGTCTGACGCGGGCGAAAGTTACCGGCAAATTTGCACAAGCCCGTGTCTCACACGGGCGCTCTTGTATCTCGCGTTATTTTATTTCTAATGCCCCCACAACTGAAATTGCAAAAAATAACTTACACTATACCTATATATATATTATATTCATTTTCTGTCAAAAAAAAATCGATAATTTTTACCAGTTTTTCCGAAAAAAACTCGTGCTTTAAGTGGTTAATAAGTTTATGAGAAGCATCAGTTGAAGTATGAAAATTACTGATCTTCACCCTCCACGTGGTTTCGACGAGATATCTCGTCCATCAAGATCTTGTCGGCTTTGCTAATGACGGGATGCCTTGCCGACACAGCCACCAGGAGTGTTAAAATTTTCTAGGCGTTCCCCAATAAGTGAAAATTATTGTCTTAGATCACTTTAACACTATTTATGTGAAAAACCTGACAGCGCTCCAACTGGACAAGTTGCTCTATTGAATCTTTATCGACCTTCTTAGCGTCTTTATTTGGTCTCGACTAAAGAATAGCTGTTGACATAAAGGGAGTCTAGCACGAAGCCAGGAAAAGAAAAACAGATCGTCGGACTTTCTCATTTGTAACCCCAAGGGGGTTCTCTACCAGGAATAAAATGAGTTCCCCCCTCAAGGGAAATGCCGAAGTCCGTGATGATTGGACTGCATAAAATTACATTTAGTGGTGTATGTAATTATATTAACGGCTTGGGATTTTTAAAGTACTTTTGAAGAGCTAATTTAGGTAAAATCGATTGTTTGGCTTGTCACTCTACGGTCAATTTATGCTTCACCAGAAATAATTTGACAGGAAACTGCGGCTGAACCCACCTGGTGGATGTCTCGCCGAGATTTCTCTTCATTATAAGAAAGATCTTGGTGGACGAGGTATCTCGTCATTAGAAGAAAATTGAGCAGATCTTGATCTGGTCATTAAAAAATCGTCAATATTTTGATGATGAGGTATCTCGTCATTAGTAAGATTAGTTGAACCCACCTGGTGGATGTCTCGCCAAGATATCTCTTCATTATAAGAAAGATCTTGGTGGACGAGGTATCTCGTCATTAGAAGAAAATTGAGCAGATCTTGATCTTGCCATCAAAAAATCGCCAATATCTTGATGACGAGGTATCTCGTCATTAGTAAGATTGGCCAGATCTTGATGGACGATATATCTCGTCATTAGAAGAAAACTGACCAGATCTTGATCTCACCATTAAAAAAATTGTCAATATCTTGATGACAAGATATTTCGCTGCTAGAAAAATTTGTCAGATCTTGATGGGCGAGATACTTTATCGAAGCCACTTGGAGGTTTAAGGTTATACAAAATCGAAATAGTTTCATTTTTTCAATTCTACCTCGTCCTATTTTATTTACTCTCTGATCCACACATCAATCGAGTTTCTACCCAATATAACAGAAGTATGTCTCAAGAAAATACTAGAACGATATTTTATTTGAGTAACTCACATTTACTCCATAGCTTTGATTCCAGTATTTCCTTTCTTCGGCCGCTTCTGCGTATTTATCGATACAACAGGTACACAGAAATATTCGGAATCCAAATATGAATTTCCGAAATCCCTCGCCATACAAGCGGCGCATCCAGTGCTACGAAGAGCCGGCGTTGCTAGATTAAACAGAATGGAAATGAAGAATCGCAAACACGACGCCTGCTGTCGTTACACATGTCAGCCGGCGAGTTTCTGAAGCGTCAAATGTCCCGGAAAAGAGACTGTTGGAAAGATAAATAGAGATCAATTCGTTTCTTGTGTCTGTGAACAAGATTCCAAAGAAGCGCGGCTCTCGAGAATCATATTTCGCCTGAGTTTTCGTTTGTGTTTCCCTCCGAGTGTTGGTAAGCGATGCCATTAATAAATATAGATGGCGTCGAACGTTTTGACAGCGTATTTTCATGGAGTCATATTTGACATACCGTTTTGTTTTGGAGTTGGATTGAGGCAATTTTTCTTTGAAAAATCTACGAAGTATGATTTTATTTTGTTGGAAGAGTAACGGATTAGCAACTGGAGGGTTGCGAGTTTGAATCCAACCAAAAGTCCATCGTGTACAGGGGAGGGGGCGTGATGTCGGCTTAATCTGTCGTGGCCTCAAATTTTCTCACGTTGGCGTGGTGTAGAAGTTTGGAGAGTAGGGTGCCAGCTCAGGTGTGACCTCGTCGTCTGACCGTGGTTCAAAATTACGGAGGTGCTGTCCTCGGATCTTTTCCTTGGGGATTTATCCCTGACCGTCGCCAATAGCCCGTTGTGTTGCTCCAGTGCGAGTTAATTATAATACCCACTAAAACCGTCCAGCGGGCCAAGTTCCCCAAAGTCCCAAAGAAAGGCATATTCCCTAACAGCTCACAGTAGGTGGAATGTGGCATTGCCTCCCAGGGCAACGTTTAGCCTAATTTTGACTTGGGGATTTATCCAATTATTAAGCCATATCCATACTATCCAATTATTAAGCCATATCCATTTATCCATATTATTAAGCCGGCCAAGTTCCCCAAAGTCCCCCAAGAAAAGCATATTCCATAACAGCTCACAGTGGGTGGGATGTGGCATTGCCTCCCAGGGCAACGTTTAGCCTAATTTTGCCTTGGGGATTTATCCAATTATTAAGCCATATCCATATTATCCAATCATTAAGCCATATCCATTTATCCATATTATTAAGCGGGCCAAGTTCCCCAAAGTCCTCAAGAAAGGCATATTCCCTAACAGCTCACAGTGGGTGGGATGTGGCATTGCCTCCCAGGGCAACGTTTAGCCTAATTTTGCCTTGGGGATTTATCCAATTATTAAGCCATATCCATATTATCCAATTATTTATCCAATTATTAAGCCATATCCATTTATCCATATTATTAAGCGGGCCAAGTTCCCCAAAGTCCCCAAGAAAGGCATATTCCCTAACAGCTCACAGTGGGTGTGATGTGGCATTGCCTCCCAGGGCAACGTTTAGCCTAATTTTGCTAACGATGCAACACATCAGTTAATAATCTTACTGACACACTGGGTACTTTTTTTACACCTACTGTCAGTTAGCTCCTTGCATTACAAATGCTGAATAAGTCACTGGTCGGGCATTAGAAATCAAAAAGACTGCAACGAAACTTTTACTACCCTCCAACACGCTCTTTAGTTTTATTTGTTCTAAAATAAAAAAAATGAGTACATAATATCCTCAGTCAATTATTCTTTATTCGAGCAAAACTTTAAATCCATGAAATTGAAGCGAAAGCTATTATTACAATCCTCTTAATAAAGGACATCGTGTCCGATGTGTGAGCTAAATAAATTGCGAATTGTTACTCGAAAAAGGAAATATTCCGTTACATTAAATTGCGTAAAATCGTGAAAGTCTTGCTTTGATTTATCAGTACACATTTTTACGAGGCCATAAAAGATATGTGTTTTATTGTTTCTCCTTTAGGGGAGAGTAAAATATTTTTTTACAGCGCCTCTTTCAAGTACCAGGAGTTATTGTGCGTACGAAAAATCGAATTTGTAGTTGGCATCACATTTTTCTGGTTGTTACAAAGGCACTGAAAGATTCTTTCACGTCTCTTGGTCTTGTTTCAATCTCCTCATGATTCTCAGAAAGTTTCGGGTATGCCTTTAAATAATCGACGTCGCTTCAAACGTGCGGTCTATTATATTCAGTAGACAGATTTGTGGAAGACATTAGGCGAGAAAAATTGGACAACATTATGTATAGAAAATCTATCATTCGATATGTCTACACGGGGATCAATTTATACGGTGGCAGTAGCGGCAAATACAATCAGTATTGGACCGACAGAAATTTTATGTCTACAGAGAAGTATCATCATACAAGCAAAACATGTGCCCTTAACGTTAATCTACAAATAAAACATGCGCTGATAACGTTAATAATACAAATAACACATACTCCCATAACGTTAATCATACAAGTAAAACATGCGCCTTTAACGTTAATCATATAAATAAAACATACGTCAATAATACTAAGCCTACAAGTAAAACATGCGCCCATAACGTTAATCATACAAGTAAAACATGCGCCTTTAACGTTAATCATATAAATAAAACATACGCCGATAAAATTAAGCCTACAAATAAAACATGTGCCCATAATGTTAATCACACAACTAAAAGATGCACAGATGACGTTAATCATATAAGTAAAACATGCACCGATAACATTAATCATACATATAAAACATACGCAGATATTGTTAATCATATAATTAAAACATGCTTTGATAACTTTAATCAAACACGAAAAACATGCGCTCTTTTTGTTAATCATACAAATAAAACACGTGCCCTTAACTTTAATTAAATAAGTAAAAGATGATCAAATGAGTTAGTCTTACAAGTAAAAACATATTGTGAAAGAGAAAACAGAGCCACCTCCGAAATTGTTTTCCGAATAGATATCTGGTACTAGTCATTTTAACAGTTCTCATTAGCTTGTGGAAGCGCCTATATGCAATAAGGTCCGAAAGCCCTCATATCGTTGGCAGAAAATGGCGTAATCTTCGAGAAAAGATAATGTACCTCTAGGGATTACTTTAATTTTGCTCACACCTCCTATTTAACACACTTGGCTCATCCAGACAAAATAGCAATTATATATTTGCGCGACGGAATTTAACTAACTATTAATGCATAAAAATCCCTTAATCTCCATATATTTACCCCACCCTCTTGAAACCGGGTATTGCGTTAGACTGCACCAGTTGTTAAAAAGAAACACAGGGGAGAACGATTTTTCCGTTCTCTCAATTTCCAAACATCCCGTCTCAAGGGCTCAAAAGTGTTTCTGATTTTCCACGCGAACTATTCTCTTCGGAAAATATTTAAACAATTCGGGCATTTTCTCCCTAGGGTAAAATGCCTCTGTCCCGGTGCCCCTCGAATTAAGTCGAATTACCTTTTAGTCGCTCAAATTACTTTATTTTAAGCGATAAAAACTGCCCCAACCCAGCAGGCCTCGTTTTGGCTCCGTTCCAAAGAGGGGGTCTTTATAACGCAAAATTAATTCTGATATCCGCATATCTTCATGTTTTTAGTGGAGTCATTAAAACCCTTATCCTTCTGCGAGGAATGCGCAAACAAAGCTTTTCTTCCAGAAAGTATTACATGGAGACGGGAACAGGCGTTTTCGCCGAAGGTCTTTTGTGTACAGTCGGCGGCGTTGAAGCACACTTGCGTCGCTTAGCAGAGATGAATCGATGTCATCGCTCAGGCTCATGTTTTCGCTTGAAATTTTGCTGCGGTTTTCAGTGTGGGGAAATTCTTTCCTCTTTGCCACTTTGGTGAATCAATAGCCTGCTAATAAATATCGGTTCTTTTGAAGTCTTGAGTTTGGTTGGAGAATGGATTAAGTCAATATCGCGGTTTAAAAACCGGTATAGGAGATTGGTGCTGTACGTTGGTGTTGAGAAGAGCTTCAAAAAGTGTGACCAAGATGTTGGCTAATAGTCACATGAATTCTCTGAAAAATTGATTAGGTCGGGCTTTTTGGCATCTTATCGCCTCATTTGGCGATGTAATAGCTAATGACAGGGCAGGTATTTCAATGCACATTTCTATAGAGTGGCGATAAAAATGGTGAATTCGCCAAACTCTACTATGTAGAGTGGACCAATCAGATGATTAATAATGGATAGGCGTTTTCTTCCATCCCGTGAATCAATTAGATGATTACGGGATGGAAGAAATGATGTTCGTTTTCCCTGTTTGTACTTCTCCCTACTGTGTCAGCAAAGCTTTCTTTGTATGTGTGTGCATTACTTGGCGTTGTCTATCTTGTGTTTGGCGCAGAATGACCAGATATGCACAAAAAACCAACCATAGAGGAAATATAAAAGTTGAGTGAGCAATAATAATCTTTTTATGTTTCCAGGATCATATGAACAGAACTAGTAGTAACATGATCTTTAGACTACTTTTGTCTACCCTACCTGATGGAACTGACCATTAATAATCTAATTGGTCCACGGCCGGGAAGAGACGCCCATATATTGATCATCATCTGATTGGTCAGCGCAAAAAAGTGGAAGACTTTAGTGATTTCTCCACTTTTGTCGCTACTTTGTGGATACTTACCCTGTCATAATATGTTACATCGCCAAACGAGACGATAAGATACCAAATCGGTCAACCAACTCAATTTTTCACAAAAAAGCCACGTGACTAATAGTCTACTTGTTGATCGCACGTTTTGTAGCTCCTCTCAATAGAAATGTTCAGTCTATTTATATTTCATATCTATGACTAGAGCAACACGCGGGCTATTTGCAACGGTCTGGGATCAATACCGAAGAGAAAGATTCGAGGACAATTCCAACTATTTCCGGTATTAGGAATTTCCATTAGGAATTGCAATTTTCAATCCTCAGTATGCTTGCGTCGCCTTAGCAGTGACGAATCGATACCTCGACCAGGTTTATATTCTCGTTTGAAATTTTACCAAGGATTTTTCTGTGGAAAATTCTTTCCTGTTAGTCTATTTTTTGAATCAATAGCCTCTAATAAACTTAAAAACCGATAGTGGAATATCGGTTTTCAACGGATATGGAGTTCAGTGAGAATTACCGTTACCAAAAAATCATTACTTTCTTGGTTGTATTTTACCATTATTCTAGCTTTATTTGCATTATATTTCGAGGTTATACTTCAAAGATTAATTTATGGGACCACAGAAGCGGCAAATAGCGTCAGTATGTATAATAGAAATCTAATCTGAACAGCAATTTTTTCCGGGGTAATACAGTCAGATGAACTAGAAATACTAGGAGCCACCGAATTGGTGATTCTCTCTTTTCCCCTGTGAGGTATTGGGGATTTAAAAAAAAATAAGACCCAGAACTGGAAGTAGAAAAAATATAACTGTTAAGCAGAAAGAGACACCATGTCTCGATGTGAATAGATTTGTTCAGGCTTCTAAAGCCTGAGGTCGTTTTAACGTTATAGTTTGTTTTGTGTGGTGACTCTCTTGATGGTTTATATTCGCTTCGAAAATTGCACTCTAGTAAACAGGCTCTGTGACCAAAACCTGTTCCAAACTATCACCAGTTCTAGTCTGAAACAATTCCTACTAGGATCTTCAAAACCATTGGAGTGATAGGAGAGTTTTGTCTCGACAAGATATTTCGTCATTAGCAAAATTGACCAGATCTTGAACGAGATATCTCGTCGAAACCACTTGGAGAGTTAAAATAAATGTTTTAAAATTAAAAATATTTAGTCTTTTGTCTCAATCAGGCATAGACTGTATCCATTTCGTTTTGAATGAGGGGAAAACGGTTCATATTCGTGATGTTAAAGGTTAAATGCATCACTAAGGAAATACCCCACCACAAAAAGAACTTCCACTAAAACAACTTTTATCGATAAAGAAAATAAAAAGTGTAAGTTTTAATTTTCATGGATAAACTAAATGTATTTTCGAGTAGAGGAAACCTTTCAAGAGAGAAAAATAAATAAAAGAAAAATAAGTTGACCTGTGAAGAATGCTCAGTAATAAACACGCAGGGATTTTACAGCACTTTGTGTTACAACTGTTTATCAATAAAATCCATGCTTAATTCTCTTTTCATGAAGCATAATGGTCTTCGCGAAAGAAAAGCGTTAATTAAATTCATTAATTACTCGTTGAAGCAAGTGTAAATCTGCTACAAGTATTCATTTACCGTAGCATTCTAGATTAAGTTTGTTTTCGGAAGAAAAATAATTTTTCTCTTAACTGAAGAGGATTAGCTTCAATTCAGTGCTTTCGATTAAATGTTGCACAAACAGTTTGCCTCAAGGCTAATTTTATGTGCATACTAATTACTTGATCAGAAGCAAAAAGACAGATGATTTAAACGAAAAACAGCTAGGCGATTGATAACTCTGATAAACAAGAAAAAAATAACTGATAGTAAGGCGATAAAAGATTTTCTTCACTTAACAGTCAAATTTGCATTTGGGTACAGGGTTATGAAATTAGGAGCAGAAATCAGGCTTAAATGCACCTAAACATTTTCCTTCTATTGCTAAAATACTCTACTTGGGTGCAATTTCAAAGTATATTTTGTCTAGATGGAGTGTATGGGAGTGTTTGTCACTGTTCACATAAAACAAGAGTAGAAAAATATTTCCGGTTGAGAATCAATTTGATTTATCATCCTTTGACGATGTTTGACTTTGATTTTTAGAAGCGACATGCTAAAATTGCATTAAACTAACATGACAAATGTAGCTAAAATTACGAGAGGTTATGAAAACACTAGCGCCCTCTATATTTAGCTTCGCAAAAATAAATAATAATTGCAAAAATAAAGCTGTGGAAGTGATTTGTTTACATTATAACCATTCACCTTATTTAAAAAACAGACTATCAGAATACAGAGGAGATAGGTAGGAAAGTAGCTGAATTTACGTCGCACTGGAGCAACATAACGTGATTGGGGGGACCCTCTGGTATCAATCTCAAAAGGAAAAATACGAGGACAAAATCTCGTCATTTTGAGCTAGTCAAATGGCGAGGTCAACAATCGAGCTGGCAACCCACTTTCCAAACTTCCACACCACGCCAACATGAGGCCACGACAGACTTAACGTGCAC
Source organism: Meta bourneti (assembly GCA_933210815.1). Lineage (NCBI taxonomy): Eukaryota > Metazoa > Arthropoda > Arachnida > Araneae > Tetragnathidae > Meta > Meta bourneti. The sequence continues at coordinate 12,871,556 of OW119924.1, forward strand.
CATCCTCCACGTACACGACGATCTATGATTGGATCGAGTTTCGAACTCGCAACCCTCCGATTACTAATCCGTGACTATACCAACTGGGCTATCGTGGCCAAATAGAGGGAAAATACAAAGCAATAAGGTCATATACACAGTGGACGTTTTTCTTAATGTTATCCTGGAGACTTATTTACATAAGAAATTAACTATCCTGTCTCGTCAGCAGCAAAACTGACCAGATCTTGATGGACGAGATATCTCGTCATTAGAATAAACTGACCAGATCTTGATTTTGTCGTACAAAAATCGGCAATATTTTGAACGAGATATCTCGTCATTAACAAAAATGGCCAGGTCTTAATGAACGAGATATCTTGTCTAAACCACTTAGAGGGTTAGAAAAGTTATGCATTCCTCTTTCTAATTTTATGTATAGTCAATGCAAAATTGCAATTAGGAATTAATATTGAGAGCGATAATTTACTATCACACTAGTGTGGTTCTAATTAGTATATTTCAACCAAATCATTTAAGTAACATTTTATCTATATTCTGAATATACTTACATTTTATTCCTTGGGCAGACCTTTTACCTTAGGTCCCAAAAAGTCAACTTCATCTCTGATTTCTTAAGGGTTTTACGAAAATGAAACAGAAGTCAAGGATCATAAGCATGCCGGTGTGACTCTAATATAGATTTTACCTGCAATTAACTTTTAGTGTGAACAGAAGGGAAAAGTGAGGTACGTGCAAGAAAGCTCAGACGAGGATTATAATGATGCAGATTACGAGAGCAGTCTCTAATGAGGAAGGTGATAAAAGAATTTAAGACAGTTGGAATCAAAATGTGTTAGTTATGTGTCTTAACTTTTTATTAGCTGCCAGGCACGAATTCAGAAAAATAATTTCGGCCCAATCTTCTCTCCTTTTTGCATTCCAATCACTAGATGAACATTACAAAATGCTTTTTTTGCACAAGTCCATGAGATGGGTAGAGCGCGTCTGCTATTGATCATAAGATCTGGGAGCTATCTCTGTACCAGTCCGACTTTAGCCACCCGTTCACCTTCCTACGTTAGCCGGGTAAAGCAGCCTTCACGCCTTGGGTGGCCCTACTAGGAGTATATACTCCCGACGTACTTCGCCTGTGCTACATGTTTCACCCTCTCGCCACGATGAGGCCATAGGATAGGATTTTGAGAGAGATATATATGATATTCATTGATGGTCAGAAATCGTTTCCCACCTGTATAAAGTGTGGCATATTACCATCCTCTCCCTCACGCATCCTCAATTACATTGGAGTCATACATGAAGACATTTTTAAGGACCCATCTGACATTGCCCTTCTTTTGCACAGACTCATTGACTTAGTGCAATTTGGTTTTTTTAACACTGGGATAAGAAAGAAGAAAATGATTTTTTTTCTATTGTTTCCGGGCATATCCATGCCTTTTATTTGTTTGAAAAACGAGGACCACACATCAAGCACTGCTCTAAAATTCCTAACAGAATTACCAATAGTGATGATAGTGTTTACAAGTCATGTTTTTGACGTGATACGTATTTAAAATCGGACCAGTACTGGGGGCTGCATGAAAAGTCTAACGTTACAATAGTTTTATCTTATGAAGTCAGATCTAGAAAAAAAATATCTAGAAGATAAATATAGATTCGAGCTGACAAAGGATGTCGGTACCTGATATGATCTTCGAACCGAGTACGCAGGCGCACTGAGAGCGGGAAGGGGGTCCGCAATATGTCGAAATTCAACGGTGCTGGCCGAACTTCGGGCCAGTGTCACTTTGAATTGTGTAGAGTGTGGACTGTGAAAGCTACCGAACTATGCTACAATCACAGGCCTTTAACCAATACATCCTTAAATATTAATATCAAACTGCACTTTAATCGTTCAAACTGTAAATTAATGGTTGCATATTCACACAAATAAACGATCGTTCAAACTTCCTATGTCTGCTTCATTCATTTCACGATCCAACACCAGGCCCGAGTATTCACGTCGAAGCTACGGCTTGTGTCCTTGACACAACCTACCAGTTTTTAAGCCATATTTTTTCACTTCAGAACTTCATTGAGTTTCTCGTAGATTCATGACCAAGGGGCCGGAAACGGGGGTAGGATAAAAAAAATTTGAAATATTTCGGGACGGAGTGGGACCCTCGACGTGGACCCTTCCTCTGAATACGTGCTTGGTCACTCAGGTCTTGGCAAATAGACCAGGTTTCTCTCGGCTAGTCTAGTCCCTTCCTCCTCAGACACTTCAGATCGCTGCAACTCCTAGTATACTGTTATAGGATAAGTAGGTATTTTAATTGACGTCACACTGGAGCAACAAAACGGGCTACTGGTGACGGTCCGGAATCAATCCCAATGGGAAAGATCCTAGGACAACACCACGTAATTTTGAACCACGGTCAGACGACGAGGTCACATCTTAGCTGGAACCCCCCCCCCCTCAAACTTCCACACCACGCCAACCTGAGGATATTTGAGGCCACGACATATTTAATCTTTGTACACGAGGGTCTTTGGTTGAATTCGAACTCGCAACTCTCCGGTTGCTAATCCGTTACTCTCCAACCGTGTTACCTTGACTCTATAATGGTATAGGGAGCAATCACCTAGAATCAGTTCACTGTAGTTGTGGCACAAGATAGATGAATATCGCAGCTATACGTCCAGAAGATCGAATTCCATGTTGTTTTACCTTTCATTCACGTGTGCAAGGATGTATTTATCATCACGATAACACCGGACCACACACGGCTTGCCTCTCCCAGGAGTGCCTGGGCAGAGAGATCATCAGACCTGCCTCTCATTGATATTGTCAATTTCAACAATTCCATATATTCTGATGATGTTGAAATTGAGGCTGTCAATTTCAACATCATCAGAATATATGGAGCAGCGACTGCAGAATGCTTCACTAAATTGAAGCAAGGGTAGACAGCTTAATTCCATTTGACTCGATGTCACTCCTTATATCGGCACGTATCGCTTACTAATTTATGTCATTTCTGATGCAATTCTACACGTATAGTCCTGGATTTGATATTGTGATTATTTTTCATATCTAAGTGATTATCCCTCCCCCATTGATTATCTTATGTTCATCACGCATGCAAAGTTTCATTCTTCGGAACGAATATTCATGTTGGCGTGGTGTGGAAATTTGGAGAATGAGGTGCCAGCTCAGGTGTTTGATCTCGTCATCTGACTGGTTCAAAATGACGAGGCGTTGTCTTTGAAAATTTCCCTTCGGGATTGATCCCGGACAACCGCCCGCGTTGCTACAGGACGACGTTAATTAACTACCTACGGAACGAACAAATACTGGCTTCGGGGTGTTTTTTTAGGAAGAGAATGTATATTTCACTAGCGTAAGCAGCACAGAAATTGCAATTATTCGTATGTTGGCGAATGGCAACAAACGATCAGAGGCAATAAATGAAGGGCTACGGAAGTCATTAGCCAATTCCGTCTTTAAATATTCTTGATTTAAAGCACGGAACAGACATGACATTGCCAAAGCTAAGCGGAAGAGCTCTCCGCACTAATGAAATTCTTCAGCCTCTGATTGTGGAAAACAATGAGGGAAATGTGGAAAGAGAAGTGTGAAGGATAAAAATGTGAGAAATGTGGAAAATAGAAATCAGGGCAGAAAAGAAAATGTGAGTGATCGCGGAAATTGGTTTAGACGCCAATAAATTCCGAATGACTTTAGAGCACGCAAATGGGATGCAATTGAAGTGGTCATTCAAAAGCTATTGGTGTTACCATGGCAGCGGTGTGAACGTTTTGATAAAAACTCGATAACGTTTCCGTAACAGCAATTCTTATCAACTCCAAGCGGCCATCGTGGCTCAGTGGGTATGCCCACTGAGCTAGCAACCTGCGAGTTGTAGATGTCGCAAGTTCGATTGCTTTCAGGTACATTCCTCTCTTCAGTGTCAGTAAAACTTTCATTGCATGTGTCTACTACTTGCGCCATAAAAACCCAACCAGCCAACTCACCAACTCCAAAAATGGTAAAAGATCACTAGGACCACGATAGCCTGGTTGGAAGAATAATGGATTAGCAACCGGAGGGTTGCGAGTTCGAATCCAACCAAAGACCGTCGTGTACAAAGGGGGCTGTTGCACGTTAAATCTGTCGTGGCCTCAAATGTCCTCACGTTGGCATGGTGCGGAAGTTTGAAGAGTGGAGTTCCAGCTCAGGTGTGACCTCGTCATCTGACCATGGTTCAAAATTGCGTGGTGTTTTCCGCGGATCTTTCCTTTCCGGTTTGATCCCGGACCGCCGGCAATAGCCCGTTGTGTCGGTCCAGTGCACCGTTAATTAAAACACCTACGGACCGTTTCGGATGGATCCCGGACCGTAACCAATAACCCCTTGTGTTTCTCCAGTTCGACGTTAACCTACCAAAAGCGGTAAAAACCGATAATTCATCCGCGAATTCTTGATAATTCAATGCACTCCCATATGAAAATTCCGCTCAACTAGGTACTTTTCCTTTACTCTAAAAGCGGAACTGCAAACGCAGTGTCTCAACATTCTCGAAACTGTCCCTGTTGTGGCTGTTGCAGTAGCCGGCGAGATCAATGCACAGCGGAACAGGCATAACGCGGGGCTTGGAAGGATGTCATTCTATCCGTTGTCTTTATAGCCGGATGCGGGGGGGGTGGCGTTTGAAGTCGACGGAAATAGAACTCAAAACCCGGGAAAAGTAGACAACATCAACATATTCCTGACGCGCGCCACCCTTCACCGTTTTTACTTCTGGGAATTCCGAGAGGAATTGGCCTTCTCGTAAACAGGGAATACGCATATCGTTATGGCGTGCATTATGTTTGGAAAATGTTGCCCCGAATAAATGGCTTTGTTATTCTTTGATGGAAACGTATCTTTCATTTCCAGAGGGGGGGAGTCTTTTCCCCAAGTTCGATTAACTTGGGGCATCCTTGGGGTTAACCATCTCACGCATGAATTCCAAAAACAAAATTTTGAATACTTCAGTATTATTTATTCGTCATAAATATTGTTGGTTCGAAACAACCCTTTGTGGAGAAAATTCTTGTACTCGGGTCGGTTGGGATGAGTCGCTTTGCATTCTTGTGCAATTGCTTACTTTAGAAACAGTCTAATGTTATATGAAAGATTGAGATTAATGTAAAACTTTACCTTCATTCATGTCGACAGCTAAAAGTAAAAAACATCATTACATCGCCATTCATAGAAGTTTTTCTTATTGGATGTTCCCTTCGGGTAGGTAGGTCCTTAACGTCGCACTTAAGAAACACAAGGGCTATTGGTGGCTGTCCGGGATCCATCTCGAAGGAAGACACCAATGACGAGGACAACACCTCGTCATTTTGAACCACGGTCAGATGACGAGGTCAACACCTGAGCTGGCACACTACTCTCCAAACTCCCACACCACGTTAACGTGAGGACATTTGAGGCCAAGACAGATTTAACGTTCACCAGCCCTTTCGTATACGACGGTCTGTGGTTGAATCGAGTTTCGAACTTGCTACTTTCCGATTGCTAATTCGTTACCCCATAGACGTGAAATATAAGTAGACCAAGCATTGCTATTGAGGGGAGCTTCAAAACGAGTGAGCAACCTGTCGACTAGAAGTCACGTGACAGCTCTGTTCCAAGCTGACTTGGTTGGCCGATTTTGCATCTAATCGTCTCGTTTGGCGATATAACATCTCATGAACGGGTAGATATGCGAATGGTCATTTCTATAGGGATGCGACAAAAATTGTAAATTCGAAAAACTCTTCTATGTCACGTGCACCAATCAGACGATGAATGTTCGTTTCCACCCGGCATACAAAAGTAATCTTCGGGTCACGTTACTGCTAGTTTTGGTCACATGATCCTGGACACATAAAAAGTTAACAATTGCTCAATCTTCTATATTTCCTCTATGATCTGCCCTCCCCCAAAGTATGGTTACTTGTTTTTAAAACCATCTCACACAAACACATGAATTTCCAGAAACAAAATTTTGAATATTTCGTCAATTTTGAAATTTATTCACAATTTTGAATATTTATTAGTCATAAAAATGTTTTGTCCGAAACAACCCTTTGAAAATAGTACATGTTCTCGGGTCAATTGAGATGCGTTGCTTACCATGTTTGGGAAATTTCTTACTTTAAAATAAATCTAGATGTTATATGGAGGATTGAAATTTATACAACCTTTCCTTTAATTCATGTAAAATTCTTTCATTCATGTCAACAACACTAAAGTAAAAACATTATTTCACGAAATTTTTACTATCGGAACTTTCCCTTCAGGACTGATCCCGAACCGTCTCCAATAACCCATTATGTTGCTCTAGTGCGACGTAAACTCATCTATCAACTACTTACACGAATTCCTTCATTCTGCAACTAGTTTTAAAAGTCGAGTACTCTTCTAATATACAAGGGTTTCCAAACCTTTTCTCATGAAGTACTAAGATAACAGAGATGAAAATATTTAAAAATATTTGTTGGCAACTGTTGGAGCATGCGAATACGTGTTCGCGATATTCCAATGTAATTCTACATGCACAATTTAGCAATACAGTCCACTAACGAACTTTGAAAGGACACTTGGGTCCTTGAATAGCATAGAAGGCGGAAACATCAACTATTATTTATTCAAGGAAAGAGTGTTTTGAAAGTTTTGTAATAGAATTGAAATCAAAAGAAATTCTCAAATCAAAAGAAGTCATTAAAAATACAGAAAATTGTTTAAAGTTTTAAAAGATTGAGTTGAGGGAATTAAATATAAAACATTACTTAACGAACATTTGTTATTAAATAATTTTTTTTTGGTTATGACTGGATAATTCTTTCGCATCACTTGTAGAAACCTATCTAAAACAATGATTCTTTTTTTTGGTTACTGAATAATTTTTGAATATTCGTGGGGAATAATTCATTCATCTTCAGCAAACATCTCACAGGATTGTCAAACGGGTTTTATCATCAGGCAAATTAGAAATTCTTCAGAAAAAGCGTAATTAACAATTCGTCTTTGCAATTTGGTTCTCCAAAAAAATAGCGGAGACATAAAATGTACAAAAGTCGACACTTTAATATGCATCCTAAAATAAATGCTTTTAAAAAGATACCCTTTAATGTTAATATGAATATAATCGGAACAAAATGCTTTAATTCTTAGCGTATATTAATTGAAGGTAATTATTCTTAAGTTATCAACATCGATCTATAGGAGTGGAAGGAACGAAAATTTCAGTTATGGAAAGTATTCAAAAACATCAAATTCTTACTGTGATTGTATTCCGAATATTTTTAGAGATGTTTTTTATCAATAAAATTATTGTTAAATATCTGTAAAGACCAAAACCTTAACAAAAACATTTTTTCAGTTTTGTTAGAATCGATATTTATCATATGCTTGTCTGACCGATATTTATTTGCCAATGTTACTATAAATATACGAACGAAAGCACATGGTAAATTTGTTAGAAAATCAAAACAAATTATATCCAAACGTCTTAGCTTTCACGTTAGCAGTTTGTCACTGTCATCTAAATGAACTGATGGTTCTTAATGGTTTTTATCATCCTTAAAACGAAATTGATAGTGACATTTGATATTTCTGTGCTATATCCAGAATTGTCTATCTACTGAGTGTTCCCCAATCATTTGATGATTCGAATCAACTTTCATTACATAAATGATACCTGCAGCTGTGAGGAAAAATGAACCATCCCTCTATTCTATCATTCTTAATATCAGAGCAAATTCAAAGATACCATTTGACAGGGAATAGCATCTTCTACAATTCGATTACATAAAATTTGGTTAAGGGGTCGTCTTCATATTGCCAATAACTTCATAATTTTCGATGACCACCTAATTTTAACAATAAATTTCAACTTTGTATCAAAATATTAAAATAGGATGTCAAGTTTCTTAAGAGATTCTTGATTATGAGTATAGGAAATTCGGACTTCCGAAATTCCGATAGAAAATTTTCATAAATTATCTTTTTTCCGAAATAATTTTCCTGTTTAAGTTTTAAGTTGACATTTTTATCATGTTACTGCTAAATAAATAAAGCAAATATATATGTAATGTTTTTTATATAAATTAACTTTTACTATGCAATATTAATTATAAAATTTATATTAAAAAATCTGGGTATCTCCATATTTTGATGGAAACTGATTCAGGACGTTTTGTATCACTAACACAAAATTTAAAATCGTTCCTTCTGAATGTGGGGCCGTCGTGGCTCAATGGATATACCCACTGCGCTAGCAATCTGCGAGTTGTAGGCGGCACAGGTTCGATTCCTCCCTGGGTTAGGTTAGTTTAAGTGGATGTTGAATTAAGATGTACGTATACACTAGATTTTTTTAATTTTAAAATTCCAATTTTTTACAATAGGTCATTGGTTTGAGCTTAAACTCATTTCAGTGTGAAAAATTCAGATGATCTAACCTTTAATTAACTATTAATTAGATATAATTAGCTAATTAACGTGTTTTTTGAACAGTGATATCTCATATTCTAATTTGGCCAAAAAGAAAATTCCTGTTGGAAATTATTCCTAATATTATTCTTCATGTTTTGACCCTCTATCAAATTGCTAGAGAGAATAGTTTTTTTGACAATTTTTACACCAAGAAAGTCTAAAAAAATCAAAAAAATTACAGGAATTTCAACATTTAAAAATCAACTAAAAATTTATTTCTTTATTAATAACTTTGACTGAAGGTCGAAACATCCACTGTATTATATAGATTATAATGACCATAAAAATAATTATAATAGATCATTTCATTGTTGAGTTGTCACTGTTTGAACAAAGCATCATATTACAAAAACAGAGTTCCTCAGAAGTTGAGTTTTAAAGTTTTGGAAACATGTTTGTTTATAGTGCCAGTACCTAACCCAAACTCTTGTAACTAGAAAGCTATTTCAAATATTTATAAGATCTTGGTATCGTTTGAAAGCTAACTAAAGCTTGGTATCGTTTAAAGCTAACGGGCTATTTCCCTGCCTGGATATATTTCTGCCTTCTGGGTCAGTTAAACTTTCTTTTACGTGTGTATGTCCATTAATTGACGTTGTCTGTCATGTTTGGCAGATATGCGTGGCCAAACATGGTCCTTGCGCAATAAAACCCAATAAACCGCCTCATCTTCTGAATGTTATTTCATTACAATAAATGTTTGCTACTTTTAACCATTTTTATGCAATAAGAAATGACTAACTTCTACTATCGTTTTTTAGTTTTATATGAAGACTGTAAATACATTCTTGATACTAAACTGTTACAATTATAGATTCCAGTAGAGGGAAGTTGTGTCCCGTTTATAGTATCTAGAAGAACGTATTGCAGTCTTTCTACACAAAAAATTAGAAATTTGTTTTATGGCGGTATTACAACCGGAGTGCGATATCAAGGTTGCTATACACAAGTTTTCTTGTGAAAATGCGTTACCGAAAATAGTGAATACTCGTATTTGGTTATTCAATGGCATCTGTCATTGGTGAAGAGCAGTTATGGTCACTTTCAGAAACTTTCGCGTCCAATGACAAATTTTAATATTTTTACAGTATAGCCCAAAAGCCATTAGCAGATCTTGATAGACGAGAAATCTCGTCATCAGAAAAATAACCAGATCTTGATCTTGTCCTCATAAAAAATCATCGTCATTACAAGAAAACTGACCAGATCTTAGTGTCATATTCATAAAAAAAATCGGATATATCTTGGCGATATATCTTGACGATATATCTTGACGATATATCTTGTTATTAACAAAATTGGTCAGATCTTAATGGACGAGATATCTCGTCGAAACCATTTGGAGGGTGAAAACCGAGGGAACTAACATTATTATCATATTATTGCTGGCCACGGTAGCCAGGTTGGAGGAATAACGAATTAGCAAACGGAAGGTTGTGAGTTCGGATCCAACCAAAGACCGTCGCGTAAAAAGGACGAAAGTGACCTCGAATTCCTCACGTTGGCGTGGTGTGGAAGTTTGGAGAGTGCCGTGACAGCTCAGATGTGACCTCGTCATCTGATCGTGGTTCAAAATTACGTGGGGTACATCCTCAGGTTTGATTTGGACCTTCGGGTTTGATCCCCGACCGTCGCCAAAAGCCCGTCGTGTTGCTCCAGTGCAACGTTAATAAAAATACCTACATACCTTCCCGTTTTATTGCTTCTAAATTTGTTTCTTCATTTGGCTGGAAGGAAGTTGTGAGGAACAGCGTTACTGAGCACATTGTGGATGGTGAAAATCGACTTTCGAGATCTTTACTTTCTTTCACGTGTTACTGACTTCCAATATCAGCAACACGTGAAACAAAGGAAAGGTCTTGAAAGGATTCTCACTCCGCAACTCCCCCGGCCAAGTGAAGAAGATACAATCCTTTTAAAAGTCGAAAAGCGTTTAAAAGTCACTCTTTACACACCGTTGCTACTTGCTACCGTTCAAAAACGGGTCTTTCCTCTCCAGCCCGTAATCATTTCCAAGAGCGTCGACTTACGTGCAATTAAGGTTTATTTGGGGGCGCGTCAACAGCCAGAAGAACAGCTGGCGCGTGTCTCAGGCGACAGCAAAGGGTCTATTTTGGTAGAACACGACACCCAGGGGTCTCCCGACCGTGTCCCACGCGCCGGAACCAAACCGTGTTCCGGGAACTCGGAACTAATGGCGGGCCCCGAGTGTTAATTGCATTACGTTTCATCAGCGGGACAATGTTCGTGATTAACTGCTGCGGAAATGGAATCGATTAGACAATGTCGAGCGTGAAATGGTAAATGGGCACTTGTGTCGCGCAAAATTAAAAGTTGCGTTTAACGCCCTGGTGGGTTGGAGGGGGCTGTCGAATTCAAGGGCGGTTTTGACTCGCATTTTAAATTGATGAAACTGGTAATGTATTAGGGGGCTCTCCTCCCCTGCTCACCACTACTCGCCCAAACCCCAAAGATTGCTAAGCAATCTTCATTGGATCGCTCTCGTAGTGAACCCTATCATGAAAACGTAAGACAAATACTTTGATAGACGAAAATTATCAATTTAGAAAATATAACTTAATAATTGTATAAAAACTTGTAAACCATCAATTACATATATATACTCTAGAGGTAAATTAGTGAGAGATAAAGAGAGAAATAGTGTGAGGTAAAGAGAGAAATAGTGTGAGATAAAGAGAGAAATAGTGATATAGTGAAAGATATAGAGAAAAACTTACTCTCTATATAAGATGGATAAGATATATATATATATATATATATATATATATATATCTATCTATCTATCTATCTATCTATCTATCTATCTATCTATATATCTATCTATCTATCTATCTATCTATATATATATATATATATATATATATATATATATATATATATATATATATCTATATATATCTATATATCTATCTATATATATATATATATATATATATATATATATATATATATATATATATATATATATGGAGGGAAAGATTGAACAAATTGGAGTTACTGTACTTCTGTGAGTGAGATACAGAAAGAGAAATAGTGGGAGATAGAGGGAGAAATAGTGAGAGAGAGAGAAATGGTGAGAAGATAAAGAGAAATAGCGAGAGAGAAATGGTGAGAGATTAAGAGAGAAATAGTGAGGGAGGTAGAGAAAGAAATATAGTGAAAGAGAGAGAAAAAATAGTGAGAGACATGGACAGAGAAGAATCTTACTCTCTATTTAAAGAGGTATATAAATATATATAGAGAGAACGATTGACAAAATTGGAGTTAAAACTGTACCTCTGTGAGAGAGATATACAGAAAGAGAAATAGTGAGAGATAGAGGGAGAAATGGTGAGAGAGAAATGGTTAGAGGATAAAGATAAATAGTGAGGGAGGGAAATGGTGCGAGAGAGGGAAGTGGTGAGATAGAGAGAGAAATAGTGAGGGAGATAGAGAAAGAAATATAGTGAAAGAGAGAGAAAAATAGTGAGAGACATGGAGAGAGAAGAATCTTACGCTCTATTTAAAGAGGTATATAAATATATATAGAGAGAACGATTGACAAAATTGGAGTTAAAACTGTACCTCTGTGAGAGATATATACAGAAAGAGAAATAGTGAGAGTTAGAGGGAGAAATAGTGAGAGAGAAATGGTTAGAGGATAAAGATAAATAGCGAGGGAGGGAAATGGTGCGAGAGAGGGAAGTGGTGAGATAGAGTGAGAAATAGTGAGAGATAGAGAAAAAGTTAGAGATAGAGAACAAGAGACAGATAATGAAAGAGAGAGATAGAGAAAGAGAGAGGAATAGTGCGAGAGAGATGGAGAAAAAGTGAGAGATATAGAGAGAAATAGTGAGCGAGTTATAGAGATAAGATCTATCTCTATAACTCTCTATCTCTTCCTATATATAGGGGTATAAATATATAGAGAGAGATTGACAAAATTTGAGTTTCGACTGTTTACCTCTAGGGTACAGATATAGGATTTCAAGATATTAACCATATATCTGGAAAATAGTATGGTCTAATCACAAAAGAAACAAACTTATGGAGGTAGTCTTGGCAGCATTCTATTCATTGATAAATTTCAAATAATTTCTCAATTTTCCTATCAAGTAAATAAAATTTGTTAAAACATCAGAACTCCAATTATTTTCGAAAATCTTTCCAAATTAACGTTTTACTGTTCTCTCTGCTTTTCCCGCTTTACATTAAAGAAGCACTTGTTAGTTGATTATGCCTTTGTTCGTTAAAAGTCTAATACTTGACTGCACAACTGAAATTTTATTTTTAAAATACGAATTTCACGCCATTCATAACGTTTGTACTGTTTTAAAGCCACGAAAAGTTTGTGTAGTATCCATTTGATTTGCGAAAGGAATTGTGGGATGCTTTATCTAGTCGTTACCAAAGAATAGATACAAATGAGGCCTTTTTTTCGAGCCGTGCAACTTAAAATACATGAAGATTTTAATTTTTAATTTTTAACAATGAGAGTTCGTTTAAGATAGTATTAAAAGTTTAAATGGCACATTCCTCCATTTAATAAATATCTTGCTATTATCTACTTATTCTTCTTTATACTGCCGTGGTTGTGAAGAAGACAGTATTTCTGTTTGGTAGGTAGGTAGTTAAATTAACGTCAAACTGGAGCAACACAGCCGGCTATTGGCGTCGGTCCGGGATCAATTCCGAAGGTAAGATCCGAGGACACCTCGTAATTTTGAACCACGGTCTGATGACGAGGTCAACAGCTGAGATGGCACCTCACTCCCCAAACTTCCATATCACGCCAACGAGAGGACATTTGAGGCCACAGTATATTTAATGTGAACCAGCGCCCACGTATACGGTAGACTTTGGTTGGATCAAGTTTCGAACTCGCAACCTTCCAACCGAGCTACCTGGTCCTCCAAAGTTTGGTCATTTAACTTTAACTGTTATTACCTATTGTGTATATGAGCGTCTGATATTTTATAACGCTAGCAAATAGTAAGAGCATTCATTCAACATTTGTATGAGTGATCAATATTCTTATAAAAGCTTAGCAACATACTTATATATTGGAGTATCCAGTAAGGGGATGGATCCAAGTTACCCCTACCCAAAAACGTGTCAGTTTCTTTATATCTCATTACGGATTAAATGCATAAAAATGCTTAGTTTACTATTGTAATATTTCCTAAATAAATATAATTACATTATTTAATAGTATATTAAATTTATCATTATACGAATAGTGAAAGTATAAAGATATATAATTTATTTCAGACATTTATCAGATCATATGTCCGGTCAACCATAGGATGCCTTAATTGAAAAGTGATTTCCGATAAACAAGATTTAAAAATTAGCTCAATGTCCCTTATCATAAATATTTGCGCGAGCAATAACATCACTTACTAGCCTACCTACGATGCATTTTGCATGTTGCCAAAAACCTAAACATACAATGCATTTCACGTAATTATTAAATGAGGATGCGAGAAAATTTCATTCTCTGATATTTATCAAACTTGTATAATGCAATGTATGAACCCCAGAGAATGCATCACGGATTCTCAACTATTTGCAAACAGCTCTTCTGATGTCATTAGAATAATAGGAGTAATTGGAGTCTCACGTGCATTTGGTATGCTGCAATATTTAATAATTAATTAAAATATTCGGAAACTGGAAGGGACCGTTTCATCCCTCGCTTATGCGATTACAGAACGTTTCTCTCGGCATATGCGGATAGATCCCATGGGATTATTCATAGAGAACAAGTGGTTCCAATCAGGGCATACAGGGGCCTGGATTCCAGCCGTTTTTCTTTCTTTTTGTCAAAAATGCTCTTTTGCAAGAATATCTTGATTTGAAAATACCTTATACAATACATCTTGGAATACTTGGAATGGAAAATACAATATATCTTGTCATATTTTCGTTTGAAAGTCATGAATACCTGTCGTATTACGAACGAAGCAATCATTGGCCTAATGGGTAATTAATAACAAAGCCAGTTTATAAACCAACCCGTTTCGACGCGACATCTGTCCATCAAGATCTGGCTAGTTTTGCTGGTGAAGAGATATCTCGTCATCAAGATATTGTTGATTTTTTATGATGAAGAGAAAAACTTCAGGTCTTGTAAGTTTTCAAACGACTCGTCCATCAAAAACTGGTCAGTTCGTCCATCATATATAATATCTCGTTCATCAAAAACTGGTCAGTTTTGCTAATGACGAGATACCTCGATATTGGTGATCTTTTGTTAACCTGATCAAGATCTATTCAGTTTTCTTCTAATGACGAGATATCTCGTCAAGATCTGGACAGTTTCGCTGATAGCGAGATACCTCGACATAGTCACCAATAGAGAATAAACCCTCTAAGTGTTTTTGACGAGGCATCTTGTTCATCAAGGTCTGACCAATTGTGATAATGAAGAGATACCTCGTCATCAACATAATGTCAGTATTTTGATGAAGAGCTCAAGATCTGGTCAGTTTCGTTCATAACGAGAAACCGCATCGACACAAACACCTGGAGGGTTAAGATACAATAACCGCTCGTTACATCATGCCTTTTTACATCCAGCATCGGGTAATAGCTCTTTTTTATTTGCCCTCTTTGAATTTCAGACTTGCGAACAGCAAATGATCCTCAATCTGTTTCTTAGAGTTTCAAAGGGACTACTTCGAGCAGTTGTCCTAGACTGATGTGAGATTAGGGTGTCTCGAAAGATTGAAAGGGATGGAATTTATTTTTCAAAATATTCTACCGCATTTTGTAAGATTCTAACATTGATTGTATGTTTCACTTGTAGTTTCAAATAGCTTCAATTGGAAAATAACGTAATTTAGCGAAATGGTCGTCTTCTCCATACCCATGAACCAATCAGATGATGAATATTAGGTTAAATCCGGTTGACAAAAGTAGTCTAAGGGTCACGTTACCTATTAGTTTTACATGAAAAAGTTTACTATTGCTCATTCTGCTTGTATATTTCCTATATGGTATCGAGGATCAAGAAAAACTTGCTTTTTTATTTCTGATAAGAAAATTATTCTTGACCCTCGCTACCATATAGGAAATATACAAGTAGAGTGAGCAATGGTAAACTTTTTGATGTAAAACTAATAGTAACGTGACCCTCTCTCAGGCTACTTTCGTCAACCGGATTTAACCTAATATTCATCATCTGATTGGTCTATGGGCACGGAGAAGACGACCATCCATTGATTCATCACCTGAAGGTCCCGCGCGAAGTAGTAGTTTACTTTGGCGATTTCAAAATTTTTGTCGCCAGTCTATAGAGCCAGTCTATAGAGAAATGAGCATTCACACATATGCTCTATTATAAGATGTTCTATCGCAAACGAGGCGATAGGGTGACAAATCGGCCAACCAAGGTGGGGGATATTTTGTAAAACGTTTTTTTACGAAAAACTGAAACAATGTTTTATTGAGGGCCTTATGAATGACTGTTAAGTTACAGACACATTTGATTTGATATTCGGTGAAAATTTGAAAATTTTAATTACGCTTAAAAAATCACTTTTCTATAGTAAAATGTTAGCTATCTATGAAATAGATTACGGTCTACAGCAAATTTGTCAAAATATATAAGCATAGAATTTGAAATTTTCTACTTAGAACTAATATTCTTCGACCGAAGTACACAAGAATGGAACGCGAAAAATGCAGTTTCATCATCTCTTCCGAAATTTGCGGTGCTATAATTGACATCACCTCTTATCTTGAACAAGACTCATAGGGCGACGCATTCATAAAGGTTAGACTGTGGACAGACAGATTCGACATGATATATTCGCTGAAAATTTGAAAATTCTTATTGCGCTTCAAAAAATAACTTTTCCTAGTAAAATGTTAGCTATCTCTTAGAAATAGATTACGATCTACAGCAAATTTATCAAAATATATAAGCATAGAATTTATATTTTTCTACTCTGAATTTATGTTCTTCGACCAAAGTACACAAACATAGAACTTGAAACTACGCCTTCATTATCTCTTCCGAAACTTGCGGTGCTATATCTGACAACTCACGACCTTGACCAAGACACGGCACTCGAACAACGACGCATTCATAAAAGTCAGACTGGATTCCTCTCCCCCAATTTAATCGATAAGCCCCATCTCAAGATTGATATCCGGAGAAAAAATGGCCACCAATCCATCATGTCCGAAATAAGCGGAACTGAAATGAAAAGACCCCGCAAGAAGAAATCCCTCGAATTTACCCTATATGCCCACTTGGGCGACGAGTTTGACGAAGAAAAAGAAATACTGGTCCATCCTTTGTTACCCCCAAGTCCCTCATGTAATATTCATGATGGAGCCTCATGCTTACCCGATTTTTGCATTAAGCCCGAGTTATCCGAGAGGCTTCTGTAGAAGCACCCCCTGCTTGGATCCCGAATCTTTTGATGCCTGATCGCCTCCAGATTTGGGGTGAGAACGCGTCGAAGACTTCTTGGTGGAAATTAGAAATACGCGTTTAAGAAACGTTTTTGGTTTGGTTTGTCGGTCTGTTGTCATTTTTTGGCTCCGTCTGGTTTAATTAGACCGGTGCATTTAAGGAAGAAATTGAATGCCCGGCTGATGTTGGAATGTCTTAAACCTTGATAGAGCCAGAACATTGTTAAAATAACCTTTGAGGGGTTCGCACCCTTAATTTCACGTCTACCTTGTATGAATTCTCGCCAGTTGACGTTCTTGACCAATAGAATCCTTCCAAAGGATTCCATTCTAAGGAAATGACCAACAGAATCTTACTAAAGGATTTCATTCTGAGGAAAGGATCAATAGAATCTGTCCAAAAGATTCAATTCCAAGGAAATGACCAAAGAATTTTATTAAAGGATTCCCTTCCAATGAAAGGAATAATAGAATCTTTCCAAAGGATTCTATTATAAGGAAATGACCAACAGAATCTGACTAAAGAATTGTATTCTCAGAAAAGTTGAGATACAATCTTTCTAAAGGATTCCTTCTTGGGAAAGGAAGCTCAGATGTCGACATCCTCTGACAGTGGTTCAAAATTACGTATTATCCTCCGATCTTTCCCTTCGGGATTGATCCCAAACCCTCGCCAATAGCCCGTTATGTTGCTCCTGTGAGACGTTAATAAACAATATACCTACCGACCAAGTAAAGGATCAATAGAATCTTTCCAAGAGAATTTATTCTAAGGAAATGACTAACAGAATCTTACTAAAATATTCTATTTAAAGGAAAGGTGAAATATAATATTTCTAAAGGATTGTATTTACCAACAGAAAGCACCAAAAGAATCTTATCAAAAGGATTCACTACCAAGAAAAGGACCAATAGTTGGATTTGAATTATATGGTGCAAGGTCTCAAGTAGAACAAGGTGCGCCAGGGACCTAAAGAATCTGTACAAAGAATTTTATTCTAAGGAAAGGATCAATACAATCTTTTTCAAGGTTGAAAGAATCCATGGATTCTTTCACCCAACAGATGTGGCTATTTAGCCATTAAATGTGTTGTGGGGTAAGAACAGCACTACACTACTCGGAAATCACGTGATGCTCAGAGGGTTAAATTATGGGGGAAGAACCTTTCGGTGAGAGCAGATGGGTCGCAAGGGGAGGGTGTTGACAATTTTTAAGAATTAAAACATTCAAAATCGTACTTTTACGGACAATTTTCTTTAACGAAACTGAGTTTGAAAAACATATAAGCCCAATTAAAATAATACACTCATAGAGTTATTAGAAAATTGAACACTATTTTTGAGAGACAGAATATTCTCAACCCTCTACTAGGAGAGTTGGGTTTTTTGGCTCATTGCCCGTATTTGGCCAAACTGTGCCAAACAACGTCAAGTAAATGGACATACTTAAATAAAGAAAGTTTTTCTGACACAAAAAAGAGAGAACTACACGCAGGAAGGAATCGAACGATTCGCAGGTTATTCGATTCCTCCCTTCAGACACGCCAAGTCGCTCCTGTTTCTCCAGTAGCTTCGTTGTGTCGATGAATAGCTTTTTCAGATTGGTCGGCTTCACGTGATTGTGTTCTTTCCTCTTTCGATTGCTCGTCTCAAGAACACTTTTGACGTTTGGTATTAATTCGATTTTTATTAAAATAGGTTTCCTTCTTGCGTAATATTCTATATTAAATTTTATTTCTATGGTTCCAAGGAAAGGATGGAGCCAGCTAGGAATTCCAGATAGAATAACCTGAACAAATTTCATGACGCAAGAACTCAAGAGTGTCTCCTGCTTCAAAGAGATTTCTACTTTATGCATAAGCTTATGTATATATTATTCGGACTTGCGCGATTTATCTCAGTAATTCATCTATAAATCAACGTTATGTGATGGCCTTACACACAATAAAAGTTTTACTGGCACAGAAGAAATATACCCTCTCCACTCAGCCTAGACTTTAAGAGCGTTGGGCAAACCTGCAGTGCCACGGAGACCCCTTTAAAGCTTTAATTTTATAATACGAGTTGTAATAATAATAAATTGACATTTTAACTGTCTATTAATCGTAAATTGTAAGCCATGATGGCTTCAATCACACAATACAATCAATATTCATTATAGAACTTTTATCTTCCCTAATTTCTGCATTAACCAGGGCCGCGGTAGCCCGGTTGGAAGAGTAACGGATCAGCAACCGGAGGGTTGCGAGTTCGAATCCAACCAAAGACAGTCATGTACAAAGGGAGCTGATAAATGTTAAACCTGGCGTGGCCTCAAATATCCTCACGCTAGCGTGGTCTGGAATTTGGGGAATGGGGTGCCAGCTCAGGTGTTGCCTCGTCATCTGACCGTGGTTCAAAATTACGTGGTGTTGTCTTCGGATGTTTCCCTTAGGGATTGATCCCGGACCGTCACCAATAGCCCAGTGCGTTGCTCCAATGTGACGTTAATTAAAATACCTTCCAAAAATACCTACATCTTCATTAACCCTCCAAATGGTTTTAACGAGAAGTTTCGTCTATCAAGATCTAACCAATTTTGCTAATGATGAGACATCGCTTCATCAATATACTGCCGAAGTTTTTATGATGACGAAATCAAGATCTGGTCAGTTTTGTTATTGATAAGTCGTCGAGACAACCAAGAGGCTCTCTTGCTTAAGTCAACTTATCCCTGAGACTTCTGCGAAAGCACTTGGCAAGAATCCTGAATCCTATGCCCGATCACCTTGAGTTCTAGTCTAAGATAGCGTCGAAGATTGCGCTTCCTGAAAATTGGAAGTGCTCGTTTAAACCTTTTAGGGCTGGTGTGACGGCCTGTTGTTCTATCACCTCTTAAAGGGTTTAGGTTGGTTGGTTGTTTGGGGTTTTATGCAAAGGGTTAAGGTTAGTATACAGGGTGAGTCTAAATTGTTATTACAAAATAAGAGGGGTGATAGTAGCCATCCAGACGAGCAATAATTACCATGGAACATAGGGTCGCATTCCACTCTGAGAGGCAGAAAAGAGTAAAATTATAATTTCAACATGAACTTACAACGGTGTTGGGAAAGCGAATGAACGATACCAAAAGTTGCACAATCTGATTGATTGATCAGAGAAAAACTCACAGCAAGTGTTCAAAGTGGTGGCCACGCGTGTCGTTGCACAGTTCACACCGGCGAAGGAATGACTGACGCACCCTCTCGAAGAATCCTGGTGTTGTGTTAATTTTGTCTGCGGCAACACCGATTCTCGCTACGAGATCTTCAGCCGAGTTCACAGACATCTGGTACACTAAAGATTTCATGTGCCCCCAGAAGAAAAAGTCCAGTGTTTTGAGGTCCGGTGAGCGAGGAGGCCAAGCCACAGGTCCGCCACTTCCGATCCATCTTGCTTAGGAGGTATGCTACGTAGGAAGGTACAAAACGACGTCAGAGGCGATGACTTGTTCATGATCAACGCGTTTCGACTTTACTCTTTTCTGCCTCTCAGAGTGGAATGCGACCCTATGTTCCATGGTAATTATTGCTCGTCTGGATGGGTACTATCACCCCTCTTATTTTGTAAAAACAATTTAGACTCACCCTGTATATAAATATTCTACGAATGATAGGGGTAGGTAGTTAATTAACGTCTTACTGGAGCAACACGGTTGACTATTAGCAACTGTCCGGAACCAAACCTGAAGGGAAACCCTCCTGAGGACGACATCTCGTCATTTTGGTTGGTTTTAGGGTTTTATGGCGCAAGAGACATATTTGGCCATGCTGGGCCAGATACAAGACATACACTATCAAGTAATACACACATACACAATGAGTTTTACTGACACAGAAGAGAGAGAAATACACCTAAGGAGAAATGAACCTGACAGGAATCTAATCTGTGCCGCCTACAACTCGAATGTTGCTAGCGCAGTGGGCGTACCCACTGAGCCACGACGGCCCCCTTCGTCATTTGAGCCACTTTCAGGTGAGGAGGTCAATACTCAAGCTGTCACCCCATTCTCCACACCAACCTAACTTGAAGAAATTTGAAGCTATGCAGATTTGACGTGCATCAAATCCCGAATTTTCCCGATATTTTGATGATGACTATATGAAGATCTGGTTAGTTTTTTCTAATGATGAGACATCTGTCCATCAAGATCTAATCAGTTTTGTTAATGATAAGAAAGATCGTCGAAACAGGAGGGTTAAGCCTGAGTTACTCGGCAATTCCTGGCTCCCTTGCAAAAGCACTCCCGAACAAGAGCCCCAAATCCTTTATATCTAAACGCCTCAAGAGAGAAAGCGTCGAAGACTCGGTGAAAATTAGAAATATGCGTTTAAGGAAGAAAATTAGTGCACGCTTGATAAGCGTCGGTGTACGGCCGTTACCCTGCTCGAGTCCTTTACAAATTGGCCGTCGGAATAAATGGTCGCGGCATGGCGGGCCATTTATCTCGAAATGAAATGTCGCGGCATAGATTAAGGCACCGGGCATTAATATAATCGCCACAGGAATTGAATTAAACGCAAATAAGTAATTGGCCACCCACCTCAGCGATGCTGAAAGACATCCTTCTTAATCATGGAACTTTTTTATGATTTTTGCTCAGAACGTTCCAGGGAATTTTCTTTCCTAAGCTTTCGGAATTTATTTGAGTTGAAATAAAGATGTGGGATGGGAAGTAAATGAAAGGTTTTAAGCTGCAATGATAGGGGAATGAATTACGCTCTGTGGTTGTTGGAGCGTGAATATCTTGGTTTTTGGAATTGGAAAAGGCCTTTTGTGAACTTAAAATGAATTTGTAAGATATTATTACTGCACAAACGAATGGAAAATTGTCAGTAATAAGCTATAATAATTGCTTATTATTTAAACAAAACAGCAGCATTTTGTGACAATTATTTGATGTCTTGATTAATTAGATTTGTTTTGTTATTATTATTTTTAATTAGCCCTCCAAGTGATTTCAATGAGATATCTCGTCTATAGAGATATGATCGGTTTTGCGAATTGCGAGATGCCTTGTTGATACGAAACCGCTCTATTATGCCAAGGGAATGAAGATCCAAGTGAACAAAACAAACTGTTCCTTGCCTAAAACTGGAGACAATTTGGAAAAGGATTTAACAACAGAGGCTGGTCACTACAGGACAGTGTTCGATGCTAAGATAGACCACCAGGAGGGTTAAATTGTTTTGTTTCTCTGGGAAAATCTCATTACCATTACATGCGCTAATGAAATATGTATTATTTAAAAGCAATTACTTAATTTAAATATTAAGAGATAAGATATTTATTCGTGAGATTCATCTTATTGAAGATATTCAGTCGATAAATATTAATGAATATGTTTGGATCTCTTTGTAAAAGTGATTGAAAGTCTATTCGTCTTTATAAACGAGCAAATAAGCCTCTTGGTGTTGCGTAGAGGTAAAGGGAATTTAGGTTGGGCAACTGAAGTCCAGCCTTAGCCAATTGGCCTACTTGATCAACGACATATACCCATCGACCTTAAAATGACATAGACGGAGCATGTGCAAGAAACTTCATGTTATTTCTTTCAGTTGCTCAGTTTGATGATCTGTCACGTGGTTGTGGGTAAAAGCAATAATCCTAAATTATTCATTGGTTAAAGTGATTATCCACCGTGATCAAAAACTCTAGGCTACTATTCGATTGTCAATTGAAGAAGGCTATTCGCAAGTCCACGCGATTTACCCTTCAGAGATCCTACGACAGCGACTCGTGCCACATGGTCCGTCTATTTCATTAAAAGGTCGGTGTATATACCGCAGTGACGCGGAATCCACTGTTAGAAAACTTTGTTCTCAACCTTCCCCAAGATGTGATTTGCTAATATCTTCTTATTGCCGATTTTTCGATGATGACGAGTTCAAGATCTGGTCAGTTTTTTTAACGAGGAGATATCTCGTCCATTAAGTCCTGTCAAGACAATAGATGAGATGGTCTGTTTTGTCAGTTTGACGAGATACTTCGTCTAGACGACCATCAAGAGGGTTAGACGTCGAAATTCCTCCAGTGCAGCACTGGCATATACGCTTCTTTGACAAAGTTTATTGAGCAATGCATTATCAGGTAATGCAGTTGACACCCTGACTTGTCTCTAAATGATATTAATCGAGCATTACTTACAACTCTTCATACACTAAAAAGGTTTCCAATTAAAGCAATACGGGCGCTAATTAACTCTCTGAGTGGCACCAGATTTCCGAGTTGTGTAGCATTGCTTTTAATCTACAACACACATATAATGGCAAGATAACTGCATCGATTGGTTCAAAAAATTTTACGAAAGATTCTAATGGCCACGAAAGTCAAAACTGGTTAAAAGTCATGCAGGGAAATACTGCATATAGCAGAACGGATGAATGCTCGTGAACCCATCAAAGGGTTAAATGGTACTACTGCCATATTTCACTCTAGTGGGAAATTTGAACTTTTTATTTTGAGGAATAGAATTTCATGTTTAGGAAAGTTATGTACACCAAATAAGAATGAATTTGATACAATAGTTTTTGATCTAATTAGCCCTTGCGTAACGAAAATTGGCCGTAGAGTGACAAACCTTACCCCACCAATAGTTCTAAACAATTTATGTTTCAGCATAAAGACCCCTGTATTTAGAAGCAACTGGTATGATGATGGGTTTTTTTATCGCCACCACAATAAAACTTTCATCCAATCTGTATGACAAAAGATATAACCTGACTTTGCAGCCTTATGGAATATGTAGCCTCTTTACAACTATCGTCGGCTTAGAACAGACACTAATTAACTGACAAAACAATTTTTAATGTACAGCTGTTTAACGACTGTTCTTTGGTCGAAAAATTATATAAGTATCTGATAGTGTAATCTCATACCCTCTATGTCATTTCGACGAGATGCCTCATCCATCAAGATCTGACACCAATTTTGCTAATGACGAGATATCTCGTCATCAAGGCATTGAGGATGTTTTGATGATTGACTGATGACAATTTGATCTCATCATCATCAAGACATTGACGATGTTATGATCAAGTCGTCGTCAGTTTTCTTCTAATCACAAGATATCTTGTCTATCAAGATCTGATCAGTTTTTCTGATGACGAGATACCTCGTTGAGACAGCCATCAGAAGGGTTAAGCATATTTCAATATGACTAAGTATTTCCTCATTAACTTAAAAATAAGTATTTAATGTCTCAGAGAAATTGAATTTTGGTTCTAAGATATGTTTAAGCCAATCATTTTAAATGTTTTAAATATAAGAAATCTTTATGCTTTAAATTCTTTCATTAACCCACAGTAAACGTCAGACCGAAGTATTTAGAAACCAATTCGTTGATGATCATTTACAACTATCAAAAGCACGCAGATAAACCTAAAATATCAAAGCAACTCCAGCTGTAGCCTAAACTTGACTTCCAAGCTTATGCAATATGTACCCACTTTCCCAAACTGTTCCAATCCTTCCAATCAAGAGGCAGGCTCCGAAAGTGGCATTTAACACCCTCCCAGACAAACACTAAACAAGTGCCCGTGGAGAAGTTGAGGAGATTTCTCCCCTTCATCCCAAAGTAACGATCCTTCTCCCCATCCTCCACTTGGTTTCCAATGGAAACTCGCGCGGCGAAGAGTTTTCGCTGCCTCTGGAGGGAGCTACCAAGCGCGGGAGGGGGACAGAGTGGCAGTCGAAAGGGAACACCCCTTCCCCTATTGGCTTTGTTCCAAGACTAAAATTTTATTTTTCTTAATTAGCGTTCTTTGGGAGGGGGGTTCGAGAAGGGGTTGTCTTCATTCAAGCGAGGGTTTTGCAAAATTACTGTGATATTCTGTGCCGTCAGTTTTCTGAAAAATCAATTTAGGTCTCGTTTTGAGTACTTGAGGGGAAAGTTTTTCGGCTTGGAAATTTTGGGTGGTGGTGGATTGGGATGGATTGAAATCACGCGCTTCTGATTGGAGTTTATTTCATTAGTAATATTGGTATAGTGGTGAGCTTTGATTTGAGATGGACATTAATACATTCCTTCTTGTTTAGAATAAACAAAAAGGAATTTTCAAATAGTTGTCGGTATAAGAGAACGACTATTCTGGCATCAAGTCAGCGGTTCATGCCTTCAAAAGTTTAATAAATCAAGAATATTATAGTTGTTTCTAAATAAATTTATTTGCCTTTTTACCAGGTTTTGGCAGCAACAGAAAAACAAGAATTGACAACCAGATTTCTGACACGTTAAATTAAAAAAAATACAAACGATCAGAACAAAAACTAGGTAAGTATTTCAATTAACATCGCGCACTGGAGCAACTCAACGGGTTATTGGTGACGGTTCGAGATCAAACCCGAAGGGAAAGATCCAAGTATAACACCGCGTATTTTTGAACCACGGTCAGATGACGAACAAAAACTAGGAAAATGCAAACTGCAAAAAATTACGAATACAATGGCATAGCAAGTTCTGAAAGGAAAGCGAGATTGCAAAACAAAAAGTTCCAAAGAAAAATTATTAATCTTGTTCCCGATAAATTCAATAAAGTAAAGCAAGCTCAGTTGCTTACCAACGGGAAAGCTTTGTATGTGTCTCACAACAAGTATCTTACTTGATTAGTCGTCGTGTCTATATAGTTATGAGCAGCGCATAGTCCTAACTGATTCAATGCATAACTTTTTCGCTCAGCAGGTCAACGGATGATACCCGTTGTTTTGCCTCTTAAAACCTAAAAGCAATTTTTTAACCCTCCAAGTGATTTCGATGAGATTTCTCGTTAAAGATGTGACCAAATTTGCTGATGACGAGTTATCTTGTTATCAGAATATTGTAGATTTTTATGATGATGAGATCAAGATCTGGTCAGTTTTTCTAATGACGAGATATCTCGTTCATCAAGTTCTGGTCAGTTTTGCTAATGATGAGATAACCACCAGGAGTGTTAATACAATATAAGCATGGATTTCTATACGTGAATGTTCAATGAGTATTCGAGCTTGTGAATCTTAAGGCAAATTTTAAGTTATTACCATTAACCCTCTTGGTTGTTTCGACTAGGTATTTCGTCATTAGCAAAAGTGACCAGACTTTTATGGATGAAATATCTCGTCATTCGAAGTAAGCTGACCAGATCTGGATCTCGTCATCATAAAAAAAAATCGGCGATATATTTCCTGATGACGAAATATCTCGTCATTATCAAAATTGGTCAGATCTTGATGAACGAGATATCTCGTCAAAATCACTTGGAGGGTTAATTTTTCATAAGTGAAGAGTCTTGAACACAATACATTCAAATAATGCTTTCATTTTGCGTAATAAATATATTTGTTATTATTGTAAGCATTGCTTCCAGTTGAAATTCTGATTTATCCTAAGTAGTTTGATTATTTCAGTAAAACGTGTTTATAATTGATTTGGTAAGAACTTCACTTCTAAATGCTCTACATTTTTATCTTCTTTTTAAATAATTATTTTAAAGTATGTCATGAATATTTATTATGCTCTCAAAAGAAAATTAAATCTGGTACCGATTTCATAATTTCTATGTTGTCGAATTCTAAAGTCAAGTGCGCAAGGAGATTAATTAGAGTTCTAATCTTACTGCGAATTGCCCGATGCTAAATGGTATTTTTAGATGAGCTTCTTATGCTTTCTTCAAAAGAGTAAAGTATAAGAGTAATTTTTTTTAATTAGCAAAAGTGAATAATCCACATATTCTTCATGGAGTAAAACTTGCGTAACATCTGAAAATAGATATTTGTTAATAGTGTTAGTTTCAATACAAATGGAATGTTTAATTTGGGAAATATTTGTTTATTCCTCACATTTCACAATGCACGTACAGCTTTCCTGAAAATAAATTAGATGTTTCAATGCAGTCTAAATTTGTATTCACTATTCCAAAACAAAATGTAGTTACCTTGTATACTTGTTGAGATATGAATCTGGTGACGTCCAATTACATCATCGTCATCGGTGTGACGTCACAAACTATACAACATCGACCTTATAATCATCGACCTTATAATGAAATAGACGGAGCTTGTGCCCACAGCTTCATGTTATTTCTTTCAGTTAGTTGCTCGGTTTGAAGATCTGTCACGTGGTTGTGGGTAAAAGCATGAATCCTAAATTATTGATTGGTTAAAGTAATTATTCACCGTGATCAAAAACACTAGTCTGCGATTTGACAGTCAATCGGTTGAGTCGATTTGTATGTCTATGTGATTTACCTTTCAGAAATCTTACGACAGCGACTCAGTTCATATTCTCCGTCTATTTCATTAGAAGGTCCATGCTATGCAAAAGTCTAAAGCATAACGTACTGATGCACTTCAGCTCTAGCTATTGCGATTATTCTTGCCTAGGCAATTGCATCTTTATAATTTACAAGATGTTTACTTTAAGATTTTTATCTGATACGTTTAAAAAATAATTTGTTTATCTTTAAGCCTCCTGGTAGTTGTCTCGACGAGATATCACGTCAATAACAAAGCTGAACAGGTCTTGATGAACGAGATATCTCGTCGAAACCACTTGGAGGGTTGAACTGCCTGTCGTAAAAGAGGCGACTTTATTAGGTACTTCCAATCTATACATATAAAGCAGAGTTGGTATCTGTCTATACAAATCTACACCGTTTGACCAATCTATACCAAATTTGGTACATTATTCTTTGGATACCTGCGGGTAACGTAGGCTACATATTAACCCCCGTTCTATTTGTCTTGGGTGTTCAGAGGGGTGTAACGTTCCGTCATCCTGGACAGAGCACTTGCTAGGGGACGCTCTCTACCGGTCTGCTTGTGCAGATGACGTCAGAGTTAACATCTACAGGAGTCGCCTCGCAAGATGACTGGAGTTTTGTTTAGAATCTTAGAGTATGGTGAATTGCAGATAGTTGCGTTTGCACTGAAAATCACTCAGTATCATCTCTTATATGTATCCATAAATTCTAACTGTAGCTTTATTATTGGGATGCAAATTTTTTTTAATTTAGATTATTTTTATAGAAAATGGTCTTTTTTATCGTCGATATGGTACAGGGGGCTAAATACAATTCGAAAAACTCATAGGAATAACGTTGCATATTTATACGATCAATGTCAAACCAATTCACACTAAATTTGGTACATTCATCCTGTAGAGTTCTGCGGGACACATAGGTTATATATTATCCCCATTCGATTTGTCCTGGGTCTGCAGGGGGGCTAAAAATAATTCGAAATCTCCATAGGAATAATATTGAGTAATATTACGATGAGTTATAAACAATTCAACCCGAGCAGCGCCGGGTAATTCAGCTAGTTCATTATATAACACGCCACAACTATAATAAATTAGATAAGGTTAAATTTTGTGAAACAAATATAAAAATTTATTTCTAAGAATGTCTAAATAATATACAGTCTTCTATGCAAATTATTTCTAAAGATTTCTAACTGGGGTAACGTTAAGTCGGAACCTGCCTATAGGACATTTTTTAAATCTGAACCGAATTAATGCTCCCCTCAGCTTCTACTTCTATTTTAATCTCCAAGCTAACTTACAAAATGTTTCTTTTAATTTGAAAACTATGCAGATGCATTTTTTTCTGAAGAAACGAAAATTACGCTGCGCCTTAACTGGAAAACGAGACTTTTACACCAGGATATTAAATATAATGTCACAACGTTTTTCCACTGATATCTTTTTAATTAATGCCGCATTTTTTTTATCTTAACATTTAGGACAAAGATTAACTTCCCCCATTAAAGTAAAGGATTTCTTTTTATTTTGAAAAAAGGGGAATCGTAATTAATTTATTTTTGTATAAATACATCTTCGGGTGATTACAACTTTTTACGTTAAGTCACATTAGAGGTTCGCAGTATGATATAATCTTTAATGCTAAATCTAGTGTCGATTAGCTTTTGATATTAATGGGAGTTGCAGTCAAATGAAAAACAGTTAGGAGATAATTAAAAATTCTAGAGATGAGTGCCATGTGTAAATTTAAATTTAATTCACATGCACAATCCATAATAGTTGATAATTTTTCATTAATAAGGTTCGACTTACGGCTTCGGACAAAAATTGAACTCCCTTTATTCGAACACCGTTCATAGAAGAGCAAACTTACAACACTTAAACATTCAAAAAGATAACACTTAAATGTGACGCTAAATTAAAAGTCATTTCAAAATTGAATCTAAGATGCCATGTTCCTTAAGCCATTTGGGCTGGTTGTTTCTGGATTATTAATATGGAAAATTTGGAGCACCGTAATATTAAATTAGTTCCCAGACTTTATTCATATCATCGGAATGATCTTCCTATAACTGAAAAATATTTTATACTCTATTAAAGAGTATTATTAAATTATACTATTAAAAAGGTAAAATAAAATATACGCAATGTTCCTTCTTTCAGTTAACTTTTAGTATGCTATATTAATTATGAAATTAATTTTAGAAAAAATTATGAAAATAATTTTTCATATAGTTGGAAATAGATTTGGAAGGGATTCTTATACAATTATATGGAAAATTCCAGCTCTTTCTCTTAGAAATTAGTCATTGCATTACGCAAAGAATGACTAAAAATAACCAATAAGTATTTATTATTGTAAAAACTATTGAGGAGGAAAGAGCTGAAATTTTGCATTGTGGTTCTTCTAAATGAGCATATTTATGTTGCATGATTGCACTCCTCTGTTAAGGACATTTCAATTATGTTAATGCAGAACAAATTCAATCTTCTCTTGTGGCTGATTTTAACTCGCAATAGGTCCGAGGTTATCAGGGAGGAGGGCGTAGCAACGGTGGTAGCATCGTTTGATAGCGCGTACATGACATTTACAGACATTTATGAGCGCGGAGGGCCGGCGATTTAAAGGCAGTGCGGGATTGGATTGAATGTTGGGGTTTTATGGCGCAAGGTCCAAAAGCGGACAAGCTGCGCCAAATGGCAGTGCTGGTACGAAGTGGATGGTCATTTTTGTGTTCTGGCGCCTTGAGTTTACTTTTGGCTTAGCCTTTGATAAGAAAGCGATTGAACATTGAATCTGATATTTAATTGATCTTCATATAGTAGACTAGCGTAAATTAAAAAAAATGCGATTGGAATTGTGACAAAATAAATAAACATTACCAACTCTAAATGCATTTTATTCACGATCTTATAGACACAAGACAGGCATACTTTAATTCTACGTTTCAACACAGAAGGTGAATCCCACCTCAGCCTCGTAGCCCGGCTGGAAGAGTTTTAGTAACTGGAGGGTTGCAAGTTCGAATCCAATCAAAGACCGTCGTGTACATGAGGGCTGGTGCATGTTAAATCAGTCGTGGCCTCAAATGCCCTCACGTTGGCGTGGTGTGGAATTCTGGAAAGTGGGATGCCAACTCAAGTGTGACCTCGTCATCTGACCGTGGTTTAAAATTACGTGGACCGTAGCAGTAGCCCGTTGTGTCTATCCTGTGCGACGTTAATTAAATACCTACCCACCTCAGCCACGACGATTTTTCCCTACAATTCTAGGAAATATTTTTGTAAAGTTTTCTGCGCCTCTTTTATGCTGATTAATCATTATTAATCAATAAAACTTCAGAATATAGTAAAAGTAATGACTATTGAAGTTGCCTACGAATTTCTACGAAGAACATTTTTAAATTCGGATTGCTATGCTACTATAAAGAGTTCATAGCTTGTGAACGATTTCATATTTGCATTAAAATGTAATTTAGAATTTGCATTAATTTATTTTCTCGTCAATGTAAGCATTTCTCAGTAAAAATGAATAATTAATGATTCGAGTATTCTGTTTTATACTTAAAATCAAACTTGAGCAATGCAGTCTCTGAAATGTTTTCATATTTAATGAATTCTGAAATGAGTATCGTATCAAAAGTATCCAGTCAATTTTATCTCACTTTTCAAAGGTTTGAGCATAAATTTCTAGACGAAACAATCCCAAGAATCAACTTATAATGCAAGTAAAGGAACTTATAAGGACACTGCGTATGTTTCATTTCAGAGCTTGATTTTCAATTCAATTGTATGAGGCGAATTTTCTATCAAGTTAAATGTAGGTGGCGGTAATAGTTTTACAGAGTAACATGCCTCCTGTGCGTATTTTGGAAGTGATGTCACTTGCTTGTTTTTCGAATACGATTTCAGAGCAAATTCTAAAGACTGAATTCCAAATTTGTATATAATTTTTGATTGGTCAACGCCAGTTTGATGAAGCTTCCAAATTCGACGAAACAGCTATCGTGCCTGAAAACGCAAAATGCAAATTTAACAGTAATTATGATTAACTGGTGCATGCAGATCCCGTAGAGAAAATAACCTAATTTTAAAGCAATAAATTAATTATTGAAAATTTTTAAACATGAAATTTTAGTGTACTCACTTATCTTTAAAGGTAGGTAGGTAAGTATTTAATTAACGTCACACAGGAGCAACACAACGGGCTATTGGCAACGTTCCGGGATTAATCCCGAAGGGAAAGATCCGATGATAACATCTCGTCATTCTGAACTACGGTCAGATGACGAGGTCAACATCTGAACCCGCACCCCACTCTCCAAACTTCCACACGATGCCAACTTGAGGACATTTGAGGCCACGACAGATTTAATGGGCCCTTTGTGCACGACGGTCTTTGGCTGTATTCCAACTCCCAATCCTCCGGTTGCTAATTCGTCACTCTTCCAACTGGGCTACCAAAGTCCCTTTCTTTTAACCAAGTGATTTCGACGAGATATCCCGTCCACCACGATCAATTTTGCTAATGAAGAGATACCTCGTCATTAAGTTATTGCCGATTTTTTGATAAAGAGATCAGGATCTGGTCAGTTTTGCTAATGACGAGATACCTCGTCAAGACAACCACCAGGAGGGTTAAATAACAGATCAAAATAGAGTATAGCATTTATTAAATATCTATCGGATGGAAAGCTTCTATTTTGCATACTCAATTGTATTGCTATTTATTATATTTTGATTCAGAAAGAATTCCAAACTATGAAATGATGGCCATTTGCATCAGAAAATAATCGAAATAAATTCTCACCTTGCATGTTTCCCCAAGGTACGAGTCTGGATGTCCTCCAAAAGAAAATCCACGAATGGAAATGCCATGTCAATAAGGAATAAAAGTCGATGCACGCCCTCCAAGCTCCTCATTCGTCTCCCGTAAAAACTATGTGCTTCAAGGGAATTTCATAACGGGAAAAAGATCCTTTGGTAGTAAGATGGCAAAAAATATATATGATCCAAATCCCTAAGTACACGTTTGCAAGGTATGTAAGGAATGATCAGCCATCAACATAATGACTTTTCAAAGTGACACTAAAAGCTATTTCATTTTTATGCCCCTTGAAGTAGATCGAGTCGGATATTAAATGTGGCATACTGGGACCCGGGACATTGGCTGTAAAAGACGAGGAGCAACAGAGCTGGGTGTTTTCTTACAGAACGTTCGCCCGGTGCGTTTTTATATACTAATTTCCGGGCATTAAATTCTCAATGTCCTTGTAGATTGAATTTAGGGTGCATTCTGTGGAGAAGGGGTGCTTTGAGAATCATATCTTGCTTTCTCAGCTGGGGGAAGTTCTGGAATTTAGTGCTGACGGTGGAAGTATGATAAGAGTAGGTGATATTTTCCAGTTGTATAAACTAGTACGTGAGGACTGTAAGCAATCCGTGGGAGACATGTTCGTAACTGATGCAAAATGTTATGGTAGTGGGTAGATATGTAGGAAGGTTGGTTTCGGGTGGTTTTGGCGCAAGAGCCATATTTGGCCACACAAGGCAGACAACGTTGTTTGTGAAAAGAAAGGATGGATGGTAGGTAGGTCAGTATTAAATTAACGTCGCAGAGGAGCAATACAACGGGGGATATGGGCAACGAAAGGATGGATGGAGAGAAATATAGAAAGATCCCTTGGTCATCCTGGGGTCGCAAACCTAATGTTTACCAGAGGCAGTAAACCCCATAGGAAAACAATAGGGTTGGTGCGCCCGTACATACTTAAAGAAGATGTACCCCCTAGGGGTTAGGTAGGAAGGTAGTTGAATTAACATCGGCAATATCTGATACGAGATATCTTGTCATTAGCAAAAGTAATCAGATTTTGATGGATCGTTGAATCTAGTTTTGAATTCGCAACCCTGCGGTTGTTAACACCCACTCATCCAACCAAGCTACTTCGGTCCAGGCCAGTGATTGGGATATTATACTGCGTGGGTATTATATTGTATTCGAATCAACATAATTATGACAGGTTTTCCTACAAACTAAAGTTCAATGCGTTCGGTTTTTGGCCGTTGGTGAAAGATTTCCTGGTAACACCGTAAATTGGCCTTTGAAGTTTCAACAGAACCGAAATCTACAAATCAAATATGTTCAATTAAATTGCCTACTTCTACAAAACAAACATTTCAACGGAAATTTCTCTCAACTGATTCAATAATATCTTTTCATCGTTGATAAGCCGTGGGACTATTGTCCTATTGTTAATTGCATTTTGATATCCACTAAATGCTTTTATACGAACAAATGCCAGAGTTTTCGTTTCCAGCTCTTAACGGTTTGCATTTAATTACATTTGTAGTCACTAGCATGATATTTATAATTTGGTTTGTTGGAGGAGCTGATAATTACTCACAATTCCAAACTCCATTAACTTGGCTTTAGCTGGATGTCAGAGGCGCGAAAGAGTAGCATAAACGAAGCAATAATACAAAGTGTTACTGATGCCATTCGTGGATAAAAACAAGATAATTTTTCTCTTACATAAAGAAGTGCGTTCTTTCTAAAGTAAGCAAATTTAATAACGCTGCAATTTCTACATGGAAAATATGTAATGGCAAGCAAAATGCTTTCGGCAACGCTTTTCACAACTAGTTACGTTCATTTCAGAGAGCCAAATTCAATTACGATAAAATAATTATCGTTTGCCGAAAAAATATTGGTTGTTGGATGTGTCCCGGAGGCAAATCAAAATCTGGACTAATATTATTTATGGTATTTCATAAAGATTGTGCTCTAGGTAATACAGAATATTTAATTAATTTATTAAGACTGAATTAAATTTATGAAAGTGTTCCAAACCGTCCAAAAAAACTATTTACTTTGACATTTTAAAAAGTAATTGCTGGAACTGTTTTTTAAATTTATAATTTTTTTATTGTGTGTGTGCATGTTTGTTCGTTTTTAAGTGAAAACCTAAATAAGATGAATTATGAGCCGGAATTATTTAAGTGCAATATTATGTAAATGATTTTGGATGCATGTGGGAGTAATGAATATAGAAACAATTCAATCGCTTACTTTCCAAACCTGACCATTGCATTATAGTTTTTAATATTTATTTTTGGTTTTTATTTTTAAAAACTACAACACTTTTATTTCGATCAGAATTATTTCTCTACAATATCTACTTTTATTTTATTTTATTTTTTAACATGCTTTTCCTTCCAAGTGGTTTTGACAAGATATCCGGTTATTAAAATTTTGCTGATTTTTTTATGATGTCGAGATCAAGATCTGGTCAGTTTTCTTTCTATTCACGAGATATCTCGTCCATTTAGATCTGATCAGTTTTGCTAGTGACGAGATACCTCGTCATGACAACCATGAAAAGGATTAAGGCATGCCATGTTTTGAAAATAAACGATTCAATTGAACTCTATTATAATTGTTATAGAAAAATAAGATTTGAACTACAATTTATGCTGTTGTGTTGCTCCAATGCGACGTTAATTAACTACCTATCTACCCACCCATTTAGACAGCTACTTAGCACGAAGATGGATTCTTCCTTGCTTAAACCCTCCTAGTGGTTTCGACGAGATATCTCGTCAATCAAGATCTGACCGATTTTGCTAATGACAAAATACCTCGTCATCAAGATATTGCCAGATTTTCAACAATTACAAGATCAAGATCTGGTCAGTTTTTTTCTAACGACGAGATATCTCGTCCACCGAGATCTGGTCAGTCTTTTTCTAACGACGAGATATCTCGTCGAGATAACCACCAGGAGAGTAAACGACGTGTCAAATAGCTAAAATGACCATTTCGTTTGTAAATACATTTGAATATTTTCAGACCTGTCCAAAAGGCTCCAGTAACCCGGTTTGAAAAGTAACGGATTAGCAACCGGAGGGTTGCGAGTTAGATTCCAACCAAAGACTGGTGTACAAGGGGGGCTGGCGCACGTTAAATCTGTCATGGCCTCAAATGTCCTCACGTTGGCGTGACGTGGAAGTTTAGAGAGTGGGGTGAAAGCTCAGGTGTTACCTCGTCACCTAACCGTGGCTCAAAATCACGGTGTTGTCGTCGGTCTTTCCTTTTGGGATTGATCCCGAACCGTCGCCAATAGCCCGTTGTGTTGCTCCAGTGTTACGTTAATTAATTACCATTACTAGACCTGAGCAGACTTCCGTAACTACGACTGACATCGGTTAAGCAAACTTCGACATTTATACTTTATAATACCAGTGGCATTTGGGGGAAGAGCTCCCCTCTAAATGAGCCCCGGGTTTCGAGTGTGAACACTTGCTCCACTTCTGACCGAATGCGTTGGGAAGGAAGCAAATGTTCCGAGTCCCTAACGAGCGAGATAGCAGCGGCAGTAACCAATGCTCTCTCACGTTACCCGAGACAAGGATAAATAGAAAGGAAAGAAAATACCCTTCTCACTCTCGGGCGGGAGGTATTTGTTTTCAATGGGCTAGAAGAAATAAACAGTTTATTCCTGGAGAACTTCGGGACGGTTCAACCTTTTTAGAGATAAAGCCTCCAATACTCGTAAATCTTCGCTAGATAATGTGCCGGGTTGTCGTTCATGGTGCGAGCGGTCTATGAGGCGGAGAGCTTGGGGATAAGGATGGGATTTTAGGAATTCCCGATTTTGTTTCCTTTTCCTATGTAAGCAACTGTTCAGTTTTTGAGTCAGAAAATATGGAGTAAGTAGATTTAAGTAACATTTAGTTTTGAGTAAGCAGATTTAGTAACATTTAGTTTTGAGTAAGATTTAATTTCGAGTAAAGAGACACGGGGGCGCGGAAACATCGTTAAATGTTTTATACCATCGTGTTTTAACTCTTCTGGTGGTTGTCTCGATGAAGCATCTCGTTTTATTAGCATAACTGACCAGATCTCGATGGCCGAGATATCTCGTCATTAGAAAAAAACCCGGCCAGAACTTGATCTCGTCATCGTCAAAAATCGGTTGTCTTTATCATTCGGAATTTAATCGCATTCTCGATGACGAGATATCTCGTCATTAGCAAAATAGGTCAGATCTCGGCGAAACCACCCAGTCAAAAATGATCGTAATTGAAAATTTATTTGTACGATCCATAAGGTTCGATGTCAATTAATTTTAACTCTAAAATTAAAAAAAAATTGTTACAAAATAAGATTTGACTCTAGACATTTGCCATCGCTTAAAAATAAACGAGTCAATTACTTCAGGAAATGGACCCAATTCATTTCCAATGTCGTGCTATTCGAGCATCTGTTGACGACGATCACTACTGGGAAGAAACCAACTGGGCCAACAGACTTCTTTTATCGTATGTAGCCAAGTCGAATGCGTTTTGTGTTCTTAATTCTGAGTCTTTTTTTGTATTTTTGTAACCTGTCTTTGTAACGAGCCATCGGAAAAAAAGTATAGCAATACTTTTAGTGAATCCAATATCTTCTTTCAAATCTAATTTGGCATAAAACATTGTACTTTCAACTATGGTCCATCACCAAAATAAAATTCTGGCTACGTTAATGTTTTTAGCGTAGGATTTAGTTCCAATACCAGCTTTTGAAATATTAGGCACCTTTACATAGGAACACTCCATACTAATAAGCAAAATAGATAAAATAAATCCGACTACACTGTTTCGATGCTCCGGCTTTAGCTCCAATACCAGCTGGTCAAATGTTAGGCACCTTTACATAAGAACCCTCCTCGTTAATAAACAAAATAGATCAAAACAAATTCCGGCTAAGCTGTTTCCGATGCAGGCTTTAACTCCAATACCAGGTGGTGAAATGTTAGAAACCTTTACAATACTTCTCAATGATAAACAAGAGACACAATTCTGGCTATGCCACTTTTCGTTTCCAATGCAGGCTTTAGCTTCAATATCAACTGGTGAAATGTTAAACTTCAGCACACGAACACCCCAAACTCAAAAGAACAAAGTAAAAGATTTATTCCGACTTTCTCCAAAAATCCAATGTATTCCTCCGAGCCTATCTGTAAATTCTCAAACAGTCAAAAGGGCGCGACGCCAAAAAGCAGCTCTGCTTTCGGCGTCATTTTGCCACTGATTTAAAAACATCCAACTTCAGATTTCAACAAAGGTAATGCTCTTTATTCTCCTTTGCTTTTCAAAAGCAAGGTCGAGAATATTTCTCGAGGGAGGTTGGAAGTATCTTCTGAAGAAGGAGTTGCAGGGGCAGGGAAGTTTCTCCCCCAAAGCCTCTCAAGTATCAGGAAGGGATAATGCACTTACTTCGACTGTTGTGGAAACACCGGGCTTGCCTTTCCTCTCCTGCAACACCCATTTTTATCACCCTACCCCCGGGGAATTTTTATTTTTCTAACCTCAGAACGTCTGTTTGCTTCCCTTTGCTGAATCACGCGGTTATCGTTTGCTGGTATCGTTTGAGCGTTTTGCGTTATCTGGCAGTTCCTGGAAATGAGGTTCAGTTTAGACCCCCTTACTCCATGGAATCAATTTCTGGAGGAATATTGGTGATTCTGTGGTTCAACGTCTCATGAGGGAATTTAAGTTATTGGATTCTGTGTTTTCTTTGTGTGTCGTGACTTGTAATTCGTCTGAAAACCTATCGGTCGAATATGTATTCCTTTTTGTTAAGGGCCGCTGTGGCTCATTGGGTTTGCCCATTGACGTGAAATATAAGTAGACTGAGCACAGCCCATTGACTTGAAATATAAGTAGACTGAGCACAGCCCATTGACGTGAAATATAAGTATACTGAGCATTGCTATTGAGAGAAGTTTCAAAAAGTGACCAAAAGGACGACTAGTAGTCACGTGACTGCTCTGTGAAAAATTTACTTCATTGGCCGATTTGCCATCTTATCGCCTCGTTTGGTTATACAACATTTTATGGCAGGGTAGTGTGCGAATACGCATCTCTATAGAGTGGGGGCAAAAATGGTGAAATCGCTAAAGTCTGCTACTATGTCGCGCGGACCAATCAGGTGATGAATCAATGGATGAGAGTCTTCTCCCGTACCGTGGACCAATCAGATGATGAATGTTTATTTCTATAGTTTATGGGTCACGTTACAGCTAGTTTTGGTTACATGATCATGGGCACACATAAAAAGGCTACCATTCCTCACTCTACTGTTACACTTCCTCTATGATTCAGCCTGCGAGCTGTAGGTGGCTCAGGTTCAATTTCTGTAACTATCCTAGGTGTATTTCTATCTTCTGTCTAATTAAAAGCGTTCCTTGTGTTTGTATGTGTATGTCCATTTATTTGATGGGAAAATCGTTGAATGAAAAATTCGGTTGATTTTTATGGCACAGGGGCCACATCCAGAAGGCTGGATGTGGCCCCTGTGCCATAAAAATCAACCGAATTTTTCATTAGTGTATAGTAATAAATGTGTTGTACAAGATCACGCATTGATAGAATGTTGTTGAAATAAGAAAAAGATGTGAGTTGAGTTAAGAAGACATCACACTTATATGCATGAGAAAAAAGTCGTGCTACTTTTCCTAGAAGGACTAGGAGACAGCGCTCCTCGGAACTTCGATGCACCGATCATAAAAAATCGGCAATATCTTGATGACGAGATATCTCGTCATTAGCAAAATTGTTCAGATCTTGATGAAGGAGATATCTCGTCGAAACCACTTGGAAATGTTAAAGATTTTTCTTACTTGATTTCTAGAGAAACCTAGAAAAGAATAGGTTTAAAAGTTTGATAGACGACTGGCCAGAAAATGTCAAGCCTCTCCCGAAGCACATTTCGTCATCTGACCGTAGTTCAAAATTACGGGACCTTTCCCTTCGGGATTGATCCCGGACCGTCGTCAATAGCCCGTTGTGTTGCTGTAGTGCGATGTTAATTAATTACGACCCGAAGCACATTTGTGTGTGAGCAAACTTTTTCAATCATGGATGAATATCAGTGTTAATTGCTGAATAATTTAAGAAATGAGAATTTGGGAGATATCTTCAGAGGATTTCTACAATAGAATTAACTCCCGATCACAAGTTTTATTAATGAAAAGATATAGCAAATTGCATTAATGTAAATAATTCCTCCTAAATCCTTGTTCCTCCTAAGTGTTTATAACTAACTGCTACTCCTTTCTTCAAACATGTCCTCTTTTCACCCAATTGTTCATAATCTGGCTGTCAGTGCTCATGAAGTTACACACCTGATTAACACCAATACTTCCACACTAGTATAATAATGACAATTCATGGTGTAGGAAAGATACGTATCGCTCTCATGATGATTTGGCATCTATATAACAAATTTCTCGACTTCTAAACGGCAAAATTCAACTCTGAGAGCATGATAGGTGTTGCTTGGTTTTGGAAAGATCTGATTAAAAATATCTATAACTGTAAAAACCACAGAATGTTTTTATATTTGCACTAATAAAAAGTTCGCCAGTTAAATCATTTTAATATATGTCATTCTTCTCAGCACTTTGTTGTTTACGATGGCTTACACAGCAAAACTCTGAATGCCTTCTTTGTTTAGTTTTCACAGACTGATGTTGGCTTAGAGTTGAAGCTAAATTCACCCCCACTTTGTGAAAAAATTGCGGAGTGTGTAAAAATACATTGTTTTATTTTTTCACACAGAAACTGCTTTCACACCTTTTGCTTGTCTTGAATAAATATTACTCTTTTTTTTCTTGTCGGTACAAATGAAAATAAGAAACTATGCTGAGACCGAAAAGTCGAAAAATACACACAACATACTCTTTCTATGAAAGCAAAGAATATAAAAGCTGGGCTAACATCCAGAACTTTTTCACCTCCCTCTGTTTATCCTTTCGTTTTAATGTTTTTAAGAAAGAGACTCAAATAATAGAAAGTCCATAAAATGCCCATGTCTGTGGATACTTGGGATAATGTGTTTTGGATATTTTTCGATTTCTTTGGAGCTTTTATCAAAAAAGGGCGTAAATGGTTTTGGTCTAAATTAAATGTTTGTCGATTGCCTTTACTCTGACCACTATTTTCAAAGGCGAACTGAAATGAATTTTTTTCTGATCCATTCTACAGGACTGGTTTGTGCTTTTTATCTCTACTATACTAGACAAACGTAACACGTATTCACCATAAACACATTAAAAATATACTAATACTCTACGCGTGAAATTAATGTTGATAATCTCTCGACACAACCTCAACATGGACATGCGTTAAAATTGTATTGAAAGTAAATAAAATGATTTGGCAAGCTGCTGTGAGTATTGATATTGAGTGAAAATTTATTGCCTATGTTATTCTCTCTCAACCCTCCAAGCGATTTCAACGAGATATCTCGTCCATCAGGATCTGACCAATTTAATTAATATCGAGATATATTGCCCATTAAGATCTGACCAGTTTTGCTCATGAGATATCTCGTCATCAAGATATTGACGATTTATTGATGAGGACTATATCAAGATATGGTCAGTTTTCTTCTAATGACGAGATATCTCGCCCATCAAGATCTGGTCAATTTTGCTAAAGACGAGATGACTCGTCAAGACTACCAACCACCTGGAGAGCTAAAAATGTCATTGCAATTAAATTAATTTTTCATATCTTTGGTTCATCGACTTTTAATGAAGGTGATGGTGCACATGCTCGAAGCTCCATATTATTTCTTCCGACCTCTCGATTTGAAGATCTCCAAGCGACGTTCTGTGCTTTGGGTATATGGCGTCTTATTAACCACTGCAGGTTTTTCGACTAGGTATCTTGTCATTAGCAAAGCCTACAAAATCTTGATGGACGAGATATCTTGTCATTAGAAAAATACTGATATATCGTCATCATCAAAAAACGACAATCTTCATGATTCGGAATTCAATTGGTATTCTTGATGGCGAGATATCTCGACATTAGCAAAATTGATCAGCTTGATGGACGAGATATCTCTTCGAAACCAGTTGGAGAGTTAAATAATCCTGAATACTGCTTCAGACTATCCTACAGATTTTGCTGTAGGAGTTTGTCTCTTGTTACACGTGCACCTGTTCGTAGATTTAATTTAATACCTCCCTTTCATTGTACATGCTATGTAGACGTTTGCCTTAAAACCTTATTTCTTAAGTTCTGCTGGAAGGTTGGCAAAAAATTTATGGCGTTACGTTAAGAACCAGGCATATGAAATCTTCATTTCGTCCGGTCAGGGTTTCCAAGTAATTTTTCGTGAAGTACCACTTCCCCTCACGTACCACTTGTGGTACGCGTACCAAGGGTAGAAAACTGCTGCTCTTGGTTTATTAAAATTGTCTGAAATATTATAAATCCCTGGTAGAAACTTGATTTCTTTGACTTGATGATTCTCGTGCAAGGGTTAAAAACCGCTCTACTTTTGGTTTATTAAAAAACTTTCTGAAATATCCATTTCTGACAGAAACTTGATGATTTGTGTACTTGTATTATAAGTTAAGTAAAAGTCATATCTTGTTTTACAATTTACATTGCTTCGTAAGAAATAGACTGCTTTATGAAGTAAAGGATTTATTATTGATATACGAAAAACTTTATCTTTAAATAATAAATTATAGCCATTATAAATTTCCTTTTCTTATATCTTTCAGCTTCTTTTTATGGGGCTAGCTACTTAAAGGTTCCACTTCAGGACGCCCAAAGCACCACTTACATATACTTCAAGTTCCGCACTTACAGGCCCAATGCGTTCCTATTCCTTGCAGCTGGATCCAGCGATTACTGCTTACTGGTTCTAGAGAATGGAGAAATTCAGGTAAGGACCCTCTAAGCAAATTTCATTTTCCTGCTGTCTTGGAAACCAAGAACCTTGGAATTCATTCCAGGCAAAAGAACGAAAGGTTTCTTACTATGAAGGGTATACGTATTAAGATACGAATGAATGCATCGTTTTGCAAAACTATCCAATAGATATTGGCCTACATACTACCGTTCAGGTCGTCAGCTGTTTAATCTTTTTGGATACTTAACAGAATGGTCTTGTACATTTTGGATTAGGGCATTATCCGCTTCCGTTCAGGACCTCAGCTCATTAATCTTTAAAGAAATACGAGAAAGTGGTTTCTTACATCGTGTAAGGCACTATACGTGGATTAGTGCCTTACACGCTACTGTTCAACTCAGCTGTTTAATCTTATCAGATGTTTAACAAAATGGTCTCGTACATCGTGTAAGGCACCATACATTGATAAGCTACTGTTCACGGTTGGATTTTATGGCGCAAGATCCAGAAAAAGATAAACTGACTACTGTTCAGGTCTCAGCTTTTTAATCTTCTTCAGTTGTTTAACAAAACGGTTTTATAAATCGTGGATTAGTGTATTTCTCCCTATCGTAGAGGTCCTCAGCTGTTTAATCCTTTTAGCTGTTTAACAAAATAGTCTTGCACATCGTGGATTAGTGCGTTTCCGCTACAGTTCAGGACCTTAGACGATTAATCTTTTCCAATATTTAACTAAATGATCTTGTACAACGTGGATTAGATCCCCTGTGACATAGCCAGATCTGGAAATCTCTGAGGGCCTGGAGAGTGTTGATTGAGCCCCAAGAAAGTTTATTTATGTTCTCAAAATATAATAAATGCATAAAATTAAATTTACATTATCAATAAAAATAATATTTACTCATTTCTCTTAAAATAACTATTATTTTATGAATTAATCGTATAATTATTCATATAATATAATAGTTAAATGCCTTAATATTCATTGCGTAGTATGAAAGAATAATGGATATTGCTTTACTGCGTTGATTCAATAATCACATATTCACATATCTACGTATCGTGTCAATCTCCTAATAATGATATAAAAGTAAAATGCGAACTTCCAAAAAGAAGGTAAATTTTGGATATTACAGTAATACTTTTAAAATTCAAAATCTGGCTAACGGAAACACTAAAAATGTCTTTAACAATTGGATAAGATCGTATATCGCATTAAAAAAAATCCATTTTTAACTTGAAGTAGGTAGATAGTTGAATTTACGTCGCACTGCAGCAACACAACGGTTTATTGGTGAAACCTTGGGATCAATTCCGAAGGGAAAAAAAATCCGAGGACAACTCGTCATTTTGAAACACGGTCAAATGACGAGGTCAACACATGAGATGGCACCTCACTCTCCAAACTTCCACACCACGCCAGAGTGAGGACATTTGAAACCACCAATGATTTAACGTGCTCCAGCCACCACGTACACGACGATCTGTGATTGTATCGAGTTTCGAACTCGTAAACTTCTGATTACAAATCCGCGACTCTACTAACTGGGCTACCACGGTCCTTTTACATTAAGGCCCCGTCCTAACTAAAATCCTGGCAACGCTATTGAGAGTCATTGCCATTTAATTATTCAAACTCAGCTATTGGATCAACTAATATGAAACTTTTGACTAAACGACCTTGAACGATTGCCTTTGGATCGAATGACTTTTCACACTGCACTTATTGTCTTAATGCCATATCTAAAGTTTCACCCTACAAGTGATTTCGACGATATATCTCGTCCATCAAGATCTCACTAATTTTGCTATTTACGAGGCATCTCGTCATCAAGATATTGCCGATTTTTTTATGATGACGAGATCAAGGTCTGGTAATTTTTTTCTTATGATGAGATATCTGGTCCATCAAAACGTGCTCAGTTCTGCTAATGACAAGATATCTCGT
Source organism: Meta bourneti (assembly GCA_933210815.1). Taxonomy (NCBI): domain Eukaryota; kingdom Metazoa; phylum Arthropoda; class Arachnida; order Araneae; family Tetragnathidae; genus Meta; species Meta bourneti. Next base: position 12,915,408 of record OW119924.1, read on the forward strand.
CGAGACAACCATCAGGAATGTTAAATACTTTGTTGGACGACTTATGCTACGGATTGGTAGTCCAGCTACTCGGTCAGTTAAAAATGTAACTAAGTAATGATCTTGAACAGATGTCGTTTTGGTTATAAATAAAAAATAATTAACCTAATACTTTTGCTAATGTACTTAATGTCTTATACTACAGTATTTTTAAATACTTTATTTGATGACTTAGAATGTTACCAGTCGTTAGAAGAGCTATTAGTTAGTTAAAAATGTAACTAAATTACCTTGCACGATACTTATAATGGATCTAACCAACTGAATTTATAACTATTAAACTGCCTCACCGTACACAAAATGTACACTTCTGTCCTCAGATATTTAATTAAGTTTTTAATTGGGACCTAATACGTCTCAGCCCCAGTACCTTATATATTCAATCTTTTAAGCATTTAACGATGGTTTTGCAAACTGGCTATGCACTTCAGCTCTTCGATCAACATCCCAGATCTTAGACCAACCCATTTTAAAATATCTTGGTCACTATATTAAAGCAATTTTCAGCTTTAACATACTCCAACTTGTTTCAGAGGTGGGAAATTATCCTCCTAGTATTGACCGTGTTCCGTCTAAAGAAAGCAGCTTATGTCCTTTAGTATTGTTCACTAATTGTTGGACTCAATAACATTTGAAATTTCTTCAAAACCATTTAATGTTTATCAGCCAAAACGGAACAGAGAACTGGAGGGAACTCAGCACTGAAAGAGTTAGCTTATCATTTCAGCCCTGTTGACTGAGCTCTCTATTTTATCATATTGACTAAGTTCTTTAAATACCCCGTTGCTTCACTGAAGTAATTTACTTCTGGTGTGTACATATTAACCTGTTTAACATCTGAAAATCTCCGCCTTGGTCAAATATTGACCGAGTTTTCATATAGGAAAAACTACTTAGGTCCTTGATAATTTTCACTTGTGGATGAACACAGAATTATTTTCAGTTTCTCTGTAACCACATAAAGTAACGGAAAAGATCCCGTCAGGATACTGAGCACTGAGAAACTAACTCAGCAAATCTCAGCTATTCAATTACAATCCAAAAATTTACTCTTATTGATTACGATCCTTAGCCAATTTAAGCATTGCATGGTTGCTTAACTAAAGTAATTTACTGAAAGTGGGGTATTTTAATAACTTGTTTAACAGTTGATAATTTCTCTACCTTGGTCAAACATTGACTGAGTTTCATCTAGGAAAAACAACTTATCCCCTTTCACCTTTGGATATAAACACAAAAGTATTTCGTGTCTCTGAAAACACAGAAGTAAATGTTAACGAAACGGGGAAAAACACGCCAGGATACTGAGAAACTAACTTATCTCATTTGTCGTCATTTAAACTTTCAATCCCAAAACTTTTCTTTTATTGACTATTATCTTTAACCTATTTAAGCAGTGAACAGTTACTTAACTAAAGTAATTTACTGCTGGTGGCTTACTTTATAAACTTGTTTAACAGCTGAGAATATCACTACCTAGGTCAAACATTGACCGAGTTTCATCTTGGAAATACAATTTAGGCCCGTGGTAATTTTGATCTGTGAACGAACACAAAATTATTTTCAGTTTCCCTCAACCACAGAAGTAAATATTACTGAAACAGAAAAGATCACGCCATGATACTGAGAAACTAGCTTAGCATCTTAGCTTCTTCAATTAAACTTTCAATCCCAAAACTTATCTCGTATTGACTACAATTTTTGGTCGATTTTTTAGCACTGTACGGTTAATTAAGTAATTTACTGCTGGTGGCGTACTTTAATAACTCGTTTAACAGCTGAGAATTTCTTAACCCTGGTCACACTTTGACCAAGTTCCATCTAGAAAAAACAGCTTATGCCTCTGGTAATTTTCACCTGTGGATGAACACTATTTCCAGTTTCTCTGCAACCACAGAGGTAAACACTTCCGAAACGTAAAAGATCACGTCATGATACTAAGCACTGAGAAACTAAATTAGCATCTCAGCTCTTCAGTTAAAACTTTCAATCCCTAAACGTTTCTTTTATTGACTACGATCTTTAGCCGATTTAAGCACTACACTGTTACTTAAGTAAGTAATTTGCTGCTGATAGCTTACTTTAATAACTTGTTTAACAGCTGAGAATATCTTCGCCTTGATCTAACTTTGACCGAGTTCCATCTAGAAAAACAGCTTATGCCTCAGGTAATTTTGAAGAACTCAGCAGTATTTCCAATTTACTCGCAACCAAATGTCTGTCAGCGAAAACAGAAAGGAGGGAACTGAAAGAACCGAGTATTACTTGTTTGCAGAGAACGTACTTCCTTACCATTATTAATACTACTACTGCGCCCACAGACGCGAATAAAGCATCGAGCAGAACTCTCAGTCGCATTTCTCAAAACTGCCTTTTTTGCTTCGCTACCAGCAAATGCCTTTTCCTTTTGGCGTAGTAAACAACCATTACCGCGTAACGATCGAAAACGTGAAATAAATGTACCATTACACCACGTCGGCGGGTGGAATTCGCGATGTAGGGAGAGAGCCCTCGTTTCGCGTGCTCAAGGCATTTATTTTTGATGCTCCATTTAATGCAAATCTGCGGCTAATTAAAAAGGCGGACGAAAAGAAAAGGTGACAAAGAGGTTTGCGTTTGCCTTTAATGGTCCAATGGGCGGTTGGAGCCTTTTATTTTAAATAACTTCTAGCGGGCTGTCAACAAGTTAATGCCGCTATTTTTTGCCGGACGTGTTTTCCGATCTCAAGAGTTTAGAGAGAAGACCTTAATATCAAAAGCGGGCGGTTATAAGTGTCATCAACAACGGCCAGGTAAATTAATAAGTGTTTGTGGACGTGTTGCTTTAGCTGCCGAAACTGCGGGTAATTTTTACGCGTTTTAATTACTGACTTTTTCGAAAATGCATTTTTTGGGAGAGGGGTTGGAGATGCCATTAATTTAAAATCTTAAATTGTAATGATCTCGGAATTTTACCGAAACTGATTGTTCCATTCATTAGTACAAGTACTTCGGCGAGTTCTTCAATTCAGGTTTATGCTATTTAAATAACGAGTTTTGCTGTTATTATTTCTCGTGGTAATTATTTTGCACGCAGTTGAATTCAGAATGTTCTGACGTCTCAATTAAAAGTCATAAATTGCGTCGAAACTCTAATGAATCGATGGAATGAAAGAGCTTAGGAAATGACCAAATATACCAAACATGTAAACGCTCTTTTGTCGTAATTTATCGATGCATTCCAAACCCAAAAGTACTTGTCTTTATGTTATTATCCTACAAAACATTTTTGCCGAGTCATCCCTACGAAAAATTTCTAAAGAATTTTATAAAAATTTTATAGAATTCTGTAAAAATTTCTACAGAATTCTATAAAATTGCATATACACTGCTGGCCACCGTAAATGCAACACCCTGAAGGAAGCATGCAAATAATATGAAATTTACAACATGCATTAGCGGAGGTGAGATATGCAAATGATTAGAATTTCAGCGCAGACGCACATCACGCGCGCCTGTGGCGCCACTTCAAAGCGCTATTTAAGGCTTGGAGATTTCGACGATTTCAAGTACGGCAATTGTGTTTTTCTTGTGGTTTTTTCAAAAAAACGATCAATTATGCCTCGTAGAAAACAGCGATCATCTTTGGATCAAGTATCCGAGTTCGACAGAGGAAGGATAGTGGCCTACCGAGATTGTGGATTATCTTTCAGGGAAATCGGTAGTCGTGTTGGACGAAACCAAACAACTGTAATGCGGATATGTGATCGTTGGATGCAGGAGGGTACGACGGACCGACGTGTTCGATCGCATCCACCTCTGTGCACCACTTCACGTGATGACAGGCATATTGTGCGTATGGCAGTGACGGATCGCTCAGCCGCATCACGAACCATAGCACAGCACATTCAGTCTGTACCGCATCATCCAGTGTCTGCGCGTACCATTCGACGCCGTTTACAGCAGAGTGGTCTGTCCGCAAGACGTCCATTGCTTCGTCTACCCTTGACGCAGAACCACAGACGTTTCCGCCGCCAATGGTGCGATGAAAGAAGGATGTGGACGGCAGAATGGAATGAAATTGTCTTTACTGACGAGTCACGCTTCTGTCTGCAACACCACGATGGTCGGATTCGAGTCTGGAGACACCGTGGAGAGAGGATGCCGAACAGCTGCGTTATGCACCGCCACACTGGTCCTGCACCGGGTATTATGGTATGGGGCGGTATTGGATATCACTCTCGCACTCCTCTAGTACGCATTGCCGGTACTTTAAACAGCCAGCGCTACATCTCCGAGGTGTTGGAGCCAGTTGTCCTTCCTTACTTTCAGGGCTTGCCCACAGCCATATTTCAACAGGATAATGCGCGACCACACGTGGCACGCATTGTCCAAGGGTTCTTCGTCAATCGCCAGATTGAATTGCTTCCCTGGCCAGCTCGCTCTCCGGATCTTTCGCCGATAGAAAACATGTGGTCCATGGTTGCTCAACGATTGACCCAGAATACATCCCCAGCTGCCACACCAGATCAACTTTGGCAACGTGTGGAAGCTGCTTGGTCTGCTGTACCCCAAGAACACATCCAAAGTCTCTTTGAATCAATGCCGAGGCGTGTGGCAGCGGTGATCTCCAACAATGGCGGCTACTCTGGCTACTGATTTTGGCAGGAACCACACTTCACAGAAGTCTATAAATTTAATCATTTGATACTTGGTCAACATGTTATCTACAAAATAAATTTTGTTGTGATATCTCTTGTCTTTCTTGGTGTTGCAATTTGGGTGGCCAGCAGTGTAGATAGTGATCTATAGAATCATATAGATCTATAACCCGTTTTTCTATAAGTTCTATAAAGTAACCTCTATAGAAGGACTATAGAAATCTATAGAAAATGTCTAGAAACCTTTATACAATTCTATAGAAGCTCATTTTTTTTGTTCCACGACTTTACTTGTCTTTAGAACTTTATAGAAATCAAAGCTCGTTTTCTTCTATAGAATTCTCTAGAATTGTTTTACTACAGAAACAAAATTTCGTTAGAATTTTAGAGTTCCATGGAACTTTTGCATTTTTTCGTAAGGGATTACAGCAACCTCGGTAAAAATGCATTTTAGGGGAGTTTAATTCTGCGAGCGATTTGGCGCCAATTTAGGTAACCCAGCTTCTTCATCGTCTTTTGGTTTGGTAACCTTTTTAAATCGGCAACGAATTTTCGCTTCGTGACGAATGTCTCCTGCAATGCATCTTTGCTAGAATCTCATTCACCATAATCTGTTACACCAAACCCACGTGTTTTAAGGGCTAAGTAAGGCTAACTGAATAGCTTGTAGAACTGAAATGCAGTACTTGCCAGGACGCTGCTACTGCAAGACTTGGAAGAGCAGCGGATTAGCAACCGTAGAGTTACGAGTTCGAAACTCGATACAACCAAAAGACCGTCGTGCACGTTAAATCTATCGTGGTCTCAAATGTCCTCACGTTGGCCTGGTGTGGAAATTTGGAGAGTGGGGTATCAACTCAGGTGTAGACCTCGTCATCTGACTGTGGTTCAAAGTGACGAGGTGTTGTGTGTCCTGGGATTGATATCGGACCGTCACCAATAACCCGCTGTTGGTGACGGTCCACTGTTGGTTGCTCTAGTGCTATGTTAATTCTACTACTTACCTGCATTTTGTTGGAATGATTGAGTTTTATGGCGCAAGGGCCATATTTGGCCATGCTGCGCAGACACACGGCATAAAATTTCAAGTAATGGACATACACACACAAGGAATGTTTTGCTGATACAGAAAAGAGAAATAGTATACCCAGGGAGGAATCGAACCTAACAGGGATCGAATCTGTGCTGCCAACAACTCGCAGGCTGCTAGCACTGTGAGCATACTCACTGACCACGACGGTTCCTTGTGGGAATGGAGAACAGGAAAAGACGGCCCCATCTCTTATCCTAAGCACGTCCCTGCAAAATACGCTGCTCATTAATATTTATCTAATGAATGATTGTGGAAGTGATGTCTGTAAAAGAAATGTGTGTGTTGAGTGTGTGTATATGCTTAAAGCATAATATTTAACTGAAAATGGTCCTGCACAAAAAACATTGACTTAGATTTAGTGGATAAACAATGTTTTGTTCATCGTTGTTTATGTGTTATCCTATCCCAGGAATTGAAAGTAAGATATTCCACTGGAAATAGTTCTGCATACAAGATATTGGGACAGATTTAGATAATCTACAATGTATCTGTATTGTTCATCGTTGTTTATGTTATCTTATACCAGAAATTAAAAGCAAGATATTCCACGGAAAATAGTCCAGCACATAAGATATTGGGACAGATTTAGCGAAGCTACAATGTATCTGTTTCGATCTTCATTGTTTATTTCTAGCAAAGGTATTTAATTTTAGAAGCACATTCCAAACAATAGGAGCACACGTAAAGCTAAATCAAATTAACACACGTGCCTAACATCGTAAATAACAACAAAAGACATTATCGTTTCGAAAAGCTTATTTCCCTTTTCTATTTTCAGTATAGATAGAAACATAAAAGGGCGTTTTAATTCACCGATAAAGCTCCATGTTTGCTCTGCTAGATTATCTGTTTTAGCTATCTTAATCACACTGTACATCGAGGAGCAAGCTATGCACACGCTTATAAAATGTTCGGAACAAGAAATTAAATGAGAATCGAAAAGCAGGTGGTTATTCTACCGCAAACAAAAACACTCGTGAAGCAAAAACTGAATGCAATCGATAAATAAAATGAACACTCCCCCAAAACATGAAAGGGAAAAACTGTTTTCGACCCACGAGAGTGAAATTAAAATTAACGGAACTTTCCACGGCCTTTCGATTTACATAAATGTCGATGTTGTGCTGCAAAATATTTTAACGGTTTTGAACAAAATCGAAGTTTATTTTTTAATTTCCCGAGCTGTGGGAACTGAAGTGAAGAAAGGCAAGAGTGAAATATTACGCGTTTCAGCTGCTGTGCTCACAGTTGAAAAAGAGTTTTCTAGAAAAAAAATGGCACCTCATTTTACGCGTCATTTCCAACAGCTGACATAAAAGTTAGCCGAGTGAAGAAAAAAAATGTTTTTTGATATTCCTGAATACATCAATGTAGGTGTTTACATGCAAATTGAGGGAATTTCGCACTCTCGCGCATGCTGTCAGCATAGCGTATTTAGCGCCGTATCAGTGCATCATCTTGAATTAAATTTCGGAGTGTCGCTTAAAGTTCAAAATGCTCGAATATGGTAAGCAGAGATTGATAAGAACTACTTCCATTACGCAAATGAAATGGCCTGTTGTTTTCTTTCGCTTTCCATAAAATATATATTCCAAAAAGCTAAATTGCGTAGCTCCATACTTTGCGTATTTTTTAACTTAAAAAAGCAAATATTGTTATCGCTGCTATCTACACAGTCTCTTGGGGATAGGTAGTTAATTAACGTCGCACTGGAGCAACACAGCGGGATATTGGCGATGGTCTGGGATCCATCCCGAAAGGAAAAATCCGAGGGAAACACCTCGTCATTTTGAACCACTGTTAGGTCAACACCTGAGCTGGCACCCCACTATCCAAACTTCCGCACCACACCATCGTGAGGACATTTGAGACCACGACACATTCAACATGCACCAGTCGTCGTGGATTAGGAACCGGAGGGTTGTGAGTTTGAAACTTTGTCACATCAAAGACCGTAGTGTGCGAGGGGTGCTGATTATGTGTCATGGCTTCAAATGTCCTCACGTTGGCATGGTGTGGAAATTTGTAAAATGGAGTGCTAGGTTAGCTGCTGATATTGTAATCCGACTGGTACAAAATTACGAGGTGATGTCCTCGAAAAGCTGTCCTCGAGGTGCCGTCCCCCTTTGAGATTTATCCCATACCATTACCAATAGCCGTTGTATTGCTCCAATGCGACATAAATTCAACTACTTGCCAGCTACCTACCTATCATGATCAAATCAAACAAGTTTAACATTTCAAAACAGAATTTGAATAACCACAGTAAAGTTCCATTTCTATTTATGTACACTTTAACTCCATATATTCCTTATATTGAAAATTTACGCCAAACATCGTCAAACCTATGAATCTAGTATAAATATTATTCACGTATATGCTAACTTTCATTTCTGTACCTTATTGTACCCTCTAGTACATGCAGGTGGCGTTTGCAGACATACATTTCTATGGTAACATCATTTAGGTGTTTCCTTTAACCCTCCTGGTGGTTGTCTCGACCAGGTATTTCATCATTAGTAGAACTTCCTAGACCTTGATGGACAGGATTACTCGTCATTAGAAGAATCTGATCAAATCGTGATCTCGTCATCATCAAAAAAATTTACAATATCTTGACGTGATACTTTGTCATTATCAAAATTGATCAGATCTTGAAGGACGATATATTTCGTAGAAACCAGGATTTTGCTTAATTGATTTCTATTAAAGCCTGGAAAACGATAGGTTTAGCAACTTGATAGGGACTGCCCAGAAAATGTTAAGAATCTCCTTTCAACCGTGAATCAATATAAGTGTGAATTGCTGCATAATTTAAAGTAGGAAGATTTTTGAAACACACTTCATCAAGCAAAGTACAGCTATGATTTCCAAGTGCACTTCAGCTATTTTGCAAGTAATTGCTTTTAAAACCTGTATAAAGCGTCACAAACTACGAAATCTAATCATCTACACTTACACGTTCCAGGTCAAGATTAACCTGGGAGCTGGCGAAGCAGTCCTGTCCTCCACTCCGGGACTCAACCTTAATGACCTCCTGTGGCACGAGCTGGAGCTGCACCGGACGGACGCCGAGCTGACCCTGGTCATCGACAGCCTGCACACCACCTACCTTGACATCCCGGGCCGGTTCTTCGAGCTGAACGTCAAGTACGGCGTGTTCGTGGGCGGAGTGGGCGGCTTCAGCGAACTCTTCCTCGGCAACATCCCCAACTTCCGCGGCTGCATGGACGACGTCATCTTCAACAGCCACGACGTCCTCAAGATCGCCGCAGGGTCCTCGTCCGCCGACGAGCACAACGCCATCGCCGTCACCTGGAACTGCAGCGACGAGTTCGAGGCCCTCTCCAACCAGCCCATTAGCTTTGTGGAGAAAGGTATGTAGGAATTTAACCCTTCTGGTTGTTTTCTTGCTTGACAATACCAAAAAATCTGACCATCATCATCAAAAAAGTCTGTCATCTGGGCCGATTTTATATGATCATCATAAAAAATGTTCGGCAATATCGACTAAATATCTCATCAAAAGCAAAATTGGTCAGATCTTGATGGACGAGATATCTCTTAGAAAGCACTTGAAAGGTTAGTGGCCAGTTTCTTGATGATGAGATATCTCGTCATTAGCAAAATTTACCAGATCTTGATGGACGATAGCCACTAGAAGAAAACCGACCAGATCTTGTTTTTATCATAATCCAAAAAGGTGATAATATCTTGATGATGAGATATCTCGTCGAAAGCAAAATTGGTCAGACCTTGATGGACGTGATATCTCGTTAATAGAAGAAAACTGATCAAATCTTGATCTTGTCATCATCAAAAGTGTCGGTAATACCTTGACGACGCAATATTGGCCAGACCTTGATGGAGGGTTAGAAGCAATTTTTCAGTTCTGTAACTCACGCTATCGTGTTTGCACAGGCTTGGGTAAAAACAATTTTCTAGCTGTAGAGCACAAGTATTAATTTCTTTAAAAATCGTGTATCGTCCAGTTTTAATAAAAATGCGAATACTTCATTAGCAAAGCTTACCAGATCTTGATGGACGAGATATCTCGCCGCTAGAAGAAAACCGACCAGATCTTGTTCCTGTCATAATCCAAAAAGTCGATAATACCTTGATGATGAGATACTCGTCAAAAGTAAAATTCGTCAGATCTTGATGGACGGGATATCTCTTTGAAACCACTTGACAGGTTAAGTGGTCAGTTTTTTGATGACGAGATATCTCGTCAATTCCAAAACTTACCAGATCTTGATGGACGAGATATCTCGTCACTAGAAGAAAACGATCTTTATCGTGCCTAAGGCCGTGGTCAAATAGGAAGCGCAAGATTCAAAGCGACACTCGCAGTGAAATCAGAGCGTTTTCACCGCCAGAGACTGCAACCTATGATTGGTCTGTCGCTTTGCACCTTTCACGCGCGAATTTGAATTCAGCTTCATGGATGATGAAGTGGTTTAAATTGAATAAGAGAATTGCTTCATTTCAACAGAGCACTTTTTAACCTTTGACTAGTATTCGTCAAATACGAATAAGTAATACACAGATAGAGATAAGTAATAGATAATAGAGATAGATAAGTAATACACGAATAAGTAATACACAGATAGCTAATTTTGAGCATTATTGTTTTATTACAGCTGTATTGGATCGAACGTTATAAATTGTTTATTGCCTATTATTGCTAATGATAAATTGATTATTGCCTATTATTACTAATGAACATTATATAAAAAATTATCATTCATAAACTGTTTCAAAAAGATCTTTTGAAAAACCGCTTTTGATTCAAAAGGTGTAGGTAATAACTATTTTTTTGTAAATCAATCAAAATTATACATACTTTTTATCAGATCGGCAAAACATATCACATATTTTGATGTGCGGCAGAACTTTAGTAATTAGTTTGTGCCATGAGATGAAAAAGGTTGAAACTCACTGATCTACGTTATATCGTTGTTTCTAAACAATTTCTCTTTCTCAGGTTCTTTCCTCGCTCTTCCTTCATGGAACGCCCGCAACGGCGGCTCCGTCTCCTTCGATGTCAAGACACAAACCCACACGGCCGTCTTGTTCTACTACGCTGGAGTGCCTTTAAAGTCCGACTTCATCTCCCTCGAGATACTGGACGGCAAGATCACGGTCTCCGTCAACGAGGGTAACGGGGTGGTGGTCCTGCAGTCCGACGTCGCGGTCAGCGATGGCACCTGGCACCACATGGAGGTCCAGTTCAGTCAGTCGTACATCGAAATCGTCGTGGACGGACAGGCCAAGAACCTGAGGCCCGGCCTGGGCGAGAACCGATTCTTCGACCTGTCCGGCCTCTTCTACGTTGGAGGGATCGAGCTCAACAAGAAGTCTCGTGCCTTACAGGACGGACTTCAGTCCATCCTCTCGGAGGGTGCGGAATCGTCCCTCAAGGGGTGCATCAAGAACTTCAAAATCAACAATCAACAGGTGGGCTTGAGGGAAGCCGAGGTGACCCACGGCATACAGCCGGACTGTTCGTGGGAATACATGTGCCTGCAGCAGCCCTGCGTGCCTGAAGCCGAGTGCTACCAGGACGGAATCGACAGCTTCAGGTGCATCTGCGAACTCGACAACTGCGTCAGGTCGAATTTCTCGTCGGGGTACAAGCTGTACACCAAGTCTTCCGAACCCATAGACCTGGAAATCCTCAACCTCCAGCCTCTGGTAATATCTGAAGGGGGCAGCGACCTAATCACGTCTAGTCACATCCGGGTGATTTTGGATTACCAGAAGTACGGGATACGTGAATCGGGTGTACTGTTCCATATAGTCGAAGTTCCAAAGCACGGGTCTTTGGAGATTGAGGTGTGGCGTCGGACTCCGGACAGTATTTTCACCCTTTTGGATCTTAATACCGACAAGGTGAGGTATTCCCACGATGGGTCTGAGACCAAGACGGATGTGGTGGTGTTCGAGCTTGAGTTGAGGGCAAGGGCGTTCAGGCTGCCCGCGTTTCTGGAAAAGAAGCACCGTTTCGTGTTCCATATCCAAGTGCTGCCCGTCAACGATCCGCCTAAGCTCAAAATGCTTGCAGGGAAGATATTTCGGCTGGCGAAAAACACCAAGAAAACTATCACGTCTGATCTGCTGATGGCCGAAGACCCTGACAGTCAGCCGAGTGATATTGTGTATACAGTTCTGAATTTAGGGTCCCCGGAAACTGAAGGGTATTTCGAAAATGCGAAGAGTCCAGGGAAAGCCACAGATACGTTCACTCAAGCAGACATAAATGATAATGTCATCAGTTACAACAGTAAGGGTGCGGGAAATGTTCGAGTCACTATACGAGTTTCTGATGGGATCCAGTCCGACCAGACCACTTCCACTTTCCGCTTAGTGCCATTTGAGCTGGAAATGACTTTGATGAATAACACTGGGATAGCATTGCCTTATGATTCCTATGCAATAATTTCTTCGGATAATTTGACGTTTGTCGATAACGCCCCCGATCAAAATCTAGAAATACGGTTTGATGTCGTGAAGTTGCCGTTGCACGGAAGTCTACAACGATTGCGTAACAATAATCGTTGGTACAGCGTTAATCACTTCACCCAGAGGCAGTTGAGGAAAGAGAAACTGAGGTACATACATACAAGCGGACGAACTGCTTATGACGAGTTTAAGTTCACCGTCTCTTCTGGCGACATTAAGTTCCCGACTGTATACGATTTCCGAATAACATTTATTCCGATCAACTTGCGGCAGATCTGCAATTCAGATCTACAACTGAACAAGAAACTGGACGGCATAATTGGCGAAACGGAGCTAAAATTCGAAACTTACCCCATAGCTACGGCCAGCGATCGCATCACGTACACTCTGAGGGTGCTGCCGGTTTACGGGAACCTTATTCTGTTTCATTCCGGTGACACTGAGCCTCGACACAAGAAACTGGAAGTTTCCTCCAACTTCACACAGAGCGATATCGACTCCAAAAGACTCAAGTTCAAATTACACCGAAAGAGTTACTCCAGTGTGGAAGACCGCTTCACTTTCAAAGTTTCCAGCCCAGGTACTGAAGTGTCTGACGAGGTCGAGTTTAAAGTGAAGCACCAGCCAGGGGACGTGGAGGCCGTCATCATAAACGAGAAGGTAACCGTCTTGGAAGGGGGGACATCCACCATAGGACCGAGCGAGCTCCACATCGAAATACCATCGAAGTCGGAGATCATTTACAACGTCACAACCCCACCGAGGCACGGAATATTGAAAAAGCTGAACGCGGATCTGAGCGAAGTCGAGGAGGACTCGGTTCACATCGTCAGCTCCAGCGAGATAGTTCAGAACAGGCTGATCTATGTCCACGGGGATTCGGAAAATGAGCGAGACCTGTTCCACTTCACGGCTTTCGCGGTAGACGACAGCGGCGAGAGTTTCGTGTACTACGGCACCGTGCACGTTCACGTCATCATGAAGAACGACAATCCGCCCATCAGGGAAATCGATAAGGTGTTCCACGTCGTCCTGGACGGCGAGCGGAAACTGACGAGTATGGATTTGAGGTACGTCGATCCGGACATCGACTCCACGCCGGCTGATATCCAGTACACGCGGCGAAGTATACCCAACGGAGCGCTGTTTCACATCGATGACATGTCCACGCAGGTGTACCAGTTCACTCAGGTGGATCTGAAGATGGGCAAGATCATATTCCGTCACAGTGGCGCGCCGTACGGGAAAGCCGTCTTGAGGATAACAGACGGCAAGTTTTACGCTACTGGGGTACTGGAAATACAGGCGTCCAAACCGTACATGAACATCACTCAGAATACAGGTCTGGTCGTCAAGCGTGGTGAAAACGCACTGCTCTCTGCTTCCAATTTAACGGTCGAGACGAATCTAGACGCCAATTCTGATGACATAACCTACAAGATAACATCCTCGCCCAAGTACGGCGAGATTCTTTTGAACGGAAAACTCGTCAACGAGTTCACGCAGAGAGACTTGAGGTTGGAGAATGTAGAGTACGAAAATGATAACAGCGTGAGCTTTCAAGACTCGTTCAGTTTTTCGGCCTTCCTGGATGATTGCACCGTCGATGGAAGGTTCGAGTTCCGGATTTATCCCGAAATTTACTGGGAGCCTTTGAGGGTGATGCAGAACAAGACCCTGTACGTCGACGAGCAAAAGCTAGTAACCATCGATTCTTCGGCTTTGAATATATCTCAACTGAACATCAACACGCATAACATCACATTTACAGTGAAGATCCCACCCAAGTATGGTTTTCTGGTCATGGGCGACGTGCACGACTATGGTGATCTTAAGTCCGCTTCAAAAACACTGCCCACCAACGTTTTTACCCAGTCTGCTCTGAATGAGCGTCGTTTACACTACTTCCACACCGAGCAAAACGCGTCAGAAGACCACTTCGTCTTCGACGTCACCAACGGCATTACGTCCTTGAGGGATCTGTCCTTCTACTTCAAGATAATATCCAGGATTATCTTTCTGAAGACGAGCAACATCACGGTCATCGAAGGCAGCGAGGTCCCCATCAAGATAGGCGACATCAGCGCCAGTAATCCGTACTACGAAAGCTGGATCACCGAGTACCTAGTGATAGAGAATCCCAAACACGGCTACATATCCTACATCAAAAATTCCCGATCCCGAATCTCCAGATTTAGCGTATCTCACCTCCGTAGCGGGTTCATCCACTACGTCCACGATGGGTCGGAAACGACACGGGATTGGTTCACACTTGTCGCCAACGCCACGTCATTGAACAAGGAAAGCGCCCCCAGTACGGTGCACGTGTTCGTCGAGTCCGTGAACGACGAGTCACCGCATGTGGTCAACAATACCGGCCTTGACGTGTGGGAGGGGGATGTGACGGTCATCACGAGCCGTCACCTGGCTGCAGCTGACGAGGATTCCGATCCAGGGGACATCAATTTCGTCATCTCGTCGCCTAGTAACGGATACGTCGCCTTGAAGAATGATACGAAGACGCCCATTCTGACCTTCACGCAAGATCAGATTGACAAGGGATTGATTGCTTTCGTCCATACGGGTATGTGGCATTAATATATTATCAGTGTGGCATAATAGTATAAATAAGCATACTTTTGTAAACTTAACCCGTAAACAAGCGGTTTCGACGATACGTCTCATCAATCTAGATATGACCAATTTCGTTAAAGACGAGTTATATCGTCATCAAGAATACCGATTGAATTCCGAATAATGAACACAACGGGCTATTGGCAACGGTCCAGGATTAATCCCTAGGGGAAAGATCCAAGGAAAACGCCTCGTAATTTTGATCTACGGTCAGATGATGTTCCTAATAATGAAGACATTGCCGTTTATTGATGATGACCAGATCAAGATCAGGCTAGTTTTTCTAATGACGTGGTACCTCGGCCATCAAGATCTGACCAATTTTGCTAATAAGTTACCTCGTCATCAAGAATGAACATTGAATTCCAAATGATGAAGATATTGCCATTTACTGATGATGACGAGATTAAAAACAAGTTAGTTTTTCTAATGACGAGATATCTCGGACATCAAAATCTGACCAATTTTCCTAATGTCGAGATATCTTGTCATCAAGAGTGACTATTGAATGCCGAATGATGAAGATTTTGCCGTTTATTGATGGAAACGAGATCAAGATCATGTTAATTTTTTCTGATGATGAGATATCTCGCCATCAAGATCTGGTCAGTTTTGCTAACGTTGAAATACCTCTTCGAGACAACGATCAGAATTAAAATGCACTCAGAAATTCAAAAGAATCTATAAAATAAAAAGCAAATAAAGTATTAATTAGATGCATTAATCCGAAATAAAATGCAATATCGGGATAATATCAAATATATTCGGGCTATAACTATATCAATAGATTGTTTTAGTTTCGTTTGTCCTCTATGGTCGTTTTTCCCACACGTGAGCTAATTCGGCCGAGACTTACAATATCAAGTGGATGCCCTCTATTATTAGAAAGCATGCATTTAAAAAACTTAAATTTGAGCTTAAATTAAAAATAAGGATACTTTATTTATTTATTTAATTGTTTATACATAAAAATATCCAGTTACCGAGAACAAAAAGGACATGATCAAAAATTGCAAGAAAATGGCATACACAAATACAGTTAAATAATAGATAAAACAACTATTCATTTTGAAGCAGGTTATTGTACTGAAATCATTAAAATATTATATCAACCTCCGAGAAAGAATTATACAATTAAAGAAATCTATTTGGGGCAAAAATGTTATTTACATTCTTTTTTAAATCTTTAACAAAAAAATAATTTAAAACCATGGTCAGATGACGAGAACAACACCTGAGCTGGCACCCCACCTTCCAAACTTCCACACCACGCAACGTGAAGACATTTGAGGCCACGACAGATTTAACGCCCATCAGCCCCCTTTGTACATGACGGTCTTTCGTTTGGACCGAGTTTCGAACTCGGTAGGATGCTTTGATTCTTTTTTATAAAACTTATTTTCGTATTAGAAGCTTATTATCGTTAATTTTTCTCAGTAATTTTAGTTGGATTCTCTTAAATATTCAATTTGGATGTGTAGTACTTCCTTTCCACGGCCTTTCTTATTCTTAATTTAATGGAAATAAATTTCTGCTGACAAGCTTAGAAGACTAATATAAGGCTGTCATGAAACTCTCTTTGGCTGTCTTCATTTCCCATTTCCCAGAACTCGGAGGAAATGCTTCACTTTGACAGAAACCAATCAGATTGATTGTTACCATTTGTACAGTTTCGATTTACCGCAATCATTTTACTTTTGGGATTGCTGTTATTCTAGAGCTTACGAGGTAGATCTGTAACACCTAAAGTACTCTCTAGACCCGCACCATTAAATTATCAAGGTTTTGTTTCCTTTTTGTAGAGGAACTTTTTCAGAGACTAATGTTGATTGACCGGTTTAAATCGACTCGATTTCCTCCTTGAAATAAAAGATTGTGTTTTGATTCAGGGGAAGACTGAATCTTGTTTAACCCTCCTAGTCATCTCGACGAGATATCTCGTCACTAAGTATCTGTCCAATTTTGCTAATAACGAGATATCTCGTGGAGATCTTGATGGACAAGACATCTCGCCTTTAAAAACTGACCAGATTGTCTCTCGATTTCATCATACTAAATCGGCAATATTTTAACGACAAGATGACAGCAAAATCGGTCAGATCTTGATGAACGATGTATCTCGTCAAAACCACTTGGAGGGTTAGTCGTCCTGGTGGTTGTCTCAACGAGATATCTCGTCATTAGCAGGACTAATAAAATTTCGATGGGTAAAATGTCTTGTCATTAGAAGAAAACTGACCAGCTTTGATCTTGTCATCATAAGAAAATCGGCATTATCTGGATGACGAGATATTTCGTCACTAGCAAAATTGATCAGATCTTAATGTGCGAGATATCGTCGAAACCATTTAGGGTTAGCTATAACATTTATTATGTGGTGAACATAGCTACCACTACAAAAATAACAGTGTGACCTAACACTCCCAAGAAGTACTTTTCGGAAACAATACTTTCTTTCACGCATTTTGCTAAATTGTTGACCCGGATTCGATTATAATCACGCGCCCTTTCAAAAACGAGCTTCATGTCGCTTCTGAACTCGCAATAACCGGCGCGCTCTTGGATGGCTGGTCCACGGTGAACAGTATAATTGCTAATGCCATACCCTAACACTTCCAACAAATGTCTGAAGTCTTATAACAGACACGCTTCACTCTTCGTTACCAACTGTATCCCACACTCGGCTGTTAAAGGCAACACAGGACAGTCTATTGTCGCAATCTTCCTATGCTGGACCACTCACACTGAAATACACTCGTTATTTCAACCCTCTAAGTGGTTTCGTCGAGATATCTCGTCCAACAAAATCTACCCAATTTTGCTAAAGACGAAATATCTCGTCATCAAGATATTGCCAACTTTTTGATGATGACTAGATCAAGGTAGTCAGTTTTCTTCTAGTGACGAGATATCTCGTCGCGACACACACCAGGAGGGTAAACAACAGCATTCCCACGCACCTTTGTCCTCAAGATATGATATTGCCGAAATTTTTTATGATGACAGGAACACGATTTGGTCTGTTTTCTAAATAATGACAAGGTATCTCGTCCATCAAGCTGTGGTTAGTTTTGGTAATGACGAGATACCTCGTCAAGACAACCCCAGTAGAGTTAATACAGATCTCACGCAATTGGTAACCTACCAACTATTCGTAGCATCTATCGAATTCAGCCACTGCTGAATTATGAAAGGAGAGTATTGTGGTGAACTCAGTCACAGCAGCCAAAAAATTAGCTTACAATACAATCTATAGGGTGTCCCAAAAAGGTTTGTTCCGCGATTTATCTTTTTACCATTTGGAGATAAGTAGGCAATGTAAATTGCAAAAGTGCACCAAATAAGGTAAGTAATTAAGATATGTGAATAAAATTATCACGTGATAACAATTTAAGCGGATACATTTTTTAATTTTTATATGACCCTCTAGATAAAAATCCGAGATAGCAAAAATGTTCCTTACCTGTATCCCTATCGTTAGTAAAAAACCATATTTCTGTAGGTGGAATAGTAACTGAGATACAAGAGTTTCTATTTTAAGGGGGCCGTATCTAATTTAGAACGGAAACTGACCCATGGCCAAGAATGAAGAGCTAAGTTCTGCATTGCTGCAGATGGAAAAATTTCCTTTTATTTTTATTTAAACCATTTTTTCTACAATATTTTTATTAAAGATTACATTGTCTACTGTTATGCATTGCGATTTTCATCTGCAGTTGCAATACTACATTACTTTGCACAATGTTGCACTTTCTGACCGAAAAAAAATGCTTTTTAGCATTGTGTATGTGGTCCCTAATCTGACTGCTTGAACAGCTGTGCACAAGCGGTATAAGTCAATTTTTTGCGTCCTTATGCCTCCGTTACTGTTCAACCTACAGAAATGCAGTTTTCTGCTAACGATATGGATGCAGGTAAGGAACATTTCTGCCATCTCGGATTTTTATCTAGAGGGGTTGTATAAAAATTAAAAACTGTATCCGCTTAAATTGTTATCACGTGATAATTTTATTCACATATCTTAATTACTTACCTTATTTGATGCACTTTTGCAATTTACATTGCCAACCTATCTCCAAATGGTAAAAAGATAAATTGCGGAACAACCTTTTTGGACACCCTGTATACATATAAGGCAGAGTTGGCATTTGTCTGTTCTCTATACAAATCTATACCGATTGACCAATCCATACCAAATCTGGTACACTTATTCTTTGGAACTCCGTAGGTAACGTAGGCTACATATTAACCCCCGTCCTATTTTTCTTGGGTGTGCAGAGGGGTGTAACGTCACGTCATTCTGGACAAAGCACTTGCTAGGGTCTCTCTCTTCCGGTCTGGCTGTGCAGATGACGTCAGAGTTAACATCTACAGGAGTCGCCTCTTAAGATGACCTTGGAGGTTTTTTTAGAATCTTAGAGTATGATGCGGTTGCGCTGAAAATCGCTCAGTATCACATCGTTTATCTATCCCGTCTGTAAAATGCGGGATGGAATTTTCAAGCATAAAGTGTAATTGCTCGAAACGTTGATCATGATATCGTATCAATAGCACTCCTGAACGAATGCAATAAAAATGTGATGTTCTTGATACTTGTTTCCTTTGTTATTTTCTCAAGAAATTATCTAGTTTATTTAGATACGTGCCTTGCTGATGCTTCCATGGACGTTACCCCACTGATAATAGTCTGTTGTCAAATGCATTCTTTGGAACATTTTCATTTCTTCAAAACCGTTCTTAAGATATTTTGAAATCCTCTGTAAAACAACCCCAACTAAAAGCACCCCGAAGAAAGTTCAGCAGCTTAGTAACGCCTGGTTCAGCAATTTTTTTTTCTCAATGAAACGCAATGCAGAACGTGTACATTTTAGCTCTCCAAAACTCAAGAGTTGTGCAAAATATGAAGCCCAAAATGAACTTGATAGTGAAAAGATATTCCAATTTTTTTTACTTCTCAACATTTCCCCAGGGCAATAGACTGACATTTTGGCTCAGTGCCACCGGAGTCTCGAATGCACCCCCATTTGAAAAACGATGGGTAATATTGCTTGAAGGCATCACGTTTTGCATGCATACTGGTTTTTAAATTCGTGAACAAAATGGTCTATTTATATATATGGCCTCAGATTGTAATGATAAAGTTCAAACTGTTATAGTTTCGAGTTTCATTGTGGGTAAGATTGGTTTCCCTTAGGGGGTGGATGGTTTTTTGAAGTGTGCGTTCTGATTTATTTTGAGAGGAGTTACCGTCATATTGAACGGTATCTTATTTAGTAATGGAAAGCATGAATAGCAATAGGAGTTTAGGACAGTAGACTTTAAAAACATATTTTGGAAGTTTTCCTATTGTTTTAAAATGTGCTCAGGTTGTTTGTTTTCTACTAAAATGCATATATACATAAAATATAGTATAGTATAAAAATATAACGTCTATGTATAAAATTTGGTCCAAAAATATTTAGTGGTGCTGAAGTTATTACATATACATGGTCAAAATGTCTGATAAATCAGCAAAAATTGATAGGTCCCACATGTATTTGTTCCATGTATTCTCATTACTTTAATTATATACTGGTTTCTATGCATATAAATCAAATTAACTCCATTTACCAAATGTGCCACTCAATCGTAAAGATAAACACAATTGTTTTAAATACCTAAATTTTGCCAATACAAAAATTTCAAAATCAGGAAGCATGAAGAATGTATGATTTGATTTGCATTTATATATATATATATATATATATATATATATATATATATATATATATATATATATATATATATATATATATATATATATATATATATATATATATATATATATATATATATATATATATATATATATATATATATATATATATATATATATATATATATATAAACATGTGTTACAGTGAAAGACCGAAATCTGGAGAATGTCGACTTTCATCAGTGAATGTCAACATTCACATACTCGCTTGGTGTATGTCCGAAATATTTGCTAAATACCCTTATTTCTGACTTACACCGGCAAATGTCGACATTCACCATGCAATAATGGTGAATATTGAACATGTCGGAGATTTATACTTTCTTCTCCGTATTTCAGTCGCAATAAAACGTCACAAGGGTGACGTAACTTTTTCGCCTCTTTTTCTGAGAGGAGTGACCAAGAACTTAAAACAAACAGTACATTCTAAATGAGAAAAGAAAATAATAGAAATTAAAAACTTACTTAATTATACAGTACATTCTAAATGAGAAAAGAAAATAATAGTAATAAAAAACTTACTTAATTATACGATTATATCTTATTTATTGCAACAACTTAAACTATTATGACACTTTGAATTGCACAAGAGTCCCTTGCTTTTACAACTGCATTTATTTGTGGAACACTTCCTTTTGCAATGACAGCGTGTATAGCCTTGCCCCCCGCTTCTCGAATTAGCTGCAGCTGCTTCTCTCAGCGACATTTCTTGAAAAGAAATCTCATCTATGGAAAGTAACTTTTCTTTACAAATTACGACCGATTACGTGTGTAAAGCTGCTTGAGGGTACCATTTTTATTTGCCAGTTTATAGAAGTCGGAGTCTTCTATTCCAACAACAACCGCTAACACATTTCGGCTATCTGTACGACCACGGTCGACATCAGGGACTTATATTCGTACAGTATCACCAATTTGAGCAGGAGGAAATTGTTTTTGTGAGGTTCGTAACATTTCAGAAAGTATTTTAGAGTACTTTTCTTGAGAAAAATAAAAACAATTGTCTTCTCGTTTACCCGCAATTAATGCATTTAACTTTTCAAGAAAAAGATCACGATTCACTGCAGTATCCATTCAGTATAAATTAGGGTATCGGGAAAAAAACCTCGGCTCCTCTCTTTTCGACCTCCACCAGAGCATATCTGTGATTGTCGACATACACCGGTGAGGGTCCGAATGTACAAGAATGTAATGAAATATTCGATCTTTCACCGACGTATTTGGTATGTGTCGACATTCACCGGTGAAAGTCGACATTCTTCAATTTCGGTCTTTCACGGTAACATATGTATAGCAAATTCAAAGGGGGTGGTGATTATCCAGAATAAGTTTTTAAAAAATCAAACTTTCTATAGCGTTTGGTATCAATTAATTTTTAAGTGTAATTTTTAATAAATCGACTTTTTGAACGATTTTGGCAATTTTTTAATATCAACTCTCCCTTTAAAATACTAATATAAAACAAATTCCGATCCCAAATGTGCATTCTGTTAATTTCTGAATATTTCCTTTTGAAATCATTGTCTAATTTAGACATCCGTGTTTGTATAATCATTGAAATTCTTAGATGAGTAAATATAGAATATGGATAAATGTATATAATTCTTTAATCACTTCATAATGTGCTACACGAGGACTAATTAGACCTTTAATTGTATTTCTAATCAAACCAATTCAAAACTATGATTTACTAATATTAAAATTTATATTTTACGTGATGTGTAATATACATGCAATCACTATTTTCATTGACATGGTTTTGTTCCATTTTTAATGTTCATAATTGCATAATTTCGTGCCATGTTTAATATTTTGCAAAAACATTTTTAGTGTTTAAACCTCTGAGCAGTTCTAAGATATACGTCCATTCTGCAACCTACAGTCTTCTTTGCAGGACTTCTAAAAGGTTTTGAACTTCTTGACCATATAGAATCTTTCTTAGGATTCTTTCCACCAATAGATGTGGTTATTTAGCCATTGTTGATGGAGAAAAAGCAATGCTACCCTTAGAAATCTCGTGACACTCAGAGGGTCAATGAACTTTTTCTGAATCATCCTAGGATTTTTCATGGATTCTTAAATCGCTGATTAACTCACAAATGTATTTTCGAATTACTTTCCTTGAATCCATTTACTTTATTCTTTGGTTTTACTTAGAATCTGAAATAATTTACTCAATTTTGATTTTCTTGACGAGTTTTTAGATGAGATAGAGTCATCCTTTTTAAGAGAAATTGAAAGAAAAATAGATAATGTTTTATCCATTAGATTACTAATCTTGTCGCATTTGGTAAAAGAATTGACTCAAATTGTTCAAAGTTTCCTATTGGGTGCCAGATTCGCACATAAGCTTGTCTTGTTACTCTTTATCATTGTAAAAGTCAGTATGGCTTGCATTACTGGATTACATTGATTCAATCCAGTTCTAAAGGTGACCTTGCTTCATATTTTAACATATGTAAGCACTTTCATGTAGAGTTGAATTTTCTAACCAAATTTGTTGGGTCTATAAATAGTAAATCGAAAAAAAATTCTATTCATATTATATCTCATAAAGAATTTAACGTTCTCTGAAGTTGTTTTCACGTAAAGCCATGGAAAATATTTTCAATTTCACGAGGCAATTCCCCAAAACCACGAAATGGAGACTCAAACTAAACCTTCTTTTAAAACAACTTAACAATATATAAATTTTAAATCTCCTGGTGGTTGTCTCAACGAGGTACCTCGTTCTTTGCAAAATTGACTAGATCTTGATGGACGAAATATCTCGTCCGAAGAATCCATAATCATAAAAATATCGGGAATATCCTGATGATAAGATATCTCGTCATTAGCACAATTGGTGGTATATTTATTCACATAACTCCTCGAACACTTG
The DNA here is from genome assembly GCA_933210815.1 of Meta bourneti. Lineage (NCBI taxonomy): Eukaryota > Metazoa > Arthropoda > Arachnida > Araneae > Tetragnathidae > Meta > Meta bourneti. The sequence continues at coordinate 12,938,915 of OW119924.1, forward strand.
GAGATTTAACCCTTCTGCTGGTTGTCATTGATTTATCTCGTCATTTGCAAAGCTGACCAGATCTTGATGGATGAGATTATCTTGTCCGTAGAATCCGCAATCATAAAAATATCGGGAATATCCTGATGACAAGATATCTCGTAATTAGCAAAATTGGTGGTATCTTTATTGACATAACTAACTCTTCGAAACCACTTGGAGAATTAACCCTTCTGCTGGTTGTCACTATGATTTATCTCATCATTTGCAAAACTGACCAGACTTTGATGGATGAGATATCTCTCGTCATTAGAAGAAAACTGACCGCATCTTGATCTCGCTATTATAAAAAAAATCAGCAATATTTTGACGAGATATCTCGTCAAGTATTAAATTGGTTAGATCTTGCTTAACGAGATCTCGCGTTGAAACCACTTGAAGGGTTAAGATTCAAAAATTCGGAACCACATATTTACCAGAAATATTCAAATGATGCATTAATGAATTCCAATAACTTACGATTCATTTTGGCACATTTTGTTAGTTAATTTAATTTTCTTTTCATCAATCCAGGTGACAAGGCCGGAGGCTTCAAGCTTCAAGTCAACGACGGAGTCAACTTCGATTCCCCTCACGTGTTCACCATCACAGCACGTGTTCTCCAGATACTCATCGCGACCAATGAAAAGCTGAGCATCCTTCCTCGCATGCAGCAGTCCATTACGAAAGACCACCTGTTCGTGACGACCAACGATCATGATTTGACACGAGTGATCGACTTCAGCGTCACGCACGGGCCTGAATTGGGACGACTCCTGGTGGAAAATCCGGACGGTTCCCTGATGCCGGTCTCCGGTTTCACTCAGGAACAAATCAACAAGAACCTGGTGCTGTACGAGCACAACAAGCCAATGATAGGTCTGAAGTCCACAGATATGATCCGCTTCGACATCGAGACACAGAATGCCCAGACTGTGAAAGACGTCGAGTTTCACATTGAAATATCCGTCGGCAATTTCGGTTCCGGGAACCTGGATCAGTTGGTCGTTCTTCACACGTTGGAAGTTAAAGAAGGTGGCATGGCTGTCATTGGGCAAGAGCATGTTGACATGTCAAGGTTGTTTAGTCTGTGGCAAGGCAAAGGTAAGAGCGAGTTTGCCAAGAAGTTGAAGATAATCTTGCATTCGCCGCCGTCAAACGGTTGGCTGGAAACTGAAGAGGGGAATTCCACGTTCCTCAGCAAGCTTTCATTCAGTCGAGAGGACATCAGGAAAAAGAGAATCCGCTACTACCACGACGACTCTGATACTTTTGGGGATAGTTTCAATATCGGATTTTACCTCCTGGACGAAAAAGGGGTTCCAGACATTCTTCTGTTCAACGGAACAGTCAACGTTATAGTCTATCCCATCAACGACAATCCGTTTGTCCTGCTCACTCGAACGGCTGCGATCGAAATCGTGCAAGGACAGTCGGGAGCTCTGGGGCCCCACGTACTGAACGTCTCCGACGCAGACGGAGTTCCTAGGGATATTGTTTACGAAACAATAAAGTCCCCGTCCACAGGGAAACTTGTCATGGGCAACATATCCATCAACAACTTCACTCAGGAAGACATCAACAACCACTTGGTTCTGTACGTGCACGACGGTAGCAGGGAGAACAGGAGCGGATTTTCTTTTAAAGTCAGCGACGGTAAGCACAAGCCAGACTATGCCGTTCTGGACATCTCCATAGTTCCTATAAAACTGCATTTGAAAAACTTAAGTGCCATCGAAGTCCCTCAAGGTACCACGGCTGTGTTCCTGAGCCACGCGAATTTAGGTGCCGAGACGAACGCAAACAACGAAGACATATGGTATAATATAACATCGCTCCCTTCCCACGGTCATATATTTGTAAACGACGACGTTTTACGTTTCTTTAGACAGACGGACGTTAATAATAGGTTAGTGTTTTATATGCAATCGGACCTGACAGTCTCTGAGGATCATTTCGTAGTGACTATACAGAGCGGGAGGAACACCATTAGGGATAAAATAGTGAACATTACTGTCGTACCCCAAGTTCAACAGAAACCCTTCATCGTAAGTGCTTCCGGTGTGACCTACATCACCCTGGAAGTGTTGAATGCTTCCAGGCTTGCACTGCAAACAAGCGGGAACCCTAAGTATTTAGTTTACAAGTTACCGAAATTCGGCGTTCTTAGAAAAGCGAACTCGAATAAGTTTTCAAAGAGGAGTTTCCCCAAGAGCTTCGAATTCACCCACGAGGACGTCGTGAACAAGAGAGTTCTGTACGAGGGCAAAGACATGGAACTCAGGGGCAGCGCCGTCGACAGCTTCGAGTACATACTCACCGCACCTCGTGTTCAGCCAGCGAAGGGAAAGTTCATCTTCACCGTTCACCCATCAGTAATGGGATTCAGTACGCCCGCAACCACCCCAAAATCATCCGTGTTCTTCTCCACCCCTGCCCTGAAGCCTCAACCACCCCCAGCAAAGCCGGACATCTCCAGGCCAGCAACCAACCCTCCAGAAACCACGAACGGGGAACTCCAGCAACCCAGCATCAGCAACGACCACCTGCTGATCTCGGGGGTGGTCCTGGGGGTGGTCATCGTCAGTCTGATAATCATCGTCGTCATCAAGTGCCGGTCGATCCGTGCGGACAAGGCCAAGAAGCGGGCCGCCCAACCGTGTTTCGGCCACCGCCACGGCAAGACGGTTGCCGGGTCCCACACTGCCCAGTCAGACCTCGACCTGTCTGACCACAACCCTTCCAACGGCAGCATCTCCCTATCAGACGACATACCACCGCCTCCACCACCTCCAACATCACCCTCGAGCAGCAGCAGCCACATGGGCTGCAGTGGCACTGCCAGGAACAGAACCCAGAAGAAAAAGGGAAGGTGTCTCGATGTAGAACCTTCCTTACCACCCCCTCCATACATTCTGGAGAATGGGGAATGGACAGAGATCAATGTGCCCCTCCCCACCTGTAAGGTGACCCCTTTGTCTCACGGGGACCAAGACGAGATCAACGAGACTACCCTCAAGGGGCCCTATCTCCTCCGGGACCCCAATGAGGCTGAGGACTGGAGCAATTACGAAGGATCGGAGCTGAGGTTCGGACCTGCCTGCAACCCAGTCCTGAGGAAGAACCAGTATTGGGTATGACGCACAAGCAGATTAGAGACTCAGTTATAAATTGTTTTTTAACCTAGATTTTTTACGCATTCGTTTTATACGACAGAGAACTTTGATAGCTTATGAAGTGGCCAAATGATGATCATTCACAAGGTATGCAACTTTGTAGTTCGGATTGATAAACTAAAGGGAAAGACACAGACGCCTCTATACACAAAAACGATTTTCTCGAAAATCTTTTCAGAAATCTTATCCTTCCTGGATTTTATAAAAAATATTCAACAGTTTCGAATTTTTAATTCCGTGACTTCATAAGTTGAAAGGTAGATAGTGACTTTAAATGTATTTCATAAATTGATGTTTTTTGAGTATCGTGATTATTGCTGGTTGAGTTGAGTTCTTAAACCTCTAAATGGTTTCAACGAGATATCTCGTCCATAAAGATCTGGGCACTTTTGCTAGAGACGAGATACCTCGTCGAGACGCCCGTATCACGAACAACCACACTCGGAGGGCTAAAATAAGTTCGAAGTTGAACTTTATACTAATCTGAAGTCATTCAAAGAAGTTAAGATTTTAAAATAGGTCAACTGCCCTATGATGAATCTTGAAATTCACAATAAATGAAATTCAGAGTCGCATATGGCTGAAATTTGGCCTGAACTAGTTCGAAGAGTGACACTTGCCAGCCGTGGCGTCACTAAATTAATTCTGTCGCCATCTCAAAAAACTTTATCTAGCGACCCTCGTATTTGTTTCTCGATTTAGTTATCTGAATAAAAATTATAGACATTATAACAAATATTTATTTAAATTAAGACTCTAAATGACTTCGAATATGTGCAAGATGTTATTTGATACAAAAAGGTCGATTTAGCGATTTCTAGAATATAAGATTGATTGCAAACAGCAAAAACCGTGAATTTATTGAACAAATACTCATACAAATAATTAATACCGTACATAAATGACTAAAACCCCAATGAATATATTTTCAAACATTTATGATGATGATGAAATGACGTTAAATCAGCAAATGTATAAACCCATTACAATTTTGATCGTAGTATGAATATTTTAAAATAAGTTATTCCTTTTTTGTTGCAACAACCTTAAAAAAATATACTGTTTCACAGATATCTTGTGATTGCAATCCCTGTACATCATAATTGTGGATTGTTTCGGTGAAAATGATGAGAAAAATAGGAAAATAGTTAAGTCTTCCATTATACCTTGTGAATGGTATTGTAACTAATGTAAATATGGTGGATCACTTTATATCATTTATGAGCAAATAGAATATGCCTTTGTATTGATCTTAACTAACAGAAAACACGGTGAAGACATCGATAGGCAAATGATGCTTATTAAGTAGACATTTTAATTTTTTTATAATATTTTTTTTATATAATTCATGCATCTCCAGTCAAGAAATAGATGGTGAGATGAGATGTTTGCCAGAATATTTTCACTCTATTATTGTGTGATAAATTGTGTCGTATTATGTGAAAGCAGGAATTAAAAATAACTTTTAAAAACAGACAATGCATGCTGAAAAGTGAAAATTAATTTCAATGAAAATCTAATACATTTCCATTCTGTTGGAAAAAATATGTAATTTACTTTCAATTAATCACATTTAATTATTGTCAAAAATGTTTTAATTATAAGTACTCGAAAATTTTTCCCTTTAATTTTCCGTTTGAATTTAATAATTTTAAATGTTGCAGTAAATTACTAGGAAGTCGGAAATTTGGTTAATAAATCAACAAATTCTAACAGTCCTATGTATAATAGATTTATGTGCTCATTAAATTATTTGGAAAAGGTATAATTTCTGGGATTAGAAATTATTTTTATGACTTAACTGCTGTATTTAGAATTCCGCTTTCAATTAAATAAATTTAAAAGATGATATGAGTTTTCTCTGTGCTTCCTAATCCGAGAAATCGAATTATCTAGTCAAATGTTATTTTATAATATTATCACAGTTCAAAAAATTAAACTGCCTAACACAGATGACTATCAATATGAAAATGAAATTTCGATTACGTTCGGGAAATTTATTAAAAGTTAATTATGACACTAACGCTTTTATTTAAATTGCTAGACGCGTTAAATATTTTCAAATAAGTACTGCAAGTTTAGTATTTAAGAATTATTAATATTTTTCAAGTTTAGTTGTTAATTTATTAAAAGTTAATTATGACACTAACGCTTTTATTTAAATTGCTAGACGCGTTAAATATTTTCAAATAACTACTGCAAGTTTAGTAATTAAGAATTATTAATTTTTAAAGTTTAGTTGTTAATTTTTCAATTTTGAAGTTTAAAAAAATTAAACTAGTTTAGAAATAGAGCTCTCATTTAGGATACGTTCATTACGTCAATCTGCTTTTACTGATCGTAAAGTAATATTTAGCATTTGTATAAAGGATGGGTTTCCTCTTAGCTGCTTATTCGTGTTTTTACACTTTTGAAATACATTTGCATGTAAAACTCACAATTTAATGAACACATTAAATTATAAATGTTAGACACTTACAAATCCCACGAGCTGTAAAAACACTTAATGTTTTTTAATTATTCTTACATTTATTACCTCACCGTACTTAAAGTCTTATAAAAGAAATACAATAAATACTTAAAGTAAGTTTTGCTTCGAGTCATTTATTTCTATACGGTTTTGTAGTTTTTAACTTAAAGCCACTTTAATATTATTTATATGCTGATTATTTAGAGTGCTTTTCCATGTTAAGCAAAAAGGTTTTTAAAAAAGCTAAAATGGTTCATTAACCATCAAAAACTGATATTAAGATAATTGAAATTACTCTTGAAATCCATAATTATAAGATTATTATATATTGGAAATATCTTTACATTCAAATTATTGAAGACACCTTTAATGCTAAAGTATTTAAAAATAAATGTTTAAGGAACATTAAATATTGATTATCTGTTTAGGATGACAATATGTAATACAATCGATTTCTGATTTTCCACAGCAAAGGAATTCACGTGTGTCTCTAATAGTTACAATTTTAATTTTTGCAAAGTTGGGTTGGGATTGAGAGCACTGACGCAAATTTAATACAAATAGCTATAGTTACCATTTTAATTTAGCAAACATGTTTCAATATATATCAATAGCTAAGTCCTAAAAAGCAAGTAAATGGATATTTATATAATTACTGAAAAGTGTTTCCGTCAAACAAAATCAGGCAACACAACAAAACTTTTAAAATTGTGTTTAAATATATTTGTCTAGTTATACTGTTTTGAAAAAAAAATTATGAAAAATTTTAAAGTAAAATGCTATGAATCAATAAACGTGGAATTGAAATGAAAGTAAATAGGTCACTTCTTAATTTTAATAAGTCTAATAATAAAAAAAATAAGTCACTTAAGCAAACTCAATAAATTGAGTTGTATTGAATTTTCATGTATTTTATGTTTTCATTTGTTTAGGTATTAAGTGAAGAAAAGCTTACTTAGAAAGAAAGATTTAATGATTTTTAAAACAGGTGTGTATTTACATGTTTCAAAAAATATTCATGAATATGTATTCTGAATACAATTGACAATTATAACTTATTGTGCTCTCATTTTGACCTCCTCAAAAGTGAACGAATTATTTACATTTGATGATGTACGATAATGAACCATTTATTTACATAAATGATGACATATTTAATTATTCCATATTACTATAGTCCGTCTCTGGCGAGTTGGCATTTGAGTCACGTGATTTTGAACGAGTCTATTCTTTAAATTAAGTGATAAGTTGAAACGTAAATAAAACTTTTCCACAACTGTCTTCATGATGGATTCTGGTTCTGAGTTTATTGTTCGGTACCCCGAAAGTAGTGAAGATAATGAATGGGGGAAATCATCCACGGTGAATCGCTATACTGCCTGTCTACCACGGGAACTCTTCACGCCATCAAGTCTGGGTGTGGCGGTCGTTATAGGAATAGGGTTTGTACATTTTGAGTAGGGTTGTGGTGAATTTCTTTTTGCTTTTGGTATTTTCAATTAACGTCACACTAGAGCAACACAACGGGCTATTGGTGATGGTCCGGGATCAATCCCAAAGGGAAAGGTCCGAGGACAACACCACGTAATTTTGAACCACGGTCAGATGACGAGGCAACACCTGAGCTGGCACCCCACTCTCCAAACTTCCACACTACACCAAAGTGAGGACATTTGAGGCCACGACAGATTTAACGTGCACCAGCCCCCTTTGTACACGACGGTGTTTGGCTGGATTCGAACTCGCAACCCTTCGGTTGTTAGTCCGTTACTCTTCCAACCGAGCCACCGCGGCCCGCTTTTTGCTTTTGGTGAATTTGATGGTGGAAAAAGGTTTTGAGCATCTCGGCACCAAGTAAAAATCAAAACGAACGTTTCCAATTCGTCATTGTGTGTCAGGGTGACAAACTTGAAAATAATTTCTTCAAATACCCCTATAAAAATTGAATAAATTCATTTCTACATCAATAGACAGGCACATACTTTATGGTTCTTGAAGTATACAAACGTTTCATGTTTTTACGTGGGAAGGCCTTTCCACTTATGAGCTTAGTACCTTTCTACAGATGGAATTCTGGACGGTCATCTGCCTTCTCATCAGATCCGCACTATAGTATAAATTTCGCAGAATAAAAAAGTACACTGGTCAAAGCTGATGATAACTATGTTCCACAATATAATTTTGTTTTACATTTAAGACATTCTATGGTTTCTATACAGCTTCATAGTGCTTTACAACTAGACGCCTTACTCGTCATCTTCATCATGTATACTTTTTCATATACTTCTATTTTCTAACATGTTTTCACTTATAGATTATTGAGATAGTCATCATTTGAGTAACGTTTGTAGCGTCGTTAATATATGTGTGTTATTAAATTATATGTATATATGTAATGTCCTTGGTTGTGACAACTGGTCTTTGAGAGAAGATTTCGGTTCAGAGACAACCTAGACATCGCTTCCAATAAGCATTTAACATAGATGTGATTGATTGTTACATATAGTCTATTTTTACTCGTTTCATCTGAGTCTTCACGTGGAAAACTTATTTATTTTTACTAAACGGAAGATTGAATAATTTACGTTAGAGAAATGACGTCCATATCCAGTTTTGAGTATACAACTACTGATTGATTTTTGTGACTATGATGAAATTTGGCAATATTTTTAAATGTTGAAATGCACAAATCAATTTTGAGCACTGGGTGTTTTTTGGATTCAAAGTGCTGTTGTGGGACTTTTTGGTGTGATTATGGAGTTTTTACTGTTCTGATGTGCCATATGTAAACGTGATGCGGTTAGTGAATTTCTCGTTGGTTATTTTGAAACAAAAATTGAAAGATTGGGCTTGTGTCATGTATGGTTTTGAAGTGAAAGGTACACAGATTTATCTGATTGAATCATGATATTTTATGAAACTTTACGACGATGAAAACATTTGAGATCAAAAAAATTAAAACGATAGGGCAAGTACTAGAATATGACTCTTGCCTGTTATCTAATTAAATATAATTCTTGTCTGGGTATACTTAAATACAACTCTTGTCTGGGTTCTAATTAAATATAACTTTTGTTTGGAATCTAATGAAATATACCTCTTGTCTTAAATCTAATCCATATGTTGTATAGAGTTTTAAAGTGAGGTATATAGTTTTATTTCACAAAATTTAATTATTTTTTAAATATTAAAACTGACTAAAAGTGTGAATATAAAAACTTAAAGTACAGGTAACGAGTACTTGATATCAGGGATCCCATTCATGGTGAGTTTTTGTCTCGTACACTTATCCATTTTATGAAGTATTGCAGAAATGCTCTGCTTTCCTAATAAATGAATTTTCAATTCCTTTTTTGGTAAACCAAATAATAACTTTTGAAATCAACTAAACAAACATAACTTGCGAAAAATTTCAAAGTACTATAATTTGTTTTAAATTTAAAGAATATGATTTATTTAATATTCCTAAAAATATTCCTTGTTGTTTTTAAGTAAAATTTAAATTGTGTGCAGTAATACTATACGGACAAGTCTTGCACTAAACAAATTGAGAAATTTGAGTTTCAAAATATATTTCAATCTCTTTTATATAACTTTATTATGCTATTTATCTGAAACTTGTAAGGTCCTTTGCAATGAAGGTGGCGTAATATGGTTGATAAACATTGTCTTTACCATGCTACTTAAAAATGGTTGACAAAAAACAGTTTTTTAACGTTTTGCAGAGCACGAGAGTTACAAATTCGTAAATTTTGAAATCAAAACGCTCAGTTCTACAATACAAAAATCGAAGACGAGATAATTGTCAATTAACCACCATTAATGTGTGATTACGCGATCTTATGATCGCTACATCTCTCAGCATACTTTCAATTGATTTCTGTGGAGATTCTAAAATTAACGAAAGGAATACTATAAAAAGATCTGCTTTAGGGAATTTTCAAGGAAATTTGATACTGAAATGAAAAGGAAAATCTACAATCAGTGCCTTTAAAGAAATATCAGAAACTCTGATTGTGTTTCATGAGTGACTGTAATAGAAAAATGGCGACCGACAGTTTTTAATCAAATTTGTATATTCTTGAATCTGTCAACACATTATGAGCAATGTTATACTGAGATAAATGAATACCTATTAAATAGTGAAATGATCTTACTATTAATATATGTTATTTATTACACAAAGAAAATAAAAATTAAAAAGTGCAGCATTTAATTTTAGTGCATTTATGGCGAAAACGAACTATATCTCACTGAAATAATGTCGAAACGGAACTTGTATAATTCATGTGTAAGACGATTATTGGATGTTAACATTTTGTCTTTCATATTTAAGAATGTATTATTCGAGTGTTAAGAATAAATGAGTTTTATTACATTTTGCAAACGTATTATTTTAGTTTCTTCTTTGTTGATATACTTGCAAACGCACATCACTTTGTGTACAAACATGTGTTCGCAAACATACACAATATTCACACTCAGTAAAATTACTTAAGCATACACAATTATCACGCACACATAATATACTCATAAAAGCAGGTACAAACTTCACGCACACAAATGCATGCTCTTAAACATGCACAATAATTATACTCAGTAAACTCGTTAAAGCATGCATATTTAGCATATACTCATACCAACATCCAATTGGCCTATTATATTAACTCATTAACTATATTGCATTAAATTCTAGTCTTTTACGTGTAAATTTTATTAAGTCTCTTGAATAAAATTATAAAATGAGAAGTTTGGGAATATTTCAGTTCTTGATATTTCTTTGAATAGTACTTAATTCTATTAGTTTAGGTTAATTCACAAGAGTTGATCCTCAATCACAAAGCATAGCCAAAGTACATAAATATACGTGGATAATCTGCACTCCAGATTAGTAAAGCAAACCATCATTATATCATGGCTCGATATATCGCGAAATCGGCTATATCACTATTTTTTTTTACTTGTCCCTGGCCAATGAATTTTAACCCTTCAGGTGGTTTCAACGAAATATCTCGTCCATCAAGATCTGACCAATTTTACTAATAGCGAGATATCTCGTCATCGAGGTACTGTCGATTGTTTATGAGTACGAGATCAAGATCTGACCAATTTTGCTAATAGCGAGATATCTCGTCATCGAGGTACTGTCGATTGTTTATGAGTACGAGATCAAGATCTGCAGATTCTTTTTCTAATGACGAGGTACCTCGTCCATCAAGATCTGGTCAGATTCCTTTTCTAATGACGAGGTACCTCGTCCATCAAGATTTGATCAGATTCCTTTTCTAATGACGAGGTACCTCGTCCATCAAGATCTGGTCAGATTCCTTTTCTAATGACGAGGTACCTCGTCCATCAAGATCTGGTCAGATTCCTTTTCTAATGACGAGGTACCTCGTCCATCAAGATCTGGTCAGATTCTTTTTCTAATGACGAGGTACCTCGTCCATCAAGATCTGGTCAGATTCCTTTTCTAATGACGAGGTACCTCGTCCATCAAGATCTGGTCAGATTCCCTTTCTAATGACGAGGTACCTCGTCCATCAAGATCTGGTCAGATTCCTTTTCTAATGACGAGGTACCTCGTCCATCAAGATCTGGTCAGTTTCCTTTTCTAATGACGAGGTACCTCGTCCATCAAGATCTGGTCGGATTCCTTTTCTAATGACGAGGTACCTCGTCCATCAAGATCTGGTCGGATTCCTTTTCCAATGACGAGGTACCTCGTCCATCAAGATCTGGTCAGATTCCTTTTCTAATGACGAGGTACCTCGTCCATCAAGATCTGGTCAGATTCCTTTTCTAATGACGAGGTACCTCGTCCATCAAGATCTGGTCAGATTCCTTTTCTAATGACGGGATATCTCCTCCATCAAGATCTGGTCAGATTCCTTTTCTAATGACGGGATATCTCCTCCATCAAGATCTGGTCAGTTATGGTAATCACGATATACCTCGTACAGAAAACCACCGGGAGGGTTAAATTTAAGAACAGCAGAGAAAAAGTCTCAATCTATTTTTAGGTAGGTATTTAATTAACGTTACAAACACGAGCAACACAGCGGGCTATTGGCGACGGTCCGAGATCAAACCCGAAGGGAAAGGTCCGAGACAACACCAGGTAAATTTGAACCACGATCAAATGACGAGGTCATTCCTGAACTGGCATCCCACTCTCCAAACTTCCACACCACGCCAACTTGAGGGCATTCGAGGCCACGACAGATTTAATGTGCACCAGCCCCATTTGTACTTTGGTACGGTCTTTGGTTGGATTCGAATTATCAACCCTCCTGTTGCTAATCGGTTACTCTTTCAACAGGACTACCAGCGGTCTCTATTTTTAGGAATTGGAGTTCTAAGGTCACCTGTTTCAACCAGTTATCTGTCTTGGAATCAACCATCATGTGGAATTACGTAGGAGAATCTACAGACATCGTCGAGAGGGGTCAGGGTCATTGGTTGGAACGCGAAATGAAGGCAGAAAAATAACACACACACAAAAGTATTTTATCGTATTGAATTTTTTCATAGTTTCAAATAAAACACAAGTGATACATACATAAACTGCACTTTTTCTTCTCTAATAAGTAATCTTTTAACTCCTGGCTACATCTCGCTTTTTCTTAACTCTCCATGTGGTTTTGACGAGACTATCACATCCATCAAGATCTTACCAATTTTGCTAATGACGAGATATCTCGTCATCAAGATTGTCACGCGCCATTCTTTTTCTCAATATCTATATAAGATCTTACGAATGACGCCTTCATCGAGATGCCTTTCAAACATTTATTATTATTTCTGGAGTATGATATGTTATTTACATATTTCATATTTAAAGCTTTCCAAGTCTTTTGGGGGCCCACTGTAGCTCGGCTGGAAGAGTAGAGGATTAACAACCGGAGGGTTGCGAGTTCGAATCAGCCGGAGCCTCAAATATCCTCACGTTGGCGTGATGTAGAAGGCTGGAGAGTGGGGTGCTAGCTCAAGTGGGACCTCGTCGTCTGACCTTGGCTCAAATTTACGTGGTGTTGTCCTCGGGATTGATCCCGGAGTGTCGCCAATAGCCCTTCGTGTTGCTCTAGTGCGACGTTAATTAAATACCTACCAACCTATCATCTTTTGGAAGATGACATCGGAGAACCGTCACTACGTCCTTTCTAGTCGGTGTCCAACCCTCTCCCTCTCTTATTTCCATTGTTCTCTTTCCGCCTGCTCCAGTGGGTGACCGTTCAAGGCCACCCTTCCGACGTCCCTCGGGAATCAAATGACGCTTTCTGGCCAACATTCCTCAGTGTCTGGTCGGAGAACCTCATAAAGATATTGACAATTCTCTTATATTGACTAGATAAATATCTGGTCAGTTTTCTTCTAATGACGAGATATCTCGTCATCAAGATATTGCTGATTTTTTAATGGTGACGAGATCAAAATCTGGTCACTCCATCAATCTCGTCTGGTCGATTTTGCTAGGTAGGTATTTTAATTAACGTCACACTTTAGCAACACAACGGGCAGTCGGTGATCAATCCCAAAGGGAAACTAGATCCGAGGACAACACCCCGTAATTTTGAACCACGTTCAGATGACGAGGCAACAACGAGCTGGCACTCCACTCTCCAAACTTCTACACCACGCCAACGTGAGGGCATTGAGGCCACGACGTTTTTAAGGTGCACCAGCCCCCTTTGCACACGACGGTCTTTGGTTGGGTTCGAACTCGCAACCGTTGACTCTAATCCGTTGCTCTTCCAACTGGGTTACCGTGGCCCTTGCTAATAACGCTATAGGTCGTCATTACCAAATCTGCCTATCGTCAAGGTAACCACCCCCAAAGAGTGATATATCGAAGAGTTACTGCATGTAAGGCAAAACCGAAACCGAACACCCACACAATCCAATAAGAAAGGAATCCACGAAGATATTCCTCCAGGCGATATTTTTAGATGGGGAGTGAAACTCCCTTTTGTGGAATTACGAATACACCGAATATTCTCCTTCCCGAAGCCCCCAAAGAATTCCCACTATCTCGAACAGGCATCTCGAACGCATTTTCGCCTAGTGCGAAAGGACCCCTTTTCGAAAGCATACACCTACCCCTGTCAAACGGGAGCTAAAGAGTGCGGGGGCCCCTTCTTCTCCCATTCTAAATATACCGCAGGTGCAGTAGGTCCCTTTCCGTTCTTATAATTAGACCCGCAAGGTGCAGGGGGAATGTGGTAGCAAATGAAGAAACAGAGACTCGGGCCCTTCGAGTACTGTCAACTCAAGGGGGAAATGGGGTTTGAGTCCCTCCAGGTAGTTTGGGTTATTTATAGCGGAACCCCTTGTGGCTGGGAGTGTAAAAAATAATCTTCTGTTGCTAATTTTCTGTGCTATTATTTATTGCAACAATTATGGCTTCCAGTAACAGGATGTGGGTTTCTAACGAAAACACTCCTCTGATTGCCACTGATGTCTTATGGGTGAGAGGTCTCGTTTATCATTCGAATTCTACAGTTCGGTAGAAAAGGGGGCAGGTTTCACGAGATCAGTACAAGGGAAGAATAAATTGTCTCACGGGGTGTTTCAGCTCTAGCTCTCTGTAGTAGTGTGTGTAACGAGTATTATAGTGTTGCTTTTACCCCATAATGCACCTTAATGATTAATGAACCACATCTTTCTGAGAATCTGTGGATTGTTTCAACCTTTAGAGAGATCCTATTGATCCTTAGAAACCTTTTGGAATGATTATATTGGACCATTCTGTTGTGTGTAGAATAGAATCCTTTGGAAAGATTCTATTGTTCCTCTCTTTAGAATAGAATCTTTTGGATAGAGTTATAACTCATTTCCATGTAATAGAATCCTTTGGATAGAGTTATAACTCATTTCCTTGTAATAGAATCCTTTGGAGATATTTATTACTCCTTTCCTTAGAGTAGAATCCTTTGGAAAGGTTTATTACTCCTTTCCTTAGAATAGAATCTTTTGAATAGAGTTATAACTCCTTTCCTCAGAATAGAATCCTTTGAGAGGATTTATTGCTCCTTTCCTTAGAATAGAATCTTTTGAATAGAGTTATAACTCATTTCCTTAGAATAGAATCCTTTGGAAAGGTTTATTACTCCTTTCCTTAGAATAGAATCTTTTGAATAGAGTTATAACTCATTTCCTTAGAATAGAATCTTTTGAATAGAGTTATAACTCATTTCCTTAGAATAGAATCCTTTGGGAAGATTTATTGCTCCTTTCCTTAGAATAGAATCTTTTGGATAGAGTTATAACTCATTTCCTTAGAATAGAATACTTTGGAAAGATTTATTACTCCTTTCCTTAGAATAGAATCTTTTGGAAAGATTCATTACTCCTTTGCTTAGAATAGAATTATTACTTTTTACCTTAGAATAGAATTTTTTGGAAAGATTCCATTGGTCAAAAATGTTAAAATTGGTTCGAAGTCATTCAGGGAGACTGCAGGTCGCAAAGTGAAATTATGAGTCTGAACCCTTCAGAGGTCTAGAAAAAGAATTAATCAGTAATTACTTTGTCAGTATTAATAATCAATATTTACTTTGGGTTAATATTGGGGAAAGGGAAAGCGTATTTGGGACATATATAGCGAGACCCTTTGTGATTGGGAGTGTAAAACCTAATCTTGTATAGCTAGATTTTTCTAGGTTATAATTTATTAAAACTACTATATACTACTGGAAAAATATGTGATATTCTACGAAAACACTTGTTCTGATTGGCACTGAATTCTTTGGAGTACGCATTCATAGCTTCATAAGCATCTGGTGTAGCTGAGAATAGCTTCATAAACATCGTTTACATCTGGGATGTTGAGTATGTTTATCTATAATAACTTCCCATGCTTGTTTGTCCTATTGTGTTAACTATTCAGTATTCTTTTACTACAAAAATTACTTTAGTGTACTGATATTTCACCATTTTGTTTTAATTTCTTCTATACTTGGTCATATAATGAAAATTTTAAATTTCTGTTCGGGCATATATTAATAAATGTCCCCTATGCTACATCTAGTGACATTCGATAGGTAGGTTGACCTGTGAAGGAAAGGTGAAATGTCCCTTTCTCTTTGCCCATGGGAAAACAGGGGAAGGGCATGTGTAATGAGATAGAAGTAAGTTATGTAAATATTAATAGCATTTAGTCCCAGAAACCAATTTCGTCTGTAATCCTTGAAAAATACGAAGCCCAATTGCACAGATTTATTTTCTCATATAGACATGCCCTGTATAAACATAAAAAAATCAACATAAAAAAACATTTCTCATTCTAAACTCTAAAAAACGATACAATATTTAGTAAATTTTGCTACAAGGTTTATTAAAGACTACAACAATGTTTTTAATAATAAAATGTTAAATTATTTTTAATTTTTTTGCACAGTTCATTTTCCTTTAGAATATTAGTTTCTATTTTAAAACAATATTAAATAACTATTTATCAGTTCATTTTGAAAAAAATATTTAAGTGAAAAAGGGTTACTAATGGATTTTATCATTTAAAAATTAAGTTACAAAACTGTTCACAGCGAAAGACAGTGAGATATATTTTTCTTGTTTCAAATAACCCAGAACAGCCGCCACTAATACAATTTAGATATAGACAAATAGAATAGATAGAAAATAAAGGAGTTTCCTTTTCTACACAATAGATGGCAGCACGACAAAATGTAGAGTGAAATCAGTGAATGTGAGTTTCAATATACAAAAGCAAATTTAAGCAGGAACACTATGCGATTATGTTGAGAACTACAGATAAATATGAGTGGTTTGGCTTTAGTATATTTCATTGTTTGATGAATACATGAAATTGATATATTTGTCATGTTTCGAAAATTCATAATGCTGTGTTAGCAATTACACCTCTAAAAAACTACATAATTTACGCTCATAATAATTTAATTTTGCTAAGTAAAATTTAAACTTTTGCAGAAATTATATTAATTTAAAATTCATAAATAACAGGGATACGTATTTTGCATTGTAAATATGATTTCATTCATAAAAGAGTCAACCAGATAATCTAATCATTAGTAAATCTGGCACAGACTTCCGATTGCTATATGTACACATTTTCCATTCAATTTAAGCACATCTCCTGCAAAAATATTAAGGAAAAATATCTTTCAAATATATTTGAAATCTAAAAAGTAATTACTCATTAAAAATGATTAAATTTGTCCATTGATGTGCCAGAAATATTGAAGCACAATATCTATCAAATATATTCCAAATCTAAGAAGTAATCAGTAAATTAAGTGATCGGATACGTAAAAACGATTAAATTTGTCGATTTGATCAATATTCAAAGTGAACTACTGATGATACAATTAAAATTACTATAATAAAAATTTAAATAATAAAACTTGTGTTTGTTTCTTTTTCGAACTTGATAATGAAAATGTAAAACCTATCTTTGATTTTCTACCTATTCCGTACTGAATTGTTAGAACATTTGACAAAGAATGTAATAAATATGCACGAGTACAAATCAGACATCGAAAGTATTTGTTTACGTTTAATAAAGTTGTGTTTATTTGTCTGTAGTCCGGTTTCTTTAATTTGGTGACATCTTTTGCACCTGATCCATCTGAAAAATGTTTATTCGTTAGTAACATTATGCTACATTTATGTAAAGAAAGCAAAAAGATTAATACATAAATAATTAACAGTATTTTAAATATTTATTTTTAGTACTTTTAAATAAAGTTCTTTCACTGCATTTAAAAGAAGAAAGACTTTGAACATATGATATTGCTATTATTCTTAATATTAAAAAAAAATAATTAAATACTGTTAATGCTAATAGTTATTTATTTTATGATTTAGTTTCAGCTATCAGTTATAGCTTTTTTATAACAGTGATACGCTGTAGAGAAAAGCCAATGAATTTTAATGTATTAGTCATTGGTGAGAAACGACACAATATTCAGTAAAAGAAATCTGACACAAATTGTCAATAAAAATGATTTAATAATTCAAAACATAAGTATGGGAAAAGGGCTGGTAAAGTAAGCTTCTTAAAATTTAGATCTTGGTTGAAAAATTAGATACAAGCTTATAAAATTTAGATACAAGCTATAGAATTTGGATATAAACTAATGTTCATCGGATATATTATTCCCAGTTAAAATTTAGACGTTCAGTCAAATGAAATTTGTAATTTGTGCTGCCATCTATCAGATTAAATATAAAGGAATCATTTTACGAGATCAATATTGTTTGTGCTGCCATCTATTATGTTTTTGAAACTTAAATTAAAAGACAGTTAATTATTTTTACGTCGCAGTGAATGGATAACATGTAAACTTATCTGTACAAGCAAGGATTGGTGTTCACAGAACTTTTCTGTGAAAAATAGTATGAATTTATAATTAATTTTTAAGAAAAGGGGTTTATCTTTTCATAAACTATATTTTTAAGTATACTGGTCTGTGTTAAATATGCTTGTATGCATATTTAATGAGGCATTTTACAATTGCATTTAAAAGTGTTGAAAATTCTTTTCCTTAATTTAGTTTGTAATAATAAGGATTTAAAAAGAGTTTATTACATAAAATTTCTATAAAAAGTTACCATCCAGCAATTTGTTCTGAAAAACTTCAATGTTTGAAATGAAAATTTTCTAATGTCATTTGATTTTAATCGCTATTTACTTAATGATTGTATAAATTTTATGCTATACAAATTAATATGAAAGATAGAAATAAAAAATACCTAATTTCTTAAATAAAAATTTTTAGCATAAAACTTAGTGAGTAGCATTTTAAAACCAATGGATGACAAAAATAATTCTGCTTACTTAAAGTCAGATTATTAAAAACACAATGAACGAAATAAAATTCAGTCTAAAAGAATTCAGTGAAATTCATTTTGAAAAAATTAATGAGATTTCAAAATAATTCAGAGATATTCAGATATTTCTAAAAACTGCATTTTTTCATTCTGAAATCTTCAATGCGCAATTATGTGACATTTCATTAATTTTGTTTAAAATGTCACTATTCAAATGTCTACCTGTCACTATGAATTCTCTACCTGGATGCTCCCACAATATTAATCCCCAGAGGGCTACATTGATGCAATCATCAAGAAATTCTAGGAATATTTAAAAGCGCCATATTTCAAATAAAGCACATTGACATTTTTTTTAATTGAACAAAAGCAAACTCCCCGTGCACCACAGAAGTACAACACGGGGCTTACAGAAGTAAGTTGATTTAACAAAGAAACAGTGGAAAATAATTTAACTGAAATTACAAAATTTTATGAACTTGACAAATGAGTAGAAAAGCAGATTAGATTTTACAAAAACATTGAGTTTCGCTGACCATGTCTCACCAAATTTTCTCAAATCATTTTTCAGGCACATTCTTGAAGCTTTAAATACAGGACAACTAAAAAGCAAATGCACTACATCTTGTGGCTGCTTTTTAAAACACTCGCACAAATCATTAGTCCAAAGATGAAACCTATATAGATATTTAGCAAAATTTCCATGGCCAGATAAAAATTGTGTAATTTGGAAGTTTGTGAAGAAAAATAATTCTGAGTTCAATCTATGCTTAATAGTAGGAAAAATTTTTTTGTTGTGGCCTGCTTTCTCAGACGAGACATACTCTTCGTTCCACTTAGCAACAAGCTTTTCATAATATGAGCCTTTCAAGTAACACTTAGTAATGTTACAATTTACATCAATTGCTAAATTCAAAGCGTCTTTGGCTAAAAAATCAGCTCTTTCATTCCCGTAAATTCCACAATGTCCACGCACATAGGCAAAAAAATCTAAGTTCCTCTATTTTTAAGAGAACTAATTGTTAAAAGCGTTTCAACAACCAATTTTTCTGTGCTTGCAACATTCTTCAGTAAATGTAAAGAGGAAAGAGAATCGCTACAAATAAGGTACTTTGAACAAAAATTTCCATTTTCTTTAAACTACTTAACTGCGAGATTAATACAAAGCAATTCTGCTTGAAAGATAGTGCATTCATTCCGGATACGATGTTTATAAAAGCCGCATTCGAAGTTGTCCTCAAATAGAACAAAAGCAAGGCCGACCTTGTTGTTTATCTTACTACCGTCAGTAAAACAGACTTTCTGAAAACGCTTCTCCACATTTTTCTCGTACTTAATTAGATGAATTGGTTCAAAAGCAGCGGGATGAGGAATGTCGCAGAGAGGCAATTTTCCATCAACACACTCCGTCGAAAAATCATTTAGAATCGAAGCATACAATTCATTTTTGCACTTAATTTCCAAGTCTAAAGGTGGAACTCTAGCTATAGCAAAGGTTGCTTCATAACTTAAAGTTTTATAACCTCTGATAAGAAGCAGAAGAATTGCACATTGACATTTGGAATGGAAAAATTGTCACATGAATCTCGTCGTGGATGATTTTGTATTGTTTTCACCCGTTTGTAGAATCGTACGTTAATGAAATATGGTGAACTTCAATTTTTGTGAATTAACTTACAAAAATAAATGAGCAACTGGAATAGGATACTATTGTGGTTCTTTAATTTCTCAGTAGATGGCAGCACCAAATCTTTTATTTAAATAGCTTGTATAGGTAAAACGTTCCCAAGATGAAATCTTCAAATTTCACAAGATAATAAAGGACAGAGTGATTAATACTTAGGAAATGGTTGGGACGCAAAACATAAACAAATTATCAAATTATAATGTGTAATCTTAGCAGCTTAATAATGCTAGATAAAAATACAACATATTTCATATTTTCTAAATGTAAAAAGTTATTAATTTTAAATTGTTACCATGTATAATGTATAGGCATGTAATCTGTGTATATTTATTGTTTTTCCTACCTCAAACAATACTAAATTATTCAGGAATTTTTTTTATTTTAGTATTATTTATAAATTAAGTTGCTAGTTATTACAAATATAAGCTGTAAACTTTAAGTATAATTCAAAATTTAAATTATCTAATTTATTTAACTTGAAATTAGTTTTAATGCGGTCATTCTAATATTTTCTTAAGAAATATAAATTTGTCGTCGATTCCTCTTTTTTCGATATTCCGGTAAGACACAAATTTATTTTATACTGAATATACACATTAACTCAAAGCTTACTGCCATTGTATAAAATTTTTTCATTCCATACCAACATTGGACAATAATTATTTTTAATTTGACTCATCTATGAAAAAAATTATGTTTAAGTTACGAAAATACTTTTTGCTGAATAATTTTAAAACGTAACGAATTTGTATTTTGCAGTCCTTTTGTAACTGAACTGCTTTTCATTACTTAAGTCATCTGTATAACATATCATTCAAATCATCTATGATAATTAACTAATTAATTTTGTCACTTAAAAACATTCAAATTAAGGTATCTAGAAATATAGAATGTTTTATTTAATTACATTTCGGAGCACAGTAATTTATTTATATTCGTTGTATAATAAATTGTAACATAGAATACTCCTACAAAATTCCTAAATATATATATATACATGTGGGGGTGCTGGTTTGTGGGCGATTGGCAACATTACGAAAGTTTTAAAGAATAACTAAATTTAATGAGATTTATGAATATTTACAATGAATTTGGTTTAGACAATTAAAGTTAAGTGCACAGCACAGACATCATAAACTCCATCGGCGCTCGTCGCCCGTCAACATTGCACAGTCTAACGCTACGTCCGTCTTGTAGCTTCGTCGTCTTCCTTCTGTGTCGCTTTTTGACTGCGTTCCTCCAATGCGCGGAATGGCTGCGCAGTGGTCGGAGATGACATCAGCGCGGAGGTACCCTCTAGTGGCAGTCTGGGCACCACAGATCGGCCATCCTGGGTTCGACTGGTCCACCAGGCGTTTCTGAAAATATACAAAAAAAAGGCAAAAGCAGAAGCAAAGTTCCAAAATCTGTCAGTCTCTGTAAAGCAAATGTATCTAGGTTATAGAGCTCTGAATCGTCCTTCAGCTCTGGAAATGATTAAATGAGCCAAATCGTCTTCTAGCTTCATTTGTCGTCTTTAAACGTCGTTTCTCGTCTTTCTTTAAACGTCTTCCGTCTTCTTCAAACTTCTTTCGTCTTCTTCAAACTTCTTTCGTCTTTAACTTATTTCAACGTCTTTCGTTGTCTTCAAACTTCTTTCGTCGTCTTGAACTTCTTTCTTTCAACGTCTTAGCAAACCCTTAAATCCAATTCCACGGTTTAAGAAATTCAGCGCATGTTGTAGTGAGGTTGGGTCCTTCATGACATCCCTCTTTTACAACGTCGTATGTATTTCCTCCTTTAATTCTGGTGATTCTATAGGGTCCAAGGTACTTTGGTTTTAGCTTCAAGTGCGGACCAAACTGAGTTCTCTTGATGGCAACAAAATCATTAACTGCATAAGGTTTCGGTTGCTTTCTTCTTAAATTGTACGTCTTCTTATTTTCTTCTTGAATTTTAAAAATTTGTTGTTTTGCATGCTTCCTGAGTTCTCTTTGTGTTTCAAAATTTGCTTGAAATTCAACTTCGATAATTTCTTTGAACTTGTCCAGACCCTTTATTTTCACTTTTTTTAATCTTCTATAATCTATGCACACACGAGGGGTTCCATCCTTTTTCTTTACAATTACAACGGGGCAACAATATTCTGAAGAACTTGGTTCTACTATCCCTTGATCTAACCATTCAGTAACTTGAGTCTCGACAATCTTTTTCTCTGAAAATGGTAACCTACGTGGCTGATGAGATACGGGTTCATTATTTTTTACCAAAATATTTAATTCAACATTTGTTGTTTTTGTTTTGTGTGGTACATAATTCAAAACTAACTGTTGTACCTTATCCTTTAAGATATTTGGAACGTCAGGTTCAATATTTACATCAACATCGTCTTCAGTTGACAAATCAATTGGTAAAATAGACAAAGTATTTATTTCCTCAACACACTGGGATTTATTTTTCAGAGTAATTCCGTTTTCATTAATTAGTGTTTCACCCAACATTAACACATTTAGTCCTATAATAGCGTCATAAGTCATAACATCGTTTCCTACTACGCATATATCTGCATCTCCCTCAAAATTATCTATTTGAATGTTTCCTTTAAAATAGCCTAACGGTTTTACACGGCATTTTCCAAAACCAGTCAAAGTAGAATTCAACGGGCATAATTCCTTAACATTTAATTTGTCAAAAACAGATTTACGAATCAAAGTAGCTTCACTTCCAGTATCTATCAATGAATTAACACAAACCATTAATCATTACCATTTTCCTTACTTTCGATTCTATGCCAACATCAAAAATGACTACTTCCGGTTTCGAATTCATTCCGCATTCCGAAGCCTTGTGACCAAACGTGCCACATCGAAAACATTTAAGTCCCTTATCTTTATGAATACAAAATCTAGAAATATGATCTTTTGATCCACAATTAAAACAAATCTTATTGTTACGATTTTCTGGACCATTGTATTTCATTCTATCAAACTTGACTCTATCTCTGTTTACAGTTTCGTTTTTAGAATTAAATCTATTACTGTACTCATTTTTTGTTCTATCAAAAGAGTTAATTCTACCGTGATCATCATCTTTGGTTTTCATTCTATCAAAATTCTTATTATCATAATTAATCCTATCGAAATTCCTTCTATCGAAATTTTTTCTGTCGAAAGCACTTTTACTATATGCAGAATCAGCTTTCATTATTTCATACACTTTCAGTTTTTCTTTAAACTCAAAGACATTTTTACAACCGTACAGAATAGTTTTGTTTTCCTGTTTATCATTTATTCCTTTAATCACATAGTGCATCAAAGCAGCGTCATCGATTTTTCCGCAACTGCACAATTCTTTCATCTTAAAAAAATATTCCTGAGTGGATTCAGAATCCCTCATTTTCCTTTTACTCAAAAGTTCATGTAAATTAGCAGAGTTTATCTCAAAAGAGAATTCGTCGATCAAGGCCTGTTTCAATTTTGACCATGAATTTATTTCTGGTTCTGTTCTAACAAACAAAGCAGCGTTACCACTAAGCGATCTCTTGCCAAAAATAAATTTTTGTAAATCTGGCAAACAAAACAACTGAGAAATATTCTCGAAATGTTCGATCCAATGAAAAACATTTTCGTGCGGTTCTGCATTGAACTTAGTAAGGGTACTTTCGATATCAGAGTAATTTATACTGACATTTTGAATAGCATAATTACTATTAATCTTATTTCTACTTGTATATACATCATCACACTGAGAAACATGAGTATTACTTTTAAAATCATATTCACCACATTGCATAGAAAAATCATTACCATCAATCTTATTTCTACTACTATGCATATAATCACACTGAGAGTTATGAGTAACACTTTCAACATCACATTCATTGCACTGCATTGAAAAATCGTTTGTTTTGCGTATGTCTTCTTCTGATTCGGATTCAGACAGATCGGCGCGTTCGTTCTCGACGAAGCTTTCAAGGTTACATAACATAGATAGAATTCTTTTTGCTAGTTCCGTTTTCGTGCCTTCGAAAGAAATGCTTAGCAAACTAGATATTGCAATCAATTCGTTTAGAGAAAAGCTATCTTCTTTATTTTTTAATTTCTCATCAAATTCTTCACTATCCGTTCCGAAATTAAAGCCAGAAAAATTTTTAACGTGTCTTCTATTCGATCGATTGCCGTCATTTTCGAAAATGAATCTATGCAAAATTTTTATTTTGTCTGTCTTGCAATTTTTCAATGCAACGCTGACTTCTTTAATATCATTCAATATCATCTTGTATTATGGAATGTTCACGTACCTTTAAGATGCTTGGCAACAAGGAGCAGCTTGGAGACTGGAGAACATAGTTCGTTTTTTTTAAATATCCTTTCGAAAATACTGTCTGGAATCTTACTAGGCGTCTATCCAGCTTCTGAGATGTGGGGGTGCTGGTTTGTGGGCGATTGGCAACATTACGAAAGTTTTAAAGAATAACTAAATTTAATGAGATTTATGAATATTTACAATGAATTTGGTTTAGACAATTAAAGTTAAGTGCACAGCACAGACATCATAAACTCCATCGGCGCTCGTCAACATTGCACAGTCTAACGCTACGTCCGTCTTGTAGCTTCGTCGTCTTCCTTCTGTGTCGCTTTTTGACTGCGTTCCTCCAATGCGCGGAATGGCTGCGCAGTGGTCGGAGATGACATCAGCGCGGAGGTGCCCTCTAGTGGCAGTCTGGGCACCACATACATATATATACATATATATATATACATATATATACATATATATATACATATATATATACATATATATATATACATATATATATATACATACATATATATATATATATATATATATATATATATATATATATATATATATATATATATATATATATATATTAGGGGTAGCGGTATTAATAAAAAATTAAAAAACTCTGAAAGCAATAAACAATTTGCAGACATTACTAAATATCTAAAAACTTTAGAAAAAAATTTTATTGGAAGTTTTAACTTTAAACCCTTAAAAAAATTTATTTTTTCCTTGAATGACAAAACTTGTCTCAAATTTAAAAATTTTTTCACAACACTAGACTCTCTTAATCCTCATTTTCTACTTTTACTACATGATATTTACAAAGCTCGACTTTCTAAAATTAATATGAAAAAAACTATTAATAATGATAATTTAATTTACATGAAAATAGGATTTAAACACCCAATCTTTGATAAATTTAATTTCAATAAAATTATATGTAATTTAATGAATATTTTTCCTATAAAATTTCATACTATAAAAAATGTTTTAAATATGATATACCATTGGGTAGAAAAATATTTAATTATAATCATTTTTGCAGTAAGGTTAATTTATATAGGGATAACTGTGAATGCTTTTGCAACGATATAAATTATAGGCCTTATTCAAATGATAGTCTAGGACATATTGCAACTGGCAATCTTGGAATTATTGATAATGAACAATTAAGGGAATTAATGTATAAAGGTACTAAATTCAGACCTATTTATAATATTAAAAAAAGTTTTATACTTAAAAGTTTCCTCGAAGACATTGATAATTTTTGTATTTTGACTTCTACTAAATTTAATACCCCAATTTACCTCTTCACAGAATGGAAATGGAAACTTTACAATGACTTTAAAATTTTTATAAATGAAAATCCCCCACTTTCTGGAAAAAACACTGATTACTATAAAGCAATAATGCTAGCTATAAAAGACTTACAAAATAAATTCATAATAACACCGGTTGATAAAGCATCAGGTAACTATGCTATTATCTGTAAAAAACTATACTTAAATTTGCTAGATACTGAGCTTAAAAATTCTGATACCTATAAGTTCTGCAAATCCACATATACTACTATTGTTAAAAAAATTATTTCTTCAAATAAAAGGTTAAAAATTTCTAATCATCACATTATTTTACCTTACATAACTGTTGTACCTAAATTTCATAAAAATCCTATGAAATTCCGATTTATTACTTGTGGTACAAATTCTTATATGATTAAACCCGGTATCTTACTTTGTAAATATCTAAAAATTATCCTTAATGCCATTATTGAAGAAGGTTTCACTTGGATTACTAGTGATAATAATAACGTTTTAAATTATATAAATAAAAATATTATTAATAATATACTAACCTACGACTTTAAAGACCTATTTACTGGCATACCATTGGGCAAACTTAAAGATGTACTTAACTACTATTATCATGACTTTAAAAATCTGATTACTATTGATTTTGAGGATTGGGAATTTTTGGTAAACTTCTGTATCTATAATAATTTTATTTTTAACGGTGAGCATTTATTTATTCAAGTTAAGGGTATACCCCAAGGTTCCAATTTTTCTTCCATTCTTGCTAATTTATTTCTTCATTATTATGAAAAAAATTTTTGCCTACAAATTAATTCTGCCTTTAGATATATTGATGATTTAATTGTTTTCAATGATACCAATTTTGCTAACCTTTGGAATTCGATTTACCCTGATGAATTATATTTATTGAAAACCAATTCAGATAACAATAAAGCCGTCTTTCTAGACTTGAATATATACACTTTAAATAATAAAACTGATATTAATATTTATGATAAGAGAGAGGACTTTGAATTTCCGGTTTTTAAATTAATATTCTAATATTTCTAAAAAAATTTATTATAATACAATTGCTGGTCAACTGATACGTTTCAATAAAATTTGCAACTCTAAATCTAACTTTCTTTTGCAATGTAATAATCTCATTAACACACTTCTTAATAATAAATACCCTCACTCTTTTTATAGGATTATTTTTGAAAGATTTAAGATAACTAATATTATTTAACTAGCTGAATTACCCGGCGTTGCTCGGGTTGAAATAGTTAAATGTTGCTTGAAAAGTGAATTAGAATAATCACTTTTCTTTCACAGAAAAATGCAATCATTTAAGTTGTACGGAAAATACGTTTTAACTTTTCCATAACTTCTACTATATACTTCGGACGCAAATATATGCATTTAATTCCTGAATATATTGCAATATCTAAAAGATTAAGACATAAATACGAACAGAAACGAAATTCCGACGAAAAAATGCAGAATTCTAAAAAACGAATGATACGCAGTGTCGAATTTCGACTGCCTGAGTGTATTCTGAAACAGAGCAATTCGAAAAAAGATATTTGAAAATATTGATAAAGACGATAATGAAATTTAGTAATGCTCAAATATGACTGCAACATTTCGCTGTGTTAACTCAAATAGACAAACACGGGATGCTAAATCAAATTTATAAAATAATAAAAATTAATTCTGGTTTCCCAAATCTAAAATAACAAAATTACGCTTTTATGATTAATGAGTTGAAGTTTTTCGTGTTTCATTACAAAATGTAAATTATGAATAATGAAATATTTTAAATATCCTTTTTTTATCAAACAAATATTCATGTAAAAATATAAAATTCATATAGAAATAAAATAATAAACTTTAATTCAATAATGCACATTACACCTGTCAAATAAAGTAGGAAATACTTATACAATCAACTAAAAGTTAGATTTAGTAATGCTCAAACAACGGCAACATAGCTTTGCCCGGGTATTTATCCCAATCTTCTATTGGACAGGAAAAGGAATGAAATCAATGTATAGTGTAAAATCAAAGTAATTATATTAACAGGTTCTAAAAGTATAAGTACAGTACACGCATTATAAAGTAAAATATTTTACAAATTCACTGCAATATAAATTTAACACAAAACTTGATTATACACAACATTTTTAGTTTCACCTCCGGGAGCAAGAATAAATAAATTCTTGGGTGAACCCACCCTCGAGCAACCAACATAAAGTTGTCCGTGGGAGAAACACGGCGATCTCAAATCCACTCCGCAGTACTTGATAGACTGCCCCTGCGACTTGTTGATCGTGATCGAGAACGCAAGTCTTACTGGAAACTGCAATCTCTTAAAGTCGAAAGGGAGATCCGTCGGAATGAGTGGTATCCGTGGGATAAAAACTGTTGCACCCTCTCCCTTTCCTGTCAAGATAGTCGCTTCCATTACATTGCCCAGCAGCTTCTTGACACACAGCCTCGTGCCGTTGCAAAGTTTTGGCGGGTCGAGGTTCCGCAGTAAAATAACCGGAGATCCCACTTTAAGTAAAAGACGATGTGGTGGCAATCCAGCCGGATCAAGCGAGTTCAGGAACTCTGGCGGGAAATTGACGACCTCATCGGCATCTACTACGGTATCGATGGACTTGTATTCAGTGACCACGCCTGGTAACATGACAAGTATTTGATTGTTTATGTCGTGGACGTCTTCATTTTTAGCAGAAAGAATGGCCCTCTCTCGCAACCAGTTCAAATCGTGATAGTTTTGGGAAACAGACGGATAGACTGCATCTATCAGCTCTGAGACGGACGACACCAGATTACAAAAATCGGATGGGAATTTAATCTTGCCAGAAGACTCGACTGCCAATCTGCCTTCTCCGATCTCCAGGAGTTTGTCTGAGAAAATTTGAGCACTCTCATCCCCCAGGTGTACTCTCATGTTTTGCTTCAAAGTTATCTTTCGCACATGTCTCCACAAAAACGAATGTTTCAAACATGCATGGATCTCATCGGCCGGCGTCGACTTCGGGATGACGGGCAGAGTTTGACGAAAGTCTCCACAGAGGAGTACCAGAGCTCCTCCCATCAGGTTGTCGTTTCCTCTCAGATCTCTCAGAGTGACGTCGAGGGCCTCGAGAGCTTTCTTGTGAGCCATGGTGCATTCGTCCCATACGATTAATTTGCAAGTCTCGAGCACCTGCGCCCGACCACTTGCCTTGCTTATGTTGCAGGTAGGATTTTCCTGCCTGGCGATGTCAAGTGGCAACTTAAGTGCAGAATGGGCCGTCCTCCCTCCTTCCATTAACGTCGCCGCAATTCCCGAAGAGGCGATGGCAAGAGCAACTTCTCCCCGAGTCCTGATTTCGGCCAGTATTATATTAATCAAGAATGTTTTCCCTGTGCCCCCAGAAGCATCAAGAAAAATGATACCACCTTGTTGTTTTGCTGCCTGATCCATGATAATTTGGTATGCGTTTTTCTGATCTCGATTCAGAAGTGGCTTCTTGTCCGCGACGTATGCACTCAGCTCTTCGACGTCGTAGTTCGTTTCTCGCACGTAATCTGCGCGAAGTACGTCTCGTCGATCTCTTACTGGTGCAGGCAGGCCCAATTGCAGTAATGTTTTATTTGTCATGGCCACACATTTGTCCTCAAGAATAACCAAAGCCTCGTTGAAAATGTCCGGACCAAACGCGATTTCTAATGTCGGGGTTTCCCTCCGGACTTTGGCGAGTATATCCTCACTCAGGGCCTCCTTATACTTTTCCCATAAAGTGTTTGGATTCGATGGACTGCATGTAGTCAATATTATAGCAAACAGGTTTCTGATTTGCTCTGGTAGGGAGATCAATTCGGCTTCTCGCAACGTGTCATCCCAGTGCTGGTCTCCTTCCAGCAAACCCAACTTCTGACAGGCCTCTCTAAATGTCTGGCATACTTCGTCGTTTACCGTTCTCATCTCTGCGAAAGATCTAGGTCCTCGTACCGAGTGAAGAAGCATCCTAAGGAAATAGCATTCGGCGTTGTTGGGGTGAACAGTGTACACTCGACCCAAGGCGTCACTCGCGACTGCATCATGTCCAGGGACGGGCTGGCCAACTTTTCTCCTACAGAAAATTTTCCTCGACGCATTCCACGTGTAATATCGAGGTATCTCAGGATACAACAAAGTCCTCGCAAAAGAATCCTGCTGACACAGTTGAAAGAATGCCGTCAAAGTCGTGTTTGGTGGCTGATCAATCACTCTAGGGGCGCTCTCTGTTGTGAAATAAACTCTCTGACCATTTTCTAAATGGACGCTGAGGTGAACAACAGTAGGGTGTCTTTCGTGAATCGAAAAACCCAGTATTCGCCAAACTGCCTCGTTACTGCTGAGGTATCTTCCCAATTGATACCGCGTCACTTCATCGTTCGATCTCTCGTCGCTGATACCGAAAACAGCCATATCACTACCTTTGTTGACATACTTGCACACATATTTAATCGATTTCACACTGTTGCAGTACTCCACGTTGATGTGTGCCCGAAACATTTTCGACAGCAGCGGCGAAAAGGGCACAACCCACCTATTGTCGATTTCTATTTCCGTGTTGCTGCGTATCGTTAGTTTCGCCGTGAACCCTCCATCTTCCGGAGCCCGCCGTCTGTACAGGGGATAGCCGTCATTTCCAGTTTGTGTCTCTTTAATGAATTTTCTAGGGTATTTCTTGGTACACTTTCCGTCCTTCATACACGGAGAAATGGGATTGAGATTTCCACACGGTCCGTGGATCATGTTTTTCGTTACCACTTCAAAAAGTTCGGGATCTTGTTCCGGGTCTGGCAACTCGGCAGATATAACGTCATCGATTTGAGTGGGCTGAATTTTGTCCGCTAACCAGATCAAATTGTGCGAGTGTGGCAGCCCTCTTTTTTGCCATTCAATCGTATACATCCAGCATCTCGGCACTCCAAATACATGGCCCTTTGTTATAACGTCAATCAGTTTCAACTGCTTCTGTTTAAATACTCTCGCAATCAAGTCGTGGCGCTCACTGGGTAATTGACCATTGGTAAGAACCTCCTTGATCTCCGTCCAAGTGGGATTGCAGGTGAAGGTGATAAATAAGTCTGGTCTCCCGTACGTCCTCACGTACGTCATAGCATCTTGTGTGTATTCGTGCATGTGTCTGGGACTGCCTGTAAATGTAGCTGGTAGTATGACTAAGGCACCGAGGTTTTCAACGTTCCCGTCATTTGCCACAGCATCTCTCAGGTGAATATATTCGTCAACTCTCAGTTTACGTTGATTTAGACGAATGTAAAGGAGACGTTCACTCTCGACTTTAGCGTACATATCGACGATGAACTGATGAAACAATTGCCTGCAGTTCAATACGTGGTTCTGCCCAGTATCTCGAACCATTAATCTGTACGCATAGAAATCCATCGCTGAAACTTTCTTGCTCGTTGTTTCACCTGTTCTTGGGTTGATCTGCCTCAGATTAAATTGATATCCATCTTCACCATGGGGGAATATTACTGGGTACTGCAGAGCATCGTAAGATCGATGTGTTTCCGAAATACGCTGCAATGATTCACCTCGTCGTTGAATAACGATATCCCGTTGATGAAACTCATCTCCTGAACCACCGCGACTTCATCTGCTTGAGGAGAGTTAAAGCGCCGCTCGTGTTCGCCTGCTGGTCTTCGGTCTGCTCTTATGACTACTTTATATTCATCTGTTGGCATATGTTCCAATGCTGTTTCAAACGTTTTAATAAGATTATTGTGCTCATGAAACATTCTCTGTAAGTTTAACACAATCTGACGTCTTGTTCCCGAGATGTAGGCGCACCTCTGATCAGTTTCCATTTGTTCGTTTTGAATAAAATATAGTTGTAGAAATTTTGGTGGTTGATCTGGCAGCGGAAGCAACGATCCCGCTCTATGGTAAACCTGCCCTTGCACCTTGAATGTCGACGGAAATCCGGGCTGTCCAACAACTGATGTGCCGCCGAATGATGTCATTTGGAAACATGAGTTGTATTTTCTGATGTTACTTAGAAAATGCTTCGACTCTGACGTATCTCCTGATGTGTAAGTCAAAAGGTCTTGTGGTGGTGGTTCCAGTTGGCAAAGTTTAACTTTTCCATTTTTGCAGCAAATACCAGTAGACTCTGATTTAAACTTTTTGGCTTGACAGTAAGTACAAACCATTTCCATTTTCCCGATCGTAACACTTGCATGCATCGAGTAGTCTTTATGTGAATCGTAGTGAAATCCTTCCAGTGCTAAGCTAAAATGGCTCGCAGTCCGTGATCGTTTGGCTCTATCTCTCTTATCCTGTAGTCGGGCCTCTCGCTGCTGTGCCGTCTCTGTTGCTCTAGATGTAGTAGCTCTATCTCTCTTATCCTGTAGTCGGGCCTCACGCTGCTGTGCAGTCTCTGTTGCTCTTGATGTAGTAGCTCTATCTCTCTTATCCTGTAGTCGGGCCTCTCGCTGCTGTGCCGTCTCTGTTGTTCTAGATGTAGTAGCTCTATCTCTCTTATCTTGTAGTCGGGCCTCACGCTGCTGTGCCGTCTCTGTTGCTCTAGATGTAGTAGCTGTCTCTTTCATATCCTGTAGTCGGGCCTCACGCTGCTGTGCCGTCTCTGTTGCTCTAGATGTAGTTGCTCTATCTCTCTTATCCTGTAGTAGGGTCTCACGCTGTTGTGCCGTCTTTGTTGCTCTAGATGTAGTAGCTCTCTCTCTCGCAATCGCAAGTCTTCTATTCCTCTCCTCGGAAGTTTCTTGTCTACGCTCATTTTTCATCATCTTAGCCGTTGACTGCACTTGGCCGATTGCCTTCCGCTTCCTTGGAGGCATTGCTACAGCAAAGAAATCTGTAAAAGAATACAAAAAGCTATTTCATAAAATAAGCAAAAGGCACACTCTCACTGAGCAATGAAATCTATTATAGAATACAAAGAAAAGCTATTTCATAAAATTAGCAAAAGGCACACTATCACAGAGCAGTGAAATCTGTCATTAAAAAGTTATTTCATAAAATAAGCAAAAGGCACACTCACTGAACAATGAAATCTATTATAGAATACAATAAAAAACTAATATAAACTGAATGGTAAAACAAATTTAAAATTGTGAAGTACTTACATCAGTTTAGGAGAATATCAAACTTTTAACACAAATAAAAAAAATTAATGCCTTACTTAAAAGCTGTCAATCAAAATATTCAAACACAGAATTCTAAATCATGTTAAAAATAAACTTTTATTCTGGTGTAAAAAAAGCATTAATTCTGATCCCATTAAACTTATTTAAAAAATTAAGCAAAAGGCACATCTCACTGAGCAATGAAATCTATTATAGAATACAATAAAAAGCTAAAATTAACGAAAAAACGAATTTAAAATTATGTAGTACTTACATCCGTTTAGAAATATAAATCCAAAATGTACACTATCACTGTCGAATAAAGTAGGAAACACTTATACAATCAAAAGAGCGAAATAAAACTGCCAGATTCACTGAAAGATGATAAACTGGAAGACTTACCGAGTTAGCTTCCTTTAAATACGACCAGCTAAGAATCGAGTGGGTGCTGGAATGTTCTCCACCATGAGTCCAATTAAGTTTCCGTTTCCCCAACTTTCTAGAAAGTTCTACAAAGTTTTATAAAAAAAGTAAACATTAATTCTGGTGCTGCCAGATACCGAGTAGCAAAATTACGCTTTTATGATCAATGAGTTTTTCGTTTGTGCTTTTCGGAATAACGGTGCTTGGTTTAGAAATAAATATAATCGGTGTAGACAAATTAAACTGAATAGATAAAATTTTTTCAAAAAGCAGAAGGTCGATTTTACAGAATTTTTCAGAAAGAAAATCACTGCTTTCAACGGAGGATTCACATGTATCTATTCCGGACATTTTAAAATAAGTTACACGCCTTACCTAAAAAGCCTCGTGAAACAGAATTCTACAAATCATTACGTATTCGATAAATTATTTAAGGAAAGTTGGTCGAAATACACACCAACTTTCCTTGAAAATAATCCTTGAACTCCTGAAAACCTTTCCTTGAATTTCCTTGCAAACATAAATATTTTAAAATATTCTTTCCCCCTTCATCAATAAAATATCTATAATTTATTTACATCATGGGAAGAACTAAAAAGTCAGTTCAAACATAAATACTGTAATTTAATTTGTTTCGGAAAAAATTGTTTTTCGATCAACAGTGGTAAAGCAACCATCGCTGCCTAAAGCAATCAATCTATGCTCAATGTTATTTCTATTGCGATTTCGAATAGTTTTTAGCCCCCCAGGGCCAATAGAACGGGGGTTAAGAGTTAGCCTATGCTGACCGCAGTGTTCTAAATTATAAGTGTACCAAATTTGGTGTGGATTGGTCAAACGGTGTAGATTTGTATAGAAAATATACCCACATACACACACACACACATCCTATTTTATATATATAGACTAGCTGAATTACCCGGCGTTGCTCGGGTTGAAATAGTTAAATGTTGCTTGAAAAGTGAATTAGAATAATCACTTTTCTTTCACAGAAAAATGCAATCATTTAAGTTGTACGGAAAATACGTTTTAACTTTTCCATAACTTCTACTATATACTTCGGACGCAAATATATGCATTTAATTCCTGAATATATTGCAATATCTAAAAGATTAAGACATAAATACGAACAGAAACGAAATTCCGACGAAAAAATGCAGAATTCTAAAAAACGAATGATACGCAGTGTCGAATTTCGACTGCCTGAGTGTATTCTGAAACAGAGCAATTCGAAAAAAGATATTTGAAAATATTGATAAAGACGATAATGAAATTTAGTAATGCTCAAATATGACTGCAACATTTCGCTGTGTTAACTCAAATAGACAAACACGGGATGCTAAATCAAATTTATAAAATAATAAAAATTAATTCTGGTTTCCCAAATCTAAAATAACAAAATTACGCTTTTATGATTAATGAGTTGAAGTTTTTCGTGTTTCATTACAAAATGTAAATTATGAATAATGAAATATTTTAAATATCCTTTTTTTATCAAACAAATATTCATGTAAAAATATAAAATTCATATAGAAATAAAATAATAAACTTTAATTCAATAATGCACATTACACCTGTCAAATAAAGTAGGAAATACTTATACAATCAACTAAAAGTTAGATTTAGTAATGCTCAAACAACGGCAACATAGCTTTGCCCGGGTATTTATCCCAATCTTCTATTGGACAGGAAAAGGAATGAAATCAATGTATAGTGTAAAATCAAAGTAATTATATTAACAGGTTCTAAAAGTATAAGTACAGTACACGCATTATAAAGTAAAATATTTTACAAATTCACTGCAATATAAATTTAACACAAAACTTGATTATACACAACATTTTTAGTTTCACCTCCGGGAGCAAGAATAAATAAATTCTTGGGTGAACCCACCCTCGAGCAACCAACATAAAGTTGTCCGTGGGAGAAACACGGCGATCTCAAATCCACTCCGCAGTACTTGATAGCCCCTGCGACTTGTTGATCGTGATCGAGAACGCAAGTCTTACTGGAAACTGCAATCTCTTAAAGTCGAAAGGGAGATCCGTCGGAATGAGTGGTATCCGTGGGATAAAAACTGTTGCACCCTCTCCCTTTCCTGTCAAGATAGTCGCTTCCATTACATTGCCCAGCAGCTTCTTGACACACAGCCTCGTGCCGTTGCAAAGTTTTGGCGGGTCGAGGTTCCGCAGTAAAATAACCGGAGATCCCACTTTAAGTAAAAGACGATGTGGTGGCAATCCAGCCGGATCAAGCGAGTTCAGGAACTCTGGCGGGAAATTGACGACCTCATCGGCATCTACTACGGTATCGATGGACTTGTATTCAGTGACCACGCCTGGTAACATGACAAGTATTTGATTGTTTATGTCGTGGACGTCTTCATTTTTAGCAGAAAGAATGGCCCTCTCTCGCAACCAGTTCAAATCGTGATAGTTTTGGGAAACAGACGGATAGACTGCATCTATCAGCTCTGAGACGGACGACACCAGATTACAAAAATCGGATGGGAATTTAATCTTGCCAGAAGACTCGACTGCCAATCTGCCTTCTCCGATCTCCAGGAGTTTGTCTGAGAAAATTTGAGCACTCTCATCCCCCAGATGTACTCTCATGTTTTGCTTCAAAGTTATCTTTCGCACATGTCTCCACAAAAACGAATGTTTCAAACATGCATGGATCTCATCGGCCGGCGTCGACTTCGGGATGACGGGCAGAGTTTGACGAAAGTCTCCACAGAGGAGTACCAGAGCTCCTCCCATCAGGTTGTCGTTTCCTCTCAGATCTCTCAGAGTGACGTCGAGGGCCTCGAGAGCTTTCTTGTGAGCCATGGTGCATTCGTCCCACACGATTAATTTGCAAGTCTCGAGCACCTGCGCCCGACCACTTGCCTTGCTTATGTTGCAGGTAGGATTTCCCTGCCTGGCGATGTCAAGTGGCAACTTAAGTGCAGAATGGGCCGTCCTCCCTCCTTCCATTAACGTCGCCGCAATTCCCGAAGAGGCGATGGCAAGAGCAACTTCTCCCCGAGTCCTGATTTCGGCCAGTATTATATTAATCAAGAATGTTTTCCCTGTGCCCCCAGAAGCATCAAGAAAAATGATACCACCTTGTTGTTTTGCTGCCTGATCCATGATAATTTGGTATGCGTTTTTCTGATCTCGATTCAGAAGTGGCTTCTTGTCCGCGACGTATGCACTCAGCTCTTCGACGTCGTAGTTCGTTTCTCGCACGTAATCTGCGCGAAGTACGTCTCGTCGATCTCTTACTGGTGCAGGCAGGCCCAATTGCAGTAATGTTTTATTTGTCATGGCCACACATTTGTCCTCAAGAATAACCAAAGCCTCGTTGAAAATGTCCGGACCAAACGCGATTTCTAATGTCGGGGTTTCCCTCCGGACTTTGGCGAGTATATCCTCACTCAGGGCCTCCTTATACTTTTCCCATAAAGTGTTTGGATTCGATGGACTGCATGTAGTCAATATTATAGCAAACAGGTTTCTGATTTGCTCTGGTAGGGAGATCAATTCGGCTTCTCGCAACGTGTCATCCCAGTGCTGGTCTCCTTCCAGCAAACCCAACTTCTGACAGGCCTCTCTAAATGTCTGGCATACTTCGTCGTTTACCGTTCTCATCTCTGCGAAAGATCTAGGTCCTCGTACCGAGTGAAGAAGCATCCTAAGGAAATAGCATTCGGCGTTGTTGGGGTGAACAGTGTACACTCGACCCAAGGCGTCACTCGCGACTGCATCATGTCCAGGGACGGGCTGGCCAACTTTTCTCCTACAGAAAATTTTCCTCGACGCATTCCACGTGTAATATCGAGGTATCTCAGGATACAACAAAGTCCTCGCAAAAGAATCCTGCTGACACAGTTGAAAGAATGCCGTCAAAGTCGTGTTTGGTGGCTGATCAATCACTCTAGGGGCGCTCTCTGTTGTGAAATAAACTCTCTGACCATTTTCTAAATGGACGCTGAGGTGAACAACAGTAGGGTGTCTTTCGTGAATCGAAAAACCCAGTATTCGCCAAACTGCCTCGTTACTGCTGAGGTATCTTCCCAATTGATACCGCGTCACTTCATCGTTCGATCTCTCGTCGCTGATACCGAAAACAGCCATATCACTACCTTTGTTGACATACTTGCACACATATTTAATCGATTTCACACTGTTGCAGTACTCCACGTTGATGTGTGCCCGAAACATTTTCGACAGCAGCGGCGAAAAGGGCACAACCCACCTATTGTCGATTTCTATTTCCGTGTTGCTGCGTATCGTTAGTTTCGCCGTGAACCCTCCATCTTCCGGAGCCCGCCGTCTGTACAGGGGATAGCCGTCATTTCCAGTTTGTGTCTCTTTAATCAATTTTCTAGGGTATTTCTTGGTACACTTTCCGTCCTTCATACACGGAGAAATGGGATTGAGATTTCCACACGGTCCGTGGATCATGTTTTTCGTTACCACTTCAAAAAGTTCGGGATCTTGTTCCGGGTCTGGCAACTCGGCAGATATAACGTCATCGATTTGAGTGGGCTGAATTTTGTCCGCTAACCAGATCAAATTGTGCGAGTGTGGCAGCCCTCTTTTTTGCCATTCAATCGTATACATCCAGCATCTCGGCACTCCAAATACATGGCCCTTTGTTATAACGTCAATCAGTTTCAACTGCTTCTGTTTAAATACTCTCGCAATCAAGTCGTGGCGCTCACTGGGTAATTGACCATTGGTAAGAACCTCCTTGATCTCCGTCCAAGTGGGATTGCAGGTGAAGGTGATAAATAAGTCTGGTCTCCCGTACGTCCTCACGTACGTCATAGCATCTTGTGTGTATTCGTGCATGTGTCTGGGACTGCCTGTAAATGTAGCTGGTAGTATGACTAAGGCACCGAGGTTTTCAACGTTCCCGTCATTTGCCACAGCATCTCTCAGGTGAATATATTCGTCAACTCTCAGTTTACGTTGATTTAGACGAATGTAAAGGAGACGTTCACTCTCGACTTTAGCGTACATATCGACGATGAACTGATGAAACAATTGCCTGCAGTTCAATACGTGGTTCTGCCCAGTATCTCGAACCATTAATCTGTACGCATAGAAATCCATCGCTGAAACTTTCTTGCTCGTTGTTTCACCTGTTCTTGGGTTGATCTGCCTCAGATTAAATTGATATCCATCTTCACCATGGGGGAATATTACTGGGTACTGCAGAGCATCGTAAGATCGATGTGTTTCCGAAATACGCTGCAATGATTCACCTCGTCGTTGAATAACGATATCCCGTTGATGAAACTCATCTCCTGATATAACCACCGCGACTTCATCTGCTTGAGGAGAGTTAAAACGCCGCTCGTGTTCGCCTGCTGGTCTTCGGTCTGCTCTTATGACTACTTTATATTCATCTGTTGGCATATGTTCCAATGCTGTTTCAAACGTTTTAATAAGATTATTGTGCTCATGAAACATCCTCTGTAAGTTTAACACAATCTGACGTCTTGTTCCCGAGATGTAGGCGCACCTCTGATCAGTTTCCATTTGTTCGTTTTGAATAAAATATAGTTGTAGAAATTTTGGTGGTTGATCTGGCAGCGGAAGCAACGATCCCGCTCTATGGTAAACCTGCCCTTGCACCTTGAATGTCGACGGAAATCCGGGCTGTCCAACAACTGATGTGGCGCCGAATGATGTCATTTGGAAACATGAGTTGTATTTTCTGATGTTACTTAGAAAATGCTTCGACTCTGACGTATCTCCTGATGTGTAAGTCAAAAGGTCTTGTGGTGGTGGTTCCAGTTGGCAAAGTTTAACTTTTCCATTTTTGCAGCAAATACCAGTAGACTCTGATTTAAACTTTTTGGCTTGACAGTAAGTACAAACCATTTCCATTTTCCCGATCGTAACACTTGCATGCATCGAGTAGTCTTTATGTGAATCGTAGTGAAATCCTTCCAGTGCTAAGCTAAAATGGCTCGCAGTCCGTGATCGTTTGGCTCTATCTCTCTTATCCTGTAGTCGGGCCTCTCGCTGCTGTGCCGTCTCTGTTGCTCTAGATGTAGTAGCTCTATCTCTCTTATCCTGTAGTCGGGCCTCACGCTGCTGTGCAGTCTCTGTTGCTCTTGATGTAGTAGCTCTATCTCTCTTATCCTGTAGTCGGGCCTCACGCTGCTGTGCCGTCTCTGTTGCTCTAGATGTAGTAGCTGTCTCTTTCATATCCTGTAGTCGGGCCTCACGCTGCTGTGCCGTCTCTGTTGCTCTAGATGTAGTTGCTCTATCTCTCTTATCCTGTAGTAGGGTCTCACGCTGTTGTGCCGTCTCTGTTGCTCTAGATGTTGTAGCTCTCTCGCAATCGCAAGTCTTCTATTTCTCTCCTTGGAAGTTTATTGACTACGCTCATCTTTCATCATCTTAGCCGTTGACTGCACTTGGCCGATTGCCTTCCGCTTCCTTGGAGGCATTGCTACAGCAAAGAAATCTGTAAAAGAATACAAAAAGCTATTTCATAAAATAAGCAAAAGGCACACTCTCACTGAGCAATGAAATCTATTATAGAATACAAAGAAAAGCTATTTCATAAAATTAGCAAAAGACACACTATCACAGAGCAGTGAAATCTGTCATTAAAAAGTTATTTCATAAAATAAGCAAAAGGCACACTCACTGAACAATGAAATCTATTATAGAATACAATAAAAAACTAATATAAACTGAATGGTAAAACAAATTTAAAATTGTGAAGTACTTACATCAGTTTAGGAGAATATCAAACTTTTAACACAAATAAAAAAAATTAATGCCTTACTTAAAAGCTGTCAATCAAAATACTCAAACACAGAATTCTAAATCATGTTAAAAATAAACTTTTATTCTGGTGTAAAAAAAGCATTAATTCTGATCCCATTAAACTTATTTAAAAAATTAAGCAAAAGGCACATCTCACTGAGCAATGAAATCTATTATAGAATACAATAAAAAGCTAAAATTAACGAAAAAACGAATTTAAAATTATGTAGTACTTACATCCGTTTAGAAATATAAATCCAAAATGTACGCTATCACTGTCGAATAAAGTAGGAAACACTTATACAATCAAAAGAGCGAAATAAAACTGCCAGATTCACTGAAAGATGATAAACTGGAAGACTTACCGAGTTAGCTTCCTTTAAATACGACCAGCTAAGAATCGAGTGGGTGCTGGAATGTTCTCCACCATGAGTCCAATTAAGTTTCCGTTTCCCCAACTTTCTAGAAAGTTCTACAAAGTTTTATAAAAAAAGTAAACATTAATTCTGGTGCTGCCAGATACCGAGTAGCAAAATTACGCTTTTATGATCAATGAGTTTTTCGTTTGTGCTTTTCGGAATAACGGTGCTTGGTTTAGAAATAAATATAATCGGTGTAGACAAATTAAACTGAATAGATAAAATTTTTTCAAAAAGCAGAAGGTCGATTTTACAGAATTTTTCAGAAAGAAAATCACTGCTTTCAACGGAGGATTCACATGTATCTATTCCGGACATTTTAAAATAAGTTACACGCCTTACCTAAAAAGCCTAAACATAAAAATACAATTCTATAAAAGCCGCTCATTTTATTTGCTCCCGAATTTGGCGGAAATTCACAGGAAATAATGCCGATCCATCTATGAAAATTTACTAGAAGATGCAACTACAAAAAACCTACAAAATGATATGAAAACTGTGAAAATCTCTCAATAGTAAGACTGAATTTCG
Source organism: Meta bourneti (assembly GCA_933210815.1). NCBI lineage: Eukaryota > Metazoa > Arthropoda > Arachnida > Araneae > Tetragnathidae > Meta > Meta bourneti. The sequence continues at coordinate 12,979,965 of OW119924.1, forward strand.
GCTATTTTTCTCTTCAAATTTCAACTTTAGAATTAGAAATCATCCATTTTAATTCATGATCCGAACATCTTTTTGATCCGCTTCCACTGGAGTACGCTTCACCGGTATTTCCTTCAACTGCAACAGAACACCAGTCCGGCCTTCTTCCAAAATTCATAGAAAACCTCCAAATCCTCCTACAGCCTTCCAACTTGCTTCATCTTAAAGAACAATTCTCTCTCTCAAGCTCTTCATTTCAATACCCTCTACAATCATTTACTTCACGGAGCCAAGACAGTCTTCTACCTCTCGGTGCTCCAGTCTTCGGATTACAGAAGCTGCACATTCCCTCCTATGAATCAGTTAAAAAGTCAACGGATTCCTTGATCTAGTCTGACTCCGTCAGACTTGATTGGAGATTATTAACAACAACAACAACAACCTAAAAAGCCTCGTGAAACAGAATTCTACAAATCATTACGTATTCGATAAATTATTTAAGGAAAGTTGGTCGAAATATACACCAACTTTCCTTGAAAATAATCCTTGAACTCCTGAAAACCTTTCCTTGAATTTCCTTGCAAACATAAATATTTTAAAATATTCTTTCCCCCTTCATCAATAAAATATCTATAATTTATTTACATCATGGGAAGAACTAAAAAGTCAGTTCAAACATAAATACTGTAATTTAATTTGTTTCGGAAAAAATTGTTTTTCGATCAACAGTGGTAAAGCAACCATCGCTGCCTAAAGCAATCAATCTATGCTCAATGTTATTTCTATTGCGATTTCGAATAGTTTTTAGCCCCCCAGGGCCAATAGAACGGGGGTTAAGAGTTAGCCTATGCTGACCGCAGTGTTCTAAATTATAAGTGTACCAAATTTGGTGTGGATTGGTCAAACGGTGTAGATTTGTATAGAAAATATACCCACATACACACACACACACATCCTATTTTATATATATAGATAGCTTATTTCGGAGACTTTCCTGTTGACTATCAATTTTATCAATTTAAAAAACTGGATTTAAACACTATTTTTTTCGACTTCCGATTCCGATGTTCGGAATTCCGAGTCGGAATTTCGAATCGGGGTTCCGTATCGGAATTGCGGTTCCGATTTCTGATATATGGCATTTGTTGACGGTCCTCATGTAGTTTGCGGCGGGTTGTTGTCGAGCTTAGGTCAATCTATATGGGTAAGTTTGTTTTCTCCTTTTTAATTTAATTTAATTTTGTATTATATTTATCTTTGGTTTGTGTCCTTGGTTGTCCCTGGTTTTGTTTTTCTAATTTTTGTTTTTCTAATTTATTTTCTTATGGTGTTTGGAGGGGTGTGTGAGCTACTTTTGGTGTTCTGCCGCTCACACGCAGAAAACACCATATTGTGTTGACTGGGTGAGGCTCCTCCCTGATGACGCCCTCATCCACCAACATTTCCATCATTTTTTTCAAAATTTTCTTAAATTTCCTGATTTTAAAATTTTTGGATTTCTCTTTGTTTTGGTTTGTAATTTTGAATTATATATATATATATATTTTAGGAATTTTGTAGGAATATTCTATGTTACAATTTATTATACAACGAATATAAATAAATATATATATATATATATATTAATTGATAAAAAATGTTTTCCATTTTCTATTGCTCCCTTAATTGACCATTACTTATCAACATTATCACAAGGGCTGTAATGAAACAATAGAAAATTCAGAGGCTTCAGTGTTTTTCATACCCAAAAAGATAATGCAAAAAAGTGAAGCCTCTGAATTTTCTATTGTTTCATAGTAGGCGTTAATTTTTTTTTATCATAAATTTTCGACATCAGACTTAAAGAGGAGTTCACGAAAAATTCGCTTAACAATCTCAGGAAAATGTGATTTAGTTGATTTGAATCTTCTTGGAACTTGGTGTTAAGCATTTTCTTTAATAATTGCTATCATTCTGTATATGTGTTTAGTAAATACTGTTTTATTCATTCTTTGTTACTTACATACTATTTTAGTGTACCTATTTCCAGTCTCTCTGTGATACAAAAGAGGGAAGTAAATAATGTAGTTCTCAGTTAAAGTTGTATTCCAAGAATTTGTTAATTCCAGGTAAATATTATTTTTATAAAAGATAGTCAGATAAGCATAGTTTAAGTAATTGCTGATCACAGTGACTCTTAATCTATTACTCATAAATTATACCTGCCTAAATTATTTAATAAAAATAATAATTAGTATTTGTGACGAAAGTGTGGAGTTCAAAGAATTTTAACTTTTTTATGGAAAAATCTCAAAACTAAGACAAATTTCCTTATGTGAATATTATACAGTAAGTATTTATAAAATATATAATGCTAATTTACGTGGACTATGTTTTAATTAGTTTTATTTTCTATCGAATTTTATGAACAAATTGAGCAAAACTTAATGATTTTTCTTCTCTAAAAGAAAGCATACCTCCTATTGTCGCAAACAGGAAGTCAAGAAATTAAAATTAAGAATAAATTATCTGTCACTTTTTACAACATTATTGGTAGTATATAGCTATTTATTCTAGATGGCTTATTTTCTATAACATTATACTGAACTAATATCACAAGCAAATAAAGAAACTGTAATTTAATATTATTCAGTTGTTTTAATCATTTATTCAATACTCATATTATATATTATTAATATGGTCTCACTGTTTCACTCAGAAAAATTTTACTAGGTTACTTCCCTTAAAAAGGAAAAAAAGAGATGAAAGAAAGTAGGAATCTAAAAATTTATATCTATGACATGTGTGCATAATCATTAATAAAAATACTATTTTTTATATAAAATGGAATAATTTTTAGATTATCAATTTTAGAGCATATACATTTTGTTTTAGATTTTGGGATTCACAGTAACCCTAGATTCATAAACTTAAATTTATAACATATTTTAAGTATTCAGCATCGTATTTGTTTAAGGTAAAGGGATACAAGTTGAAATTGGAATAACAATTTCATTTGCTCGTTCTCTCACCCAGATGGCGCCACGTTAACAGTATTTGGATGAAGATAATTCTGTTAATGTGTGGGTACTTTTCACACAAAACTTTAACTTTAATAGAAGAATGAATAATTACAAAAGAGGAATGCAGTTTAGTAATATTTTCTGTGAATTTTAATTTTCCGTTTCCATTTTGTTTCTGATACCGTTCGTGAAGTCTTCAAAGAACCTTTTTAGTAAATCAACATTTCCACGTGTTGATTATATAAAATCAGTTTTAAAGTAAGTTCCTACCTTTCATACAAAACGTTTTCATAAGAAAATAAACTATACATTATGGAAGTGTTTAACAAATGCTCTTTATCAAATGTTTCTGGTCTATATTTTAATATTGTGTATACATTTTGTGTCATAAAAACATTTCAAAAATTTATAAGAAAAATTGCTATGGAAGATAAAATCTTTAGGGATGAAATACAAATTTATGCATTGTATTTTTGATTAGTTAATATATTGTATTACAGTCTATTCAAAATTCTGTGAACCACGATATAAACTGCGTAACCTTTTGCTATTAATATTTTTTTTACAAACGAATATGAAAATAAAGCGAACGAAAAATCTTCATGTTCATCATTTCGGAGTTGATCTTGTGAACGAATGAACTTAAGAAACTTACCTCTTTCATAGGTGGAAAGTACAAGAATGAAATACAATCAAATGAAATCTAATGTTTCAAAGAATACTACGTACAGTAAATTTTAATAAATAATTTTTTAATTCAAGAATGATTGCTTTGAAATTGTAAATTCCTTCAGAGGTAAAAGTACTTTTTTTTTTAAACCAACTTATTTCTGCTAAGTTTCTCTATTTAGTATCGTTTATCCTGAAGAGAGGACAACATAGATTGAAGTTTCATAAAACAGCTATATAGTGCATCCATCGTTGTAAAGATGGCGCCATGACAAAAACTGTTTAACTTTTGGGTTCTAGAAATCTCAATAATTTTATATACTCATACGAAATCGAAAATTTTTTGAATAAATTCAGTTAGTTTATTTGGATCACTTTCCAAACGTTTTGTTTCTTCTCACAAAATTTTAAAAACCTCATCATTTATGTTTTGCTTCTTTTCTCTTACTGAAAACTCAATTGATGTTTTAAAAATGTCTAGGAAAAGGAATTAAGAATTATCTTATGAAATATCAGATCAATGCAAACAAAGAAAAGGAATTCATGGAGGAGTACCTGATGTTAAATTTATCATAACAATGAAGGATTTAACATTTTCTGCAGCAAATATACAAGGGTTGTTAGGTTTTTATGATGCAAGAATTAGGTCTGGACAAGGAAAATTGACTAAGAAAAAGCATGTATGTTTAGATTATATCTAATATGCACTATGTATTCATTAAAGACACTATTATTAATATATTAAAATATGGGTTTTTCTATTTTAGTGCTTGAATTTATTTTCCTGTAAAATGTACTTGTAGAGCCATATCTATGGTGCTTTTATCTTTCATTTTATATTATAAAGCACTTACGTTAATTCACGTTGTATATCAATATTTTTTACTGTATCATTTGTTTTACAGAGTATAGTTTCTCAACATGTTTTTAATTACCATTTGCATTTCATTTCGTGTTTTTACTCCGTATGATTTTAATTACCATTTCCTTCTTTATCCTGTTGTTGCTGAAGACGATTTTAATTACCTTCTTTTTAAATTCTATGTTGTTGCCCAACATCTTTAATTCTACTATAATTTTATCTTTTTTGAATTCTATTATACTGCTCATGGCTGCTATAGTGGTAAAACTCAAAAATCACATTTTCAGATAAAAATGGGGAAAAGTTTTCGTTACAGTGAAAATGCGTGGTATGCTGCAAAACACTTCGGCCATATAGCAGTCCAGTATTGAATTCTTTCGTTTTTTCGGATTAAAGTTTATTTATAGTAAATTGCCTCTCTTTACGTAAACCCAAATGAGAGCAATCTGACTGAATTTACTGTTTAATGTATTAATTAATTTGGTTACGTTTAAGTGAATAACAGCTAGCAATACTATAATATCCGTGCCTTAAGTGCTATCTACTTGAATACTCACAAGAAATGGTATACATGATTTAAAATTTAATAAGAACAATATAAACTTCATGTTATTAGAGAAATTTTAAAAATTGGTATCTGGAAAAAATGTTTTGAGAGGAATATTTCAATTTAACGTTAACGGCCACCTACCTGTTATAGTAGTGATAGCGTTTGAATTTACGTTTGCGAAGGTTCGAAGGATTAATCCAAAGACAACATCTCGTTATTTTGAACCACGGTCAGATGACGAGGTCAATACCTTGTGAGCTCATGGATGCATAGAGGAAATATAAAAGTAGAGCGAGCATTGGGAACTTTTCATGTGCCCTGGATCATGTGACTAAAATTATTAGTAAAGTGGCGCTAAGACTATTTTCGTCTACCGGGTGAAAAGGAACATTCATCATCTGATTGGTCCACGGGACTGGAAACGACGCCCATCTATTGATTCATCATCCAATTGGTACGAGCGACATAACAGTAGACTGGCGATTTCACCATTTCTGTCGTAACTCTAATAGAAATGCGTATTCACTCATTTACTCTGTCATAACATGTTATATCGCCAAACTAGGCGATAAGATACCAAATCAACCAAGTCAATTATTCACAGAGCGGTCAATTGACCATTAGTCGACATGTTGGTCACACTTTTTGAAGCTCCATTCAATAGCAATCAATGATCAGTCTACTTATATTTCACGTCTATGGCATTTCTCTCTCTTGCGTCAGTAAAACTTTCCTTGTGTATGTATGTCCATTTGCTTGACGTTGTTAGGTGCAGTTTGGCCAAATACGGGCCTCACCACATAAACGCTTATCCAAACTACCTTTACGCACCAGAATATATTTGAATTCTAGAATTTCTTGTAATTTGAACCTTACTTATCTTAATTTCTTTGAATTATGGTTTACTCTTTTCTGAAACCATCACGTGAAAGAAACCATTTTTTTAAGTCTAATGTGCTAAAAATCCGTGTACACTGAAACTTATCTAAAATATTTTTAATCAGTGGCAAAGGATACCTATCTTTTATTATAATATTGTTTAACTTTCTAAAATCGATACAAACACGCGGGGTACCATCTTTTTTTTAACCACTACAACTTGGCTAGAATATTCCGAAGAACAAGGTTCAATAATATTCATATGTAACCATTCCTGGATTTGATCATCAACTATTTTGCGTTCTGTAAACGGTAATCTTCGAGGTCTATGAAATACAGGTTCATCATCTTTGAGAATAATAGTCATTTCAATATTTGATTTTTTGTTTTCAATCGGTTTATAATTTGACACTAAATTACTTATTTCATTTCTAACTGTTTTACTCACATTACTGCAAATATTTAATTCGTTACATGTGTCTGAAATGTTTATATTCAAAATTTCGAATTCATCAGATACCACATCAATTTTCGATTTGGTGACAGTTATACCATTTTTGCTTATCTTAACCTCTGCCTGATTCAAAACATCCATTCCTAATATAGCTTCGTAAGCCATTACACGATTAGATACTACATATATTTTAGAATCGAAAATCTTATCTATTTTTAACGAACCGTGTAAAAAATCTTTTGGTTTGATTTTATTCTCTCCTATTCCAGACAAAATAGAAGTAAAACGATTCAAACTAGGCCTTCCTAACATAAAAATTCTCTCGAATCATAGTCAAAGCACTTCCTGTATCGAAAAGTGCTGTAATCGGAACATCGGAAATGGAAATTAGTTTATGCATAGCCTCCAAAGGGTGTGAAGAACTCAAAGCAGACACATTGGCACCGCTGACTTGACGAAAACCATTTTTGTTGTTGACACATTCGTTCGATTTATGACCAAACTGATCACAGCGAAAACATTTAAATTCTTTTTTCTTATTTAAACAAAAATTACTCTTAGGCCCCGTTCACATGGACTTTTTGCAACGCGCGTTTGAAAAGAATTTTCGAGCGTTACCATGTGAACAGCACTTGGGCGCTTTTCAAGGTCAGTTTCCGTTATGCATTAAAATGTTTTTTTATTCCTTTAATCCAACTTTCTATCTTTTGAATGGTTAAAGATAGAGCCAAAATTTCAACGGATTTCAAATCAGCGTAAAATTCTACGTTAGATCGATACCAAAATCATGCTTTTCTTTGAAAAAATTATTTTTTTGTCAATAGTCGCAACTAATCTTTTTTCAGATATTCCTGTTATGCTAAGCGTAAGCGGTATTGCCTTATTTTTAAAGGGAATGTCACTTTAATACGATATTTTGTTGCCCCTTATCAACTGTTTTAATTTTACAGCCTTTAAAAGTAGGATGAAAATCTTTCTTTCCCAACCTAAAATTAATTTCTCTGTATTCACAAGAGCCTGTATTTGGTTAACTTAGAAATGTATAATGAGCAATAAAATGCCTAAAATAATCTAAAAAATATTCAAATCGACGTAAAAATTTGATATTCTTTCGATTTGTAAAACATCCGTTCCCTAATTGCCTGTGAATAAAGTGTTTTTGAACTTCAACCTTTATACATAAATAAATGCAATATAATCGACTTGCTGACTAGAAATGACAACCTAAACAGGTAAATCTTTCGTAACGTGTAGTATACGATTCCAATGCCATCAACCTCGGTTGTAAATTTTTGAACGTTAGCTTTTCGTACGTTTTTCAAAATTTTTCGAATGACGGGATATTTTGGACCTAGTAACCGGTAAGAGCCAGCGGATCACGGAGAAGCAGTGCTTTATGTAGTTCAAATTGTGGCATTATTAAACATTTTCATTAACTCTAAAATCTTAAAGTATTCGTTTTTTACTGTCAAGACTAGAGGAAGAAACCCTATAATCTTCACTCTCCAGTGTCGATGATTCACCCACCAAAAAAAAAGTAGGATTTGTTTTGTGTTAAGGGGTGATCACTAATTTTTTGGGCTCAAGAAGCTAGCAGATGAGTCATTTGTAATGCGTTTTATCGTAAAAGCGAAACTGCGTAAGAAAAATTGGAATATTTCTGTAAAACTTTGATAAAAAACGAAACTAATTAGAAAATGACCAAAGAATTTCCTTAAAATTGACAGTGTAAAGTAAAAATATATCCCCAAAAAACGTTATTTCTAGAACCAGGAAATTGGAAACGGAATTTCTGTTTATATGGCATTGTCTACGAAGTACTATCAAAAGATGACACGCAAACAAAATCCGGCACTGGTGATAACCTTTCTTTTTTATGCTATTTTTGCAGGTTTTATCGTGTTTCCTACGATCTATAGCTAATTTTTATTTAATTTTCCTTCAAATAAATCTCTTGTATTATGGAATGTTCACGTACCTTTAAGATGCTTGGCAACAAGGAGCAGCTTGGAGACTGGAGAACATAAGTTTTTTTTTTTTAATATCCTTTCGAAAAATACTGGCTGGAATCATACTAGGCGTCTATCCCGCTTCTGAGATGTGGGGGTGCTGGTTTGTGGGCGATTGGCAACATTACGAAAGTTTTAAAGAATAACTAAATTTAATGAGATTTATGAATATTTACAATGAATTTGGTTTAGACAATTAAAGTTAAGTGCACAGCACAGACATCATAAACTCCATCGGCGCTCGTCAACATTGCACAGTCTAACGCTACGTCCGTCTTGTAGCTTCGTCGTCTTCCTTCTGTGTCGCTTTTGACTGCGTTCCTCCAATGCGCGGAATGGCTGCGCAGTGGTCGGAGATGACATCAGCGCGGAGGTGCCCTCTAGTGGCAGTCTGGGCACCACATATATATGTATATATATATATATGTATATATATATATGTATGTGTATATATATATGTATACAGGAGAGTTGGCGTCGGTCTTTCTGTCAGTTCTCTATACAAATCGACACCGCTTGACCAATCCCCACCAAATTTGGTACACATATTCTTTACAACCCTCCGGGTAACGTAGGCTATATATTAACCTCAGTTCTATTTGCCCTAGCTGTGTACAAAGGGCTAAAAGCAATTCGAAATTCCCATAGGAATAACTTGGAACATAAAAAGATTGCGGCACGCAACTCAGTTTGTTTTACCAGTATTGATCGAAAATCAATTTAAAATTCTACTTATGTTTGAACTGGCTTTTTATTTCTTTTCATAATATAAATAATTAATGAATATTTAATTGATGAAAAAAGGATAGTTTAAATATTTAATTTTACAGAATTTACATTTTGTAATGGAACACGAAGAGCCCAAACTAATTGATCATGAAAGTGTAATTTTGCTACTCGGTATCTGGCACACACACACACAGCGCCAGAATTAATGTTTTATTTTATAAATTTGATTTAGAATTCTCTGTGCATTTGAGCATTTCTAAGTATTAGAAATATGTGTTCGTTTTGTAAATAAATCATTATCGTCTATCAATATTGTTCAAACGTCTTTTTCTTGAATTGCTCTATTCAGAATATACTCAGGCTTGCTCATACCTTTCGTTTCTCAGAATTATGCATTTTTCAATAACCGGAATTTCGTTTCTGTTTGTATTAATGTGTTCCAGTATTTTCCATATTACAGATTTATTATTAGAGAGTTAAATTTTAATGAAATTATTTATTTTCTGCAAAATATATCATGAATAATTTCTTGGCGATATATGTATATTTCGAGCGACTTTCCTTAATTATTAGGTAGAATATGGAAGGATTTGTATAATTCTGTTTCATAAAAATAAATAAAATGTATGAACAAAATTTTTTTAAATATGGTATGTAATTTCGTATTTTAAAATGATAGGTGAAGTTAAAATAAAATCATTATGAAATAAGATAGGTTACGTTAAACCAAAACGGGTAGCCATAAGCTGTAGTTCAAAGATATTTCTAAATTTTGACATTTTCATTTATACGGCGATTAAGATTTTCTTTACATGGCGATTACAATCAATCAAATTTACATTTGTTTTTCATATTTCATGGTTATTATTGAAAATTGTACTCCATAGTCAAATGACTACATCGATCATTCAAAATAGGTACGTGGTTTCCTTGTAGAAACTGTATCTTTCAATAGAAAACAGCACCCTCCCCTCATAAGGACTCGATTTAAAACGAATTTTTTTTGTTGGAGTAAAGCGAATTTTAAGTAAGACTTTGCTGATCTTGGAATAATGTAAGGAAGTATTTGAAATAGGACTTTTTTTGAAAAATTGAAATTTTGGTCTTAAGTGACCATTACTCAATCTACTTTTATACCTCCTCTATGGTGCCTCAAATGTCCCCACTTTGATGTAATGTAGGTGTAATGCTAAGGTGATGACTTCCTCATCTGACGGTGGTTCAAAATTACGAGGCCTTTTCCTTGAATCTTTTCCTTCGGTATTGATCCCGGGACGTCGCCAAAAGCTCGTTGTGTTGCTCCAGAGCAACGTTAATTAACTACCTACTTCTGTGGGGAAAACTCACTGAGATACACAAACTTATAAGATTTTTGTGTAATCGAGAAACAAACGCTTAACTATGAAAATCGATTGACTTTTAGAAAAAAATTTCTTTCCAGTTTCCTCTCCATTCTAAATTTAAGAAATAGTATTTCGTCTTCCTTAAACGTTTTAATGAAAAGGTTTTCGTATACATATAGGAAACTAGTGTTTTGCTAACTTCTTTCGTAACTTGTGACGTTATTTGGCCTTTTACTTAAGGTAGGTACATAGGTAGGAAGGGATTTGAATTTACGTCGCAGTGGAGCAACAACTATTGGCGAGTCTGGGATCTATTCAGAAAGCAAAAATCCGAGGTCATCACCTCGTCATTTTGAACCACGGTCAGATGACGAGGTCTACATCTTAGCCGGCACCCCGCTCTTCAAACTTCTACACCATGCCAATGTGAGGACATTTGAGGCCGCGAAAGATTTAAAGACCTCGAACACAATGGTCTTTGGTTGGATCGAGTTATGAATTCGAAACCCTTTGGTTTCTAATGGGCTACAGCGACACTGGCTCCTTACTTGAATGCAGAAATATGTCGCTTGAAAACTAGCGCCAAACATCACGCCAAAACGGTGAAAAATTAAATTAGATTTTAACTAGACGTCTTTTTCTTCTCCTGTAGTTAGTATATATTTACTCTGAAAATCCTTCGGTGAAGTGCACCTACAGTGGAACCTTCACACGTGGACCTCAGGGGAAACGAAGTTGCGGATAATTTGGCGAAGGAGGGTGTCGATGAACCATTGTCCGATACCCATTCATTGACGTTTCTTGAGCTTTACTCTATTAGAAAAAATCTTGATAAGAAGGTATGCATCGTTCCCCGGTACACTCTTGGTGTCGTGGGGATAGCCCGAAAGATCTCTTGCTCTCAATTGAGACAGACATATTCAGACAGAGCTCTCCCGCTTTTTCAGTGGCCATCTGAGGAGTCTCACATTTTGCTTGGTCGCAAGATTCATCCTGCTTGCCTTAAATGCCAATCTGACCAGGCCTCCCCAGCACATACTCTCGAGTGCCTGGAGTTGTCCCGAGACGACCTGTTTTCTGAATCTCTTTTGGTGTATGACTTTGTGCGGGTGAATGTACTTGTGGATTTGGTCCAGCTGGAGCTAGACGTGGAGATTAGCAACAGCAACTATGAAAATTCCACATTTAAGCAAAGGTTTCCAATACTTTAGAAGGATGTGCGTGCAAGTGCCTGTTTGTTGTAAGGGATAAATTGAATCAATGTAAAGATCACTACAAAGAGATTCATCTTATTTTACCTATTTCTCTTATGAGAGGATTTTTCCGTGAAGGTAAATGGGGACGAGTAGAGGCCGTGATTTTGTGGTAGAACGTGCTTTCTGCACACATATTCCGTATGAGATGGATTTTCAGTGTAAAAACAGACGGAAAGTGAAGGGTTTGCTTCCATTACCCAAATGCTCCCTCATAGCACATATTGGGGTTTCTTTAAGATGTAGTGAATCACCATTTTGGCGACGTTTGGCGTTTAATCTAATCATTGTTGACCAATCAGTGGCCATGTATCAATTCAGAATTATTTTTTTTGCTTTTATCTGGCAGAGTGTAAAATAGTACTAAAAAACAAGTCAAGCGATGTTGTTTCAACGAGGTATCCCGTCAGTAGAGAAAAACTGACGAGATCTTGACCTCGTTATCATAAAAAATTTGGCAATATTTTGATGACGAGATATCTCGTCATTAGCAAAATTGATCAAACCTTTATGGTCGAGACATCTCATCCAAACCATTTGGAGGGTTAATCTAAATATTTCTGATTAATTTGTTTGCATGAAATATAAAGAACTATTTCGAAAACTGAACATATTGTCTCATCGATATTTTTTCGGAGACAAAATGCTTCTTTTCATGGTGATTAGAAATCCATTATATTCTAATCTGTCAAAAAGATATGGCATTTTCAAAATGCTTTTAATTTTCACTTTGACCTAAAATCTAAGTCTTAGCAGCTGCATGATAAAATTTTTCTTTTCTCTGTGAACTGAGATCAAGATACGATCTCAGAAAGATGCTAAGCGTGAATTATTGTAAGCAATTTAAAATTAGTCTGAGAATACAATTTTTATCTACAATTAAACTTATTTGCAACAACATAGTAGGTAGGTATTTTAATTAACGTCGCACTGGAGCAACACAATGGGCTATTGGCGACGGTTTGGTATCAAACCGATGAATTTGGGATCCGATGACAACACGTCATTTTGTACCACGGTCAGACGACGAGGTCACATCTGAGCTTGCACCCTACTCTCCAAACTTCCACACTACGCCAACGTGAAAATATTGGATGCCACGACAGATTTAACGTGCACCAGCCCTTTTTGTACACGAAGGTCTTTGGTTGGATTCGAACTCGCAACCTTTCGGTTGCTAATCCGTTACTCTTCCAACCGGCCCTGCAACATATCAATAATTGGACGTAAACAACTATGTAAATATGTCGTAAATTACACGAATCCCTTGATAAAAAATTAAATGAATGTTACACCAAAATACCTTTTTTGCTATTGTGAAAAAGTTTTTAAGCTTTATTGTCCAGTGTTTAAAAATACCTGAAATGTTTCAGAGCATGTTCTTAAAAGATTACAAGGACACTTCAATAATAATTAAACACATGAAAGTGAATCATTTTTAGACAAACCAATAGCCCATTGTATTGCTCCAGTGAGACGTTAATTAACTACCAACCTAAGCAAACTAAAAGTTAATGGAAAAGTGATTGATTGCACCCATCTTCTCTGTATTCATAGAGCACCGTCAGCGTAAACTTGGGTTTGTGATTAATATGTTTTCATGAATTACAAAGACGAACTATTTTGAAAACTGAACATATGATCTCAGAAAGATTTTATTATTGCAGCGAATTTTAAATTTTGTCTCAGCATTTCAATTTTGGAACTGCAATTCAACTAATTTTCAAGAACATGAGATAACAATAATTGGACGAAAATAACCAAATAAACATGTCGATGACTAATCCATAAATAAATCACTCTAATCCCTTAGTAAAAAAACTCTGAATGTTACAACAAATATTGCACTAAATATTGTAACTAACTTTAAATTTAATCTCAGCATTCAATTTTCAACTGCCATTCAATTTATTTTCAACAACATGAGATATTAATAATTGCGTAAAAACAACCAAATAAGAAAGTCGTTGACTAAAATCCATGAATAAATCACAATTATCCTTTAGTACAGGGACAGTCAAACTTCTTTGACCGTCGACCCCTTCAAGACTTCTTGACTTTTTAGCCTTCTTGACCTTCAGATTGTTTATTTTATAGTTACAGTGTTTATTGTATGTCTAATATTGTATAAATTATCATTGGCTTAACGGTCAAAGGGACACGGTTATGTTTTTGATGTCCTTAACATTACATATTGGATAGGAGAGATAAATAATATATATAAAGTATAAAATTTATTTGGATAACAAAATAACAATACAATATTCTTTAAACAGGGTGTCCCAAAAAAGATTGTTCCGCAATTTATCTTTTTACCATTTGGAGATAGGTAGGCAATGTAAATTGCAAAAGTGCACCAAATAAGGTAAGTAATTAAGATATGGGAATAAAATTATCACGTGATAACAATTTAAGCGGATACAGTTTTTCATTTTTATACGACCCCTCTAGATAAAAATCCGAGATAGCAAAAATGTTCCTTACCTGCATCCCTGTCGTTAGCAGAAAATTGCATTTCTGTAGGTTGAACAGTGACGGAGGCATAATGACGCAAAAAAGTTGACTTATACCGCTTGTGCACAGCTGTTCAAGCAGTCAGATTAGGGACCGTATACATTATGCTAAAAAGCATTTTTTCGGTCAGAAAGTGCAACATTGTGCAAAGTAATGTAGTATTGCAACTGCAGATGAAAATCGCAATGAATAATAGTAGACAATGTAATCTTTAATAAAAATATGGAATAAAAAATGGTTTAAATTGAGAAAAAAGGAAATTTACAACGCATGTTCAAAAGGTTTTCCATCTGCAGCAATGCAGAACAGCTCTTCATTTTTGGCCATGGGTCAGTTTCCGTCATAAAGTTAGATACGGACCCCTTAAAATGGAACCTCTTGTATCTCCGTTAATATTCAACCTACAGAAATGTAGTTTTCTGCTAACAATAGGGATACAGGTAAGGAACATTTTTGCCATCTCGGATTTTTATCTAGAGGGTCATATAAAAATTAAAAACTGTATCCGCTTAAATTGTTATCACGTGATAATTTTATTCACATATCTTAATTACTTACCTTATTTGGTGTACTTTTGAAATTTACATTGCCTACCTATCTCCAAATGGTAAAAAGATAAATTGCGGAACAACCTTTTTGGGACACTGTATATATGAAAATAAGACTTTTACTAACTTAGTATACAATTTACTAACGTTATCAATGTGAAGGGTGTGTGCTTCAAGACTCTTGACAGGAGTAGCAATGTGGGGTTCAAAATTTGTAAGTTTCAGCTTTAAATCGCTATGAAATTCTATATCTACTCTTGTGATTACCTCGTCATTCAGATTGGAGGTAATCTAAGTTAACCGAATAAAATATTACCCGTACAAGATGTCTTATATTTTTCTATTGACTCCTAACAATGTTAATTGACCACTGTTTTAATAAAAAAATTCAATACGCCTGTTCCGTAATGACGGTAGATGGCGCTCTTGCGCCAATCAGTTGAACTGTAACAATGGAAGCGTAATGACGCTTAAATATCTTGGCCGCATTATGAAGCGGAATTGTATTGTAATTTTAAATGTCACCTTATTAAATTTTGTTAAGTTTTATTCTCAGTGAATTTATTGAAATTGGATTCATAAATCTTGACTCTGGACATGAAAATTTGCAACCTGACTTTTGAATGACAGGATATGGACTCTTGAAATCATTAGCTCTCCCACCCCTCCCACAACGCCTAATTAACAAAAGCATTTTTTTGCTATTTTGAAACGTGAAAGAACTTCTTAATCTTTAGTGTCCAGTACTTGAAAATACCTAAAATGTTTCAGGGCATGGTCTTAAAAAATTATCAAGGACACTTCAATAATAATTCAACACATGAACGCGAATCATTCCTCAGCAAACCAAACGTTAACTGAAAAGTGATTGATTGCAGCTCTCATTTTTTGTATTCAAACAGCACCGTCAGCATGAAGTTGGATTTGTACAGCTCATTAATTCCGTGGACGAGGTTCCACAATTGGCTCAGCCAACAATTATGCAACTTCTAGCTCACTCTGGGAAAAGCGGAGTCCCCCGGGGACAGCTGGGAACTATTGTTTGTGCAAATAGCGCCAGTCAGAAATGACACGACAGGAAACGAGAAAGTCTACTTCTATAGATTGGGATTTTTCCCAATTGGTTACACTGGTAACATGCCTGGAACACACGCAGAAGAAATGAAAATGAGTTCTGTTTGTGGAGAAAGTTCAGACGTGTTGATGAATTACTGTAAATGGGTGAGACTTCATGTTGTGGCTCTACCCTTTTCAAGGACACTGCTTAAATATTTTTTTGAAAAACAAGATGGCGAAAACCTATCACCCTACATCAGGGATTTTTTTATCTTTTTAATCTCATGTCACATACGTATCTATTGTCACTCAATTGAATGGGTGAACATTTAATACTTTATTTGAATTGAAGATAGAAAGTATTGTAATATTCTTGCTACAACTGAAAAGGGAGTTTGGTGAATCCGATACAAAAGTTGGACAGGCTCTGTGATAAATTTCAAAAATGTGTCAATTATATTATAATAGAGAAATAAATGTGCACAAAATAAAAGGTTAAAATATTTATTGCTTCCTTTGATTTTAAATATCATGGACTGATTAAAATTATTTTCTCAAGTCACAAAATTAAAAAATGATATGCTCAACCAGTTAATAACTCTATTTTTCATAAGTCAGCTTTCCGAATTTTCTTGAGTAGGTTTTGTAGGCAGTTTCGGTAGAATATCGTAACGTTACTGTGTGTTTGTTGATTCTTATTTATAGACTTGCTGAAAGTATGTTTAAATTTCTTTCCAAAGGCATACGCTCCTTTCCGTGACTTCTATGATTCTTTCTCTGTTTTGACTTCTAATCCCAAGAAAGTATCGTGAAGAATTAGGCATTTTCCAGTTCTGCGTTGCTTGCAACGATGACATTATTTCGGTTGAAATTGATTAGTCCATTCGGTTCCTGTAGTGATTCTACTTATGTAACGTTCAGTAGCACTGCTATTCGTCAGGACAATATTTCCTGAGCAATTATCAGTCTTTTTATTTATACAGGGAGTTTCACAACCTGAATCTCCGGTGGTTTCATCCAGCAGACGTAAAATTCTGCTGGATCCTTTACCATCGGTATTATCGGCTTTGTTTCCAGGAGCCATATTTTCAAGGTTATCCGATCTTGTGTCGAAGACATTTGAAGATGTTACTTCACAACGATTCTATTCTTCACAAATAAGTCGAATTCATCATCTTCCCCGTTGAGATCTGTGGCAGTTTCTGCTGCTGGTGCGTCAACAGTTTGTGCAGCAAGTAGAGCTCTTTCTGCCATCTCGTCTTCGATGGTACGCAGACGCAAGTCCATGAATTCTTCGGGATGTTCAGCATTCCACTCTGCTAGATAGTCACGTTCAACGTAGGGTTGCTCTTTCTGTTTTTTGGCCTCCTTTTTAGCCTGTTTCTTTTTGCTTCGCTTTTCCCGAAACCTCTTTCTGGAATAGCAGTTGATATTTATTAATTTTTCATAAAGGAAGGACAAATTACATGTATTTTAAACCAACAATTTATAGAAAAAACTAACGCTAATAGACACCAAAATGTATACAAATAAGTAATTTAAGGTAGGTAGGTATTTTAATTAACGTCAGTGATTTAAGGAAAAAACAGGGCATAGATCACACACTTACATTTGTTTCTCGAACCAATCCAGCATCTTGAAAGGTAAATAAAACGTCTATAAAAATGACGTAAATAGCACTGAAAAGTACTGTTTGTATATAATTGCAGCGGAAGATTCCTCTACAACAAAAATCGCTTTAATCAAACGTATATTAATCTCACTTGATCAAAGTTTTAAAAGGCGCTAGTTAGCTTGACAGACATAACATGAATGACGGAATCTTTTAAAAATAGTATTGCTTACATACAACAATGTTTGGGTAATAATGAAATAGAAATTTCGATGCTCAGGTAACAACGAACTTATTATTAAACTCAAAATAACTTTATTGATTAAGGAAAAATAGAGGGGATTTTGTTGTATTTATTTCCATTGTTGCAGCCTAGGAAGTTTGAAATTGGATGCTAAAATAAAATCAGAATTAATGATATAATACATAATTTAAATTGATTATTCGTTTTAATATTTAAAGATTCATACGTCATCAACACTATTTCTAAATAATAAAACTTGTTACTTTTTATACTTTTACGAGACATGATCTGATTTGTTTTGCTTTTTATTAGAAGACCCATATAATTCCTTTTCAAAGTCCATTTAAAGTTGACAACATGAATGAAATAAATAAAGAAATTGAGCATTAATACCATTATGAACTGAATCATCACTTTAGAATTTCGTTGAATTTTCCCCCTACAAGCCAGTTAATTCACAGAAAACTGTTTTATTGATGTTCAAGGTAAACTGGGAGAAATGGAACGTTTCCAGGTCTATGAGGGATTTTTATTGTATACAATTAAACCAGGGGCCGAAAAGCGATATGTGTGTGTATATATATACATATAAACTAATTACTAAAATTCTTTTTCCAATGTGACAAAAAATAGATATAGTTTTGATTGATTTACAAAAATTAATAGTGTACCTAATTATCTCCTTTTTGCACAAAGTGGCAAAAGGAGACGTTCTCGTGGTGTGGAAGTTTAGAGAGTGGGGTGCCAGCTCAGGTGTGACCTCGTCATACGACCGTGGTTCAAAATTACGTGGTGTGTTCCGTCGGCAATAGTCCATTATGTTGCTCCAGTGCGACGTTAATTAAATACCTATCTACCTGTTTCTGAAGAATGCAAGCAGTGTTAGACAATCTTTTCGTGATAGTATATGAAAGAGTTACTAAGCGAACAGAACTTTACTATTACCCTATAGTATTCTAAAGTCTAATTGCATTTACGGTTGCAGAATTTCACAACTATGCGCGAAATTAAGGTTGCAGAAACGCACGAAGTCGTGCTCTGTATAGAATTGTTTTGTTTGTACGAGTGTTATCTTTTGTTTTCCAATGGTTAGTTAAGCCAATTTCAGCAAGGAGAGTTTTCCTTTGTAAACATAAACTATTGCACAAGAAGAATTACATCCGGTTAACAACTAATTTGATTTAAGGAAGTTTTGGCGTTATTTGGTGTTACTTCTGAAAATAAGCGGCATGCTGAAATTGCATTGGTAGCTAGGTAGAATTTTCTTCGCACTGGAACAACACAATGGGCTATTTGTGATGGTCAGGGATCCATCCCGATGGGATAAACTGAAAAAACTAACGAGATCAAGACATGGAGGGAGTTTTCTAATGACGAGATATCTCGTCCATCAAGATCTGGCCAGGTTTGTTAATGACGAGATACCTCATGTAGACAACCACTAGGAGGGTTAAACAGAAGCTGGACGGCACGTATAACGATACCTGAGACATAATCACTGGAGGACGTTATGTCTGAATGCTACAAGGTCCATTTTCCTAATGACATAAATCACGATAAAATACGCTGAAGATTCCCTAGAAGAGTGCGAAAAAATACCAGAACGGGTAAACCCTATAACACAGGGAATCTGGAAATAGAAAATTCACCTTCTTTTCCCCACCTCTTTTTTCAACTAAACAGTCAAAAAGGTGTATCTACCTCCTTTTTGCCTGTATAGTCAAACACTAAACTATTACCAAAAAAAATTTAAAAATCCTGTTACATATCATTTCCCATGCGAAATGTCTGAAAATATTTGATGGGTCGCCGTGACTCGGTGAATTTACAGACTGCGCAAGAAACCAGGAGTAGCAAACTGCGCTGACTCAGTTTCTTTCTGTGGGTGTTTTTATCTCTTAAGTGTCAGGTTAAACTTTCTTTGTGTGTGTATGACCATTTACGTGACGTTGTTTGTCACAGTCTGGAAAAATATAACCCCTGCGCCATAAAAAACCAAAGCACTGAAATTATTTGGAATAATTATTCATCGAATAATTAACTGGTATCATAAGTGCCATCAATAAAATTTTAAATAGTTGATATACTTGAAAAAAGCTGCTAAAATCACCTTTCGCATGAGAAGGTATTCCATAATCTCGCATTTCTGGGTGATTTCAGCAGTTTGCTTCGAGTAAACCTGTTTAAAATTTTGTTGATGTCAGTTATGATACTATTCTGTTGCCACTCGTTGAATATAATTTTCACTCGTGTGTTATTGGTATTCCAAAATACCGAAAAGGCATACTTATTGCAATTGAACACATATTATCTTTGATAGTACCGCGTCACACATATATATTAAGTTGGATGGCTTGTTGGGGTTTTTATGGAGGAAGGACTATAATTGGCCATGCTGATCCAAACACATGAAATGCAATATCAAGTAATAGACATGCACCACACAATAAGAGTTTTACTGACATAGAAGATAAAAATATACCCAGGGGAATCGAAATTACGCCTCCTACAACCCGCAGGTTGCTAGCGCAGTGGGCATACCCACTGAGCCACGACGCCTCCATATATGTTAGGAGGAAGCCGCATTAGACCGTAAGCAACGCAACGGGCTATTGGCGATGGTTTGGGATTCATCCCGAAGGGAAAGATTCTAGAGCAACACCTCGAACCACGGTCAGATAACGAGGACAACATCTGGTAGGTATTTTAATTAACATCACACTGGTGCAACACAACGGGCTATTCGCGAAGGTCGGGGATCAACCCCCGAAGGGAAAGATCGAGGGACCGTACCACGTAATTTTGAACCACGGTCAGATAACGAGGACAACATCTGGTAGGTATTTTAATTAACATCACACTGGTGCAACACAACGGGCTATTCGCGAAGGTCGGGGGTCAACCCCCGAATGGAAAGATCGAGGGACCGTACCACGTAATTTTGAACCACGGTCAGATAACGAGGACAACATCTGGTAGGTATTTTAATTAACATCACACTGGTGCAACACAACGGGCTATTCGCGAAGGTCGGGGATCAACCCCCGAAGGGAAAGATCGAGGGACCGTACCACGTAATTTTGAACCACGGTCAGATAACGAGGACAACATCTGGTAGGTATTTTAATTAACATCACAATGGTGCAACACAACGGGCTATTCGCGAAGGTCGGGGATCAACCCCCGAAGGGAAAGATCGAGGTACCGTACCACGTAATTTTGAACCACGGTCAGATAACGAGGACAACATCTGGTAGGTATTTTAATTAACATCACACTGGTGCAACACAACGGGCTATTCGCGAAGGTCGGGGATCAACCCCCGAAGGGAAAGATCGAGGGACCGTACCACGTAATTTTGAACCACGGTCAGATAACGAGGACAACATCTGGTAGGTATTTTAATTAACATCACACTGGTGCAACACAACGGGCTATTCGCGAAGGTCGGGGATCAACCCCCGAAGGGAAAGATCGAGGGACCGTACCACGTAATTTTGAACCACGGTCAGATAACGAGGACAACATCTGGTAGGTATTTTAATTAACATCACACTGGTGCAACACAACGGGCTATTCGCGAAGGTCGGGGATCAACCCCCGAAGGGAAAGATCGAGGGACCGTACCACGTAATTTTGAACCACGGTCAGATGACGAGGCAGCGCCTGAGCTGGCACCCCACTCTCAAAACTTCCACATCACGCCAACGGGAGGATATTTGAGGTTACGACAGATTTAAAGTGCACCAGTCCCTTTTGTACACGACGGTCTTTGGTTGGATTATTACTCGCAACCCTCCAGTTGCTAATCCGTTATTCTTCCAACCGGGTGACCGGGCCCAATTACTTACAAACTTTGGGCGTTTGGAAAACGTGCCAAGTTTTGATTGCGCACTTGTTACCTTCAACCGAGATTGATTGAGGCTGATCCAAGGGATCAGGATAGGTAAATGTGAGGGAATTTATTGTTTTTATTAAGAATTTCAGCCCTCCTCGCACTACCGATCTAGTAACGGCAGGAACCTCCTCGTGATGCCACTGATAATCGACTAGGCGCCTAGTCGAGTTAATGCCTGTACGTTATGAATGGCGTCTCGGACCACTAACGGACCTAGTATGCATTATTCGTAGGGTTATATGCGGTAAAGCGCCGTGGAGGACGGCAGGAGCGGACTGTCTCCTGGTTTAGACCGGCGCGCTTGCTTGTATTGTTGTTATGGTCCGGTGCTTCAATTCGTATGTTTCGGTCTTTACAACTGAAGCCCCGGACCATAAGCAGAATGCAAGCAAGCGCGCCGGTCCGAACCAGGAGACAGTCCCTCCGGCCGTCCTCAACGTCGCTTTAACGCATATAACCCTACGCTTAATGTGCACTAGGTCCGTTATCCGTCTCTGTGTTGTCCGGGGTACCTACCCAACTTTTATACTAATTTGCTACTAACAAATTATGGGTATTAGCACCTCTTGCTCATCAAGTGCCACATCAAAATACAAAAATCTCTACAGGCTTCTAATAAAATTATTAAAATTTCTGATCTTGTCTATGACCAGGTGCCAGGACGGCCATGCCGGAGGGTGGAAATGGGACTGTACCCGCCTTAAGTGGCTGGGGTGTAGTACCAGCTCTGGGATAACACCTCGTGAGGGGTGACCTTGGTGGGGAATCACCCTGGAGCATAAGCCAGAAGCCCAAAGGCTGGCTTGAGAGGAATAGAACTGTTTGGATGCTCTTGTAGTATCAACCCCGGTGGTCAGATAGGATACAGTGGAGGAAGGGAAAGTGCCGAGAAATCCGTTCTGATGAGACGCGGGTGATACGCGAGTTGAGCGCAGGCAGGGTCATTCTCGTGGGATTGGGACCCCACGGTCCCATGAACTTGAACTGTATCTCGGACAGGGCTGCCTCGTGTCCGCCTGGCATACGAGTGTGGATAGTGGGTTCGCAGGTCGACTTCGTGACTGGAAACCTGCCGTGTTGAGGGTGCCCCAGCCGGCCCTAAGCTGGATTGTACTACCGTTAAGTAGTACGGTTGGGATCCCAGTAAATCGATTTCAGTCATGACTACAGCTGAAATGGATAAGAAATGTGATAGCGACCGTGATACTACTATTTCCAGTACCTCGTCTTCGGAAGAAGATAATCCTCAATCGCCTGTGGTTATGACTGGTGGCTGCGCTCCCACCGAAGGGACGTCTATGGCTCTCCGAAGCGGGAAAATGGCTCGACGTGACCGTAAGGAACAAGAACAGAGACGGGTACGAAGGAAAAAGTCTGTATGCGCCAAAGATATAGATGATGAAGCGAGTGGCAGTAACAAGCTAGCCACGGAAAGTGTGAACTCTGGTGATGATGGTCAAAAAGAGAAGTTCCCCCTCTACCAAATAAATGGAACACCCCGGCGGTAGAACAACAGTCTGGGAGACGACGAACCGCGGGATGAAGAGGCGAGAAAGAGCAGGAAGAGAGTCAGCAAAGGAGACTAGTGCACCTCCTGAACATGCTGACACCCCGAATATAGGGGAATTGTAAAACAAAGCAGCTAAGACTGCGATAGACATGGTAACACAGTTGACCATGCTTCTAGGCCAAATGGACAAGCATGTCCGGAAGATGTTAAAATCAGATCTGATATCATGAGAGTATATCAGACTTTCGCAGAGGACTACATTCTCCTTGCGACTGAGAATAAGAGGTTAAGGGAGTGCTTGGACTCCAGACGACCTCCTCCTGCTCAGATGACAGAGCAGAGGCCACCCAAGAACGCAGTCCAGAATCCCAAGAAAACTTGAGCGGAAACTGCTAAGAAGGGAATAACGGCCACGGCAAATAACACACAAAATTCTCAAACCCAGGGTCTCCAGAAGTTCCTTGGGGGAGAAGTTACTGTAGCCGGAAGCAGTACCCGGTGGTTCTGACTGCCCCAAGGATGGCGTCGAAATTAATAGTGCACAAGTCCTAGAACTTGTGACTACAACTATCCCAAAACCGAGCAAGACGATAACTGTTCGTGGTGTTCGTCAGACTCGGAAGGGATAGTAATAACTGTAGAGCATGACGCACAAAAGGTCCTCCTGGAGGAGAAAATATCCAACACTCACGAACTGTTGGAAAAATGTGAAATCAAAGAACCTCAGAGGCGCCTTTCGCACAAATCCGAGTATATAATGTACCCCGTGAAGTGGGAGACCGTGATGTTGACATACAGGACTTCACGAGAAAACTCGAGAGGAGAAATGGCGTCACTAGAGAAAGCTTCACATTCCTTTATAAAACCGCAGCCGGCTCATACGCATTCAACTGGGTGAGAGTATAAGACTGCAAGGGAAGGATAGGCCACCTTCCGGTTCGCAGAGGTATTCAATCTTAGGAGATGCTTTTAAATGCTATCGTTTTGGACATTGCCAAACCGAATTCAAAGCACTAAAGCAGTTGTGTTTCCTTTGTATCGGTAGCCACAGCTGGCGTAACTGTCATAGCAAAGGAGGGCCAAGATGCTGTGTGTGTACCGAGAACAATATAAGGTACGGTGGCCAAGGTGGTATGTTGACCACGGAGCCATGGAGCTCAGTGTCCAGCGTACCTCAGGGAGAGAGATGCCCTGAAAAAAGTGACTTATTATGACTAAGCCCTCAGACCAGAGAATAGGGCAGAAAGATGGAGTTTTCTCCAATGTAACGTCCGGTGTTGTAAAGTTGCCGCCAGCTATTTACCACTTATCGCTATTGATAACAAGGGTTCGGATATCTTGATTGTGTCTGAGCCCTACCTTATAAGGGGTAGAATTGCAGGCCCACCCACTGGCGCCTCTCTCATGCGGAAGGCGGTGGCAATTACTAACAGCAAAATTGGAATTTTTGTACTTGCTGAAACCGACAATATCGTGGCTGTTGAGCTCTCTGACGGAGACCTCAAAGTTGTGGTGATATCGGTCTACTTTCCCCCTCAAACACCAGTAGGTCCATTTGTGACGGACCTTACCGAGATATCGAGAATGGCGAGAAATTCGAAGGTGATACTGGGTGGAGATACGAATCCTAAGCACCCGCTATGGCATAAGAGTGAAAAGGACACGCCCAGTTCAAGAACTTTTGTAACATTCCTAACACAAAACGACTTGAATGTCCTAAACAATCCGGATTCTCCGCCAACTTTTGATAACGGGTACGGGGAGAACTGGATTGATGTCACAACGGCAACTGGTACGCTCTGTGCACGGATGGAGGGGTGAAAAGTGGTCAAAGACACGTTCAGCGACCACAATTACATCACCTTCGATCTGTGTAAAAGCGGAAGTATTAACCTTACCAGCAGATACTCGCGTAATGCATCCAGGATTCGAAGGATGGTTAAGACTCTCGAACAATATCTAGGGAGCGCCACAGAGGAGCTATAAAAGATTCGGTCCACTGTGGATATCGATGAATATGTTAAAAATTTCAATCAACAGATCATGAGAGCTAGCAATAAAGTGCTGCTGGTGAGGGATTTTGATCATAGAAGAAACCCGTGGTGGGATAGCGACCTCACGGTAATGAGGAAACGGACGGGGCTCTACGCCGAGGATATCGAAATGCCAATTCCGAGTCGGAAAGGCACACGTGGTGTATGCAGTACAGGAAGGAAGCTGCGCTCTATCGTAGAAACATTCTCTGTAAAAAGAGAGAATCTTGGGAGAATTATCTATACTCAACCTCCCAGAACGACCCATGGAACACTGCCCTACAAACTGGCAGCTTCGGGGACACCGACCCATTGGAAGCGTCAAGAGGGCGGATGGAACATTGACAGAAACGCACTCTGAGACAATAGACCTGATTCTTAGTACTGTCTTTCCTTCTGATACTGACGATCAGTGTGTTGCTTTTTTCCTCATTTTCCTTTATCAGAGGAAAATGAGGAGAAAAAGCAACACACTCCCTTGCTCACTTCTCGATGATGACCGACCTTAAAAAGCGAACGAAATCACGTTTGTCGACGGGAAGATGAGGAAGGGGAAAGCAGCAGACCTGGATGGGATAACGGTGGAAGTGATACAGGAGCTGCACCAGCAACACCCCAGAATTTTACTCGAACTCTTTAATAATTGCTTCGAATTGGGGCATGTACCAACATGCTGGAAAGTCGCAAAGGTCGTCTTGATTAAGAAACCGAACATAGATGCAACGAAGGTCAGGTGCTACCGCCCTATCTGTCTACTCAACACTCTGAGTAAGGCCTTTGATAAAGTAATCACTCAGAGAGTACACTATACTCGTACAAAAGTATTTGGACACTGCATGTTATTCAGAAAAAGTGCTTTATTATTCTATTTAGTAATGGGTAGGCCCTCCTTTTGCGGATAGTTTTGAGGTCGTCCGGGATGTTTTTTGTTGTTGTTTCTCCGTCTTGATTCCATCGCTTGATAACGTAGTTACACTCGATTTTGGACTATCCAGTTTGGATGCTCGTACAGAAAGATTACACAAATGACATCCTATGACGAGTCCGCGCTGGAACTCGGTAAGTTCAGGTCCTCGCGGCATAGCTCCACTAGAGTGAATGAATAGTTAATACAAAATGAGCTGCTTTTTATTTTACCCATGCCCTTCCCAGCATACCGTTCGGCAAACTCAGTATTTGCATATTTGCCGATTTCTTGCAGTGTCCAAATACTTTTGTCTATATAGTGTATATTATTGGTTCAAGCGAAATGGTAAACTGCACCCGAACCAACATGAGTTCAGGGCTGGTAGATCCTGCGAGACCGCGCAGTACTAGTTGCAGCAAACCATCGCTCAAAGTAGAAAGACAAGCGACATATTAGCCTGATAGCTCTTGATGTGGAAGGGGAATTGATAACGTTTGGTGGCCAGCGATTCTCGCACGACTGTCTGAGGCCCTCTATCCTCAAAATCTCTATAAAATATTCTGCAATTATTTAAGCAACTTGACAGTGGTATTTGCCACACAAGGCTACGCGACAGAACGGTGGATAGAGAGAGGGTGCCCGCAGGGAGCCTGTAGAGGCCCTCTGCTCTGGAATCTGGTTGCTGACGCTTTTTAGAGTCCACCTTGCCAAGTGGATGTGGACTTATTGCTTATGAGGATGATCTTATGCTTACGGTCAGCGGCGTAAGCAAGTCCGAATTGGAGACAAATGGCAATTATGCAATAGCGATTATAACATCTTTTGGTCATAAGGTTAAACTTCGGTTTAATCCTAATAAAATTCAGGCAATGACCATCTCCATTCGGAATACTCTGAGGAGAGATAGTTCCTCTTTTGATTGTGAAGGAACAGTTGTTAAAAATGTAGAACTCAAGTACCTGGGTGTTATTTTGGACCAGAGCTTGAACTTTGAGGCGCACTTCAGGCATAAAAGAACAGTAACCACAAAATTGATTTATGCACTCAATAGAGTGGCCCGAGTTCTATATATCAAACGACCATGGCTTCTGAAACGTATCTACTTAAAGGTAGTTGAACCAACTGTTCTCTACGGATACGGAGCATGGTGTGGACGCATGAACCTTAAAACGTTCCGCGGATACCTCGAAATGATAGAGACAATCTCTTATTCCTATAATAAGTAGCTTTAAAAGTCTCTACAAAAGTCATGCAGGTACTGGCTGACACCGTGCATCTTGATCTTCGGGCCACAGTTCTTTATACCAGATTTTTACACACTAAAATCGAAACTGAGGTGGTGGTTTACGGGGAGGCTTTCTTGCCGTCTTTCTTTGCAAAAGAGATTGATGTGTGGGGAACTTACCCAGCAAAACGCATTATATTATATACCCTATGACGTAGCGCTGCCGGAAGATACAGAGACAGAAATCTACACAGATGGTTCAGCCATCAACGGACGCTTTGGAGCAGCGTTCGTGGTGTTGCATTTTGGTGCAATTGTAGAAAGGTATACGTACCGTATGAGTGATGACTGTAACAGTTATAACTGTTACAGTCATGACTATAACAGGAATTGACTGCACTTGTTCAGTCAAAACTCATATACAATGCGGAGAAAATCACACATATTTTCTCGGACAGTCTTGCCGCTCTTCAAGCTATAAAGGATCCAACAAACTCGAATCCTATTGTTCATAATGTTAAGTCTCTGTACTGGAAAGTAACAATACATCAGGGCATATGGATGCACTGGATTAAAGCTCATATCGGTCACCGAGATAACGAGGCGGCACTCTCGGCAGCCAAAATGGCTACTGAGAGTGATACCATCGACATACAGGTGCAGAGATCAAGCTTGACGATCGAAAGCAGGCTTATTCAAAAAGCTATGAAACTGGGAAGAGAGATGGCAGACTTCCACTGATGGTCGCTGCACATACAACTTTCTACCAGTTCCAAATCTCAGGATGCACCTTTACGATCCTTATGTCATTCAGCTGCTAACAACCACGGACGGTTCCCGGAATACCTCTTCCGCAAGGGATACCCGACGTCTGATACCTGTCGATGTTGTGAAGTAGGTAACTCTTCATTATATTCTGGACTGCAAGTTGACGGCGCACCTTAGAGAGGGGCTTGATTTCATCAGAGATCAACCTCAAGACATCCTTAGGCACCCAAAGTGTCTCCACGTACTACATAACTTGGGTAGATTTGTGTAGATACGACCCCTGACCCTCCCCTGAGGGTTAGGGAATTGGTTCAGGCATCAGGACCAGGACAGAGCATGTAGGTTTATGTAAAGTCGAAACTTGATGGTCACCAGAATAAGGCCTATGCAGAAATTCCAATCAGTCCTGCAAACTGAAGCCATACCCGGCTTTAAAGGGTTGGATGGAATATGTAGGGAAAAGGCATTACCCCATCCGACATTGCCACTTTGCGGCACCAATTTGGCAATTGTGATTTGCTGGATCACCGTAGTGTGGTTATGATTTGTTTGCACGTGGTGAAGAGTTGCACCAGAGCATACACTTGTCCCTGATCATCCAACCATGGAAGGATTCGCTGGTTTCCCTTCCACGTATTGTGAATGCAGGTTGGTTTGTAAAAGCCCTTCCAGTAAAGGCATCGCTAAGGAGATGGTTACATCTTCCTAGAAGATGCTCTTAACCAGTAATCTCATTCAAAATACTTATTAGTTAGCCAGCAGGCATTATTATGCATATAGTTAAATGTATATCTATTAGGAGCATATTTGCGAATGTCCTCCCCACTTATGGGCTGAACACGACGGACTCTAATCGAACTCCGACTGAACTGGTTGGATGGATGACTGCGCCAAAGGCCAATCTGTCCACCGATCGGCTTTGGACGTTGAGATGCAATATTCCAGTCCGTGATTGACGAGCACCTGTCGATTCTGAGTCTCGAGATGCCCTGCCTGATTCTATCTGTGGTCGCCCCTGTTAACCTGTAGTGGCTTAGTTGTCGGAACGAGGGGGCGCGCGCCCCCAACTAAGAAGAGGACATCTGAGCTCGCACCCGACTCTCCAAACTTCCACACCCCGCCAAACTGATGACATTTAAGGCCACTACAGATTTAAAGTACACCGGTCTTTCGATCATTGATTGGACTCTTCCGACTTGGCTATTATGTATGTAGTAGATACAGTGCACTATTTAAAGAATAAGGACATCGCACTGTCTCCACTCTGAATTTCTGTTCTGAACTAAAATAAAATAAAACTAGATAGCCTATATAGATAGAGATGACATAGGGAAAACGG
Organism: Meta bourneti; assembly: GCA_933210815.1. Classification (NCBI taxonomy): domain Eukaryota; kingdom Metazoa; phylum Arthropoda; class Arachnida; order Araneae; family Tetragnathidae; genus Meta; species Meta bourneti. Next base: position 13,009,348 of record OW119924.1, read on the forward strand.
CAGCCAATCTTTTCGACTGTTGCTGTGCCAACGCGAACGCTATGCAAAAGTCGGTTTCACTAAGGTTGCTAATTAGGTTATTTTGATATGAAGACTTCGGGTTTGGCCACAGTTTGGCGTTGGGTTTCAAATATTGATAGATTGGATTTTCTCATGGTATAGAAATACTCATTTAGACCAGACCTGCTTATAAACTAGTAATATACAGGACTTAATCTGGTGTATGCTTGAGGGTCTGAATAAAAAAACCATTTTTTTTAAATTTCGTACATTGAGAGTTAGATTGGAATTAGGAACACTTTCATGTTATTCCAATGTGGGGCAACGTATTTTGCCCTGTAATTTTCCGAATAAATTATTCATGTAAAATATTTTTTCATAAGATATAAGAGCTTTAAATCCTTAATGGAAATACAGTAAAACTCCAGTTATCACGACTGAGTGCTGGACGTAATCCGGATATGCAAAAATCCGGAGAATTGGGACAGTCATAAAAAAACGATTATGTTCTGAAATAAAACGCCAATATTGATCTAAAATAATTTTTGTTTATTTTTATTATGAGAATACAGTATATTTGAATGGAACTTAATAAAAAAAAGTAGGCCTAATGTACTGTATTTTGAAAGTAAGGTAAATAGTTAAGTATTTTAAATATCCACTTTTTTCATTATTCAACTATTCATAAATTATTTATATTGTGGAAAGGAATAAAAAAAATCAGTTTAAACATAATTATAATTTTAATTGTTTAAGTATAACATTTCGGAAAAAATTGTTTTATGAGCAATACTAGTAAAACAATTTTATAGACTTTCCATTATTGGATGAATATGCATCATTTGTCGACATTTTTCTGGTTTGGCGAGAATGGTCGACGGAATTTTACACATGAAACTTTGTTTCTTTTTTAGTTGTCTAAATTAATGTTATCAACAGTTTACACCTTATTATGTTCATTAAGTGGATAAGTTGACCTATATTAAATGAAAAAGCGTTCTTACATTCAAAATTATGTAAATTACAAGTGTATTCAAACAAAACTTCCAAAATTGCAATCAGCAACGTACAACCGCCATGTTGAACTGACCTGAAAAGGAAAACATGACTGCCGACCGCATCAGCCAATCAGAAAATGTCGGGTGTATGTCCACTCTCTCTTTATATAGGCTCACTAAAATAAACTACAATCACCTAATTTATTTTGTGACCTTCATTTGAGGCCACGCGCTAGTAGACTTGCCAGAATTTTATGTTTATTGAATTTTGATCAATTTATGTAGTAGTATAACTAGTAGGATATTTGATCAATCAATTATCCTACTAGTTATCCATTTCACCAGTCTTCAGTTTCACGTAAAATCACCTCCTTATGACGTAGCGCACTTGATATCAATCTCACAAATACTTATTGTAACTAAACATACATTATCTTGATAAAATCGCTTCCCTCACACATATATATCAGGAAGAAGCCGCACTAGTCCGTGAGAAGAGAAGCCGGAATATAACTCAAGGCCCAGAATTCACCGAACTTGTCTAGGGGAAGGCGTTCGTTCAGTTAAAAGGTTGCAGCTACAGCACTGATGGCAGGCACAATTACTTCCTTGTATTACCTCCTGATGGATCACCCCGTGAGGTCTGGCAGATATTTGCGCTCCTACAATATCAACATTAATGCCAATTTTAAAATTAGGTAGATTCCGCCAAACTTCAACACCACGCCAACGAGACGACATTTGAGGCACACGACGATCTTCGGTCGGAGCGAGTTTTGAACTCGAAACCCTCCCGTTACTAATCCGTTACTCTTCCAACTAGTTCCCGTAATTCCGAAAAAAAAACCAGGTAAAAATTGCCTGCTCGTTTGTCTAGTGTCTAGACAAAGTTCAAGTCGAATAATTCACTACTTTTATTGCTCGATTCTGATTATGCTTATAATTCTAAGTGTTCGAAAAATATGTACAGTGGACTCCCTCTTAACCGGCCACTTCGGGACCGGACCCAGACCGGATAACGATTTGGCCGGTTAAACCGTCGTTCCCTTAATAGCATTAAAATACACTTCCGAAATCGTTTTTATTAGAATAAAACTAAGTGTATAGCCTACTTTATTGTAATATGATATGTATAATTAAGAAAACTTAACCTGGAAGAACTTCCTTTATTGGAAAAAACTAAACACATGTTAATGTAGGCTACTGTATTTACAGTACATAATTGGTCAGTGGCGGCCGGTTAAAGCGGTTAAAAGGTGGCCGGTTAAGAGGGAGTCCACTGTATGTGAAAATAAACTGCTGGCCACCGTAAATGCAACACCCTGAAGGAAGCATGCAAATAATATGAAATTTACAACATGCATTAGCGGAGGTGAGATATGCAAATGATTAGAATTTCAGCGCAGACGCACATCACGCGCGCCTGTGGCGCCACTTCAAAGCGCTATTTAAGGCTTGGAGATTTCGACGATTTCAAGTACGGCAATTGTGTTTTTCTTGTGGTTTTTTTTCAAAAAAACGATCAATTATGCCTCGTAGAAAACAGCGATCATCTTTTGATCAAGTATCCGAGTTCGACAGAGGAAGGATAGTGGCCTACCGAGATTGTGGATTATCTTTCAGGGAAATCGGTAGTCGTGTTGGACGAAACCAAACAACTGTAATACGGATATGTGATCGTTGGATGCAGGAGGGTACGACGGACCGACGTGTTCGATCGCATCCACCTCAGTGCACCACTTCACTTGATGACAGACATATTGTGCGTATGGCAGTGACGGATCGCTCAGCCACATCACGAACCATAGCACAGCACATTCAGTCTGTACCGCATCATCCAGTGTCTGCGCGTACCATTCGACGCCGTTTACAGCAGAGTGGTCTGTCCGCAAGACGTCCATTGCTTCGTCTACCCTTGACGCAGAACCACAGACGTTTCCGCCGCCAATGGTGCGATGAAAGAAGAATGTGGACGGCAGAATGGAATGAAATTGTCTTTACTGACGAGTCACGCTTCTGTCTGCTACACCACGATGGTCGGATTCGAGTCTGGAGACACCGTGGAGAGAGGATGCTGAACAGCTGCGTTATGCACCGCCACACTGGTCCTGCACCAGGTATTATGGTATGGGGCGGTATTGGATATCACTCTCGCACTCCTCTAGTACGCATTGGCGGTACTTTAAACAGCCAGCGCTACATCTCCGAGGTGTTGGAGCCAGTTGTCCTTCCTTACCTTCAGGGCTTGCCCACAGCCATATTTCAACAGGATAATGCGCGACCACACGTGGCACGCATTGTCCAAGGGCTCTTCGTCAATCGCCTGATTGAATTGCATCCCTGGCCAGCTCTCCGGATCTTTCGCCAATAGAAAACATGTGGTCCATGGTTGCTCAACGATTGACCCAGAAAACATCCCCAGCTGCCACACCAGATCAACTTTGGCAACGTGTGGAAGCTGCTTGGTCTGCTGTACCCCAAGAACACATCCAAAGTCTCTTTGAATCAATGCCGAGGCGTGTGGCAGCGGTGATCTCCAACAATGGCGGCTACTCTGGCTACTGACTTTGGCAGGAACCACACTTCACAGAAGTCTATAAATTTAATCATTTGATACTTGGTCAACATGTTATCTACAAAATAAATTTTGTTGTGATATCTCTTGTCTTTCTTGGTGTTGCAATTTGGGTGGCCAGCAGTGTATAACAAAACTGAGATATAATTTTTATGCTTTTTATTAAAACTGTTTAAAGTAACTCACTTTTGTGAGACAATTCGTCTGGTAACCGCGAAAAATTTCAGCTGCAGTGGTTTACGTCAGATATGTAAAATATAAATTGACTGAGCAATGCTATTGGAGGAACGTCCAAATGTGGCTGTTCTGTGAAGAATTGACTCGTTTGGCCGATTTGGTATCTTATCTTCTCGTTTGGCGATACAACATCGTATGACAGAGTGATTTTTTAAATTGCATTTCTATAGGATGGCGACAAAAGTGGTGAAATTACCAAAATCTACCAATATCAGGTGACCAATCAGATGATGAATCAATGGATGGGGGGCTTCTCCCATCCCATGGCCAACGAGAGGACATTTAAAGCCACTTTTTAAAATTAGAGATTATTGTTAGTTTTGTTATAGTATAATTGAAAACTAAGTCTTCCAACATACTGGAGAAGCACGGGACAAAACATGCAACATGCGCATGCGTACTCCGTTTCCGTACAGAAAACATGTCCGTACGCATGCGTATTTCACCCAATTTAGTGTCTCGGGACTAGGGAGTGTCTTGCCTAAGTTAGTAGTTATTTATACTTATTAAATGATTCAATACGTAGTATTTATTGATGCGTCCAATAAAACTGGGCCCACGGTAGCCCGGTTGGAAGAGTAACTGAGTAGCAACCGGAGGGTTGCGAGTTCGAAACTCGATCCAACCAAAGACTGCCTTGTAAATGAGGGATGGCGCAACTTAAATCTGTCTTGGCCTCAAATGTTATCACGTAGGTGTGGTGTAGAAGTTTGGAGAGTAGGATGCCAACTCACAGATCTCGTCATTTGACCACAGTTCAAAATGACGAGGTGCTGTCCTCGGATCTTTCCCTTCCGGTTTGATCTCGGACCATCACCAATAGCCCATTCTTTTATATTTACTCCAGTGCGACGTTAATTAAAATGCATACCTACCTATCATGATTAAAAATAATTATAACATGTAAGAATGATGGTAATAAAAGTGGGGATACTAATAGAATAGTTATGTTTCTATAAGTGATGCCACTGATGCATTTAGGATATTCATCCTCAATTTTGCAGTTGCGTCGTTGTTTTAAAATACGACACTAGTCACTAACTAAACTCAGGTGTTGACCTCATCATCTGACCGTGGTTTAAAATAAAGTGGTGTTGTCATCGGATCTTTCTGTTCGGGATTGATCCCGGACCGTCGCTAATCGCCCGTTGTGTTGCTTCAGTGCGACCTTAATTCAACTACCCATTAATTATAATTTGATTTTTACACCATATTTGTTAACATTTTCATTCATTCAGTTATTTGCATCATGAAACGGATAGAGATTTTAGATGAACAATGATAAAATACCTACAACAACTGCAACCTACGACGACAAGTACCTACACACCCCAGCTACACACTGGAACAGTATAAACCATGCCGTATGCGCATGCGTCCTCTTTCTGTACAGAAGTAAGGATGCGCATTCCAGCCAATATAGTGTCCCATGACTAACGAGTGTCTTGCCTAAGTTGACAGTTATTTATACTTCTTTTATGATCCATTTTGTAATATTCATGCGTCCAATAAAAATGTTTTACAGTACTCAACATAAAATGCGTTCCCTTTCGGTTTAAACCAACGAGAGTCCATGACTATTAGGGACATAGAAGACACCGAGGAGTAAAGTCAGAAGCGAATTCAGCACTAAGCCATTTAAATATTCATAAAAAGCCACGGTTCCCCATCTAATGGTTAATATAGACTTTAAACAGAAGTTAGACGGCACGTAACGATTTTACATATCAGAGACATAATCATCGATGAACGTCGTTTCAGAACCCTACAAGGTCCATTTTCCTAATGGTATAAATCACGATAAAATTCACTGCGGAATCCCAAGACTTGTATCGGAAGATGCCGCAGTGGGAAAAGCCTAATACATGGTCCCATCTCTCTGGAAAAAGTATATTCATCTTCTTTTCCACATATTTTTTTTCAAAAGAGAGGTTGGCGAAGAGGATTGAATGAAAAAATATAGCCCCCATAAATCGATTTCCAGCAAGTCTCCACCGACCTGTATTTCATAGTACAATGTCTGAAAAGAAGAGCATCTGTTTCTAGCGCGGTTCCCATCGAATTATAACCCGGCCACAAATCAATAGAGATCTATCGGATTCAGCTTACGAAAAACTTTTCAATGAAACGCCGGTCTACAAAAAACGCAGGACAAGAGAGAACTTTCCAACTCGTTCTTTTTTCTCGATATGACAGCCTAAAAATGACACGTTCTACTTAAGATCCATTAAATAATCGAAGACAAAGCGATTCTTTTTTTGTCTTTTGGTTTTTTTCTCTGGACTCTTCCTGCTGTTGAAATTTCGCGCGTTTAATTATTGAGACTTTTGAAAGCAAAATCGATGCTTATTTTTATTAGAAAGTCTTCTTGGAGCTGCGAAAAAAGTTCTGCTGAGTGCGTCTGCAAAGTGAAGGTGTGTTAATAGTCGATAGAGGTGTGTTTTTGCCAGATTTTTTGTAATGGATGTATTTGATGGAGTACTACTGCTTTCACTATTTTGTATTCTATTGATCTCCTGATAATTCAAGCAAATGCGACTGCTTTGGAAGTACTTTTTTGGGGAAACGGAAAAGCTTTTAAAAATGCCTTGCAATCTTTATCACAGGTATAAAATACGTGAAACAAAATTTATAATCTCTCGCATTGTTATTCAATCTATCAAGTCTATGAACAAAGGAATGCATCGATCTAAAGTTCCGATTTCCCCAACTTTAATCCATAGAGGGGATTAATCCCTGAAAAATAAACCTATAGCGATTCATAACAATAAACTAATTAAACGAATAAATGTCTCAAAATATATTCCATCAATATGGTATAGAAATAGCAGTTAAATGTTTATTGTAGAATGGTAACAGGCATGTAAGCAAGAAAATGTTGAAATAAGAAGTGGAAAAATTATTGCACCACTCTTTTTATATGTCGAATTTTTGAAATCTGCAAATTATTGCATCGTAACCCAAATTATTACATATGCAACAGCTACTGTGCCTTATTATTATTATTATGCCTTATTATTATGACAAAATATTTCGTCATTATCGTCATCCATCTCGAAGGGAAAGACCAGAGGGCACTTCGTAATTTTAAACACCGAGGTCAACACTTGAGCTAGCACCCCACTCTCCAAATTTCCACACCACGCTAGAGTGAGGGCATTTGAGGCCACGACAGATTTAACGTACACTTTTGGTTGGATCGAGTATCGATTACGCAACCCTCCGATTTCTAATCCACTACTCGACCAACAGGGATACCGTGGCCCTAAATAACTAAAAAAGATTATGTTTACCGATGCACCAAAATTTACTCCGTTAAATAAAACTCCGATTGATACGAGTCGTCGAATATCGAAAAAATTTCTATTGCATCAGTGGAACTATGAAGCTTCCACCCACCCCTGTAAGTGGGCTTTAGGTTAGGGATGGAATATACTGAAAAATACTCAATCCTTCGTTGGGCCCACTGAAGCGTTTTACGGGAGAAAATGTTTGGTCATGCCTATTGTGACATTTTCCAACATGATGTCTCTGAACCAAAATAGTAAGTATTTAAATATGAATATCTTTCATAAGGCGTAGTTTACGCAGAATTTACTCTTTCATTTTACGTTTCAGAAGCAAAAAGACTTCATTGAAACTAAAGCAACCGTATTTTCCCTATATCCGAGGGCCGTGGCAGTCCAGTTGAAAGAGTAGTTGATTAGATGGCAGTTTAAAACTACGTAGATCCAACCAAATACCATTGTGTATATAGAGGCTGATGCACGTGACATCTATCGTGGCCTAAAATGGCCTCACCTTGATGTGGTGTGTAAGTTTGGAGTGTGGGTTGCCAGCTCAGGTGTTGACTCCGTCATCTGACCGTGGTTCCAAATGACGAGGTGCTGTCCTCGGATGTTTGTCCCTTGGGAATGGATTACGGACCATCGCCAATAGCTCGCTTTGTTGCTCCAGTGCGAGGTTAATTCAACTACCTTCCCACCTACCTTTAACACTCCTATTATGCCAGATTTATTTTCTAGATTCATCCACTCAAAGACATTTTATCTTTAAGCTTTAAGCCAATGAAATGAGTTTGAGTGCTTTAAGCTATAAATGAAGCACTGTACTTAATGTATCTAAAGTGCACCAAACATTAATCGTTTTTGTCTCCTTAGTCCTATTTTACTTCTGATTGTTCTTCTAAAATAAAAAAACTTTCGCTTTGGGATTTCAATTTTAAAACTTATTGAAAACCCTTTTCAACGGATTTCACCTGGCTTTAAGCGATACGCACTGAACAGATTCGCGATTATTATGGACGTTTAATACCTTTGTATTGGAGTTCTTAAGTTAAGTGTAAGACTGAAATGCTAAGTGCTTTGGAACAGATTAAGCCTATTGAATCCAGGAGAAAAATCAATTGATATACAACATTCATAGTATAAAATATTGTCTGTTATACTAAACATTTGTTTATAATCTCACTAGCTGAATTACCCGGCGTTGCTCGGATTGAAATGGTTAAATGTTGCTTGAAAAGTGAATTAGAATAATCACTTTTCTTTCACAGAAAAATACAATCATTTAAGTTGTACGGAAAATACGTTTTAACTTTTTCATAGTTTCTACACTATACTTCGGACGCAAATATATGCATTTAATTCCTGAATATATTGCAATATGTAAAAGATTAAGACATAAATACGAACAGAAACGAAATTCCGACGAAAAAATGCAGAATTCTAAAAAACGAATGATGTGCAGTATCGAATTTCGACTGCCTGAGTGTATTCTGAAATAGAGAAATTCGAAAAAAAACATTTGAAAATATTGATAAAGACGATATTGATTTATGAAATTTAGTAATGCTCAAACATGACTGCAACATTTAGCTGTGTTAGCTCAAACCGACAAACTCGGCGCTCACTGGGTAATTGCTGTGACCATTGGTAAGAACCTCCTTGATCTCAGACCAAGTCGGATTGCAGGTGAAGGTGATAAATAAGTCTGGTCTCCCGTACGTCATAGCATCTTGTGTGTATTCGTGCATGTGTCTGGGACTGCCTGTAAATGTAGCTGGTAGTATGACCAAGGCACCGAGGTTTTCAACGTTCCCGTCATTTGCCACAGCATCTCTCAGGTGAATATATTCGTCAACTCTCAGTTTATGTTGATTTAGACGAATGTAAAGGAGACGCTCACTCTCGACTTTAGCGTACATATCGACGATGAACTGATGAAACAATTGCCTGCAGTTCAATACATGGTTCTGCTCAGAATCTCGAACCATTAATCTGTAAGCATAGAAATCCATTGCTGAAACTTTCTTGCTGGTTGTTTCACCTGTTCTTGGGTTGATCTGCTTCAGATTAAAATGATATCCATCTTCACCATGGGGGAATATCACTGCAGAGCATCATAAGATCGATGTGTTTCCGAAATGCGCTGCAATGATTCACCTCGTCGTTGAATAACGATATCCCGTTGATGGAACTCATCGCCTGATATAACCACCTCGACTTCATCTGCTTGAGGAGAGTTAAAGCGCCGCTCGTGTTCGCCTGCTGGTCTTCGGTCTGCTCTTATGACTACTTTATATTCATCTGTTGGCATACGTTCCAATGCTGTTTCAAACGTTTTAATAAGATTATTGTGCTCATGAAATATCCTCTGTAAGTTTAACACAATCTGACGTCTTGTTCCCGAGATGTAGGCGCACCTCTGATCAGTTTCCATTTGTTCGTTTTGAATAAAATATTGTTGTAGAAATTTTGGTGGTTGATCTGGCAGCGGAAGCAACGATCCCGCTCTATGGTAAATCTGCCCTTGCACCTTGAAGTCGATGGAAATCCGGGCTGTCCAACAACTGATGTGGCGCCGAATGATGTCATTTGGAAACATGAGTTGTATTTTCTGATGTTACTAAGAAAATGCTTCGACTCTTACGTATCTCCTGATGTGTAAGTCAAAAGTTCGTGTGGTGGTGGTTCCAGTTGGCAGAGATTAATTTTTCCATTTTTGAAGCAAATACCAGGTAGACTCTGATTTAAACTTTTTTTGGCTTGACAGTAACTATAAACCATTTCCATTTTCCTGGTAGTAACACTTGCATGCAGCGAGTAGTCTTTATGTGAATTGTAGTGGAATCCTTCCAACGCTAAGCTAAAATGGTGCGCAGTCCGTGATCGTTTGACTCTATCTTTCTTATCCTGTAGTCGGACCTCACGCTGCTGTGCCATCTCTGTTGCTCTAAATGTAGTAGCTCTCTCTCTCGCAATCGCAAGTCTTCTATTCCTCTCCTCGGAAGTTTCTTGACAACGCGAATCTTTCATCATCTTAGCCGTTGACTGAACTTGGCCGATCGCCTTCTGCTTTCATGGAGGCATTGCTACAGCAAAGAAATCTGTAAAAGAATGCTATTTCATAAAATAAGCAAAAGGCACACTCCCACTGAGCAATGAAATCTATTATAGAATACAATAAAAAGCTATTTCATAAAATAAGCAAAAGTCACACTCACTGAGCAATGAAATCTATTATAGAATACAATAAAAAGCTAAAATTAACGAAAAAACGAATTTAAAATTATGTAGTACTTACATCAATTTAGAAATATAAATCCAAAATGTACACTATCACTGTCGAATGAAGTAGGAAACACTTATACAATCAAAAGAGCGAAATAAAACTGCCAGATTCACTGAAAGATGATAAACTGGAAGACTTACCGAGTTAGCTTCCTTTAAATACGACCAGCTAAGAATCGAGTGGGTGCTGGAATGTTCTCCACCATGAGTCCAAGGAAGTTTCCGTTTCCCCAACTTTCTAGAAAGTTCTACAAAGTTTTATAAAAAAAGTAAACATTAATTCTGGTGCTGCCAGATACCGAGTAGCAAAATTACGCTTTTATGATCAATGAGTTTTTCGTTTGTGCTTTTCGGAATAACGGTGCTTGGGTTAGAAATAAATGTAATCGGTGGAGACAAATTAAACTAAATAGATAAAAAATTTTCAAAAAGCAGAAGGTCGATTTTACAGAATTTTTCAGAAAGAAATCACTGCTTTCAACGGAGGATTCACATGTATCTATTCCTGACATTTTAAAATAAGTTACACGCCTTACCTAAAAAGCCTCATGAAACAGAATTCTACAAATCATTACGTATTCAATAAATTATTTAAGGAAAGTTGGTCGAAATATACACCAACTTTCCTTGAAAATAATACTTGAACTCCTGAAAACCTTTCCTTGAATTTCCTTGCAAACATAAATATTTTAAAATATTCTTTCCTCCTTCATCAATAAAATATCTATAATTTATTTACATCATGGGAAGAACTAAAAAGTCAGTTCAAACATAAATACTGTAATTTAATTTGTTTCGGAAAAAATTGTTAAAGCAGTGGTAAAGCAACCATCGCTGCCTAAAGCAATCAATCTATGCTCAATGTTATTTCTATTGCGATTTCGAATAGTTTTTAGCCCCCCAGGGTCAATAGAACGGGGTTAAGAGTTAGCCTATGCTGACCGCAGTGTTCTAAAGTATAAGTGTACCAAATTTGGTGTGGATTGGTCAAACGGTGTAGATTTGTATAGATAATATACACACATACACACATACACACACACATACACACATCCTATTTTATATATATAGATTCATTTAAGTCTTGTTAAGGATACTGAAGACGGTAGGATGGACTTAGACAAGCACATGCTCACGGGAATAATGTTAATGAAAAGATGTTGACTTTTAAAAGAGTCTTAGAAGAACATTGAAAGACAGTGTAACACGTCAGTTAACCCAAACGTTCTGCATGTGCTCAATTGTATCTCCATTAAAAAGTGCTTCATGGTGGTGATACAATTGGTAACTGGACCATGAAATTCAAACTTGTGATTGCACAAGTACAGAAGTGATTGGTACAAACAGTTGATCCCAATCGGTACACACTTCCATGGATGGTCCACGATGAACAGTTGAATTGCCAAAGCGGTGCATATCACTTTCGGAAACTGTCTGAAACTCTGTGAAACAGACACTGGTTTACTTCAATCACAGCTTCATTCTTCGTTTCCACTCCACCTCATTTCAAAGCGAATTACGGCCTCCACGGCTTAGGACAATCAAAGTCCATTGCACGATTGGCGCTGGGAAAGGTATGGTGGATGAAGATATGCCCACACAGACGTTTCTTCAAAGTTATCGGAAACGAGTAAGAGCTTTTTAAGAAAAAAAGTTAGAACTTTTCTTGCACTGTATCTTGAGGTGCATCAAACTATGTATTCGATAAAGCAATATGCCATTATATAACATTAATGGGATTCAATTGTACAGATGATGTAGATAAGCATCGATAGTTAGAGGAAATGGTTTGCTTTATGGGTATTTGTTGGCTTTTGTTTGAGTTGATTGAGAAGCCAATTGTCCGATAAGTCTTGTACAGGATGATCTTGGAGATCTTATAAATATGTTTCGAAGCTGCCAGAGCAAACTTTAAGGGAAGGGTTGGTTTTGGGGTTTTATGACGCAAAGGCCTTATATGACCATGTTTAAGGGGTGGTGGGGAGCACAAAGTGAAGCCTCGGGATGTATTTCTGCAAGCGACACACGGATGTGCTAGAACAGTGGTTCCCAACTGAATATATTGCAATATGCAAGAGCATTTGGGGTGATACGCAGAAGGGTTCAATAATAATAAAAACCAAAAGTACTGGGTTAAAACTTACAACTTCTCTCGCTGCTCTTTTGAGTCAAGCACTAAAATCTTTAACTCCATTTGTAACAACGTATTTACGTGAACGTGGGTTTTCAGAGCTAGTGTATGTGAAAAACAAGTAAAGGAATAGACTGCGTGGAAAAAGACTTAAGATTAAAGATAAACACTATCGAACCCGACACAGAAACTCTAATAAGAAATAAGCATAAGCAACAGCAAGTTTCCCATTAAGCCTCCCGATAAAGACATTTTAGTGTTGGGAAATTGTATTTGCCATTTGTTAATAACAATTACATATAAATGACTTTTTCTAGTTTTATGGATTTATTTTCTGTATTTTGTTTTATTTATACTTAAATACATTTTGTAAAGTTATTCAAATGTGTATAGAATTTATTTGACCCCCTCAAAAAGTTATAATATATCCAGTGGTACGCCACGACCCTACAAAATTCTGAGGTGGTACTCAAGTATAAAAAGGTAGGGAATCACTGTGTTAAAGGGTACACTAACTTGCACAAATGAAAGACAGCAAGTATGCGAGCAACTTTTTAGTCTTAATTTAACAGGGGCCGTGGTTGCCCAGTTGGTAGAGTAGCTTATTGGCAACTAGAGAGTTGCGAGTTGATAATGTGTCCGTACCGTCAACCAAAGACCTCCGTAAACATTGATCCTCACGTTAGCGTAATGTGGAAGTTTGATGAGTAGGGCGCTAGATCAGATATTGACCTCGTCATCTGACCTTGGTCCAAAATGAGGTGTTCTCTGATATTCACTTCAGATAGGTAGGTATTTTAATTAACATCGCACTGGAGAAACACAACGGGATATTGGTAACGGTCTGGGATCAAACCCGAAGGGAAAGATCCGTGGACACCACCACGTAATTTTGAACCAAAGTCAACCGAGGCCACACCTGAGCTGGCACCCCACTCTCCAAATTTCCACACCGCGCCAACGTGAGGATACTTGAAGCCACGACAGGTTTAACGTGCACCAGTCCCCCTTGTACACGACGGTCTCTGGTTGGATTCAAACTCGCAACCCTCCGGTTGCTACTCCGTTACTCTTCCAACCGGGCGGCCCGCCTTTTTGAGAGGGATTTTCAGTGCAAAAACCCCCACCTGAATAGGAGGATTTTATTTTCGGTTATTCAATGCGGAATGACAACAGGACGCGCATTCTACTACGAAAACACTAGCGCCATCTATATTTAGTTTTAGGGAAGAAAGAAAAATTCCCTCTCATCCAACTTTTAGTTTGAACAAATATCACTTATGTGAAATCTGTCGTGGCCTCAAATGTCCTTAAGTTGTGGTGTGGAAATTTGGAGAGTAGGATCATAGACGTGAAATATAAGTAGACTGAGCATTGCTTTTAAGAGGAGCTTCAAAAAGAGTGACCAACATGTCGACTAGTAGTCACGTGACTGCTCTGGGAAAAATTGACATGGATGCCATCGTATCGCCTCGTTTGGCGTATAGAATCTTATGACAGGGTAGATGTGTCAATTTCTACAGAGTGGCGACAAATATGGTGCAATCGCCAAAGTCTACTGCTATGTCGTGCTGGCCAATCAATGGATGATTCAATAGATGGGCGTCTTCTCCCATCCCGTGCATTAATCGGGTGATAAATGGTCGTCTCCAACTGACAGACGAAAGTAATATAAGGGTCACGTTACTACTAGTTCTGGTCACATGATCCTTGCGCCAAAAAATGTTACCATTGCTACTCTACTTTTACATTTTATCTATGAGTAGTATGTCAGCTCATCTGTTGAACTCGCCATCTGACCGTGGTTGGAAATAACAAGGTGATGTCCTCCGATCTTTCTCTTAGGGGTTCATGCATCGCCGCCAATAGCCCATTGTGTTACTCCAATTCAACTACCCAAAAACTTTAATCCAAAATTTTTAAGTACTTAATTTAATTTTATTATACATCGGAAGTGCTGAAACTCCGATAGGTAGGTAGTTAATTAACCGTGCTCTGAAGCAACAGAACGAGCTATTGGTGACGGTGTGCAATCAAACCTTGCCACGCATTGCAATCTTTCCTCACCACGCCAACGTGAGAACATTTGAGGATACTACTGATTTAACGTGCACCAACCTCCGCCTACACGACGCTCTTTGTTTGGACCGAGTTTCGAAGTCGCAACCCTCCGGTTGCTAATCTGTTACTCCTCCAGCTGAACCACCGCGTCCTCCGCAATTCCGAAAAGAAAACAAGTAAAAATTGACAACTTGATGGCTAGACAAAGTTGAAGTGAAACATTCACAATTTTTTATGCTCAATTCTGATGATTAAAACTCTTAAAATGATTATAATTCGAGTTCGAAAAGTATATGTAAAATATGACATAACAGAACGAAACTGAAATATATATTTTTCGGTTTTTATTAAAACTCTTTATTTAGAGTAATTCATTTTAGCGAGACAAGTCCTCTGCCAACCTCTAAAAATTTCAGCAGCAATGGCTTACGTCAGATTTGTTTTCAATTTAACTGTAAATCTAAATATAGATAGATTTTATCGATTTACTTACTAATTAACTCATTTAACTGTTAAAAATTAATTACTCTTTTAGAAGCAGGAAAAAGCTACGTAAATTAAACAATTAATTTTTATGAGAATAGTTCTAATGAATATCAGAACTCACGCAATTAAAATATTTGCAAATGATTACTTTAATTGGTACTTTTACTTATGATTGATGAAAAAAAGACAATATCGTTACATCTGCAATGCTCAAAAAGGAAATAACACATAAATCCTTATATATATATATATATATATATATATATATATATATATATATATATTCAATTTTATATATTATTCTTGAAAAAATTGTTGAAAGGGAGAAAATTTTTTTTATCAAAATTTGTTCCCCGCTAAATAACTACAAATTAAATAAGCAATTATGTATAGGTTAATAAATAGCTGCCATGATCGAAGCTGAAAAGTACGAAAAGAATCTACGAATTTCGCAAGCTTCAGCAATAATTATGATCTACCGTTAAACCTCAGTAAAAAAGGTGCAAATAGACTTCCGTTTATAGGGTAAATAACAGAGCCGGTTTGGGGTAGGTATTTCAATTAACGTCACACTGGAGCAACACAACAGGCTATTGGTGACGGTCCGGGAGCAATCCCAAATGGAAAGATTCGAGGACAACACCACGTAATTTTGAACCACGGTCATATGTCCTGGAAACATCTGAGCTGGCACCCCACTCTCCAAACTTCTACACCACGCCAATGTGAGGACATTTGAGGCCACGGTGAATTTAACGTGCACCAGTCCCCTTTGTACACGACGGTCTTTGGTTTGATTCTCAACCCTCCGGTTTCTAATCCGTTAGTCTTCCAACCGGGCTACCACTGCCGAGCGGGTTGAGGGTTATGTTAGTATAGTATTTTAAGTTCCAATCACTATGGAACCATATTTTTGTAATATAACTGTCCATCGACTTTCTAATGAGCATGCGCGCGCAGCTTTATGTTATTTCTCCCGATCGGTCGTTTTAAGATCTATCACGTGGTCTTGTTGAAAAGGCATGAATCCTAAATTACTGATTGGTTAAAGTGATTACCCACTGCCAACAAAAACACCAGTCTGCGCTTCGATAACCAATCGGCTAAGTCAATTCATTAAGCCCACGTGATTTACCCTTCAGAGATCTTACGACAGCGACTGCGTCCACGTGCTCTAATTCATTAGAAGGTCGATGCAAGTGTCACTATGACCCCACGCCATTTGATAGAAAACAGAAGAACTTGCGTCATGGCGTCGCGTGATGTGATTCAAAATAGAAGGACTTACGTCGCTGTGCATATAAGAAATTGCGAGGGTTCAAACAAACAATAATTGACTATGGGATCAGTGGGCTTGTGGTATTGATTAAGAAGCTGGGTTTTATTGAGGATGGATCCGGAAAGAGGAGAGAATTGGAATTTCCCGGGGGTAGCCGGGATAGAACTTGTGGACGATGTGATTCTGTGATTTACGTGCTCATCGATTAACCGAAAAGTTATAGTAGCACCTCTTGAGACCCATTGCACCGTGATCAACGACATTCCATCCCAAATACCACAGAGACCAAAGATGTTGAGTACCACTCTTCTAAAATTTGCTATCCCCCTCCCCCCCATTCACCTTTGATCCCTTACAACACATATCCACCTCTATGACATTCCTACTGTGTAAGTTAATTACTTGTCATACGGACTGTTGTTGGACTGAGTGCTTCAATGATCACTGTTGAGTTCTATTGAATGTAAATTATTATACAAGAGACTTTCCTTAATGTTATAGAGAATTTTAATAATATGAAAATAATTTTGCAATTAATAAATTAAAATAATTTTCATTCATTAATTGCAAAATCATTTTCACATTATTAAAATTCTCTATAACTCTAAGGAAAATCTCCTGTACAATAATTTACGTTCAATAGAACTCTCAACAGTGATCATTGAAGCACTCAGTCCCACAACAGTCCGAATAACATGCAATTAGTTGACATAGTAGGAATGTCATAGAGGTGGATATGTGTTGTGAGGGATCCCACACAACACCACTATGACAACAGCCATGTAAAAATACTGAAATCTATCACGCTTAGGTAGGTAATTAATTAGCATCGCAATGGATCAGCACTATTGCTATTGGCGAAAATCCGGAATGGAACCCGAAGTGAAAGATCGGAAAACAACACTTAATTTTGAACCACGGTCAGATGACGAGGTTACACCTGAGCTGGCACCCCACTCTTCCAACTTCCACACCAACGTGAGGACATTCGACGCCAAGAGATATAATACGCACCAACCCCCTTCGTACACGACGTTCTTTGGTTGGATTCGAACTTTCAACCCTCCGTTTGCTAATCCGTTACTCTTCCGACCTGGCCCGTATCAGGCGAGAAACTAATAAACATCGTTGCTTCTTCTCTTGTGTAATTATTGTTTCCATCTAATTCTATGCTCTTGCTAGTGTGGTTCGATTTGATTTGCCGCTCTACGGTTATTTTTTGCTACTTGAGGGGTAATAAGACTTGTTGGTGTTGAGGCTTTAAAAATGCTTTAGACTTGTTGGTGTTGAGGCCCTTTAAAAATGCTTTAGACGTGAATATCTAAAGATTCAAAATCCTTGTGATGTCAGAAGTCATATAATTTCTAAGCCGAGGGTCTTTTGAAATATTCTAAAGCAAAGGCATTTACAAGGAATTGAAGGACGTTATGGGTGCTAAGTAACGTCTACGGGTATTAAGTAAAGTCCACGTGTGTTAAGTATGCAACAATTTGGCAAAGCTTGTAAGAAATTCAAAGAATTCCGCCTCGCCTAAACCAAATATTATGAGACAAGGTGTTAAGATTTAATACAGATTTTAATTAGAATTTCGCAAGATATTCTAATTGAAGACCTGATAGGAAATTCAATTTACAAATTTACATGTGTATAATCAAATTCTGAAATGACATTTTCTATGTGTTGCGGTGGAATGTTGAAATCTACTAACCATCATGAAAGACGGTATTTTGAGCGAATTAATCATCCAACCTGTCCTACAACATGGTTAATTACGCTGTTCACAACGCGTTTGCTGTTACAGAAACATACGATAAAAATTACTATTACTCCAAACACACATTAACGTCTATTTTAAGCTCAATTCATCAAACTAAGTGAAGGTACCGCGAAGAATTTCACTTATAGTAAAACCGTATGAATACATCCATCTATTTGAAGATATAAAATAATAGATGACCGACATTCGTAACAACCAAAGAAGACGATGGTATGACGCGGAGGTATTCCGATCAATCAATTTAGTAGGTCGTAGGAGGATATGGGTATTTTCTACTGCCTTGCTCGTAAAAAATTATGATTGA
Source organism: Meta bourneti (assembly GCA_933210815.1). Taxonomy (NCBI): domain Eukaryota; kingdom Metazoa; phylum Arthropoda; class Arachnida; order Araneae; family Tetragnathidae; genus Meta; species Meta bourneti. The sequence continues at coordinate 13,027,768 of OW119924.1, forward strand.
TTCTCCTTTGCCTTGTTACGCACGTGTAGGCTTTTCCCTCATCAGTGCGAGCTCATTTTTACATCGTACGTTATATAGTCTTCGACGTGAAAACAAACAAAAACACGCTTTGGATTAAAAAAGCTCCGCATTTGATACCGGTCTCTACTGGCTTATTTTACTGAGGAATTTCATGCATTATAGTCTCATATGTTAAAACGGGAAAAAATAATAATAAATAAATAAATAAATAACAATAAATTATAAAATTATAAATAACAATAAAAAATATAAAAATAAAATAATAATAAATAATAAAATAATAAAATAAAATAATAACAACAATAATAATAAATTATAAAAAATAAATTATAAATAATAAAATTAAATTATAAATAACAATAAAAAATATAAAAATAAATTACAAATAATAAAAATAAATTATAAATAATAAAAATAAATTATAAATAATAATAAAAAATTATAAAATAATAATAAATAATAAAAATAAATATAAATAAAAATAAATAATAAAATACAAGATTTTATACCTGTCTTTACTGGCTTATTTTACAGGTCTTCGAAGTTAAAATGGAAATCATACTTTGGTATACTTTTTTTATTATTAAACCCTCCTGGTGATTGTCTCGCCGAGGTATCTTATCATGAGTAAATACTGACCAAATCTTGATTTATTAGATTTCTCGTCATTAGAAGTAAACTGATCAGATCTTGATATCGTCATCATGAAAAACGCGTCAGTATCTTGGTATCTCTTGATTAGCAAAATTGGTCAGATTTTGATGGACGAGATATCTCGTCGAAACTACTTGGAGGATTAAAAAGTACAAGTTGATAAGGCATCTATAATCGAGTATATGCTATAGTTAGTTTTTAAGTGTGATACTCACTAATTGATGGGAAAATGGTGAACTTATTCGATTTTTTAAAGTACAATCGCTTACATTAAGTGTGGGCTTTTTCTTCTGTCAATACTGGCTCCTTTTACAGAGGAATTTCATATATTGTATCGTCTTCGACGTTAAAAGTAAAACAAAAACGTACTTTGGGTTTTCGTAGGTAAAAGATATCTACGATGGAATGAATGCTTCAGGTGGCTTTTAAATGTTTGATAGTAAAGCCTGCCTCTCCTCCCTAAGACTTAAAAGAATCGAAAGTACCTAGTTGAATTTTTTATTATTTATCCACTGCTGTTCATTGAAAATTCAACACCAAAATGTGAGATTGACTAGAAATTCGTTAAACGGGTACTTTATCACAAAATACGTAAATAATTAAAATCTCAACCGAGTATGCAAATAGGAGGCACGTTCAATACAGATTGAAATGGGACTAGGAAGATATGAAAGAAGGCCTGAAAAAGCAAACCCCAACATTGTGTAGGTGAATTCGATTGCTATGTCTCTTCTAGTACGTAAATATGCCTCTTCATAAAACGAGGTAGCAGTGGAAATTGAGAGTGGAATAATTGGGTGTAGAGAAGGCGGATTATTGTATCGTGATATTACTGAAAGTATTGAGCGAAACACAAATAAAATTATGCGTAACTGGAGACAATGGACAGAGGAAGGACGTATCAACGTGAGAGATTTTGAGTACCTATGGTTACGTCAGAAAGGATGGTTGGGTTTTATGGCGCAAGAGCTATATTTGACCAAACTGCACCAAATAACGTCAAGCAAACGGTCCTACACACAAAGAAAATTTTACTGACACAGAAGAGAGAAATATGCCTAGGCATCAATCGAACCTGAAAACGTCAGAAAGGGAAGATGGATACTTGCTAAGCATGGTGGTGACGAATTGTATAGCGACATCCATAATGTTAGCATAGCAATGGCGGATGGTGATACATCAGGAGATGTTTGCCAGCACTACTCTCGGACGATTGCTACAGCGAGGGCCTATAGCTTGGAGACCATGACTGCAACTTCCTTTAACCCTCAAAGTGGTTTCGACGAAATATCTCGTACATCAAGAGCTGCCAATTCTACTAATGAGGAGATATCTCGTACATCAAGAGCTGCCAATTCTACTAATGACGAGAAATCTCGTCATCAAGATATCGCCGATTTTTTGATGATGAAAAGATCAAGATCTGGTCAGATTTTTTTTTTATTTTTGACAATATATCTCGTCCATCAAGCTCTGATCAGTTTTGCCAATGACGAGACACCTCATTGAGACAACCACCAGGAAGGTTAACCCTATATCATACACATCATAGACTTCAATTGTTGTATTTGTTAGCATTAATATTTCTTCCTATTTACATTGATTTTTTTATTACCTTATAGTATATACCAAGCGATAATTTCTTTCCATAGTTTAATATAGTGAAAGAAAACAATTTTCGAGCACGTATTACATAAATATATCTATGAATAAATAATATATGAATATGAAAACGCGGGAAAAAACGTGGCAATGATAATTTAATTTTAACACCATACGTACGAATTGATGTATCGAATTTGGTACTCCCTCGAAAACATTCAATACCTAGAATAAATTATTCATCTCTATTTTATTAACGATTGAAGCCAAAATAGTAACTGCATTTTTTCCCCTTTGTCCAAAGAACACAAAATAATAATCAATAGCAAAGCATGCCTTATCCCCCTAAGACACAAGACAGAAGAAAGAAGAGAGAACTCGGTGAAAAGCGGTATCTAAGAGAGGGCTGCAAATAATAAAATAAAAATACTTTTCTCTATACTTTTACAACTTCTGCTGCTCTCTTCCCTCTAAAAGCTGGAACCTGAAGAGGTCTTCAATATTTATAGAACATCTTAGCAGGTGGTGCCAGAAGTAAATCTTTTTTCTTTCAGCGATGACCATTGCTCACGAAAGGGCTGTTGCTATGGTAACGAAGGTATTTGAGGCACGCAGGTGGAAGCCAAGGTCACTTTTGACCACTAAAAGGGGATGTCTAAGCCGGGATTTTTCATCAAAATCCTGCAGGAGAACGGAATAATGTAAGTTTTAGTTCTCTCTTCCTTTTCTCATTTTTTATTCTTTGTCTCTTGGTTTTTTTTGTTTTCTCTTTTAAGCAGAGCTTTCTCACCAGCTAATGGATTTTTCCTCTTTCAGGGAGAAGAAAGACAATTAAATACATTCCTTAAGGAGGTGAAGATGGAACAGCGTTTATTTTACTAAAAGTTGTACCACTTTATTACATTTATAATGCATTCGTTTATAACGTAATTTCGGCTATGAAGATGTCATTTTGAATCGCGAATGAATATTTACCATTAAGCATAAAGCTCCCGCAACATAATTGAGAAGGAAATATTATAAATATTGCATAGAACAAGACAATACTGAGAAAACTAATCGTGCTTCAAGAAGTAAAATTAAATAACAAATTAAAATAAATTTAAAGAATACGCTAAAGCTAAATACTACTCTATTATCATTGCAACGCCCTCATTGATACTGGTTGGGTGGTAATTTCGGTGTTTTATGGCGCAAGGGCCTTATTTATTATTACCTTTACAATGCATACGGTTATACCGTAATTTCGGTTATTAAAAATCATATTGCATTTCAGGTTTCATTAATGTATATTTTGTCTATTAAGAAATAGACACTTTTGGTGAAATCATAGAGCAGGAAACAGAACACAAAAATTGTTCATTACATTAATTGAACTTTAAAAGGTAAATTAAAATTTTAAAAGTGGATAGGCTGGTGTTGGTAGGTATTTTAATTAACGTCGTACTGGAGCAAGAAACAGGCTATTGGCGACGGTCCGGGATCAAATCCGAAGTGAAAGTTACGAGGACAACACACGTAATTTTGAACCACGCAAGCTATGTTGAAGCTCGGTCACAAGGCTTTACGTGAATACGTCTCATTGGCGTATAATATTTATTTGGGTGTAATAAATGAAAGAAACACAAATTCAGTAGTCAATTCAGTGTTTATCGAAAGCTGCTGAGTTGTTCTTCCGCGTAAACTACGTTTTGGCTATTGGCGACGGTCTGGGATCAAACCCGAAGGGAAAGATCCGTGGACAACACCCCGTAATTTTGAATTACGTAGGTTCTGTTGGAACACGGTCGCAAGGTTTTACGTGAATATATATCATTGGCGTATAGTATTTATTTTGAGTACAGTATTTACAAATGAAAGGAAGACAAATTCAGTAGTCAATTCAGTGTTTATAGAAAGCTGACGAGTTGTTCTTCCGCGTAAACTATGTTTTGGCTATTGGCGACGGTCTGGGATCAAACCCGAAGGGAAAGATCCGTGGACAACACCCCGTAATTTTGAATTACGTAGGTTCTGTTGGAACACGGTCGCAAGGTTTTACGTGAATATATATCACTGGCGTATAGTATTTATTTGGAGTATAGTATTTACAAATGAAAGGAAGACAAATTCAGTAGTCAATTCAGTGTTTATAGAAAGCTGACGAGTTGTTCTTCCGCGTAAACTATGTTTTGGCTATTGGCGACGGTCTGGGATCAAACCCGAAGGGAAAGATAAGTGGACAACACCCCGTAATTTTGAATTACGTAGGTTCTGTTGGAACACGGTCGCAAGGTTTTACATGAATATATATCACTGGCGTATAGTATTTATTTGGGGCATAGTATTTACAAATGAAAGGAAGACAAATTCAGTAGTCAATTCAGTGTTTATAGAAAGCTGACGAGTTGTTCTTCCGCGTAAACTATGTTTTGGCTATTGGCGACGGTCTGGGATCAAACCCGAAGGGAAAGATCCGTGGACAACACCCCGTAATTTTGAATTACGTAGGTTCTCTTGGAACACGGTCGCAAGGTTTTACGTGAATATATATCACTGGCGTATAGTATTTATTTGGAGCATAGTATTTACAAATGAAAGGAAGACAAATTCAGTAGTCAATTCAGTGTTTATAGAAAGCTGACGAGTTGTTCTTCCGCGTAGACTACGTTCGATGTATTTCTTCTTGGCTTTTCGACGAGTATACGCCGACATTATGAAATTTTTCAACTACGAACCAAAGTTTCACACCAAAAATTAAATCAAATATAAATACTGTTCTATACGATAATAGAATTGGAAATATGATTTTGGTTGTAAAGAAATTTTATATTTCAAATTTACTTTTATTTTTCTGAATATTTTATTTATACATAATAAGTAATATGGTTGTTATGGAGTAGAAATCTCTACAAAAGACTCCACGGTTGAAATAGTAGCACTACACGAAAGACTTAAAATTTTAAATAAAAAATGCATTAAAAAACTTTATGCCAAAAAAACAAAATATTCATAGATTCATAACTAAAAGTAAAAGTGTGGGTACTTGCTTTAATTAATTATGTTTTTCATTACTTGGAAATTCATTACTGTGGCAAATAATTCATTCATAATTAATTTTAGAACTTTTAAGATTTGGAAGCCAACGATGATCTTTAAATTAAGATATTTGTAGTAAAGTGAGCTAGTATATAAAAGCGTCCACGCTTTTATTTATAGTCATGTTCGTATGAAAAGTTTCGGGGTACTGAAAATAAAACGTATTTTCTACATTTTAGCGTATTTTGAAATAAAAGTTTGCTCTTAAAAACGTTTTGAAATGTATTTTTATATCATGCTTTTTTAACTCTCCAAATGGTTTCGACGAGATATTTCGTCCATCAAGATCGGACCAATTTTCTAATAATATCTCGCTATCAAGATATTGCCGATTTTTTGATCATGACGAGATCAAAATATGGTTATTTTTCTTCTAACGACGAGATATCTCGTCCATCAAAATTTGATCAGTTTTGCTAATGATTTTGATAAGAAAAATCTTCGAGTCTTCGAGTTCCAGAGTAGCCCTCACCAGGAGGGCTACTCTGGAAATTTTCATTTTAATGTTAAATGATGTGCCTAAGCTCTGTTCCAAACAGTAAAGTCGGTTCACGTGTTGGGCATATGATATTACATACATAAACAGTGGTTGGGCACATAACTAACCCATTGATATGAAACTAAATAATAATTAAAATCCCTACAGGCATAGGGATTTTAATGACATAGGGTGCATAGAGATTTAACGCTAACGACCCCACATCCAATTCTCTGCGTGTTGACTACAACCTTGGGATTAGGTGCTGTTGGGGGGGGGGGGCACGATATTTTTTAACCATCTCATTTCCTCGGAACGTTACGCACTTTGACCCATAGGGTTTGAAATAGAAAATCAAATTTGAACTCTGCTCACTAAGACCGATCCATAGGGGTTGTCTCACCGAAGTATCTCGTCGTTAACTAAACTTAGGTGGTTAGGTTAATTAACAAATTTGAACTCTACTCACTAAGACGATACTCACTAAGACTGATCCATAGAAGTTGTCTCACCGATGTATCTAGTCGTTATCTAATCTGCCAGATCTTGATGGATGAGATATCGCATCACTAGAAGAAAACTGACCAGATCTTGATCTCTTTATCACAAAAAAATCGGCAGTAACTTGATGACGAGATATCTCGTCATTTGCAAAATTGGTCCGATCTTAATGGACGAGATATCTCGGCAATGCTATTTGGAGGGTTTAATCACTTTTTACTCTTCCACTCAAAGAAATTTACCTGTTTTGATACCCATTTCATCTAAAATTCCCTCCTCACATAGCTGCTCGCCAAGACATTTCAGAATTTGTTTGTTTTTCAAGTTTAACAAAATATTTTAGACAGTAATGTACTCAGAACCACTTAACTGAGTTCTTATCTCTGCCCTATTTATTTGAGTAATTTTTTTAATCTTTTAGATTATCGTATTGATAATATATTACTTCGCTTCAAAAACTATTCCACTTTCTTGTACTTTACTTCGTGCATAACACTTTAAGAAAGCCTTGACTGGATAAATTCAACTCTACTACACTCAATTCTAATAGTATAGTAGAATAGTCAATCCTAGTTAAGTCCTTTTAAGCGCTCTTATCTTTTGAGAGATTTGGAAATAGTTGTAAGATAGTGTACTTTTATGGAACACTTAGCTCTTATCTTTGGGTAAACGTCTTCAGAACAAAGAACTCATTCAGACTAGATTTTTCTTCACTTAGACAGCGGAGCGGAAGTCAAACAATTCAATTCAACGATTCCTGTCGTTGAATTGGTTGAAAGTCACTTGATGACACTGATATTTTTTATGTATTCTTCTCAAAGTGAACCTGTTGATACCCCATTCCTCCCATTACTCTTCTCCCATCTGTTCGTCGAGAACATACAAAAATCGTATTTGGATCTAAAATGTAATAGAACATTTCAATCGCTCGCATTTTTATGTTAACTGAAAAGACAACGGAAATTTTGTCACTCTTGTTTAATCAGGATAATTTTTCCTCTTACTATACACAATTTTTAGTTCTTCAAAAACAATTCCATCTTATTGTAAATGAGTTCGCTTCATAGCTTCCAGAAAACAACAACGTGGTAGATTAAACTATTCCACTCTTAATTATAATAGCTAATAAAACTAAATCCGAATTATGAAGGGGACGAGGTAGCCGGTTGGAAGAGTAGCAAAAGGAGGGTTAAGAGTTTGAAACACGATCCAACCAAAGACGACATGTACGTGGGGGCTGCTGCACATTAAATCTGTCTTGGCCCCAAATGTCCTCACGTTGACGTTGGCATGTTGTAAAAGTTTGGAGAGTGGGGTGCTTGCTCAGGTGTTGATCTCGTTACGTGACCGTGGAACAAATTTACGAGGTGTTGTTGCTGTCGGATCTTTTCCTTTAGTGTTGATCCGTCGCCAATAGCCCATTGTATTGCTACAGTGCGACGTCAATCAACTACCTACTGAATTCTGAATTTCTAATCCTGTTTCTGGGAAAAATTTTAAGAGCGTATTCTTTGAGGCCCTTACTCTTAGTACCTTAATTTTAGTAAACAAGTTCTATTTCGAGAGCTCATTCAAAAGCTAGATCTTGTTTCCCTTAGACAATGTGGTAAAAGAGTAATTAAATCTAACGACTTCACGACTGGTTAAAAGTCACTTGATGTCTTAATTTGTTAACTACTTCTCTCAAGGTAGACTTGCTCTGATACTCGGTAAACTCCCATGTGCTAGCCGAGAGCATTTCAGAAATCGTATTTGTCTTTCTTGATAAATGGATTCTAAAATTCCATTTCATGACAATCTTTTAGCTATGGATAATTCTTTGCTTAGAATACAACATTTTTAGTTCAAAACCAATTCCATTTTATTGCAATTGCTTTCCCATGAATATAGCTTCCAGAGAACCACGATTTTGTAAATTCAACTATTCTAGTAACTAGTTAAATAAAGTCCGAATTCTGAATTCTCTGTATAAAAATTTAAGATCGTATACTTTGATGGAGCTCTTAGCACCTTAATTTTGGTAAACATATTCTGTTTCGAGAACCCATTCCAAGATCTCGTGTCCCTTAGACAATGAGGCAAAAGTCGAGTAATTAAATCCAGCGATTTCTGCAGTTGAAACTGGTTAAAAGTCACTTGATGTCTTATTTTGTTATCTACTTCTCTCAACGGAGCCTTGATCTGATACTCGGTGAACTCCCATGTGCTAACCGAGAGCATTTCAGAAATCGTATTTGTCTTTCTTGATAAATGGATTCTAAAATTCCATTTCATGACAATCTTTTAGCTATGGATTAATTCTTTGCTTAGAATACAACATTTTTAGTTCAAAACCAATTCCATTTTATTGCAATTGCATTCCCATGCATAGCTTCTAGAGAACCACGATTTTGTAAATTCAACTATTCTAGTAACTAGTTAAATAAAGTCCGAATTCTGAATTCCCGATTCTGTATAAAAATTTAAGATCGTATACTTTGATGGAGGAGCTCTTAGCACCTTAATTTTGGTAAACATATTCTGTTTCGAGAACCCATTCCAAGATCTCGTGTCCCTTAGACAATGAGGCAAAAGTCGAGTAATTAAATCCAACGATTTCTGCAGTTGAAACTGGTTAAAAGTCACTTGATGTCTTATTTTGTTATCTACTTCTCTCAACGGAGCCTTGATCTGATACTCGGTGAACTCCCATGTGCTAACCGAGAACATTTCAGAAATCGTATTTGTCTTTCTTGATAAATGGATTCTAAAATTCCATTTCATGACAATCTTTTAGCTATGGATTAATTCTTTGCTTAGAATACAACATTTTTAGTTCAAAACCAATTCCATTTTATTGCAATTGCATTCCCATGCATAGCTTCTAGAGAACCACGATTTTGTAAATTCAACTATTCTAGTAACTAGTTAAATAAAGTCCGAATTCTGAATTCCCGATTCTGTATAAAAATTTAAGATCGTATACTTTGATGGAGGAGCTCTTAGCACCTTAATTTTGGTAAACATATTCTGTTTCGAGAACTCATTCCAAGATCTCGTGTCCCTTAGACAATGAGGCAAAAGTCGAGTAATTAAATCCAACGATTTCTGCAGTTGAAACTGGTTAAAAGTCACTTGATGTCTTATTTTGTTATCTACTTCTCTCAACGGAGCCTTGATCTGATACTCGGTGAACTCCCATGTGCTAACCGAGAGCATTTCAGAAATCGTATTTGTCTTTCTTGATAAATGGATTCTAAAATTCCATTTCATGACAATCTTTTAGCTATGGATTAATTCTTTGCTTAGAATACAACATTTTTAGTTCAAAACCAATTCCATTTTATTGCAATTGCATTCCCATGCATAGCTTCTAGAGAACCACGATTTTGTAAATTCAACTATTCTAGTAACTAGTTAAATAAAGTCCGAATTCTGAATTCTCTGTATAAAAATTTAAGATCGTATACTTTGATGGAGCTCTTAGCACCTTAATTTTGGTAAACATATTCTGTTTCGAGAACCCATTCCAAGATCTCGTGTCCCTTAGACAATGAGGCAAAAGTCGAGTAATTAAATCCAACGATTTCTGCAGTTGAAACTGGTTAAAAGTCACTTGATGTCTTATTTTGTTATCTACTTCTCTCAACGGAGCCTTGATCTGATACTCGGTGAACTCCCATGTGCTAACCGAGAACATTTCAGAAATCGTATTTGTCTTTCTTGATAAATGGATTCTAAAATTCCATTTCATGACAATCTTTTAGCTATGGATTAATTCTTTGCTTAGAATACAACATTTTTAGTTCAAAACCAATTCCATTTTATTGCAATTGCATTCCCATGCATAGCTTCTAGAGAACCACGATTTTGTAAATTCAACTATTCTAGTAACTAGTTAAATAAAGTCCGAATTCTGAATTCCCGATTCTGTATAAAAATTTAAGATCGTATACTTTGATGGAGGAGCTCTTAGCACCTTAATTTTGGTAAACATATTCTGTTTCGAGAACTCATTCCAAGATCTCGTGTCCCTTAGACAATGAGGCAAAAGTCGAGTAATTAAATCCAACGATTTCTGCAGTTGAAACTGGTTAAAAGTCACTTGATGTCTTATTTTGTTATCTACTTCTCTCAACGGAGCCTTGATCTGATACTCGGTGAACTCCCATGTGCTAACCGAGAGCATTTCAGAAATCGTATTTGTCTTTCTTGATAAATGGATTCTAAAATTCCATTTCATGACAATCTTTTAGCTATGGATTAATTCTTTGCTTAGAATACAACATTTTTAGTTCAAAACCAATTCTATTTTATTGCAATTGCATTCCCATGCATAGCTTCTAGAGAACCACGATTTTGTAAATTCAACTATTCTAGTAACTAGTTAAATAAAGTCCGAATTCTGAATTCTCTGTATAAAAATTTAAGATCGTATACTTTGATGGAGCTCTTAGCACCTTAATTTTGGTAAACATATTCTGTTTCGAGAACCCATTCCAAGATCTCGTGTCCCTTAGACAATGAGGCAAAAGTCGAGTAATTAAATCCAACGATTTCTGCAGTTGAAACTGGTTAAAAGTCACTTGATGTCTTATTTTGTTATCTACTTCTCTCAACGGAGCCTTGATCTGATACTCGGTGAACTCCCATGTGCTAACCGAGAACATTTCAGAAATCGTATTTGTCTTTCTTGATAAATGGATTCTAAAATTCCATTTCATGACAATCTTTTAGCTATGGATTAATTCTTTGCTTAGAATACAACATTTTTAGTTCAAAACCAATTCCATTTTATTGCAATTGCATTCCCATGCATAGCTTCTAGAGAACCACGATTTTGTAAATTCAACTATTCTAGTAACTAGTTAAATAAAGTCCGAATTCTGAATTCCCGATTCTGTATAAAAATTTAAGATCGTATACTTTGATGGAGGAGCTCTTAGCACCTTAATTTTGGTAAACATATTCTGTTTCGAGAACTCATTCCAAGATCTCGTGTCCCTTAGACAATGAGGCAAAAGTCGAGTAATTAAATCCAGCTATTTCTGCAGTTGAAACTGGTTAAAAGTCACTTGATGACTGATTTTTGTTATTTACTCCTCTCAACGGAGTCTCGCACTGATACTCATTCCTCCTTAAATTCCCATCTGCTCGCCGAGAGCATTTCAGAAATCGTATTTGGCTTTCAAGTTTAATGGATTCTAAAGTTGCCTTTACCCGCGGTGACACCCGATGAAGTTCGATCTTTCACTTGGGCAAATATTTATTTGTTTCCCAGAGTTAATTCCAACGACCCGGGGCACTGTTAAGTTTCAACCCCGTTTCCCGATTTTCCGGGCACTCGACATTAGCGGAAAAGGCACTCCGGAAAAATAATAAAATCCAGCTTTTCCCTTTTAATGAGTAATGACACGTTCATTAGCGAAGTTCGAATGGATCCCTGTAAGTGTCCCGATCTCTGCAGAAGCTGGCGACCGGAATTTGCTTTTCGTTTTGGCAAAGGAGAAAAGCTTTTGAATTAGCTAGATTTTCTCCTAAGACTATAATGAGGTGACGTGGCGATGTGCTGCGAAATGCCGTTGACAAATTCCGAATTCACTTGAGTTAATAAACAATGATTTGAGTTCCTGTTCTTGTGAAATGCAAGTTCATCAAGTAATGCTTTTGTTGTTTTCGTGAGAAAATATTTGCTTGAGGTTTGGAAGTGCAGTTTAACCAAGCAAATTAAATTTAAAAAAGTAGGGGGAGCAACAACTTAATAAAGGTTTTCCGCATGCCCCTGTATCAATAGTCACCGACAACGAAACTTTAATGGGATAATTACCGATGCTTTTGAATTTATAGAGCATAACAATAACGGGCTCATCATAATTCAAGCCTTACAGTCGCAATTATAAACAATTCTTTCGTTTGCGATGAATTCACAGGATTATTTGAGAGCTTTAAATATAGTGGTTGTTTGGCTAGCTCTATGTTCTTTCTATTTGCACGAGGGTTATTTAAATCGAGATTCGAAGAAAAGGGGTCAGAATAACATGCAGATCCACTGCGAATCAATTTTAAGAGTAATGAATCATGAACCTTTCAAAATAATCTTGTTGGATCCTTAATCCTCTTGGTGGTTTATCTTAGTGTCGAAATCTGCCCTGGAGTGACCAGTCTCTGATGCAAAAACCTGTTACTGGGCAAGAGACAATTTGTGTTTACTACTTGGATTTTCATTTTCTTTTGGAGTGATTGGTCAGTTTTGTTCCGACGAGGTATCTCGTCATTAGAAAAACTGATCAGATCTAGATGGACGAAATATCTTGTAGAAACACTTGGAGGTTAAGGTGATACTTGATTTTCAGAAAGATGTCTTCTGTTTTATCCCAGTCATGGATAGGGCGCGTCTGCTTTGATCATAAGATCTGGGATCCATCTCTGTAGCAGTCCGATTTAGTCACCCGTTTACGTACAATATCAAGTAATAGATACACAAATGAAAGTATTTACTGACAGGGAAGAAAGGGAGAAATACAACCAGGGAGAAATGCACCTGACAGGAATCGAACCTGCACCGCCTACAACTCGAAGGTTGCTAGCTAAGTGGGCATACCCACTGAGCCACGACGGCCCACGACGGAAAGCGTAAAACAAGAAATATGTATACAGTTAATCATTTAAAATGTTGATATTTTAAAAAATGCATTGATCTAAAATACCATTGCAGAGCACCTTTGAAACGAAATTAATTAAAACTCAAAGTATCGAATAATGAATTAGATATTCTTGATATTTTTTCTTGCTATGTTCACTTGAAATTTTAAGAAAACATAAGCTAGTGCTGTACAATTTTTAAGAGAAAGACAAAAGAACCAAGTAATTAAATACTAAATTTATTTTTAAACCATTTGTTTGTTTTGAACTTCAAATTTAAAAATTAGTTTGGATTTACTTTTAAATCATTACTTCAATAATTTAATTATCAACTATGCTTCGTTTTAAAAGGTATTCATCCAAATTTGTAAGATTGTCACTCAATTATATTATCAAATAACAATCCTTCAACTGGTTTTTCAGTTGTGCTGTGAATTTTGCTTATTGCTTTTTCAAATGTTAGTTATGGATCGTATTACCCTTTAAAATCCATTGGCGAGTACGTGGCAGTCTACGCTTTAGCTCGGGGCATCATGAGAGATGCTGTAACATCGCACCCACCGTGAACTGCTTGGGGTGGGTATGTCTTCCTGGAGAAATTTGGGAAGATGCTTGCATTAGTTTGCTTGTCTCTTTAAAGAAACATTGAAACCTCAAACAGTAACCCGATTTCTGCACATACGACATTCGAATTCGTAACCAGGAGCTTTCAGTCTACCAGCTTAACCCTCAAAGTGTTTCTACCAGATATCTCTACCAATTTTGCTAATTGAGAGATACCTCATCGAGACAAAACTGACCTATCACTCCCAGGGGAATAAAGATCCAAGTAGGAAAAGCAAATTGGCCTTTGCCCAGAACTGGTGGCAGTTTGGAACGAGTTTTTGCACCAGGGGCTGGCCACTACAGGGAAGTTTTCGACGCGAAGATAAACCACCAGGAGAGTTAAGAGCGACGTCTTTTGTCCCTCTGCCTCTGGTGGGGCTGCTTACCATTGTAAGTAATAGGGTTTGGGAAAACAGTGAGGAATTTATTGATTCTATTGACTTCTGTAATGGTTAATTTTGACCTATATACATATGACGATACATAAAAACAAAGAGAAGCGTTTGCATGGTTTCATTACACGAATAAAAAATATCAAAAATTCAATAATGTTTTTGAACTTATTCTGTATCTATAGTAACCTTTAATTTTTTCCGGATGAGTAAAGTCGGTGTTCGAGTAGGCTTCTTTTTTTAGACTTAACTTCATTTACCCTAGACTAATCGATTATTTTTTTAAATGCATTCTTTGAGCGATACAATATTGTCATCGATTTGGCCAAACGATTTAATTAACGGAGGTTGGTTGTTGTATTATAGGGCAATATATTATTGGCCAAGCTGCTCCAAAAACACAAGAAAGACAACTTCAAAGAATTAATGGAGGCTACTCTTACAAAGATTGGTTGGATCAATCAATAATTTTTCGATGGTATAATGATTTTAAGTATAAACTTGTCCTTACGTGATAGACTTGAAAGTTCTGGTTCACAGATTGTTTTTGTAGGGTTCTATACGATGACATCTGCAGATATCGCTGCAGCTATGAACGATCCACTGAGTTCAAATCTCGGCTTCTAAGCGCATGGATGTTGGAGATGGTCCTTTTAATGAGTAACGATGGCTACCCCACTATGTTCACCCTCACAAATAGACACCAATTCGCCCCTATTAGTGTCGAAGCCCAAAGAGGTCAGAGGTTTTAAACTGAATGCAAACTACGAGTGTTTGTCGTTTATATAAGCTTGCTAAACACGGGAATGCTTTGTTATCTGACATGAAATAATTGTTTTATCCTCTAACACAGAAAAATCGAATGTCTGGAAGCACGGCGATTCGCCTCCTTCCAGGACAAGTTCGCTAAAAGAAATTTTCTTTGAAGGCACTGTTGACAATATTTTGATCACATGACTCATCTATGTGGTTATCTAGATATATGGCATAGTGGTTAGAGAACTGGATTTGTAACATACCGATTCACGGTTCGAATCCGCTACCAGAGGAATACGACAGATTGTTGCTTTTATGCAAATGGTAATTTTTGACAAGACAATCAAACTTATTCTATTTTTTTTAATACTTTGATCAAGCTGTGAATAAAAAAGAATTTATTTTTCATAAAACACAACTTTTTAAAAATTATTCACATCAATTTAAAAAAATAAGTATGAAACTACTATAATCAATCTATTTGAACTGTAGACAAATTGTATTTTGAAGAACAAAAATAATCTCAAGTACAAATTGCTGAATTTTCTGGTCACGCATATATTTTCTGCAATTATAAATATGTGTCAAGTGTTTTTTATCTTGATTTTACAAATCATGATTTTTAAATTTTAGTTTTCGTCTTGGAAAGATTTGATTTTCAACCATATTTTGAGGAAATCGTTAATAATCACTTTTAACAGGGAACGTAGCCAAAATTTTATTTTGGAGGTAATAAAATTCTGGTAAGATAAGATAAAAATGAATTCTCTAATAAATTCCCGAAGATAAGAATGAAACATTTTATACAAAACTTGTTAGATACTTCAGAAATTTCAAAATTATTTCCCTAAAGTTATAAAAAGTGACACATCTCGGTTGATCTAAGTACTAGAATGGTTCCCTAAATATTTACAAAATATAAATTACATTAAATAATCAAATCTTGTTCCTGAAAATTTACTTTTTATTTTTGCAACTACTGTTTGGAGTACGAAGATATGATAAGAGGTAGAGTCAAAGCAGAAAAAAATATTCATAATAGTTTTACTATCATAATAAAGATTTTGTCAGATATTTTAAAAGAGAATTTTAGTTATTGTCAGATATTTTAAAGAAAATAACAGCCATCTTAATGAAATAACGTTATTTTACTTGAAGAAAAGGAAAGCATATCAAGCATTACGTATCTTATTTGCAGATATATTTTAAATGTCAGAAATTAAAAAGCTTGAAAATTAAATTAAATTTAAAAAGTGTAAATAATTAAATTAAAAATATATATTGAAATTAAAATTGAAAAATTAAAAAACTCCCAGCTTGGTTTTCAGAAACAAAAGGCAAATCATTGTGTAATTTCTCATAATCAAGCCTGCCTGTTCGGGAAATTGCTTCCAGAAAATTTCAAATCCAATCTCTTAATCGATGGAATGTTTCGATATTTCATCACGTGCATTTTTAGGACATGTAAAATTGGAAAAAGCAAAATCGAGACAAGAAACATAACACTAACGAGAACCATGGATACCTATACAATGTGACACTGCTACTTAAGATGAATACTTTGGTATTTGAATACACAAAGTGAGTACTTTTGACATCCGAATACCTAGAATGAGTACTTTTGTATCTGAATACCTTGGATCCGAGTACTTTGGTAACCGAATATTTGTATCTGAAAACTCTTGTATTCGAATACCTTGGATTCGAGTACTTTGGCATTCGAATACTTTGGAAAAGAATCGAGTACAACGATTACTTTTAAGTATCGAGTACATAGTACTTTTGTATTCGAATACTCCCATCACTAATAATAGCAGTAGTCACCTATGTATAATTTTCTCCTCGTATGACTTTCAATTCTCAATATTCTATTTCGGTTTTGAAGCTGATATGACATCCATCGCCGAAGCGACGTGAATAAGGAAGTGAATATTATTTTATAAACAACCATCACTTATAACCGCAATGGTTCAAAAATATTTATGCAGGACGAGATTAAATTGTTGTTCGCTTCCTGACTTGCCCCCAGGAATTTTAAGTAGTTTCCAACCGTGAAAGAGATGCTCCGCTGTGTAATATTTTTCGAAGTGTGAAGTGTTTAAAGTGCCCAATGCGGTCGCTGAACAGGGTTCCAGAAAATGCGTCCATTATTTTTAAAAATTGACCGAATGGGACTAGTGCATTCCAAAAGAGGGTAGATAGTTTGAAAAGAAATAAAAATATTTTCTTTGAAAACATTTGAGGTTAAGTAATCGTTGCTACCTCTCGCATACTGGAATCATCAGAACGTTCGCAGATGAGACCATAAAAAGTTTCAACGTAAAATATTTATTTTCAACACATTTAAGATGTACGTATACGCTAGATTTTAAAAAATTAACTTTAAAAATACAGCTTTTTATAATCGCTCATTGGTTTATGCTTAAAACTCTTTTAGTGTTAAAAAACCAGATTAAGCTAATTAAATTTCTAATTTATATGTAATTAATTATATTTGTTGAACCTTGATACTTCAAATCCTAATTTGCTCAGAAAGACACTTTATTGGAAATTATCACTTACATTATTCCTCATGTTTTGACCCACAATCAAGTTGCTAGAGAGAACAGGGTTTACAGTTTTTCGTCAAGGAAGCATATATATATATATATATATATGAAAATATTTTCAAGAATTTTAACATTTGACAAACAACTAAAACTTCATTTCTTAATTAATAGCTCTGAAGATCAAATCATCCACTGTATTATATGAATTATAATGATACAAAATAATTAAAATAGATCGATATTCGTTGTTGAATTTTGTCATCGTTTGAACAAAGCATCATGTTCATAGACACAGTTCTTCAGAAATTGAGTTTAAAGCTTTGGAAACATGTTTGTATTGGTGACAGTAGCTATCGAAGAATCCTCGCAACTAGAAAAATATTCGAAATATTTTACTAGATCTTGGTATCGTTTGAAAGTAAAGGATTTGGAAAATATTTTGAAGCAAATAAAAAATCGATATTCTGGTCTATTTTATTTGTTTCTAGTATATACATGCACCTTAACCCTCAAAGTGGTTTCGACGGGATATCTGATACTATGTTTGATGATGACGATATCAAGATCTTGTCAGATTTTTTTCCAATGACGAGATATATCGTCCATCAAGATCTGACCAATTTTGATAATGACGAGATATCTCGTCATCAAGATCTGCTAGTGACAAGATACCTCGTCATTTACTAGCCTGATTGGGTTGACGTATAGAGACAAACAGGAGGGTTAACAATTACAATAATTATGATATTATGCCAGACTATAATATATAATATAATGGTTGTCTATCATATTTCATGAGTGTATATGTCTTACATATGGCAAATATAGATATTTGCCATGCGGCCGAGTGAATATTTTCGATCCTCCTCCAATGATATGAAAGAAATTAATTTTTAGTTACACCCACTTGGATTCAATTGGTTAATTTATGAATCACGTGAGTGATATCATTCTTTGATTGGATCTAAGTCATTGGTGGCCAAAACCGCCTTATTTCGAGAATCCAAAGTGTTTTGATGCAAACATCTTTTATAGTTGGCAATGTTTGCAATGCATTACTTGATTTTTAGTGAATTTAGTAAATTTTAAGTTCTCCTTTTGTGTTATATATATAATTCATTACAAATTAAATCAATTCTAAATTAAATAATTATAATTCCGTTATTATCCAAAAGGGAAAATGTCTGTTCCAGATAAGTGGCAGATACAAACCAACAAATCAAGAAAATTCACAAATAATACTTTAACAAAGTGAAATTCGTATTGGAACCATCGACTTTCCAGCGAAATGGACGGAGGGAGCATGTAAGCGCTTGAATTTCATCCCATTCATCTTAATCATATGCATAGACGATTTTCGCTCTCACTCATACCTTCTACTCTACGCTGATTTTTGCTTGAGACTGCTAAATAATTTCATCCGAGTGGCGAGCACTTCGGTGTAGATGCCTCTCCATAAATCAAAGCAAGCATATTTATTTAAACGAAGAGTGGCAAATTCGGAGATTGAATCCCTTAACGGTTGATTTTATATTGTTAATATCCGCTATTGCCATTCGACAATATATAAATAAAGTCTATTTTTGTGCCACGTGCGTCAAATTCACTCAAGGAATGTGTTATAAGGCTTGCCTTATCATCTATATATTAATCTATATATTAATACGTGAAGAAAAAACTTTGTGCCCCTTTTTAAGCACATTGCGCGCACGGAGGAGTATGAGATTTGGCGTAATTAAAGTTCATATGGAGAAGGAGTGCAGAAAGATAAAAGTAATGTATAATATGCGTTACAAATATATTAAATTAAACAAAATAATCTATATATTAATACGTGAAGAAAAACTTTGTACCCCTTTTTAAGCACATTGCGCGCACGGAGGAGTATGAGATTTGGCGTAATTAAAGTTCATATGGAGAAGGAGTGCAGAAAGATAAAATTAATGTATAATATGCGTTACAAATATATTAAATTGAACAAAATAAAACATTTATTGTTTACGTTCATATACTGTAATCTATATATTAATACGTGAAGAAAAACTTTGTACCCCTTTTTAAGCACATTGCGCGCACGGAGGAGTATGAGATTTGGCATAATTTGCCACCACATAAGTTAGTATTGAAAGTTAATTGCATCGTTTTGCTGATCAGAAACTTAAATACAAAGGAAGCATTAGTCAATGGAACAAGAATCCGAATCAAATTTATGCATCGTAATACTATTGATTGCGAAGTTTTAACTGGATCCGCACTCAATAAGAGAATTTTGATTCTACGTATAAATTTAACATATTCTGGAACTATTTTACCATTTAACTTTCAAAGAACTCAATTTCTAATTATACCTGCATTTGCGATGACAATAAATAAGTCTCAAGGACAAACATTCGAAAAATTGGAATTTTATTGAGGCAGCCAGTTTTTACACATGGTCAATTGTACGTCGAAGCAAGTAGAGTTCGATCATTCGATGGTTTGAGATTTTATGTTTCAGAATATAACGGTCAAGGGCATTTAGAAAACGACGAAAGAGGTTCTACAAAAAACATCGTCTACACAGAAGTTTTGAATCATTAAATTCATTGTCGAACTATTTCAAGTTCAATGACAACATTTATTTTTTTAACCACCCGGTTTTTTTTGTTTCAATAAAAATATATAAAAAAATACGAAGCATGTATTCCTTATTTCAGTTTTTGGATTTATTTTTTATTTAAATTTTATATAATTTGAAAAAGATAGGGAAATTAACTGTGTAGCCTTGTCGAAACCTGTGGCCAGTATAGCAATAAAAAAAACCCAAGAAAATGTGAAACAACGCGTTATTGTTTTTTAGATATCGCTTAACCAAGCTATACCGCATTTTTCTTATGACGTATTTGTACATGCTCGCAGCTTACGTAATAGAACAAAATTCAAAAAAATTATATGCAATGAATATAGAGGTATACTCTGACAAAAAGAACCTTATTAACGTTCAAACTTAAAAATTAAATGAATTATGGTCGAATTTCGACCACTGGGCGACCACTAGTATATATTATTTCTATAGCATAGATCCCTTTTACGCCTCTTAACACTCGACGAATCTTAACAAGTGAAGTATCAAAAGAAAGAGAATTTCCTGGAGCACTGACGAATCCGTTCTATTTCTCCAAGGTGTGCAGAGGGGGGGGGGGCTAAAAACAATCCGAAATCCCCATAGGAATAACATTGAGTGTAAAATGATTGCGGTACGCAACTTAGTTTGTTTTACCAGTATTGATGGAAAAACAGCTTTTCCAATAAAATTGTTTTACCAGTATTACTCGGAAAACCATTTTGTTTTACCATTATTACTCGGAAAACCAGTTTGTCTTAACAGTATTGATGGAAAAACTTTTCCAATAAAATTGTTTTATCAGTATTACTCGGAAAACAATTTTTTTTCATCATCTATATTATTTCTTTAGTATAGATCCTTTTACACCTCTTACACGCGATGAATTATTTATTTATGTATTGAACTGGTTTTTCAGTTCTTTCCATAATATCAAGAATTTATGAATATGTGATTTGATGATATAAGGATATTAAACGACGCATATTCCACAAGAGGTTAAGATTTGAAAAAAATTTTAAATATACAACTTAACAATTTTTGTGAATTCTAGAGTTAAGATAACCTTATAAGGCCTTTTTTCGGAAGAATTACGTGTTTTACACAAATGGTTGGAGCTCTTTCATTTACTTATTCAACCGTGATGTTTAATTCTATGTTTGTCAACATGTCCAAAAGAAAATCTTTGAGCACTATTACTGAGAGGCGTCGTAGACAACAAGCAGCAAGGAATGAAGACTCATCTCAGAGACAGCGAAGGCTGGCCATCTTGCGAAAAAACAAGAGAACTCAGACCTTTGAACAACAATCGGCACATCCACAACCACCTACATCAGTTGCAACAACACAGCCACCACAACCATCTACATCATTCACACCAACACAGCCAGTTCTACCATCTGCATCAGACGCATCAACGCAGCCACCATTAGCAAAATAAACCAAGAAATCCAGACATTGACAGGTTAAGAGAGGATATAAATAAATATATATATAGGGGAAACGTGCTCAGCAAAAATTACCTGTAACTTGCAGTTGTGCGCATGTGCAATGCCCAATAACAATGAGGTTGAGACGCACTCTGTTGGCTCCATGAATGTACTTTGCATCGCGTTGTATTCAAGGAAGTTTTGTAAACAGCGATCTCAAGAAGGAAGTGTTGTAAATAGTGATTGAATAAACTTTTTTGATAAAAAAATTTACTTACATCTTTCACCCTTACAACGGTTGGGGGGGTGGAATTATTCATGCGAGAATTCTCGCATGGGCACGCTAGTATCAAAAATCCGCCTACCAGAAAACATACAACAGCATAAAAATAATGTTTTTATTTGGAATGTAGAATAATATCCAAACTGCGTCTTTCAAGAAATAGTATAAACTGCTTTGACCCATGTTTCAACAGGAAATACCGTTGGACAGTAATATTTCCCCCAGCATTTTTTCAATAACACAGTGGATAGCATTTCAACTGTGAAATTTGTATTCAAATATAGATCTCCAGGTTAAAAAAATATGAAGGAAAATATTCGATTCAGTTCGCCGTATAGTGGAATTCGTATATGCTCAAGACTATGGACACGAATATTTCTAAAATATCTCGAGATGTTATGGATATTTTTCTCGAATTAAATTATCTGAGGATGCAGTGGATACTTCGGTATATCGGCAGTGCGAGTGCTACAGAAAGTAATTCAGCAACGGATAGTGGAATTCTTCTCGCAGTAAGGTTTGATATTATTTTCCCGGAAGTAATAGAGGTCTACTTGGAACAAATTTTTTTTTATATTTCAGAACCCCTTATCTTGAAGGCCTTTCATAGTGCTTAAAGGGTTTTTTCGGGGATATATTTTTATCGAATAACGTGAATAGTATTTTTTAGACTTATTTTTTGTAACATTGCATTGCCTTTGAGTTTAACGGGGCGGTTAATAGGTTTTTCGGATCCTCCCTATAAGCTAAATATTTTAGTCTAAAGTAGTGATAAAACGGGTAGCATGTAGTTGCATTTGATTGAAGAAATGAAACTTATTTTGTGATCAGCTTCTTTTGTTAACCTTATGCGTACGGAGGAAGCGGTAGCCCATTAACGGAAAAGCAAACGGAGGGTTGCGAGTTTGAAACTCGGTCGAAACAAAGACAGTTATGTAAACGGGGCTGATGCATGCTAAATCTGTCGTGGCCTCAAATGTCTTCACGTTGGCTTGGTGTGGTAGTTTGGAGAATGGGGTTCCAGCTCAGATGTTGACCTAGTCATCTGACCGTGGTTCGAAGACGAGAGACAAGATGGCGAGATGTTATCTTCGGATCTTTCCCTTCGGGATGGATCCCAGATCGACACCAATAGCCCATTGTGGTACTCCAGTGCGACGTTAAATAACTAACTACTATACTCTTATGTGTACATGCATTTTATCTATGTTCATAAATATTTGTAAGTTTGAAGTCGGGAAATAAAGTTTTTCAGCGAGAGACGAAGTTTCGTGAAGTAATGTCAGTACCTGGAGATTTTTGCTTAAATTTGAAATTAAGAAATATCTAATTTAATGATGACGTCAATCAGTAACAGCCAACTAAAAAATGGAGGTTGAGACATTATTGGTGTTGATGAGTCTTGGAGCACCTGGTCCCGGAGGGGCCTCAATCTCCGGTATTGACTGTATAGCACTTTTTAAATGGGCCTCTCTTGGTATTTGGGGATCCTAATAATTTGGTAGATAGATCAAGAAAAGTACTGAATAAATATAAATCTGTCATTGACAGTTTTTTTTAGTACGGAGGTTTATTTTTTATGTTGACTGCCACTAGGTTAAGTCCAGCCCAAAGTAAATTTATTTATTGAAATCTTGAAATTCCGCTTCGATATGAAATTGAAACGTTAATCAGCACGCAATTGGCAGAAGTCACGACGAAACAAAATGTTTACGCTCACATGAACTTTATGACGGTATTCTCTCATATGATCATCATTGGCTTAATTTTCAATAAAAAGTTTTTATTGTAAGATATTAGATTCAGCGTCATTGCAGGTTTCATAATTTCATAATTTTTCGATTTTGCTTTTCAGTGTAAGCAAAATACCAATGAAAAAATGCCTACTGGCTTAGAACAAATTTCAACTATCGTCATTTTGACCTTTAACTACTTTTTAATTTAAGTAATTAATTAATTAAATTAATACCCTTTTTTGACGACTTTTTTCGAAACTAATTACGCCGCAAGGTATGAAAGATGTTACCCCAACTCCTAGCGCCCTATGTATTTAGCCTTTACAGAAAAACAATCTTTAAAAATCTTCCTTGAAACAGAATAGAAATAAAAATTTCCAGTTTGACCCAAATGCTTGGTGGAAACAATGATATTTTGTTGAAAACCATTTAAGGTGAAGATAAAGTAAAAAAAATCGTATAGACGCTGATTGTTGTCTTTGTTTAAAATTAATACTTTTTTACAGAAGATGGCTGAATAGTTTTGTGTCTGATTCTGTTATTTCTGATTCTAAAATTTGTTACATTTTAAATATTTTAAAAAATATATAAATTAATTATTCCATTATTTTAATATGGAACAAAAATGAAAAGACAGATTTCTGTGGTAAAATTTTCAGTTGGAATTTTTTAGCTACATCCCAATATTAATTAATTATTCCATTATTTTAATATGAAACAAAAATGGAAAGAGATTTTGTGTTATGAAATTTTAAATCGCAATTGTGTAGCTGCATCTCAATAAAATTCATGAGAGTAGTAAAGCACGTGAAGAGTACGAATACTTTTATGCCAACTGTATTATCTGTTTTACATTTTGTAAAACAATTGTGACGTATGTTTTGGAGACTAATATTCTGGAAATTTAATTTCAGATCACAAGGAAAAAGTTATAAAAACACACACCATAAAAACGTGGTGGACATAATGTGATTGGAAGAATGCATTCAATCAAACCTCGGCTCTGATCCAGAAAGATATTTGAGACAACTTCTGCTTTATAAAATCGTTGTTTTTAATTGTAAAAACAAAATTAGAGGTGTAATGCAGAAATAAAATATTTCTAAAGTAATCCTCCGACAGCTCAGTGTGAGCCTTGCCTTTCTTGATGATTTTGTTCTATCGTGACCAGTGATTGGCTAATTTTCTAGTTCACAGTTCCATTTCACCATTTCAGTACTATTAAACATGTAAAGATTAAAATACTGTCAGAAAACAAATAAATGTAGTTATATAGAAAACCACAAGTAGTATACGTAGAAAGCTACTTTAAACTACTCAATTTTCTACATATAGAAAACATAAAATCTTTAATTATACTGTTCAGTTATTTTTCTGACAACATTCAATACAAACGAGTCACTATTTCGGTACTGTGGATCGATTTACACAAAAATATTTACACACGCCAGCTTTCTCTCACATCATATATATTCAAGCAGTAGAATATAGACTGATTTACATATTGGAGGGAATGTTCAGTAAAAAAACCAAATAAGATACTCATAATCTTTACATACACTTCAGTTTCGTCTGAGAGCATTTAAACTATTCAAGCTATTTTGGTACTGTGAAATACACGCAGTTGACATACTCCCATGCTAGTAGAAATGTGTTAGAAAAACCCAAATAAAATGTGCATAATCTTTATATTCGATTCACTTTTGTCTGAGAGTATTCAAGCTATTTTGGTATTGTGGAATATGCAGTTGACATACTCACATGCTAGTAGAAATGTGTTAGAAAAACCCAGATAAGATACACATAATCTTTATATATAGTTCACTTTTGTCTGAGCTTTTATATATTCAAGCTATTTTGGTACAGAGGAATACGTAATATACAGATTTAAATACTGGTTGATTGTATTGTTAGAAAAGTACAGATAGAATGCACAAAAAGGACAGAATATACGAATCTGAGGATTTTGAGCATTAAACTTTATTCTCCGAATACCGGGATACAATAGCAATTCTGCCTCGCTCTAAAATTTCTTCAATGTGGAATGGAAAAAGGCCAATCGTATTTATTTCTATCTTTTTAGAGAGAGCAGCTTTCGCCATCTTTTCTAAATGATTATCGAAATTTTCACTCTCCCCACGTAATGGGCGAAAAGCTTTGAATTAGGTTTGCTACTTCAGTTACACCCGCGGATCAAAAAATTGGTTCTCAGGTAATTTGGAGCAATCTCATGAATTTTTTATTAAATCTGAAAACGTTCCTGCTACTACGTGAACAGACTTTCGAGAAAGGGGAGAAAAAAAAGGGGCTCAGAGGGGAGATTGCGATTGCGGAGAAGGAGGAATTGCAACAGGAAAAAGTTGTATCTGTGATCTGGATGAAAGATCGGATCTCTTGAGATAAATACTTCACCGGTTGCACAATAGAATCTCATAGAACACTCTTTGAGAGCCGTCTTCGCTTATCCCTTACGAAATAATGAAAAGTGTGATTTTATTCTTTTTGTTTTGGGGTTCTATTTAAGGTCGATGCCACAGGCTAGCAACTGAGTGGAGGTAGCAGTACCATGTCTTTGGTAATCCAATATACAGGAGTATAAAGTTTCACTTATTGAAAATTCGGGTAATTAAATTTGGGCAGAAAGTGTGTATAGTTTGCGTATAGTAATCACACAAATTCAATCCGCGTTTTGCCTATATTACTTCTGAGTGGTTTCGCCAGATATCTTGTCCATAAAGGTCTGGTTAATTTTGCTAATGAAGAGGTATATCTCGTCATCACTGTATCGCGCCGATGTTTTGATGATGTCGAGATTACGGTTTTGTCATTTTTTTGTAATGACGAGATATCTCGTCCCACTAGATATGGTCAATTTTTATAGCGACGAGATATATCGTCATCAAGGTAGTGCTCCGATGTTTTCATGATGACGAAATCAAGAGCTGGTCAGTTTTTTTCTAATGACGAATTATCTCGTGCATAAAGATCCGGTTAGTCTTGCTGATGACGAGATATCTCGTCAAGCCAACCACCAGGAGGGTTAAGTATGATAAGATATATTATATTCGTTCCTTGATTCAGGGTAAGAATGAAGGGCCGCGGTAGCCCGGTTGGAAGAGTAACGGATTAGCAACCAGAGGGTTGCGAGTTCGAATCCAACCAAAGACCGACGTGTACGAAGGGGGCTGAAGTACGTTGAATCTGTCGTGGCCTCAAATGTCCTCACTTTGGCATGGTGTGGAACTTTGAAGAGTGGGGTGACGACTCAGGTGTTGCCTCGTCATCTGACAGTTGTTCAAAATTACGTCGTATTGTCCTTGGATCTTTTTCTGGAGGATTGATCCCGGACCGTCGCCAATAGCCTGTTGTGTTGCTCCAGTGCGATGTTAATTAAAAATACCTACCTACCAAGGTAAGAATGAAGTTCGAAATTTTCATTGTGGTGCACATAAATGGAATCAATATTTTTATGCAATTTTCACAAATCTATCGTGGAGATGGTTTGATTGATATGTGAAAAATATTTAGCTGTTTATATCGAAAAAATAGATGAGAAATAAGTGATAAAGTGAGAGTTGATTTTCTGCTATGCACATAATTTGCTTTTTTATTTCACGGAAATATGCTAATTTAATAAGCCTATGTGTAATTTAATAAGCTTATGTGTAATTTAATATGCTATGCACATTAAATTACACGCTGTATTTAAAATTACGAAAACTACTTAAAAACAAATTTGAGGATAGAATCTTTTGTGAACCCAAATACGGGAAGAATATTTTGAAAATTAATTCTTTCGGGGCGTTTCAATCACCCAATTTATTAAACCAATTCGGTTGACATCTGTTTGAAACAAGTGCCTTTGAATTCTCAACTGTAACGAAATAATTCGAGATTTCCTTTGCTGTTGAATGAGGGCCGCGGTGGCCCGGTTGGAAGAGTAACGGATTAGCAACCGGAGGGTTGCGAGTTCGAATCGAGTGGGGTCCCAGCTCAGGTATGACCTCGTCATCTGACCCTGGTTCAAAATTACGTGGTGTTTTCCTCGAACCTTTCCCTTTTGGGATTGATCCCGGATCGTCGTCAATAGTCAGTTTTGCTCTAGTGCGACATTAATTAACTATTATTACCATTGTTATTCAACGAACAAAAACATTGCCCAATACGAAAACTCATTAGGTGTGAAAGCCGAATGAGTGATTTAAGAAGGGTTATTGTATTTATTAAATAAAAAAACAATATGAAAAGAAATTTAGTTTAATAGTATGGAAAGAAACTTATCAATCACAAACTTGGATTCAAGTCACTGAAAGTAACCCAGCCTGATCCAAGAGAAACCTTAAAGACTAGTTCTTACGGGTTTATATTTCGTGATATATTTAATAAAACTTTTTGTAACTTTTCAAAATTTCCAATTAGCTCATTTGTATTTACTAAAACATCCAGACAATCTTTTTTTCGTAGGTACCTCCTAAATTCATTCTTTCTGTAATATTTTACACAACTGTCCTCATAGGTATTGGTTTTTTAATTAACGTTACACTGGCGCAACACAATGGGCTATTGGCGAGGGTCTGAGATCAAACCCGAAGGGAAAGAAATGAGTACAACACCACGTAATTTTGAACCACGGTCGAGGTCACACCTGAGCTGCCACTCCACTCTCCAAATTTCCACACCAACGAAAGGACATTTGAGGCCACGACAGATTTAACGTGCACCAACCCCCTTTGTACACGACGGTCTCGAACTCGCAATCCTTCGGCTGCTAATTCGTTACTCTGCCAACCGGTCTACCGTGGCCTTACTGTCCTCTTAGGATTCATTTTCTAGCAGATTATGAATAGTCACGGAGATGTAATATTTGACGTCACATCTTAAATTTACTTTTAAAAATACGAATTCAAAACTTCTTACTATATAGGCCTTTTTAAATTAGGTGAAATGATTTCTTAATTTTCACATCGGTAAATGTAATTCGCGAATGAGACTATATGCTCCTTGATGTAGTAATTGCCATAAAGCACATACAAATGACGACTCCTTTTCACTCCATGAAAGACAAAGACACTAATATTTCGCAAATTCCAGTATAAACCTTAAGGGGAGGTAGGAACACACAATTAAATAGTGTTCACTTTGAGGTGTATGTCAGCAAACCCATACCGGATGTTCTACAGTTGAAGAAATTGAAGACCGCAGGTATGCGAACGACTTTTTCCATCCCCAATTTTACATTTCGACAGTAGTGGTATACTCAGTTTTACAGTAGGCACTCAAAGTTGGAACCACCGATAGTAATGCAAGCCTAACAGTCAACATATGTACCTGAATTACCGCACAAATTAGGCAATTGCCGCTCTACAGAACAGCGCCCCTTAGCAAATGCAGGTGGAGCTTGAGGACATACATTCAATGGGAATACGATTTAATCATATGATCGTCGCGAGATTTCTGAGTAGTGTTATATTGCTATGCACATTTAATGACTTAATAACCACATCGAGCAGTTGAAGCAATTAAATTAACGTCGCACTGGATCAACACAGCGGGCTATTGGCCACTGTCCGGGATCAATCCTAAAGGAAAAGATACAAGGACTTCGTCATTTTAAACCACGGTCATATGACGAGGTCAAAACCTGTGAGCTGGCGCTCCACTCTCCAAACTTCCACTCCACACCAACGTAAGAACATTTAAGACCACGATAGATTTAAAGCTCACCAGCCAATCCACGCACAGGACGATCATTTGGTTGAACCAAGTTTCGAGCTCGCAACCCTACGGTTGATTCTCCTCTACTCTTCCAACTGGAAGGGTAGCAGAGTGATAAGGAAGTAACCCGGTGGAAGAGTAACCCAACATCGAGAGTGATTGGTTGAAAAATCTCAGGTAACATTCTATTGATCAAGAAGGTTAAACCTCGTTACGGTTAGTCTCAAAGGAAGGT
The DNA here is from genome assembly GCA_933210815.1 of Meta bourneti. Lineage (NCBI taxonomy): Eukaryota > Metazoa > Arthropoda > Arachnida > Araneae > Tetragnathidae > Meta > Meta bourneti. The sequence continues at coordinate 13,057,027 of OW119924.1, forward strand.
AGGTAATTAATCAACCTCACACTGCAGCACCGCAACGGGCTTTTGGCGACAGTCCGGGAATAATCCCGAAGCGAAAGATCAAGGACAACACTTTGTAATTTTGTACCACGGTCAGATGACGAGGTCAACATCTGAGCTGGCCGCTTCCACCCTCCAAACTTCCACTCGTCATCTGACCGTGGTTCAAAATTACGTGGTGTTGTCCTCGGATCTTTCTCTTTGGGTTTGATCCCGGACCGTCACAATAGCCCGTTGTGTTGCTCCAGTGTGACGTTAATTAAAATATCTACCTACCTCCAAACTTCCCCTCCATGCCAACGTGAGGACATTTGAGGCCACGACAGATTTAATGTGCACTAGCCCTCAACGCACACGACGGAATTTTGGTTGAATAGAATTTCGAGTTCGCAACTCTACAGTTGCTCATCCGCTGCTCTATCGACCGGACTACCGCGGCCTTATTACCATCGATAGATTGATTGATTGAAACAATCTCAGGTAACATTCTATTTATCAAGAAGTTTAAAACTTGTTAGGAAGCTTGCAAGGATGATTGCCCATTTCCGAAAGTCTGAAAGATCTCTCTGAATGCATCACAATCCATTTGACTGTAAACAAAACTGAGTAGGGCACTGCTATGCACTTTTGATGACTAAATAACCATCGAGAGATTGATTGAAAGAATCTCAGGTAACATTCTATTGGTCAAGAAGTTTAAAACTCATCAGAAGGCTTACAGGAAAGACAACTTTGCCAGAAGTCTGGAAGATCATGTGTTGATTACATTCTTCCATACACAGTTCAGTCCCAAAGAAACTAACTCAATGCATCACAATCCATTTGACTGTAAACAAAACCGAGTAGGGCAGTGCTATGAACTTTTGATGACTAAATAACCATCGAGAGAATGATTGATTGAAAGAATCTCAGGAAACATTCTACTGGTCAAGAAGTTTAAAACTCATCAGAAGGCTTACAGGAAAGACTCAACTTTTCCAGATGTCTGGAGGATCATGTGTTGACTACACTCTTCCATACACAGTTTAGTCCCAAAGAAACGCTACCAATGCATCACAATTCATTTGCCTGTAAACATTCTGCAGGGCTCACCCTTTCAATAACGGCATTCCTTCAGCGGGACATTACCTCGCAACCGCTCATAAAACGAGCTGTAAAAGTAAAAATCGTGTTCCGGCGACCACTTTAAGCAATTGAATTTCCGTAAAACGGAGTTAAGAGGTCGGGTCATCAACTCAAAATGAAACTACTTACGATGTCGTAAAGAGACGGTGAGACGCCACCTCACTACAAGGGTCGGCAGTAACTTCTTTTTAGGATGGGAAGGCTCTTGTTTTTCACGGAACTAGACGTGCACTGACACGGCAATTGGAGGGAACTTTTGAAACTTTATATCCGTATCTCGTGTAGTTAGGAATGATCTAAATTAGGCCGTGGAATTTATAATTTACTAAAAAGATTGCTCTGGGGATTTCTGCTTTAATTAAAAGATTTTACAGATTTGGTGAGGGGATTATGTAGTTGAATTAACGTCACACTGGAGTAACAAAACGGTCTACTGGGTTCTGAAACAATCCCTAAGGGTAAGACTCGAAGACAACGCCTGCTGTGGTATCCCGGTTGGAAGAGTAATGGAATTAACGAACTGGAGGGTTGCGTGTTTGAATCCAATCAAAGACCGTCGTGTACAAAGGGGGCTGGTGCATGTTAAATCAGTTATGGCCTCAAATTCCTCACGTTGGCGTGGTGTGGAAGTTTGGTGTCAGTTCAGGTGTGACATCGTCATATGACCGTGGTTCAAAATTACGTGGTGTTGTCCTCGAATTTGATCCCGGACCTTCGCCAAAAGCCCGTTGTATTGCTCCGGTGCGCCTTAATTAAATACCTACAGAAGACAACGCCTAGTAATTTTAAACCACAATCAGATGACGAGGTCAACACCTGAGCTGTCACCCTGCTCTCCAAGGGCCGAGGTAGCCCGGTTGGAAGTGTAGCGGATCAGCAACCTGAAGCTTGCGAGTTCGAACCTCGATGTAATCAAAAACCGACATCTATGAAGGGGCAGGTGCACGGTAAATCTGTCGTGGCTTAAAATGTCCTCACGTTGACGTGGTGTGGAAGTTTGGAGAGTGGTGTGCCAGCTCAGGTGTTGACCTCATCATCTCACCGTGGTTCAAAATAAGAGGTACTGTCATCGGATCTTTCCCCTCGGGTTTGATTCCTGATCATCGCCAATAGCCTGTTGTGTCGCTCCATTATGACGCTAATTCAACTTCCTACCTACTCTACTCTCCAAACTTCCACACACCAAGTCAACGTGAGGACATTTGAGGTCAATGACAGATTTCCCGACTATCTTTGGTTGGACTAGTTTCGAACTCGGTATGGTAGTATGGTATTTTAATTAAAGTCACACTGGAGCAAAACACAACGGGATATAGTCTCGAATTGGGAACCCTCCTGTGGCTACTCCACGGTTCTATGAACCGAACTACCACGACAAATTTAGGATAGACAGTTTCACATGAATTAATTTTTAAGTGAAATATATTGAGATTGGGATGAACGTAAATTTGATTTTAACTATATGAGGTCACGAGATTTCTGGTGGATTACGGTTTTACCCTACAACACATGTAATGACCACGCGTCATAATGGAGCCACGTAGATTGGTTAAAAAAATCCTAGTTAAGATTCTACTGTCAATAAAGGTCGAAACTGTGCAAAGACATGCAAGGAAGACTGGCTGATGAGCGGATATATCATGTGAACGCTTCGGAAAGTTACGCAAAATTCATTTCACAAATAATTTAGAGTCAGAAGGTACAAAATATCGCCATCAATCTAATTAACACCCTTTACTTCTTAGTAAATTATAGATATAATGAAATCTTGTAAACACGTAAACAGCCTCTTCAAATTTAAACAAAGCTAATACAGGGTGTTTCAAAACTTTATCTGCAAACTTTAGGTTGGTTTATTGGGATTTTTTGGACAAAGGGCCATATTTGGCCATACTGCGCCAGACACAAGCAATAATATCAAGTAATAGACATACACACACAATGTCTTACTGATAGAGAAATACACCCAGGGAGGAATGTACCTGACAGGAATCGAAATTTCGCCGCCTACAAGCAAACTTTAGAAAGAAGTAGGGAAAACGAAATTAAACCGTATTCCTACAGGAATGTATGTCCACAGATTTTTAGTATACAGGAATGTATAGTAAAAACCCTATAGTCTCGAGATCCAAAAAACCGTATTATTGCCTTTCTACCATTATGCCATATGACTAGATAACCCCATCTATTGGTTGGTATTTGGTAGGTATTTTAATTAATGTCGCACTGGAGCAACACAACGGGCAATTGGTGACTGCCCGGGATTAAACCCTAAGGGAGAAGATCCGAGGATAACGCTACGTACATTTTGAACCACGGTCAGATGATGAGGTCACATCTGAGCTGGCACCCAACTCTCCAAACTTCCACACCACGCCAACGTGAGGACATTTGAGGCCACGATAGATTTAACGTGCACCAGCCCCCCTTGTACCCGACCGTCTTTGGCTGGATTCGATCTCGCAACCTTCCGGTTGCTGATCCCTTACTCTTCTAACCGGGGTATCGCGGCCGGCAAACTTCAACCCTCTCGCTGCGCATCCCGCGATTTCCGCGGGGATGCATTTTTGCCGTCTATTTAACTGTGCAACCCGCTCTTTCCCAGTTCATGGTTCCATTTTGGCTTTTCTGTGATGTTTAATTGTTTATTCAAATCTGGGTTAACAGATGGCGATAGATGTCCACATTTCTGCGAAATATACAAGCATTTTTTGCAGCATTTTGCGCGCTCTTTTCAAAGCTCAAAGATGTCTGGCAGGAAGCGTTTCGCGAGCGATAGAACCTACATTCCTGACAATATTTCCGACACTGATAGCAGTTCTGACTCTGATTTCAAGTATATTGAAGATAGTTATAGCGAAACTGATGAGAATTTCTCGGATTCCTCTGCGGATAGTGATGAATCTGAAGATTCATTTTCTATTCAATACGTTCGACAGTGGTGCAAAATATACGTTTTACCTTTGTATTTCATAAAATAAATCATAATTTAACCAAGATTAATTTTCAAAATTTTGCTTTTATATGATTATTCTTCAATTTCAATATTCCGACAACCTTTTTTTATGATCTAATTCTATATTGAAAAAAAGACTCTTTTACAAAAATTGTTTGTATATTTTAACTCTAAAATGTATGTATATTCGAAATATGTAATAAAAAAATACGCAATTTTTGAACCTATTTTGATAAAAAAAATTACGCAGCGAGAGGGTTAAGAGGAAGTAGGAAACACGAAATTAAACCATATTCCTACAGGAATGCATGTCTCTCTCCACAGGGTTTAGTATACCAGGAATGTATAGTAAAAAAACCTTAGAATCTCGAGATCCCAAAAAAGCGTATTATTGCCCATATGCCCTTATGTATGTGACTAGATAACCCCATCTATTGGTTGAAAGCATTCCCAGGAAGGATTGATTCTATTGGTCAAGAAAGTCAACACAAGTTTAAAGTTATGCAGGGATGTCTACCAGCAGTCTTAGAAGAACGCTATCAGCGTGTGAACCCTCAGAGTATTAAATATGGACCTCGATAACCCGGTTGGTAGAGTAGGCGGAATGATAACCAGAGGGTTGTGAGTTCGAAACTCTCAATCCATCCAAAGACCTTCGTGTACTTGGAGTGCGGTGTATGACCTCAGATGTACTATCGTTGGCGTGGTGGGGAATTTCGGACAGTGGGGAGCTAGCTCATGTGTTCATCTGACGTTCAAAATGACAAGGTATTATCCTCGTTCTCTCCCTTCGGGAGGGATCCCGACTGTCGCCAATAGCCCTTTGTGTGCTCCTGTAAGACGTTAATTCAACTACTTACCAGAGAACTAAATAAGTAGTATTATCTATTGCATAATTTTGATTGGATAATTAGCAACTTATACCACATACCATGAAATACGAGTGGCTCCTTCTTTTGTACTTGAATTCAAGCTTTCATCAAATTTTGAGGTGCTATTTTGGTCTTGCCTGTTTACGGTCATTTTCGATTTGGGGGAATAAACGAACTTTCTTATTTCCTTTATAATTGGTATGATTGCTATTGTTATTGGTATTTTTAATTAACGTCACACTGGAGCAACACAACGGGCTATAATTGTATGAAGCTGGAAATTATAAGGATTGTACACCAAGTTCACAAAGCATTACGAAAAAAATTTAACTTCAGTGTATTTGAGAACTGTTTGTGATGATACTTATTACTTGGTAGGAGTTATATTCCAGATTTTTCTAGCACTACACAACACAAAGTCTAGTAAATATTTTATGTCTGAGGTAAAATAGAAGTTCTGCAAGGAAATATCAAGTAAAATTATGTAAATGGAACAACGATGAGAATATTTACCGAAATCCAATAGTCATTAACTACTGCATCCAGACAGTTTTCGTCTGTGTGTAGTCTAGACTTTAAAATTGCAAACGCAAGCATAAAACATGTCCTTTAATTTCTAAATGAAATTTTAAGTCAAATTTGCTCTTCAAACAAACAAAAATTAAAAGTAATCAGTTATGCTAATGATAAAAATTTATTAAAGAAACAAAAATGAAAGGGATAAAAATATAGAGAATTGAACTAAGTTTTCTTACTTTAAGTTTCAATTAAGTTGTTAGTGATGACTCGTTGAAATTATTCTGATTACTATTTTACTTTTTCAAAATAAAAAATTAATTATCACATAATCATTTTCGTTTTATAACTTTTATAACTAAAGTATTACTTTTTATTAATATTTCCTGGAATGTGTAAATAATGTATATATTTGGTCTAAAGAGTTTTTAATAATTTGTTTGACGATGTGCTTAATTCAGATAATTCTGATCGTTTCTCTTTTATTTTAGTCTCCGTTCTAAGGCGCTGTTTGAGTACATGACAGGAACAATTTTCAAATATTTTTTGCTTCGCGTTTTTCTATTAGTAGCTACGATTGATTTAGTTAAAAATGTTTTAACCCTGATTTTGGATACATTAAATAATTCGGAGAGAATAAAGGTAAATCAAATTTGTTGTGTTGAATATCAATATCTTTAAATGTGAATAGTGGGTAGGACGTTGAATTAAAGTTGCACTGGAACAACACAACGGGCTATTGGAGACGGTCCGGGATCAGCCCCGAAAGGAAAGATCCGAGGACAACACCTCGTCATTTTCAATCACGGTCAGATGACGAGATCACACCTGTGATCTGGCACCCCACATTCCAAACTTTCATACCAAGACCACATGAGGGCATCTGGAGCAGTCAGTAAAATGTATGAGGATCCTCTAAAACAGAATTGATTGAACATGCTGCATCATTTCATACTCAAAAGTTAGTTAAAAAATTTTGCTTCTGATTAGCACTCCTTTTTGCAGTACCCAGAAATAGTGATATTCATCAGAGGCTCATGATTTTTATAAATTAAATCAAGACAAAATGGACTGTAACCTAATGGCAACCTAAATACTGTGATTTTGCATAGGAAAGAAATATATTCTAAGTATGCATAAAACAGCGTATTAAAACTATTGAACATCCTTCTATGCTTTAAGTTGAAAGAATTAATAAAATTCATTTACTTAAATAATTATTAAATGTCACCTCTCGTTTCTCGAAACTGCAAAGCTTGTTCTGTAAAGCGAAACACAGATGGCGTTAGTGTTTCGTATCCTGTTGAATAATTTGTGACGTAATGTTACTCGAACTCAATTGCAATATGTCGTTTATATTAAAAATTGACGTCAAACATCAACGAAACGGCAAAAAAACCAAATTAGTTCTCTCCCAGAAGACTTTCTTCTACGTTAGTTTGCTTTTGTTTACACTGAAAAACCTTAGTAGAGCTACCAAATTTTGTTAATTTGTCTTCATTTCTATATCGGGTCTTCATGATTTAATCTTCTTGGTGGTTGTCTTTACAAGGTATTTCGTCATTAACCCTCTTCGTGGATGTCTCAAAGAGGTATCTCGCCATTAACCCTCCGAGTGGTTTCTATGAATTTTTTCGTCCATCAAGATCTGACTAATTTTACTAATGACGATATCAAGATATGGTCAGTTTTCTAGTGACAAGATACCTCGTCGAGACAGCCACCTGGAGAGATAACGTAACTGCCCATATCTTGATGGACGAGATAACTCGTCATTAAAAGAAAACTGATTAGATTTTGATCTCGTCATCATAAAAAAATCGACACTATCTTGATGACAAGATATCTCTTCAAGTATTAGCAAAATTTCTCAGATCTTGGTGGATGAGATATCTCGTCGAAACCACTTTAGGTTAATGATACACTTTGAATTCAAATGCTCAAATAACTCGTACTCAAATTAAGTTATATTTATTGGAATTGCTTAACTGGTTGATACTATGAGTTGCTTGAAACCTCAATGGTCAAGAAAGGAATGAAGATACGTACTTAAATCTTATTATATAAATTTTGATTTAATGTCTGTAGTTAACCCTCAGTATAAAAACAAAATTAATAGTAGTGCTCTCATAAAATTTACATTTGCGTGTTTTATGAAATAAGGATGGCAATATAGATATTATCTGAAATTCTATTCTAGTTGGATATAGTCTGCCGTAGTTGAATATTTTGAACTCAACATAAAACTACAAGGACAGACTTGAACAATAAGTAATGATACCCAGAAATATTCTATTTGAATAATTGTTATCTTAAGGAAAGCTTCTAGGACGTTTATTTAATGATTTAAGTGCTATTTATTTTTAAAATCTCCACATTCAAGCATTTGATAATACACTTAATCATGCCAACCTGATATTAAAGGGAATTTTGAATGACAAAATAAAACACAAAATCTGCTCTTTGATGTTTTTCAAGTCTATTTTTAGCCACTCACACGAAAAAAATAAAATTTTAAGTAAAGCATGGATAAATTGCATTTGGTACCTTATTCTTACTTAAAATGTAAGTGTATAAACTTCCTTTGAAAACCTACTTCGCAGAGGGGAAAAATGCACATTTATGTGATTATTTTCTGAAAAATTATTTAAAAAGTACTGAGAGATACGCTACTTTTGAACTAAATTTAAAATAGCAAAAAATAGAAAATAAAAAAAATTATGGAAACTAATGTTCTTAAAAGCAGTTTATAAATCTTATAAATCAAATATGTAGGGTAGAAAAAATAAAACTACCGTCTCTAAATATTCTCCTTCATTTCTTCCATGCATATGAGAAATGTAAACCCAGGAATTTTTTTTCTATCTCTAAGGGTATCTTTTTTCTTGAGATATTATGTTTTTCAATTTAATGCCTTGACTCTCAGTTCTCTTGCCTTTTGGGCCAGTGAAAGAGTTTGAGTAAATGTAATCTAGCATCTTATCACAGTAATTCAAGGTTTCCATGCGTCTTAAAACTCTTTCCATTTGCAGCATTACTCTGAGAACGCAATTAGAAATTTGGAATCAAAGGTCCATTTAGTCTTGAAATTCAAACATTTCCTAGCACACAATATCATAATATGAATGCATTCAACTTTGATACACATAATTATTATTTCTATACATTTAATTCAAATGAAGTTTGATTTTAAAATTTTCTAGAACCAATGATGATTTTGTTTACAGTTTGTTCCATTATCAACAAAATTGACTATTTTTCAATTGATTTTAAATCATACAATAGATGCTTACAGTTTCCAGTAATTACAAGCATGACAGTTCTCTCCTGACTTGCAATCACTTAAAAAACTAACTTCCGAAGTATTATTAGTTCTTCAAGAAATTTATTAGATTTGTTGGGTCAACCTCCACCTCTATCCAGTTTGCCCTTTCACATTACACCAGATTCTTACCACATTTGTAAATACATCCTCTTTTAGATAAAACTTGTTTTCGTTAAGATTTAAATTATAAACTAATGTGTTACCTCATCATTTCAGCTCTCTTTTTCTTTTGATAAGTATTTTATTTTGTCATAATACAATATTTATACCTTTTAGTAATTTTACTTTAACTTTGGAGTAATCCATTGCATTTATGCAGTTCATCTTTTGTCCACCACGTTCTTAACTCTCCTGGTAGTTTATCTTGACGTCAAAACTGCTCTGTAGTGTCCAGCCTGTGGTGATAAAACCTGTTTCAAATTGTAACCAGTTATGGGGAAGGGGCAATTTGTTTTTCCTAATTGGGTCTTCATTCCCCTTGGTCTAATAGGGAGGTTTTGTTTCGACACGATATCTCGTCCTTAACAAAATTAGCAGAATTTGGAAGAGATATCTCGCCGAAACGCTTAGGTATGAATAGCAATGATGCTGCATTACACGATGACGGGCAAAACGAGGCCCCTTTCTAGACGAGAGTCGTGAGGTTTCTCATTCATGGCTTAGCTGAAACTTCAAACATTGTACTACTTTGCTTGGTATATTGAAACTCGGTAAAACCAACGACCGTCGTGTACACTGGGGGTGGTGAGCGTTAAATTGGCCGTGGTCTCATATGTCTTGACGCTAAAACCAAACTAGCTAAACTCGCTAAAACCAAAGACCGTCGTGTACACTGGGGGTGGTGAGCGTTAAATTGGCCGTGGTCTCATATGTCTTGACGCTAAAACTAAACTAGCTAAACTCGCTAAAACCAAAGACCGTCGTGTACACTGGGGGTGGTGAGCGTTAAATTGGCCGTGGTCTCATATGTCTTGACGCTAAAACCAAACTAGCTAAACTCGCTAAAACCAAAGACCGTCGTGTATACTGGGGGTGGTGAGCGTTAAATTGGCCGTGGTCTCATATGTCTTGACGCTAAAACCAAACTAGCTAAACTCGCTAAAACCAAAGACCGTCGTGTATACTGGGGGTGGTGAGCGTTAAATTGGCCGTGGTCTCATATGTCTTGACGCTAAAACCAAACTAGCTAAACTCGCTAAAACCAAAGACCGTCGTGTACACTGGGGGTGGTGAGCGTTAAATTGGCCGTGGTCTCAAATGTCTTGACGTTGACGCGGTGTGGAAGTTAGGAGAGTGGGGTGCCAGCTCACAGGTGTGACCTCGTCATGTGACCGTGGTTCAAGATAAAGAGGCGTTGTCCTCGGATCTCACCCTTTCGGTTTCATCCCGGGCCGTCGTCAATAGCCCGCTGTGTTGCCCCAGTGCGACATTAATTAACTACCTGCTTATTTGATATTTTATTTTATAGTATAGTACTACAATTTTGAACTTTTAACGACGGTTCAGTTTATCATGTATTTGATGTAGTTTTGGCATGTCAGCCAATCCTCAAAGCCATAAATAAGAAAATCTGAAATTCCTAGACAATCAACCACAGCCCAATGTCTGGATCTAAACTCAATTACCTTTGCTGCATTTTATCTGTATTCCTCCTAGCCATGAGATTTTGTCTGTTGGTAAGCCACTTTGCTTAAAAAATAAACTTACCAGACATCTCTTGTCATCCATATGGATTAGATATGAAGTGAAACTCACGGTTCAACAGTTTTTAAACATTAGAACAATACATTTCATTCCATTGTTCAAGCTGAACTGGTTAATGGCAACTTATTTTTATAGGGCACTAAATAAAACCTTATTGATTGTTGGTTCCCGAAAAATAATTAAATTGGTTAAACATCGTAATTGATAACATTGCCCTAACCCTGTTATGAAGACGCATGGATGTGTGCCGGCGATAAATTCTAATTTATATTCCACTAACGTTCGGTTATGAATCCCATAAATTCCGGAATATTATTCTTTTTCATCTAGTTCACAGGATTGCCTTGTTTTTTGCAGAACTGGGTCAAGAGGAGCTATAATCAAAGCATATTGCAGGTAATAAAACTCGGATTCTTTCCCGTCTGATGCTTCCTGGCGAAACGGCAGAAGGATAAAGTGCATTGCATTAAGACGTTATTGTGAAACGCGAAAAATTCGCTTACCCGTAATTGCAAGGTTAGACCTAAAGGTCATAACTCAAAGACAAGTCTGGTAACAACATCAAAGACAAGTCTGCTAACAACAAAGGGAAATGAAAGGTGAAAAATGGTTCAAATGGAATCTTTCTGAAATGGATTCTGAAGTTTCTTCAAAAGTAGTGTATGCATTATCATATTCATTAACAGATGCTCCTATCGTTATTTTTTATTTATATGATTTACTGGCCGGGTCTTGTTTAAAAACTAGACCAGTCTGCATGGAGTAGATATTACAAATGAAATTTAGATGAACATAAGTTTAACTTTTGTCAAGAACTTTGAAGTAAAGTATTAAATTATCATGAAATTGCACGTGGTATTTCAACCATTTAATTAAAACCAGATTTCAAGTTTTGTACCTGATCAAAATTATTTTTAACACATCATTCAAAAATGTACGTAATGTCGCCCAAAATAGATTAATTTGCTGACGACAAAGACTTTTATCTTTCTTTGGTAAAATTTAATTCATATCGAGATAATTTCGAATTCTTCAAATTCGATAAGATCAAAGATAATTAATTCAAAAATATTACTCAGGCTCGCGCGAATGAAATTAATTACGAGTACAAATATTTTTAATTTAGGTTTCCAATTTCAATAGCTGAAAAAATGAAGTCGGGGCATTGTTGAGATTTTGTCATTCGACCTTGTGTCGAGCTTTAAGACTCTCCTCCTCCCAACTCACCGACAGGTTTAGAGTTTTTCATGGGAGGAGGGTGTGTCGAGCTTGGAATTCAAAATTTACTATCAAGGAAATTAAACTGAATATTCTAGTGGGAACAAAACGGTTTTCGGAATTCTAATTATTGAAACCGCTGATTGACCAATCTAACCTAGATTTTGAATGTCCCCAAGGATCCTTTAAATATTTCCCTCTTTTGCAAGACCAGAGAAAAGTAGGTCTATGAAAGCACAGTGTAAATATTCTGTCAAATATTTAACCTCTAAATGCAAGAACTTTGGGCCACTTCAAAAATTTCAGATCATGGAAACGAGTAGGGATGGCCAAAACTGCTATTTTACGATAACAGTTTTATAGATTACTAGCTGAATTACTCGGCATTGCTAAGGTTGAATTGTTTATAATTCATCGTAATATACTCAATATTATTATTATGGAGTCCGCCGAATTGTTTTTAGTCCCCTGCAGACCCAATAAAAATCGAACGGGGTTAATATATAGCCTATGCGTCCCGCATCTACGGGATGAATGTACCAAATTTAGTGTGAATTGGTCTGACATTGATCGTATAAATACGCAATGTTATTCCTATGAGGATTTCGAACTGTCTTTAGCCCCCTGTACCATATCGACGATTAAAAAAGACAACTTTATGTAACACTAATCTTACATTATCATAAAAATTTACATTCCAATAATAAAGCTACAGTTTAAGAATTTACAGACGGCATACATAAACGATATGATACTGAGCGATTTTCAGTGCAACCGCACCCATCTGCGATTGCACCATACTCTAAGATTCTAAAAAACCTCCAAGATATCTTGAGAGGCGACTCCTGTCGATCTTAACTCTGACGTCATTTGCGCAGCCAGAGTGGGAGAGAGTGCCCCCTAGCAAGTGCTCTGTCCAGGATGACGGGACGTTACACCCCTCTGCACACCCAAGACAAATAGAACGGGGGTGAATATTTAGCCTACGTTACCCGCAGGTTTCCAGAAATAAGTGTAAATTTGGTGTAGATTGGTCAAACGGTGTAGATTTGCACAGGGTGATTCTACGGTCATGGGACAAACTTCAGAGGGTGATAGAACACAACGAAACAAACACTTTTCACCATAGAATGTATGGTCGCTAGAGGGAGCTTTCCATTTTTTCACAAACACACGGTCCGACGCAAGTTGGAAAGAAGAGGCATGAAATATGGAAACAACGCTTTAATGTCAAATAAACATTAATAACTGCTTGACAAAACGAAATAATACAATTATATTTGCCTAAATTAAAGATAAGTACAAGGAACAACGGGTAAGAAAGAAATGACATGTACAGAACATGAGAAACTTTTCACATGGAAATGAAACGACATGTACAAACATCAGTCGGTAAGTACAACGCAAATGCACAATTACAGAAGCTGTTCAAAATGTCGACCACCACACCTGATGCAGGCCTCGCATCGCCGACGTAACGCTTTTACACAAGCGTTTGACTGCGCTCTCTAGCGGCCAACCGCTGCACTTGCGACCCTACATTCTATGGGGAAAAGTGTTTGTTTCGTAGTGTTCTATCACCCCCTGAAGTTTGTCCCATGACCGTAGAATCACCCTGGATGTATAGATTGCTAATTTCCTATAACAGTCATTTCCAATTTTTGCTGTTTTTGATAACAGCTAATAATAACAGTTTAAAAGTTCTCCCACAGGTCTTAAGAAGCTCTTTCCAGTTTGGTTTTTATGCATTCTGATGACACCCACACGATTTTTTCGAAGCACAGGATGCGGACGATGTTGCGATCGAGTGACCCTTCTCGTTGGCAGATTTCAACATCATTATTCCCACCTTTTCCTTTGTGCTCATCTGCCATAAAATGTCATTTAAATCAACGAGAATAAGAAACACTACTCCGATTCGCACCAAGTGTAAGTAAAGGTGAGAACGACTGCACATTCGAGACATTTCGTTTGCAATGTCAAAGAAATATCTCGAATGGGTCGAAATCACTTTTGAGGAATCCCACACAACCTTTTGATAGCCAGAGATGCGGAAGAAGGTGCAATCGAGAGTCCCTTAACATTGGCAGAATTCCTTCATCGTTATTCCCGCCTCTTCTCTTGCGGCCACGTGCTCATTCAATGTCAACTAAAGTAACTAGAATAAGAAGCGCTTTACCGATGCACAATAAGTACAGGTGAAGGTGAGAACGATGGATGATATTGCTTCATTTATTGGTCTGAAACATCGCATAAAACAAGCAGTGCAGCTTTGAGACTGACCCAATAAAGAAAACATTGGATTCCGAAACTTAGAGGCAATGTGAGAAATGTCACAATAGAAAGATGAAATTAAAAGATTCGCATTGTTCATCGACCTTTGACACGAAAGCTAGTGCACTTTGGACACTAAGGCATCACAAGAATTGGTTGTTTTGGCGTTTGATGGCACACGGACCATTTTTGGTCAAATTGTGCCAAACACAAGACAACGTCAAGTAAAAAATGCCGCGAAAGGGAAAAAGAGGCAGAGTAGTGTAATCAAGAAGAAAAAGAACTCTTGGCTACACCGGGGAGGGACCCCCATGTTTACTAAAGACAGTAAACCCAGTGCGAAAAGAAAATATCATTAGAGTACCACGGGCTCGTGAAGCCCGTAAAGGAGACAACACAAGAGAGAAAGTGGACCAGTACAACATGTCACAAACATCGAAAAACCATTCATCACTGCATACGTATTGTAGAAGTCATAATACACATAATAACTGGGAAATTGCAACAACACCATATCTGTAGCTCTAAACATATTTATTTACAAATAGAAATTACATCTACATCTCAACAAGACAACTTATCGTCTGGGAGTACGTCTTACAACTGGTTAGTTAGTAACTAAGCTGGCTAGTTAGTAACTACGCTGGCTACTTAGTAACTATGCTGGTTGGTTAGTAACTACGCTGGCTACTTAGTAACCACGCTGGCTAGTTAGTAACTACGCTGGCAAGTTAGTAACTACGCTGGCAAGTTAGTAACTAAGCTGGCTAGTTAGTAACTACGCTGGCAAGTTAGTAACTACGCTGGCTGGTTAGTAACTACGCTGGCTAGTTAGTAACTACTCTGGCTACTTAGTAACTACGCTGTGTGTGCCGCTTTGATTGGTCGAGAGGACAATATCCTACAACTCGGCCATCCCTCATGGATGAGACCTCGAGTTGTAGCTCAAAATATGACATGACACTCATGAAAAATGAACACAAAATCTAACATCAGTATTACATATTAAATCAAAGAGTAATTAAATAATAAAGATACACTTGAATGTAATGCAACTCTTATAAGTACAATTTTAAAAACAAATTAAATAACTAAACGCAATATTAATCATATATGCATAAAATACAGAGCAGTAAAACATTTAAAATGTATCACACTGGAAAAAATACGTTTGAAGATTTGCCGAGACATCTGAAGAATATCTGACTACAATCCTAAAAACACCAAAAAAGCAGCGTACAAGCGGATTGATCATTCTGGAATAAAAATAAGGTAAGAATATTAACATTTGAAAAGCACAGTAAAATTCTAAAGTCAAAAATACTGCAAATGAAAACAGTAAATGAAATGATCAAAACATTAAGTCTCAAGTAAAAATAACTAAGCAAATCAAAAAGCATATATATGAAACACACTAGGTTTTTGTATTGCACGTCAAGTTTGTTTTAACCATGAGACACTACCAGTAGAAATATATAGATTAATATTAAAAATATCTCCATGTTAAATGATATGCAAAATAAAAGAATGAATATATGAAAAATGCGCTAGGGTAATGTAAAACTTTATAAGACACAAATAAATGTTCCGTCTGAAAAAATGAAAGAAAAATGTTATTTGCTGAAATGAGCTGAAGAAGAATTAGAGTTATTAGTCCCTAACTTCATAAATTCAGCCACTGTAGAAGTTCTATTAGGTCCATCAAAGAATATTCTGATCAGATCTAGACTTAATTGCTACACCAAGTAAGAGTTCAAAATGTCGTCGTGTTTATACTACGCTGAAAAGTGGAGTTGATCTGTTGAAATTTGGGACAAATTTATTCCACTTAAGAGGATTATCTTGCAATAGCTTGGAAATAACCGAAATAATCGTTCTATAAATATGTCTGTTCGCTCGTGGAAGTTCGGTAGTGACGTGATGCAGTTTAATATTCTCTTTTCAGCAATATTTGCTGAACTCTTCAGATGTGAATGCTGTACCACTGTCGGTGATGTTTTGAGACCGATTACCAAAAGTAGCTTTTTGGAGTTCCGTCTCAATATATACTTTACTATAACTTCACTATATGTTGTATATTTCGTCAGATAAAGCCATTCAAACTTAGTGAAAAAGTCGGTGACTGCAAGGATATGTTTATAATTTTTATTTGAACTAGGTTCGACTCCGAGATAATCTAAATTATAAGTATGAAGAGGAGTATCTTCCTTCTGCAAAGGATGCCAGATCACCTTGTTTACCAGTCTTGCGGTTAGCTAAAATTCATGTAACACAAGTTTCAGTACATCGTTCCATTTTCTGAGTAAGTTGAGAAATGAAAAACTGAGATTTAATATGCCTTCTGTTCGTTTCACAGCGAAATATCCTTTCACATGGGCATTCTTAATCATTCGTGCCTGCATAAATGATGGAATTATAAGTAGCTTTGCATCATTAACGAATTTATAAAGGATGCCATGCTGAACAACATAGTCTTCATTTGATTGGTTTTAAGGACTTCTTTTATAGCACGGAGTTCAGAATCTTCGACTTGTGCACGTTGTATTTGAGCTATGAGTAGATCAGGGGACATTAAGAGTGACCACTTGAACACGGCTGAGACATTCGAGAGCCCACCTATGTTCTGTTTCATAATCATAGTCTCTAGCATTAAGACCCATCTGGCAACTCGGGTACTGAGTTCTCGCTTAGTCATAGTTTTCTTAAAAGCATCACAATCAGTAATAGTTTTGAAAGGAAGACCAAGAACATATACACGGAATTTGTTTAGCTTCAACGACAGCGAGTACTTCGAACTCATAATTAGAGCATTTTCTTTCAGGGTAGGAAGTTTCTGAACAATAATAAACTGGATGAAACTCATTGTCAGTAATTTATCGTTGTAGTAAAATGGCTACTAGTCCGTCAATAGAGATATTTGTATGAATTTGAGTTTCCACATTTTGGAGGTAGATCTGTAAAACAGGGTTTTACCAAAGTAATTTTTAAGGTGATTAAATGTAAATCGTTCTCTGTCATTATAAATTGAAAAGGGACATCTTTGCGTTGAAGGATGCGAGCAGTACTTGAATAAGATGGGAAAATTTTTTAAAATATCCCATTAAAACCCAAAAAGCGCTGCAATTTCTTTAGTATTTTTTGATTTTGGGTAATTTACAACTGCAGCTGTTTTCGAAGGAGAAGGGTAAAGTTTTCCCATCTTCAACAGTATGTACAGGAAACTCAATTTTCTTTTGCAATAATTGACATTAAAAATTATCTCTAGGCCATATTCCTTGGTTGAGACGCTCGATACCTTCAGTTTCATCTGTTACAGTAATAACAAAATCGTCCACGTACGGCAAAACAAAGCCTTAAACAATCATTTCCCGAGAAACAGTATTTATAAATCTCTGAAATGTTGAAGGGGATTTGCAAAACCCAAATGGCATACGTAAAAATTGACATAGGCTGCTGTTAATGACAAAAGCTGTGTAGGGATGACTTTTTTCGTCAAATGAACACATGAAGAAATACATTCTCCAGATCAATTGTACTGAATATTCGCACATGTTGGAATTTGTCGAGGATGCTGTCAATATAAGACAAAGGATAGTGATCCTTTTCGATGATTCAGCTTAAGGGTCGATAGTCAATGCAAACTCGATAACTACCATCTTCCTTTTTGAGAACAGCCGAACTGGCATATTCTGAAGAACAGAAAGAAGAAATGTGGTATCAATTTTTTTAATATTCTCCATGTTATATATCAGGGCATTATAAATAACTCTAAAAACGTCATAAAAGCGAAACTTGATTGTTATTTACATATTTCAGTAATTTTATGAGTTAAAAAAATCCAAATCTAGTTCCTTTCAAATAGGTGTTTCATGGTTTCAATTGCAGATTAATTAGCTAAATAAGCCGGATATCTCAACACCAACACATCAAGTATAGTACTTCCCTTTGATGCTAAAGCTGCGGTGAGGTAAAGATTAATAGATGCATCAATTAAACAATTATTAAGTCTGTGAAATAAATGCGAAAAGATCAATAAAAAACTATTAAAATTAAGAACTCATGCTCTGAGGAATGAAAATAAATAGGCATGACAAGATTTATCAGAACTGCAGAAATTACTGAGAAATTGTGTGAACTCACCGAAGAACATTTTTACTCTGTCATTCTGGCGGCTTGGCAGAACATGGATGAATTTCCTCTGAAAAGTATTATTCTGATAGAATTCAACAAGGCGGTATTATCTGCTTACGTTCAATTTGACTCCTAGTGAACAAGTCATCAACTAACCAACGAAAATATAAAAAATAAGTCATTGAGCAGTGGTAAAAATAATTCAATAAACGTATTCCTTAAATGTCATCCAATATAGCTACGATTTCCATGAATGGTGATTGCATTGATAAAAATTGTTTATACATTTATATAGTATATGTTATTTGAATATTGCAAAATAAATTTGGGCATTGCTTCTAAACAAAATCAATAATATTCAGAAATATTTCATGTAATATTTGGAATAGAAAACTAAAATTTATGCATATTTCTAAGGCTCCGTTCACATGAGGCGTTTTCTAACGCGCGTTTTACGTCAAAACAAAACGCGGCTTCGGCGCTTGGAGATACATAGGATTGTACTGCACCGATCACATGACACGCGTTTCGGCGCGCATTAGGGCATTTTTATTATTCCCCTAGTCCATGTTCCTATCTTCGCGATCGTTAAAGATAGAGTGAAATTTCAACGGATTTGAAATTTACGGAAATTTTACACTAGATCGATAACTCAAATGTGATTTTCTTTAAATAAATAATTTTTCAACTGAAACTTTAATATTTTCGCGATACGCATTTGACGAATATAATCATTACGAATACAAAAGGGAGTATTCATCTCGTTTTTATAGACAGTATATAACTTGGTTGGAGTATTTTATATTAATCCACTGCTTTATATTTATGGCCAATTAAAATAGGATGAGAAAACTTAATCGTATTCGAATTATTCAAGAAATTTACCCTGCTTTCACACAAAACTTGTAAAAATGTGATAGTTTACAACTAAAGGGGATAGTGGCTAATTTTATTTCTGAGAATAACGTATACTGACAACTGTCCGTTCTAATTTTCATGTGCGGCAAACGTTTTTAAAATAAAGTTAAAATTAAATATTCAATTTAAAAGTTAAACTTTAAAGTTATTTTTTATTTGTCCTCAACGTGAAATACGTAAGATAAGTTTCAATTTTCATTCATTTTTCACATCTTCGTGTTACATTGAACTCGATATCACTTTTGAAAATGAACTTGTGATTTACTGAACTTAATTTACTGTGAGCTTATTTTTCATAGAATTTATATTTTAATCTTGCAGTTAGTGTTATTACAACTTTAATCGAAATTTTTATATCATGTGTAAGCGTAGACGCAAATTCTATTAGCAATCTCCTGGTTTTCCATATGTACTGTTTTTTTGGTTTTTCTTTGAGATTTTTTTAGTCTTAACATAATTTTCTCATTTCATCGTGGGTTTTAATCAAATTTTAGTTGAAATATTTACCATTCGTTATTCCATTCGTGGTTCCATTTGTGCTACAAAACCCCTGAAAGAGGGTAGATTGGAGGGTTAGTTTTCGTTTCGGATAGTCAGAACTCAGGGTAAATTGTGTTTAAAAATTAAAAATTAATTATTGTTACATATGTGTTATTTGTGCTGATACATTAAAAAATGTTTAGAGATTTGAAAAAATATAGAGATTTATTTTAAAGAAAATTAAATAAAAATTAGCTATAGATCGTAGGAAATACGATAAAACCTGCAAAAATAACATAAAAAAGAAAGGTTATCACCTGTGCCGGATTGGATTTTGTTTGGTGTCATCTTTTTTATTGTACTTCGTAGACAATGCCATATAAACAGAAATTCCGTTTCCAATTTCCTGGTTCTAGAAATGTAGTTTTGGGGGATATATTTTTACTTTACACTGTCAATTTTAAAATTTTAGGAAATTGTTTGGTCATTTTCCAGTTAGTTTCGTTTTAATCAAAGTTTTATAGAAATATTCCAATTTTTCATACGCAATTTCGCTTTTACGATAAAAAACACATTACAAATGACTCATTTTCTAGCTTCTTGAGCCCAAAAAACCGTGATCACCCCTTAACACAAAACAAATCCTTCTTACTATTTTTTATTGGTGGGTGAATCATCGACATGGGAGAGTGAAGGTTATAGGGTTTTTTCCTCTAGTTTTGACAGTAAAAAACGAATACTTTAGGATTTTAGAGTTAATGAAAATGTTTCATAATACCATTTGAACTACATAAAGCACTGTCTCTGTGATCCGCTGGTTCATACCGGTTCCTAGGTCCAAAATAATCCCGTCATTCGAGAAATTTTGAAAGTTCGAAAAGCTAACGCTCAAAAATTTACAATCGAGGTTGATGGCATCGGCATTGCACCGGAACGCATGGTATACTATACTTTACGAAAGATTTACCTGTTTAGGTTGTCATTTCTGATCAGCAAGTCTATTATATTGCATTTATTTATGTACAAAGATTGAAGTTCAAAAACACTTTATTTACAGGCAATTAGGAAACGGATTTTTTACAAATCGAAATATCAAATTTTTATGTCATTTTGAATATTTTTTAGATTATTTTAGGCATTTTATTGGTCATTTTTATACTTTTGTAAGTTAACCAAATTCAGGCTCTTGTGAACACAGGAAAATCAATTTTAGGAGGAAAGAAAGATTTTCATCCTATTTTTAATGGCTGTAAAATTAAAACGGTAGATAAGGGGCAACAAAATATCTTATTAAAGGGACATTCCCTTTAAAAACAAGGAAATACTTCCGCTTACGCTTAGTATAAAAGGAATATCTACAAAAAGTTTAGTTAAAAAAAAGTTAAAAGTTTTAGTATACAAAAAAATATTTTTTTTTCAAAGAAAATCATGTTTTTGGTATCGATCTGACGTAAACTTTTACGCTGATTTGAAATCCGTTGAAATTTTGACTCTATCTTTAACCATTCAAAAGATATAAACTTGGATTAAGGGAATAAAAACCACAATTTAATGCATAACGCATAACGGAAACTGACCTCAAAGAACGCCCAAGAGGTGTTCACATGGTAACGCTCGAAAATTCTTATCAAACGCTCGTTAGAAAAAGTTCATGTGAACAGGGCCTAATACTTAGGCCCTGTTCACATGGACTTTTTCTAATCGCTAGGACATGAAACACATGGACTAAGAAATCCCATTTTAGGTATCTATCTAGTCTAAAATTTTGCGCAGATTTCAAATCCGTTGAAATTTTCACTCTCTATCTTTAACGATCGCTAAGATATGAACTTGGACTAGGGGAATAAAAAAGCCCTAATGCGCCTCAAAACGCGTGTCATGTGAACGATGCAGTACAATCCTATGTATCCCAAGCGCCTTCTAATCTCTAGAACAACCCGAGATTGTTGAAGCGCCGAAGCAATCTAGCTCGTGGATTCTTACGATTTCTGCATGTGAACACCCCATGAGAACTCTATATACTTTGTCTACCCGCGCTTTGTTTTGACGTAAAACGCCTCATGTGAATAGAAAACGCCTCATGTGAACGGGGCCTTAGACTTGATGTTCTAGTAAATATCAGAGACTGAGATAAGTAAATACCACTGGCTTTCCCCCATTATTTAAAGTTAAGCATACCTCAGATATAAATCACATTTATTCTCACATATAAAGATAGAACAACAAAATTGCTAGGTTAAATGCTTCATGTTTTATTTTTTAGCACACAATAATAATGAAACTTTTTTTCTAGATTTAAGTAACTGAAATAGATTTTTCATCTAACTCCGGAAACTTAACGAAATACCATCGTGTACACTCGAGTTGGTGCACGTTAAATCTGTCGTGACCTCAAATGTCCTCACGTTGGCATGATGTGGAAGTTTGGAGAGTGGGGTGCCATCTCAGGGGTTGTTATCTGACCGTGGTTCTAAGTTACGAGGCGTTGTGTCCTCGAACCTTTCCTTTGGGGATTGATCCCGGACCGTAACCAATAGCCCGTTGTGTTGATCCAGTGTGACGTTAATTAAGTACCTACCTACCTGAAACTTAACAAATGTTTCATGAATAAACTGACCTTCAATTTACATGAAATAACCCTTTAACATCTCAGCACTCAATCTGGATAATATAATGATGAAACACAAACTCATGCTAACAAGATTACAAATTACCAACTACCGAGCTCAGAAGATTAACTATATTTCCATCAAACCATGCATTAGCCTTTCAGACAAGGTGTACTCTTCAAAGAAAGAAAACTTTCAGGATCTACTTTAGAATCCTTTTAAATCTGAAACAAATAAAAGTGGTGAATGTCAAGGACTTTTATTGCAAACTCCAAAAACCTTACAAACGTTTCATATGTGTGTGTGAACCGGCACCTTCAAATTACCACATTAACCCGTTAGCATTCAATCTGGGTAATCTAATAACGAAGTACATATACCAGTCAAACCATAAATTACCAACTACTAAGATAAAAACTGACCATATTCCTATAAATGTGGTTAATTAACGTCACACTGGAACAACACAGCATGCTATTGGCTACGGTCCGGGATCAATCCCGAAGGGAAAGACCAAGGACAACGCCTCGTAATTTTGAAGCAGGTCTGATGAAGAGAACAACATTTGATTCAAGATAAGATGCAC
This sequence comes from Meta bourneti, assembly GCA_933210815.1. NCBI lineage: Eukaryota > Metazoa > Arthropoda > Arachnida > Araneae > Tetragnathidae > Meta > Meta bourneti. The sequence continues at coordinate 13,079,759 of OW119924.1, forward strand.
CCTTCCGAGAAAGAACACCTTCAGAATATAAATAATTTTCCTTAGAATCCTTTTAAATATAAAACAATTAAAAGTGGTGAACGTCAAGAACTTTTTTACAAAATCCGAAAACCTTACAAATGTTGTGTGTGTATGAACCTGCACCTTCAAATTACCACACACACATTAACGCGTTATCATTCAATCTGGGTAATCTAATAACGAAGCACGAACATACCAGTCAAACCATAAATTACCAGCTACTGTGATAAAAACATTATTCCTATAAACCATGCAGAAGCCTTCAAGACACGATACACTTCCAAGAAAGAATACTTTGAATATCTTCCACTTCCTTCGAATTCTTAAAAACTCGAAAGGTGACATGACAGCTCAATAGAAGCAATTTTCTCCAAAATTCTGCATGGATATATGTATGCATGGTGACCCGTTTTCATAACGCTGAATAGAATATTGAGAAGAATAAATACTTTATCGTTTCACGAAAAAGTTTTTATAGCCACAGGAAGAAAAGTATTACTATGTGGTTGGGTTCTTAAGTTTGGAATGAACTTGGATCACAGTGTTTGATATTACTGTATTTTGAAGCACAGGGGCGATTTTACTATGAATTAAGACTTGAAAATTGGAGAATATCTTTTAAAAGACCTAAAATTTATGGACTAACCACTTACCAATAATTAATGCTATGCATCATTGCAAGGGTGCCCATCCCCCTCAAGCCTAATGGCGCACACAAATCCCCCCCCCCAAAAAAAAATTTTTTTTCCTTACCGCCCCCCTCAAATCCAGTTAACCATATAACCTTTACTGAAATCTCAAATTTCCAACTGAATTCACATAAAGCTCTACATTTTGTAAATCAGTTAGAGATAAATAAAATTAAGAGATAAATTTGGATGAGATAAATAAAACCAGAACAGAACTAGGAAAATGAACAGTTTATATTTATAACAGCAATTTCATGTATAAACAATATTCCTTACACTTTGCAAATGAAAATAATTATAATATAGTAAAAAACAGTTGTTTTAAAGATTCTGAATGTCATATGAATAAACAAGTACTTTACCTTGACCTTTTGTATAAGAATAATTTTTATATTCATAAAAAACTCTAAAATTGAGTGAATGGAAGAATAGAATATAAAAAATGGAGCACATCAATGAAGATTAATAATTTAATAATCAGATATTGAAAAAATTAACCAAATGTATAAAAACTGATGATATGAGTATGATTGTAATGTTTACATGAGTTGCGTAAGTATTCATAAAACCGTAAAAACTAAATTGTTTTAGAGTAGTTACAAAAAGAGCTATCTTGTGCGGAGGAAAGAGAAAAATTTATAGTATGACCAGAAAATAAATTCTTTAAGCACAGGTTTTTATGTACTATTTATAAGATTTTAACAGAAGCTTTTTCTCTGTGCACTTGATATGGCAAACTTTTCGATAATTTCTACATTTGTGATTTTCTTGAGAATATCATTCTCAGATGATAGTATCAATAAGCTTGACAACCAATCATCCCCTAAGCTGCTTTTTAATCTGTTCTTTACAATCTTTAAGCGGCTCATCGTCCTTTTCGCTGAGCAACTTGTTACAGGTAACAATAAAAGGATACGATACAGCATGGTGAGTTGAAGAAATGCTGACATATACTGCAGGCATCTGTAAGGCCTAATAAAGCCTCTTTTTACCCACTGATCAACAGACAAAAGCAACTCATCATGGTCTGAATCTTCTTCCTCATCTCCATTCTTTACGGACTTCAACTTCATTTCCACCTTCACCCCTGAAACGTCAGGTTCCCTGTCTGGTGTCCTATTTTTACACTTTTCTTTCTCTAAAAGCAGGTCGGAAATGTCGATTTCTGAGTGAGTAACCTTATACACATTTGCAAAAGTTTATAGTTCCAATATTATTTGGTCACTTTCAAGATCGTAAAACCCACACAAGTATTTCACTGATGAAGAATCAGGCAAGAATTTATATCCCTGATTTTCTTTTTCTCTTGCAATTTTCAAAATTTCTTCATGTGAAAGCACTGCATTTGTGAGATTATAGAAAGAGAACTGTCAAAATCTACATTGAGTTGTTTAATAAGTGAATCTAGTACTTGAAAATAGACTTACACTTTGATCCTCTTAAGAGGACCATCTATTCTTTCATCGATAACCATTTCATTCATAAACCTCTTACATTTTCTGAGGTGAGGTTGCGAAATATTATTCACATCAGCAAAGGCAAGAATTGAATCACTCACTTTATTCCCCTCCGACTCACTTCGCATTTTTACAAGTTTAGCTTTGGTTTCAGCAACAATTTTTGACACACTGTTATAATTAATTATTTTTGGTTGTAGAACAATTGTGATTGGTGACACTGAAAATAGCTGAGGCAACATGTATTGACAAATGTTTTCAAAATCGGTCATTTATTTCCATAGGCCAGTTGCCAGTGCCTTCGATTCATTATCAGCTTTTTTGTCAATGGACAAACTATGCAACGTCTCCTTTATTGTGTCATAGCAGGTGACAACTGTTTGCAGTGCACCATTTCTGCTTGACCATCTTGTAGTTTGCACTCTTTTTAGTCTCCTTATTTTGGTTGGACCCTTGTAGCTTGTAGTAAAAAGATCATGCCTTGTATGACTTGACATGAAGACATAATTCCTCTAAAAGAGAAAATAGATTTTTCATTTGGGAGCATATGTCCATAGATTTTTCCACCAATTAACGCAAATTTGTGCGAAGAACACCATATATAGAGCGCTTTGGGACATTCTCTCTGGATTAGCACTTTTACACTATTGAATTTTCCTCTCATTACCAGCCCCATCCATACTTTGATTAATAATTCCACTTGGGTCAAGACCAAGTAAATTCAGGCATTTCATTATTTCTTTAAAAAGATTTCGGCCTGTGGAATCTCCACTAATGAAAATCTTAATGAACCGCTCTTCAGGTTTGACATTTTCCTTTTGAGCACCATGCGGATCAGTGTGCTCAATATAACGAACCACTAATGTTGAACGTTCTTTTTTACTAATGTCTTGAGTTGAGTCTAGAATAAATGTTAGTCGTTTTTATACTATCTATGATTTTTGAAGCAACGATGTCACTCATGTTAATTACATCGTAAATGTTTCGATAACACAAGAAATTAGACCCCAGCTTTCCTTTTTCAGTTCTAGCTTTATCAATTTTTTCAAGGTATACCCTAGCATCAGGACTATATTTACTCAATAGCCTAAAAAGACTTAAGTTTTTCTTTTGCTACATCCTTTTTACGAAATCTAAGCATTTCTTCACTTAAATATCGACAACAATCGATGACAACAGACAGCACCTCTCGATTGGGATGGACTAACTGGTCTGATTGTTCAGCTGAACGTGAATCAATCCTCTTTTGAGAGATCCATCGGATCCTCGCAATTTGTGCTAGGTGGGTTTTAGATTTTTCATGGAGCACAATATCCCGGTCCCCCTATGCTCTGTCAATCCTCTGTAGCCTTGTTCCCCATATTGACTGTTCGCGTGGGAGGGAAAACAGTACATGACAAGCAAAATACGGCATCTTTTTCTTGGCTATATACCAGCCATTTTCTAACTTTTACACTTTTATTTGGTAAAACTTCATTCTTTATTGATGGATTGAATTTTCTTCCACCTGTTGAAGGAAAAGTGACAAGGCAAATCTTGATTTTCCAAATATAGTGCTTTATTTCCTCAGTTGACAGTTTGATGTTGGCATATTATGCTGGATCTCTTGGGTTTTTCAATCTATCATCAGGAGAATCTTCAGTTGTTAGAGTTTCCTCTTGTTGAATGAAAACAAACTGAAGGTCTTTCAGCAGATGGATTGCTACATGATTCTACCTCTCCGTGTCCTAATTCAGTTTCATCATCAACTTCTTCTTGACTTTAATTTTCATCAAAGCTTTCAAAATCTACGCCTTGGGTCATACTTGATGAAGAGGGTTGTATTTCTAAATCTTCTCAATGACGTTTTCAGGAATCGAACAGCACTAAACTAAAATTCCTTTCCTTCTCCGAGACAGACTACACAAAACGTACACGGCTAGACGGCTACCTGCATTCAACTGGTGACTTAACTTTAGCTTGTCTATGGGACTAGTAGCGATCCACATGACGTAACGGTGACGGACGGAAAATCTCAAGGTGTCAGATGTTTATGAATGGGCAGGGTATCAGCACTGCCAACTAAGCGTTGCTCAATAAAAAATTATGGAATAAAGTCCTATAGTAAAATTGTTGTCATAGCAGGAAACAGTAGTCTTTTAAACAAATTCAGAGATAGTCTAATTACTTATGAAAAAATATATATATGACAATAAAAAGGTTTCTTATTAAATAATTTTTTGCCCGAAAAATTTCCACCCTGAAAATTCCAAAAAACGCCCTGAAAAAATTCCCCCCAAAATATTCTGACGGCGCCATGATCCCCCCTGTGGGCACCCCTGCATCATTGAATAATATGGAAAATTATCTTACATAAATTTTGTAAGGTACCTGTTCTGCAGAATTGAATGTCTACATGATGTTATATTGCAAGAAATTTGTATTTTGAGCAACTGTTAGCAATCCAGTGGTTACTAGTTCGATCTCGAATTTTAACCCTCCTAGTGGATGTCTCGACGAGATATCTCATCACTGGCAAAACTGACCGTATCTTAATGGACGAGATGTCTCGTCATTAGAAGAAAACTGACCAAATCTTGATCTCGTCATCATAAAAAAATCGAGCTATCTCGTCATTAGCAAAATTGGTCAGATCTTGATGGACGAGTTATATCGTCAAAGCCACTTGGAGGATTAAGTCGATTCCATACTCTCCACCTATATATGGTGTATTGAAATGAAGCAATCATGGGTCTTATGGTTGAGGCTTAAAAAAGCTGATTTATTGAGGCAACAACATTATGAATTTATGAACATGAATTATGAACATCAGACATACGGTTGAAACTTCCAATTTGCTTGTAATTTAGTAACAGAAAAGTATGTAAGAAATGGCAAGCAGAGTGTGCGAAAGGTAGTGCTCAACCAGTAAATTTAGGGGTATTCTGAAAGAGGAATGCAATGGAATTAAATTAAAAACGAGTCTGTGCCTGGGAACTCTAAAGAGAAAGCAATAGCAAATAGGAATTATTTAAAGGTGAATCCATTCGAATTCAGGCAATAAAAAATAAAATGTTCGCCTCACCACCTTCGATTTTATTAAAAATTTAGTATATGGTGGCCAATGGCGAATGTTAAACTATGAAAGTTTACATTTTTCAAAATATTTTTTTTCATGGAAATAAGATCATTTAAAAGGCGGTCAAAAATATTCAACTTTACTTTTTAAGAATGTCGCGTAGAAATTAAAAATTTGCTACGCTTAAACTATTAGAGATAAACTTGTTTTGTCTTTTGCTGCTGATACTTAAATGTATTGTTCGTAATGAGTAAAAATATCTTTTAAAATTAAATTAATTTTTTGACAATTTGGCAGGAACTTGCTGATGTTTGGTTAAGATTTAATAAAAAAAGCCATCTTTAAAAATTTTGAAATGTTATTAATGTACCCTATATAGTTAATGCAGTTCCTCAAATTGATTCAAATTCCTATTGATTTTTAAGAGCCTTCAATGTAAAAATCGAAATTTCAACCTCTAACGTGAGCCAACGGTATTCCGCCAGTAGTAAATAAGCGCTCGAATCTCCCCAACAGCAGCTCAAGCACCTTTTTCGATGCGATATTTTAACACGATTCATTATTTCTATACATATATCGATAAAGTGTATGGAACTAAGATTTTAAGATTCTAAGATAAGAAGTGATGATCCCTATAATTCTACTGTTATAGTTTTAAAAAAGAAATCAGCCAAACTCTACTTCTAAGTATTTACCAGGGAAATATTAAGGCTGCATATTACTTCAGGACTTTGCATTCAAATTTTCACTTGGTAATAATGTAGCACCTGCTGCAACAAATTATAAAATAAAGTTATAAGATAAACTATTCTGAGGGCTCTAGGAGTGCTGATTATTTATATTCTACCATCAGCTGTTTTTTTTATCGACCCAGCTGCTCACATGGGGAAGATTATTTATATAGTGAAAGAGTAGATTTTTACTGTACCAATCATCGTCATGACTGGTACATTAAAAAGCCTTTATCTTAGTCTGATTACATCTTATTCCTATACAATTTTAAATCGTTTAGTGTATATCACTCATTTACTCTTAATCCATTATTGGATTTGGGTATAATTCATTCTGGGATTTTGTGAAATTAATCTCTCAAACAAATCTATATAACAAGTAAAAAGCAATTTTATGGATTCAGAAGGGACAGATAAATTTAATTATGTCTTTTTATAGAGAAAGGCACATGAAAATTTTCCTCCAACACCTAAAAATAGTTTTTAAATAACTAATATGTTCACTCTAGTTGAAAGTTTTACAATGGAGCGTTCATATGACAAAGTAGGCCTCATGTCATACGCAAAACTCGATCTCCTAGTATTGGGACATAAGAATGCAACTTTTCAAGAATCGTAGATGATTGAAAGTAAGTTTATTTATGAACCTATATTTAGTTATATAAATTGCATTCAACATTGAAATAGTGATTTATTCGTTGAATGCTTTCTTGTAGTTTTATGTGGCAGAAAGGACAGATTAAACACTTTCGCCGAATTTAACGAATCTCTCAATTTATTTTAATTAATATTTTATTTAACGTAACTAATATTCAAATTAGCAGCTTTTCTTATGGTTTTAAATAAATAAAAATTTGTATCGTTATTTTATCCGCGATGTTAAATATTACTGAGCTTCCACAATTTCTTATTTATACAGTTTTAGAACTGTTTTATGAGGATTTATGGGGCACTACGTTTCGTGCTATTAGTTTCAATGCTGTTAAAATGTTTTAATATAGTTATATTAATTTATTAATATTTTAAATATGTAGTTTATTACTCTGCCCTTTTTTATCAAAACAATTACAGTGTATTTTTTAAATTTGGTTTTGTAGTGAGATGAACAGCAAAATTATATGCTTGTGAAATTCTGTGTACATGTTTATATATAATTTTGTGATAGGTAATTTATTCAAATTAAGTAAATACTGTAAATTATTTTTCATGTATCCGATCAACGTTGAATAAAAAGTATTTAAGCTAATACAGAAAGCGTAGTTCCCACCAGTTGAAGGGGAATCCCGATTTAATTTAGAGATTTCGTAAACCTTTTCGTCCGTTTATAGAGCATTTGACATGCGCGTAAGGATTTTTCGTACTTCCAAAGGGAATTTGACGGAATTTCATTATTTTCTGCTTGCGTCGGATTTTCCAATCAGGGTCGTTACACAAAATAATTTATTTAAGCTTAACTATTCAAAAACTGCAAACAGTGCTCGCATACTCTGATAGCGTATTTTTATAAGAACTTAGAAAAAAACAAACAGATTTTTAAAATATTTTTTTTGAGAAAAATAGATTTAAAATTGATTGAATTGAAATATTCATATTTCCGATTCTGTTTACATACTACTAGTGAAATAAGTATCAATAATTGCTCTAAAGTCTTAAATTTTTTTGAAAAAAAAAATTGCATTACCTTAAATACTTTAGGAGATTTAACAAAGTGATATACACTAAGAAAAATAAATTTTAATTTGTGACGTTACTTTCACAGCCCTGTATCTCGAAGACATTTTTTTTCGAGATTATTAAAAATATGTTGATTCAAGGTGGCCCAAAATGTACGTGTATGCAAAATATCATTCGATTGGAAGATGGTGAGGCGAACAGCCTTACCTGGATTTGAATGGATTCAGATTCACCCTTAAAGAGAAGTTGACGGGTTATCGTCGGATAAACTTCTTCATGTCGTAGGTTTAGGTTTAACGTATGCCCTAGTGAAGGAAAAATGACAGTAAGACGCAGCGGAATCACACATATTGTCATTAAAATATAATAAATTCACATGTCTTTTAATTTTTTGTCAGTACTCTTCTGAATTTCACTGGATATATGTCCTCGGTTTATGTAGTAAAATTATGTTTCTAACTTATTGATCATGACATCTAACCGTTTGTTAAATTTTTTAAATTTCCAATACAGCAGGCATTACAGACAAATAGTCTTAACCTCAATACACAATAGAAGACTACGGAAATCATACACATACACATAGTACAAAATAACTTTGCTCATCCCTGTTTCGACGAAATATCACGTCCAAGATAAGGTCATTTTTATTAAGGACAAGATATCTCATTGAGGCAAAGCTGTCTTACAACTGCAAAGGGAATGAAGATTTCAGTAGGAAAAACAAGTTGTCCCTTGCTCAAGACTCGTGACAATTTGGAGCAGGGTTTTGAATCAGAGACTGAACACTACAGAGAAATTTTCGACGTGAATATAAATCACCAAGAGAGTTGAAGCATCTGAATAAAATGATAATCATAAAACAATAAAAAAACTACGAGGACAAAAAGTCTCTAGCTTCCTCAAAACGAGAGTAAATAATTCTAGTCAGGGCCGAACAGGTGGTCATCATTCATCAATTAACCGCTGGTTCAGAGAGGACTGTTATAAATTCTATATCTATCGTTTGTAAACCCTCCAAGTGGTTTAGACGAGATAACTCGTCCATCGAGATCTGAACAATTTTTCTAAGTATGAGGTATATCGTCATCAGGATATTGCCAATATTTTGGCGATAAATAGATCAAGATCTGGTCAATTTTCTTCTAGTGACGAGATATCTCGTCTGGTCAGATCTATAAGATCTGGTCAACTTTGTTAATGACGGGATCTTCTCGAGACAACCACCAGGAGGGTAAAATATAGAGCTTGAGTACCAAACTATGACCTTAGACTGACTAAACGGTACGAAAGAGCTGAATAGTTTTCCAAAATATCTCTTTACAAACTTTCTCAAAAGGCAAAAAACATTACCTAACATTCCAACTGTCTCTACAAAAGGATTTACTCTTTTCAGATACCTAACACATCAACGGATTACCAAACATTCATATCTTTCTAAGCTACAGAGGAAACTATTATACGTATGCAGATATCTCTTCTATTTGTGAATGAACATTTATATATTCTATAGTCTGTTTTCGTTTTGAATCTTTATTAGAGTATGGCCTTTTATTATAAGTGAGTGTATTTCTATAAAAAGAAAGCATTTATTCATAGAAATAAACATAGTCATTCATTCATTTAAGGTGAATGATCCCGCATTTATCCTTCGAAATAAAATACACTTGATGTTACCGAAACAATACATGTATCCAATTACAAACTACAGGTAATTATTTGGAACAAGTGGAAAATAAAGACATTTCCTTTGCTTGAAGACTATTCCATAAATACTAAAATAATCCACTGATCGATTTTTATTCTAGTAATTTTATGTATTTTGCATTTACCTCATAAAATTTATCTCATAAACTTCTTTAAGAACGCCAATTTTATGGCATGTAAGAATGATTGTGCATTGTGTGTTTAAATGAATTGGTGCACAAGCAGAAAAGTATTGTAATAAATTGAAACGTATGTGAAGTGAATTTGTGCTTTGCATTCTATTACGTTTTGTGTACTTCTCCATTCTCATGTAAATGCATTTTTTTCATTGTGACAGTATGAACAGATAAACAGTAAAATAAGTAAATAAAAGATTGTTTGTTAATCTCTGCAGTGGTGGCTACAGAGATTAACTTATGATGCACGTAACGATGTATTTGAAAATGATGTGAATACAGGTCTAAATGTTCATGCTGCCCCCAAACTGAAAAGCATCGTACGGACCTTGCATGAAATTAAGCGTTTCAGACTTTGTGATAATATGTTTAACTTGCCAAAAATCAAACATAAATCACCGAAAATTCAAACATCTTCATTACATTTCTTCTTAAAGTCCCTTCTACTGCAAAATTTCTCCAAAATCGCAATAGACTTCTGTCAATGTAATCACGTCCGGGTCACCAATGTGGTAGAATATGGTTAGATGCAACTTCAATCCATCAATAAGTACTTCATGATTGTGATGAGTTGCACTGTATACATACTATAATATATTTTGTTAAAATATTTTCGTAAATTTTTTATTATATTTTCGTTAATTTTATTTTCTCCAGAGTGTAAGTATAATGCTCTGATAGTGGGAACCTCGGTCCAAATGACCCTTATGTTCCTAACCCTAATGTTCAGCACGAGAGTTTGCGTTTCTAACTCATTCGTGTAACTCGCCAAAAATCGAACATAAGAACAATCGAAAGAGGGTGTGAATTGGTATAAATCCGAAAATTCCAATACTTACACATGCCCCCTTCCCCTCCAACTCAAGAATCCAAAAGACCAAAGACAGAAGGCTTTCCATAAAGCAATCCAACTGGGAACCGCCGTTTCTTTACACACCTCCACTTCCATCTTCATTAAATTTCCGCGTGAAGTTCCTTCGCCTGCAAACTCCCCCGAAAAGCGATAGAATTAGATTGACGAAATAACGTCCGCGTCACCAATGTAGCAGAATGTAGTTAGATGCAACTCCAATCCGCCAAAAAGAATTTCGCAGTTGAGATGCTTTGCACTCTATACATACGACAATAGAACGGTGTAAATTTTCTCTCTATAATGCAAATATGATGTCTCTGAGAACGTGAACGACCCTAATGTTCTGCTCGAAATTTACGTTTCTAACTTATTCGTGTAATTCTCCAAAAATCGAACATAAGAAAGATCAAAAGAGTGTGTGAATTGGAATAAATACCGAAAATTCCAATACTTACACACTCCCTCTTTCTCTCCAACTGAAAACTCCAAAAGACCAAAAACAGAAGGCTTTCCATGAAGCAATCCAACTGGGAACCGCCGTTTCTTTACTCACCTCCACTTCCATCTTCATTAAATTTCCGCGTGAAGTTCATTAAATTGTCGCCTGCAAGCTTCCCCGAAAAGCGATAGAATTAGATTGACGAAATAACGTCCCGGTCACCAATGTAACAGAATGTAGTTAGATGCAACTCCAATCCGCCAAAAAGCATTTCGCATTTGAGATGCTTTGCACTCCATACATACGACAATAGAACGGTGTACGTTTTCTCTCTATGCTCTCTATCATGTAAATATGATGTCTCTGAGAACGTGAACGACCCTAATGTTCTGCTCGAAATTTACGTTTCTAACTTATTCGTGTAATTCTCCAAAAATCGAACATAAGAAAGATCAAAAGAGGGTGTGAATTGGAATAAATACCGAAAATTCCAATACTTACACACGCCCTCTTTCCCTCCAACTGAAAACTCCAAAAGACCAAAAACAGAAGACTTTTCCATAAAGCAATCCGACTCGGAACCACCGTTTCTTTACTCACCTCCACTTCCATCTTCATTAAATTTCCGCGTGAAGTCCCTTCGACTGCAAAACTCCTCCAGAAGAGCAATAGAATTCGATCTGCCCCAGACTCCAACTCGCTCGAGTAAGTTCGGCTCCCGAACGAAACAAAGTCGGATAAATCAGGCAAATGATTTAGTAATGGTGGGGAGAGTAGTTGGCAGAACGTTAAAGTAAATTATTATTGTTATTCATTGCGAGCCATTAAGCAATTTTATTTGCCACGCTTGAAATAGTTTCGTTAGCCCTTGCTGCGAGCCGCAATTTACGACGCTATTAAAAGTTTAAATTCTATGTTGATAAAATGGATACCATAAATTAGGGACTAGTTTATTCGATGATGGGCAAAGCGAACTTTTCGGAACTGTTTCCACCTTTTGAAGGGGATGGCCTTTCTTTTTCGTTCTATGCTTCGATTCTCGCCTCCCCTCGTGAAAAATGAGAATAATTAATTCTTATAAAAATGTAAATGTAGCGTTTCTGGTATTGTTCGGAACGAGACGGTGGATTGAAAAGGGAAATTATTTCAGACAGTTTAGGGTCTGTTCCGATTCCTTTTGGGTTTAATACAATAAATTCCAAGTTCGGATTCTGGTATTTTATAGTTTAATAGGGGTTTGTATAAAAACTGAGAGAGATAATGTATTTATAAAGTACTATTCTGCTAGATTGAGATTGTTTTAGATATAATTTGAGTTTTACGTCATGTTTTTTGGAAACTTGACATCAAAAATTCGAAATTTTATAAGAAGCATTTTAATTCAGATTGTTCGTTAAATGCACAAAACTTATACTATTATGTCATGATTAAAATCTCCACATTTTATTTCAGCCTAATACAGTATTATACTAATTTCGCCTATGGTCTCCTATTTGTTCAGAGGCCGCGATAGCCCGGTTGGAAGAGTAACGGAATAGCAACCGGAGGGTTGCAAGTTCTAATCCAACCACAAACAGTCGTGTATAAGGGGGGCTGGTGCACGTTAAACCTGTCTTTGCCTCAAATATCCTCACATTTGCGTGGTGTGGAAAGTGGGATGCCAGTTTAGGTGTGACCTCGTCATCTGACCGTGGTTTAAAATTACGCGGTGTAGAGTTCTCGGTGTATCCTTTTGCTTCGGGTTTCATCTCAGACCGTCGCCAATAGCCCGTTATGTTATTCCAGTACGACGTTAATTAAAATACCTACCTATCTACTTCACATTCTCCCTTTGAAACTGATCATCTGAATATCGCTGTCTCAGCGCTAATTGTAAATGTTTTCCCAGGCTTTTTTCGTTTACATTCTCAGCCACGTAAACACATCGTGAATGTTTCATTTTTCTGATAATGACCATCATGTAAGGAGCTCAAAGTCGAGGTGTCTCATACAGCTAAGCCTAGACCACAATATAGATTCACAAATTAAAATGAATATATTTAATAAACTGGTCTATATTAAATTTATCAATTTAGTAATTTGCATTGTGCGGTAAAAGCAATACACAACTGCACTACTCGGAAATTTCGTGACACTCGGAGAGTTAAGTAGATTTTGTCAGCTATGAATTACGTTTCTGAATTTTAGTAACATTCTGTCCATGTGTCTTTTAGCAATCACATTACTTCTTTTAAGGTGTGTGTGATTTTTCCTTATTATATTATAATATAAATAGGTCTATCTTATTGTAAATAATGGTGCAAAGTATGAATTTATTACGTTCAGAGTATTACTGGTCATGTGCATTAAATGAACTGGTCATGAAAAAAGTCAGACAATATTTGGTGACAATGCCCTCAGAGCGTCGTTAGATTGCCTAGTAGTGTAGTGTTGCTTATACCCCAGAACACACTTAATGACTAAATCTTCCAAGTAATCCATGGATTCTATTAACCTTTTCAAAGATTCTATGGGTCCTTAGAATAGTTGGAATTGAATCTTTTTTTGGAACGATTCTATTGGTACTTTCCTTGGAATGGATTACTTTGGAACGATTCTATTGGTACTTTCCTTGGACTAGATTACTTTGGAACGATTCTATTGGTACTTGCCTTGGAATAGATTACATTGGAACGATTCTATTGGTACTCTCCTTGGAATAGATTACTTTGGAACGACTCTATTGGTAATCTCCTTGGAATAGATTACTTTGGAACGACTCTATTGGTACTCTCCTTGGAATAGATTACTTTGGAACGATTCTATTGGTACTCTCCTTGGAATAGATTACTTTGGAACGATTCTATTGGTACTCTCCTTGGAATAGATTACTTTGGAACGATTGTATTGGTACTCTCCTTGGAATAGATTACTTTGGAACGATTCTATTGGCACTCTCCTTGGAATAGATTACTTTGGAACGACTCTATTGGCACTCTCCTTGGAATAGATTACTTTGGAACGACTCTATTGGCACTCTCCTTGGAATAGATTACTTTGGAACGACTCTATTGGCACTCTCCTTGGAATAGATTACTTTGGAACGATTCTATTGGTACTCTCCTTGGAATAGATTACTTTGGAACGATTCTATTGGTACTCTCCTTGGAATAGATTACTTTGGAACGATTCTATTGGTACTCTCCTTGGAATAGATTACTTTGGAACGATTCTATTGGTACTCTCCTTGGAATAGATTACTTTGGAACGATTCTATTGGTACTCTCCTTGGAATAGATTACTTTGGAACGACTCTATTGGCACTCTCCTTGGAATAGATTACTTTGGAACGACTCTATTGGCACTCTCCTTGGAATAGATTACTTTGGAACGACTCTATTGGCACTCTCCTTGGAATAGATTACTTTGGAACGATTCTATTGGTACTCTCCTTGGAATAGATTACTTTGGAACGATTCTATTGGTACTCTCCTTGGAATAGATTACTTTGGAACGATTCTATTGGCACTCTTCTTGGAATAGATTACTTTGGAACGATTCTATTGGTACTCTCCTTGGAATAGATTACTTTGGAACGACTCTATTGGCACTCTCCTTGGAATAGATTACTTTGGAACGATTCTATTGGTACTCTCCTTGGAATAGATTACTTTGGAACGATTCTATTGGTACTCTCCTTGGAATAGATTACTTTGGAACGATTCTATTGGTACTCTCCTTGGAATAGATTACTTTGGAACGATTCTATTGGCACTCTCCTTGGAATAGATTACTTTGGAACGATTCTATTGGTACTCTCCTTGGAATAGATTACTTTGGAACGACTCTATTGGCACTCTCCTTGGAATAGATTACTTTGGAACGACTCTATTGGCACTCTCCTTGGAATAGATTACTTTGGAACGATTCTATTGGTACTCTCCTTGGAATAGATTACTTTGGAACGATTCTATTGGTACTCTCCTTGGAATAGATTACTTTGGAACGATTCTATTGGTACTCTCCTTGGAATAGATTACTTTGGAACGATTCTATTGGCACTCTCCTTGGAATAGATTACTTTGGAACGATTCTATTGGTACTCTCCTTGGAATAGATTACTTTGGAACGACTCTATTGGCACTCTCCTTGGAATAGATTACTTTGGAACGACTCTATTGGCACTCTCCTTGGAATAGATTACTTTGGAACGATTCTATTGGTACTCTCCTTGGAATAGATTACTTTGGAACGACTCTATTGGCACTCTCCTTGGAATAGATTACTTTGGAACGATTCTATTGGCACTCTCCTTGGAATAGATTACTTTGGAACGATTCTATTGGTACTCTCCTTGGAATAGATTACTTTGGAACGACTCTATTGGCACTCTCCTTGGAATAGATTACTTTGGAACGACTCTATTGGCACTCTCCTTGGAATAGATTACTTTGGAACGATTCTATTGGTACTCTCCTTGGAATAGATTACTTTGGAACGACTCTATTGGCACTCTCCTTGGAATAGATTACTTTGGAACGACTCTATTGGCACTCTCCTTGGAATAGATTACTTTGGAACGATTCTATTGGTACTCTCCTTGGAATAGATTACTTTGGAACGATTCTATTGGTACTCTCCTTGGAATAGATTACTTTGGAACGACTCTATTGGCACTCTCCTTGGAATAGATTACTTTGGAACGACTCTATTGGCACTCTCCTTGGAATAGATTACTTTGGAACGATTCTATTGGTACTCTCCTTGGAATAGATTACTTTGGAACGATTCTATTGGTACTCTCCTTGGAATAGATTACTTTGGAACGATTCTATTGGTACTCTCCTTGGAATAGATTACTTTGGAACGATTCTATTGGTACTCTCCTTGGAATAGATTACTTTGGAACGATTCTATTGGTACTCTCCTTGGAATAGATTACTTTGGAACGACACTATTGGCACTCTCCTTGGAATAGATTACTTTGGAACGACTCTATTGGCACTCTCCTTGGAATAGATTACTTTGGAACGACTCTATTGGTACTCTCCTTGGAATAGATTACTTTGGAACGACTCTATTGGTACTCTCCTTGGAATAGATTACTTTGGAACGATTCTATTGGTACTCTCCTTGGAATAGATTAATTCGGAACGATTCTATTGGTACTCTCCTTGGAATAGATTACTTTGGAACGATTCTATTGGTACTCTCCTTGGAATAGATTACTTTGGAACGATTCTATTGGTACTCTCCTTGGAATAGATTACTTTGGAACGATTCTATTGTTACTCTCCTTGGAATAGATTACTTTGGAACGATTCTATTGGTACTCTCCTTGGAATAGATTACTTTGGAACGATTCTATTGTTACTCTCCTTGGAATAGATTACTTTGGAACGACTCTATTGGTACTCTCCTTGGAATAGATTACTTTGGAACGATTCTATTGGTACTCTCCTTGGAATAGATTACTTTGGAACGACTCTATTGGTACTATCCTTGGAATAGATTACTTTGGAACGATTCTATTGGCACTCTCCTTGGAATAGATTACTTTGGAACGATTCTATTGCTACTCTCCTTGGAATAGATTACTTTGGAACGATTCTATTGCTACTCTCCTTGGAATAGATTACTTTGGAACGATTCTATTGGTACTCTCCTTGGAATAGATTACTTTGGAACGATTCTATTGGTACTCTCCTTGGAATAGATTACTTTGGAACGATTCTATTGGTACTCTCCTTGGAATAGATTACTTTGGAACGATTCTATTGGTACTCTCCTTGGAATAGATTACTTTGGAACGATTCTATTGGTACTCTCCTTGGAATAGATTACTTTGGAACGATTCTATTGGTACTCTCCTTGGAATAGATTACTTTGGAACGACTCTATTGGTACTCTCCTTGGAATAGATTACTTTGGAACGACTCTATTGGTACTCTCCTTGGAATAGATTACTTTGGAACGACTCTATTGGTACTCTCCTTGGAATAGATTACTTTGGAACGACTCTATTGGTACTCTCCTTGGAATAGATTACTTTGGAACGATTCTATTGGTACTCTCCTTGGAATAGATTACTGTGGAACGACTCTATTGGTACTCTCCTTGGAATAGATTACTTTGGAACGACTCTATTGGTACTCTCCTTGGAATAGATTACTTTGGAACGATTCTATTGGTACTCTCCTTGGAATAGATTACTTTGGAACGATTCTATTGGTACTCTCCTTGGAATAGATTACTTTGGAACGATTCTATTGGTACTCTCCTTGGAATAGATTACTTTGGAACGATTCTATTGGTACTCTCCTTGGAATAGATTACTTTGGAACGATTCTATTGGTACTCTCCTTGGAATAGATTACTTTGGAACGATTCTATTGGTACTCTCCTTGGAATAGATTACTTTGGAACGATTCTATTGGTACTCTCCTTGGAATAGATTACTTTGGAACGACTCTATTGGTACTCTCCTTGGAATAGATTACTTTGGAACGACTCTATTGGCACTCTCCTTGGAATAGATTACTTTGGAACGACTCTATTGGCACTCTCCTTGGAATAGATTACTTTGGAACGACTCTATTGGCACTCTCCTTGGAATAGATTACTTTGGAACGACTCTATTGGCACTCTCCTTGGAATAGATTACTTTGGAACGACTCTATTGGCACTCTCCTTGGAATAGATTACTTTGGAACGATTCTATTGGCACTCTCCTTGGAATAGATTACTTTGGAACGATTCTATTGGTACTTTCCTTGGAATAGATTACTTTGGAACGATTCTATTGGTACTATCCTTGGAATAGATTACTTTGGAATGATTCTATTGGTACTCTCCTTGGAATAGATTACTTTGGAACGATTCTATTGGTACTCTCCTTGGAATAGATTACTTTGGAACGATTCTATTGGTACTCTCCTTGGAATAGATTACTTTGGAACGATTCTATTGGTACTCTCCTTGGAATAGATTACTTTGGAACGATTCTATTGGTACTCTCCTTGGAATAGATTACTTTGGAACGATTCTATTGGTACTCTCCTTGGAATAGATTACTTTGGAACGATTCTATTGGTACTCTCCTTGGAATAGATTACTTTGGAACGACTCTATTGGTACTCTCCTTGGAATAGATTACTTTGGAACGATTCTATTGGCACTCTCCTTGGAATAGATTACTTTGGAACGACTCTATTGGCACTCTCCTTGGAATAGATTACTTTGGAACGATTCTATTGGTACTCTCCTTGGAATAGATTACTTTGGAACGATTCTATTGGTACTTTCCTTGGAATACATTACTTTGGAACGTTTATTATGTAGAATATAATTTTTTGGAAAGATTCTATTGGCCCGTTCTGTAGAATAAAATATAAATATTCCATTTCTAATTTCTTTCTTTGAACGATTCTATTGGCTCATTCTGTTGAATATAATCCCTTCGAAAGATTATATTACTCCTTTCCTTAGAATAGAATTCTATTGATCAAGGTAGAAATTGGTTAGAAGTCATGCAGATAAGACGAAAGGTTGGAAGGTGGAATACCCGTGTACCGAAGGTGGAATACCCCCTAGAGGGTAAAGTTTTTTTTACACTTCCGGTAAGCTAAAGTGCTGAAATGAAAAACAACATGTTTGGGGACATTTTTACTCACCTAATTTTACCGTGTGGCAGAGTTGAACACATTCAATTTCCAAATAGTTGCTCAAAGTTACTACTCTCAACAGTAATGCACGCATAATAGCGCCAGCGCATGGATTTGCATTACGAGTTCAAAAATCACTGGCCTTTCGTGGACACTAGTAGCTGCGACAGACTCTTTGTGATGAGGTCAGTTACGAATTCTCATTTACGATGCGTTTATGCAATGGAAGAAATCACTTCATAATTAATCGGGTGATCTTCGTGACCAAGTAACCGACGAGACAACCCCAGTCAATCCATCGAATCCATAGTGGACATACATCCCTGGGTCAATACGGTTTAATAGTGTGTTCCCTATCTCTCTTGAAAGTTGATACAGGAAGGTTTTAAACCTTCTGCCTGTGCATTTTACACAGATATTTCGCTTTACATCTGTGTGAATCAGAGGAAAGTAATGTTTCTACCTATATCTTAATTTTAATTGCACTTGAAGCTCACGACCATTGTCCGTAAATAGATGTAACTCGAAATTGCACTGGAAAAGTAATCGAAAATTTAATTTCAATTAACAGGCCAAATTAAATTAAGAAGATAGTGATTTTTACTTTTGCATAAGAAACCACCTGCAAAAGGTATTTTCTCTCTTTAGAAATTATTCTAAAGACCAGAGAATAAAAGAGCTAAGAGGAGAGTGGAATGAAATATTTAAATTAAAGCATGAACAAAATATTGATAAGATACGTTACGAAATTTTACAAGAATCGAATTTTTTTCTCACACCGAAATTAAATCTATAGCATTCGTTAATCGAATCGATTCTTTTCCAAAATTAACTCCATTGGCTAGATGTAATTAATTCTTCAACAGCCTTACTTTCCACTTACTTTAATTAATTCCTCACTCGCTCCAGATTTCTTATTTCGCAACACAATAAAGCACTCGGATCGGCAGATTTCAGGATTTTTTTAATTAAATACGAAGATTAAATACAATTCCATCATAATTAGATAAATCGATTCGATGATTGAATCTAAATTGCGAGGGGAGAACGATTCTTTTTTTCACAGCCTTCCTTTTTCGAGAACTGGAGGGCTCGATTTTACATTCTTACAAAGGAAGATTTGATTGGAAGTTATGAATTTCTTTGAGGACTTCGTGCATACTTCTCCCTCATGCGATTGGAAAACAATTTCCCGAGTCAATTAAATCCATCTCCGCAAATTATTTTTCAGTCTCAAGTCGAGGGAGGAACTTCGGATGAAGTCTGGAACGGTACAACCAAAACAAAACAGCACTCGAGGAGCTGAATTATAAAGCGAGTTATTAAAAATTCTTGTTCATTCCCGTCTCGTTTGGAAATTAATTCGCGGATGTAACAGTAGGAAGCAGTTAAAATAACTAAACTCGGAGCGTAAACAAGCATGGCGGACGAAAGAATGAATTTTTGAACAGCTTTCCCCTCTGAAAAGATCGGGCAATCACACCAGATGGAGATTTATCGAAAAAAGCCACACTCACTCCCCTGACTCTTTGAACACTTTCTTTTCTTCGTGTAATTGCATCTTTCTTGATAATATGAAATGAAATATGTGAGGGGATTCGAGGCGATGGGGAAATTTAATTCCTCTTTTGTAACGAAATCAATTTTCCTCTCTGGAAGTGGGGAAGTGTATGCAATCATGAAGTAGCCTTGCGTACTGCTGAAAGTAATCCAAACACGACTTGGGTTTATGTTAAATATTATAAATCACTGAATGAAGGCGAGGCTTAGACGTTTTAGAAAAATTCGTTTCAAGCAAACACGAAAAGTAGTGGCTGAATGACATTGGAATGGCAAAGCACAGAATTCAAACCGGGGTAAATTGAAGAAGGATGACTGTCAACTGTCATCATTTTGTCGGTCAACTCAAAATGGCCGCCGAGTTGTTCAACAGGAAATGAAAGATGGACGGGTTTCTAGATGTGGCGCTAGTTTGCTGTACATGCCAGATTCTGCATTTGCATCCAAACTGGTGAAAATATGCAGAATCCGGTATATTGAAATCGGAAGCCAGCATTTTGTCGGCCAATTCAAAATGGCGGCCAAGGCGTTGAACAGGAAATGAACGATAGACTAGTTTCTTAAGGTGGCATCAGATTAAGCTGTACATACCAAGATCTTTATCCAAACAGGGGATAAAATGCAGAATCCGGTATATTAAAATTGAAGTCGACAGGCATTTGTCATCAACTCAAAATGGCGGCAAGACTTTCAACAGGAATTACAAGACCGACCGGTTGCGTCAAATCGAACTGTACCTAACTTATTCTACATCTTTATCCAAACAAGATGATGTATCTTGGGTCGATACACACCTTAGGTCGAGAAAAACAAGCATCTAAAAATAAGGTAATACTCTGAAGAAAATTGTCATAAGAAACTACAGTAGATACTATCTCAGAGCAGCACTATGTTTCCAAAATCACGATACGCAAAGTGTGGTATAATGGGAGAAATGACAATTCTTACTGAATTTAAAATTTTCAGTTAAAGTTCTTTTCAATAAATGCAAATTAAATTTCACATATGAAACATTTAAAAACAAATAAGTTTAAATTTAATTTCCCAATATAAAAAGTTGTTTAAAAATATTAAAAGAATAAACTACAAAAACTTAGAGATTTATATACTGAAATCTTACTCACGCATTTTTAATTAGAGGCCTCAGTTACTAAAAGATTTGATCATGTGTTACTGCTAATTTATCCCCGTCTTTTATTGATAACACGGAAAAATAACAGTGAATTTCTTTTATACCGTCTCGCATAATCGGTCGAGTCGTTAAGAGAAAAATCCATAACGGATTGTTAAATCAAGCCAACAGCATGCGATTCAACTCAAAACTACACCCTCAGCCACATTTGAATAGACTTACAAACTATCTCGCTAAAACTCATTTCCTAACAGGAAAAAAACCGTCCCATTCATAAATCTCTTTTAATGACTCCATACAGGAGGCTGGAGTTGTTATCACTTGTCCTGAGGCAGACTTCATTTAGATACCAAGTGATTCTCGGGCTTTGTCGGAAGCCTGGAGAACTTTATGGTTGCCAATTATGCAAAAGTTTGCCCTTTTTTAACTTCGGACAACAAAGGCAATTAACAGTTCTTTATGTCTGAGACGCGAGGCTTATTCCTACTCGTTTTTTCCCCCAAGTTCTTTTAAAGGCGTTTTTTCTTTCGGTGTTTTGTAATTTCTGTTTTCCAGGGTTTTGAGCATTTAATAGTTCGTTCATTACGAAGAGAGAGAGCATTGCACGTGTTCGTTTCCGCTAGGAAACTGAGGATTGTTTCGTTTTTTTCGTTTCGAGCTGCGTTATTCAGCTCTATTTGTTGAGGAATTTTGAAAATTATTTAATTTTTCGTGAAAAACAGAAGGTTGCTTTGATTTATTACTGCTGCTTGTGTTTCTTTCCGCAATTGACGTTTTACTTTTGAACATGAAATGTAAATCTATGCTTTTCTTAATGTTATGAATGTTGAGAAATGGAAACATTTACGAATTTTTATGAAAGCTGAAACTGTTTTTTTCAATCTGAAAAACATAATTTCCCCTCTCTAAGATTCATGGTGCGTCGTTAATTCCAGATTAATTCAAGGACAAGGCATGAGGTAGGTAGTTGAATCAACATCGTACTGGCGCAACACAATGGGTTATTGGCGACGGTCCGGGACCAATCCTGAAAGGAAACATACGAGGTCAACACCTCATTTTGAACCACGGTCAGGTGACGAGGTCACAACTGAGCTGGCACCCCACTCTCCAAACTTCCACATCACGTCTACGTGAGGACATTCGAGGCCACCACAGATGTAACGTGCACCAGCCTCTACCTTCACGACGGTGTTTTGAGGATCGAATTCTGAAAGCACAATTCTCATTTGCTAATCTGCTACTTTTCCTGCATCTCATTAACAACATTTTTATTAGCCCTAATTTTATAGTTTGTCAGTAGTTATACGTTTACATTTTCACAATAGGTTCTCAAAGTTGTGACCACCAACAATAACGTAGGATTGACAAAGTCGTAGGGATTGACGTTCAAACTGACCAAATACCGCACTGCCTTACAGCTCCCTCTAGTAACTCCAATGGGCGCTTGTGGGCATCAATCCCCATGGAAACACGATTTCATTTTATGTTCCCTGCCCCTTAAGTTTGTACAAGGAGTTTTGAAATATCCAGAGCAATTCCTTGGTTAGGTTTTGGGGAGTCTATACATCATAGAGCTGGGAAACGAGCAGAACACCATAACATCTGAAGGACTAAATATATTTATTTACATTAAAACATCTGAATAAGATAAGGTATCATCTGGGTAATTGTAATTAATTAACGTCGCACTGGAGCAGCACAACGGGATATTAGAGACGGTCCGGGATCTTTCCCCAACGGAAAGATTCGAGGACAACATCACGTAATTTTGAACCATGGTCAGATGACGAGGTCAACACATGAGCTGGCCCCACTCTCCAAACTTCCACACCACGCCAACATGAGGACATTTGAGGCCAAGGTATATTTAATATGTACAAGCCTCCACATAACACAACGGTCTTTGGTTGGATCAAGTTTCGAACTCGCAACCTTCCGATTGCTAATCCGGTACCAACCGGGTTATTACGGCCCGTCATCTTCTGGGAGTACGTGTTACAATAGCTAGTTAGTAGTTACGCTCAACAAAGGGCGCTTGTGTGTGCCGTTTTGATTCGTCGAGAGGATAATATCCTATAGTTTCAGTAGTCAAAACCATGTCCACATATATAGACCTCTGAAATAAAGAGGTTATAATCTTGAAGTTTCAGAAGACACACAAGTAAATTTATATTGAATATTAGTGTCTCGTATGAAAACCGAACGAAGTATTGCTTATTGAAAAACCAGAAAGTGCACAAAAAGTGAAACCTTGAAAAAATGTTAAATATACGAAACAGAATTAAAAATTATATCTTTGGTATTAAGAACTCGCATATGACTTATAAATTGCTTCTCAAATTGAAAATTATGAAATACGGTAACATTTTGATGTTATGTACATTTGATGAATTATCTGGGGTTTAGATCAATAAATAACACGAATAATTGTATGTATAGAAATGAGTAATTATTAAAATAATATTATCGTATTATATATATCGATAAATTAAAATTAAATTATCCAGGATACTAGGAAGTGTAAATAGCTGTCAGTAATCACTCTTCGAGAATATTCCAAGAATGTTCAAAGATGTACTGGCATGCTTCTTTAATCCCATGGGCTAATGCACGGAAAAGTGATCATAAACACTTATGATGTTGGTTATTCCATAATATTTTATTAAGAATGAGAAACTACGTGGAAATTATGTAAGAGTATCCAGTCTCTGGTTACATTGAAGAACCCATTTAATTTTCTTTTTTGGTTGATTGGTTTTTGTGATCTGGCCAAAGCTTAGCAGTCTTTTAATTTAATTTTTAAACACAATTTATTCCATGAAATTGCCTCAGTTCAGGTTTTGACACTTTCCTGCAGAGATTCGCATTGTGGAAATCGTTAATGTAAATGCACGAACATATATTTAATATTTAGCATCAAAGGTTGTTAAATAGTTACAAAGAGCCAAGTATATAAGATTATAGCTCGGGTATAACTCAATTTCAATTCTATCTTCAACAAAACAATCATTAAAAGTACCTCAAATCAACCAATCATACGCAGTTGCTGGTAAGTATATATTTACTAACGTATATATGAATAATTTATAAATATATATTATTCATGTATATAAATGTCCTGTATACAACAATTTATAAATTGTTAAATACAAGTTAATTAGCATACAAATTGATAAATTCATTGGAATTATATCTGTTCGTCTTTAGAGCTTCCTAATCTAAGAATACGATTATACTAAATTTAGGGTATTCTGGGCTGTAATGTGCGTATTACATAACTCATAAGACTGAATTCATGTACACCAATTGTTATTCATTATACAGCACATTTGTTTCATATGAACCTCTAAAGTACTCTTGGAATTTAAATTATTAAAATCTAAATGCGGTCTATTGAATTCATCTGGGACTATGTAATTCCGTGTGCACGTTAGATATCTTCTGAATCAAACTCTTCGTAATTAGTTACTGCTGTAATTAGAGGAAACCAACATCTTCCATATTAAAATTTCTTTTTTGGTAATCTTAATCCCAATAGTTGCACTCTAAAGAAATCCACTCTCCGAGATTCCGCACACGCTTACCTGAAGACATTTGAGGCCACGAGAGATTTAATGTGCACCAGTCCCCGTGGGTTTATGGTTGAAACAAGTTTCGAACTCGCAACTCTCTGGTTGCTAATCCGTTACTCTTCCAACTGGGCCATCGTCATCTGACCGTGATTCAAAATTACAGGGTGCTGTCCTCGTATCTTTCTCATTGGGTTTGATCCCGGGCAGTCGCCAATTGACCCGCTCCAGTACGACGTTAATTAAAATACCTGCCTACCTATTTTTCAGTCTCCCTTTGAAAATTCTCATTTGAATATCGCTGTCTCAGCGCTAGTTATGAATACTTTTTCGGGCACGCTTCGTTTACAAACTCAGCCCCGTTGATATATTGTGGATGTATCTTTTTTCTGGCCGTAACCATCATCATGTAAGGAGCTCAGAGTCAAGCTGTCTTATGTAGTGGACAGCTTGTAGTAGATAATAACGATTCACGGATGAAAAGTAATATATTTAATAAAGTGGTCTATATTAAATTTAGCAATTTAGTAATTTGTATTATGGAGTAAAAGCAACACACCATGACACTACTCGGAGATTTCGTGCCCATAAGAGGGTTAAGTAATCTCCTATACTATTTATGAATTATTTTTCTGAATTTTAACAAAATTCAGAAATCTTTCCCTTCGGGTTTGATCCCGGACAGTCGACAATAGTCCGTTGTGTTGCTCTAGTGCAAGGTTAATTAAGATACCTACATACCAACTAACTGGGCCATCGCGTCTCCATTCGTGTGATGAAGCAAAAATAGTACTAACACTAATGTAAAAGTAAATAATCTCAGTGATTTCTAAAATGGAAGACTACCTAAAATTATGTTTGTGTGGTGATATAAAGAATTATGCAGCTATTTTCATCGAAACATGAATGTCGCTCCTACTTAAATTTTTGCACAACGATTTCATACTTGATATCGAATAGCAAAAATGAACTTAAGGAATATAACTCAGATTTTGTTTGGGTTCTTTAATATTAACATAATAAAAAAGTTCAGAATCTTAGGAAAATTAATTTGGGACATAAATAAAAGTCTAAGATCATTTAACCCCCCGGTTTGTTGTCTCGATGAGGTATCTCGTATTATCAAAACTGTCTAGATCTTGGTGGACGAGATATCTCGTCATTAGAAGAAAACCGATCAGATCTTGATCTCGTCATCATAAAAGAAATCGGGAATATCTTGATGACAAGATTTCTCATTAATACAAAATTGATCAGATCTTGATGAACGATATATCGTCAAAACCGTATGGAGGGTTAACCCTCTTGGTGGTTGTCTAGAAGAAGTGTCCCATTATTGGCAAAACTGACAAGAACTTCATGGTAGAGATATTTTGTCATGAAGAAAACTGACCGGATCTTGATTCCGTCATCATAAAAAAAATCGGCAATGTCTTATCCCGTTAAGATATCCTGTCATTAGCAAAATTGATCAGACTTTCGATGGACCAGATATCTCATTGAAACCACTTGGTGGTAAAACCTTTGATGGATCTGATACCTAATAATCCCAAAGTGGCTGGACTTGAAACTTTGTGTCTGAGGTTGAATTTTCTTATAGATTGGAAGTTTGAAATAAAAATTCGAGATTGTCATGGTGAAGTTGGTGCGCGATTTAATATGAAGACGGTTCTTTAACCAAATTTTAAACAAAAATTTGTATTAACGTTATTTCTAATTGAATAGTATCTTTGGTTTTGCTCTATTATGAAGTATGCTAAATAAAGAGGTGTAGTTATATTTTTCTTGCAGCTGTACATGTGTATAACACACACACACGCACGCGCGCACGCACGCACGCACGCACACACACACACACACACACACACACACACACAACGTCCAAAAGACTTTATTGGTCAGATCTTGATGGAGATATTTCGTCCATCAAAATCTGACCAATAACGTCGGACGACGAGACATCTCGTCATCAATATATTGCCGATATTTTTATGATAACGAAATCAAGATCTGGTCAATTTTTCTAATGACGAGAGATATCTCGTCCAGACAACCACCAGGAGGGTTAAAGCAGTAATTGTTTTTAAGACTTATGAAATGTTACGGACCTAACTTCCTTGCATGTACATTTGAATCATTATGGTATTTTCTTATTTTCTACCAATTACATACTTTAGGTATTTTGAAGAGTATAAGGCATACAAAGTAATAAGCCCTCCATGCAACATTTCACAAAAGTATTTGATAAATATATTTTTCATTCCAAGTTTTCCCTATGTTGCAGGCCGCGGTAGCCCGGTTGGAAGGTAACGGATAAGCAACCGGAGGGTTGCGAGTTCGAATCCAACCAAAGACCGTCGTGTACAAAGGGGGATGGTGAACGTTAAATCTGCCGTGGCGTCTAATGTCCTCACGTTAGCGTGGTGTGGAAGTTTGGTGAGTGAAGAGCCAGCATAGGAACCTCGTCATCTGACCGTGGTTGAAAACTACGTAGTGTTGTCCTCGATCTTTCACTTTGGGATTGTTTTGTCACCAATAGCCCGTTGTGTTGCTCTGTTACGACGTTAATTAAAATACCTACCTACGGTATGTCGATTTCCTGTTGTAGAAAAGTTACTTTAAGAGAACGTTAATGATAAAAATATTATTTAATACACTCATGTCCAAATTTATCTTTACATACACCAAAATAATGATATTCCATGAAATATCCAATCGATGTAATCCATTTTTGCAGGGAATGCGTGAAAGACAAGCCTAATTAGCATTATCCAATCAAAAGTGATCAAACGGTTTCTGATATGCGAATCAAGGCGTTATGTCATCCGACGGTGAATCAAGCGCTTTGCGCAAAGTGAATATCTGCAATACAGCGTTTGATTTCTGTGTGTGAGGACATCGATTTGTTATGGCTCCGAAGTACCATTTGGAAGAATCTGTGAAGTGGCGAATTATCGGCCGTTTAGAAGCAGGGCAGATAATCACGGAAGCAGCGAGATGTTTGAATATTTCAAGACACAGTCTACGCTATGGAAACAATTTCAGAACTCTGGAACTGTTGTAAGGAGGCCTGGACAAGGTCGTAAACGAATAACAACTGCTTCTCAAGATCGATACCTGGCAATAACTGCCCGTCGTAACAGGAAATCTACTGCTCGACAGTTAAGTTCAGAGGTTGCAGCCGCCAGTGGAACTGTTGTATCACGGCAAACTGTATACAGAAGGCTTAATGAAAAAGGCCTTCATGCCAGAAAGCCAAGGGTATGTGTTTCACTGTCTTCACAACAAAAGAGGATCGCTTCAATTGATGCAACATCAGAACTGGAGTGAACACCAATGGACCCATGCTCTCTTTACTGATGAGTCGAGGTTTAGTTTAACATCTGATTCTAAACGTGTTTACTTCTGGAGTGAGTCAGGAACGCTAAATCTTCCTTCGAACGTTATGGAACGTGACCGTTTCGGTAGTGCAGGTGTGATGGTATGGGGAGGAACAATGATCGATGGACATACGTCCCTACACGCTTTCAACAGCGGATCTGTGACCGGCCAGCGATATCGGGACGAGGTCTTAGAAACTTATGTAAGACTTTTCAGAGGTGCATATGGATCTGACTTTTCATTTATGGACGATTATGCTCGTCCACATCGAGCAAATCTCATTGACGACTTCTTTGAAAGTGAAGCCATTGAGCGAATACCGTGGCCAGTAAAATCTCCTGATCTGAACCCGATAGAGGACTTATGGGACTACCCCTTCGAAAAGCAGTTGAATGGAGACATCCTCTTCCTAGAGATATAAATGCAGACCGCATTGCTGGAGGAGTGGAACTTAATTCCCCAAACTGTGGTTAACAATATTATTGCCAGCATTAAAAGACGTTGTGATATGTGTGTACACGTTAGGGGAGATCACATTCCATATTAAATTCATAAACCTTAATTTTTTTCTGAGTTATTCTTTTTTCTCTGAACTCTCCTTTTCACATGGGCCGCGGTGGCCCGGTTGGAAGAGCAACGGACTTGCAACCAAAGGGTTGCGAGTTCGAATCCAGCCAAACACCGTCGTGTACAAAGGGGGCTGGTGCACGTTAAATCTGTCGTGGCCTCAAATCGTTGTGTGGAAGTTTGGAGAGTGGGGTGCCAGCTCAGGTGTTGCCTCGTCATATGACCGTGGTTCAAAATTACGTGGTGTTGTCCTCGGATCTTTCCCTTTGGGATTGATCCCGGACCGTCACCAATAGCCCGTTGTGTTGCTCCAGTGTGACGTTAATTGAAATACCCCCCCCTTTTCACATATTATTGCCATTTTTATTGTTTCATGCTACAGTTTTATATCACATGCAGTGATCTTAAATTTTTTTTTGTATTTATGTATTATGATGTTATGCATCATTTCATACAAATTTAGAAAATTATAGTTCACAGTTTCTGAGAAATCCGCGATTTTATGCATGTAAAGATAATAGCTACAGTAGCTACAAAGCTACTGTAGCATCATAATTTTGGACATGATTGTATAATTAAGTATAAGTTGACACATAAACATTTATCCACTAGGATTAAAATATTATAATTTCAGCAGATTTGAGTCTACATTTAAATAGCAATATATTAATCAAGTAACTGAAATTCCATTCGTAATTGTCTTTATTTATAAACAAAACTACAGTAGCATCATTAAGAAATAATGCGGAAAACTAATAGCCATGAAAAATTATGTATGGAGAAGTGTCATTATATATCCATTCACAAACCATTAACAACCCACGTTCAGAAATGGAAATTAATGATCAATAAAAACCCAAACAAGTTCAATTGAATATGAAGACATTAGTTTCACTTGAGGAAGCCACCGCTTCTGGCTCTCGTACGTAAATAAATAATTTAATTGATTGGAGATCTTGTTTTAGTAAAATCAGACCAAAACAACTTAGAAACTGATCTAAAAGTTGAGATTGGGGCTCGAAATAGACGACCGTACAAGAGAAATGGGCAATTAATTCATACCACAAACATCCTCTTTCAGGGTGGAATATTGACGGATAGCGCCTCCAGTCACGTACAAATGACATTTAAAGACTAAAGCCAGAAACGCAGCAAATACAGAAGGTAAAAGAACAAAAGACGAAGGCACGAAAATTTCCAGCTCCCAACCCCCACTCATTAATTTCGCTCAGAAAAACACGAAAAGCCCTTGTGAAACCAGAGCGAGGAATGTAGAGTTTCTCACAGTTCGGGCAAAAAGCGGGTAAAGGCAAAAAGGAAATTAGAGTAGGTAAGGCAGAAGAAAGGAAATGTTTCCTCAATAATGAGGCAAATGACGCGTAATGAGAGCCCAAGGGATCAGAAGTTTACCCGAGAGTCTGATTTCTTGCGCGATCAGGGCGATCACGCTAGTCGTAGAGCACAAGCTGCCTTATTAATTTTGCAAGGCGAATTATAAATTGCAGCCTCTTATTCTCTTTTCGACGGCTTCTCGTTTTGCGGAACCTTGCAGTTATTGGTATGTTTCTCTTAATTCGTTCTGCCGCTTGCAGATTATTTTTTCAGTTGGACCGATTCGGTTGGAACGCTCTAGCAATTGAACTAATGAATGGTAAAATGTGGCAAACTTTAAGATTGTTTTTGTCCTTTCATCAATTGTTGAAAGGACGAAATCGTTGCAAAGGCACTTAATTTGGAGTGGTTGGTTGGCTTTGGGGTTTTATGGTGCAAGGGCATTATTTGTCCATGCCACGCCAGACACAATACACTATCAAGTAAGAATTTGGAGTGGGAAAAATACCTTGAGTGGAGTGGTAAGTAGATTCATTAACTTTTGTGTACAGATAGCTTTAAAGCTTCGTCTGCATTATAAAAAAACAAGTGATATTTAAAATTAGATAGGTAATTCAATTTCTGTCGCTCTGGAGCAACGCAACGTGTAATTGGCGACGGTTCGAGATCAATTCCGAAGGGAAAGACATTTTAAGTTAAAAGTACATACTTTTCACTAACCACGATATATGGGTTCAATCAGTTCCCCAAATCTCATATGTCGTCTATGTTTTGGGCACTTTTACAGAACTTGTACTTGTTGGTCTGTTTCCCTTAATTCGGTCAGCTGTTTTTAGATATATTTTATATTTGGACCGATTCAGTTGGAACGCTGTAGCAATTGGACTAATGAGCGGTAAAATCTTGCAAACTTCAAGATTGTTTTTGGTGCAATAGATGAGCGCCATCAATTGTTGAAATTATAGAATTGTTGGAAAGACAATTTGGAGTGGGAAAAATCCCTTGAGTGGTGTGGTAAGTACTGGTCCATATTCATTAACTTTTGTAGGCGCACAGATAGTTTTAAAGCTTTCTCTGCATTATAAAAACAAGGGATATTTAAAATTATTAAAAAAGGTAATTCAATTAATGTCTCTCTGGAGCAACACAATGGGCTATTGACGAGAGTCCGAGAACAATCTCGAAGGGAAAGATAGTTTAAATTAAGAGTAGAGACTTTTTACTAACTACGATATATGGATTCGAACAGTTCCTCATATCTCATATATCTTCTATGTTATAGGGACTTTAACGGGACTGGTAGTTAATGATCTGTTTCCCTTAATTCGGGGGCAGCGGTAGCCCTGTTGGAAGAGTAACGGGCTAGCAACCGGAGGGTTGCGAGTTCGAATCCAACCAAAGACCGTCGTATACAAAGGGCCTGGTGCACGTTAAATCTGTCATGACATCAAATGTCCTCAAGATTGGTGTGGTGTGGAAGTTTTGAGAGTGGGGTGCCAGCTCAGGTGTGACCTCGTCATCTGACCGAGGTTCAAAATTACTTGGTGTTGTCCTCGGAATCTTTCCCTTTGGGTTTGATCCCGGATAGTCTCCAATAGCCTGTTGTGTTACTCCAGTGCGACTTTAATTAAATACCTACCTACCCTTAATTCGGTCTGCTGTTTTTCGATACATTTTTTATTTGGGCCGATTCAGTTGAAATGCTGTAGCAATTGGACTAAAGAGCAGTAAAATCTTGCAAACTTTATCATAGTTTTGATGCAATTTATGAGCACCACCAATTGTTGAAAGGACGGAATTGTAGGAGAGGATACCTAATTTGAAGTGGGAAAAATCTCTCGAGTTTTTTGGGAGGTAGTGGTCCACATTTATTAAGTTTTGGTGTTTTGTAGACGTAGAGATAGTTTCAAAGTTATGTCTGCATTATAAAAACAAGCGATATTTTAAATTAATACAGACTTTATACAAACCACGATTTATGGGCGAGCCCTACAAGTGGTTTCGACGAGATATCACGCCCATCAAGATCTGACCAATTTTGCTAATGGCAAGATATCTCGTCATCAAGATATTGCCGACTTTTTATGCTGACGCGATCTGAATCTAATCAGTTTTTCTATTGACGAGATACATCGTCCATCAGGATCTGACCAATTTTGCTAATGACGAGATACCTCGTTATCAAGATTCTGTCCAGTTTTTTTATGATTACAACATCTAGATCTGGTCAACTTTTCTCTATCGTCAATCAGGAACTACCCAAGTTTGCTAATGACGAGATATATTGTCATTTTTTATGATGCCGAGATCTAGATCTGGTTAGCTTTTCTCTAATGACGAGATATCTCGTCCATCAAGATCTGGGCGAGTTTTGGTAATGACGAGATACCTCGTCGACACACAACCACCAAGAGGGTTAAATCACATCCCATATATCATAACTCTTCCATTGTATATGGACTTTAACGTAGCTTGTAGTTATCGGTATGTTTCCCTATCGTAATTCATTCTGCTGTTTGCAGTATCTTTCTTCAGACCCATGAAATTGAACAGCAAAGTCTTCCGTACTTTACTATTGTTTTGGGTTCAATTTATGTGCTCCATTAATTGTTCAATGGATGAAATTGTTTAAGGGACTCTAAATTTGAAGTGGGGAACATTCCTCGGGAGTAATGCTGTGGTAGTAATACTCATTCAACAACTTTTGAAGTTTTTATGAGTAGATGGTTTTACAGTTACTAACCGCCAGAGGTATAGGTTAATTTCACTTTCCCATATCTCATATTGTAACAATGACAGAGAAACTTTTACGGAACTTGTAACTATTGATTTATTTCTCATTTTACTCATTCAACTATTTACTGATTCCCTTTTTATTAGTCGAATTGTATCAGTTTAATCAAAATGTCGCACCAATTTGTAAAGTCTTGCACTCTAGTGAGAGACCTTCGTTATTAAAGACTGAAAAATATTTTTGAGGTGACATTGTGCTTTAAAAGTTGCAGTCCACTTTCAACCTTTGAAATTTTGTGTAGCAGTAGGTTCGTAGAGGGTATTAATGCTTTACTGATTTATTGAAACATGAAATGTGTTTTTAGGTTAGCAACGGCTAGAGAAAATGTACTTTTTTAACCGTAGAATGCAGGTAGAATTTTACATTTCTGTACCCCAGTTCAACTACTTTTCTATTACATAATTAAAGATTCTGTTGATCATTTACTTAGATTATAATCCTTTTAAAGATTCTATTGTTCCTTTAATTAGAAAAGATACCTTTGATTAGATACTATGCCTCCTTTGCATAGAATAGAATACGTTGGAGAAAGATTCTGGTCATTTCCTTAGTTAAGAATCCTGTTGAAAGACTACTGTTCCTTTAATTAGAAATGAATATTTTTGAAAGATAACATGGACTCATTCCATAGAATAAATCCTATATGAAGATACTATTGATATTTTCATTAGAGGTAGGTATTTTAATTAACGTCACACTGGAGCAACAAAACCGGCTATTGGTGACGGTCCGGGATCAATCCCAAAGGGAAAGATCCGAGGACACGATATTTCGATAATTTCGAACCAAGGTCAGATGGCGAGGCAACACCTAAGCTATATTTTCCTTAGAATTTGGATTGATACTACTGGTATTTCCTTTAGAAAAGAATGCTTCGGAAAGCATTATTTTCAAGTTCTTCTTTCATATTTAGTCAAGACAGTCCAAATTGTTTAGAAGTCATATTGATTGTAAAGTGGAATTGGACCCCTCAGGTAAGTAGGTATTTTAATTAAAGCCGCATTGGAGCAACACAACAGGCTATTGGCGACGGTCCAGGATCAACCCCCGAAGATTGAACCCTCAGAGAGTAATGTATTTGCCATTTATAATCAGCGTATAACAATCGTCAACTTGAGAGAACTACCTCGGAGTTGTCTTTCCGAACAAATGAAATGTAACTTAAGGATTATTGAAATGGAAGTAGTGCAACTAAAACATTGATGGTATCGAAACGCTATTAGTTATTATTATTAGTAGTAGTAATTATCTATTATTAACATAGACAGATTTAACATTTGTTGAAATAAAACATTTCCAATTATTACTGTTCCTAAATAATTACCCGGTTGTACAAACATTTTCCTCACTCAAGTATAAATTGGTCTGGATTTAGATAAACAAAAATGTTATGAAAATTGAAACGTTAGCTTCCTTTTAATAGAATTTTTGACGACCTAAGCTTTGTAGTTTAAACAAAAAAGTACATAAAATTTCACGCTTATAGTTACAGCTTTATGCAATCACATATTAACTCAAATTAACTACGTTTTGGAAGATTCAGACGCTTCTTAAAAAGGTCCTTTTCTTAAACTTCTTTTTCCAACTTCCATTCCAAATTTGTCACGCCAAGCTTTTCTCTTGTCTTTGAGTATCCTTCACATTAATTGCTACGAAAACATTCTTCTGCGATCTTATAAAATATTTAATTAACTTTTTAGAAGTAACTCCGCCGGAGAGAAAATATCTCCTCGGATTACAGAAACCTGTACGCATTGTTCATTTTTCAATTCTCGTTACAGAAATTCGAGATTGCAAAGAATAAAATGACATCGAACTATTTTTGTTACCTTGCAGATCCAATTATGTAACTTGCTATGTAAATAATTCTTAAAATTTACATGGATTTCACTGTAAGAATGCAACCCCTTTTTAGGATACGACTAATTATATGCTTATCAAAACTGTGCTTAAAATAAATCTCTTCATATATAGAATTATGAGCAAATCTACATTCTCTGTCATTTACAAAAAGCGTATGTTGAAACTACTCATCATGGTTGAATACGTTCATGTCCGTAAGGTTAATAAGATTTAAGAGGAATTAATTGCATACTGTTTTAATATAGTTTTTCAATGGATGATGCAACTGATCTACTAATTCAGTGGATTAGTTGGATTGAGTTTTTATGGCGCAAGGGCCATATTTGGCCATGTTGCTCCAAACACAAGACAGACAACCTCAAGCAATTTACATATATGCATGAAATGAAAGCTTTACTAACACAGAAGAGAAAAATACACCCAGAGAGGAATCTAACCCTAATTCATTTGGAATAGAACCTGATTAATGTGAATGACTTAATCGATAATTTACGATGATTAAGTAAAATTGTTCATTTCAATCAACAACTTAGGGTTCCTATTCTCTTAAATATTAATATCTTGTTCGAATGACGAAACTGTGGGTAACAGTTTCCTGTTTTAAAAAATCCCCTACGAATCCAAAAATTAAATATAAAAATTTCATGCATCTTCCGAATACAATTGATGTATGACAACGTTTCTTGCTTCAAAAAAAAATTCTAATCCATTACAATAGCATTAGTCACATAACTGCTACAACAAAAAATACAAAATGAAAATGAATGAATAAAAATAAAGCTTGTTTTCCTTTCTCCAATTCAGTTAGATAACTAGATATACTTAAACTCATAAGGAATTTAGTAGTTGCATAATGGTATGTGTCCGCACGCAAAGAAAACATTGCTGTGTATATAGACGCGAGATCTAAATTACTTGTAAGCACGCATGCGCAAGTGACTTCGGCATGCGTGTTCACAAACAATTTCTATCACTGTCTAATCACGCTGTAGCTTGAGATAAATTTTACTGCATGTAGAGACGTAGATTTATTGATATTTTCTTCTAAAAGAAATTGCTTTATGGTTTAAATTGACAATCATTTCTCAACTCACAAAAGGTGGATTTTCGGTGCAAACAATTCACAGAGAAATGAGGATTTTACTTCGGGTTACCCAATACTGGAATACGCACTGGAAGCATGTTCTAATACGAAAACAGTAGCGTCATCTACCATTTAGCTTTACAGAAAACTTCTCATACTAGAAATAATTCCCTGTTTCTAGCTAAGTTATGTATGATTTTTTTATGAGTTGCTGATCTGTTTTTAACTTCGGGTTACTCAATACTGAATAAGCACGAATACTGAGTAAGCAACTCTACTACGAAAACACTAACGACAAACGACATCGACGTTTAGCTTTACAGAAAAAGGCTCTCATCTATATATATAAAATAGGATGTGTGTGTGTGTGTATGTGGGTATATTTTCTATACAAATCTACACCGTTTGACCAATCCACACCAAATTTGGTACACTTATAATTTAGAACACTGCGGTCAGCATAGGCTAACTCTTAACCCCCGTTCTATTGGCCCTGGGGGGCTAAAAACTATTCGAAATCGCAATAGAAATAACATTGAGCATAGATTGATTGCTTTAGGCAGCGATGGTTGCTTTACCACTGTTGATCGAAAAACAATTTTTTCCGAAACAAATTAAATTACAGTATTTATGTTTGAACTGACTTTTTAGTTCTTCCCATGATGTAAATAAATTATAGATATTTTATTGATGAAGGGGGAAAGAATATTTTAAAATATTTATGTTTGCAAGGAAATTCAAGGAAAGGTTTTCAGGAGTTCAAGGATTATTTTCAAGGAAAGTTGGTGTGTATTTCGACCAACTTTCCTTAAATAATTTATCGAATACGTAATGATTTGTAGAATTCTGTTTCACGAGGCTTTTTAGGTAAGGCGTGTAACTTATTTTAAAATGTCCGGAATAGATACATGTGAATCCTCCGTTGAAAGCAGTGATTTTCTTTCTGAAAAATTCTGTAAAATCGACCTTCTGCTTTTTGAAAAAATTTTATCTATTCAGTTTAATTTGTCTACACCGATTATATTTATTTCTAAACCAAGCACCGTTATTCCGAAAAGCACAAACGAAAAACTCATTGATCATAAAAGCGTAATTTTGCTACTCGGTATCTGGCAGCACCAGAATTAATGTTTACTTTTTTTATAAAACTTTGTAGAACTTTCTAGAAAGTTGGGGAAACGGAAACTTAATTGGACTCATGGTGGAGAACATTCCAGCACCCACTCGATTCTTAGCTGGTCGTATTTAAAGGAAGCTAACTCGGTAAGTCTTCCAGTTTATCATCTTTCAGTGAATCTGGCAGTTTTATTTCGCTCTTTTGATTGTATAAGTGTTTCCTACTTTATTCGACAGTGATAGTGTACATTTTGGATTTATATTTCTAAACGGATGTAAGTACTACATAATTTTAAATTCGTTTTTTCGTTAATTTTAGCTTTTTATTGTATTCTATAATAGATTTCATTGCTCAGTGAGATGTGCCTTTTGCTTAATTTTTTAAATAAGTTTAATGGGATCAGAATTAATGCTTTTTTTACACCAGAATAAAAGTTTATTTTTAACATGATTTAGAATTCTGTGTTTGAATATTTTGATTGACAGCTTTTAAGTAAGGCATTAATTTTTTTTATTTGTGTTAAAAGTTTGATATTCTCCTAAACTGATGTAAGTACTTCACAATTTTAAATTTGTTTTACCATTCAGTTTATATTAGTTTTTTATTGTATTCTATAATAGATTTCATTGTTCAGTGAGTGTGCCTTTTGCTTATTTTATGAAATAACTTTTTAATGACAGATTTCACTGCTCTGTGATAGTGTGCCTTTTGCTAATTTTATGAAATAGCTTTTCTTTGTATTCTATAATAGATTTCATTGCTCAGTGAGAGTGTGCCTTTTGCTTATTTTATGAAATAGCTTTTTGTATTCTTTTACAGATTTCTTTGCTGTAGCAATGCCTCCAAGGAAGCGGAAGGCAATCGGCCAAGTGCAGTCAACGGCTAAGATGATGAAAAATGAGCGTAGACAAGAAACTTCCGAGGAGAGGAATAGAAGACTTGCGATTGCGAGAGAGAGAGCTACTACATCTAGAGCAACAAAGACGGCACAACAGCGTGAGACCCTACTACAGGATAAGAGAGATAGAGCAACTACATCTAGAGCAACAGAGACGGCACAGCAGCGTGAGGCCCGACTACAGGATATGAAAGAGACAGCTACTACATCTAGAGCAACAGAGACGGCACAGCAGCGTGAGGCCCGACTACAGGATAAGAGAGATAGAGCTACTACATCTAGAACAACAGAGACGGCACAGCAGCGAGAGGCCCGACTACAGGATAAGAGAGATAGAGCTACTACATCAAGAGCAACAGAGACTGCACAGCAGCGTGAGGCCCGACTACAGGATAAGAGAGATAGAGCTACTACATCTAGAGCAACAGAGACGGCACAGCAGCGAGAGGCCCGACTACAGGATAAGAGAGATAGAGCCAAACGATCACGGACTGCGAGCCATTTTAGCTTAGCACTGGAAGGATTTCACTACGATTCACATAAAGACTACTCGATGCATGCAAGTGTTACGATCGGGAAAATGGAAATGGTTTGTACTTACTGTCAAGCCAAAAAGTTTAAATCAGAGTCTACTGGTATTTGCTGCAAAAATGGAAAAGTTAAACTTTGCCAACTGGAACCACCACCACAAGACCTTTTGACTTACACATCAGGAGATACGTCAGAGTCGAAGCATTTTCTAAGTAACATCAGAAAATACAACTCATGTTTCCAAATGACATCATTCGGCGGCACATCAGTTGTTGGACAGCCCGGATTTCCGTCGACATTCAAGGTGCAAGGGCAGGTTTACCATAGAGCGGGATCGTTGCTTCCGCTGCCAGATCAACCACCAAAATTTCTACAACTATATTTTATTCAAAACGAACAAATGGAAACTGATCAGAGGTGCGCCTACATCTCGGGAACAAGACGTCAGATTGTGTTAAACTTACAGAGGATGTTTCATGAGCACAATAATCTTATTAAAACGTTTGAAACAGCATTGGAACATATGCCAACAGATGAATATAAAGTAGTCATAAGAGCAGACCGAAGACCAGTAGGCGAACACGAGCGGCGCTTTAACTCTCCTCAAGCAGATGAATTCGCGGTGGTTATATCGGGAGATGAGTTTCATCAACGGGATATCGTTATTCAACGACGAGGTGAATCATTGCAGCGTATTTCGGAAACACATCGATCTTACGATGCTCTGCAGTACCCAGTAATATTCCCCCATGGTGAAGATGGATATCAATTTAATCTGAGGCAGATCAACCCAAGAACAGGTGAAACAACGAGCAAGAAAGTTTCAGCGATGGATTTCTATGCGTACAGATTAATGGTTCGAGATACTGGGCAGAACCACGTATTGAACTGCAGGCAATTGTTTCATCAGTTCATCGTCGATATGTACGCTAAAGTCGAGAGTGAACGTCTCCTTTACATTCGTCTAAATCAACGTAAACTGAGAGTTGACGAATATATTCACCTGAGAGATGCTGTGGCAAATGACGGGAACGTTGAAAACCTCGGTGCCTTAGTCATACTACCAGCTACATTTACAGGCAGTCCCAGACACATGCACGAATACACACAAGATGCTATGACGTACGTGAGGACGTACGGGAGACCAGACTTATTTATCACCTTCACCTGCAATCCCACTTGGACGGAGATCAAGGAGGTTCTTACCAATGGTCAATTACCCAGTGAGCGCCACGACTTGATTGCGAGAGTATTTAAACAGAAGCAGTTGAAACTGATTGACGTTATAACAAAGGGCCATGTATTTGGAGTGCCGAGATGCTGGATGTATACGATTGAATGGCAAAAAAGAGGGCTGCCACACTCGCACAATTTGATCTGGTTAGCGGACAAAATTCAGCCCACTCAAATCGATGACGTTATATCTGCCGAGTTGCCAGACCCGGAACAAGATCCCGAACTTTTTGAAGTGGTAACGAAAAACATGATCCACGGACCGTGTGGAAATCTCAATCCCATTTCTCCGTGTATGAAGGACGGAAAGTGTACCAAGAAATACCCTAGAAAATTCATTAAAGAGACACAAACTGGAAATGACGGCTATCCCCTGTACAGACGGCGGGCTCCGGAAGATGGAGGGTTCACGGCGAAACTAACGATACGCAGCAACACGGAAATAGAAATCGACAATAGGTGGGTTGTGCCCTTTTCGCCGCTGCTGTCGAAAATGTTTCGGGCACACATCAACGTGGAGTACTGCAACAGTGTGAAATCGATTAAATATGTGTGCAAGTATGTCAACAAAGGTAGTGATATGGCTGTTTTCGGTATCAGCGACGAGAGATCGAACGATGAAGTGACGCGGTATCAATTGGGAAGATACCTCAGCAGTAACGAGGCAGTTTGGCGAATACTGGGTTTTTCGATTCACGAAAGACACCCTACTGTTGTTCACCTCAGCGTCCATTTAGAAAATGGTCAGAGAGTTTATTTCACAACAGAGAGCGCCCCTAGAGTGATTGATCAGCCACCAAACACGACTTTGACGGCATTCTTTCAACTGTGTCAGCAGGATTCTTTTGCGAGGACTTTGTTGTATCCTGAGATACCTCGATATTACACGTGGAATGCGTCGAGGAAAATTTTCTGTAGGAGAAAAGTTGGCCAGCCCGTCCCTGGACATGATGCAGTCGCGAGTGACGCCTTGGGTCGAGTGTACACTGTTCACCCCAACAACGCCGAATGCTATTTCCTTAGGATGCTTCTTCACTCGGTACGAGGACCTAGATCTTTCGCAGAGATGAGAACGGTAAACGACGAAGTATGCCAGACATTTAGAGAGGCCTGTCAGAAGTTGGGTTTGCTGGAAGGAGACCAGCACTGGGATGACACGTTGCGAGAAGCCGAATTGATCTCCCTACCAGAGCAAATCAGAAACCTGTTTGCTATAATATTGACTACATGCAGTCCATCGAATCCAAACACTTTATGGGAAAAGTATAAGGAGGCCCTGAGTGAGGATATACTCGCCAAAGTCCGGAGGGAAACCCCGACATTAGAAATCGCGTTTGGTCCGGACATTTTCAACGAGGCTTTGGTTATTCTTGAGGACAAATGTGTGGCCATGACAAATAAAACATTACTGCAATTGGGCCTGCCTGCACCAGTAAGAGATCGACGAGACGTACTTTGCGCAGATTACGTGCGAGAAACGAACTACGACGTCGAAGAGCTGAGTGCATACGTCGCGGACAAGAAGCCACTTCTGAATCGAGATCAGAAAAACGCATACCAAATTATCATGGATCAGGCAGCAAAACAACAAGGTGGTATCATTTTTCTTGATGCTTCTGGGGGCACAGGGAAAACATTCTTGATTAATATAATACTGGCCGAAATCAGGACTCGGGGAGAAGTTGCTCTTGCCATCGCCTCTTCGGGAATTGCGGCGACGTTAATGGAAGGAGGGAGGACGGCCCATTCTGCACTTAAGTTGCCACTTGACATCGCCAGGCAGGAAAATCCTACCTGCAACATAAGCAAGGCAAGTGGTCGGGCGCAGGTGCTCGAGACTTGCAAATTAATCGTGTGGGACGAATGCACCATGGCTCACAAGAAAGCTCTCGAGGCCCTCGACGTCACTCTGAGAGGAAACGACAACCTGATGGGAGGAGCTCTGGTACTCCTCTGTGGAGACTTTCGTCAAACTCTGCCCGTCATCCCGAAGTCGACGCCGGCCGATGAGATCCATGCATGTTTGAAACATTCGTTTTTGTGGAGACATGTGCGAAAGATAACTTTGAAGCAAAACATGAGAGTACATCTGGGGGATGAGAGTGCTCAAATTTTCTCAGACAAACTCCTGGAGATCGGAGAAGGCAGATTGGCAGTCGAGTCTTCTGGCAAGATTAAATTCCCATCCGATTTTTGTAATCTGGTGTCGTCCGTCTCAGAGCTGATAGATGCAGTCTATCCGTCTGTTTCCCAAAACTATCACGATTTGAACTGGTTTTCTGCTAAAAATGAAGACGTCCACGACATAAACAATCAAATACTTGTCATGTTACCAGGCGTGGTCACTGAATACAAGTCCATCGATACCGTAGTAGATGCCGATGAGGTCGTCAATTTCCCGCCAGAGTTCCTGAACTCGCTTGATCCGGCTGGATTGCCACCACATCGTCTTTTACTTAAAGTGGGATCTCCGGTTATTTTACTGCGGAACCTCGACCCGCCAAAACTTTGCAACGGCACGAGGCTGTGTGTCAAGAAGCTGCTGGGCAATGTAATGGAAGCGACTATCTTGACAGGAAAGGGAGAGGGTGCAACAGTTTTTATCCCACGGATACCACTCATTCCGACGGATCTCCCTTTCGACTTTAAGAGATTGCAGTTTCCAGTAAGACTTGCGTTCTCGATCACGATCAACAAGTCGCAGGGGCTATCAAGTACTGCGGAGTGGATTTGAGATCGCCGTGTTTCTCCCACGGACAACTTTATGTTGGTTGCTCGAGGGTGGGTTCACCCAAGAATTTATTTATTCTTGCTCCCGGAGGTGAAACTAAAAATGTTGTGTATAATCAAGTTTTGTGTTAAATTTATATTGCAGTGAATTTGTAAAATATTTTACTTTATAATGCGTGTACTGTACTTATACTTTTAGAACCTGTTAATATAATTACTTTGATTTTACACTATACATTGATTTCATTCCTTTTCCTGTCCAATAGAAGATTGGGATAAATACCCGGGCAAGGCTATGTTGCCGTTGTTTGAGCATTACTAAATCTAACTTTTAGTTGATTGTATAAGTATTTCCTACTTTATTTGACAGGTGTAATGTGCATTATTGAATTAAAGTTTATTATTTTATTTCTATATGAATTTTATATTTTTACATGAATATTTGTTTGATAAAAAAAGGATATTTAAAATATTTCATTATTCATAATTTACATTTTGTAATGAAACACGAAAAACTTCAACTCATTAATCATAAAAGCGTAATTTTGTTATTTTAGATTTGGGAAACCAGAATTAATTTTTATTATTTTATAAATTTGATTTAGCATCCCGTGTTTGTCTATTTGAGTTAACACAGCGAAATGTTGCAGTCATATTTGAGCATTACTAAATTTCATTATCGTCTTTATCAATATTTTCAAATATCTTTTTTCGAATTGCTCTGTTTCAGAATACACTCAGGCAGTCGAAATTCGACACTGCGTATCATTCGTTTTTTCGAATTCTGCATTCTTTCGTCGGAATTTCGTTTCTGTTCGTATTTATGTCTTAATCTTTTAGATATTGCAATATATTCAGGAATTAAATGCATATATTTGCGTCCGAAGTATATAGTAGAAGTTATGGAAAAGTTAAAACGTATTTTCCGTACAACTTAAATGATTGCATTTTTCTGTGAAAGAAAAGTGATTATTCTAATTCACTTTTCAAGCAACATTTAACTATTTCAACCCGAGCAACGCCGGGTAATTCAGCTAGTCTATATATATAAAATAGGATGTGTGTGTGTGTGTATGTGGGTATATTTTCTATACAAATCTACACCGTTTGACCAATCCACACCAAATTTGGTACACTTATAATTTAGAACACTGCGGTCAGCATAGGCTAACTCTTAACCCCCGTTCTATTGGCCCTGGGGGGCTAAAAACTATTCGAAATCGCAATAGAAATAACATTGAGCATAGATTGATTGCTTTAGGCAGCGATGGTTGCTTTACCACTGTTGATCGAAAAACAATTTTTTCCGAAACAAATTAAATTACAGTATTTATGTTTGAACTGACTTTTTAGTTCTTCCCATGATGTAAATAAATTATAGATATTTTATTGATGAAGGGGGAAAGAATATTTTAAAATATTTATGTTTGCAAGGAAATTCAAGGAAAGGTTTTCAGGAGTTCAAGGATTATTTTCCAGGAAAGTTGGTGTGTATTTCGACCAACTTTCCTTAAATAATTTATCGAATACGTAATGATTTGTAGAATTCTGTTTCACGAGGCTTTTTAGGTAAGGCGTGTAACTTATTTTAAAATGTCCGGAATAGATACATGTGAATCCTCCGTTGAAAGCAGTGATTTTCTTTCTGAAAAATTCTGTAAAATCGACCTTCTGCTTTTTGAAAAAATTTTATCTATTCAGTTTAATTTGTCTACACCGATTATATTTATTTCTAAACCAAGCACCGTTATTCCAAAAAGCACAAACGAAAAACTCATTGATCATAAAAGCGTAATTTTGCTACTCGGTATCTGGCAGCACCAGAATTAATGTTTACTTTTTTTATAAAACTTTGTAGAACTTTCTAGAAAGTTGGGGAAACGGAAACTTAATTGGACTCATGGTGGAGAACATTCCAGCACCCACTCGATTCTTAGCTGGTCGTATTTAAAGGAAGCTAACTCGGTAAGTCTTCCAGTTTATCATCTTTCAGTGAATCTGGCAGTTTTATTTCGCTCTTTTGATTGTATAAGTGTTTCCTACTTTATTCGACAGTGATAGTGTACATTTTGGATTTATATTTCTAAACGGATGTAAGTACTACATAATTTTAAATTCGTTTTTTCGTTAATTTTAGCTTTTTATTGTATTCTATAATAGATTTCATTGCTCAGTGAGATGTGCCTTTTGCTTAATTTTTTAAATAAGTTTAATGGGATCAG
Organism: Meta bourneti; assembly: GCA_933210815.1. Taxonomy (NCBI): domain Eukaryota; kingdom Metazoa; phylum Arthropoda; class Arachnida; order Araneae; family Tetragnathidae; genus Meta; species Meta bourneti. The sequence continues at coordinate 13,124,223 of OW119924.1, forward strand.
AATTAATGCTTTTTTACACCAGAATAAAAGTTTATTTTTAACATGATTTAGAATTCTGTGTTTGAATATTTTGATTGACAGCTTTTAAGTAAGGCATTAATTTTTTTTATTTGTGTTAAAAGTTTGATATTCTCCTAAACTGATGTAAGTACTTCACAATTTTAAATTTGTTTTACCATTCAGTTTATATTAGTTTTTTATTGTATTCTATAATAGATTTCATTGTCAGTGAGTGTGCCTTTTGCTTATTTTATGAAATAACTTTTTAATGACAGATTTCACTGCTCTGTGATAGTGTGCCTTTTGCTAATTTTATGAAATAGCTTTTCTTTGTATTCTATAATAGATTTCATTGCTCAGTGAGAGTGTGCCTTTTGCTTATTTTATGAAATAGCTTTTTGTATTCTTTTACAGATTTCTTTGCTGTAGCAATGCCTCCAAGGAAGCGGAAGGCAATCGGCCAAGTGCAGTCAACGGCTAAGATGATGAAAAATGAGCGTAGACAAGAAACTTCCGAGGAGAGGAATAGAAGACTTGCGATTGCGAGAGAGAGAGCTACTACATCTAGAGCAACAAAGACGGCACAACAGCGTGAGACCCTACTACAGGATAAGAGAGATAGAGCAACTACATCTAGAGCAACAGAGACGGCACAGCAGCGTGAGGCCCGACTACAGGATATGAAAGAGACAGCTACTACATCTAGAGCAACAGAGACGGCACAGCAGCGTGAGGCCCGACTACAGGATAAGAGAGATAGAGCTACCACATCTAGAACAACAGAGACGGCACAGCAGCGAGAGGCCCGACTACAGGATAAGAGAGATAGAGCTACTACATCAAGAGCAACAGAGACTGCACAGCAGCGTGAGGCCCGACTACAGGATAAGAGAGATAGAGCTACTACATCTAGAGCAACAGAGACGGCACAGCAGCGAGAGGCCCGACTACAGGATAAGAGAGATAGAGCCAAACGATCACGGACTGCGAGCCATTTTAGCTTAGCACTGGAAGGATTTCACTACGATTCACATAAAGACTACTCGATGCATGCAAGTGTTACGATCGGGAAAATGGAAATGGTTTGTACTTACTGTCAAGCCAAAAAGTTTAAATCAGAGTCTACTGGTATTTGCTGCAAAAATGGAAAAGTTAAACTTTGCCAACTGGAACCACCACCACAAGACCTTTTGACTTACACATCAGGAGATACGTCAGAGTCGAAGCATTTTCTAAGTAACATCAGAAAATACAACTCATGTTTCCAAATGACATCATTCGGCGCCACATCAGTTGTTGGACAGCCCGGATTTCCGTCGACATTCAAGGTGCAAGGGCAGGTTTACCATAGAGCGGGATCGTTGCTTCCGCTGCCAGATCAACCACCAAAATTTCTACAACTATATTTTATTCAAAACGAACAAATGGAAACTGATCAGAGGTGCGCCTACATCTCGGGAACAAGACGTCAGATTGTGTTAAACTTACAGAGGATGTTTCATGAGCACAATAATCTTATTAAAACGTTTGAAACAGCATTGGAACATATGCCAACAGATGAATATAAAGTAGTCATAAGAGCAGACCGAAGACCAGCAGGCGAACACGAGCGGCGCTTTAACTCTCCTCAAGCAGATGAAGTCGCGGTGGTTCAGGAGATGAGTTTCATCAACGGGATATCGTTATTCAAAGTCGAGGTGAATCATTGCAGCGTATTTCGGAAACACATCGATCTTACGATGCTCTGCAGTACCCAGTAATATTCCCCCATGGTGAAGATGGATATCAATTTAATCTGAGGCAGATCAACCCAAGAACAGGTGAAACAACGAGCAAGAAAGTTTCAGCGATGGATTTCTATGCGTACAGATTAATGGTTCGAGATACTGGGCAGAACCACGTATTGAACTGCAGGCAATTGTTTCATCAGTTCATCGTCGATATGTACGCTAAAGTCGAGAGTGAACGTCTCCTTTACATTCGTCTAAATCAACGTAAACTGAGAGTTGACGAATATATTCACCTGAGAGATGCTGTGGCAAATGACGGGAACGTTGAAAACCTCGGTGCCTTAGTCATACTACCAGCTACATTTACAGGCAGTCCCAGACACATGCACGAATACACACAAGATGCTATGACGTACGTGAGGACGTACGGGAGACCAGACTTATTTATCACCTTCACCTGCAATCCCACTTGGACGGAGATCAAGGAGGTTCTTACCAATGGTCAATTACCCAGTGAGCGCCACGACTTGATTGCGAGAGTATTTAAACAGAAGCAGTTGAAACTGATTGACGTTATAACAAAGGGCCATGTATTTGGAGTGCCGAGATGCTGGATGTATACGATTGAATGGCAAAAAAAGAGGGCTGCCACACTCGCACAATTTGATCTGGTTAGCGGACAAAATTCAGCCCACTCAAATCGATGACGTTATATCTGCCGAGTTGCCAGACCCGGAACAAGATCCCGAACTTTTTGAAGTGGTAACGAAAAACATGATCCACGGACCGTGTGGAAATCTCAATCCCATTTCTCCGTGTATGAAGGACGGAAAGTGTACCAAGAAATACCCTAGAAAATTCATTAAAGAGACACAAACTGGAAATGACGGCTATCCCCTGTACAGACGGCGGGCTCCGGAAGATGGAGGGTTCACGGCGAAACTAACGATACGCAGCAACACGGAAATAGAAATCGACAATAGGTGGGTTGTGCCCTTTTCGCCGCTGCTGTCGAAAATGTTTCGGGCACACATCAACGTGGAGTACTGCAACAGTGTGAAATCGATTAAATATGTGTGCAAGTATGTCAACAAAGGTAGTGATATGGCTGTTTTCGGTATCAGCGACGAGAGATCGAACGATGAAGTGACGCGGTATCAATTGGGAAGATACCTCAGCAGTAACGAGGCAGTTTGGCGAATACTGGGTTTTTCGATTCACGAAAGACACCCTACTGTTGTTCACCTCAGCGTCCATTTAGAAAATGGTCAGAGAGTTTATTTCACAACAGAGAGCGCCCCTAGAGTGATTGATCAGCCACCAAACACGACTTTGACGGCATTCTTTCAACTGTGTCAGCAGGATCCTTTTGCGAGGACTTTGTTGTATCCTGAGATACCTCGATATTACACGTGGAATGCGTCGAGGAAAATTTTCTGTAGGAGAAATGTTGGCCAGCCCGTCCCTGGACATGATGCAGTCGCGAGTGACGCCTTGGGTCGAGTGTACACTGTTCACCCCAACAACGCCGAATGCTATTTCCTTAGGATGCTTCTTCACTCGGTACGAGGACCTAGATCTTTCGCAGAGATGAGAACGGTAAACGACGAAGTATGCCAGACATTTAGAGAGGCCTGTCAGAAGTTGGGTTTGCTGGAAGGAGACCAGCACTGGGATGACACGTTGCGAGAAGCCGAATTGATCTCCCTACCAGAGCAAATCAGAAACCTGTTTGCTATAATATTGACTACATGCAGTCCATCGAATCCAAACACTTTATGGGAAAAGTATAAGGAGGCCCTGAGTGAGGATATACTCGCCAAAGTCCGGAGGGAAACCCCGACATTAGAAATCGCGTTTGGTCCGGACATTTTCAACGAGGCTTTGGTTATTCTTGAGGACAAATGTGTGGCCATGACAAATAAAACATTACTGCAATTGGGCCTGCCTGCACCAGTAAGAGATCGACGAGACGTACTTCGCGCAGATTACGTGCGAGAAACGAACTACGACGTCGAAGAGCTGAGTGCATACGTCGCGGACAAGAAGCCACTTCTGAATCGAGATCAGAAAAACGCATACCAAATTATCATGGATCAGGCAGCAAAACAACAAGGTGGTATCATTTTTCTTGATGCTTCTGGGGGCACAGGGAAAACATTCTTGATTAATATAATACTGGCCGAAATCAGGACTCGGGGAGAAGTTGCTCTTGCCATCGCCTCTTCGGGAATTGCGGCGACGTTAATGGAAGGAGGGAGGACGGCCCATTCTGCACTTAAGTTGCCACTTGACATCGCCAGGCAGGAAAATCCTACCTGCAACATAAGCAAGGCAAGTGGTCGGGCGCAGGTGCTCGAGACTTGCAAATTAATCGTGTGGGACGAATGCACCATGGCTCACAAGAAAGCTCTCGAGGCCCTCGACGTCACTCTGAGAGATCTGAGAGGAAACGACAACCTGATGGGAGGAGCTCTGGTACTCCTCTGTGGAGACTTTCGTCAAACTCTGCCCGTCATCCCGAAGTCGACGCCGGCCGATGAGATCCATGCATGTTTGAAACATTCGTTTTTGTGGAGACATGTGCGAAAGATAACTTTGAAGCAAAACATGAGAGTACATCTGGGGGATGAGAGTGCTCAAATTTTCTCAGACAAACTCCTGGAGATCGGAGAAGGCAGATTGGCAGTCGAGTCTTCTGGCAAGATTAAATTCCCATCCGATTTTTGTAATCTGGTGTCGTCCGTCTCAGAGCTGATAGATGCAGTCTATCCGTCTGTTTCCCAAAACTATCACGATTTGAACTGGTTGCGAGAGAGGGCCATTCTTTCTGCTAAAAATGAAGACGTCCACGACATAAACAATCAAATACTTGTCATGTTACCAGGCGTGGTCAGTGAATACAAGTCCATCGATACCGTAGTAGATGCCGATGAGGTCGTCAATTTCCCGCCAGAGTTCCTGAACTCGCTTGATCCGGCTGGATTGCCACCACATCGTCTTTTACTTAAAGTGGGATCTCCGGTTATTTTACTGCGGAACCTCGACCCGCCAAAACTTTGCAACGGCACGAGGCTGTGTGTCAAGAAGCTGCTGGGCAATGTAATGGAAGCGACTATCTTGACAGGAAAGGGAGAGGGTGCAACAGTTTTTATCCCACGGATACCACTCATTCCGACGGATCTCCCTTTCGACTTTAAGAGATTGCAGTTTCCAGTAAGACTTGCGTTCTCGATCACGATCAACAAGTCGCAGGGGCAGTCTATCAAGTACTGCGGAGTGGATTTGAGATCGCCGTGTTTCTCCCACGGACAACTTTATGTTGGTTGCTCGAGGGTGGGTTCACCCAAGAATTTATTTATTCTTGCTCCCGGAGGTGAAACTAAAAATGTTGTGTATAATCAAGTTTTGTGTTAAATTTATATTGCAGTGAATTTGTAAAATATTTTACTTTATAATGCGTGTACTGTACTTATACTTTTAGAACCTGTTAATATAATTACTTTGATTTTACACTATACATTGATTTCATTCCTTTTCCTGTCCAATAGAAGATTGGGATAAATACCCGGGCAAAGCTATGTTGCCGTTGTTTGAGCATTACTAAATCTAACTTTTAGTTGATTGTATAAGTATTTCCTACTTTATTTGACAGGTGTAATGTGCATTATTGAATTAAAGTTTATTATTTTATTTCTATATGAATTTTATATATTTACATGAATATTTGTTTGATAATAAAAGGATATTTAAAATATTTCATTATTCATAATTTACATTTTGTAATGAAACACGAAAAACTTCAACTCATTAATCATAAAAGCGTAATTTTGTTATTTTAGATTTGGGAAACCAGAATTAATTTTTATTATTTTATAAATTTGATTTAGCATCCCGTGTTTGTCTATTTGAGTTAACACAGCGAAATGTTGCAGTCATATTTGAGCATTACTAAATTTCATTATCGTCTTTATCAATATTTTCAAATATCTTTTTTCGAATTGCTCTGTTTCAGAATACACTCAGGCAGTCGAAATTCGACACTGCGCATCATTCGTTTTTTAGAATTCTGCATTTTTTCGTCGGAATTTCGTTTCTGTTCGTATTTATGTCTTAATCTTTTAGATATTGCAATATATTCAGGAATTAAATGCATATATTTGCGTCCGAAGTATATAGTAGAAGTTATGAAAAAGTTAAAACGTATTTTCCGTACAACTTAAATGATTGCATTTTTCTGTGAAAGAAAAGTGATTATTCTAATTCACTTTTCAAGCAACATTTAACCATTTCAACCCGAGCAACGCCGGGTAATTCAGCTAGTCTATATATATAAAATAGGATGTGTATGTGTGTATATTTTCTATACAAATCTACACCGTTTGACCAATCCACACCAAATTTGGTACACTTATACTTTAGAACACTGCGGTCAGCATAGGCTAACTCTTAACCCCGTTCTATTGACCCTAGGGGGCTAAAAACTATTCGAAATCGCCATAGAAATAACATTGAGCATAGATTGATTGCTTTAGGCAGCTATGGTTGCTTTACCAGTGTTGATCGAAAATTTTTTTTTCCAAAACAAATTAAATTACAGTATTTATGTTTGAACTGACTTTTTAGTTCTTCCCATGATGTAAATAAATTAGATATTTTATTGATGAAGAAAGAATATTTTAAAATATTTATTTTTGCAAGGAAATTCAAGAAAAGGTTTTCAGGAGTTCAAGGATGATCTTCAAGGAAAGTTGGTGTATATTTCGACCAACTTTCCTTAAATAACTTATTGAATACGTAATGATTTGTAGAATTCTGTTTCACAAGCTTTTTAGGTAAGGCGTGTAACTTATTTTAAAATGTCCGGAATAGATACATGTGAATCCTCCGTTGAAAGCAGCATGTGCTTGTCTAAGTCCATCCTACCGTCTTCAGTATCCTTAACAAGACTTAAATGAATCTATATATATAAAATAGGATGTGTGTATGTGTGTATGTATGTGTGTATGTGTGTATATTATCTATACAAATCTACACCGTTTGACCAATCCACACCAAATTTGGTACACTTATACTTTAGAACACTGCGGTCAGCATAGGCTAACTCTTAACCCCGTTCTATTGACCCTGGGGGGCTAAAAACTATTCGAAATCGCAATAGAAATAACATTGAGCATAGATTGATTGCTTTAGGCAGCGATGGTTGCTTTACCACTGCTTTAACAATTTTTTCCGAAACAAATTAAATTACAGTATTTATGTTTGAACTGACTTTTTAGTTCTTCCCATGATGTAAATAAATTATAAATATTTTATTGATGAAGAAAGAATATTTTAAAATATTTATTTTTGCCATGAAATTCAAAGAAAGGTTTTCAGGAGTTCAAGGATTATTTTCAAGGAAAGTTGGTGTATATTTCGACCAACTTTCCTTAAATAATTTATTGAATACGTAATGATTTGTAGAATTCTGTTTCATAAGCTTTTTTGGTAAGGCGTGTAACTTATTTTAAAATGTCCGGAATAGATACATGTGAATCCTCCTTTCTTAAAAATTCTGTATAATCGACGTTCTGCTTTTTTTATTTATTCTGTTTAATTTGTCTACACCGATTACATTTATTTCTAACCCAAGCACCGTTATTCCGAAAAGCACAAACGAAAAACTCATTGATCATAAAAGCGTAATTTTACTACTCGGTATCTGGCAGCACCAGAATTAATGTTTACATTTTTATAAAACTTTGTAGAACTTTCTAGAAAGTTGGGGAAACGGAATTTTGTTATTTTAGGTTTGTCAAACCAGAATTAATGTTTTATTATTTTATAAATTTGATTAAGAATCCCGTGTTTGTCTATTTGAATTAACAGAGAGAAATGTTGCAGTCATATTTGAGCATTACTAAATTTCATAAATCGTTATTGTCTTTATCAATATTTTTCAAATGTCTTTTTTCGAATTGCTCTATTTCAGAATACACTCAGGCAGTCGAAATTCGACACTTTGTGCATCTTTCGTTCTTTAGAATTCTGCATTTTTTCGTCAGTTTCGTTTCTGTTTGTATTTATGTCTTAATCTTTTACATATTGCAATATATTCAGGAATTAAAAGTATATATTTGCGTTCGAAGTATATGGTAGAAGCTATGAAAAAGTTAAGACGTATTTTCCGTACAACTTAAATGATTGCATTTTTCTGTGAAAGAAAAGTGATTATTCTAATTCACTTTTCAAGTAACATTTAACCATTTCAACCCGAGCAACGCCGGGTAATTCAGCTATAAAAACTATATACTAAATATAATTCCCTGTTATTATTAGCTAAGTTATGTATGATTTTTTATGTTAGGGTTACTGTGTGTGTGTGTGTGATCTGTTTTTTAAGTTGGTAGGTAAGTATGTATTTTAATTAACGTAAGCGCTGGTGCATCACGCCATTTTTTTAAGTTGGAGCATAATGATTGCAACTGAAAGAAGAGTTGAGCTGTCACCTGAAGAGCTTTAATTTTAACAGATATTTTTGCGTATTTTGAAGTCGATTTTGCACGTTTTTGATTGAAGTGTTCTATAAATCAATTTCTTTTGTGTCTTATGTGCAACGAAGGTATATATATATAGAATAAAACTTCTTTCTAAAAAGCGATTACCTCAAATGGAAACAATCTTTCCAAATCTACCTCACTTCCTCTAATTTTAAACTAAACATCGAATCAATTTCCTCCATTAAAGCTTTAGAGATTGTAGATCGATCTTATCAAGAATTTCTGAGTAATAAATGTTGCTATTTTGGTAACATGCGTCGCCGTAGTTTCCCTTGCGGTTTTACTGAGTTTCAAATATGATATTTTTTATTTTGTAGCTAACTGCAAAGTAATAGTCAAATCTTTACGGAAAATGAGCAATGATTTGCAATGAAAGTGCTTTGAAAGTAGTTTCATGGCCTCTATAATGTGGCATTTTAGATGTTTGTGGCAGACTACGTGTGTATACATATCCACTATACGACCCTATAACCAGAAATATTCAATTGGTGTGACGCGGCACACAAGTGTGCCGTAAGAATGGCACTGGTGTGTCTTACAGATAGTGAAACGGTATAAATTGTGTAAGATTAATTTCGTTTCAACGATTTAATTTTGAACATTTGTCAAGTGTATTCACAAATAATTTCAAGTGATATCCGTATTTGACTATTATTTTTTATTACAAAGTATCATAAATGAATTAAAATAAAATATTTTTAAGACCACTTTGGAGCAAAATGTGTAGTTAATTACAATTACTTTTTATTTGTATATCAATCGAAATCATACCTATTATTTTTTTGACAGATCACTAAAAATTATAATATTAATGTGACGCAGAATTATGTTAACTGAAATTAAGACTATTTGACCCAGGCAGAGTATCAGCGCTGAAGGGAAATTAATTTAAATTAGCATATCCACTGATAGACTACTGTAGCTAGAAATGACCCATAGAATGACAAATTAAATAAATTGAATTATGAAATAACATCTGAATGAGCCCAATGCAATACAAATAGATTCACCTCTTTAGTTTTATCATAAGATGATTGGTTGACAGTAAGATAGACATGTTTTATCAATTCCTTCTTATTTATTGGCGTTTATAATACGCCATAAGACCTATATCCCCTTTACATTATAACATACGTATATTTCATATGTGATATAAATAACTCAGATTAACAACTCATGTAATAAAGTTTTAGAATTTCTCCGGAATTAGTGAATTTCTATAAGTGGCACAACATACGAGGTTTATTCAAAAAATATCCGACCATAACTTTTCGTGCGTAAACAAATGAAGTTAGGGAGGCGTGGTTTTGTGCACGTGTGTAGGCGATACTAATTCGCATGCTTGAATTTTTTCCTGCCTGCAGAAGCTGTCAGTCACCGGCAGACCGCCGATGAATGAGGAAGTATAAGTGAGCGCCGTCGGATTTTCGTTTTTGACAAAATCACAAAGAAACTTGAACAACGCTACTGCATTAAATTTTGTGTAAAGCTTGGCGATTCCCAAGTGGAAACGATCTGCAAGATTCAACATGCCTTCGGGGACGAAGCAATGGGCACCACACAGATAAAGGATTGGTACAACCGCTTCAAAGATGGCCGCACATCACTGGAGAGTGAAGCACGTTTTGGTTGGCCCTCAACATCCAGAAATGAGATCGTCATTAACCAAGTGATGCAGGATCGTCGAATTACGATCAGAGAACTTGCAGACGAGGCGAGCATTAGTATTGGATCCGTTCATTTCATTTTGAACAAGGATTTGGACTTCAGGAGAATCTCAGCGAAGTTCGTGCCAAAGCTGCTAACGATCGAGCAGAAACAACTCCGTTTGGAGATCGCACAGGACATGCTGGAGGCTGAACAGTGAACAGCTTTCTCAACACAATGATCACTGGCAATGAGTCCTGGGTTTAAGGGTATGACCCAGAAGCTGTCGCCAGTTGCAGTCATCACAATGGAAGCATCCAACATCCCCGAGGCCAAAAAAAGCAAGGCAGGTCCACTACAATGTCAAAGTCATGCTGACCGTCTTCTTTGACTCCAGTGGCGTGGTTCATCATGAGTACGCATCACACGGCAGAACCATTACCAAGGAGTACTACCAAGAGGTTCTGCGTCACCTTCGTGAAGCTGCGAGACTCAAACGGCCGGACATGTGGGCAGCGGGCAATTGGCAGTTCCATCACGATAACGCACCCGCCATTCTTCACATTTGATACAGTTTCCTGGCCAAACACAAAACACCTGTGTTTCGTCAGACTCCTTACTCTCCCGACATGGCTCCGTGTGACTTCTGGCTTTTCTCAAGCTCAAAATACCTCTGAAAGAGACCAGATTTCAGTCCAGAGAAGAAAGACATCATGCAGAATGCGACGGACCAGCTGCGCGCCATCTCAACAGAGGCGTTCCAGCGCTGCTTCCAATAGTGGCCGAACCGTTGGGAGAAGCTTGTGGTAGCCCAAGGGGACTACTTTGAAGATTAGTGTAAGATTGTTGTATCTGAATACGAGTATTTTTCATGAATAGTAAGATATTTTTTGGACAAACCTCGTATCTTTTTGTTAGTTTTGGCAGTTAGCAAGTTTTTCATTTTTTTAATCGCATAATGGTTTTTTTGTAGCAAACTCTGGTTTTGAGTTTTCATTTTCAAGTGAACCTAAAAACTTAGATTTCAATGTGCCGTAAGCAATTTAATGATAATTAACACAATTTAATTTTGAATTATTTCGTTAAGAAAAATGTCTTCAGTTTGGCTCAACTCCTGATACGTCACTATCGCAGAAAAATCAAACTATTTTTGATTCAAAATTTAATATGAAAATTTTTAATGATACCTGAACTGAATATTTTCGTTTCCAAAATTTAATCATTCGGTCAATACATTTATCATTATAGCAATATATTTTGCTGTAATCTATTACAAATTGCACATCCCTAGCATTCCATTTGAAATTGCAAGTAATCCATCAGAATGATTAACTCGACCAGACTAGTTTCATGACCTATATGTTGACTTCACGGCATGTTACTATCTCTTGAAAAATTGAGATAGATTACAAGAATTTCGGATTCAAATCCAGATGAATTGCGTTTACAATGTACCCATTTCTCATAAAAATGAACACGACACAAACTAGTCATAATCACCGAAACGGCGACATTCAAAAATCGCGACTTGCCTAAGCAGTTCCCGTCGCAATCAAACTCCAGTGATTAATCCTCCAGTTACTCCCATCCTCTGAAGCCGCCTTTTGATTACTCATATTAAATTAACTGCGACGGTGAAAGGGTCTATCAGTCCCTGCTGAACCCCATCTCTCGTGTCGGCGGCAGAGTCATTCTGGTAATGGCGCCGTCCAGAAGTCGCTACACGAATTCGTGCGCGAAGCTTGTTAACAGTTCACTGCATTAATCACGGCCTTCCAAAAGTCGCGAAATGGCGTGATTCCGAATAAATTTTCTTCAACTTCCGCGCCAAGCTTTCGCCATTAATCACGCCGCGATGTGCTTGAGGATTTCCGAAATTCCTGGCCAGGAGAGTACTCCAGCGTCGTGTCTCGAAGCCATCTGTTTAATTATCGCCGCGTTAAGAATACAGACTCTGGTCTTAAATACCATTAATATGTCTTTCGGGGCACTTGGCGAGAAATGGATTCGGTTGTAGGAAGTCACGACAGCACCACTCGTCGCTATGGAGGAAGACTGTCTTTAGCTGTGCGTGGTTGTAGAAGGAACGCATAGATCTTAAAATTCTTATCTTTACGAGGAGACATATTCCGTCGTGAAATATTAAACGAGATGTGACCGATTCAATGCGACTTCAGTACGTTTATGAGTGATAGTAATGGAGAAGGGGGAAGTTGTCCACTGTTTCCTTGGGGGGAGGTGGCCTGGTTGGAAGAGTAGCGAATTCGCAACCGGATGGTTGCGAGTTCGGAATTCGATCCAACGAAAGACCTTCGCTGGAGCATTTTAAATCTGTCGTGGCCTCAGATGCCCTCATGTTGGTGTGGCGTGGAAGTTTGGAGAGTGGTGTGGCAGTCAGGTGTTGACCTGACAGTGGTTCAAAATGACGAGGTGTTGTCCTCGGAACTTTTCCTTCAGGATGGATCCCAGACCGTTGCAAATAGCACATTATGTGGCTCCAGTGCGAAGTAAATTCAACCTGCCAACCATTTTATCCTTAAGGTACTTTGTAGTCTAGCAATATGAATGTATTTTGTTTGGTTTTGGGTATTATTGCGCAAGGATCATGCTTGGCCAAGCTGCGCCAAACACGAGAGACAGACACCGTCGAGTGACTGTGAAAAGAAAGAAAAATGGGGAGAGGATAAGTAGAGAAAGATCTCTTGCTCATACTGGGGTCGAGACACCCATGTTTACACCAGAGGCATTAAACCCCATGAGTAAAGGTAAGATCACTAGGGTACCTCGGGTTGGTGAAGCCCGTACACACCAATAGATGTGCCCCCAAGGGTTTTGTCGTTTGAAGATATCAGTTTCTCTGCTCAAGACATACTGTCGCCCTTCTGTTTCATTAGCAATTTCGTTGTTTCGTCGAACAGTTTTTTCAGCTTATCCGCTTCACGTGCTTGTGTTCTTTTCCTCTACGATTGCTCAGGTGTTGACCGCGTCATCTGACAGTGGTTCAGAATTACGAGGTGTTGTCCTCCTCGGATATTTCCCTTCGGGATGGATCCCGGACCATTCGCCAATAGCCCTTCGTGTTGCTCCAGTGCGACGGAATTTAACTAACTATCATCCAACTATTTAACTAACTACGATTGTTCGTTTTATGTCGATTTCAAATTTGATTAAAAATTGGCCTCGCTTTTTAAATAATGTCCTATATTAAATTTCTATTTTACTAACTTTATATTATGCTACTAATATTTTACACTAGCTTTGTATTATACTATTCATAATTTATATTATATTAACTTTACAACTCTGCTTTTTACAACGAGAGTTTTTTCTGGTTCAGACCAATCGTCGCGCTTATATTTCCTTGTTAGTTTCGTTGCGTCTTCCAACAGTTTTTCAGCTTTATCCACTTCACGTGCTTGTGTTCCTTTCTCTATCGACTGCTCGCTTTCTGTTGATTGGAATTTGATTAAAAATTATTCTCACTTCTTGCATAATGCTTTTTACAATTTTTTTGTGTGGTTCCCAAGGAACGGCGTAGAGAGATGAAAATGGTTGCGTTGGACCTAGAAATTCCAGGCATAATAAGCTGTGCAAATTTCATGAAGTCAGACATCCGTGTTCAAGAGTTTTTGCTGCTTCAGGCTTTTATATACGAGATGCAGCAATATGCTACATTAAGTACGAATAAGTACGTGAACTATGTATAGTAAAAAAGCTATGCGATTTAAAAAATGATTTTTTTGATAATTTTACACCTGGCATAAAGTATGCTTCTGATATAAAGAAATTTAAAATATTTAAAATAAAATAGGATAACAATGATTTAACACTATGTGCGTCACGAGATTTCCGAATAGTGTACAGTTGCTTTTGCCACATAACACGCACATAATGACTAAATAATTACATCTATTGGTTGAAAGAGTGTTAGAAAACATTCTATTGGTCAAGAAGGTCAAAACTATTCAGAAGTCATGCATTGAAGACTGCAGGTTGCTGAACGGATATATGCGTGGGAACTCTCAGTGTTAATAGCAACGTATACAAATATTTGTTGATAATCAAAAATTAAACTTATTTCTAAAGCAGAAAACCGCAACTTGGTTTGCTTGAAGCAGTTTTTGTTTGGTTTGTTTGAAGCTTCAAACGCTAAGCATCAGTGTCATGAAACTTACATAACTTACTCAACCTGGAATTTCTAGAAAAGCCGCAACTGTTTTCAGATCCCTATCTCGCTTCTCTTACAACCATATAAGATTTAATATTAACCCCCGATGTGGTAGTCTCGCCGAGGCATATCGTCATTGGAAGAAAACTGACCAGTTCTTGATGGACGAGATATCTCGTCATTAGAAGAAAACTGACCATATTTTGATAACGTTATTCAGGTTATAAAAAAAATCTGCAAGACCTTGCTGGCGAGATAATTCGTCATTAACATAATTAGTGAAATCTTTATGGATGAGAAATCTCGTCAAAACCACTTGGAGGGTTAAACATTATACAAGAAGAGACCAATCAACAAAAACATCAAAAGCTGTTATGAGTTGTGCCGTCGGAAGAGAAAAACACAAAACGGACAGCTCACAGAGCTCTTAGCCGATGCAACGAAACAGCTGAGGAAACAGATGCACGACTTGATTAGTTTGAAGCAGCAAAAACTCTTGGGCAAAGCCTGGAGGTAAAGCTAGTGTTTAACGAATTTAATTTTGTACCGCTATATTTGTTGTGCTATATTACAAATAATTTTATTGTTCCTAACACATTATTCTTGTTTGGCTTTGATATGATAACAATTATTGCTATTTAAAAATCTTCGCATTGTTTCCATTAACCCTCGTGGTGGTTTATCTCCGTTGCTCTTTATTTTCTAGCCAAATTCAATAAATAAATACTAATTAAAAGATTTGATCCATACATATGTGGGATTATCCATCCGGCTCGGTCATCTAGGGTTAAGTTTTTGCTTTTCAATAAGTTAACGAGAACTGGAACGCTCGTTGACGCAACAAAACCTGTATTAATAACGTAAAAAATACAGCCGGCAACATCGATCAACTATCAATGCAATCTCAGCATAACCGCTGAACCTCTCTTTTTGCCATTTCCCAAAAAGAACGGTCGTTCGATCTCGAACATTCGTGCCAAGCGTAAACATCACAGTTGTTGCCAGATTCCGGCAGCAAAGTGTATTACCAGATTCAAATATACTCAAGAATAAAAATCCTACAAATATGCTATATAGACAGTATGAGATATTAAGAACATTAAATTTGATTGCATTATTCATAATGAAACCACTAAACATGATTTAACCCTTCTGAAGGTTTATCTTCGTGTCGAAAACTACCCTGTAGTGCCCAGCATGGTGCAAATGCCGTTTAAAAACTGTCACCAATTAAGGCGAGGGACAATTTGTTTTTCTTAATTGGATCTTCATTCCCGTGACGAAAAGAGCATTTTTTTCTTAACGAGATATCTCGTCCATAGCAAAATTGATCAGATCTTGGACGAGATATCCCATCGTAACACTTGGAAGGTTAATCATGACCGTAAATGCTAATTCCGAAATTCTAGACCAAGAGTAGTAGTTGTCCTCTCGTGTCGCAAAGCCATCTGTTTAATTACCACCGGCTTTAAAAAATATTGTGATGGTCTTAAAATACCGTTGACATGCCAGGGCGAAAAATAGATATCGTTTCGGCGAGTCACGGCACCGGTACACGAGTTTTTAGTGGACTTAAGTCTCTGGAAAGAAAGCGCACATAGATCATAAAGTGCTTATCTTTATGAGTCTCATATTCCTCTGTGAAATATTAAACGAGATGAGACCAATTCAATCTGACTGCCGCACGTTCACGAATAGGAGTAATGGGAATCGGATGGCGGATGGGATGAGAAAATTTTCTTTGCTTTCTGCAAGTGCAGACAGTTTAACAAGAAAAAAGATGAATGGGGGTTTCCTTTCGGGAATATCCTTAGATGAACTTTAGTATTCAGCCAAAGAAACGAGTATGATTTGCAGTTGGAGAGAGGCTACGGGCAACATACTGATAAGCCACAAAAATATGCTCCGTAATGAAAAAAATATTGAGGGGGTAGGTAGTTAATAAACGTGGCGCTGGAGCAACACAAACGGCTGTTGGCATAGGGATCCATCCTAAAGGGAAAGATCAGAGGACAACACCTCATCATTTTGTCAGATTCCGAGGTCAACACCTGAGCTGGCACTCCACTCTCCCACTTCTACACCACGTCAACGTGATGACATTTGAGGTCACGACAGATTTAAAGTGCAAGAGCCTCCGTGTACACGACGGCCTTTGGTTGGACTGAGTTTCGCAACCTTCAGGTTACTAATCCGATACTCTAGCGCAGTGGTCGATATGACATCGTTAGGGGTCGATTGAAAAATATGACATAATTGTACGATTAATATTTTTTTCGGTTAACTTAGATTCCCTCCATCCTGAATGACAACGCAATTGAGAGTGTATCTTGGAAACAGTGACATGAATAGGACCTGTAAGATGGACCAAGGCCATGAAAATAGTTACGGAGACTAATCAAGTAGTCCAAAATGACGTATTTACCAATAAATGGATGTCGGTGGTTAACGCCCAGCCGGTGCGGCGGGAGGGAAATCGCAAAAATGTATCCCTTTGACGATAAGCCAATATAATAAGCTATGCATATAAAGCAGAGTTGGCATCTATCTGTTCTCTACACGAATCTACACAGTTTGACCAATCTATACCAAATTTGGTACACTTATTCTTTGTAACCTTGTGGATAACGTCGTAGGCTACATATTAACCCCCGTTCAATTTGTCTTGGGTGTGAAGAGGGGTGTAACGTGTCCCGTCATCCTGGACAGGGCACTTGCTAGGGGCCCTCTCTAGGTCTGGTTGTGCAGATGACGCCAGAATTAACATCTTTAGGAGTCCTTCTCAAGATGACCTTGGAGATTTTTTTAGAATCTTAGAGTATGGTGCAATCGCTCAGTATCATCGTTTATGTATCCCGTATGTAAATTCTTAAACTGAACTTTAGTATTGGAATGTAAATTTTTTATATAAGATTATTTTTAAATAAAGTGGCCTTTTTTATCGTCGATATGATACAGAGGGCTAAAGACAATTCGAAAACTTCATAGGAATAACATTGCGTATTTATACGATCAATGTCAGACCAATTCACACTAAGTTTGGTACATTCATTCTGTAGAATTCTGCGGGAAATATAGGCTATATATTAACCCCGTTCGATTTGTCCTGGGTCTGCAGGGGGGCTAAAAACAATTCGAAATCTCCACAGGAATAATATTGAGTAATATTACGATGAATTATATACAATTCAACCCGAGCAACGCCGGATAATTCAGCTAGAATATACTATATTATACATACAATAAACACTGTAACTACAAAATAATCGATATAAAAACTCACATCAGCGTATTTTTTGCTTGTCTTATTATAATTACGTTATAGTAAAGAGGGGGTCTGTAAAAAGTTTCTCTTGAATATAAATCTTGAAATTATCTCCTGAAGGGGGTCGACGGTCGAAGAAGTTTGGCGACTCCTGGTCTACCGCGACCCCATTTTGCAGTACTGCAGTCTTCCCTGCATGACACCAAAACCATTTTTGACTATATCGATCAATACAATCAATCCGAGGATTCTTTCAACAAATAGGTGTGGTTATTTAGTCATTTGTGTTGTGGGGGTAAAGCAATGCTACATTTCTCGGAGATATCGTGACGCTTGGTGGGTTAAAAGACGTAAAACACCAAATGGGCAACTATAATTTGGTATTTTTAGTTCTTTAATGAAGGTTTTCGACGACATAACAATAGGCCACTGTTCAAATGTTTCAGGACAGAAATTGGTAAGTTTAAATTCAAGAATTCTAAATGTTATCAGAAATTTAACAACTGTTAGGAACTTTGGTCATCAAAAAAAATCAGAAATTCTTCCTATTCTCTTTAATATTTTGATTTCAATATTCTTTCATTACAAAACATATTTTTGTGGCTTAACAGTATATTTCTCGAAGTCGCCTTTCAACCGTAATCGTGATATCCCGGTTGGAGGAGTAACTTATTAGCAACCGGAGGGTTGCGAGTTCGAATCCAACAAAAGACAGTCGTGCACAAAGGTGGCCGGTGCATGTTAAATCTGTCGTGGCCTCAAATGTCCTCACGTTGGCGTGGTGTGGAAGTTTAGAGAGTGGGGTCAGGTGTGACCTCGTCATCTGACCGTGGTTCAAAATTACGTGGTGTTGTCCTCGGATCTTTCTCTTCGTGTTTGATCCCGGACCGTCTCCAATAGCCCGTTGTGTTGCTCCAGTGCGACGTTAATTAAGATACCTACTTACCTACGAATCGTAAATCATAAGCATACTTGTAAACTGTTTTCTTTATTGAATACTCAAGTTCAACTAAAGATATTCCCGAAAGTAAACCTCATTCATGTTTTTATTGTTAAACAGTCTGCACTTACAGAAGCAAAGAAAAATTGCTTATACCATACCTATTTATTGTCTATAATTATCAATTTAATAGAAAATCTAGAGAATTGCATGATTGTTTTATGAATTAATTATTAGTATTGTTTATTATTAATTGTTAGTATTATTTATTATTAATTGTATTATTATTAGTTATTTATTAATTGATCCCTTATTTAAATCGCATTTGAAAAGTGCAAACGAATATTCTAAGATTGTATATCTGTCATTCTTTTATCACACGTGGAAATTGCCTATCATAAATGCAAAGAAAATCTGCAGTTAATCACAGACAAAAATAAAACCCATCAAATTCTCATTCTACTTTAATTCAATCAGCATCTACGTGCGAATAATTGTGTGAAGGGGATTTATATGCAAACAGATTTTTATTAACTTTCGGTAAAAGCATAAAAACAAATATCTCACGACATTTCTGAGATATTAAATTAATTATGTTCCAATTATGCATTTAGTTTGTTAAATTAAAAGGTGTAAAAGTGTTGACTGCTATCGAAAAGAAACGTTACTTATTTTGAGCCTTAAAAATTCTTTTGACATAATTGTTTATTATGACACTTCCAAGAATTCCGATTTAAATATTTATTCAAGCAGTTTTTTTCCAGAAATTGCATTGTCACAATCTAAATTAGTCTTTCTAACGAGAGCTTATATTAATATTTTAAACCAGACTGCGACTTGAAAAGTAGCGAGGATGCATTGGAAAAATTTCCGAGAACTGGTTCAGTGAATCGATGTAGCTTTTACATGAATGACTACGGAATAAAATTAGTAACGTAAATTGGATTTTGAAAATTTAATGTTTCCTGAAGATTCATATTTAAAAGCTGTTGAAGAAAAATTAACTGGTGCTGGATATAATCCGGTTGTTTTTGTTGCAAATTAGAGTCTACGTTTGGGATTTAATTTTTTGCTAAATGTTTAGTTGGACGCAGAACTGCGTCTCATAGGCCAGCAATGGACGCGACATAACTGTAGGGTCGATTTCGATTCGCGACAACTCCGGGGTTATCGGGGGCGTGGCAACGGCGCTAGTATCGCTTGATAGTGATTAGGCGACGTTAAGTGCCACATTTATAAGTAGAGGGACCGAAGGACCAATGGCAGTTCGTGACAACGCGCCGAATGAAATGGTCATTTTTGTGCGCTGTGCAGAGTGTGTACTTCTGTTTTCGTTTTCAATACTTCTGTGTGAACTGGCTTAGATGGTTAATGTTGATTTTGGTATTTAATTAATGTGTTAACATAGTGAACAAGTGGTGAGAATTGAAAAAATTAGAACTGCGAAAAAATTGCGATGAAATAAATAAATGTAGACTCAATCTATATTATGCCATGGTAGCCCAGTTGGTAGAGTCGCGGATTAGCAACCAGAGGGATGCTAGTTCTAAACTCGATCCAAACAAAGACCGTCTTAAACGTGGAGCTGGTGCATGTTCAATCTATCGATCCTCAAATGTACTTACGTTGGCGTGGTGTGCTGAATGGGGTGCCAGCTCAAGTCGTATCTGAACGTAGCTCAAACAAGGAGGTGTTGTCCTCGAATCTTTTCCTCGGAATTGATCCTGGACAATCGCCAATAGCCCGTTGTGTTGCTCCAATGTGAAGTAAATTCAACATCAACTTTAACATCAACCCAATGTATATTTTATTCCCGATTGTTCTACCTCAATTTAATATTATTAGTATAATTAAACAATTTGATATTATCGATATAATTGCACTATTAATTTAATATAATTAAACAGCGGACAAATCCACTACCACTCTTTCGGTTTTTGCTATATGAGGGCTCATTAGGTAGGTAGGTAGTTGAATGAACGTAGTGTAGTGGGTTCAGTCAACTCCAAACATGACTCTAATTCATTTAAGGTGGAGGAAATGCCAAAATTACACGACTTTATCACTGGCTTATACTGGAGTATAGAAGGAATCTAGTGTGAAGTAGGGGTGAGCAATTGTAATCTTTTTATGTGCCCAGGATCATGTGACCATAACTAATAGTAACGTGACTTAGAATGCTTTGGACTGCCGGGTAAAACCAAATATTCATCATATGATTGGTCCACGTGACGGCAGAAGACGCCCATCCATTGTTTCATTATCTGATTGGTCTATTGATTGATCATCAGATAGTAAAATGACGATGACGATTTCACCACTTTCGTTGCCACCCTATAGAAATGAGGACTCGCATACCTATCCTGTTATATGATGTTACATCACCAAATGAGGCGATAAGATACCAAATCGATCAGTTAAGACAATATTTCACAGAACAGTCACGTGACTACTAGTCGATGTGTTATGCACACTTTTTGAAGCTCCTCTCAATAGCAATACTCAGTCTTCTTATATTTCACCTCTACATACCAAGGCCGTTGTAGATCAGTGGGTATGTTCAATGCACTAGCAACCTGCGAGTTTTATGGCGCGCAGGTTCGATTCCTCCATGGGTATATTTATCTTTTATATGTAAGTAAAACTTTCCTTGTGTGTGTATGTCCATTACTAGATATTGCTTGTCTTGTGTCTGAAGCAGCCTGGCCAAATATACCCCTTGCGCCATAAAAACCCAACCAACCACTGACTTATGTATAATGCATGCAATTTACTAAACAGCTAAAAAACACCGAATAAACATTTATTTTGTAAAACCATGAAATTATTCACTCAAAACCATGTCGACTCTATCAGATCGAAGCCATCAATTTTCTTTATTTGATTCTGTTTATCTTTTCCCACAAAATCAAACGCAACCGCACATTTCTAATTCTTCAAAACAAGCAATTTGTTTTCACATTCTATATCTAGAAGGTTTAAAATTTTCCACAAGCTATGAATGAATGGAACATCCGAGACTAAAACTTTAAAAATGTAATATCAGTATAGTCATTGGAATTGCCGTTCTAATTCAAATGATTTCATTTGTAGAAACGGCGTAAATTAAGACGTCACCAAACATAAAAAAGGCATTTCAAGTACGATTTCTTTATTGGAACTGCAATAAAGAACCTCGTAAAGATTGCGAAAAAGAAAGGGGGAAAATACACATCAGGAAAGAGCAAAAATTAGAATTTCAATTAGACGGCTGGAGGTATAAGTTAGAAGTGTCGCTTAATTTGAATGAGTTTGGGACTCTTAAGCTTTGATATGTACGAAATGTCTGAAGTAGCATTGGGGAGAGGAATGAAGCCTGATGTAATGATCTGAGCTCAAGAATTTAAGCACAAGACGGCGATATCCAATTTGGATGTCCCCTGGGATATCTTCATTTTGTTAGAGTACTTATACCAATGGCGAATAGATGGTTTGAAGAAAGAAAACTGCATAAAACCCATAATGGTGTAATATATGCAGATTGAGAAAAGTTCGAAAAATTAGCCGAAACAAGATCTCTTGTACTTAAGGGTCTATTGATTGTAGATGACAGTTTTCGAGGCACATTTCATATCAGATTTTGTTTTTATTTTTTATATTTGCATTTTCATTCTAGGTAGTTTTAGATTTAGTTAAAAGAGAAGCGGAAATCAATCACTCATGACTAGAAGATTGACCAACACGTTTACATGATTTTGTATTTTTATATTGTTCTGATTTATGGTTAGTTACTTATATGAACATATGATTTAAAAATAGAAGGTGAATGAGTGTTTATTGTTTTAAGTAAAATGATTGCATAAATTTTTCCAGTAGTAAAGGTATTTGTTAAACAATATGGGAAAAGTTCAATCACACGCATTACAAATATGTGTTACAAAAGGAGCTGTATCGATTAAAATATAAACGCACTAATAAATGAGTTACTGTTATATTTTTGCGTTTGGAGTGTTTAATGGAAATATTTAACATTACCAAAGAAATACAAGTTGTGTTTGAGACATTGGAATACTAATAAATAAAAGATAAAATAGATTATAACCCAGAGATGATAAAATACAGATTTTTTGAGTGTAAAAGAATTTATCTGACGCTAAAATGAAGCTCTATATTGCAGTTAACGGTAAACAACTATGTATGCATTTCGTACATTAGTTAGTTTAAACCCCAGTAAAGGTAATGTTATACTTTATAAAATCAATCTAGTCTAATTATGAATAAAATCAGCAAAAATATGCATATTACACACAATTTAAATTGAATTTCACATTAACATATATACAGTAGGAAGCCTATGCTGGGCTTAAACAGACTTCCAGAGTATACAGGTGAATGGAATTGGATGTAGATTACATTGAAATGATGATTGTATGCAGATCGAAAGGGTTCGGCCGCTTATACTAATGGCTAATATTAGAGGATCTGTGTAGAGTTTCACGATAACCGTTACTGTTAAATGCAATTCCTATGGTAGAGGTTCTGAATATACCTGAATATATCTGTCGCAACAAATAGCTAATATTGGAGGATTTATTGTTAGATAATATGTGTTTCCACTCAGAACTGTCACTAAGAATCGATCAGTATGAATTTAAATCTTGATAAACTTGTGTCTTGCTGGAGAGGAAATAAGGGGCAGAACTAAATGGAAATAACTCTGTACATATGAAATTATTTAATTTGATTGGAAATAAAACTATGTACAGGCATTTACAAAAATCGAAATTCAGTTCAGATAGTTCGAAAAAGCAACATCCTTCCTCCTTCCTCTCACTTTCAAGAGTGTACGTTATCTTTTGAAGAAAAGTACATCCGTTCCATCTGATGATCACGGAGGGATCTTCTGATTTTTGTTGCTAGGCACAGTGTTCGCGTTGCTGGGACTCCTCGTCCCTGACCCTCGGCTATCTTGGCGGCGTCCGACCTCGGGCGCTGGAGAGCGGCGTTATTCTGACAATATGGAATAAAAACGAAGAAAAAGAAAAAAGAATCTTGGACCTTAATTTGGTCACTTCATCAAGTCTGCTGAACTGGGTGTCATCTTCGTGGGAACCAATCTTCTTGACATCATAACGGTCCCTAGACCGAACCGTTGTGACTTCTTATAGACTAAAGAACCTTGGTCGTAGCTTTAGACCGGTTCCGAACTGGGTACGTTTAATTTCAACGTGATCCCCCGTCTGGTACGTCGTGGGTTTTTAACGGCTTTTGTTGTATTGACGATGTCTAATTTCTTGCGCTTTCACTATGTTTTATTTAGCCAGTTGTCGGCTAGTTTTGTTGTTTAAAGCGTTTTGATCAAATTCTTTCTTTAGGATTTCTTGAACACGCAAATCTTTGTTTTTCATTTTAATTCCGAGTAGAAGTTCAAAAGGGGTATATTTAGTTGTTGAAGAAGCTGTATTGTTTAGGATGCGTTGAAGAGAGGGTACGTGTTGATACCATTTTGAGGGATTCTCTAATGATAACTTGGAGATTCCAAACATTCTCTCTACTTATCCATTTCCTCGAGGCATTCCAGTAGTTATAGTAATATGATCAAAGGTTTCTTCCTTACAGTAGGTTTGAAGCTCAAAGGATGTAACTCAGATCCCTTGTCGGAAATGATTCTCATGGGGATGCCAAAAGTCATCTGTTGAATTTTGAGCTTGTCCAAAGCATCACGCGCCGATATGGACTGGACTGGATATAGCCAAATCAACATCGTAAAGGCGTCTACGACCGAGAATAAGGACTGATATTGTTTATTTGTTGAAGGTAAAGGGCCTAGGAAATCAACATATGTGTGTAAAGGTGTGTCGCCTTTTGGAATCGGATGGAGAAAGCCTTCAGCTTTCCTTTTAGAGGATGCAGGATACACAGTTGGCAGCAACTGTTTCAACCACTTTTTGTAAAATCGGGATGTAAAATTCACGTTTGAGAATGGATGCGGTTTTCGCAGCAGAAAAATGTCCTTGAGAGTGTGCATGTTGAATGAGTTCATGCTGCTTTGCCTGAGGGACTACTAGAAGAATTAGATCGTTGTGATTTTTAAATAACACACCATTTTTCAAACTGTAATCACTACTGTTGGTATCCCCAATTAACTTCTTTATGCTGGAAAGAACCTCATCTGAATTTCGTGCAAAAATGATCTTTTGTGTTAGTGTCTGGGACTGTAAACATGATAGGGTATCGACTAAAAGCTTCAAAGTGCTTCATTTGTTTTCCAGATCTATGCTTTAGCTCATACGAAAAATCTTCAAGAAAAAGTGCCCATCTTGCAATTTTGGGTGTAAGATCCTTTTAAGACATGATTTTTTGGAAGGCTGAACAATCAGTTATAATTTGGAATTTGATTCCAACCAAATAATGTCGAAATTTTTTGAGGTATTCAATGATAGAAAGTATCTAGAGCTCATAACTCAGATACTTTTCTTCCTGTGGAGAAGTTCTTTTGCTCATATAGTGTATGGGATGGAGTTGGCCATCGATGCCTTGTTGGAGAAGAATTGAACCAAAACTTTTACTGCTGGCATCACAATGTAATTGTAGAGGAGTCCTTGTTGATACAAGTGAAGGACAGGGTCTTGTGTAAGTGCATTTTTAAGAGCAACAAACGCTTTTCTCTGGTTAGGTCCAAAGGAAAAGAGTGTAGATTGTCTCAAAAGATCACTAAGAGGTCTTTGGTAGAAGAATAATTTTGTATAAATTTTCGAAAATAACCAGTTAGGCCTAGAAATGATTGAACATCTTTTACAGTCTTGGGTTCAGGAAAGTTTTGTACTGCCAATGCTTTTTCAGGGGAAGGGCGGAATGCGTTATTTTCTATTACATGTGGCAGGAAAGTAATTTTCCGTTTAAGGATTGAGTACTTCTTAAAATTGAATTCCAGACCAAATTGAGCTGCTACGTTAAGCACTTCTTCGAATTTTGTAATGTTTTCTTCCTCACAGGTGGAGAGGAGAATGATGTCATCCATGCAAATTATGATTTTGTTACTTTTCAACAAGTCTCTGAAGACAATCTGAATGTATCTGATGAACATATTTGGAGAATTGCAGAGACAGAAAGCTGCTTTCTGAAATTCGTAATGTCCTGAAGGGGTAACAAACCCTGTGAACTTCTTACTGTCCTCATCTAAGTCAATGTGAGAAAAGGCGTTCTGTAAATCTAGGGTGGTAAAAACTGTAGAATTGTGCAAGTAATCAAAAATGTCTTCAATGAGGGGAAGGGGATGACTGTCCTTAACAGTTCTGCTATTAAGTTTTCGAAAGTCTACAGAGATTCTCGTTGAATTATCAGGCTTGTTGCCGCACGTGCACCACTGAAGAGAGGCGAAAATGTTCACGCATGCGCAATACCCGAGCCGACTGAGCCCAACTGCAGTTGACTACTAGACGCTGTAAAGTTAGCAGCAATAACCAGAAGTGGGTAATTAATATTTATCTCGACACCCACAATTGCTTCAACTCATTAATGTTCAGCTGTCTTATATGTTGTACAGAATATGTGTGTCGTCCTTTTAAATAAAAAGCAGAAAAGACAGCTGTGGTCCGTCGAACTTTTATTTATGCGTTTTTGAAAAGGTGAACGCATCACTTGGTCAGTCGAGCCGGAGTCGAACCAGCGACCTATGGATTTGGAAACGAAATTAAAGGATTTTCTCATCATCGTTTTATTTCTGTCTGTTGACACTTTATCAACAAAGTTTTCAGGCTTCTTCACAAGAACTATGGGCGATGCAAAGCCACTGCATGAATCTTTAGTGACACCATCTTTTAACCATTATGCGATTTGAGTTTCGTCATCTTGTTTTTCAGCAAAAGAAAGACGTCGTGGGCGTAAAGCAAATGGGGTTTCATCTGTTAAAATGATTTTCATTTTTAACTCTGTGCTACGCATTTTAGAGGATCGATAAGATTTAACTATACTCTCAATTTTCTCTTTTAAATGTGGGATCAGTATGTGTGAAAGGTCAACATCAGTATTGCATTCAATTGCATTGATAATATTAATCAAAAAACCAGAATCGCCTTCCAGTTTTGATAGTAATTTCACACAATTCTTGCCAACAGAAAACTCACCTTGTTTTATTATGTCCATACCTATAATTGCTGTAAACGGAAGATGATCAATTTCCACCACATAAATTTCAGTAAAGAACACAAAATCTTTAATAGAAATTGAGTCTTTGAATTTACCCAGAGGCTGTACTCTTTTATTACCCATGCCAGAAAATGTGAGTGTGGTAGGTTGTAGTTTAGGTGAACCAAGTAACTCATAAATAGATTTGTTTATTATTATAGCAGAAGAACCACAATCAGAGGAAAAAGAACTTGATTTTACAATTTCAATTTGATTTGAGATGCTAAATCTTTTGGAACTTGAGGAGGTACAAGTTGCATCACAATAGTGGAATGATTCTGTTTTGACGGCAATACTCGTTTGTTTTGTTGGAAAGCCTCAGATCTGTGGTCAAAATCGCCGCATTGAAAGCATTTGTCCCCGCGTGCTTTTGTGGGACATTGATTTGCCCTATGATTTTTCCCACATGAATAACAAATAATCACGGAGTTTCTCATACTTCTGTTTGTCTGAGATGCAGGATAACGCTCCAGCGTCTCCGTACTTGGTCGAGAATCTTTCTGATAGAAATTTTCAAACGAGCGGGAAGTGTTTGGGCGATACGAACTACCACTCTCATTAAAACAAGGTTTATTCTTAACATCAAAGTACATTTTCTCGTAAACAACTAATTTCTCCTTTAATTCACCTATCGTCTTACAGCAATAGAGTAAACTTATTTTGGGAGTAAGGTAAACTGTCTGTAATATATTGTACTAACGCGTCTTCGTTTACATTACCATAGCTTGCAATTTGTCGCCTACTAATTACGTAATCTGAAGCACTCATTTGGTTTTATCTTTCTTGATTGCAGTGCCTTGTGAACGTCAGCTCAAGTGACTTTGGGAGAAAATTCGTCCAATAAAATTTGTTAAAAATCTCTCCAAGAAAAAACGAATTTAATCGTTTGTTCAAAATTCTTGGCAGATTCTCTTAATTGGCGTTTAGCTATCATTACTTTTGTAACATCATCTTGAAAGTTAAAGAAAACAATATTATTTTGCAATTCCTCTAGAAAATGTTGAATTTGGAATATATTTCTTCCATTAAAAGTTGTGAGACTTTCGCAAATGTCTCTTAAGTTGAAAGTGAGATGTGTTTGTACCACGTAGTTTTGTTTAGGAAAAAACACTTGCGTTTCGGGAACCAACATTTGTGATTGTTTTGATTGGGTAGTAGAGATATTCTGCTCGAATGGGTTTGACGCCGTCTGATTAACTTCTGGCCGGAACAGCTGAGTTCGGGCGGAGGAGGAAATTATACTAGGGGAGAGGAATTGATTTGAGGAGTAGTATTATTTATTGCAATATGTGACTCATCGTCTTCACAGGATTCAGTTTGCACAACGAAGGTTGTAAAATCAGATAATGCTTTTAAAATAATGTGACAACACTGTTCACTCTCAGTATTAAAATCAAGATGTAACAGATTACACAGCTATTAAATCTTTTAAAGTAAAATCTTTAACTATATTTTGTTTCTTCTCTTTAAATGTCTAAAATTAGACAAGCTTATGAAATTTTTAATTTTGAGATATCTATATAAAACCATAACATTTAAATTATGATAAATACAATACGGTTACGTAGATAATATATTGCTCAATATAGTATAAAAGCACTATATCGATACTACTTTCAGAAAGGTGGTGAAAATGGTAATATTTGTGGTATAGAGTGAACGTTTGGATAGAGTATGAGTTTCTTGAATATATATAACACATAATGTACCTTACCAATTCTATCTTTCACAACTCGATTCAAAATTAAGACTTGAGAAATGTACTGATCATCAGTATTATACCAGAACTTGGTGTATTAAAAGATTAAGATATAAAATGAAGAAGTTTTAAATTAGTGAAGCATTATTTCGAGTAATATCCTTAGCGCTTTGTCACATACAATTTTACCATGACTAATGCATCGGGTATGCTTCGTTAGACTCGCATAGATATGCAACACAGAGCATATTGTACACAAGATAGACATCATTTATAATGATGTTCCAGATATTTCAATTATAATAGTATTCTGTATTCAAATACTCTTCAATGCTATCTCGAAAATAAAGTAATGATGGTTTGTAAGGTCTTGTTCAGATAGGAGTTCTATGTAAATGAACCCTTGAAATATTCTCACGTGCAGCAAGATAACAGGTGCTATTCTCAAAGGATTGAATCATTGGAAATTAACTTGGGTTTGAATTGTAACCTCACGGGTAACTGGTTTGGAGAAAACATGTAGTGGTGCCTATTTGTAAATGTAAATACCTTGTTACATTACAGTTTCGCTTTTCTGTCACAAAGCGCTGAATTTCAACCTCTCATCAACAACGCCATCTAACGATAGTTAAAAGTGGAAACATTTTTATAAACATCTATAAAGCGCGTTGTACAGCTATAATTCCTGATCTCCAAAATTTTGAATTGCAACCAATGAACAAACCGAACTTTAGAAATAAGAATTGCTCCACAAAGAAATTTATATTGTGAATTTCTGCGAAAAATACTCAGGGCCGTGGTAGCCCGGTTGGAAGAGTAGCGGATTAGCAACCTGAGGGTTGAGAGTTCGAAACTCGAACCTACCAAAGACCGTCATTTACATGGGGGCTGGTGCGCTGCTTATTTACACGCCGACAGTTGAACTCTGTTCTGAAGACTAATTTTATCGTCCTCCCAAATCAGAATTCCAATTCCTGTTAAAGATAAAATTAAAATATCGAAAATATGCACGGGAAAATTGAACGCTCAATAAATAACAAAGAATACTAAATTGAAACATCAATTGTGTGCTTGAGATCGCAAAGTAAAAATTTATCGCTAATATTTTATCACGTTGCTATACCAAGAGCTAATAAACAAGAAAAAAGGCTTTGTTACAAAATTGCTCGCCAGCAATGAAGTTCTCCACTATGTATCACATACACATACAACCAAATTTATTGTTTCTTTAAAAGTAAAAACAAAACAGAGCTTTTACAAAATTTCTAGCACACCAACGAGCATCTCTAGTATTACCGTCGTTAAGTTAGTTCGGGTTCGGATACATAAGAGAGAACACGTTTTAAAATTCTAGAAAATTTGCAAAAAGTATACTTTTACTTGAATATAATATAATATAATTTAGCAGGTTAGAATAATATTGTTTTCCATAACACCTTTTCAGCATAGCTCCCAGCTTTGCTTGGCACTGATCAATTCAAAAAGTTTATGTAGACAGAAATTTTAATCTCCAAAAACTCTATAAACTTAAAATAATTATATTTATGCTCTATGGGGACCAAACGGGCGTTAAAAACTTTACATATTGGAGTGCATAATGCGTAATTTAAACACTAATCTGATAGTACATAAATTTATATTCTCCGTAACAACAAAGCAGTGGATTCATAAAGTTTCCTATATCAAATTTAAGACCTTTTAAGGCTAACATTGGTACAATAACCATACTGTATAGTTCATTTTGTGTGCCTCAAACTATTTGCCAAAACTTTATTTTAAAGTGAATCCGTCTTTAAAATCGGAAAAATACTGAGTGGCATGCATGAAAAGTCGAGCGTTATAAAAATGTGTTACAACTATTTTGTCTCCTGATTTCAGAGCAAGAAGCATCCAGAAGATAAATATAGCGTCTTATAGAAAAAGAATGTCTGTACCTGACATGACCCTCGTACCGAGTACACTGAACGCTGGGAGAGGTTCCACAATATGTCGAAATTCTACTGTGCTGTGTAAGCTTTGGGCCAGTGTCACTTTGGATTTCGTGAAGTGAGGACTGTAAGTGGCGTCATTAGAAATCTACCAAACAATGCTACAATTAATATTGGACAACAATAATTTCTCAACGACAATTAATATCAAACTGCACTATGATCGTTCAAAGTGTAAATTAATTGTTGAATATTCACACTAAACAATCGTTCAAACTTCTACTTAATTCATGCCACAATCCACCATCAGGCTCGAGTATTCACTTCAAAATTACGGTTTGCGTCCTCGATACAACCTACCAATATTTTCAAACCACAGCTGCCCGAACTGACTTGTGTCAGTAGAGAAATTCCCTTGACTAACTTTGAAGAAACTTCAATTGCCCCTTCCGGAAGGTATAATTGTTATCTGCTTTCTGTTTGAAAGTGGAGAATATGCATGCTATAGTATACCTTATGTACTTGAATAAATTCGAAATAGAATTATTTTATGAGAAATGGTACGTGCTTAAACATTCGTATTCAAACATTCAAGGTACTCCTTAAGAACAGAAAAAAATCTGCATTTTAAAGTTAGTCAAGTGACTACAGCTTAAATTATTTTCTTTTAAGTAGCAAGTCCTTTTAAAATAGAAGATAAGTACATTTCTCGTACACTTTAAAAGTAAACTAGCTACAGATTATTTACAGGAGAAAACTATAGTTTGTTTTGAATTCAGAAAACTTATTTCTATTTAGGGGGAAATTATTTTATTTGTATTTGGGGGAACTTCAAATAACTAGATTTTGTTAGATTGCTAGATTACCTTCTAACCATATATTTATACCCTTAATATTTAAGTTACCACACAAATTAACCCGAGACCATTACACTACAAACTGCATTTAATTTTTTGCATTTTCGGTTTCTTATACAAGTTTCCTCGACATCAAAATTTTATCGTATTTCGTAAAACTAATAAATCCATTTAAAACGTTTACTCTTCGAAATTGCTGTCGGTTTTTCCAGAAATGAAACAAATACGATATCTAATTTTATTCTTTAAAACCGTCTTTGTTTAATTTGATAATAGTCTGAGGGTTTGTTCTGGATCCAAAATTTTAATTATTTCAAAACCGTTTGTATTCGAAAAACATCTTACTAAACAAAAATCTTAATTTTATTATACCATCAAGCTCTTTTTACTGAGACATTTAAATCTAAAGTGCTCTTGAAATAAACTCAGAAACTATTTTCCTAATTATAGAAAAAAATGGATTTTATCGAATTTCTTAAATATCTAATTACTTTAATTCTTTTCAGAGTAAAACTTAGCTTTTTAATAAAACGTGGTTTAAAAGAAAAATTAAGAACCGCATAACTGAATTGCATCGAAGAAATCGATTCTATTCATCAGAGGGAAAATATAAAACTAAAAACTTCTTAGCGAAATAATGGAATTGAGGGTTTCAATATTTTTACGATGAAACCTTAACTGTAACTTTAATTTAATTTTTATTTTAAATCTGAAACTTTCTTATCTGCTTTTCTTCTTTTAATTCAATACAAACTTCCTCCATAAGAAACAATACTCCATAAGAATTTCATGTCTGGGGAATAAAATACTTTTTATTAATGTATATATGCATGAATGTCGGACTACGTAAGTCGAAACCATCAGCGTAAATACACATGCGTTAACTCTCCAAGTGGTTTCGACGAGATATCTCGTACATCAAGATCTGACAAATTTTGCTAATGGCGAGGTACCTCATCATAAAAATATTGACGATTTTTTTATGATGACGATAATATATCTAGATCTGGCCAGTGTTTCTTCTAATGACGAGATATCTCGTGAATCAAGATCTGATACGTTTTGGTAATGACGAGATATCTCGTCCATCAAGATCTGACAAATTTTGCTAATGACGAGGTACCTCAACTTAAAATGTTGACAACTTTTTTATGATGACAATAATACATCTAGATCTGGCCAGTGTTTCTTCTAATGACGAGATATCTCGTGAATCAAGATCTGATACGTTTTGGTAATGACGATATATCTCGTCATCAAGATCTGTTTTGCTAATGACGAGGTACCTCGCAGAGACAACCACCAGGAGAGTTAAGTAACCGTATCCAATGGCAACATAAAGGCCATGGTTGTAAAGGTAGGTAGGTATTTGAATTTACATCGCAACGGGCTATTGGCGACGGTCCGGGATCAATCCCGAAGGGAAAGATTCCAGGACAACATCTGACCATTGTGAGCCACGGTCAGATTACAAGGTCAACAACTGAGCTGGCAATCCACTCTCCACATCACGCCAATGTGAGTACATTTGAAGTCATGGCAGATTGAACTTTCACGAGCCCTCATTTACACGGTGGTCTTTGGTTGGATCGACTTTTGAACTCGCAACCCTCCGGTTGCAAATCCAACTGGGCTACCACTGCCCTCCATGGCTGTAAAATTGAAGGTATGTCTATGCATTTCGGGCATTATAATCAAACAAAGGCGTTGCCTGTATTAAATACTGTGAAGAACGTAGGTCAAAGTTAAATAAAATGCAAGGTAGGTAGGTAGTTAATTAAGTGGCACTAGAGCAACACAATAGTCCATTCGCAACGGTCCGGAATCAATCCCGAAGGGAAATCCGAGGGCAATACAACTTAATTTTGAATCACGGTCAAATGGCGAATGAAATTTAAGACCATCCGGAATTGCTGAAACAATTTGCATCCTGAAACAACTTGACAAAACATCCTGAACATCCTGAAACAACTTGATTTTGAAGTTATTAATGGCAGATGGCATCACACTAGATTCAGGTCGGGCAGGCAGTGGTATCTATATAAAGTTAGTGAACTATGAATTCAATTCTGTAATTTTAAATTTCGAAATGCAGATTCCAAATCGGTGTAAACTCTCAGAAAGGCTTTTATTCCATATATGTATTGCATATTATTTGTATTCGATATATTTGTTAACTGCAATCCTTTATTTACTCAGCTTTCAATGTTCATACTTAATGTCCTACTTAAATTCAACCGAGGTTTTATTACAATTGCATTTGTTCTAAGAAGCGATATTTTCATTGATATTAAGGTCATACTTGATTTCTCGAGGGACTGAATAAATAATGTAATCGTATTAATCATAAATATTTAAGATTCAGAAAACGAAAATTCATACAGGATTGTTATTTCAGATAACATAATTTATTGCATTCACCATTAAAATATATATCTGACTATGAAAATCTTCCTATAAACAGCAGCTGTAATTTCGCTCGTAGCATAACTGAATATAACCACATATATAACTGCATAACTGAACATATTTGTTCAGCTGTATTATATTTAACAGCATAACTGAATATAGTTGGCACTTATTACTAAAGTCTACTATTTGGCATTGAAGAACGGAACTGAATCCATAGTATTTATAAATGCATCAGAGGTATGTTAGGGGTGATAATAAATTTTGAGTTCGTTCTACAAAGAAAATCGATCGAATTACAATGATCATTTATTAAAATAGTAATAGGGTAAAAGAAAAACTTTTTTAAAGCTAAAAGGAATAGAAATATCATTGTCTGATGGAAGAGTATTTGAATCGTTTTGTTGGATACGTGGTTAGTACTCCTGGTTAATACTGGTAGTTGTTTCACCGAGGTATCTCGTCATTAGTAAAACTGACCGCATCTTGATAGGCGAGTTATATCGTCTTTAGAAAAACTGACCAGATATTGATCTCGTCATCAACAAAAAAACAGCAATACCTTGTTGACGAGATATCTCGTCATTAGCAAAAATGTTGAGATCGTGATGGACGAGATATGTCGTCTTTAGAAAAACTGTCCAGAACTTGATCTCATCATCATAAAAAAGTCAGCGATATCTAAAGACGAGATATCTCGTCATTATCAAAATTGATCATATCTTGATGGAAGATATCTCGTCATTAGTAAAACTAACCAGATCTTGATGAACGATATGTTTCATCATTAGAAGAAAATTGATCAGATCTTGATCTCGTCATAAGAAAAAAAAATCAGCGATAACCATTTAACGAGATATCTCGTCATTAGCAAAAATGCTCAGATCTTGATGGACGAGATATTTCGTCTTTAGAAAAAAACAATCCAGATCTTGATCTCGTCATCATAAAATATCAGCAATATTTTATGATGATATCTCGCCATAACATTTTGATATCTCGCCATAACAAAAGTGGTCAGATCTTGATAGACTAGATATCTCCATTATTAAAACTGACCAGATCTTGATGGACGAGATTTCTCTTCATTAGAAGAAAACTTACCAGATCTTGATGTCATCATCATAAAAAAATTAACACAATTTTAATGACGAGATATCTCGTCATTAGCATAAATGGTCAGATCTTGATGGAAGAGATATTTCGTCGGAACCACTTGAAGGGTTAAAGCAGTGTTATGCATTAACTGATCTTCAGCACCCATAGTGTAAAATTCCAGCACAAACTTCAAGGGGAGAAAAGGAACACAAAACTAAACCGTATTCACATAAGGAGGACATCTACAAGTATCAACTGGGTTCGCTAGAAGGAACAGTTCGGTATCGCGGCACTTTGCCAGTTTGTATGGTTGTTGGTACCAGTTTTATATGGCACAATGTACGGTACCAGTTTGTTCGCGGTACCCTGGAAATAAGGTCAGCTTTGGAGTCAATGGGAGTTTCGTACACAATTTCTTTGAGGTATCCACAGAGGAAGAAATAAATTAATGCTTAATCGTATTATTGTGGTCACCAAGCGATTGATCCAACACGGCCAATACTTCGATCCCAAAAGTATTCTTATATGCTAGTTGCGGCATACATCCATTTGTGAATATGGTTTAATTTTGTGTTCACAACCTCCTATTTAAGTTTGTGCAGGAAATTTTAAAATAACCCGTATGAGAGGCATTTTCTGTCAAGCTAAATGCAGATGGCGTTAGTGTTTCTGCGGCGATCGTGTTTCCTGTTCCTATATTGAACATGACGTCAGTTGTCTTGTTTCTCGAATACGATTTCAACATTTCACCAAAAGTTCCAAAGAATGAACTCCGAATTGATATACCATAGTTTATTGGTCAAAACCAATTAAAACCAATTATCAAGGGTCCATTATATCTCTTTCAGTCTAGTTTTTTTTGTTTACACTGAAAATCCCCCTCTATACATTTTGTATTCATTTATTCCATTTGATTCAGATTTTTACACCTACAAAGACCTTTTTCAATTTCCGGGAAATTTGCGGTACTATACTACCGGTGACTGTCTTTGTAGAGCCCCCCTATAACTTAAAATGCAAATATAAGGGAACATCCGGCATTTTTTAAAGATATATATTATTATAAGCTGCGCCTTCCATTAATAGTTTCCATAGCTTTTGTCTGCACCCAGTAGGTCCCTCTATATAAGTCCATGGATGTTGGTGATTGTCTTTGTTAAAAGTGACCGGTGACTGTCTACGTAGAGCCTAGCCTGTAGCTTAATATGCAAATATGAGCCATCCGGCATTTTTATACGATACATAATCTTATAAGCTGCCGTCTAACTGGCATAGTATCCACAGCGTTTGTCTGCCACCCAGTAGGTCCATGTTTATATGTCCATGGATGTTGATGATTGTCTTTGTTAAAAGTGATGGCGGCTTATTCATTGGGTGTTCCCTCACATATTGCCGTCTATTTCTCCCCTTATTGCGGAAGGCCTAAGTGGTCAGTGATCATGCATTGGAAATTCCAATCTTAAAAGCACCATCTGCTACAAGAAAAGCTCTATTGTGTTTTGTTCTATTGTAAAGCAATGACATGTTTTGACAGGTCTACGCGAAAATCGGATTTCTATTGACTGAATCCATTTTCATTGAATTCAATTGTTGACTCGTCTTGGGTGTCAAATGATAATAATTGAACTGCTTCGAAATGGAAATGAAATTGAAATTAAATTTTCATTCAGGTGAGTGGAGAATTCTCCCTCTTTCGTCTTTGAAATGCTTTCTTGTCACACGACGAAAACAAATTGCGTCTTAGCTTATCGTTTTACGTCGTTAAAATAACTTTTTCTGGGAGTCCGTGAATTCATTTCAAAAGTGTCTGATTCAAAGCCTTAGTTTTAAGTTCACAAACTTATTTTTGAGATGTTTATGATCGTTTAGGGTGGTTATAAAATAGAAAAGATAAGCTTTTGCAAACATAATTATGTGAGCGATTCAAAGCCCAGTAATATAAATTGAATGTGGTAATGTCACGTACTCTCATTCCGTTAATGATCTCAAGGTTATGTAGAACAAGACTATTTCGAATTGGCATTTTCCGTGTACAAATTTAAAGAAGTCAGATATTGTATATTTCCAAACAATTGGATATCTTGTTTAATATAATCTTCAATCCTTAAATTTATATAAATTCGAATTCGAAACATACTGTTTACTTTTAATTTAGCTAGTACAAAAAAACTCAGTTTGTAAAAAAAGTAATACAGAACTATTAATACTTTTCTATTTATTTTCATGTTTTTTTAAATAAAAATATACACGTACAAAAGTAAAAAAATCGTCAATATCTTGATAATGAGGTATCTTGTCGTCAGCAAAATTGGTCAGATCTTGATGGACGAGATATCTCGTCGGAAGGTTAAGTGTTGTTAATACTGACCATGCAAAATTGTTTCTGAAAGACTAAACTGGGAATTTCTTTTTTGACGAGCACGACAGCGTAAAGTTAAGTAAACCAGTACATGTGTTTCAAAGTGTATTATGAACCCAACTATAGTTTACCACTGATGATGATTAGAACTTTATGAGACAGCTTCGTAAGTCGCAGTATGATCGTTCTTTTGCTACACTAGGGCTAAATTCTTGATCAAGGTAGAAGACATAAAGGCCGGCATGCATAGCCCTCTAAGTGCTTTCGACGAGATATTCGTTCATCAAGTTCTGACCAATTTTACAAATGACAATATTTCTCGTCATCCAAAATTGCAGATCGTTTTTTGATGATGACGGGATCAAGATCTGGACAGTTTTTTTCTAACGAGATATCACGTACATCAAGATCTGGTCAATTTTACTACTGAACAGTTAAGACAACCACCAGGAGGGTTAAATGATAATATCAGTTCAGTGTTCACCATTTAGTCTTAACTCCTGAGAATTAACTTTTGTGAAGGTAAGTCTATCATGTATAAATAAAATTAGTCGAAATTATAGCTTTTAAAATATTTTCTGTGATGTACCTAAAATCTATTTTCTAGGGAAAATCAAATATGGATGTCTCTATCGGACTAGCGTTCTACATTGAAGCGTAAAAATAATTATAAAAATCTCTTATTTTTGCCATTTGCATTTGGTGGAAAATAATTCTCATTTTTGCATTTACTCTCCCATCACATGTGAACTACAAATACATAAAATCAATATCGAAATAACAAGAAAATGAATAACCTTACAACAAGCTTCATGTTTACATTTAACTAAATTTCAGTTTCATTAGTAGTCGAACAATTTTATATTTTCTAAATCCTTTTCTGCAATATAATGAAACTAATGAGATATTTGAAACTGTTGGTTTGTATGAAAATTAAATAGAAGTATCTCAGAAGTAAGACCACAAAAATTATATGCGAAACAGAATATCCGTCTTTAACTAAACGAAAATGTAGAAAGGCATTTCTTCGCCATATGGAATTCAAGCCGTAGTTCGTAGTTCTCGGTCTAATTAGCCTTCGTGTTGCAGGATATGGCCGTAGATCAAAGAAACAGATCCAAATTAAAATAGTCAAATAAAGATTAAAACTTCCATTATCCACGCATTTATGAGAATAGAAATTGAGAACACTGTTCATACCATAAGTTAACTTCGTAAAACAATTCGCAAGGAATTCTATGAGAAGCTTCAAACACTTTACATCAGTTACGTAATCGAAGGAAATTCAATTGTGAAAATCAGTCAATTGGCAATTGTAAACAAAACTTTCCAAATAAACATAGCCCAGTTGGTAGAGTAGCGGATTAACATCGGAGGTTTGCCGTTTCGATACTCGATCCAACCAAAGACAATCGTGTAGGTGGGAGCAGGTGCATGTTAAATCTGTCATGGTCTCAAATGTCCTCACGCTGGTGTGGCGTGGAAGTTTGGAGGGTGGGGTGCCAGATCAGGCATTGTCCTCGTCATCGGACCGTGGTTCAAAATGACGAGGTTTTGACCTCGGATCTTTCTCTTAGGAATTGATCACTGAAGTGTCGCCATGTTGTCTTGATCCAATACTAGGTTAATTCACTTACTAATCATTATATACTATACATAATTAAAGTTGCACTTTGTGTAGATTTCAATGGTGATGCTAAGATATTTTTTGATCGTACATTATGATAAATATAAGTATTAGCGTCTAAGGTGATATGAACTATTCATTCTGGGCAAATGACTCAACCAGAAATACGTTTAAATGAAAATCCAAATCAGGATGTGCATATCCTTAATATAAAAAATAAACTAGTAACTTTAATCAAAATTGTATAAATACATTTACAATTTATTCTTATTTCAAACACACTCCAGATATTTTAAACACCTTTCTTAATAGAATATGTATAATATGGTTACAGTAAAAAAATTTATGTAATAACAGCAGCATGTAGTTATTATCTTTAATTTTATCTTAACATATCAATATTTATTTCAGTCTTCAGGTAAATCGGACATTTAATTTATATAAATAACTTATACAAATTAATCAAGAGATACGGGCGCACTTAAACCACAATAAAATAAGCTAAGTTGTGAATTAGTTATCATTAAACTAAATTTTATCTTAGTATGATACACTTTATGTGAATTATAGCATTTGTAAATTCATGTGATAGCTAATTTACGAATTCTTAATATATTTTATTAGGGTTTAAGTGCACATAAAAATGACATAAAAGTTTATGTGATTTATTGAGAAGTAGTTTAACATTTAGTTGGTGCAGAATATTACCGAGAAGAAAGCAATATTCTAACATCATCGCTACAAGATTACAAGTTTTATTTATATCATACTAGCTGAATTACCCGGTGTTTCTCGGATTGAATTGTTTATAATTTATAGTAAAATTACTCAATATTATTCCTATGGAGATTTCGAATTGTTCTTAACCCCCTGCAGACACAAATCGAACGGAGTTAATATATAGCCTACGGGGTTAATATAAAGCCTATGTGTCCTGTAGAATTCTACAGGATGAATGTACTAAATTTAGTGCGAATTGGTCTGACATTGATCGTATAAATAAGCAATGTTATTCCTATGAGGATTTCGAATTGTCTTTAGCCCCTGTACCATATCGACGATAAAAAAAGACCGCTCTCTATAAAAAATAATCTTATATTATCTTAAAAATTTACATTCCAATACTAAAATTCAGTTTAAGAATTTACATACGGGATACATAAACGATATGATACAGAGCGATTTTCAGCGCAACCGCACACGCACTTTAAGATTCTAAAAAACCTCCAAGGTTAACTTGAGAGGTACTCCTGTAGATGTTAATTCTGACGTCATCTGCACAACCAGACACAGAGAGAGCGCCCCCTAGCAAGTGCTCTTTCCAGGATGACGGGACGTTAAACCCCTCTGCACACCCAAGACAAATAGAACGGGGGTTAGTAGCCTACGTTACCCTCAGGGTTCCAAAGAATAAGTGTACAAAATTTGGTGTAGATTGGTTAAATGGTATAGATTTGTATTGAGAACAGACAGATAGATGCCGACTCTTCTTTATATGTATAGATTCCAAAATAATTACTCATAATATTGGTGGGACTTCAATTTATACTAGTGAGTTGAATTAATAATTTAAATAACAAATTTCAGTTGTGATATACATTAAAGATTCTGAGAAACTATTTTTAAGTAAAATATTAATCTATAGAAAAAATATAAAAATATTTTTATCTTCAAAGGACTAAAAGAAATAAACTCAATGTTTCTAAGCAATTGGTATCTTTTTTTCCATTTATTGTTTTTATTCTCCCCCCTTCTAAATTATTATATTTTTAAAGTCCTGCTCCTTAATCCGTCTTATCTAAATTCAATCATAGAAAATAAGTTCTGACTTACATTTCACATCGTCCTTCTACAAAAGAAAGCCAACAAAGCAAAAATATTATTCCAAGTTAGACATCAAATCGGATTGGACTCTGTTTCCGTCAGATTACTAAAGTGGAAATATTGAGTTCGAAGTGATGGTTTTTACACTAGTTTCCCGGAGTCGAAAAAGAAACCCCATTTTATTTCAGTTTCTTCTTCGTTAAAAAATCTTCCAACAAAACAAATTCTTTTGGCCAGAGTTCAAACTGACGGTTGGTCGTGATGGACTGCATCCAATATTCGAACAGATTTAGGCATCTAGAGCAGCTGTTACCCATAAATCAACTCATAAGTTTGACTTGGAGTCACTAAAGAAAGATTTAGTCGATTGAGACTTCTTTTCTTCAGCGCTGATATGTGTGTTTCTGAGACAAGCGTATACATCTGGGTTTCGCTGACATATTGAACTTCAAGCTGCTCGAAAAGAAAGTCCCGACTTGACATGAAGGAAACTGTGACACGATAAAGAAAACAAAATGTCTACTTTGCGTTCCCTTCCTTGAAGTCTCCGAAAAACTCCAGTTTTTGGAAGGAAATTGACGGAAGAGTTTTTGTCAGGTTATCGAAACACCGTAAATTAGATTATTACTTTACGCCATTTAGATTTTTTTGGTGTTTTGCAAAAATGTATTTCGAAGAAACGTAGTGTCCAAACTCGAAACGTTCGCCTTGGATGAAAATATTTTTTTAATAGAAGGAAAAGCTGATAGGAAATGAAAAAATCAAATTTATTCCTCAGCATATGAAAAACCAGAATTTCAATTTTGAATATTTAATATTTGAATTTTATGTCTTCACCAAGAATTCTAAATAAGTCATATTCAAATTCTTAGATTCAAAGTAAAACGAAATTCAAGTTGAAGTCAAACTAATTTGTAACAGTAATTCGACAATTAATTTCCCACCGTGACTTTTCGTGATATT
This sequence comes from Meta bourneti, assembly GCA_933210815.1. Lineage (NCBI taxonomy): Eukaryota > Metazoa > Arthropoda > Arachnida > Araneae > Tetragnathidae > Meta > Meta bourneti. The sequence continues at coordinate 13,165,445 of OW119924.1, forward strand.
TTGAAAATATGCAGTTGAGAAATATACAGGGTGTCTAAATTGTTTTTACAAAATAAGAGGGGTGATAGTACCCATCCAGACGAGCAATAATTACCATGGAACATAGGGTCGCATTCCACTCTGAGAGGTAGAAAAGAGTAAAATATTAGAATTTCAACATGAACTTACAACAGTGTTGGGAAAGCGAATGAACGATACCAAAAGTTGCACAATCTGATTTATTGATCAGAGAAAAACTCACAGCAAGTGCTCAAAGAGTCGGCCACGCGTGTCGCTGCACAATTCACACCGGCGAAGGAATGACTGGCGCACCCTCTCGAAGATTCCTGGTGTTGTGTTAATTTTGTCTGCGGCAACACCGATTCTCGCTGCGAGATCTTCAGCCGAGTCCACAGGAATCTGGTACACTAAAGATTTCATGTGCCCCCAGAAGAAAAAGTCCAGTGGGTTGAGGTCCGGTGAGCGAGGAGGCCAAGCCACAGGTCCGCCACGTCCGATCCATCATGCGGGATATGTGGCATTCAAGAAGTGCCGGACCGTGCTGGAAAAGTGTGCTGGGGCTCCATCGTGCATCAACCACATGTCTCTCTGGATGGATTACTCTTTTCTACCTCTCAGAGAGGAATGCGACCCTATGTTCCATGGTAATTATTGCTCGTCTGGATGGGTACTATCACCCTTCTTATTTTGTAAAAACAATTTAGACTCACCCTGTATAGCGTCCAAACTTGATACGTTGACCCTGAATGAAAATAATTTGTTTCTGAAAATAGGGGGAAAAACAGATAGGATTAAAAAAAGTGAATATATTATAAAATATATGGCAAGCAGAATTTCAATTATGAGTATTTAATATTTGAATTTTATTCCTCTATATCTCTCAAGGGTAACGGTAATGGTAAATAATTAACGTCGCATTGGAGCAACACAACGGTCTATTGGCGACGATCCGGAATCAATCCCCAAAGGAAAGATCCGAGGACAACATCAATTCATTTTGAACTACGCTCAGATGACTAGGTGAACATCTGAGCTGGCACCATACTCTCCAAACTTCCACATCATGCCTTGAGAACATTTAAGGCCACGACAGATTTAACCACCAGCCCCCGTGTACACGACGGTCTTTGGTTTCACCGAGTTTCGAACTCTCAACACTTCTATTGCTAATCCGCTACTCTTCCAACCGGGATAATGCAGCTATACATACACCAGGAATTGAGAGTAAACTACAAACTTTAAGATTCAAGGTAAAATGAAATTGAAGTCAAATTAATTTTAAGTTAACCCTCTAATTTTATATGTGCTATTTTTCCATAAACATGTGAATCATAATTTCTACTTTGGATATTTATTCCTTTTCATGTAACTGAATAATAAAAGTTGTAAGTAAACTTACATAAATGTTTTTTATTTATGGTAAAATGCGTTGAGTGGAAAGACGAAATAATTTTTAACAGTTAATCCTCTAAAATTCAGTGCTATTTGTTTATAGCATCGAAAAAAGTGAAATTTCAATTTTGAATATTGTATTCCCTTGCATCAAAAGCAACATGCAATACGAATCGTAAGAAAACTGCATTCATGTTAAGGACGAGGTGTCCCAGCAAAGCGAACACTGTGCCTAGCAATGCCAATCAGGAGATCCTTCCGTGACATTCAGATGGAACGGATATACTTTTCTTCAAAAGATAACTGACACTCTTGAACGAGAGAGGAAGAAGGAAGGATATTGCTTTTTCGAACTATCTGAACTTAATTTCAATTTCTGTAAATACCTGTTAATAGTTTTATTTCTAATCAAATTAAATAATTTAAAATGTACAGAGTTATTTTCATTTAGTTCTGCCCCTTATTTCTTCTCCAGCAAGACACAAGTCTATCAAGACTTAAATGGGGGCTCGACAGACGAATTCGAGACTGGTTCTGAGTTTTGAAAATGAAGATGTCCAAATGGAGATATTATTAAAAGACAAAAGATGCCAATGGAACTTTTCCGATGATGAGAGTGGAAGTTTTCCAGCTGAAAAACCAAGTTCCCTTGATGATTTAGAATCAAGAAGTATCGTTTCAGAATTGCTGAAAAGAAGTTTTTAAGGAAGTTGAAGAAATTTCCAAGACGTCCCAAGAAATTGAAAAAGGTAAATCTTAAAGAAAAATTGAAGACGACATTGAAAGAATTTTAAGAAGAAATATCAAGAAGTACCGCAAATCCGACACAACATTCTTCTTGTGGATTACGACGCATTGTGGATTAAGACACAGCTTGCCATCTACTTCCTGGAGATCATCAGAAACTGCGAGTAACTTAACCTTCTGATTTTATTTACTTTCTGTTTGAGTAACATTTCTAATGACAACTCTTAATGATTACCCTCATATCTCATTAACGTTGAAAAATGATAAAACAGAACATATCAAATTGTTGCATAAATTTATTTTTGATACTGAAGGCGACTGATCAAATCTCCAGAGATTAAGAGAATTTTCTGGGTTTTGTGATGAATTCAATTTTAGCCATACACCCACTTTGCAATCTGAAGTCTTACCTGTATGACTTATAACCAATTTTTTTTACTTTCTGGACCAATGTAATCTTTCCAAAGGATTTTTTAAGCAAATAAACAACAGAATAATTCCAAAGGATTTTATTCTAAGGAAATGAGAACAATAGAATATTTCCAAGGAATTATATTCTAAGGAAATATGCAATAGAATATTTTCCAATGATTCTACTCCAAGAAAATACCAATAGGCTGAAAGAATTCATACATTCTTTTGAAAATGTAGTTATTTAGTCCATAAGGTTGTTGTTGGGTAAAAGCAACCATACACTTCTCTCAAATTTTGCGATGTTCAGAGAGTTAAAATTTGAACAGGTAGTTTTCAAACACCATGTGCTTAAAATTTTAGAATACGTTGCAGTTTGACAATTTTAGAATACTCTGCAGTTTGACGTAGTTCTGGCACAAATTACACCACTTTAGCATAAGAAAACATGTTAATTTGATTAAGTATTGGAGTATGACGTTACTTAAGATGACAATGTTAAGGAAAATAGAGAAAATCTTAAGGATTATAAATCTTACTGAAAGTAGAGTAAATTTGCTTCACGTTGACGATGAGAATATTCATTCTTTCAGTGGGGAAAATTCGAATGTTCCTATTGAGCACTTACAAGAATTAAAACTTTTGCATAAGTTAATGGGATGGAAAAATATTTCAAATACTATTTTTATGGAATATTTTTTTAATGTAATGAATTTTTAAATTGATATACGATGTATGACAAATCCTAAACTTTTTCAAATTGTTTAAACAAATTTCTGAGATAGAATTTATAATAATTTTTCATTATCACCAGTAAGACACAGTGGGTGATCTTAAAAGCTTTCACCACGTAAATTTAATTAAAATAGGCGTTTTAAAAAATAGGGCTGATACGTTGCAACAATAATACATTTTCAGATAGGTTGGTAGATAGTTTAGTAAGGTCACACTAGAGCAACACAACGGGCTATTGGCGAAGGTCAGAGATCAATTCCCAAAGGAAAGACCAGAGGAGAGCACCACGTAATTTTGAACCACGGTCAGATGACGAAAATAACTGAGCTGGCACTCCACTCTCCAAAATTTCACATCACGCCAATGTGAGGACATTGAAGATCAAGACATATTTAACGTGCACCAGCCCCCGTATACTAAATATATGCAGATAGGTTTTAGGAATATGGAAACAATACTAGAAGTTTAACAATCAGACTCGTTGACACGATAGCTCTGTTGTAGGACTTTATTTAAATGAATCAATTCTTTCTAACAAAATAATTTAACAGCAAAGGAATAACAATGTAACGGAAGGACTGTCTGTTCAGCTACGGAAGCTTTTACTCTCGCTGAATGCTGTTTTCTCACTAACATCCACACTCTCACACAGCGACCTCTAGAAAATATGGGAGGCTTTCCATATTACAGATATATTATTTAGGAGTTAAAGTGCAATTAATTATTTTCATTTTCTGCCAAATACCACTAGACATGGGTAATTTCTTGGTTGTATTTGTATATTTCGACGAACTTTCCTTGAGTCTGGTTAAATACTTTATAATTTGTAGAATTTTATTTCATAAAAATAAATGGAAACCTTTTTAAGTAAGGTGTATAACTTCTTATTTTAAAATGACTGGTGAAGTTAAAATAAAGTTATTCTAAAATACGATATGTTACTTTAAATTAAAACGGGTAAGCCATATGTTGTCGTTCAAAGATATTTAAAAATGTTGACATATTTCCATTACAGAACGATTAAAATCAATTTAATTTACATTTGTTTTTCATGGGTATTATTGAAAGCTGTACTCCATAGTTAAGTAACTACATCTATCATTCTAAATAGGTACGTGGTTTCTATATACGTAGAAACAGTCTCAATTGAAAAAAATACCTAAAGGATTCGATTTAAAACTAAATTTTTCTGTTGGAGGAAAGATAATTTTAAATACGACTTTGCTGATCTTGGAGTAATATCATAGTAAGGAAGTATGAAAACTAGGACTGTTGAAAAATAGAAATTTTTTGTCTTAAGTGGCAGGAGGTCGAGGTTGCTTACTTGAAGTTGAAACTGTTCGTATATAACTTAGGTACCTGTGAAACATATTGAAAGCAGTAATTTTGTAAAAAGTGTAATCGATTGAGTTTTCTTTGTCTACACTGATGACATTTATTTTTAAAACAAGCTCCGTTATTCCACGTGCGGCTGAATAGAATTTTCAAGAAAAAAATTTGTACTTCAAAATAAATTAACCACGAATGCAGTAGCAGTTTAATTTGCCATCCTCTCACAACGATAATGTAATTCGAAAATATCGAATCCATGGTGCAAGGGTACCATAAATAATAAATATTGATTGGAAAACTGAGTGCAAGACTGTACGCTGAAAGTTCTGCATTTTTACTGAAAATGAACTTAATTGGCAATCGCAATCACTGCAAAACTCAAAATCGACTTCTGAAGAAGTCATCTCAGAAAAAGATTTTGTAGTTTGTCTTACAGCAAGAGTGTGATGAATATGAAATGGATTATATGGATGGATATATTATGCATACATATTTCTGTCTGAAGTAAATTGTAGAAGCTATGAAAACGTTAAAACGATGTTAAAAATTATTTTCTGTACACTTAAATGAAGCTTGCATTTTTCTATGAAATAAAATCAACATTTAACCAATTCAACCCAAGCATCGCCGGGTATAATTCTGCTAGTGCTTTATATTTTACTTCCCGTTCTTAACGTGACCGAGAAGGCAAATATGATGGTAATCGGTTTTCTGATTTCAATGGTGCTTTCCTTTTTATCATTGATGTGTTTGATTTCCACAAACGTTTCCTGCGTTTGTGTTTGAATCCAAGACTTTTATTCAAAATATATTTATTTTCTAAGTCTCCTCTTTCTTTTCTGATTGTTTTTGATACTCGAGGCAAACAGGATTGTTTAACGTGTTCGTATAAAACGGTGACCTCTGAACAAAGAATGCGATTTATTCGACTTCACCAGAAGGGTCTCGTTTGAATAGCACATATCTTGCGATTTTTAAAAAAGTGTGAGAAACCACGTTTTTATTGTTATATAACATCCCACTTAACGTCTTTTATCTTTAAGATTGCTTTAATAATTTATATCTTTCACTGTACAATGGGGTGATTTAAAAAGGTTATACTTTCTATATGGGCCGTGGTATTCCAGTTAGTAGTCACGTATCAGGAATGTAGTAATTTTAATTAACGTCGATCTGGGGCAACACAACGGGCTATTGGAGACGGTCTGGGATCAACCCCCGAAGGGAAAGAACCGAGAACAACAACACCTAATTTTGAACCACGATCAGATGACGAAGTCACATCTGAGCTAGCATCCCACTCTCCAAACTTCCACACCACGCCAACGTGAGAAAATTTGGGGCCATATTTAACGTGCACCAGCCCCCTTTGTACACGACTCTCTTTGGTTGGATTGCAACTCAATTGGACTCGCAACCGTAGGGTTGCGAGTTCAATTCTCTTCCAACCGGGCTATTGCTGCCCCATCGCGGATAAGAAACTGGAGGATTGTGAGTTCCAAACTCGATTACTTAAAGACTATTGTAAACGTGGGGATGGTGCATGTTAAATATGTCGTGGCCTCAAATGTTCTCACATTGGCGTGGTGTGGAAGTGTGGGGAATGGGGTGGCAACTCAGGTGTTAACCTCATCATCTGACCGTGGATCAAAATGACGAAGTCTTGTCCTCGGATCCTTATCTTCGTGGTTCATCCCGGACTCACAAGTATGGCACAGCACACTAGTGAATCATACTAGTGCGCCCCCACCTGGAGTTTGACTTAGAGGAGGCCTAGTTTAAAAAGCGATTAGTGGAGATGTTACTCAAGGATAGCATATATATCGTGGTGGAAAGTTACTCAAGGATAGCATATATATCGTGGTGGAAAGTTACTCAAGGATAGCATATATATCGTGGTGGAAAGTTACTAAAGGATAGCATATATATCGCGGTGGAAAGTTACTCAAGGATAGCATATATATCGTGGTGGAAATGTTACTCAAGGATAGCATATATGTCGTGGTGGAAATGTTACTGAAGGATAGCATATATATCGCGGTGGAAAGTTACTCAAGGATAGCATATATAGCGTGGTGGAAAGTTACTCAAGGATAGCACATATATCGTGGTGGAAATGTTACTCAAGGATAGCATATCTATCGTGGTGAAAATGTTATTCAAGGATAGCATATATAATTTGGATATAGAGCATTAACTCATAAACTGACAAAACAAATTACAGTACAACTGTTAAAAGATTAACTGTTTTTTTAGACCAAAAATTAAAACTTTATATGCTTTTTGGTAGCGTTATAAATCCTTTCCACAGGTCACAATATGACAATTTAATTTTTAATTTTCATGAAAACAAGTATTTCGTGTCTTCGGAAACATGTCAGTTAGCGAGTTTCTACTTTAAGCCAATGCATATGCTCGAGTCTTTCCTCTTGTTTATTGGGCCGCGGTAGCTTGGTTGGGAGATTAGCGGATTAGTTGGTTGGTTGGTTTGAGGATTTTATGGCGCAAGGGCCATATTTGGCCATGCTGCGCCAGACACAAGACATACAACATCAAGTAATAAACACACACACAGATGAAAGTTTTACTGACACAGAAGAGAGAAATACACCCAGGAGGAATGCACCGTAGCGGATTAGCAACCGGAGGGTTGCGAGTTCAAAACTCAATCCGATCAAAGACCGTAGTGTACGTAGGGCCTGGTGTACGGTAAATTTATCGTGGCCTCAAATGTCCTCACGTTGGTGTGGTGTAGAAGTTTGGGTAGTGGGTTGCCAGCTCAGGTTGCGACTTCGTCATCTGACCATGGTTCAAAATGGCAAGGTGTTGTTCCCGGATCTTTCCCTTGAGGATGGATCCAGAACCATCGCCAATAGTTCGTTGTGTTGCTCCACTCCCATGTTAATTCAGTTACCAACCAACCTCTTGTTTATTTTAGTCTTGATGACGGTGAACGTTTTGTTTCACCGAAGTAGCTAAAGACCAGTTTTACAATCTCACTTATACCATCTTTATTAGTCATTTTTGAAGATTTTACATTACTGAATAAAGAAACTTCCGTTTCGTAGTGTTTGCATTTGATGACTGAAATTATAGGTTGCTTTGAACAAAGTTAACAAATTTTGCCTGCAAATCGTCGCACGAAGGTAATACGAAATTTCCATTGTCATTTATCAGCCTTTTTGTGTCATCCATTACTAGATATGCAAGTTTAAGTATGCGACAGGTAAATACCCCATCATTTATTACAGCAAGTCATTTTTGGATTTGAAAGTCATTTGTTACCACTGACAGCCAGGTTAAAGTAACGCCTTCCTTCACTATTTCCGTGTATTGTAGCCATGAAATATGATTGCTTCATTATTATTTATCGTGCAATTTTCGTGCAGGAGAGTAAGTTTTAAAGAAAGTCGCGCCTGGAAATTTATCCTGATGAAAATACATTGAATCGTGTTTCTCTGCCATCATCCTTTGTGGATCTCTAAGCTTATGGTGTATTTGATACAATCCAGCGCTTAACGTAAAATATACGAGATTGTGTACTAAATAATAGATTTAGGATAAGCTTAATAGATAAGGAAACAGTCTGAAGTTAAAATTTGTCAATGTTACATCCGTACGTATTTTATATATCGTACTTTATACTTTTAGCTATATGAGAAATAGCTGCTTCTTTCGACGTGATCAGTTAAACCAGCTCGTCCACAAAGAATCGTAATATATATGAGACCGTACGCGTAAGATACCTCAGTTGCAGCGAATTAATCCAGAGATCGGATACGGCCTTCTGGACAGGTTTACCTGGTCACAAAGCCAGATATGGTCCTCTAAATACTTTTATCAGGCCCGCAAAACAAACGAGGCCCCAAATAGATTTAACCAGCCCTTAGTTTAGATACGTCCTTCTGACAGGTTTACATCAACCCCGGCCGTAGGCCAGTTACGGCCCTCCAAATATTTTCTATCCGGCCCGCAGCCCAGACACGGCCCTCAGAATACCACTTATTAACTGACATTTTTTCGAAGACACCAAATGCTAATTTTCCTGATGATGAAAAGTACATTATTATATTGTATAATCTGCTTAAAAGATGTATAAGCTACCAAAATGCACATATTTTAATTCTTATATATTTTTCTGGTAGTAAATTATTTAATATAAAATATACTCGCGCGATCCCTACAAAATATAAGTGTCGCCTCAGTTTACAATGTATCAGGTTAGCCCGGTTGGAAGTAACGGATTTTTTTTATTGAACAAAAGCAAACTCCCCGTGCACCACAGAAGTACAACACGGGGCTTACAGAAGTAAGTTGATTTAACAAAGAAACAGTGGAAAACAATTTAACTAAAATTACAAGATTTTATGAACTTGACAAATGAGTAGAAAAGCAGATTAGATTTTACAAAAACATTGAGTTTCACTGGCCATGTTTTACCTAATTTTCTCAAATTTTTCAGGCACATTCTTGAAGTTTTAAATGCAAGACAACTAAAAAGCAAATGCTCTACATCTTGTGGCTGCTTTTTAAAACACTCGCACAAATCATTAGTCCGAAGATGAAACCTATATAGATATTTAGCAAAATTTCCATGGCCAGATAAAAATTGTGTAATTTGGAAGTTTGTGAAGAAAAATAATTCTGAGTTCCGGAATGTTGCGTGAACGAATCCAACCAAAGACCTTCGTTTACAAAGGGGGCTGGTTCACGTTAAATCGGTCGTGGCCTCAAACGTCCTCACGTTGGGGTGGAAGTTCGGAGAATGGGGTGCCAGCTCAGATGTGACCTCGTCATCTGACCGTCGTTCAAATTTTACGTGGTGTTGTCCTCGGATCTTTTCTTTCGCGTTTGATTCTGGACGGTCGCCGATAAGCCGTTGTGTCTCTCCAATGCGACGTTAATTAAATACCTATCTTAAAATCTATCAGAATTGAGAAACTCTCCTTTTAAGCATGCTTTTATTTGTACTCAGAAAAACTGGTTTCTTTGCATGCTTTTAAAAACCGTTAGCATGGAAATGCGAGAATATAAACCAGCAGAGATCAGAATGTCTTCAATTTGAAACGAAACGCTACGCGAAAAGTGTGACTTTCATGAAAATAAAAATCGAAGAAATCTTTAAATTCAACAGCCTCGCACAAAACGAACGTCTTCTTTCAGATTCACTTTAAGGAGCAATTCATCGACGAGGCTTTATGTAATGAAAATTTAAAAGCATCATTTGAAGAGCATTTTTAAACTTGAAGGATAAAAAGAGAGTCACATAAAATGCGAAAAGAATATCTTTCAAACACATTGATTTTGTTTCATTCTTCATTATTTTGATCGGTACTCCCAGAATGGGAATACACTGGAATTGATTTGATTTAATACAATATCTATAAATAAATGTTCTAGTAGGTTAGCGTAGACCGTTTCCCGTAGAGAAATAACCTCTACTCCACAGGATAGTTATAATGTAACATCAAAGCGAGTGTTTAATTTGTGATTCCTTTTCATGCTAATTTAGTTTACTGCATATTTGCATACAATCCCCTAAACCACTTTCATTGGTGCGGGTTTTTATGGTCATGTGAGCAAATACATTTACCCGATAACAAGCAGTAATATTCATTACCTTTTTCTAACGAATTCTATTAGAAAGGCTTTTATTCGATCGATATCTTTCAGAATGATGTTAATGTGGGTAGAAAAGCGCTACTAAACGTAGAGGAAAGCTCAATTATTCCTTCAAGATTAATGTTTTTTAGGAAAAGGATTTGTTTTAAGTTAAGAATTTATTCGTCAGGAACACGGGGTATTGAAATGTTTTTGCGTTTTAAAAACGAAAAGAACTATTTTAATGTAGGTAGAATAGCATAGCATTCATTTAAAATTATCATAATTTATAATTGTGAAATTATTTCCTCCAGCCTAATGCATGAGTATTTTTGATGCAATGAAAAAAGTTTTCGTTTCCATCATTTCGCATTAGAGATATTGCCTATTTAATTCAGTACTTGAATTTTCAGGAACTAGGTATTTTAATTAACGCCACACTGGAACAACACAAAGGGCTATTGGTGACGATATCAGTCCCAAAGGGAAAGATCCGAGAAAAACACCACGTAATTTTGAACCACGGCCAGATGACGAGGCTACACCTGAGCTGGCACCCCACTCTTCAAACTTCCACACCACACCAATATGAGGATATTTGAGATCACGACAGATTTAACGTGCACCAGCTCCCTTTGTACACGACGGTCTTTGGTTGGATTCGAACTCGAAACCCTCCGGTTGACAATCCGCTGCTCTTCCAACCGGGCCACCGCGGCCCATTTGAAGTTTCGTATGTAGAAATTCAGAAATGTTTTAACCGAATTTCAAACTAAGCATTTCAGTATTAAAATCTGGATATCAGAGCGTGGCAAACCAAGCCTTCTCAGACAAAATAGTAGAGTGGATTTTTAGATTTGCTAATTTTACATGTTGGAACTCCTGATGTGAAGGATTTGCACGTTTTCTAATGTGTAGAATAGAAATATTTTTTAAGCCACCCCTACAATAAGTTTTGTAGTAGTAGCTAAGTTCTCCACAAAATAATAAAAATCTTCCATAGCAACAAGCAATAAATATTAACGCACTACTTTAAAATTAATCCCCTACTGATAATATATTGTACCAAAACAACTTCTTCCAGTCCCGTCTTTGTTAGTAAAAACATGAGAAACAAATAAGAAGCACAAGATATTTGATTGATCTTATAATCAAATCCGGTGACAAAGGAAATAATTGGAACTGTTCATTCTTTAGAAGAAATTAGCAAAGCATTAAAGCTCGGTTACGTAAGGATACTTTAATTAAATAAGCTTACTTTTATGCTTTGTTATGGAATTTAAATTACTCATTATTTTAAATTAATGCATTTATATAACCTAGACTTAATTCCTGATTTCCTCACTCTTGCGGTAATGAAAACGGTGGTATCAAACACTTTGCACTTCAGAAGTCAGAATAATTGATTTTCTTAATTAATTAGCATCATCTCTCGGAACTTTAAAACTTAATGTATCGATCTTTCTCCGAAGTTCTGCTGGGACCGTGGTAGCCCAGCCGGTAGTGTTGCGGAATAGCGACCGGATGGTTGCGAGTTCGAAACCACATACAACCAAAGACCGTGATGTACGTGGGAGCCAGGGCATGTTAAATCTATCGTGACCTCAAATGTCCTCACTTTGGTGCGGGGTACCAGATCTGGTGTTGACCGCGTCATCTGACCGTGGAGAGGTGTTGTCCTCGGATCTATCGGGATTGATCCTGCACCATCGCCAATAGCCGGTTGTATTGCTCCAGGTGCTACGTAAATTCAATTACCTGTCTACCTTTACAACCATGACTAATTTTGTCATTGGATTCGCTTACTCAACGCGTGCGCGTTTATGTCGATGGCTTTGACTAAAGTAGGCGGATATCATCAACATCTAGTCATAAAAATACATTTCACTCACCAAAGACGGCAATATACTTGAGGAGGTTATGTTGTTACAAATGTTACATCTGTCCTGGCTTCAAATGTCCTCACTTTGGTGCGGGGTGCCAGATCTGGTGTTGACCGTGTCATCTGACCGTGGTGTTGTCCTCGGATCTATCGGGATTGATCCTGCACCATCGCCAATAGCCGGTTGTATTGCTCCAGGTGCTACGTAAATTCAATTACCTGTCTACCTTTACAACCATGACTTATTTTGTCATTGGATTCGCTTACTCAACGCGTGCGCGTTTATGTCGATGGCTTTGACTAAAGTAGGCGGATATCATCAACATCTAGTCATAAAAATACATTTCACTCACCAAAGACGGCAATATACTTGAGGAGGTTATGTTGTTACAAATGTTACATCTGTCCTGGCTTCAAATGTCCTCACTTTGGTGCGGGGTGCCAGATCTGGTGTTGACCGTGTCATCTGACCGTGGTGTTGTCCTCGGATCTATCGGGATTGATCCTGCACCATCGCCAATAGCCGGTTGTATTGCTCCAGGTGCTACGTAAATTCAATTACCTGTCTACCTTTACAACCATGACTTATTTTGTCATTGGATTCGCTTACTCAACGCGTGCGCGTTTATGTCGATGGCTTTGACTAAAGTAGGCGGATATCATCAACATCTAGTCATAAAATGCATTTTGCTCACCAAAGACGGCAATATACTTGAAGAGGTGCATGTTACATCTGTCATGGCTTCAAATGTCCACACTTTGGAGTGTTGTGGATTTTTGGAGTAGGGTTGCAGTTCAGGTGTGTCCTCGTCATCTGACCCTGCTTCGAAATGACGAGGGGTTGTTTATGGATGGATCCCGGATCTTCGGGATGGATCCCAGACTGTCGCCAATAGACCATGTGTTGCTGCAGTGGGACGTTAATTCAACAACTTACCTACGGAAGTTCTGCTATTTGTATTTGGAGAAGTTGAACCACTTTATACATCACTCTTGTATTAAGCAATATCTGTTAGGAAATTGAAACATGATATATTTAAGCAAAGGCGTTTACCATTCGCATTCAATATTAGGACAGTTAAAAAATTTAGAGACCCGGATTTTAATTTTATCTACCAAAATTTGGCAAGAAAGTTTTTAATTTTCTTTTGCCGAAACCGCAATTGGTTCAAACCTAATTTATTTCCACATGAGAAAGGAAAAGTATATTTCACTAGGATTAATAGTAAGATGAATAGATATATAAGTAGGGAAATCACACACTTAGAAAATTTATTATTTTAAAATAATTATTTTTAACAAATCTTTAAGTTGAGATATTTTTTGTAAGCCGCACATCATATATAATTGAGACTATAATTATTGCCCTGTATAATTCACTAGAATTTGAAGAAACCTGCATCGATTCAGAAGTAAATTTCTTCACATGAACACATTCTATTCTAAGAAACGTTTCTTTAAAAGTTTAAACTTTAGAAATCGAATTTAGTTTCCTTGCGAACTTATTCCAGGTCTCTTGATAACCAGAAAGATAAAACAGAAAGTCCAAAAATGTATTTCTTGTTCTTCGAAATACGGAATGCTGGACATGAAATATTTCAAACTGTGCCAGCATAAACTTTTTGTGAAATTTGAAACATCGTGGCATTTTGTAAGGAAAACTTTATATCTGATCCGTCTAGAAAAGTACGATTATGGTTATATACGGTTTTATAAAAACTTAAAAGTATTAACTTATATATATTGAAGCGTACTTTTATTTCAAGGAAATATACGGGGCTGATCATGTAAGCGGAGAGAGCCTAAGAAAGTATTTACTGTTAGCGTTGATACAGCAATATTCAAATGAGAGTTCAAAGAGCGTGAGAAAAGGGAAACGGAATACGAAATTAATATAATACTAGTTGAATTACGCTGAAAGAGAAAGGAAAGATTGCTCGGTCTAATACAATGATAAAAATAACATACGAAAGGAGAGAAGATATGGTTTCATATAACCTTTGGGGGTTAATATTTTTAGAGTACTCTTTCTGATATTCCTGATAGCATTTATAACAGTCGATACAAAACACGTAAACTATATGCTTGTAATGGATTGTCCATTGTGACACTATCTAGTATCAATAAAGCCGGTATCCAGTTTCAATAAAACCTATAACCCCCTGATATAATATCTGCGTTGTATTAAAAGAAAAAGTATTTTCGGAGAAGAAAGATACTTTTATTTCAACTTTTTTGTAATACTTTTGGTGGAAATACGTATAATATCTTCTAAATATTTCCAGACAACAATTCTACATTCTTTAAATTTTACTTTAATTTTTTTATAATTAAATATATGTTTATATGTGATTTATTAAAGTAATAGCCCATAGGAAATAAGCAGCAATCTGTCTATACAATTGTAATTTAAAATAGAGTACCTCCATTAATCCTCTATATAACCTGTAAAGAATCCAAGCATAATTTCACACACTTCGTTCTCACCCAGGCAGCTTTAAGTGGATCTTATGATGTCCATAAATAATCAGTATATCTCGTGAAGGACAGCGTCATTTAACTACATGTGTTGTTTAAACGTTTGATTTGATTAGATGAACAATTCAGACTGCAAAGTGGACAAGAAATAAAATAGTGCAGAATAAAATCACGAAGTGAATTTTTAATGTAACAATGAGAGAATATCAATTTTATATATTTCTTATAAAACCAATGCAACAACGACTAAATGAGTAGTATATCTAACGTTTTTTATTATAAAACTAATGAACAATAGCGGGTTTCTTTTATTTTTAACGAACTATAGAACACTGCAATTTCAGAGATTCTGAATAGTTTTACATCCATGGTAGGTAGATAAATTTACGTCGCATTGGAGCAACACAAAGGGATATTGGTGACGATCTGGGATCAATCCCAAAAGGAAAAATACAATTTTTACCTATGAAACCTTTGGGAATTAAATTGAAGAACTAATACTCCATTCCTAGAAAAATGCAGTACATATTTCCATTGCTATGACGATTGTATTTCAGTACATTTACATTTCTTTAATTTTACCTGCTGTAATTACTGCATGTGGCACGTACCCATGCAACATTGACATCAGAAATATTATTGAGCTTTTGTTTATCATCCTTTAAAATTAGTTATGCGTAACAAAGATCGTTATTCGGCCAAACGCTTTAATTTACAGCCATGCTGCATAATGAATTCACGTATAATTTAAGGCTCCGTACTCACCCATGCAACTTTAAGTGAATCCTCTTCTGTCCACAAATGATCGGTGCATAGCAGTGTCAATTCAGTGCGTGCGTTATTGAAATATTTGTTTAGGCATGCCACATCGGAGGGGTCGCTTCGGGCCGAAGTCAGCTCGAACGTAAGTAATTGAATAAGAGCTCGTTTCGAATTACTTACATTCCGAAGAACTCTGATGGATTCTGCTTCTGATTATTGCTGTCTCTAGAAGGAATGAGATTTTACGTGGGAGAATATATTTTAAATTTAAGCACACACTATTGTGAAATTTTCATTCAAGGTCAAGTAACATTTTGCTTCGTTTCAATTCTTCAATACTCTGTATTTTAAGTAATTATTTAAATCCTCCTGGTTGTTACCCCGACGAGGTATACTATCGTATTCATAAGCAAATCTGACCAGATCTTCATCAATTCATCATCGACAAATCGGCAATATCTTGATGACGAGATATCTTATCCTTTGAAGAAATGGTCAGATCTTCATGGACGAGATATCTCGTCGAAACCACTTGGAGGTTTAAATGATTAGAGAGAACTGTTCAATTTAATGGAACTGTTTTATTTGCCCATAATAAAGAAAACGGAAGTATTATTATTGAAAACTATCTTCTGACCAGTGGATCTCTATGGTTCTGTACTAATATTGGACATTTTGAGCATATTTGGACTCATTTAAGTGGTCTAGCTGCTTAGTCTCCAATCCTCCTTAATTATTAATCTTAATCCTCCAAGTAGATTCGACGAAATATCTCGTGCATCAAGAATTGATCTATTTTGCTAATGACGATATATTTCGTCATCAAGATATTGCCGATTTTTTGATGATGACGAGAAGATCTGGTCAGCTTTATTCTAAAGACGAGATATCTCATCCATCAAGATCTGATCAGTTTTGATAATGACGAGATACCTCGTCGAGACAACCACCAGGAGGGTAAAGGAATAAGACAAACAACAATTTATCGCATTTCGTGTCAATAAAAGAGGATTCCTGTTAGTTCCAGTAAGTGTTAGTATTACTAATCAGAACAAGGAATGAGACTAATTGGCTTATCTGGAATTACCTAAACTAAAAATAGGTTGTTTGTATAAAGAATATACTGGTACCGTTTATCCCTATGTGTCATTTTAAAGCAAAATCAGTAGTTTGCATGTTTCGAGTCTGTATGTATGCGTACTACATTCAAACGGATGAATAAAATGTACTATTTTAATCATTATTCAAATGGAGTTTACCATACTTTTATAAAATAGCTAGCAGACCCACGCATAGCACCTACGCCAAAGTCTCTTAAATGCTTAGCAATGTTCTTACTCATATTTGTACCTTATTTAAATTACTTTATAATGAAAGTGAGCATCAATATGCATATTTCATACTTCCAAATGAAAAAATTAGTCACAGATATAAAACATTATTTCGTGTGCCTTTTGGCGTAAATTATTATCTTCAAACAGTTGCATGACCAAGAGTTTGAGCTTCAGTCATGTTGTGACATATATCTTTTGAGAACATCCATTCCATTAACTTTTACAAAAGCAGTTTGGTTAGAGTTTACAGAGTAGAATAGGGGAGTTTAACGTCTAAACCAATTGCATTCACTCCCCTTTTCCTTCCTGCGCTGATTTCTATCGACCAGTTTTATCGTTGCCTTTTCGAATCAGACTTCTGAAGTATTTCTTTAGAACAGGAAGCTCTTCTGTGTGTTTGCAGCTCAACCAATCATATTTAAACCAAGCGATAAAATCTGGCAAATACCATAAAGGTTAATTTATTACTTTGTCCTTTCGTTGCCATTCGCCAATATACAAATAACGTCCATATTACGTTAGCAAAATTTGTATATAGATATATTTGTTGCAATTATAAATAATACAGCAATGATATAATAGATTAATTGCCAGAAACATTATCTCAAACCATGTGCATGTGTGTGCTTAAATAGTATAAACAATTATGTATTATAGATGGGCAGAGTTCTGAGACCAATAACTATTTTTGAAGTCCATAAACGAAGCGACCTGGGGCATTTTGAATAAATGGAGACGACCAATAAAAAGCCAGTGCACATACAGATTTTGACAAGAGCCACGTTTCAACTGCGAACGAATAAAAGTCAATATGGAGTGAACGAATCGTGTAAGGACAACTTTGACGTGAGGCAATAAAGTTACAAACATGAAATCCTCAATAGTCACAGCGGTTTAAATATTGTACAGCGGTAAACAAATTATGGAAAGCTTGATAAAACACACAAGTTGGTCATGTCGGAATATTATAATTATCTTTTACATGTTATCCGGATTTCGGAAAGATTTTAAACAGGTGGATCGTGTGAATGAAAACAACTTTCACAAAGCGACAATGTTTTAAATTTTGAAAGGAAAAGGGACAGGTGTCTGCAAAGAACTGTAAATGATGGAAAGGAACTTTGGTATTGGTGAAGACAGATTTCCTAGAAGATAACAGTATCCATGATAAGGAATTTGTAGCAGACTGTGTTAAGATAATGGGGCTACAGTTTACCAAAGCGTACTTCATGTATGAAATGCATTGGCTATTATAGTATATACCACTGTATTTTAATTTTAATTTTATAATGGCGCCTAAATTCCTCTCAGTTTCCACACTTACAGATTCAGCGGTGACTGAATTCGATAGATGCTTCCACTAGTTGCCTGATTGCTATACTGTGGAAAAAACAGGTCAGGCTGTATTAGGTAGGTAGGTATTTAATTAACGTCGCACTGGAGCAACAGAACGGGCTATTGGCGACGGTCCGGGATCATCCACCGAAGGGAAAGATTCGAAGAGAACACCACGTAATTTTAAGCCACGGTCAGATGACGAGGTCGCACCTGAACTGGCACCCCTCTTTCCGCACCTCCACACCACGCCAACGTGAGGACATTTGAGGCCACGACAGATGCTCCAGCCTCCTTTGTACACGACGGTCTTTGGTTAGATTTGAACTCGCAACCCTCCGGTTGCTAATCCGTTACTCGAACAACCGGGTTTCTGCGGCCCGAGGCTGTATTAGGATCATGGGTTCGATTGTGCAATGGATGATTAGGGCCAATGACAGTCCTGTGTTGCTTTTAGCATAAGTGTGTGAATATAGGAAGGTAGGATTCAAGTGAGACTGAGCAGCAACGAAGAGTGCAACGGTTGCCTGTTATCACCGATCTTCAGACAGCTGTTGGAAGTGATATTCATCGGATTGGCCATTCAACTGTTCATCGTAGGTACTCAATCAAAGAGCACACTGATTGTGTTTAGTGTCATCTGGAATTTGTAGGTAGCGCTGGTCTGGCTCGTTTGAAAGCTTTAATAATCACGTCTTCCACTCACCAATGCAGTGGAGAGTGGTTAGACAGCGCAACTTCAGTCAACATAAACTACTTCGACTCTTTGGTTTACAAAGAGTGATTAATCTGCAATGAAGAATGAAGCAGTGCCTTTTATCATCAAACTTCAGACAGTTTTTGGAAGGGACAATTCAACTTTCATCGTAGAACCTTTATCAAAGTGCACACCTATTATGCCGAGTGCCATCTGGAATTTGCAGGAAACACAGCCTGAAATGTTTGAAAGCAAACGCGTTCATAATCACGTCTTACAGTCCCCAATGTAGTAAAGAGTGATACGACTTCAGTCAACCAAAGAGTACCTCAACTCTTCGGTTGTACGAAGAGTGATTGCACTCCTGAATATGTGACTAAATTGTAAGTTAACCCTGAGAGTGTTTCAACGAGATATCTCGTCCAAGATCTGGTCAATTTTGTTAAGAACGAGACAACTCATCGAGACAAAACTGCCCTATTACTCCAAGGGGAATGAAGTATGTGGGGAAAACAAATTCTCCCTTGCCCAGAATTGATGACAGTTTGGAACAGGTTTTTGCACCAGAGGCTTGCCAGTACATGGCACGAAAACAAGCCACCAGTAGGGTTAATGTTTTCAGGATGGCTTTCACGTATTATCGAAGGAAATTTGAATTGAACAATTCCGCTACTAATGCCAAAAATAAACTCACCGGAACAATTCCACTTCACACTGCCACCCTTCAATATCTTGACCCCAAGACATTTCCCAGCATTAGCATCCTTAGCGGAACCGTCATTACCCAGGCACCCCCGCGCCATTATCCATCACTCATAGCCTTTGAATTCCCCGGGGCCCCAAGTCGCAAGGCGTGAGCAACTAGTTCCATTCCAGAAAGACCCCTTTCTCCACTGGCCGATCAAGACGGCCATCTATCACATTCTTTGACAACCGGCAAACGATTACATGCTCCAGAAGAATAGAGGAAAAAACTTATTCCAGACCTCTTAGAGGATCAACCTGTAATCGCTTTGTTTACTGCCACTGGAAAAGGTCCCTCTAGTTTTGTTCGAATCTTCTTTTGGCGCGAAGGGACAGGCTTCAGGCAGTGCCAGAGGCGATGTTCGAGCACCGTTTCTCGAAGAAAGAAACTCCCTTTTGAAAATTCCTCGGGGTCGCTTAAAGAAAATGTTTATAAATTTTTATGCGGACGGCTTTTCTGCGGCTGAGGTGTTTGTTCGTCGTGGATCCTTTTGTGAGTTTTCTTCTTCCACTAGGCTTGTGTTCTGCTTCGGTGCTGAATACATTTACATTGTTTGGGAGGTTTTTTTCCTCGGATATATTCAATTGGAAGGGTGTCTTGTTCTTTTGGTTTTGTGTTTATGAGGAGTGTTTTCTTTTTTTGGCAAAATTCTATTCATTGAAATGTGTTTTCTATAAGCAAGAAAATCGAAATTCTTTCCGTATGTTACGTGCGATGCAGTATGTTGGATAAAAGAAAGTGCTTATATATTAAAATATAAAAATGTTATCCGTGAAATAACTATTCGTTTAGGTGCCTATCCATTATATTTTACGTGGATTTAAGATTTATCTAAAAACTTACAATAGAATGAAAATGTTTCACCCGAAATTAACTAAAAATCGTAATATCAATAAAAAACGTTATTAATCAATAATAAACCTTTAAAATAACGTTTTAAAACGTTATTTTAAAGGGAATACAATCTGTATTGAATAATTAGTTATCCCAAATTTAACATACTTTTTTAAGTGGATTTCAAAATTGCCTAAATAATTGGTAGGTTTTGTCGAGGACATAAACCGTAGTTATGGCATGAATACTCGGGTCTGATGTTGGATTGTAGAATGAATAAGTAAGGCATAGGAAGTTTGAGCGATTGTTTATTATATGAATATTCAACAATTAATTTACAGTTTAAACGATTAAAGTACAGCTTGATATTAATTGTTGTCCAATCCTAATTGTAGCGCAGTTCGGTAGCTTTCGTATGACATCACTTACACAGTCATCTCTCCAAGCAATCCAAAGTGACACTGGTCCAAATATCGCCCAGCACCAAAATTTCGGCATATTGTGGATCCCCACCTCGCGCTCAGTGCATCTGCGCACTCTATCCGAAAGTCATATCAGATATGAACATCCTTAGTCTACACGAAGATATATTAATCTTCTGGATGTTTCTTCTAGTTTTTAAGTCTCCCCACCTCGCGCTCAGTGCATCTGCGCACTCTATCCGAAAGTCATATCAGATATGAACATCCTTAGTCTACACGAAGATATATTAATCTTCTGGATGTTTCTTCTAGTTTTTAAGTCTCCCCACCTCGCGCTCAGTGCATCTGCGCACTCTATCCGAAAGTCATATCAGATATGAACATCCTTAGTCTACACGAAGATATATTAATCTTCTGGATGTTTCTTCTAGTTTTTAAGTCTCCCCACCTCGCGCTCAGTGCATCTGCGCACTCTATCCGAAAGTCATATCAGATATGAACATCCTTAGTCTACACGAAGATATATTAATCTTCTGGATGTTTCTTCTAGTTTTTAAGTCTCCCCACCTCGCGCTCAGTGCATCTGCGCACTCTATCCGAAAGTCATATCAGATATGGACATCCTTAGTCTACACGAAGATATATTAATCTTCTGGATGTTTCTTCTAGTTGCGTTAGTCTAGTTCTAATGCATGCCCTCAGTACTGTTTTGATTTCAAAGATGTATTCACTTAGAAAAACTCACCCCCACAATAATAATTTAATTTTGGTTCTTGATATCTGGCAAAGCCAGAATTAAGTTTTATTTTTATATCGATTTGGAACTCTGATCATGCATCTGAGTTAAGACAGCAAAAAATGCGTTCTCTTGAGTTAATTCGAAGTAAAGATGTAAGACGCATTTATGAAGAAAAGATTCCCTGGACAGATAAGGTAGGTAGGTAGTTGAAGTCACGTCGCACTCGAGGAACACAATGGGTTATTGGCGACGGTCCGGGATCTATCACGAAGAGAAAGATTCGAGGACAACTCGTAATTTTGAACCACGGTCAGATGAGTTGGTGAAATAAAGTAACTCAAGTAAACACAAGACATAGTTCAAACAGTTTTTGAAATACAGAAAAGAAAAATAAAGCAGCACCTTCAATGAAGATATAACTAAAAATTAAAATTAAAAAATTACACATCTATATATATTTCTCTAACGTACGAGGCACATAAAAACGACATTATTTGCATACTGACGAATGGCAACAAATTGATCTAAGGAATATAAAATCAACCCTTGCGGGATTCATTTACAAATATTTGCAGATATGATGAAATGTGCTTGAGATTTTTGAGCTATGGTTATGCTGACTAACGAAGTTCTTCAAACAGTCTGATTGCAGAACAAAATGCTAAATTTAGAAGATAAAAATCAGAGTGGAAGAGGAAATAGAAGCAAAGTGAAAATAGGTTTGTGCTTCAAAACATAGCGAATCGTCTTTGAACAAATGAATGGTATGCAATAAAACTGGACGTTCAGAAGCTAATTGTGGTAGCATGGCTGAGGTGTGCAATTTTTACATGCACTTTATTGGAAATAAGAATTAATACCAGTAAGTAGGACATGGTTCATATTTCTGATTAATTCTATTTCATTTGGAGAAATGAAATAAGCGTATCGTTCCTTATATTCATTATATTTACAAGTGGGTTAAAATAAAGCCTAAATGAGAGTATGGACATTATCATCAATAGATATAAATAATTAAGGAACAAGTATAGAATGCTATCCGCAAGTCTGCTAGCATTAACCCTCCTAACGGTTTCGACGAGATATCTCATCCAAGATTTGCTCAATTTTGCTAATGACGATATATCTCATCTAGACAAAACTGCCGTATTACTCCAAGGGTAATGGAGATCCAAATAGAAGAACAAATTGTTCCTTGCCTAGAACGGGTGAAAGTTTGGAACAGGTTTTGCACCAGATCCTGGTCACTAAAGGACAATTTTCAACGTGAAGATAACCACCAGGAGGGTTAAAACATCTTTCCATCAATTGAGTTAAGAATTACAGTTTCACTTCACTCTGACAAAAATATATCGCACCCCCGCTACAAGAACGCCATGACAAGAGTCAATTTTGAGTTTTTGAATAAATTTGAATACCTCATCGTCCATCTTCTATAAGATTTTCGTAACTCAAATGCAAAAGTGTCAAATCTAAGACAACTAACATTCTTGAATTCACAATGTTTTCTACGGCTTAAAAACGTTATAAATGCTTCTAGAAAAATCCCTCTTTGAGTTGTGGCACTTTTGCAGCGATATAAAAAATGTATTGACCTTTATATCATTGGAATGCATCCATCAGAATTCAGATGTTGAGGAAAGAAATCACAACTTCAATGTTGAGCACTACTATTTTAAGAACATCACATTCACTTCGAGCTCCCAATTGAACATTTAACCCTCCAAGCGGTTTCGACGAGCTATCTCATCCATCGAAATATGGTCAGTTATATTAATGACGAGATATCTCGTTATCAAAGTATTGCAACGATGTTTGGATGACTAGATACCGATGTTTTGATGATGACTAGATAAAGATCTGGTTAGTATTTTTCTAATGACGAGATATTTCGTCCACCAAAATCTGATTAGTTTTGCTAATGAGATATCAGATCGTCATCAAGATTTGTCGATGTTTTGATGATGGTGACCAGAGATTTGCTGTGTACGTTTTCTAATGACGAGATATCTTGTCTATTAAGATCTGACCAATTTTGCTAATGACGAGACATTTCGTCATCAAATGTTACCGATGTTTTGATGATGACGAGATCAAAGATCTGGTCTGTTTTTTTCTGATGACGAGGTATCTTGTCTATTAAGATCTGAGCAATTTTGCTAATGACGAGATACTTCGTCACCAAGGAATTGCACCGATGTTTAGGTAACAACGATATCAAAATCCGGTCAGATTTTTACTTATGACGAGATACCTTTTCTATCAAGATATGATCAATTTTTTTAACGATGAGATTTCTTGTTCATCAAGATCTGGTTCAGTTCTTCTAATGACGAGATACCCAGTCTAGATAACCACCAGGAGGCTTAAATGCCAGTTCACGTTTGCGTTATTTCACCTGCTTTCCATTAAAATTGTAAGCACAGCAGAACGGGCGTGCGGGCCCGACCAGGTGCTCTTAACGCACAACTCTGGAATTCCGCTATTTCAAACTCTATTCACCTGTCAGATTCAGTCTTTTCAATTTTAGACTCGCTTTCCTCATATTCCTCACAACGGAAATAGACTCCCTTTAAAGCAAGGAAAAGAATACAATGCAGGGGCACAAGAAACGGGAATTTAGAATCGGTAGGAAAATTTAAGAAAAGGTATAATTTTAGCTGCATCATATATAGTCTCGGGAGAAAAAGTTTTAAGTCTAAGAGAGTTGTTGCCTTTTCTTTGCAACAAGAATGATGACCATTGTGAGATGCCTCAACTTCTCATACGATGACGAGTCTTATATGGATTTATTCTTATACTCTGAAGTGGAGGTAAAAGGTAAGAAACGTTTAACACAATAGTTACATCTTTTGAGAGATGTATCATTTCTCTTTTGACGGCCAGTTTTATTTTTTAAGAATTGAAAGAATGTTTCTTCCTCGAAAAGAAGAATCAGTAGACTTTGATAAAGTGTATTTATAAATTGAAGAACAGCAGCAAGTCTTATATGTTATTTAAAGTCTTTCTTGTATATATATATAAAATTTATGTCCGAAAGACAGTGTTTTACGCCTTTTGCAACGATTGTGGTTTCCCTTTAAAAGTCTGGTTACATATTTTTATGAAAGAATGTAATTTAAAACGTGAAATTTTATAAACACTTGACATTGTATATGCATGTTAATAAATATGCCAAACATATTGGAATCTAATTAAACTTTCCAGTGCCTTCGGTTCTAATGTATTAATTTCTCTTGCATATGTTTATTACCAAAGAATACTTGATTGAAAATGCAACAATAACGATAATCGAAAAAACTCCAAGTAAATGGTATAACAATTTTAAAAAGTACCGAATCTGATACTATACTGGTAAAAATGGAAAATACTTTATAAAGTATTAGAGAAATTAAACTATAATTTTATGTTACTTACTAAAATGTATCTTCTTAGAAAATTACAAAGCACTAAAATATGTCTTCTAACTTAGTTAATTACAAAACACTAAACTATATCTATTCTAACTTAGAAAATTACAAAACTCTAAAATACATATCTTCTAAGTCATTACAAAACACTGAATTTTTATCTTCTAACGTAGTAAATTACAGAACACTAAACTATATATCTTCTAAGTACATAACAAAACACCAAACTCTATATTTCCTAATTAGTAAATAATAAAACACTAAACTATATGTATTCTAACTTAGTAAATTACAAAAAAGCAACTTAATTTTATTTAACAGTATTTTAAACTATATATTTATCCTTCCATTTCTATATCGTCACCAGCATACTTTCTGCGGATCTAATTTTAAATGGAATTTGTTAAGTTGAGATACCAACAATCTCATCTTTCTGTCTTTCACAACTCAACTAATAAACAAAATATTCAAATAATTCTTGTTTTAGCTTCACATTTTCCCACACCGAACTGCCCGGTAATGATGTCTGAGTGTGCAAATAAATGATCATCACGATATCATACACATACACGATACATAATAATCTCACACGCAAATGTTCTCAAGAAATCACAAGCATACAAAGGAAAACAACACGCATTACATACGAACTTCCAGCGCTCGTGGATCTGACAGGCAAAGAAGAAAAATACAAGAGCGGACAATTTCATTTGGAAGAAGCAACGCGAAGTTTTGTGTTGGAAGCAGCCCGAGCAAAAAAAGGCGACTACATAAATAAAGTAATTCCGATCCCGAAGAGAAAAAGTGATTGATGAAATGGCTTCCGAAAAGGCAGTTTGTTCGACTTAATTTGCATGATGAAATCCGTCACAGAAGACCTGTTTCCGAAATTGATCCCTCCGATGTTCCCTACTCGAAGTGATCGAGGGAAAAAATGAATGCTCGGTCGAAATAAAATGCAAAAGGGACAAAAAATATATTACTTAGGTTGATTCTGTTGTTTACAGAATGTGAAATCAACTTCTGGAAAATGTTTTTCTTGAGAGATTTTATTTATGCATACTTATAAATGAGCGCTTCAATTTATTTCGAAGCATAAAATTATTCATCTTAGATGAAAGCCGTGCCGTATGATTTGAATAAGCAGCTGCGAGTTTGTGTACAGAGGGCTCAAGACGGGGAGATTTCTGTTTCTTAAAATAAATCCGAAAATATTGGTATGTAAAGTACCATAATAAATAGAAGAAATTCTGCAATAAATGATCAGCTCACATTTGTATCTTCCATTACTTTGAAAAATGTATGTCTAATAACTAGTGAGAAAAATTTTGAATTCGAGGATGCATTGTTTTTAAATTTGAAAGCAATCATTGTTCGTAACCCTCCAAGTGGTCTCGATCAGACATCCCCTCCATCAAGATCTGGTCAATTTTGCTAATGAGATACCTCGTCGATTCTGCAATAAATGATCAGATCACCATTACTTTAAAAAATCTGTCTAAGTAACTAGTGAGAAAGATTTTGAATTAAAGGATGGAATGTTTTATCAAATTTGAAAGTCATCATTCATAATTACCATTTGAAAGTAACCCTCCAAGTGGTCTCGATGAGACATCCCTTCCATCAAGATCTGGTCAATTTTGCTAATGAGATACCTCGTCGATTCTGCAATAAATGATCAGATCACCATTACTTTAAAAAATCTGTCTAAGTAACTAGTGAGAAAGATTTTGAATTAAAGGATGGAATGTTTTATCAAATTTGAAAGTCATCATTCATCATTACCATTTGAAAGTAACTCTCCAAGTGGTCTCGATGAGATATATCTTCCATCAAGATCTAGTCAATTTTGGTAATGAGATACCTCGTCGAGAGAAAACTGCCCTATTATTCCAAGGAAATGAAAATACAATTTGAAAAACAAATTGTCCCTTGTCCAGTAAAATGACGGTTTGGAGCAGGTTTTTGCATCAGAGGCTGGTCACTACAGGACAGTTTCCGAAACGAAGATAAAACCAGGAGAGTTAATTCCATCATTTTTGACTACAAATGTTATTTTTGGTGATGTAGTATCTTCATTATGGATTAAGAACATCAAAATTAAGACAAAAATCTTATTTGATAAATCCCAAACTTCTATTTACAAAGTAAGCCATGCAATGGGTGCTACATCAACGGGCGAATTACGGTGGTACCCACCAGTGTATCATTCAGTCGCTATTAGTTCTCTAGCGGTAGAAGTCGGAGAGTGAACCATCAGTAGACTGACTTGCATATTTAGAGCTGCCATATTATTGCATTCTTCATTCTACGATTCTACTTGACTAAGTACTGAAATAATCCCGATACAACACAGCACATTTTTTCATAGCACTGTAATTTGCAATGTGATATACTAATTTGTATGTAATGTAGTGCACTTATGTGTATCAATATGAAACCGTTTTTAAAATTTTAAAAAGGACTGATATACCACATAGTGAATATAAATATTTTCTATTAGACACTGTACTAATGGTACCTAACTACACTGAAATGCATTGTACTGTGTTACATACAGTTTGCTATGCATAATGCAAATATGAATTCTCCAAGTGGTTTCGACGAGATATTTCGTCCATCAAGATCTGGTCAGACTTGCTAATGACGATATATCTAGTCATCAAGATATTGCCGACTTTATAATGATAACGAGATCAAGATCTAGTCAGCTTTTCTCTAATGACGAGATATCTCTTCCATCAACATCGGGTGAGTTTTTGCTAAACGAGATATATCTTCGAGATAACTACCAGGAGGGTTAAAGAATATTTGGAGGAAAGAGTTCACGCAACAGACTATATAAGCTTAAGCACAGGATTCAACTGGTATAAATTACTCAAGAACATAAATCCGCATTCTATCAAAAATACATGGAGACTTCGATAAATCACAGGATCAAGTGCTCATCAAAGACAGTACACCATAAAACGCATATACAGAATATTTACTGAACATTTGATCATTTTTAGAAAGTAAACAAAAACATCTGTACTTGCTTTAGATGCGACCAATTTTTCTGATCAGAGATAAAATAAGCCGAACCAAACTGCTTGATTACTGTAGTCCACACCCTTGGAACTTTGAGTAACGACATGGCTCAACCTTTTTTGAATGTAACCTAATGCGCTTTTCAAAAGCAGCGATGACCGAGATCTACATGCAAAGAACTGCTCTAGTGATTTATGAGCCGATTTATAAAAATATCCATCGGGTTATCATTAATCACTCCGATGTTTGCGGGATATAATTATTCAATTTTGGAACGTATACCAGACGTAACATAAAAGTAGCTTGTCAAGATATGAAATTTATCTTTTATGGTTTTGAAAACACTGTTGACAAGATTTTATTTCGTTTTACGCGAAACTAAGGATTATATTTTGATGAATTGTACTTGAAAATATCTCGGTTTTCGTTTGGTTTGAAGTTTTGAATTGGTTCGTTTAGAAAACTTCAAGATAAGCTTCAGTAGTATTAACTTATTTTAAATAGAAAAAACTGTCGTATGCTACATAAAACTTGTCTTGATAAAAGAGAACTTTTTAAAAGTGCACCCGTTGGGGAAATGGATAAGTTTGAAAATATTTTCTAAACATTTTAAGTATTTATGGAAATATTTGTCATTATTTTGACTCGCATAATAGTTTATATACAAATAAATCACACCAACCCCATTTTATAAGTGTATCACTCAATTATAAAGCAAAAGAAATACAGTTGCACTAAAATATCTAGCATTTTGCAAAGAAAGCATAGCTTAAGCAACATTTAAACCATAATTTCAAAATTTGAAAGGATTATGAAGTTTTCATTTGTACTTAAATATGTACAACGGATTTCAAGATTATCGAAAAAACTTTTGAAGTAAATCAATTAAAGCCAGATGCACAGGAAACAGTTCGAAATCAGAAAAATATCAACCGTAAAAAATGTCATTGTGTAGTAGACTTGTATACTACATTCACGTCTAAAATTTAAACATAATTGCTGTTTATGTGAATATTTCCGAAAATCTACATCGGAATGGAACGAAACGCGGTATGTGAGTGCAATACAGTTATAGAAGAAAATAATGCAAAGCAAGGATAATATATAATGACTTATCCAAAGAAAAGAATTGAAAAAAAAGAAAAGGGTTCACAATACAAGTGTCAACTTTAGTGAAACAGAATGATTAAAACAATGTGATGCTGAAGTTTAATACGGTGTGTGGGAACCTCTGGTAGCCACGCATGCTGCCCAACGATTTCCCATACTTTCGATGAGAGTGTGAATGAGTTGTGTGCTGAAGATGTTCCAAGCCTCACGGAGAGCAGTTTTCAATTCCGGAACAGAGTTTGGTGGGTGGCGGAGGGCTGCAATATGTCTCCCGAGCATATCCCACACATTCTGTATAGAATTCAAATCAGGAGAGTTGGCAGGCCACTGCATGCGGTGGATATTTCACTTTGAAGGAAGGCGTCGACCAGGGTTGCACGGTGAGGAGGCGCGTTATCATCCATGAATATGAAACCAGGACTGACAGCGCCTCGAAACAGGCTAACGGTAGGCTTAAGGACTTCATCTCTATATCTTTGATCGGTAACAGACCCCGTGTCAAAGATGTGGAGCTCTGTGCGGCCTTTCAGCATGATGCCTGCCCAGACAATGACCCTCCCTGAAGGAAAATGATGTTTTTCCGTGATGTTTCCCGAGTGAAAACGCATTCCAAGTTCTCTCCAGATCGTGATACGATCGAGAATTAGTTTGTAGACTAACGTCCTGGACTCGTCACTGAACATGGCATTGCCTCACTGTTGTCGATTCCACTGCCGATGTTTCAAACTCCACTTTAAACGCGCGCGTTTCTGTGCAGACGTCAGGGGGATGCAAACTGCTGGTCGTCTGGCCAACGTGTCTAAGTCTCCTGTAAACAGTTTGTCTCGAAACTATGACTCCTGAAACTATGACGAAACTATGAAACCTGACTCCTGTGACGGCTGTCAGAGCTGAACCCAGTTGTCTGGCAGAACGGTTCCCCTGACGTCGCGCAGTTATCGCCAAATATCAGATTTGCCGAGCGGTTGTTAACCTTGGCCGACCTGGTACTAGTCGTCGGTAACATCTCCAGTGGTTTGAAACCTCTGCTACGGTCTGGAGATGACACACTGAGGCACATTCAGAATTCAAGACGCTTCGGTTTGGGATCGACCGGATTCCAGCATTCCAATAATTCGTCCCTTTACAAACATATCCAGTTGGCATCTTTGTGACCTCTTTCGTCCTTATGAATTGTTAACAACGCTTCGTATTGCAGCAATTGTGAAATTATTTCTGTCTAAACTGACCATGCCGCTTCAGGCTGTTTTATACTCGTTCCGACGTGAGCCGGTGCTTTGTGCAGGTCGACTGAACTGTTTTGCATATACACAATGTTTTACCTTCGTCCCACGATTCTCCACAATTGACTGAACCATTGTATCAATATTTACTCCGATTTTTTCCTCAATTTACGAATTATGCTTAACTTTTGGACATGAGAGTAAATGCATATGTAACTCCGTCAAAACTTATCGAAACTAACAATCCTTTTTGCTACGAACAGAGTTTGATATAAATTCATTTTGAACCCTAATACTAAAACATCGATTTTTAGATCGATTTGGGGAATTTTGAAAGTATATTGTCCCCTTAGGGATGATTGATAGATCTCTATTGCAAATGTTTCTGAAATACAGGGTTGATTTGAATAAAAATGTAATAAATATATAGTAAGCTTTTTTAGCGTGAATAAAATGTAATATATGCTTTTTGATATAGAACTATTGCTTTACCTGCAGTCTTTTACATTCCAGGAATATCTTACGACCAAATGCATAACCCCGAATGCCTTCTAAAGCGATTCATTTCTGCACAGACCTACCTGCATTACTTAAAATAAAAGACTAAATCTACCGTCTTATTCAACATAACCATCTCTCGAAGGCAATCTCAAGGGAGCGACATCGTCGTCAGTCCCACCACCCAGCCCCCCATGCTTTATGTCGGTACTCAGGTTTTCAAAGTCGCGAAAATGCCTTGTAAACGACACTCGGGGATGCATAAAACAAGACACTATTTATATACGCCGCCATATATATAAGGTTACCGGCGAACGTTGTTTAAGACCACTGAAAAACGCGCTCCCGACATCAGGGGAGTTTCACTCCGCATCATAAAGTCAAATTGCAGCCAAAAATGCGCCCAGGAATCGCAGAAAAATGCTAATTCGGTTAGGTGAATTGCCTTGCGATCTGAATGATGTCCGTTTCTTTTCCGTCTCTGTTGCGACGGAAATGGCGAATAGAATAAGAATGCATTCTGGATGGGACATTACGATGGCAATTATGTGTGACGGTGGTAGATGGGCTGAAAAGGAACGGCGTCTTTCTGGGGTGTTTGTTTTCTCTTTCTGTTGTGAGATGGGGACGCGTTTGCGATTAAAATCGCCTTTGGGTCTCCTTTCCTGCTGCGATGGATTCGATCGGGCAGTGGTCGTGGTATTAGATTTAGATTTCGAGGTTTGACCGTTTGAAACGATCAGTTTGCAATGGTGTATAACTGTCCGTTGGTAATAATCTATATCATTGTACTAAAAAGTATATATAGGTAACAATAAATCAGTTCATTTATGTCATTTCTGCTGATTCATAATTCTGCTGATGTACCATATATACTGATTTATAATTATGCTCATTTATCATTTCTGCTAATTTATCATTTCTGCTGATTCATAATTCAATTGATTATAATTAGGCATATTTATATTCTGCTGAATTATTGTTTATACTTATCTATAATTTTCTGATTTATCGCTTCTGATTATTTGACGTTCTGCTAATTTATCATTTTTGCTGATTTATGGTTTCTGCTGATTCATCATTTTTGTTGATTCAGGTTCTGCTAGTTTATCATTTCTGCTTATTTGTAATTCGGTTGATCTGTTATTTCTGCTGATTTATGTTTTTTTTTCTGAGTTGTAAGTCGGCTGGCTTATCATTTCTGTTGATTTATAGTTTCTGCTGATTAAAGTTCCACTGATTTATCATTTCTGCTGATTTACAATTCACCAAAAGTGACTGTCTCCTGAAGCATAATACTCCACATATCAGGCAATGTTCATTCAAGATAAGGTTGGATTCCGAGTTTAAATCTATCCCATTCTCAAAGTTATGCAATTTTCCGAAATACAGGTGGTAGTAAAATGTCTGCTGAGACTCAAAGTCGGCGAAAGAGAACATATCAATATCTAGAATTCAATAAATTATTTATTTTTGATGAATGAAGAACTGACAGAATGAGTAATATTATTTCAAATAAGGTTAGTCGCAGAATTAGCATAAGAATGCATTCTGTATGGGACATTACGATGGCAATTATGTGTGACGGTGGTAGATGAGCTGAGAAGGAAAGGGTGTTCTTCTCGGGTGTTAGTTTTCTTTTCCTGTTGTGAGATGGGGACGCGTTAAAATCGCCTTTCCTGCTGTGATGGATTCGATCGGGCAGTGGTCGTGATAGATTTAGATTTCGAGGTTTGACCGTTTGAAACTATCAGTTTTCAATCGTGTATAACTCTAAGTGAAGGTCAATAATTCTGTTGGTAATAATCTGTATCAGTATACTAAAAAGTATATATACTAACAGTAAATCTGCTGATTTAATATTTCTACGAATTTATAATTTTTTGGTTTGAAAACCAACTGATTTGTCATTTCCGCTGATCTATCATTTCTGCTTATTTTTGTGGGTACAAAGTATCAGAACACCTGCCGTTCCTGTGATCCAGGAAGTGATCAAGCGTCAGGATGACGAGACAGGCCGACGACTGAGGTAGATGTCAGAGAGGAAGATATCCTGAAGATCTGTGATGAAGGTGGCACACTGCCACGCACGACCTGTGATACAACGATGATCCCCTGTGAATAGTTTCTCCCCTTTCCAATGGAATTAAACATATTCAATTGTAAAGAACGTCTCCTTTCATTCCTTTACCAACAAATATGAGCTCTACAATTAAAATTCTGCTGACTTATCATTTCTGTTGATTTATAATTCAGCCAAAAATGAAGCACGATACTGCACATGTCAGGCAATATTCATTCAAGATACGGGTTGGATTCAGAGTTTGAAACTATCTGATTCTCAAATTCTGCAATTTTCCAAAATGCAGGTGATAGTAAAATGCCTGCTGATACTCAAAATCGGCGAAAGAGATCTAAATATATCTGTATTTAGAATTCACCAAGAAATTATTTAATTTTTGATGAATGGAGATCTGATATAGCGATGGTTAACATAATTCTAAATGAAAGTTAGAAGCAGCATTAGCATAAGAATGTATTCTGAATGGAACACTAAAGTGGCAACTACATGTGACGATGGTAAATGAGGTTGAAAGAAATTATTTATTTATTCTTAGTTTGAGGTGTGGCAGTGTTACTCAAGTTAGATTTTTAAGATTTGACTGAAGCTATCAGTTTCAATGGTATATACTCGAAGTTCAATGAGAATGTATTCTGATGGTATATTACGATAACTATGCGTGATGATGGTAGATGTGGTTGAAAAGCAATGACTCATCGTTTGTTTTCTCTTCATGTGGGTGTGGACGCGTCACGATTATAATCGCCTTTGGATGTCATTTCCTGCCCCGATGAATTCCATCTGGCGGGGATCAAAACTCAGTGGTCATGCTGTTGGATTTAGATTTTAAGATTTGACTTTGAAGATACCAGTTTTCAATTGTATATACTTGAAGGTCAGTGATTCGTCTGATAATAATTATCTCTAACTTAGTATTATAAATAAGAAAATTTCATAAATCTGTAATTTAATAATCAGTGAGTCCAGCGTAGGACTCGTGATAAAACTTAACAATATACATATATCAGGCAATATTCATTTTAAATTAGATCCAGACATCCTCTTTTGGTGCAGACTTTCTTATGAAATAGATTAATCGAAATAGCTAGTCGTGGATTTACAGTAGTTACAGATTATTTCAGTAACTTGTCTATTGGTAATAATCGATAAATAAAAAATGCAATCATATCTCGAAGCATAGCATAATAATAATCTTCTGATAAGGCATAATAATGCACATATCAGGCAATATTTATTCAAAATGTAGGTTAGATGCAGACTGTAACTATCTGTTTCTCCAAGATCTGCAATTTTTCACAATGTAGGTGTTTGTCAGTAAAATGTCGATTGATATTAATAACTAGCAATAATGTATTAATATCTATAATTCTGCTTCGGTTGACAGAGTCACCATTATTTATCACTTCCGGGTAACCATTGCTTCGATTGAAGGTAGAATTAGAAAGGTATCACCATAGTTAAACAACATATAATTCTTATGTGACAACACTAAAACACACCATTAAACGTTAAATGCAACTGATCAAGAGTAAAGCATGGATTTTGAACCTCACTTCGCGATGAATAGTTAAATCGGAATATTTGTATACATTTGAACTTGAGCACGTCGAAATTGTGTGGTCTATTTTTAATGAATGTAGATGTAATGTAACACATTGGGTAATACTATTTGTAAATGGAGGTTTGACACAGAATTAGCATAAGAATGCGTTCAGCTTGGGACATTACGTTACATGACATGTGTGATGGTGGCAGATGGGATTTGAGGAGGAATGGCGTCTTTGTTTCGTGAGTTGTGTGGAAACGTTATTATTATAATCACCCTTGGGTCTTCATTCCAGCTGAATTCGATCCGGAGAAGATCAAAACGTGGAATCAGATTTAGATTTCAAACGCAGAATGTACAAAACGATCGGATTTCAAAGTTATGTAACTTTAATTCTTGGTGATTTCCGGTAACCATTTGTGTTAATCGGAAACAAACCTAATAACATTGCAGTTTCTGTAATGAGTTGGACGAATGGGCATTTCCTGAAAACGGCAAATATAAAGCACACTCAGACATTGCAACTGTGCAATGTTAATTGAAGATTAGAATTATATGTACAGACCCTTATTAGAAATAATCAGATTCAGAATGTCTCATAGCTTTTCACTTTATGGTTAATCTTAATAACACAATGGTTCCCAAAGTGTGGTCCACGACAAGGTTTCAAGGGACGTAACACGTAATATTTCACTAGGCAAGGTATAGAACTTTCAGAAAAATAAAATATTCCATTATTTTAACCGATTATTTTATGTTGAAAAAACTATTCTTCTGTTCTAAAACTGGTTATTAAAAAATATCTTTCCAGCTCACGTGTTTGAAATCTAGTTAACCCTTCAAGTGGTTTCGACGAGATACCTCGTCCATCAAGATAGGTCTGACCAGTTTTTCTAATGACGAGATATCTCGTCCTCATTATATAGCCATTTTATTTATGATGACGATATCAAGATCTGGTCAGTTTTGTTCTGGTGACGGGATGCGTCGTCCATCAAGGTCTGGTCAGTTTAGCTTATG
The DNA here is from genome assembly GCA_933210815.1 of Meta bourneti. NCBI lineage: Eukaryota > Metazoa > Arthropoda > Arachnida > Araneae > Tetragnathidae > Meta > Meta bourneti. The sequence continues at coordinate 13,200,811 of OW119924.1, forward strand.
ACAAGATATTTCATTGAGACAACCACCAGGAGGATTAAGATGTACACTTGAATTTGAAAGTGACTTAATATTGTAATGGTCAGATATTAAACCAAACATTGCTGTGTTAATTTATGAAAAGCAGCTTCATTGTATTAAGATTAACCCTCTCGCTGCGAATCCCGCGATTTCCGCGGGGAACGTAGAAGTAGCAAAATTTGCGCATCCCGCGATTTCCGCGGGGATGCATTTTTTGCCTTCTATTTAACTGTGCAACCCGCTGTTTCCAAGTTCATGGTTTCATTTTGCCTTTTCTGTGATGTTCAATTGTTTATTCAAATCTGGGTTAACAGATGGCTTTAGATGTCCACATTTCTGCGAAATATACAAGCATTTTTTGCAGCATTTTGCGCGCTCTTTTCAAAGCTCAAAGATGTCTGGCAGGAAGCGTTTCGCGAGTGATATAACCTACATTCCTGACAATATTTCCGACACTGATAGCAGTTCTGACTCTGATATCAAGTATATTGAAGATAGTTATAGCGAAACTGATGAGAATTTCTCGGATTCCTCTGTGGATAGTGATTTCTAATAATTCTTCATTTCTAATAAATGTTTTGTAAGTATTTTGCATATTTTCATTAGTATATACGTTTTACCTTTGTATTTCATAAAATAAATCATAATTTAATCAAGATTAATTTTCAAAATTTTGCTTTTATATGATTATTCTTCAATTTCAATATTCCGACAACCTTTTTTTATGATCTAATTCTATATTGAAAAAAAAACTCTTTTACAAAAAAATTTTGTATATTTTAACTCTAAAATATATGTAGATTTGAAATATGTAATAAAAAAATACGCAATTTTTGAACCTATTTTGATAAAAAATTACGCATTGAGAGGGTTAAGGCATGCATTTTTATGTCATTAGTGTTACTATAATTTTTAAAAACAAACCCTTTTGATTTTAGTGCATTTTGATTAAATATAGATAAGGGTTTATATAATATTTACCGTTGTTTTGTTTCAGAATTCTAGTTTTTCTTTTTCAGAAATTTAAATTGTCATCGCTAATCCTTAATGTGAAGTTTTAACGTCTCGTAACCTATTTAACATAGATATTTTAATTATATTAACTGATATTTTAATTATATAGATTATAACTAAATATTTTAATCCCTACATTAAGGTGGTTACAAATTCGAAACTATCCTATCAAAAGACAGTCGTGTATGCGGGCCTGATTCTATCGTGGTTTCAAATGTCTTCACGTTGGCTTGGTGTGGAAGTTTGGAGAGTGGGTTACCAGCTCAAGTGTTAACTTGGTCATTTGACCATGGATGAAAATTACGAGACGTTGTTTTTGTATCTTTGGGATTTATCCCGGACCGTCACCAATAGCGTTGTGTTGCTCCAGTGCGACAGCAATTAAACTATACCCTATATAAATTAAAAATAAGGATTAGCATGCTATTCTGCAGGTCTACATATGACCTATTCAACGTTATAATCTCAAAGGCCCCGTCAAAATTTTTAATTTTCAAGGGGCCCATGGACTGAAAAGTTTGGGATCCACTGCAGTAATATGTTTGGTACTACTCGGTAATAATCTGGAATTGATCAAAGAATTGTCTATTCTTGATGGAAACATAGTTAAGAAATACATACATTGGGTTATATTATTCGCATTATACACATTGATCCATAAGTTCGACGCAGCATACTTTGTGTCTTAAAGAGCAAACAGGTTTTTAATGCTGCACACGCTTCACTGCTCGTGGATAGTAGCTAAAAAGTAATGTAGAATGATGATGGTGTAATGTAAATATGGTGAATGTTAAATTCAATGTTCAGAATAAAACATTTTTATGCTTTATTTTACAATACATCTCCGACTCTAATCGAAAAATGTATTTGTTATTGTTCGATTCGTTTTATACTGCTAAATTCGTGTAACCTAATATCTTAAACTGATATCTTCATTTTCAATACACCATATTTAAAATGTAAAGTAATTTTTCGTTAAGTAGGGAGGTCTAACTCTGCAATGCGATCCATCCAATAAAAACATATGCAGAGATTCGCATGTCTGTATCTGATAATTTGACGGAGTGCCGATGTAACATTACGGAAACAAATTTTCTTGCCTTTCAGAACGAAAATAAAATGTATTTAAATTCAGATGTTGAAGAAAAACAGTACCATATCACGTTTTCGTATGATATCGTGTTTTCTTTTACTTATTTTTAAGTGACCTGGCTTATAAAAGTTTAATGAATTCTTGCACTTTCTTACCTCATATTAAAAAAAATTCTACAAAATGTCGTAAATTCTAAATAATTCATTCGCCGTAAAATATTTATTTTCACCACATTTTATTTTCTTTACGATCAAGCGAGATTTAAAAGTACTGCTTTATCGCGAATGACGCAATTCCTGGGACGATGTACTCCAACAGAAGTGGAAATAAAAAAAAGGCGAAAACACTCGACAATTGCTCAAAGGATGGAATGGGAATATTTGCATTGCTTCTAGAAAAGAAATGTCGAGGAAGAGACGAATTAGGAATAAAACCGAAGCTCTCTTTTAAGAGTGAGAATATCGGGACCGAATGGAATGAGAAGGAAATAAAAAATAACAAAAAAAAAAAAAAACGATACCGAGGCATGAATTTCAAAGCAGCCGTGGAAAAGTTTTTTTCTAAAAGGAAATATCAGTATTTTCCAGAAATTCCGAGAAAAAACACCCTCGATCATCAATAAAAAAGTTTTAAAGGAAGGCAAGATTATTGAGCTTGAGTTCCAAGGCAACAATCCTGGAACTTTCTGGAGATAATTCTGGCTCCCTTCCGGGACATTCATAAAAAAACGTCGATACATAAGCAGTAAAAGGGGATGAATAAAGCCGGAAATAAAAAATAGAGCTTCTGAATTTCGGAGCATCAAATCATGAGATTTGGTTCGGATTTATTCGTATTGGAAGTCTTTTAGGATTATGCTTAAGGTAAATATAGATCCTGATGGTTTTGTCAGGTTTGAATTTAGATTGATACTTCTGGAAAGCGTATGTAAGCTGAACACAGGTCAGAGCTTATCTAATTATGATAGCTATTTATAATTTAGGATGTTCCGAAATCAAATCCTAACGGAAAGATCCATGGGGTGCCAGCTCAGGTTTTGACCTCGTCATCCGATCGTGGTTCAATTTGACTTGGTGTTGTCTTCCAATCTTTCACTTTGGAAGTGATCCCGGACCGTTGCCAATAGCCCGTTGCAGTGCGAGGTTAATTTAAGCTACCTACCTGCATTAGACCCCTGATTTAAATTCTACTAAAGGGCGACTCAGTGCCCTCTTCAACATGTGGAAAATTGAAGAGCCGCAAAGGCATGAAATCGTCCCTTAAGTTCATTGAATTCCGTAAGACTAGATACCGTTAATTACCTCACTTTTTGAAAATACTAAGCCAGGTGGATTCATACTTCTAATCTCCATCGAGTGACCATTTTAATAAGAGGAATCGGAAATCCAGTTAACCAAAATAAGCCGCTCCCCTGGACAAAAGGCAGAAATCATTAATGATTGATCAATAGCTTCGTAATCAATCAAACAACCGAAGCTGCCACGGTAACTTTATTTTAAATAGAACGCTTTGTCGAAAGATCGATACGTAATTACAGGGAAAATCTTTCACAAAAAAAGTTAATCCGTCAGCTCAACAGGGAAAAGTAAAATTGCTTCATCGGATCATTAAAATTTCCTCAGTTTGTTGCCTTTTTTTTGGCATTATTTTTATATATCTCCCCAAAAGTTTTTAATCAGAAATTAAGTTTTCATCGAGGAAGTGACGAAAGATCTCTAATAAGGTGTCATCAAATTTAAATTACGGAGACGGACAGATGGCTGTGTCGCAGGGGAAAATATTTTCCCCCAGATAATCCCTTTCTTCGGAGAAGAACAAGCAGGAATGTATTGGAGAGTGAGCTATTAGTTCTTGGAATAATCTCGTTTAATCTCGTACACTAAAGAGGGAGTTCTTAGAACGTGTTGTCTTCGGGTGGTTATTTACATATTTCGCTTAATTCTTAATTGGGGAGCTGTTTTAAAAAGTGGGGAAATGGACTTTCTTAGGAATCTGTCATTTTAATTATGAAGCTATTATTTTTTGTTATCTATGTATTTTAATTTATATTTTCATTATGTCCCCTTGGAAGCGTGTAGACGTAATTAAGTTAAATTTAAATGCTTTTTACCTGACTTCATATTTATTCTGCTATTTTAGAAAAAAATTTCGAACACGTATGTTAAAATTTGTAAACATTTACACATCTGCGATAATTTATTATGTGCTAAATTGAATAATTATACACACTCATGTCCAAAATTATCTTTACATGCATAAAATCACGGATTTCTCAGAAACTGTGAATTATAATTTTATGAATTTGTGTGAAGATACATAACATCATAACACATAAATAAAAAGGAAATAATTTAAGAGCTACTGCATATGATATAAAACTGTAGCATGAAACAATAAAGACGTCAATAATATGTGACAAGGAGAGTGCAGAGAAAAAAGAATAACTCAGAAAAAAAATTAAGGCTTATGAATTTAATATGGAATGTGATCTCCCCTGACGTGTACATACATATCACAACGTGTTTTAATGCTGGCAATAATGTTGTTAACCACATTTTGGGAATTAAGTTCCACTCCTCCAGCAATGCGGTCTTCAGGGCATTTATATCACTAGGAGGAAGATGTCTCCGTGCAACTGCTTTTCCAAGGCAGTCCCATAAGTTCTCTATCGGGTTCAGATCAGGAGATTTTGCTGGCCACGGTATTCGCTATATGGCTTCACTTTCAAGGAATTCGTCAACGAGGTTTGCTTGATGTGGACGAGCATTATCGTCCATAATAAAAAGTTAGATCCATATGCACCTCTGAAAAGTCTTACATAAGGTTGTAAGACCTCATCCCGATATCTCTGGCCGGTCACAGATCCGTTGTTGAAAACGTGTAGGGGCGTACGTCCATCGATCATTATTCCTCCCCATATCATCTCATCTGCACTACCGAAACGGTCATGTTCCATAATGTTCGAAGGAAGATTTCATGTTAATGACTCCCTTCAGATGTAAACACGTTTAGAATCAGATGTTAAACTAAACATCGATTTATCAGTAAAGAGAACATGGGTCCATTGGTGTTCACTCCAGTTCTGATGTTCTTTGCACCAATTAAAGTGATCCCTCTTTTGTTGTGAAGACAGTGAAACTCATACCCTTGGCTTTCTGGCATAAAGGCCTTTTTCATTAAGCCTTCTGTATACAGTTTGCAGTGATACAACAGTTCCAGAGGCGGCTGCAACCTCTGAACTTTACTGCCGAGCAGTAGATTTCCTGCTACGACGGGCAGTTATACCAGATATCGATCTTGAGAAGCAGTTGTTATTCGCTTACGACTTTGTCCAGGCTTCCTTACAATAGTTCCAGAGTTCTGAAATTGTTTCCATAGCGTAGAGACTGTCTGTCTTGAAATATTCACACATCTCGCTGCTTCCGTGATTGTCTGCCCTGCTTCTAAACGGCCGATAATTCGCCACTTCACAGATTCTTCCAAATGATACTTCGTAGCCATAACAAACCGTTTTGAATCCTTACACACTGAAATCAAAAACGCTGTATTACAGAAATTCATTCAGATATTCACTTTGGGCAAAGCGCTTGATTCGCCGTCGGATCACATAACGCCTTGATTTGCATATCAGAAACCGTTTTATCACTTTTGATTGGATAATGCTAATTAGGCTTGTTTTTCAAGCATTCCCTGCAAAAATGGAATACATCGATTTGATATTTCATGGGATATCATTATTTTGGGGTATGTAAAGATAAATTTTGACACGAGTGTATATTAAGGTTGTAACTATAGTTACTTGATTTGTTGTGAATTATTAAGAATGAACTGTTTTTGTTTACATTTCTCATGATTATGCATGCGTGTGAAATTACTTCGTGTGTGAAGCGAAACACCTGATTATGTTGAACTGTATTGTGATTGAGATATATCCGATTTCTGTTGTTCCTAATTTGTACTCAGTGCCTATTGTCAAATTTATTTTATGCTATCAGAATTTCCCGTCGTTACCCGTGTTCATTGGCTAACTGCACAATGAAAATGTGACCAGAGAAAAACCACTTTTCTTCTTTTTCATACAAAATTGGTCAAAATATATACATGTCTTCAAGAAATGAACTTATATCTTTAGCAATATTCGGCACAAAATAAATTATTATTACCATGGTTATAGTGGATATGAATAACTAATGCAAAATTAGATTCATTATTCTCTTTATATCACCTTCTTCAAATGTTAGGAATTTTTTATATTTCTGAAAGAAAAACTTGGCATAAAAATGCAAGCACGGTGAATGTTAAATAAATTATTCGTTAATATAGAATATATTTGATTATATGTGTAACAATCATGAAAACATATTGTTAGTTTTATGCGACTTTTTTACAAACATAAAAACACACATAGTACGGGATGACAGACAGACCGAAGTCGTGAAGTCCAGTCACTAAGTTACAGTGAACTCAAGTATACAATATTTAATGAAAATATATCCAGCCGTTTGGATATAGTTCGGGCACACACATACATACAGACAGATTACTGAAGCCACGAGGAATAAATAACTTGATATAGGGCGGAAATATTCAATGTACAAAACAAGCACTCAATTTTTATTTACATATATTTACTGCCAAATGAGGCAAATGTAACACTTTTAATGTAAAGAGTTTAATATTACAGTATGAATTGAGTTTATACTTGACTTCTTGATTATTTTGACTGACTTTTAGAGCTACTTTAATCAAAAAATAATTTCTACATTCAAAATATTATATTCTATTTCATATGTATTACTATTTTAGAAAAGGACAAGCCCATGTATCTTTTGGAATTTTAAGTAAGTTATACTAAACTACAAGATGTTGAAAACTCAATCAATAAAATCAAGTAGACATTTTTATAAATGCTTTATTCGTATGACATCCAAAAGTTTTCATAAACAGTTACTTCCTAGTCTATGATTTATCGATCTTATATTCAAGAACATTTTGCCGATTCAAGGTGGTATTGTAAAGTATCAAAGTAAAATATGAGAGGCATCTATATGCAGGAGGAATATACTGAAATGGGTAGAATGGATGTAAACATAAATAACTTGATGTTTTACGTGGAATTTTTATGAAGGTGGACGTCTTCGCTCCCAGTTTGAGGTTTTATTGCTTTCCCTCACATTTGTTTCATTGAAAATAGTTGTTTTGAGGTAATAGAAACTCTGTTGAATTATCTTACCAAGTAATAGAATTTCATATCTATGAGCAATTATGGAATATTACACACATCATATACGGTATGTACTGAATTTCCAATTGGGATTGGAGCTGTGATAATCTTTTGCTACATGAGGGGCTTCCATAGCTTAAAATGGATTCCAAACATCCATATCCACACCTAGATTAGAACCCAGAACCATTATAATCGAGGGGAAGAGCGTTAATATCTCCACTATCAGGCCAGTGCACTGCAGCGCTAATATATATTTGAACATCAAGGTTTTAAAAGATTGCCTTTTCTTGCACGAAAACAATATATGATTGAATCTAAATTGTCTACAATATGATGGTAGTTAGATGAATTATGGGCTATTGGCGACGGTCCGGGATCAATCCCTAAAGGAAAGATCAAGGACAACACAGTAATTTTGAACCAAGGTCAGATTATGAGGTCGACACCTGAGCTGGCACCCCACTCTACAAACTTCCACTCCACGCCAACGTGAGGATATTTGATGCCACGACAGATTTAACGTCCACCACTACGGTCTTTGGGTGGATCGAGTTTCGAACACGCAACCCTCCGGTTACTTATCCGCGACTCTACCATGTGTGGTGCCACGACATGTCCAGAATATGACGGCCTAAGCACTTCGAAGCAAGCATTCCTATTTCCTCATCTGTCTTTATCGAAACGCTTCGCTGTTTCTCGAACTAAGCCTGAGAAGTCTTAGAAACGGATTTTTTTTTACTTGAAGACGGGATTTTGAGTTCCAGCTTATCCCAAAGGTATATTCGATCGAAAAGGGATCCCAACTTTGAGCCAGTCAATCTAACATTTATACCTTTTTACTCTTCAATCCAGGGATAAAAGTAACTCGAAGTTTGACATTGAGACAGGTTATTTGTCTTTACATAGTATTTATACAGTATTTTTGCAGTTATTTTATGCTTTACGTTGTAGACATACCATGATATGGACCCCCAGAGGATCGTGCAGACACTAATAAGTTCTGCGATGAAATGGCAGATGTCTCCGTTGAAGTCCATTTCTATAAAGATGTTAAACTCTCCCGGGAAAAGGGGTTGTAATGCAAAAAATCATGTATGGTGATTATTTGTTATGCCAACTCGTAATAATTCCTATCGAATCAGAAACCGACTGATTAACTCATAGCAGAATCCTAGTTAAAGACACCAGTTGTGGAAACGCATTGTTTACATTTAACCTGCCCCTAATTTAACAAATAGACTCAAATGCAGGCTCACCGGGCTGGACTATAGTTGTGGCCGTAAATCAGCACATAAGTACACCCCTGAGTAGCATCAACTATTGTTGATTTTGGGAGTCCTAAAAGATGGGCAAAAGCAAGTAGAGATTACGTATTTAAGTAGGATTCTACCATCAAACTATTTTGAAATTCTGTTACTCCGTTTTGCAAGTAATAGTGGCTTTGAAAGCAATCGAAATTATGATATCGAGAGCATAATATACAACATAAAAAATGTCAAACATAGAGGTCATCTGAATTTCTATTTAAATAATATATATTCGTGATTAAAATGGTAAAGTTCAAACGGAATTGTGACTTTAGAAACAACAAACAATTCGTTCCATTAGCTGTGCGTGCTCCTAAGTAAATATATTTGGTGAATACATAGTAAAAATTAAACACATAATGACGTCCTTAAGAATAACACATACAACATGTAAACGTGTCCATGAACCAAGTGTGCTCCTATATAAATAACATACATTTGTGAATAAAATGTTGTAGCGAAAAGAAATTGTTGCATTAAGTGTATATGTATATGTAATATACGAACATATGCATGGGCCACGTGGGCTTATAATGTAAATAACATAATTAATAAATAAAATGTGGAAAGTTAGCAGAATTTACATTAACATTATATAGAATATACAAACTTTTCAAGAGACATACCAGCCCCAATGTACATAACATACATTTGGTGAATAAAATGGTAAAGTTAACAAAATTGCTACATTAATACAATACACAATATACAAACATGTACATGAGCCACGAGTGCTGCTTTGTAAATAACATATATTTGGTGAATTAGATGGTAAAGCTAACATGATTATGATATTAAAACTATATACAACATACCAAATGTCATTAGCAAAAGATTTGCGTACTCCTATATAAATAACATGTTTGGTAAATAAAATGATAAAGCCAACAGAATTGTTACATTTTGATACAATATACAATATAGAAACATATACATGAGCCGTGAGTGCTTCTATGTACTTAACATGCATTTGGTGAATAAAATGGCAAAGCTAACAAAATCACGACATTAATACTACATACAATATACTAACATATACATAAAACACTAGTGCTGCTATGTAAATAACATGTTTGGAGAATAAAATGGTAAACCCAACATAATTGTTACATTAATACTCTATGAAATATACAAACCTATGCATGAGCCATGATAGCTGCTATGTACACGAACCAGGATTGCTGCTACGTAAATATCATACGCTTGGTGAATAAGATGGTAAAGCCAACGGAATTGTTACATCAATACTATATGCAATATACAAACATATATATGAGCTATAAGTGCTGCTATGTACATAACATGCGTTAGGTGAATAAATTGGTAAAGCTAACAAAATTACGACATTAATACTACATGCAATTTACAAACATATACATGAGTCACTAGTGCTGCTATATAAATAACATGTTTGGAGAATAAAATGGTAAAGCCAACAGAATTGTTACGTTAATACTCTCTGCAATATATAAACATATACATGAGCCACGATAGCTGCTGTGTACACGAGCCAGGAGCAAATAACATACGCTTGGTGAATAAAACGATAAAGCCAAAGGAATTGTTACGTTAATACTATATGCAATATACAAACATATCCTCCAGCATAAGCCATGCGTGCTGCACCTCTTGAAATAAGCTCACTCATAGATACCGGTCCCCCGGCGTTGATTAACGCGGCGGCGACTCTAATCTTCGATAACAAGCCGTTTGATTCCACAAGATGACCATCAGCCTTCCATCATCCATTAAACGAGCACGAAGGAAGGCAGTCACCTGCTGTCGCAGTCCCAGTCGCCGACCTAATTCCCTCTGATAAGCGGTCGAAATGATCGCGCACATAATCAGAGGAGATCCTCGAGGAAGCATATGTTGGACTAATTAGCTGATCTGCTACTGGCACGGCTGAGATATTGTGACTGGGTTGAGCCCTGGATCAGGCAGGCACTTCCTACTCTAGGTTGTGTATATTTATTCCATTTGAAAGTTGCGACAAACTCTGATATTGCCTCTTGATCCTCCTGGTGGTTAGCTCGATGAGGTATCTCATCATTAGAAGAGTATTGAAAATATCTTGATGGACGAAATGTCTCGTAATTGGAGGAAAACTGACTTGATCTCATCATCAAAAACATCAATGTATTTATCATTCGGAATTAAATCAGCATTCTTGATGACGAGGCAACTCTTCATTAGCAAAACTGGTCAGATCTTGATGGAAGAGGTATCTCATCAAAACCACTTGTAGTGTTTACAAGTGCTCGGGGTACTTAACCACCACTACAAAAATTAACGTTCAATACAGCAGTATATAGTATAATAGTGTAACTTATCTCTCCATCATGAAGTATTTTTTAGTAGAAAAAAATTGATAGGTTATGTCGAGGACACAAACCATAGTTTTGAGGTGATATCGGATTGTGAAATGAATAAAGCAGGCATAGGAAGTTTGAGCCGATATATATATATATATATATATATATATATATATATATATATATATATATATATATATATATATATATATATATATATATATATATATATATTGCTTATTCGTACAAGGATTTAACCATCCAAGAATCCATCAAGATCTGACCGATTTTGGCTAATGACGAGATACTTCGTCGATACAACCACCAGGAAGACTAAGTTGGATTCAGGATTCTAATACCTTATCGAAATTTTTTTGACTGAATGTTCATTGTGAATTAAAGTAACGGCTCTAAATGATGAGCATCAGGAACCGATTAAGTAGAATACTGAATGTAGCTATGCAAAAGTATGAATATAGATGAAGTCTTAAATAACTGATAACAGTACAGAATTATAACTTGACCATGAGGGGGTGAAGTTCATAAATTCAGAAGACTTGCTTATGGCTTTGTGATAGATCTTGCTTTGGTTTGGTTAGATGGCATTGGACTATAGACATGGTCTTGACGATGAAAGTTGACGGTTTGAGTGGATAGTGAAAAGTCAAGTCCTAGCCATCAAAAGATATGACATGAAGATCACAGAATGTTTTAACCCTCCAAGCGATTTTGGCGAGATATCTCGTCAACGAAGATCTTGCCAATTTTGCATAGGATGAAATATTTCGTCATCAGGATATTGCCGCTTTTTTATGATCAGAAGATCAAGATTTGGTTAGATTTTTTATCTAATGACGAGTTATCTCGTACATCCCGGTCTGGTCAGTTCTGTTAATGACGCGATACCTCGTGGAGACAACCACCGAAGGATTAAAAGGCAAATTGCCTCACTACACACCACTAAAAATAAGACATGGGTGGGTGAAATCTATCTATAATAAAAACTTCCACCTCCAATGAACTATTAAATTTTTTTTAGAAACTGGATCATTCTTAGGTACTTATATTCTCTGGGATCAGAATCAATGTACGATGACTTATATTGTTCTTGTCTGGCTTCTTTCGAGGATTCATGCTATTGTACTCCGGACAAACCAAGTCGAGTCTGTTTCCTCAACAGTTCTGTTGCATCATTGAGCAGTTTTGACATTTTGTGCTGATTCGAGTTTGATCAAAAATTGGCCTCTTCTTGCTTAATCGTCTATATTAAATTCTCCTATAGATCTAGGGGAGCGGTAGCCTGATTGGAAGAGTAGCGGATTAGCAACCTGAGGGTTGTGTGTTCGAAACTAGGATCCAACCAAATACCGTCGTGTACGTGGGTGCACGTTAAATCTATCGTGGTCTCCAATGTACTCACTTTGGCGTGGTGTGGAAGCTTGGAGAGTGGGGTGCCAGCTCAGGCGTTACTTCGTCATCTGACCGTGATTATTCAAAATTACGAGGTGTTGTCCTTGATCTTTCCCTTTGGGATTGATACCAGATCATCACCACACACACATAGCTTATATTTCAGAAAATGTTTTGTTAAAAAGGTACAACTGGAGGGGAATTCCATTTTCCCCGATACCTTTATTATTCTTGATTATGGAATTAGCCACACTGGCTTTCAACCAAGCATTGCAGGTTTTGAGGATTGTCTTGTAAGAGATTGTCACGTCATAAACCTAAATGCTTTAATTCATCATTTAAAAAGAGCTTATTGTAAGGGGGAAATATATAAGTCACAAGTTCTAAAAATAATAAATAATTGAAGTAACCTATTGTCTAAACACAAATTAAACTTCATAATTACTCATATTGATTGCGATCTTGAACTAAGAAGTTTCCTCTAAACTTCAAATGCCTTACAATTCAAAGTCAGTTGGAATATCCTACCCTTATGAGTCAAACGGTTTTTACGAATATGTAATATTTAAGAAACTTTCAATTTTATAATTTTATTAATTAACTTTATAACCTCTTGAAAACGTTGGATTCACCCTCCAAGTGGTTTCGACGCGGTATCTCGTACATCAAGATCTGACCTGATTTCGCTAATGACAAAACAACTCGTCCATTAAAGTTTGACCAATTTTTTCATTGACCAGATATCTCGTATCAGGATATTGTCGGTTTTTAATGAGATGACATTATTTGGTCAGTTTAACGAGATTTCTCGTCCGTCAAGATCTGGTCAGTTCTGCTAATGACAACAAATTCGTCGAGACAACCAATCACCAAGAGGGCAAAAATTGTAAGAGTTATCCAAAATATACGAAACATCTATTTAAATAAGAATGTGAAAATCTGATTTTTTTACCTCTTACAAGCAATATTTTAAAATATCAATTCTATTTCTAAACTTAGGTAATTACGAATGGCGATGTTTTTATTTCCTTTGTGTGAAATAAAATAAACTAATCTTCTTCCATTACTAAATAAAGCGAACAATGCTATTCAACCAAACACTAATATTTCACCCTTATCTAACGCGTACATAAAACACAAAGCCTTAATACGCTACACTATGCAATTACACCATTTCGTCTGAATTTCATTCATCTCTATTTTGTATTTCTCATATCCTTTTACGAAAAATACCACTGTCAAAACTACAAGATAGCATAAATTAATTCCACACTCAACTAACGAGAAATTATACAGACAAACACGAACTACACCCAAGTCCTTGTAGTCCTAAGATCTGTCGTGCGGGTTATGGACCAAATTTATACCATAGATATGAAGAGGAAAAATAATCCTGTTAACCCGGCCGAATGTGAACAGGGAAATTTAAATTAAATAAGCAAAAGGGGAGTCTGAATAAATTAAGTCCGAAGCGCGTCCCACTAGAATTGTCCTTCCCGTTCTCAAGTCCCATTAATTTTAGGACACGGATGGCAGGGTGTAACGAATTGGAGTATGGGGATTGGTAGGATCTAGGACTGAGATCTCAGGAAGGGTCTGATAAACGAGGATTTACCTTCATTCGGTGGATGCGGGATCTCATGGCTACTGCCCATTAGATAACGCCTTTTCTTTCGTCCCCAGCAAATCGAGATAAATATAACACAATGGGAATTGAGCTAGTGCTTGTTCGCGATGTTTGAATTAGTATGGAGGTGGTTTTTAGGTTTACACGCATATGCGATTTGCTAATGAAGTTATTGGTAATATATGTCATGGAGTTAGCATCTTATGTGTGCGTATGTAAGTGAGGGTAAAGAGGACACAGTTTTAAGACGTTTCGCCCTATGAAGCCGGCTTACGATACGTAGAACTGCTAATGCAAATGTGGTAATGCAATGATAATGTGAAATAAAGATATATACATTTTGTTTTATGCAATGTTTCAGTACATTAATTCTCAAAGGTTTATACTTAGTTTGAAGGGATAGGCATGTGGTTGAATTAACGTCGCACTGGAGCAACACAACGGGCAATTGGTGGCGGTCCGGGATCAATACTGAAGGGAAAGATCCAATGGCAATACCTCGTCATTTTCAACCACTGTCAGATGAGGAGGACAGCACCTGAGCTTCTTTAGCTACTTCGGCGGAACAAAACGTCCACCGCCATCAAGACTAAAATAAACAAGAGGTTGGTTGGTAACTGAATTAACATGGGAGTAGAGCAACACAACGAACTATTGGCGATGGTTCTGGATCCATCCTCAAGGGAAAGATCCGGGAACAACACCTCGCCATTTTGAATCATGGTCAGATGACGAAGTCGCAACCCGAGCTGGCACACCACTCTCCAAACTTCACACCATGCAAACGTGAGGACATTTGAGGCCACACAGATTTAACGTGCACTAGCCCCCACATATACGATAATTGGATCTAGTTTCGAACTCGCAACCATCCAATTGCCAAGCCGCTACCACGGACCTAGTGTGAAGGGGTTTTACAGGAATGCGATTTGCTAATGAAGTGATTGCTAATGCATGTCACAAGGAGTTAGCATTTTGTGTATGCATGTAAAAGAGAAGAAGTAGGACTAAGTTTTAAGACTTTTGGCTCTATAAAGTAGACTTATGGTATGTAGAACTGCTAATGGGGGCATATGTAGCAATGCATTGTGTGCATTTTGACTTGTTCAATGTAAAGTAAATGGTTTCATTATATTTTAATTCTCATAATGTTATAGTTAGTCATTATTAACATTTAGTGTGATGGGGGATTTAGGTATAGGCGAATGCGGGTTGGGCGTTTTATGGCGTTAGGAACATATTTGGTCAAGATGCGTAAACACAAGACAAGGTCAAGTAAAAATTGTCGTGAAAGGGGAAAAAATGAGTGTGAAGGGGTTGAATACAGGAATGCGATTCGCTAATGAAGTTATTGTTAATGTACGTCAGTAATAGAACTATCTTATATTAATACATATAAGTGATAGGTAGGTAGGTATTTTAATTAACATCACATTGGAGCAACACAAAGGGAAAGATCAGGCGACAACACCGCGTAATTTTGAATCACGGTCAGATGACGAGGCAACACCTGAGCTGGCACCCCACTCTCCAAACTTTATGTGATGGGTATACATAAAAGATTTATAATTTTTCTCATAACCTACAACTGTTAATGGGTATAATGTTATTGTGAAATAAAAAATTATACATTTGACATGTTCAATCTAAAGTAGAAAGCTTTCAGTATATTTCAATCTTTCCCATATGTTTATATTTAATGGGTTTCTCTATATGACAGCATTGATTAATTCTCTGGGTGGTTGTCTCGACTAGGTATTTCGTCATTAGCAAAACTGACCAGATCTTGATGCACGAAATATCCTTTCATTAGAATAAAACTGACCCAATCAAACATCAGATTAGTACTTTTTGAAAACTTAAACAAATCAATTTATTTCAGGAGATGTTAGCACAGACAGCAGACATACAAGTCCAGAGACGCTATGAGCGGATGAACGGATTTTTTGAGAGACGTTTGCCTTTTCGTTATTAAAGATGATTTTCTAAGGGTTAATTCTACTCAATATCTACTGCTAAGTGCTCCAACTTTGCAGAATCGGCTTTCACCTCACTTTGCTCCGTTTATTCTAAATGTTGACATCTATGGGCAGTTGGTTCACGAATATCGCCGAGACGGGTGTTGGCATCGTCAATATCTTGATGCCAAGATATCTCATCATTAGCAAAATTGGCCTTTTCTTAATGACATCTCATCATTAGCAAAATTGGCTAGATCTCGATGGACGAGATATCTCGTCGAAAACACTTGGGGAGGTTTAAAACGTTACTTTTTACTGCATAGGGCGAGTAGTTGAGGTAGTAAAAATTGTATTAGTAGCTTTTCTCTATTATTTTTCGATGACGTTTTGCATTTTTGATGATAACCGGACATCATTCCTTTATTTGTTTTAGTTACGGTACCAGCTTGATGTGATGATTCGTCTCTCTAATATATGGCTTATGCAAAACCATCATTGTTCAGAATTTAAATAAATTATGCAGATTTCACATTTTTGGTCTGTAGGTATTATCTTACTTTTTATATCTTAAAAAATTCATGACTCACAATTTTATTCTTAGTATTTTGTAATAATAGTCATAACTATTTGCAATATACGGGAATTAGAATGTTTTATATAAAGTTTTAAACATAATATAAGTTACAATATTGCTAAAATTAAGAATATAAGTAATATTTGCAATTGAAAAGTTATTCTCTTGGTAAACTACTTCTTTTTAAAAGTAAGAAATTTTGAGAAACGCTGTTCTATTAATAAAGTGATTGATCAGCACTCAAAATGACAGCGTTAAATATATATGTGTAAATGTAATAATGACATTCCATAAATAAGTGTCTTAGTTCTTTTTTAATTATATTTGCTACACTTAGTTGCAATATCCTTTTTAGAAATCCTAGAAAACCGTTGATAATAACTTTCAGGCGAAATTGTATTTCTGTGGAAAAAATAGAACCTAAGATCTCCAAAGTGTACGTTAAACTGGTTCCACTCAGAGAAATTCTGATAAAAAAATAATGCGATTCTTTATTTTCGCGTAATTAGAGAGGTGTTCAAATATTTATTCCGAGAGAGAAGTTCTTGAAAATTAATATCTAACAACCCAATGACATATTTTTTCTTTCCCTCCATAAATAATTTTTTACTGCTTGCACTAAAACGCTTATCAGCATTTTTTATTTACTTGTTACGGAAGAAACAGTTTTAGGATGCAAATGGATACTTTTCCAACAAAGTGGATACATATATTTTGGAAATGCTTCCTGCAAAAGTGACTCAAGCTGGGTTTGAAAAATGATTTCTTTCTATTGAAATTCGAAATGCGGTGTCATTGGGTTAGACTGGATTCTGGTTAGTCTTAGTTAACAGTAGTTGATAAAATGAGTTGGGAACGAAACTTTTTTACATGCGTCAGATTTTGACTGTAATTATGTTTACGAAAACGTGTCGGTAAATTCGAGTTTAAGGGATTGTATCGGCTGGAACCGGTTTGAATTTTCAAAAATCCATGCATGTGAAAGTAAAATAAGATGCTGAAAAGCACAAAATAAACTTTAAATGTCAATAAAGAAGCGGATTTAGTAGTTGATATTTCAAAACTCCCTGCACAAATTTTAAAGAAGAGGACACAAATTTAAACCATTTTTACAGAGATGTATTTCTGCAAGAGGTTGGTAAGGACATTTTTTTGGATCGATAGATCGACCTTGGTGAATCGGTTGATTGACTACCATGATCACCCAGTTTACCATGCATTGACCACACCGATATATCGCCCAGTTTAACATGCATTGATTTATTCCTCTTGGAATACATACCCTATTGACTCCGATGCTGATCTCATACCAAGAGTCCTTGCTGGGGTTCCAATTGTGCGCGAAATGCCAGAAAGCTTTCAAAATGTATGCAACATACACTGCAATCCAATCTAATCCTTTTCCCTCTCTTATAGTGAAACTGTTCTTCCTTATTGTGATGTTTCCTTTTTGCATCTTAATGTACACTTTAGCATGCTGGGTGGAAAATTTGGGTTGTGTATCCCTCTCTAATTACGATTTAATCTGTGTCCCTACCTACTCTTAATGTCTGAACAGGAAGTTGGGATGATCTTGTGTTAGACAAGAATATCTATTGACTCTGGGCATCCTGAATGTTATGAGAATCAATCGAGCTCTAGAAAATGGTGAAAATGTTACGCATGATTTGTGTTACTGTAAAGATTTATCCACAACGAAGTTTTAAATAGTGTCGCTAATAAAAGAGGACAAAGTATCAACATTGAAAATTTAAATTTTCTATGAAACTCTTAAAAAATACATTCCGCCTTGATTTATTCTAAACCATTCAATGTGAAATTCAAGGAAAGTGGATTTTAATATTTATAAAGACCTCGTACCTCTTCCAAATACAATGACAAAATACCCTTGTAATTATGCATTGCCATCTGCTAACGTTATTTCAAAAATATTAAAATTAGTTGGGATTCATTCAAAACTAGTTAAAATAGATTCACACAAGGGGACAGTAGACTTTCAAAATCAAAAAAATCGATCGAAAAACCGATTCTACGATCATTTTTGACGGAGTTACATTTACACATAAAACGTAGTAGATAAGTATAGTAAGTCTACTACAAAATTCATTTTTCTCCGATTGTGAATTTTTGACATTCTTATTTCATAATCTTCCATGCACATCAGGTTTTAATTGATTCCTTGAAATTGTTTGGAATAATCCTTGAAATCAGTTGTATATATTTAAAAGCAAATGGGAAATTCACCACGTTTCCAAATTTATTTTAAAATGTTGCTCACCCTATATTTGTTAAAAAAAATTTTGGTGTTTTAATACACAATTTTGTTTTCTTTGCAATTCAGTGATACACTTACCAAACGGATTTAATTTTATTTATATGTGTACAAATCATTATGCAAATTAAAATTTTAACAATATATGGAAAATTAACGCCAGTGAGACCTATCCACTTTCGATAATTTATCAAAATTTTTGATCATGTATTATATAACAACTTCCACACAATTTAATATTTTTGATTTAGTATTTTTGGACAAACTTTATATGTAAGCTTTTTTAATAGAAACAGTCTGTGCAATTTTTATAACACCCGGATAATAAATGCAAAAGTTTGTTTTGAATGTCCACTGTTCCCTTAAGTCATGTTTGGAATCTAACGAAGTTTGTGTTAGAGTTTTCGAATTAATGACAGTTTGAAATGGTATTAGTTTCTTAAATTCTGCTCAGGGGGATTCGAACCCCAGCGAAATCCTCTATTTCACTGATCTTTATCATGTACCAGTGTTGGTATTCCTATAAACACAAATGAATTGCGCAATTCACTCAATTCAAATAGATAATTTACATTATTAACTAACAAATAAATTTTAAAGCTATAAAAGTTTCAAATTTAATGCGATTCCTTTCACAGTTTATTCAATTTTTATATGTAATATTTGCATTTTAGCATTACAAACAATATCTATATATTTAGTTGTTCTTAGGATCACTTCAATCTGAGTGATCCTAATGGCATTCATTACATCAAAAAAATTCCTAAAGCAATTGCCACTTTCTCTGTTAAAGCCAGAATGGGGCGCATTGTAACTCTGGCTTACTTGAATCGTTTGCACCTGGCTGACTCCAACAAGTGCCTTATTTGCCTTAATGGGGAAGAGACTTTGGAGCATATCTTATTCGATTGCATTGGAGAGAACATTTTAAGAACAATCTTATAGAAAATTTAGGATTCATCTATTTTCTTACTGTTTTTCCCTAACGTTCATTTTATGAATGTTGCTTCGCTGGTTTAAAGAAGCCATCGCGAAATCGGCGTTAATACACCTGTGTGTGTGTGACTTGTGTATCAAGATGTAATGTATATGCTTAGTCGTGATGATTTAGTAACTCATTAGTCCTAAATAGTTATTATTGGTAAACAATAACTATTTATTAACAATAACAAGTAGGTGGTTAATTAACGTAGCGCTGGAGCAACACAACTGGCTATGACGTGGAGGGCTATATCCATCCCTATGGGAAAAATCCAAGAAAACGCCTCGTCATTTTGAACCACTGTCAAATGACGAGAATAACACCTGAGCTGGCACCCCACTCACCAAACTTCCACACCACGCTAACGTGAAGAATTCGAGGCCACAACAGATTTAACGTGTACCAACCCCCGTGTACACGACGGTATTTGTCTGGACCGAGTTTCGAAGTCGCAATGCTCCGGTTGCTAATCCGTTGCTCTTTCGGCCAGCCCATTAACCACAACAATTTACATGGATAGTAGAGAACTTTTTTTAATAGAAAATACTTTATTAGAGAACTTTAATAATTTAAATTAAAACTTATTTTCGTTGTACAGAATAAACATTGAAACAATGTAATTCAATTGTCGATGTTGGATTGTTTTGTGCTTTGTAATTAATCTTAGTATTTCACTACTTCAAGTACTTATATAAATGAGTCATGATCAAAATTTAATTTTCTATGTAAAATAACGTCTGGATGCATTAGATCCTGTATTTTGATTCATGCTAGAGTTCCTAAAACCTTTAGTTCAAAGTCATATTTTTACGGTTTATTTAGACCGCTTTTCATGCAAAAGTTCCTGAAGCCTTTAGCTCAAAGCCATATTTTTACGGTGTTTAGACCGCTTTTCATTTAAGAATTTACAGACGGGCTCTCCACATTTTTATTTCCTATTTGTCTTGCGTTGAAAGGATCGCTTAATCACCAGGTAATGGATGCCGAAGCAGCGAGAAGACGTAATTGAAAATCAGCAACAGAAAAAAGCAGGTACATCTTCCTCAATAAAAAAGGAACTCGGGAAAGTTTTATCATTGTCGAGTTTAGGTATTTAAAAATTTAGTACTTAACTATGTGATGTAGAGATGCATAAAATAGTTCTATTAATAAACACAAAAATTGATGGTGGATACTTAATGGAGGGATTATAGTTAAAAATAGAAAGTGGGTACGATTGATGGAACAAGTTGAAAGGTAATCAACCATCATTTTCAAGGAAAATTATAAGATGCAAATATGAATATTTTACTTCTGTCTCAAAGAGCTCGGTGGATACTGATCAAATAATATGTTTCTAGTCATATTTGTATATTATTTGGAATTTCTGGATGAATGTATTGAATTGAAGCAACACGGTGGTTCTAGAAAATAATAACTTTATCAAATGTTTTACTGTTTTAAAGACGATACTGCAATACTGTGTAACAGTCAACACATTCTCAAAACAATTTATTTTGCTTTGTTCGGTTGTTGAAATTGTTTTTATTTTATGGTCATGTTTAGTCAAATTATGCACTAAAAACGTGTCAAATTTAGAATATAAATGTTTTAATTTGGTGAAGCAGTGAACACACTCCCAAACCAATTTATATTGCCATTTCCTTTCTCAACAAATCTTAATCCCAAGTTTTTGAAACATGTATTTATATGATCAAAATTTATCTATAAATGTATATTTACTTACAATTTTAGTGAACATTTTACTTGCGCTAGATTTATACTTCTACCTTTTCATTATTCATCTCACTTTGTTTGAAATTGTTTTTATTTTATGGTCGTATTTCGTCCCATTTTTCGCTTGTATTTCTTCATACATGATCATTCCATTCTAGTTTTCGACGATTGATATAAAATAGGCATGATCTTAAATGTATTATTTAATTTCTCACATTCAGGGTGGTAAAAAATAAGTAACAGAAATTATAGAAACTGGAAACAGAATGGAACAATTGGATATCCAATGCTAGCTGATGAGAAGTATCTGTTAACTGTGTTTTTACTTTTCTTTTCAAATTGGAGCTCAAAAATTGTTCTTACAAAGACAGAAAGGGAAGAGCTATTAATAAATAAATATTGAATTTCTTTCATACATGATCGTTCCATTCTAGTTTTCGACGATTGATATAAAATAGGCATGATCTTAAATGTATTATTTAAGCTTCTCTCACATTCAAGATGGTAGAAAATAAGTAACATAAATTATGGAAACTGGAAACAGAAAGGAGCAATTGGATATCCATAGCTAGCTGTTGAGAAATTTCGACAAACTTCTGCGTTTCTACCTTTCTTTTCGAATTGGAGCTCAAGAATTGTCCTTACACAGACAAAAAGGGAAGAGAACTATTAATAAATAAATAGTGTATTTCTTTCATACGTGATCTATGAAGCTTTAATAATACCTAAAACTTGTATTATTAAGCTTCTCTCACATTTAAGACGATAGAAAATAAGTAACAGAAATTATCGAAACTGGAAACAAAAAGCAATTGGATATCCATAACAAGCGGTTGAGAAGTTTCGATAAACTTCTGCGTTTCTACTTTTCTTGCGAATTGGAGCTCAAGAATTGTTTTGACACGGCAGCAAAAAAAACCGCACCTAGTCTTTGAGAAAGTGGGTAAATAGGAATTACACACTTCTCTCTCGTGACTTTCAATCTGAGGGAAAACTCTGTTAGGGGGATAATCCGGGCAGCGTGGGTGGGGGAGCCCCCTATGATCGATAGTACGTCAATGGCAGCCATCGTTTATCCGAAATGGCGCTTTTGAAGCTCAATTGAGTTCGGTCTTAAATCGCCTTCCGCAACATTAACAACATGCTGCCGTTCCGCTTTTGATCCTGGAGTAGTGCAGGTCGGCACTTTACTCAGTGAAAAGCGAAAATTGCCTTCGTATCCGAGTCCAATTTATCGGTCCTTTTGGGATATTGAGTTTGAAAAGAGGGAGAAAGGGGTTTTTGTTGCACGATTTATTTTTGCTGTTTTGTTTAATATTTTGGGCTTTCGATGTGTAGATTTCGGAGAACTGTTTGCTGTACGATGGGATAGATTGGCGGGGGCTTAAACTGCATTCGGTAATTTTGATTTTATTCGAGCAACGTCTGCCTTATTAGAATTCCGGGAAGTTTCTTAAACTGGTTTCTTTCATACGGGTTTACCATGCAACTTTGCAATGTAGTAGAGCATATTGCATTTCTTCTTTGTGTTATTTTATATTCAAAGAATCTTTAAAAGACTTTACTTCAGTTTTTCAAACATTTGATCACGACAAAGAGAAGGAAGATATAAATTTTTGACACTTTATCTCAGAAAATACCAGAAGAAAAATTTAATGAGTTATTAAAAGGGTTAAGTTAAAATTAATTAGATTAAATTAAACATATTTTATAAATCAGCAGTACCAAGAGGGTCGAGAGAAATTCCGTTTTTCTTGTTTCTTTTCTGGGTCAAATGGTTTGATTAGAGCGACACAGTCGAACTACAATTAACCCTCCAAGTGGTTTTGACGAGATATCTCGTCCAAGATCTGGTCAGTTTTGCAATGACGAGATACCTCAAAACTTTCCTATTACCCCAAGGGACTCGGACAAGATACAAGACGGAAGATACAAGTAGGAAAAGCAAATTATACCTTGAATAGAATTCGTGACAGTTTGGAACAGGTTTTTGTTTGCATCAGTGGCCGACCACTACAGGGTGGATTTCGACGCTAAGATAAATCGCCAGGAGGTTCAAAAGGAATTATTTATTTTACAGATACGTTTCGGTATTGACATCGATATTTTAGAAGTAATGGAAGTGCTTTAAGGAATGGAAGTACTTTAATTTAAAGTCTAGAGTACAAGGATTTGGTTCCCTCGACTGTGGGTGCTGTAAAAAGTTTAGAGAATCAACTACAATGGCCGGCAACCGCCAGCCAAAAAACCTACTTTCATTTCGAGAGCTCCAAGTTCGTTCCTCCAGTTGACACCGAGGGACAGTTTATTAAAAGAGGGGGGTCACTGAACACCCCTTTAAACCATCTTAACGGGAAGGAGATCTTCCGGATTGATATGCTGACACATTTACAACCGACGGTCAGTGGAAGATCTGGCTGTTTTGACTCCCGACTTCAAACTGCTGCTGTGGTATTCTGAAGAAGGAAGTGATCAACTACCAAGGGAGACCATTAAACCGGCAAATCCTCACAAGGATAGGCATGGCCTCTTGGTTGAATGGAATGGACGTTTAAGTTTAAATTCATAAAATGAAGTATCAAATAACAATAGAACATGCCTTTATTCTAGGACAAAGGTTCGGAAACTTTCGTGGCTCCCAAAGGAGCAGTGGTCTTCCGTCTGGGAAACTGGGAATGTTTGACATTTTCCTGATAACCACTGTGTTCCACGAGATGATATTAGGTGTTTCAAATGATATAAATTCAAGAAATAATCATAAAGTCATTTGAAATATTTTATAAAACCTTTGATTATATGAAACTAATTCATTCATTTGCTATCACTGTCGCTATCAACTGAAGATACTCGATATTCGCTGAGATTGCATCTTGAAGAGTTAAAGTAGACCTGAGCGTACAAGAGACTTGATACATTTCGGTATTAGGGAAAATGCGACTGTTGATATAAATAAGAATTATCATTCAATGAGAAACACTAGCCACGTTTTTGAGGTTTTTGTACTCCTGAAAACAGTAGGTAATAACTGTGTCACCGTAAAATCTCAAGTTATATTTACACGTTTCTGAGGAAGAAATATTTCAGTTTACATTTTTCTTCGTTCTCTTTCTGATCACGGATGTTTATTACAGTTATAATTAAAGGGCTCCATGCTATATAATAATACGTCACTTTTCAAATTTTCAAGCTTTAAGAACTTAAATGTAAAATTATAATTTCTTCCACTATTTTAGGTCATGTTATCTTAAACTTTCAAGTTTTCAGCATTTATTCAAATAATCAGAAATTCTTTTGATCCTCTTGAATATTTTTTGGAACTTTTTACATAACGGAAGTTTTCATTCTGAGGTATATTACTATGTTGCCCGAAGCCCTATAATTTGTTTATCGAATTCATGCAGCTAATTAAATTAAGGTTCATTTAAATATATATATGTGGGGGTGCTGGTTTGTGGGCGATTGGCAACATTACGAAAGTTTTAAAGAATAACTAAATTTAATGATTATGAATATTTACAATGAATTTGGTTTAGACAATTAAAGTTAAGTGCACAGCACAGACATCATAAACTCCATCGGCGCTCGTCGCCCGTCAACATTACACAGTCTAACGCTACGTCCGTCTTGTAGCTTCGTCGTCTTCCGTCTGTGTCGCTTTTGACTGCGTTCCTCCAATGCGCGGAATGGCTGCGCAGTGGTCGGAGATGACATCAGCGCGGAGGTGCCCTCTAGTGGCAGTCTGGGCACCACATATATATATATATATATATATATATATATATATATATACATACAATTTAATTAAAATGTAATTAATTCAAATGCAATTCTTCTTTTAAAGGGACCATACTGTCCACACTTCAAACTGCTGAGGTTTATGTTTAAGGTGTATGTATACAGTAGAAATCACGAAAATTTACCAAAATATCGATCGATTTTTCAATAATTCAAAATATATTCCAACCCCTTAGCTTTCAAACGATACTAAGATCTTGTAAATATTCGAAATAGTTTTCAAGTTACAAGGATTTGGGTTAGGTACTGTCACCATAGACAAACAGGTTTCCAAAACTTTAAACTCGATTTCTGAAGAACTGTTTTTGCAATAGGATGCTTCTTTCGAACAGTGATAACTCAACAATGAATTGATCTACTATAATTACTTTTGTGTCATTATAATCTATATAATACAGCGGATGTTTTGACCCTCAGTCGAAGTTATTGGTTAAGAAATGAATTTTCAGTTGATTTTTAAATATTGAAATTCCCGAAAAAATCTTGATTTTTTAGACTTCCTTCGTGAAAAAAATTGTAAAAAAGAACGTATTCCCTCTAGAAATTTGATGGAGGGTCAAAACATGAAGAATAATATTAAGAATAATTTCCAACAGGAATTGTCCTTCTGAACACATTAGAATTTGAGATATCACTGTTCACAAAATATGCTAATTAGCTAATTAAATCTAAATTAGATAATTAATGAGTAGCTTAATCAGAAATTTTCACACTAAAATGAGTTTAAGCGCAAACCAATGACCTATTGTGAAAAAACTGAATTTTTAAAGTAGAAATTAAAAAAATGTTCTTGTGTATATGTTACAGTAAAAGACCGAAATCTGGAGAATGTCGACTTTCACCGGTGAATGTCGACATTCGCATAGTCGCTTGGTTGTATGTCCGAAATATTTTCTAAATACCCTTATTTCTGACTTACACCGGCAAATGTCGACATTCACCATGCACTAATGGTGAATGTTGAACATGTCGGAGATTTATTTTCTTCTCCGTATTTCAGTCGCGATAAAACGTCACAAGGGTGACGTAACTTTTTCGCCTCTCTTTCTGAGAGGAGTGACCAAGAACTTAAAACAAACAGTACATTCTAAATGAGAAAAGAAAATAATAGAAATTAAAAACTTACTTAATTATACAGTACATTCTAAATGAGAAAAGAAAATAATAGTAATAAGAAACTTACTTAATTATGTGATTCAAATCTTATTTATTGCAACAACTTAAACTATTATGACACTTTGAATTGCACAAGAGTCCCTTGCTTTTACAACTGCATTTATTTGTGGAACACTTCCTTTTGCAATGACAGCGTGTATAGCCTTGCCCCCCACTTTTCTCAGCGACATTTCTTGAAAAGAAATCTCATCTATGGAAAATAACTTTTCTTTACAAATTACGAACTGATTACGTGTGTAAAGCTGCTTGAGGGTACCATTTTTATTTGCCAGTTTATAGAAGTCGGAGTCTTCTATTCCAACAACCGCTAACACATTTCGGCTATCTGTACGACCACGGTCGACATCAGGGACTTGTATTCGTACAGTATCACCAATTTGAGCAGGAGGAAATTGTTTTTGTGAGGTTCGTAACATTTCAGAAAGCATTTTAGAGTACTTTTCTTGAGAAAAATAAAAACAATTGTCTTCTCGTTTACCCGCAATTAATGCATTTAACTTTTCAAGAAAAAGATCACGATTCACTGCAGTATCCATTCAGTATAAATTAGGATATCGGAAAAATACCTCAGCTCCTCTCTTTTCGACCTCCACCAGAGCATATCTGTGATTGTCGACATACACCGGTGAGGGTCCGAATGTACAAGAATGTAATGAAATATTCGATCTTTCACCGACGTATTTGGTATGTGTCGATATTCACCGGTGAAAGTCGACATTCTCCAATTTCGGTCTTTCACGGTAACATATACATACACCTTAAAGAGATGTCGCTGTCTCGACCAAAAAAGTTTAAAATAGACTAATATAAGAGCAGACAAATGTGAAAGGCTTATTCAGAGTTTGGCTCAAAATATTCTGTCTTAGTATGAAGAAAAAGGGTCGTCCTCTCGTTTTAAAGTACATTTTTTTCGAGTCATTTGTCTTCAGTTATCACCATCACGTCAAAGTACACTTTTCACTATGTTTCCTGTTTTGATTAACCCTTTTGGGGGTTACCTCGACGATATATCTCGTCATCAGCAAAACTGCCATATCTTCATCTCGTCATCATCGAAAAATCGGCATTATCCTGCTGTCAAGGTGGGTTAAAAGAGTATAACGGACCAATCCGTAAGGAAGGATCCGAGGACCACACCTCGTCATTTTGAACTACGGTCAGATGACGAGGTCAACACCTGAGCTGACACCACACTACCCAAATATAAATATGGAAAGGTAAAATCTATACATATATTTCTAAGACCTAACTTGCATTTAATGTATGACAACGATCTGATCAAACGTCTCCCGATTCGGGTAGAAAATAAAATCAGCAGATGAAAAATAGACAACCCTTTCTACCGGATTAAAAGCAAATACGATAGGCATTTCAAATTGGCATTTTTAAAGTAAATTTGAGTTGGTCTTTCAAATATGTGTTAGGAACGAAGGCATAACTAACCAGCAAAATCTTTAAGAAGCTGCAGAAATAACTTGTCCTGGTGTTTTAATAAATTTGCTTTTGCTCATAGGAAAATCTAAAAATTTATGTGTAATAAGTATCAAGGGACAGAAGGTCTAATAACCTTTCTCCACGGGGTTCTTCTGGAATCCAATCGTTTTCTGTATGTATAGGCAGCTTCTTCGAACCTTTAATATGTAAATTATGAGATTCCACACAAACTAAAACGAATCCAACCAAAGATCGTTGTGTACAAAGGGGGCTGGTGCACGTTAAATCCGTCGTGGCTTCAAATGTCATCACGTAGGCGTGGTGTGGAAGTTTGGAGAGTGGGGTGCCAGCTCAGGTGTTGCCTCCTCATCTGACAGTAGTTCAAAATTACGTGGTGTTGTCCTCGAATCTGTCAATTTGGGATTGATCCCGGACCGTCACCACTAGCCCGTTGTGTTGCTCCAGTGACGTTAATTAAAATACCCACCACACAAACCAAATCATATTTCTTGAATTATTACCTTTATTTACCCAAAATATTTATCAATTTCTGTGTGCTCTACATTTATCTATTCCTCTTTTTATATCTTTAACTTAATACTCATTGATGAGGTTTTACATATTCTCACTAGGCACGGCGCTCTACGATCAATCCGGGATTAACATCTTAAAATGGGGATTCCGAACTATTGCAATTGTTACTGGAGTTCGAGGAAGTCCAGAGCGCTAAGTACTTGGCTGTAGAAACGGCTCACAAGAATTAAATTTTTAATTGACGAAACTAATTTGAATGATTTATTCCTATTCCGAGTGCTCTTTATTCTTGGGATATAGGGCGTGTGAGAGATTCCAATACAACGTAATTTTTAAGAACTTGCCGAAAATCTTTTCTTAGATAAAAATGGAACAGGTTGTTACATAGTGCGTTTACATTGCAAGTACATCAAAATATTTCAAGTGATTTTCAATGCATGCTGTGTGATTGGAAAAGAGAAACACTATTTCGAGATGCGATTGAAGTGATTATAGATAAATAAAATGTTCTGGTTGCGAGTACTGAAGGAAAAGCAATTTATTATCATCTGGAAATATAGAGATGCTATCAGATATTTCGTAAGAAGCTTTTCCCAGGAACCTTTTTGGTATCGATGAGATTTTGATCAAAAATATGATTTTCCTCGTGAAAGATATTTTTCAAAAACAAAGAGAACAGTTTGGATGCGGATAGATCCCTGAAGTTCTGGATATTTTTCATGGAATTCGGTTGACCTTTGAAATAAACTGCTTCATCAAATTAAGTTGGCCTTATTAATCAAATAGAACACATGTATAAATGTAACTAAACTTCATCCTGTATCGGGAATAAAATAATTTTCAGATTCCTACGATCAAAGCCCTCCTTGTGTGTATTTTTCATTTCTGTGTCAGGAAAATTTTCTTTGTGTGTGTATGTTGACTTACCCTATTATGACCCTTTCAGACCTTCACCTCTCCGACTCACCAAACGGTGTAGATCCTATTTAAGAAGAGGTGGGGTAAAAGACTTTCCCAACACTGAGAGGCCCAACAAGAAACCAAGCCTGCCAAACATGGAGAGCACCACCTCTTCCTCTCTATGAGCGCGTGCGGCATTTATTTTATACATTTTAGCACATAATAATAGCACCATGTGAACTAGAACATCAAAAGGCATTGTACAGTTGAGGTACAAAATTTTGATACATACAAAATGCAATTGTACAATAAGAAAAAGTAAAATAACACAACATAATAATAGTACCATGTGGGATATAACATCAAAAATATTAAATAGGTATGGGACAGAATTTTGATACATACAGAAATGCAGAACAAAACACACAAGAAGAATAACATAACACATAAATATTGTTGAATGTGGTAAGAATAATTATCACATAATGAAATGATATAACACTTAGTATATAATACTATGACAATGTATATACAAGATATGACATTAATATATACAGAATTAGACAGTTCAATGCTTAATAATGATACAATTTATATACAACTAGCTGAATTACCCGGCGTTGCTCGTGTTGAAATGATTAAATGTTGCTTGAAAAGTGAATTAGAATAATCACTTTTCTTTCACAGAAAAATGCAATCATTTAAGTTGTACGGAAAATACGTTTTAACTTTTTCATAGCTTCTGGAATATACTTCGGACGCAAATATATACATTTGATTTCTGAATATATTGCAATATGTAAGAGATTAAGACAAAGACAAACAGAAACGAAATTCCGACAAAAAATGCAGAATTCTAAAAAACGAAAGATGCGCAAAGTGCAGCTTCAACTGCTTCTGTTTAAATACTCTCGCAATAAAGTCGTGGCGCTCACTGGGTAATTGACCATTGGTAAGAACCTCCTTGATCTCCGTCCAAGTGGGATTGCGGGTGAAGGAGATAAATAAGTCTGGTCTCCCTTACGTCCTCACGTACGTCATAGCATCTTGCTTGTATTCGTGCATGTGTCTGGGACTGCCTGTAAATGTAGCTGGTAGTACGACTAAGGTACCGAGGTTTTCAGTGTTCCCGTCATTTGACACAGCATCTCTCAGGTGAATATATTCGTCAACTCTCAGTTTACGTTGATTTAGACGAATGTAAAGGAGACGCTCACTCTCGACTTTAGCGTACATATCGACGATGAACTGATGAAACAATTGCCTGCAGTTCAATACGTGGTTCTGCTCAGTATCTCGAACCATTAATCTGTACGCATAGAAATCCATCGCTGAAACTTTCTTGCTGGTTGTTTCACCTGTTCTTGGGTTGATCTGCCTCAGATTAAAATGATATCCATCTTCACCATGGGGGAATATAACTGGGTACTGCAGAGCATCATAAGATCGATGTGTTTCCTAAATGCGGTGCAATGATTCACCTCGTCTTTCAATAACGATATCCCGTTGATCAAACTCATCGCCTGATATAACCACCGCGACTTCATCTGCTTGAGGAGAGTTAAAGCGCCGCTCGTGTTCGCCTGCTGGTCTTCGGTCTCTGCTCTTATGACTACTTTATAGTCATCTGTTGGTATACGTTCCAATGCAGTTTCAAACGTTTTAATAAGATTATTGTGCTCATGAAACATCCTTTGTAAGTTAAACACAATCTGACGTCTTGTTCCCGAGATGTAGGCGCACCTCTGATCAGTTTGCATTTGCTCGTTTTGAATAAAATATTGTTGTAGAAATTTTGGTGGCTGATCTGGCAGCGGAAGCAACGATCCCGCTCTATGGTAAATTTGCCCTTGCACCTTAAATGTCGATGAAAATCCGGGCTGTCCAACAACTGATGTGGCGCCGAATGATGTCATTTGGAAACATGAGTTGTATTTTCTGATGTTACTAAGAAAATGCTTCGACTCTGACGTATCTCCTGATGTGTGAGTCAAAAGTTCTTATGGTGGTGGTTCCAGTTGGCAGAGTTTAACTTTTCCATTTTTGCAGCAAATACCAGTAGACTGCGATATAAATTTTTTGGTTTGGCTGTAACTACAAACCATTTCCATTTTCCTGACGGTAACACTTGCATGCAGCGAGTAGTCTTTATGTGAATTGTAGTGAAATCCTTCCTATGCTGAGCTAAAATGGTGCGCAGTCCGTGATCGTTTGACTCTATCTCTCTTATCCTGTAGTCGGGCCTGACGCTGCTGTGCCGTCTCTGTTGCTCTAGATGCAGTAGCTCTCTCTTTCATATCCTGTAGTCGGGCCTCACGCTGCTGTGCCGTCTCTGTTGCTCTAGATGTAGTAGCTCTCTTGCAATCGCAAGTCTTCTATTCCTCTCCTCGGAAATTTCTTGACTACGCTCATCTTTCAGCATCTTAGCCGTTGACTGCACTTGGCCGATCGCCTTCCGCTTCCTTGGAGGCATTGCTACAGCAAAGAAATCTGTAAAGGAATACAAAGAAAAGCTATTTCATAAAATAAGCAAAAGGCACACTCTCACTGAGCAATGAAATCTATTATAGAATACAATAAAAAGCTAAAATTAACGAAAAAACAAATTTAAAATTATGTAGTACTTACATCAGTTTAAAAATATAAATCCAAAATGTACACTATCACTGTCGAATAAAGTAGGGAACACTTATACAATCAATTAAAAGAGCGAAATAAAACTGCCAGATACACTGAAAGATGATAAACTGGAAGTCTTACCGAGTTAGCTTCCTTTAAATACGACCAGCTAAGAATCGAGTGGGTGCTGGAATGTGCTCCACCATGAGTCGAAGGAAGTTTCCGTTTCCCAACTTTCTAGAAAG
Source organism: Meta bourneti (assembly GCA_933210815.1). NCBI lineage: Eukaryota > Metazoa > Arthropoda > Arachnida > Araneae > Tetragnathidae > Meta > Meta bourneti. The sequence continues at coordinate 13,233,030 of OW119924.1, forward strand.
TTCTACAAAGTTTTATATAAAAAAAGTAAACATTAATTCTGGTGCTGCCAGATATCGAGTAGCAAAATTACGCTTTTATGATCAATGAGTTTTTCGTTTGTGCTTTTCGGAATACCGGTGCTTGGATTAGAAATAAATGTAATCGGTGTAGACAAATTAAACTGAATAGATGAAAAATTTTCAAAAAGCAGAAGGTCGATTTTACAGAATTTTTAAGAAAGAAAATCACTGCTTTCAATGGAGGATTCACATGCATCTATTCCGGACATTTTAAAATAAGTTACACGCCTTACCTAAAAAGCTTATGAAACAGAATTCTACAAATCATTACGTATTCAATAAATTATTTAAGGAAAGTTGGTCGAAATATGCACCAACTTTCCTTGAAAATTATCCTTGAACTCCTGAAAACATTTCCTTGAATTTCCTTGCAAACATAAATATTTTAAAATATTCTTTCCTTCATCAATAAAATATCTATAATTTATTTACATCATGGGAAGAACTAAAAAGTCAGTTCAAACATAAATATTGTAATTTAATTTGTTTCGGAAAAAAATTGCGTTTCGATCAACACTGGTAAAGCAACCATCGCTGCCTAAAGCAATCAATCTATGCTCAATGTTATTTCTATGGGATTTCGAATAGTTTTTAGCTCCCTAGGGTCAATAGAACGGGGGTTAAGAGTTAGCCTATGCTGACCGCAGTGTTCTAAAGTATAAGTGTACCAAATTTGGTGTGGATTGGTCAAACGGTGTAGATTTGTATAGAAAATATACACACATACACACACACACATCCTATTTTATATATATAGATGAATAATATGTAGGGCAGTGTGAATATAATGTAGCGTTATCACACGCTCCGTAGTCTGTATTTGCTATTAATAAAGTTTGTTGGCTTTTGAGGTTAGAACATTTTTTGTCCATGCATCCATGATTTGTATTGTGTTTAACGTTCGAAGTGGTGCAATTAGAGCAATTCTTTTCATTGGTACAAGATTTAGTTGATATGATCTTTTCCACATGATAAACAAATACTTTTGTTTAGAACACTTGGATTTGGTGTGGCCAAACTGGCCACACCCGGTACATTGTCTAATGCTATGAAAATCGTCCAGACGGACTCTTTGACAAAATATGAAAAGAAACTTCGTGATCATGACCCTTTGGTATATTGATGGGTTTAAGGTAGCCACCCAATGATTGCCACGGGTGGCTGGAATTTTGAAGTCGATTTTAATGTTATTCACCTCTCCGAGAATTTCCTTTTTAAGTAGGAGGGCGTGGTGGTAAATCAGCGCCATTAATTTTGGAGTCAACTTTGAGGAGGATCACCCGAGGTTTTTTTTAGTGTGTCGAGCCACTTCAAACCTCTTGGTGATCTCTCCTCTCTCTACTAAATCTTCATTCAGAGTATCGAGATCTGCTTGTGAGTTGGCCTCAATTGCAATACCACCTCCATTAATTTTGCACAATTGTTTAATTTTGTGAGTAGTGGTTTTGAGGTGCTCTGTATTGCAGATTTCGTAATACTAAAGTTGTTTTCCCCCTTTGGCTTAAGAAGGAGGACATGCGACTGTGGCTTATTTGATTGAGTTGGTCTTGTAACGTTTCAGGTCTCTAATTAGGCTTAAGACTGTTTACAACACAATAAATATTTATTTCGTATAGAGAATTTTGAAGATTATTTACAAATAAGATTAAATGAAAAATATGAGGGCACATCTGTACAGTTCGACATCTGCCAAGGAGCCCGGAGACTCACCAAAATCTGAGTCTGTAGGATGCGACTGCTCCTTTCGTGGTTTTATTCAACTCTCATCTTTTGAGGGGGAGTTCGTCTTGGTCTTGGAATGTTAATCCCGGTATTTCCATGCCATCTGCAACGGAAGGTCATGAGAACCTCCACAGCTTCCCGGCCCGAAGACAGATGTAATGTCTTTCTGGCCTGGGCTTCCACAGAACTGTAAAAAAGTGTTTTCCTGGGGGTGGCCCGTTGGCATTCCTCTCATGAAGGGCCCAAGATAATTTAGATGTTGACAACTTGTTTTGCAGTCGAGGGAGATCTGAATTCCAGATGTGGGAATGCCAGAACGACCGGTACAACTCCTCTCCCTTGAGAAAAACTTTTCTCAAAAATGAAAAGTTTTGGTGCACATATATACACAGACGCACTAAACACTGGTCATCGTTGAGTGTCCAATATACAACACCCAAACACCAGATCAAACGAGCAACATCACTTACCATCACCATATCTTAAAACCGTGACTCAAGAATATACACAATGCAATAGGTTAAGTTACTCAAATTTAAAGTTATAAAACGGAGTAGTTTTCTACTTCCATACACAAGTCACTCAAGGAAATACAAGTACTGATGAAAAAAGAAATATAAACACTACACATAATGAAATAATTAAGTGTGAACTACTACATATGCAAAACTATCAATTACACTCGACACACAAAAACCTGATTCGCAATTTTAATATTTAACGTCTACAGAAAAGAATGTTTCATAAAATGCTCTCTGAACTTTCATGGAAAGCGCGAGACTGTCGGCGTTCTGGTGTTTTTTCCCAGATCGGTGGACAATCTCGAAATTATACGGCTGGAGTACCAGTGCCCATCGCATTAGTCTGAGATTCGAACTGGCGTTGGTTCGCAACCAGACAAGTGGGTTGTGGTCAGTAACGACGACGAACTTTTTCCCATATAGATAATAGTGCAATTTTTTATTGCAAAAATAATGGCAGCGCATTCTTTCTCGGTGGTGCAGTAATTTTTCTGTAATTTGGAAATTTTTTTACTCAGGTATGGAATGGGGTGTTCTTCTCCCTTAACATTCAAATGCGTGAGTACAATACCCATCCCGAGGTCAGAAGAATCGCACTGTACAATAAACCTGCGTTCGAAATCGGGTGCAAATAACACTGGTTCGCTCGTTAATTTATTCTTTAATTCCTGGAATGCTGTTTCGCATTCCTTGGTCCAAACGATATCTCCCTTTTTTACTTTCCCTTGTAAGGCATCAGTTAACGGTGCCGCGACAACGGAGTACATAGGGATGTATCTACTTTAATACCCGGCTAAGCCTAGGAACGCGCGAATGTGAGTTTTTGTTTGAGGGGTTGGAAAGTCTTGTACGCTTCTGAATTTGGCGTCTGCCGGCGATCGGAATCCTCGCCCAACAATGTGTCCCAAGTACTTCACATGATTTTGAAGGTTTGATCGTGAGTTTTGCCTTTGATATGCGCTGAAGCAAGCTTTCGAGGTGTTCCAAATGCTGTTCCCATGAATCGGAAAAAATCGCGATATCGTCCAAATACAGCACTGCAAACGTCTCGCATCCCTTTAGTAATTCTGCCATAAGACGAGAAAAGAAATGAGGTGCGTTCTTTAGTCCAAAGCTCATTCGCCGGAGCCGGTAAGTCCCAAAGTTTGTGCAAAAGGCCGCCAATCGCTGTGCCTTAGGGCTTAATGGTATTTGCCAATATCCCTTTGCAAAGTCCAAAACCGTTATGAATGAAGCGGAGCTAACAAGTTCGATTCGCTCCTCGATGTGCGGTAGTAAGAAGATATTCCGTTCGAATCCTTTCGTTTAACTTCCTGTAATCTAAACAGGGCCAGGGGTCTTTCCCAGGAACTTCTACGAGGATCATGGGTGATGTAAAATCGCTCTCGTACCTCGATAATATTTAGATCCAACATACGTTGAATTTCCCCTTTTAAAATTTAATTCTGCCTATGTGAGGTACGATACGGTTTTGCCCTTACCGGTTTATTTCCGATCAGCTCAATATCATGAATTACAAGGTCCGTTAATCCAGGGTTATTTGAAAAACTATTGGCATGCTTATCTAACAATTTCTGTAATTGTTCTATTTATCCGGGTTCAAGAAGTTCATTTAGCTGACTGGACTGAGTAATGTCCTGGAAATCGTAAACGTTCGGATCTTTCTCCAAACATGGGAAATCAATTCCGTGATCCGCAAGAGACTCGTCAGCGGTTTCTAAAGTCAATAAGTTCACGCATTCCGGTCTTTTATAATACGGTTTTAACATATTGACGTGGTAAACCTGCGATCTTTCCCGTTTTTCCGTTAACTCCACGATGTAATTTGTGTCCGAAAGCTTACTCTTAATGGTCCCAGGTCCTACCCATTGGACGGAAAATTTGTTTGGCCTATGGGTCACTAGGGTCAGCACTAAATCCCCATTTTTAAATTCCCGCTTAATTGCGTTTCGGTCATACCAAGTTTTCCGTTTAACTTGAGACACTTCCATTCGGGATATCACAAATTCCTGACATTGTTTTAGTCGATTTATCAAAGTAAACACATATTCTGTGGTGGCATTGTCCTCCTCGTTGGGACCTAACCATTGTTCGTACAATAAGGTTTCGGGGGTTCTTAAATTCTTTCCGTGCACTAATTCTGCAGGGGCGTAACCATGATTCTCGTGCATTACCGTGCGAAGCGCCAACAGTGCCAGTGGGAGGTGCTTTTCCCAATCTGGTCCGGCTTCGAGACATAACGCGCGCAATAATCGTTTAAAAGTTCGATGGAATCTCTCAACTGGATTCGATTGCGGGTGCGCAACGGAACTGTGGCGGACTTTAATTCCGAAACGCTTGAAGAATTCCGAAGTTAGCTCGCTGGTGAAAGATGTGCCCTGGTCACACTGAATTTCTTGGGGAAATCCCATGCGACCGAAAACGGTCAACAACGCGTCTGTGACAGTGACCGATCGTATATCTGGTACGGGAATACCTTCAGGATATTTTGAAGACATGCAAATTACGGTAATTAGTAAACGATTACCATTCGGCGAGGGTTGAAACGGCCTACGCGTCTCAATTCAATTTCGAAAACACTTCTCGAATAATCGGAACCAATTTCATCGGAGCCTTTTTTATGTAACTTGGCTTCCCCGCTCTTTGACAAGGATCACACGTCCGCACATAATCTTCCATCTCCCGAAAACACCCGGGACAATAAAAATACCGCACTAACTTATCCTTCGATTTCGTGCCCCCCAAATGCGCGGATGTCCCTTCGTGACATAACGCCAAAACTTTTGACCTTAACGCTTTCGGCACTGCTAACAATTTTTTAGTTTGTCCCATTCGGTCCTCTCGACCTTTCACAAGAATTCCCTTCTCAAAAGAATATGCTTTATTTCCCTGAGATCTGGTAGATGGATGAAAGTAGAGGCAGGTCTGGAAAAGCGGTCTCCAAAGTTTTTTCAATTAATGGCTGATTATTTATTTTGATGGAATTCCATGAATTTTGAAGAGGAAATAACAGGATTTACGATTGACGGATTTTGACGATAGACATGTTGATTTAAAGCTCTTGATGGTCTCCAACTTTTATGAAAAAAATTTTGATGCTTATAACCTTTGATCTTGTCTGTCTCGTGTTTGGAGCACCATAGCCAAATTTTGCCCTTGCGCCATAAAACCCAGCCAACCAGCCTACGATAAAGACCAAGACTGACATTGCGTTAACGTACAGGGAGCATCAGCATTAATTTCGTATTCAACATTTAAAAATAAATTATACGTGTCGTTCAGTTTTATACCCTCAAGAATGATTTAAAGCACAAAGAACTCGATGTTTTATATTGTCCACACAGGTAGGCATCATTTGATTTTCAATTAAGTTGCTGTATAAAGTAATGTAACTCACTATTGAATGACAATGTACTTATATGGCTTTAATTACTTTTTGTTTGATTATTACTTGGGTTTGATGGAGCAATGTTATATTTGGCCAAGCTGCGCCAAACAACTTGCAGTAAATGAACATTAACACATACAAAAATAGTTTTATTGACACAGAAGAGAGAAATACATCCAGTGAAGAATCGAACCAGAACCGCAACACTTAGTACGTTACTTGCGCAGTGGACAAATTAATGGACGAAATATAAAAGGCCGACTGAGCAATTGTAATTTTTATGTACCAGGATCATGTGACCAAAACTAGTAGTAACGTGATACTTAGACTACTTTCGTCTGCCGAGGGGAAACGAACATTTATCATCCGATTGCTTGACAGGACAGGAGAACACGCCAGTCCAATAATTCATAATATGATTGGTCACCACGACGTTGTTGTAGACTTTGACGATTTTACTACTTTTGTCGCCACTCTAGAAATCCGCATTCACACACCTACTCTGTCATAAGATGTTGTATCGCCAAATGAGGTGATAAGATGCCAAATTGGCAAACCGATTCAATTTTTCATGCAGGAGTCACGTGACTAATAGTCACCATGTTGTTCACCCTTTTTGAAGCTACTACCAATACTCAGTCTACTTATATTTCACGTCTATGGAAAAATCCACTCAGAGCTACGGTATCCCTACTTTTTGTTTGAAGACATTGTACGAAGTCATTGTTGTCAAAATGATGAGGTGTTGCCATCGGTCGTTCCCTTCGGGATTGATCCCGGGGGATCCCAATATCCCGTTGCATTGCACCTGTGCGATGTTGATTCAACTACCTATCTACCTACATATATTCCTTATAAATAGACCGGACTGAAATACGTCAGAATCACGATCACGAAAGCTGCATCCAAATATCATCTTTGCCAACTAAAAATAAAATTACCCATCTACAATTCCACTGGAAAGCGAAAATTACGGAATTTAATTTCCCATCAGTATATTTAAGAACCACGTATAATCCTGAATATTGATGAACATCCTCACATTCCTCGGAATTTGACCTCACCCAAATACACGTCACCTGACAGTGGTTCAAAATTACGAGGTGTTGTACTCGGATCTTCTCTTCGGGATGGAACCCGGATCGTCACCAATAGCCCGTTTGTTGCTCCACTGGTACGTTAATTCAATTATCTAACTACCTACATGTATTTAACAAATATACCGGACGAAAATACTTGAGAATCATGAAAGATGCATCACCTTTGGAATTAGACCCAATCGAAATACGTATCATCCAACCGTGGTGAAAATGACGAGTTGTCCTCGGATCTTTCCCTTCGGTACGGAACCTGGACCGTCGCCAATAACTCGTGTATCCTCAGTACGACGTAGATTCAACTATCTAGCTACATACATTCCAAAAATAGACCGGATTAAATGCGTGAGAATCATGATACCTGCATCCCAAAATTAACTTTCCAACTAAAAATAACATCTATCTATAAAACCACAGGAAAGCGAAAACTACGGAATTTAATTTCCCATCATTATATCTAAAAACCACGAATAATCCGGATAATTGTGATGGAAATCCATAGATACTATTTGGAATTCGACCCGTCAGAAATACGCGTCATCCGACAGTGTTCAAAATGACAAGTTTTTATCCTCGGATCTTTCCCTTTGGGATTGATCCCGGGCAGTCACCAATAGCTCCTTGTATTGCTCGTTGATTCAACTACCTACCTACATTTTTTTGAAAAAGTAGACAGGACGTGAGAATCATGAAAGCTGCATCCAAAAATCGATTTTCCAACTAAAAATAAAATTGCCTATCTATAATACCACAGGAAAGCGAAAACCGCGGAATTTAATTTCCCATCAGTACATCTAAGAACCACGAATAATCCCGATAATTGATGAACATCCATACGTTCCTCGGAATTAGACTCCACCGGAATATGTCAGAATCTCGAAAGCTGCGGGATTAAGGACAACCGCCGGAAAGAAAAGCGAACGTCCCATGCGTTAAAAGAATCCCACATCCCTTCCTCACCTGTCTGTCACTTAATAAAACGTAATCTCATTTTCATAAGACCCACCATATATTTTCCTTTGTGCTCAAAGGCTTTGGGGCCAATTTTTAGAGGATGCAATCCCGTGCCAAGTCACAACATCGGGCTCATCCATCAAGCGAAGGGGTTGGGCAGGGGGAAAGAAAAACCACCTACACTGCAAAATTTGCGGCTGGCCGTGAAGACAGTTGATCATAGGAGCATCGATTTATTGGTATATAGATCAAACCTGGCGAACTAGTGTTCGAGATGGCGGCACACAACAACGGGGAAGGGTTTTAAAAAAGAAACAAAAAAGGTAGGGGTACAGCTCGAATTGAAATCGCTTCCGGTTTGACGGGAATTGATTATCCGAGAGCCGATTTTTTGATGTATTATCTCGATTATACGGCGAGAGAATTTGCCTAATCGATTGCGGTGGAAGTTATGGGCTCGTTTGCGGGCCGTAAATACTCTTATTAGATTGATAGGGAACTATTTGCATCGAGTGTTGCGATGCGAGTGATAACGTGGCAACTAGAGGGTTTTGATCAAAGTGTAACTTTTTGGGAAGTCGTGGGTATTCCCACTGCGCTAGCAACCTTTGAGTTGTAGGCGGCGCAAGTTAGATTCCTGACAGGTGCATTCCTTCCTTGGGGTATTTCTCTTTTCTGTGTCGGGCCACGATAGCCCTGTCGGAAAAGTAACGGATTAGGAATCGTAGAGTTGTGAGTTCGGATCCAACCAGAGACCGTCGTCTACAAAGGGGACTGGTGCTCGTTAAGTCCCTAGTGGCTTCAAATGTCCTCAATTTGGCGTGGTTTGGAGAGTGGGGTGCCAGCTCCGGTGTTGCCTCCTCATCTGACCGTGGTTCAAATTTTACGTGGTACTGTCCTCGGATCTTTCTTTTCGGGTTTGATCCCAGACCGTCGCCAATATCCCGTTGTGTTGCTCCAGTGAGACGTTAATTAAAATACCTACCTACCTCTTCAGTGTCAGTAAAGCTTTCATTGTGTGTGTTTCTATTACTTGATATTGTATGTCTGGTGCAGCATTGACAAATATGGCCCTTGCGCCATAAAACTCTAACCAACCAAAAGTAACTGTTTTCAGAATTTATATAAATACAGTTATCTTACCCGAAAAGTATTAAGAAAATGGCCGACCCGGCCTAGGCCATACGGCGTAAGTGTGGGTTGCGACAGCAACCCTGCCCAGCACAAGCGAAATCGCTTTTATTGAACTATTTGGTTTTTTACAGAAGAGAATGGGCCAAAGGCCTTACATAATTCTTGAAGAGATGACAAATACATTTTTCTTTACAGGTTTACAAATTTGTTTGGCCGAGGCCTTACATGTTTAATTGTTCTTGGTTTCTTCATTTTCAGTATTCATTTTCTTCTTCTGTGGTTACCTTTGCATTGACAATTATCTTGACCTTTTATCTTACCTTTACCTTACCTTACATTACCTTGACCTTTGTCTTAACCTTAACTTTTAATTCTATCTTGTCGTATATCTCTTCATGAATCCCCTTTTCCCTTTTACTTAGGGTTCCATGGTTTCCAGTTCTTCTTTGACTTCTGTCTTTTTTTCTTAGTCCGAATCCAGGATAAGTAACGAATCCGATTCCGCACAGGTATAAGCCGTGATCCATGTTCCCTCACTCGAGGCTTCTCCAGTTTAACGCATCGTCCAGTCGGTCCCAAGATATAAATGTATTTCAATGTATTAAGGTTTTCCAGGTTCAGTGGTATAACTGTAATTGCGATATTTCGTTATTGCGGCCGGATTAAGAAGGATTAAAATGTCCTAGAATATGTTCTATTTAAGGGTAAGCCTAATTCCAATTATAAAATATCTATATCAAAACTCGCTATTATATTTATGTGTGTTAGCTTATCCGAGTTTTTGTATCTTTCGGTTTAATAGTTATATCTATACTGTCTCTTAGTCAAGAATCAATAGTTATCCGTATCATTTAGTAATTTTAATCTTAATTTAGTATTTACCAAAAAACTTCACTTACTTTAATTTCAAGGATCGGGTCGTTGATTTCCTCCTACTAAGGCAGTTTGAGATATATTGTTTTGTATTTATTCCACCCTATTGGGTGATTGCCAATAGCATAATAGTTATTTTGTATATTTTGTAATTACTACTAAGCGAGCAGGTCAAAAGGCTCATCTGAAGATCGATTTGTATCCAAGGTATATTACGAGCTCGAACTCGCGCTGTTTCGAATCCTTCTACTTTTTCTGTAGTTTTATCTTACCCGAAAAAGGAAGTATCCACACATTGCCCCAGTATGCCCTAAAACATTGAAATGGAATGGTAATGGAAAGAGGTAGTTAGTTAATTTCCTTCGCACTGGAGCAACACAATGGGCTATTGGTGACAATGGAAGGAGGATACAAGAGGTAAGAGTGATTAATCCTGTGAGGGGATCACATGCATATATCCTTTTCGCATCCAGCAGTCTTTCCTGCAGGACTTTTATACAGTTTTGAGCTTCTTAACCAATATAATCTTCCCCATCATTATCCTTTCAACCAATCGGTGTGGCTTTTTGACATTACTTGTATTGTGGGGTAATTCAATGCTTCACTACTCAGTGGATTAACCCTCTTGGTCTTTTTGATCAGGTATCTCGTCATCAGCAAAACTGCCCAGGTAGGTATTTAATTAACGTCGCACTAGAGCAACAGAACGGGCTATTGGCGACGGTCCGGGATCATCCACCGAATGGAAAGATCGAGGACAACAAGTAATTTTGAACCACGTCAGATGACGAGGTCACACCTGAGCTCTGTACCCCACACTCCATAATTCCACACCACGCCAACGTGAGGACATTTGAGGCCACGACAGATTTAAAGTGCACCAGCCTCCTTTGTACACGACGGTCTTTGGTTGGATTCGAACTCGCAACTCTCCGGTTGTTAGTCCGTTACTATTCCAACCGGGCTACCGTGGCCCTGCAAAATTGCCCAGATCTTGATGGACGAGGTATCTCCTGATTAGAAGAAAACTAACCATATCTTGATCTCGTCATCATAAAAAATTTGGTAATATCTTGGTGACGAGCTATACCGTTATTAGCAAAATTTGTCCGATCCTGATGGACGAGATATCTCGTCGGAACCATTTGGAGGGTTAAGGAAGACGACATTAGACCAAGTTATCCGATTTTGTTTTCTATCCCTAAGTTTAGTTGTCTGCATTGAACGACATGTGTTAAAGAGTACATTCATTTCAAATCGTACTGATGGTAGAATCGATTTTTTAAGTGTGGCAGACTTATCGATTTCATAACTTAAACTTAAGAAAGAAAAATGCATGTGATATTCAGAAAAACGTATTTAAAAATCACTCTCAAGTACCTGACTGCCAATAGATGGCGTTAATATTGGTTTATTTTTACTTTACATGTAAAGGGGTGCGGATCCATCGAGAAGGCAGATGACGTTGGAGAAGTTCGTTTGTAGAAAGGTGGTAAGCTCCCTAGGGGGCAGCCCCTTAAAAAAATCCCCTTAAAAATCATATATGACAACCTCCATAGGGGATTTTTTGTTTCCGCAGCTCGCAATGACTGCATGGTTTCGGGTACTGAATCATAAATTCAGAACTAGAAAACCACAATGAAGTCACTGGTTCTGGAAATTCATTATTTACGTTTAACCTGCACTCTAATTCGACGATTGGACTGGTTAAAAACCACGTGAATCAAATACCAACATAATTATCGAACTCTAGCAGCAACTCACCATAATGCTAACCGACTCAGCCTTATACTTCTACTATTCAGTTCTAATAAAATACTATTTCTTTCAACGAAGTTGGTATTTCGGACCGTAAAACACACACAGGCACATCACACCTACCATATACGAGTATATTCATAAAATTTAAATTTTTCTTCAAATTAAAATTACTGACTGTCGCTAAACACTTAAAAATACATTGTTACGTATGTTGCAGAACTTTGTCTTCTTCAGTCTGTATGCGAAGATTTTTCCTGGGAGGAGTTTACACCTGATATTGGTTTCGACGAAATATCTCGTCCAAGATCTGGTCAATTTTGCTAATGGCCAAATACCTCTCCGAGACAAAACTGCCCTATTACTCCAAGCGGAGGGCCGCGGTAGCACGGTTGGAAGCGTAACGGATTAGCAACTGCAAATTGCGTATTCAAATCCAACCAAAGATCGTCCTGTACAAAGAGGGCTGGTAAACGTTAAATCTATCGTGGCCTCAAATGTCCTCACGTTGGCGTGGTGTGGAAGTTTGGAGAGTGGGTTGCCAGCCCAGGTGTGACCTTGTCATCTGACAGTGGTACAAAATTAGGTGTTGTTGTTCTTGGATCTTTCCATTCGGGTTTGATCCCGGAGCGTCGTCAATAGCCCGGTGTGTTGTTCCAATGCGACGTTAATAAAATACCTACCTACTAAGGAGAATGGAGATCCAAGTAAGAAAACAAATTGTCACTTGCTAGGAGTTGGAGACAGTTTGGAACAGGTTTTTGCACTAGAGGCTGGTCACTACAGGGCAGTTTTCGTCGCGAAGACAAACCACCAAGAGGGTTAATGTAGGTGGCGGAACGTCCTTCCTGTATCTATTCCGGACGTGATGTCACTCGTCTTGTTTTTATGATACGATTGCGAGCATTTAGAATAAGATGGCGGCTTGATGAACGCAAGTCGCCATTAGAAATTACAAAGTGAACATTCCGAATTGACATAAGTTGATTGTAAACGCCAAACTTCGTCTAAACGGCGATAAAGTACATTTTTAGGTAACCCCGATATGTATCATGCAAGAGTATTTGGGTTACGGGAAGTAAACGGTCTGGTCTGACTTTTTCTCTAACACTTGAAAGTCCATAGGAAAGTATTTAAATTTAATGATGTGAACTGAGATAATTCTGAGCACATGAAAATTTGTCATCATTTGAATAAGAAACACGAAAAATACTTTTGACGTGAATACTTCTTTAAAATCGGTATGGAGGTCATCGGCAGTACTTGCGCGTCACGAAAAGTGTTGATATCTCAAAGCCTCATAACTCCTGGGGAATCAGCCTATGGGGATAAATGACCTACCATCGTGTAGAGGAAGGGTGGCCGCGTCGGCCAGGTCGACCACTAATCCACTCCCCTTTGAGCTTTGTACCGCGTGTTGGGGGAAATGAGTCACATTTCGGGCATACTCTTGCCTGTTTAACCGCTGTAACTTCCGTTCTAACTGACGAGTCGTGGCGAGTGCTTGCTTAAATTGAAGAGAACGATGAGTTCTACAATTCCATTTGAGTAGTTGACAGTTTAAACCATTTGTGTGAAAATTGTTTGCAGTGGAAAGTGACGATTTGTCGAAGATTTCACTATGAAGCCAAATTATCACACTAAATTTCAATTGCGGCATAGGAAACGTAAACAGGTTGAAAGAGCATTTCAAGGCGAACAAAATGGTACCAAGAAGTCTGAACCTTTGACAAATGCGGAGAGATCTAGAGCTCACCGAAGACGCAAGGAGCAGGCGCGCGTACGCTGCGACGTCGCTTGATTATCAAACTAGCACGCTTGGAAACACCACCATCGACCTTACCTTTGTCAAGAACATCAGAATCGACACCATGCCGTTTGTCTCGTACTTTAGCTATCACAGACCCATCATCTATAAGGTCGCCATAGAATACTAAGCATTGCCCACACTCTAACACCACACACACTGTTATGTATCAACCAAAATTGTCTAAATAAATAAATGTCAAACAAATACCCGCCGTCTTCATTTCACCAGCGATCCACTTACCAGGTATTCCGCCCAAAAGTATTCACGAATCAAACCTTACGGTATAGTAGGGACTGTGCCTACCCGCTTTTTTGTTCTAGAACTTGCTTGCTTGTGATATACAGCTTTGTGCATTACATCATGTGCAGTTTGTGGGCAATGAGTGAATGTAGCGAATGTTTAAAAAACAAGTTTGAAGGTAGAACTAAGAAAACGTAGATTTTCTGATCATTTGTTCTGAATTCCGCTTAGGAATGAATTCATTTCTTAGACATACAGATCAATTGTTAAAATGAAATCTTTGTGGGGTGCGAAGAAAATTTCCACTGTTTTGAACGTTTCATTTCATCGATTTCTGGAATTCCTGGGACAATAATTACAGTAGGTTTATGAATTCACTCAAAAAATACGTTTGCTATAGCAACTATGCTGAATTGTTTTTCGGAAAAACGTTTGTTTTCACATACTTAGAATTTTCTTTTCGTCCATTGCTTTCAAAACATACATGACCAGTGAAATTACAATGTTTCTCGTTTCTATATATTTATTTCTTAAGTTTTATAGACGTTGTGTCATGGAAAATTGGAATTGACAATTTTATTTATTTACTAGCAAAATTGCCCGACCTCACTCAAGTTGAATTGGTAAACTATGTATTGAAAGTGACCAGAAAATCACTTTCCTCTTTCATAGAAAAATGCCAAATCCTTTAAGTGTGAGTAAAATAATTTTTTAACACCTTTTCGACATTTTTATAATTTCTACGACCTACTTTGGACACAAATCCTATACATACATATCCATGCATGTAATACATTTCACATATATCGCACCCCTGTTAAAGGTGAAAATTGGCCAAAAGTGAGACACTAAGGTAACTACTAGAAAAGACGATTTGAGGAGATTCCCTTTCTTAAGTGCTATTCCTGTAAAATTGCTCAACTCGATTCGTAAAAATGACGAATCTATGGCAGGTACTCTCTCACATAATTTACCTGCCAATACTTTGTTATTTGTGGTACTCTTTTCGAATTTCGCTACCATTAAGAGAAAGTAGACTAATTTGATGATATTTATCTCTAAGTTCGTTTTAAAAACAAATACGTTTTCCTTGAAAATTCCGTTTTGCGGCACTTGCAATAAATACCAAAAGAACTTGTTTTGAAATTGAATGTCTTCTGTACAAAGGTAACCTATTACCAATTTTTTTAAATGGTAAATTGATTTAATAGTTTCTTCTAAAACATCATTGTTTTAAGAAAACCTTCCTTATATAAGTTGCTTAAGTATAGCTTCAATTCGTGAAATAAGCCACCTTGCCCTTCTGTCGCTATATGACAAAGAATTTGTAATATTTCAAAAGTCCTAGTTCGTATTTTTTTAACATTAACGTTCTTTCAATAATGGCATAAACCAACTTAAAATTTGCTTTTTCAAAATTACATGCCGTTTTAAACAGAATACTTTGCGGTGGTGTTGCGTGTGATGAAAAGGAATTAAAATTTATTAAAATAATAAATATTTAAAACAGAAATTAGAGAATTAAAACAAAATAAAAGTTGACGAGAAAAGTTTTAAAGAAATAAATTCATGATTCTTTTTTCTCTTGATCTCGCAGTTTCCACAACTTACAACTAAAAATGAGATAGAATTTAAAAATACAAAATTAATTCGGAGCGTAAGAAATATCACTTCACGTGGTAAACGAACACGAGTTTCCGTTTTGATGCAAAATATAGTATTTCCCAAATATTCGGAAATAGTTTATATTTTGCAAAGAAAATGAATAAGGCTCAGAACAAAAAAGCATTTGAATTTAAATTCTGCAAAAATAGTTTAAAAAAATTGATTTTTCAGCAGTACTGGTAAAACAATTTAAGTCATTTCAATGCTCAATTTGCACTCCAGCTTCTCCAAAACTACCAAATTATGGTTGATTTAAGTAGAGTTACTCACAGATGTTTTAACATGACACTTGCTTAAATACGTAAGCAAAGAAATTTAAAATAATGCATTCACTACACGAAAATATGGTTTGTCAAATGTAGGACATTGCATGAATAAATGATTTGTGATACTTGTACAAACACACAGATATAGAACTGGAAGACGAACAGACAGACTTACGCAACCATGTTCAGTCACTAAATGAATGTAAGAACTCACAGTTTGCAAAGTTTCATGAAAATGTGTTCAACCGTTTTGACATGGAACGGACACACGCATACAGACAGACAACAGACAGATGGACAGACAGACACCAAACGCGCAAGAGACAGATTTTGCATCCAGCACCCTGAACAGATAGAAAACTTAAAATGGGTCAAAAATATTCAACGTACAAGCAAACATTCCATTCTTATTTACATATTATACAAGAAAAAATTACATGTATTTCAAAGTTACATTAAAGTCCTAATGTTTTTCTAATTAAATGTTTTTCGATTTAAACAATTTCAATGTTTCGTACTATTCTTATCTAATACTAGCAAAATTGCCCGACCTCACTCGGGTTGAATTGGTTGACTATATATTGAAAGTGACCAGAAAATAATCATTTTCCTCTTTCGTAGAAAAATGCCAAATCATTTAAGTGTGAGTAAAATAATTTTTTAACACCTTTTCGACATTTTTATAATTTCTACAACCTACTTTGGATTCTATACATGCAAATCTATCCATGCAATACATTTCATATATATCACACCCCTGCTAAAGGTACACATTGGCGAAAGGTGAGACATTAAGGTAACTGCTACAAAAGACGATTTTGAGGGAGGATTAGGAATTCCCTTTCTTAAGTTCTATTCCTGCAAAATTGCTCAACTCAATTCGTAAAAATGACGAATCTACTGCGGATTCTCTCTCACATAATTTACCAGCCAATATTATTTATATAGAATTGTCTGTAAATATTAAAAATATTCTAAATTTATATTTCTCAGTAAAGGGCCGCGATAGCCCGGTTGGAAGGGTAATGGATTACCAACCCGAGGGTTGCGAGTTGAATCCAATCGAAGACCGTCGTGTACAAAGAGAGCTTGTACACTTTAAATATGTCGTGGCATCAAATGTCCTCACGTTGATATGGTGTGTAAGTTTGAAAAGTGGGGTGCCAGCTCAGGTGTTACCTCGTCATCTGACCATGGTTCAAAATAACGTGGTATTATCCTTGGATTTTCCCCTTCAGTCTTGATCCCGGACAGTCCCCAATAGCCTGTTGTGTTACTCCAGTGCGACGTTATTGAAATACTTACCAACCTTCTCAGAAAAAATTCTAGTAAAATAATTTAATTCAGATTATTACCTCTTTTCCACCTACATTTCATGGTAATTTCCCGATCCAATTAGCCCACGTATAGCAAAAATTGAATGTTAAGCCACAAACCAATCCTACATTTCATGTAAGATTATTTTTTTGTCTTTGGACATCAAGGTAGTTGAATTCACGTCGCAATGGAGCAACACAACGGCTATTGGTGGTGGTCCAGGATCCATCCCGAAGTGAAAGGTCCGAGGACAACAATTATAATTTTGAACCATTGATGAACTTGTGGCGAACTTAGCTACCAATACAAAAATTAACTTACGATGAAATAGTATAACAGTTTAACCAATCTCTACTATGGAGTACTCTTTAGTAGACAAAAGTTGCATTGTTTCTCTCGAGCTTGCTAAATTAGTAACCGATGGACGTGATTTGAACAGGCAAATTTTGTAACTTTCGATGGATGATCCACGATGAGTAGTTGAATTGCCAATGCGATGCTAATCACTTTCAACAACCATCTGAGGCTCTGTGATAGCTCAATTTCCTATCACGGCTTCACTCTATTCGCTGCTGCTCAGCCTTCTCTTCACAAGGTGCCCACACTCGGCTGCTAAAGGCAACACAGGGCAATTACGATCGCAATCTTAAAATTGCTTGACCACTCTTGCGAAAGTACACTCGTCATCTTAATACAACTCTCACTGTCCCACGCAAATGCAATGGCAATCACACAACTTGTGGTATCTATCGAATTCCGTTACCGCTATATTTTGGAGGGGATTATTGTGGCGAACTTAGCTACCACTACAAAAATTAACCTACGATACAATAGTATATATAGCAGTGTAACCCAACTCTACCATGGATTACTTTTCAGTAGACAAAAGTTGCACTGTTTCACACGAGTTTGCCAAAAAGATCATCATCTGAGCTGGCACTTCTCTCTCCAAACTTCTACACCAGACCAGCGTGAGGACGTTCGCCAGTACAGATTTAACGTGCGTATGCGAAGGACTTTAGAATGAGTTTAGAACTCGCAAATCTCCGATTGGTAATCCGCTACTCTTCCAACCGAGCTTCCGTGGCCCACGTGGTATTGGGAGAAAACGCGAATCCTAACCCAGGACTAATTGACGAGGGTGATGGAAAACACTAATTTACTCTTCAATTGCCAATAGGTCCAAGTCATGAGCTAGACTGTGGCGCTATTTTGAGAAGCTTATGGGCCATAGGCCCTCGATCTTCAGGTTGTGAAATTTCGGGGTAATAATAGTTTATTATACCAGAAATTCATTGTTGGTTGTGTGGGGACTTGGTAGTGAACTAGGTAAGAGGGTGCCGAGTGCAAAGGAGAAATTGTGAAATGCTCTAAGATACAGTGACAATACAAAATACACAAGTATCGGAATTGAAAAGTTGCCAAGAAAATAGAAAAACATTTTTTAAAAATAAAATAAAAATACTACATTGAAGGAAAAAAGGTGAGGATAATTTACTGAAAAAATTGGAAAAAAGGATAAGTAAATAATATTTTTAAAAATTAAGGAGAGGGAAATAAAAAATTTTCCGCTCGTCGGGTTCGAACGCGCGAGTTCTCCCTCCGCAGGGTGAAAAGGACGAAAAAAAAAAAATCGGGCCGTGGCTTTATCCACTACGCCATAGGTACTACGGTAACAATACGGTCGTAATTTAAGAGATGAGTTCTAGGGTTTGGATTCTATCTGTTATGATTGAGAATGGCTCTGGGCCGGTGTATATTACTAGGTAGACGATGGTCATATCTGGGGATTTGCGCTATAGCAGTGTTTTCATTGCAACTGAGGGCTTTATAGAATTTTTTACTGATATGGCCGAAAAACTCTTTGAGTTCTAGAATTCCAAGTTCTTCTCGGATTTTGGTGTTCCTGTAATACCAGGGACTGTTAGTAATAATTCTGAGGGTGGAATTTTGAAGAGTTTCAAGTTTCTTGATATGGGTTTTAGCAGCATATCCCCAAACCTGACAAGCATAACTGATTATAGAACGAAGCATGGCTTTGTAAATGAGCACCTTAGTATCTATTGACAATTTGGAGTTCCTAGAAATTAGGGGGAAAATGGTATTACGAGCAGCTAGGAACTTGGATTTGAGCGAGGTGATATGCCTATTCCAAGTTAGTTTTCTGTCCAACGTGACACCAAGATAGATACAATCTGGGGACCATGGGATCGTTATGTCGAAGAGTTTGACTGGTGGTGGTAGGTTTTTCTTGCGTGTGAACATGACAGCTTGACATTTATCCACGTTGATCAGAATTTTCCAGTCAATGAGCCAGGATTCAAGTGAGTGGAGGTAGTGTGTAAGTGTTTTGGTGATGTTTTCAAGTTTGTAGTTTTGGGCCAGTATTGCAGTGTCGTCTGCAAACATGCAGAGTAGTGCAGTATTATATTGTGGTATGTCGTTCACGTACAGGTTAAATAATTTGGGTCCAATGATGGAACCTTGTGGTGTACCAGCCTAGATGGTACGTCGTGATGAGAGTGTCTTATTTATGCGAACGACAAATTGTCTACTTGTTAGGTAGGAATGGATGAGGTGTATTAGTGAGGCAGGGAAGCCTAATGTGGTGAGTTTGTGTATAAGACCATTTACCCAAACACGGTCGAACGCCTTAGCCCAAGTCATGAGTTATATACTTACGAGACCCTGCAACAAACTCCACCCACATGTTCCGTCTATATCATTAGAACTTCGATGGTTCATTACGCGGAGCGAAAACGGACATTGGTAAAGCATCAAGTTTATCCATTAACGAAGATTTAGTTTAACAAAACACTTCCTTGGACGTTTCCAATTTCAACCTGTCATACAGCAGAGAAAAATATACTTTAAAAAATCCTGCAATTCAACCTTCAACCAGTCGAGGCGTAGATAGATTTTCACGTTAAATTAAACATTTGAGTTTAGATAATTCGAAATGCACGTTATAACTGCCTCAAGCGTAATTCGATAGAACAAGCTGCCATTTGCGTCACCCCTAATTTAACGAACGTTAGAGCACTGTTTATAGTCCAATCGGAGTTAAAATTTACATAAAGTAAGTACTTTACAGCGACATCTGGGTCGAAATAAGTAAATTTTAAATGGATATAAAATGGCCGAGCGATTAAAGTAGTTGAATTAGGTCACACAGGAGCAACACAGCGGGCTATAGACGACGATCCGGGATATATCCCAAAGGGAAAGACCCGAGGACAACACCTAGGCATTTTCAACCAGTCAGATAACGAGGTCAACACCTGAACTGGCTCCAAACTTCAACACCACACCAACGTGAGGATATTTGAGGCCACGGCGGATTTAACGTGCACCAGCCACCACGTACTGAATAGTCTTTTGGTTGGATCGAGTTTCGAACTAGGAACCCTCCGGTTGATGATTCGCTTCTCTGCCAACCGGACTACCAAGCCCAGTGTTATGTTCTGATATTCCATGGAATCGTCGCATTATTAGATGATTTTATTTTTGTTTAAATTCACAGAGGGTACTTATAAATTCCTTACTTTAGTGCAAATTTTGAATACCATATTTGAAAGGGGAGTACGGTATCTTTCAATAAGTAGATTCTGATCGATAATCGCTGTCTTCGTGATTTAGTTACTTTTCAAAAAGTGCTCAATAAAACGTTTCATGATACTCTTTCAAATTGGTTACCGCAGACCCTTGAAAGATCACGAACAAATGACACGAATCTTGTGAAGAATATCTGTTCCATTTCGAAAAGAAAAGTTCCAAAGAGAGTCTTTTTTTGTCAAGTTAAATGTAGTTGGTGGTGTAGTTTTCTAGTGGCTGAACGTGCTTCCTGATGTGGCGTCACCTGAGTTCTTTTTCGAATACGATTTCAATTCGTCGCCAATAGAAATTACAAAGAATGAATTCCGTATTGTAAATTTGGCGCAGCATGGCCAAATATGGCCCTTACGACATAAAAACCCAACGAACCGCATTGGCAAATGATAATTGATTAGTCGAAGCCCATTAGACTGAACGCCAAGAGCAACCAAAATGGCTAAAAATTACATTTTGAGGTAACCCTGTTAAGTATCATGGCAGAGCATTATGGTAAATGGAAGTAAAATCTCCGTTTTTCGTCCGGCTTGCTTGTTTACACTGAAAATCCTTCTATTAACACAGATAGGTATTTTAATTAATGTCGCACTGGATCTACACATAAGGCTATTGGCGACGGAAAGGGATAAAAACAACACCACAGGACAACACCACGTAATTTTGAACTACAAGTCAAAAGTAGTCAAGTTTAGTCAAATGACGAGGTAACATCTGAGCTGGCATCCAACTCTCCAAACTTCCTCACCAAGCCAACGTGAAGACATCTGCAGCCACAACAGATTTAACGCGCACCAGACTCCTTTCTACACGACGGTCTTTGGTTGGATTCGAACTCGCAACCCTCCGGATGTTAATCCGTTCCAATTCCAAACGGGCTTACGAGGCTCCTATTAATACAGAATTGGATTATTTTGTCGCTGTCCGGTAATTTTTGATTCACGAGAGTGACACATGAGTGGCAAATATAAAATTTCTTAAAATAATAGCAGCTATCTAAGAATACATGATTTATACAGGAACCTGAACGATTGATGGTGCTGGAACTGGTATTTATGCTTCCTTCTTTTATTGCCTACTCGTTCAGACTCGCATTATTCAAATTACGGTGATCAGCTCAATGACATTAGCAATTTATGACTCAATAAAAATAAATCGTGTGTACATTGAGGAGTTTATTTTTGGAAAGAACTTATTCAGTGTAAAATGAAAATGTATACAAGCATTTAATCAATATATTAGGACATTAGACGTTAATTACTAGGATTCGTGTTGATTTAAATTGTTTGGCACTTGTTTTGCATAAGGGAACATTTCATTTTTATTTCACCATTATTTTTCTTTCAAGCTGTTTTTATATTAACCATGTCAACAATTTATGTTTTGGATTCACGAAAAAGAGATATATGATTTTTGATACAATGGAATTTAGTTTCAATAATTCCTCTTACTGAGCGTGAGCCGCGGTAGCCCAGTTGGGAGAGTAGCGGATTAGCAGGTTTGAAACTCGATCCAACCAAAGACCGCCATGTACTTAGGGGCTGGTGTATGTTAAATCTACCGGGGCTTCAAATGTCCTCATGTAGGCGTGGTGTGGAAGTTTGGAGAGTGGGGTGCCAGTTCATGTATGACCTCTTCATCTGACCGCGGTTCAAAATTACATGTTCTCGGATCTTACCCCATCGGAATTGATCCCCAACCGTCGTTCATAGTCCGTTGTGATGCTCCAGTGCGATGTTAATTCAATTACCTACCTACCCTCTTGCTGAGTAGTGGTTGGTCAGAGGCAAGATAGTTAATTGCATCTTTACGTTATCAACATTTAAAGTTTACAATCGTACATGTTTACGCATGCTACACATTATGGTTATTCGCATATTTTGAAGAATAATATAAGGTCCTTCATATCTGCTATGATATTCTATATTAAACATATATTTCATGTTAAAAAACCACGTAACTTAAAGTTTATATATACGTTAATTGAACCAAATTTCATTAGACGATACAAAATTGCACTAATTTGATAATTTTATGACTAAAATATCGAGAAAACAATGTATGTAATGCATCATAGCAAGTAGTTAAATGCTAAGCGATAAGGGTAGTTGAGTTCTTGTTAGGGTAGTTGAATTTCGAAAAGTTTTACGAAGAATTTATTTTTAACAGAGTACAATTTTACGTCGTGTCGAAATCTCGATATACTGCATATACAATATACTATATAAAAATGAATGCGTGTGGGTGTGGGTGTGTATGTTTTCTATACAAATCTACACCGTTTGACCAATCCACACCAAATTTGGTACACTTATACTTTGGAACCCTGAGAGCAACCTAAGCTACATATTAACCCCGTTCTCTTTAACCTAGGTGTGTAGAGTGGCTAAAACAATTCCAAATCTCCATAGGAATAATATTGAGCATAAAACGATTGCGGTACGCAGCTCAGTTTGTTTTACCAGTATTGATCAAAAATCAGATTTTCCAATAAAATTGTTTTACCAGTATTGCTCGAAAAACAATTTTTTCCAAAACAAATTAAATTATAATATTTATGTTTGAACTGACTTTTTATTTCTTCCCATGATATAAATAATTTATGAATATTTGATTCATGAGAAAAGAATATTTAAAATACTTAATTTTGCATTACATTTTGTAATGGAACACGAAAAGCCGAAACGAAAAAGTCATTGATCATAAAAGCGTAATTTTGCTACTCGGTATGTGGCAATGCCAGAATTAAGGTTTAATTTTTTATATAATTTGATTTAGAATTCTGTGTTTGTGTATTTGAGTTGACAGAGAAATGTTGGAGTCATATTTGAGTATTTCTAGGTTTTGTAAATTAGTGTTCTGTTTGTAAATAATTCATTATTGTCTATCAATATTTTTCAAGTGTCTTTTTCGAATTTCTCTATAGAATTCCATTTAAATCCACAACCTTCTAGAAGCTTCTACAGAGTTCTATTAATTTCCACAATTTTCTAGAAAGTTCAACCGAATTCTATTCATTTCCACAATCTTCTAGAAAGTTCTACCGAATTCTATTAATTTCTACAATCTTCTAGAAGGTTCTACAATGTTCTATTCACTTCCGCAACCTTCTAAAAGGTTCTAGAGTTCTATTCATTTCCACAACCTTTTAGAAGGTTCTACAGAATTCTATTCATTTCCACAACCATTCCAACTTGTTCCACCTAATTCTATTAATTTCTACAACCTTCTAGAAGGTTGTACAATGTTCTATTCATTTCCACAACCTTCTAGAAGGTTCTACATTCTATTCATTTCCACAACCTTCTAGGAGGTTCTATATAGTTCTATTCGTTTCTAAAAATTTCCAGAAGGTTCTACAGAGTTCTATTCCTTCTATTTTACTAAACTTGGGCTTAAATGTCATATACCAAACATAAAACATAAACATTGTCTTACCAAACATAAGTTATATTAAAGTACACATATTTTCAAGTTTTGGAATTTTCATTAAATTAATTTTCACAATGCATTTAAATTTGCCACTTTCGAAACTAGAATTCGTGGGAAAATAAAGTACTTTAACCCCGATAAAACACTCACTGGTCTTCCGTTTGCTAGTTGTAATCCGATCAGCTTCTAAAAAAATTAATTTCAGCTCAGCATATTTTTTGAAGTACGATCTGACACAATTTATCGCTTCATTTACGTAATACCTTTCCGAGGAAGAGCGGATTACGCACTAATAAATATAACACCCAGGGTGCGAAAAGTTGATAAGAATTAATTTTGACAAAAACTATAGAAATTCTGTTCTTTATGGCTTCGAGCGGGTAGACGTGTCCACTAGTACCGTTCAAAACTGATACTTACACAACCTTCCCTAGTAAATCAACAGCCCCTTTTTAAGGACGGAGGTTTATTAGTGATACGCCTCTCAATTGTTCTATCTTTTATCATATTTTAATTAAATTATGACAATGTGGAGTATATCCCCCGGTGGCCAATTTATCTCGCATCCTGCCAATGTCCCGAAATTTATGAGATAATGAAAAGCCATGGAGGGCCGCTGGCGATGGGTCTAGCTGTGAACTATATCTGCGAATTTTAGTACAAAAGGAAACCGTCGTAAAATCAAGCGAAGGCGTTATGGGATAAGACAGGGACTGGGTTTCTGGGATAATAAATTTTATTGCGCTCTTTAAAAAAATGGGCGACGAAAAATATTCTTAAAACTATGAAATTATATTGACTAGTGGTGTTTAAATATATGTGTGTGGTGAATTTAGCCATCACTATAGAAAGTAATTTGCAGTAACTTAAAAGCAGTACATATATAACTGTGCCTTGGTAGAAAGAGGGCCAATGTCCAAATTTAATTATTTTGAACTACCCTCTCAAATCGCTTCAAGGTCATTATCTTCTTATCGATACATTATGAAATAATCAAAAGAAATTATACTGACAAGATGTTTAACTATATATGCGTGTGTGGTGAACGTAACCACTATTATAAAAATTAATTTATAATACATTAATATGTATATATGCCGTGGTAGAAAAAGGGTATGTCCAAATTCCATGATTTTGAGTTTTGTCTACAAATCCACTTCAAGGTCATGAAAGGATTATCGATAAAATGCCTGTGTCGTCCTGTCGATACGAAATGAAAGAATCAGAACATGGGAAAGTATTTTTTTGCATACGAGTATTAAAAATTAATAAATCAGGTGTTATAAACTTTCCAAGTTCTTTCAACGGGCATCTCGTTCATCATGATCTGACTATTTTTGCTAGTGACGAGATATCTCGTCATCAAGATATTGCCGATGTCTTGACGATGACGAGATCAAGATCTGTTCAGTTCTCTCTAATGACGAGATATCTCCTTTATTGAGATCTGGTCACTTTTGCTAATGACGAGATACCTCGTCGAGAAAAACCACCAGGAGGGTTAGAAACTTGCAAAATGGACATAGGCTTTTTCTACCGAGGGACAGATTTGACAGTCAAACCTATCTCCACTATGTACTTTTTGGTAGACAAAGTTGCACTGTATTCCATTCTTTGCAATATTTAGTGACTTGTAAACTAATGTTATGAGCACACCACACTTTCAACAACAAGCCTAGTTTTGTTTCTGAGAGGCAAATTCTAGATGGCTCTTGCCTCAATCGGCAGGCATTACGTTGAGTGACCCACGATGTACAGTTAAATTACCAATGCGTTAGCAATCACTTACAACAACTATATTAAGCTCTGTGATGGCAGACACTGCTTCTTTTCCTATCGTGGCTTCACTCTTCATTGCCATTCAGCCTGCACTATAAACGGCTCCTCACACTAGACTGCTAAACGCAACACACGACAATTCATGGTTGTAATCATCCATTGCATGACCACACATACGAAAGTCACCAGTGAACTTGATACACTATGAATTAGTGGTAGCATCTATTGAATTAAGGCATTACGAAATAATAGAGAGGGAATATTGTGGTGAACCTAGCCACCACTATGAAATCCAACTTAAAATACAGTAGTATACAGGGTGAGTCTAAATTGTTTTTACAAAATAAGAGGGGTGATAGTACCTATCCAGACGAGCAATAATTACCATGGAACATAGGGTTGCATTCCACTCTGAGAGGCAGAAAACAGTAAAATCGAAACGCGTCGAGCATAAACAAGTCATCGCCTCTGACGTCGTTTTGTACCTGCCTACGTACCATATCTCCTAAGCAAGATGGCCTGGTCGGTAGCGCACAATAGATCGGACATGGCGGACCTGTGGCTTGGCCTCCTAGCTCACCGGACCTCAACCCACTGGATTTTTTCTTCTGGGGGCACATGAAATATTTAGTGTACCAGACGCCTGTGGACTCGACCGAAGATCTCGTAGCGAGAATAGGTGTTGCCGCAGACAAAATTAACACAACACCAGAAATCTTCGACAGGGTGCGTCATTCATTCCTTCGCCGGTGTGAACTGTGCAACGACACGCGTGGCCGCCACTTTCAGCACTTGCTGTGAGTTTTTATTATCAATAAATCAGATTGTGCAACTTTTGGTATCGTTTATTCGCTTTCCCAACATTGTTGTAAGTTCATGTTGAAATTCTAATTTGACTCTTTTCTGCCTCTTAATGTGGAATGCTATGTTCCATGGTAATTATTGCTCGTCTGGATGGGTACTATCACCCCTCTTATTTTGTAAAAACAATTTAGACTCACCCTGTATATAACAAAGCAACCTATCTCCACCATTGAAAATATTTTTGGTATGTCTATGTCTATATGCACTGTCTTCACACGTCTTACTGAATATGTAACATAAGGAAGTAGGCGTGGTCTATGGAGCCAAGAATTAATAAGCCATTTATACGGTATCAAAGGCTTCAACATTTTGACTATCAATGAGGCCTATAGATTGAAACACTATAAATATTCCTGGAGAGAGAATAAATTATATATTTGAATCTTTAGAGAGAGTGCTTTGATACTCTTGATTCAACAAGTCCTGGGTTCGATTCATTGTTTAGACATGCATGTTTTGGTGGGTTAGAATCTACTTTTAACCCTCCAACTGGTTTGGACAAGATAACTCGTCTAGCAAGATCTGAACAATCTTACAAACCACGAGACATGTCGTCATCAAAATACTGCTTATATTTTGATGATGATGAAATCAAGATCTGGTCAGTTTTTCTAATGACTACATATCTCGTCCATCAAGATCTGGTCAGTTTGTTTTTCTATTGGTGATATACGGGGCAACAACCAGAAGGGTTAAGTGGTAGATCCCAGTCAAATTAGCCTAGTAGAGAGACAAGTCAACAGAAAAACCAAACTAGAGAAAGTTGACAGCTAAGGCAAAAATGCATACGCTTTTCTAAATCGTTGACTGAGTCAATAAAGACAATGGAATTAATTTTCGCTTTGTAAAAGATTTATAATTCTAAAGGTTTTCGCTTCTAATATTAAAGTTTAAAATATTTAGTTGATAATTTTTAATGAAATAATTTACAGTGAAATACATGAGCACTGTCTGTTTAAATTTGTAGTGGCTTAGAGGTTTCACATTTTTGCTCTTTGGAGATAAGATTACTGCCAATTAAGTAGATCGCCAAGGAAATATATTTAGGGCTGTCCTCATGTAATGCAGTAACGTGTGGGATCAGAGAGGTGGCGCTAGTGTAATGGTTAACTTAAGTGTAGGAAATGATGTCTCATTCAAGAGATTGGAGGCTGCAGGCGAAGTTATGACTTCTGGAATTGAATTATTTTCATCCTTCCGAGCTAAGTTGTTTTCCTGCTCCTTGAAGTGGAGTTATTTTTCTTTTTAGAGTTGAGCTACTGACAGAAGCTGAGGTTTTTGTTTTTCTTTTATGAAGTTGAGGCTGATGGTGAGAATTCGTAGAGCCATTACGCATTTTCTAACACTAAAACTTGAGTTTATCATCAACTGTTAATGTATTAACGCTTTGATTTTTTGTGCTGTTGGTATTCTGCTTAAACATTGATATCTTTTCAATACGAAGGTTTAAGAGGTAAAGGTCACTCAATTAACTTTGACCTAAGAAGCTGCGAAGCAAGTTTTCTAGTTGCCGCAGTGTTAGATTCTATAATTTTTAGCGGGGATTACGAATATGGGGCGAATAAAATAAATTGATTCCAAGAAATGATAAGCAAAATGCATAAAATAATTCAAACGTGCATCATATTCATGTGACGATAATTTGGTTTACCTTCCTGTGGTTGTCAAGGCGTGGTATCTCGTCATTAGAAGAAAATTGACCAGATCTTGATGGAAGATATATTTCGTCGTTAAAAGAAAACTGACCAGATCTTGATCTCGTCATTCTAGAAAAATTGGCAATATCTTGATGACGAGATATGTCGTCATTAGCAAAACTGATCGGATCTTGATGGACGAGATAACTCGTCGAGACCACTTTTCGGATTAAGCAAGTATAACAGGAACTGATTCAAATCCTTAATCAACTCAAATAATTCCTTTCGTTTTTCTTGATAATATGAAAGGATGTAAATTGCTTTTGGAATCTATTAGTCTGTTGATTAATGCTTAAGCATAGGTTTTACTTTCGAAGATATAACGATAGCAGCCATTGAAATGAGCTTCGATCAAAGCGAGTTTACTAGTTACCGCATTGTTGGATGCCCACAACTTTTATCGTCTATAATATTTTAGTGCAATTACGAATATAAACAATGAATAAAACTAATTGATTCGAAGGCATAGTAAACGAAGTGCATAAAATTCAAACTTGAATCACACACGTGACGATCGATAATTTAGTTAAAAAGGTAAAAAAAGAAACTGATTCAATACTATTATCAACTCAAATAACCCCTTTAGTTTTTCTAGCGAATGTGAATGGAAGTAAATTGTTTTTGAAAACTTTTAACCCGCCAAGCGGTTTTGAGGACATATCTCGTCCATCAAGATCTGACAAATATAGCTAATGAGACGATATATCGTCATCAAGATATTGCCAATATTTTAATGATGACGAGATCAAGATCTGGTGTTTTCTTCTAATGAAGATATATCTTATCCATGACGATCTGATGTTTTGCTAATGATGAGGATGCTCTTCCGAATTTTCTTCAGTGGGTGCTTTTCGGCAAATTATACGGCAGTTTATACAGCAATCCATGCGTCCATACTGTCAGGAACGTGCGACACTTTGAGAACCTGTTGTAAAACTGTAAGTGGAAAACTAATGTCACTTGTTCACATCCTTGCTGCATTTCTTCTTTTCTGCATCTTAGTGTATCCATAGAGGAAATATAAAAGTTGAGTGAACAATAGTAACCTTTCTATGTGCCCAAAACTAGTAGTAACGCGACTCTTAGACTACTTTCATTTGCCAGCTGGAAACGAACATTCATCATCTGATTGGTCAACGGGGTAGGAGAGACGCCATCCATTGATTCAGGATCTGATTAGTCCGCGCGACACAGTTGTAGATTTTGACGATTTCACAATTTTTCACCACTCTATAAAAATGCGCATTCACACCTACCCATTCATAAGATGGTACATCGCCAAACGAGGAGATAAAATGGCAAATCGACCAACCAAGTCAATTTTTCACAGAGCAGTCACGTGACTACTAGTCAATATGTTTGTCCCACTTTCTGAAGCTCCTCTCAATAGCAATGCGAAGTCTACTTTTATTTTACATCTATGAGAGTACCCTCTAGCAAATCCGAGTAGCGTTTGTGTACATTCTCTATGTGATTACCAGTTTAATTCTATATTCCCTTTACCCTTTTCTGTTTTGTACACTTTGTGTTGGATTCTGATCGATACATTGTACGCACTTCTTCAATGGCAGCTTAATGGACCTTTGAATTGAGTCAGTCAATTAAAATTTAATTTGAAGTGCATCCTTTCCCTTCGAAAAAAATCAGTCCTAATTGTAAACAAGATTCTCCCATTTCTGAAAAAGATTTCTTTATCCTTCTTAAATATCGCTAAGCTCAAATTCTTTTGTTTGTTACAAAATAGAACAAAATCGCAGAGGACGGAGTCTTGGAGATAACAAAGAGAAATATCATTGGTTTTAAAAGGATATACTAGAAATAGAAGATTATAAAAGTTTGCGTCCTTGGACATTAAAACGAAATGAATGTATGTTAGGGAATGGATATAGTTATACCAGAGGATTTCGGACACGCATCTGAACACATTTTAATTTGGTATTCCCCATCTCCACTTAACGTTAGTACACGTCGTTTTGAAGCACCTTGTATGCACTTATGTTATTATACGAGTAGAATTATCTTCTTGCAGTGTTCATTCACAATACCGTAGCTAATCGGATATTGTGTAAATTGCATGTTTATTTTACTTTAAACCTCTTGGTGGTTGTCTCGAAGAAGTATCTCGTCATTAGAAGAAAACTGACCAGAACTTGATGGACGAGATATCTCTTCATTAGAAGAAAACTGACCTGGTCTTGATCTCGTCATCATCGAAAAATCAGCGATATCTTGATTACGAGATACGTCATTAGCAAAATTGGACAGATCTTATGGACGAGATATCTCGTCGAAACTACGTTGAGGGTTAAGCTTCTCAGTGATCAGTAACGGAGGATGGTTTCTTCGTGAGAAATCTTAAGACATCCAATGCTTGCAGTTACACCTGTTGATCATTCGTTCACACCATACTGGTCAAGAATACAAGACAAGAACCACTGTGATCCACGCCCATTGTACGTTCATATCAAAGGGGCAGGACTTGGATGAAAACCATAAACTATTGAAATAACTTGAAGTTTGGTTCGTTCCTTGTGTGAATTTTACGGAGCAAAGGCCATATTTTGCAAAACAAGACCCACGACGTTCAAGTAATTGACATACACACACAAAGAAAGTTTTACTTACACAAAAGAGAGAAATACGGCGAGTGAGAAATGGATTCTGACAGGGACCAAACCTGCGCAACTTGAAACTCGTAGATTTCTAACGCAGTGGGCAAACCCATTGTGTAGTGCCACGAATTCGAAGGGTCGGGTGGGGGTAGTTGAAGTCACGTCACACTGGAGCAACACAACTGGCAATTGGGGACGGTCTTGAAGGAAAAAATCCGAGGACAACACCTCGTAATTTTGAATCACGGTCAGATGACGAGTTAGCAACTGAAGTTTCCACCAGTATTGAATTTGATTGTATAAAGGTATTTGATGAAAAGATTTTCATGCTTATATGAGTATGCTTCTATGAAGTTTCCACCAGTATCGAATTTGATTGAATAAAGGTATTTGATGAAAAGATTTTCATTGCTTATATGAGTATGCTCCTATGAAGTTTCCACCAGTATCGAATTTGATTGAATAAAGGTATTTGATGAAAAGATTTTCATTGCTTATATGAGTATGCTCCTATGAAGTTTCCACCAGTATCGAATTTGATTGAATAAAGGTATTTGATGAAAAGATTTTCATTGTTTATATGAGTATGGAAGTATCGAATTTGATTGAATAAAGGTATTTGATGAAAAGATTTTCATTGCTTATATGAGTATGCTTCTATGAAGTTTCCACCAGTATCGAATTTGCTTGAATAAAGGTATTTGATGAAAAGATTTTCATTGCTTATATGAGTATGCTCCTATGAAGTTTACACCAGTATCGAATTTGATTGAATAAAGGTATTTGATGAAAAGATTTTCATTGCTTATATGAGTATGCTCCTATGAAGTTTCCACCAGTATCGAATTTGATTGAATAAAGGTATTTGATGAAAAGATTTTCATTGCTTATATGAGTATGGAAGTATCGAATTTGATTGAATAAAGGTATTTGATGAAAAGATTTTCATTGCTTATATGAGTATGCTTCTATGAAGTTTCCACCAGTATCGAATTTGATTGAATAAAGGTATTTGATGAAAAGATTTTCATTGCTTATATGAGTATGCTCCTATGAAGTTTCCACCAGTATCGAATTTGATTGAATAAAGGTATTTGATGAAAAGATTTTCATTGCTTATATGAGTATGGAAGTATCGAATTTGATTGTATAAAGGTATTTGATGAAAAGATTTTCATTGCTTATATGAGTATGCTTCTATGAAGTTTCCACCAGTATCGAATTTGATTGAATAAAGGTATTTGATGAAAAGATTTTCATTGCTTATATGAGTATGCTCCTATGAAGTTTCCACCAGTATCGAATTTGATTGAATAAAGGTATTTGATGAAAAGATTTTCATTGCTTATATGAGTATGCTCCTATGAAGTTTCCACCAGTATCGAATTTGATTGAATAAAGGTATTTGATGAAAAGATTTTCATTGCTTATATGAGTATGGAAGTATCGAATTTGATTGAATAAAGGTATTTGATGAAAAGATTTTCATTGCTTATATGAGTATGCTTCTATGAAGTTTCCACCAGTATCGAATTTGATTGAATAAAGGTATTTGATGAAAAGATTTTCATGCTTATATGAGTATGCTTCTATGAAGTTTCCATCAGTATCGAATTTGATTGAATAAAGGTATTTGAAGAACAGATTTTCATTGCTTATATGAGTATGCTTCCATGAAGTTTCCACCAGTATCGTAATGTAAACCACCAGTAAATATCTTCGGTATGTTTGTTCATAAAGTTTGTTTTCAACGTGGAGAATTCCAAGATTAATTTTTCTCCATGTACTTACGGGGCCGCGGTTGCCCAGTTGAAAGAGAAAAGGATTAGCAACAGTTTTGCGGTTTCGAAAATTGGTCAAAAGACTGTCGTGTACTCGGAAGATGATGCGCGTTAAATCTGTCGGGGCCTCAAATTGGAGTGAGTGGAAGATTGGAGAGGGATGCCAGCTCTGGTGTTGACTTCGTCATCTGACCATGGCTCAAAATTACTTCGTATCCTCGAATCTTTCCTTTCGGGATTGATTCCAGATGGGATGCCCAATTGCCCGCTGTGTTGATCCAGGTCGACGTTAATTAGCTACCGATCATAAACCTACGAACACACTCTCCGCAATCGCCACTTAAAATGATCATCCGTTGCACAGTTGCTGTAATTCAATTCCCCAACGCATGTACCAAACAACAACCCAAAAAAACTGCGCCCCTAATAACGGAATGCACGAGCACAAATTGGCCATCCGGAACGCATTCCACCGGGGTTTGTACCGCATCAATTACACCCACTAGAAAACTGCGCACGTGTTCGTACAGCGAGGGGGGGGGGGGAGAAGCAGCATAACGCTATTTATCAGGCCCCGGAACAAAACAAACAGCCCGTTCCTATCGTGTCCCCGGAGTGAAAGATCACACCTGAACACGTTCTCAAATCGCTAACAACGGAGATAATTACACCCCTCTTAGGCGGCGACAGGGGCCGGGCGATTTTATCACTGTGGGGCCTGCCGGAAAAAGCCGGATTAATGCCTGTTAATGTCGTTGTCCGGGGAGGTGCTCGATTCATTCTTCGACCCTAATTACCAGCTGCGAAAACATCCAGAGGCCCGAAACTCTTGGGGCGAGTGAATGTCGTTAATTACGGGCTGAATGGGGCGGACGGCCGACGAGTTCGGGAGAGCGGGCGGCGAGGGCTTGGCGCTGGGGCACGTAATTTTTGCTCCAAATGGTCGGGTGGTCTCGCTTGAAATTCTGGTGGCCTATAATGGTCGGTAGGTATTTTAATTAACGTCGCGCTGGAGCAGCGCAACGGGCTGTTAGCCACAGTCAGGGATCAAACCCGAAGGGACAACACCGCGTGATTTTGGACTCGGTCAGATGACGAGGTCACACCTGAGCTGGCACCCCCATCTCAAAACTTTCACACCACGCCAGAGTAAGGACATTTGAGGGCACGACAGATTTAACCTGTGCCAGCCTCCTTTGCATACGACGGTCTTTGGTTGGATTCGAACTCGCAACCAAACGCTTCCTAATTTGTTCCTAACGCTTGCCCTAATTGCAACCAAACGCTTCCTAATAACTCCCCAAACGGGCTACCGTGGCCCCACCTATAATGGAAACCAACGATAAACAGCGTGTGCAACCAAAAGGAAGTTGGGGTCGTTGGACTCAGTGGGGATGTACTATGCGCTAGCAACCTGCGAGTTGTAGGCTGCGCAGGTTTGATTCCTCTATGGGAGTATTTCTTTCTTCTGTGTCAGTAAAACGTTCCAACGTTCCGTCAACGTCAAGAAATAGTGTGTATGTCTATTTCTTGACGTTGCCAATATGGCACAGCCTAGCCAAATATGGCTCGAAACCCAATGGCATGAAACCCAACCAACCAAGAGGAAGTTGAGTTGTAGAGTTAATATGCATCTTCAATGAGGGCTTGTGTTCGGAGGGCCGATTGAGTAGTTGGATAAACGTCGCTCTGGAGAAATACAACGGACTATTGGCGATTAACCGGGATCCATCCCGAAGGGAAAGGCCCAAGAACATCTTGGAGTTTTCAATCACGCTGCGATGACCGAGGACAACACCTGAGCCGGTACCCCCACTCTCCAAGCTTCCACACCTCTCCAACGTGAGCACATTCGAAGCCACGACTGATTTATCGTTATCAGCCCCAACGTTCACGACGGAATTTGAATGGATCGGTTTCGAACTGTTAAGTGACAACCACTCTTATATCCCAAAAGAAGTCATAAATTCTCATCCCTCTAATTTGGCCTTATATAGCTTCAGTTGGTTCAGATATTCTATAATTAGACTCCAGCATCTCTTTCACACAAAAATCTAGAAAATACTCTGAAAAACTACATTTCGACCTTCCATCAACCATTATTCTTCAATAATTTTTATCTTAATACACGAATAATGATCATTGCTTTCTACCGTCCTAGTTAACTTTATTCAGTGGATGAATAGTCGGTGCCAAGTTTGAGTTAGGGGGACATATATTATATACCATATTTAACCTAAGCTGTCTTTAATACATGTATTACTTAATATTTAACGTGCGTACACAATTTATACCGTTTTTTCTCTATATAGTACACCAATATGTAATTTAGCACGATAGAATTCTATATTTCCATAGTCTTATAGAACCTTTAAAGCGACATTTACCTTTGTGTAAAGATTAATTTTTATAATTACACTTTTGTAATTTCCAAACCACCAAGATATATATTTTTAATTTTAGTATAGAACCCTCTTAAACCTTTCTTATACGGATCCTTGCATTTAAATTTATGTTAGAGTCTTGTTTGATTATAATATTTGTGAGATTCCCAGAGCCAAATAGAAAATCTCATTCCAGAAAAAGCATAGCTTTCTTCATGAAGGTAAAGAAATTGAGCAAAAGCTATAACATTTTTGTACCTTTCCGAGTGCAGATAGAAAATAAGTATTATTTCGAGGGTAGTAAAACAAACTGGAATTCCTGTAGTAGAATAATAGAAAATACCCTAATGGGGAGTACACATGAAACTGATATTGACCCAAATAAATTGCTTATCGCATCCGTTTCAGGCGATATCGTATTGAATTTAAAATAAGCACCTCGATTAGGAAGGCAGGTTAATTAAAGTCGCACTGAAGGAACACTACGGTCTATTGGTGATGGTTCGGAAACCACGACAGATTTAATGTGCCCCCAAGTACATGACGTTGGATCGAGTTTTGAACTCACGTCCCTTCGGTTGTTAATCCGCTAGTCTATCTCCGATTACCGAAGAGCTCTCTTTCTATGAAACATTTAAAGCTTTACTTTATGCAAAGATTACTCGTTTAAGTTATAATTACCCTTATGAAACTACCAGAGCTCTATACGATATATATTTTCATTTTCGTAAAGAATAAAAATTCTCATACAGTAGAACCTTGATTTTCCGGTCTCCGATTAACCGAGTTTAAGTATAACCCGAGTCAAATTTGATACTGAGGTTTAGGATTCAAATGAAGCTTTGGCGAGAGGCGAGAAAGTGGCTCGAAGAAGAGCGTAAACCCTTCAAGTGGTTTGGACGAGATATAACGTTCATCAAGATCTGACCAATTTTTTCTTATGACAACAGACATCGTCATTAAGAATGCCAATTGAATTCCTAATGATGGAGATACTGCCACTTTTTGATGATGGCGAGATCAAGATCAGGTCAGTTTTTCCGATAAGATATCTCTTTCATCAAGATCTGGTCGGTTTTGCTAATGACGAGAAACCTCGTCGAGACAACCACCAAGAAGGTTGACTTAAAGAGAGTTTAAAAGGTACGTAACACACGCTCACATTTATTGTAAAATTGTCACAATAAACCCATTCTGTGACACAAATCCGATTATAGATTATACTTAATCCTCCAAGTGGTTTCGACGTGATATCTCGTCCATCAAGATCTGACCAATTTTATCAATGACGGGATATCTCGTCATCAAGATACTGCAGGGATTTTTTTTATAATGACGAGATCAAATCTAATCAGTTTCCATCTAATGACGAGATATTTCGTCCATCAAGATTTGGTCAGATTTTTAATGACGAGAGATACCTCTACGATACAACCTCTAGTAGGGTAAATCCTTACTTTATGTATCTTTCAGTAGCAATAGTAATATTTAGTATAATAAACTTTTTCTGTGATTCATTCAGGGGCAGTCAAGGCTCAGTGGGTATGCCCACTGTGCTAGCAACCTTCGAGTTGTAGGCGGCACAGGTGCATTCCTCTCTGGGTGTATTTCTCTCTGGGGACGTTGTCAGCAAAGCTTTCATTGCGTGTCTGTCTAATACTTGATATTGTGCGCCTTGTGTCCGTCGCAGCATGGCCACGAATGGCCCTTGATCCACGAAAACTCCAAAACCAATCAACCTGTGATTCGTACAATTTGTTTTCTGTGACTACGTCCGGAATTGCAGATTATCCGATGATCCGTGGCCCCTCAGTCCACATTACCTCAGATAAACAAGGTTTTACTGTATCTGACTTTACATACAAATTACTCGTTTTATTAAAAAATGTGTTCAAAGCTCCAAAGAAACAATCTACTTGAGAGACCATAAACTAATAATCTCAGATCAACTTACTTCAAGTAGGAATTGTGAGCAAAACCTATAATTACAGTTTTATACTTTTCAGTGCCAGATAGATAATAGGTAACAAAACAAGCTGAAATCCGCTGAAGGAGAATAAAACGAAAGTGCCCTAATGGGGGTAGCCATGAAACTGATATCGACCCAAATAAATTGCCTATCGCATCCGTTTCAGGAGCGATCCCATCGCATTTAAACTAAATACTCCGATTGCGAGGAAGGGCTCTCTCTAAAACAAATAAGACTTTATTGACAGAAAGAGTCATTCATTAAAGCGTCGGGATGAAAATATCGGTTAGTTCTTCGGGAGATAAACGCTATTAGGGGAGGCCGTAAATCACGATCTCGTTAGGTCGACACAGTCTATCCGAAATAAACAGAATAATAAATTCCGGTATCAGGCCGATAATGAAACTGAACCGACGGGAGTGAATAATTGATAGGCGCGCGAGTGGATGTTAATTGAATGGAAAGGATAAAACCTCGAAATTATTTTATGCTGTCAATATTTCAACGAGTTGCTTGACGCGTCATGCTTGGCCGTAATAATAGGGATGTAGGTCAGCGAACTTTCGGAAGGGGTGTTTAAGGTGACGATTTTCTTTCGTTTTGTCGGTCGGGTAATTTGTTTTGTGTAGTTCGAGTTCTAAACTGAGGCATTAAATCATTTTTGTTAAAATGAGCCCGTTCTGAAGCATGTAACTGAAAATTGGTGGCTAATAGAAGAGCGGAAGTGCCTCTTTTGGTTATGGAAAGGGGATGCCAGCTGCTGGTGTTAGCCCTCCAAACGGTTTCGACGAGATAACTCGTTCAAAATCTTGTCAATTTTGATCATGACGAGATACCACGTCGGGACAAACTCCTCTATTACTCCAAGAGGTAAATAAAATCCTAGTAGGAAACACAAATCGTCCCTAAACTAGAACTACTAACAATTTCGAATAGGTTTTTGTATCAAAGGCTGGTCCCTACAAGTCAGTTTTCGACACAAATATAAACATCAGGAGGGTTAAAACATTTTTTGTAAAAAAAGAGCCACTATGAAGTATGAACCACTATGAAGTATGAAACTGAAAATTGGTGACTAATGGAAGAGCGAAATTGGCTCTTCTGATTGCGAAAAGGGATCTGGTAAGAATTCCCAGCTGCTGGTGTTAACTGCTCAACTGGCTGTCTCAAGCTAATTGAATTCGTTTTCGAGAAGTTTTCTTTCGTTTTGACGGTCGGGTTCTCGAAACGCTTATGTATGATCGCTTGAGTTCTAAGCTACAGTAGTTGAAGTAGTACTCAATTTTGCAAAAATGATTTACTACTAAAATTTAGAACTCGAACCACCACATTGTGTTTGGCCGTAATAATATGGATGTTAGTCAGCGAAGTTTTGGAAGGAGTGTTTAAGGTGACACTTTTCTTTCGTCTTGTCGGTTGGGTAATTTGTTTTGTGGGGAGTTCTCAGGCAGCTAATGTGGCCGTTCGAACTCTAAACTGAGGCAGTAAATCATTTTTGTAAAAATGAGAATGTTGTGAAGCACGAAATTGAAAATTGATGGCTAATAGAGCGAATTTGCCTCTACTGATTGTAGGTGATCTGGTTAAGATGTTCCTAGCTGCTGGTGTTAACTGCTTAATTGGATGTCTGAAGCTAATCGAACTCGTTTTCGTGAAATTTTCTTTCATTTTGACGGTCGAGTTTTCGAAAAGGTAACGTATGATCGTTCGAGTTCGAAGCTGTATAGTTGAAGTAGTAATCATTTTTTCAAAAATGGTTTACTACTAAAACTTAGATTTTGGCTTTTATGGTGCAAGGGCCATATTTGGCCATGCTGCGCCAGACACAAGACATACAATATCAAGTAATAGACACACAATGAAAGTTTTACTGACAGAGAAGAGAGAAATTCACCCAGGGAGGAATTACTAAAACTTTGAACTCGAACGACTACATTGTGCTTGGCCGTAATAATATGGATGCTGGTCAACGAACTTTTGGAGGGTTGTTTAAGATGACACTTTTCTTTCGTTTTGTCGGTTGGGTAATTTGTTTTGTGTGGCGTTCTCGGGCAGCTAATGTGGCCATTCGAGCTCTAGACTAAGGCAGTAAATCATTTTTGTAAAAATGAGAATGTTGTGATGTATGGAACTGAAAATTGGTGGTTAATAGAAGAGCGAAATTAGTTGTGGAAAGGGGATCCAGTTAAGATGTTCCCAGCTGCTGGTGGCCCTTAGAGCACATCTGCTTTAAGTGTGTACGGGCATCAAGGACACGATTGATTAAACTGACCACTTTTGATCACTTCATTAAAAAATCGGCTACCATCTTGATGACAAAATACCTCATCAATAGCAAATTTGGTCAGATTGTAATGGATGTGATGAGAGTACCCGATTTTTAAATTCAAAATAGTGTTTTTCTTTTGTCTTTAAACTGCATCTATTTTATCAACATTGCATCAATATTTTTACTGCTTGCTGTTGATGTGATAATATATTTTAATGTAATTTCTCGATTGATATTGTTTGATTTCGTATTTTTATTTTCTTTTATCTTGTTTCCCTTACAGTTATTAATCTATTTTTATTGGATATCTATTTGTTTAAGCGTTTAATTGAATTTTATTTTGATCTTGCGTTTGCAAGGCTTGTCCATTACTGAACCTTGCACCAGAAAACCATAACAAATCATTTCAAGAAAGCATCCCATCTCCTTGGAGTAAAATAAATTAAATTTGTAACTAAGTCGTATTGTTCTGGCTATCGCAATCTGGGGTACATCTGCTTTAGGTGTGTAAGGGGTTCACGAACCCGAGGTACTTTAGTGATATTTTTTTCTTCTCCCATGGGGTTTACTATCTTCTGTAAACACGGGGGATCGCGCTCCCGGGAAACCCATGCCATCTTTTTCTCCTTTCATCCCTCCACTCTCTTCCTCCATCCCTCTCTTCTCCCTTTTGAGACATTTTATAATTGGCGTTGTCTGGTGTTTGGCCAAATATGGCCTTTGCGGCATAAAATGCCAAAACAACCAAACAACCAACACAGGAGCTGGTGTTAACTGCTCGATTGGGTCTCAAGCTAATCGGATTCGTTTTCGTGAAGTTTTTCTTTTGCCATGTCGATCGAGTTCTCGATACGCCAACGTGTGATCGTTAGAGTTTAATTCTGTAGTAATAAAACTGATTTACTGCAACAAGTTAGAACTCGAATGACCACATTTTGTCTAGATTAGTGATAAGTTACATTTATTGTGAAGTGTTTAATGTAACGCATTTCTTTCATTTTACGGGTTAGGTAATTTGTTTTGTGTAGCGTTCTTGGACCACTAATATGTTCTGATCTGTAAAACTAAATCATTTGTCGCAAATATAAGACCGTTATGAAGTATGGAAACTAAAATTGTGCCTAATTGAAGAGCGAAACTGCAACTTCTAACTGTGAAAAGGGGATCTAGTTAAGATGTTCCCAGCTGCTGTGTTCCCACTGCTCTCCAAGTAGTATGTACGATATATCTCGTTCAAGGTCTTGTCAATTTTGCTAATGACGAGATGCTTTGTCGAGACCAAACTTCAAGGGGAATGGGGGCCGCGGTAACCCGGTTGGAACAGTAACGGACTCGCAACCGTTCGAGTTCGAATCCAACCAAAGACCGTCGTGTACAAAAGGGGCTGGTACACGTTAAATCTATCGTTGCTTCAAATGTCTTCACGTTGGCGTGGTGTGGAAGTTTGGAGAATGGGGTGCCAGCTCAGGTGTTGACCTCGTCATCTGACCGTGGTTCAAAATTACGTGGTGTTTCCTTGGATCTTTCCCTTCGGGGGTTGATCTCGGACCGTCGCCGATAGTACGTTGTGTTGTTTCAGTGCGACGTTAAGTACATACCTACCAAGGGGAAGGAAGATCGAAGTAGGAAACCAAATTCCTTGCCCAGAACATGTGTCAATTTCCAACAGGTTTTTGTAGCAGAGGTTGGTCCCTACAGGGCAGTTTTCGACACGATTGTAAACCATCAAGAGGGTTGAATCATTCTTTGTAAAAATGGGACCCGTATGAAGTATGAACTGGAAATTGTGTCTAATTGGGGAGAGTAATTGCCTCTTCTAACTGTGGAAAGGGGATCTGGTTAAGATCTGTTAACTGCCTTAACTGGTTCTCAAATTAATCGAATTCGTTTACGTGAAGTTTTTCGTTGGTTTTGTCAATAGGGTTCTCGCAACGCTAACGAGTGATCGTTCGAGCTCTAAGCAGTAGTAGTAAATCATGTTTTTTATTAAAAATGATTTACTTCTACCACTTAGGTCGAACGACCACATTGTGTCTAAATTAGAGCTAAATTACATTAATCGTCAAAGGACGATCTAATTTAGATGTTCAGAGCTGCTGGTTTGTTGATCAGCTGTTGTCACAAGCTAATGGAATTCTCTAAAGTGTTTATATAGTACGTAGTTTGGTATGTTTTCAGCTGAAGCAAAGATTTTTTGTTGCTCGTTTCTTTCCCGAACTATGTTTGCCCTAAAAGATAGTCTATGTTTACAGCTGCTATCCAATCGGACAGCTGGTTATCCTGATCTAATCAAGTAATCGAATGTATCTATTTAGTTAGTATTTTTCTGCTGAGGTTGAACATTTTTTACTTCGGTTCGTTCTCTCTTATGACTACGTTAGTCTTATAAGAGAACTTATAGACGTTCAATGTTCATGCCGGTTAACCAAATATCTAGTAGTTCTAAGCAGACGTGTTCGGACAGATTGGATATTCTTTACTGAGAGGATAAATTGTTTCACTTAACTTAATAATCTGGTATTTATGTACTTAGTTGCTAGCTTATCGATAAGCTAGCTGTACCAAGTTAATCCAATGTTTGAAAGTTTTAAATTTGCTTGGATATTTTCAGTCGAAGTGGCCGGTTTCTTTTAAACATTTGATTCCTTCCCCTAGAATACACGTGCACGTTCCCCTCTCGTTCCCCAACGCGTGCTCCTACAAAAGTGCACATTCTAGGTGCACGTTTTCAAGATTCCACTCTTCAGTGAAGTGAAATAAATTATGTAATATTTACGAATACTCTTTAATGCAGCGTATTGAACTAAACTCGATGATTTAACCGACAATCAGAGAGTGTTAATGTATTTGTTTGCTACAATATATATTCTAAACATGCATTTGGAAGTACGTGTAGAATGGGATTCGGTGATTTTTAGTCGATATTACAAATTTTGAATTTCATAGCAATTTAAGTCCAGCCACGGTCGTGGTAGCCCGGTTGGAAGAGTAACGGAATAGCAACTGGAGGGTTACGACTTCGAATCCCATCGAAGACCGTCGTGTACAAAAGGGGCTGGTGGACATTAAATCTTTCGTGATTTCAAATGTCACGTTGGAGTGGTGTCTAAGTTTGGAGAGTGCGGTGCCAGGTCACGTGTTATCTCGTCATCTGATCGTAGTTCAAAAATACGCGATGTTATCCTCGGAACTTTCCCTTGGGGATCGATCCCAGACCGTCGCCATTAGCCCGTTGTATTGCTGCAGTGCGACGTTAATTAACTACCTACCTTAAGTCCAGCCCTCTCGTTAAGTAGTGCTGATGAGCGGTGGTTTGATTCTGTGCGAATAGCCTCCGAAGTACTTGCTTGTCCACACGCAAGTTGGTGGTGATAGTTGTCTACAAATGCTTTCTTATGCAATTTGTATGCAAAATCAATTACAAAGTTTTGAATACTGAAAGGTTTCGGTGCTTCAGATGAAAAGTTCCATATCTGGTACTAAAACGCTTGTCAAATTAAAATGTACTCATGTCATGTACTTGATTTGATTATAAATATAATTATTTATAATCAAATCAAGAAAAAAGTAGCACTGGCGGAGTTTTAAGAAATAATGTTTTTAAATTGAGATACTTTTTCCCCTGACATACTTAATTGCATATTGACCTATATTTGAAGCCAGATGTATAAAAAAGCTTTATGAATCGATGGATTTTGCTGTTCTCTCTGGTTGTCACTCTAAGTATTTTTATTCCTTATAAAATTATGTATTTTCGTACGATTATACAACAAATACACTAATTTCTCATATTACATCTCTTAGTCATGAGGCCTCTTCCACCTCATACACTCTAATACTAATGGGCACGACATAGTACAATTCAAAACTTTCTCTATTTACTGTACTGCTTATATTACTTCCAGAGAAAAAGAAATAAGCAACATTTGCTCTAGATAGGTTAACCAAAGTAAGATTTATCATGGTCTCATTTTCGTTAAGATCGGTAAATATAATTTTTCAAGTTGCAGAAGAATAGGCTTACAATTATAGAATTTCCCAAAGCCCACTTTCCTCTCCAATTACTTAACACATGAAAAATGGCTCAAATAGTTACAAACTTCCAAAACATACATGATTGATCACCATAAGTGCCATACACAGCGGCCAAATAAATCATTGCAGGTTTTCAATACAAATTTTAATATGAGTTTCTAAGATGCGTTTCAGCTCAAATTCGTATCTAATGACGTCTCAAAGATCAATGGTAGATCCACTAATTGCATAATGAATATTCAGAAGTGTCCAATGTTGTTGTGACAGCTGCATTCTCACGCTATAGTTCACTGAATGGAGCAATGAATTTTGGAGTTATCAATTCGGAAATGTTTTGATTTAATTTAATTGGTATTGAAGCCATATGCCCTATGCTGCATGCATATCTTTATGGCTTCCAAGATTGTATTTCATTTAAGTTATGACATCAAATATTAGAAGTTAGGCATTAGGCTAACAGTTTATCTTCACCATTAAGATTATATTTCGATTCATCCGTTTATTGTGTACACTCCATTCATTATTAATTAATTGATTATTAAGATCAATATTAACTACTTGTACTTAAATTATACTTATTAAAACGATTGTTCGGGATAGTTGTAAACGTATTTCTTAAAACCAACAATTAAGACAAAAGTTATATCTAATCCTTGATCACACACAGAAGTCTTCTCAATTCATCGAATTGGAAGCATGGAATTTAAGGAATAGTTGGGGTTTACTTCATAATTCTTTACTTGACAGTGCATTTAAAAAATATTTTATCTGAATTAGAACTTGATTCTTTGTTTGCATCTTACCAATTAAATTCGACTTTTTTTCATTACAAATTAATTATTTTATTCTATTTTCACCCACCTTTTTTTCCAAAATTTTAATACTGCAAGTAAACGATAACTTTTCAAGATTCATTTAAAAAAATAGTAATGCCTTATTTTTGATGCTCGGGCTTATCTTAATTACTGATTTAGGTCCTTAAAATATTTCTGCACCTTGGTAGAAAAAGCGACAATGTCCAAACTTGCTGATCTTGAGTTTTGTTCACCAGTTACTTCAAGGTAATGAAAGCTATACTGGAAAAAAGCGCCAAGGTTCCCCTGTCTATACATACTGAGCTGTAACTTTTTCAATAATGGTCAACCATTCACAAATTTTAAAACGGTCAATGTCAACATTGGCTCTATAACCCTCCAGGTGGTTTCGACGAGATATCTCGTCTACCAAGATCTCACCAATTTGGATATTGACGAGATATCCCGTCATCAAGATATTGCCAATTTTTTTACGAAGACGATTAAATGATCTGGTCAGTTTTCTTCTAATGACGAGATATTTCGTCCATCAAGATCTGGTCAGTTTTGCTAATAATGAGATACATCTTCGAGTCCACCATCAGGAGGATTAGACAAATCCGATATTTCCTTTAATTGAATTCGTCATCTGACCGTAGTTCAAAATTACGTGGTGTTGTCCTCGGATCTTTCCCCTTGGGATTGAT
Organism: Meta bourneti; assembly: GCA_933210815.1. Lineage (NCBI taxonomy): Eukaryota > Metazoa > Arthropoda > Arachnida > Araneae > Tetragnathidae > Meta > Meta bourneti. The sequence continues at coordinate 13,277,767 of OW119924.1, forward strand.
CCCGGACCGTCACCAATAGCCCATTGTGTTGCTCCAGTGTGACGTTAATTGAAATCCCCCCCCCCCTTTAATTGAAGTAGAAACATCAAGTATTCGGACGTTAATCCGCATCCTACGTCACTCACCGAGAATAAATGTAAATACAGGTGCTTTAAAGAAAGGTAAGGTGATGGGTGGTACCTGTGAATAGGGGGGGGGGCAAGAGGTATAATGATAAAATTAGTTTGACTAAAACGCAGGACTTCCTTGGGGCACATCTTATTTAGAAATGTACGGGCTTCACGAACCCTAGGTATCCTAGTGATCTATTTTTTGCAAGGGGTTCACTGCATCTGGTAAACAAGGGGGTCGCGACCCCAGGATGCCCAAGCGATCTTAGTCTACTTATCTCCATCCTTTCTTTTAATTACTTAACAATGTCTTGTGTTTGGCACATCTTGGTCAAATAATCCAAAAACAACCGAAGAAATGCAAGTCTTGCACGATGAATTCTCCAGACTGCAGCGGTGCCAGGACCAGCTTATCGCTAACACGGTTCTTGAAGTTCAAAAGTCGAAAGAACAGAACTCAAAACCGACTTCGGATTTCAAGAAAGTACTTTTTAACCCTTCTCTGGTGGGGCCGTCGTGATGAGGTATCTCGTCATTAGCAAAACTGACCTGATCTCGATGAACGAGATACCTCGTCATTTGAAAAAAACTGACATATCTTGATCTTGTCATCACAAAAAAATTGGCAGTATCTTGATGACGAGATATTTCGTCATTGGCAAAATTGGTACGATCTTGATGGATAACTCTTCGAAATCACACGCACACACACACACACTTGAAGGGTTATATAATCATAGTGAAACATCGAAGTCTAGTAAGTCTGTCTATTTAAGTATATATAGTTTGTACTTAAACGCTTTTTAGTTCACCCTTAAGAAAGCAAAGATGATAACTGTAAAAAGAGATGTGCTCCCTCTAACATTGGTCCACCCAGAGGGAAACATGAGAAATACATTAGAATTGATGGCGAAACGAAAGAGTTTATCAGGCGGCATATAATCAGCTTTGCGGCTCATAAAACTCATTACTTAAGGGAAAAGACAGCAAATAAAGGTATTACTTAAACCCTGATTTATCTGTGGCGCAAATGTATCGGCTATTCGTAGATCAATGCAAAGAGAACGAAACTTCTATTTTGTCTTCAGCATCCACCATAGGAGATCTGCATCTGTACAGTGATTCGCCGTGATATCTAGAAAGTCAAATCTGTTGAAAATGCCTAAACGTGGTTTTTCTAAATTTCACAATTCCTTTAACTTAAAAGACCCGTAAATTGGAAGAAAAATGAAAGTAGATACCAACTAGCTGGGTCGAAAATGAAGGAAATGAAATGTACTCAAGATGAATTTAAGTTATATTACAAAAGCTTTCCATAGGATAACTACCAGTGAGTTGACTTGAGACGCTGGCCTATTTGTAAAGAGGAGTTATGCCCACGAAATCAAGCAGCCTCAACCCCTCAAAAGCCCTTGCACCTAGCTGAATTGAAAAAGTCTGCATTACATCAGTGACTATAATAAGCAATTTTATTCTCAATTAATTTCGTTAACAACTGCAGAAGCCGATACTACCCCTTACGGATCAGAATAATGTTTTGAAGATGAAGGCAACATCAGCTATGCAGGTTTGTTATTAATTTATTCTATATATATTGCCCTTGTTTCTTTAATTTACATAGTTTAAGATTTTTCTCAGTTTATGCTGCTTCCATACGTGTAAATTATTTTCAAATGAATGATTTCGTTGTGAGCAAACAATCAGATCTCTTGAAAGAGCCAATATCTACGAGTATTTTGCTATCTAGTCTTTAAATGTATTTTTTTACTGTTGAGAAGTAAGTTTTAAAGACTACATTTTTGCATTTTGATTTAAGTTAGTTAAATTAAAGTTAATTTATATATTTCTTCTTTGCACTTTTAATAGCTTCTCAATTTAATACTTAATGTGTTTCAGTGTAAAAATTAATTTCCATTAAAAGGGAACATTCACGAACTCGTATAAATTGATTATAATTTAATCATAAAAACTAATATGGAAGAATAGTACACTATGATAATATTTACAGTTTGAAAAATTAATTGCCTTTTATGGTTTTATAACATAAAAACAAACGTTTGAAAGGAAATTCCATTCCTGTATCATGATTGTATCAATTTGAATTACATTTTGTTGTTACCCATTATAAATCAAAGCAATTAATACAATCCTGGAGTATTATATACTCAAAAGACAAGCATTCAATAATCAACAATGTTTAGATATCCAGTAAGGAGTTTATCTTGTAGAACAGAACCATTAGGGATATCGATTCTTCTTTCTTGATTGGCTAAGATCGCCACATTTCCTCTGAGAGTGATATCCCTACCAAACTCCACATCACCAGATACAATCAAGTTCTCAAGATCCAAACAGTCTGGCATCTTCTGGAATCGCTTATCTAAGTCTCTATAGGATGCAAAATGTTCCTCAGAAAATCTTACAAACGGTGCAGCCGGGAAAGACCGGAGAGGGTTTATGAAAATATTGCCATTATGGGACTCGTAAACATTGCTTCTCAAAAGGAAAAGGTCTGAGGTATTTTTGACTGGTAAGAAACGACTCCTTGGCACTACCACTCCAATCGTATTCGAGAATGATTCAATAGCAGCTCCAATAGCTGTCTCTAGCTGTGTGACATCTAAAGTGCTGGTATCCATATCTACGCGCTTCTTGTTTTCGATTATTTCCAAGGACAGTTCGTTTTCATTTGTTACCTGACGTATCGATCTCAGTTTCATCCACAAGTTATTCGTGTTGAACATTTGAAACTTACCAGCCGTTTTAAATTCATCAATCAGATCTATCGGGACTTGGGCGTATTCAAGGAGTTTCAGTCGACCTTTGCAGTTGATGAGTGTACCTCCTTTAATATCAGCAGGGGTCTTCTCTGTAACTTCCATCAAAAAGTCAATGGGTGAACTACAACTTTGATTTACCAAGGCATTGAGGATGGCAAAATCGACAGTGGCAGCTACGTTGTCGATGTTGGAGACAAAGCAGAACTCTTTCCCGGCTTCCAAAAAAGCTCCCAATAGCCCTGAAGCACAGAATGCTTTGTAAAAGTTGCCATGTCCTGGTGGATACCATAAGCGCTTATCAGCGTCGTTGTAGGATGTGGGAAGAGGAGTGAAATTAGTTGAATTTATACGGGGATACCTATCCTGATTAAATAGGTGGATATTTATTGGAAGTCCATTGTATTTCTTAATAGTTTCGCGAGTACTTTCCTCTGTATTAAACGAGTTCATGATCACCAAAGGTACATCTGTCTCGTAGTCAGTGTTGAGGTTTACTATCTGCAGCACAGTCAGATCCAAGAATGTTAGTCCGTCTCGAACTGGAATCAAGCATTTTGGCCCACTGCAGCGTATGGTAGTACCCAGTCCACCATTCAGCTTCACTACTATGAGTTTCTTGAGCAAGTCCCGAACTTGGTTGTCTTCAGAGTGAATGAAACGATCGTAGGACATCAAAGATTCACCAGGTAGATCTGCTATCTCATTCCACTGAATGTTCGACTCGCCTTTGTTCAGATACCGTCTAAAGAGATCCAGAAAACCCGCTAATTCTTCCTGATATTTGCTTCTTTCAGTGTCAGGACAGCCTTGCAACAACTTTTCGAGGTCGGTCATCATTTTCAATTCTGCTTCTTGTCTTGAGAGAGTTTGAAGCAAGTCCGTGGAAGCTGGTCGTTTTGGCCGAAGCATGCTTCCTGTTCCAGGTAAAAGTATATATATTGATAAAAGATACAGGTTTAAAATTACATTACTCTACACTGCCATTTTTCAAAACATGAGGGTTTAGGGAAACAGGTAAAATTCAAAATAGCTAACATACACATTTAGCTATTTTAATGTTTCATGATCTCACGACGACTAGCATAACTCCCAGCTCTCCTAAGAGGGCTCGGAACCATGACGAGGCACGGTTTACGTAAGTCAAAAACTTGACGGTCTCAGAAATAAGACAGATGCATATGTAGAAATTTCACCTACAAGCTTAAGCCAGACATGACTATAAAATAGGGTGAATAGATAGGGATAAGGCCCTATCCGCCCCCGTTTAAAGACAACGATTAGGGTTGAAGTAAGGATGACCTGAAGGACACTTACCTCCGACTATACGTGTATGTTGCTAAATCTTCCAACCTGTGGTGGGCAGGCGATGTCTGACTTTCGTTTTCACGACGACCAAGTGGAAAACGATTCTGGCCAATTACTTTCGAGACAACTTGTTAAAAATTTTCTCGGGGCCTTCTTCAATTCCGTAGTGACTTCAGTTGGTCAGAGTGGAGGGGCTGCGCCCCAACTAAGAAGAAAAAGATGATTAGCACATCACCCATCTCTAGCTCCTTCTACAATTGAAACCTGCTCCATTATCCTAGTGGCCCGGGGTAGCCCAGAGCAACGGATTAGCAACCGTTAGGGTTGTGAGTTGGAAAATCGGTCCAGCCAAAGATCAACGCGTTCACGGGGCTGGTGCACGTTAACTCTGCCATGGCCTCACGTTGGTGTGATGTGGAAGTATGGAGAAAGGAGTGCCACTAGGTGATCTCGTCATCTGATCGTGGTTCAAAATTACAAGGCTTTCCCCTCAGTTCTTTCCCTTCGGGATTGATCCCGGACCGTCACCAATAGCCACTTGAGGTACTCCAGTGCGACGTTAATTAACCACCTACCATTATCGTGGCGTCCACTATGATGAGGAATAATAAAATAAACGACCACAGTTGTTTATTTTGGTCCTGATGATGGACGTTCTGTTCCACCGAAATAACCATAGACCAGTTTTATCACCTTGTTTTTATCTGTATTAATAGTTTTTTAAAGCTTTTAAACTACAGACTATTTTGTCAAAGTCTTTAATAAGTTATTAGTGTAAGATACAGGTTTTTCATCATTAATTGTTTTGTCTCTTCTACATGTATATGTAGCATCTTGATTGTTGTTATTTTATATTTATAGGCATTTATAAGAAAGTAAACTCAGGGTATAATTTTGTCAGAATAATGAAATTCTATTTTAATTGTATTGATTTAAAAGCTAGATTTGGAGACATATTATTTCACTTTTTATTCTTCCGCGTCGGTAAAAGGGGTTCAGTAAAAATGACTAGTTTCCCAGAATCTTAATCTGAATACTTTTACTTCTCACAAATATTCAGGAAGGAAAAGAAGCATGCCACGATACAAACAATTGTAATTTATATTCGTAGAATTATTTTGTTTCGATTTTAAGCAGATATATTTTAAGTTATAATGATGCACCTGACTCCTTTCAACCCATCAAAAGTCAAACTTAACTCCTTTTGCCCTGTCACGGAAGATTAACTTTCTAATCTGAAACGCACAGTAAGGGTTTATGATACTTTTTCTTCTTAATGTCTAGTTTCCCAAATGTTGTTACTATTAAATAAAATTTAAATTTAAATTTTAAACTTTCATGTTTTAATCCTTCTGATTATATATATTTCTTAAAGTACGGTCGTGTCCTATGTTTTCTAATTCCTGTCCTGTATACTATTAATAAATCTTATTCCAAACGACAAATATCTTTTTCAACATTCAATCGATATAGGTCAACTGATAGTTTTAAATACGTATCTAAAACAGATGGTGTTATCAAAAATTAATTGCAAGAAACTTATTTAAAACAAAACGAAAGTACTGTCAATTAAAAGCGTGATATTACATTCTACTAATCCTAAATAATGTTATATTCGAAGGAAGATAATTAGTTTCTCGGCTTAATGCGTTTCTTTTTTATTTCGTAGAATTAATAGTTTTTAGGTGATTCATCGAAGAAAACAAGATAAATATGTACCTGATAAAAAATAAAGTTTTCCTAATTAGTCGCTGAAAAGTTGTTTTGTTAATGCTTACCTTAATAGTTTTTACCTTAATAATGCTTATCTTAATAGTTGTTTTGTTAATGCTTACCTTTGTTAATGCTTGTATTTTTGATTATGAGAAGTTATTTTCAGAGAAATTAGTTCCAACTTTTTATTTACTTAGAGATCACCAAATGCGTATACGTGGTATAGCTTTATAACATCGGCTTCTACCAGTCTTGTTACATCGAGTATCAATGTATTATTTAAATATTAGCAACAGACAAGAAGGCATGCTTTCTTACGGAAAGTTGATACACGTTTATATCACAAAAGAAAACTTGGTTGCCAGACCTCTCGACTACAGAAACTTTTCTATTTTCAAAGCAAAAACCAAAGAGACTTGGCATGTTTCCCTTGCAGATGCATGGTATACGGTCAGCTTTCCCGGAGTGTCACTAAATTGAAAGTTGCCTAGAGTTTTCCAGATTTCTCTAGCGACACTCAGAAGTGGCCACACTAAGGACTTGAGATTCGAGGATGGTATTAAGATCTTCTCCAGATGTCCCTGTTCCACAAGTCTTGCAACCCCTTTCCCACTTTATCGATTGCATCGGTGTTTCCATGAGACAGATTGTCTTGGATCAGGATAAAGTTGCCGTTCTTTTAGAGCGACATGGTATTATGGACCTGGTTTAAGTTTATCCTGAACCTTGGGGAAAAGAAACAGCAAGAAACTAGGCAAACTCCTTGAAATAAATTATATGAGATCGACCTGGAAAATTGCCACAATGGTCTACAAGCGAATGGACTCTAAGCCACTGAACAGGCTACTACGGTTCCCTTCTGCAGATCTAAAATTAAAAATTACTTTTTGTATAAATTAACATTTTACCACGATAAATGTAAGGCATAGAAACTGAAAGTTGGACTATTTAACTTTTTATTGCATTTCAAATTTCGATTGCGATTTTTTTCAAGAAACTGGACTAATGAAACGAGCATTTTAGTTTTCTTGGCGACGGACATATTCATTATCGTCTTTTCATACACGAAAAAAAATATTAGTAGGTTGTGACTAGGATACAAACCGTAGTTTTGATATGAATATTTGGACCTGATGTTGGATTGTGGAATAAATGAATCAGACATAGGAAGTCTAAATTATTGTTTATTGTGAATATTCAACAATTTATTTACAATGTGAACGATTAAAGTGCAGTTTGATATTAATTTCTGTTGAAAGATTGTTGTAGTCCAATATCAATTATAGCGTAGTTCGGTAGCTTTCTAATGACACTACTTACGCAGTCAATACAATCTAGAGTCACACTGGCACAGAACACATCCAGCGCCAAAGAATTTCGCTCCTCTTTTCGCCCTGAATGTGCCTTCACACTTGGTCCGAAGGTTTCAATGCATGTCCCCCAGTGGTGTTCCGATTTTAAAGACATATGTACCATTGTTTATATAATATTAAAATTATAAATGTTTATATATGCATATTTAATGATTATAGCGTTCCGTCTCTTGCAGCAGAAAAGCACCTTTAGAGTGATAAATTAATCTAAACCAATCTTACAAACAAACCTAGTAGACTGATAGTATTTATTTTTTTTTGTTATATTCTAGCGAATCGATGTGGGAAATATTTGGAGGAATAAGAGAGCTCGAAAGTAATTTAAAATAAATAATTAATTTCCCACGTTTTAGTTTCTTTTTTAATATCAGTAAAGCTAAGAAAGAGAAACGAGTAAGACCGTTGGAAAACACCTACATTAGAAGAAGCAATGACTTTTACATCAATCACAATGTTCCCGAATTCAAAAGAATGCTGCATCGATCCCCCACCGAAACCTAGTCGCCCCATCAGCGCATTGAAATTCAACTCTCACATCCTCAGTCCATTGAACGTGACAGCATCTGTGCTATCCTTGATTAATAGAAGCCGCGACATCTGGAAAACTTGGATATGAATCATTTGATTCATTAAGACATCCGTAGAAATCCTCTGGCAGCACTCGCTTCCTTTTGCCAGAAAGTCCAATAATGGGCAAATGCTGGCCAGATCAATGGAGGGGAAAGGGCTCATGAATATTCAGAACTTTAGAGAAGTCAGGTGACAGCCCACGCTTAAGGAGATAAATGCATCTTAGATCACTGAGTACAGTCTTCTTCCAAGTCTTAACGTCGCGAGATCCTTCAAAGAAAGTTAGGGGCTTGCAGTTAACTAGCATTATGTGGAAAGTATAACCTTCTCATGCATATGCATGTCTGGAAAGGACCCGAGGAAAAGTTATAAGGATGGCCATCGATGGATAGATATGCCATTTATTTTTATTCGATCGCTGCAGCGTGAAGTGTTCGGAGCTCTCGCCTGATGGCAGACAGTGATATAAACGAGAATCGAATTTTATTTGAGTAGATGGGTTATTGGGAGATTTGTGTCTAGATTTGGGAACTGGAGGCTTTTGTTGTAGTTCCAGATGTTATATGTATTGAACATCTGGATTAGGAGATCGGTGTCGAGATTTGTGTAACTTTAGACTTGTTGTAGTTTCGGATGTGATATAACGTATTCGTAATATCGCGATTTGGAGATCAACGTCAGGATTTATTTAAATTAAGGCTTTTGTTGATTAAATTAAGGCTTTTGTTGTTCAAAGAAAAATATAATTATTCGTTATATGTGAAGATCCACGTCTATATATGAGAAGAAACCATTTTGTTGACGTCTCTGGTTACACATATTTTTATTGTTGACATCGCTATTAGAAAGGCTTGTATTGTATAGTTTACAAATATAATGCTTATTCTAGGTGGTATTTGTATTATTCCTCACACGGATTAGGAGATCAATGTCGAGATTTGTATTAAATACAAATCTCGATAAAATTGTCAACATAGAAATATGTGTAGTACCAGTACTTCAGTTGTCGTTTCGGATGCGATATAACGAATTCGAAATATCGTGAGTTGGAGATTAACGTCCGGATTTATTCAAATTAAGCCATTTGTTGCTATTTCAAAGAAAAAATATATTCATTCGTTTTTATTTCATTACATGGAGATCCACGTCTATACTTGTGAAGAAATCATTGTGTTAATGGTTCTGGGTGCTACACATATTTTTATTGTTGACATCGTTATTGTGAAGGCTTGGTTTGTGTAGTTTACAGATGCAATGTTTGTTTTATTCGTGTAATTCCAACGTACCGTACTAGACAAAATACATTAGGATTGTGATGCGATAATTTACACATCTCTCCAATACGTTACAATACTTAAGTTATATTATTCACATTTACGTTACGTTATCTTCAAAATCACAAGAATTTGGTTTCTCAATGTAATTTGAGGTCCAAGCATCCTTCATGTAACAAACCAATAGTACAGTAACAAATCAAACCAAACAATTATTTGAAAATAATGTTGTAAATTCTTTACTCTTAAGTGCTATGAAAGTAGGATACGTGTGGGAGAAGATAGCTCGAAAATTGATCTTTATGTCAAAACCCGTAGTTACAGGAATTGTTGATGTGTGTCAAATCTGAGTAGAACGACATTTGGCATCCATCCATCCAGAATCTTCATCGGCGAGTTTCATGCCTCTTGTGAGAGCAGTTATAACTGCCAAAGGTATGAGAGAGAGAGGACACCCAAATTACAGATTTTAGCATGATCCTTTCGACTCACAGTTCTGTAATTTAATCATATCATTTATACACTGTTCTACATTTTATCGCTCGAATGTATGAAAATCCAGAATGAATGAGAATCCCATGGAAATCTTGTTACCAAACAGCAGAATAAATCTAAAACTGTTCCTTTAGAATTAGGAGTCTCTTGTTTCAAGCATTAATCCTAATATAAATTGGAAGAAAATATTTTGGAGTCTCGTAGTTTTGTGGATGAAATTAAAAAAAATTATTCTATCGCATTCAGGGCTTTTTCATTTACATTTAACATCAATTTTAAATTTTATTTTAAATAAAAAAGCATGTAATTTACTGTATAAGTTTTTTACTTATAAGTTATCCCTGAATCTCGTTATATCGCGCTTTTTTCTAACGCCCCAAGAAGCATGATACGTAGAGGAGTTGCTCCTTTATACGCCAAGAGAGGTAGTTGAATTTATGGCACACTGAAGCAACACAACGTGCTATTGGCGATGATTTGGGGATCCCCTTTACAAAGTAAGCGGGCTCCCTCCTCTCCCTCAAAAGTGAACGGTCTTATTGTAAGTTTTCATTATTGGTAATTTTAGTTTAGAAATAAAAGCATATATATATATGAATTTTTAAAATAGTATTATCTTTAAACTTCTCAGACATGATTTCTCGAAAATTATAAACACTATGTAAAAACAAATTATTTATCAATAAACTGAACTATTTATTGCTTTTTTAGTAGCTAATTGTTTAAAACTCTTAGAATAGTTTTTTATTTAAAATTGGAAGCAAAGTAATTACGATATAGAGTACGGGTAAAATCTTTTGAGATTAAAAAATATTTCAAATGTTAAAAATCGAGACTAGTTTTGAACAGCTGAAATACATCATATATGCGAAGAAAAACCAAAAATCATTAATTGAATATTCATCTCAGAGTTTGCATTTGTCTGTATGTAATCCATACAAATTTACACCGTTTGACCAATTCGCACCAAGTTTGGTACACTTATTCTTTAGAATCCTGCTGGTAACATAGGCTACATGCTAACCCCCATTCTATATGTCTTATATGAGCAGATGGAGTTAAAATCAATTCGAAACCCCACAGGAGTAATATTGAGTAATACTACAGTTCGAGTACGAAACTCAGATTGCATGAAATGATCGAAAACATTTTTAATTTTGCATTCCTTATATTTTGTTAGGAAACGAGCCTGTTTAATGTGAAAAGCGCAAGTGAAAAATCGACTGAAAAATAAGTATTATTTTGCTGGCAAACTACAAAATTAATGCTTGTAATCGTGTACGACAATCTCTTGAAGCTGGCGAACAAGCCAGCTTCAAGAGATTCAACTCACTCAACACTCAAACATTTTATGAGACCGTCGAACGTTATGCCGCCACACACACATACGCACTCCAACGACCTTGGTTCAGTTCCAGTTCTTGATTACAAAAGTCAACTACGTCAATGTCATGTTTGTGCTGCTTCTATGAGCGAGGAGTGATATACCCGTTACATGCTTCATTTTCTAATTCCGATTAGAATTTTGAGTTTACGTATCTGAATTAAGACAGTAACAAATGTGGTCATATTTAAACATTTCTGAGTGTTATGAATCTGTTCTTTTTGTAAATAAATTGTTATTGATTTTTTAGCAGCCTCGAATTGCTTTTTTCCTGAGTAGATTCCAAGTCAAAATCTGACATGTTTGCTCACATCCTTTATTTTTCAGAAATCTACTTTGTTTCAATGATCAGTAATTCATTCCTGTTTGTTCAGCAGCTACTGCTGTATTTATGTGTTCCATTGTTTTATGTGTCGTAAATAAATTATTTAGGAGTTAGAGATAGCAGAGGATTATTTATTTTATACAAAATGTCACTTAAGACATGGGTTCATTACTTGCCGTTGTATTTGAATCAACATTCCATAAAAGTCATTGGCTAAATACATAATGATTTGTGGAATTCCCTTTCAAACAAATAAATCAAGTGTACAAAACAAGAACTTTTAAAATGAGAAGATAACGTCTCACTTCAAAAAAGGTATAACTTAAAAATAAAGTCATTTTAAAATCAGACAGTTAACGTTAAAATTTTGTCCTATTTTAAATTTAGACCAGTAACGTTAAAATGAAACAGGTAACTATACAATGTAATTCAAAGATATTTGAATTTTGATGAAAGTTTCCATTACACAATTAAAATCAGGAAATCAGATTTGTTTTTAAGTTTAAAATTATATTATAGGATTTTATTCAAAGCTGGACTCAAAAATCAAGAAACATCTATCATTCTAAAAAATACGTGGTTTGCACTTAGAAACCGAATCTCTGAATAGACAAAAAAAGTTCCACAGAGAATCGATTTAAAAATGCATGCCAGATGGAGTAAAGCGAAGTCTAAATAAAAGTTTGCTCATCTTGGAATAGTCTCACGATCATGAAGTATTCTAAGTAGAACTTTTGAAAAGTTGAAAATTCTCATCCAAAGTGACAGAAGGTTGAGGTTTTTACGTTACGAATTGAAGCTATTTTTGAAACTTTACTAACTGAAAAGTTCGTTGAAAGCATTGATTTTATTTTTTAGAAACGCAGCAAAATTTACCTTCCGTTTTTTGAAAATTGTAATCGATTAAGTTTGTTTCTTCTATACTGAAGACATTTAATTTTAAAACATGCTGTTATTTCACATGTGGAATAGAATTTGCATGTAAAAAATGTGTTTGCTTGAAATAAAAACATGAAAATTGTATCAATAGATTTGGCATTTTTCAATATAGCATCACTGGTATGTGTGCTACAAGTCAAAAAATATTGAGATAGGAAAACCGAGAGCCATGCTACAGTTTAAGATCGTCATTTTTACATGAATAAACTTAAGGGGAATTCATGATCACTTCAAAATTAAAAATATGACTTCTGTAGTAGTCACGTTTTGTCTTACACTATAGTGCGATGCATGTGCAATAGATTAGTCGATTATAAAGCAAGCATACATATTTCGTCTAAAGTAAATTATAGAAACTATAAAATATCGAAATGGAATTTCAAAGTTATTTTCATCTCACTTAAATTATATACATTCATTTTATATGATAGAAAAATTGATTATTCTGATTATTTTCAATCAATGTTTAAGCAATGCAATCCGCACAACGTCGGGTAATTCTGCTAGTTTATAAATAAAATTTGGAGGCATAAGTAAAAAAGTGTATGATTTATGATACTTCAAATTGCATGCTTTACATTAAAACTCCGTCTTACTGGTTTAAAAAAGCTACTCTTTCTACTTATACTAACTTAATACTACAATATTTTTTATTAAAAAATTTGTATTGTCCATTTTATATTAAAAACTATTCTACATCATTGTTTATGATACTTTGAGAGTATAACAGTTATTATATTATACTTACAGCAAAATTGAAATTTAAATATTTAGCTTTCGAAATTTATATCTGTAATTTCGAAAGTATATTAGCTATATTTATATCTATATAATTCGCTATAAATTTATATTGTTTAACATAATTAACCCCTACTTTCTATTTATTGTGTCAATAATTTTTACATCATCATTAACACCTTAGTCTTGTGCATAAACTGTTACTTGCTTAAATTTTATGTCATTTTATGCTGATATTACATATATTCTATGTATACAAATTCTAGCTATCTTCATAAATGTAGCTATTTTATTATAAATACCTGAATTTAGGCCTTGAACACTACTCTACATCAATGTTTACGATATTTTGAGAGTATAACAGAGTAGTATTATGCCTATAGCAAATTTCAATTTAAATACTTAGCTTTCGAAATTTAACATAATAAATCCAACATAAAATGACACTGAAATATTTCCAAATATTTCTTTCTAGATAACCAAAAATAGGAGATAGATCTAGTCGAAAAAGATATCTGTGGTCTGTTTAATCATGTTCCTACAATCAACCATCTAGGTACGTAATTTTATATATGTACTGCAATTCTAAGAGATTTGAGAAAACTCCAAAAATCTGCTTCGGAATAAATCATAAAGCAATCTCTGACTTGGAACATGATTAGTTTACGAATCCCTTCACAATCATCAGTCTCTTGCATGAATAGAATATAGGATTGAGCAATCAAAATTCTGATCCTTAGTTCCATGTAGCTTATTCATTTTTACTCCATTAATAGTATGAATGTAGTTCACTTTCTTACAAGTAGTTAAGGCATACCCCGATCAATACGACGTCTGATGAAATTGTAAAACCTGAGAGGTCTGTAGGGGATGTAGTTTTTACTTCGGCTAACGTAATGATCTTCTGTCACGCATTGGATCAAGTACGTTACATGAGGTCTCAAAGCTCAATAAGTAATTAGAGAATATAATTTGGTTGTGCGATCTTTCGGTTTATTTTAAAGGTAAAAAACAACTAAATTTCAACTGAATATAAAGAATGAGTGAGATTAACTACATGTCTTTAAATCGATTAAATGGCTCTTTATTTTGGAAATCTGATGAGCCAAGGATCTATGTAATTATATTGCCTTTAACTGTGTTTACCTTTGTACATCAATATTTACTTAACTGTTGTGAATATTTTATGATTGTAATGAATGCTTTTCGATGTTAGCTGTTGATAGAATGGGAAGTCAATCCCTTTAAAACTAGTTTGAAATGAAATGTTCGAAATATTGATTACTTTATGAAATATGAAAAACTAGCTCTTTCATTTAAAGAAATGATCTTATCAGTATCATTGACTTCGCTCAATAAATTTGAAATTTCAATTCTAAGAGTTTGGTTTGTTACTCGACAGTCATTTTTTCACCAGAGTGAAAGTGGTGGACACATTTTAGCTGTTCACATGTCCTATACATTCAACTCATACAATTTAATGAATATTTAGAAAGATCATTAGTTTATTATTCTCTCTCCACTTATATGAAATAGAAGGGTCTCCCTTAGAAAGTTAGCAACATTTTTATTTGTTTTACTAATCTTGGTACCCTATTTGCACTAAGGCAAGTATTACAGCTAACTTCACAAGTTCGGAGAACAACACAAATTTTAACAATCAATAACGAGAAGCCTGATAATAGGAAAATGTTTACAGAACATTTATTTAATTTTTATAAGCAGTCTGAGAGCGATTTTCAGTGGAAACAAATCAAACCATCAAAAGACAAGGATTTTATTTTCGGTTATCCGATGCTTTTGCTCGGTAGAAGACAGATGTTCCTTAATATGTTGTCGCGGAAGCCCGGTTGGAAGAGTAGTGGATTAGCAACTGGAGGGTTGCGAATTCGAAATTCGATCCAACCTAAGACCATCGTGTAGCGGGGGCTGGTGCACGTTAAATCAGTCATGACCTCAGATGTCCTCACGTTAGCGTGGTATGCCAGCTCAGGTGTTGACTTTGTCAAATGACAGTGCTTCAAAATGACTGTTGTTCTCGGGTGTTTCTCTTCAGGATTGATCCCGGACCGTTGACAATAGCCCGTTGAGTTGCTTCCGTGCGACGTTAATTCAACTATCAACCAACCAATCTTAATATCTAGCCATACGACATGTCGCTTCCGTAAACGTACAGAAAGTACGTTATACCACGAAAACACTAGCTCCATTTATATTTAGTTTTGCAGAAAAAGCCTCTCATATATTTCATTAACGTACGTGTTAAGGAAATCGGTCTTATTTGCAAAGGGCAAATATCAACAAACGAATGTAAACCATATGAAATCAACCACTGCGGGATTCATTCGCCGATTTAGCCACTTAGTTTAGATATACTTGATTTGGGACGACGAAAGATTGATATATATGCACGGAAAAGCTCCTCGTCACGCACATGAAGCTCTTCATCATTCTCATAACAGAAGGTATTGAGAAATTCAGAAGATAGATATCAACATAGAAAAGGAAACGAAAATAGACATGGATGTCAATAACACAACAAATGAATGTCATGTAATTTCAGAGGACGTTCCGAAGTTAATCGTGGCAATACGACTGAAGAGTGCACTTAAGGAAATCTGGATTGACACCTGATACATTACGCGGAATTCTGTTTCCTATTTGTTGGAGCATGGTGTCAATGGTTGACTTGGCGAACTAGCAAGAGCGCCAATGAGGCGATCTCTTCACCAAAATATTTCCCGCTATGTATTCAGACCATAGATAGCATTCGATCTCAGCGGACGTGAACCGTGCTCCTAACCTTGTTGTTTGTCCTATGGAAAAAGGGGTGTTGCCTTTATTAAATTATCGTGTAAATGATTTATAGTTTTCTCGGGTATCTCCATTGTTTGAAATCAAAGAATTTTCCAGCTACCAAGTCTCCAGTCAGGTAGGCGGGACTTCGCTATCTGGCATTTTGGCCCCTCGCAATTTATGACGAATTTCATTTCAAGGTATGAAGTATGGATATCAATGTTCATGCTCTTTATATAAGGGTTGCTTAGAATAAAATTTATTGTGCAATTGCCAAATAGCACCAAACATACTCGATAACGATTTTTTTCGGCTTGGCAACCACAGCAGATTTGCAATCCTGTGACATTGCATTGTTAGTGTTCCCCAAACTTTTGAGTCATTTATATTGGCGAGAAAAAAAATTGGTGCCAAATGGGCACCATGAACATACTCGTATCAGACTTTTACTAAGACGTAAGATGTGAACAACGACACTATAATCAGCAGACAAAAACAGTAAACTTTAGGGCAGATGCTAGAGTGGATCTTTATAAAGCTCAACTTAATAAAACATAATACTTTATAAATAGGTAGAAAATATATAAAAAAAATAAATGGTCTGCTCTAATTTGTTTATTTGAATTTATCCACTAAGTATGTCACATGCGTGATTTACATTGGTGAGAAAAAAATTGGCGCCAAATGTTACCATGAACATATTCGTATCAGACTCTTACTAAGACGTGAGATAGGAACAACGACACTATAATCAGCAGACAGTAATAATAAACTTTTAGGTAGATGTTCGAGCGGATATCTATATAGCTCAACTTAAAACAAAATACTTTACAAATAGGTAAAGAATAGATAAAAAATAAATGATCTGCGCTAATTTGCTGATTTGGTTTATCCGCTAAGCATGCCACGTGCCGAAGCACATTTGAAGGTTGCCATATTTGGCGTAATTATCGCTTAAATGCGAAATTCGGTTTGATTATTTTAATTATTCATAGCTTTTATTGCTCGAAAAAACTCTAGATTTTTATCATCGTGAACTGAACAAGGTGTTTTGCTGCTTCAGTTGGTGAAATCTGTAGTTTTGTGTTCAGCATTCACTCTCGTTTGTCTCCAAACATTTCTTTACTCGCGAAACACAATGCTGCGCTTTAATACTTTGCTGAAAATTCGTCTCATATCGATTCAGAATTCCGTCTATTTCCTCACCGTGATTCCACAGATATGCATGCTTTTGTTTTCTTCTCGATTTCCATTCCATTCCAGTACCCCAGGAGCACAAAATGGCAGCGTCGTTTTTTACAGGATCGTAACACGCTGCCATTTGAATTGGATATGATCTTTACCTTGAGCAACGCAAATAATGTATTCATGAGACTCCTGACGATAACATCGGGCTGTCTTTCCCTGTTTTGATTGCTCTACATTAATCACGCAGCTCAAGATCGCGTGTTGACGATAAACATCCCCCTCTGTATCATCAAATCCTAATAACGCAGAGCTACTTAAGCAACGCAGATTGCTTTTCCTGAGAAATTTATTCATGTTATCAACGACGGTTTTTCGGCTCTGAAAACTCGGAATGTGTATCACTTTATTTAATAGCCCCTGTGATCAAATAAGATGATTTCCCAGTTGCGAGGCAAAGTGGTGCTCACTTGAGTGAGCACACTGTTTCATGTTTGAGAATGTATGATATTTTCAGTTGCTCAATGTACTCACTAAATCTTAGATTAAATGTCAAACAGCAATCGCTGTACAGTTATTTAGGTGGTATAGAAAGCCCTAGTGATCGAAAAGTGATTAAACCAAACCTAGTTATTTACGTTATTTTGTTAGTTCAATTATTTTTGCAACCCTGCGAGTAACGTAGGCTATATAATAAACCCCGTTCTATTTGGCTTGGGTGTGCAGAGGGGTGTAATGTCCCGTTATCCTGGAGAGAGCCCACGCTAGGGGGCGGTCTCTCCCGGTCTGGCTGTGCAGATGACGTCAGAGTTAACATCTACAGGAGTGTAAAGATGACCTTGGAGTTTTTTTTTAGAATCTTAGAGTATGATGCAATCGCAGATGGGTGCGGTTGCTCTGAAAATCACTCAGTATCATATCGTTTATGTATCCCGCCTGTGAATTCTTAAACTGTAGCTTTATTATTGGAATGTAAATTTTTATGATAATATAAGGTTATTTTCATAGAACGTGGTGTTTTCTTATGGTCTATATGGTACAGGGGGCTACAGACAATTCGAAATCCTCATAGGAATAACATTGCGTATTCATACGATCAATGTCAGACCAATTCACACTCTAAATTTGTTACATTCATCCTGTAGAATTCTTCGGGACACATAGGATATATATTAACCCCGTTCGATTTCCCCTGCACCAGCAGGGGGCTAGAAACAATTACAAACCTCCATAGGAATAATATTGTGTAATATTACGATGAATTAAACAATCCAACCCGAGCAACGCCGGTAAACTCAGTTAGTATAGAATAATCTACAAGAGCTAAACATACGAAAACCTTCAAAACAATGATTAACTATTTATTTTAAAGATTAAACACTATTTTAATCGTGTTTAACCACGATCTAAACACGATTTCACGTCAAGAATCTATGTCAAATATAATCAAATTAAAAAATGTCAATGGCCATTTCTGTGGAGCAAAACGTTTACCCTCATCAAAACAGAAGTAAGTTTCAAAAAGGTTGGTAGGTAGGTAGTGAATTAAATAGCATTGAAGCAACGCAACGGACTATTGGCGAAGGTCGAGGATAAATCCCGAAGGGAAAGATCCGGGGAGAACACGTTATAATTTTGAACCACGGCAAGGTGACGAGGTCAACACCTGAGATGACACCCCATGCTCCAAACTTCCACGCTCCGCCATCGTGAAAAAATTTCAGGCCACGACAGATTCAACGTTCACTAGCTCGCGCATACACGACGGTCTTTGGTTGGACCGAGTTTCGAACTCGCAACCCTCTGGTTGCCAATCCGCGAATCCTTTACTCTTCCAACTGGGCAACCGCGGCACTTATGTCACAAGAAACGTTCCTCCCTGGGTGTATTCCTCTCTTCTGTGTCAGTAAAGCTTTCATTGTGTGTCTGTCTATTACTTGATATTGTATGTCGTGTCTGGCGCGGCATGTCCAAATATGGCCCTTGCGCCATGAAACCCCAAGACCAACCAACCACAAGAAGAAACGCTAGTCTAAATATGTTCTAGAATAACGTTATCGCGAGCCAATTTTTAACTAAGACTTTCCAGGCCACGATTAATGTTAGGGAAGAACTAATATCATTCATTAGTGTGTTCGACAAGGTAAAAATTAACAAGGCTTCTCTGATGTTTATCTCCAGAATTGAGATTGGACCATTTTTCCCTTGATTGAAATCAAACTGGCGAGAATATTCCCAACTGTGTTGAAGTATGGAAGATTTGTTGATTTCCTCATTTTTAACCCAACGCAAATGTTCCTGCAACCGTAATTTCAAAGCTCACCCTAGACTACAGTGACTCAGTTGGATCAGTAACGGATTAGCAACCGGAAATTTGCGGGTTTGAAACTCGGTTACAGAAACCTTCGCGTACACGGGGGCTGCTGAACGTTAACCCTCTGGATACGGGGAGCGACTCGACCGGCCGAAAGTTTCGAGTCTCCTCGTTACGAAAGGCTCAGATTCTTTCAGACCTCAAACTACTGAAGAATCGCCGAAGCCCATTACAATTTCCATCCACTATTTTCCGTGCTACAAAGAGACCCGCTCGTGAAAAGCCTTATCTCCCGTTGACAAAGATGTCAGGGTTATCGACGGGGAGCCTCGCAAATTGTTTATCCTTGAGCATCTTGTCTGTGAGAGGTTGATAAATGATATACACTTAAAGTAACCGCCGCCCTTTCAGTTTACCCGGGAAAAAATGTCCCTTCTAGGCATACCCACGACCCGACAATAGAAACCGGCACATTAGGTGATAATGGGACGACACATTCCCTCTCCTCCTGGGGGAAAGCATTGTAAAGGCCGTTTCGGTCGGTTTCAGGAGGTTGGTTTGGAGAGGGGGGTGTCAGCTTAGATGTTGACTCGTCATTAGACTGGTTTAAAATGATGAGGTGTCCTCGGATCTTCCCCTTAGGGATGGATTCCTGACCATCGTCAATGGCCCTTTGTATTACTCTAGGACGACGTTAATTACCTATCTCAAAACTCGTCTAGTCCGACAAATACAACCCTTAACGCATGTGCAATGTTTGTGATATATTATCCACTTGTTGGTCGTTTGACTGAGATCTTTAGCAGCTTTATTGATCTTGTTACACAAAGAAAAACAAGTCTAAAATCAAAACATCTAAGGATTTGTGCAATGGTGTAACTTAAGTGTGGCGTGAAGGAAAGTACAAGATTGGAAGCCATTATTGCTTGAGCTTGCGTTAAACAACTATTGGGGCTGTCAATTTATTGTATGGAAAACTTGACCAATGATGCGAGGATTGAACACTCTTTCACTCTGTCAAAAACTACGTCACGTAAAAAAATCAACCTCTTCTTGGATAGATTGCCTGTCAGAACATACTCTGCAGATAGGCGAAAGTATCATGATCGGAAAGGGGCTGCTCCGATTTGCTTATTTGTATTCATCCATTGCTCCTTTTACCTAAACGTAAATCTCTTATATCACGGAATGCACCTAACATCTCAGAATACTGGGAACAGCTAATTATTTGCAGCTCTCCTAACGTGCTACCCCAGATATCCGCGGTTATGGCTCCTTTGGGAGCCGCGACACACGGTTTGAAGAACTTTGAGTAGGGGACAGCTGAAGATAAGTGCTATTTCGACCTTAATGTGTAGATCCATTTTAGGTTGTAGCGTATATGGAACGTATGCCTAAAATGCTTTACAAATTCAAAAATTTCACTATTTTTACCATAGATATTATAGAAGTGTGTATGAGATTCCAAAACTTCCTGTACAGATTTTAAGGGTCGATTTTAGGATCACAAAAAATTAAATTGTATTCATATTTGGATTACTATCCGCAAGCACCTCCTGTATTTCGTAGAGGGTGCTGTTCTGCAGCGTGGCAGTTGCTTTGTTTGGGCCATCCTCATGTTAGATTCTGACTTCGTACGGATAACATGTACCATTTGGAGAATTCTGGGATGGATGACATGTATTTATAGAAAGAAGAGGCAAACGGAAATAGGCGAACCGCTGTGAGACTGTATTGTGAACAGTACCCCGACAGACTTAGGCCGAATCACCAAGCATTTATACCAGGAATATATCTCAAGAAAACAGTCACGATATTGGTGGGAGAGATTAAAAGCGTACTCCTTCAAGGAGTTCCATCCCAGGCCTACCCTCGTCGACACTGTCAGACTGTTTAACGTCGCAAATTTCAACACCTGCTGTGAAACTGTAGTTCTGTCTAACTGTAAAATTCGATCTAGTAAACTTTTCACATACTTTCTGTATTTCACTTCTGCAACCTTAGTGTGTGTATGTTAATTCCAACTAGCACATCCAGATAGTGCTTGTGGATATACATCTCTATGTGAGTCCGGTTTAATTTTGTCTTCCCTGACTACACTTACTGTTTAAACAATTAGTTTGAAGAACACATTATATTAGCGATGGTTTATGTACTTTTATTCAAACAAGAATACCTTGCAATACTTTTCTCAGTGCTTTACTTCTAAGTGGTTGAAGTATTGCTTTGTATCATAAGATTTCGAGTTCAGGATAGGAAACATTTTTACTTGACAACAAATTTAAATGCAAATTTATTAAAAATATTTCAAAAGTAAAAAAGAAAGCACATTAATAACTAACGTGTAACTAATAACTAAAATGAAATTAGACTTATAATATGAATGAATTCCTTGTAATGGCGGTATTTTAAAAACAAATTGAAAGGCTTTTTTGTGTTTGTTGCGCCGGTAGCTCTGGTAGTGGACTGTATTCTAATTGACACAATTCATCGTAATAAAAACAAGTTTATTAACAACAAATATAACATCGTTGTGGAAGGACCACTTTCTCGTTAGGCTAAGGAAACCTTGTAGTTCATTTGAAAAATATCTCGTTCCGATTCCGCTCAGCTCGTAGCCTCGTTCCCATTCGGCTCAGGTCGCCTCGTTTCCGTAGTCTCGTGGAGACTTAACACTCCCCGCGATTGAAATTTCAATTTCAATATAAACATATTATACACAAATGATAATTATACAACTCTACAAATTAATACACAATAAAGTACTTTCAAATACTAAATGAACTTAACACACACTTGAAACACAATAACAATCAATTATTCAATTGGAAGAATAGCAATATTCCTAACACTTCTTTTCAATGTCTTACCATTAGGTAGACACAAATTTACAACTCGAACTTTTTTATCTGCACCATAAAACACTTCAGTAATCCTACCAGTCATCCACTGTGTGCCTGTAAGATTCTCATCCTTTATTAGTACTAGGGAACCAACTTTTACATTATCTTTACAAAAACGCCATTTGCTACTTTACTGCAAACTATTTAAATAGTTCCGCTTCCATAATTTCCAAATGCGTTGAGTAATTTTCGTAACTCTTTGCCATTTCGAAAGTCTATTCTCATTTATTTCATTAAGTTGAGGCTCTACAATGGATGCTATAGGTCTGCCTATTAAAAAATGACCTGGTGTTAAGGTCTCAAAATTGTCGATATCTGATGATAAAGGAGTTAGGGGTCTGGAATTTAACACTCCTTCAATTTCTGAAATTATGGTCAGAAATTCCTCAAGAGTTAGGCTTGAGTTTCCAATGACCCTCCTCAAATGAAATTTAAATGACTTGACCCCGGCTTCCCAAAGACCACCGAAGTTCGGCGATTTTGGAGGGATAAATTTCCATTCTATGCATTCATCAGTAAAGTAATTTGCTAAGGTTTCATCTGGACAATGCGCAATTTTGTGTAATTTTTTAATCTCTTCACTAGCTCCAACAAAATTTTTGGCATTATCGCTAAATATTTTAGAGCATTTGCCTCTTCGGCCAAAGAATCTTTTTAAGCTGGCAATGAAAGCTGTTGAAGTTAAATCAGTTACAAAATCTAAATGTATAGCTTTAGTACACAAACAAACATATATTGCAACATATACTTTGTTAAATATATCCTTTCTTTGATTTTTGAATTTTATACAGAAGGGTCCACAAAAATCTATTCCGACAATATTGAACGGATAATTGGTTGTTACCCTTTCTTTGGGAAGATCTCCCATTATTTGGCTTCCCATAACAGGTTTATTTTTGAAGCACGTTACACAATTATATACGATTTTTCTACAAATATTTCTGCCATTTAATGGCCAGAACCTTTGACGAACATTATACAGTAGTGTTTGCGGCCCAGCATGTAAAAACTTTAAATGCATATGCTTCACTATAATGGATGTAAGTTGATGATTTGTAGGCAATATGGCAGGATGTTTTTGATTGAAATTTAGGTCTGAATTGTTCAACCTACCTCCTACTCTTACTATACCTTTATCATCTAAAATGGGGGAAAGATTTTTTAGTTTACTACTGGGTGGTATTGGCAGCTCTTTCCTTAGATTTCTCATCTCGGTGGAGAACTCCGCTTCTTGAACACCTCGTATGAGGAAGTCCTCAGAATCCCTCATCTCCGAGTAGGTTATTGGGCCAACTCGTCTATTCGTTCTTACGTTGTTGCTAAACCTAAAAATAAAACTAACAACACGAACGATAGTACTGAAATTGTTACTGACATTCAAAATACTCTCTAAAAAGGTATGGGATTCAGTCAAAGTAAAGTTCTGTGATGTTTCTCTAAGATCACTCACTGACTGTCTTTTAAGTTCATGCGAACAGTCCTCTGAGTCCAAAGTGGCAACATCAAGGAGAATGTCTTCTCGGACAAAGTCTTTTTCCTCCAAAAAGGCAGGACCATTCCACCACTTCTCGCTGTTCAGCATAATCTCGATGCTAACTCCGCGGGTCACAAGATCGGCAGGATTGTCTTTGCCGGCGCAATGGATCCAAAAATTTTGATCAGTCAAGCACTGTATTTCTTTCACTCGGTTGGCGACGAAGGGTTTCCACTTGGTGACTGAACCCTTTATCCAAAATAAAGCTATTTTGGAATCAGTCCAAAAGTAGGCAGTGGAAGGCTTTTTCCGGTCTACAACTTTCTGAACTTCTACTCCTAAACGAGCAGCAAGCAATGCACCGAGTAACTCCATCCTTGGCAGGGTTATCTTCTTCAGAGGAGCAACACGACTCTTTGAAGCAACGAGATTCACCAACACCTGATTTTCGGATTTTACTCTCAAGTAAACTGCCGCACCATATGCCTTTTTACTGGCATCTGAAAATGTGTGTATTTCAATTTCACTGGGATTGTCTACCGAGAGCTCTAGTATATTCCTTGGCACATTCACCTCAGAAAGTCTTTGAAGTTCCGAACACCACTTTTGGAACGTCTCAGTAATATCTGCTGGAAGTTCAGAGTCCCATGGTACCTTTCTAAGCCACAGTTCTTGAAAAAGGCACTTGATTCTGATGGTGAATGGAGATAGCAATCCGAGGGGATCAAAGATTTTCCCTGCCGTTTGTAACAGGAAGCGTTTAGTTTTCTTATTCTGACTCAAGAAATTCAGCAAACTTTCGATTTCCATTGTGAGAATGTCTCTATTAGGATCCCAAGACATCCCTAAAACCTTGAGCAGGTTTACTTCTGAAGTAGTTGAATGATGAGGATGAGTAAGGAACTCCTCATTTTCCCATTCGCGCATGAGAAGAGCATCATTCGAAACCCACTTCCTCAAGTTCATACTGGCGGACTTCATTATGTTTTGTGCCTCACGTGATAATTCCAAGGCGGAAGTCACATTGTTTGCACCTGATACTAGATCGTCTACATAAACACATGTATCGAGCATTTGTGAAGCAGCAGGATGTAGCTCTCGAAAATTTTGGATGTGCTTTTTTATTGTAGCCGACAGCAAGAATGGGCTTGCGTTAACCCCAAAAAGAACACGCTTAAATCTGTATACTTGTGGGTTGACGCAGTTATGTTATCTACTGATTTATCACAAGTGAACAGAAATCTGACAGCGTCTCTGTCGTTTTCTGCCAACGAAATTTGCAGAAAGGCCTTCTCAACATCTGCTAAGATTGCTATTCTATTTAGACGGAAATATAGTAATAGCTGGAAAATGTTAGGATTCAGATTTTCACCTGTCCAGAGACAGTCATTCAGTGATAATTCTCCAGATTCATGGGAACTGGCATCAAATACTAATCTCATTTTTGTGGTTACGCTTTCCTTTCTGAATACTGCCTGGTGTGGCAAATAATACACAGGTCTGTCTACCGGTTGGGTCTTTACAAGCACCTTCTCTATAATGCCCTGCTTTAAGTAATCTTCAATGACCTCGTGATACTGTGTAAAGAGAGTTTTGTTTTGGTTCAACCTCTTGGTGTGGGACTTAAACCGCGTTTCCGCAACACACAAGTTATCTTTTAATTCTCTCCAATCCCTTTTCCAAGGTAAACTGACCTCATAACGTCCCTCTTTGAAACGGACTGTTTTATTGAAGATGCTCAGTGCTTCATCTTTCTCGTGACGATTAGGATCGTCTCTAATACCCAAAGATTCAAGTTCCCAAAAGTTTCTTAGGTCCATTTCCACTTGATTTTTAGTGAAATGACAGTGTAAATTGTTTGAAATCCCTACATCTTTGAGTGTTCCCGTTACGATCCACCCAAATACCGATTCTTGTAGGATTATTGATTCATCTTTTAATTTAATTTGATTACCTTGTAATAATTGATAGAAAAGTTCTGCTCCTAACAATGCGTCAATTCTCCCCGGTTTATTGAATTTGGGATCCGCATACGTTATATTACTTGGAAATTTAATCTTAGACACATCAAGAGGTTTTGAAGGAGTAAGATCTGTAACCTTTGGAACGATTAGTAGTTCAATTTCTTCATAAAAGTCTTCATTTATGTTAGATATTAACGCTGAGGTTTTTCTTTTTACCGTTAAAAAGGAACCGTTCAAACCCGTGATAGGAGCATTTACTGTTCGTTTCGTTAAGCCCAAGGAATCAACTAGGTCATTACGAATGAAGTTAGTCTGTGATCCAGCGTCAAGCAAAGTTCGGATGGGAAAGGAATTACCATCAACACCCTTAACGTAAACTATCGCAGTAGACAGGAATACGTATCTTTTTTCATCCCCCGTGTAAAAACACCCAGTATTGGTATTCTCTTCCGACCCTCTTGGCCTTGAAAAGGTTCCTGATGGTGACTCATAACTTCCTTCTCTCGTGGCGTCAGAGTTCTGTTCCCTCATGTTATAAACACTTTGCTTGGGAACATTGATTTGGACTTTTCGATTCTCGCTGTTTTCGAAATCCGTTCTATGGATCAGAGAATGATGACCTCTTCCACAGAACTTACATTTTTTAGAATTAGTACATTGAGATACTCGATGAGGTTCTAGGCAATTAAAACAAAGTTGTTTCTTTTTTATTTCACTAATTCTTTCTTGTACGGATAAATCGTGAAACATTTTACATTTATATATCGGGTGATTATCTTTACAGATTGGGCAGGCACTTTTAGAGTTAGATTTTATCATAAGCCCTTTAAGCTTGGGTTTGAAAGCTATATCTATTTTAGGCTTAGCGAAAGGAATGCGTTGGATATTTTCTAACACTTGACTTCTTTTTTGCAGGAAGTTGACGAATTCTTCCCAGTCGGGAAACTCGGTTGTTTTTAATGACATCTCGTACTGTTTACGTGATTCACGATCTAATTTCGAAGAAATTATATTAATCAACATTAACTCGGTCAATTTATTAGTCTCAAGATTTAGAAGTTTTAATCCTCGCAAATGTTTTAACATGGTATTGAGAAATGTATGAAGTTCCGTTCCTGACTCATGAGTTATTTTTTCCAGATTCATTATGGCATTTATATGGACATCCGCGATGAATCGCTTATTTTCGTACCTTTTCTCGAGTTCAGTAAACAAGGACTGAAAAGTATCATCTGCAGTTTGAATTAGTTTACTTTCTCCTTTCAGAGAAGCTTGTAGATAATGAAGTTTTTGGGAATCACTTAAGCCATCATTTAAAGTAATTAGAGTATTAAATTGAGCTTTAAATGTACTCCAGTCTTCATAAGTGCCCGAGAACTGAGGAAGTGGAATCTCGGGTATCTTAAAAGAAGTTCGGTTCATTTTAGAGTTTATCTGAGCATCATTAGCAGGTAACGTCAATTTCGAAAGAAGGTATTTCAGACGTACCTCTATATCTTCAGCTGTTGCCTCCAAATCCTGAAGCTGGTCAAGATTGTCTTCTAGATTAACTTCTTCAGGTAGCTCACAATATCCAGTGGAAAGTTCTGTAATTGCAGATTTGATTTCTACAATTTTGCTCGCCTGTTGCTGAAGTGCAATCTTCGTTCTGCATGGATCTCCGCTACCATCCTCTTTACTTTCAAGTTCGAGGAAGTCCTCCATACGTTGCACTTTGGCTTTAATGGTTCCGCGCTTTCGATTCAGTTTCGTAAGCTGGCTCATTTTGCGTTATTTTATTTTTACTCCGCACGATGCGACCACATGATGCGCCGGTAGCTCTGGTAGTGGACTGTATTCTAATTGACACAATTCATCGTAATAAAAACAAGTTTATTAACAACAAATATAACATCGTTGTGGAAGGACCACTTTCTCGTTAGGCTAAGGAAACCTTGTAGTTCATTTGAAAAATATCTCGTTCCGATTCCGCTCAGCTCGTAGCCTCGTTCCCATTCGGCTCAGGTCGCCTCGTTTCCGTAGTCTCGTGGAGACTTAACAGTGTTTATGACACTTTATTAAATTAAACATAAAACAGTCGATAACAAAGTAAGGAATTAATTTTAACAAGTCTGATATAATCTACTTATACTTTTTGAAACTACGAGTATGTTGGTGCATATATTTTTTAATATCAAATATATTATTCAACACTAATATTACTTTTAAAGGCACGTTGATTAAATGAATAGTTTCTAATGCTGATGACATATTCATTATAGTCAATTGCGAAAGTGTTTATAAATCTATAAAATATGAATGGAGTGTTTGAACATTGAATATTTCAAACCACCCATTTCAAGTTTTCTAACTGTTTTGGACTCTTCTGATGCAAAATCTGTCTTGCGCGTTTGCTGTCTGTCTGTCTGTACGTATGTGTGTACCAGTGCTACGTCCAAACAATTGAATATATTTTCATGAAACTTTGCATACTGTGAGTACTTACTTGCATTTAGTGACTGAACTTGGTTGCGTAAGTCTCTGTCCGTCTTCCCATTCTATGTTCAATTTGGTGTCTGTGTGTTTGTACAAGTCTCACACAAGATTTTTTCAATATATTTTAATTTGATGTTTTATATTTTATGTACCACATTTTAGTTTAGTGAATGCATTATTTTAAATTTCTTTGCTAACATATTTAGTTAAAACATCTGAATAACTATACTTAAATCAACCATAATTTGGAGTAGCTGGGAGGCATATTGAGCATTGCAATTACTTGGATTGTTTTACCAGTGCTGTTGAAATATAAAGTATTTTCCAAAACTATTTTTACGGAATTTAAATTCTAATAGTTTATTTGTTTAGAGCCTTAATTTTTTTACAAAATATATAAAAATTCTGAATATTTTTGACAGACGATAAAGTGAATAAAACTATAGAGAACAATACGTTTTAAAATAGGACCGGTAACTGATATAGCAAATTTGGTATTTTTTTAATCGTTTGCTCTTTTAAATTTGTGTCCGTTATATTCCAAAATCTACTTTGTAGTGAAAAAACAGATAAATTCATTTTTCGTTCGAAGCTTTTTTAAAATCTGTTTAAGATGTATTTCTGGATTTTGAATTTGATGTTTTTCATCCAATAACTGCAATGAAGGTAAATAATGGTTTAATTAGTTTTAAAAACATTTTTAATCATTGTATAATAATTTTAGGCAATGCTTTTGTTTTTAAATGACATAAAAGGCAGTTATATGTATACTCTGAACTATTTAAATTCTACAAAAATATTAAATATATTTATTTAAATTTGCGAAATTGTGTATTTAACAATTGTTAGAGTGTGGTAGTTACATGTGATGAATAGGAATTACAATTTATATTAACGAAAGCGAAAATTAGTTAACCAATTCAACTCGAGAAACGCCGGGTTATTCTGCTAGTAGAAAATAAAAGGAACCAATTTATTTTCTGTTCACTTTTACTGCAATAAAAAATGTGTGAAGAATTTATACATTTCATAATCTTAATAGCAATCCGCTATTCGAAGTAGTATAGAAATATCTTAGATGTAAAAATATAAACTTACAAGAGAGAATATATTAAAACTGCGATAAGATAAAAAAATATTATTAGCATTATATAGCACTCACAAAAGCTTCCGATATTTCACTTGCTATTTTAGTTATTGATATTATAAACAGACTATAAAAAGTTTAAAAGAAAAATTTCCACCTTGAATGAAAAATATTGTGTTTCTTTGAAAAGAAGTATAAAATGCATGCGGCGGATTTTGTATCATAAATAAAATGTAAAGTTCCAATTATGAAAAAGTAATTATGTTATACTATTCTAAAAAGATACTCCTTTTTTACTTTACAAAATGGTGGACAAGTTAAGGCGAAAGAGAGCTTCTTATATTAAGTTTTGCATTATAAAACAAATTAATGAAGATATATTCTCCTGGGCAACTTTTACTGACAGAATTGGTTATAGTCGTTTTCTGAAATTAGTATTTCTTCTATCGAAACAAGATCCTTTAAGATGTAAGACTGCATTTGATCTTATTATGGGATTTAAATTTACAAAATTATGTGCATGATTTATTTAGAGTATAGGGGACTCTATAATAGAGTCCAATCTCCATAAAACGACGATTCCAGCTATTTCAAAAATTTCGTTTCATAAGTGGAATTAATTATAAAACAATTTTTATAAGTCTGATACGAATTTCTTTTCATAATTGTAATTAAGTTTTATACTTTTTAAATTGGTAATTGAACATTTAGCTATAGAAGTAAACATGTGTTTACTGGAATTCATCAAAAACTGATTATACAAAATACCCTATAGAAGGAGTGCTCAACATAAAGGATGAGTGGTAAAATGTTTTGGTGTTCGTCGAAAGGTCTCAAAAGTTGCTAGATATAATACTGTCTGTCTACCACAAGAATTGCTCTGGTGGTTGCTATAGGAACAAGGCTAGTTCATTGTGAGTAGAGATAACTGGTGGATACCTTAATTTCATTTTGTTGTTGGCGAAAGTTGCCGGTGGAAAGAGGTAGTTCTATTTGAAATGTAAATTCGAAATTTATGCAAACTCTGAGAAAGGTAGGTGGAATAATTCAGTTAAGAATTCTTCATTAAAAGTGAACCAAATCTGTAGAGACTGAAACAGAATTAGCCAAAGAACTGATCTTTTTAAAAGATTTAGAAGTTCAAATTATTGACTGAAATGTGTCGGTAAAATTTATTTCAATTCTTTAGTTTATTTTTCTTTATTCTATAAAATTATTCTCGTTTAGTATTTTATAAAGCATTAGTTTTGTGTAGCTTATAGAATTTATTTATCATGCGCGTTACATTACCGACTTATTGGGCTCATTCCATTCAGGCTACTACGAACTCCGTTTTGTAGCCTGAACTCTTAAACATTCGGCCGGCTGAAACAACCAGAAAATATCACCAACACTACTATGTACCACATTATTTTCTTCCGGTATCTCACCTTTATGGTTGTTATAAAACTAAAGTGGACGAGCTTCTTTAGGAAGTGCAGGCTTTGAGGGCGTTTTATTCGTTGAAGAAATTATGACTCAGTAAATTGAAGTATTGAAATGAAATTAAAACAGTACAGCATTTAATTTGAAATAAACATTGAATAGCTTAAAAAGAATGTTAAATTTCATTAATTCATTTATTCTGAGATAAATTTGCAATGTTAAGAACTATATTTTATAGCCAAAGAATTTGCAGTATGTATGTCTTTCTGCAAGTGTAATCTAGAAAAGTTGACCTCGAATCTAGTTCTTTCTTAGAGTATCAAGTATGTCTCTCAAGTTCACATATGTATAGAAATATGCAATAATTTTATGATTAGAAATTTACTTTTAATATGAAAAGAAAAACATCTTTACGATCGTTATCAGAGTCGAAAAAAATAATTTGTATCCCCTTCAATATCCGAATGAGCATATTTTTTTCAAAGGGATGGATAGGTCCTTAAGGTGTTTCATGACTTCCTGTACAAATATTAAGGGAGGTAACACGAAAATAACCATATTCACACTGGAATGAAGGTCCCAAGGGCAACCGAGATGTTATACAGTAAGATGTAGAAATGAGACGGATATGTGAACAGCATTTCTATTTACTCCAATTGTACAATTTTGGAGCAATTGTTTAATTCAAACGGTTTCATAGTAGGTGCTTAAAATTATGACGAAAAGCAGTAATGCACGTCGGACAGGATCGACGCATGGATTGCAGTACAAACTGCCACGCTTCCAAACTGCGCCCTGTAGTAAATTCGAGTAGCGCTTGTAAATATATATCCCTAAGGGAACGCGGTTAAATTGTGTGTGTATTAACGTTTGCATGGAAAGGTTTGAAATAACCTGCGCATTGAATAATTTCATATATAAAATAAATTATGTTAAAAATTTTTTCAAAATCAAACTTGCCTTAGAAATTTGTAAATTAACTAGTACTAGATGTGTTTGGAGGGCAAATTTCACAACAAATCAGAAAATCCAGTCCATACCAAATCTCCGATTTACCCTGGTTTTTATGAAAAAGTTTGCATTGAAAATAGCGCAATTCGTATTGAAAGTAATATTTACTATTTAAAATATTTATAGGCATATCAGACACAATTTATTATTAAAATATTTCAAAAATCTCTCGCATTATTAAAATTAAAATCCAGAAATAATCTAGAAAAAGACAAGTCTTAAAATTCAGTCACACTTCAGTACAGTTTTATTTGCCTCATAATGTTTCGTACAACTTTTATCAAGTATTACTGATCCTTAATACATTTTATATTAGACTCCCTTTTAGCAACTTTATGAAAACAGTCAAAACGAGGAGAGACTTGTTTCAGATAGAAACGGAGTTAATGGACAAAAAGCAGTCAATTATTTTCGAGAAATATCTTTGATTACACAAAGACATAAATACGTCCACAAATCATACATAAATATTGAAGCACATGATAAATTCTGAAATTTCCAGAAAAAGTCTTAGGAAATCATCAATTATACAAACGAATAGTAATTCTGTAGAGAAAAACTAGATAACAAAGCTCTGACACTTGTTGCATTTTACTTCAGTGATTAATAGAAATCTTTCAGATGAAACGATTCGCACGGTTTTTCTAAAAGCAAACAATCATATCTGTTTCGAAGTGCAAGTGTCTTATTAACAAAGGCAATCATTAGAAGATAGCTTTCACTTGCTAAGAATAATGTTACAAAGTTGCAGTAATTTATGGCATCAGTAATTTTTAGTGCCAAAAGTAAATTTGTCATTCATGGAACCAAGGGGTCTTATAAAAGCACTCTCTAGTACAAGAATTTGATAGCAATCAAACTTAGCGGTGGTAATCTCGTTTTGGTTACATCAGATTCTAGTGGGTTGGCTATCTTGTTCTCATCGAATGTACTGTGAAATAGATGGATATCGATGTTTTTTTAAAGCATAATGCCAATAAGCTAAGTTGGGTTTGGTTCTAACTTCATCTTCCATCACAATAACCATCAGAAATGTAGTGCCAAGATGTGGAAATTCTATACTGTATTACTTCGTACAAGAAACAACGTATATCACCTATATCAAGACTTGAATATAATAGAAAAGTAATGGTCTCAGTTAGAAAAGACTGTTCCAAGAGCTTCTATTTTCAAGCAAGGAGCATTGAGAGATAGTTTTGAGAGGAAAAGGGCTAATATTCCTTCGGAAACTGCAGAAAAATCTTGTACAATCAATGATGACGAGACTGCGAGACTATGTATGGAATTGGATGATCCACAACTGTTATGACAAAATTATGGAAGTTTCAATAAAAACAAACTTAATTTTGTATGTCTTGTATTTTCATTAAATTCTTTTGAAAATTTTTTCATCGAGCTTAGTTCTGATATTGTGTGTTTTTGGCACTATTTTGTTACAATCTATTTTCTTAATATTGCCTATAAAGTATCCAAATCATAAATAATTCTTTTAATTCAAATTTTATTCTTTTAAGCAGGAATTTCCACACCAAAAACTGGTGTTATACTCTATTTAGGGACTTATTCGAGGAAGTTTTTTCATGAGCTTATGAAATTTCTAAGTCAACAATAGTAACATCTTAGGGGAAATTGAAAAATATTTACAGGAACAATCTAAGACTTATTTTTGGGCCTATCTTGTTTATCATATTTATATCTAAAGGTAATTATGTTTTTCGATGAATGATGAACTTCAATGAATAAACTTTTCCCATCACAACACACAATTTTGGATACACAAACTTTGAAAACAGATTGGATAGCGGTATTTATGAACAGAATCTCATTATTATCAATCATTTTTATCAAGTTACTTCTTACATGTGCTTAAACTTCTATTAACTGAAAAATTTCTTTGATTAAAAAGCATTACTTACAAATCCAGTGGGAACTTTAATAGAAGCACCTTTTTTTGAATTACTATATTTTACTGAAACCATCTTCCTTAAAAGTTTCTGTTTTCTTTATGTTCAGCAAGAAAAGTAATTTTGAAATGCATTTTGTTTTTTCATCTCATGCATGTTTTGAAACTGATCGAATCTCTCGATTTACACTCCATTTTTTTCACCCTTCAAATATTTTTAAATCGATTATTTTTCAGAAATATTGAACCTTCTTTTTATATAGGAATTGATGCATATTTTACCCTACGAAGAGATGCTATTCAGTTACTACTTTTTCTAAAAATACGAATTGTATTACAAGAGCCAAAATTTTGAAGATATGAGTTGTTTTAGCTTTTGTGAATGCGGTGATCTTTAGACAAGTGAAGTCTGCTAAGTAATTTTTCTTTGCATAAAGCTTAGATTCCGTCTTGAAATACACACTTAGCAAAGTTTCGGGATTAAAAATTTCCCCTTTTCGTTTTTTCAGAACTGTTTTTATATAGTGTGCTTCACCTGTAAGCTAATGATACATTTAAATAACGTATGTGAAGCAAAAATTGACATTATTTATATATTAGGGATGGCAACAAGCGAATATAAACAAACACGAAATCAACCACTAGCGATACATTTGTCAATTTTGATTATTAATTTAAATATGCTTGTTTTGTGCTATGTAGTTTTACGATATTTCTAAAACGCCAAGAAACAGTTCGAAATTCTCAAACAGACTGATAAAGAATGTAACAAAAATCTGTAAGATAGAAGGTAGGTAGGTACTTCAATTAACGTCGCACTGGAGCAACACAGTGGCTATTGGTGACTGTCCGGGATCAAATTCGAATGGGAAAGATCCGAAGACAACTCCATGGGATTTTCAACCACGGTCAGATGACGAGGTCACGCCTGAGATGGCACCCCACTCTCCACACAACACCACCATGAGAACATTTGAGGCCACGATCGATTTAACGTACACAAGCCCCCACCAACACGACGGCCTTTAGTTGGATTCGAACTCGCAACCCTCCAATTGCTAATCCGTTACTCTTCCAACATCGTGGCCCTCTGGAAAATAGAAATCAGATCACAAAAGAATGTAATCAAAAAATGTGTTCACACAAAAAAAAATTTAACCCTCCAAGCGGTTTCGACGAAATATCTCGTCCATCAAGATCTGATCAATTTTGCTAATGACGAGATATCTCGTCATCAAGATATTGCCGATTTTTTCATGATTAATAGATCAAGGTTTGATCTGTTTTCTTCTAATGACGAGATATCTTGTACCATCAAGTTCTTGTCAGTTTTGCTAATGACGTGATACTTCTTCGAGAGAACCACCAGGAGGGTTAACAAATTAATGGAATTCAGTAGAAGCGAACTTTCAGAAGCTTATCGTGGTCACCTGATTGATTCACCTGATCACCTGATTGGTACAGTTTTTCCGAAGCACTTTATTTGAAATAACAATTAATATCTACAAGTACACGGAAAACTGTTTTATGTTTTCAATTAATCTTATTTCATTTGGAGATATGAAATGTGCCTATTGATACTTATATCCAAATGAGAGTAATTACACTAGGTATAAGAAATTAAGAATCTCTTGGGCAACTCTCAGTGAACGAGTATGCTGTTTTAACCGTCTTTCATCAATAATACTTTTATGATAGCATACAAAAAATAACCATTAACTAACAATTTCATACAATTTTCCGAAATTCCACTTTTTACGAGACATTAAGGAATCATTTTACATAAATTCTGCCATTCAATTCATTTGTAATGTAATGTATGTATGTGAGGCAAGAGAAGCAAAAGCCTTTCCCCATTCTTCTTAGAACACTCAATCGTTTTCGCATTCCGAGAGCGATCTTCTAGTTGGTTGCAGTTTCATGCGTTCTGGTCACTATGTTCTAATTGGTTGGAGTGGATTCTGGTAACGATAGAAACGCTCAAAGCAAAGCGGGAAAATAATTAATTCTAACTAAAGAACATTGGAATTTTCGCATGTAGTAGGCAGACCATGTTGGTTATCACTTTTGTACCGTATTCCATCTGTTTTATATATCATCTCATCATCGTTATT
Organism: Meta bourneti; assembly: GCA_933210815.1. Lineage (NCBI taxonomy): Eukaryota > Metazoa > Arthropoda > Arachnida > Araneae > Tetragnathidae > Meta > Meta bourneti. The sequence goes on from OW119924.1 coordinate 13,313,424, forward strand.
AAATAGTTTTTTGAAATGCGAATACTTAACTTCTCAGCTGAAAATTATACGACTGCATTGTTCCCAAGTTGTGGCCGTTTCGGGCTTGATATGTACGTATGTATTTTAATTAACGTCGAACTGAAGCAACACAACGGCTATTGGCGACGGTCTGGGATCAAACCCGAAGGGAAAGATTCGAGGACAACACCACGTAATTTTGAACCACGGTCAGATGACGAGGTCACAGCTGAACTGGCATCCCACTCTCCAAAACTTCCACACCACTCTTAACATGAGGACATTTGAGGCCACGACAGATTTAACGTGCACAAGCCACCTTTGTACACGACGGTCTTTGGTTGGATTCGCACTCGTAACCCTCCGGTTGCTAATCCGTTACTCTTCCAACCAGGCTACCGCGGCCCCATTTGTAATGAAATTCCTAGTTATTGATTAACTGTGAGTCTTTGCAAGATTTCAATTTTTGTCGCCAAGCCAATGCCAAATGGCAAATGCTTGGCGACAAATGGCATTGATGATATGACGGCAACTTGTAGAATTCCAATGGCGGATACCAGTGGATTCAATACCACCAGCAATTAAAATCGAGCCCATGAGGAATTATATGTTAAGAGTAATTTTATGTGCATGCATTTTTATCGTTTGGTATAAGAAAAGCATGTTTAATTAACACACAGCTAATTTAAAAATAACTGCTCTGTGAGTAGCTAAATGTCTGTTATATAGATATATCTAACTGATCATCTACTCTTAACGATGTATTGTACTACTCCACCAAAAACAATTTTTAAGAGTTAAATATTTTCAATCTTCCCCTTAACTTCAGTTTAAAACAGTAAAAATGAAACCATATTTAGTTTCTTAACAAAACTTAAACTATCTTAATTTCGTAAAATAATTTTCTGATAAATTTTATACCTTATAGAACATCTTGATAAATTTCCTAAAATATTTTTTATTTACTCGAATGAAAAACGATGGCGTGCAGTTCTCAGCAGTGCAAATATTTTGTTCATAGCTTCAAACGTGCATCATTTTAAAATTCTGAAACACTTAAGGTATTTTGATTTTAGGAATACACGCCTAAAATGAAGACGAGGTTTTTTAAATACTAATAATAAACAAACAATATAAATAAACAAACAAAAACTCACTGTATTTCTTGGAGAGTTGGGTGCTTAATTTAAATTAACTGCACACACCCATTCTGATAAATAATATTAATGGTTTTGAAAAAAAATAATTGGAATCTAACACCTGTTCTTGGCATAATAGTTTGTAGATATGTAAGATGTTTGTATATAATCTCGTTCGAGATCAAAGACTGACAAACAATAAATACATGAGTATTTTTGCTTTGAATATTCTTCTGTTTCAATTTCACTCTTCATTAAAAACAAAGTTAATGCATCCTTGCAATTCTTAGACTTAAGAGAATTGATGTAAATATTTAAGCTAAAACAAATGAGATCATTATATTATGAATATAACGTTTGGAATACGGTGAGTTTTATGAAAAAACTCAAATTTAAATCGTTATATATAAAATTTTTAATTATTCATCTACATAAAAAACCTGAATATAACTAGCTCGGAAATTTTGTAACCCCCTGAGGGTCAAAAAATTTCCGAGTAATGAAGCACCACTTTATCCCCACACAACACATAATAACTAACCACATCTATTGGTTAAAGAAATCCTAGTTAAGATTATATTGGTCAAGAAGGTTAAAACAAGTTAGAAATTATTCAGGCAAGACTGCAGGTTGCAGAAAGCATATCTGCGTGTGAACCGCTCAGAGGTTTAATATATTTCTAATACTTGTTTTTACGAAACACGGAAAGTTATTTTGATTGTTATAGTTTTCTGTAACTAGATTTGTTTGTTCTGAAGAACTTTATTTAAAAAATATTTATTTACTTAACTTGATACATCCAAGGACATGCAGGAAATTTTTGCATTCTTTGCCATAACTTTCTTTTCCAAACTAAATTTAAGAGTTATTTTCAATCACAATTGGATTGTCTGGATAAGGAGACTTTTTTATCTTAATAAGACTATTTATGATTCTCTCCTGAATTATATGATTTCTTTATGATGTAATCGTATGGTGTATAATGACATCTATATAAAGCAGAGTTGGCGTCTGCCTGTCTGTTCTCCATACAAATCAACACCGTTTGACTATTCCACACCAAATTTGGCACACTTATACTTTAGATCCCTGAGGGTAACGAAGGCTACATATTAAACCCAGTTCTATTTGTCCTAGGTGTGCAGAAGGGGCGAAATCGCCATTCGAATAACATTGAGTATAAAACGATTGTCGTACGCAGCTCAGGTTGTTTTTTTTTACCCATATTGCTCGAAAAACAATTTTTTCCAAAGCAAATTAAATTATAATAATTTTATAATGAACTGATTTTATTCCCATATAAATAATTCATGAATATTTGATTGATGTAAAAGAAAATTTAAAGTATTTAGTTTTACATAACTTACATTTTGTAATGGAACACGAGAAAAGCCCAAACGAAAATCTCATTGATCATAAAAGCGTAATATTTCTACTAGGTATCTGGAAACGCCAGAATTAATGTTTAATTTTTAAATTTAGAATTCTGTGTTTGTGTATTTGAGTTGACAGAGAAATCTTGGGGTCATATTTGAGTATTTCCAAGTATTATAAACATGGGTTCTTTTGTAAATAAATAATTATTATCTTTATCAATATTCAAGTCTTTTGTCGAATTGTTCTATTTCAGAATAAAATCAGGAAGTCGAAATTCGACACGTTTGCACATAACTTTCTTTTTTCAGAATTCTGTATTTTTTTATGGATCGGAATTTCGTGTCTGTTTTGATTTGTGTTCCAGTATTTTAAATATTGCAGATATATACAGGAGATAAATTTTAATGATTTATTTATTTTCCCAGCAAAATATCAGACATGGGTAATATTTTGATGGTATATGTATATTTCGGCCAACTTTCCTTAAATCTTTGAATATGTGATGGTTTGTAGAATTCTGTTTCATAAAAATAAATAAATATACAAAATAAAACCTTTTTAAGCAAGGTGTGTAATTTTTTATTTTGAAATTACCGGTAAAGTGAAAAAAAAATCCTTTGAAATAAGATGGGTTACGTTAAATTAAAACGGGTAGTCATACGTTGTAGTTCAAATATATTTCCAAATTTTGACATAGATTTTCATTACAAGACGATTAAAATTACTTAAATTTACATTTGTTTTTAATGTTTCATGGGTGTGATTGAAAGCTGTACTCCATAGTCAAGTAATTACATCGATAATTCTAAATATTTACGTGGTTTCCATTTAGAAACCGAATCTCTGAATTTAAAAAGTACCATAAGCATTTGTTTTAAAACTGAAAGTTTTAAAACAAATGCTTATGGTACATAATGAAAATAATATCAATTTGGAATTTTGAAAAATTGAAATTTTTTGTCTGAAGTGACAGATGGTCAAGGTTTCTTACTCTAAAAATTGAAGCTCTTCTTATGCAACTTAGATACATGTGAAAAATTCGTTGACAGGACTGATTTTCTTTATTTAAAACGCTGTGAAATCTACATTCTGTTTTTAGAAAAATTGTAATCGAATAAGTTTGCTTTGTCTACACTGATTTGTTTTTAAAATACGCTCCGTTATTCCACGTGCAGCTGAAGGGAATTTTCTAGAAAAACATGTGTTTGCTTCCAGATAAATTAATCACGAATGCCGTAACAATTTAACTTACCATCCTCTCATATTGATGATTAAATTAAAAAACATCGCATACCAAGTGTAAGAATGCCACAGGTAAAACATATTCATAGGAAGACTGGGTGTAAGAAGCATACACCTAAAATTCGCCATTTTTACTGAAAATGAATGACGGGGATATTCCAAACTCAAAATCGACATCTGTGGTAGCCACTTTTGGAAAAAACCTTTTGTAGTTTGTCTTACAGTAGAAGTGCGATGAATATGAAATAGATTACTTGGATATATATATCATGTATACATATTGTGCCCCAAGTAAATTGTAGAAGCTATGAAAAAGTTAAAACGATGTTAAAAAATTATTTTCCGTACACTTAAATGATGCTTGCATTCTTTTATGAAAGACAAGTGATAAAACTGTGATCGCTTTTTAATCAACATTTTAATTAATTCAACCCATGCAATGCAAGGTAGTTCTACTAGTTGCTTGATAAAATAACTGCTTTTAAATAGAACTGCTTCGCTTAAGATCTTAATTGGTAAAAGTTTTGTGACAGTAAAATATAACTTACAAAAATATATTGAAATCTGCATGAAAGATACTTTTATTTTAAATCAAACTATGCATCGTCTTAAGGTATACATTTTAGTAAAAAGAAAATATGTTTTTGAATACGTCACTGACACCTGTTCTGAAAATTTCAAGGGAGTATTTTCTGACGTTTTGTAAGCTGGGATCTGTCCCGAGTTTAAAATATTTTTTCGGAAAATACTTCACAGGTAGTCTTCGCATTGTCAGACTATATTTTGCCAAAAAATATTAACATCAATTTTTCAAATCCAATGTTTGCTTTCGGTAGGAAATTTCAGGTTTCTTAATAATGAATTTGAAATTTGATATGCAGAATTATTGAGTATTTTATACTACACTGGTGGAAAACGAAACACCAAGAAGGAATGACACAAAGCCGATGAAAACTACACGACACATTTATTGCACTGAAGTATGAAAATGATTATTATTTCAAGATAAGTACAAGGAAACACGCGAGCGCCATTTGAAATAGGAAGGTCGTGCTCTTTAGTAACCAGTGAAGTCACGGCGTTGTTGAATGCAGGCATGCACACGTGCATTAATCCGATTGTACAGTTGTCGGATTGTACAATTTCGCCTGCTGCACCCGTAAATTAGGAACAGCAATAGTCATTGATGGTTGGGGAGGAGAGGGGAGCAGCCGATCAATCAGTATGTGCTCGATTGACTATAGATCTGGTGATCGTGCCAGCCACGGTAGAACGTTGACACCTCTAAGAGAACGTCGGGCAACAGCTGCGGTATGGAGACGAGAGATATGTCGAAAGAGGTTTCCACAATACGTTCATGAATGGTCTCACAACGGGTTAGATTACCATTCTGATATACCTCTCGGCATTCAGGGTCGCCTGGATAATAATGAGGGAAGTTCTCCTCTCGTATGGGTTCAATCGTGGCTCAGTAGGTATGCCCACTGCGATCTGCGAGTAGTAGGTGGTGCAAGTTGGATTCCTTACAGATTTGATTCCTCCCTGGGTATATTTCTATCTTCTGTGCCAGCGAAACTTTCCTTGTGTGTATGCCCATTACTTGTTATTGTCTTCTGTGTGGCGCAGAATGGTCAAATATGGTGTACTTGTGATATAACAACCCAACCAATGAACGTGATCCTTCTCCAAATAATAATGCCCGGAGTATGTTCGCTACGTCGGGATCGGAGAGTACTAGGAAACAGTATTTCTATGGGCCTCCTCCTGGCCCGTGAAGGGGACCGTCGTGGCTCAGTGGCTATGTCCACTGCGCTTGCAGCCTTCGAGTTGTAGGCGGGAGTTTCGATTCCTGTCAGGTGCATTCCTCCCTGTGTGTATTTCTCTCTTCTGTGTCAGCAAAACTTTCATTGTGTGTATGTATATTTTTTGATGTATGTCGTGTCTGGCGCAGCATGGCCAAATATGGCCCTTGCGCCACAAAACCAACCAACCAACCTGGCCCTCGAACGACCATCACTAGCGCCTGGACAGAAACTACTTTCGTACCGTGAACACAACAGCGTTCCATTCTGTCCTCCAGTCAGCTCTAGAATGGTACAACTGAAGACGGCTTTGACGGTGCTTGAAAGTAAATGACAAGCATCTCACAGGATGTCTGGAGCGGAGGCCTCTTTCCAATAGACGATTCCACACTGTTCGTGATGTGGCCATGTGTTCTGCCGAAGCATATTCCAATCAGCAAAGTCCATCCTCCTCGAAAGTTCCGATTTTCCCTTTCACTAGTAGCCCAGGATCGCCCAGACCCTAGTCTTCTTGCAGTATAGCCTTCCTGGGACCATAGCTACCAACAACTGTACACAGTTGAGGCAACTCAGTCCATTATGTCCTCCATCTGACGGAAGGACCATCCACCCTCTCGAAGATCTACTATCCAACTTCGTTGAAATCACTGAGCCCTCCTGGTGGTTATCTCGATGAAGTATTTTACCATCAGCAAAACTGACTAGATCTTGATGGCCGAGAGATCTCGCCACTAAAAGAAAACTGACTGGATCTTGATCTCGTCATCATAAAAAATCGGCAATATCTTGATGACGAGATATCTAGCAAAATTGATCAGACTTCGAGGTATCTCGTCGAAACCACTTAGAGGGTTAACTGTACATAATCTCGTGGCCGCTTCCTTGGAGACATTCTGTACACTTTCAGCGAAATGTTTACATGGTACATACACACGTATATCTATTACCCATAGCCTTGGCGCAGCTCTTTTCTGCAGTTGATGTTGACTTTGAAACCTTTCTCAGTGAAACACGCCGGTTAGACGAATATGTAGTTCCATTTGCATATTCCTTCTTGCTGTTGAGATTTCATTTTCCACTAGTGTGTGGAGAACATTGATGCTATTAACTACTTATTCTTTTAAACGCATTGAAGCATAAATAAATACAAAACAAAAAGTATTGGTTATTTTATCTTTGTGCTTTGAAGCAACTAGTGGAAATATATTAGCTTACAACCTCCTCATTGTTCACTTAATCCGTAAGATCAATATGTTTTTACGTCTAGGTTATAAGATCAAAAAGAGGATGGGAGACTCATGTTTCTGTGATTGAATGCAGAAAACGAACGGTCATTGATTGAGGATATTGCAATATCCTCAACAAATAGGAGGAGGATATTGGATTGGATATTGGATATCAACAAATAGGATTGAGGATATTGCAATATCCTCCTATTGCAATATCCTCCTATTGCAATATCAACAAATGAAACATTTATGTGATTTTTAAAACTACAGAATATTGTGAAATAGTTTAAGGATAAAGATTAAACATTGTTTATGACTATTCTCGACTATTTGAAACTGTACCTTTGTTTGTTAAAGTGTATCCATCCTGGTGATCTCAAAAATTCATATTTTTGAACCTACACGTACATACGGATGTACGTGTAGGTTCATGATAAAGGAAAACTTCAGATACAAAAGAATTGAAAGGATACAAGGGATATTTTTATAACTATGTAATATTATGAAGTAGTTTTATGAGGATAAAGAGTAAGCATAGTTTTGTGTCCATTTTCAAATATTTGAAACTCCACCCTTGTTTGCTAAAGTGTATCCACCTGATCATATTAAATTTCATGTTTTTAAACCTTGGGGGTACAAGAATTCATAGGATACGAGTGACATTTTTATAACAATACTAGCTGAATTACCCGGCGTTCCTCGGGTTTAAATGGATAAATGTTGCTAGAAAAGTGAATTAAAATAATCACTTTTCTACAAAATACTTCGGACGCAAATATATACATTTAATTCCTCCTGAATATATTGCAATATGTAAAAGATTAAGACATAAAGACAAACAGAAACAAAATTCCGACGAAAAAATGAAGAATTCTAAAAACCGAAAGATGCGCAAAGTGCAGTTTCACCCGCTTCTGTTTAAATACTCTCGCTAACAAGTCGTGGCGCTCACTGGGTAATTGACCATTGGTAAGAACCTCCTTGATCACCGTCCAAGTCGGATTGCAGGTGAAGGTGATAAATAAGTCTGGTCTCACGTACGTCATAGCATCTTGCGTGTATTCGTGCATGTATCTGGGACTGCCTGTAAATGTAGCTGATAGTATGACTAAGGCACCGAGGTTTTCAACGTTCTCGTCATTTGCCACAGCATCTCAGGTGAATATATTCGTCAACTCTCAGTTTACGTTGATTTAGACGAATGTAAAGGAAACGCTCACTCTCGACTTTTGCGTACATATCGACGATGAACTGATGAAACAATTGCCTGCAGTTCAATATGTGGTTCTGCTCAGTATCTCGAACCATTAATATGTACGCATAGAAATCCATCGCTGAGACTTTCTTGCTGGTTGTTTTACCTGTTCTTGGGTTGATCTGCCTCAGATTAACATGATATCCATCTTCACCATGCGGGAATATCACTGGGTACTGCAGAGCATCATAAGATCGATGTGTTTCCGAAATGCGCTGCAATGATTCACCTCGTCGTTGAATAACGATATCCCGTTGATGAAACTCATCGCCTGATATAACCACCGCGACTTCTTGAGGAGAGTTAAAGCGCCTCTCGTGTTCGCCTGCTGGTCTTCGGCCTGCTCTTATGACTACTTTATATTCATCTGTTGGCATACGTACCAATGCTGTTTTAATAAGATTACTGAGCTCATGAAACATCATCTGTAAGTTTAACACAATCTGACGTCTTCTTCCCGAGATGTAGGCGCACCTCTGATCAGTTTCCATTTGTTCGTTTTGAATAAAATATAATTGTAGAAATTTTGGGGGTTGATCTGGCAGCGGAAGTAACGATCCCGCTCTATGGTAAATCTGCCCTTGCACCTCGAATGTTCGACGGAAATCCGGGCTGTCCAACAAATGATGTCATTTGGAAACATGAATTGTATTTTCTGATGTTACTTAGAAAATGCTTCGATTCTGACGTATCTCCTGATGTGTAAGTCAAAAGTTCGTGTGGTGGTGGTTCCAGTTGGTAGAGTTTAACTTTTCCATTTTTGCAGCAAATACCAATAGACTCTGATTTAAACTTTTTGACTTAACAGTAACTACAAACCATTTCCATTTCCCGATGGTAACAGTTGCATGCAGCGAGTAGTCTTTATGTGAATCGTAGTGTAATCCTTCCAATGTTAAGCTAACATGGTGCGCAGTCCGTGATCGTTTGACTCTATCTCTCTTATCCTGTAGTCGGGCCTGACGCTGCTGTGCCGTCTGTTGCTTTAGATGTAATAGCTCTATCCCTCTTATCCTGAAGTCGGGCCTCAAGCTGCTGTGCAGTCTCTGTTGCTCTAAATGTAGTGGCTCTATCTCGCAATCGCAAGTCTTCTCCTCGGAAGTTTCTTGACTACGCTCATCTTTCATCATCTTAGCCGTTGACTGCACTTGGCCGATCGCCTTCCGCTTCCTTGGAGGCATTGCTACAGCAAAGATATCTGTAAAAGAATACAAAAAAATGCTATTTCATAAATTATGGCACACTCTCACTGAGCAATGAAATCTATTATAGAATACAATAAAAAGCTAAAATTAACGAAAAAGCAAATTTAAAATTATGATGTACTTACATCCGTTTAGTAATATATATCCAAAATGTACACTATCACTGTCAAATAAAGTAAGAAACACTTATGCAATCAACTAAAAGAGCGAAATAAAACTGTCAGATTAATTGAAAGATGATAAACTGGAAGACTTACCGAGTTAGCTTCTTTTAAATACGACCAGCTAAGAATCGAGTGGGTGCTGAAATGTTCTCCATCATGAGTCCAAGGAAGTTTCCGTTTCCCCAACTTTCTAGAAAGTTCTTCAAAGTTTTATAAAAAAGTAAACATTAATTCTGGTGCTGCCAGATACCGAGTAGCAAAATTGTGCTTTTATGATCAATGAGTTTTTCGTTTGTGCTTTTCGGAATTACGGTGCTTGGGTTAGGAAATAAATGTAATCGGTGTAGACAAATTAAACTGAAGAGATAAAAAATTTTCAAAAAGCAGAAGGTCGATTTTACAGAATTTTTAAGAAAGAAAATCACTGCTTTCAACGGAGGATTCACATGTATCTATTCCGGACATTTTAAAATAAGTTACACGCTTTACCTAAAAAGCTTGTGAAACAGAATTCTACAAATCATTACGTATTCAATAAGTTATTTAAGGAAAGTTGGTCGAAATATACACCAACTTTCCTTGAAGATCATCCTTGAACTCCTGAAAACCTTTTCTTGAATTTCCTTGCAAAAATAAATATTTTAAAATATTCTTTCTTCATCAATAAAATATCTAATTTATTTACATCATGGGAAGAACTAAAAAGTCAGTTCAAACATAAATATTGTAATTTAATTTGTTCCGGAAAAAATTGTTTTTCGATCAACACTGGTAAAGCAACCATAGCTGCCTAAAGCAATCATTCTATGCTCAATTTTATTTCTATGGCGATTTCGAATAGTTTTTAGCCCCCTAGGGTCAATAGAACGGGGGTTAAGAGTTAGCCTATGCTGACCGTAGTGTTCTAAAGTATAAGTGTACCAAATTTGGTGTGGATTGGTCAAACGGTGTAGATTTGTATAGAAAATATACATATATACATACACACACATCCTGTTTACATATAGCAATATTATCTATATATTGCTATATATAGATAATATTATAAAATAGTTTTGAGAATAAAGAATAAAAAATGTTTTATGTCCATTCTCCAATATTTGAAACTACCCTTGTTTGCTAAAGTGTATCTATCTGGTCTAATTGGAAATTATTTTTAAGCCCACAGGTACTTACGGCAGTGCTCTCATGAAAAGGAAACTTGCGGTGCAAAAGGAGTTATTCAATGGATACAAGTGATATTTTTCAAAAAGCGCCGATAAAAAAATGAAGTATTTGCTTTTTCGTTGAACAAACTTCATATAAAAACCACTTTCCCATGGTAAACTTGCTTCAAGCCCCAAATCCAATATTTGCTAAACCTCGACTCGTACCAGTTTTGCCTTTCTTAATTTAAATTCAAACTACATTCGCGTGATTCGACGAAATTGCTCTAAAACCCTCATCTAATCCCTTGGATAAATTTAAGTGCTACCCTGTAATGAGCGCACAAAAGTTCCATTTTACAGCCGTTTCGCTGCTCGTAAAAAATGTCAACTAATGGTCGATCATTGATGGGATTTATGTTAATTATAGAGTGCGTGCGTTGCCTGGGTCACGATTTTGAAAATGAACCTCGCACGTCAAAACCAACTCTGATTGGAGCGTAAAAATCGATTAAGGTTTCAAAGCCATTCTAATCGTTCCGGCTGAGTATCTAGCGGGTTGCTTTATGTGGTTTTTTCATTTAAATAATTAATATATAACCAGAGGGTGAACCTTGAACAAGAGCAATCCCCTTTAAAATGCATTATTAGGGAAACGGTCATAACGGCTGCTTAGAATAATTACGTAACCCATTAAATATTTTTTGGGGGAGCATGAATATGGGAGATGCACTTTTTTGTGCGGCTAATATCCTTGATGAATGGTGAAAAAATTGCAAAGAAATTTGTGTAAGGAACCATCTTGGTTTTATTAAAAATACTGAAGTTTTGTTTTGTGTGAAATGTCAGGAGTAGGAGGCTTATTTCTAAGTGAAGTGACATTAATGTTAGTTATGACTTTATCTTTTAGGGACAAAAAGTTTTAAATTGACTGGAATAATGATGCGTTTTTAATGTAATATCGCGCAATTTCTTAATTTATTTCTTGTTTTGTATTTTGTAGAACAATCAGTTTCCCATGCATAATCACTTCTGTTGTCAATTCTAAAATTTTTCTCAAAAGAAATGCCTTATTTAATACAAGAAAAATTCTCGCAATAATGAATATTAAATTACGAGTTGTTCGTGTAAAGTGTGAAAAATATTATTACTATTAAATTAAAAATAAATTAAATACATATCCTATACTAATTTATTTAGATACTAAATGAGTAAGTTATTGGTTAAATTTTGCTGATACTAATTGATATAAAGCATTCATAGAAATTGTAAATGTATAACTGATGGTAGGTAGTTGAGTAGTTGAATTTACATCGCACTAGAGGAACACAGTAAGCTTTTTGCGACGGTCCAGCATCCATACCGAAGGGAAAGAGCCGAGAACAACACGTCGTCATTTTGAGCTACGGTCAGATGACAAAGTTGTAACCCACTCTCCGAGCATCCAAACCACGCGAATGCTATTCTGAAATTGAAAGCAAAACGTTATAATGGTTTTATATTAAACAATTTCTACAGTTTACATTTTATTTATATATTTAATCCTATGTTCTAAGTTCATTTCTCCTTGTTATTTCAGGTAAAAAAGCTTAAAATTATTCTTTAATGCAACTAGTTTCGAACAATGGGTTTAAATAGGATTATGAACTGAATATCGGGCATGAGAAAACAGACGAATCCAATTTATAAGTATAAAACCTTGTCTAGACTAATTTATTTTATCGATTATTTTACAGTTACATACCCGAAGATATTGAGGTTAAATAAAACGTGTCTCTATAATATCAGCTGAATATACAATTCCAAAACTCTGTTCTTTATTTAAAATTGAAAGTAGAAAATACTATCATTAACTAACTGTTAAGTCTTCTGCAGTATTTTATTTGAATATAATATTATTTCATTTTTCACAACTTTATCTTTTATCATAATATACTTACTACTATTTTAATGCATTATACATAATATTATGCACTAATTATTTTTTAAACTAATTTTTTATTTTTTTGTTAAAATCGTTAATTTTCAGATGTAACATAAGACTCTATGAAATACAATAAATACACTTCAAGATTGCTTGCAGGTATCAGCTAGAGAATTTGAAGTTTCCACATATTAACACTCTAATGTATAATTTCACCTTGTAACATACAGTCTTCGCTGCCTAATTTGAAATCAGTTCCGAATTTCTTGACCAACAGAATCTTTCCAAAGGATTCTATTCAAAGGAAATAATTAATAGTATTTTCCCAAAGAATTTTGTCATAAGAAAAGGAGAAATATAAACATTTCCATGAATTCTATTCCAAGGAAAGCAGCAATAGATTCTTTCCAAAGGATACTATACCAAGGGAGGACCAAAAGAATTTTCCTCAAATTTGAAAGAATCCATGAATTTCTTCAACTCATAGATGTGGTTATTTACCCATGTGGATAATGGGAGAAAACAATACTACGTTTCTCAGAAATCTCAGAGTTAACAATATGTTCGATTAATTCATATTATTGGCTTTTAATCTCAAGAATAGAGAAGAACAACCTTTAAAATGCCAAAGATTTTATTTCTAGAACCATTTATTAGATAACCTAAAATCAGTTTTTAAGCCTTATTTTCATACTGTGAAGCAAAAGCAAAGATGATTACAGTGCATAAAAAGTCCATACTTCTATTTATAGAACAAACGATAGAGCTATTTGGAAATGCTTCCAGTTTGGGAACTTGCCAGGGTTTAATATTTTTTTATGTATTTCCTACTAATATCACTCAAGATTATTCCTTTCCTTGTCATTAACAAAAAATAATACTTTGTTTATCAATAGGTTAACTCATTTTTACATACATTAATTGCGCAAAAAATATTAATAAATGAGTACCTCAGCATCGTTATTGAATGGAAACTTTTCATATGGGGTAACAAATGCTTTTAAATGTTGTGTGTGTTGAGGTTACTATAAACAAAGGAAACTGCATTATCGTCGATTAGTAGAAAATATGATTTTAGAAATTACGTTTTTATGATAAAATAAAAATTAAATTTTTTAGTAGACAGTATATCTTATTGGAATACTTTTGCATGTAACAAAGGAATGAAAGAAAAGTTTTCATCACATTCTCTACATTGTAAATTAATGTTCCTGATAAAGACGCAATTTGTAGTAAAGCGTTTTACAAATTTATGAACATTTATAAAGTACCGATTATTTTTCTAAGTTAAATTTAATATACTTTAGATACCATAAAATGTATTGCACTGTAAAAAATTAAGTCACCTATTTACGGTAGCCCAGGAGTCGCCAAACTTCTTTGACCGTCGACACCTTCATATATAATTAAATTGGCTTAACGTCAAAAGGATACGTTTCGTTTGAATATTTTCGACCCATTTCAAGTTTTCTATCCGTTTTGGACCCAAACGGTTCAATATATCTTCACGAAACTTTGCACACTGTAAGTTCTTTCACTTATTTAGTGACTGAACTTGGTTGCGTAAGTCCGCCCGTCCGTCCGTCTTCCCGTTCTATGTTCGATTTTGTGTCTGTGTGTTTGTACAAGTATCACATAAGATTTGTTCAATATATTTTAATTTAATGTTTTATATTTGATACACTAAATCTAATTTTAGTGAATGCATTATTTGAAATTTTTTTGCTTACATATTGAGGCAAGTTTCACGTTAAAACATCTGAGTAACTATACTTAAATCAAGCATAATTTGGTAATTTTGGAGTTGCTGAGGGTATATTGAGCATTGCAATTAGTTGAATTGTTTTACCAGTACTGAGGAAAAATCCATTATTTTTTCAAACTACTTTTATAGAATTTAAATTATACTACTTTTGTATTTTCAGCCTTATTTATTTTCTTTGCGAACTATAAAGTATTTCCGAATATTTGGGACAAAGGATAATTTGCAACAAAAAATCGAAAACTCGTATTCGTTTGCCACGTGCAGTGTTATTTTCGATTTCTTTCGCTCGGAATTAATTTCGTTCTTTTAAACATTTTCTAATTTTTAGTTGTAAGTTATGGCAACTGTGTGAGATCAAGAGAAAAAGAAGAATCACGAATTTTTATCTTTAGAACAACTTTTTTCCCTTCAACTATTATTTTGTTTCATTGTTCTTTTCTGTTTTAAATATTTATTATTTTAATAAATTGTGATTCATTTTCATCACATGCAACACCACCGCAAAGTATTTCATTTAGAGCGGCATGTAAGTTAGATTAAAGCAAATATTAAGTGGAATTTTGACATTGAAAGATCGTTAATGTTAAAAATATCCGAACTAGGACTTTTGAAATATTACAAATTCTTTATCATATACCGACAGAAGGTCAAGGTGGCTTATTTTACGAATTATAGCTATATTTAAGCAACTTATATCAGAAAGGTTTTCTTAAAACAATGATTTTTTTAGAAGAAATTATCAAATCGATTTACCATTTAAAAAATGGTAATAGGTTACCTTTGTACAGAAGACATTCAATTTTAAAACAAGTTCTTTTATTATTACACGTGCCACAAAAGAAATTTTCAAGAAACAATACGCATCCACTTTTAAACAAACTTAGTGATAAATAGCTTATAGAATTAATTTCTCATCTTTCCCTTAATGATAGCGAAATTAAAAAAACCTGGTTCCAGAGTTTAACAGGGGTGCAATATATATTAAATACATTGCATGATAGGATTTTTGTCCAAAGTAGGCTGTAGAAATTATAGAAATGTCGAAAAAGTGTTAGAAAATTATTTTATTCGCACTTAAATGATTTGGCATTTTTCTACGAAAGAGGAAAGTGATTATTTTCTGGCCAATTTCAATGTATAGTTAACCAATTCAACCCGAGTGAGTGAGATCGGGCAATTTTGCTAGTATATAAAAAATTAACTCCATTTGGCAAGTTCGAGATTGCTCCCATTCACTACCTTTTTGACCGTGATCTAACAAGTCCGTGGCATTTGGCTAAACCTTCTCTACAAAACTACTCTCATTAGTGCCGAAGTACTGCCAAGAATAGACACTGCTACCATAAAATCCTTAAAATCATGGAATTTCTCAGCTCCAACATTGATTATATCTGTGAGAGCTGAGAAGTCGAAAGTTCTCCATATAACCTAGATTTTCTTACGAAATTAGTATATCTGTATTTTTTTAGTTGTCTTAGTGGTTTTGCCCTCTGAAATTTTTTTGTTCTTAATACGTATCTTTGTTCATTGTGTATTGTTACCGTTTTTTATATATAGATTATTTTTTATGTTATTAGTATCATTTGTATTACATAAACATATATATATATATGTGTTTATATATATATATATATATATATAAACACAAGAACACCAAAAAAACTTCGAAAAAATGAAGTGTTGGTGGATGAGGGCGTCATCAGGGAAGAGCCTCACCCAGACAACGCAATATGGCGTTTTCTGCGTATGAGCGGCAATTAACCAAAAGTAGCCCCCACATCCCTCCAAACACCATAAACAGAAGGGCGAAACTAGAAAACAAAGACCAGAAAATCAAAACCACAGAAGAGAAAACAAACTTACCCAAATTAATAAACCGCGCAAACTACATGAAGATCGCCAACAAATGCCATTTATAGCACCCAAAAATTAGAGTTGAGAAGTCGGAATCAGAAATCACCCGGAAATCGTAAAGATAGTGCTCGAATCCTCAGTCAAACAATATTAGCATTTTTAAATCTAAAAAATAACCCTATAAAAGGAGTGAGGGTATTTATTATTGAGTGTGTCAATGAGATTATTCAATTGCAAAAGAAAATTAGATTTAGAGTTGTAAATTTTATTGAAACGCACCAGTAGACTACCAATTGTATTATAATAAATTATTTTAGAGATATTAGAATCCCAATATATCAACCGGAAACCCGAAATCATCTCTCTTATAAACACCAATATCAGTTCTATCATTCAAAGTGCAAATATTTAGGTCCAGAAAGACGGCTTTATTATTATCTGAATTAGTTTTTATTAAATATAATTCATCTTAGTAAACCGATTTCCACAGGTTAGCAAAATTACTATCATTAAAAGCAATCAAATCATCAATATATCTAAAGGCATAATTAATTTGTAGGCAAAATTGTTTTTCATAATAATGAAGAAATAAATTAGCAAGAATGGATGAAAAATTGGAAACCTGTGGTATACACTTAACTTGAATAAATAGATAGCTCACCGTTAAATACAAAATTATTAAAGATACAGAAGTTAACCAAAAATTCCCAATCCTCAAAATCAATAGTAATCAGATTTTTAAGTTATTGATAATAGTAGTTAAGTACATCTTTCAGTTTGCCAAGTGGTATGCTAGTAAATAGGTCTTTAAAGTCGAAGGTCAGTATATTATTAATAACATTATTATTTATATAATTTAAAACGTTTTTATTATCACCAGTAATCCAGGTGAAACCTTCAATAATGGCATTAAGGACAATTTTTAGATATTTACAAAATATGATACCGAATTTAATCATGAATTTGTACTGCAGGTAATAAATCGGAATTTCATTGGATTTTTATGAAATTTAGGTACAGTAGTTATGTAAGGTAAAATAATATGATGATTAGAAATTTTTAATCTTTTATTTAAAGAAATGATTTTCTTAACAATGGTATTTATTATATGTAGATTTGCAGAACTTATAGCTATCAGAATTTTTAAGCTCAGTATTAGTAAATTTAAATATAGTTTTTTTACAGTATAGTCACCTAATGCTTTATCTACCGGTGTAATTATGAATTTATTTTGTAGGTCTTTAATAGCTAGGACTATTGCCTTATAATAATCGGTGTTTTTTCCAGAAGGTGGGAGATTTTTATTTACACAATTTTAAAGTCATTGTAAATTTCCATTTCCATTCTGTGAAATGGTAAATAGGGGTATTAAATCTAGTCGAAGTCATAATACAGAAATTATCAATGTCTTCGGTAAAATTTTAAGTATAAAACTTTTTTTAATATTATATATAGATCTGAATTTAGTACCTTTATACATTAATTCCCTTAATTGTTCATTGTCAATAATTCCAAGATTGCCAGTTACAGTATGTCCTAGACTATCATTTAAATATGGCCTGTAATTTAAGTCGATGCAAAAGCATACACAGTTTTCCCTATATAAATAACCTTGCTGCAAAAATGATTGTAATTAAATATTTTTATACCCAAAGGTATATCATATTTAAAGCATTTTTTTATAGTATGAAATTTTATGGGAAAAATATTCATTAAATTATTTACAATTTTATTGAAATTAAATTTATCAAAGATTGGGTGTTTAAATCCTATTTTCAAGTAAATTAAATTATCTTTACTAATAGTTTTTCATATTAATTTTTGAAAGTCGAGCTTTGTAAATATCATGCAGTAAATGAGGATTAAAAGAGTAGTGAAAAATTTCTTAAATTTGAGACAAGTTCTGTCATCCAAAGAAAAAATGATTAAAAGTAAAACTACCCTAAGAATAGAATAGATTTCCCCGAGAAACAAGATGAAATAAAATATGTAAATGTTAAGTGAGCCTGCCTACTTTTTCAAGGGGAGCAAGGCCAGGTTGTCACTTAAAAATGCGATGCTTTGAGTTTTTTCTGTACTTATGTGAGGCCAGGCCGAAGAGATCAACATAAGTTACTCCCCGAAAACTCAAAGTACTACCAGAGAGAAAAAAATCATAAAATTAATACCTTTTACCAAGGTTAGGAATCAAAAGAACTTAGCCAAAGCAAAACCTTACCGAAAGTTGCCGCGCAAGCTAGGAGAGCAAAACATTGCCAGATCCGTATTATGTAGAATAACGGATTTAAAAAAGAAAGAGGGTGGCTTGGAGATAATGTGAACAATTTAGTGCAAATGAAAGGGAGGGAAGAAAGGTAAATTTTAACAAGAAAAAAAATTGTGACAAGGAGTAAAGATTGTGGGCAGTGATGAAATTGAAAGAAAAAAACGAGGGCAAAAGTGAAAAAAATAATTATATAATTATATTTTGGCTCCATCTGTCTGTGGAGAAAGAAAGTAAAGTCAAGAAAAAGAAAATCATTTTTAAAGAAAACACTTTTTAAGAAAATTGTTGGGGAAGTTGTTATTTAAGAGTTTTGAGCTGATTATCAATAGTAGTTTGGTCCCTGCAAATATGATGAATTCTATAGATTTGATTATAAATTAAGTTTCTGTAGATGTTGAAAGATATATTAGAATTCCAGGGAACAAGTCTGTTAATATTAAATTGAAAGTCATTTCTTTTGTCATAGATATCGGTTGAAGATTTAGAACTGACATCAATATGAATGTCAAGGAAGTTAGTAGATAAAGGTGAGCTATTTGTTTTTTTGAGGATGAGTTCAGTGGGATAAATACTTTTCCAAAAATCAGTGAACTCTGGTGAGTTAAAAATGATTAAATCATCTATGTATCGATAGGAGTTAATAAATTTAGAAGTGTGTGATCTTTCATAGAAATGGAGGTAGAGGTTAGCAAGAATACTGGAGAAAGTGGTACCTTGTGGTATTCCTTGTACTTGTTGGAAAAGATGTCCACCATTAAAGATAAAATTATTGAGGACACAAAGATTGATAAGACTATTCTAATATTGTTGAGAAATATTAAGAAGAAGGTTAAATTCAGTGTAGTAGGAGTTAAGAACATCTATAAGGTTATGGAGCGGGATGCTAGTGAAGAGGTCTTTAAAATCGAAAGAGTCAATTTGTGAGATGTTGTTATTAGAGGAAAGAAAATTAAGAACTGGAGTGTTATTATTAATGATCCAACAGTTTTCTTTAACCGTGATAGCTTTAAGAATGATTTTTAAAAATTAAAAAAAATTTTGCCTGGTTTATGCCACTTGTGGCACTAGCCAAAATTACATGCATAAACCAGGCAAAATCTTTTTTTAAATTTTTGAAAATCATTCTTAAAGCTATCACGGTTAAAGAAAACTGTTGGATCATTAATAATAACACTCCAGTTCTTAATTTTCTTTCATCTAATAACAACATCTCACAAATTGACTCTTTCGATTTTAAAGACCTCTTCACTAGCATCCCGCTCCATAACCTTATAAAAAACTCAAAGCATCGCATTTTTAAGTGACAACCTGGCCTTGCTCCCCTTGAAAAAGTAGGCAGGCTCACTTAACATTTACATATTTTATTTCATCTTGTTTCTCGGGGAAATCTATTCTATTCTTAGGGTAGTTTTACTTATTATATATATATATATATATATATATATATATATATATATATATACAGAGGGTGGACAAAATAATACGAACACCTGTGAAATGAGACGAAATCTTTAATAATAGGCTGTTGGCCCTCCTTTTGCATCAATTACAGCGCTTGTCTCCGTCGTGGAACGGACAAATACATGTCGTCATGCACAACAGTTACAGGGATACGTGGTCACTCCTCCTGCAAAAAGGTCACTAATTCAGAAAGTGTCGTTGGAGGTGGAAACCTACTGCGTAGTTTGTACTCCAAAATACCCCAGAAAGGTTCCATTATATTAAGATCAGGGAACTGATGGGGCCACACGAGGTGTTGCAGTTCATTATCGTGTTCATCAAGCCAGTCTCCGACAATTCCAGCTGTGTGAATGGACGCATTATCATCTTGGAACACAGGTCGAGAATCAGGGAACAAAGTTTGCACCATTGGATGAAGATGGTCGGCCAGAACACTGACATAAACAGGTGCCCTAACCCGCCCTTGCAGGACAAGTGGGCCGAGACCACGGTGAGACATCGCGCCCCACAGCATCACTGATCCCCCTCCATGCTTAACAGTAGGAAGGAGACAGTCAACATCAAAGACTTATTTTGTCCAACCAGTGTATATATATATATATATATATATATATATGTATCCAAAAAATTAGTAAGTTATTACCAAAATTAGCAAGTCAAAATTAGTAAGTTTCAGCCTTAAATCGGCACGGAATTCTACAGCTAGTTTATTTATTTCTTTTGTTAAATGGAATAAACATGACTGAAAACAGTTTAAACCATATTCGAGCTTGGAAATGCAAGAATAAAGGGGTGTACTACTTAGAAAGTTTTGGATATTCGGTCTTATATTTTTCTATCTATCCCTGAACCCGATTTGACCCCTAACAATGTTATATCGACCACTTTGGTGACCACTGACATTGCAGAATGAATATTGAAAGTAATTTCCGTTGATTGGTGTCGATTTTATAACACAAGACCCTAAAACGGACAAGCTGCACCAAACAAAATACAATATAATTCAGTAAAATGTAGATATAATGCTTGAAATTTAATAGTCTAACCAACTATAAAAGGTAGATTCAAAAACATATAACACTTGAAATACATTGTTCATAAAAATAGAAGTATTTAAATACTTAATCAGATGAATAAACATGGAAAATATACTATTATTGTCTCAGCAACATAACTAGTGAATGATTGTTTAAAAGTTTTGATGAAATGATGGTTAAAATGTGAAGCATAAACCCACTAGATGGAATTTAAAGCTATAACGGCATGTTAAAATTTGAAAATATTTGAATGGGGATTTTCCCAATCAAAGTTTGCAGATTAAAAATATTTGTTGCAAAAGTATTGGTGATAACGACTAAAAGCAGGAAAATCGATTAAAATATGACGAATAGAAAAAGGAACTCCACACGAGTAACATACAAAGGAGCATTCTGTCCAAAGTGTAACTCTTGATTATTAGCCGAAGTTTTCAATGAAACAGGTTGAACAAAGCGGTAACCCAAATATCTGTACAATTTATCTATTATGTGATCGCATAAATTCAAGACATAAGTGACTACATTAGAAAATCTATAAATGTTTCTTACTGACACAAAAAGCCCTCATTTGCATTTGATGTTTGGCAACGGCTTGATCAAGTATCACATTATTCCGCTCGCGAATTAAATTTGCCGAACGGAAAATAAACTTTTCTCACTGAATTTAAATAAAAACAATTGCGATGAATGGTTTCAAAAATGAATTTGAGTCGAGCTTTCAAGTTTCACAGTCATGACGATCCAAAGCATGTTCAACTGGATAAAGGATTCTTAGAGAAAAGATGTGATATATATTGGTGGAAAAAGTGGTTAATTTTTAAAGACAAATCTTTAGGAAATGACTATACTGTTCTTAAATACATTGTCAGGTCCTCCACTATAAGCCCAAAATTCTACGAATCCTAAATGTGTAATTAATAGTTTCATTTTACACTGATTAAACCATATTCCGTAAATTGGTATTTTTTGTTTAACAATTTTTTGTTAAAGGTCTTGACGCTAGCCACATTCTCAACGAACCCATAAAGACTGCTTAACAATCTTAAAGGGTTTGTGAGCAGGGGTTCTAGCACCCTAATATATTAAAATAGCCCTGTAACGCATGGACTGCCATCTGAGAAACTGGAAATCTGTTGTACGTGAGCGACCGGCGAAGCGCTTGCTGCAGAGTTATAAACCTCCGTGCTCTCGAACTTTGATCTGAAAAGAGCATCAGTTTTATTATCAGTTGCAAAGTTTGAAATATTAAATCGCAGATTTACCCCGAGATATCCTTTTATTTGTTAGTGTCCGTGATTGTGTTTGCGTATTTTATGTTTAAATTGTTTTTTAGTAAGCTTTTGTAATTGGATAGAGCTAATCCGGTTCCTTCCATTATAAATTGGCGGCACAATTAGTGGCCAGTGTTTAAGATATCTACCAGTTTTAGTCGATACCAAAGAGATACAAAAACGAATTTTAAAAAGTTAATTATTATTAAACCTTCTGCCCCATCACGCTTCCCAACAAGATGTCCTCTCATCGAAAGGGCATAAGGAAAATATAAAACTTCTTCCCAGGAAAGAGATTGGACAGGGCACTTTTAAAATAGTTTTAGCAAACTTCTGTAATTGGATAGAGCGACTCCAGTTTCTTCCACTACAACCCTGATAATTGTTCAACTTTCGAGTACTAAATCGATAAAATTCTGGATGCACTGAATAAAACTAACCAGTCAGAGTATTTTCAGGGCTATTGAAAAATCCTTGACGTTTATAGGCTTCTTGTAAACAATTTTCAACGCAATGTCACTCCAACCAATCGAATTCGAATGCATGTTGTTTCCAGGTCAAAGAATATGTACCACTCTTTGTCTATTCAAACTCTACTATGAAATTTACGCGATGTACCATTCTTAAACTTATAAAAGACATGTTGAAAATCTGAAAAGCACAAGTGGGATCTTGCCATTTTTTCTCACTGACATGAAAAATGACATCCAGACGAGTTACAGACTGATCTCCTAGAGCTTCCTTTATTGACCATTTCAAGTACCTTCAGGAAATACTAAGCCTCTCAGTACTATTTACATTATATAAACATGGAAACACACTTCCAGGCCATTTGGCTTTTTATTTGCGCAAGAATGAGGTCGATAGTCAGAATATTTTTGAAACACGCATTCCAACATATTCGTTTCCGCATCCCACGAGTATCGTAGGTGTTCAATTTTGATTCTTTGTCTTATCCCTAAAAATATCATTTGTATAGTCCATTTGTCCCGAATGTTGCTTAGCCCATTTGAGCCGTTTTATCATTGTTTTGCGTCAAGGATGATTTCCTTTAAGAACTTCGAGCATGAAAACCCATATTACAAGGCTTCACAGTGTACATAGCTCAAGAAAATACACTGCTCTCCAATACAGAGAGAGAGATTCAATTTATCTACAAGTGCTCTATGGTAACAGATAAGAAACTTTAAAAGTCTGTGTTCTTCGGGGTAAACGTTTCATACCCTCCAAGTGATTCCGATGAGATATATCGTCCATCAAGATCTGACCAATTTTGATAATGACCGATATCCGGTCATCAAGATATTGCCGATTTTTAGATGATGACGAGATCAAAATCTGATCAGGTTTTCTATCTAATGATGAGGTAATTCGTGCATAAAGATCTGGTCAGTTTTGCTAATGATGATATATCTCGTCGGGACAAACACCGGGTTAAAACACTTAGATACTTTTATACGAATCAAACCACATACATATCCCCAAGTGATATTCATTACACACAAACCATGCAAGTTATGTATTTGTAGAGATCAGTTTTAGAACGACAAAATTATTTTCACGTCAAATTGAATTGAAGTGATACATGGGCCGCTTTTCCCATGTAATTAATTAAGGATCCTAGAAATATTATATATGTAGCGTTACATATTGTATATGTAGCGTTATATATAAATATTATATATGTAGCGTTATATATAAATATTATATATGTAGCATTACATATAAATATTATATATGTAGCGTTACATATAATATTAATTATGTAGCGTTACACTTGCAGGGCAGAGTGGTGCATGATTTGTCACAGTATGAATGAAAACCATTAAAATGAATGGGTGATACAATAAAATGTGACTAGTTCTGTTGTAAAATAAATGTATATTTTGTTGAGTATTAATATAATTAAACCTCTGAGCGTCACGAGATTTCAGAACAGTGCAATATTACTTTTACTTCACGTCAAACGTAATAACGAAATTACCGCATGTGTACTGCTTGTGAAAGAATTTTATTACCAATAGATTTATGAGTAGGAATTATGCATTTAACCCCCTATAGGTTTGATATTAGGCCTAGTTATTATTCTAAAGGAATGTCAAAGAAATTCTATATCAAGTGACTGAACTTTCAAATTTCGTGACAAAAAAGGAATCTAAGAAAGTTAAAATATAAAAATTAAAAATAAGCTTAAAAGTTAAGAACTACCACTGTGAACTTGTATAAAAATTGGTTATACCTTTCCGGACATTCCTTTCGAATGGGTAAAAAAGAAATGATATATTTCCGTGTATGCTCGTGTAAAGCCTAAATCTTGTTAGATCAGGAATGAAGAAATTACATAAGTCATTTCAAAATCTGTTTCCTCTATACAAGGGGCAGGAGAGTGTTAAAAGTGTAAAATTTTCTTAGAGTACTTGTTAAATTCCAAGTGGTTTCGACGAGATATCTCGTCCATAAAGATCTGACGAATTTTGCCAATTACGAGATATCTCTCTCGTTGATCAAGGTCTGACCAATCTTGCTAACGACGAGATATGTCGTCATCAAGATATTGCCAAATTTTCGATGATGACAAAATCAAGATCTGGTCAGTTTTCTTCTAATGACGAGATATTTCGTCCACCAAGATCCGGTTAGTTTTGCTAATTATGAGATACCTCGTCAAGATTTAACTAGGAGATTTAACTAGTCAATTATTAAGAGGTTAACGAGTTTGTAAGATTTATTCGCTCTTGGATGGGAAATATATATTGGTGCAATAAATAACGTTGTTAGCCAACCAGGCATTAAATATGTCGTTTTTAATTCCTCTGGTATGCCTCCAGACAATCAGACCGAAATATCTTTTTCCTCCTTATAATTTGATATCGGAACTTTCAAGCCTTAGGCTACATAATATGAAATGGAGATTACGCTTAGTTTACAGTTGAGTTTAGCATAGTAGATTTGAGAATCTTAACTAGTCAATAATTAAGAGGCTAACGAGTTTGTAAGATTTATTCGCGCTTGGATGGGAAATATAGTAGTGCAATAAATAACGCTGTTAACAACCAGGTATTAAATAAAATGTCGTTTTTAGTTCTCTGCTATGCCTCCAGACAATCGGACCGAGTTATCTTTTTCCTCCTTATAATTTGATGTCGGAACTTTCAGACATTAGATTACATAATATAAAATGGAGATTACTCTTAGTTTACAGTTGAGTTCAGCATAGTGATTTGAGAATCTACTCCTCTATAATTTTGTTGAATCGACAATAATGAAACTTCTTGAATTCCTTCTTACACATCTTTCCGAGGGACTTTATCAGGGTACTTCAATTCATTGCTAAGGAACTCATAATGATATGTTTCTTTTCTTACTACTGTACGAATGAGAAATGTATTACTGCAATATATAAAGATTAAAATCAAACTTAAATTGGGGTTTTGTTTGCTTTAAGTCTAGTCTGTAATTCTTAGGAAATAAATTGATTTGACATATTAATTGACATATTCGAAAGTTTTAAAAATTATTTTTGTCTGTTCTTATGGCATCAATTGAGAAGGTAAACCATCGCGCATAATAATGTAGCATCCTTAAAACTTACTAGATAGTGCGTTTTTATTACAAAAAATTCTGCACACACTATATATGCAGAACTTGCCTGTCTTGTTAAGTTTGCATATTTCTGTGTTACTTATACTTTTGATCTTTTAATGCTTAAATTCGCTTTTAATAATTGTAGAATCCAATATGGTTGATATATTTGAGTCTTGATATGTTGAGTCTGCTCATGCCAATACAGATTTGTGTGTTTTCTAATCAACAGGTTAATTGGGGTTGAAGTTTTAATTGGCCTGACTTGTAAATACCTTCAATTTTTAACACGACGGTAAATTTTGCAAGTCTAGGACTTTTTAAACAGCGATCTACGTCTCAAAAGGGATTTTGAATAACTTCAATCATCTGTGCTCAGACCAAGATTCGAAAACCCAATTTGTTGAACCGCACAAAAGCGCTTGTCTAATTAACATGCAAGTATAATGGTTTGAAAATATTTTTAACTCTTTCAGGAAAGTGACGTCAAGGTTAAATATCCTAGGTACATTAAATCTGAGGTTCATAAATACTCTTTAATTTGACATTCTGATGACAAGGAGTGCTCTCGATAGACAGTGGGATCCCCCCATTTGGTTTTTCCACCTAACTTTGAAAAAATCCAAAAGTTCTAATTTTCATCTGCAAAAATGAACTGGGTATGAAGTGATAGATATTTATCCTTAGTTTAAAAAAAATGCCAACAAAGTGCCCTTAAAAGATTTAAAGCATTTAAAAATGTATGGTAAAGTTTTATTTTCTCAGCACCATAAGGACGGGAAATATGTTACGGCACTACACAAAGCCCACTTAGACCAACTCGTGCTCTGGCACTTCCAACGCGAAAGCACCCATTCCTCCTTCAAATGCCCTCGAGGGACAGATGTCTTTTCCGCCTTTTAATTTGCCGATGGAGCATTTTAAGTGTTTGTTGACACATAGTCTAATATAATTTACGCATGGTCTAGCACAGAGTTTGCGCTTGGTCTATAATAAAATTGAATTGCTTGGTTTGTAGCTCAATTGTCATTTTTTGCAATAAGTATAATTGAGTTGAAACCCCACTAGTGCTGCTAAATACGTCGCTCTTAAGAAATTGTTAGACAGAAGCGCTTGGTAACAAGTTCGGATCTTGTATGTAAATGCGGTCAGCTCCCTCAAAATCCTCCAGTAAGGCATGTACCCCACAGTTCGTGGTAGGCGAGATGTGATGACACCTCCTATGGTGCCCCGAGATAACACCGAAAGTGCCACCTTTTCGCCTAAACTGCTTGAATGGTTTACGATCCATAAGATGGCATTTGATATAAATAATACTTAAGCAACATGTTTTTAACTCTCCAAGTGGTTTTGATGAGATATCTCGTCCATCAATATCTGGGCAATTTTTTAATGACGAGATACCTCGTCATGAAGATACTGCCGATTTTTCGATGATGACGAGATCAAGATCTGGTTAGTTTTCTTCTAATGAGGAGATATCTCGTACATCAAGATCAGCTAATGGTTTTGCTAATAACGATATACTTCGTCAAGAAAACCAACCACCAGGGGGGTTAAATTGCTTCTCTCCAGATTGTGTTCGGGATCTGAATCCAGTCAAAGACGAACTTGAGATGGCTCTTGATATAAAAAGGAATAAAAAGAAAGTATATATTTAAATGTCCGAGCAATTTTAGACTACTGTTCGTCTATAAGTTTGTGGAACAAGAAGCAATTTAAGTTCTTATGCCTCTTGATTTCTCTTTTCACATAAAAAGGACCTTAGATATTAGGTTTAAGGAGACTTCAAATTTGGAGTTATTTTCTCACTAATATATGGGTGGTAAATGCTTGTAATACAGAAAGCTGTAAGAGGAATCTCATTTTAAATGTCTCCTCGTCTCCCTTCTTGTCTACTCTACAATGATATCTAATCTCTTTACGCCAACAAAGAGACATCTTTTAATTGGACGTCAGAACATAGTTTCTGTAGAGTAGTTTCATTAGGCATAGTCTATAATGGAGTTTACATTTAATTTAAAGTAGAATCTAAGCAATGGATTATTGAGGCTTCTTCAGATCGATTACTTTTTCAAGTCTAGAAATGGCTGTATCACCATGTGATTTAACTTGTCATTTCAGCTACATCTATTTGTCTACTAATGTAGGTAGGTAGGTCATCGACCTTCTAATGAAATAGATGGTGCATGAGTGTTCAGCTTCATGTTATTTCTGCGGATTGTTTGGTTTGAAGATGTCACGTGGTTTTGGAAAAAAGTATGAATACTTATGTGGGACAAATTATTATTTAAAGTGATTATCAGGCTTGATCAATAACACTAGCCTAAGCTTCGACAGCCAATCGATCCAAGTCGATTCGTAAGCCCCCGTGATTTAACCTTCTGAGATTTTACGACAGCGACTCCGCCCATATGCTAATGGCCGAAGTAGCCCAGTTGGAAGAGAAACGGATTAGCAACTGGAGGGTTGCGAATTCGAAAGGTAGGTGCAACCAGAGATCGTCGTGTATGCGGGGACCGGTGAATTTTAAATCTGTCGTGGCCTCAAATGTCCTCACGTTGGGTGTGGAAGTTTGGAGAGTGGGGTGACATCTCAGGTGTTCACCTCGTCATCGGACCGAGGTTCAAAATTACGTGGTGTTACCCTCGGATCTTTCTCTTGGGAGGGATACCGGACCATCGCCGTTGTGTTGCCCCAGTGCGAAGTTAATTAACTACTCTCTCACTCT
The DNA here is from genome assembly GCA_933210815.1 of Meta bourneti. Taxonomy (NCBI): domain Eukaryota; kingdom Metazoa; phylum Arthropoda; class Arachnida; order Araneae; family Tetragnathidae; genus Meta; species Meta bourneti. The sequence continues at coordinate 13,341,873 of OW119924.1, forward strand.
TCGTCCATATGCTCTATCTATTTTATTAGAAGGTTGATGAGATAGGTGAATTTACGTCTCACTGGTGCCAACACAACGGGATATTCCATCCAAGGGACACACGGATATTTTAGGTTCAAGTAGGACATTTTCTTTGAATACTTAATAAATTTGTCAGGTTTGTATTCCCAAGAAAGCTGGTTGCAATCCATAGTTTTATTTTTAATTAACAGGATTTCGTGAAGCGAAACAAAGATTGCTTAGAAATCTTTGGAGGTTGACGAGCTTGGAGCTAGAAGTGGTTAAAGCATCTCCAAGCATATATAGGGTGAGTCTAAATTGGTTTTGCAAAATAAGAGGGATGATAGTACCCATCCAGACGTGCAATAATTACCATGGAACATAGGGTCGCATTCCACTCTGAAAGGCAGAAAAGAGTAAAATTAGAATTTCAACATGAACTTACAAGTGTTGGGAAAGAGGATGAACGATACCAAAAGTTGCACAACCTGATTTATTGATCAGAGAAAAACTCACAGCAAGTGCTCAAAGTGGCGGCCATGCGTGTCGTTGCACAGTTCACACAGGCGATGGAATGACTGGCGCACCCTCTCGAAGATTCCTGGTGTTGTGTTAATTTTGTCTGCGGCAACACCGATTCTCGCTACGAGATCTTCAGCCGAGTCCACAGGCGTCTGGTACACTAAAGATTTCATGTGCCCCCAGACCAGGCCATCTTGCATAGGAGATATGCTACGTAGGCAGGTACAAAACGACGTCAGAAGCGATGACTTGTTCATGCTCGACGCGTTTCGACTTTACTCTTTTCTGCCTCTCAGAGTGGAATGCGACCCTATGTTCCATGGTAATTATTGCTCGTCTGGATGGGTACTATCACCCCTCTTATTTTGTAAAAACAATTTTAGACTCACCCTGTATGTATAAGTACTCTTTTTAGTATTATTAAGAAACTTATTTAATTTATTTTCTCCCGTAGTCTGTAAGACAAATTTTTACTTAATACATTTTTTAGCTATAAATTTTGTATCCCATGCCAGCAGACGGAACAATTTTTCATCTTGCCGTCCAGTTGGAGCACGAGTTTGCAACCCATTTGGCCGGATACGTGGTCCCAGGAAATAGAAAGTGCCTTCTCAGGCTTTTAACCCTGATGATGACTTATCTTCGTGTCCTAAACTGACCTTTAGTGACCAACCTCTGATGAAAAACCCTGTCTCAAATTGTCATCAGCTCCGGGCAAGGTTTGTTTCTACCATTTGGTTATTCGTTCCCTTGGAGTAATAGGGAAGTGCAACGTCGTAAGGTAATTTAAAACGAGGCGAGTGGATTTAGACAATTGAAAACTGCTTTAAAGCAAACAACACATTTAATTATATTAATTTTACAATATTTACAGCGTTAATCAAAAAGGCAGCATCGAAGCTAAATGAATTAAATACAAAATTCTTACAATCCCACGGCTTCATCGGAGGAGATCCAACCGTTTTATCTCGACGAGACATCTCATCATTAACGAAATTTCAGATCTTGACCGACGAGATATCTCGTCGAAACCACTTGTAGGATTAAGCGATCGGACTCCATAACTGCATTGGATTCAGAGAGAACAGGATGTAGTGGTCTTTGTTTCGATTTTATTTAGATGTTCCGGCAAATAGTCGTGAAATAATCTATCTGAAATTTGCTGTTAAGTCTCTTGGGATCTCGGTTGGAATTTCACTTATCAGCTCTTCTTTGGGTGTGTACGGCGTCACAACCCCGAGGTACCCAAATAATCTGTCCTCCTATCTGTTTTACCCTCGCCTACCCTTACGCTTTTTGATTTTCTTTCCTCCTTTGTTGTTTTGTGTTGGGCACAGTTTATATATATATATATATATATATATATATATATATATATATATATATATATATATATATATATAGCCAAATAATGCTCTTGCGCCATAAAACCTAAAATAAATCAAAAACAAAATCACTCATCAGCAGCTTCTCTAAACCTGTAAAATAAACCCCATTTGAATTAAACCCCTCTCCAACGACCCGTCCACTTGCACCCTTCACGCGCAAACCACCCCTTACTCCACCCCCCGAACACGGGCAAGAGAGACGTCTTTTTCCGCCTTTTAATTTGACGTTGGAACTTGTCAACGTGGGAGGCGGGCCTTTACAAAAGCCCCACACGAGGGCGCTGTGATGGCTCACTCACTCTTTGCAACAGGCCGCCCCGCCAGTCCCTTGTTTGCGGTCCGAGGGCACCGGTCACCTGCCACACACACTCCGGATTTTTTATTCCCGGAAACGGGAAAAAGCAAGATGTCATACGCTGCCATGACGAGGGGCGCTTTGGAAAACGAGGCGCAATGTCTCTCCTGTTTCTGAAGTCTCTTTTGGAGAGGATATCAGTGTGAACATTTGGGGGAATTTTGGATTGTGGGAGATCAGCATGGTTTGGATCTGCGGTGCGATTTTGGCGGTGATCAGCTTCAGTGTCGTTGGTGAGTATTTTGATATTGGCGCGTGTATATTATATGGTGTGTGAACGTGTTTTGTGTAATTACTCATATGACTCTTCGCGCATTTGTTCGCCTTAGATAAATGTCTTTTGGATAAAACTGGGAAGTTTTTGTGTTCATTTATATATGTTCAGAATCTTAACCATCTGTTCTTGCATTCGTAATTGAAAAACTTTTCCGCTGCTCACAGCGATTTGCGAAATTTACTAAATGTGTATGTGAATGTGTGTTTTTGTATTTGCTTACATGTCTATTCACGTATTTGTTAGCTGTAGATAAATGCCTTTTAGATAAAATTGGGTAGTGTTTTGCCCATTTATGGATATTTACCCGTTCAAAAGCGTAACCATCTGTTCTTGCATTCGTAATCGAAACACTTTCCCTACTCACAAGTGTCTTGCCAAAGTTACTGTATGGGTGAACGTGTGTTTTGTGTAATTGCCTACATGACTTCACACATTTGCTAGCTGTAGATAAATGTTTTTGGTATTAATTGGGCCGGTTTTTGTCCATTTATCTATGTGTACATGTTTATTAGTTTTACCATCTGTTCTTGCATTCGTAATTGAAATACTTTTCCACTTCTAACAAGTGTTTTGCCAAAGTTACTATGGGAGTGAACGTGTTTTGTGTAATTACTTACATGATTCTTGGTGCATTTGTTAGTTATAGATAAAGGTCTTTTGGATAAAATATGATAGTTTTATCGTCCGTTTATCTATATTTACATATTCAAAAGCTTAACCATATGTTTTTGCATTTGTTGAAACACTTTTCCGCTGCTTACAAATGTTTCGTCGGGGCTGTGGTAGCACGATTGGAAGAGTAATGCATTAGCAACCGCAAGGTTGCAAGTTCGAATCCAACCAAAGACCGTCGTGTACAAAGGGGCTGGTGCTCGTTAAATCTGTCGTGGCCTTTTGTTGGCGTGGTGTGGAAGTTTGGAGAGTAGGGGGCCAGCTCCGGTGTGACCTCGTCATCTGACAGTGATTCAAAATTATTTGGTGTTGTCCTCGGATCTGTCTTTTCGGGTTTTATCTCGCCAATAGCCCGTTGTGTTGCTCCAGTGCGACGTTTGTTAAAATACCTACCTACCTACAAGAGTTTTGTCAGTTGCTAAATGTGTGGGTGAACGTATGTCTTGCGTAATTGTCTGCATGACTCTTGATGCACATGTTACTACTAGAGAAATGTCTTTTGAATAAACCTGGGCAGTTTTGTTTTGTGCCATTTGCCTGTTCAAATTCTTAACCATCTCTTCTTGCATTCGTAATTGAAGTACTTCCGCTGCTCACAAGTGTTTTGCCAAAATTACTAATTGTGGGCGAATGTGCGTTTTTTGTATTTGCTTACATGGCTCTTCATGCTTTTGCTAGTTGTACATAAATGCCTTTTGGACGAAATAGGGCACTGCTTTTGTCCATTTATATATGTTTACATTTGTAAACGCCTAAACATCTGTTCTAGTATTTGTATTGGAAACTCATTTCCCCTGCTCACTAGGGGCCGCGGAAGCCCGGTTGGAAGAGTAGTGGATTAGTAACCTGAGAGTTGCGAAATCGAAACTCGATCCAACCAAAGACCATTGTGTACGCGCAGGCTTGTGCACTTTAAATCTCCGTGTCTTCAAATGGTGTGGAAGTTTGGAGAGTGGTCTGCCAGCTCGGGTGTTGACCTCGTCATCTGACCATGACTCGAAATGACGAGGTGCGTCGATGGATCTTTTCCTTCGGGATGGATCCCCCACTGTCGCCAATAACCCGCTGTGTTGCTCCAGTGCGACGTTAATTAACCTACCCCCTGCTAACAAAGTGATTTGCTAAAGCTACTAACTGACGGTCTATAAAGTGTTAATGTACTTTTAATTGGGAATTGCGTCAGGAATTCCCACTCCCTAAAACGAAAAAAAGCAAGATGCCATATCCGGCATTGACAAAGGGGCGTTTTGGAAAATGAATGGCAATGTCTTTTATGTCGTTGCTCTTTTAAAGCGGATATCACGTGGACGCTTGGGAGAGTTGTGGATTGTTAGGTATCGACATGGTTTGTGTCTACTCTCCGATTTTGGAGGTGATCAGCGTTGATGTTGTTGATATGTATTTTGATTGACGTGTATTCATTGTGTGCGTATTTTGTTTGATTGTATGTTCTCTCAGCCTGTTCTCTGTAATAAATAAATTTCTTTCTTATGGAAATAGGTAATTTTGTCATGCTTTTATTCGAAGTTCCCTGGTGAAAAGTTAACCATACGATTTTGAATTCGTTTTAAAAAGTCTCTTCTGTTCATGAGTATATTGAAATTTACAAATTATTTGTATGCAAAGTTCAGTGTACCGCATTTAATTGGAGAGACGGTGAATTCTGAGGTGTCCAGCATGGTTTATTTCTGCGGTAATCAGCTTCGGTGTTGGTGAGAATTTCTATGTATCCGTGTATATTGCGTAGGGAACGCGTGTTTTGTGTAATTGATTATGACTCTGGATGCGTTTGTTATCTGTGGATGAATGTCTTTTTGAATGAAAATAAACAATTTGTTGTGCATTTTTATAGCTTACCTGTTCAAAATTATCTGTTATTGTATTCGTATATGAAACACTTCGTTACTCACAAGAAATTTACTGAAGTTTCTAACTGTCGATTTGGTACTTTGAATTGGGAAAATCGCGTTTTTATGTGGGAGTATTTAAATTCAATATTCATGAAAAATTCAATCACTGCTTATTGATATCCATTGTATTAACTCTCTATATGCTCATCAATCATCATCATCATCTATATTATTTCTATAGTATGGATCCCTTTTGCGCCTCTTACACGCGACGAATCTTAACAAGTGAGGTATCAAAAGAAAGATAATTTCCTGGAGCACTGACGAATCCGTTCTATTTTTCCAATGTCTCCAGAGGGGTAGCTAAAAACAATTCAAAATCCCCATAGGAATAACATTGAGTATAAAACGAGTGCGGTACGCAACTCAGTTTGTTTTACCAGTATTTATGGAAAAACAACATTTCCAATAAAATTTTTTTACCAGTATTACTCGGAAAACCAGTTAGTTTTACCAGTATTACTAGGAAAACCAGTTCGTTTTACCAGAATTGATGGAAAAACAACTTTTCCAAAAGTTGTTTATGGAAAAACAACTTTTCCAAAAGTTGTTTATGGAAAAACAACTTTTCCAATAAATTGTTTTACCAGTATTACTCGGAAAATCAGTTCGTTTTACCAGAATTGATGGAAAAACAACTTTTCCAATAAAATTGTTTTACCAGTATTACTCGAAAAACCAGTTTGTTTTACCAGAATTGATGGAAAAACAACTTTTCCAATAAAATTGTTTTACTAGTATTACTCGGAAAACAATTTTTTTCATCATCTATATTATTTCTATAGTATAGATCCCTTTTTTACGCCACTTACACGTGACGAATTATATATGTATTGAACTGGTTTTCATTTCTTTCCATAATATCTTTGAATATATGATTTGATGATATAGGGATATTAAACGACTCATTTCCACGCGAGGTTAAGATTTGAAAAAACAATTGAGAAAATGTACAACATAAAAAAATTTTGTGAATTGTAGAGTTAAGATATTCTTATTAGGCCTTTTCGTGGAAGAATTACGTGCTTTACACAAATGGTTGGAACAACGCTAACAGTGATCTCAAGGAGGAAGTGTTTCATATAGTGATTGAATAAACTTTTTATATTTTGGATATAAAAAAATTCTATTACATCTTTCACCTTTACAACGGATGGGGGAATGGTTGTGGAATTGTTCATGCGAGAATTCTCGCACAGGCATGCTACTTTATCATTATTTCTTCTATTCATGTAAGAGTTGTAGGTTGCAGTTGTCATGTTCTGCACTCGTGGGTAGGCAGATGAACTTCCGTCGCCCGAAAATTATTGCAACGGACTATTATCGACGGTCCAGGATCCATCCCTAAGGGAAAGATCCGAGGACATCACCTCGTAGTATTGAGACACGGTCAGATGACGAGGTCAACACCTGAGCTCGCACTCCACTCTCCACACCACGCCAACGTGGGGATGGTTTGAGGCCACAAGAAGTTTAACGTGTCCCCATGTACACGACGGCCTTTGGTAGAATCGAGTTTCGAACTCGCAACCCTCCGGTTGCTAATCTGCGACTCTTCAAACTAGGCTACGGCGTCCCTCTGCACTCGTTACTTATAGATGTTGGTCTAGTGGGGGAATGATTTGCGCTCATGTTCTTAATACAATGAGACTCAGAGCTGTCGGTGATTTCAAGTTCGATTTCTGTTATCCTGGGTGAATATATATCTCCTGTGTTAGTAAAAACTCTCCTCCTTGTGTGTATGTCTATTACTTGAAGTTGTTTGACCTAATATGACCCTTGCTCCATAAAACCCAATCAAGCAACCAACTTTAGTCCATTGAGAATTTTTTCTCCCTGAGTGTATTTCTCTCTCCGGTGTAAGCAAAAACTTTCCTTGTGTGTATGTCTATTACTTGACTTTGTTTGTTTTTTGCTTGGCCAAATATCATCCTTGCTCCATAAAACCCAAACAACTAACCAACTTTAGTTCATTGAGGACTGAGTTCGAATTCCGCTATGGACATCTATGTTCGTACTGATTTGAAGAAATTCACATTTCGAAAGATTAGGCATCAATCCAATTAGCTCTCGTGTAATGAAAAATTATTCTAGAGTGAGTGACAAACTAACCAACACCGTATATTGGTGAAATAATTGGGCCTGTTGCTGACGTAAGATTTTGTTAATTTCCTTTAACTTGCCAACGAATCAACGCTTTTAAGAACTAAATATTGCACTATTTTTCATTGTGTTCACCATGTTTGCTACGGATTTGAGAACTCCTATGTTATGCTTACAATTTTATATTTTGCGCATATTTATTTTTTCTCATTATTTTAGAGAAAATCTTTTATTTTTAATTATAGGTAAGGGCAATGCAAGTATCGGGAAATGAGGGAAAATGTTCATGTTTTGTTTTTAAAAGATTATGAAGAATCAATAAACTAATATTTTCTAGCAAACATTCATAAATGATGTCCAGATTTGTTAGAGATGAATAAAAAACATTCCTCGATTTGACGTTTCATATTTTTTTGTACAACCATTAGATCGTTTTTTCAATTAAGTTCTGGCTTATGTGCAATGTGGTTTACTTTGGAGACATTTAGAATATGTTTCAATGGGAGCAGCTACCTCATTTCCTCAGCAAAGAAATAGAGATATCAATTTCCTCAAACTATGACATTAAGTAATACTTATCGAAAACGTTACCTTTTGTTCGGAAAGCATGCCCCATAAGTAATAACTATGCAAGGAAATGTTTTTCATTTATCTGGTTTTTCCTTATTATCATGTTTTATGAACTTTTATTCGTGTATTTATTTCTAACATATACAATCTAACACATATTTTAGAGGAATTTGCACAATGTAATACATGTTGTAATGAATTATAAACTGCATATTTTCTCGTGTACTAGTTTTCAGATGTCCTTTAATTAACACTTTAAATAAAAAATTTAGGTGTTTTATTAATTTAATTAATCTATTGAATAACATAAAACGGGATGTGGAAGTAATAATTTTAATATGGAAGTAATATTTGAATTTCCCCCTTAACCAAATGTTTGCTCTATTTCTTTTGACATTTAGAAATAAAGAATTGGTACTTCTCTGATTTAGTAATATAGTTAAATAAAAACGTATGTAGCATTAGGTTTTAAAGATTTATAGTGACTATGAAGATTCTATTTGTAGCATTTTTAGTCATGTCAAAATCGTATAAAATGTAGATAAAATTCGACCGTTGATTTTTTTCGATCGGTAACAATGATTGTACAATGATATCTGCTAAACTTTTCAAACCAATTTACTCAAAATGTAAAATAGCAACTGAGCCAAGTGAACCGATATAGTTAGGAACACGCAAGAAGGCATTCGAGTCGAGTGGCTTTTAAACGAGTTTATTCTTTAAATTATGTAGGTGATACCTTGGAGCGTCAACAAGGCGTTTCCGGAGTAGTTAGTGCATATTCTGGTTCTGTTTTTCGCTCTGTTGCCGAAAGCGATAGCAGTGACGAGTTGGGGAAAGCTATCAACGGCGATCGCTATTCATGATTTTGAGTCTGAGAGTCCTAACGACCTTCCACAACTATTAAAAAATTGACAGATCCGAGGTCGACTGCCTTTCCGACGCACTATATGATCAAGCATTTGCAATGAACGTCAAATTGATTTCTGTATTTGCCAGTATTTATTAGAGTACCCATTTCATATACAGGGTGAGTCTAAATTGTTTTTACAAAATAAGAGTGGTGATAGTACCCATCCAGACGAGCAATAATTACCATGGAACATAGGGTCGCATTCCACTCTGAGAGGCAGAAAAGAGTAAAGTCGAAACGCGTCGAGCATGAACAAGTCATCTCCTCTGACGTCGTTTTGTACATGCCTACGTAGCATATCTCCTAAGCAAGATGGCCTGGTCTTGCTTAGGAGGGTCGGACGTGCCGGACCTGTGGCTTGGCCTCCTCGCTCACCGGACCTCAACCCACTGGACTTTTTCTTCTGGGGGCACATGAAATCTTTAGTGTACCAGACGTCTGTGGACTCGGCTGAAGATCTCGTAGCGAGAATAGGTGTTGCCGCAGACAAAATTAACACAACACCAGGATTCTTCGAGAGGGTGCGCCAGTCATTCCTTCGCCGGTGCGAACTGTGCAACGACACGCGTGGCCGCCACTTTGAGCACTTGCGGTGAGTTTTTCTCTGATCAATAAATCAGATTGTGAAACTTTTGGTATCGTTCATTCGCTTTCCCAACACTGTTGTAAGCTCATGTTGAAATTCTAATTTTACTCTTTTCTGCCTCTCGGAGTGGAATGCGACCCTATGTTCCATGGTAATTATTGCTCGTCTGGATGGGTACTATCACCACTCTTATTTTGTAAAAACAATTTAGACTCACCCTGTATACATATAATTTTATGTTAATGACGCGATGTCTTGTCATCAAAAATTCGCCGGTTTTTTTATGATGACGAGATATCTCGTCATCATAAAAAAACCGGCTAGAAAACCGGCATAAAAAATGACTAGATATCTCGACATCGATATTGCCTATTTTTGCCACTAGCTTAAGTCAATGCTTACTCGTCATCAAGATTTTTCCGAGTTTTTGATGATGACGTTAACAAGATCTGGACAGTTTTTTTCTAATGACGATATATCTCGTCCATAAAGATCTGGTCAGTTTTGTTAATGGCCAGATATCTCTTGGATACAACCACTAGGAAGGCTAACAGTGCATAAAAATTTGGAATCTTAAATGGCAATTGAATACAGCTGAAGTATAAAGGTGAAATACGTCTTGATTTTTAATGCATCATGAAAGTTATATAAATATACACGTGGCGAAATCCCGAAACAATAGTCTTCAAATCACCCTCTATTCGCCATTCGTTTCTCGATTGAGATTCTAGACAGATTTGTTCAATACTATTGCATTTATCTTTTAGAAGCGTGTAAAAAAACGAACCCTCGAATTCCCTCTTATTTTGTAAAAACAATTTAGACTCACCCTGTATTATAAAATGTCTGAGCGTTGTATGCAATTGGTTGTATTTTTTGTATTATTTGTAATAGTATAATGACTCAGCGTCATGACGTTGGGTATACCATGTAAAGCAGGAATTTCGCAAAAGTCTGGGTCTTGTCTGCATCCTCTGTGTTGCTTTCCGTTTCTTATTTATGTTCACTACTCCATTATGTTCACACTTCCATTATTCAAATCTAAGTCGGAACAAGAGTCCGCCACCATCAGATTCATTTTTGAATAGTTCTTGCAGCAAAATTGCAATTTGTTTCACCTGGTGCCTGAGTCATCCTTCTTATGCATCATAGGATGAAAAATTGCCTTGAATAAATTTGTAATCGGAAATAATTGCAAACTATATTCAAACCTAGACGTGAATACACGAGTAAGATCAACTCATTTCCGCCTTTGAAAGGGTAGGTTGGTATTTGAATTTACGTCGCACTTGAGCAATACATGGGCTAATGGCAGCGGTCCGGGATTCATCCCGAAGGAAAAGATTCGAGGACAGCATCTCGTCATTTTGAACCACGGTCAGATGACGAGGTCAACACCTGAGCTGGCAACCCACTTTCCAAATTCCGACAACACACCAACGTGAGGAATTTGAGGCCACTACAGATTTAACGAGCATCAGCCTCCATGTACATGACGGTCTTTAGTTGGATCGAGTTTCGAACTCGCAAACCTCCATTTGCTAATCCGCTACTCTTTCAAACGGGCTACCTCGGCCCTGAACGTCAAAAAAAATTGTAGTTTGGCAAAAGTGTGAGAGGTATTTTAATTAACGTCACACCGGAGCAACGCATGGCCCTGAAAGGCAAAAACTGCCATAGTTTGACATAAGTGTGAAAGGAAGAAATGACAAATGCATCCCAATGACGAAATGACACCAATAGACGTTCTAGCCAGTTAATGTCTTTTACCCAAACACCTGTGTTTTATTTGAATGTGGAGGGTGAATTCCACCTCTTCAGTGGTGCCAACAGTAGTGACGTATTCCCCACTTTCGTTTTTGGGGTTTGGGTCCGACACCCTCAAAGAAGAGAGATAAATGCTACCCATGTACGGATACTATAAGTAGTTGAATGTATAAAAGGGAATAATTGAAGCAACAGATGCCTTGTCCGCTCAGTACAATTTCCCTAAGTTGGCTCCACTGTTCCTCTTGAAACGAGAGATAGGTGGTGAGAAACAGCGCCGGAAGTGTTTGGTAGATTTGCGAAATCCCACTGATTCAGGACTAGGGGCTTTAATTGAGACAATGCAATTTCGCTGTTAATTGCGTCGCTAAGTTCTAAGGATTACGGAACTGGTGCTCTTGTGTAAAGTCGCACTGTGCAAGGTGTTGCTGAATGGATGTTGCAGTGATTAGCTTTTCAAGTATATGTCACAAAAGCGGCTTGAAATTAGAAAAAGTATTTAACCCTTTGGAAGGATTGCGACATTTGCGAGTTGAGTAGTGTTGCTTTTCCCCCTAAATACGTTTAATGACTAAATAATTACTTCTTTCTAATGACTCCATGGATTACTTAAACCCTTAGAAAAACCTTCCTATTTGGCCTTTCCCTAAAATAGAATTCTTTGGAACGATTCTATTGCCAAATTTAGAATCATTTGGAAAGATTCTATTGCCAAATTTAGAATCATTTGGAAAGATTCTATTGCCAAATTTAGAATCATTTGGAAAGATTCTACTGCCCCTTTTATTTGAATATAATCATTTCGAAAGATTCTACTGCCCCATTCATTTGAATATAATCCATTGTAAAGATGCTATTGGTAAAGAATGTCAAAACTGATTAGAAGTCATGAGAGTAAGACTGCTGACCGCGTTGTGGAATTATGCGTGTGAACCCCTCAGAGGGTTAAATCATGTGAAAATTAGATTTACCTTTTATTTAAAGAGGGGCCCGTATATGTATAACAATATAACAAATTGTTTATAACTTTTTATAAAGACATTCTACCAGATACCATACAATTATTAGAAATTCGCTTCTACGTGGAATTTAGTCAACTGGAAGAAAGAACTTTCATCTTTCCAAAGGATAACTGAAAAATCCAAATTCTTCCGGCTGAAGCCGAAAGTAAACGGTCGCGTGGGGTATCTCCTACCCCAGGCTGCATACACAGAATAAAGGCTAAAAATTATGTCCAATTTTCGTCTGATTATACTTAAATGTTATTGACTTAGTTATTTAAATACAAAATCTTTAACACCATTTTTAAAGATTTACAAATTTTCTAACCAGGAACTTTTATCTGTTATTAGTGTGCATAACAAAAATTGCATCTTTTATGAAATACATCTAATCAATCAAGATTCGTGCAGCAGTTCTTGTACAACATATTAGACTGTTCAGAACAGACAAATACTGTTCACTTAAGCGTTGGCGCTTGAGGCACTTCTAATTTCTTGTTCGCCATCCATTTCGGATCCATTTTTCACAAAGCAGGCTTTTCAGCTATTATATTCATGCGGGAGATACAAAATAATATGAAATTAAATTTCCCAAGGGACTCGATGTTTCATTTGTACTCGGATTGGACAGGGGTGGCTCACAAACACGCTATCTCCTGTGACTAAATTCGTGAGAAGTCTCATTCTAAAAGACCGAGATGTCTAGAAATGGTTCTTGCGGTTGAATGCAAATAAGTGTCAGGCACAAATGAGATCCTCCCATTCTTACGGTAGGCGTTATTATAATTTTTTTTATTTGGGGATTGAGATAGAGGATGTATCCCACGTGACCACAGCAGATTAAAAAAAATTGCATTCATCTCCAAAGCATTTTGAGCCACCTCAAAAGTGAAGAAATTTGAGAGAGCAAACGTATTAAACCAAAGCGTATTCTGTCACGTTTCATTTCACTTGAGGTCCACGAAAGAAACATTTATCTAGTCATCTCAAAAAAAGAATCGGCAGCACAACGGCAAAAGTGGTCATTAAGTTTTAGTCTTGAGGAATATTCACTTCAAAACATGATTTGTTTCGACGAATTAAACGTCAGACACACTTACTATTTGAATAGTTTTGGGTGAAATGTAACAAAGTTAAATGTATTATTTATCGCACAACTCCGTAAAATAACTTATGTATCCAGCATTTTTGCATTATTTGAAGACATACGAATTCCCATAGCGCTTTTATAGTTGAACTATGCATTATATCTTGAAGTTACATTAAACAGAGAAAAATGCAGATATTAACCCTCCTTGTGGTTTTGACGAGATATCTCGTCTATGAAGTTCTAACCAATTTTGATAATGACGAGATATATCGTCATCAAGATATTACTGATTTTTTTTATGATGACGAGATCAAGATCTGGTTGGTTTTTCTAATGACGATATAACTCGTGATTATAGATGATTATAGAAGTATGTTTCTACTAAAAATGATAAGAAAAGATTAGACTTTGTTCAACAGGGGCTCGAATATGTGCTCACGGATTTCCTTCGACATCGCATAAAATGTCTTCTGTATTCTGGATTGTTCAAACTTCTCAGTCGATCCTTATCCTGCTGTCATGAAATATCGGAGTTCCCTCTATCCCACAGCATCATTGGTTGGTTTGAGATAACCCCTGTGGAGATAACTAGGAAACGGGCCATGGCCCGTTACAAACTGTAAAAGACGTCTATTTTTGATGCGGGTATCCATGGAGACGTCTGGGAAGAGATCGTATGTTGAGCGGCCTGTGTCGTCCGTGTTCCATTCTACCTCCTGACACAGTTGAAGATAAACACAATTCTCATATGACCATCTGATAACATCAAGAAAACCACACAGTGACTCTTCGAATAAGAAACTAATGAACCCTGTAACGGCAGCTAGAGAAACGATCACCACGACAACGTGGGAAAATGGAAAATCTTGTTGACTCAGGTGTCGAGAGGAAAAGCCCACACTCCATAACGACCACCCGAAAACATCTTAATGATTTCTTAACGACAGCCAGCCAGCAGGGGTCGGAAATCGCTGTGGTTTCAAAACAAAGGGCAGGCGCCTTTCTGTCGCTCTCTTCGACATCTCGAGACCAAGAAGACAGAGATAAATGATGATGAGTTTCCGACAGGGTTTGATGGTCCCCTTTCAAGTCCGCCGAAGTCTGTCGTAAAAGTTGAGGGGAAAGACCAACGTGAGACAGCCAATCAAGAACGTGGGAAATCTTCAACACACAATCCAGAACCGACTAAAAGGCGGACCAGAAACGAAAAGGAGGAGTCGATAAGCACCCAACATATAGAGAGTTTTTTAGGGAGATCACGAGAGGAGAGACGAGAGGAGAGACGGAGACAGAGGATCACAGAGGATCAGAGAGAGAGCTTGGAGAGAGGCGGTCAGCAGAGACCGTTTTTGGAGCTTGAAGTGAATATCCGTTCACTGTTGTGCATTTATCCCACCTTGGGATCCTATACTCGCCGGAGTATTTTAGTGAGAAAGGCTCGACCGTAGCCGTAAAGGAGAACCCTCCTAGAGATCCGTGTAACTGCTCATCCTAGTAGTGATCCTGTCCGGAAAGACTGAGATTTCCTGCCTTGGAACTCTGTACTCATTCGAGTAAATTTTTGTTGAGAATAGGCTCACCCGTAGCCGTGCGTTAGACTTCCCCGAGCGAAATTGTGAGGCTCGCCAGCAGCCCTAAGCGCCTCGATAGAACTTTGGACCTTCCAAGGAACTAATATTAATGAACTTTACATTCATTTTCCGACTTTTTGTACAAATTGTAAAATAAACCAATTTAGTCCAGAATCGGATATTTTCAATGGTAACTAGTCTAGCTACCCGTGAATCAAGACGTTACAGACTTGTTAACTTTCTGGTGGCAGCGGAAGCGATCGACACCCAGTCGTAAAGCAGTAGCGGAAGCGATCGACACCCAGTCGTAAAGCAGTAGCGGAACCGATCGACACCCAGTCCTGAAGTAGCGAACCGATTGACGCCCAGTCCTGAAGTAGCGGAACCGATTGACTTCGTTCGACATCCAGTTCTGAAGGAGCATCGAACCGACCGACATCCAGTCCCGGAGAAGTAGCGACTTCGTTCGACATCCAGTTCTGAAGGAGTATCGAACCGACCGACGCCCAGTCCTGAAGTAGCGGAACCGATTGACTTCGTTCGACATCCAGTTCTGAAGGAGCATCGAACCGACCGACATCCAGTCCCGGAGAAGTAGCGACTTCGTTCGACATCCAGTCCCGGAGAAAAGGACGCCTGGTCCGAAATACAGTTACGGAAGACGCCGAGTCCCGAAAAAGAAATAGAAGACCAAGTTTTGTGTGGAAAGTGACCGACCAGTAAACCTGATCTGAAGTAGATGAAAGTGATGAGATCCTGTGAAGCACGACAGCAGGTAAGGCTTGATTTTACTTTACAGGCAAAAATTGTAGACAATTAATGTGCTAGAAATTTAAAATTGTCTTAATGAAATTATATTGTATGTGTAATTGAGTGGTTGCAACATTTAGCAAAGTGCTTGATTTGAAAAATTTAGAAAACTATTGTGTTATCAATTCAGGAAGAACTTTCCTTTGAAATTAGAGTAAAAGTCATTTATTTAAATTAAGTACTGTTGTAATCTAAAAGTTATCGAAGTATTCTGTGTAGAGTTACGCTTAGTATATTTTGTGAAATTTGAGTTAAGATTGTTTTGAAATTTAAGGTACATTGTTTTATAGTGTTGCATTGTGTTTTAAGTATTGGCCACTTATATTAGTATATTATTGTGTGTATAATTGTGTGTAAGGGACAGGAGAATTTTAAAATGGCATTTTTAGCAAGGCAACGTAAGGCAGATTTGCAGAAACTCGCTTATGAGTTAGGTATCGACCTAGGACCTAATGATAGGGTGTTAGATATAACCACAAAGATATCAGAGCATCCACAATACGACGAAGAATGGGTGAAGGCTCAGTTGCAGGTTATAGTAGAGGAACGGGAGATAACTGACACTCAGGCTAGAGAGGAACGGGAGATAGCCGAGAGAAATGCTAGAGAGGAACGGGAGATAGCCGAGAGAAATGCTAGAGACGCGGAAGAGCGAATGTTCGAGTTAGAGAAACTCAGAATTACGCAAGCTGGGGAAACAAATAGCTTAGGTTCGACACAAACGGATAATTCCAGACCAACGAAAAACCTGAAATCCGTAAGGCAAAAATTTGACCCAGAAAAAGGAGACATGGCCCTATTTCTCACCTTGTTTGAAAGACAGGCGAAAAAGATGGGAATAGATGAGGTTGATTGGGTGACTCACCTTCTTTACCTACTCCCGATGGATATTGCAGAAATTATTATGAGAGAGCCCCCTGAAAAATCCGAAGATTACGATCATGTTAAGAGTACCCTCATAAATAGATTTAAATTAAATCCGGAAACATTCCGAACCAAATTTACACAGCATCAGAGACGATCAGGAGCGCCCTAGAAAGATCTAACATTTGAATTAAGGAGTTACTTAGAGGGATGGCTAGATGGAGTCGGAGTGGAAAGTTTTGAGGACCTCAAAAACCTAATGCTAACGGATCAAATAAAAAGGAGAGTTTCTCCTGAGATTAAGGAGCATTTATAGATCAGTGGGCAGCCATAGTAGACCCCGAAGAATTGGTATTTAAATTAGACCAATATGAAGCCGCTAGACGCACTGTTAGAAGACCTCTCACAGCTAAGTTCCCAGAAAAACGTTTCCCAGATAAGCCCAAACCTGAAAACAAACCTGCAGTAGTGAGGAAATTTGAGCCAGAAAAGAGCGAACGCTCGAATTGGAGGAATCCAAATCCTAATGAGCAAAAGTGGAGGAAGCGAGAATTTGAACGGCGAACATCGCCGGCGTGTTACATATGCCATTCGACGGATCATCTGAGACCGCAATGCCCTGAATTAAGGAGAAACCCGAATCACGAACGCGTGAATCATTTAAAAATGGAGGAGAATTTCGCACCTTCGTTTGCCCCTTATCTGAGTGAGGCTAAAGTTAATGGGATAAATACCGTGATATTGAGAGATAGTGGAACCAGTTTGGACGTAGCTCCCAACCACTTAGTAAGAGCAGATGATTACACCGGAGAAACAGTCTGGTTGAAACAGGCTCTGGAAAATCATTTCCGATGTTTACCGATAGCAACAATTAGTTTAGAAAGTGAAAAATTCGGCAAGATAATCACTAAAGCAGCGGTAGTGGATAAAACGGTAGAATTGAACCATTATCTCCTGGGAAACTCAACCCAAGAATTGCTCGAGGAGGCAAAGAAGAACCCACATTTAGTTAATGCTGTCGTTACGCGTAGTCGAAACAGGGGAAACAAAAGATCAGGGAGTTTGGAGAAACTCAAAACCCCCAACTGCGTTAGCGAAAGACCACCTCTTCAACGAATAGCCAGGAGCGCGAGCTTCCCATTCATCTACCCCCTGCTGAAAAGCATACAATTGCGATTTTGAAAGTAACCCCCGAGGAGTTTTCCAACACACAAAAGGAATGCTCTGAATTGAGTACGCTGTGGAAAAAAATGGAAGAAAAGCGAACTCAGGAATATAGGGTGGATAAAAATTTGTTGTTTAGGATAACCGCAGATCACCGAGGTGAGGAAAGGAAACAATTAGTCATTCCCGCAAGAATGAGGGATGAAATTCTAAGGTTATGCCACGAAGAAGTAGCCGCACATTTAGGCTCGACAAAAACCAAAGATAAACTATTGAGATATTATTTTTGGCCAAACTGCATTAAGGATGCAGAAGAATACGTAAGAACATGTGACCCGTGCCAGAGAGTGGGAAAACCAAGGGAAAAGAAGAAAGCCCCATTAAAATTAGTGCCGGTGATTAAAGAGATCTTCTCGAAAATTAATGTAGATACCGTAGGACCCCTTCCTTATTCAAGTAAGGATAATAGATATCTAGTAACTGCTATCTGCATGGCCTCAAAATATCCTGAAGCGATACCCGTTCGCGACATCAGTTCAGAATCGATAGTGGAGTCCCTCATGATTATATTTAGTAGATTGGGATTTCCCAGAGAAATACAGTGTGACTTAGGCACTTGTTTCACGAGCAATTTGACCACCACGTTTTTTGAAAAATTTGGCATTAAGGTTACGCATAGCTCTGTTAGACACCCACAAAGTAACCCAGTAAAGAGGTGGCACAGATCCGTAAAAAGATTATTGAAAGTTTTGTGTTTGGAATCGGGATTAGATTGGGAGAAAAATCTACCCGCAGCTCTCTTAGCATTAAGAACGGTGACTCATGAGTCCACAAATTTTAGCCCCGCTGAACTCGTGCACGGAAAGAATCTTCGAACCCCCGAAACCTTACTTTTCGAACATTGGGTAGAACCGGAGAAGGAAGAAAATGTCGTGACTGAGTGCATGTTAGAATTAAATGGTTTGAAGCGTTGTCCTGAATTGGACTATGAACGAGTTTCAGACATATGAAACGAAGGGAAAACCTGGTACGATAAAGATATCGTACGCAGAACATTTAGAAAGGAAGCGATAGAGCTGATACCGGAGTATAAGCACGAATTCCATAGGCTAAAAGTAGAAATCACCGAAAAACCCGTACTTTATCCCCCAGACTATAGCAGGGAATTTATCTTGCAAACAGATGCATCTGATAAAGAGATCGGGATTATCATAGCTCAATTAGGACTACACAATAATGAACAGCCAATCTTGTTCTGGAGTCTAAAATTTAACTGTACAATAGTCCACAGAGCAGGGAAAGACAATAAGCACGCTGATTGCTTAAGTCGTAAATAACATTTGACACTTCAAATGAAAATTGATTGTAAATATTTAATAGTGTATAAATTGTGATCTATGTAAAATGTAAATACAAATGATGCTTGTGTTTGTAAATTATATAATTGAATAAGTTTGTAAAATGTTGGAAGGTTAAAACCATTAGTTATAGCTGCCTCTGAAGTATTGTCAAGACCTCCTGTATGTCTAACCCCTTCCTTTTAGATTTTGCTCTCTAACACATCGCAAAATCTCTCTATGGGGGAGGAATTCTGTAACGGCAGCTAGAGAAACGATCACCACGACAACGTGGGAAAATGGAAAATCTTGTTGACTCAGGTGTCGAGAGGAAAAGCGCACACTCCATAACGACCACCCGAAAACATCTTAATGATTTCTTAACGACAGCCAGCCAGCAGGGGTCGGAAATCGCTGTGGTTTCAAAACAAAGGGCAGGCGCCTTTCTGTCGCTCTCTTCGACATCTCGAGACCAAGAAGACAGAGATAAATGATGATGAGTTTCCGACAGGGTTTGATGGTCCCCTTTCAAGTCCGCCGAAGTCTGTCGTAAAAGTTGAGGGGAAAGACCAACGTGAGACAGCCAATCAAGAACGTGGGAAATCTTCAACACACAATCCAGAACCGACTAAAAGGCGGACCAGAAACGAAAAGGAGGAGTCGATAAGCACCCAACATATAGAGAGTTTTTTAGGGAGATCACGAGAGGAGAGACGAGAGGAGAGACGGAGACAGAGGATCAGAGAGAGAGCTTGGAGAGAGGCGGTCAGCAGAGACCGTTTTTGGAGCTTGAAGTGAATATCCGTTCACTGTTGTGCATTTATCCCACCTTGGGATCCTATACTCGCCTGAGTATTTTAGTGAGAAAGGCTCGACCGTAGCCGTAAAGGAGAACCCTCCTAGAGATCCGTGTAACTGCTCATCCTAGTAGTGATCCTGTCCGGAAAGACTGAGATTTCCTGCCTTGGAACTCTGTACTCATTCGAGTAAATTTTTGTTGAGAATAGGCTCACCCGTAGCCGTGCGTTAGACTTCCCCGAGCGAAATTGTGAGGCTCGCCAGCAGCCCTAAGCGCCTCGATAGAACTTTGGACCTTCCAAGGAACTAATATTAATGAACTTTACATTCATTTTCCGACTTTTTGTACAAATTGTAAAATAAACCAATTTAGTCCAGAATCGGATATTTTCAATGGTAACTAGTCTAGCTACCCGTGAATCAAGACGTTACAACCCCAAGGGAGGCTACTAAACCGGTAAATCCTCACAAGGATAGGCGCGAGGTCTCCCGTGGAAGAATATCATGAAATATTCCGGTTTCGCACTACTGGGGCTGAAGATGCCACAAGTATTTGACGATTTGGAGCTCGCCTGTTGGGAAAGCGTTCATGGTGCAATCCGTGAGCAGATCTCCCAGTGCATCCACTCTTAGGGCACATCACATTTAGATGTGTACAAGCTTCATGACTGGTTTATTGTCTTTGGTAAACACGGTTATCCCGCTTTCTGGATACACAAGCAATCTTTTTCAGCTTTCATCCCACTTTGTTCCCCAATCCCTCTTTTTTTCCTTTCATAACATTTTTTTCTTGATGTTGTGTTGAATTTGGCGCAGCTTGGCCAAATATGTCCCTTGCGCCATAAAACACCAAAACAACCTACTAACCATTGGCAGCTCTATCCGTTAGATGCATATCGGTCATTTTGTAAATCCTATAATGTTCCCTCACGAGCAAAATATGAGTGGCGCACGACGAAGTTTTACAAAAAAAAATGTTCTGCAAACAGCCTCCTCTAGCACCTACTCTCAATAAATGCGAACATTCTTTGACAAAAATGTATTTTGTCAAAGAATGTATATCCGTATTTTCTACATAAATGTTATCTTCTACAAAAATGTATTTTATCAAAGTGTATGTATATGTTTCGAAATGTGTATGTTGTACCCTTCCACCATTTAAAGTATGGCCAGGGAATTTCGAGTCCTGTCTGAGAGATATGAAATGTTCTTAACTATCAACAGATGCATGAAACAAACCCTTCAGCACTAATGCTCTGTGTTTAACGACTAGTTATTATCATAAGATTAAATGTATGCATTAGATGCTATGCCGCGTACTTTCCGTATTAACGTAATTACACATTATCCTCAAGAACCCGTTTAATGACTGCAAATCTACTGTCGCATTATTGTCAGAGATGCAGAATGACTTTTGCTGCAAATATGTAACGAAGCAAATAAGATCAACAAGGGGGATAATAGAATAAATTTGTAAAATCGAATTTCCCTTAGAGCTTTTATAGTTGAACTATGCATATCTTGAAGTTACATTAAACAGAGAAAAATGCAGATATTAACCCTCCATGTGGTTTCGACGAGATATCTCGTCTATGAAGTTCTAACCAATTTTGATAATGACGAGATATATCGTCATCAAGATATTATTGATTTTTTTTATGATGACGAGATCAAGACCTGGTTGGTTTTTTCTAATGACGATATAATTCGTCCATCAAGGTTTTTGCTAATGACGATTGTTCGTCGGGATAGCCACCAAGAGGATTAAAACACATATTTTTTAATAAAAACGTTTTATCAAGACCATGAAGAGCTGAATTTCTTTACTTCCCCAATGCCATCTTCTAGAAATACATAAATTAAATTATGATCTGTTAAATTCCAAAATTAAAAAAAAATTGGATACAAACCGATACGTTTTTCTTCGTTGAGTTCCGGGCTCTGGATAACTTGCCGCTTTCTCATCAAGATTATGAACTTGTCAGAATAAAAATAAATTGATTACATAAAAGAGAACAGTCGATGATAGTTTAGCACCGAAAATAAGAATTATATGCGTTTTAAAAATGTTGTAGGCGTCATGAAAGTGATCATGCAGGGTGTTTGAAAAGTTACTGTACAAATTTAGGGAGCAGTTAGTTGAATTAACGTCGCACTAGAGGAACACGACGGGCCAATTGCAACTGTCCGAGATCAATCCCGATAGGAAAATCCGAGGACAACATCTCGTAATTTTGAACCACGGTCAGATGACGAGGTCAACAACTGAGCTGTTATTTATTCTGTAATTAACGCTTAAGCATACTGTATGTACACAGCAATCGCAAAATTTTCTGAAATACTACAGAATTTTCTACTTTAGTCTGAAAAGTGCTAATTTCGTAATTAATTCACTTTCGGAACTATTAAAATCTCATTACTATTGTTAAAATATAAAAGGAAACTCTTTGAAGCTTACATAAGCGATTCCTAAAAATTATGACTTGGCATATTTACTAAGCTTTGCGAAAAAGTAAAGTGTAAATGCAATGGGATATACGTATATCATTGCGTTTTACACTTTACCTTCTCGCAAAGCTTCAGAGGGGATATTTTGGTTTTCCTTGTCACTTTACGGCCATTTTTTGTTACACAAGGGTTAATTAGACCAGAGTAATTAGCTCAAAGTCTCTAAAAGAGAAATGGCAAAATAAGTCATTTTAATGTAACATTCAACCTATTTGTTCCAAATATTTTTGTTTATAATGTTTGTTTATAGATTAAATACAAACTGAAGTTTTATCCATTTCTATTCTTATGATTTAATTAAGATTTCAAAATTTTATTAATAATTCTCGTAAATTATAATTTTGATCATACATTTAAGCTAAAAGCAATAACACTAAAACAAATATTGACACAAAAATACTATAAAATTATAATTTTCAATTCCAACTATCAGTGGGAGTAAAAAATGTATCTTTCGCCATGATGATTTTATTGATTATAAGAATGATTTGATTCACATGCAAGTTTTAGTGTATAGCTTGAGTATTGTTGGTGTATATGGAGACAGAAATAAACTTTTAAAAATGAAATTATATAGTATAACGTCTAATGAATTCCATTCATTTTTCATTACAACCTTGAGTTCTTATAAAAATCTGTACAAGATTATAAAGAATAATAATCTATATTAATAAAATGGAGTGTGGAACGTCATACGCATTACGGAACATTACGAACCTCGGGCTTCGAATTTGCGAGTCTTAGATAGGAAAAGAAGTTAAACTGGAAAACGAATATCGCTTTGTAAAACTTGGTCACGAGAGGTTTTATGAGACATCAATCAAGCTCAAATTGTTTAACCAGTATTGGTGGAGAAATCTTTATTTAAATTGTTTTTTTTAGAATCAATTTTTTATGTTTGAACTTAATTTTATTTCTTCCTAATATCTGACCTAATTCCCAATATTTGAAAGATGATATAAAAGAATTAAAACATTTAATTTTTAAAATTTTCTAGCAAATTAATTTTCGAGATTGAATTTTCTCCAAATTCAACTACTTTAATTTTTATTTTGTAGTAAACATATCTTTATTTAATAAGAGAAGAGAAGGGAAAAATTCACTGATAATAAAAATATAATTTTGCTACTTGGTATCTGGCAATGTCAGAATCTGTTTTATTTTTAATTCCATTCAGAATTCTGAGTTTATAAGTGAGTTAAAACAGCGAAATCCGTTCGTATTTGAGCATTTATAGGTTTTCAGAATATGTGTTCTGTTTGTAAATAAATCATCGTTTATATCGGCAGCTTATTCTGAGTATTTTAGAATTACCGTACACCTGAGTAATCTAATATTGTTCACATCTTTCAGTTTTCAGATTGATACATTTTTTGATTGAACGAAATTTCATTTATGTTTGGTAGCATTTATGTGTTCTATCGTTTTATCCACCGTAAATACACTGGTGTGCAAAACTTAAGCAACGACTTTCTTTTTTGCCGTAACTCCGCAAGAAATCACCTGGGAGAGATGTAATTCAGAATACAGAGACAGTATTTTGCTTAACGGATGAAGAAAGCATACTAGCGCAAAAACGAATAGAACGCATACAGTATGGAATCAAACAAAAAAGGCTTTATCGAAAGAGTAACGTTGGTACAAATGATTGTCTGCCCAAGAGGGAGAACAACAAACAGATGTCCCTTAGTAAGGGATATGACCTCCATTAACTGCAATGGTTGCTTGGCACCGTCTCTCCATACTCAACACCAGATTATCCAACAATTGTTGAGGTAAGAGGGCCCATTCCTCAATGAGCACCTGTTTCAGTTATTGGGTGTTCTCCGGCGGATATAATCGTGCCAAAAGGCGTCCCCCCAAAGCATCTCACACATGTTCTATGGGATTTAAATCAGGGGAATACGCTGGCCAATCCATTCTAGTGATATCTTCACTTTCTAGCAGTTCCTCAACAGCAAGAGTCCGATGTGGCCTGGCGTTATCGTCCATAAAAACTAAGTCTGCACCAATGGCACCTCGGAACAGACTTACGTGGGGGAGGATCACTTGCTTACAATATCGATCTCCAGCAACAGTACCTCCGTCGAAAATTTGGAGCTCAGTCCGTCCGTTCATCATGATGCCTCCCCAGATGAGCACTCCAGAATCACCGTAACGGTCTCTTTCCCTGATGTTAGTGGGATAAAACCGTGCCCCTACCTCTCTCCATATCAACTGGCGTTGAGAATCGCTTGTGACACTGAAACGATTCTCATCTGTAAAGAGGACGTGACTCCATTGATGAGATGTCCAGCTTTGTGTTCCTTACACCAATCCAAACGGCGCCGCCGATGGGCAGCTGTCAATGGAATGCAGCGTTCAAGACGGCGGGCGAATAGGCCACCTTTATGAAGGCGTCTGGCCACAGTAAACCGCGACACTTGTCGGCCCGTTGCCGCACGCAGCTGCTGAGCCAGGTTGCCCGCTGACTGGTATCGATCTCTTTTCGCCTGCAGGACGATATATCGGTCATCCATTGGCGTTGTTTTCCTTGACCGACTACCACCAACCTTTCTTACAGCTGTACCAGTTGTTTGGAAGGCTTTCCAAGCTCGTGAAACGACACTTTTGTCGATTCTAAACTCTTGGGCTACACTCGTCAAACTACGCCCCTCCTCGAGCTTGCCGATCATTCTACGAACTCACTTGAACTTGCAGCGAATGCCTTTAATTGCGCCTTTCGTCCTTCTTTTTAGTGTAGTCTTGCACTGCGCGCGCTGACTGCACGCGTTTTTCCTGCCCTCACGTCACCTGTGACGTCTTGTTCCTGATATTTGCATACAAATCACCTTTCTACTGAATTTTGTGTTCATTGTACTGGACGCAACAAGCCCCTTTTGTACAATTTCATGACTGCCTGGTTAAAAATTACATTGTTGCTTAAGTTTTGCACTGCAGTGTAAATTATTTATTAGTTAGATTGTAACCAATTATTTTGTTTGTGCCCGATATAGCTAAAAATGCAAGTTAATTTCTTGATGGTCTGTGGATTTCGACCAACTTCTCTTAAAAGTCATTATTTTAATATGTATGGTTAAAGACCATATGTATGGTAAAGACCATTATTCCATTTCATAAAAGAAATAAAATACACAAGATAAAGCCTTTTAAAATAGCTAATCGTTCATTGTAATTATTCCGTTTTTGAAATTTATTATTGGTTTCCTCTACAAGAACTTACGTTCATTTTTCATGTATTAAATTTAAATTATTGGATTTTATTGAAAGATAAATACTCAACAGTCACGTAACTGCATATATAATTATGAACACATATGTGATTTCCATTCAGAAAACGAATCACCAAATTGAAAAACAAAATTCCATGTCATTTGGAGTGAAGAAAATTTTTAATGAAACTGCCGGTTTCAGAAGATTATTAATGTTTAGAAAATATCCGAACTAGAACTTTTTTAAAATAAAATAAATGCCTTCACGAGAGAAGATTGGTGTTGCTTGTTTTCCGGTTGAAGCTATATATAGCTACAAGTAGCTATTTACTCTGTGGTGTTATTGAGTGGTGGCTTTCAATAAAACCAGGTAATTTTATGTGGAGCATGGAAAGTAAATGCAAGTTTTAATGAGTTTAATATTTTTGTAAAGTAAACCTAAGGCAATATTTTGAAATAGTTTGAATATATTCGATTTGTGAAAAGGTTTTGTGCTGTATGTCTTACTTCTTTTTATAAAAAGAAATTCTACGACTACTTGAGTTAAACCAAGGACGTTTGAGGAAAGTCAATCGAAATGCACACATGCCGTCCAGAAAATTAACATACGTCTTTAACAATATTGAGCAGAAAATAATTAATTTCACCTTGTTCTACTGGAAAATTGAATGTTTTATTCTCATTTTCTTTTCCATCTATCCCAAATATTCAGAGATTATTTGTATTTTTAAAATAAAACATAAGTAAAACTTTAGAATTAAAATTCCGTAACAATATATTTTGGAAAAATAATTACTTTTGCAGCAGAGCTGATAAAACTATCCAAGTAATTGCAGTACTCAATATACATTCCAGCTTCTCGAAAACTGACAAATTATGGTTGATTTAAATACAGTTACTCAGATATTTTAGAGTCAAACTTGCCTAAATGTGTAAACAAAAGAAATTACTGTATTCACTAAACTAAAATATGTTGTATGATTTTATATAACATTAAAATATATATATATATTGAATAAAATTTACGTGATGCTTGCATAAACGCACAAATACAAAACCAGACATAAAGCGTGACAGAAAGATTGACGCAATGAAGTTCAGTCACATAATTATTGTGAGTATACTCACAGTACGCAAAGTTTCATGAAAATATACTAAGACGTTTGGACGTATTGCGGTACATATGTACAGAAGAACACGAAACAAGGAAACCGCTGATTTTGCATTAGAATTACCCAAAACAGATAAAAACTTGAAATAGGGCGAAAACATGCAATGTACAAATACTCCGTACTTATTTACATAAATTACCTTTGTTTTGTCTAGGAGATGAACTTTCAGTGTAAAAAACAAACCACTGGAAGACGAGGATTTTACTTCTGTCCACCCAGTTCAGACTACGTACAAAAGCCCGGTAGTATTCTCACAATTCGTCTATCTATATGTATCCTGCTGAACAACAGGATCCAAGACCTTTATGACAATTATTATAAGGTTCGTTAATAACATGATTATAAGAGCCATATTTGACCAAGCTGCTATAAACACAAGTCAAGTAATGAACAAAGTCAAATATTGGACAAACACGCAAAATAAAGGTTTTACTGATATAGAATAGCAAAATATATCTAAGATAATTTAGAGGAATCGAACTTTGTGCCGCCTACAGCTCGCAGACTGCTTAGGAAATGAGCAAACCCACTGAGCCACGATGGTCCCCATGATTGTAAAGGGATAATTTTTCCATAGACAGGACACTTTAATTTCAATCACAAAATTGAGAAGTATTTTAATACTATGTTAATCCTCAATAATTAAAGGAAGTCTTCACTGGAATCATAAATCCCAGTTGAAACCCAGTATCGGGCATAGTTGGCGTCTAGATTTAAGTCTGTCTGTCCTCTATTCAATTCTATACTTTTTGACCGTTTATTGGTGTTAGTCTGTCTCTTGCTCTTGAGCTGATTCAAAATCGAAATTCGACAGGATTTTTCATTTTCACAATCACGTTTTTTATAATTATTTTTTCAGTGATCGGAATTTTATTTCTATTTATCGGCTGAGAATATGTTTCATTACTTTAAATCTTAAATAAGATGTTTACGAGTGAAATTTTAGGACATATTTACTTTGTGCATAATATAGCTAAAGAACGTGTGTTCTCGATTACATTTGTATATTTCAACCAACTTTTCCTTAAAATGCTTGGAGAAATCCATGTGGTTGTAGAATTCCGTTTTATATGGAAAAATATAAAAGTATACATTACAAGACTTTTTAAAATAAGACTGATAGAGCATATTGTATATATCAATATTTAAATATCTTCATCGGAAATATCGCATATCCTGTGTTAGTATCCTGTAAAAATATAAAAGTATACATTACAAAACTTTTTAAAATAAGACAGATAGAGCATATTGTATATTTCAATATTTAAATATCTTCATCGGAAATATCGCATATCCTGTGTTAGTGACACAACTTCAAACAAATATTGGAAGGAAAATGAATGGCATACAATTTACTTTAGTTTTGTGATTTTAATGTCGGATCTTTTCTTTCGGGATTGATCCTGGATAGTCGCCAATAGCCCGTTGTGTTATTCTAGTGCTACGTAAATGCACCTATCTACCTACTTACCGTGATTTTTAAAATTTGAGTTACTAAGTAATTTTACTGGAAACGAACTTCAGAACGGACATTCATAATCACTCCAAAACCGTAATCCACTTTTTTGGCAGTCACCTTTTGCAGTTTTGCCTTATACCAGGGGTAATATGTATACATGTTACCGCAAAGTTTGAAACGCCGGCATTGTATAGAATATCTAGGCATTTTATAGAATTCCCGGCGTTTTTAGGCAAAGTATGAAATATGAGAATTATACATTTTCCCTAGGCATTGTATATAACACCTAGGCATTCTATCGAATGACAAATGCTATTCAGGCAAAGTATGAAAAAAAAGGTCATGATATTATTTAAAAACCGTTCATTCCTCAAAAATACAAATGTTATTTTGAAAAAATAATGAAAGAGTGCCATTAAAAAACTTTTATTCAAAATACGTAAAAAAATTAAAGTTGTACAAAACAAAATTTATGCCTTTCTTATTAAAGAAAACAAAATAAAATATGAACCTACTTGTTGCACCAAGAAACTAAATAATTTTATTTCTTATAAAAAGTAAAACAGGGTCATTAAATGAACTTTACTAAAAATACACGCATTTAAAAAGAAAATATAAAAATGAAATTTTTTTCATAAAAAAAATAAAAAATGAAATTTAACTTACTTGTTGCTACATGGTAGGTGAATGGGATTTTGAATTACACTTCATCACTTTTTTCACGCAAAGACATTTCATATTTTGGCACTTAGTTTTACACATACACTTGATGAATCCTTGGCCGCTTCCACTGGACTGAGCAATTGCAACTGACCGGAGAGGAATTTCGTGGTCAGGAATATCTTCAATTCTAAGCAAGTTCTTAAGGTATAAAGTGAATTGTGATCTCCCATATAGTTGTTTTAAAATTCCCTCAGAAAAGTTTCAAGTCGGTTGAAACCGTCCTCTGTCACACTCATTACAACTGCCAAAATATTTCGGGAATCACCTCGGCCCTTGTCGACGTCAGGAATAGGAACTCGCACAGTAGGTCCCAAAGAAGCAGTGGGAAACTTTTTTTCCGAATTCATTTTCATTTTTTTGGTTTGTATTTCCAGATTGATTTTAGAATTAATTTTACCTTCGATAGCATTTTCAGTTTTGAAACAGAGTGCATAAAATATCCAATTCATCATCTTTACTAGCATGGCCACAGAAGTTATGAATTTTTTGGCGACACTTTGTGCATGCATGTGCATCACTTGTTTCCTTTAAACACACACAACAGGTAACAGGATCGGAAATCCCTTCGGTAAGCATGTCATCATCATGTTGACTTAATCTACCATCGACTATAATCTCATCCATGTTTTTTGAAACAGGCTCTCTTTCTTGCATAAGCTGATTTGTTTCATCTTTTTGCATCGTTTGGACGCTTTCTGTTATTTTTTCTAGCTGCTCCTCTGTATTTATGTCTTTTAAAACATCTTGGGGTAGAAAAGACGTTGTAAGACCTACTTTAGGTTTGCAGCCAAAAAGGACTTTGTATGGTGTTCTTTTGATTCCAGAATGATAAGCTCTATTTTTCATAAATTGAACGAACCGCAGTCCTTCACTTCACTGGTCAGATTTGTTGTCCTGCATTCAAGTACTGATCATATTTTCAATATCTTGATTAGCTCTTTCGACACTACCCTGGCTTTCTGAATGGCGAGGCTTCCCATGGACGATCTTCAGTGCTGACCAAAACTCCCTTCAAACTCATCACCACATTATTGGCAAATTCCCTACCATTGTCAGAGTGTAATATAGATGGCGCCCCAAGCAACGAGAATATGTCCACTAGGTTGTAAGCTACTTCTTCAGCTCTTTTTGACCTCAGAGCCTTCAGAATCACAAATTTTGTGATATGATCTTGGTTCACCATAATCTCTATCTGGCTGGGACTGAAAATCAATAAGATCTACCTGACAACGGGAATTAAATTCAGAAAAATCATAGGTTTCACAACAATGCCTTTTGTTTTTTCTGGCAGGGCTCACAAAGGTGGATGTACAGTTCAATATCATGACGTGTAACGTTTTTGTATTTGGTTGAAAGTTCTTTCAACATTCTATCACGTCCTCCGTGCCCAATATCCAAATGAGTTTCATGAAGTACGTGAAATAACTCAGTGTCCGTGACGTAATGACGCCTTCTTTAACAGTATAAATGAGTTTACTTTTGTTTTCCACAAACATCACATCATAGCGATTCAGCAACCAATAGTCCCATGGTTCCTTCTTAGTAGTCATTTTGGATTTTTTATATAATTTATTAACTTCCGGTAAGTAGTTTCGGTTAAGAACAAACTGTTTTTTGCAGCATTAACTCGAAGCTTAGACAGTTCATCTTCGAATCGTCGTTGCATGTCTATTGACTGTGACTCCTCCAACACTATATCTTGATCTTCCATTTTCATACAGCACAATATAAAATTATTTTTTTCTTCAGCAAATTTAAGTAAAATCGCGTGTTTTGACACTCCGGAACAAAGGGCAAAATGCAAATGCCAAATTCTGAGCCTGAGCTGAGGATTAAAAGTCACGTGCCTAGCCACGTGATATTCGAAACGAATCGGAGATGTATTTCATACATTGCCGGTATGTCATTTGGCATTCTATAGAATGCCTAGGAAATGTGTGAAATATTAATCGTTTCATACATTGCCGGCCAGTTTTCGGCATTCTATAAAATGCCTAGGTATTCTATAGAATGCCGGATTTCAAACTTTGCCGGTAACATATATAATAGATTATATGGATAGATGTAGCATGTATACGTATTTGTGTCCAAATTAATTGTAGGAGTTATAAAAATGTAGGAACGGCGATACAAATTATTTTCAGCAATTGGTTGGTAGTTGAATTAACTTTGCACTGGAGCAATACAATGGGTAATTGGCGACGGTCCGGGATCCATCCCGAAGGGAAAGATCCGAATATCAGAAAATGATGATTCAAATAATAATTAAATTTTCTATGGATGAGAAAGGTTCTTTTCAGTAAATGTAACCAATTTAATAAAAGCATCATCTGGTAATTCTGCTAGTAGAATTTTATTTGCAGTCTTTCAATAGACGATAATTTACCTTACACTGCTTGTAATTAAGGCTGTTAGAAAGATACTTATGATTTTTTGTTTCACTTAGTCGGTAGTCATTATTGTTTTACTTTTAGTTACAGTTACAACCCTTCATTGAAATATTGTTCTGTATTGTGTAGGATATAATTTCTTCTCTCTGTACAAATCAAAGTAAAATTGCGTTGTAACTATTCTACCTAGTTATATCAACCGGCATTTCAGTAAATATGCATCAGTGTTTATAAATACTGCAATCTGCATATTTGTTGATTTAGGTTGCAAAATGGAGCTAATTACGCAAAGAATATCAACCTGATATTCATTGATATTTAAATGAGTACGTTTTCAGTACACTTTGTCTTATTACTATTCGAAACAACTCCTTTTGTCTCTTAAATGCTTTCAGCACACGCTTTCAGCTTACCTTGCTCGGAATAAATTTACATGCCAACTAGTGTAGAAGTGAGCAGATTATTGTGGATTTTACGAATTGCATTTAACAGCAGATGTTTTTGACCGCATTAAGGTAGAAGTGTTAAAATTTTGTGACAATTGCTTGCAGCTGCTTCTGAGTTTTTGAGTAATGTTTCTACATAAATTTCTTTTGTTTAATAGTTTGCTTATCCCTCCAAGCGGTTTCGACGAGGTACCCCGTCCGTCAAGATCTGACCATTTGTTCTAATGACGAGATATCTCGTCATCAAGATACTGGCAATTGTTTGATGGTGACGAAATCAAAATCTGGTTAGTTTTCTTCTAATGACGAGATATCTCTTCCATCAAGATTTGCTAACCGTCGAGAGACAACGACCAGGAGGGTAGAGAAAGACAGCATAAAAATAGGCGTTTCTAAATTTACTGAAAAGCTTTTCATCAATTTGTTCTCAAATTTTTGTGATTATGCATTATTCCAGTATATTCCACCGAAGTATAGTTTTAAATTAATAAAATATCCATGATAAAAGATTACGCAATTAATAATATAGATTACTTATGACCGTGAAGGGAACAAAAAGTAAACAATTCAAATAGGAATGCTTGTCTATTAAAGTCAGATCCACTTGATAGGGGGCGCTATTCGAAAGCTCTCTAGCTTGGCCTGTTTGAGTCATCTTCGCTTTACAACCTGTTTTTATGTGGATAGAATGTATCATTTAACGAATGCTGAGATGGCTGATATACAACTAGCATATGGGGTAGTTGACAAAAACAAATGAACCACCGAGAGAAAAATCATCGAGGAAATTGAGAAATATTATTCCACCAAATAAAATATTGCTATGGCTGTAGGTTAGGTAGGTAATTAACATCACACTGGAGCAATACAACTGTCTATTGTCGATGGTACGGGATCAATCCCCAGGGGAAAGATCGGAGGTCAAAACCACGTAATTTTGAACCACGGTCAGATAACGAGGTAATACCTGAGCTGGCACCCAACTCTCCAAACTTCCACACCACGCCAACTTTAGGACACTTGAGGCCACGACAGATTTAACATGCACCAGCCCTCGTGTACACGATGGTCTTTGGCTGGACCGCGTTTCGAACTCGCAACCCTCCGGTTGCTAATCCGTTGGTTATGGCTGTAACCTCTATATGTTCCTCTAGTGTTCGGTCCATACTGGTATGCATGTTCAGATCATCCACCATTAACCCAAAAGTCTGCAAATGCCCTCTTGAAGTCCTAAATCTGAAATTGATAATGTTTCCTTTATACTCTTATCAAATAATACTCGTTAAATTGATACATGTATGGTCAGATGTATTTATATCGATGCAAGTATTGCCGTCTGTATATTAAATCAATACAGGTCTTCAAGTGCATCTGAAAGTCCTACATGTGTAATTGGTATGCTTTTTTCAACTCTGATAAAATAATATTCGTTAAACCAATACATGTATGGTGCTGTGACTGCATAGTTTTACGTTTCTGTATCCATACGAGTATGGTCTTTACGAATGTTAAATTGATACAAATGTATCTGCTACTGCAATACATGAAATTCGTATGTTTTTACTCTTACTAAATGATATTCTTAAAACCGATACATGTATGGTCGTGTTTTTTATATCGTTACAAGTACGGTCGTTTGTATCTTAAAATCGATAGAGGCCTACAGATGGGTTGGTAGTGGAATTAACGTCGATCTGTAGCAGCACAACGGGGTATTCGTGACGATCCATCCCGAAGGAAAAGATTCAAAGGCAACATCTCGCCATTTTGAACAGCGATCCGATGACGATGTCAACACTTAAGATAACATCCCACTCTCCAAACCACACCACGCCAGTGCGAGACATTTGAGGTCAGGATAAATATAGCGTGTACCAGACCCCACGAACACCGAGGTCTTTGGTTGACCGAACTCGTTGCCCATCCGTTGCTCTTCCAACTGGCCTACCGCGGCCATCTTAAATATGTAATTAATAGTTTATTTCCACTTTGGTTAAATAATATACGTTAAACCGGCACTTATTCGAAATATCTGTCAAGTATTTTGATGTTAGAGAGCATTGGTTACGGGCTAGAGAGTAGGCTTAGTTCAATCTTCGGGTTTCAGAGAGCGAGAGCGTTCTGGAGCTGGAGCTCCCTTCTCTGTGGAATTGTTTGTATTAGTTGTGATCTGCTTCCAATTTGCAAGGATGCCAGGTGACTACAATTCCAGACAGCTCAATTGTGTTCTTGATGACTACCATGCATTCGGTCTGTCTCCTTTTGTAACCACCAACGACACAAGTGCGCATGTGTTAACAATACGTATTCAAGGAATGAGTAAATGGGATGATTGAGTTTTGCACGTGTCTATAATGTAGCGATAGATTGGCAAGCGGAGTTGAATTTAATTCATTTAAAAGAAATTTATATCCATTGTGAAATAAATTTACAAAAATAGGCTTTGTTACAGTTAAATACAGTTAAATTGCACTCCTTAATCCTCCAAGTGGTTTCGATGAGACATCTTGTCCATCAAGTTCCGATCAATGACAGTATCTAATGACGAGATATCTCGTCATTAAGATACTGTTGATGTTTGAAGATGATGAGATCAAGATATGGTCAGTATTCTTTTAACGACAAGATATATCGTCCATCAAGATCTGGTCAGTTTTGCTAATGAAGAAATTCTTTGTTGTGACAGCCACAAGGAGGGTTAAGAGACTTATGCGTTATAATTCTAGGGTTTGAGTTCCTTAGGAACGATATCAATTAATAGAAATATAAATTAAATTAATCTAACGATTAGTTTAGTTAATATCACTCATAATTTAAAAAGTCTAATAAAAAATTATAAATATTTAGGAATGTTTGCAGTTAAATTATGGTGTATATAAATATATACATCACATAAAAAGATGTATGATGTAAAATTTTCTGATTAGCACACATTGCATTAGATTTGGAATTTTTATAGCGCAAGATCCTAAACATGACACGATATATCTTCCATCAAGATCTCGCCAATTTCATCCCAGACGCAAGATTTTAAAATTAAACACACACAACAAACAACAGTGTAAAACTGAAGGTTACGATTAGTCAGACGCATAAATTTAATTACCATGAATAAGAACTTTGCAAAAGTATACTGATGAGTCTATTTGAATTAAAAAACAATAGTATTTAAAAATGCAGATTTTAATAGGGATTTTCTTTAGAAGGGAAAATAAGTTTTTGAAGGTGGAAAATGTTAATCGCAGACTATAGAAAATAATTGAGGTTTGGCAAAGAATTGTAATTTTAGAGGGTTGTTTTAGGGCATTTTTGGGTGATGAATGCATTTTTCGTTAGGCATTTTCTAGAAATATTTTGTTGTCAAAGTCCTAGTCTTACTAATAGCCAGTTGTGTTGTTCCAGTGAGACGTTAATTAAAAATACCTACCATACCTACCTACTTATTAGATTAAACAATCTGATACGACAATTGAATGTACACAATGTGTATAATACACTTAAGATTTAGTGTGTATAATACACTTAAACAAAAAATTATTCAAAAAAGAAATAATCCGTTTTATTTTATATTATATTGCTTTTATAATAACTCGCATTTGTTTCTGGTGCCATATTTTTTTGTTTTTCTTACAATAAAAAACGATGATATATATATATATACGGAGTAAAAAATAATTGCACTTTGCGAAGTGTTTCTTTCGTTTACATAATTGGATAATTAGAAGCTAAAAAAATCCTTGAAATTAACGTGATTAAAAATTTCTTTTTCACTTGTCTATATCTTCGCCTATATAAATGGAATGGATTTTGAGCACGAGTGACCTTAAAATATATCCTAGATGTTCTATAAACTTAATAGGAAGTGCGATTTTTTAAATGTTTTCTATTATGAATATCCTGGTTAATTTGCAAAAATATAAAGAATCCCAATTTTCTAAGCAGACAATTTACTTCATAAAACTGCTTTTTTCTGTATGTCGTTTGTAAGAATTCAAAGAACTTATAATTTAAAGCATCTGCTTATACAGTTTTTAATCTCGATTTAAAAAAAAAACTAAATTATTTATCATCTGAATGAATTCTAAGATTACATCCGTTGCACTAAATGAAATTCCTAAAATTTTTGTTGTGAAGAAAATGACATTTTAATTACGTTAGTGTCTTTTTTACTTTTTCAAAGAGCCAGAATTTTTCTTTTCTGTTTAATTAAAATGCGTCTTTCTAAGCATTTATTTTTTATTCGCTAATTATTCACAAGCAAATAAATTACACAATTACTCATATGAGCTGTTTCGTTTAGATAAATTTATTATATCACCCCTTTTTATTAATTTGGTCAAAATATTCGTTTATGTTATTTAAAATATTTTATTAGTGTTCATAGTGGGCCTGGTATATTAAAACAACCTTAAAAGCTGCTTAAAAACGTCGTTCGCTTGGAATGACTGCTATTTGTAGTAATTTTCTTGGTAAACTGAACGGGAAATAAATAACCAGAAAGCTGGATATTTATGTTTATAAAACCGTTATGATATTTTCTGAAGTAAATTATAAGATCAAACTTAAGGATGACTGAAGGAAATTAAAAAAGATCCTTAAAATAAAAGAAATCCAACGCCTAGGTATTTTTATTATGCTACCACATTTTATCCATTTAGTGAAAATGTCCGTTCATGTCAGTTCAGATATTTGATTAATGTTCTTTCAGATAATAAATCAAAACGGCTTTAAAATATTCATATGGAGAATGACTAGGATTTGTTATCCCCTTCTTAGTAAGTTTGGGACAGGAAATAAATAGCCAGCAAAACTTTCGATTTCGGATTGTGATGGCCGTTGTGGTATTTTGTGAAGTAAATTAAAAGATCGATATTATGTCGTGGACTTTCAGATGACTTATTCAGAAAATTATAAACTGACGGTGAAGTAAAAAAAATATCCAGTGCAATTAATCAAATTCCAAATTGCCGAAGAATCTAATTAACAGCTTAAGCTAAACCAAACAAAAGAAGAGTCACCAATAACTTAAGAATATTAAATTTTCACTGGATTTATTGTGTCCTTAGCACCTTTGAAAGCCTGACTTCCTCATAGCTTTAATAGCACATTTTTTTATTTTTAAAAACTGAGGTTGGTATTAGAAAAATGAAATGACAATTGAATAGATTTTTGAAAGGGCATTTATAGCAAATTGCTTTAAGGGGGCTTATGACCTTTAAACCACTATTTGAATAGAAACAGGTAATTTTCAAAGCTATATAATTTTCAAGTATTGCATGAAATGGAATGCTTTTTTTGCAATATGTTTCTGCATTTTAAGGTATAAAATACATTCTACAACCAACAATTAAATATTAGCTTGAGTTTTTGTGTAGCGCTCGTTAATGTATAGCTTCATTGTGAGCAAAGGTTTGATGAACAGCGCTTGCGCGCAAGATTGTACATAAACAAATAGATCTATAAAATGAATTTTAGTGTATGTTATTCAATAAATATGACAGATTACACTAAAACCAGAAAAACCAAAAAAATATTTTTTTAACAATAATGTATCATTGATGCAGTAAATATTCTGATACTATGAGAACAATTTCTTTCCAGAAGTTTCAAAACAATACAATTATTCCAATATTCTGCATTTAGAACAAACATGTACCTATAACGAATATATGTACCAATTTTTAAAGCATTTACTCAAACAGTACTTTAGATATGCGCGCAATCAGAGATTTTTGTAAAAATACAAAGCCGAGAAAAGCAGCCTTAAAGGTAGAATTTCGGTTACCACTGTTTTTCCGCAATCAAAATTTTTTACATTCTCTGACAATGCCAAATGACCATTCAATAACTAAAATATATAATTATTTATAGTATTTAATCAAGTATATTGCTTTAAATTAAGATAGCAAGATAAATCAAATCAGATTTCAAGACCTCAAGAGACAAGAGAGAAATATACTTGATTGTGGAGGTGCAAAAGATCATCATATCCACTTTTAAGTTTATTATTGAATGCATTCCATAGGTTGAAGCTTAAATAATTATTAGTAAATTAATATAAATATAACTTTAAAATAATTTTTTATTGTTTAATGTCTCTATGACTTATGCCATCAAAATTCTCCAGCTTCTAAACATCCGTCACTTATGGTCTATGGCCGACAGTCCATTGAAGCGCTTGTTTAGCTCAGTGTACCTTTCGATTTTCTTTCATATCTCTGGTATTTATTGGAGTTTCTTCATACAGTTGATGTAAAATTATCAGAAATGTCTCTACTTTAACATATATTTTTTTTCGAAAAATCGAATTTTGGGAACGTTTAAAGGTTATTGACAGGTTCACTGAATCAGGTATTGTACTTATAACATGAATGATTGTTTTTTATGGCGCAAGGGTCAAGGGTATGGCTACATTGCGCCTATTAGTAACTCAATTAAAAATTTAATGTATCTATAAATTATGGAACTTAAAATTTTAAATAATAACAAACGTAATTGCATGCATGCACATTATGTATTCAAATAAATTTATTTCAAATAAAATTGGAAAACCTATATCTGATATAAATAAAAATAAATTAAATTAGATAGGTATTATTCAGTAAATCAATAACAGTAAGATATGCTGCACCAGAGCGGTTGAATTATTATTTAAAGTATGATAGGTATCATTAACCGTCCTGGTGATTGTCTCGATGAGTATCTCGCCATTAGCAAAACTGACTAGATCTTGGACAAGATATATCGTCATTAGTAGAAAACACGATCATTAGAAGAAAACTGACTAGCTCTTGGACAAGATATCTCGTCATTAGTAGAAAACACGATCATTAGAAGAAAACTGACTAGCTCTTGGACAAGATATCTCGTCATTAGTAGAAAACACGATCATTAGAAGAAAACTGACCAAATCTTGATCTCGTTATCATCAAAAACTTGGCAATATCGTGATTACGAGGTATCTTCTCATTAGCAAAATGGGTCGGATTTTAATGTACGAGATATCTTATCAAAATAACTTCGAGTTTAAAATGTGTCTGACAGATAAGATTGCTTTGAACGTAGTAAATGCCTGTGAGCAAAATAAGGTTGATCTATACAAAGTCACGTCAGTTTCACCTTAAGTCAATTAAAATTATGGACTTTAAAACTCTTTTCGGAGAGTTGTAGGAATGTCATTCATTGCGAATTTGGGTGTTCCAATATATTCCGCGATGAGCTTTTGATATACATTTTAATATGGTTCATGTCTGACAAGTGCGGATGATCTAGTCCATCGTATCAGACATTTAAAGATGCATTATTAGCTGCTTTATTTCTCGATATACCACAAGGCCTGGAATACCTGCATAATAAAATGTTAAAACCACGATCAATCAATTTATAATATAATTTAACTGAACTGAGAGAGCAATTTAATTTCACTTCGGTTCTAACTCTTTGTATTTGCCTTTGAAAAAGCTCTTTTTTCTTTAATTATTTCTTTTGCATTAGTGATATTTTAGCACAGCTTCAAGCTTTGTCACATCCACTGGTGTTTGAAATATTCACAAGTACAGCATGTTAAGCTTCCGGAGACTACTGCACGTAATATGTTCATAAATATTTTAAATTAACCCTCCAAGTACTTTCGACGAGATATCTCGTCCAAGATGTGGTCAATTTTGCTAATCACAAGACATCATCTCTGTCGAAATCTAGTCGCTTTTGAGAATGGGATATCTCGAAGGGAAAAAACTGCAATTGGAATGAAGATCCAAGTTGGCAAAACAAATTGTTCCTTGCCTAGAACTGGTGACAGGTTGGAACCGGTTTTGCATCAGAGGCTGGCCAATACAAGGCAGTTTTCTATGCGAAGATAAACCACCTGCATGATTTAGGAAATTATCTTACATTTTGCTCGTATATGCATGTTTAACTGAATTACAATGTTCCCTACTAATGTGTCAATGAATTTACACAACTGTAGCACAGTTCTTTCATTCTATGAATGAAATCCACATATTTAAATTACATTAGTTACATAAAATAAAGTTTAATGCCAAAAATTTGTTCGAAGGTAGAGTTATTTTAATCGTCTGAGAGGCTCACACGCATAATTCCACCCTGTTACTTGTCTTTTCCGCATGATTTCTAACCAGTTGTGACCTTCTTGACCTATAGAATCTTTTTAAAGGATTATATTCTAAGGAAAGGAACAATAGAATATTTCCAAAAATTCTATTCTAAAGAGAGAACCGATAGAATCTTTCCAAAGGACATTCCAAGGAAAGAAACAATGAAATCTTTCCAAAAGGATTAAGTAGTAAGTAAAAGACCAAAAGAGTCTTTCCAAATAATTCTATTCTGCCGAATGGGCCAATAGAATCTTTCCAGATGATTCTATTCTAAGGAAAGGATCAGTAGTGTCTTTCCAAAGAATTCTTTTCTAATTTGATTGAGCAATATAATATTTCAAAATTATTCTATTCTAATTGACTAACCAAAATAATATTTCCAAAAAATTCTATCCTAATGAAAGGATCAATGAAATAGATCAAAGTTCTGAAGAATCTATGGATTCTTTCAACCAAAAGGCGTGCTTACTTAGTCATTAATTATGTTGTAGGTAAAAACAATACTACGCTACCCGGAAATCTCGTGAAGCTCAGAAGGTTAGGAATCTGCATATTCTTTGAAATTTATAATAATGCATACAGAAAAAATCAAGTTCTCACAAGTCATATATAATTTTAATACAAAGATAAATTAATCGTGATGGAAAATTTAACCATCGATAACTTTCGAAAAGTACCTTTCATTTGGGAATATATCATAGGTATACAATACGTTGGCTAAAATTATATATAGTAGCATATACTAAACTGTATTTTAAATGTGAACTATACAAACTAATAAATATCTCGGATAAATATTTTATCATTGTATTGGATATCAGGTCTTTATGTCCTGTGGAGACTGTCTACATCCGTCTCTGGGGCATAATGAGAAATTTTCATCCTACAAAACAACGTATTTGTTCGTTGACCCATGGTTGGAATAGAGCGATGCAACAATCTAAATGAACCATGTGGTTCATCCAGATCATGGTTCATTCAGATTGTTGCATCGCTCTATTCCAACCATGAGTCAACGAACATATATATATTCATTAGCGAAATTGATCTGATCTTGATGGACGAGATACCTCGGCGATAACAAAATGACCAGATCTTGATGACGAGATACTTTGTTAGTAAAACATTGACCAGATCTTGAAGACGAGGTCCTTTGAGATTGATCATATCTTAATAAACAAGATACCTCACTTCGTCAAAAGTAAAATTGACCTGATCTTAGTGGACGAGATATCTCGACGAAACCACTTGGAGGGTCAATAATGAGTTTGTACCAGGGAACTCAAAGTAATAGTAACTACAAAAAGAGTGTATTGAGGCGAATTATTTTATTATTTTTTCATACGATATATCTTATATTAGTCACAGTAAATAATCTCGTACTGACTTACTCTAAAAGTCATTTCTGTGGACAATACAATACTTTAATTGGTTTCATTTCAAATTGCGATTGGTAAAAACAATGTACCAAAACCTACCAGACAATCAGACATTCTATTTGCTTAAGTCCCTCGTTTGTTGAAAGCTAAATGAAAAGTAAACCAAACTCGGTATTTGTCCAACGTAATCAAAAATTGAGTTTGGGCCAGGAAAACGATTTGTTCCAAGTTTTAAATTGAAATCTCCATCCTCTGGGAACGAGATCCGTTCCTTCTTTTCAGCCATGCGAAAGAAACACACAATATAATACAACACACCCGGAAGAACACTGAATTCCTACTTTGTATAAGAGAAAAAAGGAACCGAGGAAATACGTCAGCTCTCATATGTTTGCTTAGGATGTAACGGGGAAGTAAGAGGCAAGACGATCGATTTTGGAATTTCAATCAAGCCTATTCCGGGGGAAATTTATTTACTTGCCATAAAGCCGTGGCAGTTTAAGTATGCGAGATGCGTTTCACTTTTTAGTTATTCAGTTTCAATCTCGCGAGAATATTTAATGGATCGCTTTTTATAAATGCTCCCTGTAGAAATCCTCTTTCAGTAGAAATAGCAGAATATTTCTTCCTGTAGATGGAATCGGGGACGATGGGATTTAAAACTTGGTGTTTCAG
The DNA here is from genome assembly GCA_933210815.1 of Meta bourneti. Lineage (NCBI taxonomy): Eukaryota > Metazoa > Arthropoda > Arachnida > Araneae > Tetragnathidae > Meta > Meta bourneti. The sequence continues at coordinate 13,383,652 of OW119924.1, forward strand.
ATTCAGAAACCCAGGTATCCCAGTTAATACTATGTAATTGAATCAAGCTTTCGAAATTAGGGTACCCGGTAGTTGGAAGACCAGCAGATTATCAACAGGAGAGTTACGATTTCGAAACTAGGTCCAGCAAAGACCGTCGTAGAAACGAGAGCTGGTGCATGTTAGATCTGTCGTGGCTACAAATGTACTCACGTTGGCGTGATGTGCCAGCTTAGGTGGTGTCCTCGTCATCTGATTGTGGTTCAAAATGACGAGGTGCTGTCCTTGGATCTTTCGCTTAGGGATTGATCTCGGTCAGTCGCCGATAGCAGTGTTGCTCCAGTTAATTAATTACCTACCTCTAATACTTCATATTAGTGTTTTACCTACGATACTAGTGTTTTACCTATCCAATGGTCTCAATCTAATACGAAGCTAGTAATATACTGTGCGGTCACCAAAATCTCGCCAAATTGGCGTCTCATCAGCAGTGCTAACTATTAAAATTTGACTGGGGGCAACAAAAATTGAATAATCCGATCGAGATATCAACTTAAGGTTCATAGTATGATGAAGTTAATCCTTAAAGGTGGGAAAAAACACAATTTCTTAATACGGATTGAGTTGCAACTCCTTTTTCCACGTTCGAGCAAGTACGCCTAATAAAGCGCTGTTCTTCCACTAGACCCCCGCATGTGGTTGGAGAGAAAAAATTAGGATCGGAATTTTCTGCTTGTTTTTGTTTTTGTAGAGCAATTGTTAGCAATTCTTTCCACGTGGGTCTTTCCATCATTACTCAACACAAATCCTTTAAATTCAGTTGCTTTATATCAGGAATTGAGGGCTCAGTTTTCAGGAGATTTTAAGAATAGTTGAATGTAACCAAAGTCCATTATTGGGGAGTGTTTGGAATTATTCTCATTTCTAGGTAGGTATCTTAATTAACGTCGCACTGTAGCAACACAACGAGTTATTGGCGAGGGTCTGGGATCCATCCCGAAGGGAAAGATCCGATGACAGCACCACGTAATTTTTAATCATGGTCAGATGACGAGGTCACACCTGAGGTGGCACCCCATCTCTAAACTTCCACACCAAGTCAACGTGAGGACCTTTGAGGCCACGACAGATTTAATGTGCGCCAGTCCCCTATGTACACGACGGTCTATGAGTGGACCTAGTTTCGAACTCACAACCATTTGGTTGCTAATCCGTTACTCTTCCAACTGGGCTACCACGGCTCTATTATAATTGGTAAAATTGGATATCTGAGTAGTACCGCAACAGTAATCGAGCGGCTAAAGACGTCACTCTTAAGAAACTGGTTGGTTGAAATGCTTGGTTGCGAATTCGTATGTGCGGAAGTCGAGTTGGGTGCTGTTTCTTCAAAATTATGCGTAAATAATTCCTTCAAGTCGTCCAGGAACACATGTTCCCCAACAGTTCACAGTGGATGCAATGTGGCTACATCTTGAATGGTGACCAGGATAAACACTAAGGCTACGTTCTCGCCAACGGAATTCTAGGACAATATGTCCATTAGCTGGTATTATAGAAAAAGGATACATACTTATCCTTCCAAAAAGATATATAAGTATTCTACAAAGATAAGTATTTAGCCTTCTAAAAGTATAATCCTTCTAAAAATATATAATTATCCTTCCAAAAAGATATGTAATTATCATTCTATATATATATATATATATATATATATATATAATAAATAATATATAAAAATATATAAAGAATAACTATATATATTTTTAGAAGGATAATTACATATATTTTTAGAAGGGTAGTTACATATCTTTTTAGGAGGATAATTATATCCTTTTAGAAGGATAATTACATATATTTTTACATAATTACATAATTATATATATATATATAATTATGCTTATATATATATAATTATCCTCCTAAAAAGATATGTAACTACCCTTCTAAAAATATATGTAATTATCCTTCTAAAAGGATATAATTATCCTCCTAAAAAGATATGTAACTACCCTTCTAAAAATATATGTAATTATCCTTCTAAAAATATATATAGTTATTCTTCAAAAATATATATAATTATAATTCTAAAAATGTATATTTGAACTTCTAAAGATATATGTAATTATACTTCTGAAAATATGTATAATTTTCCTTCAAAAAAGATGTATAATTATACTTCTAAAACGACATGTAATTACCCTTCTGAACAGATACATTATTATACTCCTAAAATATATATAACTATCTTTTTAAAAATATATAAAACTGTACTTCAATATGATGTCTTTTATCTTTCTAAATATATACGTACGTAATTACCCTTCTAAAAAGATATTATACTTCTAAAAAAAGAAATGTAATTATATATATATATATATATATATATATATATCCTTCTTAAAATATAATTATACTTCTAAAATATATACAATTATCCTTTTTAAAAATATATGTGAAAATGATTATATCCCTTTGTTTCAAGTATAATCATCTGTATCAGAAGTATTTAGTACCTCAAAAATCAACAAATGTCTTGAGCTTTCCTTTGTGAAACGTTGAAAATTTATCGAGAATGGTGTTATCCTGTGAAAAGATTCCGGAATTTAGATTGAAACAGATAGTCAAAGGCTAGAATTGTCAAGCTTAACAAGGTCTACACTCCGACAGATCACAGCACCATTTGATAATCCAACACTCAACTCAACATCTCTCAAAATGTAAGACGTCGCTTTGATACGAACTGTTGCGAAAGCAATCGACCCGTTCTCTTGTGTGTGAGAAAACAAAATCGAAACTAGGCATTCACTGTCTGGAAAAATGTCTATAGTCTGTCAAAATCAGACTTTTACAGCATTACGCAAATGCAAATGTGCACGAGCACGAATCGATATTTTCATCCAACCAGGTTAGCAGAAGGGAAGCAGTGTAAAGGTTAACTAAGGTTCACTCGCTGCCTTAGTTATTCGCGAATTCTTGAACATTCTGGCAGACCTAAAAATGGTCACAGATTTTTTCCATTTGCGACAGGGTAGTCCATTTGTAAATGGAAGAGAGGATCTTCTATCTGCTGGGGACATAGAATGTTTATAACACATTATGAATCAAAAATAACTCCATTTCCATGGTAAAAAATCCAGCCAAAGACCGTCATGTACACGGGGGCTGTGCACGTTAAATCTGTCGTGGCCTCAAATTTCCTCACCTTGGCGTGGTGTGGAAGTTTAGGGAGTGGAGTGCCAGCCCAGGTGCTGCCTCGTCTTCTGACCGTGGTTCAAAATAACGTGCTGTCGTTCTCGGTTCTTTCCCTTCGGGATTGATCCCGGACCGTCACCAATAGCCCATTGTGTTGCTCCAGTGCGACGTTAATTGACTACCTACCATGGTAATTAATAGATGAGAGGATTTTAATGCAGATGTCAGTGTATATTTACACGTTTTCTGAAATTAAATTCTTCGAGTCTGGTCTACACACTACAAAGAAATAACAAGAGGTAGGTAGTTGAATTAACGTCGTACTGGAGCAACACAGCTGACTGGTGATTGTCCGGGATCGATTCCGAATCGAAAGATCCAAGGACGACCTCTCGTAATTTTGAATCACTGGTTAGGTTTGGGGGGTTTTATGGCGCAAGGGACATATTTGGCCATGCTGCGCCAGACACAAGTTAGACAACATCAAGTAATACACACAGTGGGTTTTATTGACACATAAGAGAGAAATACACCAAGCGAGAAATGCACTTGTCAGGAATCGAACGTGCGCCGCCCACAACTAGAAGGTTGCTAGCGCAGTGAGCATACCCATTGAGCCACGACGGCCCCTTTGAATCACTGAGAGATGACGTTTATATGTGGATAGAGCGATATCTCCACAAGCATGCGACACCAGTCCCCGATGGGAGATAAACCATCTTTCCGCGAGTGAACGTCAATGTGCTAGTAGTACATATAAAAATAATTCAACGCCACGAATCCTCAATTTATTTCAATCACTTGCAAATGAGTATGCTCATGGTTATTATAATTACGTTTTAAAAATCACAAGAATAATAAAACATTAGACCAGGTGTTCCCAAACTTCTTCGACCATCTATCATTCAAGGGTTCTTAGCTTTTTATCGATCCCTCGTTTTACTATTACGCAATTATAATAGGACAGGCAAAAGCGATGCTTATTTGAGTTTTTAGATTGTTTATTTTATAGTTACAGTGTTGATTGTTTATATAATATAGTACATATTATATTGGTTTAACATCAAAGGGATACGTTTTTGTTTCTGGCATACTTCTTGGAGTAATGGGACAATTTTATCATGACGGAATATCTCACCCTTAGCAAAATTGACCAGATCGTGGACGAGATACCTCGTTGAAACACTAAGAGGATTAAAAAGCACTACCTGAAATTGCTGATGTATTGAATGGACAGCTTGTTAATGTGTATCAAATTTATTGCAAATCATTAGAAAATTTAAATTTTTAGGTTTCCTTTGTATACTTAAAATTGTCATGAAATTATATTTCTCCACATGTTGAGTAAAATGAGGTAATTGAAGTTTTCAGTAATAATTTCTAATTGTTCGTATTATATTATGCTTAAGATTCTCTCACTCGGAATCATTTCATAACAAAGCCAATATACAAGCCTGAGGTTTACTAAAAATTTTCGCCCTTGAACAGATTGCCACACAGGCTTATATAACAAAAGGAATATCAAATTATAGTCGAATCTCATTACGATGATAAATGTCTTTTAACACTGTAGTCTTTCTATATTGTCTTCTGGTGATGAGAAAACAGTCTCGCGATTTCAGCTATGATAAATATGCAGTAGGTAATCAGAATCTGTTGTAAATGAGGACTATTTGCTGTTTATATATTTTTCCCTTGTGCAAAGTATACGATTGCGCTTACTCATAGTGCTTGTGCATGATTGATGAAGTAGGCGTTGCAATACTCCTCTCAAATGCACTCATACTACCAGATGAAGGAAATTTCCTCGATATTTATATAAGGATTTCCCGTATTTTTCTTTGACATCAGCTTTTCCAAGGTATTTATGTAGCATGGAAAATATATTACCAAGATTAACAATAAAGAAGCCAAACTATTTACTAAAAATATTTTCCCCTTAAACAGATCTCAGACTTAGCTAACGTAGTAAAATATTTACAGTAATACTGAATTATATTGAAACCCTTCATGATGACAAATAATGTCTCTTAAACTCATAACATACTTAGCAGTCATTAGAGATGGGTCATTTGTGATGAGAAAGCAGACTGCTGATTTCAGCTTAGACAAGTATGAAGCATATAATCAGGATCTGTAATTAATGGGAACTAAGTGTAGTTTACATTTTTCCCATCTGCAATGTTTGCGATTGCAAATCATCGATTAGAAAGTGTATGATAGACGCAATAGGCACTTTGCAACTGTCCCTCCAATGCACAACTCACATTAACGAATGAGTGAAATTTCCGTAAGTGTTTACAGAAGGATTTCCAATATTTTTTCTTTGTTGTTACTACTTCTCCAACTTTTGCAATGAACTTAAAACATGGAAGGTACATTAATTCATAACAATCACTTACAAACAAAATTTGTGATGCAAAATGGTCTATCATCTATAGAAATGAATCGACGAAGGCGCGTCAATAATTATCCGCAATGCAGCTTGTGATGCAGTGGGCCGAGTGGTGTGCCAAAATGAAACAACGAACGCAGCCAAAATACAATTAAATTAGGTATTTATTTTAAAACACAGGAATTTACATTATTTACAGAATTAATAAAGGATTTGTGTCCCTTGGTGGGCGTTGCAAATGGGAAAATAGGAACAGACTCAAAAAAGACCGTCGACCGAGTAGCAAAAAATACACCTCGTGTAAGTTCGAGTTCTGGAAAACTTCTTGTCTCTCCAGTTTTCTGGGGGACAACTAAATCCCATGGGGCCGTTGTGCACCCCTTAAAGACCATGTGGACGGAAAGCAGACCACCCCTATAGGTAGTTCAGGATTTACAACCAGATGTCAGTGGTATAAGTGTTGATGTCTGACCCCGAACCGTTGCTTTGGACGTTACAAGCTGTATTTGTGCTTCTTTTGGAAACTATTTCAAGGCACTAACGAGAGCAGTTGTTGGATTGGTATGAATATGAAATCTCAACACTCCGTTAGGGTTAGTATATGAGTAAAGTAAACGAGCTTATTATTTTAGGAAGTGCTGCCTTTTAGGGGCGCTGGTATTCGCTAAAAATGGATGGGATTTGAGAGGAATTTTCTGTTAATCTAAATATTGGTGAGACAGTAGTGTTTCTATGGCTTGTTTCCTGTGTGTATTCTGAACTTGACGTTGACTTTTTTCCGTATATGATTTCAGCACTTTGTCAATAAAAGTTTGGAAGAATCAATTCCGAATTGGTTTTTGAAAGTTAATTGGTCAACACCAATTAGATTAAACGTCGAACTTTGCCCAAACTGCGATAAACTACATTTTAAGGTAACCCTGATTTGTATCATGCGAGGGTGTTTGGATAGCAGAAGTAAAATCTTCGCAGACCTTCTGGTTTCTTTGTTTACACTGAAAATCTCTATCATTCAATCAAAAAATCATGTAGCATTTAATAGTAAAATAAGTATTCCATAGTTGTTTCAAATTGTATGCAAAATTTTATTCAGCAATCGTTTATTCTGAAATAAATTTGCGTGTTTCAAGAACTAATTATATTCTTGTAACGGGTGGAACCTCATTGTAATATAGACACGAAAGATTAAGTTAAGTTTATCTTAAGTATAGACATGAAATGTTTTATAGTTGATGTTCCATGATTTTTACATCTGTGTTACAACTAATATATAATAAACAGTTAATGTACGCCAATATTTTTTTCACAAGTGAAATTGTGTAACGATCTTTAAAAAATTAATTATATTACAAGCAGTTACAAATTCGAACTGTAATATGTTATTTCACTTCAGTTATTGTATAATCGATCGAACAAAGACGGAATGAGAATAGTTTTAAATTCAACATCATTTACTCTTAAACTATTTAAATGTTGATGCCGGTATTTGTTTAAGCACTCTAACTGAATTACGTCAGCGCCATTACTCAGCACGACTTTAAACTGTTTAGTCTACGTAACGGGATGTTAAAGGTTAAACACATTAAGTTGAAAAGGAAATGATTCTCTTAGGAATTCTCCAAATAGAGTGTGCATTGAATTTAAAAACAAGAATAGTTTGTAATCCGTTAAGGCATACTTCGCTTTCAAGAACACGTTTCTTATGTAGAAATTTAGAATTACACGGGTTAAGTAATGCGAAATTTCTGAATATGATATTAAGTATTTAATCCCTAAATACTGTGTGTTTTAATAAAAGTTCCAGGAAATCATCTAAAGTTTCATAAGAGAGCTTTATTGCTTCCAGTTTACATTCAAATGGTTTGATGAAACATGTCTTTATACAACGTTTTATCATTTAAAAGTATATTTATTTGATATCCGTGGCATTCAAAAATGATCCGAAGCTTGAATGAAAGCTTGAATGATGAAATTTGTAATTTCATCTTTCGTTTAAATATTATTTGGACTAGGGTTTGGAAACCGGCAATGAAATATCGCTAAAAGCAAGTTTGGGGATACGTTAGAATTATCGTCACCGAAACATCATTACTGTTTTTTTAAATGCATGAACTACATTATTATAATCATGAGCGACCACATTCCGGCAGATATTGCGCGTTATGGGTAATTGGTAGTTATTTAATATATCGCAATAGAGCAACACAACGGGCTATTGGAGACGGTCCGGGGTTCAATACGCAAGGGAAAGATCGAGGACAACACCTCATAATTTTGAACCACGGTCAGATGACGAGGTCAACACCTGAGCTGGCACCTCACTCTCCAAACTTCCACACCAAGCCAACGTGAGGACATTTGAGGCCACGACAGATTTTACGTGCACCAGCCCCCGTGTACACGACGGTATTTGCTTTGACCTAGTGCCGAACTTGCAACCCTCCTATTTCCAGTCCGTTATTCTTCCAACCGGGCTACCACGAACCCTCGCGTTATGGGAAATTACTCTTCAGATGTTCCAAGATAGTAAAAACTAGTCATTGAAAAAAATAGTAAAAACGTGTATCTTGAGTATTCACATGACAATCAAAATACAACTGAATTGAACAGGCATTTAAAACATTTCGCTTTACTTGCTTTGTGTTTTTAAAACTATTACTTTAGAGATAAATTTATAAGTCCAGTGTGGATATACATCAAAAAACTAATCCTAACAGCAATTTTGGTCATGAGGTCTAAAATTAAATAATGGCGCAACCCGTCCGGTTTCGAACCTTGTGCGTTGAATAGACATCAGCTAATTCATGCTGCTTCACAAATAGCTATTATCTTATTAATTTTTATGGTTTTCATAATTTATGCGAAAAAGGATTATTCTCCCAGAGTTAAGAATGTGGTTATACATATATTACTAGAAAAGAAGTAAGACCGCCTGAATGCATCGTAATTATGAAGCTCCTATATGCTGTACACAAAACACCTTGAGATCATTTTAAGTTATTTCTTACACATTGAAATTTTTTCATTCAAGTTGTAGTATAAAACTAGTGCTGGTGTATATAATATAATAATGCAGTACGAAATTCACGCCCAGCCATTACCTACTGTGAGAAACAGACTAACAGGTAAACAGAAAAACTAAAACCCGGTACTAGGATTTTTCTTTGTAATTTGCGTTCCTTAATTTAGCTATGTTGTATTTCCGTTGGAATCTATAAAATAGTAATTAAATAAAATTTCCCTAGACTAAAAATCTGAAGCAACAGTAAATGTTTCTTTGAAGCATGAATTCATACACTTGAGATTGATTATTTCCAAATAGTGTTTACAAATTTCTCAGAAATCTGATTTAACTGTGCACGGAATGTATAATATTAGAGGGTAATAAATAATATTGCATTTCATAACATTAAATAATAACACAATTTCATAACATTAAGTAACATAATTTCATAACATTAATAAATAACACGCATTTCATAATATTAATTGATAACACACAGTATAGTAATCAGTAACATTACATAACGTAAATTCATAACTAATGTTCGGAAAATATGTCATGAAATTTCATGTATGAAAATATCTTATGAAATTAACATTAGCTAATATTGGCTTTATCATAACATTTATTTCATCTAGAACATTACGTTTAAACTTCCCCTAATTTAACAAACAGAATAGCCATAGTTCAAAACCATGCGACTTAAATGTTAATTCTTCAGAGCCAGAGAATAAGCCAGCGAGCCTTAACAAGATGGACGAATGTATTCCCCTTCTATCATAGAAATGCTACAAATAATTTTTAAGGAAATAAAAAAAATTGAAAATAATTTTTACTTCTACAGTCAATAAATAAAATTCGTATATAATTCAAACGTTAAAGGAAAAGTAAACTAGCTTACAAAATGCCCTCACAATATGGTGCTATGTTGTATTCATGCCTGAATTTTTAAGGAAGTAAAAAAAAAATTGAAAAGAATTTTTACTTCTTCAGTCAATGAAATTTGTATATAATTCAAACGTTAAAGGAAAAGTAAATTAGACTATAAAATACCCTCACAATATGGTGCTATGCTGTATTCACGCCTGAAATTGAGTAACTAATCTCTATAAACACACTTTTAAAGTTTACTTTTCGTTTAAAAGTCAAAATACGTTTTTTGTTTCAATTTACGGAACTAGTTTCCTATTCCAGACTGCAGTTGACACAAAACCAACTTATCTTACCGTCCATTTTTTTCTGTCTTATTGTCCACCAGTATAGTTTAATATTTTCGACGGCCAAATGCCCAAATCCTGGATCATGAATGTTTCAGCAGCATGCGGCGTTGTCATTACCACCAACATTTCTCCAGAATCTGATTTCGCTGGTGAGTTTTAATTCTGCCGATGTTGTATCAGATGTATTATTTTCAGGAGCAGGTTGTATCAGCTTATCCGTTCTACTTGGAGTGATGAGTTTATCTCATTTCCAGGTGATCTTGCTCCACTTTAAGCCGCGCCTTCATTTTTGAACTCTAACATAACTTGCGACAAACACAGGAGTTCGCTGTAGGATCGATAACACTGTTCGGAACTGTTCGCTAAATCTTCCGTTACCTCGAGGCGAGCATTTTCTTTTTCTACACATTACAACACTTTGAATTCGACTACTTGCTTACACAGTGAGTGTTGGCATATTACTTTACATGTGTGCCAGAAAGTAGAAATGCAGTGCAACGACAATCAACCAAAAGGTACTTCATACTTGATATTAGATGCACTGCTATGTAGACAATTTGTAATGTATCATAATGTATTGTAAGTAAACTTTTGTTGTGCTAGTTAAGTTCACTACAGTACTTCCGCTCTAGAATACAGCATAAGCTGAATTTCGGATGCAATCATAGACGTGAAATATAAGTACACTTAGTATTGCTATTGAGAGGAGCTTAAAAAATGCGATCAACATGTCGACTAGTAGTCACGTGACTACTCTGTGAAAAATTAAATCGTCTTATTGTCTCGTTTGGCGTTGCTCTCCCTAATTTTATATTTTCTTGGTACTTACGTATTAACCGCATGCCAGCGATTAATCGCAAAATCTGTACGTATTAACCGCATGCCAGCGATTAATCGCCAAATCTGTTGGAAGGGGTATAAGACAGAAGAACTGGAACAATCTGGTTATATTCACTGCCAAGTGAACCACAAATACAATTTCATTGATTTTGATTGTTTTGCAAAACTTTTTTAGAACCACAGTTTAGTGTTCAGTATGTAGTTGCATTAGATACTCATGTTCTATTTTCTGTTTTTACGTCGAAGTAAATTTTTACGTTACGCTTGATCGCTATGAATTAATGCTGGAAGAATATTCCCACCCCAATGGATATTTGGGGGCATTTGTCGCGAAACAAGAGAGAAACATTTCTTGTTATGGTCCCCGATATTAATGCTACCACATTAATGAACGAAATAAAAAACACATTAAAGACGGATCGACCATTTTTTCCGACTGTTGGAAGGGAAGAACTGGAACAATCTGGTTATATTCACTGTCAAGTTAACCACAAATACAATTTCATTGATTCTGAAACTGGCACGCACACACAGAATATAGAACGCATCTGGGGAAGTGCAAAATGGCGAAATAAAAAACATCGAGGAACATTCGCCACCACTTCGAGTCCTACCTTGCGAAGTTAATGTGGAGAAAAACAAGCCTCAAATGATAATATGTTTGATGCCATCCTAAGGGCAATTGCTAAACGTTTTCCAAAACAGAACTTGGTTCATATTGGCCAATGGCATGCGGTTAATACGTAAGTACCATTTTCTCTATAGTTGTAACCACTAGTTAACTGATAGTAAATTGCCTGAAACCGTGAGAGCTGTGTTAAGATCCTGGGCGTTCTTCTGAACTCTTAGTCATGCAATAGATGACCTGGATTTGATTGTTCCTTGTTGCCTTTAGCAACCGAGTGTGAATAAGGCTGAGTGACCAGGAAGCGAAGATGCGTTTGGAGTAGAAACAGTATCTACACTGCTGGCCACCGTAAATGCAACACCCTGAAGGAAGCATGCAAATAATATGAAATTTACAACATGCATTAGCGGAGGTGAGATATGCAAATGATTAGAATTTCAGCGCAGACGCACATCACGCGCGCCTGTGGCGCCACTTCAAAGCGCTATTTAAGGCTTGGAGATTTCGACGATTTCAAGTACGGCAATTGTGTTTTTCTTGTGGTTTTTTCAAAAAAACGATCAATTATGCCTCGTAGAAAACAGCGATCATCTTTTGATCAAGTATCCGAGTTCGACAGAGGAAGGATAGTGGCCTACCGAGATTGTGGATTATCTTTCAGGGAAATCGGTAGTCGTGTTGGACGAAACCAAACTGTAATGCGGATATGTGATCGTTGGATGCAGGAGGGTACGACGGACCGACGTGTTCGATCGCATCCACCTCAGTGCACCACTTCACGTGATGACAGGCATATTGTGTGTATGGCAGTGACGGATCGCTCAGCCACATCACGAACCATAGCACAGCACATTCAGTCTGTACCGCATCATCCAGTGTCTACGCGTACCATTCGACGCCGTTTACAGCAGAGTGGTCTGTCCGCAAGACGTCCATTGCTTCGTCTACCCTTGACGCAGAACCACAGACGTTTCCGCCGCCAATGGTGCGATGAAAGAAGAATGTGGACGACAGAATGGAATGAAATTGTCTTTACTGACGAGTCACGCTTCTGTCTGCAACACCACGATGGTCGGATTCGAGTCTGGAGACACCGTGGAGAGAGGATGCTGAACAGCTGCGTTACGCACCGCCACACTGGTCCTGCACCGGGTATTATGGTATGGGGCGGTATTGGATATCACTCTCGCACTCCTCTAGTACGCATTGCCGGTACTTTAAACAGCCAGCGCTACATCTCCGAGGTGTTGGAGCCAGTTGTCCTTCCTTACCTTCAGGGCTTGCCCACAGCCATATTTCAACAGGATAATGCGCGACCACACGTGGCACGCATTGTCCAAGGGTTCTTCGTCAATCGCCAGATTGAATTGCTTCCCTGGCCAGCTCGCTCTCCGGATCTTTCGCCGATAGAAAACATGTGGTCCATGGTTGCTCAACGATTAACCCAGAATACATCCCCAGCTGCCACACCAGATCAACTTTGGCATCGTGTGGAAGCTGCTTGGTCTGCTGTACCCCAAGAACACATCCAAAGTCTCTTTGAATCAATGCCGAGGCGTGTGGCAGCGGTGATCTCCAACAATGGCGGCTACTCTGGCTACTGATTTTGGCAGGAACCACACTTCACAGAAGTCTATAAATTTAATCATTTGATACTTGGTCAACATGTTATCTACAAAATAAATTTTGTTGTGATATCTCTTGTCTTTCTTGGTGTTGCAATTTGGGTGCCCAGCAGTGTATTATCGCAAGACATCAGACATTGTTGGAATTAATTTGCATCGCATTTTGAAAATTCAACTATACATTGTAGACTATACATCGGAAGGTGCATCGATTGTGGGGATCGCTATCTGGCCTGTCTGAAACCAATCGCGTTCAAAATCGCTTCTACTAGTCGCCATTGTAGCAGTGCGTGACAAAACAGGGAACAGCAGTTTACCAAAAGGTACTTCATGGTAGAGATTGGTTGTACTGCTCTGTCTTACTTCTGTATTTCAAATTAAATTTTGTTGTGGTGGCTGGGCTCACCACATTCCTCTCTCGCAAGAATTTATCAGTGACTGAATTCGATAGATGCTAGCTTTATCTGACATACTGACAGTTGTGTGCGACCGTACTGGCTGTATCACTATCACAGGTGTTCCTTCGCATACCTAGTCGTAAAATTGGGTGAATGATTTCGCCCGTTTTACTGTTCTGTGATATTTTTAGCAGATGTGTGGGAAGGAAGAGTGAAACCGTGAAAGCATTGTATATTATCACGGGGCTTCAAATATTTATTGGAAGCGATATGCGCCAAGCAAATCAACGATACGTCGTGAGCCATCCATCTGGAACTCTGAAGGAAGTGCCGTAAGGCTTGTTTAAAGACGCTCCTGTTGAAAGCTACGTCTACCAGTCACCTTTGTAGCGGAAAGTATAAATGCAACATCAGTCTTGGCAAAAAATACTCGATGGTTGAGATTAGTTGCACTGTCGTTCCACGCCCTGCCACACATGTTACTGTTCGCTAGTGGATATACGTCGATATATTGAGTCAAAAACAAAAGAAACTATAAGATCTTTAAGACATCAGCCCTCGTGAATTAAGTCTGGAAACGTAAGTAAGCATTTTAGTCACAAAAAATTAATCAATGCAATAGGTTACGCACAAGCAGCAATTTACAGCAATTAATAAAACCAATTCACATAATGAAATAGATTAAAAAGAAAATTAATTATTTTTTATACTCTCGGAAACGAGTCTTTTCAAAGGTAGCAGGAAGCCATTATTTCAAATATTTTATTGCAAACAATGTGATTAGTGTTAAACCATTTATTTCCGAAAATGTTCTTGCGAGGAAAGAAGCTGCCACTTTAAATGGGGGCATAATTCCTTAAATTAAGACCGGAGTCAAATATTATTTATTCTACTGATTTTTTAGATTCTTGATTCGCTGATGTGCTAAATTTTCCCTCAAGAGATTTGTAGTCTCACGTTTTATTATCTGGTAATTTTTCTGCCTGCCACTTTTTACTCCTGTTCCATTAACTTTCTCCATTTTGCATGCGGTTATTTGTGTTACAATTATTTTAAGAGCATGATGTTATGCTATGAATAAATAGAAATTAATGGTATTTGTGGGAAAGTAAATGAAATAACCAAATTTTATTGTTTGTTATTGCAAGGAAGTTCATGTTTATAAACGAATCTGTTTTCATTCAGATGGAATATAAATACGACTTAATGAAGGACTGAATAGCCTTCATTGTTCGTGTAAATTTTAATTTTTCAGATGGATTAAAACAATAGGTCCTTTACGAAAGGAAATCTTCGAAATTGCTTCCCATTTAAAATGGACGCATTTCATTGTTCAAACGCTATTCAGTGTTTTTTAATGTCTAAACCTATTTTCGCAATCTCGCAAAGTTACGAGTTCGAATCCAACCAAAAACCTTCATGTACAATGGGGGCTGGCACACGTTAAATCTTTTGTGGCCTCAAATTTCCTCACGTTGGAATGGTGTAGAAGTTTGGAGAGGGGATGCCAGCTCAGGTGTGACCCCGTCATCTGATCGTGATTCAAACTTACGTGGTGTTGTCCTCGGTTCTTTCCCTTTGGGGTTTGATCCGAATAGATCGTTGTGTTGCTCTATGCGACGTTTATTCAACTTACCTCAGTTTCCATTCAAGCTGATTTCTATCTTACTGATTTCTTATTGCCAACTGTCATCAGAATAAAAAATAATTCCAGCTGTTGAATCGGATTATTGAATAATTTCGAGTTCCCCAAGTAGATTTGTCAATACTACGTTAGTTTCATAACTAAAATGAAGCACATTTAAATTAAGCGGTTAAATGTTTTGAATGAATCCCGTAGTAGTTGATAGACTACAAACGAAAATGAGCAATATACATTCACCAATACTAATTATGTCAATTTCAATGCCACGTACATTTGGGTAGGTATTTAATTAACGTTGCTCTGGAGCAACACATTGAGATATTGGCGACGGTTCGGGATCAATGCAGGGAGTAAATCCACGGACAACACGACACAATTTTGAACCACACGTACGTTTGGGAAAAATACGATTTTGCCCATTCTTTTCATTAAAGAAGATATTAATCTCAAAAATTGATATTGTGGACTCGAAACTAATACAAAATGTAATTTTCAGTGGATAGGTTACATCACTCATATTCAAAGGCTGTATTCGTTGATCCTATAAATTTAATTTTCACCCTACGATAATAAGCATTTCACGTTTATAGTTGCTATTCATTATATGGATAAAAAAATCCATCATTTGAAACTCTAAAAAATGGAATAACCACCATAAGAGGTAATTTATTAAAAA
This sequence comes from Meta bourneti, assembly GCA_933210815.1. Lineage (NCBI taxonomy): Eukaryota > Metazoa > Arthropoda > Arachnida > Araneae > Tetragnathidae > Meta > Meta bourneti. The sequence goes on from OW119924.1 coordinate 13,399,254, forward strand.
ATATGTGAAACAAAATTTTTGCTTTTGGTACCGATAACATAAATCCCTGAACTGATAATCTCGAGTAATAAAAAATGACCTTAGAATAACAAGGTAATTCAGTAACTTTACTACAGAAATCCTAAATACCCCCGTTCTGGTTTAAATGCATAATAATTACAGATGTAATATCCGACACAAATTTTATTACCCATTTTCCGAATTACTCTAGGCTGATTTGCGTAACATGATTACACACGCTTTAAAATTAATATTGCACTTCCTATCCTATTAGTTGAGGGATACTCATTCAATTACCATAGCGTGTAAATTACAATCCATCTCGTTTCTAATTAAGAGAAGGTAAAACTGTGAAGTATATAACTGTTACCAAGAGATTATTTACTGGGTAGAGGTAATGTATCATTCGATGATGAGACTAAGTTGCAAATGGCTGCAAAAATATATCAAGTTGATAAAAACTCATTATCATATTTATATATATTTCACCATTACCGTTACAAAAGCATTATAAGAGGGAATTTTCTGTGTGAGCAAACAAACCAGACGGAATGCAATGTTACTTTCTCTACCTAATGCTATCGTATGATACATATCGGGATAAACTTAACGTAGTCGTAAACGTTTTTACAACGTTTGGCGTTTAATCTAATTGACCTTAACCAACCAACTATCCTATATCAATCAGAATTCATTGTTTGGCGTTTTTATTGGCGAAGTGCTGAAATGGTATTCAAAACACAAGCCGTGACGTCACGTTCCGAATATGTAGTGGAAAACCTTCCTATCGCCTCCTACATTTACCTTGACAGAAAATACGTCTCGTATAGTATTTTTAACTATTTTGTTTAATTTATTGACAGACAAACAGGTCCTGGATTGCACGAAATACAAAAAGATTAAAAATGCAGAAAATGAATTAATTATATAAACTGATTTGTTTAATATACTTCGCGAGATAAAAACGAGTGAATATGCACGCAAACGTCTCTAGACACAAATATTTCCTTTTACATTGATCGTGGAGTTATTGTTTTAATTATTCAAGTCTTCATTTCCATCCTAAAACAATACCAATGGGGCACATTGGGAATAAAAAAACGAACTGAAATATTTTTTGTGACGTGACATAATAAACACGAAGAAACCAAATATAGTTTCTAATATGTGTTCTGCCAGTAAATATATTTATTTATCCATAGAGCCAAACAGACAAATCCCATTTACAAAGTGCAAAAATATGCACAAAAATAACAGAAGACAGACAGCACAATACAAGTACAACTTAAAGAGACAAATAAGCACGAAACGTTGAAAAGGTATCAAGGGAGAAAACATACAATCAATTAAACTCAAGAAGTTTTTATCTCTAGCTCCATATGTCAGTGTGATCATCTGTTTGGGCCGGTAATTTACATTAGCTTTACGGTGCTTGAAATAGTTAGTTTTATTCATATAATTATATACGTTACGGTTCATGTGATCAATCGGTTTATATTAATAGTAATATTAAAAATAACCAAATTACAGGTTAAATCGTATAATTTATAAACTTATCAAATGAACGGGTGGTTATTAATAATTCGCAACTATGAACTAATAAATTTCAATGCTTGGTAATTATAAACGCCACAGAAACTCTTACTGCAAACATAAATAATTTGTCTTTAACCATTTAATTAGACATACGCATAAGTTTATGTTCTAAATAATGAATATATCTTATAAATAAAAGTAATAAATACTGTAAAATATATTTTTATATTAAATTCATCACGTTGCATTGGTAATTAGTAATACTAACTGGATTTATTACATGAACGGTAACAAATATATATCAACATCAATATATACCAAACATCAATGGAGATCAATACTTCCGGTTTGAGTTTTCATTAACTACTCAAATGTTTAAAGAGAAATACATTTAAAAGAAGATTATACTTAGCAAGAGGGAGCGAGAACATGCTTTCGAAATATCAATTTATCTTTGAATAAAGGAAGAAAAGTAAAAGGGACAAACGTGTCTGCCTAAATTTCCGACCCCACAAGAAGGCGTGATATGTTAGACGATCAATATCAATAATAAACTAAAATGCACCCTCGGGGATACTTTGAATTATTTAGTTTCCGTCTTTTCGATATTCGTTTTCCTTTCAAGGAATGGGATAAGAGAATACTCGCTCAAGAATTCAGGTTTTCCTTTATCCGAAACGTCGCTCGCCTGGAAAGAAATTGACTGAGAAATTATGTTATAACCGTTCTGTTTACGTTTCTTGCGCAACAGATGCAAATGAATGTATTGGTATAATAAGAAAGAAATGTTTTTTTCGCAGAGCGTTCGATGATTACTTCAAAGCAGCGCAGACAGCCATACGAATGTGAAAAGAATATTCATTCAGACCAATAGTTAGAAATGTAGTTAAGAATATTAGCAGGAATTAGTTAACGATTTTTTTTTAATCCAAACTTAAAGCAACAACTGTAACAGATAAAGAGCAAACCACAAACACTGAAAAAACCCAAATGCACAAATGTATTAATGTTGTATTTTCTCTTGTATATACAGGATGATCCAAAAGTCACAGAAAAAGTAAAAATTCAATAATTCGAAAAGTAGACAGTAGCACGATGCAGTTTTCTCAGAAATGCACATAAAGACATGGGATTTTTTTTAATAACGAAAATTTTTATTAGCAGAATAATTACATTTGCAATTGACAGGTGGCGCTTCAGTTGTGTCAATAATTTATACAGTGGCGCAGCACAATTCGCAACGTAACTAGGATTACAAATGCTTTATGTAATAGCCGTCATTCATGGGAATGGCCGTCAGACGTGGCACGACACTTCACAGCATTGAAAAGGTTTCATCCAGCGTCGCCTGTCGGTGACAAATGCAACTATTCTGGTAATAAAATGTTTCGTTATTAAAAAAATTCCATGTCTTTCTATGCATTTCTGTGGAAACTGCATCTTACGACTGTCTATACTTTTCGAATTATTGAATTTTTGCTTTTTCTGGGAATTTGGATCACCGGGTAGATATTACTCACCACGTTAGGTATATATATATATACCATAACCAAAAATCAGACAATAAAAACTAAATTATGTTAAAGGTATTAATTATATTTTTAAGGTAGTTTCTGCTTCTTATAGATATATAACGAGCAGATATATCTATCTATGTATACACTATCTATGTAAGATACTTATCGTTGGTAGTTATATTTATATTCTCTTTCACTCGAAAAAACAGTTCCAGCTCCTCGATTCTTTTGGAATTTGAGTTCTCGCTGATTTCCAGCAAAGGGGTAGGAGGTACCCTTTTGTGTGATTGGCCACGCACGGACTCAAATAGATCGAATTTTACGATACTTTACCACAGGTGTGCTTTGACGTCACACTAGTGACTGAATCTCATCTTTGTTCTTTATTCTTTAAAAACCATTTCGAGATCCTTAGGTCTTTCAAAATGGAACTTTGCGGGAATCCGTAATACCAGGAATAGAAAGTACCCCGCACATTTTGTTCCTTTTATTTTTATGATTAGATAATTAAGTTAAGAATATTTAGATTTGATTAGACACACTTTGGTACCTAATTAAGCATGGAAAGGAACCTGGGATAGGAGATATCCCACGCAACCGTTTGTTTCGATTTGAGGAGCGTCTTCCGCCAAGTTGATTTCATAACCAAATGCAATTTATAAAAAACATTTCTGAACTACTAAAGATTTATGATTTGTTCTTAATGCCCCAACTGTATTACGACACACCAAAAAACGTGCTCGCGACGTACAAGCCATGTGAGAGCAGTCCACAGTTCCCCTGGTGGAAGACTACATCTCCTTTGGGTAGTTAGTGTCACAACCTGACCATACTTTTTGCTGAGAAACCTTTCGGAGTTGACCGTCGCCAGTGGACTGTGTTTATATTATTCGGCGCCGGCGAGGCGCACAAATCTGTTGCGCTTCGATATGTAATGTTACAGTGAAAGACCGAAATCTGGAGAATGTCGACTTTCACCGGTGAATGTCAACGTTCACATAGTCGCTTGGTGTATGTCCGAAATATTTGCTAAATACCTTTATTTCTGACTTACACCGGCAAATGTCGACATTCACCATGCACTAATGGTGAATGTTGAACATGTCGGAGATTTATATTTTCTTCTCCGTATTTCAGTCGCGATAAAACATCACAAGGGTGACGTAACTTTTTCGCCTCTCTTTCTGAGAGGAGTGACCAAGAACTTAAAACAAACAGTACATTCTAAATGAGAAAAGAAAATAATAGAAATTAAAAACTTACTTAATTATACAGTACATTCTAAATGAGAAAAGAAAATAATAGTAATAAAAAACTTACTTAATTATACAGTACATTCTAAATGAGAAAAGAAAATAATAGTAATAAAAAACTTACTTAATTATGTGATTCAAATCTTATTTATTGCAACAACTTAAACTATTATGACACTTTGAATTGCACAAGAATCCCTTGCTTTTAAAACTGCATTTATTTGTGGAACACTTCCTTTTGCAATGACAGCGTGTATAGCCTTCCCCCCGCTTCTCGAATTAGCTGCAGCTGCTTCTCTCAGCGACATTTCTTGAAAAGAAATCTCATCTATGGAAAGTAACTTTTCTTTACAAATTACGATCTGATTACGTGTGTAAAGCTGCTTGAGGGTACCATTTTTATTTGCCAGTTTATAGAAGTCGGAGTCTTCTATTCCAGCAACAACCGCTAACACAGTTCGGCTATCTGTACGACCACGGTCGACATCAGGGACTTGTATTCGAACAGTATCACCAATTTGAGCAGGAGGAAATTGTTTTTGTGAGGTTCGTAACATTTCAGAAAGTATTTTAGAGTACTTTTCTTGAGAAAAATAAAAACAATTGACTTCTCGTTTACCCGCAATTAATGCATTTAACTTTTCAAGAAAAAGATCACGATTCACTGCAGTATCCATTCAGTATAAATTAGGGTATCGGAAAAAAAACCTCGGTTCCTCTCTTTTCGACCTCCACCAGAGCATATCTGTGATTGTCGACATACACCGGTGAGGGTCCGAATGTACAAGAATGTAATGAAATATTCGATCTTTCACCGACGTATTTGGTATGTGTCGACATTCACCGGTGAAAGTCGACATTCTCCAATTTCGGTCTTTCACAGTAACATATATACGTTCTTCGAGAGGCGAAAACAGACGCTCGTGAGATCGGTTCAAGTGTAGAACATTAAAATCTCTTTTTAGGACTATCTATGCATTTTCGTTTGACATGTCGGGAGCCCTATGTAAGTTTCTACTATTAAATTATTTTTGATATCAATTAGCTGTTCTTTACTCTCTCCAAAAAGTAACTAGGAAACAAATTCTAAGTATTAAGAAGCAGATAAAAAAGACTGGTAGTTTTTGACGTTGACGATCTGCTATAGCTAGGTAGTTTACTTAACGTTACACTCGAGTAACAAACACAACGGGGTACTCGCGACGGTCCGGGATCCATGCGGAAGGGAGAGGACATCACCTCGTCATTTTGAAGCACAGTGATTATCCCACTTTCTTAACTTACGCACCATACCAACGTGAGGACATTTGAGGCCGTGACAGATTTAACGTGCACCGACTCCCACGTACATGACGGTTGATTGGATCGAGTTTCGAACTCTCAACTCTCCGGTTGCTGATCCCTATTCTTCCAATCGGGCTACCGTACCTCCTTTGGGAGCCGAGACACTCAGTTTGAAACCCTCTGACCTGGGTCATCCCTAAATTCTTGTAATGAACAGCGAGCAATTGATGAGCTAATTGACGTTAAAGAACACTTAGTGACCTAATTCTTCTGCCATTTCGGGGAAGTGATAACTGGTGCTGACAACGTTAGATGCTTAGAGCTGGATGCAACCTAAATTAATTTATGTCAACGGTGGAACTGTGCACACTAATGAATTGATGGGTAAAAGAAGTGAAATGACGCATTTTGAATTTGAAATCCAACGAATCGACATTGCACCTCCTACGCAAGAAGTAAGTGTTAACGGTTCAGGACAATTAGACCACCGTATTAAAAATGGGTATCAGTGTAACTTCACCAAGTAACAATCCATGATCTAGTAAAATCCTGGTTAACGGTGCGGTTTTGGCGTGATTTCAATTTTTTTTCGCTAAGCCAAATGGTGATGGTTAGCATTGTTGCTATGATGCCAATCTGGGGGCGAACTTTGGCGATAACATACGCTATGGACAAAAGTATTTGGACAAAAGTATATGGACAAAAGTATTTGGACACTGCAGAAAATCGGAGATCCATCTTAGTGTGGGGTTGTTTTTCCTGGTTAGGACTCGGCCCATTGCTTTATGTACCTGGTACCATGAACGCTGACGTGTACCTCGACGTTCTGGATAATTAGGCCTTGCCTATACTATGGCAATACTAAGGCGATGATGGTTGTTTCTTCTAACAGGATCGAGCTCCATGTCATGCTGCAAAACGTGTGCTGGATTGGTTACCTGAAAATAAGGTGAATTTGCTTGACTGACCTGCTCAGAGCCCCGATCTCAATCCGATCAAGCACTTGTGGGACGAACTGGAGCGACGGGTACGACACCGCCGCGCACGCCCATCTTCACAAAAATCTCTTCTCACAGCCTTACAAGAGGCATGGCGAGCTATTCTGCCCAGACTTACAGTGAACTTGTGGAAAGTATGCCTCGACGTGTTGCAGCTGTAATACAAGCAAAAGGAGGGCCTACCCGTTACTAAGTAGAATAATAAAACACTTTTTTGAAAAACATGCAGTGTCCAAATACTTTTGGCCATATAGTGTATATTAGTTTCTTATTTGCTATAGAGTTCATTCGATTGTGAGGTAAAATCGTTGGTGAGCCATAGCGTGATTTCAATTTTTGTTTCGCTAACTGAGTCAAATGTTAATCGTTAGCATTGCTAATAAGATGCCAATCTGGCTAGCTTTGGTGACCACACTGTATATTAATTTCTGTTTGCTAAACATACTAATGAATTGCGAGGCAAAATTCTGATTAACAGTACGGTTTGGCATGAATTCAACTTTTGTTGACCCCAGTCAAATTTGAATAGTTAGCACTCCTAGTTGGACGCCAATTTGTCGAGATTATGGTGACCGCACAGTATATTACTAGTTTCGTATTAGATTGAGACCATTGGATAGGTAAAACACTAATATGTACTATTAGAGGTAGGTAGTTATTTAATTAACTGGAGCAACACAACGTGTTATCGGCGACGGTCCGAGATCAATCCCTAAGTGAAAGATCCAAGGACAACGCCACGTAATTTTGAACCACGGTCAGATGGCGAAGACACATGAGCTGGCACCCCACTCTCCAAATTTCCACACCACGCCAACGTGAGTACGTTTGAGGCCACGACAGATTTAACGGACAGCAGCTCTTGTGTACACGACGGTCTTAGCTGGTCCGAGTTTTGAATTCTCAACCCTCCTGTTGCTAATCCGTTGCTCTTCCAAATAGGATACCGCTGCTCTATGTACTATTAGAGACAGACGTTAATGGCATGGCAAATTAAAAGTTAATAATTGTTAAACTATTAGTGATTTCAACTTTTATTGGCCGAAAAATGAGCGGAATAGTGTCTAGTAGGCCAAGCACAATCATAACTACACTTTCCAGACCGGAGGAGAGAAAATAGCACGAAAGCATAGGCCATTGTATTTTGCGACTATATTTTCTAAATATCTAAATAAATCAGATTCGCCTGGTTCCCAAAATATTTAAATATCTTACACACTTATCAGTCATTGGAATAACTAACTGCCTGAACTTTCTCATTTCCTTTTAGGGAGAATTAGCGGCATTACTGTCACGTGCGCAGTCGAAACTGCATAATTCATTTTATCTGCGTTTAATGCAAATGTTTGACTGTTTTCGACTTCAACAGCGCCAAATTTCCCCCATCAGCGACTCATGGTACCGAAATTTATTTCGTGGAATACATCTCCCCATGTCTTTTAAAGTCTCAATACCAAATTTGGTTGCATTCCGTTATTTCGATTTCGCTACAGATGCCTCCAAAGAGCGAAAGTTATTTTATGGCCATCCTGGCACATGACAAATCTTATTTTTGAACCTCCGGGATTTTTATTTAGGGAGTACGGCTGGGATAACGCCTTAAATATGCGGCAACGCCCATAACTGATGTCGACACACATGTTGACGCTTTATCCCTATGGGAAATTATTCTGCGTGGAAAGGGCAATGTGAGGAATGTTTTAGTCAAAGAGAATCAAGAAATCTGACTGAAGAATTTCTCTACTTCTACTGAATTTCTGGATCTTGATCCAACTAATCATTTTTAGATGAAATCGATATGTATTTAAGATATACTGTGTTTGTAGACTCCTCACCAAATATTCAACGATTGGAGTGCGATTTCGTAATTTGGTAGTCTGTTTACTTTATATTCGTGTGTATACCCCTCTTCGACCTTCCAATGAAGATTCGCGCTTTCTCCCAATACCATCGACCTTCTAATAAAAAAGACAGTCCATATGTGAGGAGTCTCTGTCGTAACATGTCTGAAATCACGTGGCGTTACGAATTGACTTTGCCGATTGGCTATCAAAGAACAGATTAGTGTTTTTAATCACGGTGGACAATCACTTTAACCAATCTCGTGCTTTTCCCCACAACACGTGACAGTTCTTCAAACCGAGTGACCGGAAGAAATAACATAAAGCTGCATGCACATGCTCCGTTTATTTCAATACAAGGTCGATTTTGGAAAGTCGAGGGCGGCACCACTTTAATGTAATGCGAAGGTGTAAGTTTTAAAGTGCAATGCGTATTGAAAACATCTACCTACTAATAAAACTAAATTTAATTCTTCAAATGAAATGTATGTCGTTAAGACGTGTTCATATATCCGGTTAAGCGTAATTAATTATAGCTAAATATCATAATTATAAATATTGTTTTATAAAAAAAACTACATTTAAAAATAAATCGTGCCGTCGATTTTGAGCAGTGGTTCTTAACTTGGGGTGCGTGCACCCCTGGGGGTGAGAGGAAGCATTTCCAAGGGTGCGAGATGGACGACAGCGAAAGAAATTTACTGAAAGACGATCTTAATGAAATACGAGCTTATTCAAATGGAATTTGAAAAACTGGACTTATAACAATTCTGGTGTACACTGTGATGAATTAATCCGAACTTTTGTTGGACATTAAAAAATAACATTTATTTTAACACAGACAAAACAATGGGTTTACAATGGACGCGCGAAACAAAAATGCTTATTTTCGAATTAAAATTTACGAATTGCTACGAAGACGTCTCAACTAGACGGAGTCCGTGAGCTAACTGTTTCTCATTCTCCTCACATGCGCAAGCGCAGTATTGAAGGACTTTTTAACAGGAAACTTCCGGGTCTGCAGCCGGCCATTCTAGACTCTTAGGCGCTAGGATGTCACAGTCTATTTCCTCCCTCCTCAAGATTCTTTTTCTGCAGAGACAGACACCTGCAAAAAAGATACAAAACAGCAGCAACAGAATTTTCGCGAAGGCAACAACTCATGCCCAAAGCAATATGCAAGTAGACCATACACCCTTAAGATCCTGGCTGTGTACCGCCTACTCTAAATTAAAAAAACATATCATAATTTTAACAAAGTATAATCAAAATTTTGCTCAGTGATATGCAAGTCTCTGAGTTCTTCAAAAGTTTTGATTTCCAAATCAGAAACCCATTCATCATAGTAGCTTGTAAGTTCATGAGCGTAACTTCTCCATGTTTTATCCGGGACTTTTTGATGACGGTAAAACATCTGCTTCAATTTCTCAGAACTCATTTTATACCTCTTAAGAATAATATCTTTCACATAATCGTAATTCTTTGCATCTTCAGGCGATTCTCTAGCCATCATGCTCGAAATTTCCGAAGGCAATACGCCTAGTAAATACGGCACCCAATCTTCTTTAGGCACACCTGCCATCTCAGCTCTTCTTTCAAAATTTATTAAATATAGACCCATTTCATCTTTCTTTTCCTCAAATTTCGGGGTAATTTTGATGAGCTCAATTTTATGATTTGGCATCCGTTCTCTATTAGATAGTCCTAGCTCACTTGCAGCTTGCATTTCTAGCTTTTTCTTCTCTAAAGCTATTTCTTCCATTCGAATATTACGGTCTTCCCTTTCTTTTGCTTCTTGTCTGGCAATTTCTTCTTTTGCTTCTTGTCTGGCAATTTCTTCTTTTGCTTCTTGTCTGGCAATTTCTTCTTTTGCTTCTTGTCTGGCAATTTCTTCTTTTTCTTCTCGTCTGGCAATTTCTTCTTTTGCTTCTTGTCTGGCAATTTCTTCTTTTTCTTCTCGTCTGGCAATTTCTTCTTTTTCTTTTGCTTCTTTCTCTCTCTTTATCCTATCTTCCATAATACGAGTTAAAGAAATTTTAACTTCCTCTTCTTCATAGTTTTCACTGTTTAGGATAATTTTCCTTATCTCAACCAGTTTACAATCATGCGATACCTTTTCACAAAGTTCATCTGCGAGTTCGAGGAGGTCTTCTTTTCTCCCACGAGAAAGAAAAGCCATGATCGATGAATAACTTATTAATAAACAATCCAATTTTGTTATCATAAATATAGTTACCAATATTTTCTAATAACTATATGATTCACAAAATATACTCAATGCCAAATATGCTTCAAATACTAGATAAGATTTAATATCAAACACAATTCTCAAATATAATAACAGAATCTTAAACTATATCGTAGCATATACAATACACAAGATGCAATATATATAGTTGCAATTAAATATTTGTTTTCTTATACTAATGTGTAATTACCATATGTAATTCAAATTATCTGATCCTTTTCAAATCATTAAATGCACAAAACACAAAATTTCAGTAAAATCAAAACGAAATTTAAATTTTCGTTCACTTTCGATTTGGCACTTTTTGGCCGTGACTTTATCAACTTGATAATATCTACTTAGTAGAACATGCAAATTCACTTTATCATCAACTTCTATTAACTTTCATAAAGACAAAATTTAAATAACCACAAAATAAAATTGGATATGTAGTCATTTCTTTTTGTTTGTTTTTTTAACCAAAACTATTTAGGCTCTTTGCCTCACTAATTCCGGTAAGCCAGAACCTCAATAAATTTAATTTAATACAAGGGTGGGCCTACCTGCATTTCCTGCTTTCTTGCTTCCATCCAACTTCCATGACACCAAAACTCTAGTCTGTGATGAATTAATCCGAACTTTTGTTGGACATTAAAAAATAACATTTATTTTAACACAGACAAAACAATGGGTTTACAATGGACGCGCGAAACAAAAATGCTTATTTTCGAATTAAAATTTACGAATTGCTACGAAGACGTCTCAACTAGACGGAGTCCGTGAGCTAACTGTTTCTCATTCTCCTCACATGCGCAAGCGCAGTATTGAAGGACTTTTTAACAGGAAACTTCCGGGTCTGCAGCCGGCCATTCTAGACTCTTAGGCGCTAAGATGTCACAACACAGAACCTTAACACAGCTGATAAAAACAGCATTGCAGACACTTTTGCCATTTGCCACCACCTGCCCGTGTGAAATGGGATTTTCGTCACTTTTGCATAGAAAAACAAAAGGCAGAAATCGCTTAAATGCAAGTGATGACTTACGCGTGGCTCTTTCAAAAAAGGAGCTTCGCTTCAAAAATATTATTATTAATAAACAACAACATAACCATTAAAAACTGAGACACTGTTTTGTATGTATATGTAAATGTATGTTTGTTTTTCAATAAATAAATTATCTTGAAATAGAAGTAATTTCCTAAATAAAGAAATAAAAACACATTTTTCAAGGGGGTGCGTGAACTTAGGTTTAGATTCAAAGGGGTGGCCGATCACTAAAAAGGTTAAGAACTAAAAGGGTTAAGAACCCCTGACTTTAGAACTCATGAACTGATGATTTAATTAACTCTCGGAATTGCACTAAATACTAATTTTCACTGTGATGAGAAATGTATTATCACAATGCAACATGTTTAAAATGTTTAAAACACTATTAAAATGCTTCTAAATTTTATTTTTTTGACCTAAAAATAAGTCTTATAATAAAAATTGTCAGTTAATGTTCGCTTTCAGTTGAAGTAAGAGAAATTTTATTGATAATATGGATGACATTTTTCGATACATTATAATAACTGTATTTAAAAATTGATTTTAAAACTTTTGCTTGAAATGGTCTATGAAAATATATTATGAAAATAAATTGAATAAATTGGATTTGATTTGATTACGCTCCTCGTTTTTACATCTTGAAAAGGGGTGAAATAAATTCCATTCCATAAATTAATTTTCAATTAACAATGATTGCACTTTCCATTACAAAATTATGCGAATGCTAAAAGGGCTGAAGGCACTGCCCGTTTCATGGCTTTACTCAAAATAAAAAAAAATATTTTTTATTGATTTAAACGGTTTACTTTTTTCCCCGAGAGATTTTAATAGATTTCTCTAACATCATGTTCCTACTATTTCAAAGCACTTTTTTCATTCCCTTTCCTGCCTTTTTTCTCTCAATTCCTTGGGGGATATTTTTATTTTCGTTTTTCTTTCGCAATCCCTGAAAGGATTTGTTTTTGCTCCAAGAGAATCCAAGCCTCCATCAGTGCAAAAAACCTTTCTTCTTGCTTGTATTCTTTCGCCTTCTGCTGCCAACATTTGATGCACAATGGATTAATTGTCTTCGCTTGGATTCTTTAAATACCAAGAAAATTTCCGTTCTTATGTTTTGAGATTTAATTCGTTTTTTTTTCATGCGTTTTTAAAAAAAAATAAAATCCAATGTTGGTGTGCTTCGTATGTTTCGTTAACTCATGCTGGAAATTAATGATTCCGTCCTTATGCTACTAGGTATGATTTAGAATTTTACTTGCTGCTAAGAAGTTTGCTTTATTTTAATTTATGGTTAACTTTTGCAATTATTCTCTTGCAAAATTCCAATATACTAGCAGACCCATTCATAACATTAGTGCTACAGTTACTTGATTGCTTGAATCTTTTGATGGAAGTGTCGTTACCCAAATTGAATACCTTTTGAACGTGAGTACGTATTCAAAAGTCGGAACAGTACATGGAAATTTGAACGTTACAAAAAAGATTTACAAATGTTTTGTGTTATGATTTCAGAACTAGAAGAAACATTCAGGAGATAAACATAGCGTCGTGTAAACAAACGATGTCCGTACCGGACATGACTTTCGGATTGAGTGCGCAGGTGCACTGAGCGCGGGGAAGGGGTACACAATATGTCGACGTTCTACGGTGTCGGGTGAGATATGGGCCAGTGTAACTTCGGATTGTGAGGAGTGATTATTTCTTTAGTGGTGTCATTAGAAAGCTATCAAACTATGCTACAATCACAGGCCTTATTTTAATGAAATTATCCTTCAATATTATTTTCAAACTGCACTTCAATCGTTCAAACTGTAAATTAACTGTTGAATATTCGCAATAAACAATAAACTAAAACTTATTATGTATGTTTCATTCATTCCACAATCCATCATCAGGCCCAAGTATTCAGGTCAAAACTACGGTTTGCGTCCCCGACACGACCTATCAATATTTTAAATCTATTCATTATGAATAGTATAAGTATCTATATGCACATTTCGTACTACCAAATGAAATGAAATTCATCAAAAACATAATGCAGCTTTACGGTGTACTTACTGATGTTAATTCTGATTTACAATGTGGTGCATGACAAAAAAATACCTCCAGACAGTTTATGAACATCTTCTTTAATTCTATCCTAATCATTTGTTCAAACGCGATTCGTGATTTTTTGACATCAAAACCTTTCTGATTTTTCTTTTGGGGGACTGAATTATATCTTTGGTATATCTCTAAATAAAAAAAATCATATCTTACACAAAATCGAATCGATGGAAATGACAATGACATTAGTGATTGCAGCATTCTTTAAAACGAGGATGAAGTACGTCATTCAATACGAGACAGCCAACACAATTACCATGTCCCCCGAACGACTTTTATTAACCTCGAACTCAACGATTTCGTACCGTCCATTATATAAATTAGCGATGAATCATTTTTGTTTCGTTTTTGATACGCGTAGTTTAGTGGAAACATTAAGATAACAATAAAAAAGAGTGCAGTACAGCGGTTTTAATCGACGCTGCATTAGTTAGTCTATTCGATAACAGATTTTAAATACAAACTTAGCTATAATATACAATGATGCGCTCGTGAGCGTCAAGACATAATAGCTAGAAAGTGAACAGTAATCTGTGACAAGCTAGTTTCATGATTGTAAAATTGTAAAACCTAAGCTATATGATTTTATTCAGGAGAAATTACTAGACATATATATATATATATTTATTTATTTACATCAGATTAAATACTCAGACATCACAATACGTAGAAAGCGCAGAAAAATATCTTTGGAACATTACTTTTAATTAATTTAGAACACGAGCTCGATTTCTGATCCTCAGTCGGGAGTTGAGTTGCATATTCGCTGCAATATAAGTAACTGTAATTTCTCTACCGCTTACATTAGTTAAATGTATCCTAATGTTTAATTTTGTGCTCTCTACATTCCCTTAAAATAAGTACAGATGAAATACCCTGAATAATTTAGGTCACCTTTTTCTTCTTAAGATGCAAAAAAGAAGTGTGTGTATCGAATTTTAAAATACATAAAAATTTAAAATTATCCCATTTTACATTCCGTTTGTGGGAGTCTCGTTGCCACTTCGAGTGATAACGCGCCAATATTGGCGCAGCGTGAGAGCGATATGAATTTTTGTATTTTGTTTCAATTTTAGAAAAGATTCTGTTTCTCGAAGGTGAAGATGGTATGGTCCATCTCTCCTCTCATGCGAGTTATTGTGCTCGTTTCGTTGATGGTATAGTCCATCTCATGTGATCAGAGCTATGGTGCTCTCAGTTGTCATCATATAGTGTATAGAATAATTAATTAACCTAAATAAAGCTGCAGTCCATTTTGATCGAACTGTTCAATATCTCTGCCTGAAATGCGAGTAGTATTGTAATGTTAAGATATGAATTGTTGATTTAGAGGTTTGAGTTGTTGATTTAGGCATAGAAACAGCATTGAAACAACCATTTATAATTAGATTAAATTTACAGATTTTACATAAGTTGAGTCATAAGTTTGTTGAGTTTACATAAGTTTACTCAAGGAAGATTTCGAGGCTAAATGGAAGTTAACCCTCCTGGTGGTTGTCCGGACGAGGTACCTCGCAATTAACAAAACTGACCAGATCTTGATGGACCAGATGTTTCTATCAAGCTGCCGGTCTGTCATCATTAGAAGAAAACTGACCAGATCTTGATGGACCAGATGTTTCTATCAAGCTGCCGGTCTCTCATCATTAGAAGAAAACTGACGAGATCTTGATGGACCAGATGTTTCTATCAAGCTGCCGTTGTCTCTCATCATTAGAAGAGAACTGACCAGATCGCGATTTCGTCATTATTTATTTGTATCAATATTTTTTTTTATTTCTAATGCCTAACCACTGGCCTCTTCGGCACTACAAGGAGTGAAGTGACGACTATTTGTAAAGGAGTACTTAGTGTGGCAAGCCGGTAATCCTAACAGGGGCAATCACGAACATCATTGAGCATATAAACCGGGATTCAAACTCGGAACTTACTGGGTGAAAGAAAAGCACTGTGACCTCTCTACTAGTTGGGCAGCTTGTGTCAATATGCCTGGACTTCGTTAACACTGAATATAAGTAAACCATTTAAATCGTTGAGCCGTACTCTTTTATTTAACCCTCCTGGTGGTCGTCTCAAAGAGATGTCTCGCCATTAGAGAAACTGACCATATCTTGATGGACAAAATATCTCGTCACTTGCAGAAAATTAACCAGATCTTGATCTCGTTATCATAAAAAAATGGCAATTTTTTTATTTCGCCATAAAATCGGCAATATCCTGATGACGAAAAATCTCGTCTTTAGCAAAATTGGTCAGATCTTGATGGACGAGATATCTCGTTGAAACCAAGTGGAGGTTAAGATAAAATGTTTTCAGTCCCACAGTTCCATTCAGAGCTTACAGCTCTGAGTCCGTTCACTTCCAAAACTTCAACGGATCTCTCTGTCAAGAGGTCAACAATGAAGTGTGGCAACACTTAAAAACATCTCTTGAATTTGTGTTCTTATTGTTGTAATTGTTCGCAAAAAGAATGTTCTTATTGTTACAATTGTTCGCGATAAGAATTCTTAGACAAGCAGTGTGCCGCGCAACTTTTCTCCGAACGCATGTCATTTACGCCATGTACGCCATTTGCTCTTTATTCATTTTACCAGTTTTAATTGTTACGTCTGAATAAATTATGTTTCCTTGTTCTTGGGATGCTTATGGCACAGTTGATAACACGCAGAAATAACATCGAATAACTGATTGCTGCTAGCCAGCATTTGAGTTGGGGTTCTTCCGGAAGCCAGAACCGGAACCACCAAACCCAGGTGACATCCCAAAGAAGGTCACTTTTCCAGTTCCTTGTTAACGAAGGTGGACAGTTCAAAAAAGGGGGACAGTTCGACACCCCTTAATTACATCAGGTCGTAAAATCTCCAGACACTTCCGCTCCTGAGGATTTATACATCGACGGTCAGTTCATGTTAGGGAGTAGTTTCAGGTCACCGAAGAAGGGAAACCATGCCGCTACAGTATTAAACCTCCTAGTGGTTGTCTCGACGAGGTATCTCGCCATTAGCTAACCTGATCAGATCTTGATGGACGAGATACCTCGTCTTTTAAGAAAACGGACCAGATCTTGATGGACGCGATATCTCGTCATTTAAGAAAACTGACCAGATCTTGATGGACGCAATACCTCGTCTTTTAAGAAAACAGACCAGATCTTGATGGACGCGATATCTCGTCTTTTAAGAAAACTGACTAGATCTTGATGGACGCGATACCTCGTCTTTTAAGAAAACTGACCAGATCTTGATGGACGCGACATCTCGTCATTTAAGAAAACTGACCAGATCTTGATGGATGCGATATCTCGTCGTTTAAGAAAACTGACCAGATCTTGATGGACGCGATATCTCCTCATTTAAGAAAACTGACCAGATCTTGATGGACGCGATACCTCCTCATTTAAGAAAACTGACTAGATCTTGATGGACGCGATACCTCGTCTTTTAAGAAAACTGACTGAAATCTTGCTAAACGCTATATCCCGTCGTTTAAGAAAATGGACCAAATCTTGATGGACGCGTTTAAGGAAATTGACTACATCTTGATCTCGTCATCATAAAATCGGTTATATCTTGATGATTATATTCATCGTCATTAGCAAAATGGGTCAGATCTTGATGGACGGGATATCTCGTCGAAACCACTTGGAGAGTTAAATATGCTAACTAATTATACATATTTCTTTTCAGATGCTTCCCATAAGCATTTACGACTAGAACCACCTGGTGATTTCTATGCGTTCTTCACTGGGGACAGCTTTTTTATCACCTGCATACCCGACCCATCAAGTGGCGCGACGAGGCTCACCTGGCAGACTCCAAATGGAAGAGATATCACGCACACCAGAGGAAGGTGAGTAACATTTGTGACTTTTCACTCAAATTAGACTTTTTCGTGATATGGTTATTAAACGTCATTTTATAAGTGGATTAAGTACATTTTAATTTAATTTATGAATATTTCCAGAGATATTTAAGGGAAAGGCCAATTAAATATTTTTAAGTATTCTATTTTGCTCGCGCGCGCAGAATGGGCCTATAGAATCATTCCAAAGGATTCTATCCCTATTAAATTGCCAATAAAATCGTTTTAAAGGATTGTTTTCCAATGAAAAACCTATATAATATTTCTAAAAGTCAAAGAATCCATGAATTCTTTGGAAAGATGCGGTTATTTAGCCATTATGTGTGTTGTGGGACAAAAGCAACACTACACTATTCGGAAACCTCGCGGCACTCAGAGGGTTTAAAAGTCAGGCAACGTATCAAGAACCAGTATGTCATATGACTTTTACCTCCATAGGTTTCTCCTGGATGCTAGTCCAGATTCATAAGATCTTGACCCTTGAGCAGGAGAGAGGCTGCATCTTCTTGGTCTTCCACCAATAAATTCAAAGAGGTACTGATGTAGTCAAGGATATGAGAGGGAGTCTCAAGCGAGGTAATATACAGGGGCAAGATGTATAGACCTTATCTCTGCTCAAGAAACATACTTTTGGTGTCATTGCGCATTGCGAGCATTGTTCATGCAGCGAACAACTTCGAACAACGAACGATTTCCGAAGATTCCTCGGCAATTTTAGGAATTGTTGCAGTGTAAATACTACTATATAAGGTATAAAATACTTTTTACATTTCTCTCAGAACTATTGCCAAATTTTATTTCATTTGACACGAAATCTACATCACAGACGTTCAAATTATGCCGATCAAGTAATTTATATTTCATTTCTTATGAAATGAAACAATACTTTATGTGTATTTGCCAATACGTTTCCTAACTATAACTACAAAAATGTGAATATTTTTCGCGTCTGATAACACACGATATTTTATAGATTTTTTTCTTGTTTTAAAACTAGATAAGTGCATTAATAAAGTATACTATTCTAAGCATATAGATTTTTTCCATTTATGAATCTATGTCGTCAAAGGCGTGTCTAAGAGAGCTATAAAAGCCTCATGTTATCTATTATATAGTTCACTTATAACTGTGAGATCACGACTGTTTCCTCATAATTTTAAGAAGCATGGTAAAGTGATGTTTATGAACTGAATTCTGCGCTTTTCTGCATTTTACAACTAATTTGATGACAGGCGCATTTCTAGATTAGAATTTAGAAACAATCTGATACAACGGTTACCCCTTACGGATCTTTCGGAGTCGGATCTTTTCCTTAGGGATTGTCCCGGACCTTCGCCAATAGCCCGTTGTGTGGCTCCAGTGCGACGTTAATTGAAATACCTACCCCTTACAGAGCAATACGGATTCATACCCTTGCAACACATTTCCTTGTCATTGAACATTTAACTTCGAAAAGCATAACTTACTATCTTGTTGACAAAGATATTTCAATCTTCACCGTAACAAAAATTGTCAAGGCTACTTCATATACCAGATTTTAATCCATTCTTGAACCCCTCACAACAGTAGAAAGAGATTTATGGCTTTTGGTAATTTGGTGGCTGAAAAGTGCAGAAATCAGAGATAAAAGTTAGCAGAATTGGGTGATTCATGACTAATGAACACGAATATAAGCCTTAAAATAATTAATGTTCTCATAAAACTTCAGCACCTAATTGAAATCCCAACCCAATTCAGTTTTGATAGGAAATTGAGCAATAATTTAGTAGAAAATGCATAATGATGACTATATTTTCTTGTCTTACACATGGTGTCTACATAAAGTGAGTTTGAAACTCAATCGATTCAAAGTTACGATGGGAAATTACCATACGTCACTATGTCAAACAAGGATATGATGTTTGAGTATTGAAAGTGCAAATCCACGCTGTTATGACCACGCTAACAGTAACAGACTAAGTATAAAAAATTATAACGCATTTAGAAATCAGGATATTTCATCTGGAAATATCGAGTTCTGTACATTCTTAAATCTAATCACTCGACTATAGCATGTGATACCATAGTCAGTCCTAGAGATATTTTAGCTACGGGTATTCTAAATCCGAGTTATATATAAGTAATGTGAATTTTCTATAAATACATCTATCACTCTTTCTACCTATTTGAAGCTAAAAGATGATCAAATTCTCTTAAATTGGATAGGATAGGATAGAGGGAATAGGTAATTAACGTCGCATTGGAGCAACACAGTGGGACATTTTCTTAAATTAGAAGCATTCTCCTTTAGATTGAAGGATAATAAATGTAATATCCTAAATATAGCTGTTCCTCATGATTTCCCAATAAAATAACTATATTCATGTTGTCCACCGAACTCTCAATTAATACGGAATTTCTATGCTACGAGGGAGAGCCAACAATTATTCGCATTGCTGATGCTGTCAGCTTTATTTTAATTAAAATAGACAACTTAATTTCACATCATTTCTGAACAGTCCCTTTACTTTTCAAGGCACTGATTCCATCGTTCTACAGAGGCCACCGTGACTCAGTTGGTTTGCTCACTGCGCTATCAACTTGTGAGTTATAGGCGACGCAAGATGCAATCCTGTAAGGTTTATTTCCCCTCTGGGTGCATTTCTCTCTTCTGTGTCAGTAAAACTTCCTTTGTGTGTGTGTTTATGTCCATTCCTTGATGATGGTTGTCTCGTGCTTGGCAGAGCTTGGTCAAATATGGCCCTTGCGCCATAAAAACCAACTATTATTAGAAAGCATTTGTTTTGGCCCTCAGTTAAAATGGGGCCCTCACCAAAAATGGGTTTTGGGTTAAGCACAACATATGCACCACCTCCTTCAAATCTTTGTCGGCGGTGGTATTAAAGTTGACCGCGGTAGCCCAGGTGGCAGAGTAACGAATTAATTAGCAGCCGTAGGGTTATGAGTTCGAAACTCGGTCCAACCAAAGACCGTCGTGTACGCGGACTGGAGCACATTAAATCTGTCGTGAGCTCAAATTCCTCGTGTACGGATGGAATGGAAATTTGGAGAATGGGTTACCAGCTCAGGTGTTAGACTCGTCATCTGACTGAGGTTCAAAATGACGAGGTGCTGTCTGATCTTTCCCTTTGAGATTGATCCAGGGCCGTTGCCAATATCTCGTTGTATTGTCCTGTGCAATATTAAGTAACTAACCCCGAATTTGTAGGTGGTGAACGACCATTTTTCACTTCATCAACGATAGTCATGCGTTTGTGTAACAAAGTCATATTACGTAAGTTTCACTGTCCTCATCATTTGCGTCGTATGGCTTCGTGAGCAGTTAATATTTTCTTACACTTTTTTATAACCTTATTTTACCCTTTTGTGCAGGGCCCCGTGGTAGCCCTGTTGGTAGAGTAACGGATTAGTGTACAAAGGGGACAGGTGCACGTTAAATTTATTCTGGTCTCAAATGTCCTCACGTTTGTGCGATGTGGAAGTTTTAAGAGAGGGGTGCCAGCTCAGGTCTTGTTCTCGTCATCTGACCGTGATTCAAAATTACGTGGTGTTGTGGATATTTGTTCCTTGATTCAGGGTAAGAATGAAGAACCGCGGTAGCCCGGTTGGAAGAGTAACGGATTAGCAACCAGAGGGTTGCGAGATCGAATCCAACCAAAGACCGGCGTATACAAAGGGGGCTGATGCACGTTAAATCTGTCGTGGCCTCAAATGTCCTCACGTTGGCGTTGTGTGGAAGTTTGGAGGGTGGGGTGCCAGCTCAGATGTTGACCTCGTCATCTGACCGTGGTACAAAATTACAAAGTGTTGTCCTTGGATCTTTGCCTTCGGGATAGATCCTGGACAGTAGCAAAAACCCGTTGTGTTGCTTCAATGCGACGTAATTAAAATACCATACCTACCCTTTCGTACGCCTTATAGAAATGATAGTAGTATTACCATGCTAACAACTGACTCACTTTTAAGGTGTGCTAACAGCTGGCTCACTTTTAAGGTGTGCTAATAGCTGGCTCACTTTGACCATGCTAACAACTGGGTACCCAGTTGTTAGCATGGTAATGAGCCAGCTGTTAGCACACCTTATAATTGAGCCAACTGTTAGAACAACTTAAAAGTGAGCCAGTTGTTAGCATGGTAATACTACTAATGGTTACTCTCATATTATTGTGTGAGAACGCGAAACTATGTGTTTTAAAATGTAATTAAAAAATTAAAATCGTTTGAACAAATTGTCAAATTTTGATCGGCTGTTGCTGACAAATTATTCCCCTGACTACCCCATATAATTTGTAGTTGTTTCTACACCAACAGCGAAAGGAGTACAACTTCACAAGATCATTTTTGTGTAAAGGATGCAATTATTTTAAAAGCTTCGGTGGGTATCAGTTGCGAAGAAAATAATTTCTGTCTTCGCTCCATTCAGTTTAAATAAGTAACATTCAGAAAAATCACTTTCGATGTAATCTTGCACCATTTTTGAAAAATCAAGTCACATGTCTTGGAAATTTCATTTCCCCCTCTTCTGGATCTTCCTCTCGACAGGTAAAGTTACGGATGAATAATTTGGTCGTTCCTCAAAAATTTCGGGAAATGAAGGAAGAAGGGTTTAGGAAGTGAGAGCTCCAGGAAGAGTAAGAATTGTTCCATCATCCCTCATCGCACTACCTTTACGTTCGATAAATTAGTCAACCTAATACTGTACATATATTATATTTTAACTAGAGTAAAGTGTCCTGTGTATACTTCTAATTCTTTTACTTCTCATTTCCTCTTCATTTCGAAATTTGAAAATATTCCCTTTGCGTCGTAATTTGATCACTTCTACGACCGATCTGAAAATAATATATAAAATGATATTATAATATTTCAAAAGTTAACCAAACGCTTACATTTAAATTGATAGTTTGTAATAAATTATTCTTCGTATACGCAGGACTTGCTGCACGTTAAATATGCCATGGCCTCAAATGTCCTTACGTTGGCATGGTGTGGAAGTTTAGAGAGTGAGGTGCCATCTCAAATGTGACCTTGTCATCTAACCGTGGTTCAATATTACGGGGTCTTGTCCAAGTAGGTATTTTAATTAACGTCACGCTGCAGCAACACAACGGGCTATTGGTGAAGATCCTAGGACAACACCACGGAATTTTGAACCACGGTCAGATGACGAGGCAACACCTGAGCTGGCACCTCACTCTTCAAACGTGTTCTTGGATCTTTCCCTCCGGATTGATCCCGGACCGTCGCCAATATCTCGTTGTGTTACTCTAGTATGACGTTAATTGAACTACCTACTTATCTAAATTACACAATTTGGTCATCAGTTTTAATTTATGGTTTTTAATAGACATTTATGTTCATTTCTCCACCAACAGTTCAAATAATTTTAGAAGTAACCACTGCAATCCAATGTTAATGTAAAAAGCTGCAAAGGAACAGATTAAAATAAAACAAGAATTTTGTAACCTGTTAGGTAAACTCAAAATAAAAATTAAATTCTATCTTTGGAACTACGATAGCCCAGTTTCAAGAGTAGCAGATTAGCAAACGGAGGATTGCGAGTTCGAAACTCGATCCAACCAAAAACCATCGTCTACATGTGCCCGGTGCACATTGAATCTGTCGTGTTCTCAAATGACCTCATGTTGACGTGGTGCGAAAGTTTGCACGCACTGAAAATACCTCTCATACTGTTACCTAATACCGAACGATGAACTCGGAACCAAAAACCTCCCTAAAGACACGAATTGTGCGAGTACACTGTTTACGGTTTACCTGCCTCCTACTTCAACGAATCTAGTCATTCAATCACGTTACTCATGCCTAGCAGAACCATAATATAAGTTTCCTTTTCGATCCTGCCCCCAAACTACTTTCAATATCCTAATGTGGTTCTCCGCTCAAGAAGTCTGTATACTCTGTACTAGAAGCTGATAATATAAACCATTTTCTGTTTTGTTTACTGTCAAGAGAGGTCTCAAGAACATAGGAAACACGTCCTAACATTTCCCCCTCCTTTGATCCCAAAGGGGAAATCCCTACTCTATATTTTTATGCCATCAATAACTCGTGCTGCGCTTCAGAATTCTAGAAAACCTAAGCCTTACAAAATCCTCGACACCCACAATTTAAAATGTCTGATCTCTATTGTGACAACTTGTTTTCTCCGTATTTGTCATGGTCACTGCTATTTTGAAACTGGGAGGCAGTAGCGTAGCAAGGATTTTATTTCCGGGTTAGTAACGTTGGAAAATGAAATCCTTAAGGGGACAGTGGATTTTCAAAATCACTAAAATCGATTGACAAATAGAGCTCATTTTGACGTTACAAATAAATTGATGTGTGGGCATACAAATAAATGAATGTGTGTAAATGACCCTGAGGACAGCAAAAATAGTTTTTCATTTATGACCATTTTTGACGAAGTTACATGTGCAACAAATATACAGTAGATAAGTACAGTCTCCTCGACTTACGACCGAGTTCCGTTCCGACTGACAGGTTGTAAGTCGAACTGGTCGTAAGTCGGATTTATATTTTTCAACACTACTTTATTCAAATGGGTTATAAAAATTGTACATAAAACAGAAAAATTCAATCTACTTACGTATAGTTATTGTACGTAATATGAAAAATACATAATATATACTCTATTGTATCTTCTTGACCCTTACCAATCTTTATTTACTATTTTTATTTATTTATTTTTTGTGGTCGTAAGTCGCATAGGTCGTAAGCCGAGAAGGTGTATAATAAATCTACTAAAAATACGCGTTTTTCACCGATTGAGATCTTTTGACATTCTTCGGATTTCAAAATGTCACATGTGTATTTTGTTTTAATAGATATACTTTAATTGTATTTTGGTTAATTTTCGAAATCTGTTGTATATATCTAAATGCAAATGGGAAGTTCATGTTTCCAAATTTTAAAACTTTGATTCAAAATGTTGCTTAATTTATGCTTTTTTCAAAAACATTTTGGTGTCTTTTACAAAACTTTTGTTTACTTTTTAATTGAGAGGTACGTTTACCAAATGGAATTGATTTGATTTATACGCAAACTACCAAGAAAATTAAAATTTTAACAATACACATGGGACTTAAGCGTTTTAATATTAATTTTTGCTGCTTTATCAAAATTTTTGACATTTTATGTATTAACATTCGAATGGCTTGATATTTTTGGACGAAATTACAGAAGAAAAAATAATTATGGTGAAATACTTATTTGTGTGTGTGATTAATCGTCGTTGTGGTGATGTTTCACTTTAATTTTTTAATATTAGTAACATGCTGAAATTGCGTTCGAATATATTGCCACGTTACACGCCAAGAGTTCCGAAAAAGGTGGGGCCGACGTTGTTCGGTGTGTTTTGCACTGCTCAGCAGCCTGCGAATTATAGGTGACCCAGGATCGATTCCTGTTACTTACACTGGAAATATCTTACTTCTATGTCAGTGTATGTATGTCCATAAATTGACGTTGTCTTGTGTATGGTGCAGCTTGGCCTGTCATGGCCATTGCTCCATAAAATCCAATCAAACTAAACCCACTCGTAAAAGGTTGCCTAACCACAAGCGCCCTCTCCATTTACCTTAACGTTGCGCTGGAGCAACACAACGGGCTATTGGCAACGGTCCGGGATCAAACCCGAAGGGAACGATCGAGGACAACACCACGTAATTTTGGACCTCGTTCAGATGACGAGGTCATACCTGAGCTGGCACCCCACTCTCTAAACTTCCACACCACGCCAACGTGAGGACATTTGAGCCATTATAGATTTAACGTGCACCAGACTCCGTATACTCGATGGTCTTTGGATGGACCTCGGTTAATCCAGTTATATATAATTTTCCGAAAAATGTACAAAATAAATTTCGAGAAACAAATATTCAAATACTAGTAGACCCGAGGCATGTCATTTGCGCTAGTTCCTTAACTTTGCTTATATATTGATGGCAGTGCCGTTACACACATTTCGTAGCTTGAAATCCATTTACAATAATTTTAAGCATGGATATGCTTTTTTCGTACGTCCAAATGAAATAAAATTAATCAAATATGTAAAGCGTACATAAGTACAGCATCAAATAAACCTCGTTTGGAGCAGCATGGCCAAATATGGCCCTAGTGTCATAAAACTCCAACCAACCAACCAACCATAAGTACAGCATGTCTTGTTCTTGTTGCGGGGCCAGTGGTAGTACAGTTGGAAGAGCAATGGATTAGCAACTGATGAGTTGCGATTTCGAAACTCGGTTCCGCCAAAGACCGTCGTATACACGTTGTCTGATGCACGTTCAATCTGCCTTGCCCTCAAATATCCTCACGTTGGCGTGGTGACGTTTGGAGAGTCGGAGGCCAGCTAAGGTGTTGTTCTCTTGATCTGACCGTGGTTCAAAGTTATGAGGGGTTGTCCTTGGATCTTTCTCTTCGGGAATGGTCCCGGACCCCCTCCAATAGCAGGTTGTGTTGATCCAGTTCGATTTAATTAACTACGTACCTACCTTGTACTTATTACTGGTCTAACTTATTCTTATATTTCCAAAGAGATACGTGGCAAACACTTCACTCCTCATTCATGACAATAATTAGATTCTGAAGAGCACTTCAATTGCATCCCATTCAATAAGGCGAATTCGGTATTTTTTAATATATGGACTTATTTCGACGTTAGCTCACACATTTTCTATTTCTACATTGATTTCAATCTCCGAGATTAGATCTGTGGCTCAAGTAAAACTACTAAACATTACAGCAAAATAATGAATGACGTAGCAGTTGATGTCATGCTGCTTTTGAGCAGTGAGTTATTCCTTAGAGCTTTAGAAATATTTTTCAGCTCTAGCTTAAATCAAGCATATTTCAAACCAAGCGTCCAGAAGAGGTTGATTTTTGTTGGAGTTAAGTTGCCGTGAATAAAATTGCTACTCATAAAAAAGGGGAAAACTTTAATATGCTACATGCCAATATGGTAGATAGGTAGGGGGGTAGTTATCTTAATTAGCATCACACTGGAGCAACATAACGGGCTGTTGGTGACGATGAACATTAGGACATCTAATGATCTAAGAGGCAAACACTGTAGTTCAATGTGAAGTTGAAACTCGAATTCAATGTCATTGAAATGCGCATCACTTATAAAGTTGTTTACATCGCATGACTGCGACCAGCGACATTCTACTATGCTCACGTTTTGCTTATAATTTACCATCACCTTTTGCCAATATCCAAATACTGTCGATTTCTGTGCCATGTGCGTTGTAAATTCTACACTAAAGTATCTTTAAAAAATTAATTTGCCACTACACATTTCACTACTTGAACACTTTTTAATTAACTCATTAACATCAGAAAGATTAATGTGAAATATTTGCCAAATTAGTGTGTACGAAAACTGAAGTGGACATCTTTCTAGCTGTTATTCCATATTAGATTCGGAATGACACAACAGAATGATTTGAAATTCACTGACCAAACTTTAGAGCTGGTATGGTGCAAATAAACATTTTGGCGAAGAATGTTGTCCCCAACTGCTACGCGTAGATGCTAGAGGGCCCTCGTTCTCAATCGGGTCATTTGTTTTTTTCTTGACTTCTTTATTCACAACGCGGATTTCGCACGGTAGGTAGGTATTTTAATTAACATCGCACTGGAGCAACACAACGGGCTATTGGCGACGGTCCTGGATCAAACCCGATAGGAAAGATCCAAGGACAACACCACGTAATTTTGAACCATAGTCAGATGACGTGGTCGCACCTGAGCTGGCACCCCACTCTCCAAACTTTCACACTACGCCCACGTGAGGACATTTGAGGCCACGACAGATTTAACTTGCACAAGCCCCCTTTGTACACTAGTCTTTCGTTGGATTCCAACTCCAACCCTCCGGTTGCTAACCCCTTACTCTTCCAACAGGGCTACCACAGCGGCCCTAGGATTTCGTACGTGATGGAGCAATACATGTATTATAAGATGGCTGACATCAATCTTATGAAGAGGGCTGTCAAATGGAATCGAAATAGCTGCTCAAGGATTGCACCTCGAACGTTTCCCATTTAAACGAGTGCCTAATCTTCAAACATTTGAACGTTTGCTCCACCAACTGTGTAAAATTGGAACATTTCAGGACAGCAGGCATGATGCGGGTCTGACGAGAAGTTCGAGCACTTCAGAAATGTGTACTGAATAAATTTATATTTGCTCGGATTTCTCTAGACCTCGTATAGAATGTCTTCTCCCATTTCTGAAGTGCAAGGGTTTGAACCCCAATGGTTTAAAACATAACAGTACTGAATATATTATACCAATGTGTCATACGAAGAGATTGTTTCCAAAAGGCAATAAGTCAGTTTTTCATTCTTTAAATATACAAATCCATATCCAGATGTAAAATTAGCTTAAGTTTGAAAGAAAAAAGTTGTGTTTTAGAAATTCTGCTTAAAGAAATACTGTAAAAGAAAATTTGCGATTCTTCTCCTATTCTTACTGTTTTTTCTAATGTTAATTGTATGCATATTGTTTCGCTGGTTTATAGAAGACATAGTGAATGTTGCATCAAGATGTAATGTAGAAATTCCGCGAACTGGGAATATTAAATATCACTGCTATCTCTCCCTTAATTGTTCTAATTTTTTAAGAGGCCTTTTGAAAGAAAAGCTCTTCATGAAATCTATATTAATGCAACTTCTTAAGGGAATTTTGATATATACAACTGCGAAAAACATACCTATTTATTTGCTCACCATTCATAGTACAAACAAGTAAAGAGAACGTTCATTGGTGAATAACGTGTTGTATAAATTCATATGCTGACAATTTTCTAAAGCGATCGTCTTCATATTCAATTGCGCACAAACGAATAACAACACTGAATTTTGATAGCACATTATGAATCCATAGCAAAGTTGAAACTCAAATAACAAGTTTCAAGTCAATAGGTCCCGTCACTTCTGGATTAAGAACATGAAAAATGTGAAGTATTTAATGTTAAATTAGCTTTCTCACATCCATATATTTCTAAATACTCTTCCTATCTCACGCTGTGATATTTATCCATATCGTATCCATTAAAGAATCAAACAAAACTTTACTAATGTTTCTTTTTAAATAAATTTTTGTGCTTAATATTTAATATGAAATTAGTATTTGAAACGTTTATGAAAACAACCTTGATGTAATTTGATGGAAATCGTTCCCCACGCCTTTATTATGACTTTTCAAAATTTCAGCTCTTTTCTGCTAGATAGTTTACATTATAATAAATTTAATATTCCTATTAGAAAGTTTCCAAAACGAAGTAATCAGCTTCTACTTGGAGGAGAGAACTGAAATTTTACACTATCCTATCGTGGTAAGAAATCCCTTGCATTAGTTTCCATCAAAATACATGAATATTGCAATTTACAATTTTTGGAATATTAATTTCATAATCAATACTACATATTAGGAATTGAAAAAGAAACATCACGTAGATTTGGTTTAGGTTCCTTTTAGCAACATAAAAGAATTACTTCATGATAGAAAATATGTGTTGGAAGATGTATATACGAGGGATATTCCAAAAGTAAAGGCCGTTCGCTAATAAAAAGCCGTTTGCAGCACTGATTGGAGTTTCGCTCTCCCAGCGCCCTCTATTGGTTCATCCGGTACCAACCGGCCAGTCGACTATCAGTGGTCATTTGTTTATATTTGGCGCAGCGTAGCAATGGCGTCGAAAATAAGCTATCCCGCCAGTTGTGAAGTTCGTTCGGTTATTCGTTTCCTAAACGCAAAAGGTGTTGATGCAGTTCAGATTCACCGTAAATTGAGTGGGATGTATGAACCTGGTGTTACGAGTGCGGGAAAAGTGAGAGTGGTGTCGAGAATTCAAAAGGGGCCGTACAAACGGTGATCGACGCTTCACGATCAGCAGTCTTGCCGAAGAATTTCCCAAAGTTACTCTAACTACCGTGTTCAGGGTTGTCACGAAAAAGTTGGGTTATCACAAAGTTTGTGCCAGATGGGTGCCGAAAATGCTGACCGACGAACACAAAAGCAAGCGGATGGCATCTGGACAAGCCTTTTTGAACCGTTATCGACGAGATGGAGATCGATTATTTTCACATGTGGTGACTGGCGATGAAACGTGGGTTCATTATGACAATGAAGAATCAAAACAACAATCCATGTAGTGGCTTCATACGGGTTCGCCCAAACCAAAGAAGTTTAAGTGAACGTTCTCGAATCGAAAAATTATGGCGATTGTCTTTTGGGATCAAAAAGGCGTTCTCGTGAATTTCATGGAACACGGTACAACAATCACAGCAGCTGTGTACTGTGAAACACTCGCGAAGTTCAAAAGTGCCACTCTAAACCACCGGCGTTGGATGCTGTCTTCCGGAATCGCCCTTCTTCATGACAACGCGCGCCCTCACACGGCTGCCCTCACTATTGAAAGCATTCAAGAATACGGCTAGAAACTTTTCGACCACCCTCCCTACAGTCCTGACCTCGCACCCAGTGACTATCACTTGAAAAATCGACTTGGTGGACAACAATTCGACGATAGCGAAAGTCTGAAAACGGCGGTGAAGAACTGGTGCGACTCCCAGGCGGCGGACTTTTACGCAGAGGGAATAAGAAAACTCGTACCCATATACACCAAGTGCTTGGAATTGAACGGCGATTATGTAGAAAAGTAAACAAAGGTACAATGAAAGAAAATTCACGGAAACCAAGGTGATCTAGAAAGCATTTTTTATGTAATGACCAAACGGCCCTTACTTTTGGAATACCCCTCGTAAATGCCTGGTTAACTCATATAACCCTCCTGGTGGTTGTCTCAACCAGGTATCTGCTCATTAGAAAACTGGCCAGATCTTGATCCACGAGGTATCTCGTCATTAGAAGAAAACTAACCAGATCTTGATGCACGGGGTATCTCGTCATTAGAAGAAAACTAACCAGATCTTGATGCACGAGGTATCTCGTCATTAGAAGAAAACAAACCATATCTTGATGCACGGGGTATCTCGTCATTAGAAGAAAACTAACCAGATCTTGATGCACGAGGTATCTCATCATTAGAAGAAAACTAACCAGATCTTTTTTTTTTGATGCACGGGGTATCTCGTCATTAGAAGAAAACTAACCAGATCTTGATTTACGAGGAATCTCGTCATTAGAAGAAAACTAACCGACAAAAAATCGGCAATATCTTGACAACGAGGTACTTTTCGTCATTAGCATAATTGATCAGATCTTGATGGACTAGATATGTAGTCAAAAACAATTGGAGGGATAACTTTAGTTCCTTCCAATTTTAGCATGATCTACACGAAAGGCTCACACGAAATTTGATATTCGAAGTGAAATTTTGACATAAATTCGAAATCCGGCATCAAAATTATGTGTTATGGGAAATTATGAAGATGATCCCTTAAGCCAGGGGTGTCAAACTCAATTAAAACACGGGCCATTTAATGCAACTGGTAAGATTCACGCGGGCCTCATCACATTTACAAATTTTCTTAAAATTATATTTTGAAGTGAGGATTCAGGAATATGGATAGGATAATTTAAACACATTATGTAATTAAGTGAATTTAGGGTAATAATTTATAACATTACTATTACTTTTAAATATTATTAATTACTTTTATTTAAACGTTTATTTAATTTAATGTATTTATAGAACTCAAATTATTTTTTTCACCGGAAACCTGCCAGCGCTTTCCTCCTACTAGTTTTCCAATATCTGGATTCAAAGACTGAGAACAGACAATCTTCATTATGGCAGATAGATGTTTAGCGGTTAATCTTAATCTGTAGGCCGTTTTATTTAACTTCATGGACGAAAATAGTTTCTCACACATTTTTAACGTAACGAAATTTTGTGTACGGTATGCCTCGATCTCCCCTAAGTGCTATTTTCTTCATAACATATTGGCCTGTTTTCATTTTATTTCAAAGCATCGTGGGCCACATGCGGCCCGCGGGCCGCCAGTTTGACACCCTGCCTTAAGCAAATCACATGCACATTAATGCATAGATGACGCTATTCTCTATTAAATGATTTCCATGAATTTCATTTATTATGTGTACGGACTCTATTAATGTGAAATTAAATGGTTTCCATGAATTTCATTTATTATGAATGATGCGGAAGTAAAGATGGGTGATTCTATTTTCTTTTCGCAGCTGTACAATTACTCTTCTAGAATAATACAATGTGTTTTGACGAATAACTCAACTGGTCATCAAGCTTTAAATACTTTTAAAGTCCGAAATAAACAAGTGAATGTTTGTTTTCTTTCAGAGTTCACGTGGAACCGTCCGCTCACAATATTTTGGGCCTAGAGTTAGTCGTAGAAGAGGTTCGGTACAAGGACCAAGGCACATTCACCTGCTCAGCTGTTGTAGACGGAAGAGAAACCAGGATTCAATTTAACCTCAAAGTTTATCGTAAGTACGTGTTATATATTCAGACTTCAGTAGAGGACCTCTTAGTATGACCGAAACCAAGTTATAAATATCACCTTAAACGAAGTAATCCCATTTCTATACTAGAGTTTCAGATGTAATTATTTTTATTTCTAAGAACTCAGCTTACACTGTCAAAGAGCATAGTTACGAGAAAACACTGCGAGGAAATAATTATATTTACTGCAACGCCCATAGAAACGGCCTGGGGTCAGAGGTCAACAACGGCACCATGACCATCGGTCATAAATCCAGAAATATCTATCTGAAAGATCGCCTTTCCGTCCAGATGGTTTTCAAGGGGTGCACGATGTCCCCACTTAATAAATTGCCCCATAGTGTCATCCGGATGGAAGAAATAATAAGATCATTTCTAGAACTCGAGTTGGCCAGACTTATTTTTTGGCGCGGTCGCGTTGTTTGAGTGGATTCAATTTTTCCCTTTTTGCAGCGCCTCCAACATAGGGACACAAAACCATGAATTATTTGTGTAGATAGTGTACATTCCTGTTAAATAAATAAATATTTAACTGGTATTTTGTCTGTGTCGTATTTTGTGACACACCACTCGGCTCACTACGTTACAATACTTACAAAGTGTTTCTCAGGAAGAAATTTAACCATCATGCATGGAAAAAAGTGAATTATTAGACTCAATATTCTGAAAATCACCATATTAAGTAATTGATTATTGCTGCCTGCCAATATCTGAGTTGATATTTCCGAAATTCGGAGGCGGAAGGCTATGGGTAATTAAAAACAATAAACTGGCTCTAAATAATAAAAAATAAATATATTCATCATATTCTTGTCTAGAAAAGTTAAATATTTTTTTTATTACTTAGAGCTAGTTTATTATTTTTTATAATCCACAGCCTTCCGCCACTGGATTTCGGAAGTTTTACCAACTCAAATACTCTAGCAGCAATAATCAATTACTCGATGTTGTTTATACGTGTTCCTAACTGCGCAAATGGTACATCAGGTTTAAAAAGGAAATATAATTTATTCAGTCATAACAATTAATAACGATAAAGACTAAAAATCGAATGTTTACAAATGTTTTAACGTTACAGCACTTGGACTTTTAAGAAAGATATTGAACTGAGGGTTTAAATTTTAAATGAAAAGAGGAAACAGGCACGCACACGTGCGACTTTATATATAGTGTTTTCACAAAGAACTGTCGGAAGATAGCGTCTTGCATACGTGCCTGAATTTACATAAGACTTTGCCACCACATACTCATATATCAAATATTTTGACTTAGTGTGTTTATATCGCTATACATGTGGTTTGAAAATATGACATGTTGTAGAGGGCAAACTATTGTGTTCAACAAAAGTTAACTTTATGGAAGCTTTGGTAAAAGAAGACTTCACTTTCTTAATCAGCATCTGTAAAATGTAGCGTAATCAGAATCTTATTTTGGAGGTCTCACGGTAAAAATGTATGAAAAGTTAATGATTTATTCTCATTTTCAAAAGGTCTTTTGATGATATTTTTGTTTACCAATTATACAATTAAAAACGAGTACTGTAAGCAAACAAAGATTGATATTCTGATTGATCTAAGTACATGAATGGCTGCATATAATTAATTTTTGCAAGCACAGCAACCCATCATCATTTAACTCCTTATATCACATATTCGACTACATCGATTTTCTTGAGTTGTCCACCGAATAATTTTTGGTTCGCGAACACCACAGCATGTTGTTTGGGTTGGGTTTTATGGTATAAGGGCCATATTTGAGCCAAACAACATCAAATACACACAAAAAGTTTTACTCATACAAAAGAGGCAATTTCGGTCTTTATTTTACGTAGGTAGTTAATTAATGCACTAGAGAAACAACACAACGGGCTATTGGCGACGGTCCGGGATTCATCCCGAAGGAAAAGACCAGAGGACAACATCTGGTCATTTTAAACAACGGTCAGATGACATGGTTCAAAATGAACCACGTCACCTGAACACCTGAGGTTCGTTGTTCGGGTGCCAACTCAGGTAGGACACCTGAGCTGGCACCCGACTCTTCAAACTTCCACACCACGCCAACATGAGGACATTTGAGGCCACATCAGATTGTGATAATATAAAAAGAGAAAAATGGCTCTTCCGATCTCTAGCTGTAAGATAGGGCCACAGGTGGATAATTTTTGAGAAAAATCACCAAGTCTTTAGTCCTAACTTTAGTCCACCGCCTGTGGAAGACTGCCTTAATTGAAGTTGTATTTCACGGTGTTGCTCTTCCCTATTATTATCTACATAGATGCTTATTTAAGTTCTTTATATGGTTTTAGTATTGCAAGTCACAAGTATGGGCTACATCGTCCTGAAAGTTCTATGGGCATGGAACCATGGTGTACGAAAAATTAAATATGTAATAATGAATCGCAGTCAAATGGTTGATTTCCTTTTATTTATTCAAACAGACTACTTTTTACCTTTGTCATTTCTGCATAAATGTACCTCTATGCATTATAAAGTCATTATACAGGAACCATTTGTTACATCGCGCTTTCGCTTATATTGCTCTGTTTTATTTGAACCCGGATGAATTTTAAATTTGCGAACAACACTTTGTAGTTATATTGCAGATTTTTCTCTCAGCAAACTAATATAAGAAAACGAAACTCAATGGTTCTTCAATAAAAAGTATAAATAACAAAATTTCACTACGAGAATATGTGCACGTATTGTAAAATAAATTTACATTTTTAAGCAATGAAAAATTTTCGTAACGTTTTTTTTAATGTTCTTTCCAAAAATCTTACCACATCTAGAATTATCACACTACCTTGGATATAAAATAGAAATAAATCACAGACTATTGCGCAAAGAAGTCGGCGTTTGTGCAAATGTTTATTTTTAATAGTGTTCTTTTACTTTTATAAAAATAAACGATACTCTTACGATCATTAATCATGTATAGTGAAAGCAACAAAATATTTTCATGAGATTTCATGCATATTTCAAAATGCCTTTAGGGATTGAAATTCGAAATCAATGGAAAGATGAAGAGAGTTGTTTAAAGTCTGTTTTATCGAACTAGAGTATTCTGTGATATTTGTCAAACCAGGATCTCAGATATTTTATATATTTTGCTTAAACAAAATATATAAAACTTTCGACTGAACTTTTGCAGAATAATATTTCCAGCTTGTTTCTACTCACCTTTTCCTCACATTGCTACTGCTTTCTTCATCAGCTTTCCAGCACGTTAAAATTTTAAATTTCAGTCTCATTTCAGAAACATCTTTATATATCCCCCAAATTCTTGCAAACTTTTTTGTGTTTGTTTCCAAATGCATTCAAGTAGCTTCCTGAATTTCGTGAGCACCAATATTAAGTAACCAACGACGAAACCTAAAAACCATAAACAGACAGCAGCTGACGTTGCATTAAATTTAAAACCAAGACATTTGAAACAAAAAATTGTGGAAACGGCTAGAGAATCGGTAATAAAAAGTTACATCATCAACTCACAGAAAAATAACAAATTCTTCGAACGGTTTTTTTTCTGATTTCGAAGGACGCACTTTAGAAAAAGCTTAGAAGTGAAGAAAAAAATTATCCAATCACTTTGAAATTTCACAGAAATGTTTTAAGTAATGGAGGAAATTATTTGTGAAACACAAAAATTCAGTTTTTTGGAAAATGTTTGGCCCAAGTTGAGTTCTTGAGGGAAGTGTGGTTCTAGGTTTTGGAGCCCTTAAATTCTGAAGTTAATTGGATATAACTGTACTCCCTTCATCTAAAGAGGAAGAAGCTGCTTGGAGTACTGAATCGCATCACAGCTCACGTTACCGTGATGATCCGCATTTAAAAAATGCAACTGCATAAAATCAGTTCCATATTTATAATATGTTGGTAGGTGAATTAATGTCGCATTGGAGCAGCACAAAGGGCTATATGCGACCGTCCTGGATCAATCCCGAAGGGATAGATCCGTTAACCATATGGAACGGTCAGTGAGAAAGTAATGAGATACATAAGGAAATGTAATAAGCAGTTATCTCTCCGAACGTCACGAGATATCAGAGTAAAGTAATATTTTGCTTTTTCCCACATCTATTGGTTGAAATAATCAAAGAAAGGATTTTGTTGGTCAGGCAGTCTCAAACTGGTTAGTATACAGAGACAACTTATACTATTTCAAAATTATGACATAGAAAGACTTTCATCGTTCATTTAAAAGAGTTCCCCTCAAAGATTTAAATGTTTATTTGTATTCAGTGTTAATGAAATTCCAGCATATTGACGCAATTCCTAGTTCTAACATCATCACACATTCCCGAGTCTAGTTCCGTGATACAATGATACAAACCTGTAGAGTTGTCAAAGCGTTTTTCTGTACCCAGGGTTCGAATCCCGGCTTGCAAATTTGTTGATGTTGGTGATTGTTTATGTTAGGAATTTAGGAATACTGGCTGCTTGGCTACGCTAGGTACTCTTTTATAAATAGCCACCATTCCACTCCTTGTAGTGCCGAAGAGGTCAGTGGTAAGGAATTGGAAATGATATTATATATATATATATATATATATATATATATATATATATAATTTTATGTTAATGACGCGATGGTTTTTTATGATGACGACATATCTCATCATCATAAAAAGATGACAAGATATGATCAACAGATATCTCGTCATCAAGATGTTACCAATTTTCGCAAATGACTAGATATCTCGACATAGATATTGCCGATTTTTGCCACTAGCTTAAGTCAATGCTTACTCGTCATCAAGATTTTTCCGAGTTTTTGATGATGGCGTTAACAAGATCCGGACAGTTTTTTCTAATGGCTATATATCTCGTCGATCAAGATCTGGCCAGTTTTGCTAATGGCTAGATACCTCTTGGAGACAACCACTAGGAAAGCTAACATTGCACAACCCTTAAGAGTAAAAATTTGGAAGATGAAATGGCAATTGAATACAGCTGAAGTATAAAGGTGAAATACGTCTAGATTTTTAATGCATCATGAAAGTTATACACGTTAAATATGCACGTGGCAAAATCCCGAAACAATATTCTTCAAATCACCCTCTATTCGCCATTCGTTTCTCGATTGAGATTCTAGACAGATCTGTTCAATACTATTGCATTTATCTTTCAGAAGTGTAAACGAACCCTTGAATTCGTTGATTGTGCGACTTTCTCGCACTCTACTTGTCATTTCGCACATACTTTTCTGTCTATTCAGGCTCTCTCGCAGCTCATACGTCTCATTCTTGGTTTCGTAATTCATGTCCATAATGTCTTTATGCTATGTCTAAACAATGTGGGAGTGTTACCACTATAAATAAGCCCATTCCCCAATTTTTAAGTTTTTAGATAATTATTAAACCATTTCTCCTGAATTGGAGAATTCAACAACAAAATAACTAACTCTCAAAGCAGAGTTTCAAAACGACATGTTATCAACGACCTTCTAATGAAATAGACTGAGCAGCTTCATGTTATTTCCCCCGATCCCTCGGTAAGATCTGTGAAGATTACTGGAGATCTAACCAAGTGACAGATGGCACGAATCTTAGTGCAGTATAATTGTATTGTGTTGTGTAACGTACGCACAAATTCACTTTTCACGTAGAGAAAAATTCACCATTTCCTTAGAGAAAAATTCACCACCTTAGTAAATTACAAATTTCTTTGCTTAGATCAGGTTATGTTTGTGTGTGGCATCATTTTTACATACTATTCAAAATACCTTTCTGATAATGAAAATTATTTTAGTTTCGTCAGGCCTAATTCAAGGTCGCGATGAAAAACATTCGTTGGTGCTTCGATAGCAAATCGACCTAAGTCGATTCCCAAACCCACGTGAGTTATACTTAGTTCTAACGACAATGACTCCTCCTCTGCTCCGTCTATTTCATTAGAAGGTCGATACCCAAGTTACATCAAGAATTCAAAAAATTGCCACAGGTCTCTCACATCAAGTTGTATAGCACAAGTTGTCGGGTTTATCGGTCTGGAATTCGCCAAAGGCTCCAACGTGAACTGCCATTTTTGGTCAACCAGAAGACCCATACTTGGTTTTAATACGACAGATAAATATAAATACTAAAAGAATAACTGTATATTGCATGTATTTGCGATTTTTATTAAACCGACAACTCATTTTTTTCTTAGAGAAAAATTCACCTTGGTGAACAACTAATTTCTTTGCTTACTTCATTAAACTCTGAGATTAGTTTATGGTATCATAATTACAGGGTATTCAAAATATACATTACTGAAAATTATTTTAGTTTAGTTTATTGGACTTAGGAATTTACCTAATACTTTATGCAATTCTGGACGATCAATGGATAGCGTACATTTGGACACGTATGCTGCAGTTAGTGGATTTAATTGTATTGTTCAGAGATATTGGGAAGTAAGAGAAGGCTAATGACTTAATTTTTGAACGCCTGTTATTTGTGAACAAATATTTCCTTTATTACAGTTAATTTTCAATATTTTAGACACTGAAAATTATTTTAGTTTTGTCAAACATTGTTTTTCATATTTACTGATTGATTTTATGAAGATATCATTGTTGTATAACAAATGGTATTTAAATATGAATTTTTGTATAAAAGGTTGTTTTTGTGTGTTTGTGTAGAATTCTTCAGGTGTTCCATATTAGATATATTTGTTTCAAATAAACCATTTTGACTTTGGTTTATTGTAACTCAAAAACTTTTGAAGTGTGGTTAATTATCTTTTCAAATATTAATCTCAGATAACTTTGTCGTGATTTGACGTTCGATTCATTCGAAAACATTCATTCAACTACTTTTGGAAATATTCTATAAACCGTTATACATATAATGTATCTCAACTGTACACTTTTTTAATGCAATTCGATAAAGGACACTCATAATGCATATAGAAAACTGCATTATATCCTTTTCATAAAAGAACAAAGAAACTGAGTAAAAGAATCACTACCTTGTTTCCACATGCAAAATTAGTCGTGTTTGTTTGCATTCCTGAATACTATGAATTACGTTCCCCAGCGATATGAATAGTTAAAAAGAGGTTATTTATAGAATGTAAGAGGACGGAATGAATGTTTTGTGACATTTAATCCTCTGAATGGCACGTGATTTCTGAATAGCGTAGTATTACTTTCAGTCCACAACACACATGATGAATTAATAACTCAAGTATTAGCTGAAAGGATCTAGGAAAGATTCTATTAGTCAAGATAAAACTTGTTAGACATCGTGTTCACAAAACCTCAGGTTGCAGAAAATATATGCGTGTGAACCAGGAAAGATAATCTAACTAACTGCAATTATTTGAATAAAAGCAAAGGTATCTGAAAAGACATCGTATTTCCTGCATGTTACATATTTTAGCAGCCCCAGGTACCAGAGTGATATTTCCTCCCTTTCATTTTTGCTCTTGCTTACCCTTCTGATTTTTCTTCCTTTCTCATTGTGTTGTATGTCTTGTGTTTGGCGCAGCTTGGCCAAATATGTCCCTTGCGTCATAACACACAAAAAACCCACTTTAGGTGTTAACCCATCTTCCCATTTTAGTAGTATGCAATTACATGTTTTTTCAAGGTTTAGATGAATTTCGTGTTACATTCAATTTCCAGGGTATTTTAACGTTTGATCAATTTGTTCCGGAATTATAAAATGTTCACCCCACCAGGTGGTTTTCTCGACGAGGTATCTCGTCATTAGCAAAACTGCCTATATCTTGATGGAAGACATATCTCGTCATTAGAAGAAAACTGATCAAATCATAATCTTGATGTCGTAAAAAATTGACAATATCTCGATGACATCTCATCGTTAGCAAAATTGGCAGATCTTGATGGACGCGATATCTCGTCAAAACCACTTGGAGGGTTAAAATATAGAATATCCTCAAAAAGTAATATTTTCCCCTCAGTAAGTTATACCAAGATTCAACTAAATTGAATAATAATTTGCATGAGATATTTAGAAGAATTTTTCACACTGATAAGCTGCGCCAAACACAAAACTGCAAGTAATGGACATCCACACACAAGGAAAGCTTTATTGATACAGAAGAGAGAAATGCACTCAAGATAAGTTTCAGGAATCAAATCTGTGCCGCCTACAATGCTAGGCAATGGCAAACCCACTAAACCACGTCTGCCCCCATTTTATTAAAGACATTAATCTAACTGTGGTGAATAGAACAAAGGACTTTTGGATCCACTCCCCTTTATAACAGGTCAGCTGTACCCCTGTTGAAAGTGTAACGGATATCAATCGGTGAGATGCAAGTTCGAAATTCAATTCAATCATGGACCGTCTGGTACGTTAGGGCTGATTCACGTTAAATCTGTCGTGGCCTCAAATTCCATCACATTCTTGTGGTGTGGAAGTTTGGAGAGTGGTGGCCAGCTCAGGTGTTGATCTCGTCATCTAACTGGTTCGAAATGCCGAGGTATTATCCTCGGATCTTTCCCTTTGAGATTGATCCCACATTGTCGCCAATAGCCCATTGTGTTGCCGCAGTTTGACGTTAATGCAACCACCTATCTTCCCCTTTACAACAAGCACCTCGTTTTTGAGCTTCTCACGTTACTGTGGTCATTGAAAGGAAGAGCTTATTTGAACTTATTGAACTATGTGTCTACTAAGCTGAGGTTACTATTGAAGAAAGCATGGGGAAAGAGGGAGAGAAGTATTTGTGGTATGGATTTGGTTACCGTGATCGGGCAAGTGACATTTATCTCTCATGTAGAGTTGACATTCAAAGAGTGAAATGTTTGGATGTGAGAAAAAGAAAAATGATCAAAAATAATATAATACTGGCAGATTTAAAATGAATAAAAAGAGAAAAGGTTTAATGCATGTCATATATTCATGCAATTAATAATAAGAAGAAAGTTATACGTTTTATTTTGCCTTAAAAAGCACATCTTCTTTAGGTGCCAACGAGCTTCACGGACGCGAGGTACTCTATTGTTATTTTCTTTTCCCTTGGGGTTTAAAGTTTTGTAAACACGATCGCTCTTCAGGGATGCCCAAGCGATTTTTTTCTGCTCTAATCACACTACTCTTTTCCCCTTTCCTCTTTTTCTTTTCCTTTCACAATTTTTACTTGACGCTGTCGTGTTTGGCCCAGCTTGGCCAAATATGACCCCTGCGCCATAAAACCTAAAAACAACCCATCTATGACATTTAGGGAAAATTGGAATTCAATATTTTAAATCACTATATTTAATAAAAAGTATTATATTTAGTACTAGCAGAACATTATTCGGCGTTGCTCGGGCGGAAATGAGGAACCTACGGCGAATAGTCGTGTACTCAGTTTTCCTAACAATATTTTAACTTGCGGAACTCTTGCATCAAGAAGCGATATTTCCGAATTTCACCATTAACAAATGGACAAAAAAATTATACGATACTATCTGAATTATCCGGGGTTGCTCGGGTTGAATTGTTTATAATTGTTCGTAATATTACTCAATATTATTCCTATTGAGATTTCGAATTGTTTTTAGCCCCCTGCAGACCCAGGACAAATCGAATGGATGGGGTTAATATATAGCCTATGTGTCCCGCGGAATTCTACAGGACGAATGTACCAAATTTAGTGTGAATAGGTCTGACATTGATCGTATAAATACGCAATGTTATTCCTATTTGGATTTCGAATTGTCTTTAGCCCCCTGTACCATATCGACGATAAGAAAAGACCACTTTGTATAAAAATAATCTTATATGATCATGAAAATTTACATTCCAATAATAAAAAGCTGCAGTTTAAGAATTTACAGACGGGATACATGAACGATATGATAATGAGATATGATACTATGATTTTCAGCGCAACTGCACCCATCTATGGTGGCGCTGAATCTTAGAATCTTAGAGTATGGTGCGATTGCACCATACTCTGATATTCGAAAAAAACCTACAAGGTCATCTTGAGAGGCGACTCCTGTAAATGTTAACTCTGACGTCATCTGCCCAGCCAGACCGGGAGAGCGCCCCCTAGCAAGTCCAGAAGAACGGGACGTTACACCCCTCTGCACACTTAAGACAAATAGAACGGGGGTTAATATGTAGCCTACGTTACCCGCAAGGTTCCAAAGAATAAGTGTACCAAATTTGGTGTAGTTTGGTCAAACGGTGTAGATTTGTATTGAGAACAAACTGACAGAGGCCAACTCTGTTTTATATGAATAGATTCGTGATAAATTTCTTTTACGTAAAACAAACACTTCTTCAAAATTCTATTCACTGACACATGAAACAGCAAAGAGCTTTTAAAATTGATTGTCTTGAGTGTTGGAAGTTTTTCTGAAAAGCTAAATTTTGATGGTGTTAGTGTTTTATGGTAGAATGTGTCTCATTTACGTATTCTGTACTGAATAAATGGAAGTAAAATCCCCGCCGTCTGATGGCCCCTTTCATTGCACTAAAAATCCTTCTCATCGACAAATAAAAGATAAACGGTTATACTTTTTCAGAAAACACAGGTCGTTTGAAAGCAATTTTTTATGAAAATCGCTGTTTTCAAAATTTTTTTACGTGTAGGTTGCATAAGAATAGCTTCAACTCCAAGTAAGCAACACCGACATTCTGCCACTAAGACAATATTTTTTAATTTTTGAAAGGTCCCTAATTCGGATATTTTTAACATTAAAAATCTTCCAAAGCCGTCAAAGTTTCATTTAAAATTTTCTTCACTCCAAATGATCAAGTTGAAAGAGAATCCTTGTGGCACTTTTTCAATTCGTAGATTTGATTTCGGAATGGAAATTATGTGCTTATTCATATTTAGATATGTTGTTACGTGACTGTTGAGTACATCTTTCAATAAAAGGCAATAATTTAATTTGAAACGAAAAATAAATTTAAATTTTGCGATTTAAATCGTTTTGTAGCCTATATCAATATTTAAATACTCTGAACAAATACAACTTTCGAGAATCTAAGTATTATTCTAAAAGCTTTTATTTTGTATATTTTATTACTTTTTACGACATGTAAGTCTACAACCATTTATGTTAAACCTACGTAGACCATCAAGAAATGAAATGACGTATCTAGCGATATTGGACACAAAATAAATAAAATAAGTTAAAATCTAATTCCTAAATACTTTATTTACAATGTATAAAATAGCGGAACACATTAATGCATCAGTAGCAGCTTACCAAATAAAAATAAAATTCCTTTCATTCAAAAAATGTGGTATTCGGAAAACCGAAAGACGTGAGCTAAATTATTGGATTATAACTTTTAATCTTCTAGGAAGTAAATTAATTCCAAAAGTACCAGAATAAAATACCGATAAAAACAATGATTTATTTATGAGCGGAAAGCATTATTAATACCTAGAAATGTTCAAATATGAACTCATTTCGTTGTCTTAACTCACATACATAAACACAGTCCAAATGGAATAAAAAATAGAACATTTATCCTGTCTGGCATTACTAGATACAGAGTAGCAAAATTAAATTTTTATTATCAGTGGGGTTTTCTCTTGCGCTTCTCTTCATATATATATATATATATATATATATATATATATATATATATATATATATATAAGTAAAGCTACCCTACGAATAGATTTCCCCGAGAAACAAGATAAAATAAAATATGTAAATGTTAAGTGAGCCTGCTTACTTTTTCAAGGGGAGCAAAGCCAGGTTTTCACTTAAAATGAGATGCTTTGAGTTTTTCTGTACTTATGTGAGGCCAGGCCGAAGAGATCAACACAAATTACTCCCCGAAAACTCAAAGTACTACCAGGGAGAAAAAAATCATAAAAATAATACCTGTTACCAAGGTTAGGAATCAAAAGAACAGCCAAAGTATTACCTTACCGAATGTTGCCGCGCAAGCCAGGAGAGCAGAACAATCCGCGGCTCTCAGCGTTGTTCATCTAAAGGGTCAATATTATTGTCAATACTATTGTTGGTATTTTTGCTCCACTTTTTTGTTCTTGTTATTACTTGTATTTTGTTTTTGTTTTTATTTGGTTTCTCTCTTTTGATTTGTGGTGATGGTCTCTCTTTATATATATATATATATATATATATATATATATATATATATATATATATATATATATATATATATATATATATATATATATATATATATATATATATATATATATATATATATATATATATATATATATATATATATATTACAAAATGAAAGTTAAAGTATTTGTCATTGTGGTAAAATGTGATGGTTGAAATTAATTTTCTAACACAATGAAATGTTTATTGTGTTTATATATTTTTATTTCTTTTTATTCATCCTTCAAATATTAGGAGATTGTTCATATTTTGGAAAGAAATAAACAAGTAAATTCAAACATAAAGAATTGAAATTTTGTTTCTGTAGAGTTAGTTTTTAGAAACAAATTGTTTCTCGAGCAATACTTCTAAAGCAGTCCGAGTTTTCTGTCTCGTGCTCGTGTAGAAACTGCCCTTTTCTATGGCCAAACGTACACCAAGAGGCATTTGTTTTCAAGCTATTTCATTAATTTTTCATTTTTCAAACTCACAAATTAGGAAATCGAAGCCAGAGGGGCGCATTCTCGGTCTGTAAACTATCTTTGTGTACAATTTCAGGTTTCTAATTATAGTAGTTTTTCTGTAATGCGAATGAGAACTACACTACTTTGTTTTATTAATATAGATAATACGTAAAAGCCATTGTTAAGGAAAATGAA
The DNA here is from genome assembly GCA_933210815.1 of Meta bourneti. NCBI lineage: Eukaryota > Metazoa > Arthropoda > Arachnida > Araneae > Tetragnathidae > Meta > Meta bourneti. Next base: position 13,444,102 of record OW119924.1, read on the forward strand.
TCCCCTATCATCCACCATATGGAGATCTGTCCCTCTCTGATTATGAGTTGAGATTTTCCACACTTATGCAGGTGCATTCCTCCCTGGGTGTATTTCTCTCCTCTGTGTCAGTAAAACTTTTATTGTGTCTGTCTATTACTGGATATTGTGTCTTGTGTCTGGCGCAGCATGGCTAAATATGGCACTTGCGTAATTAAAACCAACAAACCAAACCAACCCCACACTTATGCTTAGCATTCAGGTCTCCCAATCTGACCAGACCTTCCCAGCACACATTCCCGAGTGCTTGGGATTGTCCCGAGATGACCTGTTTTATTAATCTCTTTTGGTTTATGACTTTATGCGGGTGAATGGACTTGTGGATATGGTCTAGCTGGAGCTAGACATGGAGATTAGCAACAACAACGTATGCAAAATCTAACCTTCATCCTTAAACATCAGAATATTTAGTTTGTTTTCCATCTAATCCAAAATGGTCATTAATTGAATACCTACAAGTTAAATCCTTTTTATCCATATGAGAAATCAAATACCTTTCAAATTTCTACAGTGAACTGTAAAGTGATATATTGGTTGTTTATGAAGCTACTGTGTAATCGTAGACACACACAAATATACAAAGTGTGGGCGTATGACCTTGGTTCAAAATTACGAGGTGTTTGTTGTCCTCGAATATTTCCCTCCGAAATTGATCCCGGACTTTATGACGTTGTGTTGCTGTAGTGTGATGTTAATTCACTACCCACCGTACAGGATGGTTACATTCAACAAGTGTGGGTGTCGAAGAGTTACGCCTCCGTCGAACCCGATCGAGTGAAAGTCCAAACGCAACTGACGCTATTTTTAGCAAAGTAAAGTGACCCTTCGGGCGTGTCCACCAAATTTGGGGAATCATCGCCTGAGCTTACAGTATGATTTGATCCTGGCTTTCATTGATACCATGGAAAGTAATATATTTTAAAATAGATATTTTACAGTGAAAAAGTCTACATGACAGTTTTCCTTGAGAATGTCAACAGCGTTGTGTGCCATTTGATACGTTTTCACCTGTCCCAGGAGGTTGTATTAAAATATATTTTGACTCATATTGTTTAACCCTGCAAGTGGTTTCGACGAGATATCTCGTTCATCTAGATCTGACCTATTTTTGCAATCACGAGATATCTTGTCATCAAGATATTGCAGGGTTTTTTTATGATGCAAAATTAAAATTTGGTCAATTTTCTAATGGCAACGAGATGTTGATGGATGAGATTTATCGTCTTTCAAAATCTTGTCAGTTTTGTCAATGATGAGGTGCCTCGTCAAAACAACCACCAGTAGGGTTAATGAATAACTCAAAGGTAGTCATGAACGGCAATAGCATAAATTGCGAAGTTCTTCCATTAAGAATGAATTTGCATGCTGCTATAGCTGGCTTTTAAAATGATTCCATAAATAGCATATATCTAACATTTACGCTTTTAATACATTCACCGGATCGGAAAATTGTTTTAGACTTTAATTGCAACGGATCTACTTAAATGCTTTCAGTAGAAATGCTACTATAGAGTGAATTTAATTGAATCATTTCTTACAAAAACTGAATTACATTGCTTAAATTTGAATTATTTAACTTTAAGGGGTTTTAAGGATCTTCCATTAAGTAGCGAAATATCAAGTATAATAAAGATGAAAGAAAGTTTCCTATTAGTGTCTCGTGTTAGTTACATTAGAAACTCTCGGGCCTGGAAAGCTGATGAATAAATATGTATTCAAATAAAGCGGAGTGCATACATATTTGCTTAGTTCAAGTTAGGGAATTTTCGCGAAATCAAATTGTGATGTAGCACTTCTATAGAACATGAATTCGTCACCAGTGTATATTTGGCAGATTTGAATTTAAAATAATTTTGTGAAATAAATACTATATTGAAATCTTGTTCTATGGTCAAAAATGAAATTATCCAGTGAAGTCACACTAACTGGACATTACATTATTAAATTAATTGCTTAATTTTAAATTTTCTGTGTCAATGTTAAAGTTGAGTTCACGTTAAGTAATATTTATACATATTTTATGAATATATCGTCGACTTGGAGCAGAAACGCATTGACATGTTTTCGGAGACAATGAATGCTAATTATCATAATGAGAGAAATACATAGTCATAGTGTAACCATTTTCAAAGGTATATAACTCATCAAAATGCTTATAGTATAAATTCTAGGATATACAGACTCATAGTATTTAAACAACTGTACAATAAAAAAACCGTTTTATCAGTTAATGAGTTTCTGACGATATCAGTATGGATTGGTAGTTAATAAGTGTCGCACTGGAGCAACACAACGGGATATTTGGCGAAGGTCCGGAATCAATCCCGAACGGAAAGAACCTCGTAGTTTTGAACCACGGACCGAGTTCAACACCTGAGCTGACACTCCACTCTCCAAACTTCCAAACCACGCCAATGTGAGGCCATGACAGTACATGACAGATTTAAGGTGTTCCAGCGCTTGCGTATATGGCAATCTTCGGTTTGACCGAGTTTCGAACTCGCGACCCTACTTTTTATAATCCTTTACTCTTCCAACAGGGCTACCGCGGCTCATGATATGAGTGTGTATATAGAATTATAAATCGAATTTCTGTTAACCTATCAAGTACAGTTTGTATGCAAAAATTGCCATTAAGCTTTGTGACTTCGACCTTAGTTACCAATATTTACTTGGGGTAAACTAAGTTATCTCTCAATTAAAATTGATACCAATTGAATAAATCAAGGTTTACATAAGTATCAAGTACAGTTTGTATGCAAAAATTGTCATTAAGCTTTGTGACTTCGACCTTAGTTACCAATATTTACTTGGGGTAAACTAAGTTATCTCTCAATTAAAATTGATACCAATTGAATTAATCAAGATTTACATAAGTATCAAGTACAGTTTGTATGCAAAAATTGCCATTAAGCTATGTGACTTCGACCTTAGTTACCAATATTTACTTGGGGTAAACTAAGTTATCTCTCAATTAAAATTGATACCAATTGAATTAATCAAGATTTACATAAGTATCAAGTACAGTTTGTATGCAAATATTGCCATTAAGCTTCGTGACTTCAACCTTAGTTACCAATATTTAAAATTTTTTAATTAATCAAAATTTACATAAGTATTATTAATTCTCTGGAGAACTACTAGCATTTTTAATTAAATCAGTGATGCGCCATATTTATTTAAAGCTTTGGTACTCTACGGATGCTGGATGTTTTAATGTCATCTACGGTAGCCGGTCCCTCTAGCAATAGTACGAGGTAGTTTGGCACCACAGCGACACATGCAATATACACTATAACTTGCTGTTTTCCATTTCATGTCGGTTGGAAGAGCAACGGATTAGCAACCAGAGGGTTGCGAGTTAGAATGTCCTCACATTGGCGTGGTGTGGAAGTTTGGAGAGTGGTGTGCCAGTTCAGGTGTGACCTCGTCTGCTGAGCGTGGTTCAAAATGACGAGAGGTGTCATCGGATCTTTCCTCCGAATTGAAATTGGAAATTCAACGCGGAGCACTAAATTTTATGTCGCAGCTATATACTGTATTTAGTAAATAGAACGACAAAATAGCACTATCGATACAAGGTAGTTTCGTCATTTAAGCTTGCAGGACATTAGATTTCACCGTTTAATTTTTTTTTCTGCACTAATTTCCCATTGCAGACGGAAAACACACACATGAAAAAAAAACGTTTGAAAATAAATTCAGGGCAAATATTGCAGATCCACAATTTATTTTATTAATTTGGCATTATTACATTTGCTACAAATTTTTACTTGGTTTCGTGAAACAGAAATTTAATGAGAAGGATGAGGCTGTTTTGATTTGCACAATGAGATTATATCTGGCTGAATATTTCCGATAGTTGAAACTGAATATCTTGCTCTGCATTGAGACGTGATCTGTACTTTGTTTTAGTTGGCGGCGTATGCGGAGAATCCTGTTTCGCATAAATAAGTGGTTGCGAAGGGCAGGAGAATAAGTTTCGCTTGATCTGATAGGATTTTAAATTCATATTTTAGCGTACACCAAAAATCTGAGATTGATTTCTCAGTTTCAAACTTTGATCTTATCGCTGTATCTGATGTCAAATCAAGCAAGCATTCATATTCCTGTGATGTCAGGGAGGATGGTTTTTTGGATATAGAGTATGATGTTACAACCCAAACGTTTTATTACGTTTTCAAGCAATCTTTTTGGAAAATAAGAGTTCAAAGTATCAATCAAACGCAAGAGATGAACTTCAAACTCGTTTAAGATATCCGCAGGAATGTCTGATTCGAGTTCTCCAAATCCTTTTGTTAGTGGAAAACAATCCAGGCTTCCGTTTGTGATTGATTCTACCCAACACTTCAGTTTCTTTTTAAATCCTTCCACTTTATCAGTAGCATCAAAAACAGTTACTGCTTTTCCTTGAAGTGAGAGACCTAAATCATTAACTTTTGTAAAAAAATATCTGCCAAATACGCTAATTTCATTAGCCAACGATCATCGCACAACTTCTCTCTCAAAGCAAAATCATTGTCACTCATGAAGATTCTGACTTCATTCCTTAGTTCAAAGAGGCGCATTAAACTTTTACCACGGGAGAGCCACCTTATTTCTGTGTGAAGAAGTAAAGACGTATGCAGACTCCCCATGTCATCACATAAAATTTTGAACAACCTAGTATTCTTAGGTCGTGATTTTATGAAATTTATTATTTTAAGTTTCATCCAGCAGTTCTTTTATAAAAGGTGGCATTTTCTTCATTGCAAGAGCATGTCGGTGAAGTATGCAGTGGCTACTGCTGCACCCCTTGGCTTTTTCTTTTATTTTTGTGATTGCACCAGACACCTTACCAGTCATAGCTTTCGCTTCATCTGTGCACCACATCAACACAGTTATTCCATAGGATGCTATTCTCCGCGAAAAATTCATGTAATAATTTAAATATTTCACTGCCTCTTGTGGTAGTCGGTAATGGCTGGCAGAGAAGTAAATCCTCTTGAAAAGAGTCCAAATATGGATAGCGCACAAATACCATAAGAATTACGAAACCAGAACATCGGTTGATTCATCCATTTGAAGCGAAAATTTAGTGGATTTTATACGAGAAATTAAAGTAGCTTTCACATTCTCTACTATTTCCCCGATTCGTCGCGAGATTGTGTCATTTGAATAAGGAATTGTGTCTATCACTTTTGCAGCCTTTACGTCAAACATGCATTCGATGATGTCTTTTACACAAGGCTTGATAAGGTTTTCAGCAAGAGTATGGGCTTCGTCAGCTTAAGCAATTCGGTAACTGACTAAGTAAGATGCCATCAGCCTTTTCGTTGACAGTTTTTGAATGATACGATATACACTTTTGGACTTTCCTGAGTTCAATATACTTCCTTCTGAAAAAATCAGTTGGTTTATCCTTGCATTCTGGATGGACCCCCTCGAAATGACGACGCATTTTTCCTGGAAACCTTGAACTGTTCGGCAAGACTTTGCCACAAATTACGCACTGAGGTTTATTATCGGTGGTCTCAGCGAACCCAATATCCAAATAAAAATCATGATACTTTCGTTTTAAAGTTTTTTTAATTGTGGAACTTGTATCCGAGGAAGTAGAACTATGCAACTTGTTCGATAGTTCAAGAAGTTCTGTTGCATCCGCAGTCAATGATTCATCCGAAAAATTCAGCAGAAGTAACACCTCTATCTTCTTCCGCACTGCGATTAGAAAGTAATATGAACATTAGCTGTATATAACAACAGCATAAATTCAGTAAAAAGTTTAAATAAGATATTGCATCTAAAAAGATTCATTGAGGAGTTTTTTAAAAGAAAATACTGTAAAACTTTAAAAAATCCTATAATGCAAAATCTTATACGTGAATAGTAAAATTTTATTTTTAGGGATTCTAATTTTCAAGATTTTAATCGTAATGAGTTTAACCATTTTGATACAGGAACGACAGAGTCAGCAGGTTGCAGGACTAGGTGTACGAAAATGGACATGGCATATAGTTTTCATATGCTTGAGAAGAAGCAAAACAACGAATTATAAACAACAAACAATTCTCAACATTTTTTTATTTATTTTACAATTTATTGTATTTTAAATTATATAATTGAAATTTCATCTACAAACAAAAATTACTTTTTTCGGCATCAAAACTTAAAGTGCAAAATAAATTTTTACTTTTTTAAGATTACTTAATTTAAAGATTTAATTTTTTTCTTTATTATAAAAAAAATGAAAAACTAATAAAACTGAAGTGCAAAAAAAATAATAAAAATTTTGTTTATTTTTCTTACTTTCTCGATTATGGAATATTTTCTTTAGTCTGCAGCCATGACTTTTTATATTTTCTTAAATTTAATACAGTTCATTTAAAAAAAAATAAAAGTACTACATATCTTAATATATTTGGGGTGCTGTGTCCCCTCAAACATCGAATAAAACCAAAACGAGTACATACCTCTTAGATGTTGATGCTTCCATGTCTATTCCAATTGGCTTGGCAAAAGTTTTGATGTTTTTTAAGGACCCCGTCTCCAGCCAGCGATCCATTGAAAGAAAATCGACGTTATTCCTCGTATCACTAATTTAGTATTTGAAGAAACGTCCACAAGACAGATATTTTTCATCAAAACGAAAAATCTGAGAAGCTACAGAAAATTGATTTTTAAAAATAATAAATTACATATAATGAACTTTATAGTTTGTCGGTTCTCGACTGAATGTTGACTAAAATGCAACTGATTTGAGAAGTGAGTAAACCACCAGTTTTATATGCAATAAAAAATTTTCTGATAATTTTGGAAAGGTGTCGAAGCTTCTAATTGTTTCTGCAAACGCGGAGAGTCCAGCCTCTGGCTCCGTGTTGTCTGGTGTTATCTTTTGACGTAAATTTGTTTTGTCGACTGGTAGACGAGAAACTGACACATTGAATGCCGACTACCTTTTTATATAGTCAATGTTTCACCTGATCGGTGATAAATGATTTATACTCGATTTTTTTTCTTACACATATAGAGCGCAAAAGGTCAGAATATCCAAATATTTTTGTCCCATTCGTTTCTTAAAAATATTTTTAATTTTAAACTTTAAAATATGTTTAATAAAAATATTTTAATTTTAAACATGTCCTACCTTTTCGCGAAGCACTGGGAATTGTTTTGCGGAGTACCGCGTGCTCCGCGGAGCACAGTTTGAGAAACGCTGATCTATGAAATATCAAATTTGTGGTTCGCGTTATCCCAATTGGTAGTCTCAGATTAGCAACCGGAGAGTCGCGAGTTCAGGACTCAATCCAACCAAAACCAGTCGTTTACGTGAGGGCTGGTGCACGTTAAATCTCTCGTGGTCTCAAATGTTCTTAAGTAGGTGTGGTGTGGAAGTTTGGAGAGTGGGGTGCCTGCTCAGGTGTTGACCTCGTCATCTGACCATGGTTCCAAATTACGTGGTATTGTTATCGGATCTTTCCTCCGGGGTGGATCCCGTTCCGTCGTTAATTGCCCGTTGTGCTGCTCCAGTGTGACGTAAATTAAATTACCAAGCTCCCTGCTTATTATTTGTTTGACCCCGTCATTTTATTTAATCTGGATATAAATCTAATAATTTATGAGAGACTTTGTCAGCACTTTAGATTACGAATATCTCACATTCCTGTTCAATATACACTGCTGGCCACCGTAAATGCAACACCCTGAAGGAAGCATGCAAATAATATGAAATTTACAACATGCATTAGCGGAGGTGAGATATGCAAATGATTAGAATTTCAGCGCAGACGCACATCACGCGCGCCTGTGGCGCCACTTCAAAGCGCTATTTAAGGCTTGGAGATTTCGACGATTTCAAGTACGGCAATTGTGTTTATCTTGTGGTTTTTTCAAAAAAACGATCAATTATGCCTCGTAGAAAACAGCGATCATCTTTTGATCAAGTATCCGAGTTCGACAGAGGAAGGATAGTGGCCTACCGAGATTGTGGATTATCTTTCAGGGAAATCGGTAGTCGTGTTGGACGAAACCAAACAACTGTAATGCGGATATATGATCGTTGGATGCAGGAGGGTACGACGGACCGACGTGTTCGATCGCATCCACCTCAGTGCACCACTTCACGTGATGACAGGCATATTGTGCGTATGGCAGTGACGGATCGCTCAGCCACATCACGAACCATAGCACAGCACATTCAGTCTGTACCGCATCATCCAGTGTCTGCGCGTACCATTCGACGCCGTTTACAGCAGAGTGGTCTGTCCGCAAGACGTCCATTGCTTCGTCTACCCTTGACGCAGAACCACAGACGTTTCCGCCGCCAATGGTGCGATGAAAGAAGGATGTGGACGACAGAATGGAATGAAATTGTCTTTACTGACGAGTTACGCTTCTGTCTGCAACACCACGATGGTCGGATTCGAGTCTGGAGACACCGTGGAGAGAGGATGCTGAACAGCTGCGTTATGCACCGCCACACTGGTCCTGCACCGGGTATTATGGTATGGGGCGGTATTGGATATCACTCTCGCACTCCTCTAGTACGCATTGCCGGTACTTTAAACAGCCAGCGCTACATCTCCGAGGTGTTGGAGCCAGTTGTCCTTCCTTACCTTCAGGGCTTGCCCACAGCCATATTTCAACAGGATAATGCGCGACCACACGTGGCACGCATTGTCCAAGGGGTTCTTCGTCAATCGCCAGATTGAATTGCTTCCCTGGCCAGCTCGCTCTCCGGATCTTTCGCCGATAGAAAACATGTGGTCCATGGTTGCTCAACGATTGACCCAGAATACATCCCCAGCTGCCACACCAGATCAACTTTGGCAACGTATGGAAGCTGCTTGGTCTGCTGTACCCCAAGAACACATCCAAAGTCTCTTTGAATCAATGCCGAGGCGTGTGGCAGCGGTGATCTCCAACAATGGCGGCTACTCTGGCTACTGATTTTGGCAGGAACCACACTTCACAGAAGTCTATAAATTTAATCATTTGATACTTGGTCAACATGTTATCTACAAAATAAATTTTGTTGTGATATCTCTTGTATTTCTTGGTGTTGCAATTTGGGTGGCCAGCAGTGTAGATTAAATACTGGAGCTATTTACTTTATATAATTTCCGCCTCCCAAGGTATTGAGGTTTGTTTGTATCAGGACTGAACCTCCTGAGGTATTTGCGAGAATTTATCCGTTATGTATCCTGCAGTCCTTCCTACAGCACTTCTAACCAGTTTTGACCTTCACCAATAAAATCTTGATTTCTGGTCAAGGATTCGTTGAAAGAATCCTAATTGGATTCTTTCAACGAATTGACGTGGCCTTTTAGTCATTATTAGAAGGCAATATTACATACTCGGAAATTTTGTAACGCTCACCGGATTGGGCATTAAATTTCTACAGCTGCTAATAAAATCAGTCAGATGTGTTTCTTAGATTTTCAGTTTCCCAAGTAATCAAATTTATAATGAACAGGGACGACTTAAAGTTTCATCAATGATTACTATGTGTTGTTTTTACTGTGTATGCATTGTAATGAGAGATATATGCGCTATTAATTTGTACATTGCTTCCTTTCAGTTTCCATCACGTTCTGGGATACACCAGATATGCAAATAGGAAGGGAGGGATCTGACTTCATGGTAATGTGTAGTGTGAGAGCAGATCCACCGCCTATTGTGTCGTGGTACGTAAACGACAGCATCATCATAGATGGTGAGTACAGTTTTTGTAATCTGTTCTTGTGTATATGAGAATAGTTTACTTACTACAGTATTTCACGCTTATTATTTGTCCTATGTTGAGGATCTAAAATTATTTTAAAACGAATGGGCGTTACTCGCATTTGATTACTTATTTAAATCCATTTATGATGAATGTAAGTATAGTATGCAAACTGGGCTGGGTCAAAAAAAGGCGAATTTCGCTGGAAGAAATTCTAATAGTGAAAACAGTTCGATAGTCCATATCAGATGAACATCGCTGTTGATTTTGTGTTCCTTGTTAAAAGATTTTTAATATTTATTGCAAAATTAAATGATGTCTCAATGGAGAGTCTGGCGATTGATGCCCTCGATTTCTGGCGGATATTTTAGTTTTTCCGTAAGACGCTCTCGGTTGGTAGATAGATATTTAAGGTGTAAGTATACACTAGAAATCACGAAAATTGACCAGAATACTGATTTCGTTTTCATTGCCTCAAAATATTTCCCAATTTCTGAGTTTTTAAACAATAGCAAGATCTTGTACAAATTCGAAATAGTTTTCTAGTTACGAGGTTTTTTCGTTAAGTACTGTTACGAGAACAAACATGTTTCCAAAACTTTAAACTTGATTTCTGAAGAACTGTGTTTTTGTAATGCGATGCTTTGTTCAAACAGTGATAACTTAACAATGAATTGATCTATTATAATTATTTTTTATCAGTATATAATGCAGCGGATGTTCTGAACCTCAATCAGAATTCTTAGTTACGAAATTAATTTTTAGTTGATTTTTAAATGTCAAAATTCCAGAAAAAATCTTAATATTTGTAGACTTCCTTGGTAAAAACAATTGTAAAAAAGAACCTGTTCCCTCTATAAATTTGATGGAGGGTCAACACACTAAGAATAATATTAGGAATAATTTCCAACAGGAATGGTCTTTCTGAATACATTAGAATTTGAGATATAGCTCTTCAAAAACATGCTAATTAGCTCATTATATCTAAATTATATAATTAATAATTAGCTTGTGGCGAACTTAACTACCACTACAAAAATTAACTTACGATACAATAGTATTTATAACAGTGTAGCCCAACTCTACCATGGATTACTTTTTGGTAGACAAAAGTTGCACTTTTTCACATCAGCTTGCTAAATTGGTGACCGACAGACGTGATTTGAACGCGCAAACTTTATAAACTTCGATGGATGGTCCATGATGAGTAGTTGAATTTGCCAATGCAATGCTAAACACTTTCAACAACCGTCTGAGGATCTGTGATTGCAGACAGTGTTCATATTCCTATCACGGCTTCACCCCATTCGTTGCTGCTCAGCCTTCTCTTCACAAGGTGATTCATACTCGGCTGCTAAAGGCAACACAGAAGCTTGACCACTCATACGAAAGCACACCCGTGATCTTAATACAGCACTAACGGTCCCACGCAAAATGGCAATCATTCAACTAGTGGTGACATCTATCGAATTCAGCTTCCGCTAAATCCTGGAGGGGGAGTATTGTGGCGAACTTAGCTACCACTACAAAAATTAACTTACGATACAATAGTATATATAGCAGTGTAACCCAACTCTACCATGGAGTACTTTTAGGTAGACAAAAGTTGCACTCTCACACTAGCTTTTCAAAAGCTTAATCTGATTTTTTTTTCTCACTGAAACGATTTTAAGCATAAGTCAATGACTTGTTGGATAAAACTGGAATTTTTGTAGTCAAAATTTAAAAAAATTTCTTCTATTGTATATGTACACCTTAATTAACGTAGCATTGCAGCAACATAACGGGCTATTGGCGATGATCCGGGATCAACCCCCGATGGGGAATATCCGAGGACAACACTACGTAATTTTGAACCACGGTCAGATAACAAAGACACTCTCGTAACTCGCTCCAGTCAAAGGGCTTTTCACACAAGCAGTGTTAAAGTGACTTTTTTTTTCTAATGCTCTGCCAATTAAACACTAGTCATTATGACACTACTATGGCGGATTTGTGAACTAATCTGCTTTATCCCAATGCACAATGGGTGGTGTCGGAAAGTCATGTTCCACCTCTCATAGATACCAGACATTCAGAGCACAAACCGTTTATAAATAGATCACACATTCATTCCAGATGGACAAACATCCATCCACCCCGGATTTTAACCAGGAAACTTTCGATGCAAAAGCCAGCACCTTGGCTGCGAGACTGATTAGTCGGCGTTAGTGACATAAAAGAATGGTTTTCACTCGTAAAAATCACTACATCCCTTTAGGATGTCCGATTCGTGTCGAACTTCAAAATCAAGCAGTCCAATTCCCGTATAAATGGATGGCCGCAGTAACTTGGTTGGAAGAGTAACGGATTAGCAACCGGAAGGTTGCGAGTTAGAATCCAACTAAAGATCGTTGTGTACAAAGGGGGCTGGTGCACGTTAAACCTGCCGTGGCCTCAAATGTCCTCACGTTGGCGTGGTGTGAAAGTTTGGAGAATGGGGTGCCAGCTCAGGTGTTGCCTCGTCGTCTGACCGTGGTTCAAAACTACGTGGTGTTATCCTCAGATCTTTCCCTTTGGGATTGATCCCGGACCGTCACCAATAGCTCATTGTGTAGTTCCAGTGTGACGCTATTTGAAAATACCTACCATACTCATATGAATGGACACATACTGAGTGAGCCTTTAACTTTGACTACCAGTTCGATTAAGTCTGTACCATTTATTCTGACAGTTTTTGTCATCTCATCTCATGTTAAATTTGTAGTTAAAGTATACAAACTTTAAGAAATGATTTATTAAGATGAAAAGGCGATAGAACTGTTGTTCAAAATGATAAGCGGTAATCATTGTTTGTAACATCTAGACTCCAGTTTGAGTGAGATTTTAATCATATTCTGGCAGGTTTTATCATCGTGTTTTTATCTTTATTAGACATTTTAGAAGCTTTTAGTCATTGACTGAATACCTATGGTTACCTGACATCCCACGCATCAATTTATCCTCTTCTGTTCTCAAACTGAAAACACCTTTCAGTTCTTTTGATTATATTTTCTATCGTTCTGTAAAGAAAATTTCCATTCAGAATCCTATTAATAGAAATTGAAATGGGCCTTGGTGTCGCTCAGTAAACGAGAAAGTGAATTCCCGAAAGGCAATTTTGCAATTTAAAAGCACATTAAACGAATTAAACATATTTGTGCTTCGTGAAATCCTTTTAGACTTTCTCGTTAAATAGTACATTATGTGTATGGTAAAGGTTTTGCTAACGGGACACAATTACTTAACTATGCCATGCCTCAATACTAGATAAAAGACCTAAATAACTTAATTTTCTCAAACGAAACGTTCTTAACTAAACGCTCAAGCGTTCTAAAAAGATAAATCACTAAGACGGTGGGGTTTCTTCTACTCATTATGCGTCTATTTTAAAAACAGAAAAGCATTTTATTGATTTGCTGTAGAAGATTGTATTTGTTGATGAAAAATAATAAGTATTAAGATTGGAAATCGTGCGTTTCTAGAGAATTAAAATACATTTAATAAAGCATAAGTGTTTGAAATGAAATGTAAAAATAATTTCCCTTCAAATCTTATTGTATCTTCAAATCGATTCGTACGTCCACGAGATTCACACTTCAGAGGGGCCACGGTAGCTCGGTTAGAAGAGTAACGGATTAGCAACCGGAGGATTGCGAGTTCGAATTTATCCAAAGACCGTATCGTATGTGGGGGTTGGAGCACATTAAATCTGTCGTGACCTCAAATGTCCTCACGTTGGAGTGGTGTGAAATTGGAGAGTGGGGTGCCAGCTCAGGTGTGACCTCGTCATCTGATCATGGTTCAAAATTCCGCGGTGTTGTCCTCGGATTTGATCCCAGACTGTCGCCAATAGCCGTTGTGTTGCTTCAGTGCGACGTTAATTAAATACCTACCCCTACCTATCACTCTTCAGAGATCTTACGTCATAGACTTAGCCCACATACTCTGCCTATTTCATTAGAAGGCGTTGAGTGGAATCGGGACTTGTGTGAAAGCACAATATGTCGCCAGTCAGATCGTCATTGTCTGTGCTCACGACACTATTGTAGTCCGAGGGGTGGATGGTATAAGATCAAAGGAAGCCGCCGCAAATGAATTAGTGCAGCCAGTTCTCAGAAAGTGCACCTGTTGCAGTGATCCCTCGTAGTGCTAACGCGATGTCTGCCATTCAGTCGTGTCATCGCATTTCGAGGTCCACTTCCGGATTTTCCATGTGTTTGGTTCTCTAGAGTCCGCTGTCGCTGCCGGATTTTCCATATGTCTGGTTCTCTTTATTCCACTGTCGGATATTCCATATGTTTGGTTCTATTCAGTCGGTTCTCTTCAGTCCACTGACGGATTTCCCATGTGTTTCGTTCTCTTCAGTCCATTTCGGATTTTCCATATATCTGGTTCTCTTTAGTCCACTGCCGAATTTTCCATGTGTTTGGTTCTCTTGAGTCCACTACTGGATTTTCCATGTGTTTGGTTCTCTAGAGTCCGCTGTCGCTGCCGGATTTTCCATATGTCTGGTTCTCTTTATTCCACTGTCGGATATTCCATATGTTTGGTTCTATTCAGTCGGTTCTCTTCAGTCCACTGACGGATTTCCCATGTGTTTCGTTCTCTTCAGTCCATTGCCGGATTTTCTATGTCTAGTTCTCTTTAGACCACTGTCGGATTTTCCATATGTTTGGGTCTCTTCAGTCAGTTCTTTTGAGTCCACTGCCAGATGTTCCATGTGTTTGGTTATCTTCATTTCATTGCTGGATTTTCCATATGTCTGGTTCTCTTCAGTCCATTTCGGATTTTCCATATATCTGGTTCTCTTTAGTCCACTGCCGAATTTTCCATGTGTTTGGTTCTCTTGAGTCCACTACTGGATTTTCCATGTGTTTGGTTCTCTAGAGTCCGCTGTCGCTGCCGGATTTTCCATATGTCTGGTTCTCTTTATTCCACTGTCGGATATTCCATATGTTTGGTTCTATTCAGTCGGTTCTCTTCAGTCCACTGACGGATTTCCCATGTGTTTCGTTCTCTTCAGTCCATTGCCGGATTTTCTATGTCTAGTTCTCTTTAGACCACTGTCGGATTTTCCATATGTTTGGTTCTCTTCAGTCAGTTCTTTTGAGTCCACTGCCAGATGTTCCATGTGTTTGGTTATCTTCATTTCATTGCTGGATTTTCCATATGTCTGGTTCTCTTCAGTCCATTTCGGATTTTCCATATATCTGGTTCTCTTTAGTCCACTGCCGAATTTTCCATGTGTTTGGTTCTCTTGAGTCCACTACTGGATTTTCCATGTGTTTGGTTCTCTAGAGTCCGCTGTCGCTGCCGGATTTTCCATATGTCTGGTTCTCTTTATTCCACTGTCGGATATTCCATATGTTTGGTTCTATTCAGTCGGTTCTCTTCAGTCCACTGACGGATTTCCCATGTGTTTCGTTCTCTTCAGTCCATTGCCGGATTTTCTATGTCTAGTTCTCTTTAGACCACTGTCGGATTTTCCATATGTTTGGTTCTCTTCAGTCAGTTCTTTTGAGTCCACTGCCAGATGTTCCATGTGTTTGGTTATCTTCATTTCATTGCTGGATTTTCCATATGTCTGGTTCTCTTCAGTCCATTTCGGATTTTCCATATATCTGGTTCTCTTTAGTCCACTGCCGAATTTTCCATGTGTTTGGTTCTCTTGAGTCCACTACTGGATTTTCCATGTGTTTGGTTCTCTAGAGTCCGCTGTCGCTGCCGGATTTTCCATATGTCTGGTTCTCTTTATTCCACTGTCGGATATTCCAT
This sequence comes from Meta bourneti, assembly GCA_933210815.1. NCBI lineage: Eukaryota > Metazoa > Arthropoda > Arachnida > Araneae > Tetragnathidae > Meta > Meta bourneti. The sequence continues at coordinate 13,459,640 of OW119924.1, forward strand.
ATGTTTGGTTCTATTCAGTCGGTTCTCTTCAGTCCACTGACGGATTTCCCATGTGTTTCGTTCTCTTCAGTCCATTGCCGGATTTTCTATGTCTAGTTCTCTTTAGACCACTGTCGGATTTTCCATATGTTTGGTTCTCTTCAGTCAGTTCTTTTGAGTCCACTGCCAGATGTTCCATGTGTTTGGTTATCTTCATTTCATTGCTGGATTTTCCATATGTCTGGTTCTCTTCAGTCCATTTCGGATTTTCCATATATCTGGTTCTCTTTAGTCCACTGCCGAATTTTCCATGTGTTTGGTTCTCTTGAGTCCACTACTGGATTTTCCATGTGTTTGGTTCTCTAGAGTCCGCTGTCGCTGCCGGATTTTCCATATGTCTGGTTCTCTTTATTCCACTGTCGGATATTCCATATGTTTGGTTCTATTCAGTCGGTTCTCTTCAGTCCACTGACGGATTTCCCATGTGTTTCGTTCTCTTCAGTCCATTGCCGGATTTTCTATGTCTAGTTCTCTTTAGACCACTGTCGGATTTTCCATATGTTTGGTTCACTTCAGTCAGTTCTTTTGAGTCCACTGCCAGATGTTCCATGTGTTTGGTTATCTTCATTTCATTGCTGGATTTTCCATATGTCTGGTTCTCTTCAGTCCATTTCGGATTTTCCATATATCTGGTTCTCTTTAGTCCACTGCCGAATTTTCCATGTGTTTGGTTCTCTTGAGTCCACTACTGGATTTTCCATGTGTTTGGTTCTCTAGAGTCCGCTGTCGCTGCCGGATTTTCCATATGTCTGGTTCTCTTTATTCCACTGTCGGATATTCCATATGTTTGGTTCTATTCAGTCGGTTCTCTTCAGTCCACTGACGGATTTCCCATGTGTTTCGTTCTCTTCAGTCCATTGCCGGATTTTCTATGTCTAGTTCTCTTTAGACCACTGTCGGATTTTCCATATGTTTGGTTCTCTTCAGTCAGTTCTTTTGAGTCCACTGCCAGATGTTCCATGTGTTTGGTTATCTTCATTTCATTGCTGGATTTTCCATATGTCTGGTTCTCTTCAGTCCATTTCGGATTTTCCATATATCTGGTTCTCTTTAGTCCACTGCCGAATTTTCCATGTGTTTGGTTCTCTTGAGTCCACTACTGGATTTTCCATGTGTTTGGTTTTCGTTAGTCCACTACCAGATATTCCATGTGTTTGGTTCTCTCGAGTCCATTGTCGGATTTTCCATGAGTTTGGTTCTCTTCCTTCCACAGCTACCTCATAAGCATCACTACCGTGGCGTTATGTCCTTGTACGAGCAGAAATGTTGCTGTATGAAAATCGACCATCACGCAGGTCGATCATTCGTCTTAGATCAAACTGTTTCGTTTGTTCATACTGCAACCTTTGCTTTCGACAAGACTTAATATTTCCTGGAGGTACTTCTACAACTCGCTGCCCACAATAACAACTTGTGATGCTCTTAAACAGCATTCATACTTAAAGCGTTTTAAACAGTATTTATTCAACATTCATACTCAACGCGTCTTAAACAGTATTCATTCAACATACTTTTAATGCGATACTTCAGAGGTTGCTTCTGGACTGAGGAATACGCGCTCAAACATTATTATATAATATACTAATGTTTGTGCGCGTGTTAGTAATAATAGCCATAAAACAGTGTATAATACAATAGCGTTGTAGTGCATTTACTATGTTTTAAATACAAATAAAATATGCATTTAATTTAGATCTTTATATGAAATTTAATATAAGTGATCATTATTTGTCGTTTTTATTCCTACATGAATTAAATGCAAGTCGAAAAAATAGTTTCGTGATAAAATGAACTTACGCATAATGTAGACCCTTTTTAATTACACGTACTATGTTCCCATTGACTATTATAATAGAATAAAACATTTTCAAAAACTTCAATTTTTTGTCAAAAGCTTAAACTAACTCACGATTTCCATTCCCATCTTCCAAAATACCACACCTTATAAAAAGTCTCATTTTATAACGTTTATAAAATGACACTTTTTATAAATTGTTGTCTTTCACGGAAAGGTATTTTCATTAATGCACAGAAAGTTTTCCGTAATATAAATTTCATCAGTTCAGTACTCAGCAGAGGAATAAATTTAAAAGTAATTATATATTTTACTTAAGTTACTCCCAAAGATTGAAGATTTATGTTAAAAATATATTGCGTATAAAACATTTTTTCTAGTTCCTAAGAACTAGACAATCTTTTACTTAAAATGTTAATAGCATTTAATCTATTCATTCATAAAAAAAGCTATAACTATTATATTGAACCTGAACTGCCTTCTATAAATTACTTAATTTTTTACGTGTAAACGTTTACTTGTATTACAGCATTTGCCAACTATGTAAAACAGTAAAAATAATAGCAGAAATTGCTAACTATGTATGAATAAAAACAATACAAATATCTGATATACCTTAGAAATATTTGAAAATAATGAGATTTCTTTCATAAAATTAAATGTTTGCAATGCTTTAATACATACATCAAATTGAAAGCCTTGACAGTTTAAAGTCACTCACATTGCCATGAAGAAAGGTTATACATTTATACTGAAAACAAAGCCCTATTTGAACCATATTGGACAATTAGGCTAACTAATACAGGTGTTTTGAGGTATTTATCACAATATGTATAGTTGAAATAGTTTTTCATTCTAAACCTATACGCGTCCCAAATTGAAATTCTCCAGCAGCAGACACGTGGATACTTTTAAAAATATATTTTGAAGAAAAATGTTTTCAAAATTCAAGTCAAAATTCAATTATCTTGAATTTACAAATGTGGTTCACCTTATCATGAAATATATCATGAGAAAGTTTACACATTTATCTACAAGTTAAACCTCAATTGAGCCCCAATGCTCCATTAGGCATAAAAATACGGGTGTTTCAATGAGTTTAGAAACAAAAATGTACTTCAACGCTGCCACAATGCGACTTTTGTTACTATGACCTTGGCGACTAGGGGTATCTTTTTAGCAAAATCGTCTCAAAATACAATTTTCAAAATTTTGGAGACTAAAAATTCACCAAAGGGCAGCGGAAATTTATTCTCTATTTCCAACTAATAGCGGACGGAAAAATTTTTTTTCGGATTTTTCCTTATAGAAAATTTTCCAAAGGACGCCAATTTCAAAGTTTTGACGCCAAGGCTGTGGCAACCTAAAAGAAAAACATCGAAAAAAACCTAAAAGAAAAACATCGTCAGTTTTTCTAGTGATTGCTAGAATGTCATAAAAAATCTCATTAAGAAAGTTTTTAATTTCAAAATTTAAATTTCTTGGCGAGATTTACAACGTGCTGTTTTATACTTAACTGGCACATTTTTGTGTTTTAACCGATGCATTCTGTATCTGAGCAACTAAAATTGCAACTAAATAGGGTTTAAGAGGAGACTCTTACTACTTTATGCTACTAATGCAACTATCCCACAAGTGCTTTGGCTGTGGCATTCCTGTACTCGATTTGCAAATTTAAAATTATATAAATAACAAAATAGGTGTTGAAATTTCCCAGATTTTCTTACAATTAACGAGGAAATCAAATAACCAAGTTTAAAAAATTGAAGGTGATCGGGTTGAAAAGGTCATTTTTGTGGGTCGATTTGATATGGACATAAGCATGATCATGACTTACATGCAATCAGAACATAGACATGACTTCTGCATTGTAGAAAGTATGCAAGGAAGTCTAACTCGTCGCACAGTTGATCTGTACGTGCTTGCATCAGAGAACACAGGGGATGAGGTCTGGGAATTATGGGCAATGTGGATTACGCAACGGCACTGATAAAAGAACAACAGAGGATATCATCTTATATTCATAAACACAATCATGTTAAAAGAAAGGTCAATGCAGTGAAATTTCCATAAGAAAATCTGATTTAAAGATATAAAGCCAGTAGCTGAAATATAAAAAAGATTCGTCACTTATTCTTGGGCTTTCTTTATCCTTTACTGTAAAATCTTAAATTAAGTTTCTCAATTCATGTTTTAGGGTTTTTTAGTTTTTAACTTTTATGTTTTAATAGGTATATCACTCTTTATTTTCACCTTCCTATTACTTCTCTCATTTATCAAATAGAAATACTGATCTAAATATTGCATGCTTTTATTTTAACCCTGCAAGTGGTTTCGACGAGATATCTCGTTCATCATGATCTGACCAAATTTGCTAATGACGAGATTATTCGTCCATCAAGATATTGTCGAATTTTTTTATGATGACGAGATCAATATCTAGTGCATTTTTTCTAGTGACGAGATATCTCGTCCATCATGATGCTCTGGTCAGTTTTTCTAATACCTCGACGAAACAACCACCACGTGGACAAAGTATGTTTGCTTGTACCAAGAAATCTAGATACCATATTAAATGAAAGAATGCTTTCAAATTATATGACAGATACATTATATAAGAAAAGGAACAAACTTACTCCATTATAAAACGCATTACTTTAAAAGCTCAAGGGGAAAAAATCAATTTTCCTTATATGGCATACATACATGGATAAATTCTAAATGGAAAAATAGTGTAGCATTTGGCGATGCAACGGTATGCTCGGTATTGAGAAAGGATAAACATTTTAGCCTTATTCATTTAATATTTTACAGAAAAAGCTTGCGTATTTCTGAGAAAATTTATTTATTTTTTAATATAAATTAGTATGACATTACTTTATGTTCTAAATGTGTCTTTCGAAATCATTTTTATGTGTTTTATCTATTCACAACTTCCGTATAGGATTTATTGAAAAATTTAACTTGTATTATTCCCCTAACTAGTTCTAAAATATAATTTATGGTCAATCTGGTTTGACTTCGTAGCAAATTAATCATAACTTCACATTTATTTTCGTTCACTGCAAATTTATATAATTTCGTTCACTAAATTTATATAACTTAATTGAATATTGAATTTAATTGTTTTCCGTAAACTGTAACACCAATTCGACTGCTTACAATTATTATAACATACTTAGTTAACACTCTGAAGGATCACACGCCTAATGCCACCTTCCAAACTGCGGTCTTCCCTTCATGACTTGTAATCAATTTTGACCTTTTTGAGCAATACAATATTTCCAAATAATATATTGTAAGAAAATGTTAAATAAAATCTTTCCAAAGGATTCTGTTCGAAAGAAAGGGACAATACAATCTTTCCAAAGGATTCTATTCTAAGGAAAGGAGCAAAGAATACTTTCAAGGAATTCCATTCAAAAGAAAGGAGCTATAGAATATTTCCAAAATTATTCTTTTCTACCTAATGGGTCGATAGAAGCACTACAAAGAATTCTATTCCAAGGAAAGGGCCAATAGAATTTTATTCTAAGGAAAGTAATAATATAATCTTTCTAAAGGTTGGAAAACTCATAGATTCTTTAGAAAGATGTGATTATTTAGTCATTGTTGTCGGTTAAAAGTAGCTCTACTCGGAAATCTCGCGATATTCCAGAAGGTTATATACGTGGTACAGTTTATTTAAATTATAAACTCTTAAGCACACAAAGTAAACTTAAGTTCGTGATAACGATATTATATAACATTCCACCGACATTGTACAGATTTGTTAGAGCTCCTGGGCTTGAAATCTATATTGTGACGAATAATTTCTGAAATTCTAAAGGTTTTCGATCAGCCAATAACATTCAAAATGTCGCGAAGACTTTCCTGTAACAACATTATTCTCACCCAAAAGCGCTTCCATAGTACATGTACTCGTAGAGTAGACGCAAAAAATCCGTTCTTTCAGATTTTATTAGTCACCAGTGGAACGAATGATGGACGTCATTCAATTCTCTGTAACATAACAGTAAGACGAAATATGCAATATTTCTCCATAGTCAAGGCAGGAAACAAATTACGATTCCAATGTTGATATTCAGATATTATTCATATAGGTGGTAAAATCGAATAAGTTGTTCTTCTGTCTCAAAACTGTCTGGCAAAATGAAATGGCGTGTATTGTATTATATGAAATTTTTTGACGTATGAATGTGTAGGTTGAAAGTTTTGAATTTCAAGTTTTATTTCTTACTATCATTGGTAAATATATCTCAAAATCTTGAAGCGTCTCTTTGAAAATGTTTATAAAAATATACACGTTGCATTAAACCATATGTGTAATAATTTCAAAAGCGTAAAAAGGCTTTGAAAATAGATTGTGTGTGCATTGGAGTTTATATTATAACTTTTGTTTTACGCGTCGCATTACATTTTTATTGAACGAAAATCACACTCCCCGTGCACTACAAAAGTACGGGGCTTACAGAAGTAAGTTGATTAATCAAAGAAACAGCGGAATATGAAATTTAACTAGAATCACAAGATTTTATGATCTTAAATGAAACGAAGAGCAGATTAGGTTCAACAAAAACATTGAGTTCCACTGGCTATGTTTTACCCAATCTTCTCAAATCGTTTTGAAGGCACATTCTCTGTAATTATCAAACCCAGGACAACAATAAAGCAAATGATCCACATCTCGTGACTGCTTTTTGGAACAATCGCACAGATCATTAGTCCGAAGATTAAACCTGTATAGGTATTTAGCAAAATTCCATGGACAGATAAAAATTGCGTATATTTAAAGTTTGTGTAGATAGTTAATTCTGAGGTCCATCTATGCTGAATAGTAGGAAACAATTTTTTGGTGTGACCAGCTTTCTCAGGCGAGACATGATCACCGTTCCACTTGCAACAAGCTTGTTCCCGCACCTAGGCAAAGATAATCTCGATTCTTCTATTTTTAAAAGAACAACTTATTATTAAAAGCGTTTCTCAACCACTAATTGTTCTGTGCTCGCACTATTGTACAGTAAATATAGAGAGGGTAGAGAATCACTACACATTAGGAACTTTGAACAAGAATTTCCATTTCCTTTAAATCACTTAACTGCACGATTAATGCAAAGAAATTCTGCTTGAAAGGTGGTGCATTCATTCAGGATACGATGTTCATAAAAGTCGTATTAGAAGTCGTATTACATTAACATTAAAAATATCTTTATCAAGATAATTTTATAAAGATGTAGACGTGTATATTTGATGGATGGATGATTTGGCGATGGAGGGTGTCAATGAACCATTGTCCGATACCCACTCATTGACGTTTCTCGAGCTTTACTCCATCAGAAAAATCTTGAAAGAAGGCCAGGATCGTTCCTCCGGTAGACTCTTGGTATCGTGGGGAGTAGTATACCGGCCCGTATATGCGGCGGAAGTGACGTCATACCACGTGACCAGAAGTGGGCGGGGCCACGTGACGTCACAGCGTGACGTCATCCAAAAGCGGAAGTGACGTATTGTTTGTTTACATTTTTGGACTTGGAATTTTTTTGTCATCGACTTCGTGCAGGCGTTGAGTTGTTTCAAGATGGCGTCGTTTCGTTGGTGTTGCCATGGTGATGAATCACTCGTAGTGCCAACTGGTGGAGAAATTCGAAACCCTATTATTTTGAATTAAAAAGGAATTTCTTGGATTCGAACCGAGGACCATAGGATCCGAAGTCAAGCGCGCTATCCGTTAGGCTGTAAGAGAGTTAACTTAAGATGGTGAATTAATGTAGTGTTGGATTTTTTCTCTCTTTTGGACTTGTATTTTTTCTTAGTATTAGGAATGCGTTATTTTTAGAAAATGGTTTGAATAATTGCATAGGGGTTTTAATAAATGCTTTTTCAAAATGACTTATGGCGCCATCTGGTGATTTTAAAAGTAATTAATCTAAGGAACGAATTGATTTCTTAATGTTTTTACTTTATTCATGATTAGTAACGTCAGTGTGTTTACGTTTGGGACTTGGATTTTTTTTCCTTCTGAGATTTCGATGGGACGTCACGATTATGTCCATCGAGCAAGTCTGAACTTGAAAAAGTCTACTCACAATTCTTTATGTTATGAGTATGGTAAATTGTTTACAGATCGTGAAGGCTAGGCATATTTCCGTCGATTGGAAAACGAATTAACGTATTAAAAAAAGACGAAATTTAGAAATTTTAGGTCAAAAATATACTGTGCCTTGTCAACTTGTAGCATACGAAGACGAAGGAATAAGCTATACTTTTAGCGGGTCTTCTATTGCAGCCAAGCCTTGATCTCCTAAAGTATTGGAAATAAAGGGAGAAATGGAGCGAATAATTGGTGCAAGATTTAATTTTGAGTTGGTGAAGCGTTATAAAGATGGTAAGGACTGCATAGTTGCGCCAATAAAAACAACGAGAAGGACTTGGAACTTTATGCACCCATAGCGTCTGCTTCATTTGGACAGAAAAGGCAATTTGTGTTTTCTAGAAAGAACTACAATTCTTTAAAAATTGTTCTGGAAAATGGAAGCTCGCTTGAGATGAAGTATCAAACAAACCAATTTTGGTTTCACAGCTTGCCCCGTGGGAATGCATTATGCCCTAGAATAAATTTAACGTTTCGTAAAATTCTTGTATAAAGCAGCGATAAACCACTTATGTGCCCCCGAACTAGAACTCAGTGTCGTACACTAGACGATATTTGGACAACGTTGCAATTGATCTTTGCCTTTCAGAATAGTATTTTTATAAATGCTTACATCTCGTTTTTAAATAAATTTTTAGCGTGTCTTACCACATATACTGTATTTTGGATTATTTGGTTTTTTTTATTACATGGTTTCATAAATTTTCTTTTAAAATGCAAGATCTGAAATGAAATTTTTCTTTGCTATATAGATTTATGTTTTTTTTTTTAAGTTAGATGTATTTACTCAAAAATTAATTATACATTAGATGCTATAACACCTATTTTATAGCAGAAATTTTGTTTTAAATAATATACACTTAAGTAAGAGTAAAATTTTTGAAACTTTACAAGACAAATACTATGAATATGTTTTCTTGTACATTTGAAGAAGTTATAATAGTATAAAAAAACCCATTTATTCTATAAATCTAAATTAAAATGTTATTTTTTAATTAATCTTTCCTTGCATATTATTTTTACTTTGAATAAATCTTCATAAATTTTAGTGATTTAATTTATATTATATAGATTTACAAACCTGTTTTTGGATGAAATATAAGGATTTAATATTTTAAAAATTAATGTTTTTACTTAAAATTAATTATATATTAAATACTATTACACATATTTTTAATGTTGAAGATTTTTAGAAAACATTTTACAATTGAAACATATACATTAAATATTATGACAAACACTTAAATGCAGATCCATAAGGGAATATTAGAAATCTTTTTAATGCTTACACCTTTTCTATTCTAAATAATTTTTTGCTTGTCTTACCACATACACTGTATTTTGGATTATTTGGTTTTTTTTTTATTACATGGTCTTATAAATTTTCTTTTTTAAAATGCAAGATCTGAAATGAAATTTTCCTTGATTTTAAGATTTATGTTTTACTCAAAAATTAATTATACATTAGATGCTATAGCACATATTTTATTGCAGAATTTTTTAATATTATACACATAAGTGAGCGTAAAATTTTTGAAACTTTACAAGACCCATATTATGAACATGTTTCCTTACACATTTGAAGTAGTGAAAAATAGTATTAAAACCCTTTATCCTGTAAAATATAAATTAAATATTATTTTTAATTAATTTTTCCTTCCATATTATTGTTTACTTTAAATAAATTTTCATTCATTTTAGTGATTTTTAGAAAACGTTTAACAATTGAAATATATACTTTAAATATTATTACAAACATTTAAATGCAATTTGCTTTTTATTTTTAATTTTACAATTGAGACATTTTTAAAAGTTTGGTTCTTAAAGTACGTTTTATGCATAGTAAAAAAATTATTATAAAAACCTGTAAGAGTAAAAAGAATTTTATACATTAATTTGAAACTTTACAAGACCCATACCATGTTTCCTTGCACATTTGAAGTAGTGAAATATAGAATTAAAAACCATTTGTCCTTGAAGATCTAAATTAAAAGTTCTTTTTCTTTAATGCGTTTGCAAACCACACATTTTACTAAATATGAACTTCCTTTTATTTATTTGAAATCCTTATGCACATCGTACAATTTAAATTGCACAGCAAAATACCAATACTGTACGAAGCTATGAAGTATTTTACAAGATACTTTGTACTGTTTTCTTAATTTTAAGTGTTCTACATTGCTATATTAAATGGATAGTAAGTGGGTTTTCTGTTTTTGAAAATAATGTGTGCACATCTGTGCTGCTAAGCAAATTAACTTTTGCCCTTTTCTTGATATTAAATGCATAATCTAAATATTTACTCACACCGCTGATAGTTTTACCTATGAGTAAAATTAAATAATAGCTGAAAATTTTAAGTATTAATGTGAATTTTAAAATGAACAAAAATTATTGAAATAATGGATTAAATCTGAATTCTATGTATTCTTAAAACAATCTCTGCAAATCCAGCAGACAATTCTTAAACAGATTGAAGGAAGCTACATGGAAACAAGGTAAATTATAACACTTTTTAATAGTAAAAACATTATGATTAATATTTTTTACAAAAATAATACATTGTAGTAAAAAAAAAGAACTTATTTTTACATACTTGCATTTTTTTAAGAGACACATATTTCCGACAAGCCAATTATTCAATGCCATCACCTCAGCTATGGGGCAATGCAAATTATTTTTGTGATGACCACATTATAGTTTTTGGATATCTTTGTTGCTACTTAGAGCACATAATGCATAGAATTTGGGACACCCATATTGTTCCAAGTTGATATTCGGAATATTCAATGCATCTAAGCGTTTCTTTTCCACACAACCACCTTTGTAAACAATTAGGTACTGAGTGGCCCTCTTGGTCTGCTCGTACAATTCTAAAAGCTTAGTCTAGACTTTCTAAGGGAGCACAATTTGCTATGTCATGGAAATGAAGTGCGCATACGTAATTTTTAACATATCACAGTTGTACGATTTTGGCACTAAGTTTATGCTCAGACGATAAGTGAAAACGAATACTTGAAGCTACTTGCGATTTTTACAGCATTGTATACGTATTTACATACTAAGAAACTTTTCTTGAGTCTGAAATCCATCAAAATCCACAATTGCACAAATATTAAGCATTGCTATTGAAAAGCGTTAGCTGTTCTTGGAAAAATAATTGTAAACTGGAGGCCACGAAGAACTGGACTATATAACACCATACACTTACTAATCATACTAATCAGTAAAGTTAAAATTTATCTTTTGCGTTCCATTGTTACTCACAAAAGATAAGACTAAGTGAAGAATGTACATACTCAGAAAACATGTGTTTGTGATAATGCACGAAATAAAATTTTATGTTGTAATACAAGATTTTAACGAAAGGATATACTTAAATGTGCGTGTGATTTTTTTTTACTCTACCACGTTTATGCGCTCTGAATGCAATTCAATTCTACGACTAAACTTGAGCAAGAAAAAAAACATAACCAAATATAATTTATAAGATAAACGTATTTTGACTTTCTTTAAAATGAGAATTTTAAAGTATACTGAATTCTCTTAATTCTGCAGTTTTATTTTTTCTAAAATTACATCAACAAATTGAATTATTTATTTGTGGGCACACACAAGTCTTTGCCTTTGTTGAAAGGAAACTAGTATCTCTGACAAGTATCAGATTTTTAAAAATTGAGTAAAAGAACCTTTTTTCATGGGATTTAACTCAATCTGCTCCATAATTTTATACTTAAAAGTAATAGAGCATAATATAGTTAAGGAAAATGAATAACCATTATGCAAATTTGAAGCCAAAAGTTCCAAGAATGTCTATGCGTCTATCTACGTTTAGAGATTGGCCAACGCACAGACGTTGACATTAGGAACCTAGCCAAAAACGGACTGTATTATACCTGTGTCTTGGACGTGATCAGGTGCTATTGGTATGGCGAAGGGCTTGAAAAATTGGTAAAAAGAAGATGTAGTGAGATACAAACCCAAAGTTTTATCCAAAATGTTTGGTAGCCCATAGATGAAATTGTACAGGTGCTGGATGAAATCAACAATACCAATGGTTTTATAAAAAAAAAACGATGTATAGCTTTACCCCTTAGACAACAACAAGGACGAACGACTTTGTAAAATTTGCAAGGAATCGGAAAATGAATGCTACTTTACAGCCTTGCGGTCATCTGGTGACATGCATGAGATGTACGAAGAGTCTTTCAACGTGTCCTATGTCTCGAACCAATATTTTACATAAAATTAAAACGTACATTTGTCACTAAACTGTCTATTTATTAGTACATGTAGTAGATGCAATTTCAAGTGATATACTGAACATGGTGAGGAAGAAAATTCAATTGTAAAAGGGTGGTATTGAGTTGAAAATTGTTAAATTGGCACAAGTGCTTCAGTAAAAAGATTAGTAAGGAAGTTTGAGACTCTAAAACCTTAAGACTCTTTATTAAGGAAAAAATCGTGTAGGAAAGACTTATACACCTTATAAATATATTGACTATTTTAATTATTAGTCGTTTGTGGATTACATGTTAAACCTATTTACTAAAGAATTTTAAAGAGTGCCTTAAACAGGAGTTACTAAATGCTTTAGGAAAGATGTGTAAATGTACTCTGTAATGCAAGAAAGAATACTTGAATTAAATATTCATTTTGAGTGTTTCTTTCTTTTAGGGGGCTTATTAAAACTTTTGTTAAAAGCATTTTAAAATAATGTTTATTAATTTTTTAAAACTTTTTTACTTTACTGCTTAACTTTTTTTATTGTTACTGTTGAACTATGTTTTACTGCTTCACTTTTTTACTGTTTAACTCTTTCTGTTTAACTTTTTTAGTGTTTAACTTTTTCTCTTTAACTTTTTTTTATTGTTTAATTTTTTTTCTGTTTAACTTTTTTTTTCCTGTTTAACTTTTTTCACTGTTTAACTTTTTCATTGGTTAATTTTTTCTATTTAACTTTTTTTTTAGGTTTCCTGCCTCATAATCGACCATGTACTGTTTCCTCCCATCTTCCTGTTTTCTGGTCTTATTATCCTCCTTATCCAATCCTCGGTGTTTTCGAATTCTCACTTTTCTAAATCAAAATATATTTTACCTAAGTTTCGAATAATGAATCCAAGGAGAAATAATCATAGAACATAGATATACATACAAATGATATTTTATTTAAAATTACTATATTGTAATCCAGGCATTCTTTTCAGCAAACATTTTTGTAACATTCATTTTCACAAGAATTTTCGAAATATCCTGAATAATCTTATAGACCTATTTTTATAGTAGAAAAAAAACATTAAGCAGTAAAAAACCAATTGAAAAAGTTAAACAGTGAAAAAAGTTAAACAGAAAAAAAATTAAACAATAAAAAAAAGTTAAAGAGAAAAAGTTAAACACTAAAAAAGTTAAACAGAAAGAGTTAAACAGTAAAAAAGTGAAGCAGTAAAACATAGTTCAACAGTAACAATAAAAAAAGTTAAGCAGTAAAGTAAAAAAGTTTTAAAAAATTAATAAACATTATTTTAAAATGCTTTTAACAAAAGTTTTAATAAGCCCCCTAAAAGAAAGAAACACTCAAAATGAATATTTAATTCAAGTATTCTTTCTTGCATTACAGAGTACATTTACACATCTTTCCTAAAGCATTTAGTAACTCCTGTTTAAGGCACTCTTTAAAATTCTTTAGTAAATAGGTTTAACATGTAATCCACAAACGACTAATAATTAAAATAGTCAATATATTTATAAGGTGTATAAGTCTTTCCTACACGATTTTTTCCTTAATAAAGAGTCTTAAGGTTTTAGAGTCTCAAACTTCCTTACTAATCTTTTTACTGAAGCACTTGTGCCAATTTAACAATTTTCAACTCAATACCACCCTTTTACAATTGAATTTTCTTCCTCACCATGTTCAGTATATCACTTGAAATTGCATCTACTACATGTACTAATAAATAGACAGTTTAGTGACAAATGTACGTTTTAATTTTATGTAAAATATTGGTTCGAGACATAGGACACGTTGAAAGACTCTTCGTACATCTCATGCATGTCACCAGATGACCGCAAGGCTGTAAAGTAGCATTCATTTTCCGATTCCTTGCAAATTTTACAAAGTCGTTCGTCCTTGTTGTTGTCTAAGGGGTAAAGCTATACATCGTTTTTTTTTTATAAAACCATTGGTATTGTTGATTTCATCCAGCACCTGTACAATTTCATCTATGGGCTACCAAACATTTTGGATAAAACTTTGGGTTTGTATCTCACTACATCTTCTTTTTACCAATTTTTCAAGCCCTTCGCCATACCAATAGCACCTGATCACGTCCAAGACACAGGTATAATACAGTCCGTTTTTGGCTAGGTTCCTAATGTCAACGTCTGTGCGTTGGCCAATCTCTAAACGTAGATAGACGCATAGACATTCTTGGAACTTTTGGCTTCAAATTTGCATAATGGTTATTCATTTTCCTTAACTATATTATGCTCTATTACTTTTAAGTATAAAATTATGGAGCAGATTGAGTTAAATCCCATGAAAAAAGGTTCTTTTACTCAATTTTTAAAAATCTGATACTTGTCAGATACTAGTTTCCTTTCAACAAAGGCAAAGACTTGTGTGTGCCCACAAATAAATAATTCAATTTGTTGATGTAATTTTAGAAAAAATAAAACTGCAGAATTAAGAGAATTCAGTATACTTTAAAATTCTCATTTTAAAGAAAGTCAAAATACGTTTATCTTATAAATTATATTTGGTTATGTTTTTTTTCTTGCTCAAGTTTAGTCGTAGAATTGAATTGCATTCAGAGCGCATAAACGTGGTAGAGTAAAAAAAAATCACACGCACATTTAAGTATATCCTTTCGTTAAAATCTTGTATTACAACATAAAATTTTATTTCGTGCATTATCACAAACACATGTTTTCTGAGTATGTACATTCTTCACTTAGTCTTATCTTTTGTGAGTAACAATGGAACGCAAAAGATAAATTTTAACTTTACTGATTAGTATGATTAGTAAGTGTATGGTGTTATATAGTCCAGTTCTTCGTGGCCTCCAGTTTACAATTATTTTTCCAAGAACAGCTAACGC
This sequence comes from Meta bourneti, assembly GCA_933210815.1. Classification (NCBI taxonomy): domain Eukaryota; kingdom Metazoa; phylum Arthropoda; class Arachnida; order Araneae; family Tetragnathidae; genus Meta; species Meta bourneti. Next base: position 13,474,722 of record OW119924.1, read on the forward strand.
TTTTCAATAGCAATGCTTAATATTTGTGCAATTGTGGATTTTGATGGATTTCAGACTCAAGAAAAGTTTCTTAGTATGTAAATACGTATACAATGCTGTAAAAATCGCAAGTAGCTTCAAGTATTCGTTTTCACTTATCGTCTGAGCATAAACTTAGTGCCAAAATCGTACAACTGTGATATGTTAAAAATTACGTATGCGCACTTCATTTCCATGACATAGCAAATTGTGCTCCCTTAGAAAGTCTAGACTAAGCTTTTAGAATTGTACGAGCAGACCAAGAGGGCCACTCAGTACCTAATTGTTTACAAAGGTGGTTGTGTGGAAAAGAAACGCTTAGATGCATTGAATATTCCGAATATCAACTTGGAACAAAATGGGTGTCCCAAATTCTATGCATTATGTGCTCTAAGTAGCAACAAAGATATCCAAAAACTATAATGTGGTCATCACAAAAATAATTTGCATTGCCCCATAGCTGAGGTGATGGCATTGAATAATTGGCTTGTCGGAAATATGTGTCTCTTAAAAAAATGCAAGTATGTAAAAATAAGTTCTTTTTTTTTACTACAATGTATTATTTTTGTAAAAAATATTAATCATAATGTTTTTACTATTAAAAAGTGTTATAATTTACCTTGTTTCCATGTAGCTTCCTTCAATCTGTTTAAGAATTGTCTGCTGGATTTGCAGAGATTGTTTTAAGAATACATAGAATTCAGATTTAATCCATTATTTCAATAATTTTTGTTCATTTTAAAATTCACATTAATACTTAAAATTTTCAGCTATTATTTAATTTTACTCATAGGTAAAACTATCAGCGGTGTGAGTAAATATTTAGATTATGCATTTAATATCAAGAAAAGGGCAAAAGTTAATTTGCTTAGCAGCACAGATGTGCACACATTATTTTCAAAAACAGAAAACCCACTTACTATCCATTTAATATAGCAATGTAGAACACTTAAAATTAAGAAAACAGTACAAAGTATCTTGTAAAATACTTCATAGCTTCGTACAGTATTGGTATTTTGCTGTGCAATTTAAATTGTACGATGTGCATAAGGATTTCAAATAAATAAAAGGAAGTTCATATTTAGTAAAATGTGTGGTTTGCAAACGCATTAAAGAAAAAGAACTTTTAATTTAGATCTTCAAGGACAAATGGTTTTTAATTCTATATTTCACTACTTCAAATGTGCAAGGAAACATGGTATGGGTCTTGTAAAGTTTCAAATTAATGTATAAAATTCTTTTTACTCTTACAGGTTTTTATAATAATTTTTTTACTATGCATAAAACGTACTTTAAGAACCAAACTTTTAAAAATGTCTCAATTGTAAAATTAAAAATAAAAAGCAAATTGCATTTAAATGTTTGTAATAATATTTAAAGTATATATTTCAATTGTTAAACGTTTTCTAAAAATCACTAAAATGAATGAAAATTTATTTAAAGTAAACAATAATATGGAAGGAAAAATTAATTAAAAATAATATTTAATTTATATTTTACAGGATAAAGGGTTTTAATACTATTTTTCACTACTTCAAATGTGTAAGGAAACATGTTCATAATATGGGTCTTGTAAAGTTTCAAAAATTTTACGCTCACTTATGTGTATAATATTAAAAAATTCTGCAATAAAATATGTGCTATAGCATCTAATGTATAATTAATTTTTGAGTAAAACATAAATCTTAAAATCAAGGAAAATTTCATTTCAGATCTTGCATTTTAAAAAAGAAAATTTATAAGACCATGTAATAAAAAAAAACCAAATAATCCAAAATACAGTGTATGTGGTAAGACAAGCAAAAAATTATTTAGAATAGAAAAGGTGTAAGCATTAAAAAGATTTCTAATATTCCCTTATGGATCTGCATTTAAGTGTTTGTCATAATATTTAATGTATATGTTTCAATTGTAAAATGTTTTCTAAAAATCTTCAACATTAAAAATATGTGTAATAGTATTTAATATATAATTAATTTTAAGTAAAAACATTAATTTTTAAAATATTAAATCCTTATATTTCATCCAAAAACAGGTTTGTAAATCTATATAATATAAATTAAATCACTAAAATTTATGAAGATTTATTCAAAGTAAAAATAATATGCAAGGAAAGATTAATTAAAAAATAACATTTTAATTTAGATTTATAGAATAAATGGGTTTTTTTATACTATTATAACTTCTTCAAATGTACAAGAAAACATATTCATAGTATTTGTCTTGTAAAGTTTCAAAAAATTTTACTCTTACTTAAGTGTATATTATTTAAAACAAAATTTCTGCTATAAAATAGGTGTTATAGCATCTAATGTATAATTAATTTTTGAGTAAATACATCTAACTTAAAAAAAAAACATAAATCTATATAGCAAAGAAAAATTTCATTTCAGATCTTGCATTTTAAAAGAAAATTTATGAAACCATGTAATAAAAAAAACCAAATAATCCAAAATACAGTATATGTGGTAAGACACGCTAAAAATTTATTTAAAAACGAGATGTAAGCATTTATAAAAATACTATTCTGAAAGGCAAAGATCAATTGCAACGTTGTCCAAATATCGTCTAGTGTACGACACTGAGTTCTAGTTCGGGGGCACATAAGTGGTTTATCGCTGCTTTATACAAGAATTTTACGAAACGTTAAATTTATTCTAGGGCATAATGCATTCCCACGGGGCAAGCTGTGAAACCAAAATTGGTTTGTTTGATACTTCATCTCAAGCGAGCTTCCATTTTCCAGAACAATTTTTAAAGAATTGTAGTTCTTTCTAGAAAACACAAATTGCCTTTTCTGTCCAAATGAAGCAGACGCTATGGGTGCATAAAGTTCCAAGTCCTTCTCGTTGTTTTTATTGGCGCAACTATGCAGTCCTTACCATCTTTATAACGCTTCACCAACTCAAAATTAAATCTTGCACCAATTATTCGCTCCATTTCTCCCTTTATTTCCAATACTTTAGGAGATCAAGGCTTGGCTGCAATAGAAGACCCGCTAAAAGTATAGCTTATTCCTTCGTCTTCGTATGCTACAAGTTGACAAGGCACAGTATATTTTTGACCTAAAATTTCTAAATTTCGTCTTTTTTTAATACGTTAATTCGTTTTCCAATCGACGGAAATATGCCTAGCCTTCACGATCTGTAAACAATTTACCATACTCATAACATAAAGAATTGTGAGTAGACTTTTTCAAGTTCAGACTTGCTCGATGGACATAATCGTGACGTCCCATCGAAATCTCAGAAGGAAAAAAAATCCAAGTCCCAAACGTAAACACACTGACGTTACTAATCATGAATAAAGTAAAAACATTAAGAAATCAATTCGTTCCTTAGATTAATTACTTTTAAAATCACCAGATGGCGCCATAAGTCATTTTGAAAAAGCATTTATTAAAACCCCTATGCAATTATTCAAACCATTTTCTAAAAATAACGCATTCCTAATACTAAGAAAAAATACAAGTCCAAAAGAGAGAAAAAATCCAACACTACATTAATTCACCATCTTAAGTTAACTCTCTTACAGCCTAACGGATAGCGCGCTTGACTTCGGATCCTATGGTCCTCGGTTCGAATCCAAGAAATTCCTTTTTAATTCAAAATGATAGGGTTTCGAATTTCTCCACCAGTTGGCACTACGAGTGATTCATCACCATGGCAACACCAACGAAACGACGCCATCTTGAAACAACTCAACGCCTGCACGAAGTCGATGACAAAAAAATTCCAAGTCCAAAAATGTAAACAAACAATACGTCACTTCCGCTTTTGGATGACGTCACGCTGTGACGTCACGTGGCCCCGCCCACTTCTGGTCACGTGATATGACGTCACTTCCGCCACATATACGGGCCGGTATACTACTGTGGGGATCTCCCAGGAAAATATCTTGCTCTCAAATGAGACAGGCCTATTCAGACGGCGCCCTCCCGCTTTTTCAGTGGTCATCTGAGGAGTCTCACATTTTGCTGTGGTCGCAAGATTCATCCTGTTTGCCTAAAATGTCAGTCTGACCAGGCCTTCCCAACACACATTTTCGAGTGCCTGGAGTTGTCCCGAGACGATCTGTTTTCTGGACCTCTTTTGGTGTATGACTTTGTGCTGATGAATGAACTTGTGGATTTGGTCTAGCTGGAGCTAGACTTGGAGATTAGCAACAACACAACATTAACGTCTATATTTACCAACTTTATTCATAGATAAAGTTTATTAGAAATGAATTTAGCTACAAGGCAAACGGTTAGTGTTATTGTCACGCCAAATATTGAAAAACAAATAATAAAGAACAACATAACTTCGACTTTAACATCGAGCAGAGACTCATTAACTGATAATTTCATAACTATACTGGTATTTAAGACTAATTAGTAGTTTTAAGGTACGAAAAATATAAATTATAAGCATTTTGATAGTATTATGTTTGATAGCGATTTCAATTCCATAATGCATTTCTTGTAATCATGAAAATAAGCATTTAGTGTTTCCGAAAAAATGTCAGGCCAGAGTTTCTACTCTAAGCCGACGATACAAGTGATATTTAGTGTTCTGATATTGCTGAGTATTATAAGTTTATTTGAATACCACATAGATTTTATTGACTATGAATTTATTTACTTATGCTATTTATATGAATTTGTTAAAATTATTTAAGTGTTAATTCTTAATTTTACTTAATTTTACTCGCTACAAAATATTAAATGCTGGTATTCGATCATGAATGTCCATCAAAAACTATAATTTGGCTGTTTGATATTGCAAACAATACTTAGAGTTATGTCATTTGAAAAATTAAATTAAAAGCATAATGACATTATAATAAGCTACGTAAAACGAATTTACTAGGCATCACATCCCCATGATAGAATTATTGTTTAGTTGGGCAACATTTTTTTTATTTGGTGGTAGTTTTAATTCTGTTTTCAACTAACACCCGTAGAGTTCTAGTACCTAAACACTGCTGACTTTAACCAGCTTCATTGGATGGGTCAAATTATAATTCCAAAGGGTATGTAGGTGGGTGAATTAATGTCGCACTGGAGCAACAAAACGATCTATTAACGACTGTCCTGGATCCCATCCCGCGCGCGAAGGGAAAGAACCTAGGAGAACTCCTCCTCATTTCGAATCGCGGTCAATTGACGAGGTTAACACCTGTGTGTGTGTGTGTGTGAGTTGGCACCCCACTCTCTCCAGACTTCCACACCATGCCGACATGAGAGCAGTTTAAACCACGACAGACAAAACGTGCCCACACCTTCATAACGGTCTTTGGTTGATGGAGTTTCGAAATCGCAACCGGTTGCTAATCTGCAACTCTACCAATTGTGCTACCGTATATTTTCAAAAAGATAATATTATTAGCTAACAGAGACAAATAGCTTTTATAATTAATGTAATGAAAAGTCCAGATGAATTTCTATGTTTGGGCAAAAAACAGTCATTCCGATACAATATACTCTTCAGGCATTTTATCATAAAATAAATAGGTTTATCAATAAATAAGTTTATCAATAAATTTATTGTTTACTTGACACAATTTATCCCTCTGATATAAATGTTATCGGGTAGATAAAACTAAATCTATATTACTATTATCTCGTCGAAACCATTTGAAGGGTTAAGGCGTAGTAGGGAACTCAAAATTAAACCATATTGACATATGGATGAATGTATGCAAGTTTGGGCAAAGGTAGATATTTTAATTAACGTCGCACTGGAGCAACACAATGGGCTATTGGCGACGGTCCGGGATCAAATCCGAAGGGAAAGTTTCGAGGATAACCACGCGTAATTTTGGACCACTGTCAGATGACGAGGTAACACCTGAGCTGGCACTTCACTCTTTAACCTTCCACTCCACTCCAATGTGAGGATATTTGAAACCACGACAGATTTAACGTGCACTAGTCCCCTTTGTACACGTTGGTTAGATTTCTCGGATTGGATTGTCTTTGGTTGAATTTGAACTCGCAACCCTCCGATTGCTATTCCGTTACTCTCCCAACCGGCTACCGTGGCCACTAGCGCCTACAAAGATAGAGTGTGTACTAAGGTGTCGGAATTAAAGAAAAGTGAACATCGTTTTTATTAGATATAATTTTAAAATTTGACATTGTGCACGTTCAATTCCACATCATATTTTCAAAGTTGCGGTATGCATTACAGCGTCAAAGCATGGAAGGTTTGGGAAAGAGTGCGAGTAACAATCGTCGCCGAACCGTATCGTTTCTCTTTCCGTAGCACGAAGATTGATGTAAGAGTGGAAACATTTGCTGGTACACCGTCTGTTGATGTACCATTAACCATTCACAGCGTTTAGTCCATTTCTGTTAGACATCCTATATGCTATGTGAATATCAGCCATCTCAACATTCGTGAAACGATATATGTTACCCGTAGGAAGTCAGCGTCAACTCAGGTGTTGACTTCGTCATCAGTCCATGATTCAAAATTACGTTGTGTTGTCCTCGGATTTTCCCTTCGTGATGGATCCCGGACCGTCGTCAATAGCCCGTTGATTTGCTTCAATGCGACGTTAATTCAACTTCCTATCTGCTCGGTTTGAAGACTTCCCAGTGAAGGTCACTTGTATTGGATTAAACCACGAATACTAAATGAACGTAATGGAAAATACTAGTGTGCGCTTCTATAGCCAATCGTCACATGTCGATTCCCAAACCCACGGGATCTACATTTCTGATATCTTACGACCGAAACTCTGCCCCTACATGTTCCATTCAGTTCATTAGATGGCTGCAGAAACTCGTCAAATACCATAACCCTACTGGTGGTTTTCTCTACGAGGTATCACGTCATTAGCAAAATTGACCAGATCTTGATGGACGATATCTCGCCATTGGAAGACTGACCACATCTTGATTTTCAACATCATATAAATGGTAATATATGTTGACTAGGCTTCTCATTATTAGCAGAATTGACCAGATCTTGATGCACGAGTTATCTCGTCGAAGCCATTTGAAGGGCTAATGCTAAGAGTCATGTCTCTTGCAAAACCGACATGAGTTTGCAGAAGTATATCCCTATATAAACAAGGTTTAATTTTGTGTTCCCATCTCCCCTTAAAGTTTGTACAGGACATTTTGAAGCACCTTGTATACTTATTTAGGTTTTTGACGAGTGAAATTATGTTCTCTTTCACTTGTCATTCACAATACAATAACTAATTTGGTACTGTATAAAGTTATGTGTATTTTACTTTCAGGTTCTCGACGCACAATAACGGAGGATGGACTTTTCGTAAGGAACCTCAAGACATCCGATGCCGGCAATTACATCTGTCGGGCATTCGTGGTGACACCGCACAAGTCCCAAATACAAGACAAGAACATTGTGCTCCACGTCCATTGTACGGTTCGTTTGACCATCGATGTTTTTACCTGCCTACCTTTCACCTAGTCCTTTCCTGTTTTGTTTTCTCAACATGTACTGCTTATCATTGTCGTAAGCTACACAAGAATAGCATGATTCCCTACAGCATACCAAAGATTTCCATCGTGGTAAAAGTGAATAAAGGTCCTTCTATGGCTATCAATCCTCAGGAAGAAGTTTCGTGTAACTGTCTTAGTACGCTTATTGTTCCAAAAATACGAGGTCTGATTAAAAAGTAAGCGACTTTTTTATAACCAGGAGGTGCATACCAGATACAGGACTTTGGGGAATGTAACATTGGATCCTATGGGTCATATTTTGCTAGACCGTGCTTCAGTCGCTCCTACAGCTGCACATGAATAATGCATGTGCCTGTCTGTTTCCGTAGAAACGACTTTGCCCAGTTTCTATAGGGGATTCTTGAAGCATTAGAGTTTATCATATTGGCGCACGTAGCCATAATTGATCTTCTTGCTTCTGGTTAGCGTCGGTCAAGATTCCAAGAAAGCTCATATTTCCCCCTCCACGCACACATGTTCGTTTCTTCGCAGAGGATTGTCTGGTGACTCTCTGAGAATCACGAGATTCCTGAATGGTGTGGTATTGCTATCACCCCATACACAAAGGCACACAATAGCACACATTATGGTACATAATCACATCGATTGGTTGTAAGACTCCTAGGATGGTTGCATTTTTATGGCGCAAGGGCCATATTGGCCATGCTGTCCATACACAAGACAGACAATATGAAATAATAGACATACACACAAGAAAGTTTTACTAACACAGAAGACAGAAATACACCCAGGGAGGAATCAAACCTGCGCCCCCTACGACACGTAGGTTGCTAGGGCACCCACAGAGCCACGACAGTCCCGGAAGAATCCTAGGAAAGATTTTATTGGTAAAGGTCAAAATGTGTTAGAAGCCTTACGAGTAATACTACAGGTTCTTCACGCATTGATACGTGTGAACCCCTCAGAGCGTTAATGAGTCCTGAACGGGGAAGTGATCTTTCCAGGTGTTACACTTAGTTCTCACCAAGTATTTCTTGTAAGGAAGATGAATGATAACAATCCTCGCCATCTCACCAAACCACCCACCGCCAAACCATCCACAGCAATATTAGCCAAACCACCCACTGCCAAATTCGTCAAAAGACACACCGCCAAATTCATCTAATCACCCACCGCCAAATTCGCCGCCTACCATCCGCCGCCAAATTCGGCAAACCACCCACCGCCAAAATCGCCAAAATTTTATCCTACTCACCCCTACTCAAAACGTAAGAGTCTTGTTCCAATAGTGACCGCAAATAACCAAGTTAATTATTTATGTCAGTTTCTCGTAGTAGACAGACAGTACTGTGTTACCACATTTTTATTTTAACCTGAAATAACCATTTCGCAATACTGAAATACTCCATGTCGATCCTGATTTCACGAAAAAATCAGGTTTGGAGATGAGTTCTGAGTCTACGGATCTCCGGTTTACCTTGAAACAAGGTTACACATTTATTAGTTATTAAAGCAGTTATTAAAACAGTTGTTTCATTTAAAACCCGCAGGGTCTTCACGATCAAGGAAGACATGGCAATCACGAAGAAACCTCAAGCTCTTGCTAACAGTTTTTCGACCACAATGGCGTTGTTAATTACGAGTACGCTACTAACACTCAACAAGGAGTGTTATCTGATTGTTATTCATCATTTATAAGATGTTAAAAGCGAAAAGTATACAACTAATATAGAGAGAGGTGATTAGGAGGTCCATCCCACAATTCTTCGATGCACATATCGTACCTCATTCAGAATGTTTAGGCCGAATATGACAATACACTTATTTGACAATCCTAACTCTCATGCATATTTCCTTACGACTTATGGCCAATCTTCTGGATAGAGGAAAGACTCATCGAGAAAATTTCAGAACAAATGCGTCGCGGCGAAGCACTTGATGGATATCCCAAAAAGTGACATTGAAATTCTAATCGCCAAACTGCCCACCACATAATTTGCCAAACCACCTATCACCAAATTCGGCAATCACCCACCTAAAAATTTGGAAAACCACCCACCACCATATTCGCCTTACCACCCAAGACCAAATTCCCCAAACCACCCACAACCCAAATCGCCAAACCACCCACCGTCAAATTCGGCAAACTAAACACCACCAAAATTCGCCAAACCAAATTCAATTCCCTGACTAAAAGTGAATTGACTCATCGAGTATATTTTAGAACAAATAAAGATATGCCACAAGTTATGCGACGAACAACCTAATGAAAATACCAAGAAGCGACATAGAAAATTCTTTTTAACGGTAACTGAACTACTTACTGGGAGAATTGCGTGGATTCAGGAAGGGATGCGACTAGGCTATTTTTCTGGCCAATAGTCGAATAATTTTTAAGACCTCGTATAAGTATAGGTGAACTAAAATGTATGATTAGAATAACTAACAAGTGATTAGCACAGTTTGCTTAACCCTCTTGGTGGTTGTCTCTATGAGGTATCTCATCATTAGCAAAACTGACCAGATCTTAATGGACGAGATATGTCATCATTAGAAGAAAACTGACCAGATCTTGATGGAGTAGATAGGTCGTCATTAGAAAAGCGCCTGATCAAATCTTGATCTTGTCATCGTCAAAGAATCCGCAATATCTAGATGACGATATATCTCGTCATTATCCAAATTAGTCAGATCTTGATGGACTAGATATCTCTCCAAAACCACTTGAAGGATTAAATCGTAAAGCACATTTTAATAATAATATTTTCCCTTTACTAGATAATAAGTTCCAAACTACTATGTGGAAGTCTTTGGTTTATAAATAAAACGCAAATGAGTGTATACGAATGTAGTTGTAATAATATATTACTTGTTATTGATAACGCTTCGTCAATGGTTTGTTAAAATATACGAGATTGACTTTTAAACTCTTTATCTCACCCAAACTAGTGGTTTCTACTTAATAGAACGCTTCGTTGTTCATTGACGAAATAGTTGAATCTTTTTATGGAGTAAAGTATAAATTGACTAATTTAAAATTCCGATTGCACTCAAAATTCATTTGCTGCACTTGTTGATTTAGATATCAAATCTAATCCTTTTTCGACAAATATAACATATCTTTAATGTATAAAAACTTTAGAATTAATGTGTAAAATGTGGTTGCTTATGTTTACCACAGCTTCATAATTTATTCTATTAAAACCCATTGTTCACAGATTCTGACTTGCTAATTTTTTAACTTTTATGCAGATTTAACATAAACCTAATGGTAATGTTGAAACATAATCAAGTGTATTTTCTAAAGAATTCAAAGAGAAATAAAGTGTTCCGGTATTAGTGTTCGAATCTTTTTTGTTATAACAATCATACAATATAAAGCAGTACTTTACGGTGATTTTGAATTGATTATTTGCTTGTGTTTTCAATGCCCATTGTTGTTGGTATAAAAATCATTCCTATATATCCTCCCCTGAAACCTTTCATTATATGTTGTATGTTGCTTTCAATTTTGATCAATTAGAAGTTTGATTTTTCCTGGTGAATACTTTAAATGTAGTGAGCGTATAACAGAGTGTGAATGCTTTCTCTTAGTCAAATGAATATCTAACGAAGAACAAAAGTTCGAGAGAAAAAATATGTAACTTATTAAAAAATAGTTTTAATCCCAGAATTATTAAATTACTAAATCACAGTCCATACCCAAAATAAAATTATAAAATTTAACTTCGATATCACGATACAAACATGTGTCCATCTTATTTAAAATGCTGTAAAATATGTGTGAAAATATATTAGCTTATTATATCATTTTTTTTTATTTTACTGTCAATTTAAAAAGACACATTCTCAGCTGCAGTTCATTGAATGGACACGAAATTTGAAAGAATGCATATATATATATCTCTGTGTGTGTGTGTAATATGTGTGTGTATATATATACAATTTCAATTGAGATGTAAGCCATGACGTCGCTCCTACGAATTTCGTTATGTCACGCATTAAATGTGGTTTTCAAAGTACACATTCTACTACAAATGGCAAAACAATGCATTTCTACTATCGCCGTCGCATTTGAACAATAATGAACTTGACTAACATATGCTATACAAGATTGAAATCTTGTTTAGGGCCATTAAGTTATTTAGTAATACACTCATACAGTTGAAAAGTGGCGGTGAGATAAGTAATGGTAAGATATTCTTCACAGAAACAAGGTTAATGGTGGATTATTGTGAACGTTTACAATTATGGTACAGTGTATAAACATAAATATTCTACATATAATTCTATTTGTGTTAATTATTGATTTTTGTGTAGATAGTCACTTATATATAATGCTATATAATTGAAAAATGTAACAAGTATAAAAACATATTTGAAAATATAATAAGCACTTGTTTTAAGGAGCATTGTTCGTAATAAACATACCCATTTTGATTTTATTTTTAGCTTTTAGGTGAAAGTCATGAAATTTCAATGGGCATTTCAGCCTACCAACGCATTGTACACAATTTTTTCAATGTTTAAATTTAGAAAACGACTCTTATGAATACATTTACTAATAAATAATGAATAAAGATGCAACAGGTTTTCATTCTTATATATTCAGGGTAGATTTCCGAGCAGTAAAGTGCTGCTTTTAACCACAACACACTTAATGACGTAATAACTACATCTTCCAAAGAATTCATAGATTCTTTCAACCCTTAGAAAAATTATATTGGTTCTTTCCTTAGAATTGAATCTTTCTTTGGAACAATTCTACTGGCTCTCTCCTTAGAATGGGATCCTTTGGAAGGATTCTATTGGTCAAGAAGGTCAAAACTTGTTAGAAGTCAAGCAGGAAAGACTTAATGACTAAATAACCGCATCTTTCAAACAATCTATAGATTCTTTCAACTTTTATAAAGATTTTCTTGGTCTTTTCTTCGGAATAGAATCCTTGGAAAAATTCTATTGGTCAAGAAGATGAACTTGTTATAGTAATGCAGGGAAGACTGCAGGTTGCAAAGCGGAATTATGCGTGCGAACCCCTTAGAGGGTTAAAAAGCAATTCTGAAAATTAATCACCTTTGACTACCACAATATAAAATAATTATCATTCTACTAACTAAAATGATTGCTGCAAACATGTTCTGAGAAATTTAACCGAAGAAAGGGTTCAAGAGATGATGAAAGTTTAACTTTAATTGGAAATCCCAGATGCCTTAAGTGAATCTAATAAGTTCAATAAATAAATGCCTTCTAAGCAATTTAACAAAACTTACTAACTACAAAATGATGAAATTTCAGCATTTTTAACTGAAGATGGGAAGGGACTCCTTAAGTATATTAAATGTCATATGAAATATTTTCTTATAAATTTTAATGAAACTGCCACAGTCAGGTTAACGCAAAAATATAACACGGATCAAAATATAAACTAGATCCTGAAATTATTCCATTTTCGTGTCTAGTATGCACACGTGGGATATACATTTCACGAAAGATCTTAGATTTTAATGAGATCATTTTTAAAGTTCCGAGGAATGAGGTTAGAATGTAGTGTTGAAGAAGAAATTAAAACATCCTGCTGATTAATTGAATATTATTTACTGGGCTGACGTATGTAGTCTGTTATACGGTAAAATGAATTCCACACATTTCTGCTGAGACGTAACGCAGTATGTTTTAAATGCTTGCTCGTAAAAGTGGCAACTATATGCATCTAACATTCAGCGAAAGTTTCAAGAATGACTTAATTTTAAGTGCCTCTTTAATTAATAAATTATTTTTAGGCTTCGAAAGAGTTGTCCATGGAGATAAGGAAACGCAGAACTTTCATCTGTTAGCCACAATTATATTACTCCATGTGTAAAGGGGTAAATTAAACATACGGGTAGAATAATTTCTGAAGTCCTTATTGTTTGGCGAAGGAATTAACAACTTTATTTAAAATCCGTGCGTTTAAATGCCTCTATTAACAAGTCAAGACTTTCGCACAGTCTGCTTTAAAATTTAAATAATTTGGTTCGTTAAGTATACCGTGTATATTAGTAATACAATATTTGTTAGGAGCAACGAAATATATTAACCCTCGGAGCGTTAAGAGATTTCCGATTAGTATAAAATTGTTTGTACCCCACAACCCATATAATGACTAACTAAATAACCACATCTGCTGGCTGAAAGAGATCCAGAAGTATTGCATTGGATAATAAGATTCGGAACTGGTTAGAAATTAGCAACGAAGTCTGCAGGAGACAGGACGGATATATGCATGTGAAGCACTCAGATGGTTTAAGAACATTTTAAGACGCTAAAGAAAAATAATTAACTATAACCCTGTAACAAATACAAATAATAAAAATCGCACCGTATTTTTATACCTGGAATTTTGTAGACACGTTAATGTATTGTGTTTATAATTTCCTTTTTTCATTTAAATTACTTAATTTGTATTGTATGCATTCTAAGTTGATTCAACTTAAATTATCTAACATACCTTCAAATGAATTTGTTAGATTGCAGATAATAAAGTATTATTGCTTTATCATCTACATATACTACTACTTAATAGCAAAGTATTTTTGTCACACGGGTAGGTAGGTATTTTAATTAACGTCACACTGGAACTACGGGCTATTGGTGACGGTCCGGGATCTGTCACACGGGTAGAGGTGCTCACCAAGTCGCGCGTGACTGTCGATCATACGCGGCGCATGTCGCGCTGCATCGCCAGCTTGTTTTCTGAGGAAGGTGGGAGATGAGGTGACTTGTGAAACGCAACCAGAGTTCGCTTTTTCTTCCTGACAGAGAAGAAAAGCGAATGAAACGTTCGGAACGCACCACATACGTCTCACGACCAAATGAAGAAACCCAGGTCGCCTGTGTCACCGCTCAAAAACTCCAATATCTCGCTCGCCTGTTGATTCAAAAATCGATCCATAAATGTTTCTGAACCACCGTAATCGATTATAATTGTGATTAAAAAGCTCTTAAAACTTATACTGAAATTTAGTGAAGAAAGCAGAACACCCCCAAAACGCCGAAATCAATTTCTCTATATGTATCACCCCTTTATTTTGAGAGATGCAACTTATCTCTCCTAATAAAAATATGTTTTATTCATATTTATTGAACTTAACAATCGGGATATACTAACCCCTTTTCCATCTAAATATCATTAATTCTCCTGAGGAATTTCCTATGTTGAATTTAATGATGAGATTATATATATTCAATCCTATAATAGCAGTAGGTAGAGTAGATTTTATGCATAATCCTTTCGAAAAAATGAATAAATCAGACAACCAATAAATATCGTTGCCTCTGATAAATTGCTTTATATTATTAGATTTGTTCTTATAAAAGTCAGTAATTTTGCTTTTTATGTAATGCCTTTTCATACAGATTCAAGCATGTTGTTAGATGTTTGATTGCTTGTTAAATTTTTAAAATTATTGCTTAAGCCCATATGTATATCTATGTGAAGCATTTATATTTAATTGTATACATGTATATATCTGTGCTCACAGGTATCGTTATCTACATTGAGATCATGCGCTACCCCGAAGTACGTTCTTGTACTACACGTTCGAAGGAGTTGAGCTAAATACGGTTACAATGAAACTTTAACCCTTTCGACGAGATATCTCGTCCATCAATATCTGACCAATTTTGCTAATGACGAGGTACCTCGTTATTAAGATACTGTCCATTTTTTTATGACGAGATCAACATCTAGTCAGTTTTCTTCTCATGACGAGATATCTCGTCCATCAAGATCTTGTCAGTTTTGCTAATGACTAGATGCCTCGTCGAGACAACTACCAAGACGGTTAAGTATTAACATCAACAAAACCAGGAGAGTTGAAGGTTAACAGGAACAAAACCAGGATGGTTAAAGATTAGCATCAACAAAATCATGAAGAGCTAAAGATTAACGTTAACAAAATCAGGAGGGCTGAAGAGTAACATAACCAAAATCCGGGTATTTGCATTCTCTCCCAGTTTCTTTTCTGACCTGATTCCTACCTTCCAGATTCTTCATTCGTTTCTGTCATCAGATTATTGAAGAATTTGATTAGCGTGGCAGGCTCTTCCATATCATTTTAACGATATATCAAATCAAAATTATTTCATCTAAGAAGCAAAATATGAAAATGAATGCAACGGTTCATTTATATTTTTCATATTCGTTTTGTTTCAGTTCGCCGATATATAAATAATGTCGATTTCTATGCTGTGAACGTGAGTGAAATAGATATATAGGTTATAACATATAATACCTGTTTTTTCTTGATATTCGCACTAACAAAGTCTTCTATTCCGTTGTGTTTTTGCAGATAAACCAGTATGGCTGAATCCTGACCTAGACACATTCTATGCTGTCGTGGGATCTTTGGGAAATCTTACTTGTGAAGCTAGATCGGAGCCTTCTCCGATTTTCGAGTGGTTCAAAGGACGAGCGTTGCTGGGGAACAATAAAATGTACAAGATTGTCAATGATAAATATAAAAGTACGCTACAGGTAAGACGCCTTCACTCATACAGTGCAAAAACAGTACACTGAAACCATCGGCCTTCTAAATAAAACAAGGAACATGTGCGCTTAGCTTCATGTTATTCCTCGTGATCGCTTGGTTTCAAGACCTTGAAACCAAGGTCACGTGGTATTGGGAGAAAACCCAAATCCTAATGTAGGACTAAAAAATAATTACTTAATGGGATTGCGCGCGATAACCAAAAAGTCAATTTTCTTTTCTATAGCCAATTGGTCCAAGTTCATTCCCAAACTCACGTGACCACTATTTCTGAGATCTTACGAAAGCGACAATGTCCATATGATCCGCCTATTTCATTAGCCCTCCAGGTGGCTTAGACGAGATATCTCGTCTATCAAGGTCAGACCAATTTTGCTAATGACGAGATATCGTGTCATTAAGGCAATGTCGAATTTTTTATGACGTACAGATTAAGACCCGGTCAGTGTTTCTTCTAATGACGATATTTCTTGTCCATCAAGATCTGGCCAGTCTTTCTAACGACGAGATACCTCGTGGAGACAACCACCAGGAGGGTTAAAATTCGTTGGATACTTTTATACAAATCAAACCACGCACATATACCCTTAAGTGATATTCAATACACACAAACCATGCAATAGTTGTGTACCTCGGGTCTGTGAAAATCATACACCTAAAGAAAATATGTTCCTGGGGGTGTTAAAGGAGATGAAAAGAGATGTAATTTGGGGTGACCAGATGACGAGAAAAACTATCTTGAACAGAATAAAATTCACAGCTGACAAAGGTTTTATAATGAGACTCATTAAATTACTGGTCTGCCGCTATCCAATTTTTAAACTTACCTTTTTCCATGATTTTATAAAAATAAAATAAGCTAATTTCTTTAAATTTTGTCTTACATATCGGTGAACATTGGAGCTTAATTATCTCCAGTCGGTGCATACGTGTTCCGAGAAACCCTGTCCCCTAGTTATTTCTAGGAAAAGAAATCTGTTTCTTAGACATAATAGCCCTCTCTGATTTCTTAGAATTCAATTTAATTTCTTATTCCACCGACATTCTCGTACCAATTTTTAAAAAAATTGACTTACAAAAATGTGCTGAAAACCTGATCGATGTAAAAAGTAATTTTCTCTAGTCTAATACAGTGTTAATAGAGATGTAAGATCTTCACGTGATAAATTGTGTGCATTCCTGTTCTATAGGAAGGTACTAAAGTCTTTAATGGTACTAAAACGTATGTGCTGTATATTTGTTAAAAGTTACTAATTGCTATTTGAGTTCTATCAATATTTGGATCATTTTCAGGTGAAAATTAAAAATCACTCAAATTTTGGAACATATCTATGTCTTGTGAGCAACTCAGTAGGAGAAATACAAAAAGAACTTTTTTTATACGAAGGAGGTAAGTTGGCACTTCTTTTTTTAAATATAATGATGTTTTAATTCTGTATTTAAATATTTTAAATAATTTGTTCTCCGTTAATCTTTGTTGGTCAGTGTCATCTCTTTTGTTCTCACCATAGTACGTATTGCCAAAAGCAGGGAGTTTCTTGAATTGCGCTGAAATGTCTTGAAATGACTCGAATTGTAAGTTGTAGAATGTAAACCCTTAGATGAGATTTATTGTTTCACGCAAAAACTGGCTCACATTTAACCCTTTAAGTAGTTTCGTCGAGATATCTCGTTCATCAAGATCTGGTCAGTTTAACTACTGACGAGATACCTCGTCGAGACAAAATTGCCCTATCACTCCAAAGGGAATGAAGATCCTAGTAGAAAGGCAAATTGTTCCTTGCCTAGAACTGGTGACGGTTTGGAACGGTTTTTTCCCCAGAGGCTGGCCATTACAGGGTGGTTAAAAACCTGGAGGGTTAAGGTCGACATAATAAAATGTTAGTATTTGTTAATGGTATATTTAAAATGACTGAATGAATATGGTGTCTACTGCCGATAATAAAAATTAAATGACAGTGAACATTGAAGGTGAACATGTACATCTGTAAAGATGTACTTGAAAGTTCCTCCTTTCATCGTTCATTGGAAATAATGTCTTGTGTGTAGATTCGTGTACATAAAAATGGGCTAAGGGGATTTAGTATCACATGTGCATTAATGCTCAAGACTTGTTCATAAGCTCACAATCTCAGTCAACCAAGCTGTCAAGATTAACGAAGATTGTTACCCTGCAAAAATAACGAAATTGGCATATGAAAATGTAATCTAACATCTAAATCACCGATAAATTTAAAGGAAAATACTAAAATCCTAGATTCAAAATATAGATAATGAATAGTGCCTGCGAAAAATAGTCAAACTACCTCTTTTTTTATTTTCTCCTTATTTAATAGATCAAATTCGATTCTTCCATCGAAATGGAACGTCTTCTATTCATAATCATAAAATCTGCTTTACGGGTCGTCTTCATATTAAATTCCTCTCAGAATTTTCAATAGCCATAGCCAATTTTGACGCCCCATTTCATGAAAATTTAACCTCGAATATACAATTTTCAAATAATTTGTACCTCTAATTTCTGGATTGTGAGTATAAAATGTGGAACACCCAATACTGAAAACGCTTTCTCAACTTCGTATCCTCCAAATTCCTATCCCAATAGGTCTTTTCCTACGATTAACCCTCCAAGTGGTTTCGATGAGATATCTCGTCCATCAAGATCTGACCAATTTTGCTAATGACGAGATTCCTCTTCATCAAGATATTGACATTTTTTTATGATAACTAGATCAAGATCTGGTCAGTTTTCTTCTAATGACGAGATGTCCAGTCCATTAAGATCTGGTCAGTATTGCTTTTGAGAGATACCTCGTCGAAACAACCTCCAGGAGGGTTAAAGTAACAAAATCACCGTAATGTTTCATTTTAGGTTAATTTTAGTACACACAATATCACATTATGAAATTAATATTTGAAAATAATCACATTTATGAATAAAATACATTAACTACATCGCGAGGTTCTGCTTTTAATTGTCTATTGAGAAAAGATATTCACTCAGTGACATGTACCTACAAAAGTTGTCGTCACGAGCAAAATATCTCCTGCACGGGTTCACGAAGGCAGTTGAGTGACTGCCGCCAGCGCCTGGAGTGTCACACTAAAGCACCCATTTCTCATCTTTAAGACGGAAGTGTCCAGTTCAGAAACGGATAGCACTTACGGTGGACGGGAGAAGTAACATGTTCTCCCTCGCTGGTCAAGAGACTGCGGATAATTAATGGGGTATCCTTTTTCTCAATTTAGATTCTTTCACCGGCGATTCATCGGATCGGAGAATTGCGGGATGGCACGAATTCAGTTGAAATATTGTCTACCATAAAATGTTCTTCACTCGGCTGATAGGGAGTTATATTTATTTTATCTCGCCTTTTTCTCCATTTTGTGTTGTGAGATTTTACAGGAGAATGAAGTGTTGGATGAGAATGACTTTTTAAGTTCCCATGTCAGTTTAAAAAGAGTGTGTACTCACAGATGGTGTTGGATAGAGATGAGACTTTACGGGAGAATGAAATGTTGGATGAGAATGACTTTTTAAGTTACCGCGTCGGTTTAAAATGAGTGTGTACTCACAGATGGTGTTGGATGCAGGTGATATTTTCCGGGAGAATGATGTGTTGGATAAAATTTATTTTAATTTGCCGTGGCCGTTTAAAATGCGTGTGTTTTCACGGATGGTGTTGCGTACAGGTGAGATTGAACGCAGAGAATGAAGTGTTGGATGATTGGATTGGAATGGATTGGATGGCAGGATTTTATGGCGCAAAGGAAGTGTTGGATGAAAATGATTTTTTAAGTTGACATGTTGATTTAAAAAGGGTGTGTACTCACAGATGGTGTTGGGTGCAGTTTATTGTGTTGTCAGTTATGAAAGTTTTGAGTACAAGGAGAGTCACTAACTATCGCGATGCAGTTGTATCTGTGTTTCTGTTGAGAACAGACTTGAAAATTGTAGGCCAACTCATAAAAGTAATAACCAATACCAAATGGGACGACTTACGTCATTGTGAATATAAGGAATTGGAAGGGGTCAAGCAGCTACAATTCAATATGGGACGAGTGGACTTAATTCATTGGTTAGAGTATTATGTATGGAGTTGGATTTTATTTGGGGTGGAGCAACCGGCAAAGGGCTCTTGGGGAGCACAGATATCTTGGAAATATTGAGAGTGCATGAGCTGCAAAGAGCGATATCCTTGACAATCCCTGAAATTAAACCGTCCGAAGTTATCCCTGGCCCCGTAGAATCGTCGAGACAACAGCGTTTCCTAAATCAGCGATACCCCTGCATCCAATGCCAGAGATTAGTTGGTAAGTACCCTCCTTTGAACTTCCTATCTAGTCATATTTGACCCCTCACGATACCTATTAATAACCGTGATGCTTCCTTTACACCAAGGCAACATATACCATGAACTATTTATAGACTCAGTGCTTTCATTATCATACTGTGTAACTCAATCGTGCTAGATTTGTGTACGGAACTTTTTATCCAATGTGACAATAAATTTACTACATATATATATGTCACAATAATAGAAATTATAAGCCTGCAGTCGTGACAAGAATGGTAAGAGTGGTATAAGGCAACCGGAGAGAATGATCCACCAAAACTGAATTCAGTGCCGAGTGCACAAATGGAGAGGTAAAGTTCCATAATAATACTTTAACACTTCAACAGACAAGTAGTAACATCACAACCCGTGGGGGTGTTGGTTATTGGGTGTTTGGGACGTGTCTGAGAGCTCCTTAACCCATGGGGCTCATGAAAAGAATGACTAGTTTACAATGAACTGGCTAGGGGAATAAGGATTAAGAGATAATTGTACCAGGGGATCTATCACGAAAGTTCATTGGCAGAAGTCGGTGGTTTAACGAAGAAGCAATTTGACCACACAGGCTATTTGAAAGGAAGACGGTCCGCGGGAAATCAAAGTCAGTGAGATGGTTTGAGTTCAAAGGTGAAATAGGGTGGCAATAAATACTGACCACATGGCCATCGGAAAAACAAAGACTGGGGATAAAGGGAACGCTAAGGAACCCATCTGGGGTGAGAATTGTACTCAGGTGAAAGTTTCAGGTATCATTTCATATGTATATGTCAGATCTTGATCTCGTGAGTTTTGTACCAGATCTTGATCTATTAATCATCAAAAATC
Organism: Meta bourneti; assembly: GCA_933210815.1. NCBI lineage: Eukaryota > Metazoa > Arthropoda > Arachnida > Araneae > Tetragnathidae > Meta > Meta bourneti. The sequence goes on from OW119924.1 coordinate 13,495,850, forward strand.
GCAATATCTCAATGACGAGACACCTAGTCATTAGTGACTTGGTCAGATCTTGATGGACGAGATATCTCGTCGAAACCACTTGGAGGGTTAATTGCGTATGAATACGTCTGTACAAGTATGTATATACAAAAATAAATTATGGTAGGAAATTTAGTTAATTATATGCGAATAAAAAGCGAAAATACTTGGAATCAAAAATATCATTTGATGGTCCATAATGATAAAGGTTAACTATAAATTGGTCTAAAATATAATTTGGTACGGTGTTTAACCCTCCTGGTGAAGGGACGTTGTAGCCCGGACGATGACCAGCTCAAAGATTCGCCGATGACGACAATCGGTGTATCAACCAGTTTTGTTATCCTGTGTAAATCTGGGGCAGCGGTAGTCGGGTTGGAAGAGTAGCGGATTAGCAACCGGAGGGTTACGAGTTCAAAACTCGATCCAAACAAAGACCGTTGAGTACGTGGAGACTGGTCCATGTCAAATCTGCCGTGGTCTCAAATGTCCTCGTGTTGGTGTGGTGTGGAAGTGTTGTGAGTGGGATGCCAGCTCAGATGTTATTCTCATCATCTGACTATGGTTCGAAGTTACGAGGCCTTGTTCTTGGATCTTTCCCTTCGGGATTGATCCCGGACCGTCGCCAATGGCTCCAGTGTGACGTTAATTAACTGTCTACCTACCCGGACCGTCGCCAATAGATAGCCGTGTTACACCAGTTAGATTTTAATTCAACTACTTTCCTATCCTCCTGGTGTTTGTTGACGAGGTATCACGTCATTGGAGAAACTGGCCAGATCTTGATGGACGAGATATCTCGTCATTAGAAAAAAACCGGACCAGAACGTGATCTCGATAGTGTTGACCCCAACTATATTTTCTGAATATTTTAAATACCCCTTTCGAAACTACTTTAAAAGACATAAACTTTCTTAAAATGTTTTTGATAGAGATTCCTCGTTGAGATCAATTAGAGGATTTAGTCTTGGCGAAAAACTTGTCCTATTTGTATCAATAAAATTTGAACTTATATAACATTACATCACATGACTGGCATGAAGTACACGAAACTAATGGAACAATTCAATGTATGCAATATTCATATTTTCTATTTCTTCATTTATTTATAAAGTATCAGATTCTTCATTTACATATCTATCAATTTCATACGGTTCGATTATTTGAAGTCACGAATGCTATTTTTGTAAGTGAGCAGAGAATTTAAATCCCAGTTTTTAAATTGATTTCATGAACAGCATAAAAAGTAAAATAATAAATTCTCCAGGATGCGTTTTCTTTTTGTCGCATTATAGAAGCAGATGGTTTTGCCATTTTACCTCGGCTTAAAGTATTTGGAACAGTGAAATAAAAGAATGCAACAGTTTCGTGTAAAAATTAAATAATCTTGTATGAATTCCCAAGAAGAAAATTTGCGGTAAATGTAAATGTCAAATTTAAGATAGTACTAAAGCCGATTGTGAAACGACATTTGTATCTTACATTCATTTTGAAATATTCCCGTTTTATCAATAATACAAAAAATGTAATTGACATCTTTTGTACTTAAAGTATAGTAGAATCTATTACTTTTCAGTTTAAGTTAGTATTTCAGTTGTTTAGTATATTTCTAAAGAGCACACAAAACCTCGCATGAGTTTATTTTTTGCACAGATGAGCTTTTCTTCTGAAAGAAAATTCGATTAAAAGCAATTATTCTATTGAAAGAGACAACAAAGCTATAACAGTTCAACTGAAAAATAAATGTAGTATATAAAATAATTCAAAAATAAAATTCATTACTCAATTGAGGACTTTTGTGTGCCTTCTTATCTAATACTCTTTTGAAAACACTGAAAGGGTCCAATTCCATTATGGCAAAACCATTTTTATTAATTCAGTAAATTACTGCATTTATATTTGTAATTCAAGCGCATTATCAGCAGAGAATAAATGTACCCCATTACAAAGATTTATTTACCATTAGTAGAAACACTTTTTATTTTAATTTTGAGTGGTTTTTACAAAGCGGTATAGAAACGTGAATAATTAAAAGTGCTTTAGTCGGCACATGCAAATTAATAAGTATTAAAGATATTATCACATGATTATAAATTGCTGTCTGATGATTGAAGCTTACGCACATATTTCTTTTGAAAGTAGGAAGTTTTAATTTTCAGATGATCAAAAATAAATTTGGCTGCATTTGCGATCTAATGTTTTTAGTTTGTTAAAGCATAACGAATAAATCCCGTTTCATTCCTAATGAGATTGGATTGGATGTTGGAGTTTTTACATTCCTAATGAGAGGTAATTTGTTTGATAGTTCATTTCGTATGTTGTATTGGTATCGCTGGAGCATCATGGAGATATATAGGTCTGGTGAAGTGTCAAATATAAATACACTGCTGGCCACCCAAATTGCAACACCAAGAAAGACAAGAGATATCACATCAAAATTTATTTTGTAGATAACATGTTGACCAAGTATCAAATGATTAAATTTATGGACTTCTGTGAAGTGTGGTTCCTGCCAAAATCAGTAGCCAGAGTAGCCGCCATTGTTGGAGATCACCGCTGCCACACGCCTCGGCATTGATTCAAAGAGACTTTGGATGTGTTCTTGGGGTACAGCAGACCAAGCAGCTTCCACACGTTGCCAAAGTTGATCTGGTGTGGCAGCTGGGGATGTATTCTGGGTCAATCGTTGAGCAACCATGGACCACATGTTTTCTATCGGCGAAAGATCCGGAGAGCGAGCTGGCCAGGGAAGCAATTCAATCTGGCGATTGACGAAGAACCCTTGGACAATGCGTGCCACGTGTGGTCGCGCATTATCCTGTTGAAATATGGCTGTGGGCAAGCCCTGAAGGTAAGGAAGGACAACTGGCTCCAACACCTCGGAGATGTAGCGCTGGCTGTTTAAAGTACCGGCAATGCGTACTAGAGGAGTGCGAGAGTGATATCCAATACCGCCCCATACCATAATACCCGGTGCAGGACCAGTGTGGCGGTGCATAACGCAGCTGTTCAGCATCCTCTCTCCACGGTGTCTCCAGACTCGAATCCGACCATCGTGGTGTTGCAGACAGAAGCGTGACTCGTCAGTAAAGACAATTTCATTCCATTCTGCCGTCCACATCCTTCTTTCATCGCACCATTGGCGGCGGAAACGTCTGTGGTTCTGCGTCAAGGGTAGACGAAGCAATGGACGTCTTGCGGACAGACCACTCTGCTGTAAACGGCGTCGAATGGTACGCGCAGACACTGGATGATGCGGTACAGACTGAATGTGCTGTGCTATGGTTCGTCATGTGGCTGAGCGATCCGTCACTGCCATACGCACAATATGCCTGTCATCACGTGAAGTGGTGCACTGAGGTGGATGCGATCGAACACGTCGGTCCGTCGTACCCTCCTGCATCCAACGATCACATATCCGCATTACAGTTGCTTGGTTTCGTCCAACACGACTACCGATTTCCCTGAAAGATAATCCACAATCTCGGTAGGCCACTATCCTTCCTCTGTCGAACTCGGATACTTGATCAAAAGATGATCGCTGTTTTCTACGAGGCATAATTGATCGTTCTTTTGAAAAAACCACAAGAAAAACACAATTGCCGTACTTGAAATCGTCGAAATCTCCAAACCTTAAATAGCGCTTTGAAGTGGCGCCACAGGCGCGCGTGATGTGCGTCTGCGCTGAAATTCTAATCATTTGCATATCTCACCTCCGCTAATGCATGTTGTAAATTTCATATTATTTGCATGCTTCCTTCAGGGTGTTGCATTTACGGTGGCCAGCAGTGTAGATGAAGTTCAAGAAAGTGGTCAAGTACTTTCATATGGACACTACATTGTCGTCGATTCGTGATTACGATTCTACGTTGCTTGGAAAGCACTGCTTGAATTTTCAGGATTCTCGAGGACTTTCTTCACCGGTCATATATTATCTGCATTCACAAGATCTCTGAACTTCCCCGAGAAATTAAAATTTTCTTCTCTTGCCTGATCTACCTCCAATAAAAACCAGCTTCATACCTAATGATCTGACTAATTCCAACAAGTCCACTCATCCCATATTCAATCACTTTGGCTGTTCGACCCCTCCCTATCAGCTAAGGTCATATGACGTAAGTCCTTCTATTTGGTATTGGTTCACGAGCCCTTATATGTCCTTCTATTTCTATTCGTCTGGCTATGGTGACAATATAGATAACGTCAGAACAGCTGGTTATGTAAACCAAATGCAAAAATCTAAACAATGATCCAATAACTACATTGAAGTACCATATTTTAGATTTTGCAATGCAAAAGATGTAATGATACATTACTATGTATTGTGTTTCGGTCCAACTTTCGTATAAAATGGGATGTGTTTAATCAGTATCTAAATGTGTTACATTCTGTTAAGTGAACAACTCGCGGTCCTGCAGAGAAGGAACGGGTTCCCAACAATTAAGGTAGGTAGGTACTCAGTTGAATTAACTTTTCACTGGAGTATTGCAACGGGTTGGTCCGGGATCTATCCCGAAGGGATGTATCCGAGGACGATGCCTCGTCATTTTGAACCAGGGTCAGATCATGAGGTAACACTTGAGCTGGCACTCCACTCTTCAAACTTCCACATCACGCCAACGTGAGGATATTTGAGGCCACGACAGAGTTAATGTGCACCATCCCCGTCTTTGGTTAATTCTAGTTCTGAACTCGCAACCCTCCGGTTGCGAATTGGCTACTCTTCCACCGGGCTACCGCGACCCCAACAATTAAAGTTGTTTTGAGGTTTTATGGCGCAAGGGCCATATTTGTACATGCTGCGCCAGACACAAGACATACAATATCAAATAATAGACATACGCACACAATGAACGTTTTACTAGCACATAGGAGAGAAATACACCTGACATTACCAACAATTAAGGATAACGAATTCAGGGTTAATGGGAGTTCAATATTGTAATTTTTTAGCTTGAATTGGAGAAAAATTGTCGCACAATGGCAAATTTAAATATTTGTATGTAGGATGTTATTTTACCAATATGTGTTATACTACATGTAATATATAAATGTATGACTTTATCTTCACTTCAATTAATTAAGTAACAATTAATTGAAGATGATTCTTAGACAAACTAATTGGGTTCTTATCTGCAATAATTTATTTTTCAGTCCCTCCAAATCCTCCCAGTATTACCTTGTCAAGTAACGAAGCTGGTATCTTAGCAGTCAAGATATTCCAGTCTCCATATGATACTCTCCCAATAAAGGGCTACAAAATTCAGTGGAGGTTGAACACCGATCCCTGGAAACACGCAAGAGAGTATCTTACAAGCACAGGTAAGATAAAACTTATGCTTGGTCCTCCTGAGGGCTGTCTCGACGAGGTATCTCGTTATTAGCAAAACTGAGTATATCTTGATGGACGATATATCTCGTTATTAGCAAAACTGAGTATATCTTGATGGACGATATATCTCGTCATTCGAAGAAAACTTACCAGATATCGATCTCGTCATCACCGAAAAATAGACAATATTTTTATGACGGGATATCTCGTCACGTATTAGCAAACTAACTCAGATCTTGGTTGGTAGGTATTTAATTAACGTCGCACTGGAACAGAACACGGGATATTGGTGACGGTCTGGAATCAATCCCGGAGGGAGATATCGGAGGACACCTCGCTATTTTGAACGTAACTCGTCAGATGATGTATGACGTAACAATGGAGCTGGCACCACTCTCTCTAAATTTCCACACCACGCCAATGTGAGGACATTTGAGGTCACGACATATTCAACGTGCGCCAGCCCCCTTTGTACACGACGGTCTTTGGTTGCATCGAACTCTCAACTCTCTGGATCTTGAAGGGATGAGATATCTCGTCATTGAGATATTGTCTATTTTTCGATGATGTCTGTTGTCTATATCTCATCAAAACGACTTGGAAGTTTATCAATTACGAATTCTTAAAAATCTCAATTCTGCAATGCGATGTAACGCAAGAGTATCTCATAAGCACAGTAAAGTACAAATGCTAAAAATAAATATTTAAAAGGATCAAAAATATTGTTATCGGAATTAAAATTTAATGTTAAAGAATTCCAATTGCCCTAATTTGCCTAAATGTTAATAACTATGTTCCATTGCGTTCATTATACTCAATCGTAGGTAGGTAAGCAGTTAATTAACATCGCACTGGAGCAACACAACGGGCTATTGTCGACGATCCGGGATCAATCCCGAAGGGAAAGATCCGACTCTGTGAGGAGTAACCGCTGTACCAGATTCTAGATTCTAATCTAGAAATGTGCGTCATCAAATGACTTCAAAAACAAATATTTGAAGTTATCATCAGATTATTATAAAATATGCAGAATTTTTCCACTTAAAGAGCCGAAATATGAAATGGGGTTATTATACAGAGTGGTTCATAAAATAACTTTTACTCTTTGGAAGCATTTGTAGCTACATTGCATAAACCAAATGGATCCAAATTTGGCATTGAGATTTTTGAAAACATGGACAGACGTAGTCTGCGAAAGTTTTTACTACCAAACACTGCCGACAGGGGGAAATTTGGCATTTTGAAGTCGAAAACAGTCGAACATTTGCATTGAACGCGGGTAAAATGGATTATCAAAAGTTTAGGTGGTAGGTATTTTAATTAACGTCACACTGGAACAACACAACGGGCTATTGGTGACGGTCCAGGATCAATTCAAGGTAAAGATTCGAGGACAACACCGCGTAATTTTGAACTATAGTCAGATGACGAGGCAACACCAGAGATGGCACCCCACTCTCCAACATCTCCAAACTTGCACACCACGCCAACGTGAGGACATTTGAGGCTACAACAGATTTAACGTGCACCAGCCCCTCTTACACAACGGGGTTGGACCAAGTTTCGATCTCGCAACCTTCCTGTTGCTAATCCGTTGCTCTTCCAACTGGGCTACCGTGGCCCCATACTCAATGGAACAAGCTCAATAAATTGGTAAGGCTAGGTGAGGGAACTAGTTAAAATTATCTATCATTAGGTGATTCTGCAGAGTAATTTAATCATCCAGTAGCTTAATTTATAAGAAACCGGGGGAACCCTCATTGTGTACTCCACGTTACGGCTACCGAGGACTTTCAAATTACCAAAACCAATCAAACATTTGATTTAAAAAAATATTAGCTCTTAAAACTAATTGCTAACAAACGCTAGATAGCAAACATAATTTTTCGATTGCGATCATTTTTGACGGAGTTATATGAACAACGCAAAACATCCAAGTAAAGTAGGTCTACTACAAATATATGTTTTCTTATATTGAGATATTTTTACACTTCTCTATTTCGAAACGGTTATTTCTTAGTTTCCTTCAATTTTTTTACTGTGCTTGCAATCAGTTGCATACATTGAAATGCAAATGATAAATGCATGCTCTTCCCTAATTTTGAAAGTTGGTGTAAAATATTGCTCAACCTGCTTTTTTGGCAAATTTTAGGTGTTTTCATATATTTTATTGCTTTGCAATCTCGAACTTGGATTGGATTGGACGCCGTAGGCGGACACTGTTACACCTGTGTGACTTTCTGCTATATAGTCCGACTTACGGAGGAGGGATTAGGAGAGCCGAGCAATCCACTATACACACAAAACATTCAAGATAGTACACAAAAAAAGGAAGGCAAGTGAAGGGCCAAACATGCAAGCACAGAAAAACGAAATTACGTAAGAAAGGAATACAAAATTTGTTAAATTTACAGAGAACCAAATGATAATACCGTAAAAGTAAAACTGATAATAATAATATAATACAAATGATACTAATAACATCAAAAATAATCTATATATAAAAAACGGTAACAATATACAATGAACAAGGATACATATTAAGAACAAAAAAATTTCAGAGAGCAAAACCACTAAGACAACTAAAAAATACAGATATACTAATTTCGTAAGAAAATCTAGGTTATATGGAGAACTTTCGACTTCTCAGCTCTCACAGATGTAATCAATGTTGGAGCTGAGAAATTCCATGATTTTAAGGATTTTATGGTGGCAGTGTCTATTCTTGGCAGTGCTTCGGCACTAATGAGAGTAGTTTTGTAGAGAAGGTTTAGCCAAATGCCACGGACTTGTTAGATCACAGTCAAAAAGGTAGTGAATGGGGGCAATCTCGAACTTGCCAAATGCAGTTAATTTTTTTATATACTAGCAAAATTGCCCGATCTCACTCACTCGGGTTGAATTGGTTAACTATACATTGAAAGTGACCAGAAAATAATCACTTTCCTCTTTCGTAGAAAAATGCCAAATCATTTAAGGTGTATGTATACACTAGAACATTTTTTTTCAATTTTGACTTTAAAAATCCAGTTTTTTTCACAATAAGTCATTGGCTTGTGTTTAAACTCATTTCAGTGTGAAAAATTCTGATTAAGCTACTCATTAATTATATAATTAAGATAAAAGTAGCTAATTAGCATGTTTTTTGAACAGTGATATCTGAAATTCTAATGTGTTCAGAAAGACAATTCCTGTTGGAAATTATTCCTAATAATATTCTTCATGTTTTGACCCTCCATCAAGTTGCTAGAGGAAATAGGTTATTTTTTACAATTTTTTTCATGAAGGAAGTCTAAAAAATCAAGTTTTTTTCAGGAATTTCAAGATTTAAAAATCAACTAAAAATTAATTTCTTAACCAATAACTTTGACTGAGGGTCAAAACATCCACTGTATTATATAGATTATAATGACACAAAAGTAATTATGATAGATCAATTCATTGTTGAGTTATCACTGTTCGAAAGAAGCATCGTATTAAAAAAACATAGTTCTTCAGAAATCGAGTTAAAATTTTGGAAGCGTGTTTGTCTAAGGTGACAGTACCTATCCCAAACCCTTATAACTAGAAAACTATTTCGAATATTTTCAAGATCTTGGTATCATTTGAAAGCTAAGGGGTTGGACAATATTTTGAATTATTAAAAAATATATCGATATTTTGGACAATTTTCGTGATTTCTAGTGTATACATACACCTTAAGTGCGAATAAAATAATTTTCTAACACTTTTTCGACATTTTTATAATTTCTACAGGCTACTTTGGACAAAAATCCTATACATGCAATGCATTTAATATATATTGCACCCCTGTTAAACTCTGGAACCAGGTTTTTTTAATTTCGTTATCATTAAGGGAAAGATGAGAAATTAATTCTATAAGCTATTTATCACTAAGTTTGTTTAAAAGTGGATGCGCATTGTTTCTTGAAAATTTCTTTTGTGGCACGTGTAATAATAAAAGAACTTGTTTTAAAATTGAATGTCTTCTGTACAAAGGTAATCTATTACCATTTTTTAAATGGTAAATCGATTTGATAATTTCTTCTAAAAAATCATTGTTTTAAGAAAACCTTCTTGATATAAGTTGCTTAAGTATAGCTATAATTCGTAAAATAAGCCACCTTGACCTTCTGTCGGTATATGATAAAGAATTTCAAAAGTCTTAGTTCGGATATTTTTAACATTAACGATCTTTCAATGTCAAAATTCCACTTAATATTTGCTTTAATCTAACTTACATGCCGCTCTAAATGAAATACTTTGCGGTGGTGTTGCATGTGATGAAAAGGAATCACAATTTATTAAAATAATAAATATTTAAAACAGAAAAGAACAATGAAACAAAATAATAGTTGACGGGAAAAAAGTTGTTCTAAAGATAAAAATTCGTGATTCTTCTTTTTCTCTTGATCTCACACAGTTGCCATAACTTACAACTAAAAATTAGAAAATGTTTAAAAGAACGAAATTAATTCCGAACGAAAGAAATCGAAAATAACACTGCACGTGGCAAACGAATACGAGTTTTCGATTTTTTGTTGAAAATTATCCTTTGTCCCAAATATTCGGAAATACTTTATAATCCGCAAAGAAAATAAATAAGGCTGAAAATACAAAAGTAGTATAATTTAAATTCTATAAAAGTAGTTTGAAAAAATAATGGATTTTTCCTCAGTACTGGTAAAACAATTCAAGTAATTGCAATGCTCAATATACCCTCAGCAACTCCAAAATTACCAAATTATGCTTGATTTAAGTATAGTTACTCAGATGTTTTAACGTGAAACTTGCCTCAATATGTAAGCAAAAAAATTTCAAATAATGCATTCACTAAAATTAGATTTAGTGTATCAAATATAAAACATTAAATTAAAATATATTGAACAAATCTTATGTGATACTTGTACATACACACAGACACAAAATCGAACATAGAACGGGAAGACGGACGGACGGGCAGACTTACGCAACCAAGTTCAGTCACTAAATAAGTGAAAGAACTCACAGTGTGCAAAGTTTAGTGAAGATATATTGAACCGTTTGGAGACGTAGTATGGTCACACAAATACAGATGGACAGACAGAAACCAAACGCGCAAGAGACGGATTTAGCATCAGAAGGGTCCAAAACGGATAGAAAACTTGAAATGGGTCGAAAATATTCAACATCCCAACCACCCCATTCTTTATATAGATTAACTCCATTGTTGATTTTGGTATTATATTCAACAAATTGGTATACTATATATACAACCTATTATGTACAATAAAATCACGATACGTGGAATATAAATGATCGTGGGACCTATCAATTCTTGCTCATTTAGCGAAATTTGTGATAACCGCTTAGTATGAAATAACTTCAACATAACTTAAGTATATTAATACTAAGTATTTATAACTTCAACACAAATTCAGGGTGGTCATAAAATAACTTTCTCTCTTTAGAGGCCTATGTAGCAAAATCGAATAAACGGAATGGGACCAAATTTGGTATTGAGACTTGGAAGATGTATTCCTCGAAAAATTTAGTACTAGAAGTTGCCGATAAGGGATTTGATTCTGGTGAACGATTGCTTCCTGTGGGTTGGTGGTTGCTGTGTGTTGTCGCCGTAGCCCAGGTGGCAGAGTAAGGGATTAGCAACCGGAGGGTTGCGAGTTCGAATCCAGCCAAAAACCGTCGTGCACAAAGGGGGCTGGTGCACGTTAAAACTGTCGTGGCCTCAAATGTCCTCACATTGGTGTGGTGTGGAATTTTGGAGAGTGGGGTGCCAGCTCATGTGTTTCCTCGTCATCTGACAGTGTTTCAAAATTACGTGGTGTCCTCGAATCTTTGCCTTCGGAAATGATCCTGGACCCTCACCAATAGCCCGTTGTGCTCCAGTGTGATGTTAATTCAAATACCTACCACCTAAACTTTTGATAATCCATTCTATCCGCGTTCAATGCAAATGTTCGACTGTTTTCGACTTCAACAGTGCCAAATTTCCCCCTGTCGGCAACGTTTTGTAGTAAAAACTTTCGCAGACTACATCTGTTCATGTCTTCAAAAATGTCAATACTAAATTTGGATCCATTCCGTTTATTCAATGTAGCTACAGATGCTTTCAAAGAGTAAACGTTATTTTGTGAACCACCTTGTATAATAACCCCATTTCATATTTCGGCTCTTTAAGTGGAAAACAGTCTATATTTTATAATAATCTGATGATAACTTCCAAGATTTATTTTTGAAGTCCACTGCCCCTTAACCCTCCTTGTGGTTGTGTCGACAAGTATCTAGTCATTAGCAAAACTGACCAGATCTTGTTGGATGAAATATCGAGTCATTAGCAAAATAAACCGGATCTTGATAGACGAGGTATCTTGTCATAAGTAAAACGACCAGATCTTGTTGGACGAAATATCCAGTCATTAGCAAAATAGACCTGATCTTGATGGACGAGGTATCTCGTCATTAGCAAAACTGACCAGATCTTGTTGGACGAAATACCTAGTCATTTACAAAATAGACCGGATCTTGATGAACGAGGTATCTCGTCATTAGCAAAACTGACCAGATCTTGTTAGAACGAAATATCTAGTCATTAGCAAAACTTACCAGATCTTGATGGACGATATATCTCGTCATTAAAACAATTTATACCATATCTTGATCTCGTCATCATAAAAAATAGGCAATATCTTAATGACGATATATCTCTTCGTTAGCAAAATTGGTCATAGCTTTATGGACGAGTTATCTCGTGGAAACTACTTGGAGGGTTAAGGAAATTAATCAGTAAACGAATCTCAGTGTGTGTTTATTATGTGTAAAATGGCTTTTCTTTCTTCAATTTAGGCAATGACTTCATGATTCAGGATCTCCACTTCGACACCGACTACTCAGTCCGCGTAAGCGCTCGGAACGAGATCGGATTCAGTAACTTCACCGAGCCTTTGTTGCAAAGGACTAAAGGACTCATAGCGGAGACTGTAGTCGACGGCAGCAAAGTCCTGTCTTCCACTTTCAACCGATCGCCAAGTCTCCGGTCGTACCTGCATCACTCGACACTGGTCGCTTCCTTCGTCATCCTCATCGTTCCGATCTTCCAGCGACCGGCCGTGCGGTGGATTCGATCCTGATGCACCTAAAGACTCGAGATCTGAAATCGATTCTGGAATTAATCGATTCTCGATTGTGAGAGATACTATTCGGTGTCCCAATTTTGGTGTGAGGCACCAGGACAGGGATTGACTGAAACAGGAGGCATGGGCCATGGACTTTGTGTTCCAGGCACGATTCCAAAGACACAGCTTTTACCAAAACCCTTATCCTGCGGGTGATGCACTCATGTTTTTATTGTTCTGTGAATCCATTGATGTTTAAGATCAATGTTCCGGATCCTGTGAAAAGGATCAGAGATTATCAGCAAGATAATTATTTATAAGATGGACTGCTCGGTTTTTGTATCGAAAATGAAGGAAAATTGACTGATACGTACAGCAACCATTGAAGGATTGTTTAAAGATGAACATCGTAATATGGTTTCATTAAATGTGTGAACAAATCTGTGATTTTCAAAATTAGAGGGAAACAAACATGCTTATGCTATTGATAAAACTAACAAATATCGATGCCAATGAGATGTTTTGAATGAACAAATAAAAATAATTGTTTTCAATATTTTAAAAATATTGTTGGAAGATAATTGACCGAAGACCAATTTAAAACTACACCTCTTATTCAATCGACTTAATAAGCAGTTATTTAGGTATAATACGAATACTTCTTTTTTAAGTGGAAGTTAAGGAATCAAATAAAAGTTTTCGGAAACAGAATTGATGATAGTGCACTTCGTTTTAAAAAAATCAAAATTACCAATGCATACTTTGAATCTGTAGCAATATACGCTCAACAAAATACTGCTCTAAAAATTTAAGTAATATAAAATGTAATTTTTAGTTTCTTTTCGGCTGTTATTTGAATGGAAATATCGCAAAACGTTGGAGGTGCATACATAATTTTTCAAGTGTTTAACAGTTTTTCATAGATCTCCGTAAGTGTGAATCCTATATCATCCGCACCAGTAGAGCATATAATACTTGGTTGTATCATTTTCTAGTGAAGAGGAAGTATTATTACAGTATGTTCACTACAGAATTAGGTAGAGTAATTTGAGTGGCAAGTGAAAAAAATTTATTGTTTTTTTTAATTGTAGTAGTGAGATGCGAGGTTTTCTTCTTTAGTTACGCTCAAGAATTTTATGCAATGTAAAATTTACTTTTAGTTTCTCTCAACTTTTATTTTAATGAAATTATCGCAAAATATTAGAGGGTGCATAGCTATTTTTTCCAAGTGTTTGTCGGCTATTCCCAGATCTCTGTAAGTGTGAATCCTATGTGTCCTCCGTACGAGTAAAGCATATAATTATTGGTTGCATCATTTTCTGCAGTTAAGTGAAGAGGAAGTCGTGTTACAGTATGTTCACGACAGAATATGGGTTGATTTTAAGTGACGAGTGAAAAGATCGGTTGTTTTTTAAATTGTGGTAGTCAGATGCAAGTTTTCCTTCTTCAGTTATACGAGGTCAGTCTGAAAAGTATTCAGCCATATAACGTCTAACAATTAACATTGCACTAATGACTTTTGGCACCTAGTATCCATCAAATTAGGCAACTTGGGACCTCACGTACTTCTTCCAGAGTCTCTTCCACTTTTCAAAACACTAAAATTCATTGTTGAATTCATTTTTCTCATGAATCAAATCCACGGTCTGAAATCTCTTCCCGTTTTGAGGAAGTTTTAGCTTTGGGCAATGTTAGGAGTCGCAGGGTGCCAAATCTGGACTGTAGGGGTTCTGCGCCCCCTGGGTTATTTGATATTTTTCCAAAACCATGCTCGAGGCGTGATGAATCTGCCAATCACCATTTGTTCATAGGTGCGGTTCTTTTCTTCGTACTGCATCTCTCAGCTGGCGAAGAACGCCAAGGGAGGTAGTGCTCCTAATTAATTGTTTGGCCTGGAGGAGCGCATTCGTGAGGTACAACACCTTCACAATCAAATACAGTCAACATGGCCTTGAAGTTTCTGCGATTTTGCCGCAATTTCTTCGGGCCTTGAGAACTAAGCATCTCCTTGGAAAGATTTCTTAATCATCTGAATAGTTTCTGCCTCGGACGAATTTTCAAGTTTAACTCAAAATTTGATGTAAATTCGCTGTTCTACTTACTAGGTCATTGCGAATGCGACGTTCTATGAACATGCTCTCAGTCAAGGACGTCCATCATTCAGCGGATTAGTTCAATGGGTACATAACCTTTCACGCATTTACATCAATGTCCTATCTCTTTGGCTGCCAAATTACATCAATGCCGCACAAAACATTCTAGTTATATTATCAATGACTATACTTTCCAGAGAGATCGTGTAAGCTTGAACAAAGTTTCAATGTTCAATGGCTAAAGTTTGATTTGGTTCGTCGTTTTGCCCAGTCATTGTAAAACAAGAACTACATAGATATTAATGTTTTTTGGAATTACCGATCGAATTCAGTATCCATTTCTTCAATAATTAAGAAAATATGTAAAACTCATATTGATTGTTAATTACTGTTTTTACCATTTTTAATAATTCAATTGATACAATAAATCAACCTTTGAGGATCACACTCATATATAAGTAGTGGAACCTGTGGGACTTGGAACCAGTTTTGACACCTCCTTGACCTGTAGAACCATTCCTAGGATTCTCTCATTCAATCAATTTGGCTATTTAATTGTGTGTTGTGGGGCAAAATCAATACTACTCTATTCGGAAGTCTCGAGGCACTGACAGTTAAAATATAAATATTTAATTTGAATATAGTTCAATCAAATGCAGTTTTGAAGAACGATAGAGCCTTTTCGATTTACAATAGATTAAAGGAGCAGTAAAAAAAAACTTTGGGAAAAAGCTGATCTAAATCGAATGCTTGAATTCTAATGCAACACAAATTTCGCTACCATGTCTAAACATTAATTCGTAACTCCCAGTTGAATCATCCATCGTGTACCCAAACATGACTATAGATCGACGAACTGAACCAAATATAAAAGCTTCATACATTTTTCTCAAACCAATGATTTCGTAAATTTATGCCATTTGGCGTATTAATGTAAGTAATCTTTCGGAATAGAGAAAGTAACGGTTATGAATTAGATTCGTATCAACGTTCTTTCTATCCAGGAACAATTGTTGTATCAATATCAACTAAACAGAATTATCTAAAAGCTATTACTTTGTGGAACATTGTATTCGCAGCGTATATAATCCACAGATGAAATATATATATATATATATATATATATATATATATATATATATATATATATATATATATATATATATATATATATATATGGTATGAAACGTACCATCGAATCGATGGATAAAAATGTTAACCATCCCAACTTCTGGGACATAAAATACGGAGAGATTCCACTAGGAAAAATAAATAACTGATTCCATCGGTTGGATCCCATTTTCCCAAAATAACCAATATCGATGTTTGACGATAAGAACAGAAAGTGAAGGTTTCCAATTTCCATCCATCTGGTATTCGGGATTCAATCGAATGCCGATGAGACTATAAGGTTTCCAAGCTCATAGTCTTCCGATTGTCCCGGACATATTGATTCCCTACTGTTATATATTGTTTCTTGAACGAACTGAACCAACTTCCTTCACGCTGTGGTTTAATTGAGAAGGAAGTGCAGTTTGGGCAGGACTGTTGTTCGTTTTGCCGTACGGCTATTTAGGTGCATTCACTTTTGATTGATTAGTCGGTATTATTTTTAATTTCATTACTTCGTGGGAATCAGTGCAGGTAATGAGAGCAAGGTTTCATTTATCGTTCTGGAATCACTTTTTGTTGTGTTAGGAGTTAGTATCCATCCAAAACTTACTTGACTAAGTTTGAGATGTAAGAAGTTATACTAATCTAACTTGTTGTTTCTTCAACGTAATCGAACTCATGGTTAGTGTAACTGATAGGTTATTTTCGTCTTGTGGTTTCTTGATTGGGTTAGCAATGGAGTATATTGCTGGTTTTTCCCATAAGGCTATTTGGAGGCATTCACTTGCAGTAGATTTCAGTAGGTATATTTCAAAATTTATTACTTCGAGAAATATAATGAAATTCATTGCGGATATATGTGATATTTGGTTTATCATTTTACCGGCACGCTTGCATGAGAAGGTGTAGTTGAATTTACTACGCACTGGAGGAACACAACGGTCTATTGGCGACGGTCCGGGATCTATCTCGAACTGAAGGATACGAGGACAACACCTTATCATTTTGAACCTCGGTCAGATGACGGGATAACAATTGAGTTAGCACTCCACTTTCAAACTTCCACACCTCACCAACGTGAGGTGATGACATATTTAAAGTCCACCAGCAGCCAAAATCTTTGGTTGTATCGAGTTTCGAGCTCCCAACCCTCCGGTTGCTAATCCGCTACTCTTCCATTCGGGCTACCACGGTCCCGTTTGCATGAAGGATAAGCATTCTAGGATAGATAGTTAAGATGTAGGAGGTTATCGCAACATGACTTGCTTTATTGAAATGATGACAGGTATAACGGATAGATTAGTTTGCCCTGCCACTATGACTTCACTTTTAGCTACTCGACGGCCAATGAAACCAGGACCTACGTCCTAAGGAATGAAGAGTAGGAAGCTTAACACAAAACTTCTAGATTTCTGAATTCAACAACACTGTAAACACTAATTTACAATTGCCATCCATCTGGTATTTGGGTTCACTCGAAAGTAGATAAGACTGAGGTTCCCAAACTCAATCTTACAATTTCCTCATTCACGTTGGCGTGGTGTGGAAGTTTGGAGAGTGGAGTTTGCAAAGATGGTCGTCATCTCACCGTGGTTCACCGAATCATTCCCTCCGGGATTGATCCAGAACCATCGCCAATCGCACGTCTTTTTTCTCTAGTGCGATTTTAATCCAACTTCTCCTCCCCCAATTTTCTGACTTGTTGGTTTCCTACAGCTATGTATTGTTTCTCGAACGAACTGAACCAACTCACTTGACTGTGTGGTTCAATTGATATGGAAGCAGTATGGCCAGATAGGTTATCGATGGTTTCGTAGTGTATCTATTTGGAAGTATTAATTTGTAGTAGATCTGAAGTTGATCGAAACTATTCCCAACCTTTTCACTTCGATGAAAATACTGAAAATCTTGACAGATATGAAGATAGGTTTGGTGTATCGGCCCTGTGATCGCTTTTTAGTACACGAAGGCAAATTTGACCCTAATCTTCGGTAGTACCCCAGATGCACAACATTATTTGAAACCTTTTATTTGGACAACCTTATTAAAATAATGGCAGGTGAAAGGGATAGTTTCTGCTTTGTCACAGCGGTGACTTCACTTTTGTGGCATAAGGGATGTTCGAACGGTGTTTTGCCATGATTGGATAGTACATTAGTAAAAGCTCACCGGAAAGACAAAACAAAATATTTATTAGATTGGTGAAATGAAGGAAATCAAGTGTCATATGGAGAGTTTTTAACTAATAGAAAGATAAATGGTTTATGAATACATATTATGTGATCAATCTCAGCGAATTAACCGGACATCAGTTTATTAATTTCTGAACGAGAATTTCTTCTTCTTGGATATTCGACAAGGGCTAATTAAAACGGAGCCTTTACGTCATAAAGTATGAGAGGAAGGAAGCTCAGTAGAGTTCAGGTTAAAACTTTTAAACTTCTGAATCCAATAATACCATACGCACCGGTTTACAATTTCCATCTGTCTGTCTGGTATCTAGGGTTTAATCGAATGCCCGCTTGAGTTTCCTAAGTCGTGGTCTTCCCATTATCTCAGACTTATTGATTTCCTTCGGTTGTATATTGTTTCTTGAACAAATTCGAACAACTTCCTTCGTGTTGTAGTTTTAATGAAGGGATTAAGTTTGGCCATTCGAGGATTTTGATATATGGCTACTTGGAAGTATTCACATTTGGTATATCTGAAGTTTCGTCGGAGTTTTATTCCTTTACTTATTATTTCAACGAATTTATTCAGAAACATGGCAGGTATGAGAAATAGGTTTGGTTTAACATTCTTAGTCAAATTTGTGTTCTATAAGGGTTACGTTCTCGAGGTTAAGTTTAGACCTATTAACCCTCCTTTCTCGACGAGGTGTCTCGTCATTAGCAAAACTGACCATATCTTGATGGACGAGGTGTCCCGTCATTAGCAAAATTGTTCAGATTTTGATGGAAGAGATCTTTTTGAAACCACTTAGAGGTTAAGTTTGACTTGCATCTCACATATTATTTTGGGAGAATTTTAAGGAAAAGCTAAATATACTGGGTGCTAGTGTTTCGGTAACATCTTTCTCAATGTGCATCCTAATTAGAAATTATACTAAAATACAATTTCAGTTTGTCACTTAAAGTAAAAATTAAAGCCAAACACCTTCAATACGACAATAAATCAAAACCTTAAATTTATTTTCTTCTCTGTTAGTTTGTTTATGTTAACACCGAAAAGGTTCTCATAAGGAAAACTATTTTTGTTTTAAAATATCTACAATCTCCTTCACCGTTTAAATGTCTGAAAGATTGAATACTAAATACTAAATGCTCTCCTGAATGCTAAAAATATACACTAGATTCACACTTGTCTTTAATTGTCGAAATCTAAAGTTTTTTGTATGCACAAATTCAACAGAAATATCCGTGTGCTACTAATAACTAATAAATATTGTAACTTTACCTTTAATTGAATATTGTTGCGTTAAAAGTTTCACAGGAAGGTGTCCAGACAGTTTTTGTGGTTAAATATTTTAATGCTCTGAAGGCCAAACGGAATATATTTATAAAATATGTGAAAGAAAATCTATTTGTGCAGTCTAAAAAAGTATATAAAACTATATCTGTGTTGAAATTGAAAGACTAATTAAAAGAAAGATGGGTTTAAATCTATCTGAACTATATGTTGATATTTGTGTGATGAGCTCATATCTATGTATAATACGTATGTTCAAATGTGAAAGTGCAAATTTCAATGTTTCATGTCTTTATCACAAATAAAGAAATATTTATTGACGTATAAATGCCGTGTTTTTATTTATACTTAAATCTGTTAAACCTTTCTATTCTGAATTTATTTCTTTTTATTTAAAAAGTGCCGTTATTAGAAATAAGTAATACTGAATTTTATTTTGTATTTTAGACTCCAAAGAATTGAGGGACTTTCATTTTTCAATTAAGTTACTTCATGTATCAGGAATATTTCCAAAACAGGGAAAGGTTTCGTTTATCTATAATTTGGAAGCATATCAGATTTTATATTGATACTCTAAATTATATGTATGATAATTTTATCCACATCATACTGGCATTTATATTTGTTTGCTAATTACGTTTAGTATCAAATACTTATTTTCATGAGACATAATTTAAATACATTACTGCAAAACAAATTAAAGGTAAATACGATTAAAGCTATTTAATTGAAGCTAACTGTAGCTTATAAGCGAAATAAACATATATAATGACTAGTTATTTAATTGAGGATGCATAAACGAAAACATATATAACGTCTAGAGTTATTTAATTGAAAAATGTTGAAATTCTTCTTAACTTGAGTTTTTTTTGTTTGTATCTTTTCAATCTGCTTTCAGATAATTCACCATCAATATTAAAACTAGTAAGATTAAATTGTCAATGATGAATCAGAAATTGTTTTAATGCAAAAACGTTTAGTGAAAAGCACCTGTATGAAATTTCCACACTTGAACACATTTCAAATAATTGTATGTTACACGAACTTAAACTCTTGCTGAAACGAAAACTTTAAGTTGGTGGCTAGAGGTAAATGCAATTCCTAGCTCAGAACAATAAATATGAAAAATCTGGAATTATTTCAGTTTACTAGATACTTCAGAATTTTAACATGTAAATAAATCCATATTTAGAATATTATCATGTACACGCGTGTTGAAATTCCCCCAAAACTATTTTTACTTTTATTGAAGTTAGGGAATTGTTTTAGACAGTATAGAAGGGTAATCATTCAAGAGCAGAGTTATTTTACATGAATTAATTCTTTAATTAATTAATTCAACAGATGGGGGAAATACAGTGTCCATACCATCAGGAACATCAGCGTGGCCACACCTCTCGACTTTCTATGTTATTGAGAGCCTTTTAGAGGGGAGGCGAAGAGTTTATGTAAATTCCATATATAGGAGAATTTATAACTCTGCTCTTGAATGAATGTCCTCCGATCTCCTAACTCTTCAACACATCTTGATTTTATATCTTGAATGTTGATATTCAATAATATTATCAAGTCAATTAGCCATGGTGTTAACTGTTGACTTACTCTCCTGGTGTTTGTCTCAGAGGTCTTTTATCACTAGCAAAACTGACCAGGTCTTGATGAACGTGATATCGCGTCATTAGAAGAAACCTGACAAGATCTTGATCTCACCATCATAAAAAATTGGAAATATCTCGACGAAATATCTGGTCAACAGCAAAATTGGTCTAATCTTGATGAATGAGGTATCTCGTCCAAACCACTTGAAGGGTTAATGATGTGATAATTTTGTTGTGGCGCACTTAAAAACGTAGTGGTCTGAGTCATCTGCCTTACTAATTCAGCAAACGGGGCTTTGCTTTATCTTGATGCAGTTCACATGGTAAATAAAGTTACCATGACCCGTTATACACCATACTGTTTGTTTGGAGTGAGGAGATCTCTACACGTGTTGGTCTGAAAGGAAACGAAACCGCTGACATTTTGTTTAAGGAAGGAAGTCTAGATACGTTACCAGCATACGGAAGACTTATATATAAATTGCTTCCAAAATTAAAATGTGTTTGACCAAATTTGACTTCCGAATCATGACTGGTACCCCTGCAGTCAACCCAGTGCTAGGCCCTGGATCCAGGCTTTGCATTCGACACTTGAAATCAATGCAAATAAAATTGCGTCGATAGCATTGGGCGGTGCTCTAAATGTAATTCAACGAGTACATCATCACCTGTCTGCCCTGTTCCTGAGGCCAGTTGATTCACCATCCTAAGCTGGTTCTTGAGGACTTCAAATCTCACGGGCTTGTAGGCTTGTTGTTATTTATTTATGACAACCGAGATAAGCAGTAACACAATAATTAAAAAAATTTTAAGCTTTTATAGAAATAACAAAACATTTTGAAGTAACATCCTACTCTATGCAATTCAATTAATATTAGCTTTCCTATAATAATACTATTTATTAACCCTCTAAGTGGTTTTGACGAGATATCTCGTCTATCAAGATCCGACCAATTTTGCTCTATACAAGACATCTCGTCATCAAGATTGCCGAATGATGAAGATGTTACCATTTTTCGATGATGACGAGATCAAGATCAGATCAAGTTTTCTAATTACGCGATATCTCGTCCATCAAGATCTGATAAGTTTTGCTAATGACGAGATATCTCATCGAGACAACCACCAGGAGGTTTAAGTTCAAGGTAAGTGTATATCTTATTTTTAAGATTGCTTCAGATGCTGGTATAACAATGCTACTTCAACCTACTGAAAAGCTGTGGTGGATAAGTTCCACCCAAACAATTAACTTTTTGTTCTTTATTGAAAGTTAATTACACTGTGATCGATAAGTTCATCACACTACTCCCCTCCAGAATTTAGCAGTGATTGAATTCGATACATGCTATCACTAGTTGATAGTTTGCCAAGTGCGTGAGACCGTGTGACAGCTGCGTTTAGGTCACGGATGAACTTCCAAATGCCTGGTCGCACAATGGTTGTTTACCTCCATTTCACCATCTAATATTGTCTTTAGAAACCAATTGTGAGTGTGGGACGGTAATGAATAAAGCTGAAGAAAAAAAATTGAGTTGAAGCTGAGCGACAACGAATAGTAAAGCTGCAAAAGGAGTAGAAGCAAGGTCTCTTATCACAGAGTTTCGGATAGCAGTTAAAAGTTATATTATCTCACTGCCCACCCTTTCGTACACTGGTAGACTACACTTCGAAGTTCACGACGATTGTGGCTAGCGTCATATAGCTTGCTTGAAATAACACTTTTTACGTTATTTTATTGTTTGTTCGATCAAATCCATAAGTTGATTACAATGAAATACTGCTAATTTTTAATAACACGAGTCATTTAACTTGTAACAAAGTTTCAAAAGTTTTGAATGATCCATTTTGTATATACAAAAGGACATACTTACATAGTACAATTACCATTTTTCTGGAGAAAATGTTATTAACCCGTGCATTGCAGTGGTATGGAATATTTTTTGCACTTCGTGAATCTGCTTAAAAATATCTAAATGTAAAATTATTCTTTCAAACCACCAACTTTGAACAAAAAATGATGCTATCAGGTAATGTTACTTTACAAAAATGTCTAAATGTAAAATTACTCTTTCAAGCCATCACCGACTTTTAGCTAAAAAATGATGTTATGATCTTTTACAAAAAATGTCTAAATGTAAAATTATTCATTCTAATAATCACCAACATTTTTGGCAAAAAATGACGTTATCATGTTCTTTTATAAAAAAATGGCTATATATAAAATTATTCTTTTAAACCATCACCAACTTTCAACAAAAAAATTATGTTACCATGTTCTTTTACAAAAAATATCTAAATGTAAAAAAGTCATTCTTTCAAACCATTACCAACTCTGAGCAAAACAAATGGTGTTATGTTCTTTTACAAATATATTTAAATGTAAAATCATTCTTTCAAACTATCACCAACTTTGAGCAAAAATATTACCATGTGTTTTTTTGCAAAAAATGTCTAAACCTAAATATATTCTTTCAAGCCATCACCATCTTTTAACAAAAAAGTTATATTATCATGTGTTCTTTTACAAAATATGTGTCTAAACCTAAAATTATTCTTTTAAACCATCCCAACTTTGGTCATAAAAGTTATGTTGTCATGTGTAAGATAATTACGAGAATAACTGATTTCATTAAAACAACGCAATGTTATTTTTTTAAAAGCACCGATTGGTGTCGTTATAGAATCAGATGGAAGATGTTCCTCATTTTCAAAGGCATTTCCTTTTCCGAATAGAAAATCTGCTTTCTGGAGGAGAGGAACAATTTTTCGCCGATGCAGATTCTGTAAGAGCCTCGTTGGCTTTAAAATCATGTACTTGAACGCATCCAATTAGGGTAAGACGGAGCACTGCAACTTTTCTCCAAAAGCAATCGAGCCTCCTTGATTGGACAAGGCTTTAAAGTGAACGAGAAATCTATAAATTAGCTTCCTTATCAGCTGGGCTTCCTTATCAATCGGTGGTAGGACTGCAATCCTAACTAGCCTCATACATCAGCCCGCGTCCGCAATGAAAGTGACCATAATGATGGAAACCATGCATTTGCATTCCTTACAGACACTAACTATTCAAAAATATCGTAGCTCCTTAGATTCTGATTTGCATTTTGATTTTATTGGAAACGTTTCGTTATTGAAGTGAAGGAAACTGCCCATGTATGATTTTCATCAGTACTATTATTCGATACGTTTATTGCTTGGTGGGATTATTGACTAGCCAATAGTTATCAATTCACATGTATTATCTTGTAAAGTTTATGGATAATTTCGGTATAAGCTTTCATATATATATATATATATATATATATATATATATATATATATATATATATATATATATATATATATATATATATAGATTATTTAAATGCCCACAGTTAACAAGACTATTAAAAAATTATTGAGGATAATTACTCAGCATCTACTTTTTCCAATCTAACTATAACAAGGTTTCAAAATAGGAATATTTGATCACGTATATAATCATTACTTATTGTTTGATGCATAGTATAGCTATTATGTTAGTATGTATAGTATAGCTATTGCTTATTTTTTATTTATTCGAAGCATACATATATCCATTGCTTATTTAACTACTTGAGATTTTATTTTCCAGAATGAATTCTTCAGATATAAATAAATAGCCTATAATTATCAATTCACGTGTATTACCTCGTAACGTTAATGTATAGTTTCGTTATACGGTTTCGTAATCACTCAGTATATCTAATTTAATCTAACTATAACAAAGTTTCAAAATAGGAATGTTTGAGCACGCATATAATAATTACTTACTTTTTGATTATTTTAATATGTATATAACTATTAATAATTTTTTATTGAATATTTGATGCATACATATAACCATTGATTACTTAACTAATTAAGATTTTAGTATGAGTATTCAGATATTATTGGGGATTTTTTCTGATCAAATTTTCCCTATCACTCGGACTAATTTTCGTATAAATTAGCTTCCTTCTCAGTTGTGCTTCCTTATCAATGGAATATATGATTGCAATCCTATCTAGCCTCATACAATAGTCCTTGCTCTAAATGAAAGTGGCCATAATGATTGAAACCGCGCATTTAATCACAACTATTTAAGAATGCTTTCGGTCTTTAGATCCTGGTTTGCATTCTTGTTTTATTAGAAAACGTATTCCATTATTCTACTACAGGAAACTTCGGAGGTTTGATTTTCATCAATGTTTCTAATTTGATGCTTTTATTTTTTTTATTTGTATGGTAAATAAATAAACAGTTGTAAATGCATATATTGTGTTGTAACTTTAATCGATAATTTCATAAGCATAAGGTTTCGCCCGAATAGTTAAACATAATCATTTGAACAAAGATTATCACTTAATTATTTTACTCAGAATCTCTTCTATTCTTCCTATAGCAAAGTTTCAAAATAGGAATATTTGACCATGTGTATTCCCATTACTAGTTTTTGATAAGGGAAATATTGTGTGGGAATAATTGTGAGTTAAAATCTATCACTTATACTCTAGTAATAAGGTAAATAAATGGGAAGAAAGTTGTACATACATTTTTTAAAATTTCCGATGGCAGAGGAAAACAATAACTAAAGCACACACAAAAACAGTACAGATTGCAACAAAAATATGAATGACAGAACAAGATAATGAAAATTGATGTATATATGTCAAAGATTGGTGTATAGCGTCAGCGACGCCGTGCTGCACCAATCAGAAGATGTCTTCCGATACCTCCAGTGACCTTCCTGGAACAAGAATACTTAAAAAAAAAGAAAACGAGCACTCTTCAAAGTGAGAGAAAAAAGGAACGAGAAAGAAAGCTTGGAGAAGGTCGTTCAAGAGCCACTAGGGCCAGCCAGATCTCCATACCTAAACCCCTTAGAGCATATCTGGGAAGCTCTTGGGAGGACAATTGCAACTCGCCTTCCATTCTCAGAACCATCCACGACCTTTAAACAGCGTTGCTGGAGGAGTTGGACCGACTGCCACAGAAACCCATAAATTGCCTCATTTCCAGTATGAATTTACGTTGTGAGAGCTGTATAACTGTAGGAAGGGACCATATCCCCTATTAACCCATTTTATGTCGATATTGTAATCTCTGTTTTAGACCTTCCTGCGCTGATGAGTCTTACGCATGATCATGCGTGTGCACCATAACTGTTGTATGGTTATTTTTTGTATTATTTTAACCTATGTACATAATGAATTTCCTTAAAATATGTCCAGTAGTTCTGGAGATACCGCTCCAAAGTGAAAATTCTCTTAATTTTGATAACCAGTGTACCAACTTGAACAGCAAGGTAGAATATCTACAAAACAATGGACTAGTAGTTGTCTTGTAGAGGTGCCTGACACAACACGAAGTGATGCGGTGGTAACCTTTCGCCTTGTAACTGAGCATGATTGTCTTGCAGTCCATCTGCATAGAATTTGCATTGTCACAGACCCTTTCTGCCCGCTTTGTAATCAGCCTAACCCTATGGACAAATCCCACCTGCTTAGCTGCGAAGCAATTCACGGAGACTGATTTCCCGATACTGCAGAGTGAGATAACTTTTAGGGTGATAATTGCGGTGATATGTGTAGTACGATGTCTAGGATGTGATGAAGATATGAAGCTGGATGACAAGAATATGAGGATTAACACAACATTTAATTATTCTAAAAAGTATGCACAGAAGAGGTTATAAGGATCGTCGCCCAGCCTACACACTGGTTGTGTATATACGGGACTCCACCTGCACGTGGAAGCGTATACAGTCACTATCACCATTCCAACTCTGAGTTAGGAAATAAAGTCATTGTTCGGCTCCGCGCGCTCTGCGCAACCTCTGGTGGTGATATGGGGGATGGATTCTACATATATGTTTTACTGTATTTTCTCGTTTATGTATTGTAGTGCAGAACTCGACTGTGTTGCATTTGTAGTAGTTTATGCTTGAGTTTGTAGTAAAGATAGCGGTATATTATAGGGCAGCAAGAAGAAAGATGCCACCAAGGATAGATCTTGGGAATGCTTTCGTTCCTCCATCGACGTCGTCCCAGACCTCTCCAAGGAAAGCTTCAGTTACTGAGTTTCGTTTCCTGATTGCACATGACTGTCTGCGCGTACACTTTTCTTTTTTGTAATGTCAATGACTCTCCTGACTGTATTTTTTTGTAATATTAGACAACCCGTGACGGATCAACACTAAGACGCGTGTATGCATTTCATAAATTTTAGTACATCTTCTTTTGTTTAAAATATAAAAGGTGAAGCAGCTGTTTACAAGGACGCATGATAGTGCTCTCTTCTGCGCATGTGCCTTGTTTCAAAATGCTATCGTCTGCTTCTGTTCTGTTAAGAAGCGAGAGGGCAGACTTTCTGTTGTCCTTTTGGGGATGTGTACTGTTTTCGTTTCTTGTCTAAATAAATGTGTCTCGTCCTGAGATTTTATTTTATTTTCATAAAGCTGGCCTGATAAATCCATCTTTGTTAATTCCAATTTCGGTTCTCTAATGTCATGAACTTTCAACAAAAATTGTGCAAATAGTTCCCTTAAATATTGCTGTATCTTAAATGACAGTACGTTCACAGGTTATTGTTTTCAGCCTATCTATATGTTTCATAAATTTATAGCAACAATTCATCAGTGATTATGGCTTTTAAAAGGAGATCTAGAACCCGATACAGGAATAGCCTATTCCACAACAGAAATACATGAAGCTCGTCACAGAAAATTCTGGGTTTGTAAAGCATGACATTCAATTTAAGATGGATATACTAGGAATCTTAAGGGACTATGGATGCAATTTCTTATATTATGACTTTCTTTGGTGAATAAAAATTTATATTCCGTGAGACCTCGCAGATGAATGAAAGTTTGTTATTCCACTTGCATACTTTTGTCAATCGATTGCAGAAAAGGCAACAAGTAGGACCGAAGTCCTATGTGTTTAAAAAGAGAACGTGACTAATGTTGAATTTGGAGACCTTCCAAGAAACGAGTGACGAAAAGTAATGGGGAACTGTCCGAGCTTGTCAATCACGTCTTCCACAATTGAATTGCTTCAGTTTCAGCTCTTGAAAAAAGAGATTGAGCTAGGTGTCTGTTATCGCTTATCATGGCTATTATTTTTAGGTTTTTTCGTTGTGTATGATGATTCCGTGTCTTGTCTCACGGTAGATGTTACGAATTGAAAGCTAGACAGTATGCTTCGTAAAATGTCTATCAGATTCTTTTGAAAAAAAGGAAGATGGGTAGCGAAAAGTGCGATCCTTGTTTTTTGGAAAACTGGTTTGGTTACCTCGATTCTTTTTCTGGTTTTCTTGTACGTGCGAACAAAGGACATATTAATGTACTCAAATATTAAGGAGAAGTTTGGAAGATTAAGTATTGACTATTATACAATATATAGTATTTTGTACAGTTTGGGTTAATGGAAACGCCAAATCTCAGGTGTTTAATTGAAAATATTCTGTAGTATGTTTAAATTCATGTAGTATATATTTCTTTTTTAAGGAATTCTTTTCCATTTTTGCAGAGTGTTTTTCCTCCTAAATGATATTGAACAGGCATTTACAGTTTGTAGTTTTTCGTTCCGTACATTTTCTATGGAAAGCAACAGTGTGTTATGTGATATTTGAACTATTAACTGACCTAGTACAGAAGTTATATTTATAAATAATGGTGTTTATTATTAACCATCTGAGCGAGGTCTGGGAGTAGTTTAGTACGAAGCAAAACAACGGGCGGTCCGAGATCAATCCATACGGGAAAGATCAAAGGACAAGACAATAAGAATCAAAATAGAGTAGTCATTGATAAATGTTTTCATCCAAAATGATCAAAAAATAATATTTTATCTTTTTAGATGTCGCCTGCATTTTGCAAGTGTGGGAAAGAAATGCGTGTGAGTTTCACAAACGTTAAAATTTCCTGGAAAATTCTTGTTCCTTAAATAAAACGTAAGTTGTGTGTGAGTGGACTGAAATAGTTGATCGTTTTATACTTATAGGGAAAGGGTACGTAAACATACGATTTAAAAAAAAAATTGGAGTAATATTTTTTGAATCAATCAAAAGCCAAATCACGATAAAAATCAACTAAGATTCATATGTAAACAGGTAATTTATCAAACTCAAAAATTGTTTAGTCATACAAAATTGTGATAAAGTCATGTTTTATGTGCACAATGTAAATTTAATTATATTTGTGACGGTATCTTTGACAATTTCTCTAGATATTCCAAATTAGATACTATTTTTCCAAATCGACGATTCAGACTTTTTCACTGCTTAGTATAACAAAACAATTTTTGGGTTCGAGAAATTACCTGTTCACAAATGTATCTGTTAATTTTTATTGTGGATTTGACTTTTGATTGATTAAAAAACGTTCCCTTAATTTATATTTTTGTTTTTAATTTACTTTTAATACATTAAACAAACTTAATTTACATATTGGAAAATGTTTGGAATATTTTCGATAGTGGCAATATAACTTTCTTCGCCAAACAAGAAACTTTTTATCCGCATCATTGCTACATTCAATCAGCTCTGCATCCAAAATAGTAGGCAATGTAAGTCTTACATGATAGTGTATTCAACGAGCTTTCTGTGTGGAATTGCCTTAGTGTTAATTACTCTCTTCACCCCAAATCGCAAAGGTATATAAAAAGTACTGGCTGAGTATCATTCAGCAAATCCCTTCATATTGCATTGATAAATACTTAGCCCTAATTGGAATTTGACGTTTCTAAGCAATAAAGATTGTTTAAGATGATCAAATTCCAATTCCCACTTGAAGTAGGAGTATTTTTGTGATACAAAGGCATTAGAGATAGAAAAATAAATGCTCCTCACACATTTTCTTCTCCCACGGAATGCATACAAAATGCATATCCATTTTGTTCATCTGACTCGAAGACTTTCGGTATAAAATTGGAAGATCCTGTTAAATATTCATTCGGTATAAAAGAGCAGCTCATGAATATTTCACAGAACTTATGAATAACAAATACTATGGCTTTACGTCCGTGAGAAGGAGTCAAGGTAAACTAATGCATGCGAGAGGGAGATTGTGCCAAAAAATTACACGCATTATCGTAGTACTCTACTCTGTGCCGGCCAGAACTAATGGTTTATTTATTAATTTAATGTAAACAGAGCGCGATTTGATTAGGTGGATCTGGATTCCGGTACTGTTGGTCTCGAACCACGAAAAAACTGGAGAAAGAGAAGGCAGAGAACTCCATTAATACCATTAATTTCGAATTCATTAGCGAATTTAGCTATTCATTAGCGAATTTAGCGAGCGCCTAAAATTTGTGCTCTAAACTTGGAAGTCTGTGCACTTAAAATTAAGAATAGACAATTTTATTGTTTTGATTGAAAAATATTCTAGCCCTGCAAGTGGTTTCGACCAGATACTTCGTCCATCAAGATCCAACCAATTTTGCTAATGTTGATATCTCGTCATCAAGATATTGCCGATTTTTTTATGATAACAATATCAAGTTCTGGCCAGGTTTTCTAATGACAAGAAATCTCTTCCATCAAAATCTGGTCAGTTTTGCTTAACCCTCCAAGTAGTTTTGACGAGATATCCCATCATCAAGATATTGCCGATTCTTTTATGATGACGAGATCAAAACCAGGTCAGTATTCTTATTATGACGAGATATTTCGTCCATCAAGATCTGGCCAGTTTTGCTAATGACGAGATATCTTGTCGATACAACCACCATGAGGGTTAATGACGAGATACATTGTCGAGACAACCATCAGGAAGGTTAATGCAATTCAAATTTATAAAATTTAGACTTCGTCGCTTGAATACTGTTTCTGTATGCGCGACTAGATCTTTTTCATATCCCAGGATAAAAGTTAGATCAGTTCCATGATTGCCCCACCTGCAGAAAATATCCAATAGAAATCTGGGATTGTTATAAATGTCATTCCATGAAACCCCGAAACAGTGCAGCACGTGATCAGGAATAGCCATGCTCTTACCCTGACAGTTGTGACACTCAGGAGAAATCTTTTTTCTTGACACATATTTCATAGCTTTGGTGAGGCCAATTTTAAATTTTGATAATTATGTTTGTTCTCTGCATTACTTGTAGTTGGCTATTTCCCCAGGTATTTTTCCTCTATCTGAGTACCAATGGTGTTGTAGTATCCTGTCCCAGACTTTCTTTTCTTTTTTAGTTCAAGGTGTCTATTTCTTCAAAGTGAGTGAGTTTCCCTCGGTAAATTTAAGTTGCAGTGGGTTCCAGCAGTCTCCATTTTATTCCCCTGTATCCCCACATGTTAATGAATCCACATCGAATGTACCCGGAAATGTCCTGAAAGCTTCCTCGAGATTTTAAGTTTAATGTTATATTTTGGCTTTAAGTGTTATATTAAATGTAGCTCAAGTACTAAAAATGCAATTTTGGCTTTACGTTTTATATTAAATGTAGCTCAAGTATTAAAAATGCAATTTTTTGAGATTCCGTAACGTTCTCATTTAACTTGCTTTATGAAATGAGGAGTTCAGGAGTTCAATCCTTTCCTATACATAAAGGTGAACCAGCTGACCACTTGCAGCTACCACTAAATTACCATTTTGTCACATCTCTCATTTAAGCATACTGTAGACTTAAAATCACCAAAATAGATAGAAAAAATTATTTAAAAAAATTTTACTTAAGAAATTAATTGATATCAAACTCTATAAACAGCAAAAACAATTTTTCAAACACAGGGTTCTAGTTACATTGAAATTTGTTTTTGTAGCTTGGGACTTCTCCGGTATGTTTAGAATTGGGATATCTCTGAGGAGGATTCTCTCTTGGACCACAAAATGATTACTTTTGAATTTGATGTCTACTCCAAATATGTTTCATCCTTCGTGTTCTTTTAATTTTAATAGAGCAAATTGGTCTTTATTTGCTGACTTATGTATCATTGAAATGCATGATTTATATTTCCTTGGAGATAATCTTATCTTCTTCATTTTACTTTTGTACTTTTTCAAATTTCCACAGCATCTAGCCCAAATAAAAAAGGTAACAAAGAGAGTTTCCTGGTGGTCCTTAGAAATAGAATGTATGAGAAAACATGTGAATGCTGCAAGACGTAGATATCAAAGGGAACATAATATTATTGTGAAATAAATATGTAAAGTTAAGCATATGGATTTGCAACACAAATATAAGGTAAAATTGTCAGATGTCAAACTCAACCCTTGGAGAGAATTTCTTTCAACTATAAATGTCCACAATGTTTGGAAAAATATATATAAGTACTGCGTTAAAATCAACTTCATGAAGAAAGTAGAGATTTCTGGAATTAAACATCCAAATGGAGTTGCAACCTCGTCTTTGACTGAAACTATTTCTGCTGTGATGACAAAGTGTTTTTCAGTTGATAATAAAAGTGACTATGATAATGTTCACAGAACAATGCGTTCTGAATTGCAAAGACCATATTCGTCTGCTGAAGATTGTCCTTTTTACTACCTCTGAAATAGTATCATTAAAAAACTTAAAAGAAATAAAACTCCTGGATAGGATTCGCTGCCTAATGAAATAATTCAGCAATTCCATGGTATTTTTCCTGAATTTTTACTCAAGCTTTTCAATCTGTGTTTAAATTTGGGTGTCGTCTTTTCTGCTCCATGGAAGAAGGCGCGTGTTGGTTTGATCCCTAAGACATTGATTTTAAGGATTCCTCTCTTTGATCATTTTAGATGCATTAGCTTATTGTCAACATTGGGAAAATACCTCGAAGCACTGTTTACTAACAGAATTAACTGGTCTTTGAGAAAGAAAGATAATTTCCTCAGTGATGCCCAATTTGGTTTTACTCCTCAAAATCTACTGAAGACGCTATGCTTCGATTGTATGACATTCTGCAGCATGGGAAGAAGAGGCTGACAAGTATGCTCATTTTTCCTGATATAAAGGGTGCCTTTGATAATGCGTGGTGTTCTATTTTTAAAATTTTAAAAGGTGCTGGTATTCCGAAAAAATTATACAACCTACTTGGAAGTTTTCTGAATGAAAGAACTGCAGAACTTTTTACCGGATCGGAAAGCAAAATTTGTTCTTTAGAGAGAGGTTATCCTCAGGGCTCTGTTTCTGGACCTAGTCTGGAATATGTTGAACATTTACTTTTTAGTTGTCGTGCATTTGGAAATTCAAGAATGGGTGATGCGTTCACCTTTTTAAAAACGCATAAATAAAATTCGACGGACCACAGCTGCCTTTTCTGCTTTTTATTTAACAGGACGTCACACACATTTTGTACAACATATAAAGACAGCTGAACATTATTGAGTTGATGCAATTGTGGGTGTCGAGATAAACATTAATTACCCACTTCTGGTTATTGCTGCTAACTTTGCAGCGTCTAGTAGTCAACTGGCGATGGGCTCAGTCGGCTCGGGTATTGCGCATGCGTGAACATTTTCGCCTCTCTGGTTGGCGCACGTGCGGCAACATCCCGCCCGGCCTTGCCATGTTCTCATGCAAGAACTTAACAATTCTATTTTTTTTAATGTATAAGTCCAAACATAAATGAATGTTTAAATTTCAGTTATAATCAATGTAAACTAATAAACAATAACTAATCACTATGAATACAATAATCACAATAGTAAGATAAACAGTATACACTTAAGCACTAGAATTTTCATAAAGAACAAATATTATTATTATTATTTGAAAACAATACATTTAATTTTCAATAGGCAGTACACTCTATCTGGAGATGGACCTTTTATAAACTCCCTTACTGGTTTTCACGTCAACAACTCGTACTTTTCTATCCTGTCCGAGATATATGGCTATTATTCGTCCCAATAACCATTTATATGGTGGGAGATTTTCTTCCCTTATCAAAACCATGTCCCCTATTTTTAGATTTTCTTTATCAACTACCCATTTCTTTCTTTGTTGCAGACTATTCAAATATGAAAGGCTCCATCTTTTCCAGATTGTTTGTACCGATTTTGTAATTCTCTGCCAAGCATTAAGGCGATTTGTCTCAATATCAGTTAGAGACGGTTCGACTATGGCCGTCATCGGCCTTCCTATCAGGAAATGTGCCGGCGTCAGCACCTCCAAGTCATCAACATCGGCCGAGAGAGGGGTAAGCGGGCGAGAATTCAAAACAGCTTCTACCTGGGTCACGAGAGTTAGCAACTCTTCATAAGTAAATTTTGAATTCCCAGCAACGCGTTTGAAGTGATATTTAAATGCCTTTATGTTTGCCTCCCAGAGGCCTCCCCAATTCGGACTTCTTGGGGGAATAAAAGACCATTCTATGTTTTCTTCCGCGAAAAAGGCAAATAAAGATTCCTCTTTTTCTTGAACAAATCTAAATAGGGCTCTAAGTTCTCTATTAGCCCCTACCATGTTTGTCCCATTATCCGAGAATATTCTATGGCATTTTCCCCTTCTCGAAATAAATCTTTTCAGTGTGTTTATTAGAGCTTGTGAAGTTAAATCACTGATTATTTCGAGGTGTATGGCTTTTGTCACTAGACATATGAATATACAAACATAAACTTTAATTTCGGGACCTTTTCTCTGATATCTGTTTTTGATTAAGAATGGCCCGCATAAATCAATTCCAGTCGAATTAAAAACTTTATCGGGTGTTATTCTCTGCATTGGCAAATTGCCCATTTTTTGTGAGCACTCATTGGGATTGGCTTTAAAGCAAATGACACAATTGTGCACGATTTTTTTGCACAAATTTCTTCAATGAATGGGCCAATATTTTTGCCTAACCTGAAAAAGTAAATGTTGAGGTCCAAGATGAAAATACTTTTCATGATAATATCTTACGGTAATTTCAGTTAACTTACCTTTTGAGGGGAGTAATATAGGGTGTTTACTTGAATATGACAGCTGAGAATTCTCTAGTCTGCCTCCTACCCTTAAGATACCTTTACTGTCTAAAATTGGTGATAAATTTAAAATCTTGCTTTTATTTGGAATACTACCACTGGACTTGAGGGCTGATATTTCTGCAGACAATTCCTCACTTTGAAGTTGTTTGACTAAAAACACCTCAGCTTTAGAGATCTCATCCGATCCCAGGGGACCTTGTCTCTTATTCCTAGGGTTCCTACAATTATTCACAAACCTAAAAAGAAAACTCAAAATTCGAATTATAGTTAAAAATTTGCTGTTACGGTTAACTAGATAATCAAAAATTGTGTTTTCAGAATTTAAAGTCAATAAAGTGTTTTCATTAGAGACTTTAGATTTTAGTTCTGGTAAGTACTCTTCTTCATTCGGTACTGGACACTCATCAGTTTCCACGAGTTCATCAGACTGTAAGAAGAAAGGTCCATTCCACCATTTTTCATTATGTAGAAGCGATTCAGCTTTAAGACCCCTGGACAAGAGGTCTGAAGGATTGTCCTTTCCGGCACAGTGATACCACGTATCGGGATTTGTCAACCTTGTGATTTCCTGGACTCGATTCGCCACGAATTGTTTCCACCTTTTTGAAGACCCCTTGATCCAAAATAAAACAATTTTGGAGTCTGTCCAATGAAACACAGTGCAGTGCCTTTTCTGACTGATGATTTCTTGAACCTTTGAACTCAAGCGAGCTGCTACCAAAGCACCCAGAAGCTCGAGCCGAGGTAACGTAACACTCTTTAATGGTGCTACTCTGACTTTAGAGGTGACGAGGTTTACAAGTACCTTACTTTGTTTTTTAACTTTCACATAAACTGAAGCTCCATATGCAAGTTTGGAAGCGTCACAAAAGGTATGGATTTCTATGATGTCATTTTCTTCTTTGGTAGAATCTAGTACCAATCTTGGGACTCTGAGCTCATTTAAGAGCGGCAGCTCCTTGCACCAATTCAACCACTTTTCTTTAATCTCTGGAGGTAAAATTTCATCCCATGTGAATTTCCTCGACCAGAGTTCCTGAATGAGGCATTTCATTCTTATTGTAAAGGGGGTAAGCAAACCCAACGGGTCATAGATTTTCCCAATGGTTTGCAGAAAAAATCTTTTAGTGTTTTCATTGTCTGAAATGAATTCTAATAGACCTTTTGTGTCCACGGTCAGACAATCTTCTTGTGTTTGCCAAGCCAAACCCAATACTTTCGTCTTGTTGGTTCCCAAGCTGACAGAATTTTCAACTGGATATGTCTCGAAACCTTCTGCGGCCCACTGACTCATCAACGTAGCGTCATTGGAGATCCATTTTCGCATCACCATCCCTGCTTCTTTCATGATATTTTTGGCACAGCTGGAAATAAAAAGTGCCTCTTCACGAGTGTCTTGTCCTGTGATCCAATCATCGACGTACATGAAAGAATCTAGATGTTGCACAGCTGTGCAAAACTCATCTTTATACTTATCAATGTGATGTTTAACAGTAGCCGCTAACAGGAACGGGCTAGCATTGACCCCAAAGGGTACCCTGTTGAAACGATATATTTGCAGGTTTGGCCTTTTGTCAATACGAGGATTACTGTCAGTCCACAAAAAACGTACAGCATCTTTATGGATGTCTTCCAGGCAAATTTGAAGAAAGGCTTGACGTATATCAGATGAAATTGCAATTCGATTAAGTCTAAAGTTGATAAGCACATCTAGTAGATTTGGATATAAGTTGGGACCCTGCCACAAGCAGTCGTTCAAGGACAACTCATTAGTCTGGTGCGATGCTGCGTCAAATACTATACGTGTTGTAGTTGAAACCCGACCTTCCTTTTTTACGGCTTGGTGGGGCAAATAATATGTTGGTTTGTCTTTATTTATTTCAGAATTTTCGACTTTCTCAACTATTCCTTGATTTAAATAATCCTGAATAATTTCTGTGTACTGTGAATAAAGTTCCGAATTTTTTTGAAACCTTCTCCACAAACTATGGAATCGTTGTTTTGCTACCGGAAGATTATCTAATAATTGTTTCCAATCTTTACGAAATGGCAATCCCACTGTATATCGCCCTTTATTGTATCTGACTGTTTGTTCAAAGATTTCCATGGCCTGATCGTCTTCACGAAAGCAAGGATCATCTTTTATGCCAAGAGATTCGAGTTCAAAAAATTGTTTCAAAGTGTCGTCTATAGAACTATCGTCTTTAAGAAGAAAGCACGATGCCACATCATTAGTTTCGATTTCGTCGAGTCTTCCACCCGCGACCCAACCAAATTCAGTTTCCTTAAGCAGTAATTCTTCACTCACTTTGTAAAGATTATCTTTCATTATTCGACAAAAAATATCTGCATTTAATAACGCATGAATCTCTTCGGCTTCGAAAAAACAAGGATCAGCTAATTTCAAAAATTCAGGAATTTTTATTTTTGAAATATCTAAATTAACACTAGGCGTCAACCCAGTAATCTTGTCAGTAACTAAGAACTCAATAGGTTCCACAAAACTTCCGTTTTCATTCGAGATGAAAGTCGTCAATTTCCCTTTCAAATTTTGTTTTGTTGAATTCAATCCAGAAACCGAAGTTTGTACCTTTTCTAATCTAATACCAAGGAAATCACTCGTTTTTCTAGACAATATATTAACATTTGACGCGCTATCAAAAATACATCTACATTTTATTAATGTTCCATCTTTATTTTGCAACCAAATTATACCCGTAGATAATAACACACTCTTTTTATTTTGATTAGATATGCTTGTTAAAACAGTGTTTTGGAAAGTGGAAGAATTTATTGCGGCAGATGAGCTTTCGTTTTGAATTTTGATTTCTGAATCCGCTGCGGACACGTGTTTACTTTTGACCGGCGCCTCTTTCACACTAGCGTCAGCATGTCTACAAATTGATTTAGAATGCTTTCCACCGCAGCTACATAAATAATTCGAACGGCACTCATTTTTTCTGTGATTTTTTCGTAAGCACAGTTCACAAAGTTTATGAAACTTAACCAGTTCGAATCTTTTTCTGAGGGAATATTGTAGAAATTTTGCACATCTGAAAACAGGATGAGGATTCTTTTCAGAACAAATTATACAGCTTTTATTTTCATTGTTTTGATTAACCAATAGAGTTTTGGATTTGGAAACGAAATTACAGGATTTTCTCATCATCGTTTTTCCTTCGTGAATAAAATTTCTGTCTACAGCTAACAAGACTGCTTCACGTTGTTCTAAAAAGGTCATGAATTGATCAAAGGAAGGGACCTCTTTAGATTTTTGTAACAATTCAAAGTTCTTTCTGGATTCTTTATCCAATTTTTTAAGCATAATATTTAACAGAAAAATGTTAAATAAATCATTTTGTTCATATTTTAGCATCTTTAAAGCGCGTAAATTCTTTTGGATACAATCGATCATTGCACGAATTTCTTGTGCATTCCCACGTTCTATTTTCTTAAAGTTCAAAATAGATTGAATATGAACATCAACAATTAACCGTTGATTGTCATATCGCGATTCAAGAGCTTCGTATAAGGAAGAAAATGAATCGAAAGTAGATGCAAATTCTTTAACTTCTTCTACAAGACAAGAATTTAAATAATATAATTTCTGTGACTGACTAAGTTGATCGTTCGACGTTATCAAATCATCAAATTGATTCTTGAATGCACTAAAATGTTCATATTTTCCCGTAAATGTGGGAAGGACAACAGGTGGAATTTTAGTTCTAACTAGCAAAGTTTCAGTTTGTTTTTCGTCAACTTCAGTCACAGACTCACATTTCTTATTAGAATTAATAAAGAGCTTAATCTTTACCTCTAAATCTTCAAGGCGTAGTTCACACTGTTCTATATCATCCTGAAATTCTATTAATTCAGGTGCTGGGGCCTTTTCTATGCAGAAGGAGTATTGTTTCAGTTCATCAACTTTTTGCTGCAGCTGATCTATTTTCTTCAATTTCACATCAAGTTCCGTTTTACTTCTGTCTGTTGACACTTTATCAACAAAGTTTTCAATTCTGGTAATACTTCCTTTTAAGGAAGTTTTCGCTTTTACGAGTTTTTCTATGGTATCCATTTTGCTGAGTTCTGTCTCCCGCTCTGACGGGACCAAGTGATGCGTTCACCTTTTTAAAAACGCATAAATAAAATTCGACGGACCACAGCTGCCTTTTCTGCTTTTTATTTAACAGGACGTCACACACATTTTGTACAACATATAAAGACAGCTGAACATTATTGAGTTGAAGCAATTGTGGGTGTCGAGACAAACATTAATTACCCACTTCTGGTTATTGCTGCTAACTTTGCAGCGTCTAGTAATCAACTGGCGATGGGCTCAGTCGGCTCGGGTATTGCGCATGCGTGAACATTTTCGCCTCTCTGGTTGGCGCACGTGCGGCAACAATGGGCCTTCAAAATGATTTGAGAAAATTAGGTAAAACATGGCCCGTGAAACTCAATGTTTTTGTTAAATCTAATTTGCTTTTCTACTCATTTGTCAAGTTAATAAAATCTTGAAATTTTAGTTAAATTGTTTTCCATTGTTTCTTTGTTAAATCAACTTACTTGTGTAAGCCCCGTGTTGTACTTCTGTGGTGAACGGGGATTTTGCATTTGTTCAATAAAAAAAATCGGTTTCGACGGAATTATATTAACAACAATACAGTAGACAACTACGGTAGGTCTACTACAAAAATGTGTTTTTCTCCGATGTAGATGTTTTGACATTCTTTGACATGACAAATTTTATATATAAACTTTTTAGTGAAAAAAATATCTGCAAATCTTATAATACTCGGATCATAACTAAAAATGTTTGTTTCGAAAGCCCTCTGTCCCCTTAAACGAACAACTGAAGTCTATCAATAATGAGTCATTTTAAAATTCTTATAGCCAGTGTACAACTAAAACAAATGTTAAACAACATAATGTATTGAAACTGGAACTAGATGTATATAGGTCAATTATTGGTCAAATCACTAGTCTGAACACGAAAAAAAGATGCTATATTAAGCTATCAAGTATTAAAAATTATCCAAGAGAAAATTCTAATCACCTTCCTTTCCAGACACTCAGTATAAAATATTTCTCAAATGAAATTTACAAATTAGTTCCAGGGTGATTTTTTCTTGAATAATTGACGCTAATTGGTAAGCTACTTACAGCTTCACCCTATCCTACATTTCCTACATGTGATGGCTTGCTATACTTTCCTGTTGCATTTAAATGGCATTTTATACATTTTGATATGACAAGCCACGGTCGGATGACGCGAACAAAGCCTGAGCTGGCACCCCACTCTCCAAACTTCCACATCTCGCCTACGTGAGGACATGTGAGGCGACGACAGATTTAGCGTGCACCTGTTCCCGTGTTCACGACGGTGTTTGGCTGGATCGAATTTCGAACTCGCAACCCACCGGTTTTTGATATGACAAGGAAAATGGTTTACTATGTATCGTCGTTGGGTTTTATTCATGCATGATTGGATTCTTCCCTCTTATAATTAATTCATTTTAAAGATTTTTATTAGCAAGCATTATAGGTGCGTCTTAAACTGCTAAAAAGACACAAGTGTTAGCGGTAATAATGTGTTAATTTTTTAATACTGTAATTCTAAATGGTAAAAATACTTTTTATCACTACTTCAAATTTAATTAAAAGAAACCTGATACCTATTTCAATTTAACGTTCTTACGAGAAAAGAGTTACGAAAAAAATATTTTTCCCTTGTACAGTAATCTACTAAACTTATAAACCACACTAAAACACACAACAAGAATACATTCAATGCATCGAACCTATTCTGCGAATAATGCATTGTGGAGATAAATTTCCGAACTTTTCAAGCTTTTTAAGTCCACTAATATTCCTAAACTCTCAGTTCTGCTTCGGATAGTTAATTAAGATTAGTGGAAGATTCCTTTCGTTCTCTTAATCTTTTTTTCCTTTCTTTCCTAGTATACAAGTTCTTGAAAGGTACCATTCACTCCCAAACAAATTACTCCAGAAGAATGTGTTAGGTAATAAATTTTAAGTCGGACTCTTTTAAAGTGCCACTCCGGAACATGCAAATTAATTTGAACGAGTAATTGCACTGGTGAAATTGATCTCTTTTTTTCATTGTAAGTCCCACATTTAGTTTTTTAAGGACGTTTCTTTGTAATAATGGTAACAAAGAGAGTATGCGAATGTTGGTCAATCGAAAGTGGATACTGATAGTAGGACCATATGATAGGCTTTATGTCAATCTAAATATAGGTGATGGTAGTGTTTTACGCGGTGAAAAGAGCTATATCGTCAGCTTAGAGCAGAAGCTCATTAACTGACAAAAATAATATTCTACTGCACATCTATTTTA
Organism: Meta bourneti; assembly: GCA_933210815.1. Classification (NCBI taxonomy): domain Eukaryota; kingdom Metazoa; phylum Arthropoda; class Arachnida; order Araneae; family Tetragnathidae; genus Meta; species Meta bourneti. The sequence continues at coordinate 13,536,836 of OW119924.1, forward strand.
AGACTAACTATTAGTTTTTAAGTAAAAAAATTATAAGTAGGTATTTAATTAAAGTCGCACTGGAGCAAGACAACGGGCTATTGGCAACGGTCCGGAACCAACCACCGAAGGAAAAATTATAAGTATTTTTATAGTGTTATATACAGGGTGATTATAATTAAAGTTCAACATTCAAAAAGCTGTAAAAAAAAGAACCACTGCTCAGAATGACCTGAAATTTGAACTGAATATACTCGAAGAAGTTGTATGGCATAAGAAAAAAATAGTTCCAAATGTTAGCAATAGATGGCGCTTTAAGCGTCATAATATGCAAAATAAAAGACGTGTCATGCGCACGACACATTGCATTTGTTATAAAAACGCGGGGTACATGGCATTTTCCTCATATTGCGTCTGAGAAGCTCGTCATGACTCTCAATGATGGATCGCGCTCTGCTTGTGCAGCTCTTTTACAAGAACGGTGACTGTGCGCCAGTAGCTCTGAAGAAGTTCTGGACAGTAAAGGGTATGAAAAAAGGCTGTGGTCCGATGTCTGCCATGGGTCTGGAGAAAATGATTAAGAAATTCGAAGACAGGTTCTTTTGAAGTGAAATGTGGCAGAGAGAGGAAACCAATTGCTTCGACGTCAGTAGAAGATGTGGCCACAGCATTCCAGGAAGAGACGAGCAGTAGTGTGCAAACGTGCAGTGCATGGGGAATTGCCCGAACTTTGGACATGCCTGTGAGCACGGTGCATAAGATTGTACGAAACATCCTGCATTGCTATCCATACAAAATTACCCATGTTCAGGAGTTGCTTCCTGCTGTCCTGCCAGTAAGACAAACCTTTGCTCTAGAATTTCTTGCTCGCATGGAAGTGAACAATGAATGTTCATGGAACATTTTGTGGACATACGAAGCCTATTTCCATCTCCAAGGACATGTCGATACTCAGAATTGCAGAATATGGGCAACGGAATATCCGTTCGCACATGAACCAGTACCTCTTCATTCTGCAAAGGTAATTGTGGTGCTGGTTGACGCCATAGTTTATCGTAGGACCATTTTTTTTCGAGGACATAGGTCATGCGGGTTCTGTTACCTGTACCGTCAATGGTATACGCTATGAGAGTCTTTTGCGCAACCGCGTTATTCCAACACTTCAACAGTGTGTGGGTAGCATCATTTTTATGCAAGATGGCGCTACTCCGCACATTGCAATGCCAGTGAAGCAGCTGCTCAAGAGGCATTTCGGAAATGATGGAATTATCAACCGTCATTTTCCAACAGCCTAGCCGTCAAGATCACCTGATCTTAATCCTTGTGACTTCTGGCTGTGGGGTTATCTGAAAAATGTTGTGTTCAGTGGTCCGAATGCAAACTTAGTTGAATTGAAGGCACGCATTGCGCAACACATTCACAACATGACCCCTGAGACACTCCGATCTGTTGTGGAACATGCTGTTTCTCGGTTTCAACTTGTGGCAGCAAACAATGGACAGCATATTGAACATGTTTTTCGCATGTCTGGCGATAATTAACAACCAACCGATTTCATTGTTGCTTTTTATGCAGTTTTTGGCCTCAGGACAATTAAAAACAGATTTTCCCCATCCGATGTGGTACGACCTTGTAGCGATGGATGGGCTCTCCACTAACAGTGCTACAACTGTTGAATGACTTGGAAGTCATTTTTTCATTAAAAAACCTATAGTCATGCACATTGAACAGTACAATTGGTTTAACGTGCAACTCACGCCATAGTCGACGTATTGCGATTAAAATGTCACTTGTAGCCGATCCCATTTACGTTATGAAGCTTAAAGCGCCATCTATTGCTAAAATTTTGAACTATTTTTTTCATATGTCGTACCATTTCCCCCTTCTTCGAGTATATTCAGTTCAAATTTCAGGTCATTCTGAGCAGTGGTTCTTTTTTTACAGCTTTTTGAAAGTTGAACTTTAATTATAATCACCCTGTATTTTAAACTGATTACAATGTGAGTATGTATTTCTCATCATCATGAAAACAAGCATTTGTCTTCGGGAAAATGTCTGTTAACGAGTTTCTATGTAAAGTCGACGATATGTTTTCCGGACGTGACGTCACTTGACTTGCTTTTCGAATCCGATTTTGACACGTCTGCAATAGAATTTATCAGTTCTTAATTTTTGTATTTTTCTTAACTCCTAGTCCTTCATTGCTAAGGTCAATGTTTAATTCAGTGAAGTGAATGATCGAATTATAATAGATTTAAAAATATCAAATAAATAGCGATTAATGGTTGAAACAATGATTGGAAGCATTTCAGACATTTAATAATAGACCTGGGATTGTTGAACGGAAGTGAGCATAGGGTGTAACACAGAAGTATATTTTGAGGCTATCAGAGCAAGAGTGCCCCCTCCAAAAAAAAACCCGACCCCACAAAACCCCGAAAATGCCAAAATAATTATTTTTGGCACCTACAGTGCACTCTCTTGGCATTTAATGGGTTTGCAATATAGATTTTAACCCTCCTCAAATCATATTGTGGATAATTAAAATATGTATAAAAATGGTGCTAAGAAAATTGCATGTGTCTCCATTGCGTATATTGGTGGTTAGGCCACTATAGTCATAATGGTGACTAGGCCACTATAGGTATAATGGTGGTTAGGCACCATTATAACCTTTTATAAGTGGTTCCAGCTTTTATACTTTGTATGAAATGTATTATATATACCCTACAATTTACATAATTGACATTATATTAAATATTTTTGTCTGGGATTTGTCACCACTAAAATCATGAGATAGTCTGGTGATACATGTCTGCTCTTATTCACCGAAAAAGTGAATAGATGAAGGCTATTCACTTTTCGGATGATCAGAATGTCATTAAGATTGGCATTAAATAATTGAAGATTAAATTTTCGGTTGCATTCATAGAGACGAACACTTGTTAGACAAATTTCGACATTTATTATTATAATAAACTAAGGACGATGCAAAACTACAAAGACACTTATAAACTATCTTTTACACTCAGTCTTCAATTCATTTATATTCCAAAATTAAAATTTAATTTAATTTAAATTAATAAATGAGTTTAAGGGTTGCGGTAGCCCGGTTGGAAGAGTAACGGATTAGCAACCAGAGGGGTTTGAGTTTCAATCTAACCAAATACCGTCGTGTACAAAGGGGGCTGGTGCACGTTAAATCTGCCTGGTCAAATGTCCTCAAGTTGGCGTGGTGTGGTAGTTAGGAGAGCGGGATGTCAGCTCAGATGGGACCTCGTCATCTGACCGTATTTCAAAATTACGTGTTGTCCTCAAATCTTTCCCTTCGGTTTGATCCCAAACTTTCGCCAATAGCCCGTTGTGTTTCTCAGTACGGCGTTAATTAAATACCTACCTACCTCCAAAATTAATTTTTTATCACATTCCATATCATGGTTTCAGTTTACACGTGCATAGTTCAAAATATACATCATCTATATTATTTCTACAGTGTAGATTCCTTTCACGCATCTTACACGCTACGAAACTTAACAAGTGAGGTATCAAAAGAAAGAATTTCCCGAAGCACTGACGAATCCGTTCTATTTCTCTAAGGTGTGCAGAGGGGAGGCTAAAAACAATTAAAAATCCCCATGGGAATAACATTGAGTGTAAAGCGATTGCTGTACACAATTCAGTTTGTTTTGCCAGTATTGATGGAAAAACAACTTTTCCAATAAAATTGTTTTACCAGTATTACTCGAAAAACAAGTTCGTTTTACCCGAATTGATGGAAAAACAACTTTTCCAATAAAATTGTTTTACCAGTATTACTCGGAAAACAATGTTTTTCATCATCTATATTATTTCTATAGTATAGATCCCTTTTACGCCTCATACGCCTCATGCGACGAATCTTAACAAGCGAGGTATCAAAAGAAAGATAATTTCCCGGAGCACTGACGAATCCGTTCTATTTTTCCAAGGTGTCCAAAGCGGGAGCTAAAAACAATTCGAAATCCCCATAGGAATAACATTGAGTGCAAAACAATTGCGGTACGCAACTCAGTTTGTTTTACCAGTATTGATGGAAAAACAACTTTTCCAATAAAATTGTTTTACCAGTATTACTCGGAAAACAAGTTAGTTTTACCAGTATTCATGGAGACACAACTTTTCCAATAAAATTTTTTTACCAGTATTACTCGAAAAACAATTTTTTCATCATCTATATTATTTCTATAGCATAATCCCTTTTACGCCTCTTACACGCGACGAATTATTTATTTATGTATTGAACTGGTTTCCATTTCTTTCCATAATATCAATAATTTATGAATATGTGATTTGAAACGACGCTTGTGTTCCACACGAGGTTAAGATTTGAAAAAATATACAACTTAACAATATTTTTGAATTCTAGAGATCTTAGATAACCTTATTAGACCTTTTGGCAGAAGAGTTACGTGCTTTACACAAATGGTTGGAACAACGCTAACAGTGATCTCAAGGAGGAAGTGTAGTAAATAGTGATTGAATAAACTTTTTTGATATTTTGGATATAAAAATTTCGCTTACATCTTGCACCCTTATAACGGATGGGGTGGGTGGAATTGTTCATGTGAGAATTCTCGCACGGGCACACTAATCTACTAATATTATAGCTTGTGAGTGCTTGATAAATATAATATCAAGACACAAAGTTTTTAAACAGCATTAGAAGCAGATATACGGGCGTAATAAAAATAAAATTCACGAATCAATTGCACACGTTCACAATTCCCAAATAAAAATAATATCTGGAATTTCTAGTTTAGTTTTGTTCTCTCGTTTATCATTGTTTCTGGTGCTTTTCCATTGCTTTTTTTTCTTATAATGCCCAACCCTGACTTCTCTACTTTCGGCTCAAACTCAAGGGTGGAGTGATTGAGCTGCAACCCAGTGGGTTGTTAACAAGAACAATTACCAACATCCATGTGGCTGTAAACCGAGATTTGAGCCCTCGAGCTACTAGGTGGCACACAAGTGCTATGACCATGAGCCGTTGTCGTTTTAGACGCTGGAATCGTACTGTATCCTTCCAGAAATGATCAGATGGCTGACGTGACCTAATGTATGCGGCAACGAATTAAAACGTACATGAACCGATCGGTGCTGTCAGACGTGGTGTCGTTGATGGTAGAAACTTTGAGCACCTATTGTAAACCTGAAAGTGTAAAACTACTGGCAAAATTATGGTAGATAGGTATTTTAATTAACGTCACACTGGAGCAACGCAACGGGCTATTTCAAAATTGTGGTAACAAGTCCAATGGTAAAATTAGGGCTGTCTGAGATGTTATTCACATACTCATTGTCTTTCATTTTTGGAATGTGGTACTCTCGCGCTCCCGACTGGGCACTTACGGTCATAACTAAATACCGAAAATCTTAATTTTGTGTGTCCCTACCCCTTTAATCCTGCAAGTGTTGTGACCAGATATCTCGTCATCGATCTGGTCAATTTTTCTAAGGACGAGATAACTCGATAGAGACAAAACTGTCCCATTACTCCATGGGAAACGATTCCCAAGTAGGAAAAACGAATAGTGCCTTGTCAGAACTGGTGACAGTTTATAACAGGGTTTTTGGAATAGAGGCAGACCACTACTGGGCCATTTTAGACTCGAAGATAAACCACCAAGAGGGTTAAATTTTTTACATGATAATTTGAAACAATCTGTATACAGAACCCACACATTTTAACTAAATTAGTACATTTCATAACCAGAAACAAATACGTGTTTAACAGTTTTAAATACTGTATCATATAAAAATGATAGCTAAATTATTTACTAACAATTACAATTATTAAAAACATGAATTTGAATATATAGTAAATGGATATTGATATTAATACATGTTCATCACAACACAAAAAGAATAATACAGAATCTGAATATTGCGTTTTGTTTTCTCAACGAATTCTTTCAAAAAATTTGGAAATGCATTCTACAACAGTTTTTTTTTTAAATGTTGTAGCAGAGCAACTGTGTTGTAGATCTGGTTTTTTGTCAGAAAATACATTTATGCATGCCCTACAAAAATAGTTTCATTTTTCATTTCGAATTTTCTTATGAGTTTTCTGAGAAATATGAATATCTATTTCCTTGCAATATATTATATTTGTCATTCATGTTCTTTGAAAAATCTCTGAAATGAGATTTATCTTTTTACTATGGAACTGTATAAAGTGAATAGTTTATAGTTCCTATGCATTGTCAATGTTGTTTTTATATCCCGTTGAGTTGCTCCGTTGTTAATTCAACTACCTACGTATTCTTTTTTGTAACATTTTAGTCACATTTTGTAAAAATTTTTAACACACATTAATCATTACTAGGGCCAGAATTTTTACGACCTAAAATTGTTAAAAAAGATTCTATAGAAATGTCTTTAACCAAAACACTAGCAAAAAGTGTCCTAAAACAACAATAATGACCAAAAAGTAGTCTCTAAATATCTATATTTTGAAAACGTTAAATAGACTTCTATAAAATAAAACAAGAGGGGAAAATTCAACCCACATTTTCTGACAAATCCTGTTAAACCTACAAGTGATTTCGACGAGATATCTCATCCATCAAGATCTGATCAACTTTACTCATAATGGGACATCAAGATACTGCCAATTCTTTGATGACGAGATCAAGATCTCGTCAGTTTTCCTGTATTAACGAGATATCTAGTTCAAGACTTGGTCAATTTTGCTAATGATGAGGTACCACATTGATAAAGTCATGATTGATATTGTATAATAACAATATATAAATATGTAATGGAAACTATTTCAATCTAAAGTCATTAAATTAAAAACCGACACAATAAATTAATCCATTTCTACTTTCTCTGTATAACTCAGATCTCTATACTGTCTAAAATTTGTATAATTTCTCAAAACACAAGTTGTTTTCACCTCCTGTTTCTGGTTTTCTCTTTTTCTATAAAAACCTTGTGATTACGAAATCATACGCCTGAGTAATTGAGTGTGAAAACGAAAAACTGTACGCACTTAAACTTTAAAGTGTATGTTAAGGCTTCAGTTTTTTTACGTTGTTTTAGTTAATATTTTTATAAAACTTAGTGTGTGTGTTGAAGAAAATCTATGCAGTTGAAGATGTTTCATTTTTTTGCTTTATGAGTTATATTTTCTTTTCCCGTCATCTTCTTTTTAAAACTTGCATTTGGAGTCAAAAAATGTTTTGCTAGCTTTACAAAACATTATTTTTTTACCATCTTTTTATTTCGGAATTTCATCCTTTTCAGGATTCATGCTTTTTTATTCCACTTTTCCACGATTATCGTAAGGGTAATGTAGTGAGAGTAATTCTTTCCAAACTCAGTCTTACAGTGTATTCTTAAATAAATGGATATTTGATGTTTTCCATAGATCGCATTTTGTTATCGTCGGTTAAGTATAATTTAAGAAGAAAGATGCGATTTTGAAAGAAGTTATTTAATGTTGAGCTCAGTTACCGTGCACTATTATTTTAACAAAAAAATACGTGTTATACTAACCTTCCAAGTCGTTTCGACGAGATATCTCGTCCAACGATTTCGCTAATGACGAGGTATCATCATCAAGATATTGCTGATATTTTTTATGATGACGAGATAAAAAACTGGTTAGTTTTCTTTAAATGACGAGATATCTTGTTCATAAAGATCTGGTCTGTTTTCTTCAAACCTTTTCGCCGTTAGAAGATGTATTCATTAAAAAGGTTTTTGTCATTAGAAGATAACTGACAAATTCTGATGGACACGATATCTCGTGTCCATCAGGATCTGTCAGCTATTTTATAATGACTAGATATCTCATCCATCAGGATCTGGTCAGTTTTCTTCAAATGACGAGATATTTCATCCATCAGGATCTGTTCAGTTCTCTTCAAATGACGAGATATCTCATCCATCGGATCTGTCAGTTATCTTCTAATCACGAGATATCTCATACATCATATTCCGATCAGTTTTCTTTAAATGACGAGATATCTCGTCCATCAGAATCTTGTTAATTTTCTTCATATTACGAGATTACCATCCATTAGAATTTGGTCTGTTATCTTCTGATGAGGAGATATCTCTTCCATCAGGATCTGGTCAGATGTCTTCTAATGAGGAGATACCTCGTCGAGCTAACCACCACAGGAGAATAAATAACCCCAAGTTAATTAAATAATGTTACATCTGAGTAAAACTCAGTTCCAAAAACCGTTGGGTTGGAGGTGGGATTCTCCCGTTGGGTTTAACCCTCCTTGTGGCTGTCTCATCGGGTTATCTCGTCATTAGCAAAACTAACCAGAACTTGATGAAAGAGATATATTATTAGAAAACAAACTGAAGAGATCTTGATATTGTCATCTGCAATATCTTGATGAGGAGATATTTCGTGATTATAAAAATTGGTCAGATCTTTATGGACGAGATATCTCGTCGAAACCACTCGTAGGATTAAACGTAGAACTACGTATGCCTGTCTTGTGTCTGTAAGATGGGATATAAAATGCATAGGGGTGTTGGGTTTTTTTTTCGTAACTACTTCAATTCACATGAAAGCACTATGCTAATATTAATTACGCATTAAAAATCAATCTCCAGTCACCTTTAGCTTAGAAGTATTGAAAACGAAAAGAAAAGTATACCCTAGGGGCAGAGCACAGAAATGGCCATTCAAAACGACACGCTGTCACGAACTGTCATTGATCACAAATGGTCATCACTTATAATTGTCACTAAATGTCATCTGTACGCTGTCCAACTATAATAGCGATTATGATAACATCAGGAATAGCTGGTGGGATTATTTGAAATTCCTTCTGTTGCTAGCTATCTTGACAATTCTGTCCGATAAACACAATCGCTTGGCACCTGTTTTTAATGTCGGTAGTTAGTAGGTAGTTAATGAACGTCGCACTGGAACAACAAAACGGGCTATTGACGACGGTCCTTAATCAACCCCTATGGGAAAGATACGAGGACAACACCTCGTAATTTTAAACCACGGTCAGATGACGAGGACAACACTTGAGCTGGCACCCCACTCTCCAAACTTGCACACCACGCCAACCTGAAGACATTTGAGGCCACGACAGATTTAACGTGCGCCAGACCCCTTGTACACGACGGTCTTTAGATGGACATAGATTCGAAGTCGCAACCCTCCGGTTGCTAATCCATTGCTCTTCCAATTGGACTACCGCGGCACCCTGTTGCTAAAGCTTATAGTTAGAAAGAAACAGTAAAAATGTACCCAAATGATTATTAAACGTACTTTGTGTGTGTTGCGCATGTATGTGACCATAAATTTAATCTTTAAAAGAAATTGAATAAGCAAATATTTTCCTAGAATCTCAGATTGAAAAAGGCTCAAATGTGACAGAGAAAAGTATCTAAAATTGAAATAGTTTGAATACAGAAAAGAAATCCGACTAGTAATAAAAGTAGTGTATAATAATAAAAGTAGATTTTGGTAAAACTAAAAATTTTCTGGTTTTGATTCTAAAGGTACTCCTATGTGAAAGCAACACAGAATTTCGTCTTTTAAAATCGATGCCGTTTTTAAGAAGCATGGACTTAAATAACGTCGTTCAAGAAGTGACAAAAAATTCAATCTCACCAGTAATTTTATTAGATAAAGAGAATTGTTAATCTTCATGACGTCGAGAAATTTTTGAAATAGCTTTTAAAGTATTTTCGGCATGAAAAACAGTTTTTCTATTAAATGGATAGCTGAAACTTGAGTATGCATTGAGTTATTGACTTGGAACTTGTTTGTTAATGTTTCCATAATGGGAATATAAATATTTTTACAAAAAATTTTTATGCTATCTAATTTTTGATTTTACTTTGCAGTAAGGGCCTCTCATGCCAAAAATTTCACAGTTGTGCTACATAAAAATAAGATCCTTTTTTCTGTCAAGCTAAATACAGATGGCGATAATGTTTTTGTATAAATGCTTGTAGTAGAACGTACTTCCTGTACGTATTCCGTATTGAGTAACCCGAAGGTAGGTAGTTGAATTAACGTCGCACTAGAGCAGCACAACAGGCTATTGGCAAAGGTCCGGAATTCATCCTGAAGGAAAAGATCCGAGAATAACATCTCATCATTTTGAGCAACGATCAGATAACGAGGTCAACACCCCAGTTGCAGCCCACTCTCTAAACGTCCACACCATGCCAACGTAAGTACATTTGAGGGCACGATAGATTTAACTTTCACCAGCCCCCACGTACACAACGGTCTCTGGTTAAATCGAGTTTTGAATTCGAAACCCTCCGGTTCCTAATCCGCGAATCTACCAACAGGGCCCCGAGCTGACAGTGGGATAATGTTTTTAATTTAGTTTGATTGTTTGTTTTTTATGGCTCAAGGTCCAGATGAGTTCAAGCAATGTTTTTTTTTCCGTCAAGGAAATGCACATGCATACCAGGGTAGTTTTTATTGACACAGAATAAAGAAATACAAGCTGATTGTTTTCAATGCTACGTTATATGCTATATAGTGTAGTGCTTTTATTTTCTCAGAATGCTTGGTTGTAAGAATTGGGGAAGTGGTCATGGAGGGATTTGTTGTCGAGGGACATTTCAACAAGAGACCTTCGGAGAGACTCCTGAAGAGAGAGAAGCTGGGATTCCAAGGAGAGAGAGCGGAGACGATAGGATTTCCTGGCAGTGGTTGGATAGGTGCGAACAGCTGCCAAGCCTGCTATCAGAAATGGGTTTAAGATGAGCAATACAATAACGGATGAATCCTCCCGAACCTCCAATTATTTTCCGCGGACCAGTTAATCCTATTAGAAAGAGGTATCTCAGTTCCAACTCTCCTGTTCTTCATCCTCTGGATCTCATAGTTTTTTATGTGAATACGTCTTTAAAATTGGAATACTACTGGGGAAAGGCATGTATGAAAAGTCGAGCGTTGCAAAAAAAAAACGTTACAACTGTTTTGTCATGTTTTTACAGCTTGAAGAAACATCCAGGAGATAAATATTGTCAAAGAAGGTCATGTCAGAAACAGACATTCTTTGTCTACACGTCATTATATTTAATGACGTGTAGACAAAGAATGTCTGTTTCTGACATGACCTTCGGACCGAGTGCGCAAGCGCACTGAGCACGGGGAGGGGTCCGCAATATGTCGGAATTCTATGGTGATGGGCGAACTTTGGGCCAGTATAACCTTGAATTGAGTGGAGTGAAGACTGCGTAATGGTGTCATTCGAAAGCTACCGAACAACGCTACAATCACAGGACTTTAATCAATAATCGTTCAAACTGTACATTAATTGTTGAATATTCAGAATAAGCGATCGTTCAAACTTCCCTGACTGCTTCCTTCATTCCACAATACAACACTAGGTCCAAGTATTCACGTCAAAACTGTTTTTGTCCTCGACACAGCCTATCATTTTTTTTATTAACGTATAGGTCGAGGGGATCATCCCTCTGAATCACCTTCTAAATTCATTTAAAACTTATGTATGCAAATATCGACCCAGTCTTAATGAATTATATTAAATTTTTTGAAAATGAGGTTCGTGAAACCTTAAAACACAAAGTAAATGAAATTCGACCTGCTCTTCAATCGAAATAAGCTTCTAAATCAGGATAACAGAATCGAACCTGTGCCGCCTATAGTTTTGAATTTAGTAAGAAATGTAGTTTGGGGTTTTATGACGAGAGTCATATTCGGCCAAGCTGCGCCAAACACAAGACAATTTCAAGTAATTGTGAAAAGAAGAGAAAGGAAAGAAAAGATCGCTTAAGCATCATGGGGCCACGATCCCCATGTTTACAAGAGGTAGCAAGCTCCATGGGAAAAGAATAGATTACTAGGCTACATCGGGTACTCGAAGCCAATACGCAACTAAAGATGTCCCCTTGATGGGAATAAGGAAGGATATAAGTTCTAAAAACCATTCTGTAAAAAATAGTCGTCTATGTATGTTTTAGTATAGGCTAGATATTAGTATAGATCATATCGTCATGTTGGAGCACAAAATCATCAATTGACATTTTGTGGAGGACATTAAATTCTTATTTTCTTTAAAAGCATTGCCATATTGTAATGTTATTTAAAAGATGTATAACATTAAAAAAGCATTTAACTTTTTTTGTCTAAACCTCATTATCTTTAAATAAGTGTACATTAAAAATACCATCTCTTATCTTTTTCTATATTTAAAAAAATCTGACCATGATTCAAAAATACCAGGTGTTGTACTCTTCCCGTTCCGGATGGGACCATTTCCATCAGCTGAGAGGAGAGTAAAAATACCGCGGTCAGGTATGGTATCTTTTACAAATGGTATAATTTACGATAATCTTTTGGTTTCTCTCTTGTTTCACATGAATTTCAGTTACTTTTTGATCCATTTTTGATTATTAAATTGATAGAATCAATTAAAAAGCAATTACTTTAAATATTTAATTTATTTTGAATGGGATTTTTTCAAATGGAAGTTCTTACCAGCTTAACTTCAGGGTTAAGGATCCGTGGGTGATAAAAGTTTTAAAAGGTCAATCTATCTGGACCCACCCATATTCTTTGCATAAAGTAGGTCTGTTTACCAATTTGTTAGTGCTTGTGGTCTTTCAATAGGTCCCGGGTTCGAATCTAGGCATGGTTTGCAGTTCGAAATTCAATTTAATCCGCAGATCCTCACATAATTAGCCCTCATGAGTTAAAGTGACCATACACCAAGGACTCAAATTACTTTTCCAGAATGTTGAATGAATGTATAGCAGATGAAATGTGAAATTATTTTTTTCATTCACACTGCAATCAAATGAATTATTGAAATAAATAAATGAATTATTTCATTCCACTATTGTGGCCTGCTTACATGTTGTCGAAAACATAAACTTCACAAGTTTGTTGTCTTTCCAAATTCTCTCAGATTCAAATAAAGTGTATTTTCTTGAAGCAAACTTCCCAACCTTCATGGTGGTGGTTGTCTCGACGAGATATCTCGTCATTAGCATAACTGACCGGATCTTAATGAACGAGGAATCTCGGCATTAGGAAAAACTAACCAGATCTTGATAAACGCGATATCTCGGCAAAAGAAAAAATAAACAAATCTTGATCTCGCAATATCTTGTTGATGGAATATCTCGTCATTAGCAAAATTGGCCATATCTTGATGGTCGGAATATCTCGTCATTAGCAGAATTGGTCATATTTTAATGGTAGAGATATCTCGTCATTAGCAAAGTTGGCCATATATTGATGGTCGGAATATCTCATCGTTAGCAAAATTGGTCATATTTTGTTGGTCGAGATATATCGTCGAAACCATTTGAAGGGTTATTGCTTCCATCGAAAGGAATGGGTAAACTTGCCATTCGTGCATTTGATGATATATCATACTGATCAATTATTTTATGAAATCCCTGAAAGCAGCTCATTATTTCATATCTCCATCGCTATTAACTTGTAAAACGCCATGAGTTCCAATCACCGTCAAGGAATTTATGATCTAGTGGTTTGTAATTCATTACAAGCCTTAGATCTTGTCATAAAAATTTCCTTCGTGTAGCAAAAGTCCATAAACAACAAACCAATCCACTTTGTAGAATGTTAAATGAATAACATTCTACCAAAGTGGTTTGTAGAATGTTATTCAGATAAAATGCGAAATGAAATCTTTCATTGATATTTAATGTTTTCATCTTACTTATACGCATTCGAAAATTCAAACTTCACAAAAAGTCGCTCTTTTACATCTAAATGGCCTCAAATCCGAGTGCCGTGTATTTTTTCCTCCAAGCACACACTTCTTAATACTTCTCTTGGAAGTAAATGGGAAAGCTTGCCATTAGGTGCATTTCTGGATTTCTCATACTCATCAGTTATCGGTTATTATTCGATGAAATCCCCGAAAGCAGCTCATTAGTTAGTATCTCCGCCGCTCTAAGGTTGTGGGAGGGAATTTCCTCCGTCTGAATCTACTTCTTGGGCACAGATGGCCAAATGGATTTCGTTGGTTCATTAGGAAAATGTCAGAATAGGTGAGAGAGCTATTAGTAAAAGAAGTTCTTATTGAATTGGAATGAGTGAAGTAAAAGAAGCACACGAAATAAGAAGGGCCTTTCGATAATTACTCAGAAATTTTGGAGTTGAAAACACCTGATTGGATATATGTATTCATGGAAATCGGGGTTTTGATTCTGGGATTGGGTGAGCGGTCTTATGTGAAAAGTAAGAATCAATGGTAATTCCTGTTGGAGATGTGAGGAAATTGAGGCAGCAAATCTTCAGTTAATGAAGTGCAATGAATATAATTTGGTTTTATTTATAAAATATGCATGTTTTTGCGGTGAAAATAGAACGGCACAGAAAATATGCTTATTTAAGTTGCAAGACAAGTTATTTTGAGGGTCCGCATGGAGCGAAATTTTGAGTTCTCAGCATTCAAGTTCAAACTCTGTCAACATCTGTCACATATTGTGACAAAGAAAGCGAATTTGTAGTGAAAACAATTTGTATAACATTTTTATTCGGCGTGACGTTGTTCTTTAATATTTCTCAGAAATGCAAACATTTCGTTTACTATATTGCTTATGAAAATGAAACGTAGAAATTCTTTTAAATATTTAACGTGTAAGTGCATTGTTAATATACTATGTGTGAGGGATATGGCACATGTAGATTTGTAAACTATTTTAAAACATTATTGATTGTATGCTATTAACCAAGAAACTTGTTTAAAACCTGCTCCAACCTTATATATTTTAGTTCCTAAAACTAATATTAACAAATTCGAAAAAATATAAGCATGTTCTATAGATTATAAACTTTTATATTTAAATTACACTTTTATCTAATACTGAAAAAGAAATTTATTAAGTTAAAGTAGTTTATACATATTTTGTACGACTAAACCAAATGAAGGTTAAATTTTGGGAATCTGTGTTTCAAATATTTTTCTACGATTCAAAAATACCCTTACTCGAACATTAAACAAGTTTAATGAAATACTTTTTACTTAAAATTTTACTATCCCTTCTGTACGTTCTATTGAGGTATACTATATATATATATATATATATATATATATATATATATATATATATATATATATATATATATATATATATATCGATTAAGAAAGGAGTTCATGCGAACTACATCTGATTATTGAATGCTTATTACATTATGCACGCGATAATATTTTTACAATATGACCCATTAAGAAATTGATGGATACCTAGTAAGTATTATTAGGAATAACTTTTCGTGTATTAAAAGTTTCTAGAACACACGCCAATATTGGCTATCACACACTTACCTAAAGAATTTGATGTGTCCATGTTATCTTAGAGATTATACTTCGATATTTTCAAATAAATCCTTTTAGATATGGGAAGAATAATAAACCAGAGTTTAAATATTTCTAATGAGATGGAGTTCAAAGATGTCGTCTGTTCAATTTACTTGCGATTATTTCACACTGTTGGAATGACATGAAATTTGATAAGCTTGTGTAATATCATTTTATGTCTAACAGCATACTAGCAAGTACTGAAAATAATTTTTTTATAAGTTATGAAAAATCATGAGATGGAAACACGAGTTCTACGTTTTGGTTGGTTGTTTTGTAGTTTTTTGCCACAAGGGTCATATTTGACCAAGCTGCTCCAAGCACAAGATAAACAAGTGATAGATAAAGCAAAAACGTCTGGAAACAGACAACACAAAGTTCATTTCTCTATTGCATCCTTCGGAGAGCTTCCGGATATGGTTATTGGATTGAAATCAATGTCAAGAACTTGGAAATTTTACTTTGGAGAAATCCAAATACCAGCTAGGCTTTGAGAGCTTCAGAAATCTACAAAAATTGTGACATATATGCCGAACTTAGTATGGTTTCGTTGTTTAATTTTAAATATTTATCTATTTCAATTGAAGATTTTAAGGTCCAAACACATCCACTAAATTATTTTCATTCCGAATGGTTCAACTTCATCTCCCGAGAATGGTTCAATTAAAATTGGCTAATAAACTGAAACGTGAGTAAAATTGAAATTCCTACGCTGAATCGGAGTACAGTTATTATATTCTCGCAGTCTTTAATTGAGATCGAAAATCATTTTAACAGTCCTGGTGGTTGTCTCGATAAAGCATCTCGTCATTAGGAATACTGACCAGATCTTTGTGTTCAAGATATCACGTCATAAGGAAAAACGGACCAGCTTTTGATCTCGTGATCATCAAAAGATCGACAGAATCTTGATAACGAGATATATCGTTATTAGCAAAACTGATCAGATCTTGACGTTCAAGATTTTGATCTCGTCCTCATCAAAAGATGGACAAAATCTTTATAACGAGATATCAAAACTAACCATCAATCTAGCAAAACTGACCAGAATCCAAAAACTGACCATCGATATAGCAAAACTGACCAGATTTTGATGTTCAAGATAACGCGTCATAAGGAAAAACCGCACCAGTTTTTGATCTCGTCATCATCAAAAGATCGACAGAATCTTGATAACGAGATATATCGTCATTAGCAAAACTAATCAGATCTTGATGTTCAAGATATCACGTCATAAGAAAAAACGAACCAAATTTTAATCTCGACATCATCAAAAGATGGAAAGAATCTTGATAACGAGATATCTCGTCATTATCAAAATTGGTGAGACCTCGATTGACGAGATATCTCGTCATTATCAAAATTGGTAAGACCTCGATTGACGAGATATCTCTACAAAACCACTTGGAGAGTTAAATTCAGGTAACGCAAATTTCGGAACATTGGTTTTGATGTTTTTATGTGTAGCGTATCTTTATGTAGAATAAAAATAAATAATAAGAAACTTTCTTCTGAAAACGTGATCTCAATATTTGTTTTACTGAAAGAGCTCTTGATAAATAGGTATTTTAATTAACGTCGCACTGGAGCAATACAACGGGCTATTGATGATCGTCCGGAATCAAACTCGAAGGGAAAGATCCGAGGTAATTTTGAACCACGATCAGATAACGAAGTCACACCTGAGCTGGCACCCCACTCTACAAACTTCCACATCACGCCAAGAAAGAGCTCTTGAAACATTTTAATGTGTTGTGTTAAAATAATATGGAAAGAGATGCATTCAATTATAAGAACATGCTTTTTCCAAAATATTTTCTCTACAAATCACATTATCTACAAGATTTCTCTTGTAAGATTTTGCAATTTATCAACATATTAACTTCAGAGAAAAGTTGCACTAATCATTGGAAAAATAGTGTTTGAAGAGAAAAATATTTTAATGCCTTTTCGATAGATATTAATTTGAGTAACTCTACAGTACGATTGGACATATTTGTAACTTATTAATAGATCGTATATATAAAAGAATGCATCATAAGTCTTACAATACTCAAATATAAAATCACAAAAGTGTTCAAATCCAATTTTTTCAAAATGAGAAAATTCGACAACTTTAAATAAAATTAAATAAATTATAAATTATATTAGAGCGTTTGAACAAGCAAGATTTGTACTTGGAAGTAAAAATTAAGAAAAATACTACCATTAAAAATATCTGAATTCAACAAATTACATAAACTTGAATCATTTGTATTTTTTAAATATTTACTAACTATATATTATATATAATAATTATGTGAGTAATATATTTTGATTATGCTTTAACAGGCTTAATTTACATAAGCATTATCATTAAAAAAATTTCTTACACATATTTGGTATTACCTGCAAAAAAGGAGTCTATCTCTAAGTTTAATTATTCTACGGGGAGTAATATCATGAATCAAGCTGCACGTATCTATTCATTTGGGATATTTTGCACCACGCTCTTTAATTTGTTAGGATCGCATCCTTAGAAATGCACGAAAACTGGATCATATATTTACCATAGAAGAGAAAATGAAATTCATAACTTAAATGAAAATTAGTTCTCTATTCTTACTGAAATGTATTGAAAAACTTAATTAAGTGAAATATACTTATTCTCTTTTTTAAACAAGCCAAAATAAAAATGACATGATCATCTTGATAAGACAAAACAAAATGGTGTTTTCTACGCTTGAGCAGTAAGAATATTAAAATATGCTCATACGCTCCCCCAAGCACAACCGATGGAAAAAGATGGGAAACTATTTCAACACGAAAAATTAAAATGTCATAAAGACAGCGTGCTGTGACGCTCCAAACCTTTTATAGCTGTTTTCATGCTGGTTGTAATACTTAAGAGTCGTATGGGTAATGTCTGGACTTTTAATTCTAATTTGAATTATATTTCTATTCTACCCTGTTTTTTCTACGTTGTTTGAGGAAGTGTATGAGCATTTTTTTAGCATTCTTGCCGCTCATGAGTAGAAAACACCATTTTGTGTTGTCTGGACCAGGCTCCTCCCCGATGATTTATTTATTTATTTGTTTACAGACTGAAAATGTAAGTGTTTGGAAGAGGGGTTAGATGAGATCGTATCGAATTGCGGGGGAAAGACCGATATGTGACTGTTGGTTAAGACCAAAGTGCCCACTTTTTAACTCTTACAAGCCTGTAAAATTCTCTTGCTGAAATTTAATATTAGCCATTGTCCGTGCAGCACAGGAATTCAAAAAAACATGAAAATCATCCGACTGCAACGGAAAATTTCTGGTGAGAAACATCTCGAAAAGAGCAAACGAATTACCGGCCGCCAAGAAAAATCAAAACACTCAAATAGTCTCTTAAATGTAGACATCGACAGCAACTAAAATATAGCAATGCAGGCCTCATATAATGCAGAAAGTACATTTATTTCAAGCTGAAAACTGAAATCAGGATATATACTTGTTGAGTTTCATGCAGAAGCATGAATCTCTTGAACTTGAATAAAAACATCTGTCGGTACAATAAAGATATCTTAAAAACATCCAAAAATGAAAACCGAAAATTGAGTGGAGTCAAACGTTTTGGTATCAGCTGTTACTCAAATATAATAATGAGATGGTCATACAACCATTGAAAAGTACACTTATTTCAAACACAAAACTGAAACCAGGATGCATGTTTGTTGACTTCTACGCAGAAGCACGATCCTTTTGTTGAATCTTAATGGTATCAAACGTCGGAACGACAAAGGGATTCAAAAAACCCAGACAGACTCCAAAAAACAAGTTTGGCTATACAATCATATATCTCAAGAGTGACATCTCAAAAGAGCAAGCGAAGAAGAATCAAAACCTAGAAAGGCAGCCGTTTTCAACACATAGAATAAGTCCTCAGTCGTCAAGGAAAAGCTTGCTCTTTTTCTGAAGACAACCGAATCGACCGAAGATCCCATCAGTCTCCCTTGTGCCTTTTTCTCTACTAACCTTCGGCGATTCGTGAAGGATTTTTCAAATTTACTTCTAAATACAATCCGTCTTCAGGTCTTTTAGAATTCGTCTTTTTCTCCGTTCCTCTCCTGTTTGATATTTATAAGCATACTTTAAAATTCGTGAGTCCCATTTTAAACCCAAAATATCCTTTAGGCACATGCTGAGAGAAATCGCATTACGTGGTTCGGTCTGCTTTTTTCTTACGTCTTTCTAGAAGAATAGTTTTTTCTGGTTCCTTCCTCGCGTTCTTTGTGGAAGGTGGAATGCATGCTTAAGTACGATTTTTGTATTGAATCGAATGGTGTGTGCTTCAGGGGAGAAACTATTTAAAAGCAATTCATTTTCTCTTGTTGGTAATGGAAAGGTTATGCATGGGACTGTCACTATTCTTACGATGAAATCGAACAGCAGGTGAGTTTCACTTGGGATGAGACATTTTAAAGTGTGTCGTGTCAAAGTGAAGACTGAATAAGTAAAACGTCCAGAATGTCTTTACAAGCAGATTTCAAGAACTCATCACCATTTTAATTAAAATGCAGAACTTGGCAACCAGATTATTTTATTTGTAATCTTGTATATTTATGTACATATTCCATAAAGTAGCATATAAAGAAAATTATAATCCATTTAATGAATCCCATCCAATATATTGCATGCTGACTGATGAAGTCTTGCTATTTCGTATTATTTTATGAAGATAAAAGTGGCTGCAGTAAATACATGAAGCAAATTTCCTATAAATAAATTTTCAAACTCATAATATATTTTAGGAATCATTACCTATTGGTTTAATTATTATATATGTACACTGCTGGCCACCGTAAATGCAACACCCTGAAGGAAGCATGCAAATAATATGAAATTTACAACATGCATTAGCGGAGGTGAGATATGCAAATGATTAGAATTTCAGCGCAGACGCACATCACGCGCGCCTGTGGCGCCACTTCAAAGCGCTATTTAAGGCTTGGAGATTTCGACGATTTCAAGTACGGCAATTGTGTTTTTCTTGTGGTTTTTTCAAAAAAACGATCAATTATGCCTCGTAGAAAACAGCGATCATCTTTTGATCAAGTATCCGAGTTCGACAGAGGAAGGATAGTGGCCTACCGAGATTGTGGATTATCTTTCAGGGAAATCGGTAGTCGTGTTGGACGAAACCAAACAACTGTAATGCGGATATGTGATCGTTGGATGCAGGAGGGTACGACGGACCGACGTGTTCGATCGCATCCACCTCAGTGCACCACTTCACGTGATGACAGGCATATTGTGCGTATGGCAGTGACGGATCTCTCAGCCACATCACGAACCATAGCACAGCACATTCAGTCTGTACCGCATCATCCAGTGTCTGCGCGTACCATTCGACGCCGTTTACAGCAGAGTGGTCTGTCCGCAAGACGTCCATTGCTTCGTCTACCCTTGAAGCAGAACCACAGACGTTTCCGCCGCCAATGGTGCGATGAAAGAAGGATGTGGACGGCAGAATGGAATGAAATTGTCTTTACTGACGAGTCACGCTTCTGTCTGCAACACCACGATGGTCGGATTCGAGTCTGGAGACACCGTGGAGAGAGGATGCTGAACAGCTGCGTTATGCACCGCCACACTGGTCCTGCACCGGGTATTATGGTATGGGGTGGTATTGGATATCACTCTCGCACTCCTCTAGTACGCATTGCCGGTACTTTAAACAGCCAGCGCTACATCTCCGAGGTGTTGGAGCCAGTTGTCCTTCCTTACCTTCAGGGCTTGCCCACAGCCATATTTCAACAGGATAATGCGCGACCACCCGTAGCACGCATTGTCCAAGGGTTCTTCGTCAATCGCCAGATTGAATTGCTTCCCTGGCCAGCTCGCTCTCCGGATCTTTCGCCGATAGAAAACATGTGGTCCATGGTTGCTCAACGATTGACCCAGAATACATCCCCAGCTGCCACACCAGATCAACTTTGGCAACGTGTGGAAGCTGCTTGGTCTGCTGTACCCCAAGAACACATCCAAAGTCTCTTTGAATCAATGCCGAGGCGTGTGGCAGCGGTGATCTCCAACAATGGCGGCTACTCTGGCTACTGATTTTGGCTGGAACCACACTTCACAGAAGTCTATAAATTTAATCATTTGATACTTGGTCAACATGTTATCTACAAAATAAATTGTGTTGTGATATCTCTTGTCTTTCTTGGTGTTGCAATTTGGGTGGCCAGCAGTGTATATTTATTTTCAGCTTGAAATACTTTATAATTTAATCATATGAATGTGATGTTAAATTCCCCAGAAATCTTGAAAGAATGATCATGTCTCCCCAAGTTCTATTGGCGCAGCTTTGGCATTATGGCCCTTGCTCCATAAAATCCAAACAGCCAACCCGATATTCTCCTATTCAGCAGCTGATCATAAAGAAAACAAACATATCCTGCAACATAGAATATTTCTAACTTGATAACAACAACAGAATGCCAATTTGCATTTACCTACACAAGGGTATTTGTCATTAGAAATTCTGCTGCCCTATTTATAGGGTGAGAAGCAACGGTCAAAATGTTTTGGGCAAAGTAATGCATACAACAAATTAGCAGGAAGCACGAGGATCTCTTAGTTAATTGACTTTGATTCATTGATGTTGCGTTTTTATGGGTGATTATTTATGTATCAAATTAGCTGATAGGTCTATCGATCGATTGACATTTCTATGAGAATGCGTTTGGGTATGAATTCGGATAAGAAATTCCAGCAATACGGTGGAGTGTTTGTTATCTGGAAAAGGAATAAAATACTGTTGATTTAGCTGATCTATTTAGCTAAAGGATAGAACTATGGCAATTAACTAAGTACGTTGTAATAGTAATATTCATTGATTTATTTTAATTTAGAATATTAGTCAAATTAACATAACTCATTATGTTACAGTTTTTATGGTATGATGACACTTATTATATCCAGCAAGGCATTTTAAATGGTTTTAAACCAATCCTACTTAGGGTACGTATAAAAATTACACATAAATTAACTGGTCTCCATAAATTGAGGGCCAGTTATATTTTTAGGGAAAACAAAATTGTGAAAGGAGGATGATGATAAATATAATAATTAGAAATACAGGCAGACTTCACAGAGATTTACACGCATAAAGAAACAAACTCGCGTCAATGTACCGTTGATACATGCTAAATTAACAAAACATACCATTTTTGGTCTGGCGAAGCAGACGAAAAATGTCCATAACTTTTCGAATAATCCTGTCCAAGTTTAATAAGGTATATGTCCATCCCTCACTTCAATGCACGAATGGCATCGGTTGCGCATGTTCTACACAGGATTGTCCAGTAAATCTTGAGGTAAGTTTCGCCATTCCTGTTTCAGCGCAATAATTAGGCTTATTTTGGTATAAAGTGGGGGATTTCGTTCGGCCATGTGCCTCCCAAGAGTATCTATACATGTTCTATAGGATAGAGGTCAGGAGAGTACGTAGACCACTCCATTCGGTCTATTTCTTTGGTGTTTAGAAGGTTATTAACAGAGACCGAACGATGACAAAGGGGCTTTATCCATAAAGATGAAATAATTTCCAACATCCTCAAGAAAATTACGCACAGACGAATAATAACATAATGACAACAACACTGTGTATTCATGGTTCTTTTTTCCAACACGTAAAGCCATTTATAATAATACCGTCCTAGACCATCACCATCTCTGTAATGTGCCTTGTGTGATGTAGCCAGAGGTACAGTTCCTTTCCTGTGTTTCCTGTAGTCAAAGGAACTGTTAACACACTGTTTTAACTGTACACATTACACTGTGTACAGTTAAAACAGTGTGGGCATACAAACCAAAATGATTGAATTGTCTGGACACGATCTTGCCCGATATTATGATACTGGTATTATGCTTGACTGAAGCTCTCGCGATAAGCTTCCAGCAGTTATGCAGTGACATCTTTTCGTCGTTACTCTCATATAACGATCCTCAACTGGGATGTTTTGGGTGGTATACAGTATGGCAGCAGTTCCACCTTCGGAAAATTGTTTCCACAGCCTTGCGACTACGCTCTGGCCCACTCCGAACTCATTGGCTACATCTCGCGTTGAACGTCCTTCTTCCAATTTGCCTACAATTCTTACACGAGTAAAATCATCGAGATGTGTTCTAAAAGATATTGTGTCACTCGTCATAAAAACCAATAGCTAAGGTAGACAGTTAAGCACTTGAAAAATAATTCAGTCACCGGACGTCCGCTTCAGCTTTAATCACATTTTAGCAATCTTGTGCTGCCACGTGACTTCAAATATGTTAATTATGGTCAACCAATCGGTCGCTTCTATTTCCTACGTCTGTGGTTGGCTCAGCGAGGTCAAACGTGGCATTATGAAGTGCGAGACTAGTAGCCGTATGTTCGTCATTTATGTGATTTTAGATAAGGCAATTTGGCATGAAACGAGTTTAAGAAATGGCATTCACAATCACTTCCAAACTCAAAATCGACTTTTGTAGTAGTTACGTTAGTAGAAAAATGTTTTGTAGTTTTACAAGGGTGTTATGTATGGATGGGTATAGAATGTATACAAAGTAAACATCCAAAGTAAGTTGTTGAAAGGATAAAAATGTCGAAACTTTGTTAAAAATTTGTTTTTGAGACATTTAAATTATATTTACATTTTACTGCGAAAGAGAAAAGTGATAATTCCGGTCGCTTTTCCAATCCACAGTTAATAGTTGAACCCAAGTAACACCCGAGTAATTCTGCTGGTATGGAAATAAATTCAGGAGAGGGTCAAGTTTTCTCAGTATATTAAAAAATATTTGAATGTGTCGGTAGGTATCTTAATTTTACTTTTTAATGGTGAATATTGCAGGGGATAGATGTAGATTACTGGAATAGATTTTTTCGGTATAAATTGTGGGAATATATTTCTAATTTGTTATCAACTACCCCAGTGTGACAAACTAAAATATATTTTTAAGCATTCCTATGGAAAATTGAATAGGAATCGTTTGTTTGGCAATAGGCAGACTGAGATTTTCTGTCGGGAGTCTTTCTAGTTTTAGACAGATAGAACAAAATTAAATTGACCCGCGAAAGAACTTTACTATAGTAAATAATACCATTCCACTTTTACTTAAATGTCATTTTGCCAGATCAGTAATTTAATTGAGTGACATAAAATTTCTAGTAATAGTTGCTAAATTTCGTATGATAGCTATTGAATTCCAAGAATTAATTTCAGTTTAAAGAAACATTCATAGAATTATTTGTACGATTAATCTTATAGCAGAATAAAGACTATACATTTTGACAATTTTTGTAGTCAAAATATTTAAATCCTGTGCAGTCATGGCACGTTAATTGCATTTCATTCCACAGAAAACGTCTTTAACTTCATTAACTGCTTTTTATTCCTATTTTCATAAAAAAAAAACTAAGAAAAGTTCCAAAATATCAAAACTCATAATTCATTTATTCATTAGTGTCTAAATGATACGAACTTTATTTTACTGTATCCGAATAAGAAATAAGGTTATTGAAATTAAATGTAGTCGTATTATCTTCCACGTGAAAGACATGTATGTCATAACTGGGTGGAATTAAAACTAGAAACTAAATTAAAAGGGAAGGATTTGTTTCTTTTTTGCATAACGCGGGAGTAATTCCCTTTCACTTAGTCCTGTCACTCGCCAAAGTTGATTTACACAGAAACAAAATGAGCGCTCCTGGTAACAAAAATTATTTCGGAAATCCAATTTAATGCATTCCATAAATTCATCTCTTTTATGTTGGATGACTGTTTCATTAAAGCGCGATCGTTGGCTGCTCAGGAAGTGTCTTTGATTAGTTTTTCGTTCAAATTTCTGCGAAGTTTGAATTATTGCAGCTGTTCCTAAATTAGCAACGGAATGAATTTATTCTGTTTGATTTATCTTGTGTGTGGTTTAAAACTTTCGAGAACCTTAAAAACGGTTAAATTTTGGGCAAAGATGCGTTGTAGGAAACGTTTTGTCGTCGCCAAAAGGTCGCCATACAAAACAAAACCGAACTCAGGTTACCAGAATTGGTGCCAAATAGCTCGCATAATTGAAAATCCTTTACAATTGAATAGTTTATTTCAAAAACCAGTGAACAGACATTTTTGAAAAAGTACACTTAGCGGGTTTCTGAAATAAACGATTCAATTATCTTTCGAGAACCATAAAAAGCAGTTGGACTTTCCGCAAAGATGCATTGTAGAGGACGTTTTCCCGTCGCCAAGTCAAATGTGTCACCGATTTCAAAGTGTCGCCACACCAAAAGCTACAAAGCCTCCTAAAAAACCTCGGGTTACCAGAATTGGTGTCAAATATCTAGCATAATTAAACGTCCTCTGCAATGCATGTTTCCAAATTTTGAATGTTTGATCTAAATATTTTTAAAACTATGAAGTGGAATTTCATACGCAATACTTCAATATTTTACTAACTTACGGATTTCTTACTGATCACTTTGTTAGATTGAGTTTCTCTCAAATTATTTTAAATAAAAATGAATACGCCCTAGGAGAACCTTTATTTAGGATGCAACGTATGTTTAAGAAAAAGGAACGTTTTAAACATTATCCTTTCAGTGCATTGGCTGTTTATATTAGCATTTTGTAATATTCGAAACTCTTTTATGTGTGTGTTTTACACTGATATAGAATTACTATAATTGTAGAGTCTGCAAAAAGATAATTGACAATGCAACTCATAACTTTAACAAGAAATGAAAAAATCAATGATACGTAAATGTTTAGCAACCTAGAAAGCAAAATGATCACTAGAGTGTGCATAATGCGAATCCTAATGCGCAAATTAAGGTAAGATTAATAGTCTTTATAAAAACATCAGCAGGATGTCTTTTCGACAATCACTTG
This sequence comes from Meta bourneti, assembly GCA_933210815.1. Classification (NCBI taxonomy): domain Eukaryota; kingdom Metazoa; phylum Arthropoda; class Arachnida; order Araneae; family Tetragnathidae; genus Meta; species Meta bourneti. Next base: position 13,563,060 of record OW119924.1, read on the forward strand.
CCTAGTGTCGTTCATCTTGAAACTCAAAAATTGATACTCATCCTAATCATTCTGTTGAAGAGCATATCTGAATTGAGCAACGGTTATAACTAATTTATTGAACTACTAGAGTAGAACCTTGATTATCCGAAGTCCTATTAACCAAGTATCCGTATTATCTGAGCCTAATTGGCTTCTTTGCTGTATGGATCTTTAAGTATCAGCAGTAGTGACATGCAGACAATTATTTCTTCCTGTATTTTGTACATGCTCTTGTATGTTACAACTGTATTATTCGAGGAGGTATCGGTTCACATTACCTCGGATAAACAAGGCTCTACAGTATATAATCATCTACTTATTGAAAATACAAACAGCGGAGCAATACGTCACCAGTATTAATTTTGCCGTGGTCTGTTTGGATGTTAAACTTACAATTGCAATACGGATTGTTCTTATCGTATTCCCTTTGGAGATCATACACGTCCTGAGTATAACTACTATATAACTAACTATTAAACTACTTAGCGACTATCTACTTGATATATAGACATTACTACCTTATGATAACTTGCTTATGGATCAAAAGGTGATCAGCTTATGTCTACTTAGTCCATCAGGTCCTCTAAAAATTCAGAATTGTATTGACTTCATTTTAATTACCGTTCCGGTGATTAATTGTTTTTCTCGAGTGACTACCATATTTAACTAAAATACTAATATCAAAATGCATAAAACTTGTTAGAAACCAATTACCCCTACTGGTGTTGTCTCGACGAGGTATCTTGTCATTAGAAAAACTAACCTGATCTTGATCTTGTCATCCGAAAATGGCAATACCTTCATTAGAAATTTCATAGACATTCTTGATGACCACATATCATTAGCAAAATTGTTTAGATCTTGACGGACGAGGTATCTCGTCGAAACCACTTGGAGGGTTAAGAAACTAAAGTACGACATAAAGTAATCGGAACAACTACTTCAAAAACAAACGATGCAAAATGTAGTAGGTCAAAAAACTCAACACATATTTGGATTTGACAGAAGTTAAGACCAATTCGGATTTGCCCATGTCATAGCACATCAGTCTAGGCCAATCCATTTGTTTGTTTCATGTTCCCGTTTTATTTTCCCATTAATCTTCAGGAAAGGGGAACAGAGAGTCAACCAGTCCGTCCTAACTTTCAGAAGGGCGTAGTTGAGAAATTATATACGGAGAGGAAGGTACCCTACCTAAAATAAGGAAATATTAGAAAAACACATTTTGCAGGGACTTCATGTCTACGAAGCAGCTGCTTGGATCACCAAGCTTCAATTTGGGAATGGCCTTCAACTTGTTGAGACTGTTACCTGTTCTATTATATACTAAAGCTAATTGGATACAAGTTTTGGATGCTGCTCTTGCAATTCTAATTGTTCAAATCGTCTGTTCAAGTACAACTCGTACTCATCTTGTCAAAAATAACCATACAGAGCAACGAATCATTATCAAAATGAATAACTCAATATTGGTTTCACTCTAATCCTCTTTTGTCAGTCGTCATCTGACCGTGGTTCAAAATTACGTGGTATTGTCCTCGGATCTTTCCCTTTGGGATTGATCCCGGACCGTCACCAATAGCCCGTTGTGTTGCTCCAGTGTGACGTTAATTGAAATACCCCCCCACCTCTTTTGTCAGGTGTAACAGATTCAATACATGGTTTGAGTTTAGCCGTGGTCTATTTGGTCTTCTCTTTTAAACTCACATATGTGACTTCACCTAATCCGAATCATCCATTTAAAAAGAAAGGGAGCGTAATGGAACAACACAACGGACTATTGCCGACGGTCCAGGATCAATCCCGAAGGGAAAGTACCAAGTACAGCACTTCGTCATTTTGAATCACAGTCAGATAACGAGATTAACATCTGAGCTGATACCCCACTCTCCAAACTTCCACACCACGCCAACGTGAGGACATTTGGGGCTGCGACATATTTAAAGTGCACGATTCTCCACGATTCTCGACATATTTAAAGTACACAACGGTTTTTGGTTGGATCGAGTTTCGAACTCGAAACCCTCCGGTTGCTAATTCTGACTCTTCCAACCGGGGCTAACGCTACCCTAATCATGCTTTTCAGGAATATTATTATTATGGTCTCATGTTACTCATATATAAATTACCAAATATATAAAATACACATTCAAATTAAATTATAAAACCAAAGCAGAACCAAAACGCATCAGGAAAAGTGTTGCCTCGAACGAACGGGTTGTATTATGTACCGGTTATGGGTCAAATACTTGGATTCGACAGAAGTTAAGGCCTTGCCAGGTTTGCTCATGTCATACCACGTCACTCTGGGCCGACCCGTTCGTTTGCTTAGCGTCCCCTTTTATTTTCCCATCCGTCTCGAGGAAAAGGGGGACAGCGCGAGCCAATCAGACCGCCCTAACTTTCCGAAGTGCGCAGTTGGGAAATTGTTATTTCTTCTAATTATCACAGCTGCGTTCTCGACTGCGTGCTGAGCCGGCGACCTCCTAAGGAAATATTAGTAAAACACAGTCTGCAGAGACGCTTAATTTGATTGCCCGGCTTAACTCTTGTTTACGAAAGAGTCATTACTCCTTGGACCGTCAAACTTTAATGCAGGTTTAAGCTCTAATTTGGGAGCTTGACAGCAACTTGTTGAGACTGTTACCCGTTGTATTAATTATTCGCAAAATTTTCAGCCTGCTTGAAGAGGATAATGTAAAACAAGTTCCCTTAAGCTTTTGCGAAATGGTTTTTTGTTAATGACAGTCGAGAGAGGATGGAACAACTTTAAATGCACTGACGGAGGTGTTTTTGTGATATTAATCTCTCGGTAGGATATTAATTATACCGTTCATCTTAATTACGTGGGATTCAAAAAATAAAATGCTCCAATCGATACAGTTGTTCCTGTCAGATGTGTTGCTAGATAACGCTTTCCTTTTCAGTTTAAGCAGCCATAAATATTTTTTTGTTTTGAACACATTGGTTAATTAGAAACTGCGAAATGCAAAAAAGTGTTAATAAACTTATTAACTAAGTTCATTTTAGTTTTATGGTTGTAATTATATACTTCGCTCCGTCTGTTTTAAAAAAAGAGAAGAGTCACCAATTCGGTGTTTCAATTTTTCAAACTGGATTAAATTTTTACTAAGAGATATATTTGAATACTGCATAGAAATTTAAGAAGGAATGCATTTTCTTGGCTTGTGATTTTGTTAATGAATAAGTCACACTAATTAGTGAGAATGTACTAATTAATGCAATAACAAGCAAAACGAAGTGTCGCTTGCATTTGTTATTTTAGTTTGGATATTTATTCCAACTCAATGCTTTCATAACGTTCCTTTATTTTCTATTGAACCGAATTCAAATAAAGAAATGCTAATTTAAAGGTTTGATAGATATATGCTACATAGACAAAATAAAATATTGAAAACATTAAATTTGATCGCATTATTCGTAATGACATGGGTAAACATGACTTAACCCTCCTGGTGGTTAATCTTCGCGTTGAAAACACCCTATAATAACCAACATCTGATGCAAAAATCTGTTACAAACTGAATCCAATTCTAGAGAAGGAATAGTTTGCTTTTCCTAATTGGATCTTTATTCTCCCTTGTAGTAATAGGGAAGTTATGTTTTGAGGAGATATCTTAGCAAAATCAATCAGATCTTGGACGAAATATCTCATCAAAACCGCTAGGAGGGTTAATCGAAAGGTATTTTTTCCACATGTTACTAACCCTCAGAGCGTCACGAATTTTCCGAGTAGTATAGTACTGTATTTCAACACGCAACACACTCATAATTTAATTATGTATTATAATAATTGTTGTTTGCTTTTACACAGAAAAATATCTAATTACAGATAACAAAAATATGATCCGAAGAGATGAAACGAAACACTTTATTAAAGCAGATTATTGCTGATAAAATCATAACAAAAAATATGAACATCCGAGAAAGAATTAATTAGTTTTTTAACAACCTATTGGAAGAAACATTGTTACATATGGGTCATTCCATGTCAAACCGCAGTCCACAACATGATCCTCTCCGATTTTTTTAAAACTCGGATAATTTGTTTCTCAGCCATATAAAGGAAATTCTGTAAAGTTTTTGCCTCCAATTTGCAGTAATATTTTATGTTATTAATTTTAAGTTTGAAAAATTGGGCAATTTTTCCTGATTTTAGACTCATTAAATATCCTTTACCTCCCTGGACCTAACTGTCCAATCATACTGAATGAAAGCTTATTTTATAGAAAAATGTACAACTTTTTTTCTAAAGAATATATGTTAAAGGTACACTATTTATCTTCGCTTTCTGAAAGTTTTATTTTGGGACACGCAAGGATTCATAGTTGAAAAATATTCAAAGTAAATAGAAGTATGTAATCAGTACCCATAAACACCTGTATCTTTTGACCAGTTTGTCCAACCATAATGAAAGAGGGCGTACTTTATAGAAAAAAGTACAACCTTTCTGATGATATATTACATGATACTGTGAGTGACATTTCTGATTTTAAAGTCACTCATAGTATCATGTATAATTAGAAATGTTACCTTGAAGGTTTTGAAATTCAAGGCTTTGACCTGGAATTTCAAAAATGTATTTCATTAATTTTGTTTCTAAAATATATCATTATGTAATATATCATCAGAAAGGTTATACGTTTTTCAATGAAATAAGCTGTCTTTCATCTCGATTGGATAAACAAGTCAAAAGATACAGGTGTTTAGGGGTACTGATTACATACTTCTATTTACTTCGAATATCTTTAACTACAAACGCATTCGTGATACTTTCAGAAAGCAAAGATAAATAGTGTACCTTTAACATACACTCACTGCCGAAAGTTGAGCACGGAGAGGAAAATGTTAATTTCCGGAAGCCAATCTGAATTTGAGAGGCTGCATTTCGCTCTGCAGAGGTAGATGGAAGTATGCAAATATGTTCTGTAACAGCCAATCACGGTTTCGTGTCGAGAAATATGCAAAAAAGGCAGTCGTATAAGAAGCCAGCATTGTGAAGGGTTAGAGAAGTTTCATGTGAGTGCTGATAAAAAGTGCTTAGAACTTTCGTACGATTAGTTTTCAATATAGACGTGTTTCCATGGCTTCCAGAAGACGAATGGCAGATAGTGATCGCTGGTGTTCTGTGGGACGCCTTGAAGCAGGACAATCAATCACAGATGTTGCTCTTTTCTTCGGCGCTCATCATTCTGTCATTTCACGATTATGGAAACAATTCCAAACAAGCCAAACAGTTGTCCGAAGACCTGTGACCGGTTGCCCAAGGGTTACGAACCCGCGGAAGATCGATATATTGCTGCTTTAGCCAAGCGGAATCGAAGAGCGACCTCCACACGTGTGACATCTATGGTTGCAGCTGCCATTGGTAAGACGATATCTACCACTACTGTTCGCGGAAGGCTACACATGAATGGACTGTACGCCCGGAAACCACGAGTTTGTGTTCCTCTATCCGTCCAATCCAGAGGGGCACGAATAAAGTGGTGTCGGCAACATGTGAATTGGTCTGTGAATTTAAACATCATTTTGTTAATGCCTCCAATATGACTTCATCTTATAATTTATGAGAATTCAATATTGTTTTCATCTTTGTATGTAATTCTTTGTTTTGTTTCATGCATAAACATATTTGCTACTTTCCTGCCATCTTTCGTGTCAATCAAAGCTGTATTTTTCGATTTTTTCGCATTTTACCGCTTCGTGCTTAACTTTTGGCAGTGAGTGTATATTTAAAAAAAATCAAAAATACATTTTTTTTGTAATTGTAAGTCAAAGGTCAAATTGAATGACCTTGATATTGAAAAGGTCCCTTTAAAGGTCATATGATACGTCACTAGAAAGGTTGCACATTTTTCTACAAAATAAGCTGTCATTCAGTAGATTGGACAGTTAGGCCAAGGAGGGGGGAGAGGTACATGTTATTTAGTGAGTCTAAAATCATGAAAAATTGTCCAATTTTTCAAACTTAAAATTAATGTACATAAAAAATTATTGCAAGTTGGAAGCTAAAAATTTCCAGAATTTCTTATATATGGAGGAAAACAAATTAGCCGAGTTTAAAAAGATCAGTGGGGTTCGGGTCGAATATGACCCCTTTCTGTGCGGTTTCACATGGAATGACCCATATATTCTTTTTCAAGGTTTAACACAAAATAATTTTCTGGTGATATACCTGGCGACGCTAAAATCAATGCAGGAAACTAAAAAGGGCTAGCCAATTTTGTTGTGTGGAGATTGCAAATTTTTTTTGAAAAATCAATGTCTCTCTGCGGAACTTTAAAATAATGAAACAGATATTATTTCGCAATTCAAGACTTTGCACCTCAAAATTGAAGATTCATAAAATTGATTCTCTATTCTTTCTATATCTACGATATGGCAGCCGCAATAAGCATTCCAAATTACAGATGTATATTCCATTCCCGATCTAACCTGAATACTAAGTGTAAAATTAACTGCATTCCCACATTTAATGATTGAATCCTGGAGTTCCTCTTAATCAGGAGCTCAAACCTGGTTATAAGTCAAGTAGGAAAGAGACTGCAGCTTGAAGGACCGATGTATGTGTGTGAGAACTATTCATCAGTTCTCTCCATCAGTTTACCAAACTTCTAACAAGTTACTTTAAGCCTGCCACGAACTCTTATGAATCTAAAATTGAATTTACAAATGAAGGAATTGCATTTAGTTGCATTGAAGAAAATAAATCAATTACATTGATAATTATTAAAATTGTTTCATATAACATTTAAACGTTATTACAGGTCGTATTGTGATATCTTGAATAATGGACACCAAGAGGATGGATGTGTTTTAAAGACATGGGATCTTTTAAGACTTAACCCTCCAAGTGGTTTCGACGAGACATCTCGTCCATCAGAATCTGACCAATTTATGCTTCAATGACGAGATATCTCTTCATCAAGGTATTGCCGATTGTTTGGTGTGACAAAATCAAGATATGGTCAGTTTTGCTAATGACGTGATAAATCCTCGGGACATCCACCAAGGAAGGTAATATTATTTTGCCTTCCTATTATTCACACACATGTTACAAAGAAGCAAATTTCAATTAAAATGTGTTACTAATTTTAAGAAGTCATAATTAAACATTTGAGTCTTAAATATATTAATCAGTAATTCATATTTTTCAAGGGAATTTAGTTTACAATAGTTATTTGAAGCGTTTTATAGTAAAGTATATTTGATTTTTGAATCAAAATAACGGATACTAAAAAAAGCAATCAACTTCTGTATAAACTTTAACAACTTCTAAAATAGTTCAATGCAAATAGTAACTTACACATAAATCTCAAACACAAAACTTCATTTTTTCGAGTTATTGTAGAACTTTTAACTTTAGCTTTTGATGGACGCATTTCTTAACATTTTCATCAGATATCGAAAAACTATTTCCCTTATCACAACTGTTGATTTTATTGTGAAAAAGTGCTTACACTTTTGAGCGTAAGAGCATTTTGATGTACATGGATGCAATTTATACTAGCGAGAGTTTCAGAACTTGTCTTTCAGTTTACTGTTTTTTGCACCATGAAACTTTCAGATTTGAAAAGAGCATCAAAATAATTGCTAAAGGACTCCAAGGTTATTTTCTGAATGGTTGGTAATTTAATGGTTCCTATCTTTTAAGTTAGCTTAAAATGGATTATTTTAACCTGCGTGGTGGTTGTCTTGATGAGGTCTAAGGTCATTGTCAAAAACTGACGAGATCTTTATGGACGAGATATCTCTTCCTTAGAAGAAAACTGGCCAGATCCTGTTCTTATCATCATGAAAGAATTGTCAGTATCTGGATGACGAGATATCTCATCATGAGCAAAATTGACTAGATCTTAATGGACGAGATATTTCGTCAAATTACTTGGATATATATATATCCAAGTAATTGGATATATATATATATATATATATATATATATATATATATTTATTTATTTATTTATTTATGTTTGTATATTGACAGAAAACAACTATATAAATTTCATTTTTGCCCTCTCTTATTCCTTCTATTTCATCACTGCCACAATCTTTACTTCTTGTCACAATTTTATTTTCTTGTTAAAATTTACCTTTCTTCCCTCCCTTTCACTTGCACAAATTTTTCACGTTATCTCCAAGCCACCTTCTTGCTCTTTTTTAAATCCGTTATTCTACATAGGACGGATCTGGCAATGTTCTACTCTCCTGGCTTGCGCGGCAACTTTCGGTAAGGTAATACTTTGGTTTTTCTTTTGATTCCTAACCTTGGTAACAGGTATTATTTTTATGATTTTTTTCTCTCTGGTAGTACTTTGAGTTTTCGGGGGTAACTTGTGTTGATCTCTTCGGCCTGGCCTCACATAAGTACAGAAAAAACTCAAAGCATCCCATTTTTAAGTGAATCCCTGGCTTTGCTCCCCTTGAAAAAGTAAGCAGGCTCACTCAACATTTACATATTTTATTTCATCTTGGTTCTCGGGGAAATCTATTCTAAGGGTAGCTTTACCTTATAACAGCGATTCTCAACCTGTGGGGCGCGCCCCCTAGGGGGGCGCGAGCACACTAGAGGGGAGGCGCGAGAATATCCAAGAGAAAATATTATTTAAAAAATTGATTAACTGACTGAAAGGAAAGCACCCATACACATAGAAAACAAAATACATTTCGACATATTTAACAAATAAAGTAAAACAAATTACTAAATCAAAACTTACTTAATCAAAACATACTAAATTAAAAACAAATTTAATAATTATTAGTGGCTTCCTTGGGCCTGTCTTGCAGAGCAAAGTTTTTCGAAGGAAGGCTTAATATTAGAAATAGCCACTCTCAGTTCTGTTTCTATATTTAGCCGAGATCTATATTTTGTCTTCAAAGAAGCCACAGCAGAAAATCCAGTTTCACAAAGGTAGGATGTTGAAAATGGTAATAGAATGCGAAATGCCCTTGTTTTAGTGCAAAAAAATCATCCTCTACTCCTGCCCAAAATTCAAATAGTGATTTATTACTAAATTGTCTTTTGGTTTCGCCACTTGTCGTGAAGTCTATGAATTTTTCTTCCTCACCAATTGAGAGTCCTTCGGGAGTCTTATGAAATGGATCCCTAACCCACTCGTAACTTGCTACCAGTTTGTCGTCAGCAAGAAAATACTTTTTAAAATTCTTTGCCAGCATGGCTAAATGATTTTCACACACAATGGTTACTAAAACAACTTTTACATGTTCTTCTTCAGCCTTGTAAGTTTTAGTACAATCATCCACATTTGCAAACATTATTAGGTTTTTTTGCTTTAAATTTCTGCTCCACAATTCCAATTTTCTACAAAAAGCATTAACTTTATCACTCGAATCCAACATATGTGTATTTGCTCCTTGGAGTTGAAGATTCAAGTTATTTAATTTCTCGAATATGTCGACCAAGTAGCTCAATTTCATCACAAATAAACCATCGCGAAAATTCTCGGCTTCCGGTCTGTTTTCTTCTAGGAAAATGGCGATTTCTTTTCTTAATTCATAAACACGTTGCAAAAATTTACCACGTGATAACCATCTTGCCTCGCAATAAAATAGTAACGCTGAATGTACTGAACCCATGTCTTTACAAAGTGCGGAAAAGATTCTCGATTTCAGGGGTCTCATTTTTATATAATTTACTAAAGTTACAACCATAGTTAACACAATATTCAGACCAGGACTCATTTCTTTCGAAGCCAAAGCTTCTCTGTGGATCATGCAATGTGTCCAGACGCACTGAGGCGATTTTTGTTTTACAAATGCTTGTATACTTTGGAATCTTCCGGACATTGAACGAGCACCATCGGTGCATATTCCGACGCAATTTTCCATTCTATGTTTGTCTTGTTCATAAAATCATTTAAAATAGCAAATAATGCGAGCGCTGTTGTTTTGAGTTCTATTGGTTTGCAGAAAAGTAGTTCTTCTACTACTGACATATTATCACAAAATCGAACATAGGCAATTAAATGAGCATCTTTATTACTATCTGTTGCTTCATCAAGCTGTATTGAAAACAATTTGTCACGCAACTTCGAGAAAAGCTGACACTGTACATCTTCAGCTATATCACCAATTCGACGAGCAACAGTATTTGAAAGAGGTATGGACTGCAATTGTTTTGAAAAATTATCTCCAAACATATTATCTACAATCTCAATTGCTGCTGGCAAAATAAGCTCTTCACCAATGGTGTGAGGTTTTTTACATCTGGCTATTTTATATGAAACTTTGTAAGATGCAATTAAAGCTTTTTTGTTCACAAAGTTTCTTTAAAAAATGATTTTTGCTTTTTATGATTTTAATTTTAATTCGAAGAATTCTCTGGGTTTGTTGACGTACTCACTATGAAGCGTTTCCAAATGTCGTTTAAGTTTATTAGGTTTCATGCTGTCTGCGGCCAATATTTTTGAGCAAATGATACACAGGGGCCTTTCTTCTTCATTTACTTCAGTACTGGTAAACCCAAAATTTAAGTATTCTTGAGAATATTTTCTTGATTTTATTTTCGGAACCACGCTCGTCTGTGTACTTGTTGATGCTTGACTATCGTCTAATGCTTGCTTACTTCCGCTTAAAAATTTATCCATGAGTCTGCATAAATCTTCTGCCGTGAATATTTAATATGGTGAATTGCAATTAACACGAAAACATATATAACATACACATTCACGATAGATTCGATAGCGATAGAAGGATCGACTCGAATGAGACTGGCTGGAATTGAAACTTGTGTTATCGAACATTTTCCTTCATCCTATGAGAAAACATTTGCTCTGCGCATGCTCGAGACGGCATCGGTCGTGTGGATTCCCTTCCACAAACATTATTTATGTTTTTCTCTTCTGTTTTATTTCTTTTACTAGCTGAATTACCCGGCGTTGCTCGGGTTGAAATGGTTAAATGTTGCTTGAAAAGTGAATTAGAATAATCACTTTTCTTTCACAGAAAAATGCAATCATTTAAGTTGTACGGAAAATACGTTTTAACTTTTTCATAACTTCTACTATATACTTCGGACGCATGCATTTAATTCCTGAATATATTGCAATATCTAAAAGATTAAGACATAAATACGAACAGAAACGAAATTCCGACGAAAAAATGCAGAATTCTAAAAAACGAATGATGCGCAGTGTCGAATTTCGACTGCCTGAGTGTATCATGAAACAGAGCAATTCGAAAAAAGATATTTGAAAATATTGATAAAGACGATAATGAAATTTAGTAATGCTCAAATATGACTGCAACATTTCGCTGTGTAAACTCAAATAGACAAACACGGGATTCTAAATCAAATTTATAAAATAATAAAAATTAATTCTGGTTTCCCAAATCTAAAATAACAAAATTACGCTTTTATGATTAATGAGTTGAAGTTTTTCGTGTTTCATTACAAAATGTAAATTATGAATAATGAAATATTTTAAATATCCTTTTTTTATCAAACAAATATTCATGTAAAAATATAAAATTCATATAGAAATAAAATAATAAACTTTAATTCAATAATGCACATTACACCTGTCAAATAAAGTAGGAAATACTTATACAATCAACTAAAAGTTAGATTTAGTAATGCTCAAACATGACGGCAACATAGCTTTGCCCGGGTATTTATCCCAATCTTCTATTGGACAGGAAAAGGAATGAAATCAATGTATAGTGTAAAATCAAAGTAATTATATTAACAGGTTCTAAAAGTATAAGTACAGTACACGCATTATAAAGTAAAATATTTTACGAATTCACTGCAATATAAATTTAACACAAAACTTGATTATACACAACATTTTTAGTTTCACCTCCGGGAGCAAGAATAAATAAATTCTTGGGTGAACCCACCCTCGAGCAACCAACATAAAGTTGTCCGTGGGAGAAACACGGCGATCTCAAATCCACTCCGCAGTACTTGATAGACTGCCCCTGCGACTTGTTGATCGTGATCGAGAACGCAAGTCTTACTGGAAACTGCAATCTCTTAAAGTCGAAAGGGAGATCCGTCGGAATGAGTGGTATCCGTGGGATAAAAACTGTTGCACCCTCTCCCTTTCCTGTCAAGATAGTCGCTTCCATTACATTGCCCAGCAGCTTCTTGACACACAGCCTCGTGCCGTTGCAAAGTTTTGGCGGGTCGAGGTTCCGCAGTAAAATAACCGGAGATCCCACTTTAAGTAAAAGACGATGTGGTGGCAATCCAGCCGGATCAAGCGAGTTCAGGAACTCTGGCGGGAAATTGACGACCTCATCGGCATCTACTACGGTATCGATGGACTTGTATTCAGTGACCACGCCTGGTAACATGACAAGTATTTGATTGTTTATGTCGTGGACGTCTTCATTTTTAGCAGAAAGAATGGCCCTCTCTCGCAACCAGTTCAAATCGTGATAGTTTTGGGAAACAGACGGATAGACTGCATCTATCAGCTCTGAGACGGACGACACCAGATTACAAAAATCGGATGGGAATTTAATCTTGCCAGAAGACTCGACTGCCAATCTGCCTTCTCCGATCTCCAGGAGTTTGTCTGAGAAAATTTGAGCACTCTCATCCCCCAGATGTACTCTCATGTTTTGCTTCAAAGTTATCTTTCGCACATGTCTCCACAAAAACGAATGTTTCAAACATGCATGGATCTCATCGGCCGGCGTCGACTTCGGGATGACGGGCTGAGTTTGACGAAAGTCTCCACAGAGGAGTACCAGAGCTCCTCCCATCAGATTGTCGTTTCCTCTCAGATCTCTCAGAGTGACGTCGAGGGCCTCGAGAGCTTTCTTGTGAGCCATGGTGCATTCGTCCCACACGATTAATTTGCAAGTCTCGAGCACCTGCGCCCGACCACTTGCCTTGCTAATGTTGCAGGTAGGATTTTCCTGCCTGGCGATGTCAAGTGGCAACTTAAGTGCAGAATGGGCCGTCCTCCCTCCTTCCATTAACGTCGCCGCAATTCCCGAAGAGGCGATGGCAAGAGCAACTTCTCCCCGAGTCCTGATTTCGGCCAGTACTATATAAATCAAGAATGTTTTCCCTGTGCCCCCAGAAGCATCAAGAAAAATGATACCACCTTGTTGTTTGGCTGCCTGATCCATGATAATTTGGTATGCGTTTTTCTGATCTCGATTCAGAAGTGGCTTCTTGTCCGCGACGTATGCACTCAGCTCTTCGACGTCGTAGTTCGTTTCTCGCACGTAATCCGCGCGAAGTACGTCTCGTCGATCTCTTACTGGTGCAGGCAGGCCCAATTGCAGTAATGTTTTATTTGTCATGGCCACACATTTGTCCTCAAGAATAACCAAAGCCTCGTTGAAAATGTCCGGACCAAACGCGATTTCTAATGTCGGGGTTTCCCTCCGAACTTTGGCGAGTATATCCTCACTCAGGGCCTCCTTATACTTTTCCCATAAAGTGTTTGGATTCGATGGACTGCATGTAGTCAATATTATAGCAAACAGGTTTCTGATTTGCTCTGGTAGGGAGATCAATTCGGCTTCTCGCAACGTGTCATCCCAGTGTTGGTCTCCTTCCAGCAAACCCAACTTCTGACAGGCCTCTCTAAATGTCTGGCATACTTCGTCGTTTACCGTTCTCATCTCTGCGAAAGATCTAGGTCCTCGTACCGAGTGAAGAAGCATCCTAAGGAAATAGCATTCGGCGTTGTTGGGGTGAACAGTGTACACTCGACCCAAGGCGTCACTCGCGACTGCATCATGTCCAGGGACGGGCTGGCCAACTTTTCTCCTACAGAAAATTTTCCTCGACGCATTCCACGTGTAATATCGAGGTATCTCAGGATACAACAAAGTCCTCGCAAAAGGATCCTGCTGACACAGTTGAAAGAATGCCGTCAAAGTCGTGTTTGGTGGCTGATCAATCACTCTAGGGGCGCTCTCTGTTGTGAAATAAACTCTCTGACCATTTTCTAAATGGACGCTGAGGTGAACAACAGTAGGGTGTCTTTCGTGAATCGAAAAACCCAGTATTCGCCAAACTGCCTCGTTACTGCTGAGGTATCTTCCCAATTGATACCGCGTCACTTCATCGTTCGATCTCCCGTCGCCGATACCGAAAACAGCCATATCACTACCTTTGTTGACATACTTGCACACATATTTAATCGATTTCACACTGTTGCAGTACTCCACGTTGATGTGTGCCCGAAACATTTTCGACAGCAGCGGCGAAAAGGGCACAACCCACCTATTGTCGATTTCTATTTCCGTGTTGCTGCGTATCGTTAGTTTCGCCGTGAACCCTCCATCTTCCGGAGCCCGCCGTCTGTACAGGGGATTGCCGTCATTTCCGGTTTGTGTCTCTTTAATCAATTTTCTAGGGTATTTCTTGGTACACTTTCCGTCCTTCATACACGGAGAGATGGGATTGAGATTTCCACACGGTCCGTGGATCATGTTTTTCGTTACCACTTCAAAAAGTTCGGGATCTTGTTCCGGGTCTGGCAACTCGGCAGATATAACGTCATCGATTTGAGTGGGCTGAATTTTGTCCGCTAACCAGATCAAATTGTGCGAGTGTGGCAGCCCTCTTTTTTGCCATTCAATCGTATACATCCAGCATCTCGGCACTCCAAATACATGGCCCTTTGTTATAACGTCAATCAGTTTCAACTGCTTCTGTTTAAATACTCTCGCAATCAAGTCGTGGCGCTCACTGGGTAATTGACCATTGGTAAGAACCTCCTTGATCTCCGTCCAAGTGGGATCGCAGGTGAAGGTGATAAATAAGTCTGGTCTCCCGTACGTCCTCACGTACGTCATAGCATCTTGAGTGTATTCGTGCATGTGTCTGGGACTGCCTGTAAATGTAGCTGGTAGTATGACTAAGGCACCGAGGTTTTCAACGTTCCCGTCATTTGCCACAGCATCTCTCAGGTGAATATATTCGTCAACTCTCAGTTTACGTTGATTTAGACGAATGTAAAGGAGACGTTCACTCTCGACTTTAGCGTACATATCGACGATGAACTGATGAAACAATTGCCTGCAGTTCAATACGTGGTTCTGCTCAGTATCTCGAACCATTAATCTGTACGCATAGAAATCCATCGCTGAAACTTTCTTGCTCGTTGTTTCACCTGTTCTTGGGTTGATCTGCCTCAGATTAAATTGATATCCATCTTCACCATGGGGGAATATTACTGGGTACTGCAGAGCATCGTAAGATCGATGTGTTTCCGAAATACGCTGCAATGATTCACCTCGTCGTTGAATAACGATATCCCGTTGATGAAACTCATCTCCTGATATAACCACCGCGACTTCATCTGCTTGAGGAGAGTTAAAGCGCCGCTCGTGTTCGCCTGCTGGTCTTCGGTCTGCTCTTATGACTACTTTATATTCATCTGTTGGCATATGTTCCAATGCTGTTTCAAACGTTTTAATAAGATTATTGTGCTCATGAAACATCCTCTGTAAGTTTAACACAATCTGACGTCTTGTTCCCGAGATGTAGGCGCACCTCTGATCAGTTTCCATTTGTTCGTTTTGAATAAAATATAGTTGTAGAAATTTTGGTGGTTGATCTGGCAGCGGAAGCAACGATCCCGCTCTATGGTAAACTTGCCTTTGCACCTTGAATGTCGACGGAAATCCGGGCTGTCCAACAACTGATGTGGCGCCGAATGATGTCATTTGGAAACATGAGTTGTATTTTCTGATGTTACTTAGAAAATGCTTCGACTCTGACGTATCTCCTGATGTGTAAGTCAAAAGGTCTTCTGGTGGTGGTTCCAGTTGGCAAAGTTTAACTTTTCCATTTTTGCAGCAAATACCAGTAGACTCTGATTTAAACTTTTTGGCTTGACAGTAAGTACAAACCATTTCCATTTTCCCGATCGTAACACTTGCATGCATCGAGTAGTCTTTATGTGAATCGTAGTGAAATCCTTCCAATGCTAAGCTAAAATGGTTCGCAGTCCGTGATCGTTTGGCTCTATCTCTCTTATCCTGTAGTCGGGCCTCTCGCTGCTGTGCCGTCTCTGTTGCTCTAGATGTAGTAGCTCTATCTCTCTTATCCTGTAGTCGGACCTCACGCTGCTGTGCCGTCTCTGTTGCTCTAGATGTAGTAGCTCTATCTCTCTTATCCTGTAGTCGGGCCTCTCGCTGCTGTGCCGTCTCTGTTGCTCTAGATGTAGTAGCTCTATCTCTCTTATCCTGTAGTCGGGCCTCACGCTGCTGTGCCGTCTCTGTTGCTCTAGATGTAGTAGCTGTCTCTTTCATATCCTGTAGTCGGGCCTCACGCTGCTGTGCCGTCTCTGTTGCTCTAGATGTAGTAGCTCTATCTCTCTTATCCTGTAGTCGGGCCTCTCGCTGCTGTGCCGTCTCTGTTGCTCTAGATGTAGTAGCTCTATCTCTCTTATCCTGTAGTCGGGCCTCACGCTGCTGTGCCGTCTCTGTTGCTCTAGATGTAGTAGCTCTATCTCTCTTATCCTGTAGTAGGGTCTCACGCTGCTGTGCCGTCTTTGTTGCTCTAGATGTAGTAGCTCTCTCTCTCACGCAATCGCAAGGCTTCTATTCCTCTCCTCGGAAGTTTCTTGACTACGCTCATTTTTCATCATCTTAGCCGTTGACTGCACTTGGCCGATTGCCTTCCGCTACCTTGGAGGCATTGCTACAGCAAAGAAATCTGTAAAAGAATACAAAAAGCTATTTCATAAAATAAGCAAAAGGCACACTCTCACTGAGCAATGAAATCTATTATAGAATACAAAGAAAAGCTATTTCATAAAATTAGCAAAAGGCACACTCTCACAGAGCAGTGAAATCTGTCATTAAAAAGTTATTTCATAAAATAAGCAAAAGGCACACTCACTGAACAATGAAATCGATTATAGAATACAATAAAAAGCTAATATAAACTGAATGGTAAAACAAATTTAAAATTGTGAAGTACTTACATCAGTTTAGGAATATCAAACTTTTAACACAAATAAAAAAAAATTAATGCCTTACTTAAAAGCTGTCAATCAAAATACTCAAACACAGAATTCTAAATCATGCTAAAAATAAACTTTTATTCTGGTGTAAAAAAAGCATTAATTCTGATCCCATTAAACTTATTTAAAAAATTAAGCAAAAGGCACATCTCACTGAGCAATGAAATCTATTATAGAATACAATAAAAAGCTAAAATTAACGAAAAACGAATTTAAAATTATGTAGTACTTACATCCGTTTAGAAATATAAATCCAAAATGTACACTATCACTGTCGCGAATAAAGTAGGAAACACTTATACAATCAAAAGAGCGAAATAAAACTGCCAGATTCACTGAAAGATGATAATCTGGAAGACTTACCGAGTTAGCTTCCTTTAAATACGACCAGCTAAGAATCGAGTGGGTGCTGGAATGTTCTCCACCATGAGTCCAATTAAGTTTCCGTTTCCCCAACTTTCTAGAAAGTTCTACAAAGTTTTATAAAAAAAGTAAACATTAATTCTGGTGCTGCCAGATACCGAGTAGCAAAATTACGCTTTTATGATCAATGAGTTTTTCGTTTGTGCTTTTCGGAATAACGGTGCTTGGTTTAGAAATAAATATAATCGGTGTAGACAAATTAAACTGAATAGATAAAAATTTTTCAAAAAGCAGAAGGTCGATTTTACAGAATTTTTCAGAAAGAAAATCACTGCTTTCAACGGAGGATTCACATGTATCTATTCCGGACATTTTAAAATAAGTTACACGCCTTACCTAAAAAGCCTCGTGAAACAGAATTCTACAAATCATTACGTATTCAATAAATTATTTAAGGAATGTTGGTCGAAATATACACCAACTTTCCTTGAAAATAATCCTTGAACTCCCGAAAACCTTTCCTTGAATTTCCTTGCAAACATAAATATTTTAAAATATTCTTTCCCCCTTCATCAATAAAATATCTATAATTTATTTACATCATGGGAAGAACTAAAAAGTCAGTTCAAACATAAATACTGTAATTTAATTTGTTTCGGAAAAAATTGTTTTTCGATCAACACTGGTAAAGCAACCATCGCTGCCTAAAGCAATCAATCTATGCTCAATGTTATTTCTATTGCGATTTCGAATAGTTTTTAGCCCCCAGGGCCAATAGAACGGGGGTTAAGAGTTAGCCTATGCTGACCGCAGTGTTCTAAATTATAAGTGTACCAAATTTGGTGTGGATTGGTCAAACGGTGTAGATTTGTATAGAAAATATACCCCCCCACACACATACACACATCCTATTTTATATATATAGATTATTCGAAAAAATGTATTCTCAGTTTCTAAATTTAGCTCACCCCGTCTAGGTTAACTTTCATTAACGAATTTTTCTACTTTCATATTCTTTTAACGTTATCTCCCTGTTTGGCTTCCATTTCAAATATAATATTTAAATTTTCCCCGCTTTCATTCGCTTCATCTGTTTACCGCCCGCTTGGCAAAATGCCAGATGTGGTTTCTCGCCAACGTTGGCTCACTTTTACTCTTGTTTTGGCAGTTAGTTAAAAATAATTTAAAAATAGAATCCAAAATACTCAATATACATTATTGTTGTATACATTTTATTGTAAGCGGGGGGGCGCTATGAAAATTATGATTGAAGGCTGGGCCGCGAATACTGAAAGGTTGAGAAACGCTGCCTTATAATATATATATATATATATATTATAAGGCATATTATATGTATATATATATATATATATTATAAGGCATATTATATGTATATATATATATATATATTATAAGGCATATTATATATATATATATATTATAAGGCATATTATATGTATATATATATATATATATATATATATATATATATACAGGGTGCAACGCAAAGTCCCTACCCGGCCTTTATTTTCGCAACCGTTGGTCGTAAGCATATACTTCCAATTACAAAAATGTTTCAAATGAGGTAAACATTCATGTTATGACATTTTGAAATTTAAAAAACCAATTTTGTAAAAATTACAAAATCTGACTTTTTATACAGTCCCCCGTTCCTTATAGTGATATTTAGTAAAAGTTTACGCTCATCCTAACAAACGTAACACAAAAAGTTTCACTTCTGTGTGACAAAAATTGACCGAGATATTTAATTTCAAAGTTTGGGATTTTTTCAGATTTGTTTTGCCTTCATTGAGGGGTCGGTTAAAATATAAATTAGAATAATTCGAGATTGAAATCAGGGTGCAACACCCCTTTTACGGCGAAAGGGGGGTTCCCGACCATAAACGATGGGTGCATGTATAGTAAAGTGGACATTCCCAATTCAATGAAAGTGGTCGCAGCGCCCTTCTACATCCTGCAATCTTTGCATGACTTCCAACCAGTTTTAACCACCCGTTCAATGGTATGTTTCAAGGATTCTTTCGAGAACTAGGTGTGGCTATTAACCCTTATGCTGGTTGCCTCGACGAGAAAAGAATAGAAAAATACTGATCAGATATTGATGGACGAGATATCTCGTCGTTAGAAGAAAACGATCAGGTCCTGATCTCGTCATAAAAGATCGGCAATATCTTGATGACGAGATATCTCGTCATTAGTACAATTAATCAGATCGTGATATCTCTTCAAAACCACTTGGAGGGTTAAGCCATTAAATGTGACGTAAGCTAAAAGCAAACTTATACTACTCAGAAATCTTTATTTTACCATAAGATCTTATGTTTCACTACAAATACTATTAGGCTTGCCAAAAGGAAACCCCTAAAATAACGTACCAATCCCAAAACTAGACGAAGAGTTATGTGTACGGTTACATGAAAAGAATGCAGAAATGTAATACAGTAAAGTTACATACAACGAAAGATTAAAAAGGAATATAAACTGATACAGTGAAAAATGAACATCTGAGTCACATTAAAAGGCACAGTTATTTAATAAACAGAAAACCATGCGTGCCTTTTGTTGAACCAGGGTTGTTTGTATGTTACAATGCTATTTTTATAACTGATATAATAAAAAATCACCAGCTGTAAAAGAGTTATACCGTGAAGAACATGCACAAATCGGCATTTCCGAAAATTGAAAAGCCGCTTAGTGCAAAGGAAAATGAACCCATTAAAAATATGGTAAACAAGTTATCGGAAAAAGGCGTTTTTAGTCACAAATTGAAAAAGTTCCACTTACAAAAATTTGCATTTTTGTAAAATGCAAATACTATTTTTATCAATTTTGTCCACTAGAGCGAATTTCGGTTAACCCTCCAAGAGGTTTCGACGAGGTATCTCGTCCATCGAGATCTGACCAATTTTGCTAATGACGAGATATCTCGTCATTAAAATATTGCTGACTTTTTGATGACGACATCGAGATATGGTCAGTTTTTCTGATAACGAGATATCTCTTCCGCCAACACATGGTCAGATTTTCTGATGACGAGATATCTCGTCGAGACATCCTCCAGGAGGGTTAATAATAACTACTTGTCAAACTTGTCAAATTCTTTCGTATAATAAAGGCACTAAATCCTTAGAGTGCTGAAATATAATAAGATTTACTTACAACGTATTTAACAAATTAAAATGCAAGAAAAATTCTTAAGAGTGATATTAAAGAATAAGGTAGTTGGATTGTAAGCACCTGTGCGTTTTCATGTTGAGAGTATAAAAACAAAATAGTGAGGCAGCATACCGATAGAAGAATAAAGAAAGCGAAGAAAGTAAATGCCCGTCAGTCTTGAATGCTTATAAATCATAGCTGTACTTGTCTTAAAACGACGGAAACAAAAAGCAAGCAGAGTTGGTTTTGGCACAAAAAGAAACTAACCACTGTTTACAAACAAGACTGAACTAGAAAAAGTTAAAACTTCAGAAAAACAGCAAGGAATTCGCCTCTATAAACACGAGCTCTTCATAAATATATGAGTACCTTTGCTAAGGAAAGTAAGGAGTGAAAATTAAATATGCATGGTTCAGAAAGAGGGAGAAAATAGTTTAGAAAAATTCAGCATTTCTTTCACGTTGAAAATGCTGCCTATCAAATATGTAGGGCCGTCTGGTTCAAATGCCAAACTTCGTAACTTTGGAACTGAAAATAATTCTACTCGTCAATGAAGTTTACCAGTCTTGAAGAGGTGCCATGCAATGCTGAAATATGGGAAATCCCCGTTTTTTCTGATTACAGAAGAATTTAGTAATGTAAATTTTATTTAATTTGGCAACAAATTTTAATTACGTATGAGTGTTATACGCAGCATCTATGATATAAAAAAATTCAATGGAAGATGTAAGCACCTTTTCGTATCTGGGAGCAACAATAAACAAAAATGGTGGTGCTGATGAAGATATTGATCGTAGAATTTCATAAGCTCGCAACTATTTTAAGAATCTTAATAAATTATGGTAGCAACTAATATACATATAAAAACCGAATTAAATCTGTATAAATCACTAGTACTTTCAGTTCTCTTATACGGTTCTGAAACATGGAAAATTACCAAAAC
The DNA here is from genome assembly GCA_933210815.1 of Meta bourneti. Taxonomy (NCBI): domain Eukaryota; kingdom Metazoa; phylum Arthropoda; class Arachnida; order Araneae; family Tetragnathidae; genus Meta; species Meta bourneti. Next base: position 13,584,552 of record OW119924.1, read on the forward strand.
ACAGAGCAATAAACTAAATGTTTTTCGAAATAAATGTTTAAGAATCATCTTAAAGATTTTTTGGTCATGCTACATTTCATATGAAGAATTATTGAATAAATCAAAATTTAATGAAATAGGAAATGAGATTGAATTTAGACGTTGGAAGTTGACAGGACACATTTTAAGAATGAACAGGGACAGTATTCCTAATATAGCATTGACCCCTGATGGAAAGAGAAAACGCGGACCTGGCGACGTGTGACGGAACAAGAGAATAGTGAGGCTGGATGGGCGAGTTGGTATGAAGCTAGACTTGCTACATCGGATAGGAAACTTTGGCGATCTAGATTGAAGGCCTTATGTGTCCCTAGGTACTAAAGAATTTATGACGATGATGATATAAAAGAAACACTTATCCCAATATATTATTATTTTGTAAAATTTTATATTGCATTTCGCATTAAAATCCTTGAAATCTAGTGAAGCTTTCTATTCACACTAATAAAAATGCATAGAGAAAAAGTTTTGTAAATCCTCATGGTGATTGTCACGACGAGTATCTTGCCATTCGTAAAACTGACCAGATCTTGATGGACGAGATATCTCGTCATTAGACGCAAACTGACCAGATCTTGATCTCGTCATCATCGGCAATATCTTGATGACGAGATATCTCGTTATTAACAAAATTGTTCAGATCTTTAAGGACGAGATATCTCGTTGAAACCACTTGGAAAAACCATGGACGAAATAAGTTATGGATAAAAAATTATTTTAATTAGTTAGGTATACACAAATGAAGAACGAAAATATTAGGAGTCATAAGAAAACCATTTGAAGGTTCGTAATGCCAAGTTAAATACAAATTAGTCAAAAATGTTATTTTTTTTTATTGAACAAAAGCAAACTCCCCGTGCACCACAGAAGTACAACACGGGGCTTACAGAAGTAAGTTGATTTAACAAAGAAACAGTGGAAAACAATTTAACTGAAATTACATGATTTTATGAACTTGACAAATGAGTAGAAAAGCAGATTAGATTTTACAAAAACATTGAGTTTCACTGGCCATGTTTCACCTAATCTTCTCAAATCATTTTTAGGCACATTCTTGAAGTTTTAAATGCAGGACAACTAAAAAGCAAATGCTCTACATCTTGTGGCTGCTTTTTAAAGCACTCGCACAAATCATTAGTCCGAAGATGAAACCTATATAGATATTTAGCAAAATTTCCATGGACAGATAAAAATTATGTAATTTGGAAGTTTGTGAAGAAAAATAATTTTGAGTTCAATTTATGCTTAATAGTAGGAAAAAATTTTTTGGTGTGGCCAGCTTTCTCAGACGAGACATACTCTTAGTTCCACTTAGCAACAAGCTTTTCATAATATGAGCCTTTCAAGTAACACTTAGGAATGTTACAATTTACATCAATTGTAACCCTTATGGTGACTGTCTGGAGGAGGCATCTCATCATTAGCGAAACTGATCAAATCCCTTGATGGACGAGATATCTCGTCAACAGTAAAATTTGTCATACATTGTTGGATGAGATATCTAGTCAAAACTACTTGGATGATTAAAAAATCCTCGATAACAATTAATTTAAAAGTATATCTGCAAATTTTATTCTATTAATCAGATAAAAATTAATTTTATATTAGTATCCAAAAAAGGTGGTACGGTTAATAGTAATAACTAAGTATACTAATAAGCGAATTAGAATTAAAATAGAGTAATTCGTGATGACCAACTATTTTCTGAATATTTTTAATATCTGTCGAAACTGCATAAAAAGCCATAAACTATCTTAAAATAATGTCTCTACACCTAGGTACATATTATTTTAGTTCCTCTCCCAGATAATCAAGAAACAATACACGAAAGCGTTTACTAGTAGCGATTACTAGTAGCGTTTACTAGTTACGAGTAGCAACTAACTTCATTTTAATTCATATCCCCTCAAATACTGATAATTATCAAAATAAAAAATTAAAATATATACAGTTAAAAAGTCATCATAAAAAGAATCGGGAATATCTTCATTGGGATGTATTTCGTTATTCACAAAATTGGACAGATATTGATGGACGAGATATATTTTCAAAACCATTTGATCGATTAATAACCAGATAAGTGACACATTTACTATATTTCTGACAGTTAGCAACGCTATTAAAGTCCTAAAACCAAAAGTTTAACGAGAGAACATACTCAAAATTAAGTATATTTGGATAAAGTGGCAAAATTGGGGATTTTATATCGGCGATTTCTGTGCTTTGTACGTTAGCAAAACATCAAAATTTGTGCCCTTACACATATTCTAAGCAGCGATTAGAAAATTAACCCTCCAAGTGGTTTCAATGAGATATCTCGTCCATCAAGATCTGACCAATTTTGTTAATGATGAGATACCTCGCCATCAAGATGTTGACGATTCCTTTATGGTGGCGAGATTTTGATTTAGGTTTTGTAGAAGATCAAGGATTCCTAGGAATCTTTCAATCAATACATGTGATTATATAACTCACCAAGTTCTTTGACGAGATATTTCATGCACCACGATCTGATCAATTGCGCTAATGACGAGGTACATCGTCCACCAAGATATATCAATTTTGCTAATGGTAGGTGGGTATTTTAATTAACGTCGAACTGGAGCAGCACACACAACTGGTTATTGGCGACTGTCGGGGATCAGACCCGTAAGGTAGGTAGGTAGTTAATTAACGTCGCAATGGAGCAACACAATGGGCTATTGGCGACTATCCGGGATCAATCCCCACGAGAAAGATCCTAGGACAACATCACGCAATTTTGAACCACGGTCAGATGACGAGGACAACACCTGAGCTGGCACCCTACTCTCCAAACTTCCACACCACGTGAGGAGATTTCAGGCCACGACAGATTTAATGCACCAGTCCCCTTTGTACACGACGGTCTTTGGTTGCATTCGATCTCGCAGCCCTCCGTTTGCTAATCCGTTACTCTTCGAACCGGGCTACCGGGTCCCCAAATTTTGCTAATGATGAGATAACTTGTCCGCAAGATATTGCTGATATTTTGATGATGACAAAATCAAGATCCGGTCAGTTTTCTTCTAATGACGAGATATCTTGTCCATCAAGATCTGGTGAGTTTTGCCAATTTCGAGATACCTCGTCTAGAAAACCACCAGGACGGATGCATTTTTCTGTAGTAAATGTGCCAGTTTGTCATTTAAGGTTCCATCGGGATATTCGAAGAATAAAAGAACTTTTTTTCTTGAAATATTTAAACGTCATTCAAATCTGTGATTTTAATAGAAAAACTAAGTAATCCAATTCCGTTTGAAAGACAGCGAATAATGCAACGAAGATACAAAAATGTGTCAAACACAGAAACGCCCGACTTTATCAATGCAATATTTTCGCTAACTTTCCCTCTCGCATTTCATTTCAAGAATTAGGAACCTTCTTTTACCCAGGGGGGGGGGAAACTAACCCCGAATGGCTGCTCGATATAGCCTGGAGGGGGAAGAAGCAGCATATCCAGAGCTCTGCGATACTAATTGCTTTCTGATTCCGAAAGAAGCCACGAGGACAGACTGTCCTTTGCAACTCAATATGTGTCAAGAAGTTGCGATGAGGCGCTGCAAAAATTGATCTCGCTGGTTTCCTTGCTGCAGATATTGGGTAAGAGTTTAAACGTGATCTTTGGGGCGTCTTGTTTCTTTCGCAACGGATAATTAAATAAGGTTCAGTTTTCATTATTTTAATTTGCGCTCGAAGCGTTGTTGAGGGTATTTTCGTTTGGGAAGCTTGCTTAATCGCGCTCTTTTTTAAGGATAGTCTTCCAACTTTAGAAACAATAGCATTTAAACTTTAACCCTCCAATTGTTTCTACGAGATATCTCGTCAAAAATCTGGTCAATTTTTCTAAGGAGGAATTTTGCTAAACACACGTCACTAAAACGTGACTTGTGTTTATCTGGCTCTTTTCTCATACATATAGACATTACCAGAGAGAGTGACTCTTTTTCAGGGGTAAATTTACAATTATATGTTTTGCCAGGGTATCATACATTGATATGTACATATGATACATACAGTTCTAAATCTTGGACTATGCCAGCGAAAGGACCCTTGCACGTTCGTCCTACTTTGTCCCCTAGACGAGTCTCCCTTCTTCACCCCTTCCGTTCTCCTTACCTGGATGACTGCCCAAGGACACATCCGCCAATGTCCATCGGGGATCCAATGGTTCCTTCCGGCCAACATTCTTCAGTGCGTTGGCCAGAGAACCTCGCAGAGGAGATATCTCTTCGATACAAAACGGCGTTATTTCTCAAAGTGGAAAGAAGATTCAAGTAGAAAAAACAAATTGTCTCTACCCATAACTGGTGAAAGTTTGGAGCAGGTTTTTGCATTGTGCTACATACATTAAAGAAGTATCAAAATTTGTATACATATTCTACACATAATGTACGCTGCGATTGAAAAATTATACTATCTTAAAGAAAATTAAGAAAAATAATCAATTTTGCTAAGGACTAGAAATCTCGTTGAAACAAAACGACCCTATTACTCGAAGTGGAATGAAGATCCAAGTAGGAAAATAGAATTGTCGCTTGCCAGTAGGGCAGCTTTTGATGCGAGGATAAACTATCAGGCCGGTTAGTAAAGAATTCATCCAAGAAGTATGCGTGGTTAATCACATTAAAAGTGCTCTTCAAAATTCAGAAATTCACAGGTTGATCAAGGTTTAAGAGATATAATCAAATTATTTCAAATTTTAAACTTGGTGTTTTTAACTTGACGTCGTGAGAATTTAGCGGTATAGAGAACGGAAAGTGAGAGTTTTTATCTTTCTTTCGGACGTGTGCTTGACCCTCCAAGTAGTTTTGACGAGATATCGTGTTCATTAAGGTGTGGCCAATTTTGCTAAAGACAAGATAATTCGTCATCAAGAATGCCGATTTAATTCCAAATGATGAAGATATTGCCATTTCTTGATGATGACGAGATCAGGTCAGTTTTCTTGACAACATACCTCGTCGAGACAACCACCAAGAGGGTTAATAACACCGGATATTATGCGCTGTTTATCCTAAACAGCACATGAAATCCTGTGTTAACACACCCCGTGATATAGAGGGTTAAAGACTTTCGTTTCAATTCCGAAAACAAGCTTTTAACACTCTGACGATAATGATATTTCCATGTAGGGTAGTATTGCTCCCCCACCGCTAGAAAAAGACCTTAAAAATATTTTTCTGATCAAAACACCATATATTTAACGCTCAGCGTACCTTTTCTAAATCAAAGTCATCCATGGAAGAAAACAGGTTGCAGACTGTATGTATGTGAACCCTTTAAAGGATTAAACTTTAATACAAAATTAATTTCTGAAGAATGTATGGTTAATCGCACAAAGGTGGATAGGTATAAAGTTGGATTAACATAACTGAAGGGCTACACAACTGGCGACAGTTCCTGATCAATCTCGAAGGGAAAGATCTGATCACAACACCTCGTAATTTTGAACCACGGTCAGATGACGAAGTCAACACCTGAGCTGGCACCCCACTCTATAAAAGAACATCATGCAAACGTGACGTTTGAAGCCACGACAGACTTAACGTGCAGTAGCCCCCTCGCACACGTCTTTGGAGGGACCAATTTTCGAATTCATAACCCTCCGGTTGCTTATCCCTTGCTCTTTCAACTGTGCTATCGTTGCCCTTAATCGCATAAAGTAAATGCAGAATAATGCGGAAACTTTTTCATTAAGTTATGCCAAGATTAATTTTCTCGAGCTCTCATTTTTGTTAATTCGTGTTTAAGAATTATCAAATGACTAAATTGCATTCTGTTCTACTGTTACAGTGAGTGAAATACATATAGAAAATAAAAGTCAAAAAGTATGATGTTCCACAGATTAAACGCAAAATTCAATTCATTATCTCTTTTAAAATTATCTACTTTTTAATTTTTGAGACGTTAATTTTAGAAAAAGAACCTTTGAGATACAAATAAATTATTTATTTGAATTAAATGCTGAAAATTTTGTCCGGCTAATTTAACTTAAAAAGTATCGAAGCGAGGCACCCTTAAAAATGTCATTATGTTTTTATTTGATGTAAATATGAAGATATCATTTGAAGCGAAATAATGAATAAAATTGAAGTTAATACTTCTTCCTTAATTTCTGCCGTTGGAAGTAAATTAGTAATGGAATGAATGACTTTTTATGCGTTTTTTGTTTACTTTTATTTAGTTTTTCGATGGGTTCGAAGAAATATGTATTCAAGTTCCATCTTTTGAAAGAAGCAAAACATTCCTATAATTTAAAATGTTCTAATAAGTAACTGTCTCTCTCTCTCTCTCGAATTTAGTCCTTAATGAGACGTTTTATAAATTAAGTCTGGTATAATGGAATAATGAAGAATGAATGTCTCTTTTACTTCCATTTACTCATGATTATTAAGAGCTGTATGATACATGTATCAAGAACTTGATATTACATTCAATTAAAGTGTATTCGTTTTTAATGACATTATATATGTATCGCGCTAAGCGAAAGTCATCCGGAGAGTCTGTCATGATGATTAAAAAATAATAAACTATTTTATTAAATGTTGAATATCTTCAAAACAAATTACTTCATACATACGTAAAATTAATAAATATTACTTTGCAATCTACAAATTCAATTTTTATTTGCTAAATTTATTATCATGTTGGGTGGTAAACCGGTTGGTAGAGTAACGGATTACTAACCTGAGGGTTACGAATACGAAACACGATCCAACCAAAAGACCATCGTGTTCGTTGGGACTGGTGCACGTTAAATCGGTCGCGGTGTCAAATGTCCTCACATTGGCGTGGTGTAGAGATTTGGAGAATGGGGTGGCCAGCTCTGATGGGACACAATCCTTTGACCGTGGTTCAAAATGAAAAGGTATTGTCTTCGTTGACATTCGCCAACAGCCCGGTAGCGTTGCACGGGTGTAGCTCCGGTGCAACCCTAATTCAACTTCTTACCAACCTACCTCAACAGATGAAATTTGCTTGATGAACAGTCCCTCCATCTCTTTTTTGGCCTACCCCTTTGTCTTTCACAAAAAGGGACTGCATTAAAAACTTTCAATGGCGTTCTCTCTGTATCCATTCTCAAAAGATGACCTGACCATCGCATTCTGTTGAATTTTACAAAGTTTACCGTCTTCATCTTCGAAAAGTTTGTATAATTCAAAATTGTATCGCCTTCTTCAAAATTGTATCGCCCTAATTGTAAATACCATCATCAAGGACACCACCAAAGATGGCCCTCAAAACGCTCCTTTCAAAAATTGTCAAAGCTCTGTCTTCCTTTGCTGTCAATGATCACGTTTCAGAGGCATAGGTTAACACTGGTCTTATGAGAGTTTCGTATAACAAGATTTTCGGTTTTTTTTACGAGATGAGATTTCAACTGGCTTCTTAGCCCATAGAAACAGTGATTAACAGTAGTAATTATTTTCCTGTTTTCAGAATCAATCTTATTCTGACGCTCAATTTCATATCCCAAGTAATTAAATGTTTTTACAGATTCAAATTTATGTTCCTCAATCTATGTATATATAAAAATGGATGTGTGTATGTGGGGGTGGGGATGTATGTTCTCTATACAAATCTCTACACCGTTTGACCAATCCACAGCAAATTTGGTACACTTATACTTTAGAACCCTGAGAGTAACCTAGGATACATATTAACCCCCATTCTATTTGTCCCAGGAGTGCAGAAGGGCTAAAAACAATTCCAAATTGCCATAGGAATAACATTAAGTATAAAACGAGTGCTGTATGCAGCTCAGTTTGTTTTGTCAGTATTGATAGAAAAATAACTTTTCCAATAAAATTGTTTTACAAGTAATGCTCAAAAAACAATTTTTTTCTAAACAAATTAAATTATAATATTTATGTTTGATCTGACTTTTTATTTCTTCCCATGATATAAATAATTTATGAATATTTGATTGATGAAAAAATAATATTTAAAATACTTAATTTAGCAGAACTTACATTTTGTAATGGAACACGAAAAGCCGAAACGAAAAACTTGTTATTCATAAAAGTGTAATTTTGCTACTCGGTATCTGGAAATGCCAGAATTAATTATTAATTTTTTATATAATTTGATTTAGAATTATGTGTTTGTGTATTTGAGTTGATAGCGAAATGTTGCTGTCATATTTGAGCATTTCTAAGTTTTGTAAATTTTTGTTCGTTTTGTAAATAATTCATTATTGTCTATGAATATTTTTCAAGCATCTTTTTCGAATTCCTTTATAGAGTTTTATTCATTTCCACTCCCTTCTAGAAGGTTTTAGGGTCATATTCATTTCCACAATATTCTAGAAAGTTCTATCGAATTCTATTCATTTCCACAACCTTCTAGTAGGTTCTACAGAGTTCTATTCATTTCCACATTCTTCTAGAAGATTCTGCAGAGTTCTATTCACTACCACAACCTTCTAGAAGGTTCTACGGAGTTCTATTCATTTCCACAACCTTCTAAAAGGTTTAACAGAGTTCTTTTTATACCTGCAAATTCTCAGAAGGTTCTACCGACACCGAGTTATATTCGTTTCCACAATCTTCTAGAAGGATCTAGAGTTTTATTCGTTTCTAAAAATTTCCAGAAGGTTCTACAGAGTTCTATTCGACTAAATTTGGGCTTAAATGTCATCGGGGCTGTCACCATACAACCTAGCGACCCCGAAAACTATGGATTCGGGTCATTTTGGACTAGGTCATTTTGGACATTTTATTTTTCACCCCTTCTCACCACCCATGACGATGGGGCTGAACTTGGACTTAAACGGCATCGGGAGTGTCATTATTCATCTCGGCAACCCCGAAAACTATGAATTCGACACTAATATCTGTCATTTCGATTATTTTTACATGTCACCTCCTTCTCACCCCTAGGGGTGTCTTACCCCCACAGTATTTTTTCCATATTCATATGTGCACCAAGTTTGGTTGAAATAGGCTGTAAGGTGTGGACAAAATGACGTCACGCCATCAGTGTGGAGCTGTCATTTTGGTGCGGAACAGTTTTCTCCCCTAGAACCTAGAGAAGGCGGGAAAAGGAAAGCGTGGGTAGATTAAGGGTGAAATGGCAGCTGCGTGTTGTTCGTTGCGTTGCTCTTTAGAACAACTTATATATGTTTCACTAAACCGTGTACACAAAGTGCAAATATTAAATTTTGACCAAAATAAAAGGTTTAAACCTTATCAAATGATTCTTTCTTAAAAATTGAGTGGAAAGATCTTTAGTTAGGCGTTCCAGAGTTATGCTGGAATATTCATACATGTGCACATACATCCCTTTTTATATATGGTAATTTCTTTGTGTGGTATATGTAACTTTCCTTAAGGTGTAACTTTCCTTAAAGTGTAACTTTCCTTAAGGCTTTGGTTAAATACGTTATAGTTTGTAGAATTCTGTTTCATAAATGGAAACCTTTTTAAGTAAGGTATATAACTTCTTATTTTAAAATGACTGGTAAAGTTAAAATAAAGTTATTCTAAAATAAGATATGTTGCGTTAAATCAAAACGGATAGCCACACGTTGTGGTTCAAAGATATTTCTAAATTTTGACATATTTTCATTACAAGACGATTAAAATCAATTTAATTTAAATTTGTTTTATGTTTCATGGGTATTATTGAAAGCTGTACTCCATAGTCAAGTAACTACATCTATCATTCCAAATAGGTACGTGGTTTCCATATAGAAAGTGAGTCTCAATTGAAAAAAGTACCCTTAAGGATTCGATAAAACTAAATTTTTCTGTTGGAGGAAAACTAATTTTAAATACGACTTTGTTGATCTTGGAGTAATACCATAGTAAGGAAGTATGTTAACTAGGACTGTTGAAAAATAGAAATTTTTTGTCTTAAATGGCAGAACGTCGAGGTTGCTTACTTGAAGTTGAAACTGTTCTTATACAACTTAGGTACCTGTGAAACATTCATTGAAAGCAGTGATTTTGTAAAAAGTGTAATATATTGAGTTTGCTTTGTCTACACTGATGACATTTGTTTTAAAAACAAGCTCCGTTATTCTACGTGTGGTTGAATAGAATTTTCAAGAAAAACTGCGTGCTTCAAAATAAATTAACCACGAATGCCGTAACAGATTAATTTGCCATCCTCTCACAATGATAATGTAATTCGAAAACGTCGAATCCATGGTGCAAGGGTACCATAAATAATAAATATTGATTGGAAAACTGAGTGCAAGACTATTCGCTGAAAGTTCCTCATTTTTACTGAAAATGAACTTAATTGACATTCGTAATAATTCCACTACTCAAAATCGACTTCTGAAGAAGTGTCATCTCAGAAAAAGCTTTCGTAGTTTGTCTTACAGCAAGAGTGATGAAAATGAAATGGATTATATGGATGGATATATTATGTATACATATTTGCGTCCGAAGTAAATTGTAGAAGCTATGAAAAAGTTAAAACGATGTTAAAAAATATTTTCTGTACACTTAAATGATGCTTGCAGTTTCCTATGAAATAGAATCAACATTTAACCAATTCAACTCGAGCAACGCCGGGTAATTCTGCTAATTTCAAATATATTAACTGTGTTTCCTTTTTTATCACATTACATAAATTTGTTTTTTTCTTTATTTATTTTTAGTTTCATTTTTCCTGCAGCTTTTTCTAATGCTAGGAATGATTCCTTTAGCGTATTTGCAGATCTTGCATTTATGTCTATACCGTCAGCATATGCTAAGATCTGTATAGACTTGTTAAAAATAATTCCTCTTATACGAGTATCTCTGATAACCCATTCCAAGGCTATGTTAAATAGTAGACATGCAAGAGCATCTCTTTGCCTAACTCCATTAAAGATCTCAAAGGGCTTAGGCAATTCTCCTTGAATACGTACCATAACATTAGCGCCCTTTTTATTTAGCTATACACAAAACACTCTCATAGAATGTTGACCGGGCTGTATCAGAGGTTTATCAGTGTAAAACTTCCGACTAAGTACTAATTTGATTTATCTCTATTTTGACAATGTTTCACATTATTAAAGCAACCTACTGAAATTGTATTCTAGTGCCATGGCTGTTTGTACCTAAAATTAGAAAAGTGCTTGCCAAAAAACTAGCGCCAACTATATTTTGCTCACAGTAAAACAATATCTCACTATTAAAATTATTTATAGTGAGAACTCACTTCAATTTCTATTGATCTGGCAACCAAAAGAGCGATTGTAGTAATTTTTGAAGTAATGGAAAGCGTTTTGGTCGCGGTTCTGATAGGGAACCAAATCAGTGATGCCTAAATGGGTAACCATATTTGGGTTGTGCTATTTGTTATATTTAAGACTACACGTATAGGAATTATGGGACCTCTAAGTGAAATATATTTTATATATTTTACTATAGTTAGTGAAGTACAGTTAGTGAAATATTTTTTTCACTATAGTCAGTGAAATATTTTTTTCACTATAGTCAGTGAAATATATTTTGTTTCACTACAGTTAGTGAACATACACATATGATATACAGTTAGTGAAATATATATTTCACTAACGTACGTGGCACAATAGTATTAGTAGTGAAGTACAGTTAGTGCAGTAGTTTGGTAATAGTTAGTGAAGTATTGTTAGTGTAATAGTTTATTAATAGTAACATAGTAGTAGTTAGTGAACTACAGTTAGTATAGTAGTTTAGTAGTAGTTAGTGAAGTACAGTTAGTGTAGTAGTTTAGTAGCAGTTAGTGAAGTACAGTTAAAGTGTAGTAGTGTTTAGAGTAATCAGTGAAGTACAGTTAAAGTGTAGTAGTGTTCAGAGTAATCAGTGAAGTACAGTTAGTGTAATATATTACATATTTCATTAACGTACGTGGCCCAGTAATTGACAACATTTATAGTGGTGAATGTGTGACAATAAATGGATATAAATAATATAAAATCAACCTCTACGGGACTCTTGTCAATTTTGTCTGTTTATTTAAATGTTCTTGCTTCCATTATGAATCGATCAAATACTAATAAACATTGGGAGAACTCCCCACTCTAATGAAATTCTTCAGCAATCTGATTACAGAGGGTAATGAAAAATCAGGAAGGAAAAAATCAGCGCAGAAAACAAAATGTAAGAGAAATTGAAAATTGGTTTTAAAAGTAAAAACCACCAAATCGCCTTTGAATTAGTGTATGGGATGTAACGAAGTGAAGGTTCAGAAGCCAATTGTGATAGCATGACTTAGGTGTGTACTTTCTCTCTTGCACTGCCTTGGGAATAAGAATGAACACCAATTTAGCAATCCATTAATTAGTGGTAACATCTATCGAATCTACCCCCTGCTAAATTCTGAAGGGGGAATAGTGTGGTGAACTTAGCCACCACTACAAAGTATATAATGGGCCGAGATAGCCCAGTTAGAAGAGTAACGTATTAGCAACCGGAGGGTTGCGAGTTCTAAATTAGGTCCAACCAAAGACCGTCGTGTATGTGGGGGCTGGTGCACGTTTAATCTGCCGTGGACTCAAATGTCCTCAAGTGTGTCCTCAAACTGTCCTCCTTTCGAGAGTGGAGTGCCAGTTCAGGTGTTAACCTCGTCATCTTACCGTGCTTCAAATTGACGAAGTGTTGCCTTCGGATCTTTCTCTTCGGGATCGATCGCGGACCTTCGCCAGTAGTCCGTTATGTTGCTCCAGTACGACGTTAACTAACTACCCGCAAAAGTTTATAATTCATTAGTATATGTATCACTGTAACCCAACACCATTATTGATTACTCTTTGGTAGACAAATCTTCATTGTCTTTCATCTTTCATGTGTCTTGTGTGAAATGAATGATCGAGAGATATTCAGACAAAAGTTTCTTTGAGGTTTTTGTGTAAAGGTAAATATAGAGGATTTTAGTGTTTTGGTATTCTCTACTGTAACTTACGGCTTGACTGTATACTACTCCCGATACAATATCATCCCCCACGCATCCCTCAATGCAAACATTTCACCAAAACTTCGTCAAAGGGGCTATCAATCAAGCTCTTTACTGGAAGTAGATCTTGTAATTTGTTTATGTTTAGACTGAAATACCCTTTCATAGGTCCACTAAATTATTATATCTGGAGGACCAAACAATCGGGAAAACAGTAAATCAGAATAATGTATATGTTACCGTGAAAGACCGAAATTAGAGAATGTCAATATTCTCCGGTGAATGTCGACACCTACCAAATTCGTCGGTGAAAGACCGAATATTTGGCTATATTCTTATACATTCGGACCATCGCCGGAGTATGTCGACAAGCATAGATAAGCTCTGGTGGGGGTCGAAACGAGAAGCCCAGAAGGCGGAGAGGCCACAGCCAGAGAAGCCTCTCCGCCTTCAGTTTAAGTTGTTGCAATAAATAAGATTGTATAACGTTAATCACATAATTTATGTGTAAATTTATTATTGGTATTATTTTCTGTTCTCATTTAGAATGTACTGTTCGTTTTAGGTTCAACAGTTTATTTACATGTGCTGTTACATAAGCTTTCTGCTATTTTTACAAATATAATATGTTTTAATAATAAAGCATGATTTAAAAAGTTGCATTTTTGTCTTAACGTAACAAAAATATTTTATTCAACATTCACCATCAGTGCATGCTGAATGTCGACATTTGCCGGTGTAAGTGACAAATAATCTTTAGCAAATATTTCGGACATACACCAAGCGACTATGTGAATGCTGACATTCACCGGAGAATATCGAAATTTGCCAGATATCGGTCTTTCACAGTAACATATATATATATATATATATATACCAAAATATGATTATACCCATAATCTATACATATAAAGCAGAGGTGGACTCTGTCTGCTCTCTATGCAAATCTACAGCGTTTGACTAATCTACACCAAATATTTACACTTATCCTTTGGGACCCTGAAGGTAACATAGGCTAAATATCAACCCCAGTTCTATTTGTCTTGGGTGTGCAGAGGGGTGTAAAGTCCCGTCATCCTGGACAGAGCACTTGCTAGGGGGCGCTCTCTCCCGGTCTGGCTGCGCAGATGACGTCAGAGTTAACATCTACAGGAGTCTCCTTTCAAGATGACCTTCGAGTTTTTTAAAATCTTAGATTATGATGTAGTCGCAAATGGGTCCGTTGTGCTGAAAATCGCTCAGTATCATATCGGTTATGTATCCCGTCTGTAAATTCTTAAACTGTAGCTTTATTATTGGAATGTAAATTTTTATGATAATATAAGATTATTTTTATAGAAAGTGGTCTTTTTCAATCGTCGTTATGGTACAGGAGGCTAAAGACGATTCGAAATTCTCATAAGAATAACATTGCGTATTTATACGATCAATGTCAGACTAATTCACACTAAATTTGGTACATTCATAGTGTAGAATTCTGCGGGACACATAGGCTATATATTAACTCCATTCGATTTGTCCTGGGTCTACAGGGGGACTGAAAACGATTCGAAATTTCCATAGGAATAATATTGAGTAATATTACGATGAATTATAAACAACTCAACCCGAGTAACGCCGGGGAATTCAGCTAGTATATAGTGATAAGCAAAGGAAAATCTGCCAATATAATCTACATTTATTTTTCACTTAAGCAATTTATACTGATCGTACAATTTCAACATTTATTAAGCATTATTCCCCTAACGTACTAGGAATTAATTAAGGCTATTAACTTTATATACCCCAGAATAAAAAAAAGTATGTGTATGTTACGATGCATTTTTCATTACATAACTAATACCTAATGCATCGTTACAAATTGTGCTGTCATTCTCCTATTTTATTTAAGGCGCTTTATTAATTACGCTTAAAAAATGCGTGCAGAACTCCATACACGTCGCAGTCGCCGTAATTGAAAGAACTAGTGCAAATATTGCTGTTCAATCCGAGATTACTCCCCAAATTCCTGACTATTTATTAACTCATGCAAATGAATTTTGTTATCTTCTTTAAGCGGAATTAAATATACCTTCATCGCCGAGGAAATTGCTTAATTAATTATTTTTTATGGCTGTTTACTTGGAGAATGTAGATTTCTTTGTTAGGAGGGAAAAGAAACTAAGTGGCTGTCTGTCTCCATGGTAACTGGTTTCTGAACGATAAAGATAATCTCTCGGTCTTGTAGAAAGAATTTAAAGGATCGGATTTTGTGGGAAACCGGTGTTAGGAAATCCCTCACGGCTCACCAGGAGGTGATAGTCTGCAGAATTGAAAATAAGAAAGTGATAAGCTGGAGTTTGTTAATTAAAATCGTGTGTATTTTCAAGTTTTCTTCGGTGAAGGATTGTTGAATATGAATACACTCCATCCGAAAATGTGGCTCATTTATTCTTTTGTAAAAGTTGTCAAACATATTGAAACCCGCTTCCATAACAGAGAGAAAAGACCACAACTTGCAAAAAGTACAGAAAATGCAACAGAAAACAAAACAGAATAATTATACAGTAGCATAAACTGCATTATATAACACAAAACTATTGAAGACGTAGATCAAAAATGATTAAATAAATCATGATCGGAATATACAATAATCCTCCAAGGGATATCGACGAGATATATCGTCCATCAAGATATGATCAATTTCGCTAACTACGAGATATCTCGTCCATAAAGATATGACCAAATTTGCTAATGACTAGATATATCGTCCACCAATATGTGACCAATTTTGCTAACTACGAGATATCTCGTCCATAGATATGACCAAATTTGCTAATGACTAGATATATTGTCCACCAAGATGTGACCAATTTTGCTAACTACGAGATATCTCATCCATCAAGATATGACCAATTTTGTTAGAAACGAGGTAGCTCGTCCATCAAGATATGACCTATTTTGCTAATGACTAGATATATTGTCCACCAAGATGTGACCAATTTTGCTAACGACGAGATATCTCATCCATCAAGATATGACCAATTTTGTTAGAAACGAGATATCTCGTCCATCAAGATATGACCAAATTTGCTAATGACTAGATATATTGTCCACCAAGATGTGACCAATTTTGCTAACGACGAGATATCTCATCCATCAAGATATGACCACTTTTGTTAGAAACGAGGTAGCTCGTCCATCAAGATATGACCTATTTTGCTAATGATGTGCATACCTTGTCATCAAGATATTGCTGATCCTTTTACGATGGTGAGATCAAAATCTTGTGGTTTTTTCAAATGACGAGATTTATAGACCATAAATATCTGGTCAGTTTTGTTAATGGCGAGATACCTCGTCAAGGCTACCACCAGCGGGGTTGAAATCTCAATTTCCAAATGTTAAATTCATACAATTACTGGACACTACTAAAGCATCAAAGAAATCGTAAAGGTTTGAGTAAACTACAGCAGTAATATCAGGTAGGTAGGTATTTAATTAACGCCGCACTGGAGCAACATAAAGGGCTACTGGCGACGGTCCGGAATCAATCCCGAAGGGAAAGTTCTGAGAAAAATACCTTGTCATTTTGAATCACTGTCAAACGACGAAGACAACGCGCTGCTCTCTAAACTTCCACACCACTCCAACGTGAGGACATTTGAAGACACGACCGATTTAAAGTGCACCAGTCCTACGTACACAATGGTCTTTGATCGGATCGAGTTTAGAATTCGCAACCCTCCACCTGCTCATCCGCTACTCTTCCAACCGGACTACCGCGGCACTCTTTAGGCTGTAGATTCTCTAACGTACGTAATTTACAATATCTGTAAACTGATGAATGGCAAAAAATGGATATTGGCGAGGTTCCAGGTTTAATCCCGAAGGGAAACATCCGAGGACAGTACCACGTATTTCTTGAACCACGGTCAGACGACGATCATTAATACGAGAGTCGTTTGACAAGATTGGCGAATTTCTGAGCTAGCGAGACGATTAATTTGGTGACATCTAGGCAGGAGGGTGTCACTGTTCAAACTAGCTCAAGTAAAATTTCGGCCAGTAACGACACTTTGTTCGCGTTCTGGAGACATTTGGCGGATAGTATTGTAGCACACAACATCCACAAAAATGGAAAAAAAGAATTCCGTGACAATGATAAACTGTTTTTAATAAAAGAAGTGCATGATCTCCCAGTTCAAAGAGTAGTTGTAAAAAGTTTACGCGGACTCTGCATCAGCATTTCAGATGGTTCATTTCTTCATAAATGAGGTCACATGGAGCCGAATATTCACTACAGATGAAGTGCCCTCTGGACGCCCAGTTTAGGTCACTACAACGAATATCGATAAAAATTCCAATATACGAGGGTAAGTCAAAACCTATCCGCGCTTCCGCTATATCCCATCTTTAGGTTTGTCACACTACCTTCTTAGCATGGCATTTATACTACTATGGTCACTTTGCCAAAGTTTGAACTTGATAGCTTCAGTTTTCTGGCTTCTGCTTCAGTGTAAACATGTCCGCTCTGCTAGCAGTGTGCGCCAAGGAGAAATAAAGAGAGGTGATCCGATTTCTATAATCGGAAGGTGTGCTAGGGGCTGAAATTCATCTGAGGTTTACAATACAATACGGGGGCAGTGCTCGACCACGTAGAAGTGTGTATGAGTGGATCGAGAAGCTTGTATGAGTGGAAGAAGCCGGACAAGCGGGATGCACGAAGAAGGAGCAGGACGCCCGCCGTCAACCTCCATCACTGGCGAGAAGATTCAGGAAGCTCGAGGAATGGTACTGGCAAATCTGCGGGTTACCATCGACAATGTAGCGTGTTCTCTGCAGATTAGACGGACAAAGAAGTGATGTAAGCGGTGCATAAATGGTTGGGCGACCAATCTGAAACTCTTCTTGGAGGGAATATGCAAGCTTTTGGACCGCTGGACCAAGTGCATCGAACAGGACTATGTAGAAAAATGCTGAACTTGTTTAACCCCTACATTTGTGTAAAATAAATTGAAAAAATTAAAGTGCGGATAATTTTTGACTTTCCCTCATGTGAATTTCGCCACTCTATTCTCCGGATTTGACCCAGTACGACATCTTCATGTTTCTAAACATGAAAAGTTTGTTCTGCGGGAAAAATTTCTAGTCGAATAAGGATGTCATTGCCGGCCGTCTATGCATCTTTTGCAGCCTTTGATATAATCTACATTTCCTTGGGGGTAGAAACATTGGAAACTCTAGACGAAGTGTGCAATCCTTAAAGGAGATTTAAGAAATCAAGTCGATTTAAAAAAACGGTTTTTAACTTTCTTTTTTCACCAGACTTATACTGGTAAATTGCGCAATTGGTTGACTTCCCAAATGAATTTTTGCTGAAAAAGTTTCTAAAATGTATTTTTTAAGTATTGTATATTTAATTATATGAGGAGTACATGGATAATTATCTCACTGAATAAGCTAGAACGTTTCATTTTGATGCAACAAATTATAATAAAATTTGACCTTTCTACCCTGTTGATGAAATCGCATTTTACTTGTATGAGGCGATGCGACCCGTGTTTTTTTTCTGAACGGTAGACACCAATTCATTCAATAATTAGTATATTTCATATAATTGCAATGCCGAAGTATTTCTACTGCATTTCACAACCATTTTTGCACTCTCTGAGTTTTTATTCTGAATTCAAACAAATATTAAATTCATTTATTCCAATCCAACCAAAAGACCGTTGTGTACAAAGGGGCTAATGCATGTTAATCTGTCTTTATCACAAACGTCCTCACGTTTGGCGTGGTGTGAATGTTTGGAGAGTGGGGTGCCTGCTCAAGTGTGACCTCGTCATCTGACCGTGGTTCAAGATTATATGGTGTTGTCCTCGGAATTTTCACTTCCAGTTTGATCCAGAACCGTCGCAATTATCCCGTTGCATTGCTACAGGGCGACGTTAATTACCATACCTAACTACCATATAAATAAATTACACATGTATGGTTTTTTATCGTACGCATCAAAATGAAAAGAGACTTTAATGGCCAGCGGCATGAATCTATTTGCAAGAAACGCACGATTTCAACACTAACAGCGTCACTGTCTGGATACCGCAATTTTTATGGGTTGTCCCAAACCGTCGCCATTATCCCGTTGTGCTGCTTCAGTGCGACGTTAATTAAATACCTACCTACCACAATTTTTATGCAAGATTCCTATTTGCGATGGAGTAGTGACTCCATCGCAAATAGGAACACCAGTAAGGCGGCTGATCCGAACTCCTTTTGGAAATGAAAAAATAATCAGCCGTCATCTAAAAACGTGGTCAACACGTTCACCAAACCTTGAAATTTGATGGAATGAAGAGCAAGCATTCCGTACCATACCCTAACATTCCGCCAGGGGAGACCCCGTGCCTATCCTTGTGAGGATTTACCAGTTTAGTAATCTCTCTTGGGAGTTTATTAGTTTTTTATTCGCAGAGTCACTGTTTGGTTTTCTCGACTGTCAGCTGACGGCCATACGGTAACTAAATGTATGTCGTTGCTATAAAATCCTGGCCATGGGATTGCAGGATATTTATGATTTTACAAATGTTTTCTCTGCATTTCCTATGCTTTAGTGCTAGGTTTAGCCATCCTGGGGTGGGTCTTGGTGATGGGCAACGCAGGTGGAGTGAGCTTGTGAAGGGACATTCCAAGGCATAAAGATCTGTTGTATTGAACATGCTGTAGTTCAGCTTATAGTAAAAAGGAAGGGTTGGTTGGTTTGGGGGGTTATTTGGCCATGCTGTGCCAGACACAACACATACATTATATAGTAATAGACACACACAATGAAAATTTACTGACACAGAAGAGAGAAATACACCCAGGGAGGAATGCACCTGGCAGGAATCGAACCTGCGCCACCTACAACTAGACAACAAACGAAAGGCAAACAATAGAATAACTCTTTCGTAACTCGTAAGTGTATTTAATTTCTTGTATTACTCTTCACTGTGATGAAAAAGTTAAGAGTAGCGGATTAGCAAACGGAGGTTGAAACTCCGGTCGCTTATCCGTTACTCTTCAGTTTAATTCGCAACTCGATCCAACCCAAAACCGTTGTGTGTGGGGCGGGGGTGCACGTTAAATCTGTAGGCGTAGTGGGGAAGTTTGGAGAGTGGTATTCCAGCTCAGGTGTTCAAAAAGACTAGGTGCAGTGCGGCGTTAATATGCAACTACATACCAATAGATCTACCTATCTAATACATGCCTACTATTTCAATGCCTTCTGATATATGGACTTTAATTATGCTCACCGTGCATATTATGCAAGTATATATATTTTTAATACTCGATTGAAATAAAAGCCTTTATATAAATTATAAAATTAGATGATAAGAATAGCAATTGTCTAATTGTATTATGACATAGATATATTTTACAGAAACAGATTTATTTTCATTACACAAATATAACTACAAAAACTATATAAATTATAAAGTAACTGATCAAGAAAGCTTTTCTTTTATTCTATTATAGATGTATATTACAAACGTATGTTCACTTTTATTACACAAATAAAGTTAAACAAGTTTTATATGAATTATAAAGTAAATTATAACAATAAAGCTTCTCTTATTCAATTCAGTCCACAAATATATATTACGAATGCTATTTACATCAAATAAAATAAATGAATTTTATATTTAAACAAAGCTATGTTTACTTTTATTAAACAAATAGAATAAACTATTTAAATAGTGAAATAATTTATTAAAATAGCGTTTCTCTCTTATTCTATTCTGTCCATAGATCTATATTGTGAACTTATGTCTATTTTTATTATATAAATCAAATAATAAAAATCTTTATATGATTATGAAGTAAATGGTAATAATGTTTATTTTATTCAATTTTGTTTACATATATATATATTACAAAAGTAAGTTTCGTTTTATTTCATAGATAAAATAAACTTTATATGAATTGGAAAGTAATAGTTTAAAATAGCATTTCTCTTATCCTATCCCTCTGTATATATATATATATATATATATATATATATATATATATATATATATATATATATATATATATATATATATATATATATATATATATATATATATATATATATATATATATATATATATATATATATATATATATATATATATATATATATATATATGGCGCGGAAAGAATAGGAAAAGCACAACAGGATCGTTTGGAAAAGAAAGCAGTAATAATAAGAGAAAAAAGACGTGAACCTGAACTGTTCTTAAAACAGATATTACCAAAATTCGAAATGGGCCAAGATATCCAGACTTTTTTGGATTTATTCGAGCGACATATTAAAAGAGTGAAAGTGAAGAAAAATGAGTGGACGACGCAAGTATTAGGCCTAATTCCATTGGAGCTGATTGAGGTAATTATCAAAGAAAAATATGTTGACAATTATGACTAAGAAAATTACTCCTAAATCGATTTGAGTTGACAAAAGAAGAGTTCCGAGTGAAGTTTATTTCCACTAAAAGGAACAACAACGATAGTTGGAAAGACTACTCGTATAGGATGCAAGCATATCTCGAAGAATGGGTAAAGGCACAAGGAGTAACCACATTGGAAAAACCTCAAGGAACTTTTAGTCATGAATCAAATTAGATTTTGGATGCCAAAAGAAATTCAAGAACATTTCATTAATGTCCTTTCTGAAATTAAGAAGATAGAAGACCTTACTAGGACTGTAGACACCTATGAAATAAATCGAAGGAACAGAAATAAAAAAGAACCTGAAAGAAGCTATTCAAGAACAAAGAACTATACGAAATTTCAGAATGTAGAAAACATTCCCAGAAATACCCTAGGTAAAAGAAAAATAGTCTGCTATAGATGTGGAAAAGAAGGTCATCTGATTAAAGACTTTTTTAAGAAACCAGAAGAAAACCCAGCGAGAAGAGAAGGGAAAAGTCATCACGGAGGACTACACAACTGACGAACGGTGCACAGTTTGATAAAAATCAAGCTGTCATGCACGAGGAAATAAGATAATCGAGAAACTGAACTAATCGCCGTTATTGATACACATGATCCACTGTATTGGTTATTACCAAAAGGTTGGTGGACAACATCAACATAAGTAAAACTGAGATGACAGAAATGAAAATTGAACAAACTCAGGACAAATAAAAATAGACAGAATTGTCCAGGTAAGAGTAAAAATCCATAACATCTGTGAGATGATACAACTGGTTGTGATAGAGACCCCCTTAGATTATTGTTGGTTATCACTTCCCCATATAAAATAATTCAATTTAAATATTGATGTTGAAAATGTAAAAGTATTTCAAATCAAAAATGATATCATCTATTATGATCTCAGGAGTTAAGATCAATTAAGTTCATTCTATGTAGAATTTGAAAAATCTTTTGATAAAATGGATAATGTTTCTATGAAAGATTTAAGTGAAGGTGATCACTTTGAATGGAATAATAATACTTTAGTCTTTTATGGTAGTCATAAAAACGTTAATAGAATGTCCAATGGACATGAAAATGTAAAAGTAAATGATGAAAAGCTAAAATTATCTGGAAGTGTTGATATTAGTGATAATATATTATATATATATTATATTATATTATATATTATATATTATATATGTATATTATATTATATATTATATATATTATATTATATATATATATTATATTATAAATATATATATTATATATTATATTATATATATATATATATTATATATATATATTTTTATTGTGCTAATACTAACATAATCTCTTATGTATTTGATAACTGGTATAAGTAATGAACATTTGAAATTACCTACAAATATGCTTCCAGAGACTGATGATTATGACAATAATAATGATAACAGAAATAGTATTTTTTCATGTGTATATGATAACTTTTTGAGTAATGATGAAGCTGTCACTGTAAATGTGAATGAAGATAGTAATTCGAAAACAAAACTGATAAAGATAATCGACATGAAAAACGGGAAAGGTGTGAAGTGATTTTTTCCAATATACTGAGGGATGATGAACAATGTAAACAAAAGCTATTCAACGAATTACCTGCAGATGAAATATTACAGGACATCTGTAAGGTGAGTTATGAAAAAAATACAGGTTTTGAGGATAATTTAATGCTTCAAAATCCTGTACAAGAAAAGCAACTAAATGGAATATTGGAAAAATATCATACCATCTTCTCTGTTGACAAATATGATGTACGAATAATTAACCTAGAATCGCCTAGAGTTATAGAAACATCTGAATTGCCCATATCTTTAAGGCCTTAACGAGCCTCACCCAAAGAAAATGCTGAAATACACAATCAAATAAACAAATGATTGGGAGCTGGCTTCATAAGACCATCTCGTAGTCTCTCTGCTGCTCCAGTAACCTTAGCATTTAAACGAGATGAGGGTACAAAAACAAGACTATGTATAGACTATAGAAAACTAAATCTAATCACTCAAACTGACAGTAAACCATTTCCTAGAATTAATTGTATTTTAGATCAGTTTAATAATACCAGATACTTTTCAACTTTAGACTTAACATCAGGGTATTGGCACATAAAATTAAATGATGCCGATGGGAAAAATTAGCATTAACTACCAATTTCGGACTGTATGAATGGTTGAGATTGCCCTTCGGATGAAAAAACTCTCCAGCAATTTTCCAAAGAGCAATTAGACAAATTTTAAATAAATACCAAATTAACTTTCCTCTCAACTATTTTGATGACATCATTATATACTCACACTCTTTCGAAGAGCATTTGTCCCACTTACAAAGAGTTTTCAAAATTTGTGAAAGTGAAAACATAAAATTAAAATTGTCAAAATGCCAATTCGCCAAAATACAAATTAACTTCTTAGGTTATGAAATAACAAATGGAATATATTCTCCTAGCAATCCAAATATAGAAACTATAAAAAATTACTTCCTCCCAAGAATGTTAAAGAGCTGAAAAGATTTCTGGGTAGTGCAAATGTGTACCATAAATTCATCCCTGATTATCAAAAATCAGAACTCCATTAAATAAATTATTACAGAAAGATTCTAGTTGGCAATGGAGTGATGATTCTCAGAACTCTTATGAAAAATTGAACAGTGTCCTAATTTCAAAACCTATTTTGGCATTATTCCAACCTGATTACTCATGCCAACTGTTTGTAGACGCATCAGGTGAAGCTGTAGTGTCCATCGTAAAACAACAATACCCTGATGGAACTTTACATCCTATAGCCTATCATTCTAAACAATTAAAATCATTTGAGAAAAATTATGCCATCACAGAACTCGAATGTATAGCAATTGTGGATGCACCTAGAGTAAAGGACGCCACGCCAGAGATAACGAAAAGGCGCTTCGTATACCAACGTCAGTATATTCTTTTCATGGAAATAATCATAAGATGTGTAATAAACTCAATTGGAGATCAAGGGATCAAGGTATGTGTTTTGATTAATATGATAACATATTATATATATATATATATATATATATATATATATATATATATATATATATATATATATATATATATATATATATATATATATATATATATATATATATATATATATATATATATATATATATGAAACGATACCTAAAAATATAACCCCTAAGTACAATTTTCACTACAGATTACCCCTTAGCGGTCCCCTTTTATCCCAGTCTTTCTCTCCCTATGTAAGTGGTCAATATCTTGCCTTCTTGCCTTTCACCTTTGAACTCAGGCCGTCTCGTTAACTGGACCTCCGACGGACCTTGTGACTCCCTTTCACCTTTGAATTCAAACCGCCTCGTTAAATTAGACCTCCCAAGGACTCTCCTGCTTTCAAATCGCATATGTAAGATCACATTCCCCTTCGTAAAACCACCGACTTCTACCAATGAACTTCCTTATTAAATCCCTTGGTCCAATAATATTTTTCTTAATCCTAATCCCTCTAGCGAGATCTTTGTAAACTATTTATTCTTTCACGAGCCTCTTGGGCTAAGGAGCCCTGAGAGCCGTTCCAAACTCCAAACCATCAACAACCTCATGATGTAACTACTCGTCTAATGAAATAATAAAGAATTGTTGTGTTTACCTTTATTATACAAATAAAACTAACTTTATACATAAAGTATGAAGTAAATGTTCAAAATAGAATTTATCTTATTCTATCCTGTCCATAGATATACATATATTACCAAAAGACGTTTACTTTTATTATAGAAATAAAACTAACTCTATACGAAGTATGAAGAAAATGTTCAAAATAGCGTTTCTCTTATTCTATTCTGTCCATAGATTATATATTGCCAAAGTATGTTTTCTTTTATAATAGAAATAAAACTAACTTTAAACAAAGTATGAAATAAATGTTCAAAATAGCGTTTCTCTTATTCACCTATCGTCCATAGCAATCTGCTCCCCGTGTTACATGTGGAAAGAAATTGTTTACCCATTCCATGGATATCCGAATTCATAATGGACCTGCTGCCTGAGAGGCAGTCATATGTCATTAGGCCATCCCTAGATCGATGGAACAATATGCTTCACCACATGTTTTTGACCCACCTAGAGGTCCCATTTTTCATCCCTAATCGTTTTTGCCTTCCATAACAACCTAAGCAAAAAGCATTAAGTGGTGCGCCTTCCAGGACTCGCTGCTGGTCACGCAAATTGGACCCACGCACACTTCTCTGCTAATGCTTGTACTCCTCGCTGGCCAGCGAGCCGCAGTAGCCCAGTTGGAAGAGCAAAGGATTGGTAACCGGAGGGTTGCGAATTCGAATCCAAACAGACACCGTCATGTACAAAGGGGGCTGGTGCATGTTCAGTCTGTCGTGGCATCAACTGACCTCTCGTTGGCGTGGTTTGGAAAGTGGGGTTCCAGCTCAGGTATGACCTGGTCATCTGACCGTGTTTCAAAATTACGTGGTGTTGTCATCGGATCTTTCTCGTGGGGATTGATCCCTGATAGTCGCCAATAGCCCATTGTGTTTCTCCATTGCGACGTTAATGAAATACCTACATACCTGACGGGTTTGATCCCCGACAGTCGCCAATAACCAGTTGTGTGTGTTGCCTTCGCGTTTGATCCCGATAGCCCTCTCTGTTGGTCCAGTGGGACGTTAATTAAAATACCTACCTTCTAAACGCTGTTGTGACGATATTATATTTATTACGCTCGTTGAGCTGCGGTAGCCCAGTTGCAAAAGTACCGGATTAGCAACCGGAGGGTCATGTTTTCGAATCTCGGTCCAACCAAAGACAGTCGTGTATGCGGGGCTGGTGCACGTAAACTCAGTTGTAGCCTCCTCTCGTTGGCGTGGAGGTTTGGAAAATGGGGTGCCAGCTCAGGTGTGACCTCTTCATCTGATCGTGGTTCCAAATTACGTGATGTCGTCCTCGGATCTTTCCGTCCAGGTATGATCCCGGACCGTCTCCAATCGCCCATTGCGTTGCTCGAGTGCGACGTTCATTAAATACCTACCTGTGCTTTGGATTCTCGGAAACCACTTGATTGCGAGTTTCGAATGGTAGGCAATTGAATTAACCTCGCACTTGACCGACGCAGTGGTCTATTGGTGGCGATCAGGGATCCATCCCGAAGAGAAAGCTCCGAGGGCAATGCCACGTCGCTTTGAACCACGGTCAGATGACGAGGTCCCACCTGAGCCGGCACCCCACTCTCCAAACTTCCTCACCACGCCAACGTGAAGACATTTGATGCCACGACAAATCTATCGTGCACCTGCTTCCGCGTACACACGTTCTTTGGTTGGACAGAGTTTCGAACTCTCAACCCTCCATTTGCCAATTCACTACTCTCCCAATCTAGATGCCACTACCCATGAATTTCAAATGCTAGAGTAAATTAGGAAAACCCTTGACTCATATATTATAATACACTGTTGGCCACCGTAAATGCAACACCCTGAAGGAAGCATGCAAATAATATGAAATTTACAACATGCATTAGCGGAGGTGAGATATGCAAATGATTAGAATTTCAGCGCAGACGCACATCACGCGCGCCTGTGGCGCCACTTCAAAGCGCTATTTAAGGCTTGAAGATTTCGACGATTTCAAGTACGGCAATTGTGTTTTTCTTGTGGTTTTTCAAAAAAACGATCAATTATGCCTCGTAGAAAACAGCGATCATCTTTTGATCAAGTATCCGAGTTCGACAGAGGAAGGATAGTGGCCTACCGAGATTGTGGATTATCTTTCAGGGAAATCGGTAGTCGTGTTGGACGAAACCAAACAACTGTAATGCGGTTATGAGATCGTTGGATGCAGGAGGGTACGACGGACCGACGTGTTCGATCGCATCCACCTCAGTGCACCACTTCACGTGATGACAGGCATATTGTGCGTATGGCAGTGACGGATCGCTCAGCCACATCACGAACCATAGCACAGCACATTCAGTCTGTACCGCATCATCCAGTGTCTGCGCGTACCATTCGACGCCGTTTACAGCAGAGTGGTCTGTCCGCAAGACGTCCATTGCTTCGTCTACCCTTGACGCAGAACCACAGACGTTTCCGTCGCCAATGGTGCGATGAAAGAAGGATGTGGACGGCAGAATGGAATGAAATTGTCTTTACTGACGAGTCACGCTTCTGTCTGCAACACCACGATGGTCGGATTCGAGTCTGGAGACACCGTGGAGAGAGGATGCTGAACAGCTGCGTTATGCACCGCCACACTGGTCCTGCACCGGGTATTATGGTATGGGGCGGTATTGGATATCACTCTCGCACTCCTCTAGTACGCATTGCCGGTACTTTAAACAGCCAGCGCTACATCTCCGAGGTGTTGGAGCCAGTTGTCCTTCCTTACCTTCAGGGCTTGCCCACAGCCATATTTCAACAGGATAATGCGCGACCACACGTGGCACGCATTGTCCAAGGGTTCTTCGTCAATCGCCAGATTGAATTGCTTCCCTGGCCAGCTCGCTCTCCGGATCTTTCGCCGATAGAAAACATGTGGTCCATGGTTGCTCAACGATTGACCCAGAATACATCCCCAGCTGCCACACCAGATCAACTTTGGCAACGTGTGGAAGCTGCTTGGTCTGCTGTACCCCAAGAACACATCCAAAGTCTCTTTGAATCAATGCCGAGGCGTGTGGCAGCGGTGATCTCCAACAATGGCGGCTACTCTGGCTACTGATTTTGGCAGGAACCACACTTCACAGAAATCTATAAATTTAATCATTTGATACTTGGTCAACATGTTATCTACAAAATAAATTTTGTTGTGATATCTCTTGTCTTTCTTGGTGTTGCAATTTGGGTGGCCAGCAGTGTATATATATTACTCATATATATTAAATTTCTATATTCGTATATATATATTACTCATATATATTAAATTTCTATATTCGTATATATATATTACTCATATATATTAAATTTCTATATTCGTGTAAGTTTTAGCATTTTTTCACTAGGAGCCACTTAAAGCAACTTTTATCCTCTGAAGTGTTTCATTCGAACAATTTCAACTTACAACTAGCAGTCTTTTTTGCATGACTTCGAACCAGTTTTGACCTATTAGTCGAATAAAATATTTCCAAAAATAAGGAAACGAGAGAGAGAGATAGATCTTTTCAGAGGTTTCTATTCCAAGGAAATGACCAACAGAATCTTACTAAAAGATTCTTTTCTAAGGGATGGACCAAAGGAATCTTTCTAAAGAATTCACTTCTAAGAGAAGCAGTAATAGAATAATTCCAAATTATTATGCATAAGGAAAGGAGAAATGGAATAATTCGAAAGGATTCTGTTCTAAGGAAAGGATCAATGGAATTATTCCAAAGAAAGATTATATCCTACAGAATGCACCAATAGAATCGTACCAAAGAAAGATGATATCCTCCAGAATGAACCAAAGAAAGATTCTTATCTAAGGAAAGGGCCAATGGACTATTTCTCTAAAGGTTGAAATAATCCATGGATTCTCCTTAGAAAGATATGCTTATTTAATCATGGTGTGTGTTGTGGTGTAAAAGCAGCACTACACTAGTCGGAAATCTCACGACGCTAAGGGTTAAGAGCTCAAACATCCAACTTATTTTCATGCATCTAGTCTAAATTAAAGAGGAAAGATTCAACTTTAAACCTCTGAGCGTCACGAGATTTCCGAGTAGTGTAGTATTATTTTTACACCGCAACGGAGACGACTAAATAACCGCATTTAGTGGCTGGAAGAATCCGCTGGCCAAGAAGGTCAAAACTGGTTATATATCATGACTGGAAGACTGCGGGGTTACAAAGTGGAATCATGCGTGCGAACACCTCAGAGGGTTAAGTGTTTTTCAGCCTAGTAAATAGTTTAGACACATTTTGTAGACAGGTTTTAGTAGTGTGCCTTGGAAGACTTGCAAGTATGGCCGCTAGTCACGCAAATTCGACCTACGCTCCATGGACTGCTGTATGAATGGAGAAGAATTTTTATTATTATGAATTATGATTATAAAAATGTTTCTTTCAAAAAGAATTATCTCCAGGTTCCCCTACGAATTTTTGTTTTCTTTCTTCATGTTATTGCGAGGATGGTAGTTGTTTTGGGAAATCTGTTTTAATGCTAGAGTGAAATATTTTCATTCGGGTGTATAATTTAATTTTGTGAGAAACTATAACAGTTCGATTGCCTTATTTACAGTAAATTACAGCTTGTAAAGAGGAATAATACATTGAAATGGAAGTGGAATGTGTATACTAGCAGAATTACCCGGCAATTAATTAATTAATCGAGTTGAATTAATTGAATGTTGATTGAAAAGTGATCAGACCAATCACTTCTCTTTCATAAAAGAACGCAAACATCGTTTAAGTGTACCGTAAATAATATTTTTACATCGTTTTAACTTTTTCATAGATTCTGCAATTTACTTATAACGCAAATATGTATACAAGATGTATCCATTCATATGATCTATTTCATATTCATCGCACTTCAGGTGTAAGATAAACTTCAAAAGCTTTTTCCTAAAGTGACTACTACAGAAGGCGATTTCGAGTTTTGGGTTGATTACTAATATCCCCGTCTAATATCAGACTAATCACTTCTCTTTCATAAAAGAACGCAAGCATCATTTAAGTGTACCGTAAATAATATTTTTACATCGTTTTAACTTTTTCATAGATTCTGCAATTTACTTATAACGCAAATATGTATACAAGATGTATCCATTCATATGATCTATTTCATATTCATCGCACTTCAGGTGTAAGATAAACTTCAAAAGCTTTTTCCTAAAGTGACTACTACAGAAGGTGATTTCGAGTTTTGGGGGGGTTGATTACTAATATCCCCGTAGGCTCATATTCAGTAAGAATGGCGAATTTTCGGCTTATGATCTTGCAGATAGTTTTCCTATGAATATGTTTTACTTTTGGCATTATTGCACCTGATATGCGATGTTTTCGAATTTTGTCATCAATATGAGAGGATGGTATGGCATTCGGGGATTAATTTATTTTGAAGCAAACACATTATTTTCTGGAAAATTAATTCTATTGAGTGGCACGTGGAATAACGGAATAACGGAGCTTGTGTTAAAAATAAATGTCAGTTTTTAGAAAACAGGTCGATTTTACAGCATTTAAAAAATTAAAATCACTGCTTTCAACGAATGTTTCACATGTATTTAAGTTGCGTAAGAACAGCTTCAATTTATAGAGTATGCAACTTCGACCTTCTGTCAATAAAGACAAAAAATTTCAATTTTTCAAAATTCCAAACTATAATATTATTACATCAAAAGTCTTATTTAAAATTCCCTTTACTCCAACAGACATTCAGTTTTTAATCGAATCCTTATGATACTTTTTAAATTCAGAGATTCGGTTTCTAAATCATTGTATCCTAAATTATTGTATAAACCACGTACCTATCTATAATGATAGATGTAGTTGACTATGAAGTACAGCTTTCAATAACACCCAAGAAACATGAAATAAATATAAATTTAATTGATTTTAACCGGCTTGTAATGAAAATCTATGTCACAATTTTGAAATATATTTGAACTACATCTTATGATTACCCGTTTTAAGTTAACGTAACCCATTTTATTTTAAAGTGACTTTTTTAACTTAACCGGTCATTTTAAAATAAGAAATTACGCACCTTACTTAAAAATGTTTTGTTTTGTACATTTTATTTATTTTTATAAAACAGCATTCTACAAACCATTACGTACTCAACCAAAGACGTGTCGAATTTCGACTTCTTGAGAATATTCTGAAATAGAGAAATTAGAAAAAAAGACGTTTGAAAATATCGAGACAGTGAATTATTTAGAAAAGAACACATATTTATAATACTTGGAAATGCTCAAATATGACCTCATCATTTCGCTATCTACCCAAATGCACACAGAATTCAAAATTAAATTTAAAAAAAAGTAAAGGTACAGATGTATCTATCGCCTCGTCTAGTGGTAACGCTCTTGGCGCATTTTCAGTAGCGAGTTATGGCAGGTGAGGGTAATCCATCTTTATTAGGGTTATTCCCGTTTTTATAGGAACGTCGGCAAGCTGAAAGATTTATACAGATATATTATATTTAAAAAGATAAAAAAAAATTTCTAAGATTTCTTTCCTTGGCGTCATAAAAAGTGAGCCTAAAAACACGCCAAGACCGTTGACACCAGACAAGGCACTAGATACATCTGTACCAAAGTAAACATTAATTCTGGCGTTGCCAGATACCAAGTAGCAAAATTACTCTTTTATCATCGAGGAATTTTTCGTTTAAGCTTTCCGTGTTCCATTACAAAATGTAAGTTATGTAAAATTAAATATTTTAAATATTCTTTTTTCATGAATATATAATATATAATATTTAAATATTTTAAATATTCTTTTTTATTCATAAATTATTTATATCATGGGAAGAGATAAAAAGTCAGTTCAAACATAAATATTAAAATTTAATTTGTTTTGGAAAAAATTGTTTTTCGAGCAATACTGATATAATTTTATTGGGAAATTTGATTTTCGATCAATACTGGTAAAACAAACTGATCTGCGTATCGCAATCGTTTTATGCTCAATGTTATTTCTATGACGATTTCGAATTGTTTTAGCCTCTTCTGCACAAATAGAACGGTGGTTAATATATAGCCTACTTTACCCGCAGGGCTCTAAGGTAATGTACGAAATTTTGTGTAGATTGGTCAAACGATCTAGATTTGTTTAGAAGACAGACAGCAAGACATAGCAATGTTATCATTTTAAAGGTGTCACCTGTATCCAAATTTAACATAGAGGCTTGAATTGAATTGAATTTGTACAATGGTTACAATTTTACTGCTGACGAAAATGACTTACACCACTGTGTAGACTTAAGCCAATGACTTACACCAGTGTATTTGTCAACAAAATGGATATAAAGTGAACTTTAGAACCTCATAAAAAGATTTTACTCTAAAAAATAAGAGAGTAAGTGTTATTACAAATAGACAAAAATCAAAGACTGAATAAATATTCATTCATTATTTTCTTCTGACTCTGGATCCTCAGCTTCTACAATTTCCAGTGAACCAAGATCGTCAGGTGGAGTCTCCTCACATTCAAGAGTAATTCGAATGGAAAGGAAAAAGTCATGTTTCACTGGTGGAATGTGTACCAGAAGGTTCATCATGTCCTTCTTCGCTTCTGTAACCGGTCTTCCTCGTGGATACATCACATTTTGATGAACGTTTGCTAGAGATGTTGGTCTACCAGCCCTTTCTGGTCGTAGATTAAGCACAGAAAATGGCATGTCATCATTCAGTGTTTCTTTATACAGAAGAGTGTAACGACGATCTTTCAAAATCCTAATCTATTGGATCTTCAACCAGTTAACAGGGCTATTCTCGTCCTTCTTTCTACGTGTGATACAGTGTTCCAAGTTACCAACAGATTTGAAGTCGGCACGTCCCATTTTGGTCAACATGAATCTATTTTTCTCCTGCATTTCAGAATAATACTATACCAGTCATCAGAAGTATATATCACTGGCCACTTACCATAGTGGCCCCTTACCATAAACGTATGATCAATGATTTCCGCACAGTTGTTATTTCTCTGTATAAACTTCATTAAGTACAATGGTAACTTCAGGTTGCGATTTTGACCTGTACACTCATCACTGTACATGATAATGTGCTTTGGTGATGTAACTCTTGATTTAAGATATTTGATAATGCAGGAACCAATTTCCTTGTGACCCGCGAGAATCAATGGTCTCATCCCAGCAGTACATAAACCCAGCACCTGTTCCAAGTTCATGGCATCCCAAATTGTAACTGTACTTGTTCCGCTTGTAGTATGCAACAGATGTAGTCAATACTGGGAAAGGAAGAGATTTTTCTAGGTCCAACATCACAGTATAGACAGAATCATCTTCAACCGCCTTCACTGCATTCTCATTTCTCGCTTGTCGCGCTTTTTCTGCTTTTCTAAGATGGAGTTCTTTATCCATGTTTAGTTATCGAATTACCTCCTCATTTTCAACAAGCTTTAATTTTTATAACATAGGCTTCACATTTACTGCAGGTATCTTTCAGAGGACTGGAAATGTAAGTTGAACTCATTATTAAAGGTTCGGCGATAGACGGCTTCAGAAACTGAATCAACATTTTTTCCCAGCGTCTAATGAATCTTGAATTATTTCTTCAGAATCCATTGTTTTATATAGAAATCATACGCGGAGGTGCGGAGTCAGTCGGCACTCTGGCAGCGTTTACAAACACAGTAGTGTAAGTCTGATTCACTCCACTTTACGGATAAACGAAACATATGTTTCCTTTACCGTTATATCTTACACTGCCATCTGTTGACAGTTGAATGAAGTTCTGACTTTCTTCACGTTTTCTGCTAACACTGGGGTTCAAACTCAATTAAAACATGGGCCATTTAATGCAACTGGTAAGATTCACGCGGGCCACATCACATTTACAAATTTTCTTAAAATTATATTTTGAAGTGAGGATTCAGGAATATGGATAGGATAATTAAAACACATTATGTAATTAAGGGAATTTAGGGTAATAATTTATAATATTGCTATATAATTGCTTTTATTTAAACGTTTATTTAATTTAATGTACTATTTATAAAACTAAAATTAATTTTTTTATCGGAAACAAATTTGCCAGCGCTTTCCTGCTACTAGTTTTCCAATATCTGGATTCAAAGACCGAGAACAGACAATCTTTATTATGGCAGATAGATGTTCATCAGTTAATCTTGATCTGTAGGCCGTTTTATTTAATTCCTTGGACGAAAATAGTTGCTCACACAAGTACGTACTCCCAAAATAAAAAAGGGCTGCGGTGGCCCGGTTGGAAGAGTAACGGACTAGCAACCGAAGGGTTGCGGGTTCGAATCCAGCCAAACACCGTCGTGTACAAAGGGGGCTGGTGCACGTTAAATCTGTCGTGGCCTCAAATGTCCTCACGTTGGCGTGGTGTGGAAGTTTGGAGAGTGGGGTGCCAGCTCAGGTGTTGCCTCGTCATCTGACCGTGGTTCAAAATTACGTGGTGTTGTCCTCGGATCTTTCCCTTTGGGATTGATCCCGGACCGTCACCAATAGTCCATTGTGTTGCTCCAGTGTGACGTTAATTGAAATACCCCCCCCCCAAAAAAAAATAGAAAAAAATTTGTGCAGCAAACTTTTTAATTTCCGGGTATTTTTCACCTAAATAAGAATATATTTTGGGAATTCCTACTTCTCGATATTTTCTTTTAGCACCTTTCATTCTGGAAATCAATTAATTCCAGTTGTATCGAAGTGGAAGAATTTTCAACTTTAAAGTATAAAGGCCTAATAAAAAGAAAAATTTGTATTAACTCTGAAATCATTAAAACGTTTATCGACTTCGTTTTTGATTTCGTCAATTTTACCACAATATTGTGAAAATGAGCAACTTTGATTTTGTACTTTTACTGCTCACACGTAGGAAAATACGTCAAAACGTTTTTTGTAGATGATTTTTAAACAAAGTCAGTTTTTGTACAAAACTTGCTATTGAATCGTACATATTCGTTATTAATTTATCTTTGCTTGTAATTATCATCTTGTAATTTTCTTGTCAGTCGTGACACAAATACTTTAGTTTTACCTGTCATCGATTTAGCGCCACAAAAAATTACCATCGTGGGCCACAAAAAATTGCCTCGAGTCCCGCGGTCCGCCAGTTTGACACCCATGTGTTAACAGATTGACTTATCTAGATCTGGTTTCTGTGTCTAAGTCTTTTTTTTTTTTTTTGAAAAAGTGACTTACACCACTGTAACTTTAACCCGTCCATATATAGATGATAGTTTGAAATGACAAAAGAGTTGTTTACTAAAGTTATTACACAACGGTTGTATTGTTATCGGTTTGCTGCATTAATTCAGATGCAGTTTATAAAAAAGCGTACTTTCTGCATTTCTCTTATTCCTATACGAGTAGGTATGATGGATAGATAAATGGATAAGTATACAGGGTGAGTCTAAATTGTTTTTACAAAATAAGAAGGGTGATAGTACCCATCCAGACGAGCAATAATTACCATGGAACATAGGGTCGCATTCCACTCTGAGAGGCAGAAAAGAGTCAAATTAGAATTTCAACATGAACTTACAGCAGTGTTGGAAAAGCGAATGCACAATCTGATTTATCGATCAGAGAAAAACTCACAGCAAGTGCTCAAAGTGGCGGCCACGCGTGTCGTTGCACAATTCACACCGGCGAAGGAATGACTGTCGCACCCTCTCGAAGATTCCTGGTGTTGTGTTAATTTTGTCTGCGGCAACACCGATTCTCGCTACGAGATCTTCTGCCGAGTTCACAGGCGTCTGGTACACTAAAGATTTCATGTGCCCCCAGACCAGGCCATCTTGCTTAGGCGATATGCTATGTAGGCAGGTACAAAACGACGTCAGAGGCCATGATTTGTTCATGCTCGGCGCGTTTCGACTTTACTCTTTTCTGCCTCTCAGAGTGGAGTGCGACCCTATGTTTCATGGTAATTATTGCTCGTCTGGATGGGTACTATCACCCCTCTTATTTTGTAAAAACAATTTAGACTCACCCTGTATAGGTAGATATGGTTGATAGATATGTATAGGTGGATAGGTTGAAGATTAACCCTCCTGGTGGTTGTCTCGATGAGGTATCTCGTCATTAGCAAAACTGGCCAGAGCTTGATGGACGAGATATCTCGTCAATAGAAGGAAAATGATCATATCTTGATCTCGTCACCATAAAAAATCGGTAATACCATGATGACTAGATATCTTGCCATTAGCAAAATTGGTCAGATTTTGATGGACGAGGTATCTTGTCGAAATCCCTTGGAACACACACTAGCACAAATTAAGTGTGCTTAAAACAATTTTTCAAGCAAAATTACTTAACGTGTTTAAAATTAAATTCCCTATTCGTGCAAATGCTGATTGTCTCCTCCCTAAAAAATACTATCATAACCTATGTAATAATTCTATACACTGTTATGTTGAAAGCAATATAAATAACAGCTACGTAATTATAAATTCCTTTAAAATACGTATTTTAATTAAATACCTTTTGACAACGAATTTCGTTAGGTCCCCGCAGTAAAACATAATAAAATACGTTCATTTGTGTAACACTTTTAGATCGAGCAGTACACTAGATATTACAGTGGTGAATAGAGAGGTAAGCAATTTTGGCCATAAATCATTTATTTCTATTCATATATACAGTGTACTACTTTCTCAGACTGTAGATATCGCATCGCGTCCACTCCGAATCTCCGTTCTAAACTAAACTACAATGGCTTAATTTATTTTGGTCGTCAATAGCCCATTGTGTTGCTCCAGTGCGACGTTAATTAAAATACCTACCTAATTTATTTTGTGACCTTTATTTGAAGCCACGCTCTGGTAGACTTTCTATCATTTTATGGTTATTGAATTTTGACTAGTTACTTTATATATTTATTTACTAGTTATTCATTGCACCAGTCTTCATGAGGAATCACATCCGTTCATCAGAGCTCATGTGATGTGAATCTCTCAGATTATATCGAATACTGTTCCGTATCATCATGAAATCTATCCTTGTTATCAAAATAAGGTTAACACTATTCCACAAAATAGAACTGTACGAAAGGTTCTAGTTTTATAAATGACAAGTGATATAGTTTTGTCTTGATCCCTCAACAACACATAACCTTTCAACCTAGAAAGACGTGGGTGAAACCCTTTAGTACAGAATTCATAAAATTAAGATTTACACAAATAAACATACATTTTTTAATGTTTAATAGCAGTTGTCGTTTTATAAGAGAGTAAAAGAGGACCACTTGGTATTTCTTGAGTCATGAAAGGTATCGGTGTTCGGATTTGAGTGCAAAAAGAAAGCAGATGGTCTAGACGTTGGAACTTGACTCGCTGCGAAAGATAAGTGGATAATTCCAATCTTTTTGTTATAAATAAAATCAATATAGTGCGATATTTATCTTATGTGATCATAGTATCCATATACATTTATTCAGAAAGATACATTAGTATTAGATGAACATTTGTTCATTTGAATACCAGAGTACTGCTAGGCTTTTAATCATATTTTTATTTTTGTCGATATTTATAATGAAACTGGTGACAATTTGTGGAACAAGTTTTTGCACCTGACTATCCACCGGGAAGATAAACAACCTTTAGGGTTAAGGAATAAGTAACAACAAAAGCTTCTATTTATATATAAAAATAATAAATCAGTCTACATCAGGTGTTTTTCAACTTTTTCCCCATCTCGTATCACTATTAAACTAAAATTATGAGGCACACCAGTAAGTAGCAGGTGAAAATCGCTGTGCAATACATACATTGCCTTTCACACTGAAAGCAAATGACACAGTTGCTTAAAAGTTAATTCTGAATATTAATACTTTTATTGTAACCAATTTTACATTAGAAATAAAGCATTTACAGAATAATTCTATATTGTCATCGATATAAAAATTTAATTAATGTGTAAAAATCTCTTCGATTATTACCCGGTTCCATATCCCGTTGTCGTGGTCTAGAAATTTGGAGAGTGGGGTGCCAGCTCAGGTGTTTCCACGTCATGTGACCGTGATTCAAAATGATACGGTGATTCAAAATCCTCGGTTCTTTCACATCGGGATGAATCCCGGACCGTCACCAATTACCCGTTGAGTTGCTCCAGTGTGACGTTAATTAACTACCTACCTACCGAACCAATTCCACAAATTCCTGTAGGGCCGCGGTAGCCCGATTGGAAGAGTAACGGATTAGCAACCGTTGAGTTGCGAGTACGAATCCAAACAAAGACCGTCATGTACAAAGGGGCTGGTGCACGTTAAATCTGTCGTGGCCTCAAATGTCTTCACTTTGGCGTGGTGTGGAGGTTGAGAGTGCTGTGCCAGCTAAGGTGATACCTCGTCATTTGACCGTGGTTCAAAATGACATGGTGTTGTCCTCGGATCTTTCCCTTGACATCTACAGACACTGACACCTACATACACGTTTATAATTTGATCCCGCACCGTCGTCAATAGCCCGTTGTGTTGCTCTAGCGTGACCTTAATTACAAATACCTACCATAAATTCCGGTTAGAAAAAATAAAGGGTTGTAACGGCGGCTAGAGAAACGATCACCACGCCAGCGTGGGAAAATGAAAAATCTTGTTGACTCAGGTGTCGAGAGGAAAAGCCCACACTCCATAACGACCACCCGAAAACATCTTAATGATTTCTTAACGACAGCCAGCCAGCAGGGGTCGGAAATCGCTGTGGTTTCAAAACAAAGGGCAGGCGCCTTTCTGTCGCTCTCTTCGACATTTCGAGACCTAGAAGATTGATATTAATGATGATGAGTTTCCGACAGGGTTTGATGGACCCTTTCAAGTCCGCCGAAGTCTGTCGTAAAAGTTGAGGGGAAAGACCAACGTGAGACAGCCAATCAAGAACGTGAGAAATCTTCAACACCCAATCCAGCACCGACTAAAAGGCGGACCAGAAACGGAAAGGAGGAGTCGATAAGCACCCAACATATAGAGTTTTTGGAGATATCATCAGAGAGAGGATCACGAGAGGAGAGACGAGAGGAGAGACGGAGACAGAGGATCACAGAGGATCAGAGAGCTTGGAGAGAAGCGGTCAACAGAGACCGTTTTTGGAGCTTGGTGAATATCCGTTCACTGCTGTGCATTTATCCCACCTTGGGATCCTATACTCGCCGGAGTATTTTAGTGAGAAAGGCTCGACCGTAGCCGTAAAGGAGAACCCTCCTAGAGATCCGTGTAACTGTTCATCCTAGTAGTGATCCTGTCCAGAAAGACTGAGATTTCCTGCCTTGGAACTCTGTACTCATTCGAGTAATTTTGTGTTGAGAATAGGCTCACCCGTAGCCGTGCGTTAGACTTCCCCGAGCGAAATTGTGAGGCTCGCCAGCAGCCCTAAGCGCCTCGATAGAACTTTGGACCTTCCAAGAAACTAATATTAATGAACTTTACATTCATTTTCCGACTTTTTGTACAAATTGTAAAATAAACCAATTTAGTCCAGAATCGGATATTTTCAATGGTAACTAGTCTAGCTACCCGTGAATCAAGACGTTACAGACTAGTTAACTTTCTGGTGGCAGCGGAAGCGATCGACACCCAGTCGTGAAGAAGTAACAGAAGAGATCGACACCCAGTCGTAAAGCAGTAGCGGAAGCGATCGACACCCAGTCGTAAAGCAGTAGCGGAAGCGATCGACACCCAGTCGTAAAGCAGTAGCTGAAGCGATCGACACCCAGTCGTAAAGCAGTAGAGGAAGCGATCGACACCCAGTCCTGAAGTAGCGGAACCGATTGACGCCCAGTCCTGAAGTAGCGGAACCGATTGACTTCGTTCGACATCCAGTTCTGAAGGAGTATCGAACCGACCGACATCCAGTCCCGGAGAAGTAGCGACTTCGTTCGACATCCAGTTCTGAAGGAGCATCGAACCGACCGACATCCAGTCCCGGAGAAGTAGCGACTTCGTTCGACATCCAGTTTTTAAGGAGTATCGAACCGACCGACATCCAGTCCCGGAGAAGTAGCGACTTCGTTCGACATCCAGTCCCGGAGAAAAGGACGC
This sequence comes from Meta bourneti, assembly GCA_933210815.1. Taxonomy (NCBI): domain Eukaryota; kingdom Metazoa; phylum Arthropoda; class Arachnida; order Araneae; family Tetragnathidae; genus Meta; species Meta bourneti. Next base: position 13,624,598 of record OW119924.1, read on the forward strand.
CTGGTCCGAAATACAGTTACGGAAGACGCCGAGTCCCGAAAAAGAAATAGAAGACCAAGTTTTGTGTGGAAAGTGACCGACCAGTAAACCTGATCTGAAGTAGATGAAAGTGACGAGATCCTGTGAAGAACGAGAGCAGGTAAGGCTTGATTTTACTTTAGAGGCAAAAATTGTAGTAAATTAATGTGCAAGGAATTTAAAATTGTCTTAATGAAATTATATTGTATGTGTAATTGAGTGGTTGCAACATTTAGCAAAGTGCTTGATTTGAAAAATTTAGAAAACTATTGTGTTATCAATTTAGGAAGAACTTTCCTTTGAAATTAGAGTAAAAGTCATTTATTGAAATTAAGTACTGTTGTAATCTAAAAGTTATCGAAGTATTCTGTGTAGAGTTACGCTTAGTATATTTTGTGAAATTTGAGTTAAGATTGTTTTGAAATTTAAGGTACATTGTTTTATAGTGTTGCATTGTGTTTTAAGTATTGGTTACATATATTAGTATATTATTGTGTGTATAATTGCGTGTAAGGGACAGGAGAATTTTAAAATGGCATTTTTAGCAAGGCAACGTAAGGCAGATTTGCAGAAACTCGCTTATGAGTTAGGTATCGACCTAGGACCTAATGATAGGGTGTTAGATATAACCACAAAGATATCAGAGCATCCACAATACGACGAAGAATGGGTGAAGGCTCAGTTGCAGGTTATAGTAGAGGAACGGGAGATAACTGACACTCAAGCTAGAGAGGAACGGGAGATAGCCGAGAGAAATGCTAGGGAGGCGGAAGAGCGAGAAGAGCGAATTCGAATGTTCGAGTTAGAAAAACTCAGAATTACGCAAGCTGCTGAAACAAATAGCTTAGGTTCGTCACAAACGGATAATTCTAGACCAACGAAAAACTTGAAATCCGTAATGCAAAAATTTGACCCAGAAAAAGGAGACATGGCCCTATTTCTCACCTTGTTTGAAAGACAGGCGAAAAAGATGGGAATAGATGAGGTTGATTGGGTGACTCACCTTCTTTACCTACTCCCGATGGATATTGCAGAAATTATTATGAGAGAGCCCCCTGAAAAATCCGAAGATTACGATCATGTTAAGAGTACCCTCCTAAATAGATTTAAATTAAATCCGGAAACATTCCGAACCAAATTTACACAGCATCAGAGACGATCAGGAGCGCCCTGGAAAGATCTAACATTTGAATTAAGGAGTTACTTAGAGGGATGGCTAGATGGAGTCGGAGTGGAAAGTTTTGAGGACCTCAAAAACCTAATGCTAACGGATCAAATAAAAAGGAGAGTTTCTCCTGAGATTAAGGAGCATTTCATAGATCAGTGGGCAGCCATAGTAGACCCCGAAGAATTAGTATTTAAATTAGACCAATATTAAGCCGCTAGACGCACTGTTAGAAGACCTCTCACAGCTAAGTTCCCAGAAAAACGTTTCCCAGATAAGCCCAAACCTGAAAACAAACCTGCAGTAGTGAGGAAATTTGAGCCAGAAAAGAGCGAACGCTCGAATTGGAGGAACCCAAATCCTAATGAGCAAAAGTGGAGGAAGCGAGAATTTGAACGGCGAACAGCGCCGGCGTGTTACATATGCCATTCGACGGATCATCTGAGACCGCAATGCCCTGAATTAAGGAGAAACCCGAATCACGAACGCGTGAATCATTTAAAAATGGAGGAGAATTTCGCACCTTCGTTTGCCCCTTATCTGAGTGAGGCTAAAGTTAATGGGATAAATACCGTGATATTGAGAGATAGTGGAACCAGTTTGGACGTAGCTCCCAACCACTTAGTAAGAACAGATGATTACACCGGAGAAACAGTCTGGTTGAAACAGGCTCTGGAAAATCATTTCCGATGTTTACCGATAGCAACAATTAGTTTAGAAAGTGAAAAATTCGGCAAGATAATCACTAAAGCAGCGGTAGTGGATAAAACGGTAGAATTGAACCATTATCTCCTGGGAAACTCGACCCAAGAATTGCTCGAGGAGGCAAGGAAAAACCCACATTTAGTTAATGCTGTCGTTACGCGTAGTCAAAACAGGGGAAACAAAAGATCAGGGAGTTTGGAGAAACTCAAAACCCCCAACTGCGTTAGCGAAAAACCACCTCTTCAATCGAATAGCCAGGAGCGCGAGCTTCCCATTCATCTACCCCCTGCTGAAAAGCATACAATTGCGATTTTGAAAGTAACCCCCGAGGAGTTTTCCAACGCACAAAAGGAATGCTCTGAATTGAGTACGCTGTGGGAAAAAATGGAAGAAAAGCGAACTCAGGAATACAGGGTGGATAAAAATTTGTTGTTTAGGATAACCGCAGATCACCGAGGTGAGGAAAGGAAACAATTAGTCATTCCCGCAAGAATAAGGGATGAAATTCTAAGGTTATGCCACGAAGAAGTAGCCGCACATTTAGGCTCGACAAAAACCAAAGATAAACTATTGAGATATTATTTTTGGCCGAACTGCATTAAGGATGCTGAAGAATACGTCAGAACATGTGACCCGTGCCAGAGAGTGGGAAAACCAAGGGAAAAGAAGAAAGCCCCATTAAAATTAGTGCCGGTGATTAAAGAGATCTTCTCGAAAATTAATGTAGATACAGTATGACCCCTTCCTTATTCAAGTAAGGATAATAGATACTTAGTAACTGCTATCTGCATGGCCTCAAAATATCCTGAAGCGATACCCGTTCGCGACATCAGTTCAGAATAGATAGTGGAGTCCCTCATGATTATATTTAGTTGATTGGGATTTCCCAGAGAAATACAGTGTGACTTAGGCACTTGTTTCACGAGCAATTTGACCACCACGTTGTTTGGAAAATTTGGCATTAAGGTTACGCACAGCTCTGTTAGACACCCACAAAGTAACCCAGTAGAGAGGTGGCATAGTCCTATGAAAAGATTATCGAAGGTTTTATGTTTGAAATCGGGATTAGATTGGGAGAAAAATCTACCTGAAAAATCCCTTAGCATTAAGAACGGTGACTCATGAGTCCACAAAATTAATCACGACTAAACTCGTACGCAGAAATAATCTTCGAACCCCCGAAACCTTACTTTTTGAACATTGGGTAGAACCGGAGAAGGAAGAAAATGTCGTGACTGAGTGCATGTTAGAATTAAATGGTTTGAAGCGTTGTCCTGAATTGGACTATGAACGAGTTTCAGACATACGAAACGAAGGGAAAACCTGGTACGATAAAGATGCCGTACGCAGAACTTTTAGAAAGGAAGCGATAGAGTTGATACCGGAGTATAAGCACGAATTCCATAGGCTAAAAGTAGAAATCACCGAAAAACCCGTACTTTATCCCCCAGACTATAGCAGGGAATTTATCTTGCAAACAGATGCATCTGATAAAGAGATCGGGATTATCATAGCTCAATTAGGACTACACAAAAATGAACAGCCAATCTTGTTCTGGGGTCTGAAATTTAACTATACAATAGTCCACAGAGCAGGGAAAGACAATAAGCACGCTGATTGCTTAAGTCGTAAATAACATTTGACACTTCAAATGAAAATTGATTGTAAATATTTAATAGTGTATAAATTGTGATCTATGTAAAATGTAAATACAAATGATGCTTGTGTTTGTAATTTAAATAATTGAATAAGATTGTAAAATGTTGGAAGGTTAAAACCATTGGTTATAGCTGCCTCTGAAGTATTGTCAAGACCTCCTGTATGTCTAACCCCTTCCTTTTAGATTTTGCTCTCTAACACATCGCAAAATCTCTCTATGGGGGGAGGAATTCTGTAACGGCGGCTAGAGAAACGATCACCACGCCAGCGTGGGAAAATGAAAAATCTTGTTGACTCAGGTGTCGAGAGGAAAAGCCCACACTCCATAACGACCACCCGAAAACATCTTAATGATTTCTTAACGACAGCCAGCCAGCAGGGGTCGGAAATCGCTGTGGTTTCAAAACAAAGGGCAGGCGCCTTTCTGTCGCTCTCTTCGACATTTCGAGACCAAGAAGATTGATATAAATGATGATGAGTTTCCGACAGGGTTTGATGGACCCTTTCAAGTCCGCCGAAGTCTGTGGTAAAAGTTGAGGGGAAAGACCAACGTGAGACAGCCAATCAAGAACGTGAGAAATCTTCAACAACCAATCCAGCACCGACTAAAAGGCGGACCAGAAACGGAAATGAGGAGTCGATAAGCACCCAACATATAGTTTTTGGAGATATCATCAGAGAGTGGATCACGAGAGGAGAGACGGAGACAGAGGATCACAGAGGATCAGAGAGCTTGGAGAGAAGCGGTCAACAGAGACCGTTTTTGGAGCTTGGTGAATATCCGTTCACTGCTGTGCATTTATCCCACCTTGGGATCCTATACTCGCCGGAGTATTTTAGTGAGAAAGGCTCGACCGTAGCCGTAAAGGAGAACCCTCCTAGAGATCCGTGTAACTGTTCATCCTAGTAGTGATCCTGTCCAGAAAGACTGAGATTTCCTGCCTTGGAACTCTGTACTCATTCGAGTAATTTTGTGTTGAGAATAGGCTCACCCGTAGCCGTGCGTTAGACTTCCCCGAGCGAAATTGTGAGGCTCGCCAGCAGCCCTAAGCGCCTCGATAGAACTTTGGACCTTCCAAGGAACTAATATTAATGAACTTTACATTCATTTTCCGACTTTTTGTACAAATTGTAAAATAAGCCAATTTAGTCCAGAATCGGATATTTTCAATGGTAACTAGTCTAGCTACCCGTGAATCAAGACGTTACAGGGTCTTTTTTTGCCCACGAAATCTCCATTCCTATTTCCAGCTAAAAAAATAAAAAGGCTTATACGAGCATACACTGACATCTACATACACTAACACTTGCATACACGTTTACAATTTGATCCCGGACCGTCGTCAATAGCCCGTTGTGTTGCTCTAGTGTGACGTTAATTACAAATATCTACCATAATTCCGGTAATTAAAAAATGAAGGATCATTTTTGCCGACGAAATCTCCATTTCTATTTCCAGCGAAAAAAATAAAAAGGCTTATACGAGCATACACTGACATCTACATTCACTAACACCTGCATACACGTTTACAATTTGATCCCGGACCGTCGTCAATAGCCCGTTGTGTTGCTCTATTGTGATCTTAATTACAAATATCTACCATAATTCCGGTAATTAAAAAATAAAGGATCATTTTTGCCGACGAAATCTCCATTTCTATTTCCAGCTAAAAAATAAAATGGCTTATATGAGCATACACTGACATCTACATACACTAACACCTGCATACACGTTTACAATTTGATCCCGGACCATCGCCAATAGCCCGTTGTGTTTCTAGTGTGACGTTAATTACAAATACCTACCATAAATTCCGGTTAGAAAAAACAAAGGGTCTTTTTGCCCACGAAATCTCCATTTCTATTTCCAGTTAAAAAATAAAAAGGCTTATACGAGCATACACTGACATCTACATACACTAACACCTGCATACACGTTTACAATTTGATCCCGGACCATCGCCAATAGCCCGTTGTGTTTCTAGTGTGACGTTAATTACAAATACCTACCATAAATTCCGGTTAGAAAAAACAAAGGGTCTTTTTGCCCACGAAATCTCCATTTCTATTTCCAGCTAAAAAATAAAAAGGCTTATACGAGCATACACTGACATCTACATACACTAACACCTGCCATAAACGTTTAGAGTTTAATTTAATGACACGTGCCCGTCAGTAGTCCTTCATCTTGCAAAAGCAGAAACGAATAAGCGAAACACAACGGTACCTTTTTGCGTATTGCCCGAGGAGATGCAGTTATTTATAGAACGACACGTGTGACCTTATATGCAATATTTGGAGATTAGTAACACCGAATGGTGGAGTGCACTTTCGGCTGATGTTTCCTTTGAATGTAATTGGTTCCAGGGGTGAGTTCCGAAGAACTCGCGCACTCACATTTAGTTTCAGATAAGAAGACGGATTTTTTCCATTAATGTCCTGTGATTTAAAAAGGGGAGTTGTTTCTGATAAAAATGCACTTAGTTTTTCCGTTTTCCATTGTTTCTTTAATAGTATAAATGAAGTAAATATACGAGAATTCTTTATAAAAAGCATAAGGCGGAAGAGAAGCATCGAAAATAAAATACAGTGCTAAGTGGAATTCTTGGCTTTTTTTTTCTCTTTGTGTCAAGATAAGTTTGTTGGAGTTTTTCAGGTATTATAGTTTTCTAGAAATGTACGATCTAAGAAATCGAATTTTAATTATCGTATTTTGTATTTTATTTCTGTGTCATTAAATACAAAGTTACATAAATGAGGTTGTGTTTCGTGTATGTGACATTTTTACCCTCCGAAAGGTTTCGACAAGGTATCGCGCTTATCAAGATCTGACCAGTTCTGCTAATGACGAGATTTCTCGTCATCGAAATATTGCCTATTTTTTGTGATGACCAGATAAAGATGTGGTCAGTTTACTTCTAATGACGAGATACCTCGTCCATCAAGATCTGGTAAGTTTTGAAATGACGAAATACCTCGTCGACCACGAGAGTTCATAGGCAACCACCAGGAGGGTTAATGAGAAGAAAATGGGTTAATTCTGTGTGGTAAAAAAAATTTGGTGAAAATATGTGGTCAAATACGAAGGCGCAAGGCTCAAAGCGACACGCGACCAATTAGAGTTTTCACCGCTCGCACCGGCACCTCTGATTGGTCTGCGAGGGGCGCTTTACTCCTTGCTCTTCCTATTTGACCACGGATTTATTTAATAAAATAAGTAGAACTTAAATACGCTTTTCAAACATCAGCTTTCTACCAACGTATATTATTTAAGACATCGATATAATAATTGCATTTATACTTGATCTCTGTGGAATTCAAAAAAATTATGTAAATAACGTTTTTTTCCTTGCATGTAAAGTTATAATTTAGATAAAATTAATGAATTCTTTTAGGTATAATATTTTTGGAAATGTGTAGAACGTAAATATGCTTTTTAGATATTAGCTTTCTGTTAATGTATGATCTTCTAAGACATCGAAATTGATTATGTCCTATTTTCGATTTGCAGGTAATTAAACACAAAATTATATATATACACTGCTGGCCACCCAAATTGCAACACCAAGAAAGACAAGAAATATCACAACAAAATTTATTTTGTAGATAACATGTTGACCAAGTATGAAATGATTAAATTTATAGACTTCTGTGAAGTGTGGTTCCTGCCAAAATCAGTAGACAGAGTAGCCGCCATTGTTGGAGATCACCGCTGCCACACGCCTCGGCATTGATTCAAAGAGACTTTGCATGTGTTCTTGGGGTACAGCAGACCAAGCAGCTTCCACACGATGCCAAAGTTGATCTGGTGTGGCAGCTGGGGATGTATTCTGGGTCAATCGTTGAGCAACCATGGATCACATGTTTTCTATCGGCGAAAGATCCGGAGAGCGAGCTGGCCAGGGAAGCAATTCAATCTGGCGATTGACAAAGAACCCTTGGACAATGCGTGCCACGTGTGGTCGCGCATTATCCTGTTGAAATATGGCTGTGGGCAAGCCCTGAAGGTAAGGAAGGACAACTGGCTCCAACACCTCGGAGATGTAGCGCTGGTTGTTTAAAGTACTGGCAATGCGTACTAGAGGAGTGCGAGAGTGATATCCAATACCGCCCCATACCATAATACCCGGTGCAGGACCAGTGTGGCGGTGCATAACGCAGCTGTTCAGCATCCTCTCTCCACGGTGTCTCCAGACTCGAATCCGACCATCGTGGTGTTGCAGACAGAAGCGTGACTCGTCAGTAAAGACAATTTCATTCCATTCTGCCGTCCACATCCTTCTTTCATCGCACCATTGGCGGCGGAAACGTCTGTGGTTCTGCGTCAAGGGTAGACGAAGCAATGGACGTCTTGCGGACAGACCACTCTGCTGTAAACGGCGTCGAATGGTACGCGCAGACACTGGATGATGCGGTACAGACTGAATGTGCTGTGCTATGGTTCGTGATGTGGCTGAGCGATCCGTCACTGCCATACGCACAATATACCTGTCATCATGTGAAGTGGTGCACTGAGGTGGATGCGATTGAACACGTCGGTCCGTCGTACCCTCCTGCATCCAACGATCACATATCCGCATTACAGTTGTTTGGTTTCGTCCAACACGACTACCGATTTCCCTGAAAGATAATCCACAATCTCGGTAGGCCACTATCCTTCCTCTGTCGAACTCGGTTACTTGATCAAAAGATGATCGCTGTTTTCTACGAGGCATAATTGATCGTTTTTTTTGAAAAAACCACAAGAAAAACACAATTGCCGTACTTGAAATCGTCGAAATCTCCAAGCCTTAAATAGCGCTTTGAAGTGGCGCCACAGGCGCGCGTGATGTGCGTCTGCGCTGAAATTCTAATCATTTGCATATCTCACCTCCGCTAATGCATGTTGTAAATCTCATATTATTTGCATGCTTCCTTCAGGGTGTTGCATTTACGGTGGCCAGCAGTGTATATATATATATATATATATATATATATATATACGGTTTTGTTCTTTATATGCAATATATTAGGAGGAAATGAATTAAGTATCTTAGGTGCACAATTTAAGTGTTGTTGAATAAATTACTAAATAATAATTAACAAATAAAATTCCAACGAATTTGTAATTTCAATGAGAAACATGTTTTGTACGAAAATGCAACTTCATGAAGGAAGCATCCAATATCCTAGAAATTTGCATGATGCATATATCATTGAAGAATATGCAAATGATTAGCATAGTAACGTTCATGCAAATCAAGAGGTCCAGTAACACCTTATGTAAGCAGTATAAAAAGCAGAACAGAGAGCCGGTTTTAAGAAATGGAATAATTTTCTCCCTGTCCCTGTGTATAGGAAGCTTACTTATGCCTCGTCGAAAAATACGGCAGTCATATGAGCACGTTTCTAAGTTTGACAGAAGAAGAATCATGGCTTATCAAGACTGTATTATATTTACGAGAAATATGTGCTCGTGTTGGACTAAATCAAGTCATAGTGATGCGAATATGGAAACAATTGGTGCAGGAGGAACCAACTGACCGACGTGAACGATTGAAAAAGTCTCGTGATACCATTGAACAAGAGGACAGCCACTTGTGCGCATGGATAGCTGTTACGTTTAATCCTGCAACATTAAGCACCCTAGCTGAAGAAGCAGAGTGAGTTGCTTAACAACACTTGTGTCAACACGTACGATTCGATGTTGTCTGCAGCCGCGGGGAATGTTTCGATGAATTAAAAACATGTAGCACAATACCTTTTGCATCAAAACTGGTTCTAATCGAATTTATTCATGGTATTTAAAATTTTTGACACAGGTTTTCTTAACAAAACGATTAAACTCGAAAAAAATGAACGAACTTGCATTTCTTTTCAATATTTCAAATAAAATAACTTGGTTTCATTGAAAACTACTCAATAGGCAAGTAAATCATCAATCTCATTCTAAACAGGTTCGTAGTTTCCATTCAAAACTAAATCTCTGAATTGAAAAAAGTGATCTGAAGCTTAGCGCGAGATCGAAACTCATGTTCGTTGACCAAGTGCAGTAAGATTATTTTCTGATTTTTTCGCTTCATATTAATTTCGTATTTTTAAATTTTATTATACTGTTCGATGTACGTTGTGACGACTATTCGAGATCATAAGATAAAAAATATGCATCACTAATATATCTTCAAAACATCTTGTTTCCTCCCCCGACTTACTGTAATTTTTTTATTCTGCTTTTTATGGATGTAAATTTAATAAATAATCGTTTTTTTTATTGTACTCGTAGTTCTCCTATTTCACGCACGCAACCAGAACCAACGAAGGATTCGATTTAAACTGCCCCCCCCCCCCATGCAAGTTAGAGTAAAACAAAATTTAAATGGAGTTTTGCCGATGTTGAAACAATATCAATGTTAGGAAAATAAGAATTAAGACTTTTAGATGCTAGAAATTCCTTGTCGTAGTGACAAAAGGTCAAAGTTGCCTACATTGCGAGTTGAAGCTATATTCAGGCCCCGTTCACATGAGGCGTTTTCTAACGCGCGTTTTACGTCAAAACAATACACGGGTAGCCGAAGTACATAGAGTTCTACTGGAGTGTCCACATGAGAAATCGCCAGAATTGACGTGGCTAGATAACTTCGGCGCTTCAACAATCTCCTGTCGTACTAGCGATTAGAAGGAGCTTGGAGATACATAGGATTGTACTGCACCGTTCACATGACAAGAGTTTTGACGCCCGTTAGGGATTTTTTATTCTCCTAGTCCAAGTTTCTATCTTCGCCATCGTTAAAGATAGAGTGAAAAATTCCACGGATTTGAAATCTGCGGAAAATTTTACCCTAGATCAATACCTAAAATGTTATTGTCTTTAAATAAATAATTTTTCAACTGTAACTTTAAAATTTTCGCGATACGCATTTGACGTATATATTCATTACGAACACGAAAGGGAGTATTCATTTCGTTTTTATAGGAAAGATATAACTTGATTGGAATAGTTTGTCCTTATATTTATGGCCATTAAAAATAAGACGAGTGAATTTAATCCTATTCGATTTATTGATGAAATTTACCCTGATTTCAAACAAAACTTGTAAAAATGTGATGGTATACTACTAAAGGGGATAGTGGGTAATTTTATTTCTGAGATAACGTATACCGACAACTGTCCGTTTCAGTTTTCATGAGGGCTGCGGTGGCCCGGTTGGAAGAGTAACGGACTAGCAACCGAAGGGTTGCGAGTTCGAATCCAGCCAAACACCGTCGTGTACAAAGGGGGCTGGTGCACGTTAAATCTGTCGTGGCCTCAAATGTCCTCACGTTGGCGTGGCGTGGAAGTTTGGAGAGTGGGGTGCCAGCTCAGGTGTTGCCTCGTCATCTGACCATGGTTCAAAATTACGTGGTGTTGTCCTCGGATCTTTCCCTTTGGGATTGATCCCGGACCGTCACCAATAGCCCGTTGTGTTGCTCTAGTGTGACGTTAATTAAAATACCTACCTACCTACCTTCAGTTTTCATGTTCGGTAAACGTCTTTAAAATAAAACTAAAATTAAATATTCAATTTAAAAGCTAAACTGAAGTTATTTTGTATTTGTTCTCAACGTGAAATGCGTAAGATAAGTTTGAATTCTCATTCATTTTTCGCATCCTCGTGTTACATTGAACTCGATATCACTTTTGAAAATGAACTTCTGATATACTGAATTTAATTCACTGTAAGCTTATTTTTTATAGAATTTATATTTTAATCTTGCAGTTAGTGTTATTACTACTTTAATCGAAATTTTTATATTATATGAAATATTCGTGTAGACGCAAATTCTATTAGCAATCTCCTGGTTTTCGTTATGTACTGTTTTTTTTTTAGTTTTAACATAATTTTCTCGTTTCATCGTGGGTTTTAATAAAATTTTAGTTGAAATATTTCCCAGCCGTTATACCATTTGTGCTACAAAACCCCTGAAAGAGGGTAGGTTGGAGGGTTAGTTTTCGTTTCGGGCAGTCGGGGAAAATTGTGCTTAAAAATTAAAAAAACTAATTATTGTTATATGTGTTTGTGCTGAAACATTAAAATGTTTAGACATAGGTTTTAAAAAATAAAGGTTTATTTAAAGGAAGGTTAAATAAAAATTAGCTACAGGTCGTAGGAAAATCTGCAAAAATAACATAATAAAAAAAAGTTATCACCAGTGCCGGATTTTATTTGAGTGTCATCTTTATGATAGGTATTTCGTAGACAATGCTATATAAACAGAAATTCCGTTTCGAATTTCCTTCTCTAAAAATATAGTTTTTTGGGGGATATGCTTTTAATTTAGACTTTTATAATTTTTATTTAATTATTTATCAATTTTTTAAAATTTAAAGAAGTTGTTTGGTCATTTTCCAGTTAGTTTCGTTTTAATCAACGTTTTATAGAAATATTCCAATTTTTCATACGTAGTTCCGCTTTTACGATAAATACATTACAAATGACTCATCTGCTAGCTTCTTGAGCCCAAAAAATCCGTGATCAGCCCTTAACACAAAACAAATCCTTACTATTTTTTATTGGTGGGTGAATCATCAGCACTGGAGAGTGAAAGGTTATATGGTTTTTTTCTCTAGTCTTGACAGTAAAAAACGAATGCTTTAGGATTTTAGGCTTTTTTTAATGAAAATGTTTAATAATGCTACAATTTGAACTACATAAAGCTCTGTTTCTCTGTGATCCGCTGGCTCATACCGGTTCCTAGATCCAAAATAATCCCGTCATTCGAAAAATTTTGAAAAACGTATGAAAGCTAACGTGCAAAAATTGACAACTGAGGTTGATGGCATTGGCATTGCACCGCAACGCCATCGTATAATATACGTTACGAAAGATTTTCCTGTTTAGGTTGTCACTTTTGGTCAGCAAGTCGATTATATTGCATTTCTTTATGTATAAAGATTTAAGTTCAAAAACACTTTATTCACAGGCAATTAGGGAACGGATATTTTACAAATAGAAAAAAATATCAAATTTTTACGTCATTTTGAATATTTTTTAGATTATTTTAGGCATTTTATTGGTCATTTTTATACATTTCTAAGTAAACCAAATCCGGGCTCTTTTAGCACATGGAAATGAATTTTAGGTTGGGAAAAAAATATTTGGATCCTATTTTTAGTGGCTTTAAAATTAGTGACATTCACTTTAAAAACAAGGCAATACTTCCACATACGCTTAGTATAAAAGGAATATCTGCAAAAAAAATTAGTTGCTACTATTGACAAAAATATAATTTTTTCAACGAAAATCAAGTTTTTGGTATCGAACTGACAAAATTTTACGCTGATTTGAAATCCGTTGAAATTTTGTTTCTATCTAACCATTCAAAAGATAAAAACTTGGATTAGGGGAATAAAAAACACAATTTAATGCATAACAGAAACTGACCTCGACAAACGCCCAAGAGGTGTTCACATGATAATGCTCGAAAAATCTTATCAAACGCGCGTTAGAAAAAGTCCATGTGAAGGGCCTTAAGCAACTATTCATGTATGTTAAGTTTGTTGAAAACAGTGATTGTCTATTTTTTTATAAAACGCTGTCAAATCGACCTACCGCTTTTTGAAAAATGGTAATCTGTTATTTTTGTTTTGTCTGCATTGAAGACATTCAATTTTAAAACGAGCTCTTTTGTTATTGCACGTGCTACTGAATAGAATGTTCAAGAAAAAATGTATTCACTTTATAAAATAAATTACCCATGAATATCTCATCAAATATCTCATAACAATTACATGAATACCTTAATTTGCCATCCTTTCATGAAATCGAATGCTAGAATTTGAAAATTTCAGAGGCTTGGTGTAGGAGTGCCACGAGTCGAAAGATATTGCCACGAAGTCTGTGAATGCTAGAGTATCTCCTCCAGACTCATCCAGACTCACCTCCCCTCGGCTCACCGTGAGGTGTGGAGCCCATATAGAGGGGAGGGAGGGGTTAGGTTGCGACCGCCAGCGGCACAAGGGAGGCCAACAGGCCACCCACTCGGACAGTATTTATTAAAACGAACAATAAATACAAAAAATACAAAAGGACCAACAGGGTCCAAACAATAAGACGACCAGCACATGCTGGTTTACAAGGTCGTTGTAATAAAATATAAGATGACCCAAAATAAATACAATAAATTAAAACAGTAATATAATATAATAAATAAAACAACACAGTAATATAAAAATTTTACCATATATACAATTAACAATTTTTAAAAAGAAAGTTTTAAAATACTAAAAACAAAATCCAATTAAATAAAATGAAGTAAAATGGGGCCAGACCTAGTCATAGGCCCCCTACTTACCACACGGGGAGTCCACCAGGAAACTAATTTTAATCGCTGTGGGGTGCGGGGAGCCCATCCGCCACCCCGCCAGCACGCAGTGGCTGATTTTATTCCTGAGGGTTTTAGATTTTAATACACCCTCCAGCCACTGCGGACCAAAGGTACCAGGAGGTTTTAAATGGTAGTCCTTGGTGTGCGGGCAGCATAAGAGGTAGTGGTCGGCGTCGCCCACCACCCCACAGCTGCAGAGGTTCGAGTCTTTTATTCGGAACCTGTGAAGATAAGCCACAAACGGCCCATGCCCCGTCAGAAACCATATCAAGTGTCTATTGTTGATAAGGGTCGATGTCCGGATCTCCGGCATGAACTCCTTCAGCCGGAGACCTTTATCGGATAATATGCTAGAGTATCTGCCGTTTTTCGTTATTTTTACGAATTGGCATTCATAATCCACCCCTATAAAAACTACCCTCAAAATCGACCATTGCAGTAGCGTCGCCTTTAATGTTTAGTGTTACCTTTCGAACTTTTACTACACAACAGTGGTAAGATATATGTGAAATGTATTGCATGGATGGATATGCATGTATACGATTTGCGTCCAAATTTGTAGAAATTAAAACGTCGAAAAGTAATCAAAAGTTATTTTCCTTACAGTTTACCTCTCCTGGTGGTTATCTCGACGAGATATCTCGTCGTTAGGGAGACTGACCAGATCTTAATGGACGAGATATCGCGTCATTAAGAGAAACTGACTTGATCTTGATCTCGTCATTATCAAAAAGCGGGAATATATTCTTCGTCAACCAGAATTCAATAGGCATTCTTGATAAAGAGATATCTCGTCATAAGCAAAAATTAGTGAGATCTTGATGGACGAGATATCTCGTCGAAACTCCTCTGAGGGTTAATGATGTTGATTGATATTTTTTCTACGAAGAAAAGACCATTATTATGATTATTTTTCAATCTACTGTTAACCAATTCGACACGAGTAGGGTCTGCTTGCGTAACATAAAAATATGAACAAGATACACTTTTTTTGAAAACTTAAACAGGAAATTAAGCAAGCATCTGACGACACTTTTTAAGCAACATCACATTGAAGAGGACTTTCATCATCAAACCGGTGTTGGCTGTATATTTTTCTTCAGGTAAATATCGATTTCCTCCGCTTGCATCTCATCTTAGCCACCGACTGCAAATATATATTTTTGCTCGAAAATACAGGATACATCAATTTGATTAAAAGTGCTCTCACAAAAAATGGAGAGGGATTTATTTCCTGAAAGAAGCGAAGTACATGTTTTTATTGTTCCATTCAATCTCTATGAAATGTAGTTCGGATGGAAAACAGGAAATAGTGTGATACAGTACACCTATTTCCTCCAGTAAATACTCTGTCAGGGAGTTTAAAAATAGGCGCATTTCAGAGGCTGGTTTTTATAGCGTTTGAATGTCAGACTGCATTAAATTAATATGCAGCAGTATACTTCTACAAAATACATCATCGCAAATTAAATAGTTAAGTCAGCAAATAAAGCATCGCAACGCGACATTTTACTAGACCGATTTTTTTATTTTCGATGGACTTATTCATTCTAAGTATATTACAATATTTTAATTCTTTCTCGTGTGGTTTAAAGAAAACATCTTTCATTGTTTAGCATGTTTCTTTTAAATTTGATAGTTTGCTTTTATTTAAAATACCAAATACGTTTTTATCTACATTGTATTTCTTCCAGCTTCTGAATCAAAAACAGTCAGTCGGTTTTATCTTAATTTCTAAATTATACAGGTATTAGAAAAACGACGATGGGAATAGTATTAGCATATTATAGTTTTACATATTGAGTCGCATCAAGTATCTTTATTGGAAATTTTATCTGACGTCATTACTAGGAATGAAGCGCCATTTTATTGATATGTAGTCTACCCAGTTATTCACATCTGATCCTAGATAATGAAAGCTACATACAAATACCAAACAGCTTATAAGTCTAAAAATTAAGAATCTAACAAACAAAAGATAATAGCATTGGACCTCGTATATAATGCGACTCCGTCGAAAAGACAGTCGACCTTGGGTCAGCCGATTTCTGAACAGATGTGAAAGTTATAATTCTAAACATTAACAATCTAACAAAAAAAGATGATAGCATTGGACATGGTATATAATGCTACTCCGACTAGAAGTCAGTCGATTTTTGAACAGATGTGAGTTATAATTCTAAACATCAATAATCTAAAAAAAAAGATTATTGCATTGGACATGGTATATAATGCGGCTCCAACTAGGAGAGAGTCGACCTTGAGTCAGTCGATTTTTGAACAGGTGTACAAGTTCATTAGCAAGGCTGATGATAGCATTGGACATGGTATATAATGCGATTCCGATTAGAAGACAGTCGACCTTGGGTCAGTCGATTTTTGAACAGATGTGAAAGTTATAATTCTAAACATCAATAATCTAAAAAAAGATTACAGCATTGGACATGGTATATAATGCGGCTCCAACTAGGATAGAGTCGACCTTGAGTCAGTCGGTTTTTGAACAGGTGTACAAGTTCGTTAGAAGGCTGCCTTACGCAAAAGCGTGAATGCTGATCACCATGGATGGTTATTATCACCAACTCGTCATCACTGCTATTGCTTTTGGCACAGAAGGAGAAACTTAGAATCCTTGCGAAGGACGCCAGTTGTGGAAGCGCTTTGTTTAGATTCCGAACTATTGCCTAATTTGAAGAATAGACTGGTTCAAAATCACTCGACTGCCTCTTCTCGGCTACCCGGACTATACTAAGCGTGAGTGAGGGGAATTTTATTTTAAGGAATCTAAGTACCGGAAGACGCGGAATTTACTTCCTGTTATTCAATGAAATGGCTCGGAAGATAACAGAGTTACAGTAATTGGAGCCAAGTGACGTCACTTACGGAATACTTATAAGAAACACGTTTTACCATAAAAACAACAGCGCCATCTAATTTCAAAGGAAAAGTCTCTCATTGTTTAACATCACACACTTTTAATTTAGAACTCATTTGAAATATCCACCAAGATTCCCAATTTTAAAATATGTATAAAATTTGTTATCAATGAATTAAACTCAATGTCAAATATTTATTGCTTAAAAAAGACTTTAGTGCCATATAACCTTTTTACAAATATATGTCTCTCTACGGAATTCAAAACTTTGAAGTATATCAGACATATATCACTATATTGACAGGTATATTGAGGTATCACTTATATTGACAAAGTGTCACCGAAAATATATTTCTGCCTGTTTAAAATCATTCCTTCTCTGAAACATTTTTTTCTCTCACTGAAAGATTTGTGTCTAGCAGCATCTTTTTTATAGGCAGACAAAATATTTTGCTTTTGTTATTTTAAATATAAATATTTCACTTTAGACTCATATTTATGGAATATGTCAGAACTTTGAGGGTTCAAGCCTTGTTTCTTTAACCCTCTGGATTCACCTGCATACATCCGTTTTGCAACCAGCAGAACGCTGCGTGACTTCTAGCTAGTTGAATATTTCCAAGGATTCTTTCAACCAATAAATGCAATTATTTAGTCATTATATGGTAGGTAGGTAGTTAATTAACATCGCAGTGGAGCAACACAATGGGCTATTGGTGACAGTCCGGGATCCATCCCGAAGGGAAAGACCCAAGGACAACGCCTCGTAATTTTGAATCATGGCCAGATGAGGAGAACAGCACCTGAGTTGGCACCCCTCTCCAAATTTCCATCCCAATCCAATGTGAGGACATTTAAGGCCACGACAGATTTAACGTTCACTTGCCCTCGTGTACACGACGGTCTTTAGCTGAACCGAGTTTCGAATTCGCAACCCTCCGGTTTTTTATGACAAGGAAAAAGGTTTGCGATGTATCGTTGTTGGGTTTTATTCATGCTTGATTGAATTCTCCCCTCTTATAACTAATTCATTTGAAAGATTTTTATTAGCAAGCATATAGCGGCGTCTTAAATTGCTAAAAAAAACCAAGAGCAACACAACTGGCTATAGGCGACGTTCCGGAATTCATCCCGAAAGGAAAGATCCAAGGACGACGCATCGTAATTTTGAACCGCGGTCAGATGACGAGAACAACGCCTGAGCTGCCACCCCACTCTTCGAACTTCGACACCACGCTAACGTGAGGACTTTTGAGGCCACGGCAGAATGAAAGTGCACCAGCTACCCTGTACACGACGATTTTTAGCTGGACCGAATTTCGAACTCGCAAACCCTCCTGTTGCTAATCTGTAGCTCTTCCAACGGTCCTAGTCATTATATTGATCGTGGGGAAAAGGCAATGTTACCCTACTCGGAAATCCCATAACGCTCACAGGATTGGACATTGAATTTCTAAAACAAGATAAGTTTTCTTAGATTCATTTTTATAAGTAATCGAATCTACACTGTTGGCCACCGTAAATGCAACACCCTGAAGGAAGCATGCAAATAATATGAAATTTACAACATGCATTAGCGGAGGTGAGATATGCAAATGATTAGAATTTCAGCGCAGACGCACATCACGCGCGCCTGTGGCGCCACTTCAAAGCGCTATTTAAGGCTTGGAGATTTCGACGATTTCAAGTACGGCAATTATGTTTTTCTTGTTTTTTTTTTCAAAAAAACGATCAATTATGCCTCGTAGAAAACAGCGATCAACTTTTGATCAAGTATCCGAGTTCGACAGAGGAAGGATAGTGTCCTACCGAGATTGTGGATTATCTTTCAGGGAAATCGGTAGTCGTGTTCGACGAAACCAAACAATTGTAATGCGGATATGTGATCGTTGGATGCAGGAGGGTACGACGGACCGACGTGTTCGATCGCATCCACCTCAGTGCACCACTTCACGTGATGACAGGCATATTGTGCGTATGGCAGTGACGGATCGCTCAGCCACATCACGAACCATAGCACAGCACATTCAGTCTGTACCGCATCATCCAGTGTCTGCGCGTACCATTCGACGCCGTTTACAGCAGAGTGGTCTGTCCGCAAGACGTCCATTGCTTCGTCTACCCTTGACGCAGAACCACAGACGTTTCCGCCGCCAATGGTGCGATGAAAGAAGGATGTGGACGGCAGAATGGAATGAAATTGTCTTTACTGACGAGTCACGCTTCTGTCTGCAACACCACGATGGTCGAATTCGAGTCTGGAGACACCGTGGAGAGAGGATGCTGAACAGCTGCGTTATGCACCGCCACACTGGTCCTGCACCGGGTATTATGGTATGGGGCGGTATTGGATATCACTCTCGCACTCCTCTAGTACGCATTGCCGGTACTTTAAACAGCCAGCGCTACATCTCCGAGGTGTTGGAGCCAGTTGTCCTTCCTTACCTTCAGGGCTTGCCCACAGCCATATTTCAACAGGATAATGCGCGACCACACGTGGCACGCATTGTCCAAGGGTTCTTCGTCAATCGCCAGATTGAATTGCTTCCCTGGCCAGCTCGCTGTCCGGATCTTTCGCCGATAGAAAACATGTGGTCCATGGTTGCTCAACGATTGACCCAGAATACATCCCCAGCTGCCACACCAGATCAACTTTGGCAACGTGTGGAAGCTGCTTGGTCTGCTGTACCCCAAGAACACATCCAAAGTCTCTTTGAATCAATGCCGAGGCGTGTGGCAGCGGTGATCTCCAACAATGGCGGCTACTCTGGCTACTGATTTTGGCAGGAACCACACTTCACAGAAGTCTATAAATTTAATCATTTGATACTTGGTCAACATGTTATCTACAAAATAAATTTTGTTATGATATATCTTGTCTTTCTTGGTGTTGCAATTTGGGTGGCCAGCAGTGTATATTGAACAAAAATACCTAAATCTGAATTCAAAAAGGAAGCGCAAGGCGCGAAGCTACATACTCAGACTAATCAGAGGTGTCGGTACTTGCGATGAAAACGCTCTGATTGCTCTGTATACATGACGCTTTTCGCCTTGTGCTTCCCAGTTGAATTAAGATTTAGAGTTTCATCAATTATTGCTATAAGTGAGGATTGTGGGGTAAAAGCAAGACTACAAACTCGGAAATCTGTGACGTTTAAGGGGTTGATTTAAAGACGTATAAAAGGATTAGCTAACTCAAGGAGAATTGAACCCTAGTGCGTTATTTTCTAATGATTTGGGGTTCAAATGTTTTATAATATATTTGGAAATAATTACAGAGTTTCTGTACATGTTATAGTTAGAAACTAAATACATTTAGTATGTAAGGTATAAAGTTGGAAAAAAAATTGAAGGGATTGATATCAGATAAGCTATTTGAATTCATAATTCGCCAAGTGTGACATGCGTTAGTAAAACGTGAAACTATAAATTGGCTCAGATAACTTTTTAAATGTATCATTCACCGTTTGGCGTACACAGTAGTTTTGAAATAAATCAAATGGACAGCAGGATTATGCATTTTACTTAAGCGTTGACTAATCATTGAAAAACATCCTAAAAGGGTTTAATTTCTTTTGAACGTCATTTAAGGTTCCCACCCAACTTTGTTTCATTTTCGTCAGAGACGTTCCCCCACAATCCACTTGCTCACATTTCTTTTCGAATGTTCGATTAGTCAGATATGGCTCCTGGGTGACGATTGCATTTTTCTGCCAATGGAACAATTCAGACTGCAACGTTAGAGATTAAAGTTGACAGTTGTCCTACTTTGTTTTCCCATAGGAGATATCGCGTCTCCTATAATTCTTATGCATAGAATTGGAGCAATCCAGATTGGTAGTAGGGCAATCAAGATATATAAAGGTTCCTATTCATAATTTTATGACATTAGTTTCATATACAATCAATACTGCATGCGAAAAATAACTATTAAATATAAACCTTAAGCAGATTCGTTTGAGTTCTTTAATAATAAAACTTTTCAGCATGATAGGTAGGTAGGTATTTTAATTAACGTCGCACTGGAGTAACACAGCGGGCTATTGACGACTGTCCGGGATCAAACTCTAAGGGAAAGATCGAGGACAACACTCCGTAATTTTGAACCACGGTCAGATGACGAGGTCACACCTGAGCTGGCACCCCACTCTCCAAACTTCTACACCACGCCAACGTGAGGACATTTGAGGACATGACAGATTTAACGCGCACCAATCTCCTTTGGCCCCCAGAGGTCTTTGGTTGGATTCGAACTCGCAACACTCTGATTGCTAGTCCGTTACTCTTCCAACCGGGCTACCGTGGCCCCTTCAGCATGATAGGAAAAGTGTCTAGGAAGATATGAATATAAGTCTGGGAAACTAGTATAATATTGGGTGTTCCAAATTTTTCGTACTCTAATTCAGACACTGCTGGACCATCTGACTAGAAACTTGGTAGTATGAGTTAAAATTTTGATTGGAAATATGAAATGTGGCGTTACTACTGAGTGTTTTTAGTGGAAACTATAGTTTATGACCAATTTGAATAAAGATGACCCATTCATTATTTATGTATATAAAAATATTCCCTATTAAATGGTACCTTTGAATTTACTTGAAACGATACAGGAATAAGATGGGTTGGTTGATTTGTTTTCGCAGCTGCACATTACATGCTGAATACGATAAACTTTGAAAGTAATTTGTTTTAGATTTTAGGCATTAAAGAATGAGTAATTCAATTTTGTTTTCAGGGCTTTAAAGATCTGAAAGTGTACTTTATTTCAGTTTTTAGAGCCTTAAAGAGTCGAAAGTCATTTAGCATAATTTTTAGAGCTTTAAAGATATGAAAGAGTAATTTAGTTTAGTTTTTAGGACTTTAAAGATCTCAAAGAGTAATTTAGTTTAGATTTTGGAGCTCTAAAGAGATGAAATACTAAATAATTTAATTTTAGGGCTCTGGTAATCTGGGGTCAGACCGAGACAGTGGTGGAAGTTAAAAATATGCCTGTAATAAGCATACCACTTTCAAAATTCGTAAAATATTTACCATTTAAATTCTTCTTTTGTGTACATTATATCTTCGTACGCTAAACGTTTTGTACTAGTAGTAAAACTCTTCACTGTTAAAAATATTTGTGCTGAAAATGTTCAGTTTTTATAATGATAATATTTTTAATAATGACGTTAATAATAATAATTTCTACAGAAATGTTTTCAGAAATAAATATTTCATTTATTCATCTCCGTATCTGTCATATATTAGAAACGGACATACATTTCAATTTCAAATGAATCCTGGCATTCTTTGCGAATTTCTTATGATCATAATCAGAGAAATCTCAAATACTATGTACCAGAAGAAATGTGTACAAAATGTAAGACATGC
This sequence comes from Meta bourneti, assembly GCA_933210815.1. Taxonomy (NCBI): domain Eukaryota; kingdom Metazoa; phylum Arthropoda; class Arachnida; order Araneae; family Tetragnathidae; genus Meta; species Meta bourneti. The sequence goes on from OW119924.1 coordinate 13,646,734, forward strand.
AGTAAAGGTTTCTCTTAAAATCTACTTTTTATTTTCGTGTTCACATTTCTTCTGTCACAATGGAACAGTCTAGCCTATTTTACATAATAACTATTTATTTTTTTATATAGCAAAGCATTTAATCAGAAGGGAAAGTCAGTATATAATTGCAAACAATTTACAATAAAAACCCCAAACAGACTGCAATTAACTTTTCTTTTAAATAATTCAGTCAAATTTGAAATTACAATTGTTATAATGACTCTATGTGTTCTGAATAAAATAAATTTTTTGCGTTACGTTTTACTGGATTTGTTAGAAATAATGTATAATTTATCTTTATATATGCTACTGCGCTGTATGTAGTAACTGAATATATAGTATTAAAAATGTGCAAGATACTTTAAGTGAAAAGTTTAAAAAATAAGTGAATGATTTACTACTTGAAGTTGAAATTTTAAATTGTTAAGCACCTCCTTTTTATATGAACAAATATAATTACTTAACCGTCTTTCACATAACTTACATTTCCTCATGAATGTAAAGAAATTTTGGAAGCATTGTACTAATGTTTAAAAATTGCATACATTTACATAACTCTAAAGGAAAACTTATTATTCAAGTACTAGGTTAACAATACAGAAAAGCAGAGGATCTTTTTCAGAATGTAAGAGTGAATGCCAGCTTTAAAAATCAAACATTACCGAGCGAGATTGGTATGGTGGTGGAGGTGTCATTGTCGGGAGAGGAACCTTTTCACACGTGGTTCAGTAACCAAAAACTGCAACTGAAATGAGTTGATCCTTCCTCAAAATTCCATTCCTCTTCCAAGGTGACATTAGTTCTGAGTTCATTTTAATGATTCATACCACATCGCACAAGTGCTGTGGATGAATATTAGAAATTTGGATATCACTAGTATAAATTGTCGTGCATACTCCCCTGGTTTGAATCCTATAGAACACGTGTGGGACGCTCTGGGAAGACGTCTTACGGCACGCCCACTTCCAATGAAAACTGCCATCAACTGAAAAGAGCACTAACAGGAGAGTAGACAATGTTGCTCCAAGAACTCATAGACCAGGTCTCATTAAGCATGGTTAGGCGATGAAAAATCATTACAGTTAAAGGACATCGTATTCCCTACTAAACACCACCTGTTTGCTTTATCCCATCTTTCGGAAAGATTCCTCTTTCAAATGGTACGCAATGCTATGCAGCTCTTAATAAAACTCCTAATCTCTGTATTCATTTTTGCACATATGTTTTTTCATTCATCAATGTGGTCTATATTGACGTCTCTGTGGTATAAATTTTATTTATTCAGACTGCTCTACTGAGAAGGTAATGCAAAAAATCGGAACGGTCTTTAAGTTTTATATACGCTAATACACGCTAAGATCATACACGTTAATGCATATTGACCGTGTATGATCTATAGATAATGGAAATAAAGCTGCTACTACTATATTCTCTATTCACAGTTATGTACAATAGTTCCATACTTCAAAATTATTCTAACACCCAAGGTATGTAGGTACAGGTTGGTTGGAATTGGGATTTTATGGCGCAAGGACCATTCTTGACTTTACTGCACCAGACACAAGACATACAATATCAAGTTACAGACACACCAACAATTAAAGTTTTACTGACACAAAAGAGAGAAATACACTCAGGGAAGAATGCACCTGACAAGAATTGTAACTGCGCCGCCTATAACTCGAAGGTTGCTAGCGCAGTGGACATACCCACTGAGCCACGACCGTCCCCATGTAGGTACAGGAATATATATCAATCAACTGTATGTACAGGTATATATATATATATATCCATGTACTGTAGGTATAGGTATGAATATCACAGTAATATTTATCATTTACAATATCACTTTATTTTCTCTATATACAGGTTGAGTCTAAATTGTTTTTACAAAATAAGAGGGGTGATAGTACTCATCCAGACGAGCAATAATTACCGTGGAACATAGGGTCGCATTCCACTCTGAGAGGCAGAAAAGAGTGAAGTCGAAACTCGTCGAGCATGAACAAGTCATCGCCTCTGACGTCGTTTTATACCTGCCTACGTAGGTCCGGCAGTTCTTGAATGCCACATATCCGTGGCGGACCTGTGGCTTGGCCTCCTCGCTCACCGGACCTCAACCCAATGGACTTTTTCTTCTGGGGGCACATGAAATCTTTAATGTACCAGACGCCTGTGGACTCGGCTGAAGATCTCGTAGCGAGAACCGGTGTTGCCGCATACAAAATTAACACAACACCAGGAATCTTCGAGAGAGTGCGCCAGTCATTCCTTCGCCGGTGTGAACTGTGCAACGACACGAGTGGCCGCCACTTTGAGCACTTGTTGTGAGTTTTTCTCTGATCAATAAATCAGATTGTGCAACTTTTGGTATCGTCATTCGCTTTCCCAACACTGTTGTAAGTTCATGTTGAAATTCTAATTTGACTCTTTTCTGCCTCTCAGAGTGGAATGCCACCCTATGTTCCATGGTAATTATTGCTCGTCTGGAGTTTTAAAGTTTTAAAGAGAAATAAATTGCTTTGAATTCTCAGTTATGTAGATTTTTTATAATCCAAGCCTTTTGCAACACTCTAGGACTATAGGTTCAGGCATATATAGATATCAATGGACTGTAGGTATAAGTATTACAGTAATTATGCTATATACAATGCAGTATTTTATATCTCTCTATATACGTACATAGAGTGTATTAAAGGAAATGTAAATTGCCTTTAAATCTCAGTTATGCATTTCCCTGTTATCCTAATTGCAAGTTCTAGAGGTCTCCGGTTTCTTGAAAATGCACATCCTCTCTCAAAGATATATTTAGCTCCATGATTTGGAACCCAACGAATACGAAATGCTTGTTAACAAACGAAATTGAATACTTCCTCTAATGACCTCACTTTTTAACCCATAAACATCCGACACTCACCCAGTCTCATAACATTCTTCCCGCAACCCCTCGTTCCTTACGGCATCCCCCTCTAAACCCTAACACCCGCCGCCAGAGGTCCTGCACAATGTACACCCTTGCAGAGCCTCACTTTATCTGAACAATTAGCTCCGGCTCAGTATTTTATCGCAATCACCTTAAAAAGCCAAACTCGGCGCTTTAATTAGGAAGCGACCTGCTACAGCTCCAGTGGGGATCGGAACCATCCCCCAACGCGATATTAATTAGTCGAATCAAACGCGATAATATGTTTTTGAGCTTACTCCGGCTCTGCCTCATTAAATTTTCAAGCCCCGAGGAATGGTCTTTTTAATAGCCATTTCAGGCACATCGGGTTGCTCACAAATTAGTCTAAAATATGCATGGCGTCGCTTTTTTTTTTTACGTTCCTCTTCTAGTTGTTGCCGTTACACGTGCCCTCGTCTTGCCGCGTCCCGTTGCAAAGGAAGTTAATTATCCGTTTACGAGTTTACTTTTGCAGGGGCTGTGGTGTCGGGACTGTTGAAATGAGATACTGGTCAGACTGGGGAAGAGACGCTTTTTAAAAGTGCGCAAGTTCCCAGATAAATTCTTTCCAGAAACGTATCGTGTTTCCACGGGACTTTCGAAAGCCGGATGAGCTGGATATGGGATAATTATATTCCTATCTTTGAGATACTCGGAAACTTCGTGTCTTGTTATTATGGAGACATTTTTCTGCAAACTGTGGGTGAAGATTTGTTTAGAAAGGTGGAAATTTAATACACCGGATATAATTTACTCGTGGTAATGCGGTGTATATTATAATCACCACCACATTTTATCGTATAGATTCTTTTGTGACTACTGCACAGGATGTTTCTAAAGTAACTATCCACTTCTACTTTTATGAAGAACTCATACATTCTCACATGAGGACCGCCAGCAAATGCCCTACTGGTTTTGCTAGTCTATAATATATATATATATTTGCATTTTTAAATCTTTCAATCAAAAGTAACCCTATAAAAGGAGTGAGGGTATTTTATAATAAGAAGAGTGTCAATGAGATTATTACACTGTAAAAGAAAATTAGATTTAGAGTTGCAAATTTTATTGAAACGCACCAGTTGACTAGCAATTGTATTATAACGTTTACGAGTTTATTTTTTAAAATTGTGTTTATGACAACTTTGTGTTTTATGACAGTTTTCATTTGCAATATGCTGAGGCTCATGCTGACTGTCATGCTGAGGCTGTTGAAACTAGACAAGATATTTGTCTGGCGTAAGTAGACGTAAACTGAAAAGTATCAAGAATTCCGAAAGTTTCCAGATAAATTCTTTCGAGGAAGATATCTTGTGTCACTGGAACTTATCAACCTAACGTGGATCTACGGTATAAAGATATAATTCTATTACTATCTCCGAGACTATGAGATAACTTTGTGAGTCTTGATATCGGGAAGATATTTGTCTACGCAACTTGTGCGAAATTAGTTGTAAAATGAATGAGTTTGTAATATGCTGCATAATTTGCACGTAATGATACATGTTTTATCATTAGATTTGTTGTAAATATTACTGTTTTCTAATTATACATTTTCATGTATCGTGTAGTTACTCGAAAGTGCGATGATTATGTGTCGTATTTACTCTTCGTCTGCAGACGATATATCATTTTTGTAATCAACTATTTCTATAACAGATATATCACTTTTCGCTCATAGAGGGCAGCACAAACAACAGTACAATGACGTATTGACTTTGGTAGACAAGAACTGAAACTAATGAAGGTCGCAAGTAGCGTATACATGTGTGTAGGCGACGTAGAGAGGGATGTCGGGTTTTTATATTCTGAAAACGTGTAAATTTGTGCGTTGTCTCCACTTTGTTATGTAAAATAGTCTAACAAAGTATTTGTGAGTGTTTAGAGGGTCTTGTCTCTTGTTCGTCAGCCTTCAAGAGATTCTCCACACCATTACATTCCCAAATTTTGTATGAAACTAACTCTGACCTTATTTCTCTCTTGTGTTTCAATAAAGATCTTGTATATGTTCATTGTTTGGCTCTCTGTTTTGCGTTTGGACAAATATGGCCCTTGCGCCAAAAAACTCAATCAACAAAATTTTATAATCGTACGAATTATTTTTGTATTCATCAAAAATTCATGAATGCTCAAAAAATGTTCATGAATATACGGCGTATATTGATAATTTGATATAATTAAATGTCAAACTTGATTTTAAAGTTATTAATAAGATATCAATGACCAATATTACTAAACATTAGCAGTAAATAAGTTTATACATGCAATTTTTATAGATGCTCTACTTTAATGAGGGCAAAAACATTTGAAATTCCAAACGTATCAAAAATTTAAATTACGTAATGCAGAAGCTAGTAAACACGCAATCTTTTTAAAATATACTCATAGATATAATCTGGAAAAAAATACTTAGTTCTCCTGCATTAAATATATACATGAGGGCAGAATTAATATTACTTTTAATTAATTGAAACATTATTAAAGATTTAATTTAGTCATTTATTCAGCGAAATTTTAAATTATAAATAATTTAATTAAGTGCTCTCACGTTTGTTGTGACGCTTGTTAGATATAACAAATTAGGTTAGTAGATATAACAAACTGACAATGCACAAAACATTTTTATATGGACCCTAAAATAATGAAATTTAAGAATAAAATGTAAGAATATACAAAATATAAAATACCAATTTAACCAGAGAGTAATATACAATAATAATCAAAAATTTAAATTAATACGGAATGTTTGTTAACAAGAAGCTATTTAAGACATAATAAAACATCCAAAAGCAATGCATTAAGAATCTTTCTTCTATTGTTACAAAATATTCCTTCATAATAATTTGCAAATTTTAACAGATAGAAAATGATTTTGTTACATATTAAATTAAAAGTTTCACATTACTATTCTAAAATCCTATTGTTATATGTATCCATTTTATGTATATAGATCTGTGAAACTAATTGAAATTAAATTAGCATAACATGGAAACGAAATACTGTCTCCGTTGAAAAATAATTCCAATGGAACTAATTTTTCTAATTAGTATAATGGAAATAGATTTAATTTCGTCCTTCGACCACATCTTTAAAATAGTATGAGAGCATAATGCAATTTCAATTGTAAGGCCTGAATAATTAATAAAAATGACACCATTTACGTCAATAGCTTACCTCTAGGGATTATTTTTTAGGGAACAATATTGAAACTATGATTCCTGTGTAACTTTAAATTCATGATATTTGAAAGGAAAAAAAACATTCCACTGTTTTTCCTATAAATTCAGTTTTATAACAGCAGCTTTAATATTTGCATTACAATTTTTTAATTACCATTCATAAATTGAGCAACAACCAATTGGAATTGACTTCCTTCTTATGCATTCGTATCAAGTTTCATTTTTTCCTGAAAGTAACAGAATTAATCTCAATCCCTTTAATATGCCATTATACGACACATCCATACATTCAGGCCCTTATTGCGCATCTCTTTTAGGTGTGTGCGTGCAATTAAGGCACTCTATGATCTTTTCTTTTACTATGGGGTTAAGCAAGCACGGGGATACTCAAGTGATCTTTTTCTGCTTTCATCTCACTATTCTGTCTTTTCTTTATCTCTTTCACGACGTTATTACTTGACGTTGTCTTGTGTTTGGCACAGCTTGGCGAAATATGGCCCTTGCACCATAAAACGACAAAACAACCAACCATGCATCCTTGGTACTAAACTATAGCGCTGTTTTATTAAAATAGCGTTGATGTGATGATTTAATAATTTTCTCCACTGCAAAAACTGTAGACAAAGCAGGTTTGTCATGCAACAAATTAAAACGGATATTTGCACTTCACTGTGAATAGACAACCTTCTTAGTGTGAATTCAACTATATTATGATACATATGGGCATGGGCACCGCAGGGGACCACTTACCTCCCAACATGAGTCAGGTTTAAGTGGTGTCTAGGTCACCTACGGGAAAATAGTCTGAATTCACCTATTGGTAGGCGACAGTCACAGCTGTGACCGAAGTCACTACCGTGGCCAGACGTCTTGGCTTCATTCCTTAAAGCATAATTGCATAAATTTCAATTTTAGATTAATTTGTACAAAAATATTTACAAGATAAACCAGTAGCAAGTACAGGTATACAAAGGCACAACACAATAATTTACAATTTTATATGCGGTGTCTGCATTGTTCACATTTACTTCTATCACTCATGGATTGTTCGCCCCTATTGGGTTACATGCACTGGCTCATTACTTTATGTGCTTTACTACCTTTTAATAATGTCAATGTTTTCCGTCAGAAATTGCATTATTTTCTTAATTTTATGTAGCACTTGTGATATATATGACAAGGTAGGTATTTAATTAACGTTGTACTGGAGTAACACAATGGCCTATTATATATGACTAGGAACTGCTACTAGTCATTGGTGGCTGAATGGTACCGCTGTCATTTTCACTCTGTTCCTGAAAGTGACAGTTAGGTTTAATAGTCTCCTTTAATATGCCATTGTTCTATCCATCCATACATAAACCCTGTAGAAAAGTACATAGCTGACTCAAATAAAAAGTAGCAGAATTAACCTCAGTCCCTTTAATGTGCTATTGTGCAACACGTCCATACATCTAGTTGGTATTAAACTATAGCGTTGTTTCATTAACATAGCATTGATGTGATGATTTAACACAATTTCCCCCACTGCCGAAACAGAGTATACGTTTGTCATGCGACAAATTTTGCTCTACACTATGCATAGACATACCCTTAGCACGAATTCACTTATATTGTAATACATATGACTAGTAACTGGTACTAGTCATTTGCGGCTGAATGAAACTGCCCCAACATCCACTCTGTTCCTGAAAGGGACAGAGTTAGGCCTAGTCCCCTTTAATATGCCATTGTTCTATCCATCCATACATAAACTGTAGGAAAGTACACGGCTGCTTCAATAACGCGTCGTTCGTGCAGTGATTTAACAATCCCTTCAGCCGGGATTGTCCTAAAAATGTATTATGAGCTCCCCGAGACAATGGACTACAATACTCACTCCGACGGCAGCGACAATTATCTCGGAAACGCGCGCTCGCTGAACAAACACTTTTCGCCCATCGGGCCGGTGGTCTTTTCACCAACATCCGGACTCCGCGCCCTATTAACGAGCACTTGTGCGTCTTGCGGAATCTTAGGGAAGCGGTGGTCGGTATATTTAATGCATCGCGAGAGAGCACCGCCCCGCTCTTTCGGAGTCGGTCTAATTAAATCCGCTCTTTCATTACTTTCAACGGACTCTTTTCCGGAACAAACGGAATAACTATAGGGCGGTTTGTTTCGCGGACTCAAATATTATCTTTTCGGGGCTACCCGCTCTCTCACCCTATCCCTATCCCTCTCAGCGGCACGGACGGCTTCCCACTCGTTCCGCATTGTAAACGCCGCTGTGACGTATTCTTTATCAGAGTAATTCCCCCGACTCGCCGAGGATGTTCGGTCTCCGGATGTCCAAGTGGGGTGGAAAAATTAAGTATTTAGATTAAATGCGAGTGTGTTTAGATATACATATTTCGATGGCATGTCTCCCAAGGTACCGAAATAAGAGGAAGGCGAAATAAGATTTTGCATTAAAGTTCGCTTTCATACGATGCGACTCGGGGTTCTATCTTTGGCAAGGTTTGCGGTTTGGGATCGGTAATTCCCTGCGTATGTGACTGTCTTCTAGATTTGTGTTTTGTAAGATTAACCCTCCAAGTGGTTTCGATGAGATACCTTGTCCAACAAGATTTGACAAATTTTGCAAGTGATGGGATATCTCGTTGTTAAGATATTGCCATTTTTTTATGATGACCAGATCAAGGTCTGGTCAGTTTTTCTCTTGGACGAGGTATCTCGTTCATCAAGCTCTGGTCAGTTTTTATCTCTTGGATCATACATCTCTTTCGTCAAGGTGTGATCAGTTTTTCTCTTGGACAAGGTATCACGTCCATCAAGAACTGGTGAGTTTTTATCTCTTGGATCATACATCTCGTTCGTCAAGGTGTGGTCAGTTTTTTCTCTTGGACGAGGTATCACGTCCATCAAGAACTGGTGAGTTTTTATCTCATGTATCATGTATCTCGTTCATCAAGGGCTGGTCAGTTTTTCTCTTCGACGAGGTATCACGTCCATCAAGTTCTGGTCAGTTTTTATCTCTTGGATCATACATATCTTTCGTCAAGGTGTGATCAGTTTTTCTCTTGGACAAGGTATCACGTCCATCAAGAACTGGTGAGTTTTTATCTGTTGGATCATACATCTCGTTCGTCAAGGTGTGGTCAGTTTTTTCTCTTGGACGAGGTATCACGTCCATCAAGAACTGGTGAGTTTTTATCTCATGTATCATGTATCTCGTTTATCAAGGGCTGGTCAGTTTTTCTCTTCGACGAGGTATCACGTCCATCAAGCTCTGGTCAGTTTTTATCTCTTGGATCATCTCGTTCGTCAAGGTGTGGTCAGTTTTTCTCTTGGACGACGTATCTTGTCCATCAAGTTCGGGTTAGTATTTTAAATCGTCCATCAAGCCCTGGTCAGTTTTTCTCTTGGACGAGGCAGCTCGTCCATCAAGATCTGGTCAGTATTTTTTCTCTTAAACGAGACATCCCGTCGATCAAGATCTAATCAGTTTTGCTAATGACGAGATGCATGGACGTTTGCAGCGACAAACAGAACATTTTGCACGGCGCAGTTCTGCTCGGCAGGTGTGGACTCAACTTTATGTGAACTTATTTCGTGTTTCTGTATCGGCGAATGTCAAGTTGTTTTTATCTGTGTACGTCTAATTTTTGTTTGTATGTATGTCAAGATCTCTGTGCCATTGGAAATAAAAACAAACTTTTTGCAATGGCAAGAATTCGTTATCAGATTCCGTTATGCATTACATTGTGTTTTTTATTCTCTCAATCCAAGTTTCTATCTTTTGAATGGTTAATGATAAGAGTCAAAATTTCAACGGATTTCAAATCAGCGTAAAATTTTATGTCAGATCAATACCAAAAACATGATTTTCTTTGAACAAATTATTTTTTTCTCAATAGTCGCAACTAATCTTTTTGCAGATATTTCTTTTATACTAAGCGTAAGCGAAAGTACTGCCTTGTTTTTAAAGGGAATGTCACTTTAATAAGATATTTTGTTGCCCCTTATCAACTGTTTTAATTTTACAGCCATTAAAAATAGGATGGAAATCTTTCTTTCTCAACCTAAAATTAATTAAGAGCCTGGATTTGCTTAACTAAGTAATGTATAAAAATGACCAATAAAATGCCTAAAATAATCTAAAAAATATTCAAAATGACGTAAAAATTTGATATTTTTTCAATTTGTATAACATCCGTTCCCTAATTGCCTTTGAATAAATTTTTTTTAACTTAAATCTTTATACATAAATAAATGCAATATAATCAACTTGCTGACCAGAAGTGCCAACCTAAAGAGGCAAAGCTTTCGTAACGTATAGTATACGATGCGTTCCGGTGCAATGCCATCAACCTCGATTGTCAATTTTGCCCGTTAGCTTTTCGTACGTTTTTCAAAATTTTTGGAATGATGGGATTATTTTGGACCTAGGAACCAGTATGAGCCAGCGGATCACTGAGAAACTGCTTTATGTAGTTCAAATTATGGTATTAAACATTTTCATTAACTCTAAAATCCTAAAGTATTCGTTTTTTGCTATCAGGACTAGAGGAAAAAACCGTATAACCTTCACTCTTCAGTGTCGATGATTCACCCACCAATACAAAATAGGAAGAAGGATTTGTTCGTGTTAAGGGGTGATCACGGATTTTTTGGGCTCAAGAAGCTAGCAGATGTATCATTTGTAATTCGAATATTTCTATAAAATTTTGATTAAAACGAAACTAACTGGAGGATGACCAAACAATTTTATTAAAATTTTAAAATTGACAGTGTAAAGTAAAAATATATCCCCCCAAAACTGCATTTCTAGAACCAGGAAATTGGAAACGGATTTTCTGTTTATATGGCATTGTCTAGAAGTACTATCAAAAAGATGACACGCAAACAGAATCCGGCACTGGTGATGTCCTTTCTTTTTTTATATTTTTGCAGGTTTTATCGTGTTTCCTACGATCTATAGCTAGTTTTTATTTAATTTCCTTCAAATAAATCTGTATATTTTTAAAACCTATCTCTAAACATTTTAATGTTTTCAGTATAAGTAGCACATATATAACAATAATTAATCTTTTAATTTTTAAACACAATTTTCCCTGATTTCCGACTATCCAAAACGAAACCTAAACCTCCAACCTACCCTCTTTTAGGAGTTTTGTAGCACAAATGGAATAACGACAGGGATATATTTCAAATAAAATTTGATTAAAACCCAGGTTGAAACGAGACAATTATATGTTAAGACTAAAAAAATCTAAAAAAAACCAGTATATATCGAAAACCAGAAGATTGCTAATAGAATATGCGTCTACACGAATATATAATATCAAAATTTCGATTAAATTAGTAATAACACTAACAGCAAGATTAAAATATAAATTCTATGAAAAATAAGGTCACTGTAAATTAAATTCAGTAAATCAGAAGTTCTTTTTCAAAAGTGATATCGAGTTCAATGTAACACGAGGACGTGAAAAATGAATGAAAATTGAAACTTATCTTAAGCATTTTACGTTGAGGACGAATAAAAATATATTTTTAAGTTTAGCTTTTATATTGAATATTTAATTTTAGCTTTATTTTAAAGACGTATGCCGCACATGAAAACTAAAACGGACAGTTGTCGGTATACGTTATTCTCAGAAGCAAAATAACCCACTATCCCCTTTAGTTGTAAACTATCGTATTTTTACAAATTTTGTATGAAAGTAGGGTAAATTTCTTGAATTAAATCGAATACGATTAAATTATATCGTACTATTTTAATGGCCATAAATATAAAGCAGTGGATTAAGACATAATACTCCAATCAAGTTATATCTTTTCTACAAAAATGAGATGAATATTCATAATGAATATATTCGTGAAATGCGTATAGCGAAAATATTAAAGTTTCACTTGAAAAATTATTTATTTAAAGAAAGTCACATTTTAGGTATCGATCTAGTGTAAAATATTCCGCAGATTTGAAATCCGTTGAATTTTTCACTCTATCTTTAACGATCGCGAAGATAGGAACTTGGAGTAGGGGAATAAAAAAGTCCAAGCTGCGTCAAGACACTTGTCATGTGAACGGTGCAGTATAATCCTATGTATCTCCAAGCGCCTCCTAATCGCTAGAACGACCGGAAATTGTTGAAGTGCAGAAGCTATCTAGCGCGTGGATTCTCGCGATTTCTGCATGTGAACACTCCAGTAGAACTCTATGTACTTTGGCTATCCGCGTTATGTTTTGACGTAAAACGCGCGTTAGAAAACGCCTCATTTAAACGGGGTCTCAATGCGCGATCGCAAAAAATAAATATTTGGATTAAATTGGAATGTGTTTAGTATATGTTTCGCTTTCGTGCTCCAAAGACATAATATAGACTCTTATTCCGAGGTATAGAAACTGGTAGGTAGATGTTAATTAAAATCGCACTGGAGCAACACAACGGGCTATTGGCGACGTTCCAAGATCAAACCCGATGCGAAAGATCCGAGGACAACTCCACGTAATTTTGAACCACGGTCATATGACGAGGTCACACCTGAGTTGGCACCCCACTCTCCAAACTTCCACACTACGCCAACGTGAGGACATTTGAGACCACGACAGATTTGACTTGCACCATCCCCCTTTGTACTTCGAACAAAGGATTAGTTGGATTCGAACTCGCAACCCTCCGGTTGATAATCCGTCACTCTTCCTACTGCGGCCCGTATAGAAATTGGAGAGCTAGCGACACAGATTTCTTTCAGAAAGGAATGTGTTGTATTTAAGTATATTTTTTTTATAAAATTGTTTGTACGTCTATTGTCTATGGCAAAACATGCGTTTTGAGATAGGCACCGTAAAAGATTTCATTTCATTGACTGTATATAAAGGTCCTTGTATATTAGATCGCTTCCTGTTTTTTACTGCGACGACGTTAATAACATTAAAATACAGCAATGAGGTATCTATAGCTAGGTTAAATATATGTCTATTAATTTAAACCTCCAAGTGGTTTTCCGATGAGATACCTCGTCCATTGAGACTTGAAAAATTTTGCTAATGAGGAGATATCTCGTCCATCACTATTTGACCAATTTTGCTAATCTCGAGAAAACTCGTCACCAGGATATTACCAATTTTTAAAATGATTTTTTATGACGAGATCAAGATCTGGGCAGGTTTCTTCCAATGACGAGATATCTCGTCCATCAAGATTTTATCAGTTTTTGTAATGACGGGATACCTCGTCGAGACAATCAACAGAAGGGTTAATGTATGTGAGTACGAAAGTAAACTTATCTTACAATGGGTTTTATGTATTTTAACTACTGGTAAATGTTTGGCATACGGCTGAGGTTAGGTGTCTAACCAGCTTAGTGAAAGGAAACCTTTATAAATTATAAAGGGTATTTTGTCTCCTTTTGGTAGAGATTATAGCGCACCATCGTACACAGAACTAACTGCATATGTGTGTGTTCGTTTCATAATTATCTTGCTAAAGAAAATTAATTTTTAATCAAAACTAGTTACCGTATAATTATTATGTGACGAATTAAAAATGATACGCATTTTAAAACAATTGCTCTTTCCATGAAATAATGAATCTATTTTCGTTCCGTCAGTTCCTAATAAATATTTATTGATTTTTCCTCCCAATCGAAATTCATTTTTCTTATTTCTCCCAGTTATTTAATGAAAGTGGATAAAAAATCATGTGCAGTAATAACCGTCAGAAAACGACATAAACGAATTGTTTATTAAGACCGAGGCGACATTTCTCCCGTCACCTTTGGAGACAATTTAATACAAGGTTCCTTAAGCATACTTCTTGGACAGAAAAAGAAGAGGTATCAGTCATGTCTCGCGATATTACTTATGGTTCGTCGGTGACATTCTTTATTATCTGAACAGAATAATTGGAATGTTATTGATTTATTTCAAATTCCTCCCCGGAGCTACAGAAATGATTTTTTGAGGATTGATTATTTACATAAGGTATATTGGATATGCTGAAGTATACTCTTTAATAAGTAGGAATGCCAAGTACGTGATTTTGGAATTCGCGTGTCACTGTTTAGTTATAAAAGAAATTATTAACATTTCTTGATATAATTACACCAAATGTATTTGGTAAAATGGCGTGACTTCCCATATTTGCAATGTAAATTATGGAAACAAAATTAACAAACCACAGCTCAATGTGCTGTGAATAATGGATATGTATCAATTTATTATTTTTTATTATATCTGTTGAGTATTTTCCTAATAAATGGCGCTCAGACAGCCCGATTACTCGAGGTGTCATCGCGCCTGCCTGTATGTTTGTGTTTGCCTGGTTGCTTAGCCCATACACCCCCTGTTTTGTTTTTACTTACTTCTAGGGATATGAAATACTGTTCTTTTCAGCGAATAAATCTTTGCTGTTCCTGCTCTTTTTAAAAGAACTGTTCTTTAACCTGCTCCTCTGCTCCCGCCCACTGTTCTCAAATATATCTCAACTCCAAATGTGAAAGCCCTGTTCCTACTTCTAGACTATGTGGCGTCAGCAGTTTTCGCGATAGACAGACGGCACTCAATTTGTTTGCATGTCATCTTTGCAGGCATGCACATATAAACAAGATACAAATGACTCTTCTGTTAGCTTTTTGATTGGTGGGTTTTTCTCTAGTTTTGACAGGAAGAAAATAAAAGATCAAATAATTTGGAGTCTTCGAATTGTTAATTGATTGACTGATTTTTTTATGGCGCAAGGCGCAAATCTGGCCAAGCTGCGCCAAACTATCTGTAATTAAGTAAAAAAATCAGAATATATCCGTAAATTTTTAAAAATTATTGTTAATCGAAACGTTTAAATTCTCTCTGGGTCCCCAGTGGTGGCTAATAATGTACCAAATCTGAATCATCTCAAGTACGGTTTCCTAAAGAGTGTCTTGGACAAAACAAATTCGCAATCGAAAGTAACTAGTTTTTAAGGTTAGGAGCAGTCTAGAGAGATCAGAGCGAGAACAGCTCCGAGAACAGAGCAAGGTCAGAACAGTTTTAGAGCAGGAAGCAATTTCTGAACAGGAAGTAGTTACAGAGCAGGGAGTAGTTTAAGGACAGAGAGCAGAGGTGCATAAATCAAGAACAGGGCACAGAGTAGGGTTGGGAAATACTGTTCTTTTCGGCGAACAGTTCTTTGCTGTTCCGTTCTTTTTAAAAGAACTGTTCTTTAACCTGCTCTTCTGTTCACCACCGTTCTCAGATGTCTCTATACTCGAAATGTGCAAGCCCTGTTCTTCCTCCTAGACTATGTGGCGACAGCAGTTTTTGCGATAGACAGATAGGGACCGAAGTTTGTTGACATATCTTTGTTAGTACTTTGTAAGCATGCATATATAAACAAAATACAAATGACACTTCTGCTAGCTTTTTATTGGTGAGATTTTCTCTAGTTTTGACAGGAAGAAAGCGAAAGATAAAATAATTTGGAGTCTTCGTATTGTTAATCGATTGATTGGTTTTTTATGGCGCAAGGGGCAAATTTGTCCAAGCTGCGCCAAACTATCAGTAATTAAGAAAAGAAAATCGGAATATATCCGTAAATTTCAAAACGTTCTTGCAAATCTAAACATTAAATTCTCTCTGGGTCCCCAGTGGCAACTAATAATGTCCCACATCTGAACTATCTCAAGTACGTTTACCCAAACAGATGTGCGGTACCTAGGACAAAACAAATTCACAAACGAAAGTAACATTTTTTTTAGATTTTAATGTCGTTATTAAGTCAACAAAATGGTCATTTAAGTCAACAAAACGACAGTCCGTGATCCATCCCGAAGAGAAAGATCCGAGGACACACGTAATTTTGAAACACGTTTTGCAGTAGGAAGTTGCCCTTTAAAAGATTATAAACACTTAAAATACTCATACCGGGATTGCCACTTGGAAAGTAATATTAGTTTGTTAGAAAAAACAAGTCAATTATTATATAATCTATCAAAACACGTTTAAAACATGAAAAATACAAGTCAAAAATCACTTTCGCTTTTCAACACATATGATGGGATGCTTGTTTCCGAGACGTTTTTAAAATCGTAATAGCTGACTTAATGAGATCCCCTTTTCAACTTATAGAGAAAGCATAACACCCGATCCGAATCTCCCTTTCATAGTGAAATATGTCCACACATTTGAAATTTTGCTTCCCAATTTATAAAATTTGGTTTTAAAATAAATTTAAAAGCATTGCAAATCCTAAGAACGAGTAGAGGCGACACCACCAGAGAGAAAGCTGGACAGCAAAATCTTGATCAATATTATTTTTAAAAAATTTAAATTTATTTAAAACTAAAAATTCATCACCATGTCATTGCCTAACAATTATAAAATTTTACAATTACTATGCTACTTTCCTCGCAAATTCATCAAACGTCGGGGCTTGGTTCAGTCGAGAACAGATTGAGAACAGCTCCGGGAGCAGTCAGCGAGATCAGCTCCGCAAACAGTTCATCGAGAACAACTCTGAGAACGGAGAATAGCTCCGACAACGGCGAACAGGGTCGGAACAGTTTGAGAGCAGGAATCGATTCCCGAACAGGAAGTAGTCTCAGAGCAAGAATCAATTCCCGAACAGGAAGTAGTCTCAGAGCAAGAATCAATTCCCGAACAGGAAGTAGTCTCAGAGCAAGAATCAATTCCCGAACAGGAAGTAGTCTCAGAGCAAGAATCAATTCCCGAACAGGAAGAAGTCTCAGAGCAAGAATCAATTCCCGAACAGGAAGTAGTATCAGAGCAAGAATCAATTCCCGAACAGGAAGTAGTCTCAGAGCTGGGAGTTTTTACTGACAGATTATGGGTGAATGAATCAACAGGAAACAGTGAGTCAAGAACTGTAGAAGGAACAGCTGTGTTTCGGACTTATCATAATTTAGAAAATACGAAAATTTTTAGCGAATTTAGAAAATTCGAGAAACTACTTTTCTTTTCAAAATTCCCATTTCAAACCGTAATATTACATAGAAGTAGAAAAAAATTCGAATGTTTCTGTTCACAAAAAGAACGGAGAACAGGGTTTTGTGAAAAGCTGTTCACGTTCTTTTTGAAGAACCGGTGAAAACGAACAGGTTGTTCTTTCCCCCCCCCATCCTTAGCACAGATTGAGTCAAGAACTGTAGGATGAACAACTGTGTTTCGTACTTAGTATAATTTAAAAAATGGTTTATGGTACAAGTTATAGCAAAGGTAGGTATGTAGGTATTTAATTAACGTGACACTGGAGCAACACAATGGGCTTTTTATAGCAAAGGAAAATTTGAGAAAAGAGAAACTATTTTCTTTGCAAAATTCCCATTTTAATCCGTAAGATTAAAATCAAAGAAAAAAATACTTTCCTTTTTACAAAAGGAGCGGAGAACAGGTTTTTGTGAAAAGTGGGAACAGGCTGTTCCCGTTCTTCTTGATGAACAGGTGATAAATAGCAGGTTCTTTTTTCTCCATCCCTACTTATTCCCAAGACGACTGCCTAACTAGCACCAAACTCGCAGAGTTGCTGTTGTTTTTGTCATTTATTATTAATAAACGTGCTTGTTAACCTGAGTTTAGTTCTGTTAAATCATCAAGCACAGAAGGGATCTATTGACGTGTCCAAACAATAGGGAGGCAGTCATTATACATGGTAACCATGGTTAAACATGATAAGCATGTTCAGGAATTTCTTAAATTTTATTTTTATTTTTAAATTTTAAAACTTAATTTTTTTTAATAATTTGAAAGGAATTACTTTTTATTCGTGTCTACTGAGAAATATATCAGTATTTTTAGAAGAGTTTGAGATCTTTATAATTTATGCAATTGTATAAAAGTAGAGTCATTTGGATCAATTTGCATTTTGGGCCGAAGGCGTTAAATCAATAAAAGTATATCACTATTACTAAGATCGTCAATTTTTTTCTCTGTCATGGTATTGTTACACACATATTTCTAAGGCAACATAGATATATTTACTATTAAATATGATCAATATGCTGAAGGACTTTGGGTGACATCACGCTTGTACATTGAAGTGACAATAAAACAGCTATAGATAATTCATTATGCTCATTTGAAAAAGTTCTTTTTCTTTTAGAGAAATAGTTTATTTATATCATAAAAAGTTGAACCCTCAATTAACAACGGGCCGACAATGTTTTTTGCTGCACATCTTCGACCGGTTCGTAAGAATAATATCAATCTTGTCTTTGGATATTGGTTGAGACATAACGTAGAAAAATAATTCAAAAATTTTACAAAATAAAATTATTGATAAACTTATTTTATTTCTGTTCACGGACACTGTCGGGACGTTGCATGATCCGAGTCCAATTTACCTTGCAGACTCACTCTATTCACTTTTTGGATGATCAGAATATCAGTTCGATTGCATTAAATAATTGTAGATAAGCTTTATGGTGGTATACAACGTGACGCGGGCGCGAATGCTTATTAAAAAATTAAATACTTATTTAGAAAATTAAAGACGATACAAACTTACAAAGAACAACGATCAACTCTCTTTACGCAAGTGTCGCGTGGTCAGAGAAGTGACCACATGGTGAGGGGTTAGACTTGGGGTCATTGGAGGGGAAGAAAGGTCAAATAAGGACAGGGAACGGAAGAGTGAGGAAGACGTCGGCTATAGCAGATCGAACCTACTTCGTAAGGCTCATCCCTGAGACTAGAGATTGTCCATTGTTGTTATTACGTTTATTCAATAAACGCTTGTTGAGTTTTAAATGTTCTCTTTCTTTTGTCAAAAAGAACCACACAAGGAACATTACACCCCTTTGAATGACACTTGATGTTTTTCAGAATCTAATTTTCATAATCACTGTATTGTTTTGCTCTGTATTCATTGGATAGTTGTAGATATACAACTAGCCATTATTGTCTAACATTTTTCTGCTGATATAATTAACCTATGGGGTACACTGTCAAAGTACTTATAACAGAATTTTTTCAGATTTTTGACCTGAATGCGTCTTTAAAATCAGAACGGTACTGGAGGGCAAACATAAAAAGTCCAGTGTTACAAAAAAGCGTTTCAACTGTTTTGTCTTATGATTTCATAACTAAAAGAAACATCCAGAAGATAAATAAAGTCCGTACCTGACATGACCGAGTGCACAGGTGCACAGAGCACGGGGAAGGGATCCGCAATAGGTCGAAGTCTACAGTGCTGGGCGAACTTTGGGCCAGCGT
Organism: Meta bourneti; assembly: GCA_933210815.1. Lineage (NCBI taxonomy): Eukaryota > Metazoa > Arthropoda > Arachnida > Araneae > Tetragnathidae > Meta > Meta bourneti. The sequence continues at coordinate 13,666,073 of OW119924.1, forward strand.
TACATTGGATTTCGTGGAGTGAGGACTACATAAGTGGTGTCATTCGAAAGCTACCAAACTCAGCTACAATCACAAGCCTATAATCAATAAAATTATGGTTTAATATTAATATCAAACTACACTTTAAACTTACACTTAAATTAACTGTTGAATATTCACAATAACCAATCGTTCTAACATCCTATGTCTGCTTCATTCAATGCACAATCCAACATCAAGCCCGAGTATTTACATCAAAACTCGTGTGTCCTCGACACAACCTACCATTTTTTATTTTACATATATGTGCATTTAAATACCCATAAAAGCTCTGGTTGAAACGTATATTAGAGTCCTAAGATTACTTCATCAGCATTTCAAGTGCTTACCTCAGATAATTTGTTTAAAAGGTACATTACGCAGCAAAAAATCACTTGATAAATCAGCCATTAAGGCCATTTAAAAGACTTCAAATGGGAATGCTTACATCTTTAAAACATTTAAAAAATCCTTTCCGAACAGCTACAGAGAAAAGTAATACACCATTTCAAATTTTGTATACTACTTAATGGGAAATAAAACCGCCAAACCTGTTTTTTTATGCTTTTACCAATTTACCTTAAAACCTACAAAAAAGTAAAAACTGAATATCTAAAATGTTTCTGTCTGATTTAATGTACTGAATTCCCTTATTACATCTAGTACTGTATAAAAGCAGGATATCGATGTAAACAGAATTAGTATAAAGATACCTTTTAATCCCCTGACAAACCATTTTATCGAGTTTACGTTGTAAGCCGTTCTGTTTCTGAAGGATACGAACATTTTCCGATAAAAAGGAAAAACAGTTCCTTAAAATCCATAGAAAGTACCCCGTTTTCGGACTTTTATTTTGTTTTGCCCGAGTTCAAATTGAAAGGGGGAAAAGAAAGAGCTAAACAAAAGTCACCGTTTCGCTGGCGTTGCTGAAATATGTTTCCTATTGTAAGTCCCCGTGAAAAATATTTCCCGGACCTGTCTCGCCGTTGGAAGCAGTGAGTTGGACAGATCAGTTTGTATTGAGGCTCCGTATATTATGGAAGTCACCATGGAGAGAGTCAGCAGTTTCAGAAAGAGAAAAATTTTCGATTTGTTGTGTGCCCGTTTTGAAATCCTAGACCGACTCTTCGCTGTTCGAGTAGTGTTTCGCAATCATAAAAGTAAGAATTTTTGATGTAGTGTTGGGCAGTAATGCTTCTTCCCTCTCGTTTTCCCAGGCGATGTTGTAGTTTTTCTTTTTAGGGGACAGTTTCGAAATAAAAAAATAGATTTTTTAATTTTAGCTTTAGTAATTAATTTATATCGAGTTCTGAGGGTAGCAATTTTTCAATTACAATCTTTTCGACGGAGTTAAAAATGCAACAGCATCAAAGATATAGCAAACAAGTAAAAGCAAGTATATTATGAAACCCGTTTTTCTACGATTCAGTTTTTTTCACATTTTCCTGATTTCAAAATGCTCCCTGCACTGGTTTTAATTGATTTATTTGAATTTTTTACATATCATTGAGTTTGTTTTACATGTATAAGCGCAAATAAAAAATTTATCATTCAATCAATTATCAGCTTACGAATTTTGAAATTTTGTTTTAAAATGTTACAATGCTATTTTTGCAAAATTTTGGATGCTTTAGTACACATTTTTTTTATGCTTTACAATTGAGCGATACACTTAAAAAATGCAGTTCACTTGATTGATTGATTTTCATACATTTATATGAATTAAAATTTTACATGGACCAGTCTATTTTTTTGTGAAATTATCCAAATTATTTACCACGTTTTATCTAACTTCCGAATGACGTAATATTTTTGGATCAAATTTTATATGTAGGTTTTTAGGTGAAAAACAAAAAGCATACAATTTCGTCATAATATAATCATAACTGGAAAAGTTTATTTTAAAACTCCATTGTTCCCTTAAATTTTTAAAAACAACATTTACTACGAAAAAGGAGTCACAAGCTAAGTTGTTTAAGTTTACCTCATGAATGTGTTTGGTCCATGAGAGGGTTCGTACGTGTAAACATAAACAAACAACCGCAGAATAAAAAAAAATGTTTGGTTTTAATTTTTAGTTACTAAGTAAAGTAAAATTTCTAAGCGACATGAAAGACTAAAAATTTCACCAGGTGTGAGTAATCCAACTAAAATTCATGAAATTGGTCACTACATTTACAAAAACACTTAATTTTATTATTATAAACCCATCACACCTTTAATGTATTATATTTTTGCTTAATTGAATTAATTTTAGTTAAAATTTCATTAGTGGCATACGAAAGGTGATAAAAATTTTATCAAATACAATTAATCCAACTCATTATATTAGGAAATAAGTTAGTTTCTCTCGAGAAAAGCACGCAATTTTAGTATTATAATCCCATCACATCTTTTATGTACATTTGTTGTGCCCTTTAACATTGCCTTGCCTTTAAATGAATTCTTACTACAGCAGTTCGTAAGTACAGAGGTTGATCTAAGTATTAGAGCCCCACAATGAAAAAACAATATTTTTGTGTAAAACAGGGGGGGGGTTATGCGAGGGATTTTCAGTGGAAACAAAAAAATCAGACGGTCTGTCTGCGGAGTTTCCACTTCTGCTGTCCAAATGCTCTCGCATGATACATTTCGGGGGCTACCTTTAAATGTAGTTCATTGTCTTTTTGGTAATGTTCGGCATTTTATATGATTGGTGTGACCTATCCACTATCATACATCAATTCGGAATTTTTATTGGCGACGTGCTGATATTGAACTCTTAAGAACAAGTCAACTGACGTCACGTTCGGCATATGTACAAGAAACACGTATCGCCGCCTGAAACACAACAGTACTTATATTCATCTTGACAGAAAAGGCCTCTCATATGTCAGGTTGTGAAATCAACAGTACTGCCAACTGTTAATCTAAAACCTTTCAAGCCATGAAAATAAAAAGTATTCAATGCAAGTTTTCATTTTCAAAATAAATTGTTGAAATGTATAATCATTCCTTTTTAACCCTCCTGATGGTTGTCGACGAGGCATGCCATCCTTAGAAAAACTGACCAGATCCAGTTGGACGAGATATCTCGTCATTAGAAGAAAACACGATCATTAACCCTCTGGATACGGGGACCACCGGCCAAAAGTTTCGAGTCCCCTCGTTGCGAAAGGCTCAGATTCTTTCAGACCTCAAACTCCTGAAGAATCGGCGAAGCCCATTACGATTTCCATCCCCTATTGTCTGTGCTACAGAGAACCGCGCGTGAATAGCCTTATCTCCCCGTTGACAAAGATGTCAGGGTTATCGACGGCGAGCCTCGCAAATTGTTTATCCTCGAGCATCTAGTCTGTGAGAAGTTGAGTAAATGAAAAGAGATACACTTAAAAAGTCACCGCCGCCCTTTCAGCTTACCTGGGAAGAATCTGTCCCTTCTAGGCATACCCACGACCCGACAATAGAAACCGGCTCATTAGGTGATAATGGGACGACACATATTCCCTCTCCTCCTGGGGGAAAGCATTGTAAAGGCCGTTTCGGCCGGTTTCAGTAAGTTGAGTGTAAAGCCGTTTGGCCGGCTGCCGTAACCAAAGAAGGAAACGATATTCTGCCCCAACATATTCAGAGGGTTAAACTAAAACGGACCAGATCTTGATCTCGCCGTCACAAAAAAATTGACCATATCGTGATGACGAGAAATTTGGTCATCAGCAAAATTGGTCGCATCTTGATGGATGAGATATCTGGTCGAAACTGCTGTATAAGGTAGGTAGGTGGGTAATTAATTAACGTCACACTGGAGCAACACAACTATTGGTGACGGTGCGGGATCCATCCCGAAGGGAAAGACCGAGGACAACACCACGTAATTTTGAAGCACTGTCAGATGACGAGGCAACAGTTGAGCTGGCTCCCCCTCACCAAACTTCCACACCACTCCAACGTGAGGACATTTCAGGTCACGGCAGATTTAACGTGCACCAGCCCCCGCGTGCACGATGGTCTTTGGTTGGACCGAGTTTCGAACTCGAAACCTTTCGGTTGCTAATCCGTTGCTCTTCCAACTGGACTACCGTTGCCTCCACTGCATAAGGAAATTAGTAATTTGAACTATGCCTTTTACTCAAAGTATTCAAAGAATTATGAATGCATGTAAACCATCCCCTTGAAATGTAACTATGCACCGTTCTTCCCAACAATTAGATTAAGATGTCTTTACTCAGTTCAGTTAAGCGAAGAGTTGATCTCTGTATAAACTGCAGGATCGTTAAATTAATCCCTGCCCAAAGAAGAGAAATCGGATGAACTTATGCTCCGTTATGCAATGGATCCAATTACCGCTCAGCACATGCCTTCCAAGAATTACTTAAGTGATAAGTGGAGAAACGCGCATTTGTCTGCAAAACTATTATTTTGTTGAAAGTTTGTTTGCTTGAGTAGGGCGCTTTAGTGGGGTGAATTAGATTCAGAGCAGGGAATTCTCTCTCAGACATCAAATTAAGCTTGGAATTAGATAAGAATTCAAACAATAGCTGGGAGGTGGAATGATATAATTCCGGTGCAGAATGAAATCTAAATTAATTTTAAAGCAGCAGGATGTGACTTGAACAGTAACATTTGAGGAGACGTGCATGATTTGCGGGATAGAAAGCGTTTGTTAGGTTCATAAATATATTCCCAAGTTGTGTGGAGACCTCGGGGCAAGTTTCGAAGACTACCCATTCACGTTATCTTAGCAACTTCGTTCGGAACTTGATTTAAAATTAATAGGTTATTGAAAACTGCGATGTGGGGTTTCCCGAAATTCAATGGTTGAATTCGCTTAAAGTTTGATTGAACTTCATTAATTAAATGAAGAAATTCTTATGGTTTGCCAGATTTACCATATGCCATCAAATTCGATAAAGCCAATTTCTAAGGCGTATTTAAAACATTTTGCCTACCTCTCGATATCCTGTTTCTAAGGCAATTTAATATTGAATTTCAGCCGGTAATTATGTATGGGCTCTTAAAAAATTGCATGTGCTGAGGTAGGTAGGTAAGAAGTTGCATTAACATTGCACTGGAGATACAAAACGGGCTGTTGGGGACTGTCCGGGATCAATCCCTGATTGAAAGATACCTTGTCATTTGAACCACACCTGAGCTGGCACCCCATTCTCCAAACCTTTACACCATGCCAACGTAAGGACATTCAAGGCCACGACAGATTTAACGTGCACCAGCCAAGGACGGTTTTTGGTTAGATCGAGTTTCCAACTCGAAAACCTCCGTTACTCTTCCAGCCGGGCTATTATGGACCTCAATTGGATGTTTTTGAGCTTATCGGTATGAATAAAATTCTAATAGCACTGTTCTTGAATAAATTATTTACATAGGCAATATTCAATGCACATAAATACAGTTTTTGTTGAAACTATCAGTGACTTTCCTTTCATATATAAACATTTTAAAATCTGGAAAAATAAAGAGGAGTCAATGGTTTTCCTAAATATACCCTAACATTTGAAACTCGTGGACCACGCTATACCAGGGGAGAGAGCAACGGATTAGCAAACGGAGTGTTGCGAGTTCGAAACTAGATCCAGTCAAAGACCTCCGTGCACATGGGGGCTGGTGCATGTTAAATCTGTCGTGGCCTCAAATGCCCTCACTTGGTGTGGAAGTTTGGAGAGTGGGGTGGCAGCTCAGATGTTGTCTCGTCATCTGACCGTGGTTCAAAATTAGGAGGCGTTGTCGTACGATCTTTCCCTTCAGAAATAAATTATGTTTACTGTTTATGTTCTGAACAATAAATAAAAAGTGGGTTTTTCTTTAGTTCAAGAAATATGATCTGTAAATACATCCTATCGTTTAATTAATGTTATATATTTTATTCTAAATAATACGAAGAAATAAGAACGTTCCCTAGTCTAGTTACTAGTTAATATAACAGGCAGGAATATTTTATTTTAAGCCTAAGCCAAGAACATTCATCAAGTGAACCTAACCAAGATTGTGCAATATCTTAACACTTAGTTACATAATTGCCAGAAAAACTACGAAATGCATTGAGAAATTCAAAGGTAATGTATTTTCTTACATAGTTATTGTCTCAATGGAATGTATTTTCTTCCTCATTTATTGTTTCAGTGGAATGTATTTTCTTCTACATACACAAGTTTGAAAACGCATTAAGTTTGGGAATTTGTTGACGCATTTTAAAAATGCTATCTCTAACGATGTGATATTTTGAGTTATTGTTACTTGGGTTTCATACTCAAAAGTTATTATCCCAACCTTTAAGGATGGGATTTTGTATACCTGAAATATTTTTTGTACATGAATTCCGAACTTAAGTATTTATACTTTGAAATCAAAATTGTATTCTTTATTGAGAACTATATTTCCACATTTTTTATGTGCTGTTAATGTGAAAAGATAGAATTTATAGAAAATATCTCCCGTACAAATATATTTTGTTTCATCTATACATGAAAATAAAAATATATTGATTTTAAGCATTTTGTGTGTTTCGTGGTTTTAAATGTTAATATTATAATTTTAAAAATAAAATTGGAAAATCCGTTCGTTAATAGTAACATAATAACGGCTAAATAATTTTCAGAATATTGCGTGGAACATCTATACAGAAATCCATTCATCAATGGTAACATAATATTCGCTAATAATAATCTTTAGAATATTACAAAGAACATTTATACAGATAATCCATTCATTAATACTAAAGTAATATCTGCTGAACAATACCAGAATAATTCGTAGAATATTTGTACAGAAAATATCTTCATTAATAGTAATATCTGCTAAATAATCTTCCGAATATTACGTAAAACATTTATACAGAAAATTCATTCATTAATGGCAACGTAATACCTGCTAAATAATCTTCAGAACATTGAGTAGAACATTTATACAGAAACTATAGATCTATATATACTTTATATAGATAACAATTTATATAGTATCAACTGATAAAATGTAGGACCCGGCTCGCCTCCGCTTGTCAACCCATGAAGATTGCAAAGCAATCTTCATTTATTCACTGAGCGAACCATTTTCGCTCGCAATGCTCCCAAGCTACAAAACATTTGATAGTTCAATGTTAATAATTTAATACATTCAGAAAGAAACTTGTCAATTACACATTTATTTTAGTTGGTCAGTAGTTGAACTTAAGTCGCACTAGAACACATTTATAACTACAAAATAATTTTCAGACATTTGGGGTGTAGTAGATCAGATTATCTGACTATACAGGGTGTCCCAAAAAGGTTGTTACGCAATTTATCTTTTTACCATTTGGAGATTGGTAGGCAATGTAAAATGCAAAAGTACACCAAATAAAGTACGTAATTAAGATATGTGAATAAAATTATCACGTGGTAACAATTTAAGCGGATTCAGTTTTTAATTTAAATACGACCCCTCTAGATAAAAATCCGAGATAGCAAAAATGTTCTTTACCTGCATCCCTATCGTTAGCAGAAAACTGCATTTCTGTAGGTTGAATAATAACGGAGATACAAGAGGTTCCTTTTTTAAGGGGTCCGTATCTAAATATAGAACGAAACTGACCCATGGCCAAAAATGAAGAGCTAGGTTCTGCATTGCTGCAAATGGAAAACATTTTGAACATGCGTTGTAAATTTCCTTTTATTTTTATTTAAACCATTTTTATACAATATTTTTATTAAAGATTACAGTGTCTACTATTATTCATTGCGATTTTCATCTGCAGTTGCAATACTACATTACTTTGCACAATGTTCTTTCTGACCGAAAAAAATGCTTTTTAGCATTGTGTATACGGTCCCTAATCTGACTGCTTGAAAGCTGTGCATAAGTGGCATAAGTCAACTTTTTTGCGTCATTATGCCTCCGTTACTGTTCAACCTACAGAAATGCAGTTTTCTGCTAACGATAGGGATGCAGGTAAAGAACATTTTTGCTATCCCGGATTTTTATCTAGAGGGGTCGTATTTAAATTAAAAACTGAATCCGCTTAAATTGTTACCACGTGATAATTTTATTCACATATCTTAATTACGTACTTTATTTGGTGTACTTTTGCATTTTACATTGCCTACCAATCTCCAAATGGTAAAAAGATAAATTGCGTAACAATCTTTTTGGGACACCCTGTATATGTCCAGAATAAGTATGGTCCCTATTTTGTGATAACTTCGTGATTCGGGCCAGTTCTAATTCACTTGGACATTAAGACTAGTCGCTTTTCGGGTGATCACTTGATTGTAATAAATATATGTAGATTAGCTTTTCGGTTGCACATACGGAGAACACTTGCTAAAAGAATTTCAACATTTATTTGTAAACTTAGGAGCATACAAAGCTACTAAGAACATGGATCTCAACTATCTTTCAAACTACTTTCACATTTTTCTCAAATTCCAGACTACTTTTTTATCACATTACTAGCTGAATTACCCGGCGTTGCTCGGGTTGCAATGGTTAAATGTTGCTTGAAAAGTGAATTAGAATAATCACTTTCCTTTCACAGAAAAATGCAATCATTTAAGTTGTACGGAAAATACGTTTTAACTTTTTCATAGCTTCTACAATATACTTCGGACGCAAATAAGTACATTTAATTCCTGAATATATTGCAATATGTAATAGATTAAGATATAATACAAACAGAAACAAAATTCCGACGAAAAAATGTAGAATTCTAAAAAACGAAAGATGCACAAAGTGTCGAATTTCGACTTCCTGAGTGTATTCTGAAATAAAGCAATTCGAAAAAAGACAATTGAAAAATATTGATAAAGACGATAATGATTTATGAAATTTAGTAATGTTCAAATATTACTGCAACATTTCGCTGTGTTAACTCAAATAGACAAACACGGGATTCTAAATCAAATTTATCTCTCTCTATATAAAATAGGATGTATACGACCAGCTAAGAATCGAGTGGGTGCTGGAATGTTCTCCATCATGAGTCTAAGGAAGTTTCCATTTCCCCAACTAACCTTCTAGAAAGTTCTAAGAAGTTTTATAAAAAAAATAAACATTAATTCTGGTGCTGCCAGATACCGAGTAGCAAAATTACGTTTTTATGATCAATGAGTTTTTCGTTTGTGCTTTCCGGAATAACGGTGCTTGGGTTAGAAATAAATGTAATCGGTGTAGACCAATTAAACTGAAGAGATAAAATTTTTTCAAAAAGCAGAAGATCGATTTTACAGAATTTTTCAGAAAGGAAATCACTGCTTTCAACGGAGGATTCACATGTATCTATTCCGGACATTTTAAAATAAGTTACATGCCTTACCTAAAAAGCTTATGAAACAGAATTCTGCAAATCACTACGTATTCAATAAATTATTTAAGGAAAGTTGGTCGTTATATACACCAACTTTCCTTGAAAATCATCCTTGAACTCCTGAAAACCTTTCCTTCAACTTTCCTTGCAAAAATAAATATTTTAAAATATTCTTTCTTCATCAATAAAATATCTATAATTTATTTACATCATGGGAAGAACTAAAAAGTCAGTTAAAACATAAATATTTTAATTTAATTTGTTTCGGAAAAAATTGTTTTTCGATCTCTCTCAACACTGGTAAACAACCATAACTACCTAAAGCAATCTATGCTCAATGTTATTTCTATGGCGATTTCGAATAGCTTTTAGCCACCTAGGGCCAATAGAACGGGGGTTAAGGGTTAGCCTATGCTGACCGCAGTGTTGTAAAGTGTAAGTGTACCAAATTTGGTGTGGATTGGTCAAACCGTGTAGATTTGTATAGAGAATATACACACACCCTATTATACGTATATATATATATATATATATATATATATATATATATATATATATATATATATATATATATATATATATATATATATATATATATATATATATATATATATATATATATATATATATATATATATATATATATATATATATATAGATAGATAGATAGATAGATAGATAGATAGATAGATAGATAGATAGATAGATACATAGATAGATAGATACATAGAGAGATAGATAGATATATTACAGTTATAATTTGCTCTTGCATAAATAAAATTACGTTCACTAACATCATAGTTTGGCCGTACATAATGAGGTAGGTAGTTGGATTAACGTCGCATTGGAGCTAACCAACGGACCATTGGTGACGGTCTGGCATCCACCTCGAAGAGAAATATCTGAGAACAACACCTCATCATTTTGAACCATTGTCATATGGCAAGGTCAACACCTGAGCTAGCATTCTACCCTCCAAACCACACCAAAGAGAGGCCACAACATGTTTTACGTTCACCAGCCTCCATATACACTATTGTCTTTGGTTAGATTGAGTTTCGAAATCGCGACCCTCCGGTTGCTAATCCCTTATTCTTCTAACTGGGCTACCCAATAGATCTTACAACTTAACTATTAGCAGTTGCACGCGCGTAATATAAATTAAATTCACGGAATGCTTGCACGCACTCACAGTCCTTTTCCAGGTGGAAAGTTCTGTTCTCAATTTTTCATTTCACATTTCCCTCTACCAATCCAAATGCTAGTTGATTGTACCTTCCTTTGTCCAGCATGATAAACTTCCCAGAACCACTTAAATTAATTCCTAAAGTAGGAATTTAAAGCATCGGAATTGCTCTGATTAAAACCCAGTGAAGAAGTTTATTTTCTATCGGCAGATTAGTTGGGGCCAATAGTAGCCAGGTTGGAAGAGTAGCGGATTGCCAACTCGAGGGTTCCGAGTTCGAAAGTAGATCCAACCAATGAGCGTCGTGTACGTGGGGCTGGTGCATGTTACTTCTTCAGGGCCTCAAATATCCACCTTGGCGTTGTGTGAAAGTTTGGAGGTAAAGGTGTCGAATCCGGAGCACGTTTCTCGCCAAATCAAGATGGCGTCGAAAGCCAGTATGGCTTTGGACGCCATCGCAATTCCTTAAAAAAACGCCGACTTTCCTTCGTGAAAAACCTTTTGCATAGGGTTGCCATAAAGCTGGATCAAAACATCAAGGTTACCACGTTTGGCGATAAATCGCTAGTGCCCGGATTCGACATCTCCACCAGTTTGGAGAGTGATGTGCCAGCTTAGGTGTTGACCAGGTTCTCTGACCGTGGTTCAATATGATGAGATCTTGTCCTCGAATCATTGATTCCGGACCGTTGTCAATAGCCCGTTGTGTTGCTTCAGTGCTACTTTAATTCAACCACATACGTACCTTTTTGTATTAATGACTTGTTGATCGAAAGCTCTCATCCTAATGCAGGGTTCACAACGTACAGGCATGCTTTCCATATGGCTCTTCAAGAGTTCCTGTGACAACGGGTAGCCCGTTGTGCTGCTCCATTGTGACGTTAATTAACTACTACTTGTGACAAGGACTCTAGAACACGTCTTTGTTCTTGTGCGATCCATGGTGTTAAGTAGACTGCAATGGGAAGTCCGAGACCATCCCAGATATGCTCTGTTGAATTGAGATCATGCGACTTCACTTGATATGAAATCAGTCTTAAACTTAATTTTTGGATATATGGTGTATTTAAAAATCATAATAAATGCGATAGGGCCATTAATACAAAAACTATCCAAATATTTCTATATCGAGACAGTTCAAAGACTTCACCATAATTTAGTTGCACAATTGAGAATAATATCCCGATTTACCCACTAAACCTGGAATAAATTCATTACTTTTAACTGCAGACTTTAATAAGTCAGCAGCGGCAGGTCGCAAAGGCTGTCTGGTTTGATTCGTCCCATTCGTCCTTGTGAGCCCCTCATTCCACTTGTCACTTCGCGTCACTTCAGTTCCATATCACCGCATCTGTAACGACTTTTCTTTTCGAACCAATATCCCTTTCTTCTGCCCCATAAAGACGAGTGTTGGATTTGAGAACACTTAAGGAAAGGGGGAGCTCGTATTTTGTTCTATTTTATGGCGATTTTATTGCGACAGTGAAATTTGATATCGTCGGACTCTTTCTGTTTAAAGTTAAGGGAAGGAGTGAAGGAATTCCATCCCTCCAGAGTCAATTTTTGCGGAAATTGTTTTTATATCCTGTCTTTCCTTTTTTTCCCTGCTTTTTTTCCCGGCAATGCCACCGAGAAGTTTCAGTACGGTCATTGTCTCCTGAAATCTCAATAAATTTTTTATTCACAGCGGTTCTTTTTGTTTCGCGCGGCGCTGAAGACATAATCGAATTGCAGCTTGGAACTGGGGTTCTCCGGGAAAATGGTTCATTAAGTTGGATCTTTTTTCGTGGAATATGTTTTAACTTGGTTTTTTAAACTTGTGTTTGGAGAGAATTAAGAGTGTTTTTTTCTTGTGGAATGAATTTTTTTAAATTTACCACAACTCGAGTCGTAATTTAGTTGAAAATTTATTAATTTAAAAGTAAGATTCCTTTCTTCGATTTCATGTGCGATTGGTTTTAATAGGGTATGGACCTTGACTAATAAAATTTGTTTAATGCATAAATTATTGATAAATGGTAATTATTGGTAAAGCATACTAGAATTGCAGCTTGAAACTGAGAATCTTCTGGAAAATGATTCATTAAGCTAATTCAGTTTTTCTAGAACTGTTTTAACTTAATTTTTTGAGTTTAAGCTTGTGCTTGGAAAGAATTAAGAGTGTTTTTCTGTGGAATAAATTTGGAAATTTACCACTACTCGAGTCGTAATTTAGATGAAAATTTATTAATTTAAAAGTAAGATTCCTTCGATTTCTTGTGTGATTGGTTTTCATAGGGTATGGATCTTGACTAATAAAATGCGTTTAATATCTTAATTATTGATAAATGATAATTATTGGTAAAGCATAATAGAATTGCGGCTTGAAACTGAGAACTGGAAAATGGTTCATTAAGCTAAGTCAGTTTTCATGGAATATGTTTTAGCTTAGTTTTTGAATTTGAGTGTTTTTTCTGTGGAATAAATTTGTATACTTACCACTCATCGAGTTGTAATTCGTTGAAAAATTATAATTTTAAGAGTGAGATTCATTTTTTTTCGATTTCTTGTACGATTGGTGTTGATAGGGTATGAACCTTGAATAATAAAAGCTGTTTAGTATGTAGTCTACTTTTAATATGTAGGGCATGAGGCATCACTGACCTTTTATGATACTTTATTAAACAAACAAGGTTGGATTCCTCTTAGATTCTGATAGTATACATACGAATCACTATAAAGCAAAGGGTGACAAGTATAGAAGGACTGATCCGATAGTAATTAAAATAACGGTTTTATTACAAATTAAAAGTTAGCAACGGTTATCGAAAAACATAACAGTTATGCATGAATATTGAAAAGTAACTTTTTAATAACTAAACTGTTGCAAAAATGTACAAAACGATTATTAAAGTTGATTAAAAACTTGGTAAGAATAAAAGTGAGACTTACTCACAATTTCAGCAGTTACTCTTCAAATCAAACGTGAACATCAATTTTTCTAAGTTAATTACTAAAATTTATTACTTAACTTTTAGTGTTCGTTGTTAACAGTTAACGAAGCTGTTAATATTTACAGCTAATAATATCTTTTATTGCAAATTATCAATAATTTTTAAGATTTTTTTTCTTAAAATAGCAGTTTTGTCATTATGTAGTAACAAGAGAGTAATAGGTGTTAAAGACGTTTTCGTGCTGCTCATACATGTAGTACATGCAATCGGGACAACACAGCTTCCGATATACGCACAAGGTTATGAATGTGTATGAAAATGGAATATGAATGGTTTGTAAAGACTTCTGCGGAGTCAGATAGATGGCGCTCTTGCGCATGCCCGGAAGAACTTTGATAGACGAAAGAGTAGAATGAGTGGTTAGACTTGTTGGTTTTTAAGAGCGATCGAAACTTAATGTTTCGACATTGATATGTACTACCTTTTATTTTGTGTTGTGTGTCGTGCCTGTACTGTGACTGTGAGATCATTAAAAAGGGTTTAAACCAAAAAAAGGGGAGTATTCCTTGTGATGTGTGTAAAAAGTGATTAAAATTTTGAGCAAGTCAGTACAGGTTATATGAATGGCTTTTCTGCGAAAATATAGGAATATGCTCAGATCGGAATAATCATACAAATGACGATCTAGAACTTTTTAGAAAATATAGTTATTAGAGACGCATTCACAATGTCGATTTTTTATTTCTCGTTTTTAAAAGTTTTCTCTTAGATTCAAACATACCTTTAGATGAATAGTATGTATTTTGCGTTTATTTAAATGTTTGAAAAGTGCATTTGTAAATGTTAAAGCTTTGATTTTAGATTAGGCAGATATATCGACTGGATGATCTTTGCTAGAAACTGAATTTTTGAGGATACAATTTTCACAGATAGCCCCTTTTGTTTTTCAAATATGTATGGTTTTACGCGTATGGAGGCCTCCTCATAACGCACTTTCACACCTTTTCAAATATCGATTCACCCAAGGTCGACTGCTTTCTCGTCGGGGCCTTACTATAGATCCAAAGACATCCACCTTCTAATGAAATAGGCGGAACATGTAGGCGGAGTCGTAGGATATCAGAAGGGTATGTCACGTGGGCTTAGGAATAGAATTGGCTACCAAAGCGAAGACTAGTGTTTTTAATTAAGCTGGATAATCACTTTAACCAACCAATAATTTATCCCACATTAGGATTCTGCTTTTATCCATTAACATGAGACAGACCTACAAACCGAGCGATCAGAAGAAAAAACAAGCTGCGAGCGCATACTCTGTCTATTTAATTAGAAGGTCGATGTTCACAGAATACTGCAGTCGTCTGGCTCTCTGTGGCTTCTTCATCTCTAGTATTAATTGGCTGAAATGCTTCCTGGAGATAATTTTTATCACAAAAACATAATCGAGTTGTCTAAATAGAACAATCGTACCACGAGACTGATAGTAAGCTAAACATGGTTTCTGCAACGATCGCAGACTCAAATAAAAAATGTTTTGCTGTGAAGAAACATGCAAGCGACTCGTTATTTTAAGACTTCGACGAAAGAGCTAATGCAAATTGATGCAACACTAAACAAGAAGTAAACTAAATGAATACTTATAAAAGATAGGAGATAAAGAAAGCAAAATAAAAATATATTGCTTTTCCTACTCCAGGCTTCAGCAGTTTCGCCATAAGTCTCTGTCTGGCAGTTCAATATAATCTATAAACAGAAAAAATAACTCTATCAGCAGTATTATTCACTGCGACGTCAGCAAGATAAGGGTAACTGTTAACTTGTGTTCCTGTCATGTCTGAAAGACCACGAAGACGACAAGTTGGAGAGTTTGACAGCCTATTCGTTAGAGATGATTCTAATAAATTACTCTGACCCATGTTTAATTAAAGTCTAATTGAATATATAGAGAAGTAAAAGATTGTATAAACTGAACATTAAAAGATTGTGCCAATGGACCCATACAAAAATGATTGCAAAATCACATAAGTGACTCTTTATTTGTTATTTAAACAAAAAAGTAATGCATATAACAGTAAACCGATGATAGTTAATCCTCCTGGTGGTTGTCTTGACCAGTATCTCGTCATTAGCAAAACTGACCAGATCTTGATGGACGATATACGAGTATATAGTCATGTGGAAAAAAATTACTAGATCTTGATCTTGTCATCACATTAGAAAATTGACAATATCCTGGTGACGAGATATCTCGTCATTATCAAAAGTGGTCAGATCTTGATGGACCAGATACCTCGTTGAAACTATTTGAAGGGTTAAATGGTTAGAATGGAGATGACCGTGTCCATAACGAAATAATTACTAAAAACTTTAATGCAGATTTTCTTAACTAGATTTCAGTTTTTCTAAATTCCATCACAATAAATATATATCTTTTTGACTTTTAAAACGTAGTTTGTTCTCCTAAATAGGTTTGAGAAAAATGCATGCCATTTAAACAATAAAACTTATTCATTTATAAACATTTTTACCAAAATATGACTAAAAATGGTTTCTTTCCATTCATATTTTACAAGGTATCTATTTGTTTCAAAATAAATCAAGAACACTATTGCGAGAGCTCGGAAAGAGAAAAAGCTTTTCACAATTAGACTCATCTTTCAATAAAGATATCGTATCCAACTTTATCCTTTCAGAGGCAATTTCCTTCAGTAGTGGATGGCTTTACTTAATATGACTTCGTGGTCAATGTGCCGTAAAAGCGAACTGGACGATTTCCAGATGCAAGAATTGTATCGGGTGAAATTGCTACGTTTCTTTTTTCTTTCAAAAGCGGTTGGGTGGATTTGTAGATGAAAACTGGATTGTAATGAGAATTAAAGTTAAATGCTTTCAAACGCTTCAAGTTTTACTTTCAATGGTAAAAAAAATCAATTGGGATTTCGTGAAGGCAAATGGGTAAATACTTTACAATACATTTTATACATTTTATAATACATTTTATATGCAGTTTAACTTTTCTAGTGAGATGTTATTAAAGTTGAAGGAAATTACCACTCTTTTCCTGATTTTTCCCGAACCGAATATCCGATACAGTTTTTCGTTCTTGCACATTAATTTTATTCTTAGATATTTGCATAAATTTGAATACAGTTAGTAAATATAAATTGTATACAATTTTATATTGTTGCGCTTCTTTCCAATGTACGAGGGTTGTCCGTAAAATAAGGTTCCCAAGGCGCTGCAGTCGCGAGGAACGCTGTTACGCGGAATCCGGCGCCACTGGCGTGTACCTTGGTTCCCCCTCTCCCAGTCCCCACCCCGGCGAGCTGTCTGTGACGCTCAGTCTTAGCTTGGCAGCCCTTAGAGATGGAGCTCCCACTCGCTTCTCCCGCCAGGTGCGAATTACGCTCTGTGATTCGTTTTTTGTTTGCAAAAACCACTGCGCCGGTGGACATTCATTCCCAACTGTGTGAAGTCTACAGAGAAAAGTGTATGAGCGTACAACACGTGCGCAAATGGTGCAGAGAATTTAAAGACGGACGTACAGACGTCCATGATGAACAAAGTTCCGGACGGCCATCGGTTTCGGACGAAACGATTGCGAAAGTGGAAGAAGCGATGCTGAAAGATCGAAGGGTTACGGTTCGGGAGCTCTGCGAGATGATCCCCGATGTCGGCAAGACCTGCATTGACAAAATTTTGACAGACCATTTAGGGTATGCCAAGGTTTGTGCAAGGTGGGTCCCAAGAATGCTCACGGAGGACCACAAACGACAACGCGTTGAAGCGGCCCGCGAATTTCTTCAGGCCTACGAAACCGATGGCGAGGAATTTTTGGACTCCATTTTCACTGGGGACGAGACTTGGGTGGACCCAAGTCTCGTCCCCAGTGAAAATGGAGTCCACGATACCGAACGACACCGGAAACGAAAGAACAATACCGTGAGTGGAAACATCCAGAGTCGCCGAAGTTTAAACAAACACCGAGTGCCGGCAAAGTGATGACCAGCGTGTTTTGGGACAGGAATGGGATATTGTTGTGCGAATTCATGCCTGCCGGGACAACAATCAATGCTGACCGCTACTGCGAGATGTTGAAGAACTTTCGCCGCGCGATTCAAAACAAGAGGAGAGGCATGCTCACGAAGGGAGTGCGTTTCCATCAAGACAACGCTCGTCCGCACACCGCCCCTGTAACCAACGATCTCATCAACGAATTTGGATGGGATACTGTCACACACCCGCCCTACAACCCGGATATAGCCCCAAGTGACTATCATCTCTTCCCTGAATTGAAAAAACACCTGGGTGGGAGGCATTTCGGAACCGGAGAGGAGCTGAAAGAAGTTTTAAGCTACCTTCACGACGCGGCGGGAGAGTTCTACGACTCAGGCATGAAGAAGATGGTACACCGCATGCAAAAATGCATCGATCTCAACGGCGATTATGTCGAAAAATAGGAAAAAGTCTAAGCTTTCCAAAAATGTATTATTCATTGCAAATAAACATGTTTTTCATTGTTAAAAATCATTGGGAACCTTATTTTACGGACAACCCTCGTAGAAGTTACTCATTCTGTATTGACTGCATTCCAATTTTATCTTGTAATCATGTCTGAACTCATAAATATAAATGAATGTATTATGAAACTCATGAGTATCAACTCATAAGTATAAATAAGTATGCAAATCCTGTGCTAAAATCATGCTAACACAAGATTTTACCAAAAGGAAAAACTTTTGGACTGGTATGGTGAAACAATGAAACATCATGTAATCTGTCACCACGGTTCCACCAGTCTCGGATACGACCATCCTGTGGTGCTGTAGACAGAATCGAGATTCATCTGAAAGGATGATGTCATGCAATTCGTACATATGCGACTTTCTTGCCATCATTGCAGCAACAAACGCTTTTGGTGTGAAATCGAAGTTAGTCAGCAATGAACGCCTTGAAAAAAATTTCCTGTTGCTGCAGACGACGTCGAACTGTACACGCTAGCAGAAATTGCTGTACAACATTCCCTGATTCTTGAGCTAGGGCTCTTGATGTTCCTGTACGATCAGTAATAGCCATGTACACAAAATGTCTATCCTGTCTTTCGCTGATGCCAATTGCTCTCTTCGTTCAGTTCGTCCATATTCGCAGCATTGTGGCTTGATTTCGTCCAACACAAGCCCCTATTTCTCGAAAAGATAATATGCAGTCTCGATAGCCACAATATATCTTCTGTCAAACTACTAAACGTATTTTTGACGAGGCATAATTAAGCTTCAGGAACAGTTAGAAAACACAATTCAAATATTAAAAATAGGCTCTCTGTCCTCCCTTCTTATACTGCTTACATGGGGTGCTACTGGCTCACATGATTTGCATATACGCTGTAGTGCTAATCATTTGCATATACTTCCATTTACGCATTGTTTAAATTTAACCCTCCTGGTGGTTTATCTTTAGGTCAAAAACTGCCCAGAAGTGGCCAGCCTCTGATGCAAAAACTTGTTCAAAACTGCCACCAATTCTAGGCAAGGGACAATTTTGTTTTCCTACTTGAATCTTCATTCCACTTGGAATAATAGGGCAGTTTTGTCTCGACGAAGTATCTTATCTCGTCATTAGCAAAACTGACCAGATCTTGATCAACGAGTCATCTTGCCATAGAGAGGTTTTGGACGAGATATATGGTGAAACTAAAAATAAAGGTTAGGAGAGTTAAAGGGAGGTTAAAGGAGGGTTAAAGGCCATTGGATACTTCTTTCATGGTATAGCATTTTCGATGGCCAGTGGTGTATGTTGCATTCTTACGCCTGATTTTGCCTTCTAGCGTATCCGGATGCGGGCATACCTCCCTCTGTGAATAGGGTTAAATTTTAGACACCCTACCCTTCCTTTAAAATTTGAAACAGATTGTATAATTTTAGTAATATTTTTATCTTTTTGTCCTGAACTTAAGAGAAATCTAACCTAACAGGTTTATTTTTATGGAACATTTCAATAAAAACACTCAATAAAACCCTAAAATGGGTCGATTCCCTTAATCCGCCAAAATGCGAAATTGATTATCGGCCCCTTTCTTTGGGTAATTCCCATAAACGCTGCTCTGATTAGTAATAATGTTCCCTTTTAGTTTTAAATCCCGTTATAATTAAATGCGATTATAACCCAGAGAACAACGAGGTCCAAAACAGGGCGGAAATTTCATTGCGTTTGGGTGAGGAGATAATCCTGTAATTACGAGAAAATGTTGGTGTGAATCATATAAACACAAACGAGGAGATTACATTGAAATCTTCCTAAGGGAGTTTAAACAGAAGTTTCTCTCCACGTTCCTTTACTTTTGTTTTAAGCCGGAGGGATTTCATCATTTAAGTGAATGAACTTCTTTTATTAAGCAAATAACTTACATGGTGGGTGAGGTGGGGAGTGGGTTACAATAATGCCCGGGTAAGTAACGGGATTTGTTATGTGATAAATGTGCTTCCATTGGTGGACGAGGCATCATGGTGAGAATGGATGCTTCCATTGATCGGTTTTGTTTGTAAATTTATTTTGGATATCTTATAAGGTTTCTTTGACGAAATGTCTGCTTAGACCATGAAAAGATAAAGAGCAATTAGTTCTTATCATGTTTAAGTCGAGGATAGATTTTAAGTACATTAATTTATTGAAAACTTTATTTTTGAAATCGTCGATCCAAAACATTGATGGCTTCACTACCCACTACAATAATGGATTCTTCTCCGAGCTCCTCACGTAATGATGATCATTACCAAAAACCTATTTTAGCTTGAAATGTGTATGGATATACTCAGTAAAAAATATTCAAATAAATAATATTTAAATCAGCACTATTCAAATAAATAATATTCAAATCAGTAATATACAAATGAGATGGTTTAAACAGAGTGTGAGAGAGAGGAAATGAATGGCGTAATTAATGTAATGCAAAATAATTTAAGCTGAATAAAATGAAAATGTTTTAGGCTTGGCATATAGGCTTTACGTCGTAAAGATCTGACCAGTTTTTCTATTGACGAGATATCTCGTCCATCAAGATCTGGCCAGCTTTGTTAATGACGAGACAACCACCAGGAGGGTGAAACGTCCTTGTACCACTACTATAAGGGCCAGCTGTCGTAAGTGATGGCTATTCACACCATTACACTAGGACAGTTACAGCGTTGTGCCGCTCGACAGTAAACACGGAATGGTGGTACTGCCGGCTCTACATCATAAGAGAATGCGGTGATCCTCTGCCCCAAGGCAGAAACGGATACATCGCTTCACATGATACGCTGCCGTCCCATGCCCTATCTGTTGCGAGACTCTGAATCAAATTATTCAGTCGATCTCTACAAAAATATACTTTATTTATCTGACTCCAAAAATGCTACATACAGATATTTACACGGCTGCCTTATCAGATATCATTTTTAGAAAGTAAATTGAGAATCTTGGCTCCTTGCCAAGAGCAGAAGCTGTGTGATCTCTCTAATACTGTTGTCATTCTTAGGAAACCAAATAATACAAAAAATATGCCAATAACTAAATGCAAACGATAATTCGAACTACTTTTAACATTCTCCCACCTTTTGATTTTCGGTGGTCGTAAAATCAAAACAAATATGAAGACACAAAAATAGAGAAATTAGCACATTAGTTTTCAATATCATACAAATAACAAAATATCTATCAATTAATCTTAATTAATTAATATTAATCAATTACTCTTAATCAATTAATCATAATACTAAATTAAATTATTGTAAGAAATTATAATCCATAACGTTCTAGTAGAACAACTTTCCTTCCACTTCTTGTTTTAATGTCAACAGGAACAATCTCTCCTTTTCCGTACTCTGCCCTCTCAGGAGCAACAGTTCCCTTTTTTTCAGAAGTATGGATATCAGCTGCAGGGACAGTCTGTACTGAATTAGGTTTCACCTTGTTGCATAGTTGATCAAATTGGGACACTTCTAATGGATAGACAGCTTGAACTTTTCTGGTGAGTTCTCCGGTTGCAGTTTTCACTTTCGAATCTCATATAAAATTGTCTTTCCCATGGAAAGTAACAATAATGAGTCCCAATAGCCAGTCAATTATTTTCATATTTTCACTACTAATAAGATCAATGTGCCCTACCTTAGCTTCTCTCATTATATGCTTAGGTGGTTGTTGAACAAGGAGACCAAGATATTAATCACGAAACCTCTTTCGGAAATCCTCTCTCAACAAGCGTTGTTGATATCTCCAATCCTCTGATAGATAAGTGAGAGGATCACATTAATCACAGCCTCAGTGTCGCACAGAATCGTAAACATTCCTTCATGTGTCAAAGAAGCTTTTCCAAGAACTCTTCTTAACAATTTCTTAATCATCTGTACAATCATCTCCCACCAAGCTGCAGCTGGAGGGTTGAACTTCCATTGAATTCTTAAGATGGTAGTATCACGAATGACTTGATCCCAGACGATGGATTTCATAAGATTTTCTGTGCCAATAAAATTGCTTCCGTTGTCACTATATATAATTTTCGAACGACCTCCTCTTGCAATGAATCGTCGTAGGCTAAACAAAACAATTTGTCGGAAGACTTTGTATCGGTTCGAGATGAATAGCACGGGATACGGCCCAAGTGAACAGTAAAATCCATAATTTTTCCCATCTTCCAAGTACAATGGTCCTGCCAAATCCACTCCAGTAACTTCAAAGAGTAAATACTCCCTAATTCGATCTTATGGAAGAGGCGTAGGGATAGTCTGAATTCCTTTCGCTGCATGTCTTCTACATCGAACGCTTTTTACAATTACTCGTTGGATGATTTTTCTACCTCTTAAAATCCAAAATTGTTGTCGTATGACAACAATTTTGGCTAACACACCGAGTTCCAGCATGCAAAGATCGCCAAATGTTGTTCTTGAATTAACTTATTAACTATCTCATGATTTGCAGGGACTACAATAGAGCGAAGAAAATTCTCATCATCATCTCTTCTGGTTATTTTAGTTTTTAATCTAATAAGACCCTCATTGTCTATAAAAGTGTTCAGAGATTTGAGCTTGAGCTTCAAGTCATCTTCTTTAAATGTCTCTTGAACAATTTTCATTAGTTTCTTTTCAGCAACTTCCAGTTCAATGACTGTCAGTTCTCCCTTAGTGCGACTGTTGGATCTGAAACTATCGTTGACAAATCGAAACATCCAAGCAATTATTCTTAAGATCTGTGAATTCTTTGAAAAATGCTTACTATACCAATGTTCATCAATAGGTGTACATAAAAGAGACGAAATAATTCCCTTCCACTTCTCCCCAGAATCTTCTTCCTCATTAACTTGAACTTTTGTAGTTCTGCTGGGTTGAGATCACCTGGTACATGTCTCCATGAATCCTTTTTTGATAGCATTTGGATATCTTTCACACGGTTGTTGACAAATACTCCCCAATGCTCCTCTCTTTGTATCCAACAGAGTGACGTAGAAGAGTCTGTCCAATAGAAGAGAGGAATATCTTTCAAATCCATTGCCTTTATGACTGTAGAAGCAAGGCTTGCACCGATTCAACAAGCTAATAATTCTAGCCTGGGGATAGACATTTTGTGTAAAGGTGCTACTCTACTTTTCCCTTGGATCAGGTGTACAGTTATTTTTCTTTAACTCTTCGAAGGAATACAGCAGCCCCATATCGAGATTTACTAACATCCCAGAATGTATGCAAACTTAATATGACATCAGATTGGCAAATATCAAGGCATCTTGGAATTTTCACTTCCGATAGTAGTGACACATCAATAAACCCGTCTTTAAATCTCTTCTGTATTTCCTCAGGCAACGTAGTATCCCAGCCAATTTTGAGAAACCATGTTTGTTGAACAAGAATCTTGGGAAATAGTGTGACGGGCACAAAAAACCTAGAGGATCAAAAATTTTATAGACCGCAGGTAAGACATCTCTCCTGGTAACGCTGGATTTCATTTCACCAACTGGTTTTAGATCGCAGGAGATGTTATCCTTGCCTTTATCCCGCAGTAATCCAAGAACTGAAAGGGATCTTCTGTTTTATCTTGAAAATCATTGTGCTCCCACCCTCTTAAGTTGAAGTAAGGCTTATCAAACAATTGTCTTGACTCATGGATAAATTTTTGTAACATTTCCTCACTTGATACAGAGGCCACACAATTATCTACGTAGAAAAACCTTTTTAAAGTCTCGGCCGTCTCCTGTTTACTAGGTGAGCTTAATGCTAATAGATGATTTAATACAGCACCTAACAGGAATGGGCTACAGGTGAGACCAAACACAATTCGTCGGTGTCTAAATACTTTCAATTGTCGTTTTTCAAAATCTTCCCACCACAAAAGTCTGAAGTTCCGATCTTCTCTTTCGCAATTGAGATTTTGAGAAACGCTTTTCTGATGTCCGCCACAACTCCTGTTTTGTCTTTTCGAAACCTCATCAGTATGGGTGTTAATTCTTCTTACAGATTTGGACCTTTTTCAAGGCAATCATTAAGGGAAGGTGAACCTTTTCCACGACATGAATCATTGTACACGGGTCTGATTTTCGTTCTGGAATTCTCTTTAAATACACCTTGGTTTGGTAAGTGGTAGCATCGTTCTCCGAGCTCTTCGAAAGATACCTCTTCAATAATACCCAATTTTTCCCATTCTTTGAGGACCTCATCATAGCAACTAAGCTTTTCTTCCTGTTGAAACTTTAAGGCAGTAGAAACACATAGTTTCTCAGCAATATCCATACTTGGTTTTAAGTCTTCTTTATTTTCTAACCACGGTAAGTGGATTTCGTAGCGTCCATTTTTGTACACAGAGACGGTTTTCTCAAAGTAATCCAAAGCAGCTTTTTCCAACTCCTGCTTGGATTTGGTTTCTATTGGATCTTTAATACCTAAGGTGTCTAGATCCCAAAGATTTGTTATTGAGGCCATTTGAGATAAGAGGGAGGTGCAGTTAGAGATAATAAACCTTAAATTCTTTCGCCAGGTATTTTTCCCATAATTAACCAGCCCATTCTGATTTCAATGGCTATCAGTCCACACTTGAGTTTGTGACTTTTCCCGGTAAAGAGTTCACAAATATCAGCTCCAATCAGCAATTCAATATCTGAACGACCTTTTCCATAATCCACTATCCATACTTTCTTTTATCTTAACTCCTTTTCCCATTGCCTTTATTTGAGTCTTGGCAATTTCCTACATATCACAGTTTGGTCCAGAACATTTATAGTCACTATTGAAACTGCTCAAATTTATCTTGTACCGCTGATGATGTCCTTTTTTCAGCGTTGTACCTCTAAAAAATAATGATTCAAATCATTGGTTCCTGTTGGCTCATATTTCATCTCATCGGCAGTTTTCTTCAAGATGCAAGATCGCTGTGAACCTCTGTCGATAAGTGCTCGTATAGTCCGACTTCCTCTCTCTCTTTGCTTGACTTTAGCTTTACCTGTAAAGTCTGAAGTGGAACTTCTACTGACCCGCTGTGATTTGGCCAATGAATTTTGAATTTCCTCCTATTTTCTGTGTTCAAAACTTCGTCTTTCTTTCGGTTTGCTGGTATTTCGGAACACATTATAACCCAATGTTTTCGCCCACAAATCACGCATTTAACTTTCGATTTACAAGCCTTTGAATGATGCCAAAGCTTCAAACAAGTGAAACACGCCTTCTTTAATTATTTATGTTTTTCTTCCAGAGACATTCGTTGGGCTTGAAAACATTCTTTGCTATCATGCGATTTACAGCAGAAAATACAGCTACTTTTTCTTCCTTTCCTTTCTTCACTTGTAAATAAATTAGTAGCAGTCGGTACGTATTCCTCATTTTTCGGAAGCTATTTCTTCTTAGTCATTGATCGTTTAAGATCAAAACCCTCGATCGCCATTGAGATACGTTCCTCATTCTCTACTTCATTTATCGTCATCTGACCGTGGTTCAAAATTACGTGGTGTTGTCCTCGGATCTTTCCCTTTGGGATTGATCCCGGACCGTCACCAATAGCCCATTGTGTTGCTCCAGTGTGACGTTAATTGAAATTCCCCCCCCCCCTCTACTTCATTTCGAATAAATTTCATAAGGTCGTTAAGACGATCTTTTGGTGAGTCTCCTAATTTTGGTTGTCTCTGCCAGACTCTGAGAAACCCCTCGGGAATGCAAGACTCGACTAGAGGAAATAAAACTGCCTCAAACATTTTTGTGGTTATACCCAATGATTCCAATGCTCTTAACTGTGATTCAAGTTTATCATACAGAGATGATAGAGAAAACGAAGAATTTGAATTGGAGTTATGCATCACTAGTATAAGTAATTCCCTGATGTAAAACTCCACTAAAATGTCGTCTTTCACAAATTTGAATTTAAAACTTTCTATCGCCTTAGGATAATTTTCAGCTGTAGCTGGATAACTGAACTAGTTCTCGGGCACGGGAATTCGGAACAGTACACTGTAAAAGATATTGGTATTTATCACTTGGATCAATGTTCTTATCCTCGTCAATATTTTAACATTGACCAGAACGATAACCAGCCCTTGACACTTCCATCGTACTTTCCTAGTTCAATTTGAGGAAGTTTGAACTTTCGGGCTTCTGCTTGTTGACATACATTTGAAACACTTTCGATTTCTTTAAATCGTTTGTTGAAAATGGCCTTAATTTTATAAAAACTATTTTAATAGAGCTCAGTGGACTTACTTTCGTTTTCGAGCTCCTCATCTGTAGTTTCCTCAGTTGCCAGCAAAAGTTCCAGAATTTCTTGATCCAGTCTTTGCAGTTCTGAGAACTTCACGTTGAAGTTTTCGAACTTTCATCCAATTTCCAAAAGTTCATTTGCGCCCTCTGAGTCGATGCCTGCAGTTATCTGAAAGTTACCACTTTCCGATGCTTTTGTGCATTATACATTGCAAAAACGAAATTGAGTCAAAATGTCAGTAGCGTACCTTTAAATATCATGTCCAGGTCACCACTTGTTGCGAAACTCTCCCTGAATCAAATTATTCAGTCGTTCTCTACAAAAATATACTTTATTTATCTGACTCCAAAAATGCTATATACAGATATTTACATGGTTGCCTTATCAGACATCATTTTAAGAAAGTAGACAGAGAATCTTGGCTCATTGCCAAGAGCAGAAGCTGTGTGATCTCTCTCGCACTGTTGCCATTCTTAGGAAACCAAATAATACAAAAATATGCCACTAACTTCATGCAAAAGATAATTCAAACTACTTTTAACACTATCTACGAATATCGGACACGGCACTACTCTAGACTCAGCCAACAACAGTGGATCCAAACTTTATGTTACTACGCCTTCCTTTAAAAAATATAATCTTGGCGACCCCCTTTATTTCATAAAATAATACAGACACATTTTTAAATGGTAAAAAATGTATTAATACAAAAAATGAAGAAAAAAAACGTAATTGACAGAATAACAAGGTTTTCCTATGTGTATTTAATTTTAAATTAATTTATTTTTAATGTGATGGATGTGCTTATTTATTAGCATAAAGTTTTTCAAATCTAGGTGTCATTGAAGAGAGTGCTACTCGTAGCTCTTTTCTACTACTAAACGGGCTCGATATTGGATTTCATTGCAGCTAATGCAGAAAATCAGGTTTCGCATAAATATGACGTTACGAATGGCAATAATACTTGCATTGCTTTGCTTGACAACGTATAATATTCTTCACTTTGATTCAACCAAAATTGAACTAGGGTTTCACTGAAATTTTTGTTTCAATGAAGTATCGCATGATAATTCTATCAACCTTTCCTTTTCAATAGTTGTCAAACCAAATTCATCATCTTATTCATCGACGAATGGATTCTGTATCCCCACGCGAACTATGTAAAATCAAGATCTTCGAAATAATGGGAAAAGTGCATTAGCAAACCATCCAAGTGCTCAATAAATAGATTTTTGTTTGCTACAATATTAACTTTGGCGCAGAAATCATTTAAAAAAGAAAACATGTCGAACTTATTCTTTGTAAATTTGATTTCCATAGCTCAAATTTTATTAATGCTTTTACTTTGTCTTTTTGAATCGGTGAATGCATTTGTGGTCCTTGAATTGATTTATTCAAAACACTCAATTTTCCAAAAATTTCAACCAAATAGAAAAGTTTAACAACAAATTTAGCATTCCTAAACACATTTTCCTCTTCATTATGATTTTCCTCAAGAAAAATTGCAATCTCTTTGAGTTCAAACACCCTTTGAATTACTTTTGCACGGGATAACCAGCACACTTCACAATAGTATAGAAGTGAGGTATAATTAGCTTCCATATCACACAGCTTTGCAAACAACCTAACTTTTAAAGGACTGTTTCTTATGTAGTTTATAACTTTCGTAACTTTTGTAAAAATGTTGTTAAGTTCCTCGTTCATATTTTTGACACAAGATATGCTCTATGAAGCATGCAGTGCGTCCAGATAACTTCGGGTTCTTTCTTTTTAACTAATGCTTGAACACCTTGTGTCCTGACATTGACTGTGCTCCGTCAGTACAGAGTCCAATGCAGTTATTCCACTTTATGTCTTTCTCATAAAAAAGTGTCAATTGTATTAAAAATTTCATTCGTTGTGGCCTTTCCAGGAATAGGATTGCAAAATAATATATCTTCTTTTATATTAGTTTCTGAAACATATCGAACATATGCAATTAAATGAGCATCTTTAGTTATATCAGTTGCCTCATCTACTTATATGGCGAATTTCGAAGTATGCAGTTGAGAAACTAACAAATAGCAAAGCGGTATTTGTCGTAACTGTTTCGCATATGATTAGCTGAACATTATTTTAACCATATCAATAGCTGCTGGCAAAACTAGTTTCTCTTATTGTGTGTGGTATTTTCCATTTCGAGATTTTGTAAGAAACTTGGTACGACACTAGCAATGCATTTGATGGAACAGAAACTATTTTTTTGAACTTTGCTTTTGTTTATTAAACTCATCTAATTTTCTCTGAAAAATTCTATGGGCTTACCAAGGTATTTCGAATGCATATTTTTGAGGTGCTGTTTTAATTTGCCTGGTCTCATACTATCTGCAGCCAAAGCTTTAGTATAAAACAAACACATTGGTTTTTCCAAGCCATCTATAACACTTGTGAATCCTAATGATAAATAGGTTGAAGTTGGGAGTTCTACCTCCTTGTTCCCGGTTGCTTTGTATTCCCACTACCTTTACTTATATCACAGCATCGGTATCTTCATTATTAGTGGATTTTCTCTTGTAACCAGACAAAAATTTATTCATTCGTCTTATTAGGTCATACTAGGTCATATTGTCATATTAGTATTAAATTCATATTCTTGAAAAATACAACTTTTAAATTACTAATGATTATTATCAGTAAGTAATCACACCAAAAACAATAAAAAGCACAATCGCACACCGCTGAAATGCTTCTGTTGACATTTTAGCTACGAGTGACGTTTGAATTTGAGGGTATTGTTTTGATGATTCTTGCGACTAACAGTTCTAGCGGCCGTTATGTAAACTATTCACTTGCAAACTGCAAACCAGTGGTGTATAATTTCCAAAACAAGGAGTTTCCAGTAAAAAGTAAAAAACTCAATCTTTACTGTAGTTACAAAAACCATATTTTCAACTAGGCGGATAATACTATACTATGCAATCTACCTATATATGCCATACATAGTACGCACTAAGTTATATCATCCATTTCAGCGAAATATATTTTTTCCAAATAAATGTTTATTTCATTTTTATATCGGAGTTAGAGTGAGATAGGCGGTAAATGCTTTAAAAAATAGGTTGTAAAATTTAATGTTATGTCATGAAAGTTTATTTATATATGTTATGTTATGAAAATTGCATTTTTGTTAAACTTTTCGCTCCTCCCTTTGCACTAGTCCGCGCCTCCCAGTAGTATGGAAATCGCTGACCTGCAATATACTGTAGACGTTATTACAAGCCTGTACTAAGCAATTTCTTTAGTTACTTTATTTTTAGTTAATTTCTTTAATTTTTAGCCAGATTAGTAGAACCTAGTTAGATAAAAGTTGGATGTTTGTAGGCGTAATGAAGAGTAGTAATTTATGAATTATATTACATTGTACAGAAATGTTCTGGTTTTGTAATGAAATTGGCCCTTTTATCACTTCAAACCAACATTAAATCTTGCTGTAATTCCTTCTATTGTGATTTATACAAGTCAGACAACAATCAACTGCTTAAATATTTAAGGTAAGTAGGTAGTTAATTAATGTTCAATAAGTTCAAATCAGTTCCTTTCAATGCCCACCATCACGTAAGGAGCTCAGAAACGAGGTGCTTGTTGTAAAGGGGAAGGTAGGTAGTTGAATTAACGTCAAACTGGTGCAACACAGCGGTCTATTTGCAACGCTCCGGGATCAATCCCGATGGGTCAGATGAAATTAAATGTTTAAATATGAAAATTCTAGTAATTTTGCTTATGTTTACACTTTAGACTTCCTTTTGAGTAAGAATGATCCAAATAGACCAAGTTATCTATTTTAATGTTGAGACTGTTAAATTTCAATCTCAAAAGTCGTTTAGAAATTGCATTTAATATTTTTGAACGAAAAGTCCATGGCAACCCAGTGGCAGAGTCGTGGGTTATCAATCGGAGGGTTGTGAATTTGGGATTCGATCCAACCAAAGACAGTCGTGTTCATGGGAGCAGATTCAAGTAAAATCTGCCGTAACCTCAAATATCCTCACGTTGGCATGGTGTGGAATTTTGGAGAGTGGGGTGTTGACCTCGTCATCTGACCCTGGTTCAAAATGACGAAGTGCTGCCCTAGGATCTTTCCTTTCGGATTGATTCCGGACTTTCGTCAATAGCCCATTATGTTGCTTCAGTCGGACGTAAATTAGTTACCTTCCTAGTAATACCTAAATATGCCCAATTTCGTTCAAGGAAAATTGATGAATAAATTGAAATACGGGATGAAATATGCAAATGAACGGAATGAAATAGTCCATCATCCAATATACAAGAAAATAATATTGGAATTAACATTGGAATATTAACATTGTAAACACAATATAATGAAGAAAGAATCAAAGGTGTGTCAATATACTACTTCATTATTATCAATCAGAAACGATTTTTGTAGTTATATATCAATAGCTTTCAAAAAATAATTACTAGGCATTCAAAACTGGATTTCTAAGCCATTCAGTTCAAGAAAAATTTCTGAATAAATAGAAATACTTTATGAAATGCATAAATGTGCTATGAACAAAATAATAGGAGCTATTCAATACTCAAGAAAGTAATATTACAATGATATGTCTTGCAAACACATGTAATTACAAAATTAATCTAAGGCCCACTAGTTTGAAATAAAATTATGAATAAAATTACATGCGTTATTATATTCTCACATGCATAGAACAAAATAACCTGAGCTATCCAATACTTAAAAAATATCATTATAATGAAATTTCCATGGAGCTCGATATAAGAACGAAATCATAATCAGGTACTTCATTATTATCAATAGTGACCCGATTTTCATAGTTATGTACCGATGGCTTTCAAATAAATGGGTATTAATCATTACATGCTGGATTTCTCAGCCAATCAGGCGAAGCAATTACGACATCCGAAGCAATTAAAATCTATCTATCCGACACACGCTTCCATCATTAAGGAAATGTTGTGAATGATGATCTAATGGAACATGTGAATTTAACAGACGACGAGCATTGTGCATTGAATATTAGTAAGTCCACAAAATACCGGAATCATATATTCTTCCGGTTTAATTCATGTAACGCTTAATTGGGTTTAAGCAAAATTAAAATAATATTAAAACAAGACTGTATAAATATGCTTGAGGAAATTTTTACTTACCTATTTTCAAAACAATGCTAGGCATTGATTTGATACTCTTTATATTCATTTTTTTATGAATGAATATTCTCTCTGGGAATATCTAGTATCCTTATCTGGTGTAAGTCGAATAAACAGATTCGTAGGGCCGTATTTGACAGGGTGAACCTTCTGGGAATGTCTTATAATGAAAGTGGGTTGGGAAAACCTACTAGGAGTTTCGTATCTAAATTGCGGGCCCGTTAAACCTAACCAAAAGGTCGTATTTGGTCTGCTGGCCTGATAAAAATATTTGGAGGGATGCATCTGGATTGCGACCGATTAAACCTGTTCGAAAGGCCGTATCTGGTCTCCGGGTCTGAGATCAACCTATTTGCTACAGCTGATTTATCTTATGTACGGTTTCTTGTGACAGACTGGTTAAGCCTCATCCCGAAGAGAAACACATAGATATCGGAATGGTAGGTAGTTGAGTTAATGCCGCTCTGGAAGAACACAACGGGCTATTGGCGACAGTCAGCGATCCATTCCTGAGGAAAGATCCAAGGACAATGCCTAATTTTGAACCACGGTCAGATGACGAGGTCACACTTGAGCCATGGTGGAATTTAACGTGAACCAATCCCCCCCGTGGCAAGACGACCTTTGGTAGGATCGAGTTTCGAACTCGCAACCCTTCGGTTGATAATCCGCTTCTCTTCCAACCTGGGTTCTTTGGGTCCGTACATAGGAATTGAATTTAAAATGATGATTATTCATAGAATATAGAGAAATTTTTGAAATAGACACAAAGATGAGATGTGACAAAGTTCACAGAGTGCCTGATGGTTACTAAATGCTCATATGTAGGATTCAATTTGTTTTAATCCTCCAAGTGGTTTCGGGGCCGCGGTAGCCCGGTTGGAAGAGTAACGGATTAGCAACCGGAGGGTTGCAATTTCGAATCCAACCAAAGACAGTCCTGTACAAAAGGGGCTGGTGCACTTTAAGTCTGTCGTGGCCTCAAATTTCCTCACGTTGACTTGGTGTGGAAGTTTGGAGAGTGGGGTGTCAGCTCAGGTGTGACCTCATCATCTGACCGTGGTTGAAAATTATGTTGTGTTGTCCTCGATCTTTCCCTTTGTGTTTGATCCCGGACTGTCGCCAATAGCCTGCTGAGTCGCTCCAGTGTGACGTTAATTACCTACCTACCTACCAAGTGGTTTTGAAGAGATACCTCGTCCCTCAATATCTGACCAGCTTTGATAATGATGAGATATTACGTCCCTCAATATCTGACCAACTTTGATAATGACTAGATACCTCGTCCATCAATATCTGACCAATTTTGATAATGACGAGATACCTCGTCCATTAATATCTGACCAACTTTGATAATGACTAGATACCTCGTCCATCAATATCTGACCAATTTTCATATTGACGAGATACATCGTTAACAAATTATTGCCAATTTTTCGATAATGACGTGAAGATACTGCGAGTATTATTCTAATGACGAGATATCACTTCCATGAAGATCTGGTCAGTTTTGCTACTGAAGAGATATCCCATCGAGACAACCATTAGGAGGGTGTAACGCATCAGTCCCTTAACGTGTCTCAGCGATATGCGCCTTGATTGGTGATGGCGGACCACGTGACACACCCTCCGCGAAAGCGAATGAACAATTTTTCTTTAGTTGTTTCCTAAGGCCAGCGTAGGACTGACGCGCTGAGGTTTTGTCCCCCCGAGATGTTACTTTT
Organism: Meta bourneti; assembly: GCA_933210815.1. Lineage (NCBI taxonomy): Eukaryota > Metazoa > Arthropoda > Arachnida > Araneae > Tetragnathidae > Meta > Meta bourneti. The sequence continues at coordinate 13,699,079 of OW119924.1, forward strand.
TATGTTTGTTTATTCTTGTAATTGTTTTGTCTTGTGCTTAGTGTTAATTAAAATTGTTCTTTTGGCCAATTCTTGCATTAGTCATTGGAGTCAGCTCTAAAAGGGTTAATTCCCTTGATATGCGATTAATACGGGGAACTTTGGTTAAAAGGTTTTCATGAGAAAAGTTATGGCCGTCAAGAAAACTGAAATTTAGTAGTGAATAATTTTCCAAACTGCATCTTATACGTTCGTTAGTATTTTTAAGTGAAGTTGAGAAGAATGTAGTTAAATGAAGGGTATAAAGTTTTGGAGTTAGAAATTAACGAGTGTTCTGGGTTGTAGTAATTGCCTTGGATGTCTCGAATCTGCTGCACTCTCGTTTTAAATACTGTTACAATCACTGATGCATTATCATTTCCGTATACAATTCTGTGATAGATAAAATTTTTCTATTTCAATTTCACTAATATCTTTCATACCACGTACCGATTAATTTTTTCAAGTTATTATAAACGATGCACGATGCAATGAAGTGTAAATAATGGAATCAGAGTTTAGAGTTCATCTTCTAAACCCGGGGATCAGAAAAATTTTCAAGAATAATTATAAACCCCGTCATATATATTAATCTGATAAATGAATCATTGAAAAAGAAAGCTTTCACCTGAATTGGTTACAAATAACCGTATTTTGAACCACATTTTCTAGTTTTTTAAGATGGGAGTGATTAAAACAAATTAAATTAATCACGCATAGTTATTCCTATAATTCATTTAAGAGTTTATAATTAAGCTTGTTTTAAAAAGTTGTTTTTAATGATAATCTAATCTTCGCATATGGTTTGAAAATAATTAGAGTTTTATCATGCTCTTTACCAGGTCGAAGTATATTTTAGTTAGTGTTTTATTAAAACATCAACACAAATTAGTTTTGATTTTCAAGAAATCAATTAATTAAAATTTAATCTAATTCCAGATTATTGAGTTTCCCCTTACTTTTTATTGTTGATACTAATAAAATCGGAATAGTAAGATGGCCTTAAAAACATCACTTATAATCTGATTAAAATGAGGTAAACGGTTTCAATTTATTATATCAAGAAATCGAGGAAAATTATAAAAATATAAATTAACTGTGACAAATCATTTTCACTATGAGATAAAAACCGTTTTCATGCAAAAAAATTCAAAGTTTTATTTGTTTAGTTGCTATTTCGTTAAGAGTTAATTATTTCGTATTGTAATTTAAAAAATTATATTACAACAATAATTTTTAGTTTTCTTAGAAAAGTATCGACAAAGAATTTTCTCACCAAAAGTGTACTCAATTTATTAATTTTGTAGTTTGAAAGAACAAAGATTTCTTGTTATTCCTTATCTTTACGAAAATAGTTCTTGCAAATAATTTTTCTTCAATCTGTTTCAGATCTGTCCACTTTCCAAGCATCAATTCGGTTGAGTTTGAATTAAATAATTTAAAATAGAGATTTTGATAAAATTTTTGTTTACAGTTTAAAAACACACAAATAATGAGGCTTAAAAGCTAGTTTCTAAATTTTTTCCAATGCTAGCTTATGGATCATTTGACCCTTCAAGCATTAATAGGAAAGAATATCACTGTCTTTGAATTATCCCTGGGCACCATGAGAGGTGCTGCCTCATCGCAACCACCGTTAGCTGTCAGAGGAACATGCCTTACTGGAGGATTTGGAGGAAGCTGATCGGCATTTACATGTCTTGAAGAAAGTGATACTCTTCAAGCAGTCAACTCCACTTCGATATATACGAGATTCGAGCTTGTAACCAAGCGCTTCCGTCTTCCAATTTCTTAAGAGTGGAACCTTTAGCCGGTCGACCACCTGTGAGCTGAGTTTATACTGTATAACCTGAATTTTTGAATCAAATTTCCATTAAAGGGCCTAAACAAAATCTATTGCGTTCATTTTATTAAATGATTACCCTGGACAACTAATTTTTAAAAAAGTCAAGCTTATGAGGTAAATAAGAAATTTCTATTATTTTTGAGGCATGCATGAATACGACAACGAAAATGCTGAATTGGTTCCAGTTTCTTATTAATTTCCATTAGTTTATTACGCAATTGAAAAACACAAATAACGATCAATGTGCGCTTAACACTAGAAAGACGGGAAGTTGCCTTATACCTAGATAGACCGAAGGGGCCAATCTGGCCCCTGGCTCTTACAGAGCGTCAGATCACATTATACAGCTTATTTTAGATTTCAAATGATAGATAATTAGTTGTAATATATATACTAGTATTCAAATTGAAAATTTATCATACTGAATTTTTTATATTATTTTATTTTGTTCATTCGTTGAAGCAATCAGCACATTTTACTTCTCTCGATGAGCTTTTCCCGCATACTGCATTTTTGCAATTCGCCCGGCTATTTTTTGTGTGGTTTCCCATGCAAAAACCCTGCACTCTGCATTTCAATCTTTGATTGGTGATGTCTTCTTTTATAACTACCTGCGACAAAATCTGAGTATTTGTTGCATTAATTTTAGATGCCACATATGGAGTACGAAGCTCTTCACAAAGCTGCAGGATGAAATTTCTCCTGCTAAATTCCTGCTGTCCCGTCACCTCTTTCACGTTGGCGTGGTGTGGAAGTTTGGAGAGTGTGGGGCCAGCTCAGGGGTGTTATCTCGTCGTCTGACCGTCGTTCCAAATTATGTGGTGTTGTCCTCGGATCTTTCCCTTGGGGGATTGATCCCTGATCGTCGGCAATAGCCCGTTGTGTTGCTCCAGTGGGACGTTAATTAAAATACCTACCTACCCGTCATTTTTTATACTAAACCCAAGCATCTACCGCAAACACGCCTAAAATATTAAAAAATACTTGCGTAGGCCAGCGACGAGATCCCTATTGTGTAGTGTACAGGCGTACCATTTGGTCTACAATGTCGACGCCGCACTCACTCTAATTAGAAAAATGTAGTTTCTGGTGTCTTTTCATTATTATCAATGGTAACAGTAGGGAGAAGATAACTTAATAACTGAACATTTTTGTTCATCTTTCCCTGATAAGCAGTAAGCGTTACACCTGAGCCTTATCTGAACAATATCTTGGAATGAAGAGGTTGTTTTCCCAACTTTGCTGCTGGTAGCACCTCTGCGTTTTTTTCTCAGTGTTTCTACAAGTCTTGCGCATTTTGATTTCAATTGTTCACAATTTTAAGGATTTAAAATAGTTATCTGTGTGTGATTATGTTTGTCTCTTTTCCCAAAGTGTGTCGATAATCACTACTAAATCACATTCATTGTGTTACTAATCTCACAGCTGGGAGGGCTTTTAATGCTTGTAAACAGGATGTAGAGGGAGAAGAAAAAAATAAAACTACTTTCAATGTCATTACAAGGCAATTATAGGCATCAATCAGGATAAATTTCGCGATTTCACTGCGAAATACGGTAGGGGCCATTTTTACCCCTTCCTGTCTGTACGGTTCATTACCTCCGCTTCTATGACAGGCCAAAATGATTAATACGCATTAAGTATGAGCTAAATAATTAAAAATAATGAAATATCAACTTATTCAATTCATGGGCAATTCAGGGTGGGAAACAATGCGAGGGGCCAAAAGGGTAACTAACTTCCGTCTAGTGTTAAACTTACCAGATTGCTTTGCTTGCCATTTGTTTATCTGCTCAGATTCACCCGGTATGTAGGATTGGTATGGCGTGGCTATGCGGGACCAGTGATGAATGCTGCATACTTTTTCTCCAGCCTTTGGAGACACTTTCGGGGGCTCGTCACTGTTGAGATAATGCAAGGTTGTTGTTGGTTTTGGGTTTTATGGCTCACGGGCCATATTTGACCCTTGCACAATAAACGACATCAAGAAAATTGGCATACACAAGAGGGAAGATTTGCTCACATAGAAGGGAAAGATACACCTAGGTACCATTCGAACCTGACTTGTTCAAATAATGCAAGCCGTTTTCTTGACTTTAACATTTACGTACATCCAACTGAAATTATTTTGTCAGCTTCTTAGAGGTAGGCAGTTGAATTAACGTCGCACTGAAGTAACACAACGGGATATTGGTGATGGTCCGGGATCAATGGCAATGGAAAAGATCCGAGGACAATACCTCGTAATTCTGAACCACGGTCAAATGACGAGGTCAGTACCTGAGCTGGCACCAAACTCTCCAAACTTATACACCACGCCAACGTGTGGACATTTGAGGTCACGACAAATTTAATGTGCACCAACTCCCACGTTCACCATGGTCATTGGTTGAATGGAGTTTCGAACTTCAGGATTCCGATTGTTAATAGACTTCTTATCCAATCGGACTTTCGTAGCCTCTTGTATTTAATATGGGACTAGGCCCCTTGTTGTGTGTTACACGGAGAGAAACTTACACGCTAAAAATTACTACATGCAGCTGGTTGAAGACCAGAAAGTACATTCGGTTTTGCCATTTTCCTTTTCGCTTTCCTAATACTATTTCAGAAACAAGTGCAACAATAAAGAGATGTTGATCATTTGCGGATTGCCGGCGAATTATACAGAAGAACAAAACAGCGAATGACATCGCATGTCTTTTGCTATTCATCCACTAGGAAAGTTTTGTTACACACTTTCAGGGTCAACACACGTTTGAGGTCCAGATCTAGCCCTGGTCGTCAATTTCGCCTTTGAAATGAAGTCGACACTTTCTCATTATCTCTGTGATGGTCTTTTTCTGACGTAAATTTCACATCTGACGTCTAAATTCAACTATATTTCATCCCACAATGATCAAAACTCATAAATATGATGTGTATAATTGATGATGTCTGAGATAATGTTTTGTTTTTCTTCTAAAGTATTTTAGTTTTAGTTACTATACTAAGCTTAAAACACACCACCCAATTTATTATCAACCACACGTACGTATTTTTAAAACTAGAGCTAATTAAATATTTTTGTGTCTTTAGTACAGTAAAATAATTCAAAATTGGGCATTTTTACTTCAGGAGTTTCTTTAAATGCAGTGTGAATAATGAATAAATATGCATAATAATGAATAAATACATAATAGATATGCATTATGAATTGTGGAATTATTATTCGAAAAAATATGAATGGAAATAAAACAAGGAATTTTTTTACTGCAATATCTTTTTCCTCCCAGTGGATTTTCTCATTTCATTGAATTTCATCATTTCTTATCATTTCCTGATAGATGCAATAAAGAAATGATGAATTTGGAAATCCAATACTAGAAAAAAGTTTGGAAAATTACCTTTCATTCAAAAATAACTGTTTTTTGTCAATTATTATTTTGTTTTAAAAGTATAATATATAACAGTTTGTACTCAAATATAAAATATTATTCATTATTGTTTGCAAGTAATATTTTGGATCAAATGAACTGAAATGAAGTGGTAAAAAAGAGCTAACATTTTACAGTCACAAAAATATATACATAGAACTTGGAAGACTGCACAATAGGGCATTACAAATGAGTTATTTAAAAAAATAGTATGATAACCTATATCCTTTTGGAAGTAATAAGTAAAGCTACCCTAAGAATAGATTTCCCCGAGAAACAAGATAAAATAAAATATGCAAATGTTGAGTGAGCCCGCTTTCTCAAAGGGAGCAAAGCCAGGATTCACTTAAAAGGGATGCTTTGAGTTTTTTCTGTACTTGTGTGAGGTCGGGCCGAAGAGATCAACACAAGTTACCCCCGAAAACTCAAAGTACTACCAGAAAGAAAAATTATAAAAAATATTTCATTTTACCAAGGTCAGGAAGGAAAAATGAATAGAACAGCCAAAGGAATTACCTTACCGAATGTTGCCGCGCTAGCCAGGAGATCAAAACTCTGTTAGATTCGTCCTATCTATCTAGAATAGCGGATTTAAAAAGAGCAAAAGGGTGGCCTGGAGATAACATGAAAGATTTGTACAAATAAAAGGGAGGCGGGAAAGGTAAATTTTAACAAGAAATTAAAATTGTGACATGAAATTAAGATTGTGGCACGGGTGAATTTGATGGCATAAAAGAGAGCAAAAGTTAAAAACATAATTATGAAATTGATTAATTGCTCCATCTGGTTGTGAAAGTAAAAAAAAATAGAGATATAAACTATTTTTAAATGAGGTAGAAAAAGGATTATCGAAAAACGTTTTAAGAAAACTGTTGGGGAAGTTGTTATTGAAGATTGTAGTTTAAAATTTTGAACTGATGATCAATAGTAGTTTGGTCCCTGCAGATATGATGAATTCTATAGATTTGATTATAAATTAAATTTCTGTAGGTACTGAAAGATATGTTAAAATCTGCAAGGGAACTAAACTACTATTGATAATCAGCTCAAAACTCTTAAAACTACCCTCTTAAATAACAACTTCCCCAACAGTTTTCTTATAAAGTTTTTTATAATCCCTGTTCCAACATCATTAAAAAAATTTAAAAATAGTTTTATTTTTATTTTCCTTCTTATATTCACAACCAGGTGGAGCCATTAATCAATTTCATAATTATATTTTTCACTTTCGCTCTTCAAATTCACCCCCCCTGCCACAATCTTAATTTATTTTTACAATTTTAATTCCTTGTTAAAATTTACCTTTCTCCCCTTCCTTTCACTTGTACAAATCTGTATATATATATATATATATATATATATATATATATATATATATATATATATATATATATATATATATATATATATATATATAATAAAAAACAATCAAATTACAAAATATACAAAACATTAAAACGTAAAATAATATAAATGCAGACCAACAAAATGCCAAAAGATCAAAAAGTCAAAATATTAGAAATGCAGACCAGCAAAATGCCAAAAGGTCAAAAGCAGACAAGTAAAAAGCCAAAAAGGTTGGGGGTAAAAAATAGTCAAGCAGAATCCAGAAAGCAGAAGGCAGAAGGCAGAACTGTCCATGTATGCACGCTAAAGCTGCAGACACAACATGGATAGTAAAATAATTCAAAATTACAAACCAAAACAAAGAGAAATCCAAAAATTTTTAAATCAAGAAATTTAAGAAAATTTCGAAAAAAAACGATGAAGTGTTGGTGGGTAAGGGCGTCATCAGAGAGGAGCCTCATCCAGTCAACACAATATGGTGTTTTCTGCGTGTGAGTGGCAGTACACCAAAAGTATCCCACACACACTTCCAAACACCATAAGAAGAAAGGCAAAATTAAAAAATATAAATTAGAAAAACAAAAATTAGAAAAACAAAACCAGGGACAACCAAGGACACTTACCAAAGATAAGTATAATACAAAATTAAAAAGGAGAAAACAAACTTACCCACATTGATTGACATAAGCTCGACAACAACCCGCCGCGAAATACATGAGGACCGCCAACAAATGCCATTCACAACGCCGAAAAATCAACAGATGAGAAATCGCAACCGCATTTCCGACACGGAACTTCGACTCGGAATATATATATGCATATATATATATACATATATATATACATATATATATACATATATATATACATATATATATACATATATATATATATACATATATACAGGGTGCAACGCAAAGTCCGTACCCGCCCTTTATTTTCGCAACCGTTAGTCGTAGACATATACTTCCAATTGCAAAAATGTTTCACATGAGGTAAACATTCATGTTATGACATTTTGAAATTTAAAAAATCAATTTTGTAAAAATTACAAAATCTAACTTTTTATACAGTTCCCCGTTCCTTATAGTGATATTTAGTAAAAGTTTACACTCATCCTAACAAACGTAACACAAAAAGTTTCACTTCTGTGTGACAAAAATTGACCGAGATATTTAATTTCAAAGTTTGGGATTTATTCAGATTTGCTTCGCCTTCATTGAGGGGTCGGTTAAAATATAACTTAGAATAATTCGAGATTGAAATCAGAGTGCAACGCCTAAGGTAGTTTGCATTCCGCTGCCATTTATCCGATTCTTTTTGCGCATTTTTCATTTTAAGGGTGTCGATTCTACATAATTCGACGATGGTCTACAACTTTCGAATTAACATCTTTTGTCTATCTTGCTTAGTTTCGGAGTTAGATTTCCAAACTTTCCCCACTGGGGGCACTGCGACCGCTTTCAGTGAATCGGGCATATCCACTTTGCTATACATGCACCCATCGTTTATGGTCGGGCAACCCCCTTTCGCCGTAAAATGGGCGTTGCACTCTGATTTCAATCTCGAATTATTCTAAGTTATATTTTAACCGACCCCTCAATGAAGGCAAAATAAATCTGAATAAATCCCAAACTTTGAAATTAAATATCTCTGTCAATTTTTGTCACACAGAAGTGAAACTTTTTGTGTTACGTTTGTTAGGATGAGTGTAAACGTTTACTAAATATCACTATAGGAAACGGGGGACTGTATAAAAAGTTAGATTTTGTAATTTTTACAAAATTGATTTTTTAAATTTCAAAATGTCATAACATGAATGTTTACCTCATGTGAAACATTTTTGTAACTGGAAGTATATGTCTACGACCAACGGTTCCGAAAATAAAGGCCGGGTACGGACTTTGCGTTGCACCCTGTGTATGTATATATATATATATATATATATATATATATATATATATATACACTACCTGACATTGAAAATGCAACACCCAGAAGGAGTGCGCAGAACTGGATGAAATTTACAGGGTAGACGCAGCTCACCGAGATATGTAAATGATGCAAACTGCGCAGCTATCCCGCGCACGGCGAGTGAAAAATCAGGGAAGGAACCTGCAAAAGTGATCAGTTTCGCGCCGCCCTGTTTGCCAGGTAAATCAAGTTGCAATTTGTTTTTGTGTCTCAGAGGAAACGTCTAGTAGCGGAGAATGCCAGGACGCCGCCAATCAAGACAGTTCCAGCAAACAGACGACTTCACGAGGGTTATGGTGATTGGACTCAGAAGGGCAGGTTGGTCCATACGTCAAATCTAAGCAGATACCCACCTACACGCATCCACGGTGCACCGGTTGTGGCACAGATGGTTGGACCAAGGGAATGTGGCACGTTTGAGGGGTTCCGGTGCAGGCAGAGTGACGTCAGCACGCGTGGACCGACGCATCTGCCGGCAAGCATCGGCGGCCCCGCAAGCCACGTTTGTCGCCCTTTTGCAGCATGTGCAGGACACCCTTGATGCTCCCATATCGTCCAGGACCATTAGCCGCCGATTGATCGCTGCACTCATGGCGCCCGTTGAGACGACTACCATTGACCCAACAGCACAGACGTCACCGTTTGTGTCGGGACAGAGCCACGTGGACGACGAAATGGCACAGGGTGGTGTTCTCAGACGAGTCACTCTTCTGTTTTAGCAATGACAGTCGCCGTGTACGAGTCTGTCGCCGACGTGGTGACAGGGCCAATCCGGCCGCATCTGTGGAACGCCATACCGCGAGACAGCATGGTATAAGGGTTTGGGGCGCCACCGCCTACGATAGCAGGTCACCTCTGGTCCGTATTCAGGGCACTATGACTTCCCAACAATACGTGGATGACGTGCTGCAGCCGGTGACACTACCTTTCCTTCATGGGGTGCCCAATGCCATTTTCCAGCAGGATAACGCCCGGCCGCACACGGCACGCATCAGCCAACATGCCCTGCAAGGTACCCAGTTGCTTCCATGGCCAGCTGTTTCCCCTGATCTCTCACCTATCGAACATTTCTGGGACGTCATTAGATGTCGCTTGTATGCGTTGCCACCGGCACGTTCAGAAGACGAACTCTGGCAAATGGTTGACAGGGAATGGGCAGCCATCCCTCAGGACACCATCCACACGCTCATTGCGTCTGCACCTAGACGTGTTGCTGCCTGTATCGCCGCTCGTGGTAGTCCTACAGCCTACTGATCAGACGTTCTTGCTGCTCAGTGGCAAGGTGTATAATGTTGCAATAAAGATCACTTATTGCTCATTGCTGTCTTTCTCTGTTTGCCAAATTTCATCACTTTCTGCCAACTCCTTCTTGGTGTTGCATTTTCAATGTCAGGTAGTGTATATATATGTCTTAATAACAGATCTTATAAGCCTGCAGTAGTGACGAGAGTGGCAAGAGTGGTGGGAGAGAATGATCATTGATATTGAGTGTAATGCAGATTCCACAACAATTCTTTATTATTTCAGTAGACGAGTAATTACATCATGAGGTTGTTGATGGTTTGGAGTTTGGAACGGCTCTCAGGGCTCCTTAGCCCAAGAGGCTCGTGAAAGAATAAATAGTTTACAAAGATCTCGCTAGAGGGATTAGGATTAAGAAAAATATTATTGGACCGAGGGATTTAACAAGAAAGTTCATTGGTAGAAGTCTGTGGTTTTACGAAGGAGGAATGTGATCTTACATATGCGATTTGAAAGCAGGAGAGTCCTTGGGAGATCTAAGCTAACGAGGCGGCTTGAGTTCAAAGGTGAAAGGCAAGATATTGACCACTTAGACAGGGAGACAAAGACTGGGATAAAAGGGAACCGCTAAGGGGTGATCTGTTGTGAGAATTGTACTTAGGGGGTTATTTTTAGGTATCGTTTCATATATATATATATATATATATATATATATATATATATATATATATATATATATATATATATTTCAAGGATCAAGACAACATCGAAAACTTTAACAAATATTGAATGTATTACGAAAATACTTTTGGTAATTGCTCTTTCAAGTGTCAAAAGAAACGTTGTTTTAGTAGAAAATTCTTATTTTTCAATACTGGGAGATACATTAAACATCCTTCATTTTGCTTACTTGAATTTAATTTACGTGGCTACGATGCAAATTAGGTTGGAATAAACTGTTCTTACTTGCGTTTCCATTATTTTCACATGAAAAAGGTATAGATTTAAAAGAGATGTAGAGCACGAATACAAAATTTCTTGAATCGTTTGTTATTTATACTTCGCATTTTCTTTCATGTGGGACAACATTTTTGTCAATAACACGTGAAATTTAATTTTTAAATTCTAATTAAACGAACTTTTTGACTTGGAGTCGTATACAGTGTCAGATGAATTTTCTGTGTAAAAACCGGCAGACAAAGAATTTCATTTCTTGTCACCCAATTGTGTAATACGCCCGCAACTTCTACCACAAAAAAAACACTAGCGCCACCTGTATTTAGCTTTACAGTAAGTGCCTTCCACACAAAAATTTCACAGATGTGCTATATAAAAATGACATGTTTTTTTTTCTGTCAATCTAAATGTAGATGGCGCTAATGCTCTGTTGTTGAACGTGTTTCCTGTACGTATTCCCTATTGGGTAACCGAAGGTTGGTAGATGATTTAACATCGCACTGGAGCAACACACTACTTGTACTAGTTGGGGGCGTAACCCCCTCTACCCCGACATAAGCCATTATAGATTATCAGAGGCGGCCCCGAAAAGTAACGGTTTGTGGTCTCTCAAGGCAAGGACGAAACTCGTGAGTCATTAGGTCTGAATGACAGTCAACGGTGATTCCTCCACAGGGGCGGAGGAGTATTATCGCATCCTTATCAAGTTTCGACAGGGAGGTCAATGATACCTTGTTACATTTCCTCCATCACAAGACAGTAATGCAATATGGCTCGCATGGTGGTCGCACAACGTGTTCGACACTTAGTGGTACCAAAGGGGAGACTGGGAGACTGGAGCAACACAACGGGCAATTGTAGACGGTCCGGGATCAATCCCGAAGGGAAAGATCCGAGGACATTTCGTCATTTTGAATCATGGTCAGATGACGAGGTCAACACCAGAAATGGCCAACTTGAGGATATTTGAGGTCACTGTACATTTAACGTGCATCAACTCACACGTACACGACGGTCTCTGGTTGGATCGAGTTGATCTCTCGATCCAACCAGAATCTACTCGAACAAACTCGCAAATCTCCGGTTGCTAATCCATTGCTCTTCCAATCGGGCTACCACCGTCTTCCCCAGGAAGGGGTAACCCGTAGAATTAATCTTCTTTTACGTTGGTTTGTTTTTAAACTGAAAATCCTCCTCATAAGTAAGTCAAACTTAATTAGATAGAAGTAGCCTTACTAATCAAAGAAAAGAATAAGAAATTGGTCCTTACTCATTCTTGAAACTTCTTTCCGTTGAATGTGCTTAAAACTTTAACATTGTTTCTTAGTACATAAGTGTTAGAAAAATAAATAACCTCTCGACATTTTATTTTCTACTCCGAAATACAGGGTTAGCTTAAATGAATGACCGGATTTTAAACACTTATATTTTCAAAACTATTACACATAATATAATCAGTAATACTTGAAAATAAAGAAAAACATTCCAAGTTTTTTTCCAGCTACAATATTCGATGTGTGAACCTTTGGTAACACTACAAACATCTCATCTGTAATCAAGTTCGTTCAACACATTTTGCAGTTTTACGCTGTTAACAATTCGTAATGCAGCATTGATGCGTTCTTTAAGTTCATTAAGTGTTTTCAGCAATGGTGGTTTAGAAACAAGATCTTTGATGTAACCCCATAAAAAGGAATCACATGGCGTAAGATCAGGGGATCTTGGTGGCCATGTGAATAAGGGTAAGTCATCTTCACCCGCACGTCCAATACAGCGTTGTGGAAGCTCCTCAATTTCTAAATGCACGCTGCACAGAAATAACGGAAGAAACCCTTGCATATTCTAATACACGAAAACGTTTCTGTCATTGTCGCCATTTTCAATTTCAATCACCGCGTTCTAGGGGAGTGCTGCCATCTATTGAGCGATGTTGAAAAAAAATTGGATTTGTTTTCTTTATTTTTCATGTATTACTGATTATAATGTTTAATAGTTTTGAAAATACAAATGTTTAAAATCGGGTCATTCATTTGTGCTAACCCTGTACTACAATGGTGTTAAAAATTAAGAGGAATTTCACTTTTGGGCGGATATCCCCAGAACTATTGGGCATATTTTAATAAAATTAATTATGTACATAGGTTGAAATAATACAAAAAATAACCATATAACAGTTATGGCCACTCTTCCACGCAGGAATGTCTAAAACAGAGGTTACAATATCGACACAAAAAATGGGTTAAAAGGTGGTATGAGGGGATCTCTTACAGTTATACAGCTCTTACAACGTGAATTCATACTGGAAATGAGGCAGTTTATGAGTCCCTGAGGCAGTCGGTCCCACTCCTGAAGCAATGTTGTTTTCATGTCCTAGATGGTTCTGGGATAGAGAAGGCGAGTTGCAATTGCCCTCCGAAGAGCATCCCAGATCTGCTCTATAGCATTTAGGTTGGAGATCTGGTTGGCCAATCCATTCGTCGAATATCCTCACTTTCCAGATATTCGTCGTCCAGATGAGCCCTATGTGGACGAGCGTTGTTGTCCCGAAAAATGAAATCAGGACCAACTGCACCCCTGAAAAGGCAAACATAGGGCTCCAAGATCTCTTCCCTATATCTCACAGCAGTCAAAGACATGGAGGTCTGTGCGCCAATCCAACATGATGCCTGCCCAGACCATCAAATCTCCGCTGCCATAGTGATCTCTTTCTCGGATCTTGGAGGACAGGTAGCGGGTCCCTGGTTTTCTCCAGATGAACGTACGTCGAGAATCAGTAGTTATGCTGAACGGGACTCATCAGCGAATATAACTGCTTCCCACTGATCCCTGGTCCAAAGTCGATGTTCTCTGCACCATGCTAAACGGTCAAGTCTCTAGCAATTTGCACTTGAGACTGCCCTGCTTCCAGTCTCCCGACGATTCGCCACCTCATTCCATCATCCAAACGTTGGTAGTTACTGTTTGCTTTTGAATTTCACCGAATGTTGAATTTCACCGAAAAACACCACGAAATTCGCCGAGGTGTGCGAGCAAACGAAGCTCGGAAATTGTCACGTGCCCTTAGGAAACCTGTTCCTCTAAATGCACCGCTCACACGCACGTGTGCGCTTATTTATTCGACACTAAATATTTACATCTTTGTTTCGAACCTGCATCTTTGTACCTTTCGTTCGGTACTTTTCGAGAAATTCGACAAAGTATGTAAATTTTCTTAATTTTGAATACCAGTGTAATATAGTATAACCATTATTTTTGAATTGGCGTTTGGAGATTATTTAGAAAAATTTATCTGCATGTGAGACAGATTAATCGATATTGTTACAAAAGCCATTGACGGTATGAAATGATCAAAATTGATGCTTATCATTTGAATAAATTTATTCGCACGTTAAAATGCGTTTATAGTCATTGGTTATATTTCGTGTCATTCTTGCGATATATTGTCTTGGAAGAAATTGGTCGGTTAAATTAGAACAGCTTTTAACTCTTTTTTTCACAAAATAATTTCTATAATGATAGTTCAGAGCAAAGCCAAATACAGAGGGCGCTATTGCTTTTGGTAACATCTTTTATAAATTGTAGCGTAATTTAACATGTTACTCAAATGCAATTTCAGCATTTCGTTTACATTAAGAATTACGCCAAAACTCTTCCAAGATTTTATAGCAGTATTTTATAACTCCATAATTTTAATCAAGCACTTTTAAATGAATTTATAGAATTTGCGAATGAATCCTGTAGCAGGTGTAACTGACAGGAATAAGTGAAATATGGTTCTTATTGGGCATCACTAACTCTTGGTCCTAGATTAGAGAATTACAGACATCAAAATAGCTAAAAAATTATACAACGTAAGCTTAGAAGCAAATCTAAGAATGCTCTTAGCGTAGAATCTACTTCAATCGCTCATTTAGTTGTTAAACATGTTGCTCTAGTATTCAAATCGTGTTCATGTGTTTGAGGAAGTTTTAGCGAAAGTGAAGTTCCTCTATAAATAATTTGAGTTATGAGAAAGCTATCCTGATTGTCATTTGTGTCTTTCCCATCGGGATGGACCTCTACCGAGCGACGTAAATTCAACTACCTACCTGCCAATTCGAAAAACAAGCACTACAGTTTGTTACTCACACTAATGTATTTTTAGTTCACTAGTAAAATTGGTGTACTTCACTAGGTTAGTCCCAGCAGGTGACGCTGTTTTACCACGATGATTTGGCTCTTCAATAACCACTTCAGTTAAAATCACAAACACGTTTATTTAACAGAACACAACACGAACATAAGACATTTAAGAAAATTGAAATTAATAATATATCCTCTATGGGATTTACAAATCACACACAGGTGACACGCCTGTGTTTTTCTTACACCGAGCGATCTACCTCGCTCCTCAGACCTCCTCTGTACTTATTGTCACTTCCTGTCGGAAGTTGGCGAACGTTTTTATTATTGGCGGTCGCCAATTGTCTCTCTCCATTCTAAACAGTCTTACACAAGCCAACTGATTTCACGTTCAGAATACGTACAAGAAACACTTATCGCCGCAAAAACATTACCGCCACCTATATTCAGCCTGACAGAAAATGCCTCTCACGTTAACAGTTGTTAGTTCCAAACATCTTCAAATGGGTGATAAATTAAATTAGTTCTTAACCGAAAGGTTTTTTATTCTGCGTTGGTTGTTGTACACTGAAATTGCCTCTCACACAAAACGCTTTAAATTTGAACCACGGGTCCCGTTTCAGTTCGCTCACTTTTCGAGCAACGCCAAAACCCTTCATTCGTTAAAAAATTAGTCTCTGGGAAATAGAGGATTTTCTACTGATTGAACTGAGGTATGGAAATGTCATTTCATCATCGCCACTACGAAATAAACTGATGCGTGAATGAAATTCCTGTTTGCTTCAATGCATTTGTAGAAATTAAGACATCTGCATCAATCCTGCACAAAAATTAATCTCTCTTAAGCAGAAGCGCAGGAGCACGGAAAGCTGGAACTCTAGTCTTAGTTGTTTGGATAATTTTGGAGTTAATTAATTTCTTAATTAAATTATTTTATATGCAAATTGGAAGATTACCTCAGACCTCCCACATTTGGAAGAGTATAACAATTTTTCAAGAGTGTTTTACTCAGTGTTTCCATTCTCCTAATGTTCAATGGCTAATTAAAGAATTTAGAAGCCATCACCGTTTTAACTAATAACACCTCTAAGGATGCTTGAAAACTAGAGACTTAATTTGACAGTGATTCAAGTTTAAAAAAACCTAATGCCAGTGTTGTTAATTATTCTGAAGCTTATGGAACTTCGAAATAGCACTTTTTACGTTCTATGACAACATTATATTTTTATTGTTTTATGTTTGAAAACCAATGAGGGTGTTCAATTTTACAAGTGCGGTTGTTGGGTTTATGTGAAATTAGCAGAATTACCAGTCGCTACTGGGATTGAATGGTTTAAATGTAGATGAAAAAATATGAGCGGAATAATCACATTTCTCTTACATGGAAAAATGCAAATTTCATTTGCTTGTCCAAAAAATAATTCTAACACGTTTCGAAATTTTTATATTTCCTACAAATTACTTTGGACGCAAATTGTTTAGACTATATACAACGATGTATTCCATTTCACATACGTCGAACCCATGAGGTAAGAAGAAACTGCAAAAAGAGATGTTAGATTAACTACTACTAAAGACTGGCGCTCCACCAGTGGGGTCATATATATATAAATATAAATATATATATATAAAAATATATATATATATATATATATATATATATATATATATATAAGGTCCGAGATACCTCGTGATCAAGAATGCCGATTTAATTCCAAAAGATGAAGATATTGTAATCTTTTGGTGATGTTGAGATCAAGATCAGGTCAGTTTTTCATAATGACGAGATACATCGTCCAATAACATCTCGTCAGTTCTACTTATGACGGGATACATCTTGTAGACAACCACCAGGAAAGTTAAATCAAAATAGAAGAAGGATAAATGATGATAACATTTGTCATACTTATTGAATAGATCTATGCTAAATTAAAATTTTGTATACCTTACTTTCTTCATAAATTGTAGAATTAATTGATTATGAAATTAACCAATACTTAAATAAAGGTAGCATGCACGGGAAAAATCATGGACTAGTTTATAAAACATGAATTCCTAAATAACCGAAGTTCCAGAACAGTTTTTGTGATTCATTAATTTATCTTGGATTTTTCATTAGTTTCCAACACCAAGCATTATTAAAGCGCAGCGTGAAGTGGAAAAAACGTAATTATAATTATAAAAACGCTTTTATAGTTGAATTTGTATGACAGAGTAAACAGCAAATCTAATCAAACAGCATGTGGATCCAATTTAATGAATCGCTTATGAGGAATATCCACAATATTAAGCATTTAGAGAATTAAATCTAAAATAAATGAAGTTATCGATGCTTTTAATGGACATTATAATAAATTTAAACGAAAGAAAAATAAACATAAGAATGTTTGAGTTATTTATAATTAAAGACATTCTTCAGCATACTCATAAATATTTTAATTTGAATCCTTGATATATTTTTATATTTTTAATACTCTTGTAATATGTAAATTAAATATCGGTCTTTTCTCTATTTTCTGCAATTATTATGTTTTTTCGTTGTAATTTTATACCTTTATAACTAAAGAGGAAAACTAAGGCATTTATAAGATATCACACAGAATACAACACGGATACATCTCGAAAATTGGAGATTTTCAAATTTATTGCTGGAAAAAATGTCGTTTTCCACATTGAAACAGGTACTTACCTCAAAAATAATACTTTTTGAGTTGTACCAGTATTGCAGTCCATTAAACAGCTCATTATTACAAAATAATTATAAAAATTGATAGGTTGTGTCGAGGACACAAACCGTAGTTTTGACGTGAATACTCGGCCCTGATGTTGGATTGTGGAATGAATAAAATATGGTTTGTGAATATTCAACAATTAATTTACATTTGAAAGATTAAAGTGCAGTTATTGATATTAATATTGAAGGATAATTTTCCTGAATAAAGGCCTGTGATATTTCGGCTTGTAAACCTAAAAATTGTACAGTTTTTCTTTTAGAAAATTTTAAAACGCAAACAAATTTGTGTTTGCTTAAGTAAAAACACCAAATTACAAATAAATGAAGAGCCTCAGTGATGTTAGTTCGAGAACTGTACACAATGTTACAAATCGCATAACTCAAGGAAATATTAAGGACAATATTCCCAGCTAATTTCCCGAAAATTCTAAATTATTCTAGAATTCCAAAACTAGAGTTTCTGAACCTTAAGTCATAAAATTACCCCAAATAGCTGAATAAAACTCCAGAGAAATTTTAGATCTAGAGATTTACTCTTACGGCATTTAGGTTCTAATGATGTAAGGAGTTATATGGGGTTCTTTTAGGAATAGGTCCAGAATGATCTTAATCGAAACTATGTTAGATATTTAGCCTGTTGCATTTATGTGCAATTGATTAAGAAAGAGTAAATAACGTTAAAAATTAGTTTTATGGTTACTTTTCTACATTACATATCATGAATCCTGTAACATAACCCGTATTACTCTGTTATTTAGGATAAAGAAAGTAGCCAAAGGTTAAAGAACTGAAGCATAAATTTAAAGCACTCAACAAGCACGTTTTCTGTCCTAATTAGTATTCTTGAAAGAAGATACGTCGTTTCCTTAAACTATGCTGAAAGTAAAACCCTAAATCAACGAATACAGGAGGCTATTTTTATTTTCTCAAGCTATACATCAAAGGTTAAGTAATCGAGTCCATAAAAATACAAAGAAAGCTAAGTCGTAATTAGTTAGATTCCAAAAAAGTTGAATCGATCGATTTATAATCTTAACTAAACTGAGCAGTTTTAATTTTAAAATCAAATAAGCGTCGGTGCGCTTTTTTGTACTTTTTGAGTACACTGAAATGTATTCTATCATTACGTTTTACTATAAAATTTCAGAAATTGATTGAAGGTTTCCGTATGCATCATAGACTATACTGAATATTAATTTGCCCCTAAATTGTAATTTTGCGTCCCCTTAGATGAATGTTGAACAGTTTTGCATGTGAGATATTATCAATTATTCATTAAACACACATAATTAAAATTTATCAAGTTTCGGAAGATAATTCAGTTATTTATTTAAGGAAGCCAGGCCAATTTAATTAAAGTTAAGGTTGATGTAAAATGTTATTCAGTTTAGTCAAACTAATTAAGAATTTATTTCGTTTATCCCTGTGAAAATTTTTCAATATTCAGTTCTTTGCTTTTGCCTGTTCTATTTAGGTTGACGTCATTTTTGTCTGATTAAATTCAGATTAATAAAATGTATAAATTTGTATAAATTTATCATTCTTCCGAACCTGAGTTAATTAAAGTTTCAAAGTGTAGTATAGTTATGTGTACTCATTAACTACAAAAACAAAATTAACATTTTAGCTGTTTAAATATTAATTGTTAGTTTTTAGATAAAAAATAAAAATTATAAGCATCTTGATAGCATTTTATTGTGTTCAAACTGAATACAATGTGGCAATATATTTCTCATCATGAAAATAACCTTTTAGTGTCTCCGAAAATGTGTCAGTTAATGAGTATCTAAACCAATCGTATACATATTTCACTAATTACATGGCAAAAAATTGGCCTTATTTGCACAATAACACATGACAAGAAGCGTTTGTTTACAAGTAAAATCAACTAGAATGTTTCACTGTCAATTCTACCGATTTGTTGATACGTGACTTGTTTTGGTGGGTAGGTATTTAATTGACGTCGCACTGAAGCAACACAATGGGCTACTGACGACGGTCCGGGATCAAACCCGAAAGGAAAGATCCGAGGTCAATACTACATAATTTTCAACCATGGTGAGATGACGAGTGGCTTGTTTTGAGCTATGGAACAACGAAATACTTTAAAAAATCAAGAGAGCTTCTCATTCTTTTGACATTCTTTAGCAGTCTCACAAAAGAGCGACGATAAATTAAAAAATGATTATAGGTTGACTCAACATAAAATATCAGTGAAAGCGGAATTTATGTTGAACCAAAACATCGCATTTAGAGTGCACGTGTGCGCATGGCTCTGCACACATCTGTTTTGTATAAATCGTCGAGCAGTTCTTGTTCCGAATCAGATCAGATGTATGCAGCATCATGCCTGATGTTGAGAGCGTTCGTCTAGCAATGTAACTCCTTAAATTGAAGATTGTAGCAGAAAGCCCGTGTTTTAATCTCCTCCCCGAATAGAACGAGGAACTGTTTATCAACAACGAGGCATGATCGTGCTCTCTTTTGCGCATGCGCCCAGCTTGAAAGTGCTATCGTCTGTTTCTATTCAGAAGCGAGGGGGCAATAATTCTGTTGTCCGTTTGGAGATGTGTACCGTTTTCGCTTCTTGTCTGTAAATAAATATTGTATCTCTTCCTGAGATTTGATTTTATATTGCTGGTCTGATGATTTGCTATAATATAAATTAAATACGAAACACGCATCGTTTGTTAATTAGCACAAAAACCTTCATACACCAACATCACTGCCCAAAGAAGTTCAACAAGTAAATGTGATACAGTATAGTGAAAAATTCGAAGCATAATTTTAGATATATGACTGAGCAGAGCACAATTTGACACATTTCTTAAAAACAGGAATTCCACACTAAAAAAATATACACAAATAAAGTTTTCCAATTTTGGGTCTATTTTATTTCATTAGGAAATAGGAAATGCGAACTTGAAACTTAAATGGATTAGGTGGTTAGAATATGCATGTTGTATGTAATCAACTTACCATTTTTACTACAGAGAATTCTATTACTTTCTCTGCAGTTGATTTTACCTATTATTTTCTGACATGAGGCGTGGTTTCCATATAGGAGATTTACAATTACGAACCCAATTTCATTTTGATGTGTTTTATTTTGTCTCCAAGTAACGAAAATTCTTTCAGATTTTAGAAATCCTCAATCATGAAAAATTGTCTTTTAAAGGTACAGTAGACTTCTAAAATCACCGAAATCGATTTAAAAGTCAATTTCTTAATTTTAGCGTTAAAAATTAAGTTATATGAAATTCCGCGGATAGCAAAACGAATTTTTGAAGATTAGACGTTTCTGTACACTTGAGGATTGACGGAACGCCCTTATCTAGAGAGACGACACCAGTTTTGTCTTCTCTATTTCAAGGCGTATTTTCGGGTATGCTTGCAAGATACTCCGTTCCATTGGCCCCATAGTAAGTCTACTACAAAAACTCTTTTTCTCCGATTGAAATTTTTTGACATTCTTCTGATTTCAAAATGTTCCCTGAAATCAGGTTTTAATAGATCTATTTGTTTTTTTTTTGGATAATCCTCGAAATCTGATATCTATATATATATACACTGCTGGCCACCGTAAATGCAACACCCTGAAGGAAGCATGCAAATAATATGAAATTTACAACATGCATTAGCGGAGGTGAGATATGCAAATGATTAGAATTTCAGCGCAGACGCACATCACGCGCGCCTGTGGCGCCACTTCAAAGCGCTATTTAAGGCTTGGAGATTTCGACGATTTCAAGTACGGCAATTGTGTTTTTCTTGTGGTTTTTTCAAAAAAACGATCAATTATGCCTCGTAGAAAACAGCGATCATCTTTTGATCAAGTATCCGAGTTCGACAGAGGAAGGATAGTGGCCTACCGAGATTGTGGATTATCTTTCAGGGAAATCGGTAGTCGTGTTGGACGAAACCAAACAACTGTAATGCGGATATGTGATCGTTGGATGCAGGAGGGTACGACGGACCGACGTGTTCGATCGCATCCACCTCAGTGCACCACTTCACGTGATGACAGGCATATTGTGCGTATGGCAGTGACGGATCGCTCAGCCACATCACGAACCATAGCACAGCACATTCAGTCTGTACCGCATCATCCAGTGTCTGCGCGTACCATTCGACGCCGTTTACAGCAGAGTGGTCTGTCCGCAAGACGTCCATTGCTTCGTCTACCCTTGACGCAGAACCACAGACGTTTCCGCCGCCAATGGTGCGATGAAAGAAGGATGTGGACGGCAGAATGGAATGAAATTGTCTTTACTGACGAGTCGCACTTCTGTCTGCAACACCACGATGGTCGGATTCGAGTCTGGAGACACCGTGGAGAGAGGATGCTGAACAGCTGCGTTATGCACCTCCACACTGGTCCTGCACCGGGTATTATGGTATGGGGCGGTATTGGATATCACTCTCGCACTCCTCTAGTACGCATTGCCGGTACTTTAAACAGCCAGCGCTACATCTCCGAGGTGTTGGAGCCAGTTGTCCTTCCTTACCTTCAGGGCTTGCCCACAGCCATATTTCAACAGGATAATGCGTGACCACACGTGGCACGCATTGTCCAAGGGTTCTTCGTCAATCGCCAGATTGAATTGCTTCCCTGGCCAGCTCGCTCTCCGGATCTTTCGCCGATAGAAAACATGTGGTCCATGGTTGCTCAACGATTGACCCAGAATACATCCCCAGCTGCCACACCAGATCAACTTTGGCAACGTGTGGAAGCTGCTTGGTCTGCTGTACCCCAAGAACACATCCAAAGTCTCTTTGAATCAATGCCGAGGTGTGTGGCAGCGGTGATCTCCAACAATGGCGGCTACTCTGGCTACTGATTTTGGCAGGAACCACACTTCACAGAAGTCTATAAATTTAATCATTTGATACTTGGTCAACATGTTATCTACAAAATAAATTTTGTTGTGATATCTCTTGTCTTTCTTGGTGTTTCAATTTGGGTGGCCAGCAGTGTATATCTAAGAGCAAGTACGAAATTTATCATGCCTCCAAATTTTGAAATTTACGTTTAAAGTGATGCTTAATCCATACTTTTTTTGCAAAACTTTAGGTGTTTTAGCAACAAATCTGTTTTCGGTACAATTGGGCGATACACTTACCAAATGTAGTTAATTTGATTTGCATTCAAATAAATTGTTATATGAATTAAAATTTTGACAACACATGGGGAATTAATGCGCATGGGGCCAATCTATTTTTGCTAATTTATCCAAAAAAATTATTACGTTTTACATGACTTTCGAATGATTTAATATTTTTGAACCAAACTTTATAGTCTGCTGAAAACAATCCGAGCAATTTATACAAATCTACATCGTTTGACCAATCTACACCAAATTTGGTACACTTATCCTTTGGAACCTTGCGGGTAACGTAGGCTACATTAAAACCCCCGTTCTATTTATCTTGGGTGTGCAGAGGGGTGTAACGTCCCGTCATCCTGGACAGAGCACTTGCTAGGGGGCGCTCTCTCCCGGTCTGTCTGCGCAGATGACTTCAGAGTTAACATTTACAGGAGTTGCCTCTCAAGATGACCTTGGAGTTTTTAGAATGGTAGAGTATGGTGAAATCTCAGATGGGTGCGGTTGTGCAGAAAATCGCTCAGTATCATATCGTTTATGTATCCTGTCTGTAAATTCTTAAACTGTAGCTGTATTATTGGAATGTAAATTTTTATGATAATATAAGGTTATTTTCATAGAAAGTGATGTTTTCTGATGGTCGATATGGTACAGGGGGCTAAAGACAATTCGAAATCCTCATAGGACTAACATTACGTATTTATACCATCAATGTCAAACCAATTCACACTAAATTTGGTACATTCATCCAGCAGAATTCTGTGGGACACATAGGTTATATATTAACCCCGTTCGATTTGTCCTGGGTCTGCAGGGAGGCTAAATTCATTTCGAAATATCCATAGGAATAATATTGTGTAATATTACGTTGAATTATAAACAATTCAACCCGAGCAAAGCAGAGTAATTCCGCTAGTAATACTTTAAAAGGAATTGACTTCCATTGCTCTTATGACTAGATCCTAAGCCAACTTATGTTTAAAAGAGAAGAAATGCGTATCTCTTCCCCTTACAACACTGTCATCACTATAGATACAAGTAATAGATCCTTCAGGGCTTATTATGCAATATTATGACATGTGCTGGTAGACTGGTTCGACATATTTCGCTTATCAGTTGTATGATCAGCTTTAAAAATCTTTATCCCTCTAATTTCCGTTACAAATGCAAGTCTATCAGTTTTTGTGTTGAATTTATTTGTTTCCATACTTTCGTTGAACTTGCATTATAACAATTCCCCGTTGGTTTATGTTGTTGGGTAACCGATACAGTTTTCTGCTTTTAGTGAGGCTTATATCGATCTCTGAATTGGTTGTATTTTAAAAATATTTTGAAACTATATCCCAATACGTTTTGAAGCCAATAAATACCGGATTCCGATAATCTGGCGTTTCAAAATAGTAAGACAGGATAGTAAACGGATCTCTTTCGATTTTGAAACCACTTTTGCGAAGAATCTGAAAATGTTGGATTTAGACAAATCGATATATTCTCTCTCTCTCTGTATATATATATATATATATATATATAAAAAATATATATATATATATATATATATATATATATAAAAAAAATATATATATATATATATATATATATATATATATAAATATATATATATATATATAAAAAAAAAAATATATATATATATATATATGTCATAATAACAGATCTTATAAGCCTGCAGTCGTGACGAGAGTGGCAAGAGTGGTGTAAGGCAACCGGAGAGAATGATCCATTGATATTGAGTGTAATGCAGATTCCATAACAATTCTTTATTATTTCAGTAGACAAGTAATTACATCATGAGGTTGTTGAGGGTTTGGAGTTTGGAACGGCTCTGAGGGCTCCTTAGCCCAAGAGACTCGTGAAAAAATAAATAGTTTACAAAGATCTCGCTAGAGGGATTAGGATTAAGAAAAATATTATTGGACCAGGGGATTTAACACGAAATTTCATTGGTAGAAGTCGGTGGTTTTACGAAGGGGGAATGTGATCTTAATATGCGATTTGAAAGCAGGAGAGTCCTTGGGAGGTCTAAGCTAACGAGGCGGCTTGAGTTCAAAGGTGAAAGGGAGTCACGAGGTCCGTGGGAGGTCCAGTTAACGAGACGGCTTGAGTTCAAAAGTGAAAGGCAAGATATTGACCACTTAGATAGGGAGACAAAGACTGGGATAAAAGGGAACCGCTAAGGGGTGATCTGTAGTGAAAATTGTACTTAGGGGGTTATTTTTAGGTATCGTTTCATATCCCCCCCATTTAGAAGGGAAAGTCTTACCGTTCCAGAAAGGCTTTCACTAAATTATCAACAGTACAAAACATACAATATAACAAAGATACAAAATGACATTTCAAAAAAATATGATACATAAGCACTTGATACACAAATAATACAATATTAATTTACAAATTTCAACTAGTAGATGATTAATGAAAGTAAAAAACATCTAGCATAAGGACTTCAAAATTTATCCTTACACCTTCATAAAAGCTTCCATATGTCCTCTACTTAGTGACAATTCCCAAATTTTTACTGTTCAGAAAATATTCAAACATTTTTCATGTATTTTATCAAAATTTCCTTTGCATGGTGACTGAAAAAATATACAGTATTGTAAGTTTTGGTGATGAACCATATACGACATTATAATCACATCACTAAACAATCTTATTCATTAATTTGACGTAACAAAATCTGTGAAAAGGAAAATAAAAAAAAATAACTCAGGAACTTAGATGTGCAATGGAGACGACTTCTCTGTAGCAGTACCGACATGTCAGTGATGTCTGTACCTACGAGAGCGTTACTGTAAGTAGGCTAGAAATGAGCTCCGTATATTCTAAATGAGTAACTGCTCATTGTAAGCTACTAATTCACGTCAAGCATCCTGAAACGTTGAATATGTGTGTGCCGTGTTGTATAATGAATTTTTGTTTAATCATTTGTTAACTTCAAAATCAATGTATTCTGTGATCAATATGTGTGAAATTTCGTTCATTCATCAGTATAAAATCATTATCAGTACAATCATTTCATTATCAAACAGTACAAAAATAAAAATACGTAATGAGAGACTGGAATGTTGAGGAAAAGTATTTTTCATCAGTGTCCTCGTACGATAAAAATTTAAAGAACTACCCTAAAAACTTTCTATATTATTAGGTAGAAAGATTAGGACATGTTACAAGTAATACAAAAGAGAAATAGATACTTTATATATATAGTCGGTTCATCCCATACTAACACAATAAAATAATTCAATAAACAATGACGGTTATTCAAATAAATTGCAATACATAATAAACATTATTCAATATAAAAATAAATTATTTACATTATTCGACACATTGCTAATTCTTCATTGAATACATTTCATGCATCATGTAAGTTTCATTTATATGATGTTTGTAATTACTTCACATCTAATGTTTGAATTTTAAAACCGTTTGAAACAAAAGTAAATAATTAAAGGCAAAACTTTTTCAGAGCCTTGTCAGTAGCGACAATGCACAAACAGGAAAAATAATTGGACGACGGGTTTGTATTGAATTGGAGATGGGAAGAGATAAGGAAGGCTTTCGACGGGGGTCACAACCAGTTGGGATGAAGAAAGAATGAAAAGCGAAGCTTTGGGGGGAGAAAATTCTCCCTCTTTGTCCGAAAGTCGTAAATTCCATGCGCATTATATTCTCTTTGAACGAGAACTAGGGCTACTTGGTTTTACGCGAAGATGTGAAGCGAGGGTACTCTGATTTCCCTTAAGAACTGGTATTTTCGAAACAGACACTTTGGTGTTATTAGCAACTCGAATGGGAATTTTACTTTTTCTAACTGGAAGAGGAGAAATTTGATAATCAGATGCTGGGTAAAAATGACGTAATCTAGTCGAATGCACTACTTCAGAATCCTTTTTGTGGAGAGGGTTAGGCCTATTTATTTCATAATTTACGTCAGAAAGTTTCTTCAGGATAACGTATGGTCCTGTGAAAGTTGGATTTAATTTTCGACTATTGGGATAAACAAATTCTTCATACATTACAGAGTCTCCAATGTTAAAATCACTTTTAGTAAAACGGGTGTCATATCTCTTTTTTGAAATCTCATGGAATTTCTTAGTTTTTTCTTCGGCAATTTTTCGGGCCTCTTCAATGGGCGGATACAAATTTGGTTCAACTATAGGTTCATAAGGAAGTTTTCCATACATTAAATAAGTAGGTGGGAATGTAGTAATCGAATGAGGAGTGTTGTTGTATTCTTCCGTGACTTGTTTAAGTAATTGGGTCCAAGGAGTACTATTTGTTTGAGCATTAATTTTACATTTCAACCTAGTTATGAGGGTTTGGTTGACGCGCTCAACTTTACCATTAGTTTGAGGTCTGTGTGCAGAAGTTAGTAATTGAGTGACGTTATATTTTTGCAAGAAATGCTTGAATTTGGGTGACGTGAAGGCTGCATGTCTGTCACTTAGAATTTTCTTTGGAACTTGAATTTGGAATACCTGTTTAAGACAGTTAATATAAGCATCTGATGTCACACTTTTTGAAGGGAATGTCCAAATATATCTTGTTGCATGATCTATTAAAATATGTAGGTACTTTTTTGGAGAGCCATAATAGCTTAATCCGCCAACTGTATCCACGGAAATTAATTCGAAAGGCTCATGACTTGTGGGAAGGGATTTTAACAAGCCATATTTCTTTTGCTTTTTCCTTTTATTCAATTGACAAACTTCACAGTGTCGGACATAATTTCTAACATCATTTACTATACCAGGCCAATAATATTGTGGCGATAATAAATTTAACATTGATGACACTCCTAGGTGCCCATACTCAATATGTGCTTTCTCTAACAATTTTGAACGAAGTGAAAATGGGACAACAACTTTATTCAAACCTTGTTTTCTAATTGTCCAAAGATTATCCAATTTTTTGTATTTGCGATTACAAACATTATCATTTTCTTGACTTTCTTTGAGCTCAGAATGAGTTAATAATTGTGCTCTTGGCAGCACGTGATGATTTATGGGGTTTCTAGTTAACATGTCAGCTTCTACATTAGTAGATCCCTTTTTGTATTTAATTGTAAAATTGTACATAGACAATTTCAATGACCATCTAAAAAGCCTACCGGTTGGGTGTTTAATATTTTTGAGCCAAACCAGGGCAGCATGATCGGTATAAATAGTAAAGTGATTTCCATGAAGATAGCAGTAAAATTTTTCGACAGAATCTATTATAGCCAAACATTCAAGTTCTGTTATCGCGTAATTTTTCTCGTAAGGTCGTAATTTTCTAGAGTAAAAGGAAACTGGGTGTAAGGAACCATCTGGATGTTCCTGTTTTAAAATTCCTGAAATTGCTTCTCCTGAGGCATCGGTGTATAAATGGCAGGGATAATTCGGGTTAAATAAACTTAACACAGGCTTAGAGATTAAGATATCTTTGAGTTTCTTAAATGAGGCCTGACATTCTTCTGACCATTTATATTTTACATCTTTTTTAAGAAGGTTATTCAAAGGGGCTCGAATTTTCGCATAATCTGGAATGAATTTGTTATAGACATTAACACTACCAAGAAATCTTTGCAACTCTTTGGTGTTTCTGGGTGGTTGAAGTTTTTTGATAGTTTCAACGTTAATATTACTTGGTTTGTAAGTACTGTTCTCAATTTCATATCCCAAGAAATTTATTTTCGTTTTTGCAAAGTTGCATTTTGAAAGTTTGAGTTTCACGTTCTCTTTCTCACATATCTCAAAGATGATTTTTAAATGTTTCAGGTGTTCTTCATAATTTTGGGAAAATACAATTATGTCATCAAAATAATTTAGGGCAAATTTAATTTGATGCTTATTTAGAATTTGCCTTATAGCACGTTGAAATATTGCAGGGGCGTTTTTCCATCCAAAAGGTAATCTTTTCCATTCGTACAAACCAAAATTTGAGGTAAATGCAAGTTTTTCTGTGTCTTGATCCTTAATTTTGATGTGCCAGTATCCAGAGGCTAAATCTAGTGTTGAAAACATTTTTGCATGGGACAATTGATCCAATACAGCATCGATACGAGGAATGGGTTCGGAATCTGTTTTAGTAATTTCATTTAGTTTTCGATAATCGATGCATAAACGAGTTTTGGAGTTTTCATCTCGTTTGTAAGCTAATGTTACAGGAGCAGCATAAGGGCTGTAAGAAGGTTTGATAATATCTGCCTTTAAAAGTTCGTCAATTTGTTTTTTGATTTCTGCATTATCCTTAGGCGAGGCTCTATATGGGCGACAAGCAATTGGCAGTTCCGAGTTTAGAATAACTCGTTGAGGTTCTAAATTAATTGAGCCTACATCATATTTATTGTTGGCAAAAACCTTTTTGTATTTATTAATTAGAGCAGTTAATTTGCCACCAGAGTTAATACCATAATTGATATTATTCACATTATTTGAATTAACACTAGAAATAGTACAGTCCTTAATGTTATTACTATCAGTACAATTCCCAATACTATCATTCTTATCAAAAGAGTACATATTTTCACATTTCATATTTTCAACTTTTGAACATTGTTCATCATAAGTATTCTTACTAGTAGTATTCTCACATGATCCAAGATTATTATGTTGAACACTATTAGAATATTGTGAATAACCTTGATTGTAAAAATGATGGGAAATTTGTGCACAACTTATAGGAGCATTTGAAGTTACATTATGATTAAATTGAAATATTTGTCTGCTTTTGCAATTGATCTTCAAATTAAATAGATTCACAGTTTCTAAATTTAGCAATGCATAATTTAAAGCAGAGTTGATGGCCAAAAATTCAAGTTGTTTTGTAATGCAACCAATTGTAATACTGATCAAAACAATTTCACTTACCCGAATAGCACCAACTGCTTGTTGAATTTGTATCTTAGGGTTCACTGTTATTGTCTCATATTTCAAATGTCTGAGTAAATGTTCAGGAATGATATTTGCACTCGTGCCTGTGTCCAACAATCCAATGAATGTTTTGTGACCACAAAAAATAGTCACTTTTAGGTATGGTCATTCCAAATCAGGAGTTTGTCCATATTGAGTAGCTGGTTGATACGCGAGCTGAGGTAGTGGAGGAAGCCTTCGCTGAGGGAAAGTTCTCCAAGGGGGATTCCGGTCCTGTAAACG
Source organism: Meta bourneti (assembly GCA_933210815.1). Lineage (NCBI taxonomy): Eukaryota > Metazoa > Arthropoda > Arachnida > Araneae > Tetragnathidae > Meta > Meta bourneti. Next base: position 13,728,994 of record OW119924.1, read on the forward strand.
TCGGTCACGGTAGTTGAAGGGCTCTCTGTGCACGGGAGGCATCCAATATCTCGGCCGCATCGGAAATCTTTGCCTGGGTTGAAATTCTGGACGGGGAATTGCTGCGGGAACGGGTACTCGGTCCATTCTGCTATTTCCTTGTTGATTGTCATCAGGTAGTTGACCGCATAACGTGCGGGCAACTCTTAACCATTCCGTAATGGTTGATGGTTCTTTTACGATGATGAGCTCCTTAATATTCCGAGGCAAACCATTTGTTAGTCCTTGGAGTAGTATTTGGTCAGAAAGGTGTAATCGTTGACCAATGTCAAATTTCTTTTTGAAGTACTCATCAATGTCTCCAGGTTTGTCGCACGTTGTAGAGATGAAGGTATCAAAAGATATCAGAGAGGTCCTTGAAAAATAGTTGATAAGTCCTTGACGTAAATTAGCCCATTCGGTTTCGACGATACAATGATTTAAATAATAGTTCAACGCTTCGCCTTTTAAGCATTGTGAGATTAGTTCGATTCTTGAGGTTGCATAGTTGGTTGTTTTTAACTCAAAATACTTGATCCACGCTTCAACGTCGAAATTTTCTTTGGGATCAAATGCTATTATTTTTGAAAGTATTCTTTCCGAAAACTCTTCAGAAACTGGGTAGCTGGCAGTAGAATCATCTCTATTAGACATCATTTTGGTGTAGTGATGAGAGTCCGTTCAATTTCTTAAAACTTCCAAAATGAGACTTCACGGTGAGGTTCCCAAACCACAAGTTGCTATCCTGTCGACTTAAAAATCTGTCATAATAACAGATCTTATAAGCCTGCAGTCGTGACGAGAGTGGCAAGAGTGGTGTAAGGCAACCGGAGAGAATGATCCATTGATATTGAGTGTAATGCAGATTCCATAACAATTCTTTATTATTTCAGTAGACAAGTAATTACATCATGAGGTTGTTGAGGGTTTGGAGTTTGGAACGGCTCTGAGGGCTCCTTAGCCCAAGAGACTCGTGAAAAAATAAATAGTTTACAAAGATCTCGCTAGAGGGATTAGGATTAAGAAAAATATTATTGGACCAGGGGATTTAACACGAAATTTCATTGGTAGAAGTCGGTGGTTTTACGAAGGGGGAATGTGATCTTAATATGCGATTTGAAAGCAGGAGAGTCCTTGGGAGGTCTAAGCTAACGAGGCGGCTTGAGTTCAAAGGTGAAAGGGAGTCACGAGGTCCGTGGGAGGTCCAGTTAACGAGACGGCTTGAGTTCAAAAGTGAAAGGCAAGATATTGACCACTTAGATAGGGAGACAAAGACTGGGATAAAAGGGAACCGCTAAGGGGTGATCTGTAGTGAAAATTGTACTTAGGGGGTTATTTTTAGGTATCGTTTCATATATATATATAAATATATATATATATATATATATATATATATAGACGGTAGCCTTGTAAATATTTAAAACTGAAAGAAAAAACTGAGAAATATTGCCATACCTTTCAATCTTTACTTATTTTGTAAGTAAATATTGAAAGTTATAGCAATAACTTTCAATCTTTATACATTTAATATAAAATGATTTCAATCTTACGACATTTGTATTAAAATGCTATTTCTGTTTTACAAATTTATATTTATTATATGTAACGATATACGGAAATATGTATGAAATTTAGCAAGTGCATAATACTGAATTGTCGATTGGTAGTTTTCAGCTGTAAAAAGTCAAATCATATTCCTTTGATTTTAGTACGTCATACAGTAAAATGTACTATAATATACACATATAAAGCAGAGTTGGCGTCTGTCTGTTCTCTATACAAATCTACACCTTTTGACCCATCCACACCAAATTTAGTACACTTACACTTTAGAACCCTGCGGGTAACGTAGGCTACGTATTAACCCCTTTCTATTTGTCAGGGGCTAAAAGCAATTCTAAATCCCCATAGGAATAACATTGAGTATTGCTAGGGGGCGCTCTCTCCCGGTCTGGCCGTGCAGATAACGTCAGAGTTAACATCTACAGGAGTCGCCTCTCTAGATGACCTTGGAGTTTTTTAGAATCTTAGAGTATGACGAAATCGCAGATGGGTCGGTTGCTTCCGAAATCGCTCAGTATCGTTTATGTATCCTGTCTGTAAATGGGGATGGAATTTTCGAGGACAAAGTGTAATTGCTTGATACGTTGATCATAATATCGTATCAATGTGATTTGTCAGCTTTTCATAATGATGGTGGAATTCCGAAATTCGCTTTCCTAGTGCAAGGTGCTACAGATAAAAAAATATTGATTAGAAAAAACTGAGTGCAATAATACGATGTACGTAATTTTTTTAAGAAAGTGAACTTAAAGGGCATTCACAATCACTCCAAAACTCAAAATCAACTTTTGTATATAGTCGTCTCAGTATCAGTTTGTGTAGGTTTGCCTTACCTATAGTATGTGAAATGGATCTAAAGTGAATTGCAGAAGCTATAAAAATCTCAGTTTTAAAAATTATTTTGCACTCGCTTATTTTTTCTCTATATTTGCATTTTCTATGACAGAAAAGTGATTTTTTGGATCACTTTCAATCGACGTTTAACCAGTTAAACCCGAGCAACGCCGGGTAAATTCAGCTAGTATACATATAAAGCAGAGTTGACGTCTGTGTCGGTACTCTATACAAATCTACACCGTTTTAGCAATCCACACCAAGTGCGAAAAAAGAAAGCATCGTGAGTATCAAATTTCCTTCGCGACGCTTGTTAAAATACCTACCTACCTCCTGCAAGTACCCTTTCCAATACAAGGCTCTAATTTTCAGTGTAATGCTGTGGAGAGCCATCACACATGGCAGACAGTTCACTTTAGTAGTGGTACAAGGTTGTTTGCAAATTCTGCAACCTGCTGTTTTGCCTTTCATGTAAGGGGTTATTTACTAGTAAGATAATGCCCCTGCCACACACGAAGCATCTTTCCCATTAGTGCTTCCATAGTGTTCAAATCCTTCCTTTGCCAGATAGAGATCTCCCAGATTGTCTAATCATACATGCTGTTCCATTCCGACAGAACTCTGAGTGTAAAGTGTAATTATTATTTTTAAGTTAATGGTATTAGGTCACTAAGTATGAAATGTCCGATTTCCAACTGAAAGTTTGGTTTATTATATCTCAAGCAAGAAGTAGTATAATTAATCAAAGTATGCTCCTAAACTATCGATACAGTTTCGCCATCTTAACGGTAGCTTGTTAATGCCGGCAGCGAAGACGTCTGGAGAGCGAGTGGTGAGAAAATCGCGAAAGTCGTTTTCTACAGCTTGTTGAGAATTAAATATTTTTCCTTGCAAGAAGTGGTCTAATGCCTGGAAGAAATGGTAGTCAGTTGGTGCAAGGTCTGGGGAATATGATGGGTGACAGAGTTTCCAAGTCCAGCTTCTGTAGTTCGAGCAACGTTATTCGTGCGATACGTGGTCGAGCATTGTCCTACAAGAGGATTGGTATGTCTCTAACGCTTGCGATTGTCGAAAAGAATCCACTTTTCATCACAAGCAACAATACGGTGTAAATACAGTACGCCTTTATGTCGCGACAGCAAAGAATGGTAAGCTTCGAAAGGATTTCTCTTCTGACGCTCGTTTAATTCATGCAGAGTCCATCTATCCAGCTTCTTAACCTCACCAATGTGTTTCGAATGGTTTAATATTGTTGGAATAGTAACGCCAAACCTTTCTGCTAATTCACGCGCAGTTTGAAATGTAACCGCTTCCACTGCAACTTTCAGCTCATCATTATCCACCTTGTTCTCAGGTCGCCCACGTGGTTCCTTTTGAAGATCAAAATCGCCAGATCGGAACTTCTCAAATCATCGACGTACTGTGTGTTCATTAACCACATCCTTGCCAAACGCTTCGTTGACACTTCGAGTTGGCTACGCTGCATTAGTTCCACGACGGAACTCATATTCGAAATTAACGCGAATTTTTGACTTATCCAGGGTTTACAAAATTTAATCTGCAAAAGCCAATTTTAGAGATAATCACAAACCAAAACATGCGTCTGAAAGGCTGATGACGTACCTTCACAATAAAAAAGAACTATAGAAGGGAAATATCAGAGATATCGGGTATCAAACTTGGTACTTGAGGTAATCGGACATTTCATACTTAATTACCTAATATATGTGTAAATAAAACCCGTGTTTGCTGTGAGGTAACCATACCAGCACATCGACCCTCTGAAGGAATCACACGTGTAATTTCTGCTTGCAGTATTTCCTGCAAGTCCTCTAACCAGGTTCGACCTTCTTGACCAATAGAGTCCTTCCAAAGGATTCTATTGTGAGGAAAGGAAAAACAGAATATTTCCAAAGGATCCCATTCTACAGAAAGGAGCTGTAGAATCCTTATAAGGGGTTCTTTTCTAAAGAAATTTCTAACAGAATCTTTCTAAAGGATTATATTCTGAGGAAAGGAAAAATAGAACCTTTCCAAAGGATTCTATTGTAAGGTAAGGCGGGGTAACTGGGTAAACGGGGCATCTGCCCCCCTTGTATTTTTTTAAATGTAGATAGAAGAAATTTTCAAACCACTTATTGGCAACACTGGATATGTCTTTCATCCAAAGCAACTGTCAGACCGCCATTTGTACTCCAGAAGTAGAGAGAAGAGAGGTTATTCATAAATGGAATAGTTTTTGCTGCTTACAACTTGAAATACAACTCCATTCAAGCTATTCTAGTGAGAGTAATTTTATAATTATAATTAAAAATAACTAGATAACTAACTTTAAATATTGCATTATGTAGATTTAATTTATAGTTAATTTCATTTCTTTTGTTTAGTATAAAAAGTTATAAGGGGTGCCCAGTTGCCCCGAAATTGATTAGGGGCAACTGGGTACGGGTAAGGCCAAGTTGCTCCATAATGTACCCAGTTAAATTAGCTCAGTATCCTATTTTTCAGTCTTCAAACATTAAGTATTATGCTCTAGTTATAATACATTATTTTTAAGCACTGAACTTAATTTACTTTTTCCATGCTATGTAATAAGTTATTTTAAATGCTTTGCTGTTTAACTTAGCTTGAAAATTCTCTTAAATATTTTGTTTATAACTTTAATTTTGATTTAAGAAAGTTTAACTAACATGCATAACAATTTGCACTTGTCAGTGATTTCTGGAAATAACTTAATATGTTAATTTTAGAGTTTTGTAACCCAATTTTTCAATAAATACAGTTACTTACCATCGTAAAAATCAAACGTTATCGTATTTCCTGCTGTTTCTCACATACACACATTCGCGCGTGCCTATGTGCACGTACACAATAAGTGAAAATAATTATATAAGATTAAATAACTCCCTCATTACACGTCAGTTGAGAGTATCTGAGTCGCTCTCAGTCTACTGCTGAGATAGAGGTCAGTGAACCTCTCACTTACAACTCCAATAAAAATATTAAAATTTGTATTTTCTAATCATGAAACCAGCACTTAAATATTGTTAAATAACAAATGAGCATCCAAGATTCTAAAAAAAATTCTATTTACTATTTCTAAATTTTACAGGGGGGGGGGGGTGCCCACTAACCCCGACGATATGGGGAACTGGGTACCTGTGACTATACATATATAAAGAAATTTTACACTTAAACAAGTGATTAGTTTTAAGAAGTTTTATATATCAGTTTAAAGTGTAAAATTTACTGAGCACTTTGATATATTACAATAGTACAAAAGAGGAAAATTATAACTAGCAAAAATGTTCAAACTCAAAATAAATTTGTGATGTAAAATCGGTACCGTTACCCCGCCGTACCTTACAGAAAGGAGCAGTAGAATCTTTCCAAAAGGTCCTTTTAATGGTCAACAGTCTTACGAAAGGATTCTATTCTAAGAGCGAATGGATTTTTTTCAAAGTATTGATTTCCAAGGAAACGATTAATAGAATCTTTTCATTGAATTCTATTCCAAAGAAATTGCCAACAGAATCTTTCTAAAGTATTCTATTCTAAGGAAAGGACCCATAGTATTTTTCTAAAAGTTAAAAGAATCCATGGATTCTTTAACCCACTAGATATGATTATTTAGTCATTAAATGTTTCATTAAGAGTGTGTTGGGCAAAGTCAATACTACACTGCTCAAATCTCGTGACGCTCAGATTTGAATAGTAGTACTCAATACCATCTAATATGGAATTGAGACTTATTTTATTTCCTTATCAGCCATCATCCAGCCTGGTGATGAATGGCCTAGAGTTTATATAAGGCGGACTAGAAAGAAGTAGCTTCCTGTTTTGTCAAACCTTTAAGAAATGAAGAAAAAATAAGTTAGTTTCGTAAAAACAAATTTCATTTCCTAAATAGGACTTCATCTCAAGATAGGGAGGATGACTTTCTGCTTTGCGAAAGCTGCAAACAATCATTAAGATCAAACAGAAGTTGACGATCCGCATCATAAAAAAATTTCGTTTCATGAGTACAGATTTCAAGATCATCAAAAAGAATTGGAAAAAATATATTTTGCCGTTTTCCTTATTTAAAGCATTTCTATCACCTATGCATTCCATCACTGGTGTGTTTGTTATATATATATATATATATATATATATATATATATAAAAAAATCTTCATTCTAAGAAAAAAGAATCTAAGAAAAAGAATAACAATGTAAATGAAGACGTAGTTTATTACACGAAATCTGACGTCATTCTGACATATTTACCGTTTCGACGGTAAACTCCGGGATAAAAGATTCGCACGAACAGAAAAAAGAGAAATAAATAACATGAATATATTTTCACGCAAGAGGGTATTTCAGTTTCCAAAAAAAAGGTTTTGGGAATGTTTTTTTGGCTTCTGAGATCCTCTTGCGTAGAAAAGAGGAAAGATGAAAATTACTTCCCAACCTTTTATTATCTTCTGAATTCAAATTTTATTGCTCTCCACGATTCCCCGAGTTTCAGCTCGAGCAAATTCTATTCCTTATTTTAAATTTATTTTGCACCACAGTATATTGGGGGGTTTTGTATAGCCGAATTTCAGTCCAATTTTAATGCTGTGATAACATTTCTATTGAGATCGAATGGCGTAGAAGTTATAAAAGGAAACATAAAAGCGCTTTTTGTTCATAAAATATAGCTCCTGAGAAGCGAATTTTAACTTTTGATTGGATAGTTATCCTTTTTTACTTTCTTCCGAAAACCGCTGATATCGAAATAGAATTGCGGTTTATTCGAGGAAGGGTATTTATATTCCTTGCCAGAAATTACGTTACATAATGTGGATCAATATTGTTAAAACTCTCTTACCGTAAGGCTTGAGAATATTAGCTACGATTCACTTAAATTTTAAAAACCTTTTTATTTTCTTATTTATTATTCATGGTAGGTATTTTAATCAACGTCGCACTGAAGCAACACAACGGGCTATTGGTGACGATTCAAAGGGAAGGAACTTCGCTTCTTCCAATGGAGGTAAAAGACTGCAATTTTGTTCTAGACATTGAAGAAATGAGCAGAATAAATATTGCAGAAATAAACCTAGAGATTTTCCGATCAGCTGAGTTAATTTATTAAAAGACCAAATTAGATAGGTACTTAAATTAACGTCGAAGTGAAGCAACACAACGGGCTATTGGTGACGATTCAAAGGGAAGGAACTTCGCTTCTTCCAATGGAGGTAAAAGACTGCAATTTTGTTCCTAGACATTGAAGAAATGAGCAGAATAAATATTGCAGAAATAAACCTAGAGATTTTCCGATCAGCTGAGTTAAGTTATTAAAAGACCAAATTAGGTAGGTACTTAAATTAACATCGAAGTGAAGCAACACAACGGGCTATTGGTGACGATTCAAAGGGAAGCAACTTCGCTTCTTCCAATGGAGGTAAAAGACTGCAATTTTGTCCCTAGACATTGAAGAAATTAGCAGAATAAATATTGCAGAAATAAACTTACAGATTTTCCGATCAGCTGAGTTAATTTATTAAAAGACCAAATTAGGTAGGTACTTAAATTAACGTCGAAGTGAAGCAACACAACGGGCTATTGGTGACGATTCAAAGGGAAGGAACTTCGCTTCTTCCAATGGAGGTAAAAGACTGCAATTTTGTTCCTAGACATTGAAGTAATGAGCAGAATAAATATTGCAGAAATAAACTTACAGATTTTCCGATCAGCTGAGTTAATTTATTAAAAGACCAAATTAGGTAGGTACTTAAATTAACGTCGAAGTGAAGCAACACAACGGGCTATTGGTGACGATTCAAAGGGAAGGAACTTCGCTTCTTCCAATGGAGGTAAAAGACTGCAATTTTGTTCCTAGACATTGAAGAAATGAGCAGAATAAATATTGCAGAAATAAACTTAGAGATTTTTCGATCAGCTGAGTTAATTTATTAAAAGACCAAATTAGGTAGGTACTTAAATTAACGTCGAAGTGAAGCAACACAACGGGCTATTGGTGACTGTCGGATCCATCCTGAAGGTGAAAGATCAAGGACAACGCCACGTAACTTTGAACCACGGTCCGATGAGGAAAACAACACCGGAGATCGAAAAAACATTCTCCAAACTTCCATACCACGCTAAAGTGAGGACGTTTGAGCCCACGAGAGATTTAACGTGCACCAGCCCCCTTGTACACGACGGTCTTTGGCTGGGTTCGACAATGTCACAACTGAGCTGGCACCCCACTCTCCAAACTTCCGCACCACGCCAACGTGAGGATCTGACCTAGGATTCTTCCAACCAATATATGTGGTTATTTAGTCGCGATTCTAGCTGTTCGGGAGCATTCGAATGACACTGCTTATGAAGTCTTCACCCCACGCAATTCAGTTACACTGGCCCAAAGTTCACCCATCCACCGTAGAATTTCGACTTATGAACCCCCTACCCGCGCTCAGTGAGCCTGCGCACTGGGTCCGAAGGTCAGGTATTGACATCCTTTGTCTACATGACTCTATATGTACGAGGGGTGTTCAAATGAAAAGGTACGAAACGACACTGTGGGTATAATTGAAGTCTTTATTCAAAAGTAATCACCAGAGGCCTGAGCACAACTATCCCACTGTTTCACGAGCCGAAGGATTCCCTGTTCCCAGAATTCCTGTGGCTGTGACAAGAGCCAGTCCTCCACTGTGTCCTTCAGTTCGTCGTCCGAGTTGAAGCGCTTCCCTTTGAGATGTTTTTTAGCGGACAAAACAGATGGAAGTCGCAGGGCGATATGTCCGGGCTGCAGGGCGGATGCTCAAGCTGCTCCCTCTTGAACTTGGCCAGTACACTTTGTGTGACCCTGGAGACGTGTGGACGCGCGTTATCGTGGAGAAGAATCACTCCCTCCGTGAGCCACCCAGGCCGTTTTCTCTTGATGGACTTGCGTAGGCTACGGAGTGTCTCACCTACCGGTTTAACACCTTCCGCAATCAGAAATCTGATAACACCTCGCTGCTCCTCAATCGTCGAACTTCGCAATGTGAACGCCATGATGTCCTCACACGCACTGCCGCGTCAATTGGACGGAACATACAACTGCATGCTTCTCTCCTGCGTCAGGTGCGGGCACCCGCGCATGCGCACAACCACGCCGGTACTCGTACATTCGCGTCCCTAGATGTCTCACTACGTTATCCCAAAGCGGCATATTCAAATTTCAACCGGTTTGGTTGTTACGACGTTTCGTACCTTTTCATTTGAACACCCCTCGTATCTTCTTGATTTTCTTCTAGTTCTGAAATTATAAGACAAAACAGTTGTAACGCTTTATGGTAGTGACAGACTTCTCATGCATGTCCCCGAGTACTGTACCGATTTTAAAGACGTAATTCACGTAAAAAGCGATCACTGAACAATGTCCTCTGGTGTAAGCAGAGAGAAACAGCCATGGTTAACGTCAAGATATCGACACAGGAAAACTTAGGAACTTCAAATCTGGTCAGCAGTGGTGAGACAGAAACCGACAGTACTGCCAACAAAGTCACAAATAAAACATTATTGCGGGTAATTATTTTCCCATTCCCTTTAGAAAAGCCTCATCGCAAGAGGGACTGTCATGGCTCTAAGCTTGCGTGAAAGATGACATGTGCTGCAGTACACGCCGCTACGTTGTCATGTGTGTTTCACCGTTTATAGTCGCAGCTTTCACACTCACTGTCGAAACTGTAAGTGTACAACTACTGTCAAATTATAGCTGGTAAAAATGCCGTTTGCATACTTGCTGCCATTCATTTCTTCACCTCAATATGCGCTCTACACATCTAGGGGCGCTTGCTGACTAACACACCTTTCTGAATACGGTTTCATATTGTGTTCTTTACCTATCCTTGAATTTTATGAACCGCGCTAGCCCGGTTGGAAGAGTAACGGATTAGCAACCGGAATGTCGCAAGTTCGAATCCAACCAAAGACCGTCGTGTGCATGGGGGACAGGTTCACTTTGAATATGTCGTGGCCTCGAATGTCTTCACGTTGGTGTGAAAGTTTGGAGAGTGGGGTACCAGTTCAGGTGCGACCTCGTCGTCCGACCGCGATTCAAAATTACGTGGTATTGTCATTGGACCTTTTTCTTCGAGTTTGATCCCGAACCGTGGTCAATAGCTCGTTGCATTGCTACAGTGCGACGTTAATTAGATACCTACCTACATTATGCAGGAAGTTTGGAATCAAATTATAATTACAAAAATATTTATTATTTTTAATGCCCGACCACTGACCTTTTCGCCCTTGTGGCATAGTACGTGAGCACGTGCTAGCAGCTTTGCTGTTTATTATTTGTTATTTCTTCCGGTGGCTCGGTTTGAAGATCTGTCACGTGGTTATAGAATTCTAACTTATTTATTGGTTCAAGTGATTATCCACAGTGATAAAGAAACATCGCCAATCTGCTGATTCACATGATCTATCCTTCAGAGATCTTATGACAGCGACCCGCCCGCATGCTCTGTCTTTTTCATTCGAGGGGGGTGGGGGGGGGGTATTTCAATTAACGTCACACTGGAGCTACACAATTTTTCATTCGAAGGTCGATACCTTGTGACGCTACAAAGGGCAAACTGACGACTAATTTGTCAAGACGCTCCCAGTGGGTAAGACGGCGCTGCTTCTCACAGGGACAATCAACAACATCCATACGCTTAAGAACTGAGATTCGAATCCGGTACCTACTGGGTGGCGGACAAACGTCATAACTACTATACCAATTAGGTGGAAATCATACGAATATCCTGTGAAGGATAGTAAAGCATAACATCTAAACATTTCGATACAAGGTTCAAGATTAATATAATCTTGTATCTGTCTTTATATTATATTGTCTTATATTCATACTATTATATTTTTATATTTATATTATAATGTTTTATATTCCATATCATATTCATATTATATATTTATATTCATGTGTTTTATATTTTGTATCATATTCATATTTTTATCAGATATAGTTTTATTGTTTTACCTGTATCTTATTGTTTTGCCTTTATATTATATTGTTTTGACTTTACTTGTTTTATATCTTTGTTCTATTGATTTGATTATATATTTTATTGTTTTGTCCTTTATTATATTGTTTTGTCTTTATATTATATTATTGTTTAAGGTAGACTAATCCAATCCAAAGTCTTGATATCCAAATTTTACCTCTACTCCCCCACTTTATCGAATGGATGTTTGCATCCACCTCCCCCTTAAACTACATCCTCTCGAAACAGATTACTCATCACGCAGTTGACTTTCCTCAATTCGAAATTTCTCCATCCATTCATCCATGTTTTCTAAAGCGCGCACGGGACTAAATTCTCAAAAAGAAAAGAGCAAAGAATTCCACCCGCCCTTACAATTCGCATTTTTATGCTATTAAACAAATCTTCGGCCGCTAGAATTCCTGAGGTATCCCCTTGTTTCCGGACGGTTGTCATGGTAACACAGCAGTTTACTTTGCCTCATTTGATTAGGATGGCGCGGATGGTTGAAAATTCCGTAATTGAATTTGCGCGCTTTGCATTCTCTCTGCCGCCAACTCAAAGAAGAAGATTTGAAAAATTGCCCTCGAGATGAAACAGAGATTGACATCCCTTAACATTTTCCTTAGAAAGGAGGGGTGCTTTTCTTACTTATACAACTATACGCATTTATAAGGTGAAAATAAACACGTAACTCTCCGAGAGTAATTTGAGGTTTAGTGGTTTGATTGAACGTTATTGGATCAGACAGTATTTACTGAATTTCCTGGATATATAGCAGGAAAACCTGGGAGCTCTGACCATAGGGAAGGTTTGACCCAATCCCTAAGTTTTCATATTTAACCTCCTGGTGGATTATCCGGCGAAAACTGCCCTGTAGTGGTCAGCCTAAATCAAAATCCAAAAATCCATTCCTTACTGTCACCAATTCTTAGCAAGGGACAATTTTTCTTTTCTACTTGAAGTAATAGGACAGTTTGTCTCGACGAGATATCTCGTCATTAGCATAACTGATCAGATCTTTATGGACGAGATATCGCGTTGAAACCACTTGGAGGTTAAAAGTGTTTCTTTGTGAAAAATTAAGATCGAATCGGTGCGGTCTGAAGACCGTTTCGTTAGAACTGTATAAGCGCAACAGATAGGTTTTCGTTTTCAAAATGAACAAATTTCAATGGTCATTAAAATCGCCTTAGGATTGCCATTTCATAATCATTATCAATATTTAGTATTTCTTTAATCCTTTCTCTATAGCATATCACAAATCAATTTCATCAATACATTTCACAAATCAATTTCATCAATGCATTTCACATCATCAATCTCCTGTTTTAAACTGATTAATTTTCTCTTCAAAATATTATAAACCTTCATTATTATAATCGAAAAAATATCAACACCTGTATCTGGCCTGGTTATCAACATCTGAGTACTATAGTAGCTTCTATAACTCATTAGGGCCAGTCTGCAAGATGTATTCAGTTAAAAATATCCGATATAAATATAAAAGTAGGATATAAAAGCTGCTGTATTTTTTGTAGTTGGATTTACGTCACTGAAAAGTAACGGACTATTGGCTACGATCCGGGATCAATCCCGAAAGGAAAAATCCGATGACAACACTTCGTCATTTTGAACCACAGTCAGATGAATTGTAAATGATACTTAAATATTAAGCATGGACAAGGAGATTGCTGTTTTCAATCACCTTGTCCATTGTGAAATCAACTAAATCCAGAAGACCGTGTTTTTCAAGTTGCAAAGCACCACCTCCTGGTCACTAGGACCACCCAAAGACCGTTGTGTAGAAGGGGCTGGTGCACTTTAAATCGGTCGTGGCCTCAAATGTCCTCACGTTGGCGTGGTGTGAAAGTTTGGAGAGAGGAGTGCAAGCTCAGGCATTGTTCTCGTTATCTGATCGTGGTTCAAAATTACGAGGCATTATCCTTGGATCTTTCACTTCAGATAGTTGCCAATAGATCGTTGTGTTGCTCCAGTACGACGTTAATTAACTACCTACCTACCATCTCCTGTTTATCCAGGAGCTTTTCAGAAGGGACACGAATACAATCCAAAATACAGGGAGGGGATACTGAAATTGCGGAGCATAAACAAATTGGAAAGTTATTCATTCCTCTAACACAAAGGTTATATATCTTGTGTGCTCGCTTCTAAGCATTTCAGATATTAGCTTTGATTCCAGATATCAATGCTGTCAGTGGGTTGCTCACTTAATTATTTTTTAATCTACCATATCACGAAAACTAAATTAAAATAAATAAACTTAAATTTAAAATAAATATCCAAGACACATGAAATTATTAAAAGTGATAACCACATTCTTATTTATTTAATACAAAATCAAAACAAACAATATTCAACATTTTGTAAGCCTTTAAAAAACTATTACTGCACTGTGAATATTTATTTAAATACAACATTGAAATTCATAATTGAATTCGGTGTATTTTCTTGTGTAGGAAGCAATTTCTATGTAAATCAAAACGAGTAGGTTTGAAAAAAGTAGTCTAAAAATATGTAGGCGGCCTTAAAAATGCCCGAAAGGGCCAAGCAAATATAAAGATACTGGGTGAAGAAAATTAAAGGAATGTTGTTGTTCTCTTCAATACAAAGAATCGGGTGTTTATGATGTATAGCATGTTTATCCAAATTCACCCAGTGAAGGTTTGGAAAAATTTGAAGAAAAGCAGTCAGTTTTAAAATAGACTGATTATGAAATTTATAACGAGGAAGTTGTACTATGTTGTAGGGCGGATGACAAAAATATTAAATGATGATAATTATGAAGAGGAAGTCTTAGGCGATGTGAACAAACATTCATATTTATCCATTTTAATAAAGATATACAAAAAGTTCATCCATATAAAATGTTATATTTAGTTTCTCCCCCAAAAAATATTTTAAAATGTTTATTCTAAGTGTCATGTGTGGTGTAATCTGTGCACAAATCTAATAATCTGTGCACAAAGCCTAAATTCGTAATTCGGCCGCTAGGCGCTTTTCTAAGCAAAATTAAGTGAACGGTACCTTTGAAAGTTCTAGCTTATTAATTAAATTGCAGTAGTTCAAACAATGGTACTATTTGTATCCAAACATACACCTTAACCTTCCAAGTGGTTCTGACGAGATATCTCGTCCATCAAGATCTGGCAAATTTTGTTAATGACGAGATATCTCGTCATCAAAATACAGCCGAAATTTTGATGATGACGAGATCAAGATCTGTTCAGTTTTTTCCAACGACGAGATATCTCGTCCATCAGGGATCTGGCCAGTTTTCTTCTAATGACGAGATACTTTGTCGAGACAACCACCAGAAGGGTTATGGTATGTGAATGCGAAAGTAAATTTCTCTTACAATAATCGTTTCAAATACAGGAGGTAATTATGTATCTATAACTAGGCTAAATATGAGTTTAACTCTTCAATTGGTTTTGACGAGATACCTTGCTATCAAGATACGGTGTTTTTTATGATGACGAGATATCTCGTTCCTCAGGGATCTGGTCAGTTTTCTAATAACGAGATACCTCGACAAGACAACTACCAGGAGGATTAAGGCGTACGTATACACTAAAAGATTTTTTTAAATTTTGACTTCAAAAATCCAGTTTTTTCCAAGTCATTGGCTTACTCTTAAAATCATTTAAGTGAGAAACATAAGATGAAGCTAATTATTAATTATCTAATTTAGATATAATCAGCTAATTAGCATGTTCTTTGAAGAGTGATATTTCAAATTCTAATTTGTTCAGAAAAACAATTCCTGCTAGAAATTATTCCTAATATTATTCTTCATGTTTTGACCTTCCATCAAGTTGCTAGAGGGAATAGGTTATTTTTTACAATTGTTTTCACCATGAAGTCTAAAAAAAAATCAATATTTTTCAGGAATTTTAGCATTTAAAAATAAACTCAAAATTAATTTCTCAACTAAAAACTCTGATTGTAGTTTAGAACATCCACTGTATTATATAGATCTAATGGTACAAAAATAGTTATAATAGATAAATTCATTGTTAAGTTATCACTGAACCAAGCATAGTATTGCAAAAACAGTTCTTCAGAAATTGAGTTTAAAGTTTTGGAAACATGTTTGTAGTGGAGACAATACCTAACGATAAACCCTTGTAACTAGAAAAGTATTCCGAATATGTAGATCTTGGTATCGTTTCAAAGCTCAGAAATTGGGAAATATTTTGAAGCAATGAAAATAAAATCGAAATTCTTGTCAATTATCGTGATTTCTAGTATATACATACTCCTTAAATATGTACCACCAGTCTCCAATAAAGATTACCCAGAATCATTCTCCCAGAAAAATATCTAATCAGTTCATCTATTCATAAGCCAATTCAGACTAATTTGCACCCAAATGAACTGGCTCCAAACAGGACCGAAACTTTCGCAAGACCTGTCCCAGACTCCAATGGGCATGAGTAATTAGACCGGGTGACAGCAAGGTGCCATTTTTTACACCTCCCTGGCACTGGTGCATGAATCACCGTCCCAATTGCACCTCAGTCTGTACGGGCGTGGCGATAAGATCATTTTCGGTTTGCGTCGATTAGCGAGTTGCCGGGACGATTATCTGGATTAACAGACCAAATGGAACTCCGGACCCCTCACGCCAACGCTGAGGAATCCCTTTGAAATGATCCGGGCACGGAAAGGGTGTCGACGAGGAATTAATTTGGGATCGTGCTGCAGCGGAGTGTGATTGTTACGTAAATTGCTGCCTACCCTTGGGTCTGCGAGTTCGTTTGTGAAGTTATACAATGAGATCCTCGTAAAGGATGTTTTTTTGGCAGTGTAGGTATTGGTAATTGAAACGCTTAAAGCACTTGTTTGTGCGTAAAAGCTAAGTGTGGGTTTGGACTTGTAATTATCAGGGCGTGTGAGAATAGAAACGAAGAAATACATCACCCGATTGAATACCAGTAAAATAAATCGGTTCCAATGAGAAATTTAATCGATCCCAAGTGAATAGAAGTACACATTTTGAAATTTTCATGTGTTTATTAATGAGAATAAATTATTTTGTGGCAAATTTTGAGACCTCTAAACGGTTATCCAAATGTACACCAACAACTTTAAATTTAACCCTCTGAGCGTCGTGCGATTTTCGATTAGTGCAGATTGCTTTTCCACTACAATACACATTTTGACTATATAACCATATCTATTGGTAGAAAGAATCAAAGAAAAGATTATGTTGCTCAAGAAGGTCAAAACTGGTTAGAACTCATACAGGGAAAGCTGAAGTTTTCAGATAGGTGGATAATTGAATTAACATCGCGCTGGAGTAATTTAATGGGCTATTGGAAACGGTCCTGGATCAATCCCAAAAGGAAAGATCCTAAGACAACACCTCGTCATTTTGAACCACGGTGAGATGACGAGATCAACACCTAAGCTGGCATCCAACTCTTCAAACTTCGACACTACTCCAACGTGAGGACATTTGTGGTCATGGCATATTTAACGTGCCCCAGCCCTCACGCACACGACGGTCTTTGATAGAATCGAATTTCGATCTCGCAGGACCGGTTGCTAATCCGTTACTCTTTCAACCGGGCTACAGGGATATTTGCGTGTGTGAACCCTTCAGATAATTATTTATCCAGAAACACATCTATACGCTTCGTCGGAAGTGAAGTCATACAATGAGATCGTTGAAGATGTTTTTGGTAGTGAGGAATATTAGTGAACAAGACTTATGACTTTTGCGAAAGGAGTGTGCATGCTCCGTAACTTCAGAAATTGCTTCCAATATTTTGGATTGTATCGTGGTCTTTGTGGGACAGAGCCTGGATGAACAGGAGATTGCCTGTGTATGGTCTTTTAAAACAAGGTCTTTAGGTCTAGGTTACACCTTAACCCAGTCAAAAAGACCATGTTTTACAAGTCGCACAGATACCAACTCATGTTCACAGTCCTGCCCTCCTAGTGGTTGTCTCAACGAGGTATCTCGTTATTATCAAAACTGACCACATATTGATCTCGTCGTTATAAAAATAACCGGCAATATTCTCATGGCGAGATATTTCGTCATTAGCAAAATTGATTAGATCTTGATAGATGTGAAATCTCTCCGAATATACTTGGAGGGTTAAGGTAGTCAGACATTCTATATAATAGAGAAGTTTGAATTATTGTTTGTTTGCTAGCCAAAGCCCACCCTTGGCTGTTGGGCCATTTGGTGGCGCGCCTACCAGTAGAGAAAGGAAAGCTTACTATACTCGTCCTCCTCGGGGGTTTGGTTCTTGGTCCAAGGCCGGGCATTGTGGGGAGGGCAACACGTGGATCCTATGCAGGTGGGCAGCAAGGTGGTCGTGCCCAGTTGTCATCCGGAACATCGCCGCCGATTGCCTGAGAGTGACCATGGAAGATCGGACCACTGGTGACGAGTGTTGCCCATTCCCTTTGAAGCCGAACTCTCTCAGCCTCAACCAGTCACTAACAGTGGAGTTAATTTGGGCTTTGCTGTTATTTAAAGTAGAGGCACAGACCGGCTGAGGCAAAGTCGCCCCATATTTTCAAATGAGTCGGCCCTTTCATTGCCTGCAATGTTTACATTGACTTGACACCCATTACAGCCGTAGCTACCATACTTTTTCAAGCCATGGCAGATCGGACCATGTATCAAGCAGCTTGGAGAGAACCTCCCTGCACTTCATAGTTAGTGGGCAGTCTGCATCACTGTTACTCGCGACGATTTGAAATGCTGCCTTGGAGTCTACGAGGAAAACGGCCTTGGTGGGAGAGTTGATCTTAAGAGACTTCATTGGCTGCTGCCTGAATGGCTGCGAGCACCCCATCATAATCACTTTGGTGAGCCTCGACAGCGGCGTAGCCCTCAAACATGATGTTGTAGTAACCGGCACAATTGAGCAGAGTAAGAAAAGGAAGTGAAAAGATAAAGTAAAAATTTGAGATATTTAGGGGCTGTCTAAAATGGTGAATGGTTTATATTTATGAACCACGATAAAAATCAGTGGGACGAAAATTTGTATGGGCGATATACCCAATAGAAGACACCTGGAGGGCTAGGAAACGTCCTGACTTAGGTTATACCTTTACCAAGTGGATTAGTAACAAGAACAACATGTATTGATAATTGAAACCTTCAAATTTGTTTCTAAGTTAAATGTGGGTCTTAGGGTATAATTATCAGGGTGTGTTTTAGGTAGCAACAAAGAAATACATAATTCGATTGGAGTCAACATAAGAAATTGGTTCCAACTTAATCAATCCCAAAATGAATTTACAAATTTTGAAAGTTTCCCTCTATCATGCATCTGTAACTCAATACAATCAAATTATTTTGTATGTTATTTTTCCATACTGTTTTCTGGAAGTCTATTATACCTTAGCAATTGAACTGTCATGAATCCGAGAAATACTAGAATCCGTATCAACGTATCAAATTGTCTATAAAATGCAGTATCTAGAAATATTATGGTGTGTATGTAATATAAAAATAAGTTTCTCGTCTCTACTAAATGGTTTTTCATCAATCACAAATCGTCATCTGACCGTGGCTCAAAGTTTCGTGGTGTTGTCCTTGGATCTTTCCCTTCGTGTTTGATCACGGACCGCTAACCCGCTGTGTTGCTCCAGTGTGACGTTAATTAAAATACCTAACTACATCAATGACAAAAGTATAACTTTTTGCTGGAAAAATGTTTGGAATTTTCGGAACTGAAATCAACATAATTTCGAAACTAGAGGATTAAGACTAAAATTATGTTTTGCTTTAAATGTGCTCTTTTATATTGTTTGATATTCATTTTTTGGTGAAACTATATCGCTTTTTAAGTTTGAAAAGAATATATTTGCGCTACTTGGAAAAGGATTAAAGTATTAAAACAATTAGAACTACATAGGCTGCTATGTATTTTACCTATCAGTATAATATAACAAAAATTTCATCGAATTCCAAGTAGGGTGCAACGATTATTTATTCAACCATTAAACCTAAAACCATTTCATCCTCGTTTTAACATCGAAATTCTCAGAAACAATTATCCAGAAACTATGCGTTAATAAATATATAGCCTTTTCATGTTTTTAGCTGAATTTTTAAAACTAATTTCTTTGAAAGCTGAGTAAAAAAGGTTTTCGAAATTGAATTTTCTTCTGTTTGTTGAATTTCAATTTAGTAGTTCTACAAACTTTTATGTTCTCATGTTGTTTTAAAATTATATATCCTACATATTAGCCGCAAATATTGGCCTACAATTAATTCCTATGCATCAGCATTCTTTGCCAATGACACTTGTTGAGTGCTTCTTTTTCACTGTCTGTCTCCTGCTATTTCTATTGATTTGCAATGCGATTTTTTTCTCCTACTATCTCTCCTTTGCCTGCTTCACTGCGTAAATAATTTATTTTCTATTCCGTTTATTGCGTATATTATTTCAGAGTTGTTCTTTATGTCTCTTGCATCTCACCTTATCTTTCATTATTCATCTCCTTATATGTTAAGATAATAATTGTTTTAATATAAAAATGGTTTCTGCTTCGATTTCTCTGTCCTCTTATATGCAATCTTATTTTCCCATCGCATTAATTTCGTTTCCTAATTAGTTGGGCCCCTTTGGAAGAGTAATGGATTAGTAACAGGAGGGTTGTGAGTTCGAAACATGGTCCTACGAAAGACCATCGTGTAAATGGGGGCTAGTGCACGTTAAATCTAAATGGCCTCAAATGTCCTTACGTTGGCGTAGTGTCGAAGTTTGAAGAGTTGGGCACCAGAGTAAGTGACCTCTTCGTCTGACCGTGTTTCAAAATGACGAATTGTTGCACTCGGGTATTTCCCCTTGGGATTGATCCAAGACCGTTTCTAATAGCCCATTGAATTACTCCAGCGCGATGTTAATTGAATTATCTACCTATCTGCCTAAAATGTCCTTACCTTGGCGTGGTGTGGAAGTTTAGAGAGTGGGGTGCCAGATCAGGTGTTCACCTCGCCATCTGACCGTGGTTCAAAACTACGTGGTGTTGTCCTTGGGGATTGATTCCGGACTGTCGCCAATAGCCCGTTGTGTTGCTCCAGTGTGACTTTAGCTAACTACCCAATTTGCTAATTTTTAATATATTTCGCTCTCATTGTAAATTTTTCTTTATTTACTAATTTTTTTTCTGTCTCAACTTTCACTCACTATGCATATCTTCCTCTCATTTATGGTTTGAAAACTGGCGGCCAAATACTGGTAAAAGCCGGTTTGGAGTCTACTGAGAATTGCTGTTACCTAAACTTCATTGACGGTTTTTTTTATCATGTTTCTAGTGAAGCTTTATTTCCTTTCTAGTTTTTAAGATACTTCTTCAGGGATAAATTCATGCGACGGCTGTTACGTCAAATGCCGTTAGTATGGTTGGTTGGATTCGGTTTCATGGCGCAAGAGCCATATTTGGCCATATTGGCCAAACACAATACATACAATATCAAGAAATGGACTTACCCACAGAATGAAAGTTTTACTAACACTGAACAAAGAAAAACACCCAGGGAGGAATTTCACCTGTGCCGTCAACAATTCTACAATTCCCAGGTTGCTAGAGCAGGTGTCTACTTACCAAAAACTACTTACTGGCAGAAAATTACATGAGTTTTCTTTTTGTGGTTTGTACCTGTGCTTCCGGAAAAGACGTCTACTACATGTCAACACAGAAATTATTGTCCTGATAATACTTCTGTATGTAGTACACAAAGTATCTTGAGATTATTCTGGATATCCCCTGACACATTTGAAACTGTTTTTCGTCGAATATTGCAAAAGTGAACTTGTACCCATTTTAACCCTTCAAGTGGGTTTGACGATATATCTCGTCCATCAATATCTGACCAATTTTGATAATGACGAGGTATCTCGTGATCAAGATATTGCTGATTTTTTTGCTACGACGAGGTCAAGATCAAGAGTTTTCTTCTAATGATCATTATCGTGCTTTCTTCTAATGGCCATTATCGTGCTTTCTTCTAATGGCCATTATCGGGCTTTCTTCTAATGGCCATTATTGTGCTTTCTTCCAATGACCATTATCGTGCTTTCTTGTAATGGCCATTATCGTGCTTTCTTCTAATGACGAGATATCTCGTCTAAGATTTGGTCAGTTTTGCTAAAGACGAGATGACGAGGTACTTCATCACACCTCGTCGAGGCAGCACAAGAGGGGGTTAAGTTCTATATTCACGCCATGCCTGTATCTCCTACTATGGCTGGTTGATTGAGATTTATGGCCTAAGGGTCATATTTGGCTAAGTTTCGCCAAACACAAGACAGACAACATCAAGTAATGGACAAACGCACAATGAAAGTTTTACTAACACAGAAGGGAGAAATACACCCGTGGAGATATCGAACCTGTGACGCCTACAACTCCCAGGTTTCTAAGGCAGTGGGCAAACCCACTGAGCTACGGCCGTCCCATTTAGAACGTCGGTAATTAGCAACTCAGAAACTTATCAGGCCAGCTACATAAAAATCAAATCAAAATCTCAGAACGAGACACAGCATTTATTTACAGACAAGAAACGAAAACGATACATATCTCCAAAAGGACAACAGAACGATTGCCTTCTCGCTTATCAGAAAATAAACAGACGATAGCACTTTCAAACGGGACATATGCTCCGAAGAGAGAACGATCATGTAGCCTTGGAAACAGCTAATAAACAGTTCCGCTCGGGGAGGAGAGAAGGAAAACAGTGGTGTTCTGCAACAACATTGTCAATTCTTTTATCTCTACTTATATGTTTTTCGTTTCATGTACACTACTTTGCATTTAAATCTTCCTATTTCTCGAATATGTACCACTTACTGCACACATTCAAAACTTCTTACTTCTTCAATATATATATATATATATATATATATATATATATATATATATATATATATATATATATATATATCGAACTAAGAACTTTTTATCTAAATGGAAGCAAAACCTCCGCATGAGAAAAGAACCTTACAAAATTACTACTTTTTGGCATTATTTTAATCTTCTCTCTCGCAAGATTTGCTCGTAAAGTAAAGTGGCAGTTCAACTGAGTGTCACAGATGCAGGTGATGGCCCAATCGTTCAAGCTTGGTTGGCCAGATTACTTCTACAAACTTTTGATTGTGTTTTCTGTTAAAGCATATAGGAGCAGTTCACATAAAATTTGGATGGTTGTTTCCAAACTTGCTACACTCTTCTGCACACCAAGTGCATCATTATATCGGGAAAGGATTAGGAACACAGAAATATAACTTTTTCAGAACAAGAATGGGGTACCAAAGAAAACTGAACTTTTTCGATAGTTCTCCTTTTCAATAAGAACTGTGTAGAGATTTCTGCTAAGTGACGTATTGTTCACTAGCATGAAAAGATATCAAACACTCATGCAGTAATAAAAGGAAAGTCAAAACAGTTACTTAAGCGTATAACGATTAACGTTTGATTTTGACTGAAATTTCTGCTAAAAATATTGAGACGGGAAAAGAGTATTTACCGAAAAAGGAATCAAATATGATATAAGCATTATATATTAGAATCTAAGTAAAGATCAGATAACTTCTGCAGTAGTAGTCCAACTTTTTATTGTGCACCCATAACTGAATATAACTAGTAATTAAGTTTCCAAACCACACGTTAAATTATGTTTGTATTTGCTAAAAAACATATCTATTTTAACGAAAAATAAAGAATACTTTTCACTGAATATGCAATTGATGGGCATTTTTTAATTAACGTCGCACTGGAGCAGCACAACTGGCTATTGGTGACAGTCCGGGATCAAACTCGAAGGCAAAGATACGAGGACAACGCCAGGTAATTTTGAATTACTGTCAGATGAAGATAACAACACCTGACCTGGCACCCCACTCTCCAAACTTCCAAACCACACCAACGTGAGGACATTTGAAGCCATGACAGATTTACCGTGCATTTTCCCCCTTTGTCCAAGACGGTCTTTGGTTGGATTCGAATTTGCAAACCTCCGGTTGCTAATCCGTTACTCTTCCAACAGGGCTACTACTGTGCCTACCGAACAAGGAATTAAAAATAATCTAAGCATTATATATTAGAATCTAAGTAAAGTTCAGATAATTCCTTCGGAAGTCCAGTATTTTTATTGTGCACATAACTGAATATAACTAGTAATATAAGATTCCAAACCGCACATTAAATTATATTTGTATCTGCTACTAAAAATATATATCGATTTTTGTGGTACGTAGGTATTTAATTAACGTCACACTGGAGCAACAAAACGGGCTATTGAAGGCTGTCCGGGATCAAACCCGAAGGGACAGATCCGAGGACAACACCACGTAATTTTGATCCACGGTCAGATGACGAATCGATTTTCGTGAGAAATAAAAAATAATTCTCACTCAATGTGCATTGAAATTAAATCTGATTGAAAAATCACATAAGAATCATGAAATAGTATGGTCCACTCTCATAATCGTTGTCTCAACGAGGTATCTCGTCATTACCAAAAACTGACCAGATCTTGATTGACGATATACACTGACGAGTCAAAACCATTATGACCATTCCCACATTTTTCAATGAACTCGTCTGGATGAAGTGGAGGGCACGTGATTAAGTGAGAATGGTATTTAACTGCTGCTGGAGAAGGTAAGTAATCATTCTTGCACTTACTTTTGCGAGTGATGGGAAAGGCTGCTGATCTAAGCGAATTTGATAGAGGGCAGATCGTAATGGCCCGAAGACTCGGAACGAGTATCACCGAAACTGCACGACTGGTAGGGTGTTCACGATCTGCCGTTGTTAGTATTCATGCAAAGTGGATAAATGACGGTGACACCAGCAGTAGACGCCAAGGTGTTGGTAGTCCACGCGTCATCAAAGAAAAAGGACGTCGGAGACTGTCCCGCTTGGTAAAGCAAAATCGGCGGGAGACAGTGGCTCAGCTGACAGCCCAATACAATGCAGGTCCAAGCGCAAGTGTTTCGGAACACACAGTTCAGCGGACACTGTTGGATATGGGACTGTGCAGCAGACGTCCCACTCGTGTGCCTCTGTTGACCAAGCGTCATCGTCAGCTACGCCTACAGTGGGCCCGGGAACATCGAGACTCGAGACCCACCTCCTCCCTACTCACCAGGTGGTTTTGAGCGGATTACGGGAGGAGGGGGTATTGACCTCCAGCACGCACAAAAGATGACCAAGAGGGACCCACTCAAACAGGGAGGAGAGGCACACGCGGGCTCCCGCACGCACGGCCCAGAACCTTTTATTTCCAAACTTCAAAATATACATCGAGACAGGACCATGGATGAGTGGAAGAGAGTTGCCTGGTCAGATGAATCCCGATTTCTCATTCATCACGTCGATGGTCGTGTCAGGGTACGCCGTCTGCCAGGCGAACAGTTGCTCCCCTCTTGTACAGCAGGTCATACACAGGCTGGTGGTGGCGGTATTATGCTTTGGGGGACGTTCTCATGGGCAACTCTGGGACCCGTAGTTGTGGTAGAACAGACCATGAACGCAGCGAACTATCTGAACATCATTGCGGATCAGTTGCACCCTTATATGGCGTCTGTCTTCCCAACTGGAAATGGAATCTTCCAGCAGGACAACGCCCCATGTCACAAGGCTCGGATTGTGTTGGAGTGGTTCGAGGAGCATACTGATGAATTCCACTTAATGTCCTGGCCACCTAACTCGCCGGATATTAATCCGATAGAACACATTTGGGATGTCATGGAACGGCAGCTCAGAGCTCAAACACCACCATGTCCGAATATCTCGACTTGCGTGACAGCTGCTTAGACATTTGGTACAACCTGTCTCCAGTCATGTACCAAGAACTTGTGGCATCTATGCCTTGGCGAGTTGCAGCTGTTTTGCAGGCCAAAGGAGGCGCAACGCGTTATTGAGTAGGTGGTCATAATGTTTTGGCTCTTCAGTGTATCTCGTCGTTAACAAAATTGGTCAGATCTTAATGAACGAGGTATTCGTCCAATTCACTTGGAGGGTCAAAGAAATTTCAAGTGAAATGACAATACTTAAAAAAATTTTTTGGATGTCTCTTTCACAGTAAACATAATGTAAAATGTATCAAATCCTAATTGACAGAGAAACTTAACTTTGAGTCTGAATCCACGTTTATATAACATATGCAAATATTTACATCGGTAAACGAACTATTTTACTTGTACATATGTGAAAATGCTAACGATAAGATGTTTAAGTATGGGTATGTATTTTGACCTTTGCTTAGTACTAAAATAACAATCGTAGGGTTCGAGTTCTAAACTCGATCCACCCAAAAACCTTCGTCTACGAGGGGGCTAGAGCATGTTTAATCTATCGTGACCTATATATCCTCGCGTTGGTGTGGAATTTTGGACAGAAGGGTGCCAGGTCAGGTGTTGATTTCATCATATCTGACCGTGATTCAAAATAAAGAGATCTTTCCCTTCGGGATGCATCCTGGACAGTGGCCAATAGCCCGTTGTTTTTGTTCCATGGAGTAACGTAAATCCAACTACTTACCTTGCTGCTAAAATACTTTGGAAGACAGCTAAATGATTATTTTCTTTACTTTTAATTGTATTCTTAAAATGTTTGACCATAGACAAGAGACTTAAATGTATGGAAAAGTGACCTTTCATCACATTGTTCAAAAATGTTACAAAAAAAAAACTCATTCAGTTCGAACTTAATTTATATTACCTTTGATGCATATGAAATGTTTTCAACACAGTTAACGTTATGTGCACATATTCTGTTCGAGGTACATTGTATGTAAATGATTGATTTCGGTTATATTTCTGCGCATATTATGTAAATTCAACTCATTACAGTGACATGGAATGAGAATAGTAAGCACAAATTGCCCATCACAAAAGTAGTTAACTTTCCTACACCGAAAAAACTTTTATTAACAGATTCTTTACTCGAAGCTCTTTCAGCATGTATTGAAGAAAACCTAAACCAGGCACTTACGAACGGAATTATGGAGGAAAAAAAACCAAGCTCGCCAGAAGTAAAACATTTCAGAAATAGAATTCGGATATGACACTCATATAATACTTATTGCTATGTATATTTAATGGACAATTACCATGGAAATCTGAATTCCCACATAAAAACATTTCTGAAGTTTCGACGCAAATGACTCAATCGATGCGAGTTGAATCAGATTGGTACGAGACATGCATTATTTAACGTTTCCGAGCTCTGAAGTTCTTGAACGAAATGTACTTGCGCCCGATTTATGATACTCCGAAAGCATGATTTTATTTCAGCTATTTTAAACGTGGATGTTTCAACATAAAAGGTATGAATATCCATTAAGGTTAGTATGGTATACCTTCAGGTTTCAGTACATGCTATTTATTTTTCCATTGTGACGTTGATTATTGTATATTATTCATGTTTATTACTCAAACGTAGTTCTTGCATATTTTTAAAAAGTGCTTTAAGAAAATATTTTTTAGGGATTCCAGAGATAATATTACCTAGATCAATTTCAGAAAATAACACAAGAATGCAAATAGCTTGGTGGGGTAGCAATATTTGAAAACATGTATGTATTTATTATTTACGACTCAGATATTTTTGCTTTTTCACTGTAAATGAACAGTTTTTATAAAATTATATACTTGCCTATCTACTCAAAAACGCGTGTAAATTCAAAAACGTATCAGTAGAAATGTATTCCCCTTTACAGAATCAAATTTGCGTGTTTTTGAGTTATACACAAAATCACATTTGGAAGTAAATTTTTTTACTACTTTACTAAACTTATCTCACTCATGGTAGGTAGGCATGGAACAACACAGCGGGCTCTTGGCGACGGTTCGAGATCAACCTCGAAAGGAAAGCTCCGAGGACAACACCTCGTATTTTGAACTACGGTCAGAAGATGAGGTAAACATCTGAGCTCTCTCTACAAACTTCCACACCACGCCAAAGTGAGGACATTTGATGGCACGACAGATTTTACTTCACAAGCCCCCCTCGTGCACTACGGTCATTGGTTGGATCGAGTTTCGAACTCCCCAGTTGCTAATCAGTTACTCTTCCAACTGGGCTACAGTGACTCTCAAAGGTGGGAGTATTTTCCATACTTTCGAGTCATGAAAAATTCTGAAGTTCCTTTCCGTTCAACCATAACAGCACTGCACTTCTAACAAGATGAACTTGTAGAAAAGTTTAGTTCTTGAAGGTAGGTATTTTAATTAACAGTGCACTGGAGCAACAGAACGGGCTATTGGTGACGATCCGGGATCAAACACGAAGGGAAAGACCGAGGACAATACCACGTAATTTTGAACCACGATCAGATGGCAAGGTCACACCTGAGCTGGCACCCCACTCTCCAAACTTCCATACCAAGCCAACGTGAAGTCATGGAAGACAAAAACATTAACAAACGTTTGAGTTTATCGAATAGTTTTATATATGTCGGAATATTGTTTCTTTTAATTGTATAAATGAAAATGACGGTTTAATAGCAAATAATGAATGAAATACTATATAAAAATGATTAATGATTAATGAAAATGCTTGTTTTTGTAAATTGCGTAATGGTGAAAGGATTTAACAAATACACTGCTGGCCACCGTAAATGCAACACCCTGAAGGAAGCATGCAAATAATATGAAATTTACAACATGCATTAGCGGAGGTGAGATATGCAAATGATTAGAATTTCAGCGCAGACGCACATCACGCGCGCCTGTGGCGCCACTTCAAAGCGCTATTTAAGGCTTGGAGATTTCGACGATTTCAAGTACGGCAATTGTGTTTTTCTTGTGGTTTTTTCAAAAAAACGATCAATTATGCCTCGTAGAAAACAGCGATCATCTTTTGATCAAGTATCCGAGTTCGACAGAGGAAGGATAGTGGCCTACCGAGATTGTGGATTATCTTTCAGGGAAATCGGTAGTCGTGTTGGACGAAACCAAACAACTGTAATGCGGATATGTGATCGTTGGATGCAGGAGGCTACGACGGACCGACGTGTTCGATCGCATCCACCTCAGTGCACCACTTCACGTGACGACAGGCATGTTGTGCGTATGGCAGTGACGGATCGCTCAGCCACATCACGAACCATAGCACAGCACATTCAGTCTGTACCGCATCATCCAGTGTCTGCCCGTACCATTCGACGCCGTTTACAGCAGAGTGGTCTGTCCGCAAGACGTCCATTGCTTCGTCTACCCTTGACGCAGAACCACAGACGTTTCCGCCGCCAATGGTGCGATGAAAGAAGGATGTGGACGGCAGAATGGAATGAAATTGTCTTTACTGACGAGTCACGCTTCTGTCTGCAACACCACGATGGTCGGATTCGAGTCTGGAGACACCGTGGAGAGAGGATGCTGAACAGCTGCGTTATGCACTGCCACACTGGTCCTGCATCGGGTATTATGGTATGGGGCGGTATTGGATATCACTCTCGCACTCCTCTAGTACGCATTGCCGGTACTTTAAACAGCCAGCGCTACATCTCCGAGGTGTTGGAGCCAGTTGTCCTTCCTTACCTTCAGGGCTTGCCCACAGCCATATTTCAACAGGATAATGCGCGACCACACGTGGCACGCATTGTCCAAGGGTTCTTCGTCAATCGCCAGATTGAATTGCTTCCCTGGCCAGCTCGCTCTCCGGATCTTTCGCCGATAGAAAACATGTGGTCCATGGTTGCTCAACGATTGACCCAGAATACATCCCCAGCTGCCACACCAGATCAACTTTGGCAACGTGTGGAAGCTGCTTGGTCTGCTGTACTCCAAGAACACATCCAAAGTCTCTTTGAATCAATGCCGAGGCGTGTGGCAGCGGTGATCTCCAACAATGGCGGCTACTCTGGCTACTGATTTTGGCAGGAACCACACTTCACAGAAGTCTATAAATTTAATCATTTGATACTTGGTCAACATGTTATCTACAAAATAAATTTTGTTGTGATATCTCTTGTCTTTCTTGGTGTTGCAATTTGGGTGGCCAGCAGTGTACTTTAAGAGTCATAAAAAATTAAGTTGGGTTTTATTCATCAAGAGCCATATTTTCCAAACTGTACCTAAGAAAAGATGGACCGTCGTGGCTCAGTAGATATGCCCATTACGCTAGCAACCTCCGAGTTGTAGGAGGAGCAGGTTCAATTCCTGTATGATGCATTCTTCCCTAAGTGTATTTCTCTCTGCTGTGTCATGTGTATGTCTATAACTGAAATTGTATGTCTTGTGTTTGGCGCAGTATGGCCAAATATGGCCCTTGCGCCATAAAAAACCCAAAGCCAACCAACCAGCCCAATAGAAGATAGACCGCGTCAAGAAACATGATGGACATAGATATACAAGGAAAGTTTTACTGGCCCAAAAGGAAGGTAGATATTTTAATTAACGTCGCACTGGAGCAACACAACGGGCAATTGGCGACGGTCCTGTCCGGAAGGGAAAGATCCGAAGTAAACGTCACGTAATTTTGAAACATGGTCAGATGACGTATTCACATCTGAGCTGCACCCCACTCTAAAAACTTCCACACCACTCCAATGTGAGGACATTTGAGGCCACGACAAATTTAACGTACATCAGCTTTGTACACGATGGTCTTTGTTTCGATTAAAACTCGATTTACTAGTCTCGAAACTAGTCTTCCAACTGGGCTACCCCTGGCAAAAAGAGAGAATTATATCTAAGGAGGGATCGAACCTGCGCTGTCTACAAATCGGAGGTTCCTAGTGCAGCGGGCATACCCTCTAAGACCCAGCGACCAATCCCATCAAAAATTAAGATTCCGAAGTTTGTTTCAGTCGATCCATGTGAGTACTGCATTTCCAACAAGATAAACTTGTTGAAAAGTTTAATCCTCGGAGATCACTACTTCATCAGCGGCTCAGAAGTTTCCTCCGATGCGTTTGATTTATCTCCTCTTACAGGCCTTTTATTTTTGAAAGTCTGCCCATCCCTGGGGAAGTAAGAAAAACACAGCACATGATAAAACGAGCGGGAGTTGGTCTTAATACTTCCGGATGGATACACCCTGCAAATAAAAAGGAGTTGAAAGTGACAAGAGAGGATTTCACATGCCACCGACCGCCATTGTCCAGACGGAAAATACGTTCTATTAAGGTCTTAAACCACAGGTGCATCCTTTGTTGTGAAGAAAGCTGACCTAACTCTATAACGGTACGATACACTAATCTTCCAGATCCCTTCTTCCTTTCTGGCGTGTTTTTGTTTTCAGTACTTTCCTTTCACGTCTCCTGATTGTCTTATGAAAGAAACTAAAAGCGAAATCCTCTTTTCCACCTCCAGACCCGTAATGTGTCCAAGGAACCAGAAGGATTTCGTTCTCACTCTGGAAATAGTCCTGCGGTAGCCCGGTTGGAGGAAGTAAAGGTTGTTTTACTTTACTGTGCTTATAAGATACTCTTGTATTACATCGCATTGCAGAATTTAGATTTTTAAGAATTCGTAATTAATAAACTTCCATGCTGTTTTGATGAGATATAGGCAATAGACATAATCGAAACACGCAATATCTTAATAACGAGATATCTCATCCATCAACATCTGACTAGGGCCGTGGTAACCCGGTTGATAGAGTAACGGATTATCAACCGGAAGGTTGTAAAGGTTCAAATCCAACCAAAGACCGTCGTGTGCAAAAGGGACTGGTGCACGTTAAATCTATCGTGGCCTCAAATGTCTTCACGTTACCGTGGTAAGATAGTTTGGAGAGTGGGGTACCAGCTCAAGTCTGATCTCGTCATCTGACCGTGGTTGAAAATTACATGGTGTTGTCCTCGATCTTTCCCTTTGGGTTTGATCCCAGACCGTCACCAATAGCTCCTTGTGTTTCTCCAGTGCGATGCAAATTAAATCCTCGAGGTGGCGTAGTGTGGTACTGTGGAGAGTGTGGTGCCTGATCATGTGTTGACCTCGTCAGCAGGTTTAAAATAACGAGGTGATGTCCTCCGTTCTTTCCTTTCGGGATTGGGGGCCGTGTAGTCCAGTTGGTAGAGTCAGAGGTTGATAGAGATCGAGAGAAGGTCATGCGTTTGAAACTCGATTCAACCAAACTACCTTTATGTAAGTGAGGGCTGAATCACATTAAATCTGGGGTGGCCTCAAGTAAGAGTGGAAAGTTTGGGGAGCAGGGTGTATGTGTTAGTGGCTCATACATACAGAGTGACTCTAAATTGTTTTTACAAAATAAGAGGGGTGATAATACCCATCCAGACGAGCAATAATTACCATAGAACATAGGGTCGCATTCCAATCTTGAGAGGGAGAAAAGAGTAAAGTCGAATCGCGTAGAGCATGAACAAGTCATCGCCTCTGACGTCGTTTTGTACCTGCCTACGTAGCATATCTCCTACGCAAGATGGATCGGACGTGGTGGACCTGTGGCTTGGCCTCCTCGCTCACCGGACCTCAACCCACTGGACTTTTTCTTCTGGGGCACATGAAATCTTTAGTGTACCAGACGCCTGTGGACTCGGCTGAAGATCTCGTAGCGAGAATCGGTGTTGCCGCAGACAAAATTAACACAACACCAGGAATCTTCGAGAGGATGCGCCAGTCATTCCTTCGCCGGTGTAAACTGTGCAACGACACGCGTGGCCGCCACTTTGAGCACTTGCTGTGAGTTTTTCTCTGATCAATAAATCAGATTGTGCAACTTTTGGTATCGTTCATTCGCTTTCCCAACACTGTTGTAAGTTCATGTTAAATTCTAATTTGACTCTTTTCTGCCTCTCAGAGTGGAATGCGACCCTATGTTCCATGGTAATTATTGCTCGTCTGGATGGATAATATCAACCCTCTTATTTTGTAAAAACAATTTAGACTCATCCTGTGTATGTTGACTTCGTCAGTTATTCAAAATTACGAGGTGTTGTCCTCGGTCATTTCCCTTCGGGATCGGGGGCCGCGATAGCCCATTTGGTACAAGCGCTGAAAGAGAGGTTTACTAGTTCCAAACTAGATCCAACCGACAGAACCTTGCATATGTTATGGTCGGTGCACGTCAAATATGTCGTGACCTCAAATGTTCTCACGTTAGCGTAGTGTACTAGTTTGGAGAGTTGCGTTCCAGCTCAGGTGTTGACCTTAGTTAGAAATTTCGAGGTTTTGTCCTCGATCTCTCCCTTCGGGATTGATCCTGGACAGTCGCCGGTAGTCCACTGTACTGCTCCAGTGCGACTTAAAGCCAGATACCCAGCAACCTACCATTCTGGAATTACATAAATTAATTATCTTTGCCGTTGTATCGTGTTATTACAGTTATGTAATGACCTGTCTCAGTGATTATCAACATCGTTTTAAAGTCACCCATCCAGTATAGGAGTGAACCGCCGCTGTACTTTGATACATTTACCACATTCCGTGTTTGTTTACGCATTTGGGCCCATGTTAATATTCGTTGATACTTCATGCATATCATTCATGGATTCTTAATGCTCTCTGCTTAAAGTCTCATTTAACTAAGGAACTGTATGCTCATGTTCATATTTAGCCACTCATGAATTCATTTATTTAGTACTATATTTATAGAGTTTCTAGATGCTATTTTGGAATAATACAATACATGGTTTATTAAATTGATTTATGTACCGTACATTTATAAATATAATACTACGAAATAAGCCGTGGTAGGAAATACTTTGTTTTATGATGTTGACGAAATAATAATTTCTATTTGTAACCATACCTTTATAGAAAATAACTTTCTCTAAAGTATGGAAGCTGTATTGAATTGATGTGTATATAGTGGGAGGGGAGCGAATCACCGCAAATTTCTCAGAATCTTTTCACCTTTTATTTAGGTATAATGGCGAATGTTGCAAAAAACACCACTGAAGTATTTTCTGTAATTATGTATTCTATGGACGAACTAGTATTTGTTCTGCTACTGTATTTCATAATGATTATAAAATCCACTAACAAACGAATACCGTCTTATATTTGTTATTTTTAAATTCAAATGCTCTGAATATTTGGTAGGTAGGTATTTTAATTAACGTCACACTGGAGCAACACAATGGGCTATTGTTATGAATATTTGAATAACTCCAATTTTATTCTTTCTCTCATGTTTTAGTCATTCTGTATATATACAATTACAAATATTTATGTATGATAATATGTGTGTGTGTCTCGGTGTAATAGATTCAGGTGGTTTTGAATAGTTCTCTAAATCAGAATTAATGTGGGCCAGCGGTAGCCCGGTTGGAAAAGTAACGGATTAGCAACATGAGTGCTGCGAGTTCAAATCCACCAAAGACCGTCGTGTGCAAAGGGGGGCTGGTGCACTTTAAATCTGTCGTGGGTTCAAATGCCCTTACTTTGGCGTGGTGTGGAAGTTCGGAGAGTGAGATTCCAGATCAGGTGTGACCTCGTCATATGACCATGGTTCAAAATTACGTGGTGTTGTCCCTGGATCGTCCCTGGATTGGCGGAATTAATCCCTTCGGGATTAATTCCACCAATAGCCCGTTGTGTTGCTCCAGTGAGACGTTATTTAATTACCAATTACCAGAGTTAATGTTGCCGAGAAAAGAACAAAAATACAAATATATAACTATGTATATTGTTTGCAGTTACTATGTATCTTTAATATTGATTAAAATTATCGAATTAAAAAGTGGTTGACATAACAGTGTTAAAAGCATTTTGAACAATACGCAATAATTATCGACAATATCATTTAGAATTCCTGAATAAGAGGTTGATAGCTACGTATACACTCTCTCTAGAACATTTGGAAATTAAAAATATATTCCGTACAAAATGATTACTGAAAACTCTCCCTCTTTGGAAAATATAAACATGAAATATGGACACGATATCCCCTCTTAATTTAAGGGATCACATCCATAAGACTATGAATTTCTTTTAACTGAAACATGCCATACTAAAAGGGAAACCAGATTTATGATCTCCATAGTTTAGTAATGGAAAATAAAACATCTATGAATTCACATAAACATCAAGAAAGGAAAATTTGTTTTTCATTACATTGATATGATAGTTTTAAACTTATGTTTCCAAAACTTTAAATATTTAAATAACTGTTAAGTAATTTAACTACAAAATATATACATTTTAATAAAAATAATTTTGTTTACTTTCAGCAATGATAATCGCATACTGCATGAACAGTGAGTCACGGTATCCCGGTTAGAAGAGTAACTCTGTTCAACAAAAGACCGTCGTATATACAAGGGATGGTGCACGTTAAATATGTCGTGACAAACGTCCTCACGTCGGTGTGGTGTGTAAGTTTGGAGAGTGGGGTGCCTGCTAAGCTGTTGACCCCGTCATCTGACCATGTTTCAAAATTCCGTGACGTTTACCGCTTTCCCTTCGGGACCAGACCGTCGCCAACTGCCCGTTGTGTTGCTCCAGTGTGACGTTAATTAAAATACCTACCTACCAAATATTCACAACATTTAAATTTAAAATAACAAATATAAGGCGGTATTCGTTTATTAGTGTACTTTACAATCTTCATGAAATACAGTTACAGAACAAATACTAATTCGTCCATAGAATACATAATAATTCGTCCAAAAAATACATTAGTGGTGTTTTACGTAACATTCACCATTATACCTAAATAAAAGGTGAAAAGATTCTGAGAAATTTGGGTTGGTTCGCTTCCCCTCCCGCTATATACACATCAATTCAATACAGCTTCCATAATTTAGAGAAAGTTATTTTCTATAAAGGTATGTTACAAATAGAAATTATATTTCCAACATCATAAAACAAAGTATTTCCTACCACGGCTTTTTGTTACTATTATATTTATAAATGTAAGATACATAAATCAATTTATTAAACCCATGTATTGTATTATTCCAAAATAGTTTATTCCAGTTTATATTGCATTATTCCAAAATAGTTGTTTTCTATAAAGGTATGTTACGATTAGAAATTATATTTCAATCATCATAAAACAAAGTATTTCCTACCACGACTTATTTCGTACTATTACACGTATTTATAAATGTACGGTACATAAATCAATTTATTAAACCTTGTATCATATTACTGCTCAGGCGTTGACCTCTTCATCTGACCACGGTTTAAAATTACGTGGTGCTGTCCTCGGACCTTTCTCTTGGTGATTGATCCCGGACCGTCGTCAATAGCCCGTTGTATTGCTCCAGTGCAACGTTAATTCGTTACCATTACCATGAACAGTTATGGAAAAGTTATTTCTTTCACGTGCTTTCCTACAATTTGCATATTTAGAGGGTAATCCTATTATTAACCACGATATAACAGTAAGATTTATTTCTATAAAATAGAGGACTTACAAACATATAGTTTGCTTTAAAATGCACTTATTCCTTTGTGGCACAGACTTCCTTATGTCTCCCCTGAAAAAAGCTTTTCTGGTTGAATAGCTATTCACACATGTAACACTTCCTTAAACTCTTGGTCCGAGGTGAAAGGGGGGGGGGGGTAGCACGATTGGAAGAGTAATGGATTAGCAACAGGAGGGTTGCGAGATCGAATCCAACCAAAGACCGTCGTGTTCAAAGGGGGCTGGGGTACGTTACTGTCATTGCCTCAAATGTCCTCACGTTGGTGTGGTGTGCAAGTTTGGAGAGTGGGGCGCCAGCTCAGGTGTTATCTCGTCATCTGACCGTAGTTCTAAATTACGTGGTATTGTCCTCTGATCTTTCCCTTCGGGTTCGATCTCAGACCGGTGGCAATAACCCGTTGTGTTGCTCCAGTGGGATGTTAATTAAAATATCTACCTACCTACCGAGGTGAAAGCCTAATTTACAGATGATTTAAAACTTCGCTGTTTGTTTTAACCCTCTGAGGGGTTCGCCCACATGATTCCGCTCTGTAACCCGCAGTTTTACCTTCTTGACCAGTAGAATCTTCCCAAATTATTATATTCTAAGGAAAAGAGAAATAATTTCGAAAGGCTTCTACTCTAAGGAAATGGACAACAGAATCTTACTAAAGCACTATTCTAAAGAAAGGACCAACAGAATTTGTCCAAGAGATTCATTTCCAGAGAAAGGAGCAGTAGAGTAATTCCAAAGGATTCTATTCTAAGTAAAGGACCAATAGAAACTTTCCAAAGGATATTAATATAAGGAAAGGACAGACAGAATCTTTCCAAAGGATTCTGTTATAAGGAAATGAGCAATAGAATATTTCCAAAGGATTCTATTCTAAAAGTAGTAAGAGAATCTTTTCAAAGGATTCACTTCCAAGGAATGGATGGCGCAGCTTGTCCGATTTTGGACCTTGTGCCGTAAAACCCAACATCCGATCCAAGGAATGGAACAATAGAATCTTTCCAAAGGATTCATTTCCAAGGAATGGATGGCGCAGCTTGTCCGATTTTGGACCTTGTGCCATAAAACCCAACATCCAATCCAAGGAATGGAACAATAGAATCTTTCCAAAGGATTCATTTCCAAGGAATGGATGGCGCAGCTTGTCCGATTTTGGACCTTGTGCCATAAAACCCAACATCCAATCCAAGGAATGGAACAATAGAATCTTTCCAAAGGATTCATTTCCAAGGAATGGATGGCGCAGCTTGTCCGATTTTGGACCTTGTGCCATAAAACCCAACATCCAATCCAAGGAATGGAACAATAGAATCTTTCCAAAGATTTCATTTCCAAGGAATGGATGGCGCAGCTTGTCCGATTTTGGACCTTGTGCCATAAAACCCAACATCCAATCCAAGGAATGGAACAATAGAATCTTTCCAAAGGACTCACTTTTACCAAGGAAATATCAATAAATTCTTTCCGTGGGATTATTTTCTACTGAAAGGACCAATAGCATCTTTCTAAGGTTGAAAGAAACCATGGATTTTTTCAACCAATAGGTGTGGTTATTTAGTCATTAAGTGTACAAGTCATTAAGGATTAAATCAATTCTACACTACTCGGAAATCTCGTGACTCTCAGAGGGTTAACAAAACACCGTCAAATGCTATAATTGATTTCTTTAGTGGTGATAATCGACAAGTGTGTAATACCATCAAACGCAACACTTGGATGTTACATTCGTGAACTTCAATTAATTCGCAGGACCTTCCTTCTGATGAAACAATTTCCGTAATAATCCGAGTTTGAAAGAATTTCGACCACTGATACGCCTTTAGACCTCATAAGCGGATCACTGAACGTTTCACTTGGGTGCAAGCGAAGCTGTCATGGTCGACGTCACAACAGTGACTAGCGAATCAACCCAGTAACTTTCCATCTGGACAGGAAAGACAGGAACCAAACCTGGAGATACAAGTTCAACCCTGTGAGTGTCGTGAGAATTCCGAGAAGTGTAGTGTTGTTTTTATAACATAACTCACTTAATGACTAAATAACCGCATCTTTCTATAGAATAGATGGATTTTTCATCCTTTAGAGAAAGATTATTTTGGTACTTTCCTTAGAATAAAATATTTCTATAAAGATTCCTTTCCTTTGATTAGAATCCTTTGGGAATATTCTATTACTATTTTCTTTAGATTAGAATCCTTTGGAAATAATTGCTTATTTCCGTAGATTAGAATCCTTTTGAAAGTTTCTATTGCCCTCAGATTAGAATCATTTGGTAAAATTGTATTGTTCATTTCCTCAGAATGTAATTATTTTGAAAGCTTTCACACATTGATGATTTCTAGCGAATATAATCCTTTGGAAAGATTATGTTGGTCAAGTAGGTCAAAATTGGTAAGAACTCATGCAGGGATAACTACGTATTTCAAGATTCAATTATGCGTGTGAACCCCTCAAAGGGTTAAATAGCAGTGCTGCTTTCAGGAACACAAACTGCATTGTGGATTATTATTGACTTATCCTCGAATATTGAAAATTATGTTCAAAAAGTTGAATGTATATTTATCTAATACTTTATAAATACGTAATTTATATTGTTTTGAAAACCTTTTGTGCATTTATATAGGCATGAATTGAACTAAATAATTTTCATTCTGCATTATTTACCTTGAATATTTTCATAACACTTTTTATCATAAAAACGCCTTTTACAAACATTTGGATTAAATGATTTTCAGAAACTGCCTATTTCTGTTTACATTAAAAGTTCTTTTCGAAGGTGACTTTAACTGTAAGCAAAATCAGGGTTTCTCTATTATTCTAATTTTGTTAAACCTAATACATTGAGTTTTAAAATGTATACTCTCTTTCGTATAAAAATTCTCA
Source organism: Meta bourneti (assembly GCA_933210815.1). Lineage (NCBI taxonomy): Eukaryota > Metazoa > Arthropoda > Arachnida > Araneae > Tetragnathidae > Meta > Meta bourneti. Next base: position 13,767,639 of record OW119924.1, read on the forward strand.
AATTTTAAAGTTCCGTGATACAAAAGTCACAGAAAAAGCAAAAATTCAATCATTTGAAAAGTATAGACAGTAGCACGATGCGGTTTTCACAGAAATGCACAGTAAGATATGGGATTGTTTTTAATAAAGAAAATTTTTATTGCCAGAAGAGTTACATTTGTCGCTGACAGGTAGCGCTCCCTGAGCTGGGTGGGACTACTTGAAGTCACAGGTGTACAGAGGTCGGCCGACGTCATTGGCCATGCTAAAAGAAGCTATTCGCCATCATCTGACAGGAATTACAGCTTAAACCCTTTTCGATGCTCTGCAGTGTCGTGCCACCTGAAAGCCATTCTCATGAATGACGGCTATCATATTGAACATTTGTTATCCTAGCTTTGTTGCGAACTGTGCTGCACCACTGCATAAACTATTGACACAACTGAAGCGCCACCTGTCGGTGAGAAATTTAAGTATTCTGTCCATAAAAATTTTCGTTATTAAAAATTACCTTCTTTCTGTGAAAAACACATCGTGCTACTCTCTATACTTTTCTAATTATTGAATATTTACTTTTTCTGTGACTTTTTGATCACCCTTTACATTTATTGCTTTTTAAAATTTCTCGTTAAATTAAATTCAAATTTGAAATCCTTTTTAGTAGTGAGCTCAATGAAAGCCCGACCTTTGCTAATACAACATAATTTTTAAAATGATTTAAAATACCGACATCATTCCCATAGAACCACAAAATATTTATAGCCATCCATCGACTAACGGACCCCAGAGTTTCATCTATTTCTGACAACACAAGAATTGGAACAAGATTAAAGATTGATATTACATTGAACGTCACATCAAATCTAACCTATGATAGCATTCAAACGATCATAATGCGTGGGCATTCGGAAGCTGCATACCATGAATAACATAGGATCTCAGTTATTACATTTCTGATTTATTGCGAAGAAGTTCCCTCTAGACACATGTCACAAATATTGAGTATTCTTGTCTCTTCCGAGGCTCCTACAACTGTGCCTCATTCTCTTTCTTTCAATAGCTATTCTTTCCCAATACTAGAAGTAAATATCAGCTATGAAATACGGATATTACAGCAACATCTGTTTGTAGACATTAATTACCAACATAAAAAAAACGAATATATTTTATAAACTTTGTATTTTCGTCTTATTCTGGTAAAGGTTGTCTAACTAAAATTCAACGAATTCACATTGTCTTAGTTTATAAACTACGAGAGGTAGGATGATTTTAAGATTTAAAATCCCTGTACCGCCAAAAGACACCTAGGTTTGTTTAATGAGTTAAATAAATATACAAATGCGAGAAATAAAAAGAAAAATTTACGGAATTATTCACTGTTTCCAAAGTAATCTGTATCAGCTCATGTTGAAGTTTGACACTTTCTGTATTATTTCTATTCTTAATAAGTCTTAGTTTATAAACTACGAGAGATAGGAGGATTTTAAGATTTAAAATCCCTGTACCGCCAAAAGACACAAAGGTTTGTTTAATGAGTTAAATAAATATACAAATGCGAGAAATAAAAAGAAAAATTTACGGAATTATTCACTGTTTCCAAAACAATCTGTATCAGCTCATGTTGAAGTTTGACACTTTCTGTATTATTTCTATTCTTAATAAGTCTTAGTTTATAAACTACGAGAGGTAGGATGATTTTAAGATTTGAAATCCCTGTACCGCCAAAAGACACAAAGGTTTGTTTAATGAGTTAAATAAATATACAAGTGCGAGAAATAAAAAGAAAAATTTACGGAATTATTCACTGTTTCCAAAACAATCTGTATTAGCTCATGTTGAAGTTTGACACTTTCTGTATTATTTCTATTCTTAATAAGTCTTAGTTTATAAACTACGAGAGGTAGGAGGATTTTAAGATTTAAAATCCCTGTACCGCCAAAAGACACAAAGCTTTGTTTAATGAGTTAAATAAATATACAAGTGCGAGAAATAAAAAGAAAAATTTACGGAATTATTCACTGTTTCCAAAACAATCTGTATCAGCTCATGTTGAAGTTTGACACTTTCTGCATTATTTCTATTCTTAATAAGTTCCCAAAATGGTGTATCGAATCAGACTCTCCGGATTACCAACCGGAGGTTTGCGAGTTCAAAACCCCCATCCAATCAAAGACCGCAGTGTTCGTGGGGGCTGATGCACGGAAAATCTGTCTTGGCCTCAAATGTCCTCACGTTGGAATGGTGTGAAAGTTTGGAGACTGGGTTGCCAGCTCGGTTGTTGACTGGTTCCTGACCGAGGTTCAAAATGAAGAGGTGTTGTCCTCGATCTTTCCCTTCAGGATGGATACGGACTGTTTGCAAATTCAGCGCTTTGTTGCTCCAATGCGATGTAAATTCAACAACCACAAATCTACCTATTTTTGAATTAAATATTGGTTAATAGCCAGATCTACACTTAATTTAATTGAATTCAGTTAATGGACTTAACTAATAAATAATTCAATTAGCTGTAAAAATCAAAACGGCTTTTGATTTTATCATGTTTGTTTCATTATAACGCAAGGGTCAAGCTACAGCCAGCAATACTTTGTCCGTCAAATAAATGGACATAAACATGCACACACAAGGAATGCTCTACTGATACAAACGAGAAATAAACCCAGGGTACTGCAGGAAAAGTATTTGTACAGCCTACATCCGCAGGCTGCTATTGCAAAGGGCAAACCCAATGAGCCACTGTTTTTCTAGTAATGAATATGCAACATTTTTAATCCTCTGATGGGTTCACACGTATGTATCCGTTCTAAAACTTGTACTCTTCCCTGGTTGATTTCCTACTCTATTCCCAATCCCTCTTTCTCTTCTTTCGCGACCTTTTTTATTTGACGTTTTGTGTTTGGTGCAGCTTGGACAAATATGGCCCTTGCGCCATAAAACACCAAAATAACAAACCAAACCAGTTTGGATTTTCTTGACCAATAGAATCTCTCCTATTCTTGTTTTTTAGGGTAAAACCTCTACTACACTACTCGGAAATCATGTGAAACAGAGCGTTAAAAACAAATAATAATTTAGGAATTTTAGAAAAGCTTAACAAATTCTCATTGACTATTAAGCATGAATTCATAGTAAAATATATGCTGTTTTTATGTATACTCTTTATCAGTTCAAACAGTAGAATTTTTGTTAGAAGAATTTCAATGCACCAACAACAACTTTCATTTTCACTCGAAATAGTAATTCGATAACGCATACAAAAATATTCAACGAGGAGTTATTTTGAAAATTTAATATTTCTATACACTCGAATAAAGAACCTTTTCGATATTTGAAATAAATTTTCTTCTTTGTTCATATCAGATATAACTGGAACTGATATGAAAATAACGACAACAAAGAAACTGAAAAGTTTAGTCTTTGTGTGACACTAACTTGTCACTTGCAGTTGGGACTTTTTAAAAGAGTACTTTTTTATCGGAGTTTCAGTATTTTAAAAAGATGAATGTTTTTTCCAAGGTATATCCGCTATCCTACTTTTAACTTGAAACGAGTTTCATGTCTATAAAATGTAATGGTTTTTAAAAACTTCACTTCCAATGTTTTGTTTCATAAAAACCATATGTTTAATTGAAAAACTTAATTAAAATTTAAAAGTCCTGCATATCTTTCTTTTTTACTTTAGCTTTAACGTTAGCTAAGCATCATCAATGAAGAATTATTCCAAAAAAAATTTATATACGAAAATAAAAACAATACATAAACTATGAAATAAAATAGTATATGAAAGCACATTTTATATTAAAGTGCACGGCTGTATGAAACGATTCAACTTTTATGACAAAAGTTTAAGCTGTTTTGAATGAAAATAAATATTTGCTCATATCATATAAAAATATCCGTAGACTATAATAGTGGAAAACAAACTCTGCGGTAGTCATATTGAATATACTATGCATACCATAAGAGTATACGGGGTTACATGCCCTTTTTATCAGCAAAATTGTTAACTAATATACGAATTTCAATATCTAGTAACATAAAATTGCGAAATGGCGATATTTCAGACACTTTTAGGCTGAATTGATAAGTAATCTCGATTGGTAATCGAGACAGTCGTAAAATTTCTGAGTTTAAAAACCAATTTTTTGAAATTTAGTTTTACTCGCTGCTTACAAATATCCCTTGAGTTCATAAGGTATTTCCAAAACGCATTATTGGGTTTAAGTTGGGTTTCACCAGTATGAACAAGGGGTCTGAGAAACGCTGCAACAACTTTCATGATATAGGTTTCACGATTTTATCCGCAAGATGTTCCTACGTAGCCACACGTTACTTTAATAGCCTCCGTAAATGACCCTTAGTAAGATGGCATTGCTAAAGTGATTTAGTAACAGTGACCATGGTTTCGTGATCAATTTGCATGCATGTATTTTTGGACATCACAGTTTTATTTCTATGGTTGACAGTAATGGTCTCAACGTTTTGGCGAAAAGGTGAATGGATTTCATTTCGTTTTGACGAAGCAGCACAGTATCTGAGAGGGTTAGCAGTGGATTAGTGAGTTTTCCCACAGCGCTAACAAACTGCCAATTGCAGGCTGTGCGGGTTCGGTTCTTGCTTGGGTGCATTTCTCTCTTCTGTATCTGTAAAACTTTCCTTATGTATGTAAATACATTTATTTGACGTCGTTTTGGAGCAGCTTGGCTTAATCTGACCTTTGCGTCATAAAACGCAGCCTACTTCTGAGTGTTTAGAGGTCTTGTTCTCTGTACGACTACCACTACTTGTACCACTCTGCTCTTCGGCCTTCTAAGGAAATAGAAGGAGCATGTGCACGCAGCTTCATGTTATTTTCCCCTATCGCTCGGTTGGAAAATCTTTGGTTCGTTTAATTAACGAACGTGGTGAAATAACCAATTCGCCTAAGTCGATTCCCAAGCCCACGTGATTTCAAGCCCTAAAAAGGATTGAAAATTTATCTTTTTCTCTAAAAACGATTGCGCAAGAACATTGTCAAAGAAGATGAATATGAACGTCAAAAGAGGAAAGAAAATCAGCAAGAAACCATAACGATGTACCTTTATTACAAACGCTAGTGTCAATTGGCGTTTTGTGATAGGTGAAAGTGATTTATGCAGATTACGTGAATTATCATTGCCTTTTAATTCCTCTTCCGTCGTTCATGCTCATCTTTGGCAGTGCTCTTGCGCAGTCGTTTTTAGAGCCAAAGGTCAAAATTTTAACGCCATTTTTTGGTTTTTCACTGTGTCGATTACATTGCGAAACAAAAGTAGGTGATGATATTTAAAATTTTCAAAATTTGTTAACTGTATCCGTAACCGTAAGAGCTCGATTATTGTTATTTACGTAATTCTCGAGCGTATACATTGAAATCTCTATATCTCAAGTTTCATTCCAATTCGTTGAAAATTGAGGCCGCTAGGGTTCATGCAAAGGGAAGTTGCATTATAACCACACGGGAAGCTGAAATTGCATTCGAATAGCATGTCAATTTGCTCCACAATTTACGAAGGAGTTTAGTAAACATTAGCGTCCTCTATATTTAGCTCTCCAAGTAGTGGAAGTTGAATTGACGTCACACTGGAACAACACAATGGGCTAGCTAACGGCGACGGTTCTGAATCAACCCCGATGAGAACGATCCGAGGACAACACCTCGGTATTTAGAACCACTGTCAGATGACGATTTAGCTTCACAAAAAACCCTCTAAAAGATGCATTCAAATTTATATGGAAACAATTTTATTGATAAAACAATATGTAGAATTTTTTACGTCGATAAGTTTTTTTATTCTGCCAACATCTCATATCTTCCATTCCTTGCTCAAAACTCTTAATATATAACATCTGCGTTTGAATAATATTGATTGACGAACGTAATGCCGCAGAGGGTTTTGCAACGCGATTTGAAAGGATTGAATTCCGACACAAAATATTGAATCTTTACAAATCCCACGATAAATATTCAAACTAGATTTCAACCTCAGAATTCAAATGCGAAAATCTTTTTTTAGCAACTGGTAGAACGTGCTGTTGGTGGTGGGATTTCCCCCCTTTGGATTGTATGCATAAATAATACATCGACTCGGGAGAAAGTTAAAGTTTCGTCCGTTTTCATTTAACATGACTGAAATGTTCTTTTTCGAAAATGGCGAATTCTTGGCAGCCATTATACTTTTGCAGAGAGCAAAATTGTGAGGCCCTTTCGATTGCGTTTCAGATGCTCCCGTGCGATAAGGGGAAAATTTCATTTCAGCACAATGTCGCATGCCATTTCATAAATTTTTAATATCTGAAGAATGATAGATTTGAATAAAACCACGGGTCTTCTGGAAATGAGCAGGGGTAGAGTTGTACTTTTTTTATTCTGCTTTCATCAGAGCAATATGAATGCATAATAAATGCCTCCCTTCGAATCTTGAGGTTACACTTGTTCCTGAATTAAGGAATTTTATTTCCTTGAAGTCATTTTTGAGTCACCTTCCATCATCTCCTGTCAGCCTCAAAAAGGAACCGTAACAAACATTGGAGCGAAGGAAAAATATTAGGTTTGAAAGTAAATGATATCAGGGAATATTGCAAAAATAATACACGTTATACGTTACTATTTTATTTTCATGGTTGCAATTCTCTTCCTTCATATTGCCTTTCATCTATTCCAGGTAAAACGGATATTAAAATGAACATTTACATCACACGCTACCCTAAGACTGGATTTTTTTCTAAGAGCATTCTTAAAACTGAGAGATTTGGTATAATAATCTTTTTAGAATGAGGAATTTTCATGCAGTTTTATAAGTGCGTGCTGCTTTAGGATTTCAGTAAAAATTTGTTTTCCTTTTGCATTATGATTTATTCAAAGCAGATCTAAAAATTAAAATGTACTCAACTGATTCAAATACAGATTGGTCTTTTTAAATAGTACATGGAATGTTTAGACCATTTACCGAGAATATAACTAAAATAAAACTATTTGAAGGCAATATCCAAAGAAATGCTAAACTAAGTAATTTGGAATCTAAAACTTGCAAGGAACTAGAAGAAGAATGTCAAAAAGCTGTTTCAAAAGATATGAAACCAATTTATGTTATCGTTTGTATAAGGAAAAATATAGGGCAAATGCAATAATATACGTACATGAAAATGGTTTTTCATCTGTCGTTTGAAAAATTTACCCATCATTTCAAATAAGATATTAATGAAATGATTTCTGTAACATAAAACTTATAAACAATAATGTTAAATTTTATGAAATATGCATTATTGTATACGCATGATTTGCATCTTTCTGCATGAAAATATTACACAAAAAAAATTAATTTCATGAATTCAAATAATATTTAAATCTAGAAATTGTGATATCGCATGTTCAGGAATGGGTAATATTTACCACTTTTCTCAATATAATTTAAATCATAAATGTTAAAGATGTTCTGCTTCAGCATGTGCAAAAATAAACTACTTGTTTTTATCATCAAGATTTCAATGGGTAGCTATTTTAATTAAAATCACACTGGAGCAACACAACGGGCTATTGGCGAGGTTCTGGGATAAACCAGAAGGGAAATATCCAAGAACACCACCACTTAATTTTGAATCACGGTCAGATGAAAGGGTCCCACCTGAGCTTGCACCCCACTCTCCAAACTTTCACACCACCCCAACGTGAGGACATTTGAAGCCACGACAGATTTAACGCGCACAAGCCTCCCTTTGTACACGACATTCGTTGGCTGAATTCCAACTCGCAACCTTATGGTTGCTAATCCTTTACTTCCAATCGGGCTACCTCTGCCCAAGATTTCAATGGGAGAGAGAGAGACCAAGGAATATTCTTTAACCCTGCAAGTGGTTTCCACGAGACAACTCGTGCATCAAGATCTGATCATTTTTGCTGATTATGAGATATATCGTTCATCATGATCTGGCAAATTCTTCAAAATATGATACATCTTCATCATGATCTGGTCAATTTTTCAAAATATGATACATCTTCATCATGATCTGGCCAATTTTTCAAAATATGATACATCTTCATCATGATCTGGCCAATTTTTCAAAATATGATACACCTTCATTATGATCTGGCCAATTTTTCAAAATATGATACATCTTCATCATGATCTGGCCAATTTTTCAAAATATGATACATCTTCATCAAGATATGGCCGATTTTTCGATGATGACGAGATCAAGATCTTATCAGTTTTACTACAAACGAGATATCTCGTCGAGAGAACCACCAGGAGTGTTAAAGCTTCTAAATGCCCCCCCTCACAGGGATCCCTGGTATCGCGATAATGGAGTTCAATACGTAGAAAGGATCCAGGGGAATGTTGAAACTTTTTGTAGTATATTGTTTACAGTGGGATTTTTGATATTCATAAAGTTATAGATCTTTCAAATTGTGTATAATTGGGCTGAAGAAAAGATTTCAAAACCCTTATCCATAAAAATAGCGTGGAAATTTTTTATTGAATTTGAAATATACATATAAGATAAATACAAGAAATAAAAATAAGACGGAATACAGACCCATCCATATTTTAAAAATTAATCTTCATCACTTCCCTTCCAATTAGTATTTATACTCTTTAATATTCTTGCTTTTGAGCAATTCTACAATCGGTGTATTTACCGAAATTTTGATATTTCTGAACTGATGTGTTTCCATACTCAGGAAAAATATATTGCGTGCTTAATTGCTCTCAATCGTTTTCCGTAAGGGCTAAGATATATTTTGTTTCGAAGTCTAACTTGATAAGTCCCAAATGTTCCATGAGGTGTTTTTTGATTTACGTAATTCGTATAATTTTTTTTCGTTAAACTTTAGGATGAAGTGGTGAATATGTTGCCTTTTTCACTATTGTTCCAGCGATTTGGTTAGTGTATGTTTAATTCTTTTCTCGTGATGTCTTTAATCTGATTGATATCGATAAGTGTCTGTCATATGATTCTTTGGCTTATGTGAACTTTTAATTTTTTCACAAAGTTCCGATACATCGTGATTGATTTAATTGTACGTTGAATGAAAATAAGAGAAAATGTATCTATTTATGCGAGTTATACATTGAATTCATGCTGTACATATTTTTATTCCATTTTCCATATACATATGGGGCCTGATTCGTATGATATTTAAAGAAATGTTAATATTAAAAAATACTTTTAATCAAGTCATATGCAATTGTTATTCATTGCAAATAAAATAAACTTAAATTATAAATGTAACCAACAAATTTTAATTTAATCTTCCCAAATTTTAATTAATCACCAATGGATCGGTCTAAATTTATCATGAATAAATTCAATGAAAAATATGATCATTGTGTTTAATCGTGTAAAAACATATTCATTAAAATTAATTAAATATTACTTTTGCTTTACACCTACACATTGTTTTAGATCATGGAATCGTGTATTTGCTGAATTCTGCTCAAACGTATTTCAAAACGATGGTTTCAGACAGTTAAGTAGAAATTACTGTGCGAATGATTACAGTAAAGGGAATGTTATTCATCAATTATAATTTACGGTATTCGATTAAGTATGGAACTGTATTTTTGGTCAAAATATAATTTTTTTAATTTTTCTATTAAGCTTGATCCTTAGCTTTGCAAATATACAATTTTTTTCTTTCTGTCTTAAATAGAACTGAAATTAGAGATAGTTTCAAAAAGTAAAAATTATTTAACAGTTTTCTATCAAATGCGCCTCACGTTTTTATCTTTCCATAATTATTTTAGCCATTAAAATTAATGTATTTTATCTTTCTCTCTGAATGCTCATTTCTAATTTCTTGCTCTCTTCATAAAACACGATATTTCAAAAAGTACTTACTACTCTAACCATGCGGGGAAGTTCGAGAACCAAGAGATAACTACAATCAAGTCATTAAATAAAAAACTTTTGGGATGTGAAAAAGATTGATTTTATAGTTATTTTTGAATTGTTTTCTTTGCATGTAAAAAAATTAAATTTTCACATGATAATATTTCATTCTCTTGATAAGTATTTTATAAACTCAACTTTATTGAAATTTTAAAATTCTTTTTACAAAAGGAAGATTTTAGTAACTGCAAATTTTGTGTATTTTGTACCTCTATTTGCGATTAAAAATTTAGAAAATTTACCCCTTTTTTCTTTTACTAGTTTCAGCACAAAATTGTTCTATAAGTAAACACTTCCCACAGTATTTTGCTTTTTAAAGGAAATCGACCCTGGAAAATAATCGAATATTTTAAAGTACCATTGATTGACTCCAGTAACAATCAGAATTTTCTTTAGAAACCGATATCATAATACCTTCAGCTTAAATTAAGTACTATATAGATAACTAAATTATTTCAAATATATTCTTCGAAAAAGGCGTACTTTTGTTTAGCCAATCCTCTCAAAGAATTCGACCTCTTCAGATCTAATTTATGTAAATTAATTTAATGTATTTCACTTTGCTTTTGATATACATAAAATGCAAAATTCCACGAACATATAACGGCCTAATTATCATATTTAAAACATTACACAAGGAGTTTACAGCTATTTAAAAAAACATCGCATACAAGTTGGATGTAAATTAAGAATTTATCTTCAGTACATAAATTTAAGATACGATTTGTTTGTTTAAAATGAAGTAATCATAGCAAAAAGTATTCTTAAATATTTTAATCCGGTTCTAGGAAATGAGATGAAGTTTTTCCATCAAATTGGTCCATCCATATATTGACACGAATTCTTGAAAATAATTAGCGTTAATAACGTAATACAAAAATGGGTGTTTGAGTGAGGGCACCTAATTAATGTGGAAATGCTTGCAATGTGCCCTGTAGTCCACAGAAGGTATTAGACAAATTATTTATTCTGATAATCATCTTAACTTGATAATACATAATACCCTACAGATAGTTAAAAAAGTTTCACGTGCAAAAAGGGGAGCTCCTCTGATTTGTTGATTTGGGTTCATCCTTTACATACGTCACCATGGAAAAACAAAAGGAAAAGAGAGCTTGGTTATCGGGGTTGCCATATTTGGCGCAATTATTTCTTAAATGTTAAATTCAGTTTCTTTAATCCAATTTGGTTTCTTTCCTTCAATTTAATTTCTTTAATTAAATTTAGGGGTTTGGCTGTAGTTTGGATATTATAAATTCATTCGTTGTCATTCTACACTAAACAAATAACTGTAAATTTTATACCATACGATAATGAAAATATATACTAGATAGATATTATAACCTGGTACTTCAAAATAATTAAGGGCTGTGATAGCCCAGTTTGTAGAGTAACGGATTAGCAACCGGAGGATTGCGAGTTTGAAACTCGATCCAACCAAAGACGGTCGTGTACACGGGAGGTGGTGCACGTTAAATCCTGTCGTGGCCTCAAATGTCCCCACGTAGCCGTGGTGTGGAAGTTTGGAGAATGGGACGCTATCTCAGTTGTTGTCCTCGTCATTTAACAGTGGTTCAAAATTACGAGATGTTGTCCTTCGGGATGGATCCCGGACCGTCGTCAGTAGCCCGGTGCGTTGCTCCAGTGCGACGATAATGTACTTCCTTACCTACCGAAATAATTAAATTTATTTTCCTGATTGAATTCTAGTCAAATTTGAGATTATAACTAATTTATTTCTAAAACAACTATCAATTCTAATGTTTTTCAATTAGTAAAATGTTAATAAAATAATGTTATACTTTATTTATTATGTTAATCAACAACAATGTTATACGCCTATTCATTGATTATTTACTATGTTAATAAATGTTTAGAAACAATAATGCTATACGTTCATTTATTTATTATTTAGTAAAATAAATATCAATTCTAATATTTTATAATAAAATGTTAATAAATGTTTTTTGTTTATATATAAATAAAAGTGGTAAAATGTTGAACATAACACATGGTCATCGCAAGTGTGTTTTTTTCTCTCTATGGTTAATTTTACTGAATATAATATTACAGTATTTTTCGCTACTTATTCAAAATGCAAAATTGTTTGAGGTGCACTTTTATTTTGTTCTAAGAAAAGTACTGTTCCGAGATATTATTCGTAACGAGTCTTAAGAGAACACATATTTTTTGTCTAAGGCACCAATATTTTGATAGGTATCTATACACTGGATAAGGAAAACGAGCATGGGAACAACACAGGAAGCAGTAGAGAAGATAAGTGTTGGCACGTTTTTTTTTCATGATTTGTTTGCTGAAAGAAAACAGAAATAATCTCTGAGACTCTATTTCTCTCTCGGATATTAATTCTTCATACCTTAGAAATGATATAATGCGGGGAATCGGTCTCTTGATCCCTCTACAAACACATAGAGATACTGAACCGACACCTGTCTAAATATATCTACAAATTGAAGGAGATATTGAAAGTATGCTTTTGTACCATAGATGCATGGTGCCTCAATGTGCGTGAGCTTCGTTAATGGTGCAATTTTATATAGTAACCAAAATCTTTGTTAAAAGTAATTTTTTCTAGTAACCAAAATCTTTGTTAAAAGTATTTTTATCAAGTAACCAAAATCTTTGTTAAAAGTAATTTTATCTGGTAATCAAAATCTTTGTTAAAAGTAATTTTATCTTTTAACCTTAATCTTTGTTAAAAAAGTAATTTTATCTTTTAACCTTAATCTTTGTTAAAAGTAATTTTATCTAGTAACCAAAATCTTTGTAAAAAGTAATTTGATCTGTTGAGTTTCTTAATAAACGTATAAAGGTGTTTCAAAACTTCCTGCTCGAATGTTAAGGGTAGGTAGTTGAATAAACGTCACACTGGAGCAACACACCGGGCTATTGGTGACGGTCCGGGATCAATCCCCAAGGGAAAGATCAAGGACAACGCTTCGTCATTTTGAACCACTGCCAGGTGACCAGGCCAACACCTGATCTGGCCCCCACTCTCCAAAACTTACACACCACGCCAGCGTGAGGAGGCGGCGACAGATTTAACATGCACCAGCCCCCATGTACACTACGTTCTTCAGTTGGATCTAGTTTCGAACTCGCAAACCTCCTGTTGCAAATCTGATGCTCTTACAACCTAGCTACCACGGTAGCTTCTTCGGGGATAGGTAAACCTTATAAATGCAGCTTTCTTTCAAATTCATCCTTTCCCAGACGCGCTACAAAAACTATCTTTGTTCAGCGAAGTTTCCTACGCTCCATCTTGGGCAGAAAATACGAGCCGCGCAATCAGACGAGGCGTCCCACAGATCTCCAATAAGAGCCGATTCGAGCGAAAGCCTAATATGGGTAAGCAGACAATACGGGCGCAGGACAGTAAAAACTATTTACTGCAGCCAGGAAACTGTTTAGCAGTCTTATTGGGATCCATAAACAATGAGACCGGACAGATAATACAGTTCTCTGCTGCCCGGGCAACTCGGTTTGAAGGGTAAGACAAAAAAGGAGCATCGAAGCTTGCATCAAGCGGGATTTCTCATTAGGCGATCCAGGCGCCCGATTCCAGGTGTGCATTGAATTAGACGAAGGGATGATGGAGCTAAGACTGAACGGAAGATTAAAGTTCCTGCGTTGCGGAATTCATTAAGGGTGTTTTAAAACCCTATAATCAAACTAAGGGATGGTAAAGACCACTAAATGAAATTATTCACTCAGGGATATGAGGCAGCGGTAGCCCTTTTGGAAGAGTAGGGGATTAGCAACAGGAGGGTTGCGAATTCGAAGCTCGATCCAAACAAAGATCGTCGTGTACGAAGACGTTGGTGCGAGTTAAATCTGCCGTGGCCTCAAACGCCCTCACATTGGCGTGGTATGGAAATTTGGAGAGTGGAGTACCAGCTGAGGTGTTGTTCTTGTCCTCTGACCGTGGTCTCATATTACGAGGTGATTTCCAATAGCCCGTTGTGTTGCTCCTCTGTGACGGAGATTCAACTATCTACCTACCATCCCACGCAGAAATGTTAGTCTACTGTAGGAGATTTGGTTGCGTTTTTTTATATTTATTGAAAAAAGAGAGATTCAATGTAAAGGAACCATGTTAAAAATGGATTGAAGTGCTCCTTTTTGTTGCCTTTTTAAATTTTTCCTCTTATTGTGTAAATTATGAAACCTTGTTCATCCTTTTTCGAAATTTACTGTGTGTATTCTATTTATGTATTTTTTATTATCTTTGATATTAATCCCAATGATCTAATTTAATTCAATCCTGGTGCTCCTTAAGCCTCTGAATTAAACCATTGAATTATAGGGATGAGCGCATGCATCCATGCAATCTAATTCGTAATCATTACTTATATTTATAGTGAATGCTTATTGTTTGAACTCACTATTCATGATTGCAGTGATTATGTATATATACGTCAATTGAAATTGTAATAATTTTTCATTAGGTTATTTGTTCCTCACTTATAAAGAACAGAATATTTTCTATACCATTGCTGTATCATTTATGTCGTTTACAGTGCATTTTAGTATCAAATTTATTTTAATGACTTCCATGAAAATATTTGTGTAATTTATTTATTATTTCCTTAAAGCCCACGCTTATCTGGACCTGAACATGATTCTCAACTAGTAAACACAATCCTAAACGCAGAAAAAACACGGAGAGCCTGATTGTTCATTACCATTGTTATGGCGTGATTTCGGCCATTATCAAACAATCGCAAGTGTTTTAGATATCGGAGGGGGCTGTAATTATTGCCAGTTGTCAAGCAGACGTGTCTTTAAGTGACGCAATTACCATTAAGTGAACTCTGGAATTTCCTCTTAGTTCTTTTGTAAGTGCTTTTTGATGCAAATGAGTCTGAACCGTTGTAAAAACAAGAATTAAATCGAGTTCTTTAAATAGGAAAAAAAGGTTAGCAATTATATAAATAATTAGGGCCACTATTCTTTAGTTGCCGCGATTTTTTTAGCTCAGACTGGGATTGTTGAGTTTGGTAGTCTTTTATGTTATGTATAATGGGTTGAAATTGTGAGAATAATATTTCTTAGCTGTCTCTAAAGTATAGAAACTCCTTATATTACCAAACTCTATTTCAACGAAATGTTGCGATAGTTAAAAACAGGAACAAGGGGTATAAGTTCATTTGAACGATTTTTATTGCATGTTTGGTTAAATGTATTTGTGGTTTTTCAGTTTGCGACTCAGGTGTTTGCTCTAAAATGTATTTCTTAAGCTATTTAAAGTTTAAAAACCTCAATGAAGGTTACTTATGATGTGCTGGTAACTGGTGTATGGTATGCTATTTAATAGAAGTATACTATTTAAATTTATTATCAAACTGAAGACTATAATATTAGGCTTTGTTTGAGTTAGATAAAGGCTATATGTTTACAAAATTCTGGTGTTACATTTTACTTAACTCTGAAGATATCATATTTTATTTCATTTTGATTTATTTTATTTTTAATGTATCAACGAACTATCAGCTCGTTGAAAGCAAACCGAACTACTGGTGTGTTGACAGCCAACTGAATTATTGACGCATTGATAACTATGCCATCAAACTTTCAAGCCTTCTTGGCATATTGCCAATTGCGTCATCGAACTGATAATCCTTTTCTTTGTAAGAAGAGAAGTTCTGTCGGTTCCCTCCAGGCGCGCGACTGTGCTGCAGTCCTTGTCTTATCTACTAGATGTTTTCTTGTCATTTGTACAGTTATAAATAGTGTTAATTTTAATTCCGAGATGCTTACTCCACTCAACTCCACTCACTCACCTGTAATTTGAATACTTTATTACTTCTTATAACGGATGTACATAATTAGAACACCAACTGTTGGCTTTGAGAGAGGCCGATAGATGGCGTTGAGGAGGTTCCTCTACCAAACATTTGTTAACGGTGACCTCGTATGTGAGGGGACATTAGCGTCTCTGCGACCACCATTTTGGAGACACACCAGCTAGACTTTTGTCAAAGACGCGATCTGACTCAATCGTCGGCTTGGTTGTAAATAGGGTCAAGGATTGATGCTGAATAAATAGCATTCATTTAGATCCAGGCAGGTCTGTCATTATTTTTCAATCCACCCACACCCACAATTTTGTAAGTTGCTCAATGCTCGAGATGAAAAGTAATTGAAAAATCCCCTTCATCCCACTTACATTCTCTAAAATTAAAAGGTAAAACGCATCATCTACTGAAACATTACGATAGTGAGGTAAGGACTCTTGGAGGGTTAACTTCTTAACAAACGTTTCATCCATTAGAACTGTAATGGTTGTACATTAACAATGTATAATCCAATGTTAGTTTGTTATCTCTCACCAGATGCACAAACATTCATATTAGCCATAAACATCATAACAAAAAGCCTCTAGCTTATTTCGTCTCAGGCTTCAAATCTAGGGAACTAAATATTTTCAAAACAGTTTGATCTATTCAAATGCCAGTTTTTAATTGCATGGCTTCTGGAATTTCATAATTTTTTCAAACTCGATTTGATATCCTGCACAATCCTGTCCCAATCTAATATGTTACAATTTCTTACGCTTAAACAGCTCATTAGAACGACAAATTTCATTATATTTTAAGCAATTTATTTTACCCTCTGGGCGTCACTAGATGTCCTTGTAGAGTCGTATTGGTTTTACCCTACATCAAATTTAGTGACTCAATAATCACATCTATTGGTTGAAAGAAACTTAGGAAACATTCTAATGTTAAGAAAATAAACCAAATCTGGTTAGAAGTCACGAAGACTAGGTTTACGAACTGATATATGCATGTGTGCCCCTCAGGAGTCCTAATTTATGTTACAATTTGTCACGCTTAAATAGCTCATTACAGCGACAAATTTCGTTATATTTTAAGCAAGTTTATTTTACCCTCTGAGTGTCACGAGTTTTCTAGTAGAGTCGTATTGCTTTTACCCTACATCAAATTTAGTGACTCAATAATCACATCTATTGGTTGAAAGAAACTTAGGAAACATTCTAATGTTAAGAAAATAAACCAAATCTGGTTAGAAGTCACGAAGACTAGGTTTACGAACTGATATATGCATGTGTGCCCCTCAGGAGTCCCAATTTATGTTACAATTTGTCACGCTTAAATAGCTCATTACAGCGACAAATTTCGTTATATTTTAAGCAAGTTTATTTTACCCTCTGAGTGTCACGAGTTTTCTAGTAGAGTCGTATTGCTTTTACCCTACATCAAATTTAGTGACTCAATAATCACATCTATTGGATGAAAGAAACTTAGGAAACATTCTAATGTTAAGAAAATAAACCAAATCTGGTTAGAAGTCACGAAGACTAGGTTTACGAACTGATATATGCATGTGTGCCCCTCAGGAGTCCTAATTTATGTTACAACTTGTCACGCTTAAATAGCTCATTACAGCGACAAATTTCGTTATATTTTAAGCAAGTTTATTTTACCCTCTGAGTGTCACGAGTTTTCTAGTAGAGTCGTATTGCTTTTACCCTACATCAAATTTAGTGACTCAATAATCACATCTATTGGTTGAAAGAAACTTAGGAAACATTCTAATGTTAAGAAAATAAACCAAATCTGGTTAGAAGTCACGAAGACTAGGTTTACGAACTGATATATGCATGTGTGCCCCTCAGGAGTCCTAATTTATGTTACAATTTGTCACGCTTAAATAGCTCATTACAGCGACAAATTTCGTTATATTTTAAGCAAGTTTATTTTACCCTCTGAGTGTCACGAGTTTTCTAGTAGAGTCGTATTGCTTTTACCCTACATCAAATTTAGTGACTCAATAATCACATCTATTGGTTGAAAGAAACTTAGGAAACATTCTAATGTTAAGAAAATAAACCAAATCTGGTTAGAAGTCACGAAGACTAGGTTTACGAACTGATATATGCATGTGTGCCCCTCAGGAGTCCTAATTTATGTTACAATTTGTCACGCTTAAATAGCTCATTACAGCGACAAATTTCGTTATATTTTAAGCAAGTTTATTTTACCCTCTGAGTGTCACGAGTTTTCTAGTAGAGTCGTATTGCTTTTACCCTACATCAAATTTAGTGACTCAATAATCACATCTATTGGTTGAAAGAAACTTAGGAAACATTCTAATGTTAAGAAAATAAACCAAATCTGGTTAGAAGTCACGAAGACTAGGTTTACGAACTGATATATGCATGTGTGCCCCTCAGGAGTCCTAATTTATGTTACAATTTGTCACGCTTAAATAGCTCATTACAGCGACAAATTTCGTTATATTTTAAGCAAGTTTATTTTACCCTCTGAGTGTCACGAGTTTTCTAGTAGAGTCGTATTGCTTTTACCCTACATCAAATTTAGTGACTCAATAATCACATCTATTGGTTGAAAGAAACTTAGGAAACATTCTAATGTTAAGAAAATAAACCAAATCTGGTTAGAAGTCACGAAGACTAGGTTTACGAACTGATATATGCATGTGTGCCCCTCAGGAGTCCTAATTTATGTTACAATTTGTCACGCTTAAATAGCTCATTACAGCGACAAATTTCGTTATATTTTAAGCAAGTTTATTTTACCCTCTGAGTGTCACGAGTTTTCTAGTAGAGTCGTATTGCTTTTACCCTACATCAAATTTAGTGACTCAATAATCACATCTATTGGTTGAAAGAAACTTAGGAAACATTCTAATGTTAAGAAAATAAACCAAATCTGGTTAGAAGTCACGAAGACTAGGTTTACGAACTGATATATGCATGTGTGCCCCTCAGGAGTCCTAATTTATGTTACAATTTGTCACGCTTAAATAGCTCATTACAGCGACAAATTTCGTTATATTTTAAGCAAGTTTATTTTACCCTCTGAGTGTCACGAGTTTTCTAGTAGAGTCGTATTGCTTTTACCCTACATCAAATTTAGTGACTCAATAATCACATCTATTGGTTGAAAGAAACTTAGGAAACATTCTAATGTTAAGAAAATAAACCAAATCTGGTTAGAAGTCACGAAGACTAGGTTTACGAACTGATATATGCATGTGTGCCCCTCAGGAGTCCTAATTTATGTTACAACTTGTCACGCTTAAATAGCTCATTACAGCGACAAATTTCGTTATATTTTAAGCAAGTTTATTTTACCCTCTGAGTGTCACGAGTTTTCTAGTAGAGTCGTATTGCTTTTACCCTACATCAAATTTAGTGACTCAATAATCACATCTATTGGTTGAAAGAAACTTAGGAAACATTCTAATGTTAAGAAAATAAACCAAATCTGGTTAGAAGTCACGAAGACTAGGTTTACGAACTGATATATGCATGTGTGCCCCTCAGGAGTCCTAATTTATGTTACAATTTGTCACGCTTAAATAGCTCATTACAGCGACAAATTTCGTTATATTTTAAGCAAGTTTATTTTACCCTCTGAGTGTCACGAGTTTTCTAGTAGAGTCGTATTGCTTTTACCCTACATCAAATTTAGTGACTCAATAATCACATCTATTGGTTGAAAGAAACTTAGGAAACATTCTAATGTTAAGAAAATAAACCAAATCTGGTTAGAAGTCACGAAGACTAGGTTTACGAACTGATATATGCATGTGTGCCCCTCAGGAGTCCTAATTTATGTTACAATTTGTCACGCTTAAATAGCTCATTACAGCGACAAATTTCGTTATATTTTAAGCAAGTTTATTTTACCCTCTGAGTGTCACGAGTTTTCTAGTAGAGTCGTATTGCTTTTACCCTACATCAAATTTAGTGACTCAATAATCACATCTATTGGTTGAAAGAAACTTAGGAAACATTCTAATGTTAAGAAAATAAACCAAATCTGGTTAGAAGTCACGAAGACTAGGTTTACGAACTGATATATGCATGTGTGCCCCTCAGGAGTCCTAATTTATGTTACAATTTGTCACGCTTAAATAGCTCATTACAGCGACAAATTTCGTTATATTTTAAGCAAGTTTATTTTACCCTCTGAGTGTCACGAGTTTTCTAGTAGAGTCGTATTGCTTTTACCCTACATCAAATTTAGTGACTCAATAATCACATCTATTGGTTGAAAGAAACTTCGGAAACATTCTAATGTTAAGAAAATAAACCAAATCTGGTTAGAAGTCACGAAGACTAGGTTTACGTACTGATATATGCATGTGTGCCCCTCAGGAGTCCTAATTTATGTTACAATTTGTCACGCTTAAATAGCTCATTACAGCGACAAATTTCGTTATATTTTAAGCAAGTTTATTTTACCCTCTGAGTGTCACGAGTTTTCTAGTAGAGTCGTATTGCTTTTACCCTACATCAAATTTAACGACTCAGTAATCACATCTATTGGTTGAAAGAAACTTAGGAAACATTCTAATGGCAAGAAAATGAACCAAAACTAGTTAGAAGTCACGGAAGACTAGGTTTACGAACTGGATGTATGCGTGTGTGCCCCTCAGGAGATTAAATTAAGGTTTTATGTTTAAAATGAAGCTTTGCCCCAAACTGCTGCTCATTTATTAAATGGTGGATGAAAATACAGCTGTTTTCACTTTTCGAGTAAACAACTCACTAGTGCAAATTACAAGTTATACAGTTCAGTTCCTTCAATTTTATTGGGAGAAGTGTGGTGCATACCATGAAATCCATCTCAGTACGTGCTATATGATAACATTAGCATATTATCGATATTTTAATAGCTTTAAGCGTGTGTAAAACAAATGAACACATCCCCAAATAAATCAAAATCATATTTCGTTTCGAATGCTGGTAAAAACGCAACTTAAATTCTAATTAAGAGATAAAATTCGAGAGTGTTCTGCCGTAAATAACTCGGGATACATAATTCTTTTTGAAGATTAAAACCCCGGAAATGTATTCTCTCTAATCAAATCATTCCCTTTAATACGTTCTGTTTATCCTTCAAGCGAAAAATATAAATAAATCTTCAAATAACTTTGAAAAGAAACTCGTACGTGAGCTTCCGTTAATTTTATTCTCCCGAAGAAATCTTGAAACCGTTATTTATGAAATTATAAAACGCCTTGGTGTTAAAAAATAATACAAATCTTCAATTAAGAATGGTTTAATTACTGAAATATTGCTCGAAACGTGTTTTCTACATTCATTAATTTATGGAGCATCTCGTCTTTGGTGATGTTTTCCCCATTTTAAATTGAGACTACATAAAAAATGATTTAGAAAATTCTGCTTAGTGTTTAGGTCTTAAATAGGATTGAACTTATTTTATCAAGTGTTTTACGGTGCTTTTGAAAATCATTGTTGTCATTTTATGAAATTGGGATTGAATATACTTAAATAAAATTAATTGTGCATATGTACATGTTCGCCATGGTAAGAAATTGTTGACGAATTTTAGGTTATTTTTGATTATTAATTCTACTAAATTTTAAGTAATATCTCGTCGAAACTATTTGGAGGGTTAAGTTACATTTGGGATATTATTTATAGTTTTTCAAAGCTTCCAGTACAAACTTTAAGGGGAGATAGGAATACAAAATAAAACCACGTCCACACAGAGAAGTATTCCCTCAAGAGACCCTGGATTGGATAGAGGGCGCTACTCTGCATTCGACCATATTATATAGCGATCCATGAATCGAAGCTGTCAGACGGGCTTTACTGTTGATGGTCACAACTTTGAGCACCTACCGCGAACCTGTAAGTGTATCACTGTCGTAAACTAAATTAGATTATTCTGAATATACACTACCTGACATTGAAAATGCAACACCAAGAAGGAGTTGGCAGAAAGTGATGAAATTTGGCAGACAGAGAGAGACAGCAACGAGCAATAAGTGATCCTTATTGCAACATTATACACCTTGCCACTGAGCAGCAAGAAAGTCTGATCAGTAGGTTGTAGGACCACCGCGAGCGGCGATACAGGCAGCAACATGTCTAGGTACAGACGCAATGAGCGTGCGGATGGTGTCCTGAGGGATGGCTGCCCATTCCCTGTCAACCATTTGCCAGAGTTCGTCTTCTGAACGTGTCGGTGGCAACGCATGCAAGCGACGTCCAATGACGTCCCAGAAATGTTCGATACGTGAGAGATCAGGGGAGACAGCTGCCCAGGGAAGCACCTGGGTACCTTGCAGGGCATGTTGGCTGATGCGTGCCGTGTGCGGCCGGGCGTTATCCTGCTGGAAAGTGGCATTGGGCAGCCCCTGAAGGAAAGGTAGTGTCACCGGCTGCAGCACGTCATCCACGTATCATTGGGCCGTCACAGTGCCCTGAATACGGACCAGAGGTGACCTGTTATCGTAGGCGATGGCGCCCCAAACCATTATACCGCGTTGTCTCGCGGTATGGCGTTCCACAGATGCGGCCGGATTGGCCCTGTCACCACGTCGGCGCCAGACTCGTACACGGCGACTGTCATTGCTAAAACAGAAGCGTGACTCGTCTGAGAATACCACCCTGTGCCATTCCGTCGTCCACGTGGCTCTATCCCGACACCATTGCAAACGGAGACGTCTGTGCAGTTGGGTCAATGGTAGTCGTCTCAACGAGCGCCATGAGTGCAGGCCGCCAGCGATCAATCGGTGGCTAATGGTCCTGGACGATATGGGAGCATCAAGGGTGTCCTGCACATACTGCAAAAGGGCGACAGGCGTGGCTTGCGGGACCGCCGATGCTTGCCGGCAGATGCGTCTGTCCACGCGTGCTGACGTCACTCTGCCTGCACCGGAACCCTTCAAATGTGCCACATTCCCTTGGTCCAACCATCTGTGCCACAACCGGTGCACCATGGACGCGTGACCACTTTTGTAGGTTCCTTCCCTGGTTTTTCACTCGCCGTGCGCGGGGCAGCTGCGCAATTTGCATCATTTACATATCTCGGTGAGCTGCGTCTACCCTGTAAATTTCATCCAGTTCTGCGCACTCCTTCTGGGTGTTGCATTTTCAATGTCAGGTAGTGTATTAACCCTCCTGGTGGTTTTTTCGACGAGGTATCTCGTCATTAGCAAAACTGGCCGTATCTTGGCCGTGGAGATATCTCGTCATTAGAAGAAAACTGACTAGATCTTGATCTCTTCATCATCAAAAAATCGGCTATCTCTTGATGACGATACATCTCGCCATTAGCAAAATTGGTCAGATCTCAACGGACGAGATATCTCGTCGTAACCGCTTGGAGGGTTAACTGTAAAATGAAGAACGAGACAACTTTCATACAATGTTTTAGAATGAAAGTGCAGAAATGAGGCGAGCAATAAATGGATTAAGAGTAGTCTAATAACAAGATTTTTATTTTTTTATTATTTCAATTAACGTCACACTGGAGCAACACAATGGGCTATTGGTGACGGTCCGGGATCAATCCCAAAGGGAAAGATCCGAGGACAACACCACGTAATTTTGAACCACGGTCAGATGACGAGGCAACACCTGAGCTGGCACTCCACTCTCCAAACTTCCACACCACGCCAACGTGAGGACATTTGAGGCCACGACAGATTTAACGTGCACCAGCTAATAACAAGAACAGGTATTTTACATTTTCAAGAAATCTATCGAGCGAGATGTGGGATCAGTACCAATTTAAATCAACGTCACTCACTAACACTAATTTTGACAGCGTCGTAAGAAAATCCAGAAAGGGCCGCGAAATTGAATTTCGCATAAATTAAAAGCAATGAATGTTTCCCGAAGCATTTTAACATGCCTTGAAAGAGAGGTTTCCTTCGCTCTTTAAGAGAAACATGAAACTGACAACTCGTATTATTTCTGAATTAAAATTCCAGGAATAACTTAATTTCTTTAAATATTGTTTCAGGGATTATTTGATTTGGGATTTCGGTTCCGCTCTTTTTAGAAAATAATCGCCCAGAGCGTTCATAGAATTCTTTGGTAATGTAACACGGAATGTTTTTGATTGGGGGAAATCACGTTCACTTATTGATATGTGATTAGTTGCTAAGTCAAGTTAATAATCTCGGTAACTGGTGAATGTCTTTAGATACAGAGATGAAAATTTGTTCCTAAAGTATGATATGCTGTATTTGTATTTAATTTATTTAAAAATTATGTTGCATTTAAATGAAATTATTTAATCATCGGTGTTTACTTTCTTTCTTAGAGATGGTTGCTGTTTTTGATGGATGTCTTTAGATGCAGAAATGGAAATTTGTTTCGAAAATATGATATGCTGTATTTGTATTAATTTATTTAAAAATTATGTTGCATTTAAATGAAATTATTTAATTATCGGTGTTTATTTTCTTTCTTAGCGATGGTTGTTGTTTTTGATGAATAGGGTAGGGTAGGGTAGGGTATTTCAATTAACGTCACACTGGAGCAACACAATGGGCTATTGGTGACGGTCCGGGATCAATCCCAAAGGGAAAGATCCGAGGACAACACCACGTAATTTTGAACCACGGTCAGATGACGAGGCAACACCTGAGCTGGCACCCCACTCTCCAAACTTCCACACCACGCCAACGTGAGGACGTTTGGGGCCACGACAGATTTAACGTGCACCAGCCCCCTTTGTACACGACGGTGTTTTGGCTGGATTCGAACTCGCAACCCTTCGGTTGCTAGTCCGTTACTCTTCCAACCGGGCCACCGCGGCCCTGATGAATAGTATGAGTTCACTATGAAAGATCTATGCAATTTAAATACGTTTCAAATGCTCCGAGTACGATCAACACATCGAATGTTAAGCTATTATTTCTCGATTACGTATCAATTTTAATTTTAACGAAAGAAAAATTATTTCGAGTTATATATTTAAAAATGCTATTCTTCATTTCTTTATTTGTTAGTGGCTTAGAATCATAATTTCCTATCAAGATATGCTGTGCTTCTCCAGAGAGAGAGAGAGTGTGTGACATTAATTCTAACTACTTACCTACCTATCAAGTGATTATATTGAATTGAAGTATAATATACATATTTTTCAATTGCTTTGGTTAAAGGCGACTTTCATTCGGGAAACATCTTACGTACATTACAATACCTTTTGAAACACCTGAAATATAGTACATTCAGTTAAATTTAGAACAAATTAAATTATGTAAAGCATTGTAAACAAAATATGTTTCTTTATAGTAATGCATTTTAGATGTATTTCAGAATCAAAAGTAAAACGAAACAAGACCAAAAGCATAAGATGCACTTGCGTATAGCAAGGATCTTAAATTTCTATTAAATTGTCTCTTAAGTTTTCATGACAATGGTACATTAACACACAGATAACTTTCCAGGGTGATCACTACAATAACATCCCTATGTAAATATGAGAATATCTGCTGTTGAACATACGAATATCCTTATGTGATCTCAAACACATCCTGTAGCCCACATGGTGGTTCTCTCGACGAGGTATATCTTCATTAGCAAATTGATCATTTGCTGATGGACGAGACATCTAGCCATTAGAAGAAAACTGACCAGTTCTTCGTGGACAAGATATCTTGTCATTAGAAGAAAACTTACTACACTATCTACCAATAAGTACACTGCTGGCCACCCAAATTGCAACACCAAGAAAGACAAGAGATATCACAACAAAATTTATTTTGTAGATAACATGTTGACCAAGTATCAAATGATTAAATTTATAGACTTCTGTGAAGTGTGGTTCCTGCCAAAATCAGTAGCCAGAGTAGCCGCCATTGTTGGAGATCACCGCTGCCACACGCCTCGGCATTGATTCAAAGAGACTTTGAATGTGTTCTTGGGGTACAGCAGACCAAGCAGCTTCCACACGTTACCAAAGTTGATCTGGTGTGGCAGCTGGGGATGTATTCTGGGTCAATCGTTGAGCAACCATGGATCACATGTTTTCTATCGGCGAAAGATCCGGAGAGCGAGCTGGCCAGGGAAGCAATTCAATCTGGCGATTGACGAAGAACCCTTGGACAATGCGTGCCACGTGTGGTCGCGCATTATCCTGTTGAAATATGGCTGTGGGAAAGCCCTGAAGGTAAGGAAGGACAACTGGCTCCAATACCTCGGAGATGTAGCGCTGGCTGTTTAAAGTACCGGCAATGCGTACTAGAGGAGTGCGAGAGTGATATCCAATACCGTCCCATACCATAATACCCGGTGCAGGACCAGTGTGGCGGTGCATAACGCAGCTGTTCAGCATCCTCTCTCCACGGTGTCTCCAGACTCGAATCCGACCATCGTGGTGTTGCAGACAGAAGCGTGACTCGGCAGTAAAGACAATTTCATTCCATTCTGCCGTCCACATCCTTCTTTCATCGCACCATTGGCGGCGGAAACGTCTGTGGTTCTGCGTCAAGGGTAGACGAAGCAATGGACGTCTTGCGGACAGACCACTCTGCTGTAAACGGCGTCGAATGGTACGCGCAGACACTGGATGATGCGGTACAGACTGAATGTGCTGTGCTATGGTTCGTGATGTGGCTGAGCGATCCGTCACTGCCATACGCACAATATGCCTGTCATCACGTGAAGTGGTGCACTGAGGTGGATGCGATCGAACACGTCGGTCCGTCGTACCCTCCTGCATCCAACGATCACATATCCGCATTACAGTTGTTTGGTTTCGTCCAACACGACTACCGATTTCCCTGAAAGATAATCCACAATCTCGGTAGGCCACTATCCTTCCTCTGTCGAACTCGGATACTTGATCAAAAGATGATCGCTGTTTTCTACGAGGCATAATTGATCGTTTTTTTGAAAAAACCACAAGAAAAACACAATTGCCGTACTTGAAATCGTCGAAATCTCCAAGCCTTAAATAGCGCTTTGAAGTGGCGCCACAGGCGCGCGTGATGTGCGTCTGCGCTGAAATTCTAATCATTTGCATATCTCACCTCCGCTAATGCATGTTGTAAATTTCATATTATTTGCATGCTTCCTTCAGGGTGTTGCATTTACGGTGGCCAGCAGTGTATTTGGACACTTGTGATAGAAAAGAAAAACAAAATTTATTCATATTCAATAGTTGGTAGAGCCTCCACGAGAGGCAATTACAGCCTCAACCCTCCGGGGCATGCTTTCCACAAGTCCTTGTATGACGGCTAGTGGTATTTTCTTCCACTCGGCTTGGAGAAGACATTTAAGTTCCTTCACCGATTTTGGGCGGTTGTTGCACCCCTGAATTCGGCGATCCAACTCGTCCCAGAGGTTCTCGATAGGGTTCAGGTCTGGGCAGGCCAGTCCATTCGGTTAACCCCATTGTCACCATACCAATCCATGGTGGACCTCGCAACATGACAGCTGGCGTTGTCGTCCTGGAAGTAACATGGGTCCAACCCGTAAAACTGCCACAAACGTAGGAAGCACACTGTCATCCAAAATAGTGCAGTAGGCGTCGGCGTTGAGCTTATCATGAATTGGGACCAAGGGTCCCAGTCCATACCAGGAGAAACACCCCCAGACCGTAATTCCACCTCCGCCGAACTTTACTGTTGGCACAATGAATTCTGGCAGGAGGCGTTCTCCAGGCAGACGCCAGACCCAGACCCTGCCATCCGAATGGTAGAGTGTGAACCTTGATTCGTCGCTCCAGAGAACCCGTTTCCACTGATCTACGGTCCACTTTCGACGTGCTTTGCACCACATTAACTGAGCAGCGCGGTTGGACTTCGTGATCAAAGTCTTATAGGGGGGCAGAACGACCATGAAAACCAAGCAGATGTGCTTCCTTACGGATGGTATTCATCGAAACAACACTCCCGGATGCCTGTTGAAACTCCTCGAGTATGTGGGCCATCGGTTGGGTGCGGTTTTTCCGAATTTCTCTGGACAGCACCCATCGGTCTCTATTTCCCAGTTTCGTGGGTCTGCCGACTCGGGGCACATTCTGACAATTACCGCTCACCTTACACTTCTGAATCACATAGGCCACTGTCGATTTTGGGTAATTCAGCTCGCTAGATATGTCCCTTAAGGATCGGCCATTTCTGTGATACCCGACGATTACACCTTTAACTCTGCACTTCGTGGCATCTTGCATGCGACTAATGCCAATGTTGTTTCCTACACGATATTTAACGGCGGAGGGCGTGACGTATATCAGTACCGCAGATATCGTCATTTGCATGGGTGTCCAAATACTTATTGGTAGATAGTGTAGATCTTTATCTCATCATTATAAAAAAACGGCAATATCTTGATGACGAGATATCTCGTCATTACCAAAATTGGTCAGATCTTGATGGAATAGATACCTATTCGAAACCATTTGGAGGGTTAAAGCACAGGGTTTATATTTTCAAATAGCCTTCACCAACTTATGACTAATATACGGCACACATGTAACTTTAAGACGAGAAAGGTTTTGCAGTTAACTGAAGATTAAATGACTATTTTCTGTTAAGAGAGAGCAAGCAAGAAACAATATTTCAAGAACATAATTTTTCGAAACATAACTGTAATTTGCTCATAACTGATCAGGCAGGTGTCTGGTCTAGATGGGCCTTTTCAAGTCTTAACCCCACTGGTGGTGGTCTTGACGAGGTATTTCGTCATTAGCGAAACTGACTAGACCTTAGTGTGCGAAATATCTCAATAATATAACAAAATTAGTCTTGATGGAGGATATCTCGTCGAAACCATTCGGAGAATTAATCATTCTCTTAATTCCATGCTTGTTTGTGACTAAGAACAAGTGCACTGTGTATCTGATTCCAAGTAGGTGATCCTATCCACTACCTTTTGGAATGTGATCTCACAAGTCCGTGGCATTTAGCGAAGCTTCTCTACAAAACTACTCTCATTGGTGCCAAAGTACCTTCAAGAATAGACACTGCCACCACAAAATCATTAAAGTGTTGGAATTTCTCAGCTCCAACATTGATTATACCTGTGAGATCTGAGAAGTCGAAGGTTCTCGAAATAACCGAGGTTTTCTTATGAAATTTGTATATCGATTTTTTGTTAGTCTTTACTCTGACGTTTACTCTGAGATTTTTTTTTGAATATGTATCTTTGTTAATTTGAATATATACTCTTTTTAATTGCGTATATTAATCCCATTTATTGCATAAATATTATATTATTATTACCATTTTGTAAATTTTGTAATCCTTTTCTTACATCATAGTGTATTTTTGAGCTTATATATTTTGCCCTTCACCTACTTTTCCCTTTTTATGTGCTATCTTAAATATTTTACATGTATAGTGGATTTCTAGGCTCTCCCTAATCCCTGAAACTCTTCCGTAAGGCGGACTATATAGCTGAAAGCCGCTGTAACGGCGGCTAGAGAAACGATCACCACGGCAGCGTGGGAAAATGGAAAGTCTTGTTGACTCAAGTGTCGAGAGGAAAAGCCCACACACCATAACGACCACCCGAAAACATCTTCTTAATGATTTCTTAACGACAGCCAGCCAGCAGGGGTCGGAAATCGTTCTGGTTTCAAAACAAAGGGCAGGCGCCTTTCTGTCGCTCTCTTCGACATTTCGAGACCGAGAAGACAGAGATAAATGATGATGAGTTTCCGACAGGGATTGATGGCCCCCTTTCAAGTCGGTCGTAAAAGTTGAGGGGAAAGACCAACGTGAGACAGCCAATCAAGAACGTGAGAAATCTTCAACACCCAATCCAGCACCGACTAAAAGGCGGACCAGAAACGGAAAGGAGGAGTCGATAAGCACCCAACATATAGAGTTTTTGGAGATATCATCAGAGAGAGGATCACGAGAGGAGAGACGGAGACAGAGGATCACAGAGGATCAGAGAGAGAGCTTGGAGAGAGGCGGTCAGCAGAGACCGTTTTTGGAGCTTGAAGTGAATATCCGTTCACTGTTGTGCATTTATCCCACCTTGGGATCCTATACTCGCCGGAGTATTTTAGTGAGAAAGGCTTGACCGTAGCCGTAAAGGAGGAGCCTCCTAGAGATCCGTGTAACTGTTCATCCTAGTAGTGATCCTGTCCAGAAAGACTGAGATTTCCTGCCTTGGAACTCTGTATGCATCCGAGTATTTGTTGTTGAGAATAGGCTCACCCGTAGCCGTGCGTTAGACACCCCCGAGCGAAATTGTGAGGCTCGCCAGCAGCCTAAGCGCCTCGATAGAACTTTGGACCTTCCAAGGAAACTAACATTAATGAACTCTATATTCATTTTCCGACTTTTTGTACAAATTGTAAAATAAACCAATTTAGTCCAGAATCGGATATTTTCAATGGTAACTAGTCTAGCTACCCGTGAATCAAGACGTTACAGACTAGTTAACTTTTTGGTGGCAGCGGAAGCGATCGACACCCAGTCGTAAAGCAGCGGAAGCGATCGACACCCAGTCGTAAAGCAGTAGCGGAAGCGATCGACACCCAGTCCTGAAGTAGCGGAACCGATTGACTTCGTTCGACATCCAGTTCTGAAGGAGCATCGAACCGACCGACATCCAGTCCCGGAGAAGTAGCGACTTCGTTCGACATCCAGTTCTGAAGGAGTATCGAACCGACCGACATCCAGTCCCGGAGAAGTAGCGACTTCGTTCGACATCCAGTCCCGGAGAAAAGGACGCCTGGTCCGAAATACAGTTACGGAAGACGCCGAGTCCCGAAAAAGAAATAGAAGACCAAGTTTTGTGTGGAAAGTGACCGACCAGTAAACCTGATCTGAAGTAGATGAAAGTGACGAGATCCTGTGAAGCACGACAGCAGGTAAGGCTTGATTTTACTTTAGAGGCAAAAATTGTAGTAAATTAATGTGCTAGAAATTTAAAATTGTATTAATGAAATTATATTGTATGTGTAATTGAGTGGTTGCAACATTTAGCAAAGTGCTTGATTTGAAAAATTTAGAAAACTATTGTGTTATCAATTCAGGAAGAACTTTCCTTTGAAATTAGAGTAAAAGCCATTTATTGAAATTAGGTACTGTCGTAATCTAAAAGTTACCGAAGTATTTTGTCTAGAGTTGCGCTTAGTATATTTTGTGAATTTGAGTTAAGATTGTTTTGAAATTTAAGGTACATTGTTTTATAGTGGTGCATTGTGTTTTAAGTATTGGTCACTTATATTAGTATATTATTGTGTGTATAATTGTGTGTAAGGGACAGGAGAATTTTAAAATGGCATTTTTAGCAAGGCAACGTAAGGCAAATTTGCAGAAACTCGCTTATGAGTTAGGTATCGACCTAGGACCTAATGATAGGGTGTTAGATATAACCACAAAGATATCGGAGCATCCTCAATACGACGAAGAATGGGTGAAGGCTCAGTTGCAGGTTATAGTAGAGGAACGGGAGATAACTGACACTCAGGCTAGAGAGGAACGGGAGATAGCCGAGAGAAATGCTAGAGACGCGGAAGAGCGAATGTTCGAGTTAGAGAAACTCAGAATTACGCAAGCCGCTGAAACAAATAGCTTAGGTTCGACACAAACGGATAATTCTAGACCAACGAAAAACTTGAAATCCGTAATGCAGAAATTTGACCAGGAAAAAGGAGACATGGCCCTATTTCTCACCTTGTTTGAAAGACAGGCGAAACAGATGGGAATAGATGAGGTTGATTGGGTGACTCACCTTCTTTACCTACTCCTGATTGATATTGCAGAAATTATTATGAGAGAGTCCCCTGAAAAATCCGAAGATTACGTTCATGTTAAGAGTACCCTCCTAAATAGATTTAAATTAAATCCGGAAACATTCCGAACCAAATTTACACAGCATCAGAGACGATCAGGAGCGCCCTGGAAAGATCTAACATTTGAATTAAGGAGTTACTTAGAGGGATGGCTAGATGGAGTCGGAGTGGAAAGTTTTGAGGACCTCAAAAACCTAATGCTAACGGATCAAATAAAAGGGAGAGTTTCTCCTGAGATTAAGGGGCATTTCATAGATCAGTGGGCAGCCATAGTAGACCCGAAGAATTAGTATTTAAATTAGACCAATATGAAGCCGCTAGACGCACTGTTAGAAGACCTCTCACAGCTAAGTTCCCAGAAAAACGTTTCCCAGATAAGCCCAAACCTGAAAACAAACCTGCAGTAGTGAGGAAATTTGAGCCAGAAAAGAGCGAACGCTCGAATTGGAGGAACCCAAATCCTAATGAGCAAAAGTGGAGGAAGCGAGAATTTGAACGGCGAACAACGCCGGCGTGTTACATATGCCATTCGACGGATCATCTGAGATCGCAATGCCCTGAATTAAGGAGAAACCCGAATCACGAACGCGTGAATCATTTAAAGATGGAGGAGAATTTCGCACCTTCGTTTGCCCCTTATCTGAGTGAGGCTAAAGTTAATGGGATAAATACCGTGATATTGAGAGATAGTGGAACCAGTTTGGACGTAGCTCCCAACCACTTAGTGAGACCAGATGATTACACCGGAGAGACAGTTTGGTTGAAACAGGCTCTGGAAAATCATTTCCGATGTTTACCGATAGCAACAATTAGTTTAGAAAGTGAAAAATTCGGCAAGATAATCACTAAAGCAGCGGTAGTGGATAAAACGGTAGAATTGAACCATTATCTCCTGGGAAACTCGACCCAAGAATTGCTCGAGGAGGCAAAGAAAAACCCACATTTAGTTAATGCTGTCGTTACGCGTAGTCAAAACAGGGGAAGCAAAAGATCAGGGAGTTTGGAGAAACTCGAAACCCCCAACTGCGTTAGCGAAAAACCACCTCTTCAATCGAATAGCCAGGAGCGCGAGGTTCCGATTCATCTACCTCCTGCTGAAAAGCATACAATTGCGCTTTTGAAAGTAACCCCCGAGGAGTTTTCCAACGCACAAAAGGAATGCTCTGAATTGAGTACGCTGTGGGAAAAAATGAAAGAAAAGCGAACTCAGGAATATAGGATGGATAAAAATTTGTTGTTTAGGATAACCGCAGATCACAGAGGGGAGGAAAGGAAACAATTAGTCATTCCCGCAAGAATGAGGAATTAAATTCTAAGGTTATGCCACGAAGAAGTAGCCGCACATTTAGGCTCAACAAAAACCAAAGATAAACTATTGAGATATTATTTTTGGCCAAACTGCATTAAGGATGCAGAAGAATACGTAAGAACATGTGACCCGTGCCAGAGAGTGGGGAAACCAAGGGAGAAGAAGAAAGCCCCATTAAAATTAGTGCCGGTGATTAAAGAGATCTTCTCGAAAATTAATGTAGATACCGTAGGACCCCTTCCTTATTCAAGTAAAGATAATAGATATTTAGTAACTGCTATCTGCATGGCCTCAAAATATCCTGAAGCGATACCCGTTTGCGACATCAGTTCAGAATCGATAGTGGAGTCTCTCATGATTATATTTAGTAGATTGGGATTTCCCAGAGAAATACAGTGTGACTTAGGCACTTGTTTCACGAGCAATTTGACCACCACGTTTTTTGAAAAATTGGGCATTAAGGTTACGCACAGCTCTGTTACACACCCACAAAGTAACCCAGTAGAGAGGTGGCATAGTCCCGTGAAAAGATTATTGAAGGTTTTACGTTTGAAATCGGGATTAGATTGTGAGAAAAATCTACCTGCAGCTCCCTTAGCATTAAGAACGGTGACTCATGATTCCACAAAATTTGGCACGACTATACTCGTACGCAGAAAGAATCTTCGAACCCCCGAAACCTTACTTTTCGAACATTGGGTAGAACCGGAGGAAGAAGAAAATGGCGTGACCGAGTACGTGTTCGAATTAATTAACAGGTTGAAGCATTGTCAGGAATTGGCCTATGAACGAGTTTCAGACATGCAACATAAAAGGAAAACCTGGTACGATAAAGATGCCGTTCGTAGAATTTTTAAAAAGGGAGATAAGGTGTTAGTCGTAGCGTCATCCAAACCAAACAAATTATCTGTTAGTTGGATAGGCCCTGGAGTGATCGAGAGTCAACTCTCAGATACTAACTACATAGTTAAGATGCCTGGTAAAACCGAAAAATCTCAGGTGTATCACGTAAATCTTCTAAAACCTTATAATAAGCGGGCGGAAGCAGTGAACTTACTGATTAGTGGAGAGAATGCCGGAACATCAGATTCAGATTTAGATAAATTACCCGTCGTCAAACCCCAATTTGTATGATTTCGAGGAGATAGTGAGGGATAGTGATTTAGCTGGAAAGTGCAGCCCTGAACAAATCGCCCAACTCGAGACGTTATTATTGTCTCATAAGAAAATATTTTCAAATGACCCAGGTAGGACAGATTTGGTAGAACACGACCTAGAATTGATCAGTAATCAACCAGTGAGGTGAAAACCCTATAGGACGTCACCCCGACAAACGGAAATTTTAAAAACTGAAATCAAGAGGATGTTGGACCTCCAACTGATAGAGATAGGAGAGTCAGATTATACTTCTCCAATGATATTAGTGGAAGCTCAAGGCAAAGATCCAAGGCCTTGTGTAGACTACCGCAAATTAAATTCTATAATTAGAACCGAATATTTTCCCTTACCGAATATCGACGAAAGAATAGAGAAGGTATCAGCAGCAAAGTACATCACTGTCATTGATTTAACAAAGGGGTATTGGCAGATTCCGTTAAGCCCCAAGGCTCAGAGATTAGCCGCATTTGTGACTACTTTTGGAACTTACCGACCACTAGTCCTTCCTTTTGGTCTGGTAAATGCCCCTTTTTGTTTTTCCAAATTCATGTCACAACTCTTGCAAGGATGCGACGAGTTTAGTGTACCATATTTAGATGATGTAGCCATCTTTTCAAATACGTGGGAAGATCATCTAAAACACCTAGGCCTAGTTCTAAATAGGATCGCGGAGGCCAAATTAACGATCAAACCATCGAAATGTCGGTTCGCGCAAAGCAGCGTAAAATATTTGGGACACGAGGTAGGTGGAGGTCTCAGATCCCCTGCCGAAGCCAAAACAAAGGCGGTATTGGAATTTCCGGCCCCCAAAACGAAAACACAGATACGCCAATTTCTAGGCTTATGTGGATTTTATTCACGATATATTAAAAACTATGCTGTCATCGCGGAGCCCTTAACCCGCGCCTTAAAGGGAAAACATAGAAAGGAAGCGATAGAATGGACACCAGAGCATGAGCACGCATTCCAAACACTAAAAGGGAAACTCACCGAAAAACCCGTACTTTATGCCCCGGACTATAGTAGGGAATTTATCCTGCAAACCGATGCATCAGATAAAGGAATCGGGATCATTATGGCTCAACGAGGACCACACAATAACGAACATCCGATCTTGTCTTGAGTCGGAAATTTAGCGAGTGCGAGAAGAAGTTTAGTGCTACAGAAAAGGAATGTGCAGCTATCATTTATGCAATTAAGAAATTGCGACATTACCTAGATGGTCAAAAGTTTACAATCGAAAGTGACCACAACCCTTTAGTTTGGTTGCGTACGAACGCAGGAAATAACCCTCGACTCATGAGATGGGCGTTGGCGTTGCAACCATTTGACTATACAATAGTCCACAGAGCAGGGAAAACAATAAGCACGCTGATTGCTTAAGTCGCGTGGAATAAATAACATCTGACACTTCAAATGAAAATTTGATTGTAAATATTTACTAGTGTATAAATTGTGATCTATGTAAAATGTAAATACAAATGATGCTTGTGTTTGTAATTTAAATAATTGAATAAGATTGTAAAATTTTGGAAGGTTAAAACCACATTAGTTATAGCTGCCTCTGAAGTATTGTCAAGACCTCCTGTATGTCTAACCCCTTCCTTTTAGATTTTGCTCTCTAACACATCGCAAAATCTCTCTATGGGGGGAGGAATTCTGTAACGGCGGCTAGAGAAACGATCACCACGGCAGCGTGGGAAAATGGAAAGTCTTGTTGACTCAAGTGTCGAGAGGAAAAGCCCACACACCATAACGACCACCCGAAAACATCTTCTTAATGATTTCTTAACGACAGCCAGCCAGCAGGGGTCGGAAATCGTTCTGGTTTCAAAACAAAGGTCAGGCGCCTTTCTGTCGCTCTCTTCGACATTTCGAGACCGAGAAGACAGAGATAAATGATTATGAGTTTCCGACAGGGATTGATGGCCCCCTTTTAAGTCGGTCGTAAAAGTTGAGGGGAAAGACCAACGTGAGACAGCCAATCAAGAACGTGAGAAATCTTCAACACCCAATCCAGCACCGACTAAAAGGCGGACCAGAAACGGAAAGGAGGAGTCGATAAGCACCCATCATATAGAGAGTTTTTTACAGAGACAGAGGATCAGAGAGAGAGCTTGGAGAGAGGCGGTCAGCAGAGACCGTTTTTGGAGCTTGAAGTGAATATCCGTTCACTGTTGTGCATTTATCCCACCTTGGGATCCTATACTCGCCGGAGTATTTTAGTGAGAAAGGCTCGACCGTAGCCGTAAAGGAGGAGCCTCCTAGAGATCCGTGTAACTGTTCATCCTAGTAGTGATCCTGTCCAGAAAGACTGAGATTTCCTGCCTTGGAACTCTGTATGCATCCGAGTATTTGTTGTTGAGAATAGGCTCACCCGTAGCCGTGCGTTAGACACCCCCGAGCGAAATTGTGAGGCTCGCCAGCAGCCTAAGCGCCTCGATAGAACTTTGGACCTTCCAATGAAACTAACATTAATGAACTCTATATTCATTTTCCGACTTTTTGTACAAATTGTAAAATAAACCAATTTAGTCCAGAATCGGATATTTTCAATGGTAACTAGTCTAGCTACCCGTGAATCAAGACGTTACACCGCACAGGTGAAATAGTGTCCATCTACGGCGTCCAATCCAATCCTTGTTTGTGAAAGACAGATTGATCTTAAAATACTAAGCCAAGTAAATTTGCATTTATGGATGTATATCTAATTCTCGCACTCGTTTGCAATGTACCATTTTGACGATAGTAGTATCACCAAGTATTATCTTTAGAATTAATGATTGATAAAATTCTACAAAGAAAAAGTGTTGCCTCGCAACCCTTGAAAACAAAGCACATTCATTTCACAGTTACTTCGGTGGCGTTACCCTCGGACTTAACGTACAGAGGCGTAATAGTTTTATACATAATAGCTGTCTACTTAAAAAGTCCAAACTTGGAGATAATGCTTTTTTTCTAACACATCAGTTTACAAACCACTTAGAATGTTAAAATATTTAAACATATAATGTTTATTCCGGGATTTGCTTAAAAACGAAATTATATAATTCAATCAGATCAGACCTTTAGGTCTATCGACGTGACTGGGTTACTTGGTAAGTGTTATATACATTTGTAGGTAGCGTTGTTGCGGTAGCCCGGTTGGAATAGTAACGGACTAGGTCTCAATAAGTAACGTAAGTTGGAAGAGTAACGGTCGTGGCCTCAAATGCCCTCATGTTGACATGGTATGGACGTTTGGAGCATAGGGTATCAACTCAGGTGTTGACCTTGTCATCTGACCGTGGTTCAAAATTGCGTGGTGTTGTCCTCCTTGGGGATTGATCCCGGGGATTCCCTTGGGGATTGATCCCGGACCCCCACCAGTAGCTCGTTATGTTGCGACGTTAATTAATTACCATTACCATTGTAAGTAGCATGTCCAAAAATTAAGGATAAGCTGAATTCAAGCACGATTAACTGATCTCAATCCAATAAAGCATGCTTGGCATGTTCTTGAGTGTCGCATTGAAATCTACATTACACCGTATTAACTAAACCTAGAATGTGTCCATCTAAGCATTTTCCTCCATTTCTTTAGTTCCCAGTAGCACCACAAAGTATGTAGGTGCTCTTATTGTATTCTACATACCTTGTGAAATATTCATTTACCATTTCAGTCACTTCGGTGCAGGTACTTGGCTTGGAATTCGGTGCAGGGTAGCGAATTCGAAACTCGATCTAGCCAAAGACTGTCATGTACGTAGAGGCTGGTGCACATTAAATCGTGGCCTCCAATGTGCTCACGCAGGCGTGGTTTTGACATTTTTAGATTGGGATGTCAGCTCAGGTGTTGTCCTCGTCATCTGACCGTGGTTCAAAATTGCGAGGTGTTGTCCTCGGTTGATTCCGGACATTAGTCACCGATAGTCAATTGTGTTGCTCCAGTACGACGTAAATTCAACTGCTTACCTTCTTTCCTGCAACCTATCTTCACCTTGAAGATACTATTACCAATTACCTACCTAATTTCGGATGGCCATTATTTTTATTTTTGGACATGTGTGTAAAAGCCGTAAACTCAAAAATACCAAACTTTTTGGTACTGCCTTTTTGTCTAACACTGCAGCATACTTTAAATATAAATGTGTACACTGAATGCATAAATTGGAAATTTTGTGGTACTAGTAAGATTTTATTGTATTAAACTACTAAATTATTTAGGTACAGAAGTGTGGCTTATGTTATTTCAGTATTAGACTAAATTTGGGGATCTTGTCTTTTGTTATTATGGTAACAGTACACTCTAAACACAAATGTCTACGCCGAGTGTGTATAAAATCGATATTCCAGGTCCCCAGTAAAATAATTCACTAGAAAGACTTAATTTAAGTAGTGTTAGGTAAAGTAAGTCTAATTAAAGTGGAATAAATCCGTCCACACACACACACAGATAATTTACATTAAACATAGCCGAAAGGTATTTATAAAAGCGCCTTACCTTAAATAAATCCGATCCAGACGAAATCAAGCATTCTTAAAATTCTCATGCATGACTCAATCTGAAGATTAGACGCACGAATATTTAAATAGTGATTTTCTGAGAATAAATCGCGGATGTCTTTATTGATGTAGTTACACCGGTAACTACATCAGATTTCGGGTTGAATCTTCAAGGCATCTCATGCGGCAAAATATGGGGAAGGGAATTACCTAAATTTAATCATGCATTTAATATTAACTGTGCAATGATAAAGTTACTAGACTTTAGATATTGAAAATATATTATTGCACAACTGCAATCCGGTACCCGATTATACTATATAATGAATTCAGACTCAGAGGACTAAGGATTGAAGGAATATTTATTAAATAAAACTATTTATATACGTTATATTCAGAACTATGCAATGCTTGATAAATTCATGCTTATTTTATTATTTTTTCGTGCGATGCAGCTGGAATATTTTTGTGTATTTTAGGAGTTCAAAAATATGTTTTATAACCCGAAATGTGTTTTGTTAAATCCCACAAGCACGAAAGAAAAATTTTCATTAGCCTTTCGTTTTTCGAAATAACATTCTAGAGGTCTTTATTTACTTTAGGTGAATTATTCCTGACGCTCTCTCAAAATCGAAGTCGTTGCGACCTTCTGTTGTATAGCATATCTCTCTAAATTTAAACGTTCAATTCATTCTTTTTTTAAATAATATTACGCTGAAAAATTTTTAGTTTATGTAAATATAAAGACTTCAACCCTCAAATGCAGGAGTGAACAGAGTAAGTGTAGGGGTTGAGTCATTTATTTAACCCCTATTTTGTTAAACACAATTTTTGTAAGTTTTATAGAAAAAGGAGAACATGAAATTATTCTGGTAATTGAATTTAAAAATGTGTATATAGATTATTTATTATTACAAAAATTCACAACACAAAGACTTTCAAATCAAAGCATTTCCTTTGTAAACTATCGTGTTATCGGTCTGAATAATTTTATAGTTACTTTACTTCTAAGTTCAATTAAAAAATAGCAACTACAGATGCTTTATATTTTTATATATTTTTGGGTTATTCAAATTATTTCTGTTTCTCAGACCCTTAAGGCAATAAACGATACTTTATTATTCTACAAATAAATGTAAATGGTAAAATATATGTAAATGTAAATGGAGTAATAAATGTAAAAATAAATGTAAATGTAAATGGAGTAAATGGTATTTCTTGTAGGGAACTCAAAAGTAAAGCGTATTCAAGTGGTAGTAGTATTTTAACTAGCGTCACACTGGAGCAACACAACGGGCTATAGGTGACGGTCCGGGATCAATCCCAAAGGGAAATATGCGAGGTCAAGACCACGTAATTTTGAACCACGGTCAGATGACGAGGCAACACCTAAGCTGGCAAACTTCCCCACCACACCAACGTGAGGACATCTGAGGCCACGACAGATTTAACGTGCACCAGCACCCTTTGTACACGACGGTCTTTGGTTGAATTCGAACTCGCAACCCTCTGGTTGCTAATCCGTTACTCTTCCAACCGGGCTACCGCTGCCCAAACCGTATTCACATAGAGATGTATGTGTGTTCATGTGTATTGATTTTCTGGAGGGCAATGTTCGGTAGCCTGGTAGTTGACCAGTTTCTACCGCAATCCATGCGTTGACGCAATCATGCGTTCATTAGTGTTAGTTGTCACAGCTTTCAGCACCTTCTGTGGAATTAAGAATACTACCACTGATAAATTGTAAAATTAGGGCTAGTAAAAGTTGCTAATATATTTCCTTTCTTGCATATTTCCATATTAGTCTACCCTCTACTGCATTTTAGTAGCACTTATGGACATATGTATTTAAATGAACTATTATTTCTACAGAAATCATATTAAATCGGCGCATACCGTACTTTTTCGATGTTATATTTTTAGATGATTATAATTTTTGTTTGAAATGTTGATGTTAGTATTTTAAATTCTATTGAAATTTGTAAAGCCTTCCTGGCAGATGTATTAAATCTATTTTTCGATAGAATATTTGTGAAAAAAATTAAACTAAACTCATGTCGCATTAAATGTTTTACACCCGCATAGTCGACACAAATGAAAGATTCTAAAAGGTTTCAATAATAATTTTTTTTTAATTTCACACCTCAAAATGAAAACATAAATTGCTTGAGTAAATTTTCCTGGTGTATAAAATTTGAGTGCGATAATATATCACTAGGAATAGAATTTGTATGAAATATCTCAAGATCGAAAATTGTGCAATAATTTATTCAAGCCAGCTATACTGAGTAAGATCAAACAAATATTCAAACGAAGAAAAATTTAGAATATTATTAAGTACATTAGCATGCTGTTCTTTAGAAAGTTTTGTGCTTTAATTTAAAAGATTCTGATGAAAACATTGATAAACAAAATTCGAAATTATTCATTTCTGCTTCATGAAAAATAAGATTTTGGTATAATACTACTTCCTTTTCTTTAAAAACAGGTGTAATAGAAGTTTTAATTAAGATAAATTTTGTAAGGCAAACGTGGAAATAAAGCGTGTTTTAAATTTAAAAACTAGAAAAACTATTCATAAGCACGATTGAGATCAGAAAAACGAAGAGATTATTTCATGGAATAGGAGAAAATGAAATCTTAAGTCCGAATAAACTCAATTTCAATAAAAAATTCAAATTCATCATTTGATTAAAAAGCGTCAAATTGAGCAATTCTATTCCTATGGAAATCGTATTAAATTGTTGCTCCGTCTGTTTTAATTCAAATTTTTCTTTTAAAATAATTGTTTTCAAATTTTTCAAAAACCTTTTTTGATGTAATACCTAAGGCTATAGATTAATTATTAATGTTCAGATGAATCTCCAGTAAAAATTAACTGTGTTTGAAAACAAATTTTTTGAATTAATTTTTACTTTAAGTATCATTTTATGAAGAAAACAATAATCAATTAAAAAAATTCAAACAAATATTCGCCATCATCAATAGAATCATGATAATCTATTCTAAGCTTGTTAGGAGTTTAATTGTATTTTAAGTATTAATTTTATATTCATTCATTCGCTTGCTTGTTATTAAATACATAGCAGCAGTACACGTAATGTACATTGTTATTATCTTAAGTACTATAAACGGATTAAAGTAATTTCATTAGTTAATTCATTTATTTTCTATTCCGCTAGTCAATATGAATTTAAACGCATGAAATTATTTTTAACCAATTTTATTTTCTAACGAATTGTTCTACACTTTTATTTGACAGCATTTAAGGGTATATCAGCATAAATAAATAAATTATTTAAATTTCAGAACTTTTCGGGAAATTGTCATCGAATAGAAATTTGATAGAATTTTTGAGTGGTTAACAGACATGTTCTAAAAAGGAAAAGACAATGTGATTTCAGTCGAAGAGACGTTTTATGACTGATTCCTTTCTAACTATACGTAATCATCCACTCGTCTTATAATCTTATCTGTAAAACTTCAAAAAAGCCAATCTCCTTCAAGTTTCTCTACCCGCATTTCTGATCCACAATTCTTCGAAAGAACTTTTGTTATAGAACAAAAAAATTATTTATTTTTAATCGTAATGTCCGACCGTTTACCTCTTTGGTCTTCAGCACTATAAGGGTGATCACAAAAGAGTGAAGTCACGATAAGTGTGGAAGCAATCAGAGTCTGTAACCACAGGATTTCAAACTGTAGTTGGAAATATTTTGCATAACATTTGAAATTCATCATGGATAATCTTTCGAAGTGTATATCGATTGTGGAGAATATCATCTAAAAATTATCAGAAGCGCCGAATAAGCATATATATTCATAACCACGTCCAGGTCACCAATGTAGCAGTCGTTGATAACACATTGCAGCTTTAATCTACCAAAAAGTTCTTCAGGATTGAGATCCATTACACTGCTATACATATTACAGTACTGTTAGTTAATTATTCTAGGAGTAGCTAAGTTTCCTATAGTATTTTTTATAGAGGTATAAATTTTTATGACAAAAATGTCAAGTATTGATAATCTATAGAAATTAGCCTTAGCTTTATATTCGGGTCCATCCTTGCAAAAAATATGGTGAATTTTTTTCATTAATATTAATAAGTTTTAATACATACTGAATTTAAAAAAATGGAAAAACACATTGGTATTGTTATTAGAATTGCATTTTGATAGGTGCAAAAACTGCTGTACTTTAATCCGTGATACACGATAAACTACATTCTGGCTCAATAGATTAAGTTGCACCTTTT
Source organism: Meta bourneti (assembly GCA_933210815.1). Classification (NCBI taxonomy): domain Eukaryota; kingdom Metazoa; phylum Arthropoda; class Arachnida; order Araneae; family Tetragnathidae; genus Meta; species Meta bourneti. The sequence continues at coordinate 13,810,285 of OW119924.1, forward strand.
AATCTAAGACCTTTGAGAATAACCTAAAAAGTGAAGATGCTGCAGTTAGTGAAAAGCTTTCTTTTCATTGATCTTTTAGTAAGGCTTTCCCTCGATCTTTTGATCCTCTAAAAGATTTAAAATCGACCCAAAAGCGTGAGGGATTAAACCATGTTCAAGTCGAATCAATCTGGCTTTAGCTGCATGCTTCGATATCTGTTTTCTGAAAAGATATCACAATACCGGAGTAAAAAGAAATCTCGAATGGGAAATGCATCTAGAACTTGAAGATATCAGATGTAAGGTTAGAAGGCTCACTATTCACTAAACACTTTAAAGAGAATATGATCAGGAGATTCACAACGGCCCAAAAGTTGCCTATTCAATACTCTTTTTGCGAGGCTTGCTCCTCTTTCAAACATTTGTGGGAATTTCGGAAACAAATTTGACTGGCTTACGGGAGAAGCTTACGGAATATATGTATTTCGGAAATGACAAATAAAAATGTCAAGAAATTCTGAATCCCGATGGAGTTTTGTATCTAGAATTTGTGTTCATTTGAAATCAAATTTATGTTTGCTTGCTTTAGCGTTTTGAGAGACTTTGTATGATAAAATATGAAGGCTTTGGAAATAAATTTAAGGCAGTTTTCTCTCATACCCATTGTTTTAAAGAAATTCGTTGTGGATATAGACACTATCATCCGAGATAAATTTTAAGTCCCTATTATGTTTTTCAGCATAACAAACGGATTTTTATCGTGATTCATAAGCATAAACTATTCGACAGCTAAATATCCCTTCATTTTAGACAGCTAAATATCCCTTCATCTTAAATTTTTATTTTCTCTTTCCACGTTTTTCTCACTCGGCTCATTTCGAATATTACTGACGTCTTCGAATATTACTGACAAGCAATAATTGAAACTTTCCCATTTCTAGATTGTTTGACTATGTTAACCATCCAAGTGCTTTCGATGAGGTAGTTTATCCATCAAGGTGTGACTAATTTTGCTAATTATGAGTTAGCTCGACGTATCAGGATATTGCCAATTTGTTTACGTTGACGAAAGAAATAAAGGTATGGTCAATTTTTTCCAATGACGAGGTATCTCGTCCATAAGGGGCAGCTGTAACCCGGTTGGCAGACTAACGGATTAGCAACCGGAGGGTTGAGATTTCGAATCTAACCAAAGACCAAGTCGTGTGAAAAGGTCCACGTTAAATCCATCGTGGCCTCAAATATCCTCACTTGGCGTGGTGTGGGGTGCCACCTCAAGTGTGACCTCGTTAACTTCCTCCCTTGGTGTATTTCTGTCTATAAATTTCTCTCTGTCTATTTCTGGGTCAATAAACTCTCATTGTGTGTGTCTATTACTTGATACTGTATGTATTGTGCTGGCGCAGTCAAATATGGCCCTTGCTCAATGGTTAGGAAGATAGGTAGTTAAATTAACATAGCGCTGGAGCAACATAACGGGCTATTAGTGATTGTCCGGGATCCATCCCGAAGGGAAGCAATCGAGGACAACACCTCGTAAATCTGAACCCCGCCAGATGACGAGCTGAACACCTGAGCTGGCACCCCACTCTTCGAACTCTCAATTCAAGTTAACGTGAGGACATTTGAGGCCACGACAAATTTAACATGCATCAGCCCCTCGTACACAACGGTCGGTTGGACCGAGTTTCCACAACGCTCCAATTGCTAATCTGTTACTCTACCAACCAGGTTATCGTGGCCCCATACTCAATGGGAGACAGATCTGGGTGTCTCTCTCCAGTCAAAGGATTTTAACACCCCGGAGAAAGGCTATCCGTGTGAGACCGGGTGTTATAGGCCTTATTATAGGACCGGAGTTATTAAATATCCCTTTGAACACACACACGCAGAAAAGGCAAAACCAACAGGTTGTAAGATCGACTAGACGTTTGCTGTCAAACTACCTCGTGTCATTAATTCAGTCATTGGATGTCGTATATAGAGAGATTCCCACACCGTTACATTAGGAATTACAACGGTATGCCGCTCGACAGTATACTTGAAAATGGTTATAGAGAAATATTTTCTGTTTCGTCTGAGGGGTGGCCTTACCTGAGAGTCGTGAAGAGGCATGGAATGACAGCGTATCATATTTTGGTAAGTAGGTAATTGTATGTGACTTCGTGGTACACAACGGTCTGTTGCTGACGGTCCGGAATCAATCCCTAAAGACCCGAAGATAACATCGTAACTTTGAACCACTGTCCGATGACAGCCAACGCCTGACTTCCGCATCAAGTCAAAGTGAGGGCATCTCACACGGCAGATTGAACGTGCACCAGCCTCTCGTATAAGATGGTATTTGGATGGATCGAGACTTGAATACGCAACCCTTCGATTGCTAATCCGTGACTCTACTATCTGGGCTACCGCTGCCTTCGTATCGTATTTAATGACGAGTCCCGTTTTCTGCCTTGGGGCAGATGATCATCGTGTTGGGTGTGGCACCCTGCCAGCGCTATCATTCTTAGTTTACTCTCGAACTGTTCAACTGTAACACTAATTGTGCGGAAGTCATCATTTACGATTACGTCTTTTGTAAGGGGGGGCGTGGCTCAGTGTGTATGCCCACTGCGCTAGCAGCCTTTGAGTTGTAGGCTGCACAGGTTCGATTCCTGACAGATGCATTCCTCCCTCGGTGTATTTATCTCTGTTCTCAGCAAAACGTTCATTGTGTCTGTCTATTAATTGATATTGTATGTCTTGTATCTGGCCCAGCATGGCCAAATATGACCCTTGCGCCATAAAACCCCAAAACCAACCTCTTGTAGTGGTTCGAGGTAGTTTGACAGCAATCACAGGGATATATCCACCAGATTTTATAACCTGTAGTTTTGTTGTTCCTATCGCATGTCAAAAGAGGCTATTTAACAGCAACCCCTTCCACACACGGCTTGCCTTTCTCAGGAGTGGCTCCGGGCTGCTGAAATCCTTCCCTGGCCAGAGAGATCCCCGGATCTCTCTCCCATTGAGTACGTATACTATAAGCTTTGACGTCAATTGCACCACCTCTGGAATATTCTCTGATCTGAGGCATCAGCTGCGAAATTATTGATATCGTTTGTCTCAGGATACATACGGATTTAGTTTGATTTAGTGTAACGCCGTATATGGGCATGTATCGCCACCAGAGAGGGCTTAATACCTTACATATTTCTGAAGTAATTGCATAAAGAGAAAGTCCTCTAGATTCACAATGAGACAATTTCTTTCTCTCCACATATATCACTAATGCTGTTTCATTCAGATCTGACTTTGTGATGTTTCGATTTCTTTGGTAGAGTGTACATTAAGGTGTACGTACACACTACATTTTTTTAATTTCGACTTTAAAAATCCAACTTTTTTCACAATAGGTAATTGGCTTATGCTTAAGCTCATTTCAGTGTGAAGAATTCAGATTAAGCTAATTATTAATTATATAATTTAGATATGATGAGTTAATTTCCATGTTTTTTGAACAGTGATATCTAAATTACTAATGCGTTCAGAAAGAACAATTCCTGTTGGAAATTATTCTTAATATTATTCTTCATGTTTTGAGCCTCATTCAAGTTGCTAGAGCGAAAGTTTTTTTGACAATTTGTTTCACCAAGGAGGTCTAAAAAAATCAAGATTTTTTCAAGAATTTCAGCATCCAAAAATCAACTAATAATTCATTTCTTAACTTATAACTTTGACTGAGAGTGGACACATCCACTGTATTATATGAATTATGACACAAAAATAATTATAATAGATCAATTCATCGTTGAGTTATCACCATTTGAAGAAAGCATCGTATTGCTAAAACGCAGTTCTTCAGAAATTGAGTTTAAAGTTAGGTACTGACACCATATTTGTATATGGTGTCAGTACCTAACGAAATCCCTTGTGACTAAAAATCTATTTCAAATATTTACAAGATCTTGGTATCGTTTCAATGCCAAGGAGTTGTAAATATTTTGAATTAATAAAAAATTACTGATATTCCGCTCGATTTTTGTGATTTCTAGTGTATACATACGCCTTAAGTAAATTTTGTAGTCTTTAAAAACGCAAATTTATATCCCTTTGGGAAAATATGAAATGTTCCAGGTTTTCCAGTCTGTGTCCGATAAAACAAAATTCCGTGTTTAAATTTCTGACTGAGTGTATTATACTGTGATCAATTTCTGTCACCTCTTCCATAAAAATATCAGTTAATGCAGTTTTGAATTAATGTTTTTCAACCGGGGTTGTCATATTTGACGCAATGAATGCCTATAAACGTTAAATTCATTTTGTTTATTTCAGTTATTGATAACTTTTAATCTCATATGGACTCCTAGATTTTATATATATTTCGTCATCTGACCGTGATTCAAAATTACGTGGTGTTCTCCTCGGTTCTTTTCTTTCGAGTTTGATCCCGGTCCGTCGCCAATAACCCTTTTTGTTGCTCGAGTGCGACGTTAATTAACTACCTACCTACATTTTATTGCATTGTGATATGTGCAATAATCTATTATAAGAATTATTCATTTAAGCAAACAAAATTAATTCGCAGACTGCAATCTGATTGGCCGAATCTCTAACGCGTTTGAAAATTTATAATTATTAAATAAAAATAATTAATTTTATTTAATAATTGAGAAACGAGTGGTATGCTTACCCCATTTAGCTGGTTGAAATAGATCAGTAATGGCAATGGTAGTTGCTCGTAACGTTGAACTACGGCAACATTACGAGCTATTGGCGACGGTACTGGATCAATCTCGAAGGGAAAGATCGAGGACAACACCACGTAATTTTGAACCACGAAATAAATCGAAGAAACATGACAATATTAAATTAGCATTTAAGCAGTTAAGATATAATGATCATTATATTTTATTTTTCATGGAGAGGAATAAGTAGATTTTCTACATCCATGTAGAATTGCATGCGAATAGTCTATCGTTCCTACTATTTCCTACCATTTATGTATACATAAATGTGAGAATCAAAGTATTAAACCCGCACATACTTAAGCACTTCCCCTAGTATCAATATTGTACTTAACTACGACATTAACTCTCCACAAAACCATTTTGGAGCCTTTTGATGTGCTTAATCAAATGGCTGACCACATCTTATGCTGTAATGAGTAAATGGACGGATAGGACAGCGAAAGCCTAATGCCTCTGCCATGGTGCAATCGATACATCATTGGCGTTTCGGACATGATCCTCAGTCTGACCACTTCCAACGTGTGGGGGAATAATCTGATAGATTCTATGTTGCAATGTGCAAGAATGATTTAAAAATTGCTCTTCAACATCTACACAGCAGCGGAAAATTTTATTGCACACCCTATATATGTGTCGAATGTTTGAATACATACGAATTATTCTGACAGACCCTTAAACTATTCTGTTAGTACCTTAAATTATTCTGTTTGAACCCTAAATTATTTTATAATATGTAACACTACTGAGCCATGCACTCTTTACTGATATGTACGATGGTTACATACGAATTATTCTGTTAACTGTATGGCTCCAAATGTTAACGCTCCTATGTGTGTTTGTTTTGGGGTCGTCGTGGTTCAGTAGGTATGCCCACTGCTCTAGCAACCTTCGAGTTGTAGGCGGCGCAGGATTGATTCCTGACAGATGCATTCCTCCATGTGTGTATTTCTCTCTTCTGTGTTAATAAAACTTTCTTTGGTGTTTATGTATATTACTTGATACTATATGTCCTGCACGGCAAAATATGGCCCTTGCGCCATATAAACCCACAAAGTCAAATAACCAACCAACCTGGTTTTTGTTTCAACGAGATGTCTCCTTATATTAGCAAAACTGGCCATATCTTGAGATGATATATCTCGTCGTTGGAAAAACTGACCTGATCTTATCTCGTTATCAGAGCCTCCGTAGCCAGGTTGGAAGTGTAACGGATTAGAAATCGAAGAGTTGCGAGTTCCAATCTCGGTCCAGCCAAAGACTCTATTGAATACACTGGGGCTGGTGCACGTTAAATCTGTCATGGTCTCAAATGTCCCCACTTTGGCGTGGTGTGGAAGTTTGGAGAGTGGTATGCCAGCTCAGGTGTGGCCTCGTCTCTCATCTGAGCGTGGTTTAAAATTACGTGATGTTGTCCTCGGATCTTTTCCTTGGGGAGCGATTTCGGACCGCCGCCAATAGTCCGCTGTGTTGCTCCAGTGCGACGTTAATTAATTACCATTACCGCTTATCTTGTTATCATAAAAAGATGACAATACTTTCATCATTTGGAATTCAAACAGTATTACTGATGACGATATATCTCGCCATTACCAAAATTGGCCAGATCTTGATGGACGAGATATTTCGTCAAAATCCCCTGGAGGGTTAACGCTCTGAAGGGTCCATCCAATCTGCAACATCAGTCTTCTCTGTATGACTTCCAACTAGCTTTGACCTTCTAGACGAATATAATCTTTTCTAGGAAATTTTCAATCCAATGTGGTTACGTACCATCATGTGTGTTGTGAGGAGAAGCAACATTTCCCTGCATCGAAATCTCGTGACGCTCAGAAGGTTAAAGTCAGGCATTGGAGATTTGTGGATTTGTACTTTTTAACCCTAGAGGGGTCGCTTGAGGTATGTCAGGCTTTGGAGATTTGTGGATTTGTACTTTTTAACCCTAGAGGAGTCGCGTGGGGTATGTCAGACTTTGGAGATTTGTGGATTTGTAATTCTTAACCCTAGAGGAGTCTCGTGGGGTATGTCAGGCACTGGAGATTTGTGGATTTGTACTTCTTAACCCTAGGGGAGTCGCGTGGGGTATGTCAGGCACTGGAGATTTGTGGATTTGTACTTCTGAACACTAGAGGGGTCGCGTGAGGTATGTCAGGCTTTGGAGATTTGTGGATTTGTACTTCTTAACCCTAGAGGAGTCGCGTGGGGTATGTCAGGCACTGGAGATTTGTGGATTTGTACTTCTTAACCCTAGAGGAGTCGCGTGGGGCATCTCAGGCATTGGAGATTTGTGGATTTGTAATTCTTAACCCTAGAGGGGTCGCGTGGGGTATGTCAGGCATTGGAGATTTGTGGATTTGTACTTCTTAACCCTAGAAGGGTCGCATGGGATATGTCCTATCGCATTCCTAAAAATATAGAAAGGTAGGTAAGTAGGTGAATTAACATCGCACTGGAGCAACACGACGGGCTATTGGTGACGGTCCTTGATAAATACCGAAGGGAAAGATCCGAAAACAACACCTCATCATTTTGGTCACTGGCAGATGACGAGATCAGTACCTGAGATGGCACCCCAAATCTCCAAACTCCCACACCATGCCAACCGCCAAATGGAGGACAATTGAGGCCATACAGATGTAACATGCACCAGCCCCCACGTATATGATAGTCTTGGACCGAGTTACGAACTCGCACCCCTATGTTTACTAATCTGTTACTCTTCCAACTGGGCTTCCACGTCCCATTGAAGAAATGGATAGAAACTGATAGTACTATACGAATGAAAGGCGGTTTCGGGTACAAGATATCAATCTACCTTCGGATCATATGTTGAAGATATTGCCTCTTAGAAATAGATTTGCCATATCCTGAAAATGGCTTGGAAAAGTATGGTGAAAGGTTAGATATAATTCACATAATTTGGTATCTACTTAGGCTCTCTAAGAATAAGTTATGTCATAAAGTAAACAAAACTTGATCTCTGAAACCACTATCCAAAAGCTTCGTCGAATAGAGGAAAAATACATCTTGATTAGATTAGCGGAACTATGAAGCTTGTAAACAGATATATGCTTTTGAAATGGATTTTCCATGTATGCGTTGGGAGATATTACCTTCTGGATTGTATATTGAATGCTGAAAAATCATACAGGTTCTGCTTTACTCTTTGAAGCATTCTATCGGAGAAGTTTGGTCATGCTTATTATGACTTTTTTTAACATGATGGACACCTTGTCTCTGAACCAAAAGCCAGGTAGAAAGGGAAGCATATTAGCAAACGGAGGACTGTGTGTTCGACCAAAGACCGTCGTGCACGCATGGGATGGTACACATTAAATCTGTCTTGGCCTCAAAAGTCGTCACGTTGGCGTGGTGTGGAGATTTGGAGAGTGAGGTGTCAACTCAAGTGTTGACCTCTCATCTGACCTTGGTTCAAAATGACGAGGTGTTATCCTCGGATCTTTCCCTTCGATATTGATCTATACCGTCACCAACAGCCAGTTGTGTTGCTCCAGTGCGACGTTAATTCAACTACACTCCTTTTCTACAATTGTATAATTTCTTGAAGTGCAGTTTTCACAGAATTTTTACGCCTTCAGGTGCGAAAACATCTCAGAAAATAACATAGCTGTATTTCCAGTCCTGAGAATAACAACGATCATAACAAACTTGAAAATTGCCTGGTAAGGACCAGGGATAAAAACATTTCAAATATGAAGTCTATCCAAATATGATAGGGAAGAAGAAGTAAAGTAAGCTAAAAGGCAGTTATAAGAACAGTTTATTCTGTTTTGTAACGCCATCTGAATAAAACATTAATCTACTGCATAAAGTAATGTGTTAGATATTTTTATTTTATGTGGTCGTTTTCGTACCATTTATTAGCACGAAACTATTCCAAAAGGTTATCTCCATTGCTCACCACCATTAAACATCATCAGATGTACAAATTGTCCCCATACGACGGCTGGATAGCGAAATATGGTACTTATGATAAAGTGGTGAATTTTTTCCACTATAGTAATAAAACAATATTATGAACATGAATTACGAATAGAGGTCGCAGGAGTTAGACGTTTGAGCTGTATCAATGTTAAAAAGAGAAGAGGGAGGAAGATATGGCTTAAGGCAAGCAGAACGTGGGAAAGGTGGTGTAAAATCAACAAATTTTGGGATTGAGTCACAGACGTGTGAGAAAGGAATGCAATGATGTTGAATTAAGTCTACGCCTGGGAACCCGATCGAGGAATGAGGAACGAATGGTGATTTAAAGAACAGTTTTATTCTTGATTTCGTAACATATACGAAGATAATTTTTGATTTGCATTTATTCGTTTCTGAACAGCAAAAGACTGAAATAGAGGGCTTTTAACCTTCCGTCGGGGGCATTTGATCTGACAGGCACAGCGTGGCCATTTTGTCACCATTCTCCGCCGCTAGGCGGCGTTGACGCCTGGCGCTCCCAGTAGCTACCTCTTTTTACTTGCTCTATGCAACCTTCCCACTTAGTTTGTCCTTGACCTTCACTACGGGAAGTTGTTCAAGTTTTGTTCAGAGAAGCTCATTGTGGCCCGAACTAGTCATATTTTTGACTTTACTTCACTGGAGAAAGTACAGACCCTTCTCCGAAGATGACTGAATAGATATCAATATTGTGAACGTTTTAAAACTATTTTCTAACTTTACTTTTTTTACTTTACGATTTTCTAATTTTACTTTTTTACTTTACGATTTTCTAACTTTACTTCATTTACGGTATTTGATAGTAGTTCACAAATTTCATTAAAATTTGTTCGACTAGTTTTATGTCAAATACGTTATGTTTTTTTGCAGAAACTTTTGTATTTTCTTCTTTCGACATCCCTAATAATGATGCTCGTCACTTGGCAGTTGTATAAATGAACTTAATTAGGTGTTTATTATGTTTTTTGAAAAGGTGCCCATCAAGCACATTGCACCCGAACTCAGCGGTCAACATATTACGCCCGACGGAAGGTTAAACGTATCGCAATCATGTGAGTTTTCCATAAATCGGATGAAAACGGTAACTTTATTTCGCTTTCTTTTATATATATACCGATTTCATGGGCATAATAATTTATTTTCTTTATATGAGTATTATTTTCATGAAGTTATTATATTTATACTAACTGCAATATTAAATAAATTCTCTCTGTATGCGTTGAAATGTTTTTCTTGATTGTTTTGAAAATGTTATTTTGTCACAAACAGATTATTTCTCAGAAATTGTAGGTGATAAAGAATTGATAAGGTCAATTTTAGAATGAGAGGTCCAAGTCATACCGAATATTTCTGAGCCCTATCTAGAAATTTTCTGTGCAGTTTTGCAATGAAAATAACTGATTTCTAAAAAATGGTGTGTGATAGATTTTTTAAGGCCAATTTCGTATTGAAAGAAATTAAAGCTATACTATACACGTAGCAGTTCGAAAGGAAGAATTGTGAGATACTAAACAGTGAAATTAATCTACTTACTATTCCGTAGGACAACATTAACATATTATTTCATTTAAATGGTATTAAAGTTGCGCATGAGCAATTAATTATATACGCATAGGCCAGATAAGTCAGAATCCTATCTCGTTCCGAAAACAGTTCCAAAATTTAAACTTAAAATTCTACTTACGAGATAAAACCCGAGATGGCTGTACCGTAAATAATTCAAAACGAATAATGCTCTTTGAAGATTAAGGCACTGGAAATGTACCCTAATCGAATCAGTGCATTAATACGTTCTGTTTTCCTTTCAAGCGAAAAATAAAAATACATATTTCTTCAAACATAATTTTAAAAAGGAGTTCTTAAGTGAGGATTTGTTAATTTTACTCGTCAAAGAAACTTCAAAGCGGTCATTTAGAAGATCGTAACACGCCTGGTGTTAAATAATAATTTCTTTTTATCCAGAGATGTTTAATTACTGAAATATCACTTGAGACGTTTTTTGAATTCATTAATTTGAACACGTCATGTACTCTTAAGTGTTGTTTTTTCTTCGCTTTAATTTAAACTACACTGCTGGCCACCCAAATTGCAACACCAAGAAAGACAAGAGATATCACAACAAAATTTATTTTGTAGATAACATGTTGACCAAGTATCAAATGATTAAATTTATAGACTTCTGTGAAGTGTGGTTCCTGCCAAAATCAGTAGCCAGAGTAGCCGCCATTGTTGGAGATCACCGCTGCCACACGCCTCGGCATTGATTCAAAGAGACTTTGGATGTGTTCTTGGGGTACAGCAGACCAAGCAGCTTCCACACGTTGCCAAAGTTGATCTGGTGTGGCAGCTGGGGATGTATTCTGGGTCAATCGTTGAGCAACCATGGACCACATGTTTTCTATCGGCGAAAGATCCGGAGAGCGAGCTGGCCAGGGAAGCAATTCAATCTGGCGATTGACGAAGAACCCTTGGACAATGCGTGCCACTTGTGGTCGCGCATTATCCTGTTGAAATATGGCTGTGGGCAAGCCCTGAAGGTAAGGAAGGACAACTGGCTCCAACACCTCGGAGATGTAGCGCTGGCTGTTTAAAGTACCGGCAATGCGTACTAGAGGAGTGCGAGAGTGATATCCAATACCGCCCCATACCATAATACCCGGTGCAGGACCAGTGTGGCGGTGCATAACGCAGCTGTTCAGCATCCTCTCTCCACGGTGTCTCCAGACTCGAATCCAACCATCGTGGTGTTGCAGACAGAAGCGTGACTCGTCAGTAAAGACAATTTCATTCCATTCTGCCGTCCACATCCTTATTTCATCGCACCATTGGCGGCGGAAACGTCTGTGGTTCTGCGTCAAGGGTAGACGAAGCAATGGACGTCTTGCGGACAGACCACTCTGCTGTAAACGGCGTCGAATGGTACGCGCAGACATTGGATGATGCGGTACAGACTGAATGTGCTGTGTTATGGTTCGTGATGTGGCTGAGCGATCCGTCACTGCCATACGCACAATATGCCTGTCATCACGTGAAGTGGTGCACTGAGGTGGATGCGATCGAACACGTCGGTCCGTCGTACCCTCCTGCATCCAACGATCACATATCCGCATTACAGTTGTTTGGTTTCGTCCAACACGACTACCGATTTCCCTGAAAGATAATCCACAATCTCGGTAGGCCACTATCCTTCCTCTGTCGAACTCGGATACTTGATCAAAAGATGATCGCTGTTTTCTACGAGGCATAATTGATCGTTTTTTTGAAAAAACCACAAGAAAAACACAATTGCCGTACTTGAAATCGTCGAAATCTCCAAGCCTTAAATAGCGCTTTGAAGTGGCGCCACAGGCGCGCGTGATGTGCGTCTGCGCTGAAATTCTAATCATTTGCATGTCTCACCTTCGTTAATGCATGTTGTAAATTTCATATTATTTGCATGCTTCCTTCAGGGTGTTGCATTTACGGTGGCCAGCAGTGTATATGAAAAAACTATTTAGAAAACTTCCCAAAGTTCTTGGATTTTAAATATAATTAAGCTTTTTATCAAGTGTTTTCTAGTACTTAAAAATTAGTTTGTCTGCATTTCTTGAAAAATCAGGAGTGAATATATTTATAAATAAAATTAATTGCACATGTACATTTCAGACATGGTTGGTGAATAATTGGTGGATTTCGTACTTCAGTTATTATGTAGCAGCAAGTATTTTTTCATGACAATTCATCTAATTATTATTTTACCCAGAATAGTATGAATTCAAAATTTATGAGATTTACTAACAACTTACAAGTTGAAATGGTGTAGTATTCTGACGATCGATAAGAAATCACATAAATTAAAAGTTTATGATCTCACAAAGTTGGGGGGAATGAATTTGTTTAAAAAATTTTCCACTAAACTAAACCACATACGAAAATCTAAACCAATATTATATGTATGATAATTTTTAAAGTATTAAATAAATGTGGATTCCATTTATTTTTGTTAACGAAATTTTGAACTAAAAATTTATGTCTTCATAAAAATTGAAAAAATAGATACTTTGTTCTTCCAGTGCGTATTTTCATTGTGGATTTCTAAGTTTCAATTTTTTTATCTACTCTACTTTTTCAAATTTTTGTTAGAAAATGATTAAATATCCTCCATATTGTTAATAATCTTATAAAAGGAATCTCAAGCCTGAATAACAAAGGATACATTTGCCGAAATCCCTCATTATGTAATCTTTTTTCCAGCAAAACGAATTCAGCTGAGATTCTAAATTATATGAATAGAGAAGCGATTTATTTATACCAGTTATAACAATTCAAAATAAGTTGAATTTTTGAAAAATAAATTTCTAGCTATTCCATTTTTGTAACAGATGAACAATATGTTTATTAATATTTAAAAATTTATACAGTTACTATTAATTTCGTAAAATATCCCTTTGTAATCGTAAAATACGTTCAAATTCGATGGATAATTAAATTAAATTGTTAAAACTTATTTATCTTAAATGTCAGAGATTAAATGTCCTGAACTTATAATTATTTCCATTATGATTTGTGTTAAATTTTTTTACAGTGGATTATAAAATTATTTAGTATGCTTCGGTATTTTATGTAGATAACTACAGATCAAACAATGTATCAATAGTGCTTTAAAAGTAATTATAAATATAGTAATTGCTTACACTCAGGAAAGCTACACGTGATTTCAGTTAATTTAATAGTTCATTACATTTTGTATCATGCATCAGTACTTTAATTGAATTTAATTGTATTAAGTTACATAGTTTGAAATATAATAATTAATGACTACGGTATTTTATTTGCAATTTCATTTACGAATGATAGCCAGTCATAGATGGTAATGTTTATGTTTTCTGAGAATGCAAATAAAGAAGCATTATTTGAGAGTCAGCAGGGATATGAGATATGTGAATATATACAGAATTTTAATTATAGAATTGTTCCCTATAATCACTAAATATTATTTTTCTTATCATATCCTTTAAAACACTAAAATTTCTTTCACAAATACCCTTATGTGTATTAATATTCCTCTCAACGTCGAGATAAATTTATTTTTTATGTCATGGACCATTAATAGCCCAGTTACAAGATAAATGATACAATTCTAAAGGACAAGGGATGCAAAATATTTTAAATCATTAAACAAATTCCGCTTTTCAATTTGAAAACTGTGGAATTGCATCACATCATTATTAAAGGTAGTGTCATATTTCCAGATTTTGATTTCTATGATTTGTTCGAATTTAACCCCCTGAGCGTTTCGAGATTTACTTTTACCCCACGACACACTTAATGACTCAATAACCTCATCTTTCAAGAGAATCTATGAATTCTTTCAACTTTTAGAAATATTCTATTTGCCCTTTCTTTAGAATAGACTCTTTCTTTGGAAAGGTTTTATTGGACCATTCTGTTGAATAGAATCCTTTGAAAAGATTCTATCAGTTCTTTCTTTGAACTAGAATCTTTCGGAGAGATTGTGCTGCTCCTTTCCTTAGAATAAAATCCCTTGGAAAGATTTAATCGGTCCTTTCCTTAGAATAAAAACCCTTGGATAGATTTTATTCGTCAAAAGGTCAAAACTGGTTAGAAGCCATGCAGAAGACTGAAGGTTGCAATGTGAAATTTAGCATGTGAACCCCTCATGGGTTAACATAATTAATAGTCATTAGAACACTTGTATGCTTTCTGTGCTGTGATGCATCCTACTCCATTACGATAATATAACTCTCGAGACATTTCCCAGTGCATTTTATGTGGATTCCTTCCCATGTGGGGATGTAAGGTAATGAATGGTGGATGGACTAGTGCTAGTGCAAGTTAAATTTTCCCGTATGAAACTCACCTTTGAAGGAATAAACTCATGGCACAAAAGAAAAGAAAGTCTGGGACAGGACACCATGACACCATATACAGGGTGAGTCTAAATTGTTTTTACAAAATAAGAGGGGTGATAGTACCCATCCAGACGAGCAATAATTACCATGGAACATAGGGTCGCATTCTACTCTGAGAGGCAGAAAAGAGTAGAGTCGAAACGCATCGAGCATGAACAAGTCATCGCCTCTGACGTCATATTGTACCTGCCTACGTAGCATATCTCCTAAGCGGATGGATCGGACGTGGCGGAACTGTGGCTTGGCCTCCTCGCTCACCGGACCTCAACCAACTGGACTTTTTCTTCTGGGAGCACATGAAATCTTTAGTGTACCAGACGCCTGTGGACTCGGCTGAAGATCTCGTAGCGAGAATCGGTGTTGCCGCAGATAAAATTAACACAACACCAGGAATCTTCGAGAGGGTGCGCTAGTCATTCCTTCTCCGATGTGAACAGTGCAACGACACGCGTGGCCGCCACTTTGAGCACTTGCTGTGAGTTTTTCTCTGATCAATAAATGAGATTGTGCAATTTTTGGTATCGTTCATTCACTTTCCCAGCACTGTTGTAAGTTCATGTTGAAGTTCTAATTTTACTCTTTTCTGCCTCTCAGAGTGGATTGCAATCTTATGTTCCATGGTAATTATTGCTCGTCTGGATGGGCACTATCACCCCTGAACACTGTATTGAGGACAAAGATCTGTAAAAATGGCCAGCTTAAGTTCTATAGAGTAGGACATCATTATCAACTGAATGATTTGATAGCCTTGGACACATAACAAGGCTATCAAATAATACGTGTAATGAAATAATAGAATATAATATGTGTAATGAAATAATAGAATATAATACGTGTAATGAAATATAGGAATTACTCTGACTGTTACAACTGACAGATGACATCTAGTCCTGATAATGCGCTGCCGTGTTTCAAGGTGTCGTGGAAGGACATTCATGATGATCCGAGACTTTTATATGTAATTTTTCACTGGGTTAGGGGCATCAATGGACTGTTATTATTTTCGTCCCTGGATAAGAAAGCAATAATTTATAGTTATTTAATCATCCACGTGGTTTCGACGAGATATCTTGTCCATATAGATTTCACCAATTTTGCTAATGGTGAGATATTTCGTCATCAAGATACTCTCAATTTTTTATGGTGACGATTTGGTCAGTTTTCTTTGATTGACGAGATATCTCTTCCATCATTATCGAGTTAATTTTTTAATGACGAGATACCTCATCACGACTATCACCAGGAGGATTAAATATATTCCGTTTTCATTTTTGAGCTGTCATTTTTCTGAAGATGCGATATGTTTTTCTCTAGTTCATTCAATTTTTCATTAAATTCATTTCTATGACTCTTAAATGGGGTACCGTCCATCTAAAGCTCTCCTAAACATTCAAAGGAGATATTAGTTATACACTAAAGTAAGCCTTCATATGCACTTAGAATATTTATATGATTAGCATTAACCATTTCAAGGAGGTGGAACGCCAGGCTTCTTTGAAAGTGTTAAATCGCAAACATCAACTGAAATTTAATTATCACTTAATTCTCTGTAAGTGTAAATCGTTCAATGCATATTCGTCAAAAAATGAGGTATTCAAAAGGAAAATTTATTTCATATAAAAATGTCGTATCTGGCAATGTGAATCAAATGCTCTGTCAAAAAAGTTGATTAAAGTAATCCCAAGTGATGGATAGTTAGTTGAATGAGGTAAAGTGATAACTCGCATCTCCGTTTGCTTTTTCTCAATTTTTAAATTAAACTACTAAGCGATTTTTATTGAATTTCAATTTCCATTAATTTGTCATTACCTATATAATAATCACTCATTTATTAACAAAAATGATAATTTTGCATTAAATTATCTAAAATTTCGAGTGCGTTTGATATATGGATTGAAAATTTTACTTCTAAGTATTCTGTTTATCGTTTTACTTAAACCCAATAAAAACTAAATTTGAAAGAAAATACATTTTCCCTTGATGAGTTCAAATCTCGATTTAGTTTTTAGTTTCAGTTATCAACTTCCAACTTCTAAAACCAGTTTGTTGAATCAGAAGTGGCATGCATATTTTCTCAGTATCTTACATCGGCTTTCTTATTCATCACTTTGTCAAAAATGTTACTAGAAACTTTATATTCATATCAATGTCATAATATTTCTTGGACCGCTAATAAGCACATACTTTTTGCTTTAGCTTTCTTATCACAGATGAGAGTGCTACACCTAATTTTAAACACGAGTTGCAAAACCAAAACGTAGGACATTATTTAAAATTCTTGTTACGTGAAAAGACACAGGTTTTTTTATTGAATATTTAAATATATATATACAAATAAAAAATTAGAAAAACAAATTTTTAGGTGCACCCACTATTTTCCAGAAGAATCTGCATCAAAAATTAGTTAGTCCTGTCGTCGATTACATTTGTCCTTGATCAGTTTTAATATTGGTGTTGAATCGTTGAAGTCTTGTCCTAATGTGTTTCCATAGTTAGCAAAAATATATTGTGCAGATAACTGATCTCAGGTGTTCTCTGAAGTGGCAAAGATCTATCTTGTTATGAAATCTATCTTAATAAGTTCCAATTGCTTCATGTGATGGGATTATTTAGTTTACGTAATAATCTGGATAACTATTTTTTTGCTTTCACTTTGTTATGAGAGTCTTCCTTTTTCATTCTTGTTCGTAGCGACTTCGTCATCGTATGTTCATTATTTTTATGGTGGTTTTCTTCAGCATGGAAGTAAGCTTTTCAATGATATCAATAAGCGCACTTTTAAAATGTGATTTTAATGTGATTTTAATTCAAAAAATGTACCAATTTCCTTACAGCAATCTCCTTTATTTACGATACGAAAAACAGCTGTCTCAATTCAATAAAAAATCTCACAATTAACCCTCCTGGTGGTTTTCTCGACGAAGTATATGGTCATTAGCGAAACTGACCAGATCTTGATGGACGAGATACCTCGTCATTATAAAAAATACTGACCAGATATAGATGTCATCTTCAAAAAACGGTAAATATCTTGATGACGAGATATCACATCATTAGAGAAATTGGTTAGATCTTTATAGATGAGATATCCCCTCGAAACTACCTGGAGGATTAAGTTTGTTCTTTTTCGTTTCAAAATAAAGCACTAAGATTTCTTAAACGTGAAAACAAAATAAAAAAAGCAGTGGATCTATCCAGTATATATCACGGTACTCAGGAGTAGAGCGGGAACTCGTTTACATAAGGGATGAAGGAAAATGTTTCCAACGGCATATGCACCTGATACAGTACACATTTGAGCGAATGAATGAATTCGAGTATGCATACAGAACGTGCTGTGAGAGGATTGCAGTCTGCTATTCAGTGCAGATGGTATTCATGTTAAGACTACTTAGGGAATAAAGGGAGGAAGCATCGTAGTCATGGTAACTGTATATCGTTAGGATGTGCTGTGTGATAGTTAATATTTCGCATTCTGTTATTCATATCAGTATCAGTACTATGTCTACCCGTGCAGTATTACTCAAGATAAATTCAAAAACTGGCGTTTTTGTTGCCTGTTAAATTGCCTAGACTACAGCGAGTCATGAATTGCAATAAAATCAAGGTTTACTGTTTTGGTTGAATGGAATCCTTGTTCGCTTCGTTGTACTATCAGCAGTAGTATAGCTTTCATTTAACGATTTCAAAATGTAAAACAAACATTTAGCTTAAACCTTACGTTCTCAACAAAGGAAAGTTTCATTTATTAAGTCAGCTTCAGAAAAGATTTCTGTGAAGATATTACGTCACAAAAATGACTTACATAAACTAATTTTAATATAACTATTAGAAATCAATAAAATTACGTTTGCTTTCTTTTATTAAAAAGAGAACTTATAAGCTTTTAGTCAAAGTTTACTCACTAGTTGCATTCATTCGATATAATTTTCATCTTGATGCCTAGGCTCTTTTAGTTAGGGGACAATTTGAAATTTCCCAGTTTTACTCCATGGTGACCTGGCTGGTAGAGTAGCGAATTAACAACCGGAGGGTTGCGAGTTCGAAACTCGATCCAGGAAAAGACCGTCATGTACGTGTTGGGGGGGGGGGGTGCACGTTAAATATGACATGGCCTCAAATGTCCCAACGATGGCGAGGTGTGGAAATTTGGAGAGTGGGGTTCCAGCTCAAGTGATGACCTCGTTATCTGACCGTAGTTCGAAATTACGAGGTGTTATCCAAGGATCTTTCCCTTCACGATTGATCTGGGACCTTCGCCAATTGTTTGTTGTGTTGCTCCATGTGACACTAATTCAACTGCCTTCCTGATTAATTCTCGTCAATAGCCCGTTGTGTTGCTCCAATGCGACGTTAATTAAAATACCTTCCTGATTAATTCAACTTTGTAAAAATATTTATAAAGAGGTTTTGTTTAAAAAATGAGAGATAAATTATTTTCAATACAAATAGCATTCAAATAAGCAAATTATTATCACTTTTTAACAAAAAACGCTTATATAAGCCTTCGGTCAGCATACTTTTATGTATACTCACAAATATATATCGTATTGTATCCTGTTTTATTTGTGGAACACTTCGTCCTTCTTAAGCACCTTAAGTACTTTATTATAAGCATAAGTACCTTATTATAAACATAAGTACCTTATTATAAATATAAGTACCTTATTATGAACATAAGTACCTTATTATAAACATAAGTACCTTATTATAAGTTTGTTAATCTACCAGGATAAAGAATTGCATTTAATTGGTGGAAAATGTCATTTTTCTTTAGATACAGCATGAGTATAGAATAAGTTGTTAACTCATTGTTGAACACAAATATATATATCATCCTGCATCACGTTTATTTGGAAAGTCTTCATTTTTCTTAAACATACTGCATAAGTGCAGAACTATATAAGTTTAAGAACAAATGAAGTTTCCATCCTGACAGGAAACTTAATAAATCTTGATTGAAACATTGGAAATAACAAATATATTTCAAACCTTTCTGGTATAAGCAATCCATGGTCTATTTTTTTCAATTTGGGAGACTATCTGACCCTTTCTACGAAACAATTTCCTCAGGAAT
Source organism: Meta bourneti (assembly GCA_933210815.1). Classification (NCBI taxonomy): domain Eukaryota; kingdom Metazoa; phylum Arthropoda; class Arachnida; order Araneae; family Tetragnathidae; genus Meta; species Meta bourneti. The sequence continues at coordinate 13,829,946 of OW119924.1, forward strand.
TCGGAAGATAATTGAACAATCAATATAAGACAAGGCAGACGGTGATGACGGCCTCTTTGACCTTTTCTAAAGATTCCGATGGGCTAAAGTATATGATTTCCCCGTAGATCTATTCTGTATAACTATTTATTAAGTTTGTAAAGCTGCTTTAAGTTGAAATACTGTTTGAAGTATTGCAAATATGTGTTTACATTTTTTATGGAACGTTACTTCCACCTACGGCTTGTGTTGTTAAATCAAACGTGTAAGCAAATATGTTGGAGCTAAAAAATGATATTTATAATGCATAAGATTTTTCTTTCGGTAATGATATTATGAGAAACTGTGAATCTTAAAAAAACAGTCAATGGACAAAGCCCTGTAATTTTTTTCTATGATTATGACTTTATTGTTCTTCATTGTTTTTCGTAAAGCTAAGACCATGTTGAGGAAAATTCCTAAAGACAGACATGATGTAACAGTTTACGTGTCTAATAACCAATTATAGAAGAAATAAATAATAGCCTATTTTTAATTAAATATAATTTAGTGTACAAGATGTAGCCTTATGCATAACAAACCAAATAGAATTATATGCAAAATATTCCACAACTTTCAATATTGTAAATAATTATTTCGAAGTAAGTTAATTTAAGCAAAGTAATTGTTCATAAATAATAAAGGAAGATTTCATTTACAATTAGCTTCTTAAACTTGAATGTTTTGCTATACTGAAATATAGGTTTCAGATACTAAAATTAAACGTATTTAGATTAAACCCTTAACATGCCCTTAAAGAATCAGAATTGATGAAACTTCAACCTAGTAAGTTATTTTCTTTACCCCTTCTATAACGATGATTCTTGAGTTACTAAAGAACACATTTAGTTTCAGGAATAATTTTCTTAATGGATCATGTCAATTTAACACAGCACTCTACCTTCATATCTCCAATTTCAACAAAATATTTTTGAGAAGATATTCTTTTGGTAGTGAACCCAAAATGCAAGTTTTTGAAACAATCGTTTGATTTGTTTAAAAAATTACACAAATTAAAACCTTGAATTTATGTGTATTTTTTAAAAAATCCTTTGCAACAACCCTGCTTTTAATATCTTGCGATATGTCTATGTTATAAGGATACTTTTGGTGTCAATTTAAAGCGTATTCAACAGAGTCTGACATTTGATACAACTTGGACCAGTTTTTTTGTTAAAATTTCAAAGCATTCTAATTTAAAAAATTAAATATTTCATAAGTCTACATTTTAAAAATTCTGAAAAATTCTTTTGATTTATTATTATTTAGAATATAATAGGTTAATGATTTAGAATGTAATAGGTTAATATCAACCTATTATATTCTAAAAATTTCAAGTTGGAATACTGAAAATACTTAAAGATATTAATTATTTTGTTTTTGACTGAAAGATGTTACATAAGGCTCAGTGGCCCATTTCCATTTTTTGCTTGTAGCCCGAAGTTTATTGTTAACCAAAGCTTTGTTTTCGTCAGCATGAGCTTAAAGTATTATTAGCTCAAAATCTATTAAGTGTTCCAACTCCAAATTTACATCATATATTAAACATTTATACGTCTAATAAGTATATACAGTTTTCCCACAATTTTATAATGTAGGTTTTTAAAAATCCAAGATAAAGAAATACATGACGATTCAGAAATATTTTTCTATAAAAAGACATGGTTGTTGCACATCAATGAGAAGCTTCTTTCATGGCTTTTAAAATAGGATTAATTTCAGCTTTCTGGCATTAATGGAACTTGAGATTTTACAAAATTCGTTACCTAATGTCACCCAAATTTTGCCGGATTTTTTTCAATGAGTTCTAAGTTTTCAATGATCTCTAATTCGAGAAATAATTTAGATATGCATCTCATATTTTGCACCATTTCATTTCTTATATGAGGCTACATATATATTAAATTTAATTTAAATAGGAAAAAGGTCATATTGAGAATGATACTTTGGCCTGGTGTGTTGATTTGAAATGGAGAGTAGTTAAATCAACATAGAACTGGAGCAACACAACGGGCTATTGACCAAAGAAGAGAAAGATCCAAAGACAACATCTCGTAATTTTGAACCACGGTCATATAAGGAGTTAGCACCTGGGCTGGCATCCCACTCTACAAACTTTCACAACACGTCAACGTGATAATATTTGAGGCCACTGCAGATTTAATGTGCACTAGCTTCCGCGTACAAGACGATCTTTGGTTCGATCGAGTTTCGAAGTACCAAACCTTCAATAGCTCATCCTCTATTCCTCCAGAAGGGCTACCGTGGCCCCTTATTTGAATGACCCCATTATAAGATTTGCAGGACAATCAGAGTTGATGAAACTTCAACTAGCAATTATTTTATTTATTCCATCACAGCTATTTTTCTAGAGAACATTGTTGTAGCACGCATAAATCAAGAAATTTAAAGTTATTAGTTCGTAGCGTCAACAACGTTGTCATGGCTGTTTTAAAGTCCCTCTTGTAACTTTAGAAACAATCCTCTGTGTAAACATGGTATTAATACGAAACTTTAATTAATATGGTACTTAAACTTCATGGTAATAATTGATGAAACTTCAATTGGCAAGCTATTTTCATTGAAAGAACCAAATTTGAGATCAACCATAAGGTACTTGAAATTTTTATTTAGTTCTACAATTTAACGCCCAACTAAACTAAATTCTGTACCCTTAGCGTGTGAGAGGCAAATGGGAAGACGTCTTGTAGCATGAAGGCTCTTTCATCAAAAGTTTGCAACGCTGTGGCGAGAAATGACTTTAATTAATCAATGGAAGTCTTGAGAATAATCTTCAGTGTAGTCCTTGTCACGCCTTCCTTATCATGAAGTGTCTGATCTCAGGATAGGTAGAATATTTCTGCACGTAACTATGTCACCCTGCTCTACTTTAGTGTTGTATCTTCCATCAAACATAATCTTCAAATTGTTGTTTAATAAGTTACCCTTATTTTGTTATTTTCAATTGCCCGTGAAGCATTTTTCTGACAGTATTAAAATAAAATATTCTAAATAATTGTTTAGTAGATTGTGTGTGTTTCCATGAGTATATTAAGTAGACCAATAAAGTTGTATCTTCCCTCAAACATATTCTTCACATCGTGTTTAATAAGTTACACTTATTTTGTTATTTTTAATTGCCCGTGAAGAATTTTTCTGGCAGTATTAAAATCAAATGTTTTAGATAATTGTTTAGTAGATTGTGTGTGTTTTGATGAATATATTAAGTAGATAAATGGAGTGAGGCAGTTCACAAGTAGATAAATAATTGGTATTCAGTTCGACAAGTACAATTTCTTTTGAAGAAAGTAAAAATATATTCTCATATGATAGTTTTGATTTTACAATATTTTTCTATGTTATACACGTTGGATTAAATAACTTATTTACCTACACTTAAATAGTCTGTTATTTGATTATATTTGGTTGATCTGTTATCTTCAGTTGACTTTCTTTTACAAAATTCATTGACAGTGCTTTCTTATGAAGGATTTAAGTGTATCGCACACAGAAATATTTAACTCTTCAAGTGGTTTCGACGAGATATCTCGTCGAGCAAAATCTGACCAATTTTGTTAATGACGAGTTATCTCGTCATCAAAATATTGCCGACATTTTAATGACGATGGGATAAAGATTTATTCTGTTTTCTTCAAATGACTAGATATCTCGAACATCCAGCTCTGGTTAGTTTTGTTAATGACGAGATAATTCATCGATACAACCACCAGGAGGGTTAAATTAATCTATATAAATAAGAATAGAGTGTTTGTTTGTACATTTAATATTTTCGACCCATTTCAAGTTTTCTATCCGTTTTGGACACTTATGATGCTAAATCCGTCTCTTGCGCGTTTGGTTTCTGTCTGTCTGTATGTGTGTGTCCCTGGTACGTCCAAACGGTTGAATATATTTTCATAAAGCTTTGCATGCAGTGAGTTCTTACATTTATTTAGAGACTGAACTTGGTTGCATAAGTCTGTCCGTCTTCCCGTTTTACGTTCGATTTTGTGTCTGTGTGTTTGTACAAGTATCACATAAGATTTGTTACATAAATTTTAATTTCCTGTCTTATATTTGATACACCACATTTTAGTTTAGGAATGCAATGTTAGAAGTTTCTTTGCTTACATATTTAGGCAAGTTTCACGCTGAACCATCTGTGTAACTATACTTAAATTAAACATAATTTGGTAGTTTTGGAGTAGTGGGAGGTATATTGTGCATTACTTGGATTGTTTGCATTGCAATTACTTGGATTTTTTTACCAGTACAGCTGAAATATCAATGATTTTCCAAAACTATTTTAAATTATAATAGTGTATGTACACTGCTGGCCACCGTAAATGCAACACCCTGAAGGAAGCATGGAAATAATATGAAATTTACAACATGCATTAGCGGAGGTGAGATATGCAAATGATTAGAATTTCAGCGCAGACGCACATCACGCGCGCCTGTGGCGCCACTTCAAAGCGCTATTTAAGGCTTGGAGATTTCGACGATTTCAAGTACGGCAATTGTGTTTTTCTTGTGGTTTTTTCAAAAAAATGATCAATTATGCCTCGTAGAAAACAGCAATCATCTTTTGATCAAGTATCCGAGTTCGACAGAGGAAGGATAGTGGCCTACCGAGATTGTGGATTATCTTTCAGGGAAATCGGTAGTCGTGTTGGACGAAACCAAACAACTGTAATGCGGATATGTGATCGTTGGATGCAGGAGGGTACGACGGACCGACGTGTTCGATCGCATCGACCTCAGTGCACTACTTCACGTGATGACAGGCATATTGTGCGTATGGCAGTGACGGATCGCTCAGCCACATCGCGATCCATAGCACAGCACATTCAGTCTGTACCGCATCATCCAGTATCTGCGCGTACCATTCGACGCCGTTTACAGCAGAGTGGTCTGTCCGCAAGACGTCCATTGCTTCGTCTACCCTTGACGCAGAACCACAGACGTTTCCGCCGCCAATGGTGTGATGAAAGAAGGATGTGGACGGCAGAATGGAATGAAATTGTCTCTATTGACGAGTCACGTTTCTGTCTGCAACACCACGATGGTCGGATTCGAGTCTGGAGACACCGTGGAGAGAGGATGCTGAACAGCTGCGTTATGCACCGCCACACTGGTCCTGCACCGGGTATTATGGTATGGGGCGGTATTGGATATCACTCTCGCACTCCTCTAGTACGCATTGCCGGTACTTTAAACAGCCAGCGCTACATCTCCGAGGTGTTGGAGCCAGTTGTCCTTCCTTACCTTCAGGGCGTGCCCACAGCCATATTTCAACAGGATAATGCGCGACCACACGTGGCACGCATTGTCCAAGGGTTCTTCGTCAATCGCCAGATTGAATTGCTTCCCTGGCCAGCTCGCTCTCCGGATCTTTCGCCGATAGAAAACATGTGGTCCATGGTTGCTCAACGATTGACCCAGAATACATCCCCAGCTGCCACACCAGATCAACTTTGGCAACGTGTGGAAGCTGCTTGGTCTGCTGTACCCCAAGAACACATCCAAAGTCTCTTTGAATCAATGCCGAGGCGTGTGGCAGCGGTGATCTCCAACAATGGCGGCTACTCTGGCTACTGATTTTGGCAGGAACCACACTTCACAGAAGTCTATAAATTTAATCATTTGATACTTGGTCAACATGTTATCTACAAAATAAATTTTGTTGTGATATCTCTTGTCTTTCTTGGTGTTGCAATTTGGGTGGCCAGCAGTGTATTTCGAGCCTTATTTTTTTTCTTTACGAAATATAAAAAAATTCTGAAATTTGGGACAAACGATAAAGAGAGTAAAACTATACAGAACTAAACATTTTAAAATAGGACTGGTAGCTTATATGGCAACCTTAGTATTTTTTAATCGTTTTTTTTAATGTGTCCGTAATATTCCAAGAATCTATTTTTTGGTGAAAAAAATATTCATTACTTTTCGTTCGAAGCTTTTTTAAAATTGTTTTAAGATGTATTTCTGATTTGGAATTTGATGTTTTTCGTTCAATAACTGTAATGGAGATAAATAATGGTTTAATTCGTTTTAAAAACATTTCTAGTCATTGTATGATAATTTTGGGAAACGCTTTTGTTTTTAAATGACATACAAGTCCTTTATATGCATACTCTGAGCTATTATATGCATCCTGGGTAATATTGACATTTTAGAGACTTCTTATTAAAAATTTAAATTCTTCAAAATTGTAAAATAGTTTGGCAGTTGTTAAATGGGATGAATAGGAATTACAATTTATTAACTAAAACGGAAATTAGTTAACCAATTCAACCCGAGTAACGCCAGGTTATTCTTCTAGTCTATATACATAAGAATGAAGTGTTTGTACATTGAATATTTTCGACCCATTTCAAGTTTTCTATCCATTCAAGTCCTTCTGATTCAAAATCCGTGTCTTGCTCGTTTGGTGTCTGTCTGTCTGTCCATCTGTCTGTATGCATGCGTGTGCCGGTACAGCGTTCCAAATGGTTGAATTTATTTTCATGAAACTTTGCATACTGTGAGTACTTACATTCTTTAGTGACTGAACTTGGTTGCGTAAGTCTGTCTGTCCGTCTTCCCGTTCTATGTTCGCTTTTTTGTCTGTGTGTTTGTACAAGTATCACATAAAATGTTTTCAACATATATTAATGCAATGTTCTATATTGGATACACAATAATTTAATTTAATGAATACATTTTTTGAAATTTTTTTGCAAACATATTTAGGTAAGTTTCATGTTAAAACATCTGAGTAACTACTTAAATCAACCATAATTTGGTAGTTTTGGAGTACCTGGAAGGTATAGTGAGCATTGCAATTACTTGGGATTTTTTTACCAGTGCTGCTGAAAAATCAATTATTTTTCCAAAAACTATTTTTACGGAATTTAAATTCTAATACTTTATTTATTTTGAACCTTATTTTTTCTTTACGAAATATAAAAAAATTCTGAATATTGGGACAGACGATAAAAATAATGAAACATTATAAATAAAATATACAGCACAAAACCTTTTAAAATAGGACTGGTAACTAATATGGCAACCTTGATATTTATTTAATCGTTTGCTTTTTTTAAATTTATGTCTGTTATATTCCAAGAATCTATTTTGTAGAGTTTTTCGTTCAATAACTGTAATGAAGGTAAATAATAGTTTAATTAGTTTTAAAGACATTTTTTAATCATTGTATAATAATTTTGGCAAACGCTTTTGTTTTTAAATGACATACAAGACATTTATATGCATACTCTGAACTATTATATGAATTGTTGGTAGTATTGGTACTCTAGAGACTTCTTTCCTACTAAAAATTTAAATTCTACACCAATGTAAAATGTTATGTAAATGTAATGTAAAATATGACTTTTATTTACATTTGTGAAATTGTGTTAACAATTGTGTACCTTTATTAGAGTGTGGTAGTTGTTACATGTGATGAATAGGATTTACAATTTATATTAACGAAAGCGGAAATTAGTTAACCAATTGAACCCGAGTAACGCCGGGTTATTCTACTAGTCTATGTAATAGATATCGTCAGATCAATAGAGATTGAGGGGTTACATAGAAGAAATGAGTAACTGGTATCTGCAGTTCAAAAAAAATTCCTTTCGAAGAAAATAAAATATATTCTCAAAATGACAGCTCTAATTTTACAATAATTCATTTTGCATATGCGATTTTAAAACATTACACTAAATTGTAATATGTAACTTTTTACTACCTTTGGTTATTCTGTCTGGTTCTGTTGCTTATCTCTTGCGAAATTAATTGAAAATGATGTTGCTGAAGTTATCTTATGAAGTATATGGAAGCTTAGAAGTTTAGCCTATGATGATTAAATGAAACTCCTGTGAAGTAATTTATCAAATACCTAAGAGAGAGAAATCAAGAGAATCTCCTGAAGCTAACCAACTTACACATGGGGGAAGATTAAACTAAATACGTAATGCTATGATCTGCTAGTGTGCAATGAATGCGTTTTCCCCCTAGTACAGGAAGTATAAAAAGACAACTTTCCATGAAACTTTCGCGACCCCTTGTTTGAAAAGTTTTATAAGATTGTTAATCAAAATGTCTGCTTTTGAAGTGACCGCTTATAATGATAATTTTCATGCACGACGAGACTTGAAATCTCAAATTCCTGTTAACCAAGATTATGTGTGTATGATATTTAATATGCATACATACATATATTACTTTATAATATTTTTTATATTTAAGAATAAATTATATTTAGACATCGTGTTTACAACAAAAATAATTTAAAGGAATAATCACGTGATAAACTGTATTCATACTATTATACCTCTCAATGTTTTTCAAGCAAATAAAATATTTTTACGTTAGGTATTTATTTGATTCACCATCATCCTCTCTTAGAATTTGAGTAAACATTCTTCACATATGAAGTCAACGAGGATTCTTGAATCGGTTACGGCATTCAATATCACTCTTTGTTTTGGAGTTTATCAAATATCTATTGTACTCTTACCTAGACTTTATCCTAGAATTTCAATTGTTTGTCTATTTTCAGCTTAAACAAAACACTCCATATAAGAAAACTCCAACAATTTGCTTCTTTAAATTCGGAATACTGTTACTCTGCTTTAACAGCAACAGAATCTTAATTCATCACATTTATTTTTATCTTTCTCACTAAATTACAAAATTATATATTCCTTCATAAAATACAGTAAAAGAAGTTTCGTTTTAAACTCCGAACAATAATATCCGGAAATCATGAATAGAATAGGAAATAAATAAGTTTCTCTTTAAGAGGAACAACCTTTATCGCTCTTATTATCTTATTACCTCACGACTATACCTTTTAGAATAGTTATGAGTATGTTTTATTATAAATGAACTGAATATATTCTGTAATTTAATCCAATAGTATAACAACCCTCACTAACGTATACAGCATAACAGAATTACATATTCGGAGTACTAAACAACCAAGATTCATTAGTGCTTATTGTACAATTTTAATAACGGTATTGTGTTGGAATTTTTATTCAGTCAACGAAAGTTATGATTCTGAAGACAATGACTTCAAACTCAGACGTGCCTATTCCCTAGTACCGACGGTCTATTCATCAGCTCTCCGACAGAACATCACTAAACAGGTTATTCTCTTTGTAGTATATGGCATCCCAAGTATATGAGCTGCAGAGCACATTCTGCACATTTCGAAGTTCTCTTCACTGTAGTCTTCCAATTATCTGCTCTTATGCCCATTTAGCAAATGTGTAGTTTCGCAACAGATAATGCGCCATATAACATCTTCTAATCCTCATCTGCGATTGTTAAGCTCCTTACACTTCCTGCTGGGTGGATTGTTAGGGTTATTTAATAGAGGCTGGCATAGGGCTCTTGTTGAAGCAGGCGCATTTGTGTAAGGTAACGAATGAATTTTTGGGGTGGAATCCCTTAACATATTTGGAAGTTGCAAATTAAGTGTTTAGCAACATATAAGGGCGTAGACAAGTGCCTGTTGCTTTCCAAATTAATACATTTAACGAATGAGTTGCAATTGGGGTGATAAAAGTTTTCTGAAACTACTTACATTAGCACTGTAGACAAATATGTGTGTTTATAACAGGAGTAAAACAAAGTTTCCAGATAAGTACAGCTACCCTTCTATACAACTATATTGCCCTTATTTCTCCCTCGGTGAATTTTCAGTATACGAACAGCAAAGACAAACTCTGACTATTCCTTTGGTGTAATGAGCTCAAATGTCATTTGTTTAAAAAATATTTTTATTTTACAAAAAAACTGTTCGGGGTTTCTTTCTATTTTCAGGGGCTGTGGTAGCCCGGTTGGAAGAATAACGGATTAGCCACCGGAGAGTTGCTAATTCGAATCCAACCAAAGACCGTTGTGTACAAAGGGGGTACATGTTAATTCTGTCGTAATCGGCCTAAAATGTTCTCATGTTGGCTTGGTGTGAAAGTTTGGAGAGTGGTGTGCCAGCTCAGGTGTGGCCTTGTCATCTGAGCGTGGTTCAAAATTACGTGATGTTGTCCTCGGATCTTTACCCTCGGGATTGATCCCGGACCGTCACTAATAGCCCATTGTGTTGCTCCAGTGTGACGGTAATTAAAATACCTACCTACCTTTCTATTTTCAAAAATATTCTCCCACATTAAGTATTCTTTTAAACAGTTTTATAATCAATTTTGTGTTTTTGACTTGCGTAATTTTACGTTACAAAAGTGCCTTATTTTAGGTTTTTACTATGTTTCTGTACGAAATAGGCTGGGTTTATTCTCAATTTTGTGACATAGAATATTGTACATTTGACATTTAAACCTATATATAAAAAATTATAGTGAATATGGAATTGTGTTTCTGACTATCATATTTCTAAATGCCTGTTTTACTATTCCTATAAAAATAAGTTCAATTTATTATTTAATAGACTTTTGGGACTTTTAAGGAAATCTCTTCGTGGTGTGTACTCAATTTTGGGAGTCACTGTACATCGATCACCAATCTCTCAGAGAACAGTTTCAAAGAAATCCCATTTAATGAAAAAGTCAAATCCGAATGACTAAAACGAAACATCGGAAAAGATTAGTATTTAAAACCATTAATATTCCGGAAACCAATTTTCAAATACGAAAACCGACTTCGGTTGTCACGTTTGTGGATGACATATTTTAACTTCCCCTGAGGATAAAGTGACAAGTTCAGAGTATCTAACTTAAAGCTAAAGATCGATGAAAATGAAAAGTAAAAAACACCAGTATCTTTCTCGAAATGAAAAATTGATTTTCTTACTTGTTATGAGCAAAATTAGATTGCTTTTACAGCTCAAAAATAAGGGACAGGAAAAGAAAATATTAATTTTCAGTTCAGTTTTTTAATGTTTGTAAGTGACAGCGTTTTGTTTACTCCATTTAAATGAAAATAAAAATCGAAACTCGGTTCTTTTTAATGGAAGTTGAGTTCGATGTTATCCTGAAAATTATCTGAGATTCCAAAAGAGAAAACAAGTTTTTTAATTAATAAATTAATTCTGCGTTACTGATTTTATTGTTTTGAAAATAATTTTTTTCTCAAACTAAACACAAAATATCTGTATGCAGTGATATTAATCAAAACAAATTTTTAAAAATCGTAGACAATTTATGAGGGAAAATGATGCTCAAAAAATTTCATTCGTATTTTGTAAATTACATATGCTTATTAAATACATTTTTATAATAACAATAAGTGTAAAAGACTATAAAGCATACCTGTCTCCAATTAAGAATGCTGGACTAACACAATAAACTTTAAAAAAATTCTAGCATTTGCCATTTTTCTGTTTGCGCAAAATTAAATTCTGAAGGTTTAGATGAAAATGCAATCGAAACACGATTTTTGTTTGCTTTTATAATAATTGAGAACTAAGTGAGAAACAAAGATAAAACATAAACTTTGAAAAATTTAGTTTTAATTAAGCTATTTAAAAATAAATAATTTTGATTTAAATATTTGTACCGATGCAATAACTTTAAATTGTAAGCATTAATAAAATTTCTTAAACATCACTTGTGCGGTTCGGACAAATTTGAACTTGAGCTTTTAAAACAAAAAGCAATTATAGCAGATGATTCTCACATTTGCGTGAGAGGGATTTTCAATGTAAACAAACCTCCTCAAAACGAAGATTTTACTTCCTGTTACCGAACAGGAAACACGTTCTATCATACAAAGTGCAAGAGCCCTCTGCATAAATCCTACGACTTAACAAAGTCTTCCATGGCTGAAAATCGTGGTGAGAAATTAAATCAAATATCTAGAAAAGTAAAACTTTATTAAATTAACAACACACAGGAAGTAGAACAAAATGAAACTATAGAAAAGTCGATCTAAAAAAACTGGTTGATTGTGTTGGGGACACAAACCGAAGTTTTGACGATGTGGATACTCGGGCCTAATGTCGGATTGTGGAATGAATGAAGCGGACATAGGAAATTTGAGAGATTGTTTATTGTGGATATTCAACAATTAAATTACAGCTTGTTATTAATATTGAAGGGTAATCTTGTTGATTAGAGGTCTGTGATTGTAGCGTAGTTCGGTAAACTTCGAATGACACCACTTACGCAGTCTTCACTCCACACGATGCAAAAATACACTGGCCCAAAGTTCACCCAACACCGTAGAATTTCGTCATATAGTTGGCCCCTCCCAAGTCTCAGGTGTGCACTAGGTCAAAAGGTCATGTCAGGTATGGATATCCTTTGTCTGCACGACGCGTATCTTCTGCATGTTTTTTTCCCAATTCTAAAATCATAAAACAAAACAGTTGTAACGCTTTTTTTGTAACGCTTGGTTTTTATGCATCCCCGATTACTGTTCCGATTTTAAAGACGGATTCACGTGAAAAAGTTCTATAGATAAAAGATAGATGAGATAAACTACAGATGAGATTTTTCATAAGTTCGTGATCCTGTGTATAAAGTTGGCACAACTCATAATAAAAAAAATGTAAAAATGACAAATCAATTCCGAGCAAAAAATCTTAAACTAATAAGAGTGATCTTCACCGTAAACAAACCATCGGAATACGAAGATTTTACTTCCAGTTGTCCAATATTCTCTCTCTTTGTGTGTAGAAAACGGAGTTACCTTAAAACGTAGCCAAGATATTTCACTTCTTGAATAATTGCAGGAAACATGTTCTACCACAAAAACTTTAACGCCGTCTACATTTTGCTTTACAGAGAAAACCTCATATCATTGCACGTGGTCAATGAACACTAGGATTCGTTTTCGTGGAGCTCTCTCTACTCCTTAATTCTGCATACGTGTTTTGCAGATGGTAGTTGAACTAGGACAACAGCTATTTTGCATATAGCTTGTAGTTACTGTATATTACATTTCCCTTTACTTTCGTGGGGCCGTCGTGGCTCAGTAGGTATGCCCATTGCACTAACAACCTGTTAGCTGTAGGCGACGAAATTTCGATTGTTCCCTGGATGTATTTCTGTCTGCTGTGTCAATAAAACTTTCCTTGTGTGCTTATCACTTGATATTGTTTGTCTTGTATCTACCAAATATGGACCTTGCGTCATGAAACCCAACCAACCCCCGTATGTTTGCTTGGCATCTCCAAAACACTTGTTAAAAATGTGTGCTCTTAATGTGATTGAACTTTCTCCAAAGCAAAAATCAGCAGCACAGAATGCCATTATTTTTCATTTCCTATCAAACTTCTGAACAACGTACGTTTGATATATTTCAGTAAGTTAAGTAGTAATGACATAAGAGTATTTAAAATACCCTATCCTAAATTATTCATTTTCCACAATTAGCAATTCCCAAGTAGAATACTTTGAAAGCATTATTTTATCAATGCATACTTCTTATTGTTACCGTGTCCTAGGCTTCGTATCTCGGATCTTTCCCTTTAGGATTGATCCCGGACCGTCACCAATAGCCCGTTGTGTTGCTCCAGTGTGACGTTAATTAAAATATCTACCTACCTAGACTACGAAAAGTTAAAAAAGTCCATGAAAATACTATCACGCATTCGGTAAAAATAATCTGTACATGCGAATATATTTAATACGCATATCAAGCATAAAAATTATTATTTTATTTCTAGAAAACAGTTTTATGCTATGACATTGAAAAAAGGTGTAAGGTAACATAATTACTTTTGGGGCTGTTTCTTTCTTATTAATTAATGAATATCAAAGCTTTACGATGAATCGGATAAGTATATTTCAAAAGTCTTCCCCATTTTTATACCTAACAGTTTTGCTTTTAAATTTAAAAATTGTTAAATTTAATAGTTTTATTTGTTGTTTATAAGTGACCAAGAAATACTAGCCTCTAAAATTGTAACCAACTTAACCTTCGTATTTATTTTCAATTTATCCTTTTATCAGGACAATTAACAATACCAAATTAACGCGTAGAGTTATCCACCAATTGAAAGCCTTGTACATTAACTGCTCCAACTAAATATAGCATTTCAACTAGTGTAATATTAAAGCAGTTGAAAATCAGTGCTAAGAAAGCTTTGAAATTATGTTAAGACGCATACAGAATCAGTTGCACTTACATCGATCAGTTTTCAAAAAAATTTAAAACTGGTGACTGCAACAACCACAATTTTCTCAATTTGGCATTAGGAGCTCCCTGATATTGGTACATCGTCTTTATTTTGTACAAGCTGATATTAGTGTAAGAAATCACATTCGGTGAAGATATCTCACAAGGCACCTCCGTATTTTTCTGACATATCATCAAATTGCGTGTGATAGTGAAACATCCACGTGATAGAAAGGCACGTAAGGCACTTTCACCAGATTTCAAAAGATTGTCAAAGTTGGGGAATTGGTTGTTTTGAATGAATCAAAGCTCCAAATTATAACAAATTAACAAAGATTCATATATAAATAAATAACTTCCTAAAATTAAAAAAATTAGCTAGATTAACCTTCCCTGTGGTTGTCCCGTCAAGGTATCACGTCATTATCAAAACTGACCAGATCTTGATAGACGAGATATCTCGTCATTAGAAATGACACTGACCACTGATTTTCGTCTCATCATCAAAAATTGTCAATATCTTGATGGACGAAGTATTTCGTCGTTACCTCCAGGAGGACTAAGAAAATAAAAAAATGTCAAAATGGTCGATTTGAAAAAAATGATATCTAATATGGAACATCTAATAAATTTGTCATTAACATATAAAATTGTGCTTTTTATTATTGCCTAAGTTCAAAGAAATAATAATATTATATATATATGAATTTACTTTCAATTACATTAAAGTTCTTTTACAGATTGGGGAATAGTTTAGAATATTTTCAAAACACCATTTCTCACAAATCTTTTCTTTTCAAACCATATTAACATCATCCATATTAACGAAACATTCAATCAGCTGTGCATCCAAATTCTCAGGATATGTAGGTTTCTTACCTAATGGTGTATTTACCATTTTGATTCAATTTCCCCGTCTAATTGTAGTCAGCACCGCATCAATCATACTTCGTCTCATGATTCTCTTTTAACAGGTTCCTTTATTTGTGCGAGGTATTCCATACTTTTTACATGTTTTTCGAAGGAAAGGCTAGATTTGTTTTAAGAAATTTAACCAACAAATAGTATTAAACATTGACAAACAATCGTATTTCATGATAAATCACCCAATAAAAGTATTTTAAAACTCCTTTTTACTTATTTTACTTAAATAAGCCTCTAAAATATTTTCAGTGCCTAGAAATACAAAATGGCTTCTTAAAAAAGCGGATTTTCAACGAGCGCTCAAAACAAAATATCGGTGCCTTCTAGCACAAAAGCATTTTATGGGGGAATTTCAATAGCTTTGAAAATTCCGTCAAGATATTCCATATTACGTGCAGTTTCATATTATGTGCCCTTACCTTAATAACAAGACTCCGGAACATAATGTTTCATTTTTTTTGTCGACAAGTTTTCACTTTTGATGTTTCTATTTCTTTTTATTCTTAGAAAGCTTGCCTTCATTATTTCATAGAGAACTGAAAATGCTCACTAAAGTAGTATTAATTGGTACTTATTCAATATAATTTTCCATGAAAACAAATTTCAATCCAATGAGTTCAAATATAATCTACTGCCGTATTAACCTTCGCGAAGCATAAAATTATCTGTTGAGGGACAAACCAAACCAAATAAAATCTAAATAGCATGTTGCCTTATGCTTTAACTAAATGCCAATTCAATTTTCCATTGAACGAAATTTTTGCACAATAAGTCCAAATATAATCTACTGTCTATTTAGCTTTCGCATTGCAGAAAATTACCTGTTGTGATTGCAAACCAAACCAAATGAAATCTAAACGCGTTACCTTATGCGATCACTAAACGCCAAATCTATCAACATTTCAAATTAAAAATAACCGATCAACTTGAGCAAATACCTACATCAAATATCAAACACTAATAAGAACGCTTAGACAATATTAATAATAACACTCATTCAGAATAAGCTACGTTCAATGACACCCAACAACCAGTTCGCAATAAACTCCTCACAGCTGGCGACTGCAGCAATTGTAAGTTCCCCGAATTGTCATTAGGGACTCACTGATATTAGTGCGTCAGTCTTTATTTAGAATAAGCATACATTAGAGTCCTGAATGCATAGTCTGAGAAAGTATCTAATGGAGCATGTAGGCATTTCTCATGTCATCCTACCACTGTCAAATTGTGCGTGATAATAAAGTCTACACTGAAGGTGATATATACCGATGATTAAAGACGCCGAGATGTAAATCCTTCCAGTTCAGCCTCTTAAATTTCCATCGACTCTGTGATATGCGCGGATTTACATACTTACAAATAGGAGTTGTTGTGGTTGTAATGTAATCCACGGTGCATGGGCTTTCAAAGTCTTACGGGTGATCTGATGTGGCACCAATTTGCATTTAAATGCCCAACACAATACTTGGATATTAGACTCGTAGAGGAATTTCACGATGTTTGCTAATACACTCATTGTCAGCGGAACGGAGGAAATGCTAATTTGCAATACATGCTGGGAATTATAGTGGAATTCCATGTTGCCTTCCTCCTTATGGGTACAAATGTAATGTAAGACACGCATAATTTCCTACTGCGCAGATTGTACAAAAGTACTAAAGTAATTTCTTGAAATTATGGTAATGTATCTTTACTCATGATAACGCTAACGGATATAGCTAGGTTTCTCATCACTATGAGGCAGCATCTACACTCTCCTTTAGATACACTTGGAATCTCAATAAAGTTGTAGGATCGAGGTAGCCCGATTGGAAGAGTGGCGGATTAGCAACCCCGAGGGTTGCGAATTCAAAACTCGATTCAAACAAAGAACGTCGTGTACGTGAGTCTGGTGCACGTTAAATCATCGTGGCTGGTGCACGCATATTCATCCTGGTCTCAAATGTCCTCACGTTAGCTTGGTGTGGACGTTTGGAGAATTAGGTATTCGCTCAGGTGTTGATCTCGTCATCTGATCGTGGTTCAAAATGACAAGGGGTTGTCCTCGGGTCTTTCCCTTCGTGATCGATTCGGGACCGTTGTCAAAACCCCGTTGTGTTGCTCCAGTGTAACTTTAATTCAACTACCCACCTACCTTATTTGCAAAAAATGTAATATAAGAAACATATTTTCCTAGTACACAGATTGTACAAAAGTACTGAAATAATTTCTTGAGATTATGTTAATGTATCTTTACTTACTATGATAACGCTAATGGATATAGCCTGGTTTCTCATCACCATGAGGCAGCATCTATACTCTTACGTAGAGATAATTAAAATCATAAAGTAGAAAGACAGGTAACTACGAAAGTATTTTAATATTTTTCTGTACTTTTACTAATAAGGTGAACTAGGTATACTACTAACATACGTCACTTATTCATCGACCCTCCAAATGGTTTCGACGAGATATCTTGTTCATCAAGATCAGATTAATTTTGCTAATGACGAGAAATCTCGTCATTAGAAAAAACTGACCAGATCTTGATCTCGTCATCGTTTAGAAAATTGGCAATATCGTGATGACGAGATAAAAATTGCAAAATTCTCATCAGCAAAATCAGGAGTTCGGACCAGTATTATCTATGTCTGATTATTTCTTTATTATAGAACTAGCATTATTTACATTAACATTTCAGATAGTACATGTCATATCAAAATTTGTAAGATTTTCCCATATATCTCCTTATTATTCCTTATTTGTGCGAATTATCCTTATTAATCACTAGCAAAATTGCCCGACCTCACTCGGGTTGAATTGGTTAACTATATATTGAACGTGACCAGAAAATAATCAGTTTCCTCTTTCGTAGAAAAATGCCAAATCATTTAAGTGTAAGTAAAATAATTTTTTAACACCTTTTCGACATTTTTATAATTTCTACAACCTATTTTGGACACAAGACACAAATTCCATAAATACAAATCCATCCATGCAACATATTTCATATATATCGCTCACCTGCTAAAGGTACAAATTGACGAAAGGTGAGGCACTAAGGTAACTGCTACAAAAGACGATTTTGTGGGAGGATTAGGAATTCCCTTTCTTAAATTCTATTCCTGTAAAATTACTCAACTTAATTCGTAACAATGACTAATCTATAGTGGATACGCTCTCACATAATTTACCTGCCAATATTTTTTATTTGTGGCACTCTTCGAATTTCGTTACCATTAAGAAAAAGATGAAAAATTTAATAAGATAAGATGAATTTAAGATGATAAGATGAATTTAATAAGATATTTATCACCAAGTCTGTTGTAAAAGTGGATACGTTTTTTCTTGAAAATTGCGTTTTGTGGCAAGCGCAATAATAAAAGATCTTCCTTTAAAATTTAATGTCTCCAGTAATGATAAAGCAAATGTAACTTATTACCATTTTTTAAATGATAAATCAATTTGACAGCGTTTCTTCTAAAAAAAATAATTGTTTTAAAGAAACTTTCCCTATATAAGTTGCTTAAATATAGCTTCAATTCGTAAAATAAGTCACCGTGGTCATCTGTCGCTATGACAAAGATTTTGTAATATTTCAAAAGTCCCAGTTCGAATATATTTAACATTAAGATTCTTTCAATAATGGCAAAATTTCACTTAGAATTTGCTTTATTCTAACTTACATACCGCTTTAAACAGAATATGTTGTGATGGTGTTGTGTGTGGTGAAAAGGAATTAAAATTTATTAAATAAAAAATATTTAAAACAGAAAACAGCAGAAAGAGAATTAAAACAAAATAAAAGTTGGCGGGAAAAAGTTCTAAAGACATAAATTCGCGATTATTTTTTCTCTTGATCTCCCACATTTGCCACAACTTACAACTAAAAATTGTATAGAATTTAAAAATACGAAATTGATTCGGAGCGAAAAAAAATATCACTGCATGTGACAAACGAACACGAGTTTCCGTTTTGTTGCAAAATATCGTCTGTCACAAATGTTCTGAAATAGTTTATATTTTGTCAAGAAAATAAATAAGGCTCAAAATAAAAAAGTATTTGAATTTAAGTTTTACGAAAATGGTTTTTTAAAAATTAATTGATTTTTCAGCAGTACTGGTAAAACAATTTAAGTAATTGCAATGCTCAATGTGCATTCCAGCTTCTCCAAAACTACCAAATTATGGTTGATTTAAGTAGAGTTACCCAGATGTTATAACATGAAACTGGCTTAAATACGTAAGCAAAATAATTTAAAATAATGCAGTCACTATACTAAAATATGTTTTATCAATGGTAAGACATTGAATTAAAATGTTTTGAACAAATTCTATGTGATACTTGCACAAACACACAGACACAAAATCGATTATAGAACGGGAAGGCGGACAGACAGACTTACGCAACCAAGTTCAGTCACTAAATGAATGTAAGTACTCACAGTATGCAAAGCTTCATAAAAATATATTCAACCGTTTTGACTTAGCATGGGCACACACATACAGACAGACAGACACCAAACGCGCAAGAGACAGATTTTGCATCCGAAGGACCCAAACGGATGGAAAACTTGAAATGGGTCAAAAATATTCAATGTACAAACAAACACTCCATTCTTATTTATATAGATGTTCCCAAACCATCAGCTTTAGAAACATAAATCTCCTTTTTATATCCGTTTTCCATTATTGATGGGCTTGTGGTAGCCCGGTTGGAAGAGCAACGGATTAGCAATCGGAGGGTTGCGAGTACGAAACTCAGTCCAACCAAAGACAGTCGTGCACACGGGGGCTAGTGTGTGTTAAATCTGTCATGGCCTTAAATATCCTCACGTTGGCATGATGTCGATGTTTGGAGAGTGGGGTGCCAGTTCAGGTGTTGACCGTGTTTCAAAATTACGTGGTGTTGTCCTCGGATACCTTCGGGATGGATCCCGGATAGTCGCCAATTGCCAGTTGTCTTTCTGCAGTGCGACGTTAATTAATTACCAATATCATTATTTTGACATATATAGATCACGATATCTCGTCAAGATCTGACCAATTTTGCTAATTACGAGATATCTTGTCAATAAGATATCGCCGATTTTTTTTGTGCTGATATGATCATGATCCGGAGAGTTTTCTTCTAATGAATATATATTTAGTCCATCAAGATCTGGTCAGTTTTGCTGAACACGAGATATCTCGTCATCAAGGTATTGTCATTTTTTCAATAACGAGATCAAGATCAGGCAAGCTTTCTTCTAATGACCAAATATCTTATCCATCAAGATATGACCATTTTTTAGATATATCGTCATAAAGATGTTGCCAACTTTTGGATGGTGATGAGAACAAGATCTGGTGAATTTTTTTCTAATGACGAGATATTCCGTCCATCAAGATATGACCAATTTTGCTAATGACGAGATATATCGTCACAAAGATATTCCCAACTTTTTATGGTGATGAGATCAAGATATCAAGATCTGGTAAGTTTCCTTCTAATGACGAGTTATTTCGTCCGTCAAAATCTGTTAATGGTTTTGCTAATGAATATAAAACCAACCATGATTGTGAATTGGTATACTTCCAGAGGCAGCATTTTGCATACATTTTATAAAAATTCATGTCCCCCATGTGTCTTTTGCGCACAGAGCAAATTCATATCGGCAAATTTAACCGCTTGTATCATTACTTCATTTCAATCCACAGCATGCACAGAAAAATAAAAACTTTCAAGATAGAAATAACGACTTAAGCTTCTACTATTTTCCCAAAAAGAATAAAAAACCAAATTTAAAACACTGTATATAAACGAACTTCAAACCATCCCCTTCAGAGAAATAACATTAATATTTTTATTATCCCGAAACTGCGGACTGGATTCATTTCGACATTTCCAGAAACTGTTTATTTGCTGGCAGGAGTAAGGAGAAAAAACATCTATGCATAACAAAGAAAGCAGCAAGAAAAGCTAAATTCCGGAAACAATCTGCTCCTAAGCGAGTTAATCTTGCAGCTGTTGCAGTCCTGTATTTTCACAGGCTAGTCGACTTGTTCCTTAATCCAATATTTTTGTCTACAGAAGTAGCATTAGGGAGAGGGGAGAGTCCTAGAATCGATATTCCTTTTCCTCATTGGTATTGTGCTCGTACAAAATGGAACTTCTAAGAATTCGGATAATTTCATGGGTAAGTTATTACGGGACTGGTCCTCCTTTCCGGTTATAAGTGTGGTAATTTTTATCAGTTCGTTTAATCTTTGCAGGGTTTCCGTCTTCCAAGGGGTTTAACATAAAAGTTCTGTGAATTGTGAAAGGGTTTTTCTGTAGAAAGCAAAATATAGAGGGCGCTTGTGTTTGGTTACCTCTTTCGTAACTTGTGGTATAACTTGTAGGTTATTCGAATGAGTTCCTGCATGAATCATAATTTCATAGGTAAGTTATTGTGGGACAGGTCTTCTCCTTTCCAGTTATCCGTTCATTTAATCTTTACTGGGCTTCTGTCTTCAGTCATCCAAGGGATTTAATATAAAAGTTATGTAAATTCTGAGAGGGTTTTTCTGTAGAAGCAAAATACTGAGGGGCCTTGTGTTTGGTTACCTCCTTCGTAACGTGTGGTGTAACTCGAACGAGTCCCTGCATGTAGCTTACAATTTCATAATTTCATGGGTAAGTTATTGTAGGACAGGTCTTCCTTTCACGTTTGTTTCTTTTGTTATATGTGTGGTTTTCCGTTCATTTAAGGGACAGTGGTTGCCCGGTTCGAAGGGTAGCAGATAAGCAAACAGAGAGTTGCGAGTTCGATATCCGACCCAACCAAAGACCGTCATGTAAGTGTGCACGTTAACCGCTGTTCAAAATTACAAGGTGTTGTCCTCGGATCTTTTTCTTCAGGATTGATCCAGGACCTTTACCAATAGACAGTTGTGTGGCTCCAGTATGACGTTAAATTCGTCTCTACCTACTATCTTTTGTTATATATGTGGTTTTCCATTAATTTAATCTTAACTAGGTTTCCATCGTCTATCTTCCAAGGGGCTTAAAAAGAATGAGTCCTGGGAGAGGGTTTTTCTGTAGAAAGCAAAATACAGGGGCTCTTCTATGTTTGGTATGGCGCAGCATAGCCAAATATGGCCCTTCCGCCATAAAACCCCAAACCAACCAACCATCTACGGTGGGTAACATATTTCGTAATTTGTGGTGTAGATTACTCGAATGAATGTCGGCATGCAGCTTATAATTCCATGGGTAAAAAATTGTGGAACAGGCTTTTCCATCCGGTTTGTTTCTTATATTATATGAGGGCCCGATTTGAAGAGTAGCAGATTAGCAATCGGAGGGTTGAGAGTTCGAAACTCGATCCAACCTAAGACCGTCGAGTACGTGGGGGCTGGTGTGCCTTAAATCTGCCGTTGCCTCAAATGTCCTCACGTCGTGGTGTTTAAGTTTGGAGAGAGTGGAATGCCAACTCAGGTGTTGACCTCTCCATATGACCATGGTTCAAAATGATTAGGTGTTGTCCTCGATCTTTCCCTTCGGGAAGTATCCCAGACCGTCACTAATAGCCCGTGGTGTTGCTCCAGTGCGACGTTAATTCAACTTCCTACCTCTATCTTTCAGGGGTTAATATAAATGTTGTGAGTACTATGGGAGTGTTTTCTGTAGAAAGCTTAATATAAAGGGACACTTGTGTGGTTGGTAATCTTTTCAGAAACTTGTGGTGTAACTTGGTATGGTACTCGAATGCAGGTCGCTTATGAAAGAATTTTCAGTGTAGGCAAACCAAATGTTCTCATAAGATGGATTAAGGGGTTGCCTTAAAATGTAGTTTATCTCTGTTTTGGCGACTTTTGGTGTTTTTGATCTAAATGGCGTTAACCAATCAACTATGTTATAT
Source organism: Meta bourneti (assembly GCA_933210815.1). Classification (NCBI taxonomy): domain Eukaryota; kingdom Metazoa; phylum Arthropoda; class Arachnida; order Araneae; family Tetragnathidae; genus Meta; species Meta bourneti. The sequence continues at coordinate 13,852,823 of OW119924.1, forward strand.
TCTTATAATTTAATCTTTGGAATTTTTGCATTGGCAGTGCTGAAAGGGTTCTAAAAAAACAAGCCAACTGACGTCATTTTCAGATTACGCGCAGGAATCACTTATTACCCCAGAAACACTACTGCCATCTACATTTAACTTGACAGAAAACACCTTTCATATTGAAAAATAACGTCAAACAATGGTAAAGCAGCGATACATCATGTGAGTTCTTAAACAGAAGAAATATTTTTTCTTCTACGGTAGAGAATGTTTTTGGTGTATGTTTCCACTGAAAAACTACCATATGCGGGGGGATTCAGAATGGATATCACCTCGATTAACTTTTTAACTCTGTCATAGAAACGTTCTTTCGAGTAGTAGATGAGATGGTTTTTCAGAAAAACATCTCGGTCAGATGATTCATTGCTCATTTATTAATTCGAAGGGTGTTTAAAGACATAGCAAACACTTTGGGATAGTTTTAATGTTGAGTGTGAGTTGCTAAATGACGTAATGTTTTGACAAAATGTGTAGGGATTATTAAATGCACCTTGTGAACAGAAAAGTATATGAGTATTTTACAAATTTTTAAAACTACTGTTCCAATAACAGGGGAAAACTTTTGCGAACAAATCAACCCATACTAGCTGGAGTAGACTCTAAAAACGGTGCTGAAATCGCTAATGTGAAGTTGATACAGTAACTCCAATTTATCGCGATTCTTAGGGTATGAAAAAGGACGATATATCAAAAAGTGTGATATAGCGAGGACAAAGAAAAGATTTACTTATTAGTGTAACAAAAATGCAAATCATACCTTATATAACGAGTTGTTTTACTTCTAGTTATATACAACTATAGTATTGTAGATAATCTGTATATTGTCGGCTTTCAACAAAACTCATTAACTAGCAAAACAAAAATTTTAGAACAAAGACTAACTGTATTTTAGGTAAAAAATTAAAAATACAAGTATTTTGAAAGTGACATATCTTTTATACAGATTGCAATATGACTGTGTTTCTAATCATGAAAAGAAACATTTGTCTTCAAAAAAGTTCAGTTAATGAATTTCTGCTCTTAGCCGACGATATATGGTAGCTCATTTAAGACTTTTCTACCTTGCTTACGGGACCCCAACCGATGAACCTCAACCCATCTAACTCGACGATATCTGTAAATGCCTTTATGGTATGCGGATAGTTGAATTAACGTCGAATTGGAAGAACACTACGACCTATTGACGACGGTGCGGGATTAATCCCTAAGGGAAAGATCGGATGCCTCAACGAAATTTCACATTATTGCAACAGAGCACACGGAAAAAGGTAATTGGTTTAATACGGGACCTTTAAAACTCCTAATTCTAAAGAAACCGATTGAAATCTTCCATCTGCTGTTCGCCAACTTAAAATTAATTGTGGGACAAGAAAAAGTAAGATATATCCGGATGAGCGATATAACGTGATGTAGCTGAGTATTATCAATATTTCTCACTCAGGTATACTGTCATATGAAACCACGCTAAGATATCGTCAGCTTAGAGCAGAAACTCATTAACTGACGAAGAAGATTGTTTACTGTACAACTGTTTAAAGACTAACTATTAATTTTTAGATCAAAAATAAAAATAATTACCTCTTTTGATAGTGTTATAGATCTTTTAAATAGATTACCAATCTGAGCAATATGGCATTTCTTCTCTTCATGAAAGCAATCATTTAGTGTCCACGGAAAAATTTCAGTTAATGAGTTTCTGTTCTAAGTCAACAATATGCGATAGTTGACTCTGAGAGTGAAGAGATATATCTGAGAGTATAGTGTTGTTTTTACTTCACAACGCACATAATGACTAAATGACTTGATCTTCTGGTTGAAAAAATCCTAGGAGGTCAAGAAGATCCAAACTGGTTAGATGTCATGCAAAGACTACGAGCAGCAGAACGGATATATGCGTGTGAACCCTTCCTAGAATTAACAGGGGCCGTGGTAGCCCGGTTGGAAGAGCAACGGATTAGCACATTGAGGGTTGCGAGTTCGAATCCAGCCAAAGACTGTCGTATACAAAGGGGATGGTGCATGTTAAATCCGTCGTGGCTTTAAATGTCCTCACGTTGGCGTGGTATGGAAGTTTGGAGAGTGGGGTGCCATCTCAGGTGTTGCTTCGTCATCTGACCGTGGTTCAAATTTACGTGGCGTTGTCCTCGTATCTTTCCCTTGGGGATTCATCCCGGACCGTTATCAATAGCCCATTGTGTTGCTCCAGTGTGACGTTAATTAAAATACCTACCTAGGGTTAACCCTCCCAGTGGATTCGACGAGATATGTTGTTCATCAAGCTCTAACCAATTTGATATTGACGAGATATATCGCCATCAAGATAATGCCGATTTGTTGACGTTTACCAGATCAAGATCTGGTCAGTTTTCTAATGACGAGATATCTCGTTAATCATGATCTACTAATGTTTTTTGTAATGACGAGAAACGTCGTCAAGACATCCACCAGGAAGGTTAAATATATTCTGATGGCAAACACTTTCGCATAAGACATTTTCCATAAAATTAGCACTTTCCTTACCAAAACGATGTACCCTGGTTCCATAAATTTAAACTACTCGTCTCCGATTCGTGATTCAAACTATCTCACGAATCGAAGTAAAAGGACTCCTACTTCAAAGGGGGTACCAAATTACTCGGTAACTTCTCTAATAACGTAAGCAAACCATCTTGCTTGAGATGTTTGCATGATTTCCACCATACAATTATTCCAAGACATCAACAAAGCACCTCGTGCTGCCATAACTCAGCCTAAACCAAATCTAACATAAGGGTGTAATTTCTCGATTCGATGGGTAATGTTGGTGGAGATGTCAGTCATGTTGGTTGAGCTGAAAGCGTTTCTTGCTGGTTAGCAGAGTGCACGTATTATAAAAGCAGATCGTGGAGAGGCTAATTCGCCGCTCGAGGCATCATTTGAAGAGTGGAGAGGATCGACTCACAATTAACTGCTCAATTTCCCTCGAACGAGTTTGTTAGGGAGACGTTTGGGTGAGATTCCCTCTCCGATATGGAAGGCCCTGATTAGCGAAGCAGTTCTTGGTTACAAGCGCTGATTGGATGCTTTAACGACGGAGTTTACGGATCGAGATGCGACTGTGTGGAACGGCGATTTATTGTGTTGCACTTGTTTTCTGCTCCGAGATCTCTCTATTAAACAACGATAGGGAAGGGGTCTGATGGTGGCGTGCTCTTTTCCTCGTGTGGAGCTGCCTTGATTAAAATGACGTCGACCTCCTAAGTCAATGAAAATTCGTTTGACTTAGGTACGACTGCAGATGGCTACATCTAACCATTAAGGTTCTATTGAGAATGATAAGTACTCCTCACTTAACCCCCTGGTGGTTGTCCCGAGGTATTTCTTCATTAGAAAAAGTGACCAGATCTTGATGGACGAGATATCCAGTCATTAGCAAAAGTGACCAGATCTTGATGGACGAGATATCTAATCATTAGAAAAAGTGACCAGATCTTGATGGACGAGATATCTAGTCATTAGAAAAAGTGACCAGATCTTGATGGACGAGATATCTAGTCATTAGAAAAAGTGACCAGATCTTGATGGACGAGATATCTAGTCATTAGAAAAAGTGACCAGATCTTGATAGACGAGATATCTAGTCATTAGAAAAAGTGACCAGATCTTGATGGACGAGATATCTAGTCATTAGGAAAAGTGACCAGATCTTGATGGACGAGATATCTAGTCATTAGAAAAAGTGACCAGATCTTGATGGACGAGATATCAAGTCATTAGAAAAAGTGACCAGGTCTTCATCTAGTCGTCATTAAAAATCGACAATATCTTCATTCAGAATTCAATCGGCATTCTTGATGACGAGATATCTCGTCATTAGCAAAATTGGTCAGATCTTGATGGACGAGATCGTCAAAACCACTTGGAGGGTTAAAACTAAAGGGGGAAAGGAAATCATTTAAGAGGCATTTATAACATGTGGGCTGCAACACAGGGGAAATATAGGAATAATAATAAAAGAATCGCGAGATAGGATGGTTAACCCTCCTTGTAGTTGTAGCAACGAGGTATTTCATCATTACCAAAACTAACCAGATCTTTATTGATGAGGTATCTCGTTATTAGGAGACTGAATTGATATTCATTTCGTCATCATCGAAAAATTAGCAATATCTTGGTGAGATATCTTGTCATTAGAAAAATTGGTTATATCTTGATTGATGAGATATCTCGTCAAAACCACTTGTAGGGTTAATCCTCTGAAGATATCCAAGAAGTATCATGTTGCTTCAACCCCATAACACACATAATAATTATATAACCTCATATTTTGGTTGAAAGAATCCGAGGAAAAATTCCATTGATCAAGGTCAAAATGACAAGGAGTCATGCAGTGAAGATTTCAGGTTGCAGAACGGATATATGCGTGTGTACCCATCAGAGGGTTCTTTTTACATAAACTAATTCCGTAAACTGGTTTATACAGCTGATAAATCGGTCTAGTAGACAGTGTGCTGCGTTCTGGATAGAAGGGTTCGTGGTTCGAATGCGGAAGTAAGGCATGGATGTTTTTCCGTCCGTAGTGAATGGTGTGGCCTATCTTTTACCGGGTTGTGACAAGAATGTATGGTAAGTGTGTGAAGTGTAACGTGAACACAAACACCGTGGTGCGCCATGGTAAGTAGTTCACGATTCTGCCCTTGGAGTGCGATTGTTCAAATAGCCGAGCATTGGTTAATAAAAGTAATAGTTAGGTATGTAATTGAATTAACGTCGAAGCGGAGCAACACATTGAGCAACGCTCCGGAATCCATCCCGAAGGGAAAAATCCGAGCGCAACACCTCGTCATTTTGAATCACGGTCAGATGACAAGGCCAACACCTGAGCTGGCATCCAATTCTTCAAACTTCCACACCACTCCAACGTGAGGACATTTGAGACCACGACAGATTTAACGCACGACAGTTTTGAACTCGCACCTGTCCGGTTGCTAATTCATTACTCTTCCAACCGGGCTATCGCGGCCCAGACATGACCAGAAAGAACATATTCTCATAGTATATGTCTACGGGACTAAGGGTGTAATTGAGCGGAGAACGGAAAATTGGATATGGTATGGTCTTGACATCTCGATAGGGTCTTATTTGGCAACGTAAGAGTGACAATTGACGCAGAGGCAACAAATATTCAAATGAGAGGTTTGAAACGGAGTGATAAAGAGGAAATGAATGGAGAAAATAGATATAACATTAAAAGTGATTTCGACGAGATATCTCGTCCATCACGATCAAATTGTGTTAATGACATCTCTTCATCAAGATATTGTCGATTTTTGTGAAGATGACGAGATTAAAACCTGGTCAGTTTTTCGAATGACGAGATATTTCGTTCAAGATCTCGTCAGCTTTGCTAATGACGAGAGATTCTTCGTCGAGACAATCACCAGGAGGTTGGAGGGTTTAGGTTCAACAGAAAAGGAAAGTTTTTATGCATAACACATAGTTTTTCAATATTCTGCACACAAGATCGAATTCAATCACTTTTGACTCTTGCCTAGAAACCTAATCAGAGCTTTGGCACCCAAACGACATACAGACAGTCTTTCTTAATTCCTAAGGCATTCAGCCCGAAAGACATACAGACAACCCGATCGATGCCAGAAACACTCGGGTTACGTCGCGGCGACTCATACTTATTTTCCCTCCAAGGACTTGAGTCCAAGATAGAGTCCAAGCATGTCGCCCCGAACAAAATACCCACCGGAATGTCGGGTCCCGGTGGAATTATATGCCCATAAATCATCCTCTGGCAATCCCCTGGAGGTCACAGACTGCCACCCTCTGTTCCTCGTCGGCCACTGCGTTGGAAGGGACAAATACTGATTTCTCACTTTTAGACTGATCAGATCAATTCTTGGCCTTCGCCGATGATGGATAGAGATAGATGTTTACTTGACAATTGTTCTGTATTTAGCCAATACTTGTTTCTATTAGGTGGCTTTGTTTGAGGCATTTGTGGTCTTTTATCTGTGGATGATTTATAGGAGGTCCAGTTGGAGACTGTCGGTGGTATTCCATCATACGAGGGTGATGGCTCGTCGAGGGAATTCATTAATAATATGTAACGTTGAATTAATTGTTATACCGGAGTGTATAATTCAATGTCAAGCTGTGTTCGATTTCAAAACAGTGCGAACATCATTTGTGTATTTGGTATCAGACTACTGATTTATGTACGCTTTTTAGTTACGTGTTATCCAAAATTAAGTTTTGAACACAGTGTAAGATAAAAAGCAATTCAATATGGGACGTATTGAAATATGGACTCCGCAATATTATATATTTGGATATGATTAACACTGATAATGATGGATCCATAGTCGCTATTCTCAAATTTCAATATAAATGTTAGCCTACCTTTTAAAGGGCTGAGGCAGCCCGGTTGGAAGGGGCGTAGATTAGCAATCGGAGGATTGCGAGTTTGAGACCCGATTCAACCAAATACCGTTGTGTACGTGGAGTCGGGTGCATGTTAAATTCGTCGTGGCCTCAAATATCCTCACGTTGGCGTGGTGTGGCAGTCTGGAGAGTGGGATGCCAGCTCAGGTGTTCATCTGACCGTGGTTCAAAGTTATGAACTTTCGTAATTACGACAGTGGTTCAAAATTATGAACTTTCGTAATTACGACAGTCGTTCAAAATTATGAAGGTGCTGTCGTAATTTTGTACGTCGTAATACGTGTCGCTAGACCATCGACCAACAAAAGAATATTTTCCATCAGTTCGTCTGTTGTCTTGGGATTATTGGCATACACTTTCCCTGTCAAATTTCCTCACAGGTCAAAATCACACGATGACAAGTCTGGTTATATGTGTCGCAATGATAGTCCGTCGCTTTCCCTTCGGATTGATCCCAGACCGACGACCAACAAAAGAATACTTTCCATCAGTTCGTCTGTTGTCTTTGACTATTGGCATACACTTTCCCTGTCAAATTTCCTCACAGGTCAAAAGCACAAGATGACAAGTCTGGTTATGTGTGTCGCAATGATAGTCCGTCGCTTTTCATTCGGATTGATCCCAGACCGTCAACCAACAAAAGAATATTTTCCATCAGTTCTTCTGTTTCTTGGGACTATTGGCATACACTTTCCCTGTCAAATTTCCTCACAGGTCAAAATCACACGATGACAAGTCTGGTTATATGTGTCGCAATGATAGTCCGTCGCTTTCCCTTCGGATTGATCTCAGACCATCGACCAACAAAAGAATATTTTCCATCAGTTCGTCTGTTGTCTTTGGATTATTTGCATACACTTTCCCTGTCAAATTTTCTCACAGGTCAAAATCACACGATAACAAGTCTGGTTATGTGTGTCGCAATGATAGTCCGTCGCTTTCCCTTCGGATTGATCTCAGACCATCGACCAACAAAAGAATATTTTCCATCAGTTCCGTTAATTTAACTACCTACCTAATTTGGTCTTTCAATAAATTAACTCAGCTGATCGGAAAATCTGTAAGTTTATTTCTGCAATATTTATTCTGCTCATTTCTTCAATGTCTAGGAATAAAATTGCAGTCTTTTACCTCCATTGGAAGAAGCGCAGTTCCTTCCCTTTGTAATTGATCCCGGACCGTCACCAATAGCCCGTTGTGTTGCTCCAGTGTGACGTTAATTAAAATACCTACCTACCTACCATTGGAAGAAGCATGTGTTTCTGGATAAGAATATGTGTTTCTGGTTCAGTCCAAAATCTGCCGAATGCATATTCAAGGCTCAAATGCGTAATCGATCAGTTTATTTCTAAGAATATTAAACTACATTTGTTAAATCGGTATCTTTTGTTCAACCTTCCAAGTGGTTTCGACGATATATATCGTTCGTCAAGACCTGCCCAATGTTGCTAATGACCAAATCTCGTCTATCAACGTCTCACCTGTGTTGATAATGACGATATATCTCGTCATCAAGATATTGCCAATTTTTTTATAATGTCGAGATCAAGATCTGGTCAGTTTTCTTCAAATGACGAGATATCTCGTCCATTAGAATCTAATTAGCGTTACTAATGACGAGATACCTCGTCGAGACAACCACTAGGATTGTTAAGAATAAACTTTCAAATATTTTGATGCTAGGGATAGCGACTGAAGCGAATATGGTTCGAAAATTGATTATTCTTTATTCTCGAAAAGTTTTAAGCAAATATAAAACTAAAAAAAACGCATGCAATTTGGAGAAAAGGAGATGAATAATCGAACTTCCCAATCGAAAAAGAACCCAGATTAGTTCTAAAAAAATGTCCAGCGCCCGAACTAAAAAACCACTCAGTGAAGTCTTTCCATTCCGTCCCGATCTTGAAACAGGAATTCTAAGAAATTGAATCTGAACATAATTAGCTCATTATCTTCGAAGCGACATCTAGGTAATGAATTTCTCCCTGCTTTCCATGCGACTGGAATTAAAGTGTAAGTGGCAATGGTACAACCGCTTTTCTATTGTTAATTTCGATTTCGGTACCGAATTGAAAGGTACTTACGAAATGAACTAGAAGATTATAAAGATTACATCTCTTCAAGAAGCGGAGCGTTCCAATTTGATTTTGATCCCTTGTCCATTGAATTGTGCTATTAAGGATTTCACAAAATCCGTCCCCGTAATATCTGACATTTAAGTTTCAATTACGGGATAAAAGCGATATTGGAAGATGATTAAGGGCAGTGAGTGTAATTCAAACAATTTTGTGCTTTTGCTGCTTGTAATGGCGTCGCATTTGCCGAATCGTTTATTGTCTCTAATTTTATACGCGTGAATGATTGAGGAAATAATCAAAATGGCGAAGTGAATGAGAATTTTCAAATTCAATTTTCAACCCCTTGTTAGGATGTTAGCTTGCAAGTTCATTCCTGTTACTTAAGTCCATTCGCAATATTTAAGTACAAAGAAAGATTATTATATACATATATATATATATATATATATATATATATATATATATATATATATATATATATATATATATATATATATATATATATATATATATATATATATATATATATATATATATATATATATATATATATATATATATATATATATATATATATATATATATATATATATATATATATATATATATATATATATATATATATATATAATTGATAGAGATTGCATTTTGATGATTTTACTTTTCGTTTTGGCAAACTGAAACTTTATTCGAGTGAGGAGAAATATGTTTTATGAAAAACTAAGCTGATTTTAAGCATTTTGTGCGAATTTCACTCGAAATTTAATTTTTTCAGTCATTTTAATACGTTTAATTGTGATTTTTAATTCTTTATTTGGTATATTTTTCCAGGAAAAAAATTATCTGGGAAACATTTCACTGAAACCCAGATTTTCTATCAGGGAAAAGCGTTTCCCATCATGAAATTTCAAGAAACTGAACAAACTGGGGTAACTTATTTAAGGTGTACTTTAAGTAGAAGTGAGCTTTTCAATGTTTTTATAGAAATTTTGCTTACAGCACACGAAAGAAAGCCATTCACTTTTTAAAAGTCTGCATACGATATTGATGTCTTACTTTGTAATTCTGGACTAACGAAATTCAGAGTATGAAGAAATAAAAATAAGTTAAATATTTTGATTATAAAATTCAAACCTTCAATTGTGCTCAGAGACTGTCAGGAAATATAAATTGCATTTGAATTATTCTTGTCTTTCATGAGATCTAAGTATCCTTAAAAATAGACATTAATAAGATGTAAGAGAAATTGTAATACATTAATTTTATTTGTAAGAATGTTTTAAATGACAACACTTCTGTTAAACTACCCATACGTCAATATGAGAGATTTTCAATTTAAATAAGCAAACTATCCGGAGACGATGGTTTTACTTTCGATTACCCAATATGGAATAAAAAGCCTGTTGTACCACATAAAAGCTGTCTACATTTAGCTATACCGAAACAGTCTCATTCATACATTATACGGAAGTTTGGAGAGTGGGGTGTCAGCTCAGGTGTTGTTCCAGTCATCTGACCGTGGTTCAAAATTACGAGACGTTGTCATCGCATCTTATCCTTTTGGTTTGATCCCAGACCGTCACCAATGGCCCGGTGTGTTGTTCCAGAGCGACGTTAATTAATTACTTACCTCCTACAAAATAGAAGAATTAGTTTGACAGGGTTTGGACCAACTCATAATATGAGACTATTATGAGTTGGTTTATGAGACGTTTCTCTTAAAAATAATGTAAAACGGTGCTTACTTACTGTAATCTCGTCTCTCCGACTCACCAGAGGTTTAGAGTTTTCATTAGACTGACAAGGAGAGGGAAAACGAGGTAAAAATATATCACATATAGTATAACATTTGGGCATATACAAGTTCACAAATGGAATAAAAGGCATCAATGGGCAAAGATTAAAATTGGAACATAACAGCAAAACATAAACAGAATACAAAGAAATTACCTAACACTACACACACAATCAAATGCAACAAGAGGAACAGAATTCGGGGGCCGAAGGAGACACATTGTGACGTGATTATTTTTTCATTATTTCTTAAATTTATGCTATGGAGATTTTGATATGCTATGAATTTATGATGGTTAAGATTACATAGGGAAATAACACCCCAGTTTAATGACTAAAATATATTTATATTTAAATTCCTCAAAAATTTATCAAGAATTGAGCTTTGAGGATATAACAGGAAAACACTCTCATTAGCCGTTGGTTCATAAAATAAAATATAAAATGAATCTTGTCTTTAAAATAATTAAAATAGTAGTATGCTCTAGAAAGGCGAAGTAATGTATTACGTTACATCTCATTAGAACTATTAAAGAGAAAAAACTTCATCAATTCCCGAAGAGTATCACTTGGAATTGATTACTATATCCAGCCGATCAGCCATCTCCACACATTTTTTGATATCGTAAATTGAATTTTATTTTTGATAATATTATCCATCCAAAATGGAAGGTTTTCTTTTGAGGGTTTGGTAATGTGGTTCCCTCTGTGCGGAGGCAACTGAAAAGGTAGTGATCGGCGTCACCAACAATCCGCAATCACAGATGTCAGAATTTTTAATTCTGAGCCTATTCAGGTAACTGAAGAATGGGCCATGACTCGTGAGATACCAGACCAAAGGTTTGTTTTCGGTGAGTCGATAGTCGCTAACTATCGGTATAAATTCCATTACCCTCACTCCTCTTGTGGTATTGTTATATGATTGCCACGTGGCAGACATATATCCCTTGCTCATACGAGTTAAGTAGGAGTGGCTGACCGCAAAAAGTATTCCTGGCAACAAGTAAGATATACCAAATCCTGTATCCAGAACATTTAATGATATCCAGCATTTTCCTGCAGCCGAATATATCATTTAACTTTCCACTTTAAACATCAAGATACATACTTTTATATTTTGAAGTCTTAATTTCTGGTCTCGTTAGACGTTTCCCTTAAAGAAATAGCGGTTTTGACCACACAAAGTATTCCTGGCTATACAGAAGAAATACCAAATCCTGCATCCAGAACATTTAATGATATCCAGCATTTCTCCTGCCGCCAAAGAAAGCATTTAACTTCCCCCTCTTTTTCCATCCCAGTCAAGAGCCGAATTCTTTATGCGGCTTTGTTAAGGCAAGGGCTTCTGGCAGCAAGGCGCAACATCTGATTGGCTCACGGGAGAAAGTGCTCCAGCAAGAAGAGATGAATGAAACGGCTCCGATTCTTTTTCGTCGATCCGAATGATATGATGTGCTTGCGTCTCGCCTTCTCCACAGCTGGGGCCAGAGGAGACAATTTCCGCTTTGAACAGATGGTAATTATTGGGAATGGTTCCATATCTCGGGGAAGAATAGATGAATGGGATAGAGCTGGGAAAATATTCCGCAAACTGATGGGAAATGGAGGGTAAATGAATATACTTGCTGAGCAGTTTATGTCCTAAATGCTGCCATAATTTCCTGAAAAACTCCAAACGCAAAATTTCTGTAAGACCCATACTTCTTTGTTCCAGTATAAACCTGTTTAAAACCTGATTTCAGTTAATGCAATACAAAAGAAAATCCATTCTAACTTACTGATGGTCAAAGGAAACACAAAAAGAGCTAATGTGAATAGTTTTAAATAACAAAATGGTGGCGATAGTGATTTTTAAGGTTTCTGTATTCATACAGCAAGAATACTTAAGTCAGGGTAATTTTTGAATTGGTAAGAAGAAAATGTATCGAAATTTTCTTCGGGAAGGTTTAATTAAATTGAATTCATATCGGAAAAATTAATTTATATAAAATAATAAAAGTTTTCATTCGTAAAAGAAATTTAAATTGTTTCAGATTAAAGCAAATACAGCACAATAACATCAAAACAATTACACAAATTCATAGAAAACTGTTTTCTAGTAGATATGCAATTCGGCAATTATTTACAGTACCGAATACACATGTAAGCATTTAATTTTTGTATAGGTGCATGTTTTAAATTTACGTTTCAAATGCATGTAATTTGGTGAGCAAATATATGCAAGATAGAAGTAAGAAAATGTGTAATATTTTTACTGAAACATAAAACACATAACAAATAAGATTATTTCACACATAAACTTGAACTTAAATTTTCTTAACATATTTAATTACCACCTTGTCCTCTTTAGAATTAAACCTTTCTGTGTCTACACATCTCTATAGAAATTAACCCTCCTGGTGGTTGTCTTGGAGAGGTATCTCTTCATTAGCTGTCTGACCAGGTTTTTTATGGACGAAATATCTCGTTATTAGAAGAAATTTTACCGGATCTTGATCTCGTCGTCATGAAAAAATCGGCAATATCTTGATAACGAGATATGTCGTCATTAGTAAAATTGGTCATATCTTGATGGACGAGATATCTCGTCGAAACTACTTGGATGGTTAATGCTCACTTTTCTTGAATTCCCACAGCCTCTTCAATACCCTTGTTGTTGAAGCTACTAAAGGCTAAACTATCGGAATAACGACAAAAGCCAGAAGAAAAGTTAACGAATGGTATTTATCGGGAATAGTTCCATAACTCCAGGAAGAACAGATAAATGGGGAGGGCTGGGAAAATATTCCGAGAAGTGATGGAAAATCGAAAGCCAAATGTATGTATATTTATCTATTTATTTATTCTGTTTCTTAAGAACTTTATTCCACTAGAATTGCGTACAAAATCCAATTTGAATGCAATGCAAATATTTTTAACTTACTGATGTTCAAAACATAATAGGTTAATTCAAAATACAGGAGGTTTTTAACTTATTGATATTCAGAAAACAGGCTGGTGCACGTTAAGTCTGCTGTGCCCTCAAATGTCCTCATGTTGGCATGGTGTGGAAGTTTGGAGCGTGGGGTACCAACTCAGGTGTTAAATCGTCATCTAACCCTGGTTCAAAATGACGAGGTGTCCTTAGATTTTTCTTCTTGGAATTGATCCCGGACCGTCACCATTATCCTGTTTTGTTGATCCAGTGTGATATTAATTCAACTACCTCCTCAAAAGGAAGATGAAATAAATTTATATAGTTTGAAATTTCTCAGTGCTTTATAAAAATTTAAATAATTTAAGGTTTAATACTTGAAAATCGTATACACCAATTTTTTTTTCTACCTCGGATTAGTTTTGATATTTGTGTAATATTGTAACAGAGTATCTATTCTGGGCCCGGTGGGATAGCGTTCGATTCCAGTTCGAACCTTTAGTTTAGTGTTCGATTCCAGTCTACAGTGCCGCAGAGGAGTTAAATAGCTAATAAATTTAAAAGAAGAAGATAGACCAAACCATTTGTGATTAATCCCGTATAAATAGTAGCAAGTGGCCATGTGGCGGTCTCGCCCTCTCACGTGTTTCTCACCAATTGCTTTCTAGTTTATCATGTTGTGTTGTTCATCGTTTCTCGTCAATTAACTAACTTAATCAAGTGTTTAAATAAATTCATATTTTAACTTAATCATTGTTTTATACTTCGTTCCATTTTTACACGTGACAATATATAGGATTTAATCTTAAGAATAAATTTCTTTCGTAAAGTAAGCTTTGTTATTGATGAAACCGATGGAAAATAACTTAAAATAATACAGAAATCTATACGAAAGTTAATTATGACAATGAATAGACACTAACATCTTATAATGGTGGTTATTTTCTAATATTTCTAAATATATCTAAAATAATGAGCAAAACATACTTGGTTGTTACACACAAAACAACTTATTTCTATTTAAACCTCTTTAAAATAAGATGTTACACTGCAGTTTAGGACGCGGTTCGCGAGGTCTGAACAAAGGTTACTCGAACTTTAACCAGAAAAATAAACCTACTTAACATATTTAATTAACTCCTCGCACTCTTCAAATTCACCCTTTCTGAGTCGACACACTTCTCCCAGTGGATCTTCTACTGGAAGCATAGTTCAGAGTTACTTTTTGGGACCTCCATTATAAAGTGCTTCGCCACATTTGTCTATTTCTTAGTGTTCTGAAATATTACCCTTTAAGTGTCGTCTTCAGAATGAGAATGGGTTGAAGGAATACGATTCATAGTTCACTAAATATGAAAATAAAAGGCACACTGCTCAGCTGATGTAAACTTCAATGATTGTAATGAATTTCAGCCCCTTCGAATGATGTAATCTAGCGTGATTTTGGTTAAATTTTGAATTTGGATAGTTAAAATATATTGGGCCGGTGCGAATGAAATGTCCGATGAGAAATAGCTTTGGAAATGACCCCATACTGCTAAAAGTAATTACCTACAAGCTTCCGGCATCTTACATCACCAGAGCTACTGTAAATAGCTATCCCGCGTGTGTGAAGTACAAGTTTCAGATTCAATTTGTTGGGTGTAAGGTGCTTTCAAATTCGACATGGAAAACTCAGATTTGAGAGTCATCTTCCTTTACGAATTTAAACTGAGACATTCTGCTGCAGTTTCTGCTCGAAACATTAACACAGCATTCGGGGAGAATACAGTCAATGAACGAACCATTCGGCGATGGTTTGCGAAGTTTCGAAGTGGAGATATGGACCTGAAAAACGAACCACGTGGTCACCGAGAAGTTGCAGTTTCTGACGATGTTCTGCTGTGGTTGAAGCTGAACCGCGGAAAACATGTCGTGAGATAGCGGCCGAGCTAGGTGTCCACAATACTACAATTGTTCGCCGTCTGGCTGCACTGGGTAAGGTCAAAAAGATGGATTGATGGGTGCCTCATGAATTGGTAATTGCCAACAAGATGGGGCGTTTGAAAGTCTGTGCATCGCTCCTTTTCAGGAATGAAAGAGAACCTCTACTGCAGCGAATCGTTATCTGAGACGATAAATGGGTCCTTTATGACAATCGGAAACGATCTGCACAATGGCTGAGAAAACACATCATCCTGGACGCCATCCCAAGCCACCCTTACATCCCAGGAAGGTTATGTTTCTTGTATGGTGGTCTACAGCTGGAATAATTCATCGCAGTTTCCTGCCAAGAGGCCAAACCATCACTTCAGAACGATATTGTGATGAATTGAGACAGGCACCGGAAATTGATGGTGAAACAACCATGGTTGGTAAACAGGCACGGTATTATCTTGGAAAATGACGCCCATCTTCATGTCACACAACGGACGATGCTGACACTACGTGAGTAGGGTTATGAAGTGATGCCTCATCCCCCTTATACCCTGATTTTTCACCTACAGATTTTCATCTGTTTCCTCACCTGGATCGCTTTCTGTCTGGCAAACGGTTCACCCAAGATACTGAGGTTCACCGTGCAGTTGATGACTCCTTCGCAACCCAGCCACAAAACATTTTTCGTTCCGAGATCATGGCCTTGTCAGACAAGTGGTAACAGTGTGTCAATTCAGAGAAAGATTATTTCGAGTAGGGGGGTCAGGTACTGCATTTTTCAGCTATCGCCATCGAAGTGATGGTCATTTTCCAGACATTTCATTCGCACCGACCCATAAATTAAATCTCCACTCGATTCACCATCTGTTACTTCTTTTCCCGAGTAATGCCAGTAAATCGATATAAGGATTTGCACGATGTGACTCAAATTTACACCCACTGTTTCCTCAACAAACTGGTACTGATAAACGTTTGTTATATGTTTATATAGACGATGAATATGTAGACAATGATGAGGCACTAGTTAATTGCTGTATGTCTCTATGATTTCCCTTTGGATAATGTTGAAATCATATTTGAGTTTGACAATAAATTCTATAAATTAAGTCTGATTATGCTCCTAAATTGAGTATTTTCTGGTTTCGACTGTTGTATGTTTGAGTACGTATGTAGGTAGTTGAATTTAATTGAAGGTCCCGGAAACACAACGGGCTTTGGTTGGATTGAGTTTCGAACTCGCAACTCTCCGGTTGCTAGTCCGGGACTCTTCCAACCGGGCTACCAAAGCCCCCAGCACAAAGATGAAAAAGAAAATATTGACCGAAATATCTCATTGGAATCCTCTGAATACCCTCCCACATAAAGACGAAAAATTGAAATGTTTTGAGGGGCCGTGGTGACCCGGTTGGAGAGTAACGGATTAGCAACCGGAGGGTTGCGAGTTCGAATCCAACCAAACACGGCCGTGTACAAAGAGGGTTGGTGCACGTTAAATCTGTCACCTCAAATGTCCTCACGTTGGCGTGGTGTGGAATTTTGGAGAGTGGGGTGCCAGCTCAGGTGTTGCCTCGTCATCTGACCATGATTCAAAATTACGCGGTGTTGTACTCCCCTTTGGGATTGATCCCGGACCCCGTCACAAATAGCCAGTTGCTACAGTGTGACGTTAATTAAAATACCTACCTACCTTGAAACATCTTGAAATTATTACAATTTTCGAGTCCATCTTGTGTTTTCGTCATCTGACCATGGTTCAAAATTACGTGGTGTTGTCCTCGGATCTTTCCCTTTGGGATTGATCCCGGACCGTCACCAATAGCCCATTGTGTTGCTCCAGTGTGACGTTAATTGAAATACCCCCCCCCCCATCTTGTGTTTAAGTAAATAAAGTATAATATAAATCGAGCAAATTACATGTCATATACCTGAAATGAAGTGCAGTTCGTTTAAATGTTAATTAGGTTAGTTTGAAATGAATTAAATGCATAGGAAAATGGGTAAAGTTATACCTATTTAGGCATGCTGGTATATATCAAACCATAAAGGACGTGTAGCATTAGACAGCTTTAGTCTGTTTAATTAGTCTAATGTAATGAAACAGGAAAAGCGAAACCAAACGTTTAGCGTTCGTTGGGTGTATAGTTGGATCTTTGTCATTGGAATCGGCCTCGGACCGTCGGAAATAGCCCGTTGCGTTGCTCCAGTGCGACTTAAATGCAACTACCTACCATTGGCGTAGCTTGTCTGACTTTAGACTGCGCCGTAAAACCCCATTCAACCAACCAACTAGCTACCGTCGGGTATTTGGAAAGTTCTGAAGTAGCGTGTTTTGTTATATACATTTTCAGGTATATACATTTCAGGTATATATATTCCATATATATATACTAAATATATATTCTCATATGTATTTAGTTGCATCACGTTCAAGTATACAGGGTGAGTCTAAATCGTTTTTACAAAATAAGAGGGGTGATAGTGCCCATACAGACGAGCAATAATTACCATGGAACAGAGGGTCGCAATCCACTCTGAGAGGCAGAAAAGAGTCAAATTAGAATTTCAACATGAACTTACAACAGTGTTGGGAAAGCGAATGAACGATACCAAAAGTTGCACAATCTGATTGATTGATCAGAGAAAAACTCACAGCAAGTGCTCAAAGTGGCGGCCACGCGTGTCGTTGCACAGTTCACACCGGCGAAGGAATGACTGGCGCACCCTCTCGAAGATTCCTGGTGTTGTGTTAATTTTGTCTGCGGCAACACCGATTCTCGGTACGAGATCTTCAGCCGAGTCCACAGGCGTCTGGTACACTAAAGATTTCATATGCCCCCAGAAGAAAAAGTTCAGTGGGTTGAGGTTCGGTGAGCGAGGAGGCCAAGCCACAGGTCCGCCACGTCCGATCCATCATGGGGATATGCTTGCTTAGGAGATATGCTACGTAGTCAGGTACAAAACGACGCCAGAGGCGATGACTTGTTCATGCTCGACGCGTTTCGACTTTACTCTTTTCTGCCTCTCAGGCGACCCTATGTTCCAAGGTAATTATTGCTCTTCTGGATGGGTACTATCACCCCTCTTATTTTGTAAAAACAATTTATACTCACCCTGTATATAAATGGTACAATCTTCGTGAATTAGCGTGTTTGGTTTTTATTACTCTAATCTCGCTTTTGCGCGAGATATTACGATACGAGTGATCTCTGTTTCAAATAGCTATACCATGCAGAAATGGTCAGTCTACATAGTCACTAGTCTACATATCGCAAAACAATAACATTATCATCTAAACCGAAAAACCACGAATAAATAAAGTCAAATGGGGAAACACGATCCCTATGTCATCACAAAAGGCAATCATAAAGACTTACGCCAGATAACATGTGTGTTATCACTGTTCACAGAGATAAATCCATTGAATGGTATGGTTGGTTGGTTTTGGGGTCTTATGGCGCAAGGGCCATATTAGGCCATGCTGCGCTAGACACTACATACAATATCAAGTAATAGACATGAATGATAGTTTTACTGCACAGAAGAGAGAAAATACACCCAGGGAGGAAATATGGTATTATGGAAAAATAAATAGAGTTGAATAACGGTTGGGGTATTTTGAAAATTTGTAAGGAACATCGTGTTTGTGTGCATGTAAGATGCAATTTTCATTACATCATAATCGATATAAACTAATATGTTATGTTTTTTACTACACGCAATTTTGGAAGTGATCTATCACAGACAGCTATGCACGAAGGGAACAAACAATACACATAAAATCGAATTTCCAAACAGCGCTTCCTTAAACTCTTAAAAGCTATTATTTTGCATTTTGAGCTCACGCAAGCAGCAATCGATTGGTTCGTTTTTACGGCGTAAGGGTCAGATCTGGCCAATCTGCACAAGTCAATGTTTTTTCACGCCAAGAAATTGAACATAAACATGCAATGGTTGGTTGTTTTGGGAGGTTTATGGCGCATTGGCCATGTTTGGCCATGCTGCGCCAGACACAAGATATACAATATCAAGTAATAGACACACAATGAAAGTTGTACTGAAACAGAATAGAGAAATACACCTAGGGGAATGCACCTGGTAGAAATCGGACCTGCGCCGCCTACAATTCGAAGGTTGCTAACGCAGAGAACATTTTTATTGATTCAGAAGAGAGAAATACATCCATGGCAATTACAGTAATAGAATTTGAACCGCCTATGTATCGCAGTTTGGTTGGGTTTTGTGGTACAAGGGCCTTATTTGGTCAAACTGCGCAAAACACACTGGCAAGTCATGTATACAAGGAATGCTGACACAAAAGAGAGAAATATACACACGGAGGTAAGTAGGTAGTTGAATTAAAGTCGCACTAGAGCAACACACAACGGGCTATTTATACACCCAGGGAAGAATCGAAACTGATAGGAATCAAACTTCCGCCGTCTACAACTTCCAGGTAGGAAGGTCATTGAGTTTACGTCGCACTGGAGCAACGGCTTTTGGTGACGGTCCGGATCCGAAAGAAAATTCGAGGACAACATCGCGTAATTTTGAATCACAATTAGATGACGAGGTCAACACCTCGTTATCTGATCAAGCTGGCACCCCATCTCCAAACTTCCACACCACGCCAACTTGAGTACATCTGAGGCCACGCCAGATTTAACGCGCACCAGACCCCACGTACACGACGGTCTTTGGTCGGATATAGTCTCGAACTCTCCACCCTCCGGTTGCCAGTTCGCACCTCTAGCAACTGGGCTACCGAAGCTCTACAACGCGCAGGATACTAACCCAGGAGTTTGGTTGGTTGGTAGTTGAGCTTACGTCCTGTTGGAGCTACAAAACGAGCTATGCTTATTCAGTATGTAGGTATTTTAATTAACGTAGCACTGGAGCTGCACAACGGGCTATTGGAGACTGTCCGGGATCAAATCCGAAGGAAAAGATCCGAGGCGTATGATACGAGGATCCACTAAGTGATTTTGAATCATAGTTTGGTGACGAGGTAACAGGTGAGGTGACAACCACTCTCCAAACTACGCCAACGTGAGGACTGGCCACGGCAGATTTAAAGTGCACCAGCTCCATTTGTACACGATGGTCTTTCGTTGGATTCGAACTCACAACCCTCCGATTGCTAATCTTTTACGATCCGATTGCTATCGCGGCCCTTGCTTATTCAGCGATAAAAACCACTGAACTGTCAGAAACGGATTCCCAGAATTCAATTTTTATTTGCATGAACAGAAGTATGATTTCATTAAAACGAGATCGTTTCCCCAATCTCGATAACACGATTAGCCAATCGTCCAATTAGCACGCGGGACTCTTCAAAACCCGTATTTCATTCCGCGATGTCAGCTCCTCGGCGAGTGCGTTCTTTCAAGTTTTGAGGCAAATTAAGTCGCTCCTGATAGGCTCGCGGGGCGCAGGTGTTTGCGGTGTGCGGGACAATTCTACCGAGAACGCCAATTTTAACAAGCGAATTTGCATATTAGAAAGCACGCTGCTAATTCAGTTTGTCTCATCTTTTATTCAGGAAAATGTTATTGCGCTCCTTCGTTACTGAGCGGACGGAGGTTGATCAGCAGCAACTTTTCAAGCCAGCAGTGGGCGTAAAATTGAATCACATTGCGACAAAATCTGGTATCGATCTTTGCTGACATTGCGGGGCGAATAAGTAATGGGTGAGGGGAAGACATTTCATTTTTAGTGTAAAACGTTTCATCGATTATTGTTTTTTAACTGTTAAAATCAAACACGGTATCAACATCACTTGGATCATTGAGGTTTGTAGCAACTAACCAGACTATGGTCATTGTTCACATATCATGCCCTTGAACATGGTTCATCGAACCTAAATAATAATATAAATAATTAGGTAAACTCATACATGTCAGCATTTCAGTTTGGCTCATCTTTTAATCAGGTAAATGATATTGTTCCCCTCCGTTACGGAGTTGATCAGCAGCAACTGTGTACAGTGGGTGTAAAATTGCATCATATTGCAAGAAATCTGTGTATCGATCTTTACTAGCATTTGCGGAGAATAAACAGTACTTGTAGTAATGGCAGAGAAGAAATGTAATTAATTAATGTCACACTAGAGCAACACAATCCCGAAGGGAAAGATCCAAAGAGAACACCACGTAATTTTGAACCACGGTCAGATAACGAGATCAACGCCTGAGCAGGCAACCCACTCTTCAAAATTTCACAACAGGCCAACGTGAGGACATTTGAGGCAGATTAAATAGGCACCAGACCCCATGGTCTTCGGATGGACCGAGTTTCGAACTCGCAAACCTTTGGTTTCTAATCCTTTACTCTTCCAACAAGGTTACCGCAGATCTGAGTCCACAAACGACGACAATTCCTTTAAATCACAGAGATTCACAATCGCTAACCAGCATCTGACTACTGGTTACGTATTTAATAGTTTAATAGTTTATGGTATCCTATAACACTCCAACATAACCAGCAAAATATTAGCTGTCAAAATCAAACACGATTTTAACGTCGTAGCAAAGGATATTCATTGAGATTTACAGCAGCGAATCAATGTCTGGTCATTGTCTACGTATTCACTCATATACGTATAGTAACACTAGTAGAGCAACAAACCAAGCCATATCGTACTTTTAAAACTCTGTCCATGGAACCAGAAAATACAAATTACTGCTTAAAATCGAGCAACCAACCGGAGCAAATCGAAACATCAACCGGAGCCACATTCTTCATGGTGGTCCCGGGTCAAATCTCCTTTTATAGTGATCGTACACTGGGAAGACAGGACAGGACATACCACTTTCGGAGAGCCCCTGCTGGAAAGCAGCTCACCTTCATATCATAGTTAAAATTAAATTAAATTAAGTGGAATTTCCAATATATAACGGAAAGTGGAAATTAATTAAAATTTAGGTCTAGTGGCTTGATAGGCATAATCTCAGCTAGTACAAAACTTAAAAGCCATGAAACTCAAAAACTCTTTCCCTTGTACTGCTGTTTGAGTTTCTTCGAGAGCATTAAATAATATTAATGAGATTAAATTACTGGGAAGTTAAATTTTAGAATTTAGGAATAAATAAACAGAATTTACATTGAAAGGAGTGATATAATTAAAGTCCGATCGTATCTCCTAATTAATGGTGATCAGAATTGGAAGTTATTTAAGGTGGGAATTAATTTGAGGAATTGAAGTCAGAGTCCAAACGAAACACACCATAATGACGTGTTGTTCTGGTCAATGTTGAAAGGTGTTAAACTGTTGATGCAGAAGAGCTCGAGGTCTCTTCCAGAAGGCCGCCTTCGGCCTAGGTGCTTCACCAAAATCCACACCACGAAAAGACAATGAGACTGCAATGGTTGAATCTCGTTGTGTTCCGTTGTATGGAAATGATTGCGTATTTTAATGGTCTCCGTCCGGCTTAACCCAGGTTCAAGCCGGACGGAGAGAGACAAGGGGCGCTCAATTGCACGGAAGGTTTTGTGATTCCTATGGTTTGAAACCCAGATTCACACTGGACTGTGAAATGTCCATACAATCTGTGTAAATAGTGTACTGTATACATGTAAAGAAATAAATCATGTATGGCAATAGTGAGTACCTCTGCGTTCATCAGAGTAATATCTAGTTTACCATTCGATCAGATATTCTACAATTAGATGTTTTTAGTTAAGAATTTCCTAATTTTTTTAAATGTTGTGGCCAGGTGAGTTTAATCGAACCGTTTATGATTTCATTTTATGAATTCTATTCACTTAATAATAGTGGCTATTCAGAATCAAACTACTCATCAGAAAGTTTCGAAATGACTATCACTAAACACACACACATCTTGTTATACCATTGTTTCACTGAGTATCTGGTGCAAGAAAAATATTCCCTTGTAATGAACATAGAGCTGAAAAAGTTATAATTTGGTATCAGTCGTTAGTTATCCCTGAATTTCAACGTACCTTAATCAGCTTTAACAATCAGAATCAAGCAGCACATGGATTACAATTGGTAAATTGGTGTATCAGCTTATATACAGAAGATTATTTTTAAAGAACAGAAAACAGCTCCTATCTACTAGTACATATTTCAAAATGTATCAATGATCTAATATTTTATGTGCCTCTCTGGTTAGAAATATATAAGGATCCTTCGGTAAAATATAGACCATAAAAGTCTGTTTCGATAGCACAGAGCCATTGTTTCTTTATTCTATTGTGAGAAATGTTCCCCTACTTTTCTCTTTTATATAGTTTTAGTTTAACCCATATTTGTATATGACAGTTTAATGGCGTCTGATGGAATTATAGAGTAGTTCAGCAACATCATAATGTGCCGAGTACTATTTACAAACTATAAAGCAACTTCCAAAGCTTACTCTTTTAAACAATGTATAAGCAAATGATTTATATATCATGTATAACGATTCAATAGTAACAAAATTTCTGTGATATAGTGTTAAGTCTTGAAAATTGGTTATTGTAACTCTTTTTAAATTTCGGAATTAGATTTTCTTGAAAAGGGTGTTAACTTCTTTCCCAACTAATCTTAATGAAACAGTCTATTTACTTGCACCAACTACCTCGAACGGAGATGCTGGTCCTTCGAGCCGGAGTCGTGGAAATGCGACAAAGTCCAAACTGGTTGTTGCTACAACTAGCGTCTAAAGAATAAAACAAAATTAATTAAAATGAAAACTGACCTTAATTGTTCACGAGACAAGATAATGCACCCTTGCAAACAAAAATTACTATATGCGAGCACAAACAATACAAATTACAGTTTTTATGAAAAAAAAGGACGAATTTAAGAAATCATTTTCAGATGAACGATTACGAAACAGCCAATTTATTTCAGAAACAATTAGAATTCAAATTTTGATCTGCATTTTTAAAATGTGTCTGAAAACTTCTTTTTACATAAATACTGAGCAAAAGGGGGACTGTTTTCTGTTTCTCTATCCTTATTTTAATATTGAAATGGACATTTGCAGAACATATTTTGTCCTTTTTACAGGTTTTCAAATGCAAAACAAAGACACTGACAAGAGCAATAGAACTTCTTTCCTCAAAGAAGGATATGAAGAGACAAGGAAACGTTTTTGGTATTGTCTTCGATAACAAATGACCCTCTCAAATGTGTTTACGGGAATGAGTATTCAAGATCACTTCTGAACATATCTGTTTTACAAACTTTTATCTCGATTTCTAATGATGTATGTTAGGATCTAGTAAAATGACTTTTAATAAATGAATATCAACGTATGGGAAATAAAGAACAATTATCTTCATTTTTTCAAGAACAGTTTATTCTCGATGTACCGTGCTTCTTGAAGGACAAGAAAAACCTACAAAAGAGAGTGATATAGATCGACCAAAGAGAGTGATATAGCGGGAATCGAAGAACCGGATAACCTTACTTTTAACCTCAATACGTCTTTAAAACAAGACTATTACCATGCGGCCAGTAAAGAAATTTGAGTATTACGAAAAAATGAGCATCGAGTTTGGTCTAATGATTTCTATATCATCAACGCGAACCAAACTAATCTTGTAGCATTCGCTAGCTGAGGGAACAAATAAACGGTTCTGCGGATTTCCCGCTATGCCGATTTTTTTATGATGTCGAGATCAGGATCCTGTCAGTTTTGTTCCAATGACGAGGTATCTCGTCCACCAAGATCTGGTCAGTTTTGCTAATGACGAGGTACTTCATCGAGACAACCACCAATAGCGTTGAATTCAACAAAAACTATTCTGCTTATTGTTTCATTGAATTAAACAAATCACTAATTATTTTCAAATCCCAAAACCCCGACGCTTCCCAGATTCGACTGCACGCAAAATGATTGTGTCCTGATTACAGACCCTCGGAATCTCAACTGCAGATTTCCCGCTATGCCGATTTTTTTATGATGTCGAGATCAGGATACTGTCAGTTTTGTTCTAATGACGAGATATCTCGTCCACCAGAATCTGGTCAGTTTTGTTAATGACGAGATACTTCGTCGAGACAAACTCCAGTAGCGTTGAATTCAACAAAAATTATTCTGCTTAATGTTTCATTGCAGTAAACAAATCACTAATTATTTTCAAATCCCAAAACCCCGACGCTTCCCAGATTCAACTACACGCAAAATGATTGTGTCCTGATTACAGACCCTCGGAATCTCAACTGCGGATTTCCCGCTATGCCGATTTTGTTATGATGTCGAGATAAGGATCCTGTCAGTTTTGTTCTAATGACGAGGTATCTCGTCCACCAAGATCTGGTCAGTTTTGCTAATGACGAGATACTTCGTCGAGACAACCACCAGTAGCGTTGAATTCAACAAAAATTATTCTGCTTATTGTTTCATTGCAGTAAACAAATCACTAATTATTTTCAAATCAAAAAACTCCGACACTTCCCATATTCGACTGCACGCAAAATCATTGTGTCCTGATTACAGACCATCGGAATCTCAACTGCGGATTTCCCGCTATGCCGCTTTTTTATGCTGTCGATATCAGGATCCTGTCAGTTTTGTTCTAATGACGAGATATCTCGTCCACCAGGATCTGGTCAGTTTTGCTAATGACGAGATACTTCGTCGAGACAACCACCAGTAGCGTTGAATTCAACAAAAATTATTCTGCTTATTGTTTTGTTGCAGTAAACAAATCAATAATTATTTTCAAATGCCAAAACCCCGACGCTTCCCAGATTGAACTGCACGCAAAATGATTGTGTCCTGATTACAGACCCTCGGAATCTCAACTGCGGATTTCCCGCTATGCCGATTTTGTTATGATGTCGAGATCAGGATCCTGTCAGTTTTGTTCTAATGACGAGGTATCTCGTCCACCAAGATCTGGTCAGTTTTGCTAATGACGACATACTTCGTCGAGACAACCACCAGTAGCGTTGAATTCAACAAAAATTATTCTGCTTATTGTTTCATTGCAGTAAACAAATCACTAATTATTTTCAAATCACAAAACCCCGACGCTTCCCAGATTCGACTGCACGCAAAATGATTGTGTCCTGATTACATACCCTCGGAATCTCAACTGCGGATTTCCCGCTATGCCGAAATTTTTATGCTGTCGATATCAGGATCCTGTCAATTTTGTTCTAATGACGAGATATCTCGTCCACCAGGATCTGGTCAGTTATGCTAATGACGAGATACTTCGTCGAGACAACCACAAGTAGTGTTGAATTCAACAAAAATTATTCTGCTTATTGTTTCATTGCAGTAAACAAATCACTAATTATTTTCAAATCACAAAAACCCGACGCTTCCCAGATTCGACTGCACGCAAAATGATTGTGTCCTGATTACATACCCTCGGAATCTCAACTGCGGATTTCCCGCTATGCCGATTTTTTTATGCTGTCGATAACAGGATCCTGTCAGTTTTGTTCTAATGACGAGATATCTCGTCCACCAGGATCTGGTCAGTTTTGCTAATGACGAGATACTTCGTCGAGACAACCACCAGTAGCGTTGAATTCAACAAAAATTACTCTGCTTATTGTTTCATTGCAGTAAACAAATCACTAATTATTTTCAAATCCCAAAACCCCGACGCTTCCCAGATTCGACTGCACGCAAAATGATTGTGTCCTGATTACATACCCTCGGAATCTCAACTGCGGATTTCCCGCTATGCCGATTTTTTTATGCTGTCGATAACAGGATCCTGTCAGTTTTGTTCTAATGACGAGATATCTCGTCCACCAGGATCTGGTCAGTTTTGCTAATGACGAGATACTTCGTCGAGACAACCACCAGTAGCGTTGAATTCAACAAAAATTACTCTGCTTATTGTTTCATTGCAGTAAACAAATCACTAATTATTTTCAAATCCCAAAACCCCGACGCTTCCCAGATTCAACTGCACGCAAAATGGTTGTGTCCTGATTACATACCCTCGGAATCTCAAATGCGGATTTCCCGCTATGCCGATTTTTTTATGATGTCGAGATCAGGATCCTGTCAGTTTTGTTCTAATGACGAGATATCTCGTCCACCAGGATCTGGTCAGTTTTGCTAATGACGAGATACTTCGTCGAGACAACCACCAGTAGCGTTGAATTCAACAAAAATTATTCTGCTTATTGTTTCATTGCAGTAAACAAATCACTAATTATTTTCAAATCCCAAAACCCCGACGCTTTCCAGATTGGACTGCACGCAAAATGATTGTGTCCTGTTTACAGACCCTCGGAATCTCAACTGCGGATTTCCGCTATGCCGATTTTTTTATAATATCGAGATCAGGATCCTGTCGGTTTTGTTCTAATGACGAGATATCTCGTCCACCAGGATCTGGTCAGTTTTGCTAATGACGAGATACTTCGTCGAGACAACCACCAATAGCGTTGAATTCAACAAAAATTATTCTGCTTATTGTTTCATTGCAGTAAACAAATCACTAATTATTTTCAAATCACAAAACCCCGACGCTTCCCAGATTCGACTGCACGCAAAATGATTGTGTCCTGATTACATACTCTCGGAATCTCAACTGCGGATTTCCCGCTATGCCGAATTTTTTATGCTGTCGATATCAGGATCCTGTCAATTTTGTTCTAATGACGAGATATCTCGTCCACCAGGATCTGGTCAGTTTTGCTAATGACGAGATACTTCGTCGAGACAACCACAAGTAGTGTTGAATTCAACGAAAATTATTCTGCTATTGTTTCATTGCAGTAAACAAATCACTAATTATTTTCAAATCCCAAAACCCGACGCTTCCCAGATTCGACTGCACGCAAAATGATTGTGTCCTGATTACAGACCCTCGGAATCTCAACTGCGGATTTCCCGCTATGCCGATTTTTTTATGCTGTCGATAACAGGATCCTGTCAGTTTTGTTCTAATGACGAGATATCTCGTCCACCAGGATCTGGTCAGTTTTGCTAATGACGAGATACTTCGTCGAGACAACCACCAGTAGCGTTGAATTCAACAAAAATTACTCTGCTTATTGTTTCATTGCAGTAAACAAATCACTAATTATTTTCAAATCCCAAAACCCCGACGCTTCCCAGATTCAACTGCACGCAAAATGGTTGTGTCCTGATTACATACCCTCGGAATCTCAAATGCGGATTTCCCGCTATGCCGATTTTTTTATGATGTCGAGATCAGGATCCTGTCAGTTTTGTTCTAATGACGAGATATCTCGTCCACCAGGATCTGGTCAGTTTTGCTAATGACGAGATACTTCGTCGAGACAACCACCAGTAGTGTTGAATTCAACAAAAATTATTCTGCTTATTGTTTCATTGCAGTAAACAAATCACTAATTATTTTCAAATCCCAAAACCCCGACGCTTTCCAGATTGGACTGCACGCAAAATGATTGTGTCCTGTTTACAGACCCTCGGAATCTCAACTGCGGATTTCCGCTATGCCGATTTTTTTATGATGTCGAGATCAGGATCCTGTCGGTTTTGTTCTAATGACGAGATATCTCGTCCACCAGGATCTGGTCAGTTTTGCTAATGACGAGATACTTCGTCGAGACAACCACCAATAGCGTTGAATTCAACAAAAATTATTCTGCTTATGGTTTCATTGCAGTAAACAAATCACTAATTATTTTCAAATCCCAAAACCTCGACGCTTCCCAGATTCGACTTCACGCAAAATGATTGTGTCCTGATTACAGACCCTCGGAATCTCAACAGCGGATTTCCCGCTATGTCGATTTTGTTATGATTATCGAGATCAGGATCCTGTCAGTTTTGTTCTAATGACGAGGTATCTCGTCAACCAAGATCTGGTCAGTTTTGCTAATGACGAGATACTTCGTCGAGACAACCACCAGTAGTGTTGAATTCAACAAAAATTATTCTGCTTATTGTTTCATTGCAGTAAACAAATCACTAATTATTTTCAAATCCCAAAACCCCGACGCTTTCCAGATTGGACTGCACGCAAAATGATTGTGTCCTGTTTACAGACCCTCGGAATCTCAACTGCGGATTTCCGCAATGCCGATTTTTTTATGATATCGAGATCAGGATCCTGTCGGTTTTGTTCTAATGACGAGATATCTCGTCCACCAGGATCTGGTCAGTTTTGCTAATGACGAGATACTTCGTCGAGACAACCACCAGTAGCGTTGAATTCAACAAAAATTATCCTGCTTAATGTTTTATTGCAGTAAACAAATCACTAATTATTTTCAAATCCCAAAACCCCGACGCTTTCCAGATTGGAATGCACGCAAAATGATTGTGTCCTGTTTACAGACCCTCGGAATCTCAACTGCGGACTTACGCTATGCCGATTTTTTTATGATATCGATATCAGGATAATGTCGGTTTTGTTCTAATGACGAGATACTTTGTCGAGACAACCACCAGTAGCGTTGAATTCAACAAAAATTATTCTGCTTATTGTTTCATTGCAGTAAACAAATCACTAATTATTTTCAAATCCCAAAACCCCGACGCTTCCCAGATTCGACTTCACTCAAAATGATTGTATCCTGATTACAGACCATCGGAATCTCAACAGCGGATTTCCCGCTATGTCGATTTTGTTATGATGTCGAGATCAGGATCCTGTCAGTTTTGTTCTAATGACGAGGTATCTCGTCCACCAAGATCTGGTCAGTTTTTCTAATGACGAGATACTTCGTCGAGACAACCACCAGTAGTGTTGAATTCAACAAAAATTATTCTGCTTATTGTTTCATTGCAGTAAAAAAATCACTAATTATTTTCAAATCCCAAAACCCCGACGCTTCCCAGATTCGACTGCACGCAAAATGATTGTGTCCTGATTACAGACCCTCGGAATCTCAACTGCGGATTTCCGAAATGCCGATTTTTTTATGATATCGAGATCAGGATCCTGTCGGTTTTGTTCTAATGACGAGATATCTCGTCCAGGATCTGGTCACTTTTGCTAATGACGAGATACTTCGTCGAGACAACCACCAGTAGCGTTGAATTCAACAAAAATTATTCTGCTTATTGTTTTATTGCAGTAAACAAATCAATAATTATTTTCAAATCCGAAAACCCCGACGCTTTCCAGATTGGACTGCACGCAAAATGATTGTGTCCTGTTTACAGACCCTCGGAATCTCAACTGCGGATTTCCGCAATGCCGATTTTTTTATGATATCGAGATCAGGATCCTGTCGGTTTTGTTCTAATGACGAGATATCTCGTCCACCAGGATCTGGTCAGTATTGCTAATGACGAGGTACTTCGTCGAGACAACCACCAGTAGAGTTGAATTCAACAAAAATTATTCTGCTTATTGTTTCATTGAAGTAAACAAATCACTAATTATTTTCAAATCCCAAAACCCCGACGCTTCCCAGATTCGACTGCACGCAAAATGATTGTTTCATGATTACAGACCCTCGGAATCTCAACAGCGGATTTCCCGCTCTGTCGATTCAGTTATGATGTCGAGATCAGGATCCTGTCAGTTTTGTTCTAATGACGAGGTTTCTCGTCCACCAAGATCCGGTCAGTTTTGCTAATGACGAGATACTTCGTCGAGACAACCACCAGAAGTGTTGAATTCAACAAAAATTATTCTGCTTATTGTTTCATTGCAGTAAACAAATCACTAATTATTTTCAAATCCCAAAACCCCGACGCTTTCCAGATTGGACTGCACGCAAAATGATTGTGTCCTGTTTACAGACCCTCGGAATCTCAACTGCGGATTTCCGCAATGCCGATTTTTTTATGATATCGAGATCAGGATCCTGTCGGTTTTGTTCTAATGACGAGATATCTCATCCACCAGGATCTGGTCAGTTTTGCTAATGACGAGATACTTCGTCGAGACAACCACCAGTAGCGTTGAATTCAACAAAAATTATTCTGCTTATTGTTTTATTGCAGTAAACAAATCACTAATTATTTTCAAATCCCAAAACCCCGACGCTTCCCAGATTCGACTGCACGCAAAATGATTGTGTCCTGATTACAGACCCTCGGAATCTGAACTGCGGATTTCCCGCTATGCCGATTTTTTTATGCTGTCGATATCAGGATCCTGTCAGTTTTGTTCTAATGACGAGGTATCTCGTCCACCAGGATCTGGTCAGTTTTGCTAATGACGAGATACTTCGTCGAGACAACCGCCAGTAGCGTTGAATTCTACAAAAATTATTCTGCTTATTGTTTTATTGCAGTAAACAAATCACTAATTATTTTCAAATCCCAAAACCCCGACGCTTTCCAGATTGGACTGCACGCAAAATGATTGTGTCCTGTTTACAGACCATCGGAATCTCAACTGCGGATTTCCCGCTATGCCGATTTTTTTATGCTGTCGATATCAGGATCCTGTCAGTTTTGTTCTAATGACGAGATATCTCGTCCACCAGGATCTGGACAGTTTTGCTAATGACGAGGTACTTCGTCGAGACAACCACCAGTAGCGTTGAATTCAACAAAAATTATTCTGCTTATTGTTTCATTGCAGTAAACAAATCACTAATTATTTTCAAATCCTAAAACCCCGACGCTTCCCGGATTCAACTGCACGCAAAATGATTGTGTCCTGATTACAGACCCTCGGAATCTCAACTGCGGATTTCCCGCTATGCCGATTTTTTTATGCTGTCGATATCAGGATCCTGTCAGTTTTGTTCTAATGACGAGGTATCTCGTCCACCAGGATCTGGTCAGTTTTGCTAATGACGAGATACTTCGTCGAGACAACCGCCAGTAGCGTTGAATTCTACAAAAATTATTCTGCTTATTGTTTCATTGCAGTAAACAAATCACTAATTATTTTCAAATCCTAAAACCCCGACGCTTCCCGGATTCAACTGCACGCAAAATGATTGTGTCCTGATTACAGACCCTCGGAATCTCAACTGCGGATTTCCCGCTATGCCGATTTTTTTATGCTGTCGATATCAGGATCCTGTCAGTTTTGTTCTAATGACGAGATATCTCGTCCACCAGAATCTGGTCAGTTTTGCTAATGACGAGATACTTCGTCGAGACAACCACCAGTAGCGTTGAATTCAACAAAAATTATTCTGCTTATTGTTTTATTGCAGTAAACAAATCACTAATTATTTTCAAATCCCAAAACCCCGACGCTTTCCAGATTGGACTGCACGCAAAATGATTGTGTCCTGTTTACAGACCCTCGGAATCTCAACTGCGGATTTCCGCAATGCCGATTTTTTTATGATATCGAGATCAGGATCATGTCGAATTTGTTCTAATGACGAGATTTCTCGTCCACCAGGATCTGGTCAGTTTTGCTAATGACGAGGTACTTCGTCGAGAAAACCACCAGTAGCGTTGAATTCAACAAAAATTATTCTGCTTATTGTTTCATTGCAGTAAACAAATCACTAATTATTTTCAAATCCTAAAACCCCGACGCTTCCCGGATTCAACTGCACGCAAAATGATTGTGTCCTGATTACAGACCCTCGGAATCTCAACTGCGGATTTCCCGCTATGCCGATTTTTTATGCTGTCGATATCAGGATCCTGTCAGTTTTGTTCTAATGACGAGATATCTCGTCAACCAGGATCTGGTCAGTTTTGCTAATGACGAGATACTTCGTCGAGACAACCACCAGTAGCGTTGAATTCAACAAAAATTATTCTGCTTATTGTTTCATTGCAGTAAACAAATCACTAATTATTTTCAAATCCCAAAACCCCGACGCTTTCCAGATTGGACTGCACGCAAAATGATTGTGTCCTGTTTACAGACCCTCGGATTCTCAACTGCAGATTTCCACAATGCCGATTTTTTTATATCCAGATCAGGATCCTGTCGGTTTTGTTCTAATGACGAGATATCTCGTCCACCAGGATCTGGTCAGTTTTGCTAATGACGAGATACTTCGTCGAGACAACCGCCAGTAGCGTTGAATTCTACAAAAATTATTCTACTTATTGTTTTATTGCAGTAAACAAATCACTAATTATTTTCAAATCCCAAAACCCCGACGCTTTCCAGATTGGACTGCACGCAAAATGATTGTGTCCTGTTTACAGACCCTCGGAATCTCAACTGCGGATTTCCGCAATGCCGATTTTTTTATGATATCGAGATCAGGATCCTGTCGGTTTTGTTCTAATGACGAGATATCTCATCCACCAGGATCTGGTCAGTTTTGCTAATGACGAGATACTTCGTCGAGACAACCACCAGTAGCGTTGAATTCAACAAAAATTATTCTGCTTATTGTTTTATTGCAGTAAACAAATCACTAATTATTTTCAAATCCCAAAACCCCGACGCTTCAAAGATTCGACTGCACGCAAAATGATTGTGTCCTGATTACAGACCCTCGGAATCTCAACTGCGGATTTACCGCTATGCAGATTTTTTTATGCTGTCGATATCAGGATCCTGTCAGTTTTGTTCTAATGACGAGGTATCTCGTCCACCAGGATTTGGTCAGTTTTGCTAATGACGAGATACTTCGTCGAGACAACCGCCAGTAGCGTTGAATTCTACAAAAATTATTCTGCTTATTGTTTTATTGCAGTAAACAAATCACTAATTATTTTCAAATCCCAAAACCCCGACGCTTTCCAGATTGGACTGCACGCAAAATGATTGTGTCCTGTTTACAGACCCTCGGAATCTCAACTGCGGATTTCCGCAATGCCGATTTTTTTATGATATCGAGATCAGGATCCTGTCGGTTTTGTTCTAATGACGAGATATCTCGTCCACCAGGATCTGGTCAGTTTTGCTAATGACGAGGTACTTCGTCGAGACAACCACCAGTAGCGTTGAATTCAACAAAAATTATTCTGCTTATTGTTTCATTGCAGTAAACAAATCACTAATTATTTTCAAATCCCAAAACCCCGACGCTTTCCAGATTGGACTGCACGCAAAATGATTGTGTCCTGTTTACAGACCATCGGAATCTCAACTGCGGATTTCCCGCTATGCCGATTTTTTTATGCTGTCGAGATCAGGATCCTGTCAGTTTTGTTCTAATGACGAGGTATCTCGTCCACCAAGATCTGGTCAGTTTTGCTAATGACGAGATACTTCGTCGAGACAACCACCAGTAGCGTTGAATTCAACAAAAATTATTCTGCTTATTGTTTCATTGCAGTAAACAAATCACTAATTATTTTCAAATCCCAAAACCCCGACGCTTTCCAGATTGGACTGCACGCAAAATGATTGTGTCCTGTTTACAGACCATCGGAATCTCAACTGCGGATTTCCCGCTATGCCGATTTTTTTATGCTGTCGATATCAGGATCCTGTCAGTTTTGTTCTAATGACGAGATATCTCGTCCACCAGGATCTGGACAGTTTTGCTAATGACGAGATACTTCGTCGAGACAACCACCAGTAGCGTTCAATTCAACAAAAATTATTCTGCTTATTGTTTCATTGCAGTAAACAAATCACTAATTATTTTCAAATCCCAAAACCCCGACGCTTTCCAGATTCGACTGCACGCAAAATGATTGTCTCCTGATTACAGACCCTCGGAATCTCAACTGCGGATTACCGCAATGCCGATTTTTTTATGATATCGAGATCAGGATCCTGTCGGTTTTGTTCTAATGACGAGATATCTCGTCCACCAGGATCTGGTCAGTTTTGCTAATGACGAGGTACTTCGTCGAGACAACCACCAGTAGCGTTGAATTCAACAAAAATTATTCTGCTTATTGTTTCATTGCAGTAAACAAATCACTAATTATTTTCAAATCCCAAAACCCCGACGCATTCCAGATTCGACTGCACGCAAAATGATTGTGTCCTGATTACAGACCCTCGGAATCTCAACTGCGGATTTCCCGCTATGCCGATTTTTTTATGCTGTCGATATCAGGATCCTGTCAGTTTTGTTCTAATGACGAGATATCTCGTCCACCAGGATCTGGTCAGTTTTGCTAATGACGAGATACTTCGTCGAGACAACCACCAGTAGCGTTGAATTCAACAAAAATTATTCTGCTTATTGTTTCATTGCAGTAAACAAATCACTAATTATTTTCAAATCCCAAAACCCCGACGCTTCCCAAATTCAACTGCACTCAAAATGATTGTGTCCTGATTACAGTCCCTCGGAATCTCAACTGCGGATTTCCCGCTATGCCGATTTTTTTATGCTGTCGATATCAGGATCCTGTCAGTTTTGTTCTAATGACGAGATATCTCGTCCACCAGGATCTGGTCAGTTTTGCTAATGACGAGATACTTCGTGGAGACAACCACCAGTAGCGTTGAATTCAACAAAAATTATTCTGCTTATTGTTTCATTGCAGTAAACAAATCACTAATTATTTTCAAATCCCAAAACCCCGACGCTTTCCAGATTGGACTGCACGCAAAATGATTGTGTCCTGTTTACAGACCCTCGGAATCTCAACTGCGGATTTCCGCAATGCCGATTTTTTTATGATATCGAGATCAGAATCCTGTCGGTTTTGTTCTAATGACGAGATATCTTGTCCACCAGGATCTGCTCAGTTTTGCTAATGACGAGATACTTCGTCGAGACAACCACCAGTAGCGTTGAATTCAACAAAAATTATTCTGCTTATTGTTTTATTGCAGTAAACAAATCACTAATTATTTTCAAATCCCAAAACCCCGACGCTTCCCAGATTCGACTGCACGCAAAATGATTGTGTCCTGATTACAGACCCTCGGAATCTCAACTGCGGATTTCCCGCTATGCCGATTTTTTTATGATATCGAGATCAGGATCATGTCGGTTTTGTTCTAATGACGAGATATCTCGTCAACCAGGATCTGGTCAGTTTTGCTAATGACGAGATACTTCGTCGAGACAACCACCAGTAGCGTTGAATTCAACAAAAATTATTCTGCTTATTGTTTCATTGCAGTAAACAAATCACTAATTATTTTCAAATCCCAAAACCCCGACGCTTTCCAGATTCGACTGCACGCAAAATGATTGTGTCCTGTTTACAGACCATCGGAATCTCAACTGCGGATTTCCCGCTATGCCGATTTTTTTATGCTGTCGATATCAGGATCCTGTCAGTTTTGTTCTAATGACGAGATATCTCGTCCACCAGGATCTGGACAGTTTTGCTAATGACGAGATACTTCGTCGAGACAACCACCAGTAGCGTTCAATTCAACAAAAATTATTCTGCTTATTGTTTCATTGCAGTAAACAAATCACTAATTATTTTCAAATCCCAAAACCCCGACGCTTTCCAGATTCGACTGCACGCAAAATGATTGTCTCCTGATTACAGACCCTCGGAATCTCAACTGCGGATTACCGCAATGCCGATTTTTTTATGATATCGAGATCAGGATCCTGTCGGTTTTGTTCTAATGACGAGATATCTCGTCCACCAGGATCTGGTCAGTTTTGCTAATGACGAGGTACTTCGTCGAGACAACCACCAGTAGCGTTGAATTCAACAAAAATTATTCTGCTTATTGTTTCATTGCAGTAAACAAATCACTAATTATTTTCAAATCCCAAAACCCCGACGCATTCCAGATTCGACTGCACGCAAAATGATTGTGTCCTGATTACAGACCCTCGGAATCTCAACTGCGGATTTCCCGCTATGCCGATTTTTTTATGCTGTCGATATCAGGATCCTGTCAGTTTTGTTCTAATGACGAGATATCTCGTCCACCAGGATCTGGTCAGTTTTGCTAATGACGAGATACTTCGTCGAGACAACCACCAGTAGCGTTGAATTCAACAAAAATTATTCTGCTTATTGTTTCATTGCAGTAAACAAATCACTAATTATTTTCAAATCCCAAAACCCCGACGCTTCCCAAATTCAACTGCACTCAAAATGATTGTGTCCTGATTACAGTCCCTCGGAATCTCAACTGCGGATTTCCCGCTATGCCGATTTTTTTATGCTGTCGATATCAGGATCCTGTCAGTTTTGTTCTAATGACGAGATATCTCGTCCACCAGGATCTGGTCAGTTTTGCTAATGACGAGATACTTCGTCGAGACAACCACCAGTAGCGTTGAATTCAACAAAAATTATTCTGCTTATTGTTTTGTTGCAGTAAACAAATCACTAATTATTTTCAAATCCCAAAACCCCGACGCTTTCCAGATTGGACTGCACGCAAAATGATTGTGTCCTGTTTACAGACCCTCGGAATCTCAACTGCAGATTTCCACAATGCCGATTTTTTTATATCGAGATCAGGATCCTGTCGGTTTTGTTCTAATGACGAGATATCTCGTCCACCAGGATCTGGTCAGTTTTGCTAATGACGAGATACTTCGTCGAGACAACCACCAGTAACGTTGAATTCAACAAAAATTATTCTGCTTATTGTTTTATTGCAGTAAACAAATCACTAATAATTATCAAATCCCAAAACCCCAACGCTTCCCAGATTCGACTGCACGCAAAATGATTGTGTCCTGATTACATACCCTCGGAATCTCAACTGCGGATTTCCCGCTATGCCGATTTTTTTATACTGTCGATATCAGGATCCTGTCAGTTTTGTTCTAATGACGAGATATCTCGTCCACCAGGATCTGGTCAGTTTTGCTAATGACGAGATACTTCGTGGAGACAACCACCAGTAGCGTTGAATTCAACAAAAATTATTCTGCTTATTGTTTCATTGCAGTAAACAAATCACTAATTATTTTCAAATCCCAAAACCCCGACGCTTTCCAGATTGGACTGCACGCAAAATGATTGTGTCCTGTTTACAGACCCTCGGAATCTCAACTGCGGATTTCCGCAATGCCGATTTTTTTATGATATCGAGATCAGAATCCTGTCGGTTTTGTTCTAATGACGAGATATCTTGTCCACCAGGATCTGCTCAGTTTTGCTAATGACGAGATACTTCGTCGAGACAACCACCAGTAGCGTTGAATTCAACAAAAATTATTCTGCTTATTGTTTTATTGCAGTAAACAAATCACTAATTATTTTCAAATCCCAAAACCCCGACGCTTCCCAGATTCGACTGCACGCAAAATGATTGTGTCCTGATTACAGTCCCTCGGAATCTCAACTGCGGATTTCCCGCTATGCCGATTTTTTTATGATATCGAGATCAGGATCATGTCGGTTTTGTTCTAATGACGAGATATCTCGTCAACCAGGATCTGGTCAGTTTTGCTAATGACGAGATACTTCGTCGAGACAACCACCAGTAGCGTTGAATTCAACAAAAATTATTCTGCTTATTGTTTCATTGCAGTAAACAAATCACTAATTATTTTCAAATCCCAAAACCCCGACGCTTCCCAAATTCAACTGCACTCAAAATGATTGTGTCCTGATTACAGTCCCTCGGAATCTCAACTGCGGATTTTCCGCTATGCCGATTTTTTTATGCTGTCGATATCAGGATCCTGTCAGTTTTGTTCTAATGACGAGATATCTCGTCCACCAGGATCTGGTCAGTTTTGCTAATGACGAGATACTTCGTGGAGACAACCACCAGTAGCGTTGAATTCAACAAAAATTATTCTGCTTATTGTTTCATTGCAGTAAACAAATCACTAATTATTTTCAAATCCCAAAACCCCGACGCTTTCCAGATTGGACTGCACGCAAAATGATTGTGTCCTGTTTACAGACCCTCGGAATCTCAACTGCAGATTTCCACAATGCCGATTTTTTTATATCGAGATCAGGATCCTGTCGGTTTTGTTCTAATGACGAGATATCTCGTCCACCAGGATCTGGTCAGTTTTGCTAATGACGAGATACTTCGTCGAGACAACCACCAGTAGCGTTGAATTCAACAAAAATTATTCTGCTTATTGTTTCATTGCAGTAAACAAATCACTAATTATTTTCAAATCCCAAAACCCCGACGCTTTCCAGATTGGACTGCACGCAAAATGATTGTGTCCTGTTTACAGACCCTCGGAATCTCAACTGCGGATTTCCGCAATGCCGATTTTTTTATGATATCGAGATCAGGATCCTGTCGGTTTTGTTCTAATGACGAGATATCTCATCCACCAGGATCTGGTCAGTTTTGCTAATGACGAGATACTTCGTCGAGACAACCACCAGTAGCGTTGAATTCAACAAAAATTATTCTGCTTATTGTTTTATTGCAGTAAACAAATCACTAATTATTTTCAAATCCCAAAACCCCGACGCTTCAAAGATTCGACTGCACGCAAAATGATTGTGTCCTGATTACAGACCCTCGGAATCTCAACTGCGGATTTACCGCTATGCCGATTTTTTTATGCTGTCGATATCAGGATCCTGTCAGTTTTGTTCTAATGACGAGGTATCTCGTCCACCAGGATTTGGTCAGTTTTGCTAATGACGAGATACTTCGTCGAGACAACCGCCAGTAGCGTTGAATTCTACAAAAATTATTCTGCTTATTGTTTTATTGCAGTAAACAAATCACTAATTATTTTCAAATCCCAAAACCCCGACGCTTTCCAGATTGGACTGCACGCAAAATGATTGTGTCCTGTTTACAGACCCTCGGAATCTCAACTGCAGATTTCCACAATGCCGATTTTTTTATATCGAGATCAGGATCCTGTCGGTTTTGTTCTAATGACGAGATATCTCGTCCACCAGGATCTGGTCAGTTTTGCTAATGACGAGATACTTTGTCGAGACAACCACCAGTAACGTTGAATTCAACAAAAATTATTCTGCTTATTGTTTTATTGCAGTAAACAAATCACTAATAATTATCAAATCCCAAAACCCCAACGCTTCCCAGATTCGACTGCACGCAAAATGATTGTGTCCTGATTACATACCCTCGGAATCTCAACTGCGGATTTCCCGCTATGCCGATTTTTTTATACTGTCGATATCAGGATCCTGTCAGTTTTGTTCTAATGACGAGATATCTCGTCCACCAGGATCTGGTCAGTTTTGCTAATGACGAGATACTTCGTGGAGACAACCACCAGTAGCGTTGAATTCAACAAAAATTATTCTGCTTATTGTTTCATTGCAGTAAACAAATCACTAATTATTTTCAAATCCCAAAACCCCGACGCTTTCCAGATTGGACTGCACGCAAAATGATTGTGTCCTGTTTACAGACCCTCGGAATCTCAACTGCGGATTTCCGCAATGCCGATTTTTTTATGATATCGAGATCAGAATCCTGTCGGTTTTGTTCTAATGACGAGATATCTTGTCCACCAGGATCTGCTCAGTTTTGCTAATGACGAGATACTTCGTCGAGACAACCACCAGTAGCGTTGAATTCAACAAAAATTATTCTGCTTATTGTTTTATTGCAGTAAACAAATCACTAATTATTTTCAAATCCCAAAACCCCGACGCTTCCCAGATTCGACTGCACGCAAAATGATTGTGTCCTGATTACAGACCCTCGGAATCTCAACTGCGGATTTCCCGCTATGCCGATTTTTTTATGATATCGAGATCAGGATCATGTCGGTTTTGTTCTAATGACGAGATATCTCGTCAACCAGGATCTGGTCAGTTTTGCTAATGACGAGATACTTCGTCGAGACAACCACCAGTAGCGTTGAATTCAACAAAAATTATTCTGCTTATTGTTTCATTGCAGTAAACAAATCACTAATTATTTTCAAATCCCAAAACCCCGACGCTTTCCAGATTGGACTGCACGCAAAATGATTGTGTCCTGTTTACAGACCATCGGAATCTCAACTACGGATTTCCCGCTATGCCGATTTTTTTATGCTGTCGATATCAGGATCCTGTCAGTTTTGTTCTAATGACGAGATATCTCGTCCACCAGGATCTGGACAGTTTTGCTAATGACGAGATACTTCGTCGAGACAACCACCAGTAGCGTTCAATTCAACAAAAATTATTCTGCTTATTGTTTCATTGCAGTAAACAAATCACTAATTATTTTCAAATCCCAAAACCCCGACGCTTTCCAGATTCGACTGCACGCAAAATGATTGTCTCCTGATTACAGACCCTCGGAATCTCAACTGCGGATTACCGCAATGCCGATTTTTTTATGATATCGAGATCAGGATCCTGTCGGTTTTGTTCTAATGACGAGATATCTCGTCCACCAGGATCTGGTCAGTTTTGCTAATGACGAGGTACTTCGTCGAGACAACCACCAGTAGCGTTGAATTCAACAAAAATTATTCTGCTTATTGTTTCATTGCAGTAAACAAATCACTAATTATTTTCAAATCCCAAAACCCCGACGCATTCCAGATTCGACTGCACGCAAAATGATTGTGTCCTGATTACAGACCCTCGGAATCTCAACTGCGGATTTCCCGCTATGCCGATTTTTTTATGCTGTCGATATCAGGATCCTGTCAGTTTTGTTCTAATGACGAGATATCTCGTCCACCAGGATCTGGTCAGTTTTGCTAATGACGAGATACTTCGTCGAGACAACCACCAGTAGCGTTGAATTCAACAAAAATTATTCTGCTTATTGTTTCATCGCAGTAAACAAATCACTAATTATTTTCAAATCCCAAAACCCCGACGCTTCCCAAATTCAACTGCACTCAAAATGATTGTGTCCTGATTACAGTCCCTCGGAATCTCAACTGCGGATTTCCCGCTATGCCGATTTTTTTATGCTGTCGATATCAGGATCCTGTCAGTTTTGTTCTAATGACGAGATATCTCGTCCACCAGGATCTGGTCAGTTTTGCTAATGACGAGATACTTCGTCGAGACAACCACCAGTAGCGTTGAATTCAACAAAAATTATTCTGCTTATTGTTTTGTTGCAGTAAACAAATCACTAATTATTTTCAAATCCCAAAACCCCGACGCTTTCCAGATTGGACTGCACGCAAAATGATTGTGTCCTGTTTACAGACCCTCGGAATCTCAACTGCAGATTTCCACAATGCCGATTTTTTTATATCGAGATCAGGATCCTGTCGGTTTTGTTCTAATGACGAGATATCTCGTCCACCAGGATCTGGTCAGTTTTGCTAATGACGAGATACTTCGTCGAGACAACCACCAGTAACGTTGAATTCAACAAAAATTATTCTGCTTATTGTTTTATTGCAGTAAACAAATCACTAATAATTATCAAATCCCAAAACCCCAACGCTTCCCAGATTCGACTGCACGCAAAATGATTGTGTCCTGATTACATACCCTCGGAATCTCAACTGCGGATTTCCCGCTATGCCGATTTTTTTATACTGTCGATATCAGGATCCTGTCAGTTTTGTTCTAATGACGAGATATCTCGTCCACCAGGATCTGGTCAGTTTTGCTAATGACGAGATACTTCGTGGAGACAACCACCAGTAGCGTTGAATTCAACAAAAATTATTCTGCTTATTGTTTCATTGCAGTAAACAAATCACTAATTATTTTCAAATCCCAAAACCCCGACGCTTTCCAGATTGGACTGCACGCAAAATGATTGTGTCCTGTTTACAGACCCTCGGAATCTCAACTGCGGATTTCCGCAATGCCGATTTTTTTATGATATCGAGATCAGAATCCTGTCGGTTTTGTTCTAATGACGAGATATCTTGTCCACCAGGATCTGCTCAGTTTTGCTAATGACGAGATACTTCGTCGAGACAACCACCAGTAGCGTTGAATTCAACAAAAATTATTCTGCTTATTGTTTTATTGCAGTAAACAAATCACTAATTATTTTCAAATCCCAAAACCCCGACGCTTCCCAGATTCGACTGCACGCAAAATGATTGTGTCCTGATTACAGACCCTCGGAATCTCAACTGCGGATTTCCCGCTATGCCGATTTTTTTATGATATCGAGATCAGGATCATGTCGGTTTTGTTCTAATGACGAGATATCTCGTCAACCAGGATCTGGTCAGTTTTGCTAATGACGAGATACTTCGTCGAGACAACCACCAGTAGCGTTGAATTCAACAAAAATTATTCTGCTTATTGTTTCATTGCAGTAAACAAATCACTAATTATTTTCAAATCCCAAAACCCCGACGCTTCCCAAATTCAACTGCACTCAAAATGATTGTGTCCTGATTACAGTCCCTCGGAATCTCAACTGCGGATTTTCCGCTATGCCGATTTTTTTATGCTGTCGATATCAGGATCCTGTCAGTTTTGTTCTAATGACGAGATATCTCGTCCACCAGGATCTGGTCAGTTTTGCTAATGACGAGATACTTCGTGGAGACAACCACCAGTAGCGTTGAATTCAACAAAAATTATTCTGCTTATTGTTTCATTGCAGTAAACAAATCACTAATTATTTTCAAATCCCAAAACCCCGACGCTTTCCAGATTGGACTGCACGCAAAATGATTGTGTCCTGTTTACAGACCCTCGGAATCTCAACTGCAGATTTCCACAATGCCGATTTTTTTATATCGAGATCAGGATCCTGTCGGTTTTGTTCTAATGACGAGATATCTCGTCCACCAGGATCTGGTCAGTTTTGCTAATGACGAGATACTTCGTCGAGACAACCACCAGTAGCGTTGAATTCAACAAAAATTATTCTGCTTATTGTTTCATTGCAGTAAACAAATCACTAATTATTTTCAAATCCCAAAACCCCGACGCTTTCCAGATTGGACTGCACGCAAAATGATTGTGTCCTGTTTACAGACCCTCGGAATCTCAACTGCGGATTTCCGCAATGCCGATTTTTTTATGATATCGAGATCAGGATCCTGTCGGTTTTGTTCTAATGACGAGATATCTCATCCACCAGGATCTGGTCAGTTTTGCTAATGACGAGATACTTCGTCGAGACAACCACCAGTAGCGTTGAATTCAACAAAAATTATTCTGCTTATTGTTTTATTGCAGTAAACAAATCACTAATTATTTTCAAATCCCAAAACCCCGACGCTTCAAAGATTCGACTGCACGCAAAATGATTGTGTCCTGATTACAGACCCTCGGAATCTCAACTGCGGATTTACCGCTATGCCGATTTTTTTATGCTGTCGATATCAGGATCCTGTCAGTTTTGTTCTAATGACGAGGTATCTCGTCCACCAGGATTTGGTCAGTTTTGCTAATGACGAGATACTTCGTCGAGACAACCGCCAGTAGCGTTGAATTCTACAAAAATTATTCTGCTTATTGTTTTATTGCAGTAAACAAATCACTAATTATTTTCAAATCCCAAAACCCCGACGCTTTCCAGATTGGACTGCACGCAAAATGATTGTGTCCTGTTTACAGACCCTCGGAATCTCAACTGCTGATTTCCGCAATGCCGATTTTTTTATGATATCGAGATCAGGATCCTGTCGGTTTTGTTCTAATGACGAGATATCTCGTCCACCAGGATCTGGTCAGTTTTGCTAATGACGAGGTACTTCGTCGAGACAACCACCAGTAGCGTTGAATTCAACAAAAATTATTCTGCTTATTGTTTCATTGCAGTAAACAAATCACTAATTATTTTCAAATCCCAAAACCCCGACGCTTCAAAGATTCGACTGCACGCAAAATGATTGTGTCCTGATTACAGACTCTCGGAATCTCAACAGCGGATTTCCCGCTATTTCGATTTTGTTATGATGTCGAGATCAGGATACTGTCAGTTTTGTTCTAATGACGAGGTATCTCGTCCACCAAGATCTGGTCAGTTTTGCTAATGACGAGATACTTCGTCGAGACAACCACCAGTAGTGTTGAATTCAACAAAAATTATTCTGCTTATTGTTTCATTGCAGTAAACAAATCACTAATTATTTTCAAATCCCAAAACCCC
Source organism: Meta bourneti (assembly GCA_933210815.1). Lineage (NCBI taxonomy): Eukaryota > Metazoa > Arthropoda > Arachnida > Araneae > Tetragnathidae > Meta > Meta bourneti. The sequence continues at coordinate 13,897,646 of OW119924.1, forward strand.
GACGCTTTCCAGATTGGACTGCACGCAAAATGATTGTGTCCTGTTTACAGACCATCGGAATCTCAACTGCGGATTTCCCGCTATGCCGATTTTTTTATGCTGTCGATATCAGGATCCTGTCAGTTTTGTTCTAATGACGAGATATCTCGTCCACCAGGATCTGGACAGTTTTGCTAATGACGAGATACTTCGTCGAGACAACCACCAGTAGCGTTCAATTCAACAAAAATTATTCTGCTTATTGTTTCATTGCAGTAAACAAATCACTAATTATTTTCAAATCCCAAAACCCTGACGCTTCCCAGATTCGACTTCACGCAAAATGATTGTGTCCTGATTACAGACCCTCGGAATCTCAACAGCGGATTTCCCGCTATGTCGATTTTGTTATGATGTCGAGATCAGGATCCTGTCAGTTTTGTTCTAATGACGAGGTATCTCGTCCACCAAGATCTGGTCAGTTTTGCTAATGACGAGATACTTCGTCGAGACAACCACCAGTAGCGTTGAATTCAACAAAAATTATTCTGCTTATTGTTTTATTGCAGTAAACAAATCACTAATTATTTTCAAATCCCAAAACCCCGACGCTTCCCAGATTCGACAGCACGCAAAATGATTGTGTCCTGATTACAGACCCTCGGAATCTCAACTGCGGATTTCCCGCTATGCCGATTTTTTTATGCTGTCGATATAAGGATCCTGTCAGTTTTGTTCTAATGACGAGATATCTCGTCCACCAGAATCTAGTCAGTTTTGCTAATGACGAGATACTTCGTCGAGACAACCACCAGTAGCGTTGAATTCAACAAAAATTATTCTGCTTATTGTTTTATTGCAGTAAACAAATCACTAATTATTTTCAAATCCCAAAACCCCGACGCTTCCCAGATTCGACTGCACGCAAAATGATTGTGTCCTGATTACAGACCCTCGGAATCTCAACTGCGGATTTCCCGCTATGCCGATTTTTTTATGATATCGAGATCAGGATCATGTCGGTTTTGTTCTAATGACGAGATATCTCGTCAACCAGGATCTGGTCAGTTTTGCTAATGACGAGATACTTCGTCGAGACAACCACCAGTAGCGTTGAATTCAACAAAAATTATTCTGCTTATTGTTTCATTGCAGTAAACAAATCACTAATTATTTTCAAATCCCAAAACCCCGACGCTTCCCAAATTCAACTGCACTCAAAATGATTGTGTCCTGATTACAGTCCCTCGGAATCTCAACTGCGGATTTTCCGCTATGCCGATTTTTTTATGCTGTCGATATCAGGATCCTGTCAGTTTTGTTCTAATGACGAGATATCTCGTCCACCAGGATCTGGTCAGTTTTGCTAATGACAAGATACTTCGTGGAGACAACCACCAGTAGCGTTGAATTCAACAAAAATTATTCTGCTTATTGTTTCATTGCAGTAAACAAATCACTAATTATTTTCAAATCCCAAAACCCCGACGCTTTCCAGATTGGACTGCACGCAAAATGATTGTGTCCTGTTTACAGACCCTCGGAATCTCAACTGCACATTTCCACAATGCCGATTTTTTTATATCGAGATCAGGATCCTGTCGGTTTTGTTCTAATGACGAGATATCTCGTCCACCAGGATCTGGTCAGTTTTGCTAATGACGAGATACTTCGTCGAGACAACCGCCAGTAGCGTTGAATTCTACAAAAATTATTCTACTTATTGTTTTATTGCAGTAAACAAATCACTAATTATTTTCAAATCCCAAAACCCCGACGCTTTCCAGATTGGACTGCACGCAAAATGATTGTGTCCTGTTTACAGACCCTCGGAATCTCAACTGCGGATTTCCGCAATGCCGATTTTTTTATGATATCGAGATCAGGATCCTGTCGGTTTTGTTCTAATGACGAGATATCTCATCCACCAGGATCTGGTCAGTTTTGCTAATGACGAGATACTTCGTCGAGACAACCACCAGTAGCGTTGAATTCAACAAAAATTATTCTGCTTATTGTTTTATTGCAGTAAACAAATCACTAATTATTTTCAAATCCCAAAACCCCGACGCTTCAAAGATTCGACTGCACGCAAAATGATTGTGTCCTGATTACAGACCCTCGGAATCTCAACTGCGGATTTACCGCTATGCCGATTTTTTTATGCTGTCGATATCAGGATCCTGTCAGTTTTGTTCTAATGACGAGGTATCTCGTCCACCAGGATTTGGTCAGTTTTGCTAATGACGAGATACTTCGTCGAGACAACCGCCAGTAGCGTTGAATTCTACAAAAATTATTCTGCTTATTGTTTTATTGCAGTAAACAAATCACTAATTATTTTCAAATCCCAAAACCCCGACGCTTTCCAGATTGGACTGCACGCAAAATGATTGTGTCCTGTTTACAGACCCTCGGAATCTCAACTGCTGATTTCCGCAATGCCGATTTTTTTATGATATCGAGATCAGGATCCTGTCGGTTTTGTTCTAATGACGAGATATCTCGTCCACCAGGATCTGGTCAGTTTTGCTAATGACGAGGTACTTCGTCGAGACAACCACCAGTAGCGTTGAATTCAACAAAAATTATTCTGCTTATTGTTTCATTGCAGTAAACAAATCACTAATTATTTTCAAATCCCAAAACCCCGACGCTTTCCAGATTGGACTGCACGCAAAATGATTGTGTCCTGTTTACAGACCATCGGAATCTCAACTGCGGATTTCCCGCTATGCCGATTTTTTTATGCTGTCGATATCAGGATCCTGTCAGTTTTGTTCTAATGACGAGATATCTCGTCCACCAGGATCTGGACAGTTTTGCTAATGACGAGATACTTCGTCGAGACAACCACCAGTAGCGTTCAATTCAACAAAAATTATTCTGCTTATTGTTTCATTGCAGTAAACAAATCACTAATTATTTTCAAATCCCAAAACCCTGACGCTTCCCAGATTCGACTTCACGCAAAATGATTGTGTCCTGATTACAGACCCTCGGAATCTCAACAGCGGATTTCCCGCTATGTCGATTTTGTTATGATGTCGAGATCAGGATCCTGTCAGTTTTGTTCTAATGACGAGGTATCTCGTCCACCAAGATCTGGTCAGTTTTGCTAATGACGAGATACTTCGTCGAGACAACCACCAGTAGCGTTGAATTCAACAAAAATTATTCTGCTTATTGTTTTATTGCAGTAAACAAATCACTAATTATTTTCAAATCCCAAAACCCCGACGCTTCCCAGATTCGACAGCACGCAAAATGATTGTGTCCTGATTACAGACCCTCGGAATCTCAACTGCGGATTTCCCGCTATGCCGATTTTTTTATGCTGTCGATATCAGGATCCTGTCAGTTTTGTTCTAATGACGAGATATCTCGTCCACCAGAATCTGGTCAGTTTTGCTAATGACGAGATACTTCGTCGAGACAACCACCAGTAGCGTTGAATTCAACAAAAATTATTCTGCTTATTGTTTTATTGCAGTAAACAAATCACTAATTATTTTCAAATCCCAAAACCCCGACGCTTCAAAGATTCGACTGCACGCAAAATGATTGTGTCCTGATTACAGACCCTCGGAATCTCAACTGCGGATTTACCGCTATGCCGATTTTTTTATGCTGTCGATATCAGGATCCTGTCAGTTTTGTTCTAATGACGAGGTATCTCGTCCACCAGGATTTGGTCAGTTTTGCTAATGACGAGATACTTCGTCGAGACAACCGCCAGTAGCGTTGAATTCTACAAAAATTATTCTGCTTATTGTTTTATTGCAGTAAACAAATCACTAATTATTTTCAAATCCCAAAACCCCGACGCTTTCCAGATTGGACTGCACGCAAAATGATTGTGTCCTGTTTACAGACCCTCGGAATCTCAACTGCTGATTTCCGCAATGCCGATTTTTTTATGATATCGAGATCAGGATCCTGTCGGTTTTGTTCTAATGACGAGATATCTCGTCCACCAGGATCTGGTCAGTTTTGCTAATGACGAGGTACTTCGTCGAGACAACCACCAGTAGCGTTGAATTCAACAAAAATTATTCTGCTTATTGTTTCATTGCAGTAAACAAATCACTAATTATTTTCAAATCCCAAAACCCCGACGCTTTCCAGATTGGACTGCACGCAAAATGATTGTGTCCTGTTTACAGACCATCGGAATCTCAACTGCGGATTTCCCGCTATGCCGATTTTTTTATGCTGTCGATATCAGGATCCTGTCAGTTTTGTTCTAATGACGAGATATCTCGTCCACCAGGATCTGGACAGTTTTGCTAATGACGAGATACTTCGTCGAGACAACCACCAGTAGCGTTCAATTCAACAAAAATTATTCTGCTTATTGTTTCATTGCAGTAAACAAATCACTAATTATTTTCAAATCCCAAAACCCTGACGCTTCCCAGATTCGACTTCACGCAAAATGATTGTGTCCTGATTACAGACCCTCGGAATCTCAACAGCGGATTTCCCGCTATGTCGATTTTGTTATGATGTCGAGATCAGGATCCTGTCAGTTTTGTTCTAATGACGAGGTATCTCGTCCACCAAGATCTGGTCAGTTTTGCTAATGACGAGATACTTCGTCGAGACAACCACCAGTAGCGTTGAATTCAACAAAAATTATTCTGCTTATTGTTTTATTGCAGTAAACAAATCACTAATTATTTTCAAATCCCAAAACCCCGACGCTTCCCAGATTCGACAGCACGCAAAATGATTGTGTCCTGATTACAGACCCTCGGAATCTCAACTGCGGATTTCCCGCTATGCCGATTTTTTTATGCTGTCGATATCAGGATCCTGTCAGTTTTGTTCTAATGACGAGATATCTCGTCCACCAGAATCTGGTCAGTTTTGCTAATGACGAGATACTTCGTCGAGACAACCACCAGTAGCGTTGAATTCAACAAAAATTATTCTGCTTATTGTTTTATTGCAGTAAACAAATCACTAATTATTTTCAAATCCCAAAACCCCGACGCTTTCCAGATTGGACTGCACGCAAAATGATTGTGTCCTGTTTACAGACCCTCGGAATCTCAACTGCGGATTACCGCAATGCCGATTTTTTTATGATATCGAGGTCAGGATCCTGTCGGTTTTGTTCTAATGACGAGATATCTCGTCCACCAGGATCTGGTCAGTTTTGCTAATGACGAGGTACTTCGTCGAGACAACCACCAGTAGCGTTGAATTCAACAAAAATTATTCTGCTTATTGTTTCATTGCAGTAAACAAATCACTAATTATTTTCAAATCCCAAAACCCCGACGCTTCCCGGATTCAACTGCACGCAAAATGATTGTGTCCTGATTACAGACCCTCGGAATCTCAACAGCGGATTTCCCGCTATTTCGATTTTGTTATGATGTCGAGATCAGGATCCTGTCAGTTTTGTTCTAATGACGAGGTATCTCGTCCACCAAGATCTGGTCAGTTTTGCTAATGACGAGATACTTCGTCGAGACAACCGCCAGTAGTGTTGAATTCAACAAAAATTATTCTGCTTATTGTTTCATTGCAGTAAACAAATAACTAATTATTTTCAAATCCCAAAACCCCGACGCTTTCCAGATTGGACTGCACGCAAAATGATTGTGTCCTGATTACAGACCCTCGGAATCTCAACTGCGGATTTCCCGCTATGCCGATTTTTTTATGCTGTCGATATCAGGATCCTGTCAGTTTTGTTCTAATGACGAGGTATCTCGTCCACCAAGATCTGGTCAGTTTTTCTAATGACGAGATACTTCGTCGAGACAACCACCAGTAGTGTTGAATTCAACAAAAATTATTCTGCTTATTGTTTCATTGCAGTAAAAAAATCACTATTTATTTTCAAATCCCAAAACCCGGACGCTTTCCAGATTGGACTGCACGCAAAATGATTGTGTCCTGTTTACAGACCCTCGGAATCTCAACTGCGGATTTCCGCAATGCCGATTTTTTTATGATATCGAGATCAGGATCCTGTCGGTTTTGTTCTAATGACGAGATATCTCGTCCACCAAGATCTGGTCGGTTTTGCTAATGACGAGATACTTCGTCGAGACAACCACCAGTAGCGTTCAATTCAACAAAAATTATTCTGCTTATTGTTTCATTGCAGTAAACAAATCACTAATTATTTTCAAATCCCAAAACCCTGACGCTTCCCAGATTCGACTTCACGCAAAATGATTGTGCCCTGATTACAGACCCTCGGAATCTCAACAGCGGATTTCCCGCTATGTCAATTTTGTTATGATGTCGAGATCAGGATCCTGTCAGTTTTGTTCTAATGACGAGGTTTCTCGTCAACCAAGATCTGGTCAGTTTTGCTAATGACGAGATACTTCGTCGAGACAACCACCAGTAGCGTTCAATTCAACAAAAATTATTCTGCTTATTGTTTCATTGCAGTAAACAAATCACTAATTATTTTCAAATCCCAAAACCCTGACGCTTCCCAGATTCGACTTCCCGCAAAATGATTGTGTCCTGATTACAGACCATCGGAATCTCAACTGCGGATTTCCCGCTATGCCGATTTTTTTATGCTGTCGATATCAGGATCCTGTCAGTTTTGTCTAATGACGAGATATCTCGTCCACCAGGATCTGGTCAGTTTTGCTAATGACGAGATACTTCGTCGAGACAACCACCAGTAGCGTTGAATTCAACAAAAATTATTCTGCTTATTGTTTCATTGCAGTAAACAAATCACTAATAATTATCAAATCCCAAAACCCCAACGCTTCCCAGATTCGACTGCACGCAAAATGATTGTGTCCTGATTACGGACCCTCGGAATCTCAACTGCGGATTTCCCGCTATGCCGATTTTTTTATGCTGTCGATATCAGGATCCTGTCAGTTTTGTTCTAATGACGAGATATCTCGTCCTCCAGGATCTGGTCAGTTTTGCTAATGACGAGATACTTCGTCGAGACAACCACCAGTAGCATTGAATTCAACAAAAATTATTCTGCTTATTGTTTCATTGCAGTAAACAAATCACTAATTATTTTCAAATCACAAAACCCCGACGCTTCCCAGATTCGACTGCACGCAAAATCATTGTGTCCTGATTACAGACCATCGGAATCTCAACTGCGGATTTCCGCTATGCCGATTTTTTTATGATATCGAGATCAGGATCCTGTCGGTTTTGTTCTAATGATGAGATACTTCGTCGAGACAACCACCAGTAGCGTTGAATTCAACAAAAATTATTCTGCTTATTGTTTCATTGCAGTAAACAAATCACTAATTATTTTCAAATCCCAAAACCCCGACGCTTCCCAGATTCGACTTCACTCAAAATGATTGTATCCTGATTACAGACCATCGGAATCTCAACAGCGGATTTCCCGCTATGTCGATTTTTTTATGCTGTCGATATCAGGATCCTGTCAGTTTTGTCTAATGACGAGATATCTCGTCCACCAGGATCTGGCCAGTTTTGCTAATGACGAGATACTTCGTCGAGACAACCACCAGTAGCGTTGAATTCAACAAAAATTATTCTGCTTATTGTTTCATTGCAGTAAACAAATCACTAATAATTATCAAATCCCAAAACCCCAACGCTTCCCAGATTCGACTGTACGCAAAATGATTGTGTCCTGATTACAGACCCTCGGAATCTCAACTGCGGATTTCCGCAATGCCGATTTTTTTATGATATCGAGATCAGGATCCTGTCGGTTTTGTTCTAATGACGAGATATCTCGTCCAGGATCTGGTCACTTTTGCTAATGACGAGATACTTCGTCGAGACAACCACCAGTAGCGTTGAATTCAACAAAAATTATTCTGCTTATTGTTTCATTGCAGTAAACAAATCACTAATTATTTTCAAATCCCAAAACCCCGACGCTTCCCAGATTCGACTGCACGCAAAATGATTGTGTCCTGATTACAGACCCTCGGAATCTCAACAGCGGATTTCCCGCTATGTCGATTTAGTTATGATGTCGAGATCAGGATCCTGTCAGTTTTGTTCTAATGACGAGGTATCTCGTCCACCAAGATCTGATCAGTTTTGCTAATGACGAGATACTTCGTCGAGACAACCACCAGTAGCGTTGAATTCAACAAAAATTATTCTGCTTATTATTTCATTGCAGTAAACAAATCACTAATTATTTTCAAATCCCAAAACCCCGACGCTTCCCAGATTCGACTTCACTCAAAATGATTGTATCCTGATTACAGACCATCGGAATCTCAACAGCGGATTTCCCGCTATGTCGATTTTGTTATGATGTCGAGATCAGGATCCTGTCAGTTTTGTTCTAATGACGAGGTATCTCGTCCACCAAGATCTGGTCAGTTTTTCTAATGACGAGATACTTCGTCGAGACAACCACCAGTAGTGTTGAATTCAACAAAAATTATTCTGCTTATTGTTTCATTGCAGTAAAAAAATCACTAATTATTTTCAAATCCCAAAACCCGGACGCTTTCCAGATTGGACTGCACGCAAAATGATTGTGTCCTGTTTACAGACCCTCGGAATCTCAACTGCGGATTACCGCAATGCCGATTTTTTTATGATATCGAGGTCAGGATCCTGTCGGTTTTGTTCTAATGACGAGATATCTCGTCCACCAGGATCTGGTCAGTTTTGCTAATGACGAGGTACTTCGTCGAGACAACCACCAGTAGCGTTGAATTCAACAAAAATTATTCTGCTTATTGTTTCATTGCAGTAAACAAATCACTAATTATTTTCAAATCCCAAAACCCCGACGCTTCCCGGATTCAACTGCACGCAAAATGATTGTGTCCTGATTACAGACCCTCGGAATCTCAACAGCGGATTTCCCGCTATTTCGATTTTGTTATGATGTCGAGATCAGGATCCTGTCAGTTTTGTTCTAATGACGAGGTATCTCGTCCACCAAGATCTGGTCAGTTTTGCTAATGACGAGATACTTCGTCGAGACAACCGCCAGTAGTGTTGAATTCAACAAAAATTATTCTGCTTATTGTTTCATTGCAGTAAACAAATAACTAATTATTTTCAAATCCCAAAACCCCGACGCTTTCCAGATTGGACTGCACGCAAAATGATTGTGTCCTGATTACAGACCCTCGGAATCTCAACTGCGGATTTCCCGCTATGCCGATTTTTTTATGCTGTCGATATCAGGATCCTGTCAGTTTTGTTCTAATGACGAGGTATCTCGTCCACCAAGATCTGGTCAGTTTTTCTAATGACGAGATACTTCGTCGAGACAACCACCAGTAGTGTTGAATTCAACAAAAATTATTCTGCTTATTGTTTCATTGCAGTAAAAAAATCACTATTTATTTTCAAATCCCAAAACCCGGACGCTTTCCAGATTGGACTGCACGCAAAATGATTGTGTCCTGTTTACAGACCCTCGGAATCTCAACTGCGGATTTCCGCAATGCCGATTTTTTTATGATATCGAGATCAGGATCCTGTCGGTTTTGTTCTAATGACGAGATATCTCGTCCACCAAGATCTGGTCGGTTTTGCTAATGACGAGATACTTCGTCGAGACAACCACCAGTAGCGTTCAATTCAACAAAAATTATTCTGCTTATTGTTTCATTGCAGTAAACAAATCACTAATTATTTTCAAATCCCAAAACCCTGACGCTTCCCAGATTCGACTTCACGCAAAATGATTGTGCCCTGATTACAGACCCTCGGAATCTCAACAGCGGATTTCCCGCTATGTCAATTTTGTTATGATGTCGAGATCAGGATCCTGTCAGTTTTGTTCTAATGACGAGGTTTCTCGTCAACCAAGATCTGGTCAGTTTTGCTAATGACGAGATACTTCGTCGAGACAACCACCAGTAGCGTTCAATTCAACAAAAATTATTCTGCTTATTGTTTCATTGCAGTAAACAAATCACTAATTATTTTCAAATCCCAAAACCCTGACGCTTCCCAGATTCGACTTCCCGCAAAATGATTGTGTCCTGATTACGGACCCTCGGAATCTCAACTGCGGATTTCCCGCTATGCCGATTTTTTTATGCTGTCGATATCAGGATCCTGTCAGTTTTGTTCTAATGACGAGATATCTCGTCCTCCAGGATCTGGTCAGTTTTGCTAATGACGAGATACTTCGTCGAGACAACCACCAGTAGCATTGAATTCAACAAAAATTATTCTGCTTATTGTTTCATTGCAGTAAACAAATCACTAATTATTTTCAAATCACAAAACCCCGACGCTTCCCAGATTCGACTGCACGCAAAATCATTGTGTCCTGATTACAGACCATCGGAATCTCAACTGCGGATTTCCGCTATGCCGATTTTTTTATGATATCGAGATCAGGATCCTGTCGGTTTTGTTCTAATGATGAGATACTTCGTCGAGACAACCACCAGTAGCGTTGAATTCAACAAAAATTATTCTGCTTATTGTTTCATTGCAGTAAACAAATCACTAATTATTTTCAAATCCCAAAACCCCGACGCTTCCCAGATTCGACTTCACTCAAAATGATTGTATCCTGATTACAGACCATCGGAATCTCAACAGCGGATTTCCCGCTATGTCGATTTTTTTATGCTGTCGATATCAGGATCCTGTCAGTTTTGTCTAATGACGAGATATCTCGTCCACCAGGATCTGGCCAGTTTTGCTAATGACGAGATACTTCGTCGAGACAACCACCAGTAGCGTTGAATTCAACAAAAATTATTCTGCTTATTGTTTCATTGCAGTAAACAAATCACTAATAATTATCAAATCCCAAAACCCCAACGCTTCCCAGATTCGACTGTACGCAAAATGATTGTGTCCTGATTACAGACCCTCGGAATCTCAACTGCGGATTTCCGCAATGCCGATTTTTTTATGATATCGAGATCAGGATCCTGTCGGTTTTGTTCTAATGACGAGATATCTCGTCCAGGATCTGGTCACTTTTGCTAATGACGAGATACTTCGTCGAGACAACCACCAGTAGCGTTGAATTCAACAAAAATTATTCTGCTTATTGTTTCATTGCAGTAAACAAATCACTAATTATTTTCAAATCCCAAAACCCCGACGCTTCCCAGATTCGACTGCACGCAAAATGATTGTGTCCTGATTACAGACCCTCGGAATCTCAACAGCGGATTTCCCGCTATGTCGATTTAGTTATGATGTCGAGATCAGGATCCTGTCAGTTTTGTTCTAATGACGAAGTATCTCGTCCACCAAGATCTGATCAGTTTTGCTAATGACGAGATACTTCGTCGAGACAACCACCAGTAGCGTTGAATTCAACAAAAATTATTCTGCTTATTATTTCATTGCAGTAAACAAATCACTAATTATTTTCAAATCCCAAAACCCCGACGCTTCCCAGATTCGACTTCACTCAAAATGATTGTATCCTGATTACAGACCATCGGAATCTCAACAGCGGATTTCCCGCTATGTCGATTTTGTTATGATGTCGAGATCAGGATCCTGTCAGTTTTGTTCTAATGACGAGGTATCTCGTCCACCAAGATCTGGTCAGTTTTTCTAATGACGAGATACTTCGTCGAGACAACCACCAGTAGTGTTGAATTCAACAAAAATTATTCTGCTTATTGTTTCATTGCAGTAAAAAAATCACTAATTATTTTCAAATCCCAAAACCCGGACGCTTTCCAGATTGGACTGCACGCAAAATGATTGTGTCCTGTTTACAGACCCTCGGAATCTCAACTGCGGATTTCCGCAATGCCGATTTTTTTATGATATCGAGATCAGGATCCTGTCGGTTTTGTTCTAATGACGAGATATCTCGTCCACCAAGATCTGGTCAGTTTTGCTAATGACGAGATACTTCGTCGAGACAACCACCAGTAGCGTTCAATTCAACAAAAATTATTCTGCTTATTGTTTCTTTGCAGTAAACAAATCACTAATTATTTTCATATCCCAAAACCCTGACGCTTCCCAGATTCGACTTCACGCAAAATGATTGTGTCCTGATTACAGACCCTCGGAATCTCAACAGCGGATTTCCCGCTATGTCAATTTTGTTATGATGTCGAGATCAGGATCCTGTCAGTTTTGTCTAATGACGAGATATCTCGTCCACCAGGATCTGGTCAGTTTTGCTAATGACGAGATACTTCGTCGAGACAACCACCAGTAGCGTTGAATTCAACAAAAATTATTCTGCTTATTGTTTCATTGCAGTAAACAAATCACTAATAATTATCAAATCCCAAAACCCCAACGCTTCCCAGATTCGACTGCACGCAAAATGATTGTGTCCTGATTACGGACCCTCGGAATCTCAACTGCGGATTTCCCGCTATGCCGATTTTTTTATGCTGTCGATATCAGGATCCTGTCAGTTTTGTTCTAATGACGAGATATCTCGTCCTCCAGGATCTGGTCAGTTTTGCTAATGACGAGATACTTCGTCGAGACAACCACCAGTAGCATTGAATTCAACAAAAATTATTCTGCTTATTGTTTCATTGCAGTAAACAAATCACTAATTATTTTCAAATCACAAAACCCCGACGCTTCCCAGATTCGACTGCACGCAAAATCATTGTGTCCTGATTACAGACCATCGGAATCTCAACTGCGGATTTCCGCTATGCCGATTTTTTTATGATATCGAGATCAGGATCCTGTCGGTTTTGTTCTAATGATGAGATACTTCGTCGAGACAACCACCAGTAGCGTTGAATTCAACAAAAATTATCCTGCTTATTGTTTCATTGCAGTAAACAAATCACTAATTATTTTCAAATCCCAAAACCCCGACGCTTCCCAGATTCGACTTCACTCAAAATGATTGTATCCTGATTACAGACCATCGGAATCTCAACAGCGGATTTCCCGCTATGTCGATTTTTTTATGCTGTCGATATCAGGATCCTGTCAGTTTTGTCTAATGACGAGATATCTCGTCCATAAGGATCTGGCCAGTTTTGCTAATGACGAGATACTTCGTCGAGACAACCACCAGTAGCGTTGAATTCAACAAAAATTATTCTGCTTATTGTTTCATTGCAGTAAACAAATCACTAATAATTATCAAATCCCAAAACCCCAACGCTTCCCAGATTCGACTGTACGCAAAATGATTGTGTCCTGATTACAGACCCTCGGAATCTCAACTGCGGATTTCCGCAATGCCGATTTTTTTATGATATCGAGATCAGGATCCTGTCGGTTTTGTTCTAATGACGAGATATCTCGTCCAGGATCTGGTCACTTTTGCTAATGACGAGATACTTCGTCGAGACAACCACCAGTAGCGTTGAATTCAACAAAAATTATTCTGCTTATTGTTTCATTGCAGTAAACAAATCACTAATTATTTTCAAATCCCAAAACCCCGACGCTTCCCAGATTCGACTGCACGCAAAATGATTGTGTCCTGATTACAGACCCTCGGAATCTCAACAGCGGATTTCCCGCTATGTCGATTTAGTTATGATGTCGAGATCAGGATCCTGTCAGTTTTGTTCTAATGACGAGGTATCTCGTCCACCAAGATCTGATCAGTTTTGCTAATGACGAGATACTTCGTCGAGACAACCACCAGTAGCGTTGAATTCAACAAAAATTATTCTGCTTATTATTTCATTGCAGTAAACAAATCACTAATTATTTTCAAATCCCAAAACCCCGACGCTTCCCAGATTCGACTTCACTCAAAATGATTGTATCCTGATTACAGACCATCGGAATCTCAACAGCGGATTTCCCGCTCTGTCGATTCAGTTATGATGTCGAGATCAGGATCCTGTCAGTTTTGTTCTAATGACGAGGTTTCTCGTCCACCAAGATCCGGTCAGTTTTGCTAATGACGAGATACTTCGTCGAGACAACCACCAGTAGTGTTGAATTCAACAAAAATTATTCTGCTTATTGTTTCATTGCAGTAAACAAATCACTAATTATTTTCAAATCCCAAAACCCCGACGCTTTCCAGATTGGACTGCACGCAAAATGATTGTTTCCTGATTACAGACCCTCGGAATCTCAACAGCGGATTTCCCGCTCTGTCGATTCAGTTATGATGTCGAGATCAGGATCCTGTCAGTTTTGTTCTAATGACGAGGTTTCTCGTCCACCAAGATCCGGTCAGTTTTGCTAATGACGAGATACTTCGTCGAGACAACCACCAGTAGTGTTGAATTCAACAAAAATTATTCTGCTTATTGTTTCATTGCAGTAAACAAATCACTAATTATTTTCAAATCCCAAAACCCCGACGCTTTCCAGATTGGACTGCACGCAAAATGATTGTGTCCTGTTTACAGACCCTCGGAATCTCAACTGCGGATTTCCGCAATGCCGATTTTTTTATGATATCGAGATCAGGATCCTGTCGGTTTTGTTCTAATGACGAGATATCTCATCCACCAGGATCTGGTCAGTTTTGCTAATGACGAGATACTTCGTCGAGACAACCACCAGTAGCGTTGAATTCAACAAAAATTATTCTGCTTATTGTTTTATTGCAGTAAACAAATCACTAATTATTTTCAAATCCCAAAACCCCGACGCTTCCCAGATTCGACTGCACGCAAAATGATTGTGTCCTGATTACAGACCCTCGGAATCTGAACTGCGGATTTCCCGCTATGCCGATTTTTTTATGCTGTCGATATCAGGATCCTGTCAGTTTTGTTCTAATGACGAGGTATCTCGTCCACCAGGATCTGGCCAGTTTTGCTAATGACGAGATACTTCGTCGAGACAACCGCCAGTAGCGTTGAATTCTACAAAAATTATTCTGCTTATTGTTTTATTGCAGTAAACAAATCACTAATTATTTTCAAATCCCAAAATCCCGACGCTTTCCAGATTGGACTGCACGCAAAATGATTGTGTCCTGTTTACAGACCATCGGAATCTCAACTGCGGATTTCCCGCTATGCCGATTTTTTTATGCTGTCGATATCAGGATCCTGTCAGTTTTGTTCTAATGACGAGATATCTCGTCCACCAGGATCTGGACAGTTTTGCTAATGACGAGATACTTCGTCGAGACAACCACCAGTAGCGTTCAATTCAACAAAAATTATTCTGCTTATTGTTTCATTGCAGTAAACAAATCACTTATTATTTTCAAATCCCAAAACCCTGACGCTTCCCAGATTCGACTTCACGCAAAATGATTGTGTCCTGATTACAGACCCTCGGAATCTCAACAGCGGATTTCCCGCTATGTCGATTTTGTTATGATGTCGAGATCAGGATCCTGTCAATTTTGTTCTAATGACGAGGTATCTCGTCCACCAAGATCTGGTCAGTTTTGCTAATGACGAGATACTTCGTCGAGACAACCACCAGTAGCGTTGAATTCAACAAAAATTATTCTGCTTATTGTTTTATTGCAGTAAACAAATCACTAATTATTTTCAAATCCCAAAACCCCGACGCTTTCCAGATTGGACTGCACGCAAAATGATTGTGTCCTGTTTACAGACCCTCGGAATCTCAACTGCGGATTTCCGCAATGCCGATTTTTTTATGATATCGAGATCAGGATCCTGTCGGTTTTGTTCTAATGACGAGATATCTCGTCCACCAGGATCTGGTCAGTTTTGCTAATGACGAGGTACTTCGTCGAGACAACCACCAGTAGCGTTGAATTCAACAAAAATTATTCTGCTTATTGTTTCATTGCAGTAAACAAATCACTAATTATTTTCAAATCCTAAAACCCCGACGCTTCCCGGATTCAACTGCACGCAAAATGATTGTGTCCTGATTACAGACCCTCGGAATCTCAACTGCGGATTTCCCGCTATGCCGATTTTTTTATGCTGTCGATATCAGGATCCTGTCAGTTTTGTTCTAATGACGAGGTATCTCGTCCACCAGGATCTGGTCAGTTTTGCTAATGACGAGATACTTCGTCGAGACAACCGCCAGTAGCGTTGAATTCTACAAAAATTATTCTGCTTATTGTTTCATTGCAGTAAACAAATCACTAATTATTTTCAAATCCTAAAACCCCGACGCTTCCCGGATTCAACTGCACGCAAAATGATTGTGTCCTGATTACAGACCCTCGGAATCTCAACTGCGGATTTCCCGCTATGCCGATTTTTTTATGCTGTCGATATCAGGATCCTGTCAGTTTTGTTCTAATGACGAGATATCTCGTCCACCAGGATCTGGTCAGTTTTGCTAATGACGAGATACTTCGTCGAGACAACCACCAGTAGCGTTGAATTCAACAAAAATTATTCTGCTTATTGTTTTGTTGCAGTAAACAAATCACTAATTATTTTCAAATCCCAAAACCCCGACGCTTTCCAGATTGGACTGCACGCAAAATGATTGTGTCCTGTTTACAGACCCTCGGATTCTCAACTGCAGATTTCCACAATGCCGATTTTTTTATATCCAGATCAGGATCCTGTCGGTTTTGTTCTAATGACGAGATATCTCGTCCACCAGGATCTGGTCAGTTTTGCTAATGACGAGATACTTCGTCGAGACAACCGCCAGTAGCGTTGAATTCTACAAAAATTATTCTACTTATTGTTTTATTGCAGTAAACAAATCACTAATTATTTTCAAATCCCAAAACCCCGACGCTTTCCAGATTGGACTGCACGCAAAATGATTGTGTCCTGTTTACAGACCCTCGGAATCTCAACTGCGGATTTCCGCAATGCCGATTTTTTTATGATATCGAGATCAGGATCCTGTCGGTTTTGTTCTAATGACGAGATATCTCATCCACCAGGATCTGGTCAGTTTTGCTAATGACGAGATACTTCGTCGAGACAACCACCAGTAGCGTTGAATTCAACAAAAATTATTCTGCTTATTGTTTTATTGCAGTAAACAAATCACTAATTATTTTCAAATCCCAAAACCCCGACGCTTCAAAGATTCGACTGCACGCAAAATGATTGTGTCCTGATTACAGACCCTCGGAATCTCAACAGCGGATTTACCGCTATGCAGATTTTTTTATGCTGTCTATATCAGGATCCTGTCAGTTTTGTTCTAATGACGAGGTATCTCGTCCACCAGGATTTGGTCAGTTTTGCTAATGACGAGATACTTCGTCGAGACAACCGCCAGTAGCGTTGAATTCTACAAAAATTATTCTGCTTATTGTTTTATTGCAGTAAACAAATCACTAATTATTTTCAAATCCCAAAACCCCGACGCTTTCCAGATTGGACTGCACGCAAAATGATTGTGTCCTGTTTACAGACCCTCGGAATCTCAACTGCGGATTTCCGCAATGCCGATTTTTTTATGATATCGAGATCAGGATCCTGTCGGTTTTGTTCTAATGACGAGATATCTCGTCCACCAGGATCTGGTCAGTTTTGCTAATGACGAGGTACTTCGTCGAGACAACCACCAGTAGCGTTGAATTCAACAAAAATTATTCTGCTTATTGTTTCATTGCAGTAAACAAATCACTAATTATTTTCAAATCCCAAAACCCCGACGCTTTCCAGATTGGACTGCACGCAAAATGATTGTGTCCTGTTTACAGACCATCGGAATCTCAACTGCGGATTTCCCGCTATGCCGATTTTTTTATGCTGTCGAGATCAGGATCCTGTCAGTTTTGTTCTAATGACGAGGTATCTCGTCCACCAAGATCTGGTCAGTTTTGCTAATGACGAGATACTTCGTCGAGACAAACACCAGTAGCGTTGAATTCAACAAAAATTATTCTGCTTATTGTTTCATTGCAGTAAACAAATCACTAATTATTTTCAAATCCCAAAACCCCGACGCTTTCCAGATTGGACTGCACGCAAAATGATTGTGTCCTGTTTACAGACCATCGGAATCTCAACTGCGGATTTCCCGCTATGCCGATTTTTTTATGCTGTCGATATCAGGATCCTGTCAGTTTTGTTCTAATGACGAGATATCTCGTCCACCAGGATCTGGACAGTTTTGCTAATGACGAGATACTTCGTCGAGACAACCACCAGTAGCGTTGAATTCAACAAAAATTATTCTGCTTATTGTTTCATTGCAGTAAACAAATCACTAATTATTTTCAAATTCCAAAACCCCGACGCTTTCCAGATTCGACTGCACGCAAAATGATTGTCTCCTGATTACAGACCCTCGGAATCTCAACTGCGGATTACCGCAATGCCGATTTTTTTATGCTGTCGATATCAGGATCCTGTCAGTTTTGTTCTAATGACGAGGTATCTCGTCCACCAGGATCTGGTCAGTTTTGCTAATGACGAGATACTTCGTCGAGACAACCGCCAGTAGCGTTGAATTCTACAAAAATTATTCTGCTTATTGTTTCATTGCAGTAAACAAATCACTAATTATTTTCAAATCCTAAAACCCCGACGCTTCCCGGATTCAACTGCACGCAAAATGATTGTGTCCTGATTACAGACCCTCGGAATCTCAACTGCGGATTTCCCGCTATGCCGATTTTTTTATGCTGTCGATATCAGGATCCTGTCAGTTTTGTTCTAATGACGAGATATCTCGTCCACCAGAATCTGGTCAGTTTTGCTAATGACGAGATACTTCGTCGAGACAACCACCAGTAGCGTTGAATTCAACAAAAATTATTCTGCTTATTGTTTTATTGCAGTAAACAAATCACTAATTATTTTCAAATCCCAAAACCCCGACGCTTTCCAGATTGGACTGCACGCAAAATGATTGTGTCCTCTTTACAGACCCTCGGAATCTCAACTGCGGATTTCCGCAATGCCGATTTTTTTATGATATCGAGATCAGGATCATGTCGAATTTGTTCTAATGACGAGATTTCTCGTCCACCAGGATCTGGTCAGTTTTGCTAATGACGAGGTACTTCGTCGAGAAAACCACCAGTAGCGTTGAATTCAACAAAAATTATTCTGCTTATTGTTTCATTGCAGTAAACAAATCACTAATTATTTTCAAATCCTAAAACCCCGACGCTTCCCGGATTCAACTGCACGCAAAATGATTGTGTCCTGATTACAGACCCTCGGAATCTCAACTGCGGATTTCCCGCTATGCCGATTTTTTATGCTGTCGATATCAGGATCCTGTCAGTTTTGTTCTAATGACGAGATATCTCGTCAACCAGGATCTGGTCAGTTTTGCTAATGACGAGATACTTCGTCGAGACAACCACCAGTAGCGTTGAATTCAACAAAAATTATTCTGCTTATTGTTTCATTGCAGTAAACAAATCACTAATTATTTTCAAATCCCAAAACCCCGACGCTTCCCAAATTCAACTGCACTCAAAATGATTGTGTCCTGATTACAGTCCCTCGGAATCTCAACTGCGGATTTTCCGCTATGCCGATTTTTTTATGCTGTCGATATCAGGATCCTGTCAGTTTTGTTCTAATGACGAGATATCTCGTCCACCAGGATCTGGTCAGTTTTGCTAATGACGAGATACTTCGTCGAGACAACCACCAGTAGCGTTGAATTCAACAAAAATTATTCTGCTTATTGTTTTGTTGCAGTAAACAAATCACTAATTATTTTCAAATCCCAAAACCCCGACGCTTTCCAGATTGGACTGCACGCAAAATGATTGTGTCCTGTTTACAGACCCTCGGATTCTCAACTGCAGATTTCCACAATGCCGATTTTTTTATATCCAGATCAGGATCCTGTCGGTTTTGTTCTAATGACGAGATATCTCGTCCACCAGGATCTGGTCAGTTTTGCTAATGACGAGATACTTCGTCGAGACAACCGCCAGTAGCGTTGAATTCTACAAAAATTATTCTACTTATTGTTTTATTGCAGTAAACAAATCACTAATTATTTTCAAATCCCAAAACCCCGACGCTTTCCAGATTGGACTGCACGCAAAATGATTGTGTCCTGTTTACAGACCCTCGGAATCTCAACTGCGGATTTCCGCAATGCCGATTTTTTTATGATATCGAGATCAGGATCCTGTCGGTTTTGTTCTAATGACGAGATATCTCATCCACCAGGATCTGGTCAGTTTTGCTAATGACGAGATACTTCGTCGAGACAACCACCAGTAGCGTTGAATTCAACAAAAATTATTCTGCTTATTGTTTTATTGCAGTAAACAAATCACTAATTATTTTCAAATCCCAAAACCCCGACGCTTCAAAGATTCGACTGCACGCAAAATGATTGTGTCCTGATTACAGACCCTCGGAATCTCAACTGCGGATTTACCGCTATGCAGATTTTTTTATGCTGTCGATATCAGGATCCTGTCAGTTTTGTTCTAATGACGAGGTATCTCGTCCACCAGGATTTGGTCAGTTTTGCTAATGACGAGATACTTCGTCGAGACAACCGCCAGTAGCGTTGAATTCTACAAAAATTATTCTGCTTATTGTTTTATTGCAGTAAACAAATCACTAATTATTTTCAAATCCCAAAACCCCGACGCTTTCCAGATTGGACTGCACGCAAAATGATTGTGTCCTGTTTACAGACCCTCGGAATCTCAACTGCGGATTTCCCGCTATGCCGATTTTTTTATGCTGTCGAGATCAGGATCCTGTCAGTTTTGTTCTAATGACGAGGTATCTCGTCCACCAAGATCTGGTCAGTTTTGCTAATGACGAGATACTTCGTCGAGACAACCACCAGTAGCGTTGAATTCAACAAAAATTATTCTGCTTATTGTTTCATTGCAGTAAACAAATCACTAATTATTTTCAAATCCCAAAACCCCGACGCTTTCCAGATTGGACTGCACGCAAAATGATTGTGTCCTGTTTACAGACCATCGGAATCTCAACTGAGGATTTCCCGCTATGCCGATTTTTTTATGCTGTCGATATCAGGATCCTGTCAGTTTTGTTCTAATGACGAGATATCTCGTCCACCAGGATCTGGACAGTTTTGCTAATGACGAGATACTTCGTCGAGACAACCACCAGTAGCGTTCAATTCAACAAAAATTATTCTGCTTATTGTTTCATTGCAGTAAACAAATCACTAATTATTTTCAAATCCCAAAACCCCGACGCTTTCCAGATTCGACTGCACGCAAAATGATTGTGTCCTGTTTACAGACCCTCGGAATCTCAACTGCGGATTTCCGCAATGCCGATTTTTTTATGATATCGAGATCAGAATCCTGTCGGTTTTGTTCTAATGACGAGATATCTTGTCCACCAGGATCTGCTCAGTTTTGCTAATGACGAGATACTTCGTCGAGACAACCACCAGTAGCGTTGAATTCAACAAAAATTATTCTGCTTATTGTTTCATTGCAGTAAACAAATCACTAATTATTTTCAAATCCCAAAACCCCGACGCTTTCCAGATTCGACTGCACGCAAAATGATTGTGTCCTGATTACAGACCCTCGGAATCTCAACTGCGGATTTCCCGCTATGCCGATTTTTTTATGCTGTCGATATCAGGATCCTGTCAGTTTTGTTCTAATGACGAGATATCTCGTCCACCAGGATCTGGTCAGTTTTGCTAATGACGAGATACTTCGTCGAGACAACCACCAGTAGCGTTGAATTCAACAAAAATTATTCTGCTTATTGTTTCATTGCAGTAAACAAATCACTAATTATTTTCAAATCCCAAAACCCCGACGCTTCCCAAATTCAACTGCACTCAAAATGATTGTGTCCTGATTACAGTCCCTCGGAATCTCAACTGCGGATTTCCCGCTATGCCGATTTTTTTATGCTGTCGATATCAGGATCCTGTCAGTTTTGTTCTAATGACGAGATATCTCGTCCACCAGGATCTGGTCAGTTTTGCTAATGACGAGATACTTCGTCGAGACAACCACCAGTAGCGTTGAATTCAACAAAAATTATTCTGCTTATTGTTTTGTTGCAGTAAACAAATCACTAATTATTTTCAAATCCCAAAACCCCGACGCTTTCCAGATTGGACTGCACGCAAAATGATTGTGTCCTGTTTACAGACCCTCGGAATCTCAACTGCAGATTTCCACAATGCCGATTTTTTTATATCGAGATCAGGATCCTGTCGGTTTTGTTCTAATGACGAGATATCTCGTCCACCAGGATCTGGTCATTTTTGCTAATGTCGAGATACTTCGTCGAGACAACCACCAGTAACGTTGAATTCAACAAAAATTATTCTGCTTATTGTTTTATTGCAGTAAACAAATCACTAATAATTATCAAATCCCAAAACCCCAACGCTTCCCAGATTCGACTGCACGCAAAATGATTGTGTCCTGATTACATACCCTCGGAATCTCAACTGCGGATTTCCCGCTATGCCGATTTTTTTATACTGTCGATATCAGGATCCTGTCAGTTTTGTTCTAATGACGAGATATCTCGTCCACCAGGATCTGGTCAGTTTTGCTAATGACGAGATACTTCGTGGAGACAACCACCAGTAGCGTTAAATTCAACAAAAATTATTCTGCTTATTGTTTCATTGCAGTAAACAAATCACTAATTATTTTCAAATCCCAAAACCCCGACGCTTTCCAGATTGGACTGCACGCAAAATGATTGTGTCCTGTTTACAGACCCTCGGAATCTCAACTGCGGATTTCCGCAATGCCGATTTTTTTATGATATCGAGATCAGAATCCTGTCGGTTTTGTTCTAATGACGAGATATCTTGTCCACCAGGATCTGCTCAGTTTTGCTAATGACGAGATACTTCGTCGAGACAACCACCAGTAGCGTTGAATTCAACAAAAATTATTCTGCTTATTGTTTTATTGCAGTAAACAAATCACTAATTATTTTCAAATCCCAAAACCCCGACGCTTCCCAGATTCGACTGCACGCAAAATGATTGTGTCCTGATTACAGACCCTCGGAATCTCAACTGCGGATTTCCCGCTATGCCGATTTTTTTATGATATCGAGATCAGGATCATGTCGGTTTTGTTCTAATGACGAGATATCTCGTCAACCAGGATCTGGTCAGTTTTGCTAATGACGAGATACTTCGTCGAGACAACCACCAGTAGCGTTGAATTCAACAAAAATTATTCTGCTTATTGTTTCATTGCAGTAAACAAATCACTAATTATTTTCAAATCCCAAAACCCCGACGCTTCCCAAATTCAACTGCACGCAAAATGATTGTGTCCTGATTACAGTCCCTCGGAATCTCAACTGCGGATTTTCCGCTATGCCGATTTTTTTATGCTGTCGATATCAGGATCCTGTCAGTTTTGTTCTAATGACGAGATATCTCGTCCACCAGGATCTGGTCAGTTTTGCTAATGACGAGATACTTCGTGGAGACAACCACCAGTAGCGTTGAATTCAACAAAAATTATTCTGCTTATTGTTTCATTGCAGTAAACAAATCACTAATTATTTTCAAATCCCAAAACCCCGACGCTTTCCAGATTGGACTGCACGCAAAATGATTGTGTCCTGTTTACAGACCCTCGGAATCTCAACTGCTGATTTCCACAATGCCGATTTTTTTATATCGAGATCAGGATCCTGTCGGTTTTGTTCTAATGACGAGATATCTCGTCCACCAGGATCTGGTCAGTTTTGCTAATGACGAGATACTTCGTCGAGACAACCACCAGTAGCGTTGAATTCAACAAAAATTATTCTGCTTATTGTTTCATTGCAGTAAACAAATCACTAATTATTTTCAAATCCCAAAACCCCGACGCTTTCCAGATTGGACTGCACGCAAAATGATTGTGTCCTGTTTACAGACCCTCGGAATCTCAACTGCGGATTTCCGCAATGCCGATTTTTTTATGATATCGAGATCAGGATCCTGTCGGTTTTGTTCTAATGACGAGATATCTCATCCACCAGGATCTGGTCAGTTTTGCTAATGACGAGATACTTCGTCGAGACAACCACCAGTAGCGTTGAATTCAACAAAAATTATTCTGCTTATTGTTTTATTGCAGTAAACAAATCACTAATTATTTTCAAATCCCAAAACCCCGACGCTTCAAAGATTCGACTGCACGCAAAATGATTGTGTCCTGATTACAGACCCTCGGAATCTCAACTGCGGATTTACCGCTATGCCGATTTTTTTATGCTGTCGATATCAGGATCCTGTCAGTTTTGTTCTAATGACGAGGTATCTCGTCCACCAGGATTTGGTCAGTTTTGCTAATGACGAGATACTTCGTCGAGACAACCGCCAGTAGCGTTGAATTCTACAAAAATTATTCTGCTTATTGTTTTATTGCAGTAAACAAATCACTAATTATTTTCAAATCCCAAAACCCCGACGCTTTCCAGATTGGACTGCACGCAAAATGATTGTGTCCTGTTTACAGACCCTCGGAATCTCAACTGCTGATTTCCGCAATGCCGATTTTTTTATGATATCGAGATCAGGATCCTGTCGGTTTTGTTCTAATGACGAGATATCTCGTCCACCAGGATCTGGTCAGTTTTGCTAATGACGAGGTACTTCGTCGAGACAACCACCAGTAGCGTTGAATTCAACAAAAATTATTCTGCTTATTGTTTCATTGCAGTAAACAAATCACTAATTATTTTCAAATCCCAAAACCCCGACGCTTCAAAGATTCGACTGCACGCAAAATGATTGTGTCCTGATTACAGACTCTCGGAATCTCAACAGCGGATTTCCCGCTATTTCGATTTTGTTATGATGTCGAGATCAGGATACTGTCAGTTTTGTTCTAATGACGAGGTATCTCGTCCACCAAGATCTGGTCAGTTTTGCTAATGACGAGATACTTCGTCGAGACAACCACCAGTAGTGTTGAATTCAACAAAAATTATTCTGCTTATTGTTTCATTGCAGTAAACAAATCACTAATTATTTTCAAATCCCAAAACCCCGACGCTTTCCAGATTGGACTGCACGCAAAATGATTGTGTCCTGTTTACAGACCATCGGAATCTCAACTGCGGATTTCCCGCTATGCCGATTTTTTTATGCTGTCGATATCAGGATCCTGTCAGTTTTGTTCTAATGACGAGATATCTCGTCCACCAGGATCTGGACAGTTTTGCTAATGACGAGATACTTCGTCGAGACAACCACCAGTAGCGTTCAATTCAACAAAAATTATTCTGCTTATTGTTTCATTGCAGTAAACAAATCACTAATTATTTTCAAATCCCAAAACCCTGACGCTTCCCAGATTCGACTTCACGCAAAATGATTGTGTCCTGATTACAGACCCTCGGAATCTCAACAGCGGATTTCCCGCTATGTCGATTTTGTTATGATGTCGAGATCAGGATCCTGTCAGTTTTGTTCTAATGACGAGGTATCTCGTCCACCAAGATCTGGTCAGTTTTGCTAATGACGAGATACTTCGTCGAGACAACCACCAGTAGCGTTGAATTCAACAAAAATTATTCTGCTTATTGTTTTATTGCAGTAAACAAATCACTAATTATTTTCAAATCCCAAAACCCCGACGCTTCCCAGATTCGACAGCACGCAAAATGATTGTGTCCTGATTACAGACCCTCGGAATCTCAACTGCGGATTTCCCGCTATGCCGATTTTTTTATGCTGTCGATATCAGGATCCTGTCAGTTTTGTTCTAATGACGAGATATCTCGTCCACCAGAATCTGGTCAGTTTTGCTAATGACGAGATACTTCGTCGAGACAACCACCAGTAGCGTTGAATTCAACAAAAATTATTCTGCTTATTGTTTTATTGCAGTAAACAAATCACTAATTATTTTCAAATCCCAAAACCCCGACGCTTCCCAGATTCGACTGCACGCAAAATGATTGTGTCCTGATTACAGACCCTCGGAATCTCAACTGCGGATTTCCCGCTATGCCGATTTTTTTATGATATCGAGATCAGGATCATGTCGGTTTTGTTCTAATGACGAGATATCTCGTCAACCAGGATCTGGTCAGTTTTGCTAATGACGAGATACTTCGTCGAGACAACCACCAGTAGCGTTGAATTCAACAAAAATTATTCTGCTTATTGTTTCATTGCAGTAAACAAATCACTAATTATTTTCAAATCCCAAAACCCCGACGCTTCCCAAATTCAACTGCACTCAAAATGATTGTGTCCTGATTACAGTCCCTCGGAATCTCAACTGCGGATTTTCCGCTATGCCGATTTTTTTATGCTGTCGATATCAGGATCCTGTCAGTTTTGTTCTAATGACGAGATATCTCGTCCACCAGGATCTGGTCAGTTTTGCTAATGACGAGATACTTCGTGGAGACAACCACCAGTAGCGTTGAATTCAACAAAAATTATTCTGCTTATTGTTTCATTGCAGTAAACAAATCACTAATTATTTTCAAATCCCAAAACCCCGACGCTTTCCAGATTGGACTGCACGCAAAATGATTGTGTCCTGTTTACAGACCCTCGGAATCTCAACTGCAGATTTCCACAATGCCGATTTTTTTATATCGAGATCAGGATCCTGTCGGTTTTGTTCTAATGACGAGATATCTCGTCCACCAGGATCTGGTCAGTTTTGCTAATGACGAGATACTTCGTCGAGACAACCGCCAGTAGCGTTGAATTCTACAAAAATTATTCTACTTATTGTTTTATTGCAGTAAACAAATCACTAATTATTTTCAAATCCCAAAACCCCGACGCTTTCCAGATTGGACTGCACGCAAAATGATTGTGTCCTGTTTACAGACCCTCGGAATCTCAACTGCGGATTTCCGCAATGCCGATTTTTTTATGATATCGAGATCAGGATGCTGTCGGTTTTGTTCTAATGACGAGATATCTCATCCACCAGGATCTGGTCAGTTTTGCTAATGACGAGATACTTCGTCGAGACAACCACCAGTAGCGTTGAATTCAACAAAAATTATTCTGCTTATTGTTTTATTGCAGTAAACAAATCACTAATTATTTTCAAATCCCAAAACCCCGACGCTTCAAAGATTCGACTGCACGCAAAATGATTGTGTCCTGATTACAGACCCTCGGAATCTCAACTGCGGATTTACCGCTATGCCGATTTTTTTATGCTGTCGATATCAGGATCCTGTCAGTTTTGTTCTAATGACGAGGTATCTCGTCCACCAGGATTTGGTCAGTTTTGCTAATGACGAGATACTTCGTCGAGACAACCGCCAGTAGCGTTGAATTCTACAAAAATTATTCTGCTTATTGTTTTATTGCAGTAAACAAATCACTAATTATTTTCAAATCCCAAAACCCCGACGCTTTCCAGATTGGACTGCACGCAAAATGATTGTGTCCTGTTTACAGACCCTCGGAATCTCAACTGCTGATTTCCGCAATGCCGATTTTTTTATGATATCGAGATCAGGATCCTGTCGGTTTTGTTCTAATGACGAGATATCTCGTCCACCAGGATCTGGTCAGTTTTGCTAATGACGAGGTACTTCGTCGAGACAACCACCAGTAGCGTTGAATTCAACAAAAATTATTCTGCTTATTGTTTCATTGCAGTAAACAAATCACTATTTATTTTCAAATCCCAAAACCCCGACGCTTTCCAGATTGGACTGCACGCAAAATGATTGTGTCCTGTTTACAGACCATCGGAATCTCAACTGCGGATTTCCCGCTATGCCGATTTTTTTATGCTGTCGATATCAGGATCCTGTCAGTTTTGTTC
The DNA here is from genome assembly GCA_933210815.1 of Meta bourneti. Lineage (NCBI taxonomy): Eukaryota > Metazoa > Arthropoda > Arachnida > Araneae > Tetragnathidae > Meta > Meta bourneti. The sequence goes on from OW119924.1 coordinate 13,925,124, forward strand.
TAATGACGAGATATCTCGTCCACCAGGATCTGGACAGTTTTGCTAATGACGAGATACTTCGTCGAGACAACCACCAGTAGCGTTCAATTCAACAAAAATTATTCTGCTTATTGTTTCATTGCAGTAAACAAATCACTAATTATTTTCAAATCCCAAAACCCTGACGCTTCCCAGATTCGACTTCACGCAAAATGATTGTGTCCTGATTACAGACCCTCGGAATCTCAACAGCGGATTTCCCGCTATGTCGATTTTGTTATGATGTCGAGATCAGGATCCTGTCAGTTTTGTTCTAATGACGAGGTATCTCGTCCACCAAGATCTGGTCAGTTTTGCTAATGACGAGATACTTCGTCGAGACAACCACCAGTAGCGTTGAATTCAACAAAAATTATTCTGCTTATTGTTTTATTGCAGTAAACAAATCACTAATTATTTTCAAATCCCAAAACCCCGACGCTTCCCAGATTCGACAGCACGCAAAATGATTGTGTCCTGATTACAGACCCTCGGAATTTCAACTGCGGATTTCCCGCTATGCCGATTTTTTTATGCTGTCGATATCAGGATCCTGTCAGTTTTGTTCTAATGACGAGATATCTCGTCCACCAGAATCTGGTCAGTTTTGCTAATGACGAGATACTTCGTCGAGACAACCACCAGTAGCGTTGAATTCAACAAAAATTATTCTGCTTATTGTTTTATTGCAGTAAACAAATCACTAATTATTTTCAAATCCCAAAACCCCGACGCTTTCCAGATTGGACTGCACGCAAAATGATTGTGTCCTGTTTACAGACCCTCGGAATCTCAACTGCGGATTACCGCAATGCCGATTTTTTTATGATATCGAGGTCAGGATCCTGTCGGTTTTGTTCTAATGACGAGATATCTCGTCCACCAGGATCTGGTCAGTTTTGCTAATGACGAGGTACTTCGTCGAGACAACCACCAGTAGCGTTGAATTCAACAAAAATTATTCTGCTTATTGTTTCATTGCAGTAAACAAATCACTAATTATTTTCAAATCCCAAAACCCCGACGCTTCCCGGATTCAACTGCACGCAAAATGATTGTGTCCTGATTACAGACCCTCGGAATCTCAACTGCGAATTTCCCGCTATGCCGATTTTTTTATGCTGTCGATATCAGGATCCTGTCAGTTTTGTTCTAATGACGAGGTATCTCGTCCACCAAGATCTGGACAGTTTTTCTAATGACGAGATACTTCGTCGAGACAACCACCAGTAGTGTTGAATTCAACAAAAATTATTCTGCTTATTGTTTCATTGCAGTAAAAAAATCACTATTTATTTTCAAATCCCAAAACCCGAACGCTTTCCAGATTGGACTGCACGCAAAATGATTGTGTCCTGTTTACAGACCCTCGGAATCTCAACTGCGGATTTCCGCAATGCCGATTTTTTTATGATATCGAGATCAGGATCCTGTCGGTTTTGTTCTAATGACGAGATATCTCGTCCACCAAGATCTGGTCGGTTTTGCTAATGACGAGATACTTCGTCGAGACAACCACCAGTAGCGTTCAATTCAACAAAAATTATTCTGCTTATTGTTTCATTGCAGTAAACAAATCACTAATTATTTTCAAATCCCAAAACCCTGACGCTTCCCAGATTCGACTTCACGCAAAATGATTGTGTCCTGATTACAGACCTTCGGAATCTCAACAGCGGATTTCCCGCTATGTCAATTTTGTTATGATGTCGAGATCAGGATCCTGTCAGTTTTGTTCTAATGACGAGGTTTCTCGTCAACCAAGATCTGGTCAGTTTTGCTAATGACGAGATACTTCGTCGAGACAACCACCAGTAGCGTTCAATTCAACAAAAATTATTCTGCTTATTGTTTCATTGCAGTAAACAAATCACTAATTATTTTCAAATCCCAAAACCCTGACGCTTCCCAGATTCGACTTCCCGCAAAATGATTGTGTCCTGATTACAGACCATCGGAATCTCAACTGCGGATTTCCCGCTATGCCGATTTTTTTATGCTGTCGATATCAGGATCCTGTCAGTTTTGTCTAATGACGAGATATCTCGTCCACCAGGATCTGGTCAGTTTTGCTAATGACGAGATACTTCGTCGAGACAACCACCAGTAGCGTTGAATTCAACAAAAATTATTCTGCTTATTGTTTCATTGCAGTAAACAAATCACTAATAATTATCAAATCCCAAAACCCCAACGCTTCCCAGATTCGACTGCACGCAAAATGATTGTGTCCTGATTACGGACCCTCGGAATCTCAACTGCGGATTTCCCGCTATGCCGATTTTTTTATGCTGTCGATATCAGGATCCTGTCAGTTTTGTTCTAATGACGAGATATCTCGTCCTCCAGGATCTGGTCAGTTTTGCTAATGACGAGATACTTCGTCGAGACAACCACCAGTAGCATTGAATTCAACAAAAATTATTCTGCTTATTGTTTCATTGCAGTAAACAAATCACTAATTATTTTCAAATCACAAAACCCCGACGCTTCCCAGATTCGACTGCACGCAAAATCATTGTGTCCTGATTACAGACCATCGGAATCTCAACTGCGGATTTCCGCTATGCCGATTTTTTTATGATATCGAGATCAGGATCCTGTCGGTTTTGTTCTAATGATGAGATACTTCGTCGAGACAACCACCAGTAGCGTTGAATTCAACAAAAATTATTCTGCTTATTGTTTCATTGCAGTAAACAAATCACTAATTATTTTCAAATCCCAAAACCCCGACGCTTCCCAGATTCGACTTCACTCAAAATGATTGTATCCTGATTACAGACCATCGGAATCTCAACAGCGGATTTCCCGCTATGTCGATTTTTTATGCTGTCGATATCAGGATCCTGTCAATTTTGTCTAATGACGAGATATCTCGTCCACCAGGATCTGGCCAGTTTTGCTAATGACGAGATACTTCGTCGAGACAACCACCAGTAGCGTTGAATTCAACAAAAATTATTCTGCTTATTGTTTCATTGCAGTAAACAAATCACTAATAATTATCAAATCCCAAAACCCCAACGCTTCCCAGATTCGACTGTACGCAAAATGATTGTGTCCTGATTACAGACCCTCGGAATCTCAACTGCGGATTTCCGCAATGCCGATTTTTTTATGATATCGAGATCAGGATCCTGTCGGTTTTGTTCTAATGACGAGATATCTCGTCCAGGATCTGGTCACTTTTGCTAATGACGAGATACTTCGTCGAGACAACCACCAGTAGCGTTGAATTCAACAAAAATTATTCTGCTTATTGTTTCATTGCAGTAAACAAATCACTAATTATTTTCAAATCCCAAAACCCCGACGCTTCCCAGATTCGACTGCACGCAAAATGATTGTGTCCTGATTACAGACCCTCGGAATCTCAACAGCGGATTTCCCGCTATGTCGATTTAGTTATGATGTCGAGATCAGGATCCTGTCAGTTTTGTTCTAATGACGAGGTATCTCGTCCACCAAGATCTGATCAGTTTTGCTAATGACGAGATACTTCGTCGAGACAACCACCAGTAGCGTTGAATTCAACAAAAATTATTCTGCTTATTATTTCATTGCAGTAAGGGTAGGGTATTTCAATTAACGTCACACTGGAGCAACACAATGGGCTATTGGTGACGGTCCGGGATCAATCCCAAAGGGAAAGATCCGAGGACAACACCACGTAATTTTGAACCACGGTCAGATGACGAGGCAACACCTGAGCTGGCACCCCACTCTCCAAACTTCCACACCACGCCAACGTGAGGACATTTGAGGCCACGACAGATTTAACGTGCACCAGCCCCCTTTGTACACGACGGTGTTTGGTTGGATTCGAACTCGCAACCCTTCGGTTGCTAGTCCGTTACTCTTCCAACCGGGCCACCGCGGCCTCATTGCAGTAAACAAATCACTAATTATTTTCAAATCCCAAAACCCCGACGCTTCCCAGATTCGACTTCACTCAAAATGATTGTATCCTGATTACAGACCATCGGAATCTCAACAGCGGATTTCCCGCTATGTCGATTTTGTTATGATGTCGAGATCAGGATCCTGTCAGTTTTGTTCTAATGACGAGGTATCTCGTCCACCAAGATCTGGTCAGTTTTTCTAATGACGAGATACTTCGTCGAGACAACCACCAGTAGTGTTGAATTCAACAAAAATTATTCTGCTTATTGTTTCATTGCAGTAAAAAAATCACTAATTATTGTCAAATCCCAAAACCCGGACGCTTTCCAGATTGGACTGCACGCAAAATGATTGTGTCCTGTTTACAGACCCTCGGAATCTCAACTGCGGATTTCCGCAATGCCGATTTTTTTATGATATCGAGATCAGGATCCTGTCGGTTTTGTTCTAATGACGAGATATCTCGTCCACCAAGATCTGGTCAGTTTTGCTAATGACGAGATACTTCGTCGAGACAACCACCAGTAGCGTTCAATTCAACAAAAATTATTCTGCTTATTGTTTCATTGCAGTAAACAAATCACTAATTATTTTCAAATCCCAAAACCCTGACGCTTCCCAGATTCGACTTCACGCAAAATGATTGTGTCCTGATTACAGACCCTCGGAATCTCAACAGCGGATTTCCCGCTATGTCAATTTTGTTATGATGTCGAGATCAGGATCCTGTCAGTTTTGTCTAATGACGAGATATCTCGTCCACCAGGATCTGGTCAGTTTTGCTAATGACGAGATACTTCGTCGAGACAACCACCAGTAGCGTTGAATTCAACAAAAATTATTCTGCTTATTGTTTCATTGCAGTAAACAAATCACTAATAATTATCAAATCCCAAAACCCCAACGCTTCCCAGATTCGACTGCACGCAAAATGATTGTGTCCTGATTACGGACCCTCGGAATCTCAACTGCGGATTTCCCGCTATGCCGATTTTTTTATGCTGTCGATATCAGGATCCTGTCAGTTTTGTTCTAATGACGAGATATCTCGTCCTCCAGGATCTGGTCAGTTTTGCTAATGACGAGATACTTCGTCGAGACAACCACCAGTAGCATTGAATTCAACAAAAATTATTCTGCTTATTGTTTCATTGCAGTAAACAAATCACTAATTATTTTCAAATCACAAAACCCCGACGCTTCCCAGATTCGACTGCACGCAAAATCATTGTGTCCTGATTACAGACCATCGGAATCTCAACTGCGGATTTCCGCTATGCCGATTTTTTTATGATATCGAGATCAGGATCCTGTCGGTTTTGTTCTAATGATGAGATACTTCGTCGAGACAACCACCAGTAGCGTTGAATTCAACAAAAATTATTCTGCTTATTGTTTCATTGCAGTAAACAAATCACTAATTATTTTCAAATCCCAAAACCCCGACGCTTCCCAGATTCGACTTCACTCAAAATGATTGTATCCTGATTACAGACCATCGGAATCTCAACAGCGGATTTCCCGCTATGTCGATTTTTTTATGCTGTCGATATCAGGATCCTGTCAGTTTTGTCTAATGACGAGATATCTCGTCCATAAGGATCTGGCCAGTTTTGCTAATGACGAGATACTTCGTCGAGACAACCACCAGTAGCGTTGAATTCAACAAAAATTATTCTGCTTATTGTTTCATTGCAGTAAACAAATCACTAATAATTATCAAATCCCAAAACCCCAACGCTTCCCAGATTCGACTGTACGCAAAATGATTGTGTCCTGATTACAGACCCTCGGAATCTCAACTGCGGATTTCCGCAATGCCGATTTTTTTATGATATCGAGATCAGGATCCTGTCGGTTTTGTTCTAATGACGAGATATCTCGTCCAGGATCTGGTCACTTTTGCTAATGACGAGATACTTCGTCGAGACAACCACCAGTAGCGTTGAATTCAACAAAAATTATTCTGCTTATTGTTTCATTGCAGTAAACAAATCACTAATTATTTTCAAATCCCAAAACCCCGACGCTTCCCAGATTCGACTGCACGCAAAATGATTGTGTCCTGATTACAGACCCTCGGAATCTCAACAGCGGATTTCCCGCTATGTCGATTTAGTTATGATGTCGAGATCAGGATCCTGTCAGTTTTGTTCTAATGACGAGGTATCTCGTCCACCAAGATCTGATCAGTTTTGCTAATGACGAGATACTTCGTCGAGACAACCACCAGTAGCGTTGAATTCAACAAAAATTATTCTGCTTATTATTTCATTGCAGTAAACAAATCACTAATTATTTTCAAATCCCAAAACCCCGACGCTTCCCAGATTCGACTTCACTCAAAATGATTGTATCCTGATTACAGACCATCGGAATCTCAACAGCGGATTTCCCGCTATGTCGATTTTGTTATGATATCGAGATCAGGATCCTGTCGGTTTTGTTCTAATGACGAGATATCTCGTCCACCAAGATCTGGTCAGTTTTGCTACTGACGAGATACTTCGTCGAGACAACCACCAGTAGTGTTGAATTCAACAAAAATTATTCTGCTTATTGTTTCATTGCAGTAAACAAATCACTAATTATTTTCAAATCCCAAAACCCCGACGCTTTCCAGATTGGACTGCACGCAAAATGATTGTGTCCTGTTTACAGACCCTCGGAATCTCAACTGCGGATTTCCGCTATGCCGATTTTTTTATGATATCGAGATCAGGATCCTGTCGGTTTTGTTCTAATGATGAGATACTTCGTCGAGACAACCACCAGTAGCGTTGAATTCAACAAAAATTATTCTGCTTATTGTTTCATTGCAGTAAACAAATCACTAATTATTTTCAAATCCCAAAACCCCGACGCTTCCCAGATTCGACTTCACTCAAAATGATTGTATCCTGATTACAGACCATCGGAATCTCAACAGCGGATTTCCCGCTATGTCGATTTTTTTATGCTGTCGATATCAGGATCCTGTCGGTTTTGTTCTAATGACGAGATATCTCGTCCAGGATCTGGTCACTTTTGCTAATGACGAGATACTTCGTCGAGACAACCACCAGTAGCGTTGAATTCAACAAAAATTATTCTGCTTATTGTTTCATTGCAGTAAACAAATCACTAATTATTTTAAAATCCCAAAACCCCGACGCTTCCCAGATTCGACTGCACGCAAAATGATTGTGTCCTGATTACAGACCCTCGGAATCTCAACAGCGGATTTCCCGCTATGTCGATTTAGTTATGATGTCGAGATCAAGTTCCTGTCAGTTTTGTTCTAATGACGAGGTATCTCGTCCACCAAGATCTGGTCAGTTTTGCTAATGACGAGATACTTCGTCGAGACAACCACCAGTAGTGTTGAATTCAACAAAAATTATTCTGCTTATTGTTTCATTGCAGTAAACAAATCACTAATTATTTTCAAATCCCAAAACCCCGACGCTTTCCAGATTGGACTGCACGCAAAATGATTGTGTCCTGTTTACAGACCCTCGGAATCTCAACTGCGGATTTCCGCAATGCCGATTTTTTTATGATATCGAGATCAGGATCCTGTCGGTTTTGTTCTAATGACGAGATATCTCATCCACCAGGATCTGGTCAGTTTTGCTAATGACGAGATACTTCGTCGAGACAACCACCAGTAGCGTTGAATTCAACAAAAATTATTCTGCTTATTGTTTTATTGCAGTAAACAAATCACTAATTATTTTCAAATCCCAAAACCCCGACGCTTCCCAGATTCGACTGCACGCAAAATGATTGTGTCCTGATTACAGACCCTCGGAATCTCAACAGCGGATTTACCGCTATTTCGATTTTGTTATGCTGTCGATATCAGGATCCTGTCAGTTTTGTTATAATGACGAGATATCTCGTCCACCAGGATCTGGTCAGTTTTGCTAATGACGAGATACTTCGTCGAGACAACCACCAGTAGCGTTCAATTCAACAAAAATTATTCTGCTTATTGTTTCATTGCAGTAAACAAATCACTAATTATTTTCAAATCCCAAAACCCTGACGCTTCCCAGATTCAACTTCACGCAAAATGATTGTGTCCTGATTACAGACCCTCGGAATCTCAACAGCCGATTTCCCGCTATGTCGATTTTGTTATGATGTCGAGATCAGGATCCTGTCAGTTTTGTTCTAATGACGAGGTATCTCGTCAACCAAGATCTGGTCAGTTTTTCTAATGACGAGATACTTCGTCGAGACAACCACCAGTAGTGTTGAATTCAACAAAAATTATTCTGCTTATTGTTTCATTGCAGTAAAAAAATCACTAATTATTTTCAAATCCCAAAACCCGGACGCTTTCCAGATTGGACTGCACGCAAAATGATTGTGTCCTGTTTACAGACCCTCGGAATCTCAACTGCGGATTTCCGCAATGCCGATTTTTTTATGATATCGAGATCAGGATCCTGTCGGTTTTGTTCTAATGACGAGATATCTCGTCCAGGATCTGGTCACTTTTGCTAATGACGAGATACTTCGTCGAGACAACCACCAGTAGCGTTGAATTCAACAAAAATTATTCTGCTTATTGTTTCATTGCAGTAAACAAATCACTAATTATTTTCAAATCCCAAAACCCCGACGCTTCCCAGATTCGACTGCACGCAAAATGATTGTGTCCTGTTTACAGACCCTCGGAATCTCAACAGCGGATTTCCCGCTATGTCGATTTAGTTATGATGTCGAGATCAGGATCCTGTCAGTTTTGTTCTAATGACGAGGTATCTCGTCCACCAAGTTCTGGTCAGTTTTGCTAATGACGAGATACTTCGTCGAGACAACCACCAGTAGTGTTGAATTCAACAAAAATTATTCTGCTTATTGTTTCATTGCAGTAAACAAATCACTAATTATTTTCAAATCCCAAAACCCCGACGCTTTCCAGATTGGACTGCACGCAAAATGATTGTGTCCTGTTTACAGACCCTCGGAATCTCAACTGCGGATTTCCGCAATGCCGATTTTTTTGTGATATCGAGATCAGGATCCTGTCGGTTTTGTTCTAATGACGAGATATCTCATCCACCAGGATCTGGTCAGTTTTGCTAATGACGAGATACTTCGTCGAGACAACCACCAGTAGCGTTGAATTCAACAAAAATTATTCTGCTTATTGTTTCATTGCAGTAAACAAATCACTAATTATTTTCAAATCCCAAAACCCCGACGCTTCCCAGATTCGACTGCACGCAAAATGATTGTGTCCTGATTACAGACCCTCGGAATCTCAACAGCGGATTTACCACTATTTCGATTTTGTTATGATGTCGAGATCAGGATCCTGTCGGTTTTGTTCTAATGACGAGATATCTCGTCCACCAGGATCTGGTCAGTTTTGCTAATGACGAGATACTTCGTCGAGACAACCACCAGTAGCGTTGAATTCAACAAAAATTATTCTGCTTATTGTTTCATTGCAGTAAACAAATCACTAATTATTTTCAAATCCCAAAACCCCGACGCTTTCCAGATTGGACTGCACGCAAAATGATTGTGTCCAGTTTACAGACCCTCGGAATCTCAACTGCGGATTTCCCGCTATGCCGATTTTTTTATGCTGTCGATATCAGGATCCTGTCAGTTTTGTTCTAATGACGAGATATCTCGTCCACCAGGATCTGGTCAGTTTTGCTAATGACGAGATACTTCGTCGAGACAACCACCAGTAGCGTTGAATTCAACAAAAATTATTCTGCTTATTGTTTTATTGCAGTAAACCAATCACTAATTATTTTCAAATCCCAAAACCCCGACGCTTTCCAGATTGGACTGCACGCAAAATGATTGTGTCCTGTTTACAGACACTCGGAATCTCAACTGCGGATTTCCGCAATGCCGATTTTTTTATGATATCGAGATCAGGATCCTGTCGGTTTTGTTCTAATGACGAGATATCTCGTCCACCAGGATCTGTTCAGTTTTGCTAATGACGAGGTACTTCGTCGAGACAACCACCAGTAGCTTTGAATTCAACAAAAATTATTCTGCTTATTGTTTCATTGCAGTAAACAAATCACTAATTATTTTCAAATCCCAAAACCCTGACGCTTCCCAGATTCAACTTCACGCAAAATGATTGTGTCCTGATTACAGACCCTCGGAATCTCAACAGCCGATTTCCCGCTATGTCGATTTTGTTATGATGTCGAGATCAGGATCCTGTCAGTTTTGTTCTAATGACGAGGTATCTGGTCCACCAAGTTCTGGTCAGTTTTGCTAATGACGAGATACTTCGTCGAGACAACCACCAGTAGTGTTGAATTCAACAAAAATTATTATGCTTATTGTTTCATTGCAGTAAACAAATCACTAATTATTTTCAAATCCCAAAACCCCGACGCTTTCCAGATTGGACTGCACGCAAAATGATTGTGTCCTGTTTACAGACCCTCGGAATCTCAACTGCGGATTTCCGCAATGCCGATTTTTTTATGATATCGAGATCAGGATCCTGTCGGTTTTGTTCTAATGACGAGATATCTCATCCACCAGGATCTGGTCAGTTTTGCTAATGACGAGATACTTCGTCGAGACAACCACCAGTAGCGTTGAATTCAACAAAAATTATTCTGCTTATTGTTTCATTGCAGTAAACAAATCACTAATTATTTTCAAATCCCAAAACCCCGACGCTTTCCAGATTGGACTGCACGCAAAATGATTGTGTCCTGTTTACAGACCCTCGGAATCTCAACTGCGGATTTCCCGCTATGCCGATTTTTTTATGCTGTCGATATCAGGATCCTGTCAATTTTGTTCTAATGACGAGATATCTCGTCCACCAGGATCTGGTCAGTTTTGCTAATGACGAGATACTTCGTCGAGACAACCACCAGTAGCGTTGAATTCAACAAAAATTATTCTGCTTATTGTTTTATTGCAGTAAACCAATCACTAATTATTTTCAAATCCCAAAACCCCGACGCTTTCCAGATTGGACTGCACGCAAAATGATTGTGTCCTGTTTACAGACACTCGGAATCTCAACTGCGGATTTCCGCAATGCCGATTTTTTTATGATATCGAGATCAGGATCCTGTCGGTTTTGTTCTAATGACGAGATATCTCGTCCACCAGGATCTGGTCAGTTTTGCTAATGACGAGGTACTTCGTCGAGACAACCACCAGTAGCTTTGAATTCAACAAAAATTATTCTGCTTATTGTTTCATTGCAGTAAACAAATCACTAATTATTTTCAAATCCCAAAACCCCGACGCTTCCCAAATTCAACTGCACACAAAATGATTGTGTCCTGATTACAGTCCCTCGGAATCTCAACTGCGGATTTCCGCAATGCCGATTTTTTTATGATATCGAGATCAGGATCCTGTCGGTTTTGTTCTAATGACGAGATATCTCATCCACCAGGATCTGGTCAGTTTTGCTAATGACGAGATACTTCGTCGAGACAACCACCAGTAGCGTTGAATTCAACAAAAATTATTCTGCTTATTGTTTTATTGCAGTAAACAAATCACTAATTATTTTCAAATCCCAAAACCCCGACGCTTCCCAGATTCGACTGCACGCAAAATGATTGTGTCCTGATTACAGACCCTCGGAATCTCAACAGCGGATTTACCGCTATTTCGATTTTGTTATGATGTCGAGATCAGGATCCTGTCGGTTTTGTTCTAATGACGAGATATCTCGTCCACCAGGATCTGGTCAGTTTTGCTAATGACGAGGTACTTCGTCGAGACAACCACCAGTAGCGTTGAATTCAACAAAAATTATTCTGCTTATTGTTTCATTGCAGTAAACAAATCACTAATTATTTTCAAATCCCAAAACCCCGACGCTTCCCAGATTCAACTGCACGCAAAATGATTGTGTCCTGATTACAGACCCTCGGAATCTCAACAGCGGATTTACCGCTATTTCGATTTTGTTATGATGTCGAGATCAGGATCCTGTCAGTTTTGTTCTAATGACGAGGTATCTCGTCCACCAAGATCTGGTCAGTTTTGCTAATGACGAGATACTTCGTCGAGACAACCACCAGTAGTGTTGAATTCAACAAAAATTATTCTGCTTATTGTTTCATTGCAGTAAACAAATCACTAATTATTTTCAAATCCCAAAACCCCGACGCTTTCCAGATTGGACTGCACGCAAAATGATTGTGTCCTGTTTACAGACCCTCGGAATCTCAACTGCGGATTTCCGCAATGCCGATTTTTTTATGATATCGAGATCAGGATCCTGTCGGTTTTGTTCTAATGACGAGATATCTCATCCACCAGGATCTGGTCAGTTTTGCTAATGACGAGATACTTCGTCGAGACAACCACCAGTAGCGTTGAATTCAACAAAAATTATTCTGCTTATTGTTTCATTGCAGTAAACAAATCACTAATTATTTTCAAATCCCAAAACCCCGACGCTTCCCAGATTCGACTGCACGCAAAATGATTGTGTCCTGATTACAGACCCTCGGAATCTCAACAGCGGATTTACCACTATTTCGATTTTGTTATGATGTCGAGATCAGGATCCTGTCGGTTTTGTTCTAATGACGAGATATCTCGTCCACCAGGATCTGGTCAGTTTTGCTAATGACGAGGTACTTCGTCGAGACATCCACCAGTAGCGTTGAATTCAACAAAAATTATTCTGCTTATTGTTTCATTGCAGTAAACAAATCACTAATTATTTTCAAATCCCAAAACCCCGACGCTTCCCAGATTCAACTGCACGCAAAATGATTGTGTCCTGATTACAGACCCTCGGAATCTCAACAGCGGATTTACCGCTATTTCGATTTTGTTATGATGTCGAGATCAGGATCCTGTCAGTTTTGTTCTAATGACGAGGTATCTCGTCCACCAAGATCTGGTCAGTTTTGCTAATGACGAGATACTTCGTCGAGACAAACACCAGTAGTGTTGAATTCAACAAAAATTATTCTGCTTATTGTTTCATTGCAGTAAACAAATCACTAATTATTTTCAAATCCCAAAACCCCGACGCTTTCCAGATTGGACTGCACGCAAAATGATTGTGTCCTGTTTACAGACCCTCGGAATCTCAACTGCGGATTTCCCGCTATGCCGATTTTTTTATGCTGTCGATATCAGGATGCTGTCAGTTTTGTTCTAATGACGAGATATCTCGTCCACCAGGATCTGGTCAGTTTTGCTAATGACGAGATACTTCGTCGAGACAACCACCAGTAGCGTTGAATTCAACAAAAATTATTCTGCTTATTGTTTTATTGCAGTAAACCAATCACTAATTATTTTCAAATCCCAAAACCCCGACGCTTTCCAGATTGGACTGCACGCAAAATGATTGTGTCCTGTTTACAGACACTCGGAATCTCAACTGCGGATTTCCGCAATGCCGATTTTTTTATGATATCGAGATCAGGATCCTGTCGGTTTTGTTCTAATGACGAGATATCTCGTCCACCAGGATCTGGTCAGTTTTGCTAATGACGAGGTACTTCGTCGAGACAACCACCAGTAGCGTTGAATTCAACAAAAATTATTCTGCTTATTGTTTCATTGCAGTAAACAAATCACTAATTATTTTCAAATCCCAAAACCCCGACGCTTCCCAAATTCAACTGCACACAAAATGATTGTGTCCTGATTACAGTCCCTCGGAATCTCAACTGCGGATTTCCGCAATGCCGATTTTTTTATGATATCGAGATCAGGATCCTGTCGGTTTTGTTCTAATGACGAGATATCTCATCCACCAGGATCTGGTCAGTTTTGCTAATGACGAGATACTTCGTCGAGACAACCACCAGTAGCGTTGAATTCAACAAAAATTATTCTGCTTATTGTTTTATTGCAGTAAACAAATCACTAATTATTTTCAAATCCCAAAACCCCGACGCTTCCCAGATTCGACTGCACGCAAAATGATTGTGTCCTGATTACAGACCCTCGGAATCTCAACAGCGGATTTACCGCTATTTCGATTTTGTTATGATGTCGAGATCAGGATCCTGTCGGTTTTGTTCTAATGACGAGATATCTCGTCCACCAGGATCTGGTCAGTTTTGCTAATGACGAGGTACTTCGTCGAGACAACCACCAGTAGCGTTGAATTCAACAAAAATTATTCTGCTTATTGTTTCATTGCAGTAAACAAATCACTAATTATTTTCAAATCCCAAAACCCCGACGCTTCCCAGATTCGACTGCACGCAAAATGATTGTGTCCTGATTACAGACCCTCGGAATCTCAACAGCGGATTTACCACTATTTCGATTTTGTTATGATGTCGAGATCAGGATCCTGTCGGTTTTGTTCTAATGACGAGATATCTCGTCCACCAGGATCTGGTCAGTTTTGCTAATGACGAGGTACTTCGTCGAGACAACCACCAGTAGCGTTGAATTCAACAAAAATTATTCTGCTTATTGTTTCATTGCAGTAAACAAATCACTAATTATTTTCAAATCCCAAAACCCCGACGCTTCCCAGATTCAACTGCACGCAAAATGATTGTGTCCTGATTACAGACACTCGGAATCTCAACAGCGGATTTACCGCTATTTCGATTTTGTTATGATGTCGAGATCAGGATCCTGTCAGTTTTGTTCTAATGACGAGGTATCTCGTCCACCAAGATCTGGTCAGTTTTGCTAATGACGAGATACTTCGTCGAGACAACCACCAGTAGTGTTGAATTCAACAAAAATTATTCTGCTTATTGTTTCATTGCAGTAAACAAATCACTAATTATTTTCAAATCCCAAAACCCCGACGCTTTCCAGATTGGACTGCACGCAAAATGATTGTGTCCTGTTTACAGACCCTCGGAATCTCAACTGCGGATTTCCCGCTATGCCGATTTTTTTATGCTGTCGATATCAGGATCCTGTCAGTTTTGTTCTAATGACGAGATATCTCGTCCACCAGGATCTGGTCAGTTTTGCTAATGACGAGATACTTCGTCGAGACAACCACCAGTAGCGTTGAATTCAACAAAAATTATTCTGCTTATTGTTTTATTGCAGTAAACCAATCACTAATTATTTTCAAATCCCAAAACCCCGACGCTTTCCAGATTGGACTGCACGCAAAATGATTGTGTCCTGTTTACAGACACTCGGAATCTCAACTGCGGATTTCCGCAATGCCGATTTTTTTATGATATCGAGATCAGGATCCTGTCGGTTTTGTTCTAATGACGAGATATCTCGTCCACCAGGATCTGGTCAGTTTTGCTAATGACGAGGTACTTCGTCGAGACAACCACCAGTAGCGTTGAATTCAACAAAAATTATTCTGCTTATTGTTTCATTGCAGTAAACAAATCACTAATTATTTTCAAATCCCAAAACCCCGACGCTTCACAGATTCGACTGCACGCAAAATGATTGTGTCCTGATTACAGACCCTCGGAATCTCAACAGCGGATTTACCGCTATTTCGATTTTGTTATGATGTCGAGATCAGGATCCTGTCGGTTTTGTTCTAATGACGAGATATCTCGTCCACCAGGATCTGGTCAGTTTTGCTAATGACGAGGTACTTCGTCGAGACAACCACCAGTAGCGTTGAATTCAACAAAAATTATTCTGCTTATTGTTTCATTGCAGTAAACAAATCACTAATTATTTTCAAATCCCAAAACCCCGACGCTTCCCAAATTCAACTGCACACAAAATGATTGTGTCCTGATTACAGTCCCTCGGAATCTCAACTGCGGATTTCCGCAATGCCGATTTTTTTATGATATCGAGATCAGGATCCTGTCGGTTTTGTTCTAATGACGAGATATCTCATCCACCAGGATCTGGTCAGTTTTGCTAATGACGAGATACTTCGTCGAGACAACCACCAGTAGCGTTGAATTCAACAAAAATTATTCTGCTTATTGTTTTATTGCAGTAAACAAATCACTAATTATTTTCAAATCCCAAAACCCCGACGCTTCCCAGATTCGACTGCACGCAAAATGATTGTGTCCTGATTACAGACCCTCGGAATCTCAACAGCGGATTTACCGCTATTTCGATTTTGTTATGATGTCGAGATCAGGATCCTGTCGGTTTTGTTCTAATGACGAGATATCTCGTCCACCATGATCTGGTCAGT
Source organism: Meta bourneti (assembly GCA_933210815.1). NCBI lineage: Eukaryota > Metazoa > Arthropoda > Arachnida > Araneae > Tetragnathidae > Meta > Meta bourneti. Next base: position 13,941,142 of record OW119924.1, read on the forward strand.
TTTGCTAATGACGAGGTACTTCGTCGAGACAACCACCAGTAGCGTTGAATTCAACAAAAATTATTCTGCTTATTGTTTCATTGCAGTAAACAAATCACTAATTATTTTCAAATCCCAAAACCCCGACGCTTCCCAGATTCGACTGCACGCAAAATGATTGTGTCCTGATTACAGACCCTCGGAATCTCAACAGCGGATTTACCACTATTTCGATTTTGTTATGATGTCGAGATCAGGATCCTGTCGGTTTTGTTCTAATGACGAGATATCTCGTCCACCAGGATCTGGTCAGTTTTGCTAATGACGAGGTACTTCGTCGAGACAACCACCAGTAGCGTTGAATTCAACAAAAATTATTCTGCTTATTGTTTCATTGCAGTAAACAAATCACTAATTATTTTCAAATCCCAAAACCCCGACGCTTCCCAGATTCAACTGCACGCAAAATGATTGTGTCTTGATTACAGACCCTCGGAATCTCAACAGCGGATTTACCGCTATTTCGATTTTGTTATGATGTCGAGATCAGGATCCTGTCAGTTTTGTTCTAATGACGAGGTATCTCGTCCACCAAGATCTGGTCAGTTTTGCTAATGACGAGATACTTCGTCGAGACAACCACCAGTAGTGTTGAATTCAACAAAAATTATTCTGCTTATTGTTTCATTGCAGTAAACAAATCACTAATTATTTTCAAATCCCAAAACCCCGACGCTTTCCAGATTGGACTGCACGCAAAATGATTGTGTCCTGTTTACAGACCCTCGGAATCTCAACTGCGGATTTCCCGCTATGCCGATTTTTTTATGCTGTCGATATCAGGATCCTGTCAGTTTTGTTCTAATGACGAGATATCTCGTCCACCAGGATCTGGTCAGTTTTGCTAATGACGAGATACTTCGTCGAGACAACCACCAGTAGTGTTGAATTCAACAAAAATTATTCTGCTTATTGTTTCATTGCAGTAAACAAATCACTAATTATTTTCAAATCCCAAAACCCCGACGCTTTCCAGATTGGACTGCACGCAAAATGATTGTGTCCTGTTTACAGACCCTCGGAATCTCAACTGCCGATTTCCCGCTATGCCGATTTTTTTATGCTGTCGATATCAGGATCCTGTCAGTTTTGTTCTAATGACGAGATATCTCGTCCACCAGGATCTGGTAAGTTTTGCTAATGACGAGATACTTCGTCGAGACAACCACCAGTAGCGTTCAATTCAACAAAAATTATTCTGCTTATTGTTTCATTGCAGTAAACAAATCACTAATTATTTTCAAATCCCAAAACCCTGACGCTTCCCAGATTCGACTTCACGCAAAATGATTGTGTCCTGATTACAGACCCTCGGAATCTCAACAGCGGATTTCCCGCTATGTCGATTTTGTTATGATATCGAGATCAGGATCCTGTCGGTTTTGTTCTAATGACGAGATATCTAGTCCACCAGGATCTGGTCAGTTTTGCTAATGACGAGGTACTTCGTCAAGACAACCACCAGTAGCGTTGAATTCAACAAAAATTATTCTGCTTATTGTTTCATTGCAGTAAACAAATCACTAATTATTTTCAAATCCCAAAACCCCGACGCTTCCCAGATTCAACTGCACGCAAAATGATTGTGTCCTGATTACAGACACTCGGAATCTCAACAGCGGATTTCCCGCTATGTCGATTTTGTTATGATGTCGAGATCAGGATCCTGTCAGTTTTGTTCTAATGACGAGGTATCTCGTCCACCAAGATCTGGTCAGTTTTGCTAATGACGAGATACTTCGTCGAGACAACCACCAGTAGCGTTGAATTCAACAAAAATTATTCTGCTTATTGTTTTATTGCAGTAAACAAATCACTAATTATTTTCAAATCCCAAAACCCCGACGCTTCCCAGATTCGACTGCACGCAAAATGATTGTGTCCTGATTACAGACCCTCGGAATCTCAACTGCGGATTTCCCGCTATGCCGATTTTTTTATGCTGTCGATATCAGGATCCTGTCAGTTTTGTTCTAATGACGAGATATCTCGTCCACCAGGATCTGGTCAGTTTTGCTAATGACGAGATACTTCGTCGAGACAACCACCAGTAGCGTTGAATTCAACAAAAATTATTCTGCTTATTGTTTTATTGCAGTAAACAAATCACTAATTATTTTCAAATCCCAAAACCCCGACGCTTTCCAGATTGGACTGCACGCAAAATGATTGTGTCCTGTTTACAGACCCTCGGAATCTCAACTGCGGATTTCCGCAATGCCGATTTTTTTATGATATCGAGATCAGGATCCTGTCGGTTTTGTTCTAATGACGAGATATCTCGTCCACCAGGATCTGGTCAGTTTTGCTAATGACGAGGTACTTCGTCGAGACAACCACCAGTAGCGTTGAATTCAACAAAAATTATTCTGCTTATTGTTTCATTGCAGTAAACAAATCACTAATTATTTTCAAATCCCAAAACCCCGACGCTTCCCAGATTCGACTGCACGCAAAATGATTGTGTCCTGATTACAGACCCTCGGAATCTCAACAGCGGATTTACCGCTATTTCGATTTTGTTATGATGTCGAGATCAGGATCCTGTCGGTTTTGTTCTAATGACGAGATATCTCGTCCACCAGGATCTGGTCAGTTTTGCTAATGACGAGGTACTTCGTCGAGACAACCACCAGTAGCGTTGAATTCAACAAAAATTATTCTGCTTATTGTTTCATTGCAGTAAACAAATCACTAATTATTTTCAAATCCCAAAACCCCGACGCTTCCCAGATTCAACTGCACGCAAAATGATTGTGTCCTGATTACAGACCCTCGGAATCTCAACAGCGGATTTACCGCTATTTCGATTTTGTTATGATGTCGAGATCAGGATCCTGTCAGTTTTGTTCTAATGACGAGGTATCTCGTCCACCAAGATCTGGTCAGTTTTGCTAATGACGAGATACTTCGTCGAGACAACCACCAGTAGAGTTGAATTCAACAACAAATTATTCTGCTTATTGTTTCATTGCAGTAAACAAATCACTAATTATTTTCAAATCCCAAAACCCCGACGCTTTCCAGATTGGACTGCACGCAAAATGATTGTGTCCTGTTTACAGACCCTCGGAATCTCAACTGCGGATTTCCCGCTATGCCGATTTTTTTATGCTGTCGATATCAGGATCCTGTCAGTTTTGTTCTAATGACGAGATATCTCGTCCACCAGGATCTGGTAAGTTTTGCTAATGACGAGATACTTCGTCGAGACAACCACCAGTAGCGTTCAATTCAACAAAAATTATTCTGCTTATTGTTTCATTGCAGTAAACAAATCACTAATTATTTTCAAATCCCAAAACCCTGACGCTTCCCAGATTCGACTTCACGCAAAATGATTGTGTCCTGATTACAGACCCTCGGAATCTCAACAGCGGATTTCCCGCTATGTCGATTTTGTTATGATGTCGAGATCAGGATCCTGTCAGTTTTGTTCTAATGACGAGGTATCTCGTCCACCAAGTTCTGGTCAGTTTTGCTAATGACGAGATACTTCGTAGAGACAACCACCAGTAGTGTTGAATTCAACAAAAATTATTCTGCTTATTGTTTCATTGCAGTAAACAAATCACTAATTATTTTCAAATCCCAAAACCCCGACGCTTTCCAGATTGGACTGCACGCAAAATGATTGTGTCCTGTTTACAGACCCTCGGAATCTCAACTGCGGATTTCCGCAATGCCGATTTTTTTATGATATCGAGATCAGGATCCTGTCGGTTTTGTTCTAATGACGAGATATCTCATCCACCAGGATCTGGTCAGTTTTGCTAATGACGAGATACTTCGTCGAGACAACCACCAGTAGCGTTGAATTCAACAAAAATTATTCTGCTTATTGTTTCATTGCAGTAAACAAATCACTAATTATTTTCAAATCCCAAAACCCCGACGCTTCCCAGATTCGACTGCACGCAAAATGATTGTGTCCTGATTACAGACCCTCGGAATCTCAACAGCGGATTTACCACTATTTCGATTTTGTTATGATGCCGAGATCAGGATCCTGTCGGTTTTGTTCTAATGACGAGATATCTCGTCCACCAGGATCTGGTCAGTTTTGCTAATGACGAGGTACTTCGTCGAGACAACCACCAGTAGCGTTGAATTCAACAAAAATTATTCTGCTTATTGTTTCATTGCAGTAAACAAATCACTAATTATTTTCAAATCCCAAAACCCCGACGCTTCCCAGATTCAACTGCACGCAAAATGATTGTGTCCTGATTACAGACCCTCGGAATCTCAACAGCGGATTTACCGCTATTTCGATTTTGTTATGATGTCGAGATCAGGATCCTGTCAGTTTTGTTCTAATGACGAGGTATCTCGTCCACCAAGATCTGGTCAGTTTTGCTAATGACGAGATACTTCGTCGAGACAACCACCAGTAGTGTTGAATTCAACAAAAATTATTCTGCTTATTGTTTCATTGCAGTAAACAAATCACTAATTATTTTCAAATCCCAAAACCCCGACGCTTTCCAGATTGGACTGCACGCAAAATGATTGTGTCCTGTTTACAGACCCTCGGAATCTCAACTGCGGATTTCCCGCTATGCCGATTTTTTTATGCTGTCGATATCAGGATCCTGTCAGTTTTGTTCTAATGACGAGATATCTCGTCCACCAGGATCTGGTCAGTTTTGCTAATGACGAGATACTTCGTCGAGACAACCACCAGTAGCGTTGAATTCAACAAAAATTATTCTGCTTATTGTTTTATTGCACTAAACCAATCACTAATTATTTTCAAATCCCAAAACCCCGACGCTTTCCAGATTGGACTGCACGCAAAATGATTGTGTCCTGTTTACAGACACTCGGAATCTCAACTGCGGATTTCCGCAATGCCGATTTTTTTATGATATCGAGATCAGGATCCTGTCGGCTTTGTTCTAATGACGAGATATCTCGTCCACCAGGATCTGGTCAGTTTTGCTAATTACGAGGTACTTCGTCGAGACAACCACCAGTAGCGTTGAATTCAACAAAAATTATTCTGCTTATTGTTTCATTGCAGTAAACAAATCACTAATTATTTTCAAATCCCAAAACCCCGACGCTTCCCAAATTCAACTGCACACAAAATGATTGTGTCCTGATTACAGTCCCTCGGAATCTCAACTGCGGATTTCCGCAATGCCGATTTTTTTATGATATCGAGATCAGGATCCTGTCGGTTTTGTTCTAATGACGAGATATCTCATCCACCAGGATCTGGTCAGTTTTGCTAATGACGAGATACTTCGTCGAGACAACCACCAGTAGCGTTGAATTCAACAAAAATTATTCTGCTTATTGTTTTATTGCAGTAAACAAATCACTAATTATTTTCAAATCCCAAAACCCCGACGCTTCCCAGATTCGACTGCACGCAAAATGATTGTGTCCTGATTACAGACCCTCGGAATCTCAACAGCGGATTTACCGCTATTTCGATTTTGTTATGATGTCGAGAACAGGATCCTGTCGGTTTTGTTCTAATGACGAGATATCTCGTCCACCAGGATCTGGTCAGTTTTGCTAATGACGAGGTACTTCGTCGAGACAACCACCAGTAGCGTTGAATTCAACAAAAATTATTCTGCTTATTGTTTCATTGCAGTAAACAAATCACTAATTATTTTCAAATCCCAAAACCCCGACGCTTCCCAGATTCAACTGCACGCAAAATGATTGTGTCCTGATTACAGACCCTCGGAATCTCAACAGCGGATTTACCGCTATTTCGATTTTGTTATGATGTCGAGATCAGGATCCTGTCAGTTTTGTTCTAATGACGAGGTATCTCGTCCACCAAGATCTGGTCAGTTTTGCTAATGACGAGATACTTCGTCGAGACAACCACCAGTAGTGTTGAATTCAACAAAAATTATTCTGCTTATTGTTTCATTGCAGTAAACAAATCACTAATTATTTTCAAATCCCAAAACCCCGACGCTTTCCAGATTGGACTGCACGCAAAATGATTGTGTCCTGTTTACAGACCCTCGGAATCTCAACTGCGGATTTCCGCAATGCCGATTTTTTTATGATATCGAGATCAGGATCCTGTCGGTTTTGTTCTAATGACGAGATATCTCATCCACCAGGATCTGGTCAGTTTTGCTAATGACGAGATACTTCGTCGAGACAACCACCAGTAGCGTTGAATTCAACAAAAATTATTCTGCTTATTGTTTCATTGCAGTAAACAAATCACTAATTATTTTCAAATCCCAAAACCCCGACGCTTCCCAGATTCGACTGCACGCAAAATGATTGTGTCCTGATTACAGACCCTCGGAATCTCAACAGCGGATTTACCACTATTTCGATTTTGTTATGATGTCGAGATCAGGATCCTGTCGGTTTTGTTCTAATGACGAGATATCTCGTCCACCAGGATCTGGTCAGTTTTGCTAATGACGAGGTACTTCGTCGAGACAACCACCAGTAGCGTTGAATTCAACAAAAATTATTCTGCTTATTGTTTCATTGCAGTAAACAAATCACTAATTATTTTCAAATCCCAAAACCCCGACGCTTCCCAGATTCAACTGCACGCAAAATGATTGTGTCCTGATTACAGACCCTCGGAATCTCAACAGCGGATTTACCGCTATTTCGATTTTGTTATGATGTCGAGATCAGGATCCTGTCAGTTTTGTTCTAATGACGAGGTATCTCGTCCACCAAGATCTGGTCAGTTTTGCTAATGACGAGATACTTCGTCGAGACAACCACCAGTAGTGTTGAATTCAACAAAAATTATTCTGCTTATTGTTTCATTGCAGTAAACAAATCACTAATTATTTTCAAATCCCAAAACCCCGACGCTTTCCAGATTGGACTGCACGCAAAATGATTGTGTACTGTTTACAGACCCTCGGAATCTCAACTGCGGATTTCCCGCTATGCCGATTTTTTTATGCTGTCGATATCAGGATCCTGTCAGTTTTGTTCTAATGACGAGATATCTCGTCCACCAGGATCTGGTCAGTTTTGCTAATGACGAGATACTTCGTCGAGACAACCACCAGTAGCGTTGAATTCAACAAAAATTATTCTGCTTATTGTTTTATTGCAGTAAACCAATCACTAATTATTTTCAAATCCCAAAACCCCGACGCTTTCCAGATTGGACTGCACGCAAAATGATTGTGTCCTGTTTACAGACACTCGGAATCTCAACTGCGGATTTCCGCAATGCCGATTTTTTTATGATATCGAGATCAGGATCCTGTCGGTTTTGTTCTAATGACGAGATATCTCGTCCACCAGGATCTGGTCAGTTTTGCTAATGACGAGGTACTTCGTCGAGACAACCACCAGTAGCGTTGAATTCAACAAAAATTATTCTGCTTATTGTTTCATTGCAGTAAACAAATCACTAATTATTTTCAAATCCCAAAACCCCGACGCTTCCCAAATTCAACTGCACACAAAATGATTGTGTCCTGATTACAGTCCCTCGGAATCTCAACTGCGGATTTCCGCAATGCCGATTTTTTTATGATATCGAGATCAGGATCCTGTCGGTTTTGTTCTAATGACGAGATATCTCATCCACCAGGATCTGGTCAGTTTTGCTAATGACGAGATACTTCGTCGAGACAACCAGCAGTAGCGTTGAATTCAACAAAAATTATTCTGCTTATTGTTTTATTGCAGTAAACAAATCACTAATTATTTTCAAATCCCAAAACCCCGACGCTTCCCAGATTCGACTGCACGCAAAATGATTGTGTCCTGATTACAGACCCTCGGAATCTCAACAGCGGATTTACCGCTATTTCGATTTTGTTATGATGTCGAGATCAGGATCCTGTCGGTTTTGTTCTAATGACGAGATATCTCGTCCACCAGGATCTGGTCAGTTTTGCTAATGACGAGGTACTTCGTCGAGACAACCACCAGTAGCGTTGAATTCAACAAAAATTATTCTGCTTATTGTTTCATTGCAGTAAACAAATCACTAATTATTTTCAAATCCCAAAACCCCGACGCTTCCCAGATTCAACTGCACGCAAAATGATTGTGTCCTGATTACAGACCCTCGGAATCTCAACAGCGGATTTACCGCTATTTCGATTTTGTTATGATGTCGAGATCAGGATCCTGTCAGTTTTGTTCTAATGACGAGGTATCTCGTCCACCAAGATCTGGTCAGTTTTACTAATGACGAGATACTTCGTCGAGACAACCACCAGTAGTGTTGAATTCAACAAAAATTATTCTGCTTATTGTTTCATTGCAGTAAACAAATCACTAATTATTTTCAAATCCCAAAACCCCGACGATTTCCAGATTGGACTGCACGCAAAATGATTGTGTCCTGTTTACAGACCCTCGGAATCTCAACTGCGGATTTCCCGCTATGCCGATTTTTTTATGCTGTCGATATCAGGATCCTGTCAGTTTTGTTCTAATGACGAGATATCTCGTCCACCAGGATCTGGTAAGTTTTGCTAATGACGAGATACTTCGTCGAGACAACCACCAGTAGCGTTCAATTCAACAAAAATTATTCTGCTTATTGTTTCATTGCAGTAAACAAATCACTAATTATTTTCAAATCCCAAAACCCTGACGCTTCCCAGATTCGACTTCACGCAAAATGATTGTGTCCTGATTACAGACCCTCGGAATCTCAACAGCGGATTTCCCGCTATGTCGATTTTGTTATGATATCGAGATCAGGATCCTGTCGGTTTTGTTCTAATGACGAGATATCTCGTCCACCAGGATCTGGTCAGTTTTGCTAATGACGAGGTACTTCGTCAAGACAACCACCAGTAGCGTTGAATTCAACAAAAATTATTCTGCTTATTGTTTCATTGCAGTAAACAAATCACTAATTATTTTCAAATCCCAAAACCCCGACGCTTCCCAGATTCAACTGCACGCAAAATGATTGTGTCCTGATTACAGACACTCGGAATCTCAACAGCGGATTTCCCGCTATGTCGATTTTGTTATGATGTCGAGATCAGGATCCTGTCAGTTTTGTTCTAATGACGAGGTATCTCGTCCACCAAGATCTGGTCAGTTTTGCTAATGACGAGATACTTCGTCGAGACAACCACCAGTAGCGTTGAATTCAACAAAAATTATTCTGCTTATTGTTTTATTGCAGTAAACAAATCACCAATTATTTTAAAATCCCAAAACCCCGACGCTTCCCAGATTCGACTGCACGCAAAATGATTGTGTCCTGATTACAGACCCTCGGAATCTCAACTGCGGATTTCCGCAATGCCGATTTTTTTATGATATCGAGATCAGGATCCTGTCGGTTTTGTTCTAATGACGAGATATCTCGTCCACCAGGATCTGGTCAGTTTTGCTAATGACGAGGTACTTCGTCGAGACAACCACCAGTAGCGTTGAATTCAACAAAAATTATTCTGCTTATTGTTTCATTGCAGTAAACAAATCACTAATTATTTTCAAATCCCAAAACCCCGACGCTTCCCAGATTCGACTGCACGCAAAATGATTGTGTCCTGATTACGGACCCTCGGAATCTCAACAGCGGATTTACCGCTATTTCGATTTTGTTATGATGTCGAGATCAGGATCCTGTCGGTTTTGTTCTAATGACGAGATATCTCGTCCACCAGGATCTGGTCAGTTTTGCTAATGACGAGGTACTTCGTCGAGACAACCACCAGTAGCGTTGAATTCAACAAAAATTATTCTGCTTATTGTTTCATTGCAGTAAACAAATCACTAATTATTTTCAAATCCCAAAACCCCGACGCTTCCCAGATTCAACTGCACGCAAAATGATTGTGACCTGATTACAGACCCTCGGAATCTCAACAGCGGATTTACCGCTATTTCGATTTTGTTATGATGTCGAGATCAGGATCCTGTCAGTTTTGTTCTAATGACGAGGTATCTCGTCCACCAAGATCTGGTCAGTTTTGCTAATGACGAGATACTTCGTCGAGACAACCACCAGTAGAGTTGAATTCAACAAAAATTATTCTGCTTATTGTTTCATTGCAGTAAACAAATCACTAATTATTTTCAATTCCCAAAACCCCGACGCTTTCCAGATTGGACTGCACGCAAAATGATTGTGTCCTGTTTACAGACCCTCGGAATCTCAACTGCGGATTTCCCGCTATGCCGATTTTTTTATGCTGTCGATATCAGGATCCTGTCAGTTTTGTTCTAATGACGAGATATCTCGTCCACGAGGATCTGGTAAGTTTTGCTAATGACGAGATACTTCGTCGAGACAACCACCAGTAGCGTTCAATTCAACAAAAATTATTCTGCTTATTGTTTCATTGCAGTAAACAAATCGATAATTATTTTCAAATCCCAAAACCCTGACGCTTCCCAGATTCGACTTCACGCAAAATGATTGTGTCCTGATTACAGACCCTCGGAATCTCAACAGCGGATTTCCCGCTATGTCGATTTTGTTATGATGTCGAGATCAGGATCCTGTCAGTTTTGTTCTAATGACGAGGTATCTCGTCAACCAAGATCTGGTCAGTTTTGCTAATGACGAGATACTTCGTCGAGACAACCACCAGTAGCGTTGAATTCAACAAAAATTATTCTGCTTATTGTTTTATTGCAGTAAACAAATCACTAATTATTTTCAAATCCCAAAACCCCGACGCTTTCCAGATTGGACTGCACGCAAAATGATTGTGTCCTGTTTACAGACCCTCGGAATCTCAACTGCGGATTTCCGCAATGCCGATTTTTTTATGATATCGAGATCAGGATCCTGTCGGTTTTGTTCTAATGACGAGATATCTCGTCCACCAGGATCTGGTCAGTTTTGCTAATGACGAGGTACTTCGTCGAGACAACCACCAGTAGCGTTGAATTCAACAAAAATTATTCTGCTTATTGTTTCATTGCAGTAAACAAATCACTAATTATTTTCAAATCCCAAAACCCCGACGCTTCCCAAATTCAACTGCACACAAAATGATTGTGTCCTGATTACAGTCCCTCGGAATCTCAACTGCGGATTTCCCGCTATGCCGATTTTTTTATGCTGTCGATATCAGGATCGTGTCAGTTTTGTTCTAATGACGAAATATCTCGTCCTCCAGGATCTGGTCAGTTTTGCTAATGACGAGATACTTCGTCGAGACAACCACCAGTAGCGTTGAATTCAACAAAAATTATTCTGCTTATTGTTTCATTGCAGTAAACAAATCACTAATTATTTTCAAATCACAAAACCCCGACGCTTCCCAGATTCGACTGCACGCAAAATGATTGTGTCCTGATTACATACTCTCGGAATCTCAACTGGGGATTTCCCGCTATGCCGATTTTTTTATGCTGTCGATATCAGGATCCTGTCAGTTTTGTTCTAATGACGAGATATCTCGTCCACCAGGATCTGGTCAGTTTTGCTAATGACGAGATACTTCGTCGAGACAACCACCAGTAGCGTTGAATTCAACAAAAATTATTCTGCTTATTGTTTCATTGCAGTAAACAAATCAATAATTATTTTCAAATCCCAAAACCCCGACGCTTCCCAGATTGAACTGCACTCAAAATGATTGTGTCCTGATTACAGACCCTCGGAATCTCAACTGCGGGTTTACCGCTATGCCGATTTTGTTATGATGTCGAGATCAGGATCCTGTCAGTTTTGTTCTAATGACGAGGTATCTCGTCCACCAAGATCTGGTCAGTTTTGCTAATGACGAGATACTTCGTCGAGACAATCACCAGTAGCGTTGAATTCAACAAAAATTATTCTGCTTATTGTTTCATTGCAGTAAACAAATCACTAATTATTTTCAAATCCCAAAACCCCGACGCATTCCAGATTGGACTGCACGCAAAATGATTGTGTCCTGTTTACAGACCCTCGGAATCTCAACTGCGGATTTCCGCAATGCCGATTTTTTTATGATATCGAGATCAGAATCCTGTCGGTTTTGTTCTAATGACGAGATATCTTGTCCACCAGGATCTGCTCAGTTTTGCTAATGACGAGATACTTCGTCGAGACAACCACCAGTAGCGTTGAATTCAACAAAAATTATTCTGCTTATTGTTTTATTGCAGTAAACAAATCACTAATTATTTTCAAATCCCAAAACCCCGACGCTTCCCAGATTCGACTGCACGCAAAATTATTGTGTCCTGATTAGAGACCCTCGGAATCTCAACTGCGGATTTCCCGCTATGACGATTTTTTTATGCTGTCGATATCAGGATCCTGTAAGTTTTGTTCTAATGACGATATATCTCGTCCACCAGGATCTGGTCAGTTTTGCTAATGACGAGATACTTCGTCGAGACAACCACCAGTAGCGTTGAATTCAACAAAAATTATTCTGCTTATTGTTTTGTTGCAGTAAACAAATCACTAATTATTTTCAAATCCCAAAACCCCGACGCTTTCCAGATTGGACTGCACGCAAAATGATTGTGTCCTGTTTACAGACCCTCGGAATCTCAACTGCGGATTTCCGCAATGCCGTTTTTTTTATGATATCGAGATCAGGATCCTGTCGGTTTTGTTCTAATGACGAGATATCTCGTCCACCAGGATCTGGTCAGTTTTGCTAATGACGAGATACTTCGTCGAGACAACCACCAGTAACGTTGAATTCAACAAAAATTATTCTGCTTATTGTTTTATTGCAGTAAACAAATCACTAATAATTATCAAATCCCAAAACCCCAACGCTTCCCAGTATCGACTGCACGCAAAATGATTGTGTCCTGATTACAGACCCTCGGAATCTCAACTGCGGATTTCCCGCTTTGCCGATTTTTTTATGCTGTCGATATCAGGATCCTGTCAGTTTTGTTCTAATGACGAGATATCTCGTCCACCAGGATCTGGTCAGTTTTGCTAATGACGAGATACTTCGTCGAGACAACCACCAGTAGCGTTGAATTCAACAAAAATTATTCTGCTTATTGTTTCATTGCAGTAAACAAATCACTAATTATTTTCAAATCCCAAAACCCCGACGCTTCCCAGATTCAACTGCACGCAAAATGATTGTGTCCTGATTACAGACACTCGGAATCTCAACTGCGGATTTCCCGCTATGCCGATTTTTTCATGCTGTCGATATCAGGATCCTGTCAGTTTTGTTGTAATGACGAGATATCTCGTCCACCTGGATCTGGTCAGTTTTGCTAATGACGAGATACTTCGTCGAGACAACCACCAGTAGCATTGAATTCAACAAAAATATTTCTGCTTATTGTTTCATTGCAGTAAACAAATCACTAATTATTTTCAAATCACAAAACCCCGACGCTTCCCAGATTCGACTGCACGCAAAATCATTGTGTCCTGATTACAGACCATCGGAATCTCAACTGCGGATTTCCCGCTATGCCGATTTTTTTATGCTGTCGATATCAGGATCCTGTCAGTTTTGTCTAATGACGAGATATCTCGTCCACCAGGATCTGGTCAGTTTTGCTAATGACGAGATACTTCGTCGAGACAACCACCAGTAGCGTTGAATTCAACAAAAATTATTCTGCTTATTGTTTTATTGCAGTAAACAAATCACTAATTATTTTCAAATCCCAAAACACCGACGCTTTCCAGATTGGACTGCACGCAAAATGATTGTGTCCTGTTTACAGACCCTCGGAATCTCAACTGCGGATTTCCGCAATGCCGATTTTTTTATGATATCGAGATCAGGATCCTGTCGGATTTGTTCTAATGACGAGATATCTCGTCCACCAGTATCTGGTCAGTTTTGCTAATGACGAGATACTTCGTCGAGACAACCACCAGTAACGTTGAATTCAACAAAAATTATTCTGCGTATTGTTTTATTGCAGTAAACAAATCACTAATAATTATCAAATCCCAAAACCCCAACGCTTCCCAGATTCGACTGCAAGCAAAATGATTGTGTCCTGATTACAGACCCTCGGAATCTCAACTGCGGATTTCCCGCTATGCCGATATTTCTATGCTGTCGATATCAGGATCCTGTCAGTTTTGTTCTAATGAGGAGATATCTCGTCCTCCAGGATCTGGTCAGTTTTGCTAATGACGAGATACTTCGTCGAGACAACCACCAGTAGCATTGAATTCAACAAAAATTATTCTGCTTATTGTTTCATTGCAGTAAACAAATCACTAATTATTTTCAAATCACAAAACCCCGACGCTTCCCAGATTCGACTGCACGCAAAATGATTGTGTCCTGTTTACAGACCCTCGGAATCTCAACTGCGGATTTCCGCAATGCCGTTTTTTTTATGATATCGAGATCAGGATCCTGTCGGTTTTGTTCTAATGACGAGATATCTCGTCCACCAGGATCTGGTCAGTTTTGCTAATGACGAGATACTTCGTCGAGACAACCACCAGTAACGTTGAATTCAACAAAAATTATTCTGCTTATTGTTTTATTGCAGTAAACAAATCACTAATAATTATCAAATCCCAAAACCCCAACGCTTCCCAGATTCGACTGCACGCAAAATGATTGTGTCCTGATTACAGACCCTCGGAATCTCAACTGCAGATTTCCCGCTATGCCGATTTATTTATGCTGTCGATATCAGGATCCTGTCAGTTTTGTTCTAATGACGAGATATCTCGTCCACCAGGATCTGGTCAGTTTTGCTAATGACGAGATACTTCGTCGAGACAACCACCAGTAGCGTTGAATTCAACAAAAATTATTCTGCTTATTGTTTCATTGCAGTAAACAAATCACTAATTATTTTCAAATCCCAGAACCCCGACGCTTTCCAGATTGGATTGCACGCAAAGTGATTGTGTCCTGTTTACAGACCCTCGGAATCTCAACTGCGGATTTCCGCAATGCCGATTTTTTTATGATATCGAGATCAGGATCCTGTCGGTTTTGTTCTAATAACGAGATATCTCGTCCACCAGGATCTTCTCAGTTTTGCTAATGACGAGATACTTCGTCGAGACAACCACCAGTAGCGTTGAATTCAACAAAAATTATTCTGCTTATTGTTTTATTGCAGTAAACAAATCACTAATTATTTTCAAATCCCAAAACCCCGACGCTTCCCAGATTCGACTGCACGCAAAATGATTGTGTCCTGATTACAGACCCTCGGAATCTCAACTGCGGATTTCCCGCTATGCCGATTTTTTTATGCTGTCGATATCAGGATCCTGTAAGTTTTGTTCTAATGACGAGATATCTCGTCCACCAGGATCTGGTCAGTTTTGCTAATGACGAGATACTTCGTCGAGACAACCACCAGTAGCGTTGAATTCAACAAAAATTATTCTGCTTATTGTTTTGTTGCAGTAAACAAATCACTAATTATTTTCAAATCCCAAAACCCCGACGCTTTCCAGATTGGACTGCACGCAAAATGATTGTGTCCTGTTTACAGACCCTCGGAATCTCAACTGCGGATTTCCGAAATGCCGATTTTTTTATGATATCGAGATCAGGATCCTGTCGGTTTTGTTCTAATGACGAGATATCTCGTCCACCAGGATCTGGTCAGTTTTGCTAATGACGAGATACTTCGTCGAGACAACCACCAGTAACGTTGAATTCAACAAAAATTATTCTGCTTATTGTTTTATTGCAGTAAACAAATCACTAATAATTATCAAATCCCAAAACCCCAACGCTTCCCAGATTCGACTGCACGCAAAATGATTGTGTCCTGATTACAGACCCTCGGAATCTCAACTGCAGATTTCCCGCTATGCCGATTTATTTATGCTGTTGATATCAGGATCCTGTCAGTTTTGTTCTAATGACGAGATATCTCGTCCACCAGGATCTGGTCAGTTTTGCTAATGACGAGATACTTCGTCGAGACAACCACCAGTAGCGTTGAATTCAACAAAAATTATTCTGCTTATTGTTTTATTGCAGTAAACAAATCACTAATTATTTTCAAATCCCAAAACCCCGACGCTTTCCAGATTGGACTGCACGCAAAATGATTGTGTCCTGTTTACAGACCCTCGGAATCTCAACTGCGGATTTCCGCAATGCCGATTTTTTTATGATATCGAGATCAGGATCCTGTCGGTTTTGTTCTAATGACGAGATATCTCGTCCACCAGGATCTGCTCAGTTTCTCTAATGACGAGATACTTCGTCGAGACAACAACCAGTAGCGTTGAATTCAACAAAAATTATTCTGCTTATTGTTTTATTGCAGTAAACATATCATTAATTATTTTCAAATCCGAAAACCCCGACGCTGCCCAGATTCAGCTGCACGCAAAATGATTGTGTCCTGATTACAGACCCTCGGAATCTCAACTGCGGATTTCCCGCTATGCCGATTTTTTTATGCTTTCGATATCAGTATCCTGTAAGTTTTGTTGTAATGACGAGATATCTCGTCAACCTGGATCTGGTCAGTTTTGCTAATGACGAGATACTTCGTCGAGACAACCACCAGTAGCATTGAATTCAACAAAAATTAGTCTGCTTATTGTTTCATTGCAGTAAACAAATCACTAATTATTTTCAAATCACAAAACCCCGACGCTTTCCAGATTCGACTGCACGCAAAATCATTGTGTAATGATTACAGACCATCGGAATCTCAACTGCGGATTTCCCGCTATGCCGATTTTTTTATGCTGTCGATATCAGGATCCTGTCAGTTTTGTTCTAATGACGAGATATCTCGTCCACCAGGATCTGGTCAGTTTTGCTAATGACGAGATACTTCGTCGAGACAACCACCAGTAGCGTTGAATTCAACAAAAATTATTCTGCTTATTGTTTCATTGCAGTAAACAAATCACTAATTATTTTCAAATCACAAAACCCCGACGCTTCCCATATTCGACTGCACGCAAAATGATTGTGTCCTGATTACATACCCTCGGAATCTCAACTGCGGATTTCCCGCTATGCCGATTTTTTTATGATGTCGAAATCAGGATCCTGTCAGTTTTGTTCTAATGACGAGGTATCTCGTCCACCAAGATCTGGTCAGTTTTGCTAATGACGAGATACTTCGTCGAGACAACCACCAGTAGCGTTGAATTCAACAAAATTTATTCTGCTTATTGTTTCATTGCAGTAAACAAATCACTAATTATTTTCAAATCCCAAAACCCCGACGCTTCCCAGATTCAACTGCACGCAAAATGGTTGTGTCCTGATTACATACCCTCGGAATCTCAAATGCGGATTTCCCTCTATGCCGATTTTTTTATGCTGTCGATATCAGGATCCTATCAGTTTTGTTCTAATGACGAGATATCTCGTCCTACAGGATCTGGTCAGTTTTGCTAATGACGAGATACTTCGTCGAGACAACCACCAGTAGCGTTGAATTCAATAAAAATTATTCTGCTTATTGTTTCATTGCAGTAAACAAATCACTAATTATTTTCAAATCCCAAAACCCCGACGCTTCCCAGATTCGACTTCACGCAAAATGATTGTGTCCTGATTACAGACCCTCGGAATCTCAACTGCGGATTTCCCGCTATGTCGATTTTGTTATGATTTCGAGATCAGGATCCTGTCAGTTTTGTTCTAATGACGAGGTATCTCGTCCACCAAGATCTGGTCAGTTTTGCTAATGACGAGATACTTCGTCGAGACAACCACCAGTAGCGTTGAATTCAACAAAAATTATTCTGCTTATTGTTTTGTTGCAGTAAACAAATCACTAATTATTTTCAAATCCCAAAACCCCGACGCTTTCCAGATTGGACTGCACGCAAAATGATTGTGTCCTGTTTACAGACCCTCGGAATCTCAACTGCGGATTTCCGCAATGCCGATTTTTTTATGATATCGAGATCAGGATCCTGTCGGTTTTGTTCTAATGACGAGATATCTCGTCCACCAGGATCTGGTCAGTTTTGCTAATGACGAGATACTTCGTCGAGACAACCACCAGTAACGTTGAATTCAACAAAAATTATTCTGCTTATTGTTTTATTGCAGTAAACAAATCACTAATAATTATCAAATCCCAAAACCCTAACGCTTCCCAGATTCGACTGCACGCAAAATGATTGTGTCCTGATTACAGATCCTCGGAATCTAAACTGCGGATTTCCCGCTATGCCGATTTTTTTATGCTGTCGATATCAGGATCCTGTCAGTTTTGTTCTAATGACGAAATATCTCGTCCACCAGGATCTGGTCAGTTTTGCTAATGACGAGATACTTCGTCGAGACAACCACCAGTAGCGTTGAATTGAACAAAAATTATTCTGCTTATTGTTTTATTGCAGTAAACAAATCACTAATTATTTTCAAATCCCAAAACCCCGACGCTTTCCAGATTGGACTGCACGCAAAATGATTGTGTCCTGTTTACAGACCCTCGGAATCTCAACTGCGTATTTCCGCAATGCCGATTTTTTTTATGATATCGAGATCAGGATCCTGTCGGTTTTGTTCTAATGACGAGATATCTCGTCCACCAGGATCTGCTCAGTTTTGCTAATGACGAGATACTTCGTCGAGACAACCACCAGTAGCGTTGAATTCAACAAAAATTATTCTGCTTATTGTTTCATTGCAGTAAACAAATCACTAATTATTTTCAAATCCCAAAACCCCGACGCTTCCCAGATTCGACTGCACGCAAAATGATTGTGTCCTGACTACAGACCCTCGGAATCTCAACTGCGGATTTCCCGCTATGCCGATTTTTTTATGCTGTCGATATCAGGATCCTGTAAGTTTTGTTCTAATGACGAGATATCTCGTCCACCAGGATCTGGTCAGTTTTGCTAATGACGAGATACTTCGTCGAGACAACCACCAGTAACGTTGAATTCAACAAAAATTATTCTGCTTATTGTTTTATTGCAGTAAACAAATCACCAATAATTATCAAATCCCAAAACCCCAACGCTTCCGAGATTCGACTGCACGCAAAATGATTGTGTCCTGATTACAGACCCTCGGAATCTCAACTGCGGATTTCCCGCTATGCCGATTTTTTTATTCTGTGGATATCAGGATCCTGTCAGTTTTGTTCTAATGACGAGATATCTCGTCCACCAGGATCTGGTCAGTTTTGCAAATGACGAGATACTTCGTCGAGACAACCACCAGTAGCGTTGAATTCAACAAAAATTATTCTGCTTATTGTTTTATTGCAGTAAACAAATCACTAATTATTTTCAAATCCCAAAACCCCGACGCTTTCCAGATTGGACTGCACGCAAAATGATTGTGTCCTGTTTACAGACCCTCGGAATCTCAACTGCGGATTTCCGCAATGCCGATTTTTTTATGATATCGAGATCAGGATCCTGTCAGTTTTGTTCTAATGACGAGATATCTCGTCCACCAGGATCTGCTCAGTTTTGCTAATGACGAGATACTTGGTCGAGACAACCACCAGTAGCGTTGAATTCAACAAAAATTTTTCTGCTTATTGTTTTATTGCAGTAAACAAATCACTAATTATTTTCAAATCCCAAAACCCCGACGCTTCCCAGATTCGACTGCACGCAAAATGATTGTGTCCTGATTACAGACCCTCGGAATCTCAACTGCGGATTTCCCGCTATGCCGATTTTTTTATGCTGTCGATATCAGGATCCTGTAAGTTTTGTTCTAATGACGAGATATCTCGTCCACCAGGATCTGGTCAGGTTTGCTAATGACGAGATACTTCGTCGAGACAACCACCAGTAGCGTTGAATTCAACAAAAATTATTCTGCTTATTGTTTTGTTGCAGTAAACAAATCACTAATTATTTTCAAATACCAAAACCCCGACGCTTTCCAGATTGGACTGCACGCAAAATGATTGTGTCCTGTTTACAGACCCTCGGAATCTCAACTGCGGATTTCCGCAATGACGATTTTTTTATGATATCGAGATCAGGATCCTGTCGGTTTTGTTCTAATGACGAGATATCTCGTCCACCAGGATCTGGTCAGTTTTGCTAATGACGAGATACTTCGTCGAGACAACCACCAGTAACGTTGAATTCAACAAAAGTTATTCTGCTTATTGTTTTATTGCAGTAAACAAATCACTAATAATTATCAAATCCCAAAACCCCAACGCTTCCCAGATTCGACTGCACGCAAAATGATTGTGTCCTGATTACAGACCCTCGGAATCTCAACTGCGGATTTCCCGCTATGCCGATTTTTTTATGCTGTCGATATCAGGATCCTGTCAGTTTTGTTCTAATGACGAGATATCTCGTCCAACAGGATCTGGTCAGTTTTGCTAATGACGAGATACTTCGTCGAGACAACCACCAGTAGCGTTGAATTCAACAAAAATTATTCCGCTTATTGTTTTATTGCAGTAAACAAATCACTAATTATTTTCAAATCCCAAAACCCCGACGATTTCCAGATTGGACTGCACGGAAAATGATTGTGTCCTGATTACAGACCCTCGGAATCTCAACTGCGGATTTCCGCAATGCCGATTTTTTTATGATATCGAGATCAGGATCCTGTCGGTTTTGTTCTAATGACGAGATATCTCGTCCACCAGGATCTGGTCAGTTTTGCTAATGACGAGATACTTCGTCGAGACAACCACCAGTAGCGTTGAATTCAACAAAAATTATTCTGCTTATTGTTTTGTTGCAGTAAACAAATCACTAATTATTTTCAAATACCAAAACCCCGACGCTTTCAAGATTGGACTGCACGCAAAATGATTCTGTCCTGTTTACAGACCCTCGGAATCTCAACTGCGGATTTCCGCAATGCCGATTTTTTTATGATATCGAGATCAGGATACTATCGGTTTTGTTCTAATGACGAGATATCTCGTCCACCATGATCTGGTCAGTTTTGATAATGACGAGGTACTTCGTCGAGACAACCACCAGTAGCGTTGAATTCAACAAAAATTATTCTGCTTATTGTTTCATTGCAGTAAACAAATCACTAATTATTTTCAAATCCCAAAACCCCGACGCTTCCCAGATTCAACTACACGCAAAATGATTGTGTCCTGATTACAGACCCTCGGAATCTCAACTGCGGATTTCCCGCTATGCCGATTTTTTTATGCTGTCGATATCAGGATCCTGTCAATTTTGTTCTAATGACGAGATATCTCGTCCACCAGGATCTGGTCAGTTTTGCTAATGACGAGATACTTCGTCGAGACAACCACCAGTAGCGTTGGATTCAACAAAAATTGTTCTGCTTATTGTTTTATTGCAGTAAACAAATCACTAATTATTTTCAAATCCCAAAACCCCGACGCTTCCCAGATTCGACTTCACGCAAAATGATTGAGTCCTGATTACAGACCCTCGGAATCTCAACTGCGGATTTCCCGCTATGTCGATTTTGTTATGATGTCGAGATCAGGATCCTGTCAGTTTTGTTCTAATGACGAGGTGTCTCGTCC
This sequence comes from Meta bourneti, assembly GCA_933210815.1. Taxonomy (NCBI): domain Eukaryota; kingdom Metazoa; phylum Arthropoda; class Arachnida; order Araneae; family Tetragnathidae; genus Meta; species Meta bourneti. The sequence goes on from OW119924.1 coordinate 13,962,493, forward strand.
ACCAAGATCTGGTCAGTTTTGCTAATGACGAGATACTTCGTCGAGACAACCACCAGTAGTGTTGAATTCAACAAAAATTATTCTGCTTATTGTTTCATTGCAGTAAACAAATCACTAATTATTTTCAAATCCCAAAACCCCGACGCTTTCCAGATTGGACTGCACGCAAAATGATTGTGTCCTGTTTACAGACCCTCGGAATCTCAACTGCGGATTTCCGCTAAGCCGATTTTTTTATGATATCGAGATCAGGATCCTGTCGGTTTTGTTCTAATGACGAGATATCTCGTCCACCAGGATCTGGTCAGTTTTGCTAATGACGAGATACTTCGTCGAGACAACCACCAGTAGCGTTGAATTCAACAAAAATTATTCTGCTTATTGTTTTATTGCAGTAAACAAATCACTAATTATTTTCAAATCCCAAAACCCCGACGCTTCCCAGATTCGACTGCACGCAAAATGATTGTGTCCTCATTACAGACCCTCGGAATCTCAACTGCAGATTTCCCGCTATGCTGATTTTTTTATGATATCGAGATCAGGATACTGTCAGTTTTGTTCTAATGACGAGATATCTCGTCCACCAAGATCTGGTCAGTTTTGCTAATGACGAGATACTTCGTCGAGACAACCACCAGTAGCGTTGAATTCAACAAAAATTATTTTGCTTATTGTTTTATTGCAGTAAACAAATCACTAATTATTTTTAAATCCCAAAACCCCGACGCTTCCCAGATTCGACTGCACGCAAAATGATTGTGTCCTCATTACAGACCCTCGGAATCTCAACTGCAGATTTCCCGCTATGCTGATTTTTTTATGATATCGAGATCAGGATACTGTCAGTTTTGTTCTAATGACGAGATATCTCGTCCACCAAGATCTGGTCAGTTTTGCTAATGACGAGATACTTCGTCGAGACAACCACCAGTAGCGTTGAATTCAACAAAAAATTTTCTGCTTATTGTTTTATTGCAGTAAACAAATCACTAATTATTTTCAAATCCCAAAACCCCGACGCTTCCCAGATTCGACTGCACGCAAAATGATTGTGTCCTCATTACAGACCCTCGGAATCTCAACTGCAGATTTCCCGCTATGCTGATTTTTTTATGATATCGAGATCAGGATACTGTCAGTTTTGTTCTAATGACGAGATATCTCGTCCACCAAGATCTGGTCAGTTTTGCTAATGACGAGATACTTCGTCGAGACAACCACCATTAGCGTTGAATTCAACAAAAATTTTTCTGCTTATTGTTTCATTGCAGTCACTAATTATTTTCAAATCCCCAAACCCCGACTCTTTTCAGATTCGACTGCACGCAAAATGATTGTCCTGATTACAGACCCTCGGAATCTCAACTCGAGATTTGTACCAACTCTCACATTCCCTCCCCGTCAAAAGACTAATCGAATATGCGTGCAGCGGGATACAATCTTTCCGCGCAAGATGAGATTTCACAGTCGCAGTCCCTTGCCTTTGTCTCTTTTGAATCCGTTTCTCGGGAAATCAACATTAAACAAAGCGAAACTAATTTCGATTGATGTTGACACTTCCCTGCCTAGGTCTGTGAGTAGAGAAGCATGTCGCGCGAAATGGGCGCACGATTTGTTGCCGGATAATTTGATCAAGGGCCAGTCAGGGGTGTAGCGTTCAATTTTTAGTCTCGACTTCCTTGAGTCAATCATCGAGTCTAATTCGATTTTTATGGCCTGGCAGGTGACACGGCCATGCATCAACTTCTGCGTTCGTCTTTGCATGTGTAATGCGTAATGCAGTAATGATTTGTGGCACTCTGATAAATATCCCTTTAGTTGAATTAAAGGTAGGCTCTTCTGATCTGATATTATTTGGAAAATATCCAGTATCATGACTAGGATGGAAGTGGCATAGTATTTATATCAAAATCTACTGAAAAATATGTAGAGCAAATAGTTTCTTACCTATATCCCGATCCACAGATATGTATCGCTCTTTGTGGAGTCAGAGACACGGTAGCCCAGTGTTGGGTTAGTGGAAGAGTAAAGGATTAGAATCCAAAGGGTTGCGAGTTCGAAACTCGGTCCAAACGAAAACCGTTGAGTACATGGGGTCTGCTGCCCGTTAAATCTGTCGTGGCCTCAAATGTCCTAACGTTGGCTTGGTGTGGAAATTTAGAGAGTGAGGTTCCAGCTCAGGTGTTGACCTCGTCATCTGACCGAGGTTCAGAATTACGAAATGTTGTCTTCGGATCTTTCTATTCGGGATGGATCCCGGACCAATAGTCTATTGTGTTGCTCCAGGGCAACGTCATTTCAACTACCTACCTACCCTATCAACAAGCACTTGGGCATGCAAGTGTACAAGTGTCAGATTACAGTATAATGACCAGAAGCAAAAATGAACCCGAAGAAAAATATTGTCCTACATAGTAAGTAGAAAATCTGTCTGTAGCAGCAAAAGTTCTCGAAAGTTGAGATCTGTGTTATTTCTTCAACTTATTCTGTCTGTGATTTCTAGGTCAACGTAACTGTTTTCAGCTAGCTACGCAGATCTCTTAGGCTAGTGACACATGAGCGTTCCGGTGGCGGAACATAAATCAACACCTGTTACGGAGAAGAGATGTCAGAAGGATGTTGATTTGGCTGCGAGAAAAGGGTGGAATAATCACCTTCCTCAATGTGATATTTATCGCCCACTTTGGTGACGCTCGTTGAACAGGACTATTATAAGTGGTGAAATGGTCAGTTAAAACCAATTATTTCAATTAATAAGAGCTGAATATGAAAACTTCATAGGGCTAAATTTACTAAATATTGGAATTGGGACCCTCTTTAAATCTCTAATTGTTTATTTTGTAGTAAAACTTACAAATGCTTGTTTTTTATCTATTTTTGGTCAAAAGTTTTGTTTACACTTTGTAAAAAACAATTTTTCTCATGATACAAAATGCCTGTAAAACGAAAATATATAGTTTTTAGCTTGTACAACTAATTTCAAGAATTGCATGATGTAAAGCAACATTAGTTTGAAAGTAATATTGTTATCTATAGTGTGTTGCTTTGTAAACTTAAATTATTATTTTTTATGTTATCAAATAATCTATACATGATCTATAAAACAAAACAGAATAAACCAGTACGACTTAATTGGGCACAGAAGCTATAAAAATGAACATTTTTTCCAGAGAACGTCATAGCAAACGGGAAGCTTAAATTATTTGCCCATAATTGCAATGCATCTTTCAAAATACCTTTTCTATTCAAAGACGAAAATAAGAAAACAGCGAATCAAAAATAGCAGCAAAATGCCTTAAAATCATCGAAAACTTGAGGAAAAAATGCCATATTACATAGAATCTTGAAAAATACAAAAGGATCTAACAAAGATACCTAAAAGAGTATACATGTTTATAAAACATACTTGAAAATGTTTTTTAAATGCTCTAATTCTACACATATCTCAATCTGTTACTTCACATACAGTACGGAATATTAGAGAAGATAACCACCTCAGTGATTTAAAAAGGTCTTCTACAAGTGGACTAGCAAATTAGGTAAAACCAAACCACGAGAAAGGCAATTTTCATTTTTACTTGATTCAGAAAACTGCTGAGGAAGCAGAGGTCTGAAACACCAAAAAATCTCAGACGAAGCCGGATAGTAAAAGTATAAAGCGATAGACTCCGTAGACTAGCGGTACAAATGGTGAAGAGGATGTGACTAGAGTTTGTGTTTCAGCCTCCTCAACAAAACGAGAGTTTACAGTTAATCCACATGAGTTCAGTTTCTATTGCCTTGCAGATGACTTGCATGAGAAGAAAAACTTCTGGTCTTGCTTCTCATTGGTAAGATATCGGGCACCACTTATCTTTTCCTTGGAAAGATATAGTTACCATCAGATACCGGTTCTATCAGATACCGGTACCATCTTTCCTAACAAGTCATCCAAAGGCAGAAGTAAACAACGAAGTTTTATAATATCATAATATATAGATCAAGAAAATGATCAATTACATTAAAAGAAAGGTGTGATCAACTTGATTTTATTCGAGAAAGTTTTCAAGACTTCAGGTATCTTAAATTTTATATTCTGGTCCCTGCAATCATTATTTCTTTCATCTTAAGAACTCCTTACGTACGTTTTGCTGAATAAGTCTATCTAATACAAGTATGGTGAGTGTATTCTCTACCTTAAATGTTTAGTTTGCATTGACGCTTTTAAAATTAAAGTAAACTCTAGTGTTAACAATCGGTTTCCTTTTACCAATGTTCTGCTTCAGATGAAGAACTATTTGGAAATTGCGCACTATTGAGTAAACCAAAAAGACATCCATCGTTCCTCCGATTATATTATACAGAGGCCAGAGCTTTGTGATGAACTAAATAGTATCAGAAACTTCTCAGTATAAACGTAAACATGAATTAATTTTTTTTCCATGCAAAACTTTGATACAGAAGCATTTGAACCAAAAATACAGATAAAGGAAAAAGTACTACACTGATACAGGAAAAGTACTTTTCAAAGAAAATTTCATTATTTTTCTTTTAGTTTTCATGTGTTTGAAGTCTTAAAATCATCCAGATTTCATGAACACATTAGTTATTTGAAATCACTCAATGGATTGTTTAAGAGTACAATTTGAGGCCACAACACGTGGACCATCTCCTTTACACAGGACGGTCTTTGGTTGGACGTAACCCTCCGGTTGCTAATCCGTTACTTTACCAACCGGGCTATCGCGGCCTGCTGGAATTCAGAGTTTCCAGACTAGACATCCAGAAGAATAAAAGAAACATCTATTGTTTTCTGACTTTAATAAATTGTGAAAAGTAGTTAGAGAATATATCTGTTCTAAGAATTAATGAATCGCAGACGTACTCTAATATCAGGAAGGAAACTATATATCACTACTTACGTAGATCTGCGCCTAAAAGGATATCTACTCGCTTCTAGGGCAATTTATTCTGATGATCCATTTGAAGTTATTTAGTTAAGCACTATCAGCAAAGGACTGAAAAATTTGAGTTTCGTGAAGAAATAAAAGTTTTATACAGAGTAGTTTTATTTGTCTCAGTTGATATATTTTGTAAAATAAAACAGCTTTTGACCTAGTATTAAGATCAAACTGTTCAGAGAAAGTTTCTCCGTGTTTTGGTCCTTGCGTCATAGAACCAAACCAAAATACTCAGAAAAAAGGCTCAGTATGATAAAAACGATAAACCTAGTCTGTATATCTATTTACTTTACAAACAGAAATAATTTTTTGCAACTACGTAAACATGAGCGTAGACTAACAGTAGCTAAAACGTATACGTAAAATTCGGTACTCTAATGCAATAATTATTTGTGAAAAACTTTTCAAGGAGAGGAGAGACTTATTTATTTAACCTTCCTGGTGGTTGTCCCAACGTGGTATCTCATCAATAACAAAATTGACCATATATTGTTGGACGAGATATCTCGTCAATGGAAGAAAACACGATCACGATCATTAAAAAACTGACCAGATCTTGATCTCGTCATCATAAAAAAGTCGGCAATGTCTTGATGAAGGAGATATCTCCTCAAAACCATTGGGAGGGTTAAAACCTCTGGATTATTTATTGAATTCTAAACAGTTTTATACGTTTAACCTTTACCTTGCCTTAGACCTCACGCCACTAAACCAAACCAAACTGTTCAGAAAAGAAACTGTTCTTGAGTCAATCTTGTATCTTATTGTCTACTCAGTTTAAAATATAAAAGCCTAAATCCGCATAAGTTGCATTACTACATTTGCTACTAAACTAAATATACGCGTTTACCAAGCAACTAAAAAGCATGCGTAAAATTCCTATACTCTAAATGTAATAAATACTTGTGAAGCAATTGTGTACTTGAGATTTATTTATGTAGAGCCTCTAAATGTTACAGGATTTCTAAGAGAATTATTGATTTCCCCCTACAACATATGAAATGGGTAAACAGCGTATTGTTTGAGAAAATCCTAGGTAACTTTATATTGATCAAGAAGGCCAAAACTTGTTGCAAGTAACACAGAGGGGAAGCTGTAGATTTCAGTATGGAATAATGCATAAAAAACGCTCAGAGGGTTTTAAAATCCACCCAAGTTCATTAGTAAAGTCTAAACAATTTCATACACCCAAGGCTCTACAAGAAATAATCAAAAGACAACCCATAAACTCTCACATTCTCGTTATACTGAATACATCACAAATACCATAAACTCATCAACGACAGACTAAATGTTCCTGCTTCCACTAACAGCCCTGAAGGACTGTTACTTTGTACCGCTGCCTTTCGGTCCGAATTTCTATGAGAGTTTATACATAAAGGAACAGGAAGCTCTTGTAGATCCGATGACGAAAAAGGCGCTATAATCAGAAGTGAAATCTGCGTTCCACCATCTACTCCTGATTAGAAAGAACATTCCTCCCCAGAAAACAAATATCCAAGAGTTTGAGCGTGTATTCATAAAGAATCTCCATATGAATAGCATTTCCACCACATTCATCAGCAATACAATGTATCTTTCGCAATAAAGTTCTTCCTTAAGAATACGGTATCGATTCATGCGAGATAGAAAGCAAAAATGTCCTTTTCTTTAATGTTTGGCACTTAAATTTGCTGAAGTGTTTTGTGAAAGGGTTTCTATCGCTGGATTGCGTTCTACAAACTCTTACTTTTCACGACTTGGTGTTTCACAAATGGCTCTAAGTACACTACAACGAAAGTAGTTTGCTGGAAGAATTTATAATGCGTTATTGATGTCGCTTTTGTCGTGAAGTGCTGTCGCTTTGAGTTACAGGATTTTGTAAAACATTGGATATTTATATTTAAGGATACTTTCAAAGGAAAATATTTCTTGATACAGAAATTTTTTTTTGCATAATCTGTATTTAATTAAGGGAGACACAATTTTCAAATGCTGTATTTTTAGTGAAAATTGGTAGACATTTCGAAGTTCTGCAAAACAACTTTTGGCGAATGGACGGCAGCAACTTTTGGCAAATGGGTGGTGCCAACTTTCGGCGAGTGGACTGAACCAACTTTCAATGAATGGGCTGAACCAACCTTCGGTGAATGGGCGGAACCGACTTTCGGTGAATGGGCGAAACCAACTTTCCCGCGATTGGTCGAAACCAACTTTCCACTATTGGATAGAATCAAATGTCTATGATTGGAATGTCTCAACTGAAGTGCTGTAACTGTTGAGGGACAGAATTTTGCAGAACATTGGATATTAATATTTTAAGATACTTTCAAGGGGAAATATTTCTTGATACAGAAATATAATATTTTGTTGAATAATCTGTATTTAATTAATGGGACAGAAGTTTTTTAAATGCTGTATTTTTAGTGAAAACTGGTAGCCATTTCGAAGTTCAGTAAAAAACATTCGGTGGATTCTTTTGAAATATAGGACTTTTCTAATATATGTATTATTTTAAAAATAAATTACTTTTATGCATGAATCATTTAAATATTTATGTTTATGAATAAAAATAAAGAAATAAATTTCTTTATTTTTATTAAAATAAATCAAAGGCTATTTTTTAGATTGTGGTAGGCAAGGGGGATATGTAAAAACTAATTGCTTTACAACAATTTAACTTCTTCAGTACAATTTATCTATAAAATGATAAGTACTTATAAGGAAAGGTTCAAAATTACTTGACTACGAATTTAAAAATATTAAATTAGTATATTATTCTTGCATGCCAGAACATAACAGCAAAAATATACTTTTTTTGAGTTAAAATTTTGAGAATAGCTCATTTTAACAGAAGCTATAAACTTCAATTAAAATTACATAGCAATCTAGTAGACGAATTACAATTTAACTTATCGTGCAAACCAAAAACTTTAAAATTATTACTTTTTCAAAATTTATAATTCTATATTTGTTCATCAACACAAAACTTAAATAATAGAAGCAAAACAAGAAGGTCAGATTTAAAAACCCTTATAACATTCATACTGTAAAAATTTTAAATTTGAAAAAATTCCACTGAAAAATAACTTTTATATACAAAATCTTAACACTTGTTTCTGCTTCATTGAAAATATAGCCTCTGAATGTCCTATCATTCTCTTAAAAGGGTTTCTTCTTGACTTGAGATCAATTTATGACTAGGAATCAGTTCGTTACTTGATTTGGTAGGTCGGTGTTTTAATTAACCTCGCACTGGAGCAACACAACTATTACTTGATTTCATTTCAAAAGCTTGTGATATGAAAACTTTCACTTATGAAAGTTGAAAATAGGTAGTCATCAATCCCAAATTATAAAGAGAGCGATTCTTGTATATTTGTTTGAAAATTTTATCTTGAAAACGGGTCTAAGGAATTGATGAGGTGATCTACCGTTATAGGGGATGCGGGAAAGCAATTCATCTAAGTCTCGATACTGGGAAAACGTTTGAGGACATCGGAGCTTTCTGTTAGTGTATTTCTCCTCGACGCATCAGTCACGTCGAAAAAGCTGGATGAAACTAACTTTTGTGATAGAACGCAACCAATTTTTGGCAAGTGTGAAGAGCCAACTTTCCTCGAATAGGCGGAACCAACTTTTGGCAAATGGGTGGTACCAAATTTCGGTGATTGGAGGTAACCAACTCTCGGCGAATCGACGGAACCAACTTTTGGCAAATGGGTGGTACCAACTTTCGTTGAGTGAACGGAACCAACTTTCGGTGAATGGGCGGGACCAATTTTCCGCGATTGGTCGAAACCAACTTTCCACTATTGGATGGAACCAATTTTCTACGATTGGAATGCCTCTACTGTATTCGTATTAAGCATTATTAAATTTTGCGAGCGCTTGATATCTATCTTTCAGTTCAATACCGAATCACGAACTTCGATCAAGAAGATTTGGTAGAAATCTGACGGAAGGTTAAACATTAAAAGCCTACTTCCGACAGAACAGTGGGGCTAAAACCATTATTTTTGGAGACACCCAAGCACTTCAGAAGGAACGGAAAATCAAATGAAAGGGTGCGGAGAAATATCCATTTAAGCTTTATTGGCCAAATCCGTACCGTTAATTTCGTCGTCCAGCCAGAATTCTACCACTTACAAGCAAGCTTGCCAGGCTCGAGGACTAGGCTACGACGATCAAAAATCAGGCTACGACGATCAAAAATGAATAGGATTATGAGAATGCCAAATCGAAAATAACTAGAGGAACCACCCCTATGCCTTATTTTAACCCCATTGAGGGTATGTATGATTTTTATTAAATCATTTAAGGAGTAATTCCACTCTTCTTTCAACAACAAATGATCTTAGTGATATGTTTAAGCAAATTTAGCCATAAATATGTGTAAAGACCTTGCATAAACTCAGAGACAATACCACGAAGAATGCATGATGTAATTCGTGTTGCAGGTGGTCCAACGAAATAGTAAAATTCACAACTTTTTATTGGCCACGCAGTGCACCTGGAGCCTTTGTTGCAGGAATCCTATTTTGAGAATATCTCTTCTTGACAATTGCCCCAGATCTAATTTGATTCACAATTCCTCATTAATGTTCCGATTGAATTGATGTCCTGAGATTCGGGGAAGAGAGGTTGAGAGACATAAAGTGCTTCCAGATCCCCACTCAAAACTTTGTATTCGATATAATTATGGAGCACAAAAGCGTAATCACGAGCGCACATGATGATAAAATAATTTTCAAAATCTATATATAGACCTTCGGATTCATAATTCCATGAATTTAACTAGACTGTCAATCCTAGAGGCATCCATGCAAACACAACCAGAACTTTCTCCATGTTTCACTGTAGAAAACCAATATTTGTGTATGTCTGAGATATCCACTCCATCCACTCCATTCATTTACCGTCGGAATCCAAAATGTTGAATTTCCTTACATCTGAGAGAATAACTATTTTCCAGAACTCGGAGTTTTCATTCTGTTATGTTTTTCCGAGAGGTAAAAGCAACTTACTATTCCTATCCGATAAATAATTTCCGAAGAGCAACATGACTGAAATTCTGATTACACGAATGTTTTCGTACTGTGGTTATTCATGAGACTGCTCCTCTATTTTTAGCTCTATAGCAAGTTCTTGGGTCTTGTTTATCTCAGGGGAAACTGTTCGTCTGTACAGCTGAGGAGAGAAGGTTGATTGGAGATATCATGATTAAAAAGGAATTAACCCCCCAATAAACAGGACGTGATCTTTCAACTTTTATTGATCTTGGATTAAAAAGTTTTGGCTTCATTCCGAAGTTTTGAAATTCGCTCTTGTTCATATGAACTGGTCCCTTGTTTTGCGACCATTTCCAGCAATGTTTACCTTTATAAGGTAGGTAGGTGGTTAATCGACGTCACACTGGAACAACACAACGGACTATTTATCCTGTATGAGAGTCTGAGCTTCAATATTGAATAAATACACTGCAAGACCTCCAAGCTCATTTGAAAACTTAATAACTCGAAAGCAGTCCTGAATCACTAAAACGAATTTGTATTTTCTCTGGTGCACGAATACTTTTTGCTTACTAAAAATACGTCTTAGACTCTTTCCAGAATTACAACAAATATTTTATCGACATCCAGATTTATTTACTCAAAAATGAGTATGTAAAAGCATATTCTATCCTTTATCGTTGTTTCTGATTCCAATATACCGTGTGTTCCTAGGACTGTAGTAACCTTAGGACTATAGTAAAAGAAAGTAGCATATTTTCTTTACTTATATAAACCATGATTTATTTCCTAAATTTCTTACGTATCTGCAGACTCAGACATTTTTTTTTTTCAAGTTTAGTACACTTCAACATGGGCACTTCGCATCATTCGAATGTGTTTCAATGTTACACATTTTTCTTTTATTATAGTCCTACGCGGAGCGCCCTGTATATTAAACCTACCTTGTTTTTGGAAATTGGTATTGAACAAATACTTTTCACCTCAATTTTAATCATACGATTGCGTGATTACAGAGCCGCGTGTATGAGACGTATTACAGGGGCTGGAGCCCTTGTAAATCCTATCTTCGAGGTATAAGTGCCTATTTAGCATATATTCGGATAGAAAGTTGAGGTAATCTATGTAATGAAAAGTAAGTAATTGATGCTTCTTCTGTGAAATATCTTGCATGAATTCAAATTCTATCTACTCCTGGTGCTCATTCCCAGCAATAGTAAGCATCTTTCCTTAAACGTTAACTTCAAAATGGCAATACACTGACAGCTGGTCTTGAATACACCTTTTACGTGGTGGTCTAGCATATATTTTTGACGTTCTCAAGTACAGCATAAAGTATGCAAAAATTACTTCAGAAGCTTTATACAGAAACTCTTCCATTCTTTTCCTACTTAAACCTCAAATCTGAAAGATAGATTGGGCAGCTGTAGACCGGTGGAAAAGTAACGCATTAGCAATCGGAGGGTTGCGAGTTTGAATCTAACAAAAGATCGTCGTGTACAGAGGGGTATGGTGTACGTTAAGTCTGTCGTGGCCTCAAATGTCCTCACGTTCGTTGGCGTGGTGCGGAAGTTTGGAGAGTGGGGTGCTAGCTCAGGTGTCACCTCGTCATCTAACCGTGGTTCAAAATTACGTGGCGTTGTCCTCGGATTTTTCCCTCGGGGATTGGTCCCGGACCATCGCCAATAGCCCGTTGTGTTGCCTCCAGTGCGACGTTACTTAATTACCATTACCTGAAAGTTAGAAATATTAAAATTATGTAACTAACCTGATAAATTTGCAATTCAGCATTTGATCATGTTGCATTTTTGAGCAATGTTTTTCGATCGATTCACAGATTAGGTAGGTAAGTAGATCAATTGACGTCGCACTGGAGCAACACAACGGGCTATTCGGGATCAATCCAAAAAGGAAAAATTCGAGGACAACACCTCGTCATTTTGAACAACGGTCAGATGACGAGGTCAACACCTGAACTGTCATCTCACTCTCCAAACTTCCACACCACACTTACGTGAGGACATTTGCGGCCACGACAGTTTTAACGTGAAAAAGTCCTCACGTACACGACGGTCATTATTTGGACCTATTTTTGAAGTTACAGTCCTCCGGTTGTTAATTCGTTCCATTTCCAACTGGGCTGCCACAGCCCTTACTGATTAGGAAGAACCAAATTTGCAACATATATACGCTTGTTTTCAATGTGTTCGTTATTGGCATAGGTGGAGAAAGTTAACTGAAATACTGAAATGTTTGCTATTTTTTTAAATATTTCGATGTTTGAACTGAAAATCGTCTGTCTTCACTGCAGAACTGTCTTCACTGCATTAAATTACTTTTATCATAAAACATTTATTAAATATTTATTTAAAATATTATATACAATAGTTGAATCAATTTAAGGTTTTAAATGTTGTAGTGTAGTGTTCCTTTCATAATGCATGTATCTTATTCACAGGTTTGAAAAGTACTTAGGACTGGATTGAATAGCGTGAGTCATCTGAATTTGGTGAAATTGCTCTGCATCAAGTTAGATCTAGTTGCAGTCTTTCACAAGTGGATGTCCAATCCTTACTGAATCCGGATGCTAAAAGGACTGAAAGCGTTGCCGAGACCAAGATTGCAAAATAGGAGTTTCTACTCTTGTGGGTGTAGTCACTTTCTTTTTCATCTTTTTCAGGATATCTATGTGCCTGAAGTGAAAGTTTTCTAGTACATCAAACAATTTAAATGTTGTTCAAAAAACTATTTTCTCTCTCTGTATCTAAATAGGGAAAACTTGTAACCAATATGCATTTCATTAAAGTTTTCGTACTTGGATAATTTATACAAATAGTGATTATAATAATTCTAAACCCCCGCTATTGTGCATTAACACGCGTGTGGACTTAGTAAAATATATCCTGTCAACAGGGTGGTGATCCGCAGAAAAGAGCTTTTCAAACAAGTAAATGATAACCAGTTGTGTCGATTAAATCTGCACTATAACACACTATAATTATCTTTAATAAAAAGAAAATATCCTACCAGGTTATTATCAGTAGTTCTTGACTAAGATTAGTAGTGGACGATAAAAAGAAAGTCCCGAGAAATAATACGTTGTCCAAGGTCGCCAAAACTTCAGATGGTCACCAAAAAGGAGAAAATTAATTTTCTATTTTATAAATTGTGTTGGCAGCCTTAGACAACTCAATATTTCTCAGGACTTTTCTTTATCATCCTGTACTAATTTTAGGGAAATCTAGTTCAAATACCCTGTATAATACTTTGTTTTTGGTGAACAGAATTGAGCTGTCACGAAATACATTTTCCTTTGGCCTGCTTACAGAATCGAAGCTCAGAAGATTTGTCACAAGAGGATCTTACTCTAAGCTATCCTTGGAATCATTTCCCTCTTACTAGTATTTTAAGTTCACTATGCCACAATTCCTTTACGCCTTGATGACTATGCGCGTTATACTCACAAACAGATGTAGGTCAGGCAATGGTAAAGTCCACTTGTCACTGGAAGTTATGTCTGTCCATGGAAATTGTTGCGAAGTGAAGTAATCGTGAAATGTAACTGGCGCTGATAAAGTGACGTCAGCTTCCGAGCTGAATTTTATACGTTAGAACCAGTTTGATCTCGGCGGTGTACGGTATGTGTATTTCTGCCGTCTGACTTTTTTGTAAATAAAATTATGAGTGTTGTGTCAAAAGGCTTTTTGGCTTATTTCCAAATGCACCCAGCATCGGGTAGACGCAGCCCGTGAAGACTTTCTGAAGTTATTTTTACAAAATTGTTTTCTAACAGAAATGAAAAAAGATGGTCCAATTACCGACTTCCACATATGAGCATCATGGAACCACACAAGTGATAAAAGACTCTCCTAGAATCAGGATGTATCATTTCCCATCGTCTATCTGTAAGGAAAGGAGTCGATAATTTAACCAAAAATTGAGTTTTGTATTTTTCATAAAAATTTAAATAGCCCGTTGTGTTGCTCCAGTATGACGTTAATTGAAAATACCAAATACCATACAAATTTAATAGAAAAATGATAAACATAGTTTTCAAATTGTTACATTCTCTGTATTGCCTAAAATATCAACGTTTCAGCCCTAATTCACAGCGTAAGGCATTTAAAATCCTTAACTTTTAATTTCTTTTACTGCCCCCGTTGTTCTTATATAAATCTAAAAAGAGGAAATTCTAATAATATTGTGGTTATTTACTCCAAATGTCATCCATAACGTTAAAGTAGAGTTCGAAATCATGCTGTTCTTGATCATGCTTTTTTCAGTTACAAAATTCCATCTTCATTTTCGAGTAAAGAATGAATCAAATCAGAATAAACAAAAAATTATGGATAGTTTGAATTTTTAGAGAAAAACAGAGTAACAACTCGAAAAAGCACATTTTACAAGAGAGCCAAAAGGTCGAAAGTCTTGATGAATATTTTACTTATTTAAGAACTAGCTGGGAAATGAAACATGAATACATAATTAAAAAAATTAATTCGAGGCCAGAAAGTATTTGCACACTTGCAAAATACCAACAAGATATTATGAATTCATTTCTTTACGGTTCCCAAATAATCAAATTAATCTATGACTAAGAATTATATACAATTAGGATATAAGACAGAAAAATATTAATTTTGAAATTTCGGTTAAGATGGCACCGAAATACTGATTTTGACAAGATAAAAGCCGTCAAAGTTATAGAGGTTAATAAAAATGTGAAATACTTGCTTTTCGACTGTTTGCTGTTTTTTAAAAGCTGTTCGTAGAGAGAAAATACTATAAATAACCAATATACTGGGAGCATAAGAACATTTTCCACATGAAGAAAGAGAACCACAAGAAAAATGTCAAAGCAGTCATTTACCACTGAGTGACATTTGCCGCTTTTGTCGTGTCATCGTAAGGGGATTCGGATGAGTGCTTAAACTTTAAGGAATGTTCTGCAGTCCGTGCAGATTTCTGGCATGGCACCACAGAATTACCCCCCCCCTCATAAATGAGTTAACAGATGAAAGATCAAGACTTTATAAGAAACCAATGAAATTCTGACAAAATGTAAGGATTTCTGATGGAAGCTCAAATCAAATGGTAAAAGGATTGATAGGAATAAATCTCGGTCTGCCCTTCACTTTTAGAATAAAAGGTTGGTACTAAATTCAAGTCAATGATGGCATCTGACTGCATGGCCGACAATTAAATTTTTAGGTTTTTTTTAGACTAACCACTAGTTTTTACCAATATTGAGGTTCGGTAAAATTAGGTCTGTGTTTCATGTACAAGTGCTGAAAGACTGCTTCTGAGAACATTAACATCATTACGAGTTATATCGTCTATGAAAGAGACTTGCCATCCCTCAAAAATATTCAAATCTAAGCTCTATAGGGAATTTATAGCCGGAATTTCTCGGCATCAAGATATTGCCAATTTTTGAATGATGATGAGATGAAGATCTGGTCAATTTTCTTCTAATGACGAGATATCTCGTACATCAAGATCTGGTGAGTCCTAAGAACACGATACCTCGTCAAGACAACCACCAGGAGGGTTAAGAAAGCGTAATAAGTCAACCCCATTTGTCGTTGTTTCTTTTCGGCAAAGACACAATACCGCACAGTTAATTTTTTTCAATTTGTATACATAACTATAAGAAAGATTTATTTTTCAGACATTTCTCCATATGTATTAGTTTGAAACATCTCTGCATATTTACATGAGGGAATGTCACTATTCAGCGTTTAAGAACTGACTACTGAAATAATTAATGCTGGACTTAGAAATTAATGCTGTCTATTTATAAAAGTATCAAAGTAATAAAATTAGTTTTTTTAAGTATTGGAATTTTAAAAAATGATTATTCTTTTTAAAATAATGAAAACTACAATTGTATTTCTGTAAAAAATTGTAAGAGTATTAAACAGTGAATTTCCAAAACATTACTCTTAAGCAACGTTCACACTAAAACAATTGCACCAAATTTAAGAGTACTCTATACGTTATTGCGCATTATATGGAAACTAACAATGTCTTTCTTCAAATTTTCATAACTTCACGTCACTCAATTTCTTTGCTTTTGTGCCTTTTTCAAAGCGCTCTGAAATTACTTGATTTATCGAAGTTTTTTGCTTCAAATTCTATTTGAGAAACTATTTAGTGTCTCAAGAAGTGTCAATACCATTCAGACTTCGTATTTCTATTTCATTCTTTTCTATTAAAGTTCTGAAAAGAATGGCTCCTCGTCTTTGGAAGCGGTTGTCCAGAGCTTTATAAGTACACCATTTTTTGTTAATCTTTTAGCTTCAGTTCTGATTTGCATCTAATATTTTTCAATTTTCTTAGTTAAATTCAGTATATTGTAAACTTGAAAGAGTATTGTGAATAATGCTTTATCTTAAATTGTTTCTTAGGAAATTAATGTGTTTACTTTGACCTTTTCATCTTTATTCAATAATTACAAACGAAATATTTTCCTAGGAACGTTGTTAAATTTTGTTACATTAAGAGACTTACAAAAATTTTATTTTCACGTTTTACCATATATGATAAAATTTTATCATTTTTCGCATTTAATAAATGTCCTCATTAATGTCCTCATTTATGATTCAGATCTAGAACCTATGACCGCCATTCACATATGATTGACGCAATTAAAATCTCTCCGAAACGTTATGCTGTATTACATTTATATATAAAAAAGTTCGGCATTATTACTTTTAATATTACATTACATTCAAGACATGTTACTGAAAAACTATTTCTTTTTTTAACAGGGACAACTAACTAGGATGGATTTGGAAGCATTCAAGAAAATAAAACTTAAGGTTGGTTTTTCAAATAGTAATTAGGTCTTATGAATTTACGTTTGTTTGTCTGAAATTTATGATGATTTGACAAAGCATATAGTTAGGTGTTATATTAAAGTACGTAGAGATTAGGTAATACACAAAATGTCAGTAATAATAATATTTTCAAAAAATATAAACATAAAATTAAATATTCTTTATTTTTCTTCTAGGAGTTTTTGCATCCACCGTTCCACCAGTTCAAATCTTTTGGAATTACAGAATGCATGAATGAATTCAATTATGTAAGTATCAACTAAATTTTTAGCATGGAACTTAAATGCGTTTTTGTAAATGGCTATTTAAAAAAGTAACTGAACATATTAGTTTTCT
Source organism: Meta bourneti (assembly GCA_933210815.1). Lineage (NCBI taxonomy): Eukaryota > Metazoa > Arthropoda > Arachnida > Araneae > Tetragnathidae > Meta > Meta bourneti. Next base: position 13,979,605 of record OW119924.1, read on the forward strand.
TTTTCCTTTAAAAAGCATGAATTCTAAATTTTTTTAGACCAATTTGGACAATTTTTTTAGACAACAGTGGAAATTCTGAAGCTTTGACTGCAAAGAAAAGGACTGAGACCCTATAACATTTATAAAGATATCTAGAGAACACCGCAAACTCAACAATCTCCACTCTGAAATTGTTATATTGCTGCACTGAACAGATGCCCCGACTGGAAGAGACCAGAAAAGTAGGTTCAAAACTGATATTATAGATAAGAAAGTTTAAATAGAATATAGTGTAACACTCTCCTGATGGTTTATCTTGGAGTAGTCATTGAGAAAACTTGAGACCTGGCCGGATCTTGATTGACAAGGCATGTCATCGAAACCACTTTGGAAGGGTAATTTCTCAAATGAGATTTATTGCAATTCAGAAAACCACTTCAATTATCTTGAGTAGTCTAAATCTTGTACATTTCAATACTTTCAGAACGTGTCCCAGAAACATTTGCTCGTGTTAGAAAAGCTGGAACATCTATGTTCCACTGATAATAATTTTAAAGATATGAGGTAGTATTCTGCCAATTGCGAGGAACCATGAGTTCCATTTATTGGTAAGAAAATATTCTACGTATTATACCGTTTTCATTTACATTTATACAGAGTGATCTGAATCCACAACACAATAATCATAGCATGCGATTCCTTGTCGAAAGGGTCGCGGTAGCCCAGTTGGAAACTCGGTCGAAAACAAAATGTCCTCATATTGGCATGGTGTGGAAGTTTGGAGAGTGAGGTGCCAGCTCGTGTTGATCTCGTCATTTGGTTCAAAATTAATAGTTGTTCTTGGATATTTTCCTTAGGAATTGAACTCAACATCGTTAGTAGCACTTTGTGTTTCTCCAATGTGACATTAATTAAACTACCTACCAACCAAATTGTGTGTGCACAAAATGTTTGCGCATCATGAACTTCCATATTTGGTCACAAATAATAATTGATAATTGTAACTCTAAATGTATCTTGTAGCTGTTTTATCAATTTATTACTTCTGTCAAACAGATACCTCCAGTTACATGACAGAAAAATGAACATTATAAAATAATGCAAGAATTACGTCATAAAATCACAAACAAAAATTACACAGAGCAATGCTGACCATTGAAATAAAAAATATCGTAATCGTAGCATCAAGCACAGAGAAAAAGTAAAAAACCAAGTTTTCAAACAATAAACATTTTTTAAATGTATAAAACCGTTAAAGAAAATATTAAAGGTTGGGGTGAACTGTTGATTTTTCGGACAAATTGGGCTATTGGTCGATTTTTCAAATTACTTTTGTTGAAAACGTTTCCTGAAAAAGAATTTCATTGGTATTATTTGTATATTATTCAAATTTACAGATGCACATCTCGAAATGTACATAATTTATAAATTTACCCATAGGATTGTTCTTGAAAAATATCAAGCAATTGATGCCTTTTATCACGACAATGGAACTGTTTGCACCGAATATCGGCAAGTGATGATTGCAAAAATCGTTTTGATCTCATTGAGAGATGTCAAGAATCTAACTATGGTGAGTGTCAATGATGGATTTCCGAACATTGCTATAACCCCCATGGTGGTAACCCCCTCGACTAGGTATCTCGTCAATAGAAAAAAATGACCAGATCTACATCACATCAACACATAAAAAATTGGCAATATCTTGATGAAGAGATATCTCGTCATTAACAAAATTGGTCGGATCTTGATGACCAGATGTCTCGTCACTAGCAAAATTAGTCACATCTTGACGGACGAGATATCTTGTCAAAACCACTTGGAGGGCTTAAGACATCGCTCTCTCCCACAAACCTTAACTTTATCATTTTAAAGGCTGAAGAACAGATTATTAAATAATTATCTCAAAATAAATACTATCCGATAAAGTCAGAGTACGAATATTTTATTTCTTCAAAAAGGCGAAATTTTTAAATAGTATTGCGGATATGATTTTTATGAATTTGTTTCAGATTTTCTAAATCGGCTGTGCCCAGAATCGAGGATACTTTAAAGCGCATCGAATTTACTGAAATCTTTAAGAAATATTTTCGGAATGCCAACTATTTGTAAGTTAGCTCTTTTGTTATAACTTGAAATTTTGTTCTACACTTCACAACTGTCTTTTAAGACACTTATATCAGTTCAAATCAATTATTACATTTCTGTTTTTTGATTTAAACTGATATAAGTGTTTTAAAAGACAGTTATGAAGTGACGAATTGATTGTTTTTTTAAGGGTTTCGTTGGGGCGCGAACCTCATCCTTGAAAATCGTTGGCGAATCGAACTTCGAATTACTTTGGAAACATTGAAGGTAAAGGATGCATAAAATTTCACCTTCTTCATTAATGATAAAGAATCTAAAATTGATAAAATAAATGCTGAAACTTTGAATCCAAATATTTTGCATTTATCAAGGTTTGAAATAATGTAGGTAGGTAGGAATTTAATTAACGTCACGCTGTAGCAACACAAGGGGCTATTGGCGACGGTCTGGGCTCAAACCCGTAGGGAATGACCGAGGACAACACCACGTAATTTTGAACCACAGTCAGATGACGAGGTCACACCTGAGCTGGAACCCCACTCTCCAGAGAACGTTAGAGAACACGACAGATTTAATGAGCACCACCCCCTTGTATATGGCGGTCTGTAGTTGGATTCGAACTCGCAAACCTCCGGTTGCTAATCCGTTATTCTTCCAAATGGGCTACCGTGGCCCCCTGTTTATCTGAACAATCTTGAGCGCAACACGATTGCGTGGTATTGTCTTAAGGCTCTTACCAAAGAGCATAGCAAAGGTAGCATAGGTAGAAAATTTGTCAGAATTCATTTCAAAAACACATCAGCAGTTATATACTTGAAATAGTTTTACTTTTACCATCCCATACCAGGTGTTTTGAAGAGGTATTTTTTATGTTTCAAATATTATACGGATATATTCTACAATATATCTCACAGATATAGAATATTTCTGCGTTAAAAAAACTCGAGTTATGAATCAGTGGGAATACTTCCTAATATTGAAACTGCATCACTACCGATTCCTTAAAATGGATCACGTTCTTCCATTTTAAATTATCTTAAAAGTATACATGTAGCTAAAACGCTCATCAAAAGATTGGTTTGGTATGTTTAAAACTATTTTAAGTAATTGGCGAACATTAAAAGTGCATGCAAAATAAATAAATCCATTCGTAGATTATTCTGTAAAGTAAAATACCATCAAATCTTGCTTTTGAACGAAAAGTAAATAGTTTTGATTTTCAGAAACACAGTTCTCCCTCAATTCCTTGTGCACATTTTAATTCATAAAAAAATGTTTAATATTACACGTACAAATGTTCTTTCTTTTTACATGAATTAAGGGAAGATGAAACTTCGTGATATACCTTGTATACTGTAACATTGTTTTGAATTTTATTGTATACTTCTGCGCATAGGGAACCTGCGGACTTTCATTCTTGCATTGCTTATAGTAAAACAATACACGAAATTAAGTGCATAGTAGAATTCAAAGGTGACAGTTAAAAGAGAATAATGGATTTCCACAAATTAAATTGCCTTCGTGAGGAGGAATTGTTGGCGTTTAAATTTACGTTGCACTGGAGCAGCACAAGGTGCTAATAGCGACGATACGAGATCAATACCGAAGGGAAAGATCCGAGGACAACGCATTGTAATTTTGAACCACGTTGAGGTGAGGAGATCATCTTAGCTGGCTCCCACTCTCCAAACTTCCCCACCACGCCAACATGAGGAAATTTTAATGCCGCGACAGATTTAACATGTACCAGACCCCTAGTATAAGATGGTCTTTGGTTGGATCGAGTTTCGAACTCGTATCCCTCCAGTCGCTAATCCGTGACTCCACCAACTGGGCTATCCCATCCCTCTGGAGGAGGAATGATTCCATAAAAAAGAAAAACAATAGGTCGGTAGGTATTTTAATAAACATCGCACTGGGGCAGCACAACGGGCTATTGGCGACGGTCCGGGATGAAACACGAAGGGAAAAGATCCGAAGACAACACCACGTAATGGCCACGTAATGACCTCGTCACGAACCAAGGTTAGATGACGAGGTCAACACCTGAGCTGGCTCCCCAATCCAAACTTCCACACCACGGCAACGTGAGGATATTTGAGGCCATGGCACATTTAACGTGCACCAGCCCCCTTTTGTACAAAGCATTCTTTGGTTGGATTCGAAATCGCAACCCTCCGGCTGCTAATCCGTTACTCTTCCAACCGGGCTACCGCTGCCCTAGGAAAATAATAGGAAAATGACCTATGAAATCTATTAACGATTATAGACGAAATTTCCGTTGAAGAAAAAGAAATAACATTATTTAACCAAAGTGTTGTTTCGGGGTTGAATCAACCTATATGTGCAATAATCACCGCGAAGTTATTGCCCGTATGTTGTTACACCTAAGGTTCCTTATCTCTGATAAGAACACCCACCTGCATTAATCTCTTGTACAAGAACAAACTATCGGGAGAGGGCATTGTTCGATCGGGCAGTATATTGACTTACTTACTTGTGATAGAAGTTGGCCGAATGGCCTCTTCTGGAAGAAATTGCAGCAAGATAAGCGTTGCCTCATCGCCTTGAGTGATAAGTGACCTAATGCTATTGAGCGAGCCGGTTCAGCGGAAACCTAACTCGGTTAAAGAAGATCCCCGCCCCGAAGGGAAATGGACAAATTGCGATGGATTTTCCTGCCCCCGTGACTACTGGAAAATAGTTTTCAGCCAATCTTTCCAATCCTCTCTTAATCGACACATCGCAGGATCTTTGACGTACCCTAGCAGGGAAAAGTATTTGTGGCTATTATAAATACTATAGTAAATATATAAATATTACTATAGAATTTATAAGCCATATATATTTGCAAAATAGCTATAACATTCATATTTATAATAACATCTATAGATACATGCAATTATAACTATGTATTTATGATATATACACATTACTATATTTATATGTATAGTAAATATATAAATATTTACTATACATATAAATATAGTAATGTGTATATATCATAAATACATAGTTATAATTGCATGTGTCTATAGATGTTATTATAAATATAAATCTTATAGCTATTTTGCAAATATATATGGCTATTAAAATATATAGTAAATATAAATGTGATTATGCAAATATACAGTAAATATGTATATGTAGCTATTAGAAATGTATAGAAAACATAAATGTGGTTATTATAAATATACAGTAAATGCAACTGTGATTGTTTCAAATCTAGTAAATATCTGTGGATATTATAAGTATATAGTAATCGCAAATGTAGCTGCTATATATATACAGGGTGACCTATAAAGTCCCTTTAAGTCCTTTAAATAAGAAAAAGCGTAAATAGCTATAGTAAAGTGACCATGCTGAATTTATTGAGACAGCTTACAGCGTTATCCGCTGGAGGGCGCTGTTCGTCAGCGCTGTAGTTGGAATGCAACTCTAGTCATTTAAAGTTCTGATTGCGTACGGAGAGCATACAACAATTTACGAACGCTGAAATGGAGGACATTCACCTTGTGTATGGTGCAGTTTGCGACAACGGAAGGGCTGCGGCACGGTTGTATGACGAACGGTACCCAAACAGACGTGTACCGCATCACCAAATGTTTGGGAATTTCACCGTAACCTGTGTGAATACGGGACATTCTGCAACAGCATGCACGATACAGGGCGGCAACGAACGACACGCACACCTGCCATCGAAGAGGATACATTGCGTCGAGTGAAAGAAACTCCTGGTACAAGCACACGAACCATTGCCCATGATAATGCAGCATCTCAATCCAGTGTAGGGCGCACATTACACAGGGAGCATTTACATCCATATCATTTGCAATGGGTTCAGTCATTGCAGCATGAGGATTATCTTCGATGTGTGGAATTCGCGAGCTGGTACTTGGACAAATGCAACGTGAACCCGGCGTTTCTAACCTTCATTCTGTTCACGGATGAAGCCAATTTCTCTCGTGAAGGGATCTTTAATCAACACAATGTTCATGTGTGAAGTCACGTTAACCCACGAAGTATGTGCCCACATGCTGCCAACAAGGGTTCTACCTCTTACCACCCCGACTGGATGGCCGGAAATATCGCATTCTTCTGGAGGAGGTATTGCCGGAATTACTCAACATTGTTCCTGTGTCTGTTCGGCGTGCAATGTGGTTCCAGCACGATGGGGCTCCAGCTCATTTTTCCCGTGCCGTACGTGATTACTTGAACAGAACATTTGCGCCTCGATGGAATGGGCGTGGTGGACCCAGCCCATGGCCACCACGATCGCCCGTTTTATCTAGCCTGGATTTCTTCTTGTGGAGGACCCTGAAAGCCATAGTCTACGATACCACCGTTGACTCTGACACCGACCTCGTCGCAAGAATCTCCGTCTCAGCTGCAAACGTCCGCGAAATGCCGGGTATTTTTGAAAGGGTCCGACAATCAATGCGTCGCCGTTGTGAAGCGTGCATAAATGTAGATGGTAAGAACTTTGAGCACTTGTGAAACTTAACGTGTACATGTACTGTACTAGTGTAAAGTATCGCTAAACAAAGAGTTTTTCCACCCATTATTGGCTTGTCATTTCTGCATCTTCGTTTATCCTCCAGCTGATCAGGTTGGGGTTTCCGGTCACACATTCCTATGTGATTCTGTTTTGTCTTTGTTTTCAACCTCCCCTAAAAGTTTGTACTTTGAGTTTTGAATCACCCTGTATATTACACATAGGGCTTTTATAAATGTACATTACACATAAATATGGCTATTATAAAGATATAGTAGAAATAAATGCGGCTTTTATAAATATTTTTTCATATAAATGTGGTTTTATAAGAATAATGCATGTATAAATGTGATTATTTTTAATATACGCATATATAAAGATACTCATGTCCAAATTTATCAGTACATACCCAAAAACAATGATATTTCATGAAATATCCAATCGATGTAATCCATTTTTGCAGGGAAAGTGTAAAAGACAAGCCTAATTAGCATTATCCAATCAAAAGTGATCAAACGGTTTCTGATACGCAAATCAAGGCATTACGCCATCCGACGATGAATCAAGCGCAAAGTGAATATCTAAGTGAATTTCTGCAATACATCGCGCGTTTGACTTCAGTGTGTAAGAACTCAAAACGTTTGTTATGGCTCCGAAGTATCATTTGGAAGAATCTGTGAAGTGGTGAATTATCGGCCGTTTAGAAGCAGGGCAGACAATCATGGAAGCATCGAGATGTATGAATATTTCAAGACAGACAGACAGCCTCTACGCTATGTAAACAATTTCAGAACTCTGAAACTGTTGTAAGGAGGCCTGCACAAGGTCGTAAACGCATAACAACTGCTTCTCAAGATCGATATCTGACAATAACTACCCATCGTAACAGGAAGTCTACTGCTCGGCAGTTAGGTTCAGAGGTTGCAGCCGCCACTGGAACTTTTGTATCACGGCAAACTGTATACAGAAAGCTTAATGAAAAAGGTCTTTATGCCAAAAAGTCAAGGGTATGTGTTTCAGATGACTAGGTTACGTCTGAGTTGGCACCCCACTCTACAAGCTCCACCACGCCAACTCTTGTGTAAGGACCACGGTTAAAAGTAATGAATTTATAAATTATTGTGATGAGAAAGGCTGTGATAGAGTGTTCGATTCTTACTATAGGGCGCTTTTTTCAATTACATTAGCTTTAGGAGCTGATAGCATGAATATATAAAGTTCGTATGGTGAGAATTGTTTTGAGAGTGTTTGATTCCAGCTGTAGGAGCCATATATTCCATATACGGAGAGTTCTGCTCGTTTCATAGTGTTTTCCTTTTTTGAATTTTTGATGGTAGTTGGTAAAGTTTCTGTGTCCTTCGCGTCCTCTCATTTTCCTCTCCGTTTCGGGTCGCGGTAGCCCGGGTTTGAAGAGCAACGGACTTGCAACCGGAGGGTTACGAGTTTGAAACTCGGTTCAGCCAGACCGTCGCGTACACTGGGTCGATGCACGTTAAATCTGTCGTGGACTCCAATGTCCTCGCGTGGGGTGGTGTGGAAGTTTGGAGAGCAGATCAAGTATTGTTCTCGTCGCCTGACCGTGGTTCAAAATTACGAGGCGAGTACTTGAATCTTTCCTTCAGGGATTGATCCCGGACCGTCGCCAATAGCCTGTTGTGTTGTTCCAGTACGACGGTAAGTAACTACCTACCTCATATTCTTTTCCCTTACACAAGAGGTCCAAATCCTAACTGGGTGTATTTATCTCTTCTGTATTAGTAGAACTTTCCTTGCGCTTGTTTGTCCATTACTTGATGTTTTATGTCTTGTTTTTGCCAATTACGGCCCTTGCACCATAAAACCCAACTCTTGCACAAGTGTTGTCCACTTTTATCTGAAACACAATGAAAATATTTATAACTTCTTGAATCTGGAGTACATTATATAGCAAACCTTGTCCCATTTCCCGTGGGACCTCCTTCGACAGCGTGTTTCGTAACCATGGTAACAGCACCCCCATCCCATTCATGTAAACCATAGAATAGACAGGAATTTTACTTCTAAATCCGTCCATGAAGGCATGGCATACTGAACAATTGATGAAGAGTACCAGGTGATGCAGACCTCACCGGAAGCGAAGATATGCCATCATAATAGACTCGGGATATTCTTCCGTTTCTGTAGAAAGCACCCCATTCAGCCATTCTCCCGCTGTGTTTCTCTGCAGTCTGATATTTCTCTTTGGCCTCACGGCTCCTGCTTTGTTTTTCTTGTCAGATTCCTTTCAAAAATTCATTCCATCGAAGTTCCGCCGGCTTTTGTGTCGCTGGTTTGGAACAGAGGTGGGGGAGGATCACCACTGAGCTTTCTCGGCGAGCGCCTTATGTGTCGAAACGGAAAACTGTAACTGTGAAATGGGAATGATTTCGTGACGAAATATTGCGTGGAGGTGAAGATGAAGTTTGTTTCTGAAAATTGGTGGCTCCGATGCGATAGGCACAAATTGGTTTTATCCGTAAATAGCGTGTTATGAAATCAAACGGGAACTGGCAACCACGCAGAGAATCAGCATTGAAGTTCATTAATTGCTCATATCTATTATTATTATTATACACTAACTATTTTTATTATTACACTTTTATATTCTTCTTAAACGAAAGGTTTTAATGAAGTGATAAAACTCCGTGATTTTACTCTTTAATGTATGACTATTTTAAATTAAACGAGAGGTTCTTTTTTTCTCTTTATCTAGAATATTACCTTTTAATGTATAACTGGGTTTTAAATTTATAGCTGAATTCTTAGGCTTTGCTTCCTCTTTTAATCTATGTGGCTGATATTTTAAAACTGTAAGTAACGTTTTAACTATCATGTATTTTATTCTTCATGTTCGAATCATTTTTCATTCATCATATGCACCCGGAGATGTCCCCCTGGAGGCTCTGGGGATTGCGCTCTTGGTTTGGAGATGGGAGTCTACCCCCTGAATTATCTGCGTCCTGAATTATTTGGTTCTTGCTCCTCCTTGATCCTGTACCTGAGATCCCAAATAAAACTTTATACAACGATTTTTTCCTCTTTCTTTTCAGTATTGGATCTGGAGGAATCCTTTAAAATCTCTCTGTAAGTCGTGAGAACTTTAAATTTTACATTAACTGTATCCAGTTTAAATCCTTTTGAGACATCACTATCCGTAAACTGATATCCGCCAGACTCTATTGGCTCTCGAACCTGCTTAGTGGAGATCCTTGCTGGTGCGTTTTATCTGCGAATAATAATGACACAGGATTCATTGCTGTTTTTAACATTGATTTCATAACTCTTAAATTTTAAACTTTTATTATATATATTAACAATTTTAATTGATGACTTTAAATACTTCTACTTTTGAAATTTTAAATTTTTATTATATGTACCGGGAATATAATATGACCCAACTTAGTTTTTAAAATTTTTAATTTTTAATTAACTCTCTCACATATAGGGCGCCAACTAACGCTCTATACGAAGGGGCTAGCGGGGATCCCGCTATGAGATATCCTGGGTTGGCCCCTAGTTGGCGCCTGTAATGAACGGCATGAGAGCCCCTATTCTGTGTGATTATCATTACAATGATAATCTATCTATCTTAATTTTCTCTTTGGTAACAAAAATACATGCAATAAAACGTAGATCAAAGAAGATGAAGCACACCACAATAAAATGAATAAAGAAAAGAGAATCTAACCTAGAGATTCTCTAAGTTATTTAGCACACCACAATAAAAATCTGGTTTGAAATTTTTTTCTAAGTTATTTAGCACACCACAATAAAAAAAAGGGAACGTAAAATGTCTCCCGACAACCGGGGCATCGATATACGCACTGCTCTACGAGGAAGAACCTAAAAAGTAAAGAGAAAATTATGTTCTGACTTAAGGAAGAAGAGGAGAAAATGCGACCTACCTTGGACCTCCATCACCATATCCAGGAGTCAACCTGAAACGAAAAAAAACATGCCTTCAGATCCACGTTCGCCTTCAGATCCAGAAGCTGGCTTGACCATCAAATGGAATACCTGGTTGCCTAGTCTCCGGAACAATCGCCGGCTCACCTTTTATTAGACCCTCTCGGATTTTTTAGACTTTTCCTTTTTGGGGGGCCCTGTTGGCCCTTTTACCTTTATTTTTCAGGACCTATTGGCCTGATTTTCTCCGCGGGTTCCCGCTTCGAGCCCTGTTACCATCTTATATATATATATATATATATATATATATATATATATCTGTTGGGCCCATGAGTGGCCATGGGCCTGTATAAACGTTTTAAATTCAGACACAATAAATAGTTCGTCCGCACGTGCCCCATTGGGAAGCGTTGCAGTTCCCGTCTGTCGGGCGAGTGCCCCGGTTCCTCTCTCAGTGCTGGTGGAAGTCCCCATATTTCCCCGCCCCCATATAAGATTCTAAACCGTCAGGTGAGTCGGTGGGGGCGAGGGTCTACAATTGCTCATATCCAATAGTGAAATAGGAATGATTTCATGATAAAGTATTGCGTAAAGATAAAGATGAAGTGAAAATTGGTGGCTCCGATGCGATAGGCAAAAATTGGTTTTATCCGTAAATAACGTGTTATGAAATCAAATGGGAACTGATAGAACCACGCAGAGAATCAGCGTTAAACCTTTAGACTACGGGCAGTACAACAGTCCTACCGTAAGATTTTTCCTTCCTAGAGCGGCTCGGTACAGATGCGAATTCATCCCCCTTTTATGTGACCGCTAACACGATCACCATTTGCGAACGGTCAGCGACTGGCCCTAAAGAGAGAAGGTCCTTTTATCCGAAGCCCTACCCTGTCGATCATTCTGTAAACACTGGGAAATACAGAAAGCCGGTGATATCTCTAGCAAGCCAAACACTGTGCAAGAAAGGCGCGTTTAGGTGGTCAGTCGTAAAAGTCATTCTCGACTCTCTCTCACAAGTTCTGTAGGGGGAAGGAAGTCGAGAAATCTGCCGCTTTTAGACGCGAGTAACGAAATTTGGGCGCCGTATCGTAAGGGTTAATTGCTAATATATAATAATGAAACAGTAATGATTTAATGACAAAGTATTGTGTAAAGGTGAAGATGAAGTTAATTTTTGAAAATTGGTGGCTCCGATGTGGTAGTAAAGGAAAGATTTTGTCCTTGAATAAAGTATTATGAAATCAAATGTGAACTATTACGACATCAAGTAGCATCTGCGTTAAAGCTCCTTAAACCTCCAAGTGGTTTCGATGAGATATCTAGTCCAAGATCTAATAAATTTTGATAATGACGAGATATCTTGTCATCTAGAACGCTAATTGAATTCTGAGTGATGGAGATACTGCCTATTTTTGATGGTGACGGGATCTAGATCAGATAAGTTTTTCTAATGATTAGATATCTCGTCCATCAAGATCTGGTCAGTTCTGCAAATGACGAGATACCTTGTCGAGACAACCACCATGAGGGTTAATTGCTCATATCTAGTAGTTAACCGCTTAACGCATTTACCCGTGTCTGACACGGGCAAAAGTTACTGGCAAATTTTCACATGCCCGTGTTTTACACGGGCGCTCTTGTACCTCGCGTTATTTTATTTCTAATGCCCGTCTGAGATCCGTTCTAGTAAAAATAGATAGGCTAGATTAAGCTTATACTAAAAATGGCATAAACTTATTTATCATAGATGATTTACCACTTATTTATAGATGGATATTAAACTTATTTACCGTAGATGGCACCACTATGCACCATTTTTCTTGTGTAAACCAAGTGGTGCATTTTTGTTAGGAATTGTTAGGAATTCTTTGTTATAAAGCAGTTGTTAGGTGTGGAAAAGATAACATATCCATTTTTATTACGTTAAATATCATAAAAGTAAACAGTTAACCATAAATTAATTTTTACTAAGTGTTTTTGTAACTTGTTTAGAAAACGTTATCTGATAATGAGCGACTCCGACGATTTTGAATATGCCAATTTATCAGAAAGTTTCAGCGATGAAAGTGATGATCTCTTGAGTGATGGAAGTGAATCTGAAGTTAATATTTTATTATTATTAATATTTTGAAATTCAAAATAAACATGTAATCAAATCGTTTACACTTTGTATAATAATTTTTTTATAACTTTTACCCCACCCCCGGCAACTGAAATCGCAAAAAATAAATTACACTATACCTATATATTCATTTTCTGTCAAAAAAAACTCGATCATTTTTTACCAGTTTTTCCGAAAAAAACTCGTGCTTTAAGTGGTAAAATAGGACTGATTTGATGACAAAGTATGGCATAAAGGCAAAATTGAAGTTCATTTTTCAAAATTGGAGACTTCTGTGTGATAGGAACGAAATTGTTTCGTCCGTGAATAACATATCATGAAATCAAATTCAAATTAACACACCCACACAGAGTATCCGCGTTAAATTTCATTAATTGCATGCATCTAATAGTGTCATTACCCACCTTTCATACCTTATTAAATGTATTTAAAATGAATATCAGCATCTATGCCCATTTTATATCACCAAATGAAATAAGACTAATCAAAAATTGAAAGCAGCCACGTCGTGCATTTCTAAGTGTCGTGTATTCCTAAATGGAATTACCAATGCTGGGCATGGCAAATTTCTCACCTCAGTCTCGTCACCTCAATCAGCTTCTAAACATCCCCTTCAATTGCATCCCACTCACTTGTTCAAAGGAGGCTCGGTATTCTTTGATGTTTAAACCTATTTTCGCTTTCGCTCGCAGATTCTTTCTTACGCGGGTTTCTATCTTCCAGATTTCTCATTACCTTGGGACTGCTGAACAATTTCATTACCACTACGGGACCTTACGTGTAGTTTCAAGCAACGTTATTCAGCGCAAATCAAGCACATTTTAACCAAACCTTCGAAATTGATGAATGAATCCCCGAGGTCTTATTTTATATTGTTTGTATTCATTTGTTAGAATTCACCGCAAAACAAATAATGTCAATTTCTGGGTCATATTCGTTAGTGAAATATATAGTTGGTTGGTTTTGGGGTTTTATGGCTCAAGGGCCATATTTGGCCATGGTGCGCTAGACACGACACATAATATCAATAGGCAGACACACAATGAAAGCTATACTGACACAGAAGAGAGAAATACACCCAGGGAGGAATGCTGACAGGAATCAAAACTGCGCCGCCTACAACTCGAAGGTTGCTAGCGCATACCCAGAGAGCCACTACGCCCCTGTGAAATATATAGAAAGACATGAAATTGAAAAAGTACATTCGGAGTGTTTAATACCGTTCGTTGCATACACAGCAGACAGTATGAATCAAATAATGTTAACTCGTATATTTAATGATTATTTGATATCTACCTGATTTCTAAATAATAATATGGGTCGTGTTGGCCCGGTTGGAAAATTAAACGGATTAGCAACCGGAAGGTTGCGTGTTCGAATCCAGCCAAACACCGTCGTTGTACAAAGGAGGCTGGTGCGAGTTAAATCTGTCGTGGCCTCAAATGTCCTCACGTTGGCGTGGTGTGGAAGTTTGGAGAGTGGGGTGCTAGCTCAGGTATTGCCTCGTCATCTGACCGTGATTCAAAATTATGTGGTGTTGTCTTCGGATTTTTCCTTCGGGATTGATCCCGGACCATCACCAATAGCCCGTTGTGTTGCTCTAGTGTGACGTTAATTAAAATACCTACCTACCTGTCGTGTTTGGAGTAGTATGGCGCAGTATGGCCCATACACCATAATGAAACCAAAATCAGCCAATCAACAACCTAATATTTATATACTCAATCGCTAAATTGCGGTATTTTGAAAAATACCGAGACTCCTTGCTCGCCTTCATGATGGCATGGTGTGGAATTTTGGAGAGTGGCGTGCCAGCTGAGCTGTTGATCTCGTCATCTGACTGAGATTCAAAATAACGAGGTGATATTCTCCGATGTTTCCCTTTGGGATGGATCCCTACCGTCGCCAATAACCATTTGTGTTGCTTCAGTGATTCCAAATTGAACCACCTAACTACCTAGCTTGCTCAGTTCTTAATTTCTCAAAAAGCTATAAAATTATAAACCTTCAAATCCATTTTGGTATTCATAAAATTCATCAAAATTCTGGCAAGCTAAATTTAAATTCTACATACTCTTGCTCCATTGGATTCAAATATGTAGGCATATAAATTGTTTGCAACTTTTGTATTATTAATTTTAGCTGGAGCATCGATCACATACCTTACTTAAATAAAAATTTGATTCTACTTGCCTGTTTTTGATACTAATATAATTTAAATGCCTTTCACTATTTTGGATCTTTCTCATCTCCAAACTGGTGCTGAGTATTTCGCATATAGTCTTATAGAGGAAGTTTCGCTCTTACGGGTTTATCGCTCCAACAAACGTCCACGGATCATTTCCATCCTTGTTGACAAAAAAAGGAGGACGAGGGGTTTGTGTGATTGAAACAGATAACCTCTAAACATCCGAAAGTAATCAGAATGTCCTGTAAGGGGATGCTGGAGAGCTTTTTGCATCACTTCTTATCTCATCTCGTTGTCGTTCTCCCTTTTCTCCATTAATATCTGTTAAGAACATTATAGGCAGGGATGATCATTCTTTCTGTCTTAAGTCGTTCTTGTATCAGCCTTAAATTAAGAAATTGGATTAACACGCGAAGTATAGATAGGTAGGTATTTTAATTAAATTCCCACTGGAGCAACGCAACGGGATATTGGAGAGGGTTCCGGATGAAATCCGAGGAAAACACCATGCAATTTTGAACCACGGTCAGATGACGAGGCCACACCTGAGCTGGCACTCCACTCTCCAAACTTACACACCACGTCAGCGTGAGGACATTTGAGGTCACGATGGATTTAACTTGCGCCAGCCTCGTTTGCGCATGACGTCTTTGTTTGGATTCGAACTCGCAACTCTCCGGTTGCTAATCTGTTACTCTTCCAAACCGGCTACTGTGGCCCCCAAGCGGAGTGGAATTTGTTTTTGGAGAATTTAACCCATTAAGAAAATTTCAACATTTTGGGGTGGCGATTAGAAACAATGCCATATGATGTGAGGGAATGCAAAGCGAAATGTTAAAACGTAGATTTAATGTTCACTTAGAATTAAAAATTTGTGTTTAAGATGCTTGGTTGGAGCATTGGTAAGTGTTGAAAACAAGACATCCTAACCAATGGACGTTAATTGCTAAATTTAATTATATATGTACTTGCGGTATTGATGACGGAAGGAACTCAATTCTCTTGACTTTGGACTATAACTCTGCAGATAGTATAGGCCATTTATATCCGACAACCTTTGACAAAAATAGTTCCAAATTGAAATAGTTACACCGTTAAAAATGCGTGTCAAACAGTAATCGTGTTAACATATTCGAAAACACCCAAGTGTCCTATTCGCATAGTGAGCAATACATCGTGAGCACGAATTCACCTCGTGGACCAGGGAAATAATGCAATATATCTTGATGTGCCCCAGCATTTGACACTGCCTATGGAAACCGTGAGACGACTGTCTATGAATATGACTGTTTGTGAATACGACTGTCTGTGGTATTGTTTTAAAGCTCTTGAATAGATCAATTCAAGTATGCGAAGAATATTTTGCTATAGTTTGAACTGAACACTGAACATTTTTTTCTTGTGATCCGATGAACACCTTTGACAATAACACGGTTTATCTGGACAATCCTGAGCACACGACTGCGTGGTATTGTCTTACGGCTCTGAACTGGATTGCACATACCACTTACAGATCATCCTTCGAAGCTGCTGCTTATTTCCTCTTAGAAAGAGTACCTTGAACTAAAGTGCTTAAGAAACTAATAAATATGATAAAGAGGGCTGGAGACATAAAATTAATCTGCGGTTTAAAAGCTTATTCCACCTCCGTGTCGACACAGCAGCTCAGTTGGTCACCTTCCAAAGTACTGACCACGACCTGAGGTACTTATCTTGGTGATCCGATTAGGGCCTGGTGGCTAATCCCTGTGACTCTAGAGTTGCTTTGAACTAGAAGAAATCAAAGAAATGAAATTACTGGAGTAAAGTTAAATTTTTCTCTTTTCCTTAGGGATTGATTCCAGACCCTTGCCAATAGCCCGATGTGTTGCTCCAGAGTATGACGTTAATTAAATACCAACCAACATTTAGTGATATAATTAAGGGTTCAGTCGAGTCTAACGCCCAAATTAAAGGTGACAACAGCGTGATCCAGAATAGGATATTGCAATTTAATTTGCAGGGGGCATGGTAGAATTATATTGCGTGTGTGGTGTGAATTTAAAGTCCAAGACGTCAAGGTCCAAACGAAACACAAGAGATCTGTTCAAGTATAGAAAGATAATTTCGCAGTACCTATTTATTCGGCATATCAATAATGTACTTTTGTATTTGTCGTATCAGTGCATACCTCCCCGTGATACATATATCTCAACCTGTAACAATTGTATCTAATTGTTGATAACAGGGTTTTGTTACCGAAAATAGCACACGTGGGTGATAAAATTCTTTGGAGTTCTTAACTTTTATCTCACTATATACAAAGATGTTATTGCTTTTAATAACACATTTTCGTCCTTTTGAAATATTTTCCACTCCATTGAATAAATAACACCACGAGAAATTCGCTGCTCCATATTTTAATCCGTACGGAGTATTTCTAACCCATGCATTGGGAAATGCTATCGATTTATTTTTCCGTATGTCAAGGGGAACCGATCAAAAGAATGCTCGTTCTGTAATCTGTGGGAAAAATGTACAAGAGTTGGAAGCGTGGGATGTGTAAATAAAACGTATTTAAACTAGTCTACTCTTACAGAGTATCTGCCCTGAAGGGTCTATTACTCGCATCTATTGATGATATGTTAACCTCTGAGCGACACGAAATTTCCCAAGTAGTGTAGTATTGCTTTTTCCTCACAACACACGTAATGACTAAATAAACACATCTATTGGTTGAAAGAATCCTAGGATCGATTCTACTGGCCAAAAACTTTAAAACTGATATAAACGTCACGTAAGCGGGGACTGATGCATGTTAAATCTGTTGTGGTCCCAAATGCCCTTACAGTGCAGTGGTGTGGAAGTTTGAAGAGTGGGGTGTCAGCTCAGGTGCAGACCTCGCCATCGACCGTGGCTCAAATTGACGAGTAGTTGTGTCCTCGGATATCACCCTTCGGGGTTGATCCGGGACCGACGCCAATAGCCCGTTGTGTTGCTGCAGTGCGACGTTAATTAACCTTTCTACTCTGCTTCTATACCAGTTTTAAACTTTTTGGCCAGTAGAATCGTTCCTAGGATTCTTTCAACCAATAGATGTGTTTATTTAGTCATTATGTGTGTTGTGAGGAAAAACCAATACTACACTAGTTGGGAAATTTCGTGTCGCTCAGAGGTTAACATATCATCAATAGATGCAAGTAATATCATCAATAGATGCTTCAGGGCAGATACTCTGTAAGGGAAAACTAGTTTATATATATATATATATATATATATATATACATATACATATACATATACATATATATATATACATATACATATATATATATATATATGTATATGTATATGTATATATATATGTATATGTATATGTATATGTATATGTATATGTATATGTATATGTATATGTATATGTATATATATATATGAGTCTAAATTGTTTTTACAAAATAGGAGGGGATAGTACCACCCAGACGAGCAATAATTACCATGGAACATAGGGTCGCATTCCTATCTGAGAGGCAAAAAAGATTAAAATTGGAATTCCAACATGAACTTACAACAGTGTTGGGAGAGCGAAAGAACGATACCAAAAGTTGCACAATTTGATTTTTTGATCAGAGAAAAACTCACAGCAAGTGCTCAAAGTGTCGACCACGCGTGTCGTAGCACAGTTCACACCGGCGAAGGAATGATTGGCGCACCCTCTCGAAGATTCCTGGTGTTGTGTTAATTTTGTCTGCGGCAACACCGATTCTCGGTACGAGATCTTCAGCCGAGTCCACAGGCGTCTGGTACACTAAAGATTTCATGTGCCCCCAGAAGAAAAAGTCCAGTGGGTTGAGGTCCGGTGAGCGAGGAGGCCAAGACACAGGTCCGCCACGTCCGATCCATCATGCGGGATATGCTTGCTTAGGAGATATGCTACGTAGTCAGGTACAAAACGACGTCAGAGGCGATGACTTGTTCATGCTCGACGCGTTTCGACTTTACTCTTTTCTGCCTCTCAGAGTGGAATGCGACCCGATGTTCCATGGTAATTATTGCTCGTCTGGATGGGTACTATCACCCCTTTTATTTTGTTAAAACAATTTAGATTCACCCTGTATATGTTATAGCAGCACATTAGCTGAAATTAAACATGCTTAGTCCTCTGTGGGGTTCACACGCTTCTATCCGTTCTGTGTGTGCATACACAAACATATATTTTTATTTATTCTTATATATTGAACGAAATGCTCTTTATAATACATTCAATGAATGCTATTTAACTTTCACCATCGTTATAATGAAACTTTAAAAATCATTTTTGTCACGGAATGCAAAATTCCATCATGTTTACGATATGATATTTTGAAAGAAACATCAATTTAGTATTCTGAGTTCTGTAAACAGGCATCCAATGTTTTTCAGTACCCCATACATGATTAAACACTATTTTTCGTAACGCGAATTCTACATTTATTTTATAAAATTGAAGCGTTTCTTATATTTCGTTTCTAAAATCCTACGCTAGTTTCCTTATAACAGTCTGTTTTTACTTTTCTTTCCAAATTGTTATTTTTTATTTCCCAGACTTTTTTGTCCTAATAGAGTTAATAAAACTACAAATTTCCAATTAATGAATTGTTTATTTCCTACTTCGCAGAAACTGGAAAACTTTTTAACGGTTTCCCGTCCCCCTTCGTATTTTTCGAACGAACCAAAAAATACTTCCAACAAACCTATTCATAAACTATAGGAACTTCGAAAAAAAACTATTTTATATCCCTCAGAATCCCCATTTTTTGTCATAATGAAACAAAAGAACGTCTAGTTTATCGATCTTCCATCCAGGGTGGAAATACTTTTTATCCAAGTTTATTTCACTTTTGAAATAAGGAAATAAAACTGCACTTTTTGTTCCCAGTTCTTCAATAAAAACAATGCCTTCAACGACATAAAACTGTATCAGATGTCCTGGAAATATATCTTTTAATGTGCTTTATTTCCTCCTATGGCATTTTCGTAAAAAAATGAGGTTTCACTGCAAAATGGGAATCCATATCGACCCCATTTATTAATGGATTCTATGTGAAACTTTCTTAGAAAACCCAGACATAAATCTCCAATAATTAGAAAAACAAATGTACTACACACTCGTATCTCTTAGATTACACGTAAACCCGATTCCTAAGACGAACTTATTTTATAAATACGAGTTTGGGAATTATATTGAAATGGCGTAGAAGTCATTAGTTTTTCTCTTCTCATATCGATACTTCAGTTCGCAACAAAGACTGATCTCTTAAATCAGTTTTAGTTTGTTTTTTCCGAGTTTTTTTCCTAATATTTTAGCAATCATTAACCTAAAAAGCATCGAATGGCATGGATACCATGACCAATTACCTTAATTGAGTTGTTTTGGGACTTTTATGTTCTATTTATGGAAGAGGGAGAGTGTAGTCAGTTTTTTATAGTATGTAGTTATAGGCGGACGTTCAGGACTGTATCAACTTTTACTTTGTGAGACTTGTATGGTATGGTATCTTACATTCATTTTAACATACGACTGCAGTAGCAGTAGTACTTATTGATCAAACTTTTGGATTGCCTTTACAAACCATTTGATATGTTAAGAAACATTCTGTTTTGAATAAAACTTTATGATTGAAGATTTGCCCTTACAGGAACGTACTTGGCAGGTAACAAATTTTTTGTTTTTTTAAAGGGAGATGAACTCCTTATGTCTCACACTCTATTTCGAACACGCCTTAACATCAGGATATCAAATGAGAGAACATTTATATTCCTCAGAAACTTTAATATTTCTAGAAAATATATATATATAGCCCTTAACATATTACCTTGCCCTTACAACCCTTACAGCTCTTACCCTTATTTATACAGCTTTAACACTTTCGAGTAGGTTCGGAGCTAGATTAATTCCTCCTTTGAAATTGTTAGAGATTATTTGGTCTTTCCTTGCCCTTTATTTACAATAATACAGGTCTTTATATTATAGTTGTTTAGAACTCGTGGTGAACGAATTCAATTAAATTTGGCAGGCATACTTTGTATAAATGTGGTATGCATTGCAATAAGAAGGTGGGTATATTAAACAAGTGATTAGAGCTCAGTGTAGAAAGAACTGTTGAACCAAATTCAATAAAATTCAATATGCATATTTTCCTACCTAGTGTATTATAAATCAATTTAAAAATCAATTGCAAAATTTGCCACTCGATTAAAATTTGGAACTATTGTTGCTTCAAAATGCAAGTTATATCATAGAAGAGGTATAAAAGTACAAAGAGTAATGATACCTTTTTATGCGCCCATGATCATGTGACCAGAACTAGTAGTAACGTGACCCTTAAACTTCTTCCGTTTGCCAGTGGAAACGAACATTCATCATCTATTTGGTCCACGGGATGTGAGAAGACACCTATCCTTTGATTCATCATTTGATTGGTCCACACGACATAGTAGACTTGGCGATTTCCCTATTTTTGTCGCCACTCTATAAAAATACGTATTCACACACCTACTTAGCATAATATGTTATATCGCCAAACGAGACAATAAGATGATTAATCGGGAAAGCAAATTGATTTTTCACAGAGAAGTCACGTGACTGCTATTCGACTCTTGTTGGTCTTACGTTTTGAAGCTCCTCTCAATAGTAATGCTCAGTCTACTTACTACTACTACTAGACTTTTCACGTCAATGAGTTACATATGTTTTGAAGCCTTCAGGTAATACAGAGTTGCAAATAGTGTTTTGCCAACTTGGATTAATCTTAGCATAATGTACGGCCCCTAAAGTTCTCCAAGTTGGCGACAAGTAGTGGCTAATTTCGACTGATCCAACCGGTAGTTGATTGATACTACCGTTAGTTGATTGATTGCCAATTGCGGTAAGCCGTGACAGCTGTATTAATATCACGGGTGTATTTCCGAATTCGTTGTCATGAAATGATTGATTGTCCCCATTGACTGTCCTGTATTCCCTGAGGGTCGCGTCACATCAACAGAATCGCTTCCATAGCAATAAGTCGCTTCCATAAGAAATAGTTCATTCGTCTCCAAACATTCCACACTGCCTGAATCCAGAGCTTTATTGTCACCACACTGCGACAAGTTTAAAAGCAACAAACAATACGAAATGGAACGATTGTAGTATACGATTTAGTATATCGATTATTAGTAAAGGGAATTGGGAGAGGTGACTATTGTGTATATTCAATTTTAATGAAAGAACTAATACAATATTTCCAAATTCTATTCTAAAGAGGATCAATAAAATCTTTCCAAAGATTTCTTTTCTAAGAAAAGGACAAATATAATCTTTCCACAGTATTTTATTCTGAGGAAAGAACCATTAGAATCTTTTCAAATCATTCTATTCTAAGAAAGGACCAATAGAATATTTATAAAGGATCCTTTTCTAGTAGGTTGAAAGAATCCATCGATTCTTTCAACCAATAAA
The DNA here is from genome assembly GCA_933210815.1 of Meta bourneti. NCBI lineage: Eukaryota > Metazoa > Arthropoda > Arachnida > Araneae > Tetragnathidae > Meta > Meta bourneti. Next base: position 14,001,857 of record OW119924.1, read on the forward strand.
TGTGGTTATTTAGTCATAATGTGCGTTGTGGGATAAAAACAGTACTACACTACTAGGAAATTCCGTGACTCCCAGAGGGTTAACAAATGATTCTCCCTAAAAAGATTATTGTTAAATATTTTTGTCCACACTATGGTTGAAAGGATCCATCGATTCTTTCAACCAATAAATGTGGTTATTTAGTCATAATGTGCGATGTGGGATAAAAACAGTACTACACTACTAGGAAATTCCGTGACTCCCAGAGGGTTAACAAATGATTCTCCCTAAAAAGATTATTGTTAAATATTTTTGTCCACACTATGGTTGAAAGAATCCATCGATTCTTTCAACCAATAAATGTGGTTATTTAGTCATAATGTGCGTTGTGGGATAAAAACAGTACTACACTACTAGGAAATTCCGTGACTCCCAGAGGGTTAACAAATGATTCTCCCTAAAAAGATTATTGTTAAATATTTTTGTCCACACTATGGTTGAAAGAATCCATCGATTCTTTCAACCAATAAATGTGGTTATTTAGTCATAATGTGCGTTGTGGGATAAAAACAGTACTACACTACTAGGAAATTCGGTGACTCCCAGAGGGTTAACAAATGATTCTCCCTAAAAAAATTATTGTTAAATATTTTTGTCCACACTATGGTGACAATATCAATATTATTGTCACCATACGGTGACAATAATATGGTGACCATAGTGTGACAAGTTTAAAAGCAACAAACAATACGAAATGGAACTATTTACAGCAGAGTGAATTGGGAGGGGTCAAGTAGCCACAGTAATTGAATATTATATGAAAGGACTTGCTGGCATTGGTCAGAGCATTGGGGGATGAAGCAACCGACAGGGAACAAAACTGGTAATTTCTCGGAAGTACACAGAGATCTAAAAAATGCTGAGTGAACGACAGGAAAAGAACGAACTATCAACAAACCAAGTGGAACCTTAAAAAGTGATACCTGGCCCCGTAGCATTGTCCTCATCTCAGCGTGCTCTGCATAAGCGACTCCCTAGTGCCCAGTGCTGAAGACCAGTGCCAGCCTAATGCTAACTCCACTTATTCAATATTCCATCAATGTGACTTCTTGACCCCTCCCAATTCACTATGCTATAAGTCGTTCCATTTCGTATTGTTCATTGCTTTTCAACTTGGTGACAAATGCAATCTAATCATCTAATCAATCTGTGGCGAACTCAGCTACTACAAAAATTAACTTACGATACCATAGTATATATAGCAGTGTAACCCAACCCTATTAGGGAGTACTTTTTAGTAGACAAAAGTCACATTAGTTTGCCAAAAGTCAATTCTGAATTCATATTGATTTCCACCTTCCAGTATTTTATGGGCTTGAAGTGGCTCTAAAGCAGCTAAGTGAAGACCTGACAAATTCTGACAAAAGAGATCGCATTTAAAATAAGTTCTTCTGTCAGTAGTTATAGATTCAGGAACTCCGAAGCCTCCTCCAACTTGAATACGACGATTATGCAACCGTTTTGACTGTCTGATCTTTCATTGGTATAGCATCAGATCACCTGGTGTACCCTATCACTGCGTGTTAAAATATATCTGTAATCTTCAGAAGGGAGTAAAGGTTTAACGAGATGTCAATAACGATGAGGGAAAATCTGGAATCATGAAAGGAAAAGATCCTAAACGTGGCTTAGAGTGTGAAGGTGTACCTTCGATTTTTGGCACCGTACTTGCGTCTTTCAACAGATGAAACAATCCTTAAGCACTGACTTCAAAAGAAGTGTTTGTCTTATTTCCATTGTCTGATTCATATGCCCACTTTGTAAATCTTAAAATCACTAGTCCCAAAGCAGTTAAATTGTCTTACAGGATGCAGGGTATACGTGATATTACTTTTGTTCATTTCTATTTTATTTTGTTTAGTGTATTGTTTATTTATGTATTTTTATTTCGTATACTAGAGGTAGACCGTTTTTGTAATTATAGTTGGTCTTTGGATCATGTTTATTTTTGTAACTTGTATTTGCTTTATATGAATCAATTGGTATTTTGATTGTCAGGTTGAGCTAAGAGCACTGAGGACCTTATGAGGCCTGACAAATGTCCTCCAGACAGCCTCTCGCGTACTCTTACACCCTCTAGGCAGGCTGGGAGGTTAGGGTCTTGAAAAGAGGAGGTGTTTGCGAATTAAGTGCGACGTCATTTTAACCCAGAGACGAGACAGTTTATGAAATGTGTCAAATACTAGACGTTGAAAAGAGTGAGAACGTAGGATTGGGAACCACCAGAAAGTAAAGGAAGTTTGGATGAGGGAAATATCAATGGCTTTAATTCGAGAATGTTGGAAGCGCCATCTGGATTGATTGAAAATGGACGTGTTCATGTTCACGTCAATCAGTTACCAATTGCAGTAAAATATCGGTGCAACTTAAGCGTACTAAGAAGTACTTGATAGTTTAGATCCATTTCATTGTTATACAATATACTATATTCTAATTAATTATCGTAATAAAGATTGAGAGCTCTCCTCAAATATGAATGCAATGCTTACACTATTTGCTGTTTCAAAACAAAGTGGGTTTTGTTCAATGATTCTTACTACACTGCTGGCCACCCAAATTGCAACACCAAGAAAGACAAGAGATATCACAACAAAATTTATTTTGTAGATAACATGTTGACCAAGTATCAAATGATTAAATTTATAGACTTCTGTGAAGTGTGGTTCCTGCCAAAATCAGTAGCCAGAGTAGCCGCCATTGTTGGAGATCACCGCTGCCACACGCCTCGGCATTGATTCAAAGAGACTTTGGATGTGTTCTTGGGGTACAGCAGACCAAGCAGCTTCCACACGTTGCCAAAGTTGATCTGGTGTGGCAGCTGGGGATGTATTCTGGGTCAATCGTTGAGCAACCATGTACCACATGTTTTCTATCGGCGAAAGATCCGGAGAGCGAGCTGGCCAGGGAAGCAATTCAATCTGGCGATTGTCGAAGAACCCTTGGACAATGCGTGCTACGGGTGGTCGCGCATTATCCTGTTGAAATATGGCTGTGGGCAAGCCCTGAAGGTAAGGAAGGACAACTGGCTCCAACACCTCGGAGATGTAGCGCTGGCTGTTTAAAGTACCGGCAATGCGTACTAGAGGAGTGCGAGAGTGATATCCAATACCACCCCATACCATAATACCCGGTGCAGGACCAGTGTGGCGGTGCATAACGCAGCTGTTCAGCATCCTCTCTCCACGGTGTCTCCAGACTCGAATCCGACCATCGTGGTGTTGCAGACAGAAGCGTGACTCGTCAGTAAAGACAATTTCATTCCATTCTGCCGTCCACATCCTTCTTTCATCGCACCATTGGCGGCGGAAACGTCTGTGGTTCTGCTTCAAGGGTAGACGAAGCAATGGACGTCTTGCGGACAGACCACTCTGCTGTAAACGGCGTCGAATGGTACGCGCAGACACTGGATGATGCGGTACAGACTGAATGTGCTGTGCTATGGTTCGTGATGTGGCTGAGAGATCCGTCACTGCCATACGCACAATATGCCTGTCATCACGTGAAGTGGTGCACTGAGGTGGATGCGATCGAACACGTCGGTCCGTCGTACCCTCCTGCATCCAACGATCACATATCCGCATTACAGTTGTTTGGTTTCGTCCAACACGACTACCGATTTCCCTGAAAGATAATCCACAATCTCGGTAGGCCACTATCCTTCCTCTGTCGAACTCGGATACTTGATCAAAAGATGATCGCTGTTTTCTACGAGGCATAATTGATCGTTTTTTTTTAAAAAACCACAAGAAAAACACAATTGCCGTACTTGAAATCGTCGAAATCTCCAAGCCTTAAATAGCGCTTTGAAGTGGCGCCACAGGCGCGCGTGATGTGCGTCTGCGCTGAAATTCTAATTATTTGCATATCTCACCTCCGCTAATGCATGTTGTAAATTTCATATTATTTGCATGCTTCCTTCAGGGTGTTGCATTTACGGTGGCCAGCAGTGTATATATTTTGCATTTATTTTAGGAATGTTTTAATTTGTAAAAAATGTTAAGATATTTTGTAAATAAATGCATCTTTATAAAATGTTATACAAGATGTGGAAAACTCTTCCATATAAGATAAAATAATAATAATGTTGCTGTATTTGCATGAAGACTTACTTTAATTGTTTTTGAAATCCATGGTTCAAAAATATTCCAATCTTTCCAATTCTATTACAAATGCTTTTCGGAAAAGAAAATTAGTTTGCATCGCTTTATATAGGGAATCATAAAAAATTGTTAAAAATCATTTTTTAAGGATTAAATTTTATTTACACAACTTCAAAATATACTAATTGAGTTTCGTAAAATTTTGGTTTAGAAATTTCTTTGCACTGGTTTGTATCTTTTAATACTTTTACTTTTTGTTCTTTTGAAAATTTAAATTTTCATGTCAGGTTAGATATTGAAATAACGATAAATATTTTTCTTCCACCAGAACATGGAAATATTTCTTTTGTTTTTACTCTGGGATTGTAACACACTTCAAATATGGTGAAAATATAATTGATTCTATATTTCTTTATACATTTTCTTTAAAAGTGGGTCTAAACTGCTTTAAAAAAGTTGCAGAAAATTTTCTGTTTTCGTTGCAATTAAAAATAGAAAGCTTTCAATGCATAAGACACATTTGGTGCGGAATAAGTTTCATTTATCTAGTTAAAGTAAATGTCAGGCATTTCAAAGGAAATGTCTTTAGGTAAAATTAAAACAAAACATTTTTAGGATACATTCACAAACTCTTTCTAAGTAATTAATAACAATTATTAACAATTCTAACAATTATTACCTTCTGGAATTAAAAGTCAAGAATGAGCTGAACTTTGTGCTTAAAACCTCACCCACACCATTATGGGTGATTTTTTTAACTATGGCATCAAAATTTTTTAAATACGTAAATCGCAAATTCCCGAAAGTTTTCCCCAAATTACATTATTTTTATTACGTAGTAAAAGATAATAGAAATTAGAGCGATGATATATTTAAATGTAAATAAGGGTTAGTAGAAAACCTATACATAAAGTGCTGAGAATAACCATCAAATAAAAAAAGATATGGTATATATTGTAACCATAAAAAGGCTCGTTTCATAGACTTAATACTGTCATCTTAAATTGAGACGGACTATATCATATGTTAGGTAAGGTTAAAATGGATATAGCTTCTCTGATGTTCAACTAAGAATAAATCTTGGATACATTATTTTCGCGTGTTGACACTCTGTTTACTGAAACTGAGAAGATTTTCCCGTCCTTTAGCTACTAGTGAGTCAGATTGTTGTGTACCTCGGAATCCTGACAAAACGACTCCGAATCCATTAGGGTTTTTCCTAGTGATTTGTGTATGAAAAGACTCGTCTTCAATGAAAAGGAGATAGTAGGTAAGTCCCATTGTTTGCTCAAGCTAAGCATTCTCCTCGAGCTACTAGGTTTCGTAGCAAGTGACTCCCGTATTGTTTTCTATTTACGTCTAAGTAGCAAATTAATATCGCACTGAAGCAACATAACGGGATATTGTCACTGTTTCGGGATCAATCAGAGAAGTAGTTGAACTAACGTCATACAGGAACAACAAAACGGTCTATTGGCGACGGTCGGGGATTAATAGCGAAGGAAATGTTCAGGGAGCGTAATTGAATTAAAATGGCTCTGGAACAACACAACGGACTGTTGGCAACGTACCGAGTGTAGTTCCGAAAAGAAAGATTAAAGGGAGGAGTTAGTTGAATTAACGTCGCACTGGAACAACACAATGTGCTATTGGTGACAGTCCGGAACTCATGCCGAAAGGAAAGATCCGAGGAAATTTTGAACCACGGTCAGATGACGAGATAACATCTGAGCTGGCACTCCACTCTCCAAATTTCCACACCACTTCAACTTGAGAACATTCCAGACAACGACAGAATTAGCGTTCACCACCACCCATGTACACGACGGTCTTTGGTTGGATCGAGTTTTGAAACAGCAACCCTCCAATTGTTAATCCAATTCCCTTCCAACCGGGCTACTTCAGCCCCGAAAGATTCAAGGAACCATCCCGTAGTTTTGAACCACGGCCAAATGACGAGGTCAACACCTGCGCTGGTACCCCACTCTCCACATTTTCACACCACGCCAACATTAGGGTATTTGAGGACACGACAGACTTAACGTACACAAGCCCCTCCCCCACGTAAAAAGCTGTCTTTGTTTGGAGTTCCGTACTAGCAACTCTACCAACTAAGTTAGCGTGGCCATATTTACATATTCGAAAATAAATTACAGACGAGACTGTATGACTCTTTTTCAGTCACTTTTGCAATCTGTACACAAGAGTTAATAACAAACATATTCAAGCTAACAATTTTACTGACCAGATTCTACGAAATCATGGGTCTACAATAGCCCAGCTGGTAGATTATAGGATTAGCAAACAAGGTTTGCTAATCCGATACGAGGGTTACGAATTTGAAACTCAATCCAAGCAAACGTGTCGAGTACGTTAGGGCTGATGCACGCTAGATTTGTCCTGGTCACAAATCTCCTCATGTTGGAGAGTGGGGATGCCAGTTCAGGCGTGACCTCGTCATCTGACCGTGATTCAACATAACGAGGCGTTGTCCTCGGTCTTTCCCTTCGGGATTGATTTTGGACCGCAGTCAATAGCCGGTCGTGCTTCTCCATTGTGATGTGAATTAAGCTATCTACCTACTGCTTTGTAACCAAACGTTCGAATTATATGCATTTGAATGAGTCAAAACTTTATCTTAAATTTGTATGAATCTTAAGTACCGAATACCACTATCTTGAATAACAGAAAATGAAACATGCGTTATTCAGAAGTTTAATAATGGAATAGACCCTTTCATACTGATGTTTTAATTATATACGAGGGGGACCCAAAAGAAACCGGACAGATGCTGTGGTGGGCGGGGGTTATGTAGTACTGGGTTCTGCCGCTTGGTGGATCTCAACTATCAGTCTGCCAAGCGGCGTCATCAGGTGTTGACCTTGAACAAATGAGTGAATTTTTTTTCTAAATCATGGTTTTGGGCGTTCGTCGATTTTGCTGTCGAAACGCGGAAACAGTGCGCTGCAATTAAATTTTGTTTTCCGTTGGGAAAATCCGGTACTGAAACGGTTGAAATGATATAGACAGCTGACAAAGATGGTGCTATGAAGAGAACGCAAGTTTTTGAGTGGTTTGCCCGTATTAAACCACGTAAAATATTGATTAAAGATCAACCTCGGTTAGGTTGTCCTTCAACCTCAAAAACGGACGAAAACATCCAGAAAATTCGCGAATTGGTGATGGAAGACCGACAGAGAACCATAGACGAACTCTCGGATTTATCTGGGGTGTCCTGGAGTTCTTGCCGGCTCATTTTGAGTGAAGAATTGAAAATAAGAAGAGTTGCAGCGAAATTCGTGCCTCGTGTTCTCACAGCTGATCAAAAACAGGCCCGACACAATGCGTGCCGTGAACTGAAAGTGCAATTGGAAATTGACTCTCAGACTTTTTTCCTAAGTCATTACAGGCGATGAAAGCTGGTGCTACTGGTATGACCCCGAAACGAAACAACAATCCAGTCAGTGGAAGTCTCCTGATTCACTTCGCCCAAAAAAGCACAGCAGGTGAAATCAAAACTCAAGACGATGCTGATTTTCTTTTCATTGCAGAGGCGGCGTCCACCCAGAGTTCGTTCCACGGGGTCAGACTGTTAACCAGGTGTTTTATTTCGAAGTTTTAAAGCGTTTGCGAGATGCCATTCGAAGAAAACGGCCCGAAATGTGGCAAAGTGGGGAGTGGTGGTTGCACCATGACATCGCATCTGCACACACCTCTTTGCTCGTCAAGCAGTTTTTGACCCAAAAACGACATGACCACTCCCTATTCACCCGATCTCGCTCCGTGCGACTACTTTTAGTTCCCGAGGATGAAAAAGGACCTTAAAGGAAGACGTTTTGTGGACGTGGATGAGGTTAAACAAAAACGACACAAGCTTTGAGAAGCATCTCTTTAAAGGAGTTTACGAGCTGTACTGCTTCCAGAAGTGGAAGAAACGTATTGACTAGTATATTCAGTCAAACTTGAGTACTTTGAAGGTGACTAAAGTATGAACTTGTAAAAATAAATACTTGTTTTTTATAAATTCTGTCCGGTTTCTTTTGGGTACCCCCTCGTATATTCTTGGCTTGAATATACATTCCAATCACATAAACCATGTCTTGAGCTATGTTTTCATGTAAGAATTGGTTCTTCTTGTATAATAAATTCGTAAATTTAATCTTAAAAACCCAAGATTGAATTGAAATTGTAAATATAACAAGACGGTATAAAAGGTACCAAGCAAAAACCATTTTTTCCATAAACACAGATAAAATATATCTCGAATAAGTTTCCATACGTTACATGCAAATCGAAATTCACAGTATATTGTCCACAAGAGCCCTGCGAATTTTCTAGAGGGCGTTGTTTGGCAGAGGGGTAATTGACCAGTTTGGGTTATTATCTTTCAAGAAGCTGACTTCATACAGAAGGTATCATTTCATGAATGCTGCGCTGACTGACATACACCTATCATATGAGGCAGCTAAAGATCACGTATAAGCCAGCGTGAGATTGTATCGTAATCGGCACCCCTTCAAACATGTGGCAAATTATGAAACTTCTGCCCTTTCCCACAGATTTCCTACCGGCACTATACATGTTCAATGATCAAATTTTTCTTTTGGTATAATATCCGCTTACAAACATAAGGTAGGTAGTTGAATTAACAACACAACTGGCTATTGGTGACGGTTCGGGATCAATTCCGAAGGAAAAGATCCGACGACAGCATCTCGCAATTTTGAACTATGATCAAGTAACGACCGAACTAGATTATAATTGAAAATATATCAAGCGTAGGAAAAGTAGCCAGCAGAAAATGCTTTCTATTTATAATCTTAAATAAAGCAAATCTTAATAAAAAAAGGATTTTAGAATTACTTAAAAATCGTATTTCGCAATAACTATGCAGAATTTTTAATTTCAAATTTCTACAAATCTATAACATCCTCTTTTTGAGATAAGTCATATTCCATTTATTTCAAATGGCTTTCATTCAGACGAAGCTTATAGCTTGTTCATTTACTTGGAGTGCATAGCTACTTTTAATACTTAAGCCTAAACGAAAAATATTCTCAATATAAAACTTTCCCATTTACGTCACTCATATCTCTCAGGTGCTTCTTTGTCTTTATTTTCACTAAGCTTTCGACGAGAAAAAATAGTTAAGCGATTGCGCGATAAAAAGTGAGAGAGAGCCAAATATTTTTCTTGTGCTTTCGTCTTTATACGTCTCTCCTCTCTACATCCCGTCTCTTTTAGTGCTAATGGGGGATCGAAAAGCCTTGGATAGCAAAAATATATTTGGCTTAGAGTAAAGCTTTCTACATAGTATTGTACTTTCGTTGTGCAATTTTTGATAGCAAAATAAATAAGCGTTAACCGTATGTGGCAGTTGAGCCGTAATAATTTCAGGCAAATCACGAGCTACAGTTGCTTTATGTTAAGAAAAATCAAAGTGAGTTAAATATAACGGAAACTTGAATTAGTCAGTATAATAAAGCGTTTTATTAATATATTCCTGATTCCCGAATTTTTAGATGAGAAAATAATTATAAGCGTTACTATATCGTTGGATTAGAGCCAAAACTTATGAACTGACATTTTTTCGGAGACACTAAATGCTTATTTTTATGACGCGTTATTTTTACTAAATGCATTGTCATACTGTAATCTGCTTGAAAGATATATAACACTACAAAATGCTCATAATTTTTATTTTTAGTTATAATCTAATAGTCTTTAAACAGCTGTAAAATAAAAAAAAAAACTTTTTCGTCCGTTAATGGGTGTCTGCTCTAAGCCGAACGACAGGTGAAGTTGAATCCTAATTATTTGAGTCACACAATGAGATACAGATACTTACGAAAAATCGAAGCTAGTGAAAAACAAAGAAAATAAATTTGAGTTAGTTTTAGTATAATGAACCTTTATTCTTTTTAAATATCTTTCTGGTCTAATTTTAGACGATAAAATAAATAAGCGTTATTATATGTAACAGTTGAATCGCAATCATTTGAGCAAAGCAATGAGCTATAGCTAATATTAAGAAATATCCCAAAGTGGGTTAAATATGAAAATTTTTTAATTAGTTTAATAAAGCTTTTTTTGTATTTCTTTCTGTTGCAATTGTGAGATGCTGTAACGGATTAGCAATCGGAAGGTTCGGAGTTCGAAACTAGGTCTAGCCAAAGACCGTCGTGTGCATAGGGGCTGGTGTACGTTATATCCGTCGTGGCCTCAAATGTCCTCACGTTGGCGTGATGTGGAGGCTTGGAGAGTGGGATGCCAGCTCAGGTGTTGACCTCATCATTTGTCCATGGTTCAAAATTACGTGATGTCTTCGGATCTGGGAATGATCCCGGACCGTCGCCAATTGTATTGGTCCGGTGCGACGTTAATTAATTACTATTATGACTGTTGCAATTTTTGATGAGAGTAAACTTTGAATGAGCATAGGTACTTTTTATTTAATAAAAATTGGTAGGTTGTGCCAAGGACACAAACCGTACTTCTTATGTGAATCCTCAAACCTGATGTTGGATTGTGGAATTAATGAAGAAGACATGGGAATTTGAACAATTGTTTAGTTAATAGTCAACAATTCATCGACAGTTTGAACAATTCGAGTGCAAATTAATATTGAAGGATCATTTTATTGATTAAAGGCTTGTGATTGTAGCATAGTTCGGTCGGTTTTGAATGACAACACTTACGCAGTTTAAATTAAATATTCAATGAACATTTTACAGGTGCATCACATTTGAATACTTCCTCTAAAGTAAATTTAATAATTTGTACTACCTTTGAGATTATTTTTCTTTTTGTGGTTTTACTGCAGAGATTCGTAAAGCTTTGTACGGCAGGTATTTTAATTAACGTCGCACTGAGCAACACAACGAGCTATTGGCGACATTCCGGGATCAAACCCGAATGTCAGATGACGAGGTCACACCTGATCTGGTGGCCCCCTCTCCAAACTTCCACACCACGCCATCTTGAGGACATTTGCGGAAATGACAGATTTGACGTGCGCCAACTCCCATTGTACGCGACGATATTTGGCTGGATTTGAACTCGCAACCCTCCGGTTGCTAATCCGTTACTCTTCTAACAGGGCTACACTCAGCTTTGTATGTATTTGTGACCAAGAAATGAAATTCATTTTCACACTTTATTAACTTCACGAGAAACTTTTATTTATTTATTGGTTGTTGAAATACTGGTATGAGAGAACTTTTCATTGTGAATAACCGGAACAAATAAATCACCGGAAGAAGAGGGTTTTACTTCCGGTTACTCAATGGAAGGCCCTGCAAAGCTTATTCTAGATGGCGCTTGTATTCATTAATTGGAAGATGCTTCCTGTACGTATTCCGTATTGTATAACCTAAACTCATCTCCTGTGGCTTGTTTACATTGAAAATTCCGCTCATACGAATTAGTACATGAATAATGTTCTCCACCCAAATACTAGGGCAATCTATATTTAAGCCTTTACAAAAAGCCTCTTAAATGCTATTTTTGCAGCATTCGCTTTCTCTGAAGTTGGTCCCTTTCTTCTAGGAGATTTAAAGAAAAAGTTGTTTTGCATTGTTTACCACAAAGAAGCTTTTGTATTGTGAAAGAATTCCTGTCACTCTGATCTAAATAACATCTGTTCAATTTACTATTTTCCAGATGGTTGTCAATCTGAAACCGTAAACTTCAGTTCAGGGAGATTTTTGCTTTTGCCTAGTTTTATGCCACAAAGAATGAGAGACCTGTTTCCTAAGAATGTTATATTCATAACATTTAATTCAAGAATATTAATTTCTCTTTTTTAATTAAAACTGTGAAATAAATATAAATTGATAGTTTGCTTGCGTAAATATTTATCACTAAATGATGATTAGATGCATCTAGCAACAGATTGAATAGCTAGAATATTTATATTCGTAATTTTAATAAAGAATTCTGGATGTACGTTAAAGACATAAGTTTACAATATTTGCTTGAGCATCGTATAAATAATCACTTTTTTATAAGATTGCATTTAATTTCCGTCTCAATGCAAGATGAATATTAATGGGGATAATCAATAAATCTGGAATAGTGATATAATAGTAATAAAATTCAGAAATTAAAATTTTAGATATCATGGCATTTTCATATTAAAGATTTTTCAACGTTTCATCGCATCAAAAATACATATCCTAATTTTCCTAGTTATCTAAATTACTTCCCACTCACGTGAGTTTGCTTCTATTTGCAGAAAAAATGTAAATAGTGATGAATATTAATGAACAGTGTTCACCAGACTAGTAAACTTGCTCACTAGTTTGCGTATTACCTAAGTTCGTTGAATAGCCCGTTATTTTGCTCCAGTGTGACGTTAATTAAAATACCTACCTACCTAAGTTCGTTGAGTCAGGTTACTTGAGTATTTAACATGGGTTTCGGTATGGTCACACAAAATCTGATAAAACTGAAAAGAATGAGGGATATTTAGAAGGATCATGTTCTTTTTTTCTCTATTTATAGACACTTTATTATTATAATTTACAAAAACAGGAAGTATTTCAAAATCACATTCAAATATTTTCAAAACTGGTGAATATTAATGCTATATTTTTTCCAAATGGTGGAAAATAAATAGAAAATAAAATATTGTTGGGAAGTAAGAGTTGTTGTTTTTCGACTTCGGAACACATCAATTTAAAAACTATCTCAATACAATACTTCGATTTAAAACCAAAGCAGTTTATGTACAGAAACCATTTCGATACCTGAACTCGAATAATGCAAATCTCCAGTTGTCTGTAAGGCCTTGTATTATTGTTAGCCGCCACGTCGAAAAAAGGATCGCCAAGCCTTCCCTGCTTGTTCAGCGGGCTACCAGAATGCAGAGTTTATCATCCAAACTGACGCTAAATTTAAAACCGTACCGTTACTTAGAAATTGAGGTAAATAAAATTTTGGTTTCGATCTTGAAAATTAAACATTGAGTCTCAAGCTGTCAGATACAGTGTAACAAAATTATATTTCCCCCAGTGCGATTTACACCAACGCTCTTTATCTCACCAGCGCCGCGGTAGCACGGTTGGAAGTGTAGGGAATTAGCAACCGGAGGATTGCGAGTTAGAATCCAATCAAAGACCGATGTGTACTGGTGCACCTTAAATCTGTCGTGGCCTCAAATGTCCTTACGTTGGTGTGGTGTCAAAGTCTGGAGAGTGGGGTGCCAGCTCAGGTGCGACCTAATCATCTGACCGTAGTTCAACATTGCGTTATGTCTTCTGATCTTTACCATCGGGATTGATGCCTGACCGTCTCCAATAGCCCTTTGTGTTAAGCCAGTGCGACGTTAATTAAATACCTACCCAAATTTATCCAACCAAATAAAACTAGGTTCCTTGCAATAACAATTCACACATAATATTATTTCTCATAAAATTATCAAATGGCAACATTTCAGAATAGTTATTCTGTGTGACCATTTATTTAAAACATTATTTATAAGATATGTATAAAACTATGAGTAATTTGTGGGCTCAAATCACGAAACCTTTTCGAGTTGCCCAAAACCTTGTAGGCGTGGAAGGAATTTTCACCGACGAGGAGCTGAAAGATTTAGAAAAGCTGACTTACCTCTCGAGGAACGAGATAACGAAATTGTACAAGGTGTTTTGCTCTTATAATCCTGATTTAGAGGATCCAAAGAATCCAATTCTGCCTAAGAGAATGTTTCTTCTTCTGCCCGAGCTAGCCGTAAATCCGTTCAAGGAGAGGATCCTCAAGGTGTTCGCATCTCAAGAAGAGTACGTATCATTTGAAGACTACATCGATATTATGTCTGTATTCAGTGCAAAGGCACCTGTCAGTGTTAAGGCGTCTTACGCATTCCGTATTTACGATTTCGATGAGGACGATTTGCTGTCTAAGGAAGACATCAAAGATCTTTTGTTTCTATTGATAGATAATTATTCCCTTGGAGATGACGATTGTGATGAAGTAATTGATTATGTATTTTCTGAAGCTGATATAGATGAGGACGGATACCTTTCTTATCCAGAGTTCGAACATATGATTACCAAGTGCCCGGATTTTGAACATTCGTTTAACATTAGAGTCTAAACGAAACATGTGGTGCCATATTTTACCCTAAAATCACCAAAGAAACTTAGACGCTTGTGTCCGATTGATGTACGTTTATCACTTGGAACATTACGTTGTTTTCTTGTTGAACGTAAACCTCTAGTTTGAATTTTAAAAATTATTTTTTCATGACACGTCTAAAATTTCTATGTAACTAAACGCAGTACGTGTAATAAATATATTAAATGTAATACAATTCCATTTCGCCGTTTCAGTACAGCTGTAGCATATGCCTCGTTTGGTGGCAACGCTCTTGGCGCGTTTTTTGGCGCACTTTTAGTGGCGAGTAATAGCAGGTGAAGGCAACCTATCTTTTTTCAATAGAAAAACATTTTTTAAAGTTTTGAAGTTTTTCCGTTAATTACTTTCTGTCAAAGCTTATTATTTTCCGTTTAAAGAAAACGATTTTTTCTAAGAATTCTTTCCTTGGCGAAATAAATCTTAACCGCCGTTTCAAATATACTAGTATGGACTCAACAATTCCTGTTATATTACATCAATGACCAAGCTGCATATTTCACAACAAATTAAATTGATATTTCACGCTGAGAATTTCCATGTTTCTAATATAACGTCACATATGGTGATGTAATTTGCAACTAACTGTTTTGAAAAGATCAGCACAGAATCAACATAAGACAATATAAGTGCTGTAAGACACAATAAGTACTGTAATATATAAATTAGAGGAGAGATTAATTTTGCTTCGGTAAGGAAATAATAAAAGCTTCTTAAGCTAATAAAAATTTAGTTTAAAGTAGAGCTGTCTCTGGCGTTTACAAAGAACGATTTACCTGTCCTTATAGTTTCTCAATAACACCCTTGTAAGTTATATTAATGTGCTTTTCAAAACTTAAGTTAGCGTAATAACATGCCCGTTAAATTCTCCAAATTAGAAACATTCTTAGAATATTTAGCATATTTATGACGGTATTTATGTTACCGTTAAAGCTCGAAAGCCGTTAATGTGCACATTACCTATTAGTGCAGATTAGCTGATTTGTTCCGTTAAAGTGCGGAATCATCTACAAAATAAGAGTTTTCCGCACTTTATCTAGGTAATGTGCACATTAACGGCTTTCGAATCGTTAAAGTGCAAAAGTTTTTTTTTGTTTCTCTAATTTTCTCTATTTATATTATTTAAACCGTTTAATTGATTCTTTGTATTATACTTCGTTCATTGATTAATTCTATCAACTATTATGTTGATTGATTGATTATATCAACTTGATTCTTTAGATATCAAAAAATGAATAAATAATATTATGTTTCAACAATTGTCAGTATATTTTATATACATCTGCTGATTACTATATGAAATTACTTATAACTTTACGGGATAAAAGTATAGCGTGTTTTACAATTAGTAGTACCTAGTATTACTGTTGTTTGTCTGAGTATTAATTTATGCGTACGAAAACGTTGCTGTTGTTCGAGCAAAGATCTTATTTTCACTTCAACGAGTGCCTAGTAGGTAATGTGCAGGTTATCTAGGTGATCTGCAGATTACCTTGGTAATTTGAGAAATGAAACAGTTTTCCGCACTTTAAAGGATCGGCGTAGTTAATCTGCACATTACCTAGATAATCTGCAGATTATCTGTTTTCCGTACTTTAGAGGTAACATTTATAATATCTGCATTACAGAATTCTTTTGTTTTGGAAGGATTTGGGGCTAAGAAACCACGAAAGGAAAAAATCTCAAAGGTGATAAAAATTATTACATTCTTTTTTAAAAAGAAGTATTCAAATTATAATAAAAACATAAGATATTTGGTTTATTATTTTCTTTCGGTATACATTATTGAGGAATGAAAAGTTGTGTCGAGGACACAAACCGTAGTTTTGTAGTGAATACTCGCCCCTGATGTTGGATTGTGGAATGCATGAAGTAGACAAAGGAAGTTGGAAAGTTTGTTTACTGTGAATATTCAACAATTAATTTACAGTTTGAACGATTAAAGTGCAGTTTGATATTAATATCGAAGGATAATGTCATCAATGAGAGATCTACAATTATAGTGAAGTTCAGTAGCTTTCGAATGACACTATTTGCGCAGTCCTTACTTCACACAATCCGAATTTACATTATCCCAAAGCTGGCCCAACAGCGTAGAATTTCGACATTGTGGACTCACTCCTCGTGCTCAGTGTGAGTACGTACTTGGTCCTAAGGTTACGTCAGGTACGGACATTCCTTGTCTGCACGATGCTATATTTATCTTCTGGATATTTCTTCTAGTACTGAAATCATAAGACAAAGCAGTTGTGACGTTATTTGTAACGCTCGACTTTCCATGAATTCCTTTTTCCCCTTTAACCCTCTGCATACGTCGGGGCAGAATATCGTTTCCTGCTTTGGTTACGGCAGCCGGCCCAACGGCTTTACAGGCAACTTACTGAAACCGGCCGAAACGGCCTTAACAATGCTTTCCCCAGGAGGAGAGGGAATATGTGTCGTTCCATTATCACCTAATGTACCGGTTTCTATTGTCGGGTCGTGGGTATGCCTAGAGGGGACAAACACTTCCCGGGTAAACTGAAAGGGCGGCGGTGACTTTTTAAGTGTATCTCTTTTCATTTACTCAACCTCTCACAGACTAGATGCTCGAGGATAAACAATTTGCGAGGCCCCAATTTGCGTCCCTGATATCTTTGTCAACGGGGAGATAAGGCTATTCACGCGCAGGTCTCTTTGTAGCACAAAAAATAGGGATGGAAATGGTAATGGGCTTCGGCGATTCTTCAGGAGTTTGAGGTCTTAAAGAATCCGAGCATTTCGTAACGAGGGGACTCGAAACTTTCGGCCGGTTGGGCCGGTCCCCGTATCCAGAGGGTT
This sequence comes from Meta bourneti, assembly GCA_933210815.1. Lineage (NCBI taxonomy): Eukaryota > Metazoa > Arthropoda > Arachnida > Araneae > Tetragnathidae > Meta > Meta bourneti. The sequence goes on from OW119924.1 coordinate 14,018,953, forward strand.
AAAAGACGTATTATCGTCAAAAGCTTGAAATTGTATGCCGCTCCGTAATATACATGTGTTTGAAGAAATGAAAGCTTGACAATTAAAAGTGGCAATTTTCAACAGTGTTACATTGTTTCCAGATATCAGAAAGCGCATTGAACTTCATTTTGTTATTTGGATATGAAGTTCATGAAATCTGTATCCAACACAATTGACATTCATATCGATAATTTCGATGTTACTAATATAATGCCGCAAACTAATGTAACAAAACTCTATCTGACATCCATGTAGATGACTTAAACTTTACATTAAAAGTGGAATATTTTTAAGAATTTATTTTGGTGGTTCAGTTTTTCCTTTAATTCACACATGGCAAGTATCAGGCATCGTTCCAATTTTTATTTACCGAATTCCCCATTCCTATCAAATGGCAGTAATGTTATTTGAGCATTGAATAAATATTTCAAACTGTTTTCGGATGTCTATGTGTGCCCTTTTCATTTTCGTTATTAACGAAACTTCGATTTATTCTGATTAAACTCAATTCATTGCGCATTTCTCACCAAAATTGTTTAGGGGAAGGCTCGAAACCAGTGGGCCCTTCCACTGAATGCGATCATTATTAATCCAGACCTTATTTAACTATCAAAGTCATGCTTCAATTAGACGTAGTAAATTTATTTTTAGTATTTAATCTTTCAAATTTAAATTTACTAGCTATATTAGGTTAAAAATAAATTCTAAGTCTACCTCCATATATGTCGTTCTAAAATATATTACATTGAGTGGTAATTTCTGAAAGATCGAATATATGTAGTACATTGTATTATATATATAAATATATATATATATATATATATATAAATATATATATATATATAAATATATATATATATAAATATATATATATATATAAATATATATATATATACTTACCCGTGCGTTTTCCGGGTTGAATTGGTTAAATATTTATTATATTTCATAGAAAATGCAAGCATCATTTAGTGTACAGAAAATATTTTTTTAACATTGTTTAACCCTCTGGATATGGGTATCGGCCCAATGGGCCGAAAGTTTCGAGTACCCTCCTTATGAAAGGCTCGGATTCTTTCAGACCTCAAACTCCTGATGACGCCCATTACGTTTTCCATCCCCTATTTTCTGTGCTATAAAGAGAACCGCGCCTGAGTAGCCTTATCTTCCCGTTGACAAAGATGTCAAGGTTATCGACGGGAGCCCCGCAAATTGTTTATCCCCGAGCATCTAGCCTGTGAGAGGTTGAGTAAATGAAAAGATATGCACTTAAAAAGTCACCGCCGCCCTTTCAGCTTACCCGGGAAGAATCTGTTCCTTCTAGGCATACCAACGACCCTACAATAGAAACCGGCACATTAGGTGATAATGGGACGACACATATTCCCTCTCCTCCTGGGGAAAGCATTATTAAGGCCGTTTCGGCCGGTTTCAGTAGTTGCCTGTAAAGCCGTTGAGCCGGCTGCCGTAGCCAAAGAAGGAAACGATATTCTGCCCCGATACATACAGAGGGTTAAACTTTTTCATAGCTTCTACAATTTAATCGGACGCAAATATGTATGCACACAATATATCCATCCATATAATCCATTTCATATTACACGCACTCTTGCTGTAAGACAAACTACAAAAGATTTTTCTACGATGACAACTACAGTAATCGATTTTGAGTTTTGGAGTGATTACAAATGCCCGGTGATTTCAGTTTCAGTAAAAATGACTAACTTCCAGCGTATAGTCTTGCAGGCAGTTTTCGTATCAATATTCATTATTTGTGACACTCTTGCACCATGGATTTGATGTTATCGAATTTCATCGTCATTGTTAGAGGTTGACAAATTAAATTATTGCGGCATTCGTGATTAATTTATTTTGAAGCGAACACATTTTTTTCTAAAAATTTATTCAGCGGTACGAGGAATAACGGAGCTTATTTTAAAAATAAATGTCATCAGTGCAGACAAAACAAACTTAATCGATTACAATTTTTACAAAATCACTGCTTTCAATGAATGTTCCACAGGTACTTAAATTGCATACGAACAGTTTCAACTTCAAGTAAGCAACCTCCACCTTCTGTCACTAAGACACAAATTTCTATTTTCAACAGTTCTAGTTTAAATACTTTCTTACTGTGATATTATTCCAACAAATGTTATTAATTATTTAAAATCTTATATTATTACTTATTAAAATTATTTATTTAAAATTATTTAAAATATTATACTTATTTAAAATTCGCTTTACTCCAACAGAAATTCAGTTTTAAATCGAATCCTTATGGTACTTTTTCAGTTGAGAGATTCAGTTTCTACATGGAAACCACATACCTATTTAGAATGATAGATGTAGTTACTTGACTATGGATTACAGCTTTCAATAATACCCATGAAACATGAAAAACAAATATGTTAAATTTATTTTAATCGTCTTGTAATGAAAATATGTCAAAATTTAGAAATATCTTTTAACTACAACGCATGGTTACTCGTTTTGATCTAAGAAACCTATCTTATTTTTAAAAAAATTTTATTTTAACTTTACCGGTCATTTTAAAATAAGAAGGTAATCACCTTACTTAAAAAAGTTTCCATTTATTTTTATGAAATATGATTCTACAAATCATAACGTATTTAACCAGATTGAAGGAAAGTTGGTCGAAATACACATATACCACCAAGAAATTACCCATGTCTAGTGATATTTTGCAGAAAATAAAAATAATGTATTAAAATTTAACTCCTAAATAATATATCTGTAATATGAAAAGTACTGGAACACAAATACAAACAGAAAAGAAATTCTAGTCATTGAAAAATGTAGAATTCTGAAAAACGAAAGATATGAGCAAGCGTGTCGAATTTCGACTTCCTGGGAATATTCTGTAATAGAGAAATTTGAAAAATATTGATAGATAATAATGAATTATTTTCAAAAATGATATAAATTTACAAAACTTAGAAATGCTCAAATATGACCGCAACATTTCGCTTTCTTAACTCAAATACACAAATACGGAATTCTAAATCTTATTTATAAAATAAAACATTAATTCTGACGCTGTCAGGTACCGAATTGCAAAATTACTCTTTTATGATCAATGAGTTTTCCTTTTGAGCTTTTCGTGTTCCATTACAAAATGTATGTTGTGTAAAATTAATTATTTTAGGTATCCATTTTTCATTGATCAAATATTCATAAATTATTTATATAATAGAAAGAAATAAAAAAATCAGTTCGAACATAATTAGAATTTTAAATTGTTTGACTATAATGATTTGGAAAATAATATTTTTCGAGCAGTACTGGTAAAACAATTTTATTGAAAAATTTAATTTTCGAGCAATACTGGTAAAGCAAATTGAGCCCTGCGTACCGCAATCATTTTATGCTCATTGTTATTCCTGTGGCAATTTCGAATTATTTTTAGCCCCCTCTGCACCCCTAAGTTAAAGAGGAGAACGAGGATTAATATGTAGCCTGCGTTACCCACAGTGTTCCAAAGTATAAATGTACCAAATTTGGTGAGTCAACGGTAGGTTTGCATAGTGAACAGACAGACGCCAACTCTGCTTTATATATAGATATAGTACATGCATACTCTGATAGCAAACACTCTTTCTACTCATAGTATTCTTAGTTGTTACTCAGTCTTCCTTACACACAGAGATGCATCGGGGCATGTCGCCAACAAAAGTCAAACGGTTGCAATCATCCTTTGCACGACCACGTATACGAAAGTATGCACGTGATCTTAACTCAGCTCTAGAGGTCTCGTGCAGTTGGCAATCAGTCCACTTGTGGTAGCAACTATAGAATTCAGCCACTGCTAATGTGGGGAACATAAATAGCCACGACTACAAAAATTAACTTACAATATAACAATATCTATGGCAGTACAATTCTTAAATATGAATTGTTTTGGATGGACTAAAGTTGTACTCTTCTTTTCCACACTACTATTAGACATGGTTCCTAGCCAAATAGTAGCTAATATTTGATAATCCTTCGTAATTGACAATGATACACCTGAAAATGCATAAATGTGATAACAATATGCATAAAGCCCCGGACAGTTATTTGAAGCACTTAGATTTTTTTTATAGAATTCGTGTTGGGGAAGAACAAAGTTAGTTATTTAACTTTTTAAAGCTTAATAGAAACCATTTAATATTTTGGAACATAGGAAAATAATAAAAAACTTAATGATTTAGTAGTAGCAATCATGTGTTCATTTTTGCTAAATATCCAATTGAATAGCCTCCTTCTAATTGAAAAAAATAATGTTTTTGAACTGATTTAGGCATATTCAAACACAGAATTAAATCTTAATTTATGACACACATGAATAGGTAGGTAGGTATTTGAGCTAACACACAACGGACTATTCGCAAACACGAATAACAAAGAATTTAAAATACAAAATAAATAGTGCAGCACCGCTAAAAACACAAAGTATAGGTAACGCATAAGTGTAAAACATTTAAAAGAAAATGAAAGATCGCTTCCGAAATAACCATTGAAGTATATCTCACCACCTCAATACTTTTATCGAGAAACCACAGTACAATGTACTTGTCCATCCAGATCGAGTTCAGATGATAAATGACCGAGAACAGATTGTTGGCATTCGTGGCTGTACTATGATGACATGTATACTATGAAACTTAATATGTCAGCTGGTATAATGGATCCCGTGACAGGAAAGTTATATCCCTTCTAGCCCCAAAAAGTCTCCCCTGTGTTGAGACTGTCAGCTTCCGTGAATAATGATTCATTTCTATAAAATTTGAAAACAATTGACCTACTTGTAGCTGCTACTATGAACTACTATCTTTCTTGCACCCTACAAAACAATGGTTGGAGTTTGGATTACTTTTTAAATCATGTAATATTATTTCCGTTACATTGATTTTACATCACATAATTTAAAGTTGCATTTTAGATACATATTTTACTATGCTTTGCTGCGTGTTTTTATCTATTGCCCCATTAGTAATTGAATGTGAACCCTCGGAGTGGCTTCAACGAAATATATCGTCCATCAAGATCTGACCAATATCGTTAATGACGAGGTATCTCGGCATCACTATATTATCGATTGTTTGATGATGGCGAACGAGATGAAGGTCTGGTCAGTTTTACAATGACGAGATATTTCGTCCATCAAAATCTGGTCAGTTTTGCTAGTGACGTTCACCTCGTTCAGATAACCATCAGGAGTGTTAAAATATCCTGCAACCTTCAGCAGGAATTTTCTTTAAAAAAGCAAAATGTAGGAATTCCTTACTTTTAACACAATTTGGAGTTAAAGAACTAGGGTAAAGTATAAAAAAAGTCAAACTTCTTTGCTTTATTTCTTAATTTATCGGTTAAAAATAGGTAAAAAATACCCACAAATTGTTATTAAACTCATTTTTAATTACTGGGAATCATTTTTAATTACTCCTTACTTCAATTTAAAAACAGAAAGAATATATTTGTATCGTTCGAAAGCTGAGACAAAACTCTAGTAGTCATAAACAAATTTTAAATTATATTTTGAATGACAATTCCGTTTTAAGGGTTATTGGGTACCTTCAGAAAGACTGAATTAATCGAGATAAGAATTTGCTATTAATGCCATCTTCAATGCTTCTTATGATTTACATGTTAACAATGTCAAAAACAATGTACCTATATGTTTAACCCTCTTTGTGGTTGTCTCGACTAAGTATCTCGTCACAAGCAAAAGAGACCAGATCTGAATGAACGAGATATCTCGTCATTAAAAAAACTCGACCAGATATTAATCTCGTCATCATAAAGCAATCGGCAATATCTTGACGAGATATCTCGTCATTAGCAAAATTGCTCAGATTTTGATGTACGAGCAATCTGGTCGAAACCACTTTGAGGAGTAAATAAAAACAATGTTCAGTTCACAAATATTTATATTTTAATTGATCGTATTACTCTATTATCAAGGATATATGATCAGACAATTGTTCAACAAATAAAAATTATTTGCCTTATCTTTACAGACATTAATCAGAGCAATTAAGCCATCCATTATGGGACATCTCAATGGCCTCAGAAATGTCTCATACGCGCCATCTTGATACTAGTTCATTTTAAACAGAAAAAAAATCTATTCAAAAATTGGGGATAAGCTTACTTGAAGGAAAGATAAATTTAGCTCAAAAAGGTTTTTGATTAATAAAGAATTATGAAATGTACAGCCATTTTAGGGACTGAAATTTATGTGTCATTGTCCCCTATACATGAGAGTGGAATGTCCCAAATGCCGTTGAGAAAATAAATATTTCTTTAATAAATTCTATCAATAGGTTGAGGTTTGTTTCTGTGAACCAGGGCAATGCGTTTATCAGCAAGTCAAGCAATTAAACTTTCGCTTATTTACTTTCATCTTTCCTGCAAAACTACCTTTCGTTTTCGAGCGCAATCAGTACAGATAATTCGTTTTGTCATTATTTGATATACCCTAATAAACTAGAAATAGCCTGTTGTGCTGCTTCAGTGCGACGTTAATTAAAATACCTACCTATCTAATAAACTAGAGAGGTAAAAGATAAAATCCTTACCCAAACCGGGAGTCAGCAATGCAAATGCTTTAAAAGATAAAAGATAGCAAGATAATATAACTGGTCTGAAGCTATAATTTTGGACGTTAACTATATATATATATTCTTAGTTAACATCCAAAGAAAATATAGGCGTTCTGTATATAAGCTATTTCGTCCCCTTTCTGAATATTTATCCCACTGAAATAGTAGTAGACCGGTTTTATCATCTTGTTTATGACCTTTATTAGCCATCTTTTACAGCTTTTACATAATTGATTGTTCTTATAGACTATTTGATGATAATGTACTTTTTGAAAATGAACTAACATTGTAATATTAGTCTCTGAGTACTATAGTAAGAACTGACAGCAAGATGTAAATAGATAGGGAATTGGATTACTTGATTATATATATATATATATAGGATTTTATAAATCCTATTCTCCTGATGAAAGTTCTCAGTAAAGCAAACTTGAAACGGAACCAATTTAAGTTTTCTTAAACCTCACGGTGGTTGTCTCGATAATCTATCTCACTAACAAAACGGACTACAACTTGATGTACGATATATCTCATCATTAGAAGAAAAATAACCAGATCTTATTTTCGTCATGAAGAAATCGGCAATTTCAATGATGAGATATCTCGTCATTAGCAAAATTAATCAGATCTTAATGGTTGAGATATCTCGCCATTAGCAAAATTAGTCAGATCTTAATGGATGAGATATCTTGCCATTAGCAAAATTAGTCAGATCTTAATGTACGAGATATCTCGTCATTAGCAAAATTAGTCAGATCTTAATGGATGAGATATCTTGCCATTAGCAAAATTAGTCAGATCTTAATGTACGAGATATCTCGTCATTAGCAAAATTTGTCAGATCTTAATGGATGAAATATCTAGTCATTAGCAAAATTAGTCAGATCTTAATGTACGAGATATCTCGTCATTAGCAAAATTAGTCAGATCTTCATGGATGAGATATCTCACCATTTATAAAATTAGTCAGATCTTAATGGATGAGATATCTCGTCATTAATAAAATTTGTTAGATCTTGATGGATGAGATATCTCGTCATTAGAAAATTAGTCAGATCTTAATTGATGAGATATCTCGTCTTTACCAAAATTAGTCAGATCATAATGGATGAGATATCTCATCATTAATGGATGAGATATCTCATCATTAATGGATGAGATATCTCATCATTAATAATATTTGTTAGATCTTGATGGATGAGATATATCTCGTCTCTTTACCAAAATTAGTCAGATCTTAATGGATGAGATATCTCGTCATTAATAAAATTTGTTAGATCTTGATGGATGAGATATATCGTTATCAACAAAAATTGTTAGATCTTGTTGGCCGAGGTATCTCGTCGAAACCACTTAGAGAGTTAATATATCCCAAACAAATTCAGGATTTGATATTTCTAGCCTATAAGACGATACGTTTTACCAATAGCTCTAGGGGTACTTATTCAGAGAATAATTTTGGAGGGGGCCAATATTCTCTCCCGGTTTTTCATCCTAATCGAAAGACCGGAACTTTTAACGAGTGTTTCAGTTTTCAGTGATGTGCATTTTACCTTTGTGACAAGCGAAACCTCGATTTACGATGGTTAAATTGGCTTTCACTGCGCATTTTGATTATTTTTAGCATTAAAATGTTTCGGAAGGGATTGAGCCTGAGGGGTCCTTGATCTAAATACATTCTTGGTCGCCCATGTCTAGGAGAATACACTTTTCTCATGTTCAATCCTGTGAGCGCATGCAAGCGTTCTTTTAATTTAATTTTTACAGAGCGCGTGCAACAGCAACAGCTTGAAATTTCACGTTCAGACTGTAATAGTGGTAGGGGAAATTTTAATATTGGACGTACAATCTGTAATAACAGTAGGTGAATTTTTAGTATTGCCTGTGCAAACTGTAATATTAGTAGATGAATTTTTAATATTGGACGTGCAAACTGTAATAGTAGTAGGTGAATTTTTAATATTGCCTGTGCAAACTGTAATAGTAGTAGGGGAATTTTTAATATTGCACGTGCAGACTGTAATAGTGGTAGGAGAATTTTTAATATTAGATGTGCAAACTGTAACCATGATGAACAATTAGTAGAAAAATTAATTTAGAAGTTAAAAGGATTGGTGTCGTAATTGTGTAGTTAAATTAACGTCGTACTGGATTAACACGACGGGCTATTGGTGACGGTCCGGGATCCATCTCGAAGGAAAAGATCCGAGGACAACACCTCGTCACTTTAAACCCCGGTCAGATGACGAGGTCAACACGTAAACTGGCACCCCATTCTAAAAAATTCCACAACACATCAATGAGAGGACATTTAAGGCCTCGACAGATTTAACTTTCACCAGCCCCCGCGTACACGTTGGATCGAGTTTCGAACTCGCAACTAATCGAACTCGTAGCTAATCCGCCACTCTTCCAACCAGGCTACCGCGGACTTTAAAAGAATGGATACGTGATCTTCGAAGTTTCGTATCGTCCATAGAGTTTATTAATAAATTTTCAACAAGTGCGTCTCCATATGTGCAAGTCCTCGGATCTTTCTCTTTGGGATTGATCCCGGACCGTCACCAATAGCCCATTGTGTTGCTCCAGTGTGACGTTAATTGAAAACCCAACCATATGTGCAACGAAAAAGCTAATACGCTATTATTTTGTTGCACAATAGTAATGATATTCTGACCAGCCGAAAAAGTTAATATAGAATCTCCATCTCCTGGTGAATTAGGAGACCACTCGTATCATCACATGTCGCGAATTAGGATGTGACAGCGGTGGGATCACTCTATATCTCCGCATAAATAATGGCAGCGGTGGGGATGGCTCAATATCCCTACATTTAAATATCCCATCCCATTATGTCACCTAGATTGTAAATGGATTCTTCGCCTTCTTCAGCACTTCTTCTTTATAACACTAAACAATCATTTTGTTTGTAAAGACATTTGAATATTCCAGACCTGGTCCCAATGTTCCCATTTATGGACTGAACAAAACTTCGATTCCCATAGAATGGTGTAACTGAAGCATTTATTTTTGTAACAATGAAATTTCGGGGAGGGGTGTCCAGACCCTCCGAGACCCCTCTCTCTGCAATAGCCTGAGACTTACCTTAATCTGTGGACGGCCATCTAGAAAATAGTTTCTAGGAGCGAGCCCAATGCACTGAAGATTGGTAGGTAGGTATTTTAATTAACGTCGCACTGATGCAACACAATGGGCTATTGTCGACGGTCCGGGATCTATCCCGAAGGAAAATACCCGAGGACAACACCACGTAATTCTGAGCCACGGTCAGATGACGAGGTCACACCTGAGCTGGAACACTCTCCAAACTTCCGCACAAGGCCAACGTGAGCACATTTCAAGCCACGGCAGAGAGAACGTGAAACCAGCCCCCATTGTATACGATGGTCTTTGGTTGAATTTGAACTCGAAACCCTCCGTTTATAATCCGTTATTTTGCCAACCGGGCTACCGCGGTCCTACTGAAGATTCGAATCAGTGCTTACTTGACTTGAGACTTGACTTAAGACTTAACTGATGGTTGTACTAAGCTCCCTCACCTACATCTTAGGGGCGCGGAAGCCCAAACACGATCCATCCAAATTCAACCAAATGTGTGGGCTGGTGCAAATCAAATCTGACGTGGCCTCAAATGTCCTCGCTGCGGTGCGGAAGTTTGGAGAGTGAAGCGCCAGCTCAAGTGTCGACCTCTTAACCTGCTCGTTGTTCAAATCTTCCCCGGATCTTTTCCTTCGTTGTTGATCCCGGACCTTCAGCAACAACCCTTTGTATTGCTCCAGTGCGACGTAAGTTCAAATACAGACATACACCACATTCTTTGCCTTTAGCAGAGTGTCTTGGATTGTCATTGCTTTGCAAGGGTCCAAGACTGCTCTGGAAAAACGTACAAACAAACACGCAAGTTACATGCCTTTGAGAATAGTTAAAAAATATCCAACCTCAATTTTCTAAAAACTCGGTTACGTGGTGCTGTCCTCGGATCTTTCCCTCTGGGATTGATCCCGGACCGTCACCAATAGCCCGTTGTGTTGCTCCAGTGTGACGTTAATTGAAAATACCAATACCAAATACCAATACTAAAAACTCGGAAACTTACCACATTTTAGAATGTAGAAGTGTATCTGTGGGACGGCTCCATGATGCTCAGGAGTTGGTCGCTGCGTGACTTGAACAACATGGTCTTTTGGATTTGGTCTAGGTATAGCTTGACTAGAAGATTAGTAACAATGTCATTGTAAATTAATTCCTATTGGGATATTGGGCCGCGGTAGGCCGGTTGGAAGAGTAACGGACTAGCAATATGAGGGTTGTGAGGTCCAATCCAATCAAAGACCGCAGTGTACAAAGGGGGCTGGTGCATGTTATATTTGTCGTGGACTAAAATGTTCTCACGTTGGCGTGGTGCGGAAGTTTGGAGAATGGGATGCCAGCTCAGGTGTGATCTCATCTGACCGTGGTTCAAAATTACGTTGTGTTATCCTCGGTCTTTCCCTTTGGGATTAATCCCGGACCGTCGCCAATAGCCCGTTTTGTTGCTCCAGTGTGACGTTAATTAAAATAGCTACCATACCTAACTTGGATCTTTCCCTTCGGTATTGATCCTGGACCATCGCGGGACGTGGTATCCCAGTTGGAAGAGTAGCAGATCAGCGACCGGAAGGTTGCGATTTAGAAACATGTACGTGGGGGCTGGTACACGTCAAAACTGCCGTGGCCTCAAATGTTGACAGGTTGGCGTGGTGTGGAAGTTTGGAAAATAGGGTTCCTGATCAGGTGTTGCCTCGTCATCTGACAGTGGTATTCAAATCTTTCCCCTCGGGATTGATCCCGGACCATTGCTAATAGCACGCTGTATTGCTCCAGTGCGACGTTAATTAACTACCTACCGCAGTACATAAATGCTACAGCTTCTTATTCCTCTGGAAGCACTGATTCGGTCCAGTGCGCTGAAACCGTGCAAAGTCACTCCATGTAACATGCATTTGTCCAATGTAGCATTGAGTGGAAGCTGTCCATCATGACGCTACACAATACCGGACACACGTCATTAGCGTTGGCCAATCGTCGATGCCTCTGCCGACTTGTCGGCCTCGATGCGCTCTGAACGAACCGATTACCGATTTCAGGTGTGTTAATCTATCTTGTCAGTTTCATTTAATGCTCGAGGACTGGAATTTCAAGTTGCAGTGGGTCGCGATTCGGAAATTAAAATTAATACGTGTAGCTGAAATTGAGCCAGATGATTTGGTTTCATTTCAAGAGTTGGGGCATCATTTGAGTGAGGAAAATGTTTCCAACTTAGGTAAGGGTTTATAACTGTAACCGGGAAAGACTAAGTTGTCATGAAGGAACGGGGCGATCGAGTAGAGAAGGATGTAGTTGACAGTTTGTGACTCGAAACTGAATTTCGGATTAGAAAACGGAGGGTTTTAGGTTTGAAATTCTATCCAACCAAAGACCGTCTTGTAAGTGAGGGATGGGGCACGTTAAATCTACCGTGACCTCAAATGTCCTAACGTTGGAAGTTTGGAGAATGGGGTACCAGTTCGAATATTGACCTCGCTATCTTACAGATGTTCAAAATTTTGAGGTGTTCTCCTCGGGCTTTTCCTTCGGGAAGGATCCCGGAACGACATCAATTGTACGTTGTGTTGCCCCAGTGCGATGTTAGTTCAACTAAGTTATTTAACTATCGAAATGTTTAGTTGAATACATTACAAAGCTAAGAGTGGGATTAACTGAAGTTTAATTGCACAGATTATTATATTCAGAACTTTGGAGTTTTTACCAGTTTCGAGAAACACGCATTGATATCTCGTACGAAATTATTCAAATAAAATAAAATTACATTTTGCATTTTAATTGTGGCGGCATTAAATATGAATATAAACAATTAAAATGAGTTTTAGACTGAAAATATTGACAAAAATAAACGATTCAATTAAGGTTAAAGTTGAAAATGGTATGTATAATATAATAAGTATAATTGCATTTATTCAAAATCCAAATTTGGAAACGAAAAATAGTAATTCTACAATGTATAATATCCTAATCAACATTACAAAAGCTTCAAAAATGACTAATGACGATAATAAAAACAAGTTTATAAAACTAGTTTGTAGATACGTCGGTGAAAATGCCATTCTCATCAAGATCCCTACAAACATGAGGAAAACTCGAGTTTAAATATTTTCATTTTTGAAGTTCATCACTCGCTTTTTCGTTAAGCCTTTCCATGTCGCATGGAATGACGAGGAAGAACTAGTATCATTCTCGAGAGTGTCGAATAAAGTAAAAATTAATAAGGACCTAGCTTCTCTAATGTTTAACTCAATAGGTCGGTAGTTAATTAACTTCGCACTGGAGCAATACAAAGGGCTATTGGCGACGTTCCGGGATGAATCTCCAAGGGAAAGATCCAAGAATAACACCACGTAATTTTGAACCACGGTCAGATGACGAGGCTAACCCCTGAGCTGGCACCACGTTCTCCAAACTTCCACACCACACCAACCTAAAGGTATTTGAGGCCACGACCAATTTAACCTGTACCATACCCCATATACATGATGTTCTTTGGTTGGACTGAGTTTCGAAGTGGCTGCCCGCTAATTGCTTTTCCGTTACCCTTCCAACTCGGCTACCACGGCCCTGTTTAACTTAATACATTTTAAGGTTGAACAATTTTAGCGTGTTTAAAATCAGATTAAGAATATTTCTAGCTGTCTACATTGTTCTCTTTCACCGAAACAGCTATATACTAGTTATTCATCTGGCTTTTGTGCTTCACTCTGATGCCACTAACCGATTTAATTATAATACAGCCAATTAAAAATTCATCTAGGATGAATTACTTTTATATCTGGCTTCCTTCTTTCCAGTTTATTTACATATTTACATCTGCTTGTCATCGTTTTCTCTTAGACATTTTTATGCGCCATGAAAAATAAGTTACGTATTTATAAGGTTTGCGCATATCTAATTATGATTCGTGCCAACATCCTTCACTTAATTTATAAATTATTAACGTAGCATCACCACCCATGTTGCAACTGATTTTTCTTATTCTAATATATTCCTTATGTGCGTCATTTCCTCCCTGTACTTTCGACAAAAAAGAATATACCGCACAACGGCTGCCATTCCTCTGAAACAAAATGAATTTCGAGTTTTATATAGACTCCAAGTACATGCGCAAAGTATGTATGTTGCAAAGCTTCCTTCTATTAGAACTGCTCTCTACTGATAGGTAGTTCATTTAAACTCCACTGGAGCTACACAATGGTCTATTGGAGACGGTATCCGGGATCCATCGGAGATCCATTGGAGACGGTATCTGGGACGGTCCGGGATCCATCCCGAAGGAGAGAACCGTGGACAACAAATCGGCATTTTGAATCATAGTCGGATGATGAGGTCAGCATCTGAGCTGGCACCCCACTCTACAAGCCTTCACACCACACCAACGTGGGAAACATCTGAGTACACCAGCATCCGCGTACAGGATGGTCTTTGGTTGGATCGAGTTTCGAATTCGTATTCGTATGCCTCCTGTTGCTGATCCGCTACTCTTCCAACTGGGCTACCTCGGCCCCACCCTCTACTGAAATCCACAGTTGTGGCACTTTTGCAGATTCATGTATTAGCGGGTTGTGTTGACGAATGTACCCTCACTGCCAAAGTTAAGCACGAAGCGGTAAAATGCGAAAAAATCGACAAGTACAGCTTTGTTTGACACGAAATGCGGCAGGAAAATAGCAAATATGTTTATGCATGAAACAAAACAAAGAATTACATACAAAGATGAAAATAGTATTGAATTTTCTTAATTATAAGATGAAGTCATATATATATTGGAGTCAATAACAAAATGATATTTAAATCCAAAACAAACAACCGACATTTAATAGGATATGTGACCACCCTCATTCTCATCCTCATACAAAGTTTACAGCGTGTGACTATGCTTTCCATAAGGTGATCAACCACCCCAGTCAAGTAATCGCCATTCCTCCTGTAGAACAGTTTGCAACTCTGTGAGAGTGACTGGGGGTGGGAAATGTGCAGACATAGCACGGCCGAGGGCATCCCAAAGATTTTCAATGGGATTAAGGTCGGACGAGTACGCCGGCCAATCCATACGCGCAATCCCCTCACTCTCAAAGTAGTCGTCGACGATGTTGGCTCCATTGGGACGCGCATTATCATCAATTAAAACGAAAGCAGGACCAACTGCTGCAGCGTACAATCTTACAGTGGGTTCTAGGATTTCATCCCGATACCGGACAGCCGTCACAGAACCTCGTCTATAGATATGCAGGTCGGTGCGATATCCCAACGAAATCCCTGCCCACACCATGATGCTTCCACCTCGGAATGCGTGATGCTCGATGATGTTCTGGGGCCGATTACGTGTGCCTTGTTCTCTCCAGACACTTACACGTTTGTCATCTGGCTCCAGGGCAATTCTCGACTCATCCGTGAACATAACGTTGGCCCAATCAGACATAGTGAAACACTTGAAAACTAATCGTACGAAAGTTCTAAACATTTTTTATCAGCACTTACATGAAATTCCTCTAACCCTTCACAATGCTGGCTTCTTATACGACTGCCTTTTTTGCATATTTCTCGACACGAAACCGTGATTGGCTATTACAGAACAAATTTGCATACTTCCGTATACCTCTGCAGCGAAATGCAGCCTCTCAAATTCAGATTGGCTTCCGGAAATTAACATTTTACTCTCCGTGCTTAACTTTTGGCAGTGAGTGTACTTTAAGTGTCAGAAAGGTACCAAAGTCATGCAAGATTTATGGGTCGGCCGAAATTTTGATGACCCAAACAATTGCAAAAATGCCCCCATAAAATCTTCTATTCGACAAAAAATATTCTTAAAAATACTATATAACTTTTTAGTTTCTCTGCCAAACTGAAAGTTTGTCAACACTCCTGTCGGTTTCTCGTCATTAGCAAAACCAACCCGATCTTGATAGACGAGATATCTCGTTCTAAGAAAAAAAACAGACCGGGTCTTAATTTCGTGATTATGGAAAAATCTTAATATCCTGATGACGAGATATATATATTATATATATATATATCTCGCTTTAAGCAAAATTGGTAAGATCTTTATTGACAAAATATCACGCCTTATATTATTGACGAGATATCTCGTCAAAACCACTTGTAGGGGATGAAAATTAAACCCTGAAGGAAGCAAATGCATATATACAAATGCAACTTACATTTTCTGGTAGTTCCGGTGTCAAACAGAAAGTTTGAATTCTACTAACAAAATGATTTGGTTGAATATTTTTAATTTGTCATTTAGTTTAATTTTACTAGTCTATAATTGCAAAATAGAACACAAGATATGAGTAGATTTTCAAAAGCTTGATAATCTGCCAACAAAGTTTTAAGCATTAAAAAGCTCCTTTTCACTTCTACTAAAATCACAATAACAGTTGAAATAAACTCTTTTAGTAATCAGCTTACACAATCTTCTGAAATTTCGTACCGGGAAAAGTTTTTCTCTGAACGTGATAGGGGATTGGGGCTTAGGGGGGGGGGGTATTTCAATTAACGTCACACTGGAGCAACACAACGGGCTATTGGTGACGGTCCGGGATCAATCCCAAAGGGAAAGATCCGAGGACAATACCACGTAATTTTGAACCACGGTCAGATGACGAGGCAACACCTGAGCTGGCACCCCACTCTCCAAACTTCCACACCACGCCAACGTGAGGACATTTGAGGCCACGACAGATTTAACGTGCACCAGCCCCCTTTGTACACGACGGTGTTTGGCTGGATTCGAACTCGCAACCCTTCGGTTGCTAGTTCGTTACTCTTCCAACCGGGCCACCGCGGCCCTTTGGGGTTTAGGGAAATTTATCCGAAAATATTCCTTCCCTGTAAAATTCCAAACTATGCAAATCAATAACCGAAAACATCAAAAGAAAAGAACCTTTAATAACCAAAAAATAAAAGTATACAAATGCCGTTTATCTAAAAATCCCGAAACATTCCCCAGAGTTCTTGCAAATGCTCAATCAAAGGCCTTACGTAAGCATAGTTTTAATTAAACACTTTTCTATTCACACAAATAACGCTTCCATATTCCCCTTCCCCAAAAAAGGATGCAAAATTATGAAAATACTGTAACCTCACACATACCACCTGCCTACATTGACCGTATGTGCAAGGAGTTAGAATCAGCTTTTCTCCTTGACTGTTTCTCATAAGCTTTTGTGAGATGTATAAAATAACCTAGACAACGCCCAGACGCCAAGAGCTCTTTTGAGGGAGCTTCCTGTCTCGTGCATTCTTTGAAACCAGGACCGTGATATGAATTATGGACAGCATGGTGAAATTATACACCTTATCCGTTTTATTTGCTTCCAATGGCTGGTTGTGGTCGCGGTAGCTCAGGTGGTACAGTCGCGTATTAGCAAAATGGGGGCTGCGAGTTCGAAACTCCATTTAACCAAAGACCATAGTTTTAATTTCTGCCGGTTCACGTTGAATCTGTCGTGGTCTCATATGTCCTCACTTTTGTGTAGTGTGGATTTGAGAATGGGGTTCCAGATCAGGTGTCGACCTCGTTGTTTGATCATGATTGAAAATGACGAGGTATCTTCGAATCTACTTTCGGGATGGATCCAAGACCGTAGCCCGTTGTGTTGCTCCAGTGCGACGTTAATTGAACTACCTACCAACCATGCAGTGGTTGGTGACAGTAAAACAAATAGCCGAAAAACAAGTTACACAAAAAGCAAAGAACGGGAACAAGTCAAGAATGAATAGAATGTCACCACCCCTCATAAGGGCACTTTCATCCAAATATAGTTCATAAATCCTAGAAGCAAAGCGAGAAAAGGTGTGACCACATGGAGGTCACTGAGCTTTCAGTTGGGGTCAGGAAGAACCCCTATTCTATAAAGATGTCGAGAAAGACGTGGCCAGTGACGAGTCGATAGGTCACCACTTCCTTCTTTCTGGGTCTATACGGAACGTTCAAGATTTATCTCAAGATTACGAATTGTTCTTTGTCTTGCCTTTAAACAATCCCGAATTAACAATTTTACAGAAATAAAGGAATTGGTTTACAATACTCTTCCTGGCTAAAATTCAGAAATGTTGAATGAATAACCCTCCAAACCAATAACCAATTTTGCTTTTAACGAGATTACTCGTTATCAAGATATTGCCCATTTTATTGATGTGGAGATCAGATCTGGTCAGTTTTCTTCTAATGCCGAGATATCTCGTCATTAAGAACTGGTCAATTTTGTTAATGACGAGACACCACTTTGAGACAACCACAAAAAGGGTTATCGATAACGGCGTGAAGTCGTATGCCTAGATTTTGGAGTCGTCATTTTTTAAATGTTAATTAAACTTCTGATCAATTTGTGTGGGGAATACAGTTTTCAATGCATTTCCAACACGGCACTCTGTTACTACACTGCTGGCCACCGTAAATGCAACACCCTGAAGGAAGCATGCAAATAATATGAAATTTACAACATGCATTAGCGGAGGTGAGATATGCAAATGATTAGAATTTCAGCGCAGACGCACATCACGCGCGCCTGTGGCGCCACTTCAAAGCGCTATTTAAGGCTTGGAGATTTCGACGATTTCAATACGGCAATTGTGTTTTTCTTGTGATTTTTTCAAAAAAATGATCAATTATGCCTCGTAGAAAACAGCGATCATCTTTTGATCAAGTATCCGAATTCGAAAGAGGAAGGATAGTGGCCTACCGAGATTGTGGATTATCTTTCAGGGAAATCGGTAGTCGTGTTGGACGAAACCAAACAACTGTAATGCGGATATGTGATCGTTGGATGCAGGAGGGTACGACGGACCGACGTGTTCGATCGCATCCACCTCAGTGCACCACTTCACGTGATGACAGGCATATTGTGCGTATGGCAGTGACGGATCGCTCAGCCACATCACGAACCATAGCACAGCACATTCAGTCTGTACCACATCATCCAGTGTCTGCGCGTACCATTCGACGCCGTTTACAGCAGAGTGGTCTATCCGCAAGACGTCCATTGCTTCGTCTACCCGACGCAGAACCACAGACGTTTCCGCCGCCAATGGTGCGATGAAAGAAGGATGTGGACGGCAGAATGGAATGAAATTGTCTTTACTGACGAGTCACGCTTCTGTCTGCAACACCACGATGGTCGGATTCGAGTCTGGAGACACCGTGGAGAGAGGATGCTGAACAGCTGCGTTATGCACCGCCACACTGGTCCTGCACCGGGTATTATGGTATGGGGTGGTATTGGATATCACTCTCGCACTCCTCTAGTACGCATTGCCGGTACTTTAAACAGCCAGCGCTACATCTCCGAGGTGTTGGAGCCAGTTGTCCTTCCTTACCTTCAGGGCTTGCCCACAGCCATATTTCAACAGGATAATGCGCGACCACACGTGGCACGCATTGTCCAAGGGTTCTTCGTCAATCGCCAGATTGAATTGCTTCCCTGGCCAGCTCGCTCTCCGGATCTTTCGCCGATAGAAAACATGTGGTCCATGGTTGCTCAACGATTGACCCAGAATACATCCCCAGCTGCCACACCAGATCAACTTTGGCAACGTGTGGAAGCTGCTTGGTCTGCTGTACCCCAAGAACACATCCAAAGTCTCTTTGAATCAATGCCGAGGCGTGTGGCAGCGGTGATCTCCAACAATGGCGGCTACTCTGGCTACTGATTTTGGCAGGAACCACATTTCACAGAAGTCTATAAATTTAATCATTTGATACTTGGTCAACATGTTATCTACAAAATAAATTTTGTTGTGATATCTCTTGTCTTTCTTGGTGTTGCAATTTGGGTGGCCAGCAGTGTATTTATTTCAACGTATTCAATCCAATTAGAATTATGTCATATGGGTGCTGAAATACAATATAATTTATTTATTTAATATTTACACTTAACATACAGGTACCTATCAATTACGTTAAATGCAGGCTTCGAAAAGTGATTGCAGTATTATATTCATGTGTGAACTTAATGATAAACAAATTGACAGATGTATCGATTTCTCAAAGCAATCCATCTTTCTGCTGGTGGCTTTAACATTTGATATTAAATCAAGAAAACATTTAATCAACTGGGCTTGGTTTATTTTAAGATTAACCCTCCCGGTGGTTGTACATACGAGGTATCTCGTCATTAGCAAAACTGACCAGATCTTGATGGACGAGACATCTCGTCATTAGCAAAACTCTCCAGATCGTGATGGACGATGTATCTCGTCATTAGCAAAACTGTCCAGATCGTTATGGATGAGGTATCTCGTCATTAGCAAAACTGTCCAGATCGTGATGGACGATGTATCTCGTCATTAGCAAAACCTCCCAGATCGTAATGGACGAGGTATCTCGTCATTAGCAGAAACTATCCAGATCGTGATGAACGAGGTATCTCGTCATTAGCAAAACTACCCAGATCGTTATGGACGAGGTATCTCGTCATTAGCAAAACTGTCCAGATCGTGATGGACGATGTATCTCGTCATTAGCAAAACTACCCAGATCATGATGGGCGAGGTATCTCGTCATTAGCGAAACCGTCCAGATCGTGATGGACGGGTTATCTGGTCATTAGCAAAACTACCCAGATCGTGATGGACGAGGTATCTCGTCATTAGCAAAAACTGTTCAGATCGTGATGGACGAGGTATCTCGTCATTAAAAGAAAACTGATAGGATCTTGATCTTGTAAACATAAAAACAAGCGGCAATATATTGATAACGAGCTATCTTGCTCTTACATATTCTTAAACCTTAAGTTAGTGCATCTTAATATAATTTTAAAGTTCAGTCGGAAATACATGATACTGATATGAGTATTAATATATATTGCTCAGCGAATGCTGGAGGAAGAAAAGTACAAGTAGTCTTCCTTTACTGACGTCGAGAAGTCAAGTCTGTCCTATTAACTTTGAACAAGTTATCTAAATTCCATCTCTGATATCCACTCTACCTCATATCCGAAGAGTTATTCTCAAGTGCGTACAGAGAAACATCCCCGAAAAACACTTATTCCGTCTCCAACAAAATCATATTTGACAGTAATCCTTGAGCCGTATCGATCCGATGCGTTTACAAGTCGCGGATGTTGCGAGCTAACTTATTAGCTTCCAAACTCCTCGCACTTCCTCGGGGTAAAGTTTCACCAAGAATAGATTTGATTTACCATGGCCCCTTGTGCTACCCGCATTAGGAAGTCGAAACAAATTAATGAGCCCAGGGTCATTAATAATGATGTCAAACGTAAGAGCTCCTATTCCCCGAAAGTTAATAACGATTCACATTACTAACTCCGCATTCCTGTGTAACCCCCTTCAGTATTCGTTTTATAATTAGTGAGTGTAATGGAAGATTGGAACAATTCACGTTTGCAAAAGTTTCAGCAGGTTCCTCATTAAAAAGTGAGGGTGGAACGCCGGGCAAAATGAGCCCAGATCTAAAATAATCCTCCGTTAGAGCTTTCTCGAGGGTTGGAGCGCTTGAGATCAAATTAGGCCCGGATTTTCGGCTGCTTAACACGCGATTGAAATTCAGTCAGAGAGCTTGAACGAAGAGCAACTGGTTAGGCTCATTAGGTATTCAGAGCTGTGTGAAAGGATACTCAGTTAATTCTTCAATCGGTCATTTTCCTTTGTTTGAACAGTCTTCAGCATTTATTCCAAAAATTGGGACACATGCTGCTAAAGGAACGTCACTAAAATATTCTATGGTACTTAGACGGTAATAAGAACTACAAGAACGACAAATGGGTGTACCAGAGCTCCCAAAGAATTGTTAAGAATACATCATGGTTCCTAATAATTGCTTATACAATATCCAGTTTACAAAAAGTTTATCTATAAAAGCAGATTTATTTAGTTTAGTTTTGGTTAGTTTTAACTTAGTGCCGCTTGTTGCCAGATACATTAATATTCTGTATATATCTTATGAATAAAATATGAGAAACATCGTCGGGTTGCTGCAAAAACAAGATAACTTCATTTTTCTCTTTTTCGAGAAAAATAACTTTTTTATAAATAAATGGGTCCGGATAACTCAGATGGAAGACCAACGGATAAGCAACCGGAGGGTTGCAAGTTCGAAACTAGGTCCAGCCAAAGACCGTCGTATACGCGAGGGTTGGTGAACGTTAAATCTGTCGTGGCGTCAAATGCCCTCACGTTGGCGTGGTGAGGAAGTTTGGAAAGTGGGGTGGCAGCTCAAGTGTTGACCTCGTCATCCGACCGTTTTTCAAAATGACGAGGCGTTGTCTGTCTTTCCTTGCGAGGATTGATCATATGAAAACAGATCCCGGACCGTCGCTAAAAGCCCGTTTTATTGCTCCAGTGCGACGTTAATTAACAACCTACCTACCTACAAAAATTGATATTGTTCATGATTCCTTGCATTATATTTTTATTCAATAAAATGTTATTAGACACCACTTTTATTTCGCAACTTGATTTATTGCATAATTTCCAAACTTAAAATGCTGCTTACTCTAAGCTACATTTTAAGAGTTATCGTGTTTCTGTAGAAGGGGCCCGTCGATATAGGCTCTACGCCTCTGTTACTACAGTCGAATTTCTTAGATTATGTTTAAGAAATCGATCTCCCTATAGGAGAATCAAGTTTCAGAACACAAAATACGTGCATTTTAAACTGAGAAGCATGCTTGTAACTACATAGTATTCGTAGAGAATAGGGACAAAATCTTTCACCCAAACATCGTGATTTCAATTCTAGCTACTTTCAATTTAACCCTTTTTTAACCTCCCATGTATCCTTTCGATTAGCTACCTCGTCGTTTCTGTTTGAATCCACGTGTCCTACACATTTCTAAAGTAGACTGTGCTACGAATGTCGCGCTCCCTTTTAATTGAAAACTACTAAAAACAAGGCATTTATTAAAACTTTCATAATTACATGACACCGGCCTCTTCCAAAAATTATTCAATTATATTTTATCGTTCTTCTGAAATCAGAATTCCCATTAAGGTAAAGCCAAAATTAAAATACCGAAAAACATTTGAGGGAAAAGTTGAACAGCAGTAAATATAAAAGAAAAAAAATTAAATTGAAACATCAATCGCATGCTCTAAAATTGCCAAACAAATTAAAATAGTTGCCTTTTTTTGAGACACGTCCTTCGTGAATTTTATTAGCATGGATTTGTAAAAGAATTTTTTCACATATTAACTGAAACACTAAAATGTACACAGCAAAAATTACATTTTTAAAAAGTATGAGACATGTGCAATTGCATTTAACAATCAGGATGCCCGTCAGCATGTACTAGAAACAGTAAAAATAAACATTAATTCGCAAAAAATAGCACAATTAAGTCACATTCTCGCAAATTTTGTTAATCCCTATCAGAAACAGAAACTTCAATTTATGAGCATTTTTACATTACAACTATTTGCAAGATTACTCTACATGAATATAAATCTTATAAAAGTTGTAGTGAAGCTATTACCAACTCAAGTTGGTTTCTTTACTATACTTATTTACAATTCACTAATTTCAATTCATTTCAGTTGAGGAGGGAGGGATACAATTAAAGACCTCCTTTGAACAACACAACAGGCAATTTTTGGTTTTGGAAAAAAATAATCCCACGCACAAAACTCATCGACGAAAAGTCTAATCAAAACAGAGAGAAGGGGAACGGAAGGAGAGAAGGCGATGAACATGGATTGGAGTTGTTGCTGAATTAATATAACATGAGCTATGAGAAAGTGTAAAGGAAACGCCAAACTCCAACACCTGCTTTTTCTTGTTCCAAAATTACAGCCAACGCCAGCAGGCGTACAGCACCGCTGCTGAAAAGTCCTAACGCGCATTTTATTAGAACATGTAATATCCGAGATATTTGAGGGCCGCTGTAGCCCGGTAGGCAGAGTAAAGGATTAGCACACGTTCGCGTGGTGTGGAAATTTGGAGAGTGGAGTGCCGGCTTAAGTGTGACCTCGTCATCTGACCATGGTTAAAAATTACGTGGTGTTGTCCTTGATCTTTCCTTTGGGGATTGTTTCCGGACCGTCGCCAATAACCTGTTATGTTGCTGTCAATGCGATGTCAATTAAAATGTCTACCTACCGAGATATGTGAAAGAATGTAAAGATGCTTGGTCCTGTTATCTCGGATCTTTCCCTTAGGGTTTGATCCCAGACCGTCGCCAATAGCCCGTTGTGTTAATCCACTGCGGAGTAAAATAAATACCTTCCTACCTACCTTGGTCCTGTTAGCTAGTATGAACAGTTACGGTATGTATGTATTTTAATTAACTTCACCCTGGAGCAGCAAACGGGCTAATGGCGACGGTCCAGGAACAAACCCGAAGGGAAAGATCGAGGACAACACCACGTAATTAGGAACTGGCACGGACGATCGTACCGGGAAAATATAGTCATCCATATATCTACTTTAGGTGGTAGGTATCATAATTAACGTCACACTGCCGCAACACCACGGGCTATTGGCGACGGTCCGGCATCACACCCGACCTACCTCAGATGGAGGAAGACTAAATTTTAAAAAGTAAAATATGTTATTTTTAACAATGTGGACATATAAAATTGTAGTGATTTTAGCTACATGAGTTCAAGGAATTCTCACCTATTAGATCTCCATCTAATGAAAACGTTATCCGTTTGTCTTGGTTGGAGTTGATACCTCGTCATAAGACCGTGGTTCAAAATGATGAGGTGTTGTCTACGATCTTTCCCTTCCGGATAGATTCCGGACCGTCCCCAATAGCCTGCCGGGTTGCTCCAGTGAGACGTTAATTAACTACTTACCTACCTAAGTTTTTTGACGTGATGTCTTTACAATCGGTTCGGGGGTCTACGGTGCATGCTTGGGGGTCCTTGGCAGAAACTTGCGCGTCAAGAAAAGTGTTGATATCTCAAAGCCCCATAACTCCAAGGAATCAGCCTATGGGGATAAATGACCTACCATCGTGTAGAGGAAGGCGAGCCGCGTAAACCAGGTTGACCCCTAATCCACTCCCCTCTGACCTTTTGTAGCGCGTGGTGGGGGAGATGTCACATTTCGGGCATACGTTGGCCTGTTTAACCGCTGTAACTTCAGTTCTAATGGACGAGTCGTGGTGAGTGCGTGCTTAAATCGAAGAGAACGACGAGTTCTACAATTCCATTTGATTAGTTGACAGTTTAAACCATTTATGTGAAAATTGTGTGCAGTAGAAAGTGACGATTTGTCGAAGATTTCACTATGAAGCCAAAATATCACACTAAAGTTCAATTGCGGCATAGGAAACGTAAACAGGTTGAAAGAGCAGTTCAAGACGAACAAAATGATACCAAGAATTTTAAACGTATGACAAGTGCGGAGAGATCTAGAGCTTACCGAAAACGTAAGGAGCAGGCGCAAGTCCGCGGCGAAGTCTCTGGACCATATAACGAGCTGCCACCACGCTTGGACCTTACCTTTGCCTGGAACATCAGCATCAACACCATGCTGTTTGTCTCGTACTTTAGCTACCCATCATCCATAAGGTCGCCATAGAATACTAAGCATTGCCCACACTCTAACACCACTGTTATGTATCCACCAAAACTGGCTAAATAAATGTCAAATACCCGCCGTCTTCATTTCACCAGCGACCCACTTACCAGGTATTAAGCCCAAAAGTATTCACTAACCAAACTTTACGGTACAGTGGGGACTGTGCCTAATTACGGTATATGAAACAAACTCTCAGTGTCTAATACCACATTCTTTTTCCTAATGAAATCCGTACGGGCCTCCTAGAAACTTCAACCTTTCGGCATTATCCCGGTGAACCTGTTTGTCTCTGAAGGGTGTACTCAAGATCAGCTAAACAAAGCCGTTCCATTCTATTTGTAAAGGGAGACGAGTTGCAATAGATCGAGTGTCAAAGCCTAGGAGACGATCGATGAGCAACTATTGGCGGGTTAATTACGCATGGTATTTGGAATTCAAATGAAAATGCCACAGGTACTCACCACTAATCCGAAAGATGTTATTCGAAGATGTTAGAAGTAGCAGACTGGACGTTACAACTGTATTTGTTTGAAGAGCAGATTTCTGAACGTGATCAATGGTTAATGACCTGTTGCTGCAGCTGTAAAATGAAGATTTTAACAATGCAGGTTGTCTCCAACTGAAAATGAGAAAATTAATATTCAGGTTCTCTGTAATAGATATGGAGCAGCTGGTAGAGTAACGGATTAGCAACTGGGGGTTGCGAGTTCGAAGCTCGATGCAACCAAAGACGTGGATCGCGTTAAATCTGTTATGGCTTACAATGTCCCCACGTTGGCGTGGTGTAGATGTTCGGAGAGTAGGTGATTGCTCAGGTGCTGTGCTCGTCATTTGATGATCATGATTCAAAATGACGAGGGGTCGTTCTCGGATATTTCCCTTCGGGATTGGTCCCGGACCGTCGCCAATATCCCGTAGCGTTGTTCCCAGTGCTACGTAAATTCAACTTCTGACCTACCTATAGGAGTGGGTATAATTGAGTCTGCTTTAAACGCTTTAGTGAATAGTGTGTTGATATGAAATGAGGATATCACATCAAGAGTGAACTAACCCACCAACATACCCAATGGAGATAAATGCGATTTTCTTGGCACCATTTTATGTCTTTATTTATTCACAATATATGATTTGAGGACGGTTAAAATCTATATTGCAAACGCATTAAATGCCAAGAGAGTGCATTGTATGTACCAAAAATAATTATTTTGGCATTTAGAGTTTTGTGGGTTAGGCCACTATTGTTCTGATAGCCTCAAATATGCAACGATGTTTCAACAGTTATCCACAATACAGCTATAAACATTACATCAATAAAAATAGACAAGTTACAATAACATCATTTTTCAAGGTAGTCCCCTGGCTTTTCAACTCTCTTGGTCCATCGGTGTGGAAGCGTTCTTATGTCCTTAAACATGGTTTTCGGATGAACAGAGAGTTACCGAGTCTTACAGCTCGTGCTCCGTGAGGAGTGACTAATTTGCCACTTCATCAACAATAAATAGACCCTCGTATGTGTAACAGAACCTTGTTACGTATTCTGTGGTCGTCAGTTGTCCCGACGTTTTTATGCGTAACATTTGTGCGACCATTTTGAAAGTTTTTAATCCATCCGTAGACATTGCGGCAAAGCACTGCTACCATACTGTGCTGAAAGCCTTCGATGGATTTCGGCCAATAATATACCTCCAAACCACAAAAAATAATAATCAAACTCGGACTTCTTTGGTGGAAAGGAAACGACAGCGATAAATGGAAATGACCAATCAACTTCAAACCTTGATAACAATTTAAACTTTTATGTAAAGACCTCGACGAACTATACATGTGAAAGCAGTACTACCAACAGAAACACAAATTAAACAACATTGAGGATTGTTCTTGGTTTGGTTATGTCGCTCTATGATAATACTTTCCTACTATAGAGGGCTAATTTGAGTTGGATAAGTATTGATTCATCGTCAAGGCAATTCATGAAAGTGATTCATTTGTGAGTCCTATTAAAAACATTCTACATCTGCATCTCACAGAAGTCCCATTTAAAATTTTTAAAAGGCGTTCTAAACATCGAAAGGATAAGAAACGTTGTTCTCTTACGTAGAAGAAACGTGTAATGATATAATTCAACTTTAAAGCACCAGCTCTTAGTTACATGAGCCATAATGTGGTCTCGCACTTGAAAATAATGAACCACGATCAACAAGCCAAATTCACATATTTGATCTGTGGTTTACTCCCCATGTTAAGATTCTGAAACAGAGCGTGGAGATACAGTGTAACTTCAATCTACTAAAAAGTACTTCATAGGTGATATTCGTTGCATTGCTATGGTATTGCTCGTTAATTTTTATAGTGGTTGGTTAAGTTCACCTCATTACTCCTCCACATCCTGAATTGCATTGGAGCCACACATGAAGATATTTTTAAGGATCCATCTGCCATATTGCCCCAAAACTTTTTTTGCACAGACTTAATGACTTAGTGTAATTTGTTTTTTTTTACACTGAGGAGAAGGCTCCTCTAAAATTTAGTAGTGGTTAAATTCGGTAGTTGACTAATTCCTGATCCTCCACATCCTGAATTGCATTGCAGCCACACATGAAGATATTTTAAGGACCCATCTGCCATATTGCCCCAAAACTTTTTTTTGCACAGACTTAATGACAGTGTAATTTGTTTTTTTTACACTGGGGAGAAGACTCCTCTAGAATTTAGTAGTGGTTAAATTCGATAGTTCACTTATTGCCAATTGCGTAAGACCGTGACAGCCGTATTACGATCACAGGTGTGCTTCCCTTGTGGTAGCGCAATAGATGATTACTACCGTTTCACTATCATGTATTGTCTTATGCAGACGACAAAGTGTGAGGCACGATTCGAAGAGAAAGCTAAAGGACAATTGAGAGTGACGCTGTGATAGGAAGCGGTGTCTTTACATGGCCTCAGTCGGTTATTAGTATGATTCATATCACACTGGAAGTTCAATTTTTCATCGCAGATCATCCATAGATGCATGGGGATTGTGATGAGCATAATCTGGCTTATTCAAAGTGCGAATATTCATGATCACGTCTACCAGTCAACAATGCAATGCACTGTGGGTTAGTTTTGGGTTTCATGATGCTCGTCAAGCTGCGCCAAACATAGTAAGCAAAAAGCAGAACAATATGCAAGGGTAAAACAGAAGAGACGACAGATCGCTGGAGTACCTAGGGGCGATATATTATGGAAAGACAGAGCAACTTTTTGTCTACTAAAAATTAATTAATGGTTGATTCATTGAGCTGTTATATATACTATATATTATGTTGATTTTCGTAGTTCGCCAGAGTTCTTTCGCATTTCATCTTTATTCGTTTCTCATATGTGTAAATAGTGCCGTGGTAGACCTGTCGGGAGAGTAGCGGATTAGCAATCGGAGGGTTGCGAGTTCGAAACGCGATCCATGCAAGCCCATCGTGTACATAGGGACTGGTGCATGTTAAATCTGTCGTGGTCTCAAATGTGCTCACGTTGGCTGGAAATTTGGAGAGTGGGGTGTCAGCTCAGGTTTGTCCTCGTAATCTGACTGTGATTCAAAATTATTAGGTAGGTAGTTAATTAACGTCGCGCTGGTGCAACATAACGAGCAATTGGTTACGATCCGGGATCAATCACGAAGGAAAAGTTTCAAAGACATCACTTCGTAATTTTGAACCACGGGTCAGATGACGAGGTCAACACCTGAGCGCAAAATTAGGAGGTGTTGTCCTCGGATCTTTCTCTTCGGAGCTGATCCCGGAATGTAGCCAATATACCTTTGTGTTGCTCCAGTGCGACGTTAATACCAACAAACTCCCTCCTCACCTCCTCCTATGTGTAAATCGTTTACCATCTCAGAATCAACTTTTGGGGCCACGGTAGCCCGGTTGGAAGAGTAGAGTATTAGCAACTAAAGGGTTGCTAGTTCCAAACTTGGTCCAACCAAAGACCGCCCTTTTCATTTTGGCTGGTGCACGTTTAATCTGTCGTGGTGTCAAATGTCCTCACTTTGGAGTGGAAGTTTGGAGAGAGGGGTGCCCTCGTTTGACCGTGGGTCAAAATTACGAGATGTTGTATTCGGATATTTCTCTTCAGAACTGATCCCGGACCGTCACCAAGAACCCATTCTGTTACTCCAGTGCGACGTTAATTGAACTACCTATCAGTCATCCAATTGCTGGTAACAGTAAAACAAATAATATAAAATAAATAATAGTATAATAATAAATAATAATAGTTTAAAAAATAAGTTAAACAAAATTCAACGGACGCAGGACAAGGCTATACGATAAAAAAAATCTACACCCACCCTATAAGGGTATTTTCCTCCTAGTATCGTTCCTAAATCCTAGGAACAAAAGCGAGTGGGAGAGGTGGGACCTCATAGAGGTCACTGGTTGGGTTCAGGAAGTATCCCGATAAGAGGAAGATCCCAAAATCCCGTTGAGTTCCTCCAGTGTGACGTTAATTCCTCCAAATACCTTCCTCATCATCTCTTATATATAAATCGTTTACAATCTCAGAATTAAATTAAAACATAAATTAATACCAATATAGCTTTAACTACAAGTAAGACCCTCACACTAAATTGGAATCAGCTAATGGCACGAGGCGATCTCTGATTCGAGGTGAAGCCCCCGTCAAGCTCAGATGCCCTGGCAAATGAATCCTGGAAAGTAAGTCTGGCAATCGCTTAAGAATATTATGGTCGATTACAGCGATCGTTTATAGCCGTCCTCCGCCCGTTTATTGCTCCTTTCGCAAGTTCCAGACAAAGATTTCCCACGGGGGCTATGAATCCAGCATTCCTTGCCCCATCCCCATCCGTCCTTTTTATCCCACTGTTGAGAATCACGTTTAAGACTTATCACACATCAAGAGGGACTCTTCTTTCCTTTAATCTTGCCGAAGTGTCTATCTCGAGGGGATGGTTCCGATTCGAACGTCTCTCTGGGCCCCCAGCATTGGATCTCGATCCGAGGGTTGCTTTCGAATGCGTCAGGAGTTCTCTGTGGAAGAAAGAGTTGCTTGATAAATGTTGAGTTGTTTGCATGTCCTTAACGTTGGGATGCTTTTTGAGTATGGATATTTGCCAGTGCGGCTCGCGTTTAGGAGAGATAGTTTGGGTTCGGTGGGTTTAAAGCGCAATGGCTACTCTCTTGACCAAGCCACCCCAAACATTGAATAAATTAAACTAAAAGTTGTATTTTTTAGAAAAAAACTACTAACTTAACCCTTTTAGTGGTTTTGACGAGATATCTCGTCCGTCGGAATAACCACTAAAGAGAGAGAGAGGTGTTGAATGCATTCAACTTCCAAATATTGTTTGGAAAACCAATGAAAACAAGTATTTCTGTGTAAGAATCCATCATTATGTGTGCCGCGGTAGCCGGGTTGGAAGAGTAACGGATTAGCAACAGGAAGGTTGCGATTTCAAATCCAACCAAAGACCGTCGAGTACAAGGGGATTGATGCCCGTTAAATCTGTCGTGGTCTCAAATGTCCTCACGTTGGCGTGGTGTGGAAGTTTGGAGAGTGAGGTGCCAGCTCAGGTGTGACCTCGTCATCTGACCGCAGTTCAAAATCACCAGTCGTTATCCTCGGATCCTTTCCCTTCGGGATTGATCCCGGACCGTCGCCAATAACCCGTTGTGTTCCTCCATTAATTAACTACCTACTTACTTACCATCAATAGGGTAGGATGTGAAACACCGAATTGTTTTGTCCTATTGTTAGTTGCTCAATGGGTTCGCCTACTGCTGTAGCAACCTGACATGTGTAGGCGTGGCAGGTTCGGTTCATGTATCTAATCCGGGCGTTGCCACCTAGCTAGTATAGTGGTCATAGCGCTTGTTGCCAGTCATAGCCAGGTTTGTAAATCCAGGTATTCCGCATGGATATTGGCGAAGAGTATGTTAGGAGTATTGGCAGCTCACCCATTAGGTGCTCCTCCACAAGTAACCGTTATTTCTCCCATTGTATGCCGTAGTTGTCAGTGGTCAGGCTTGGAGAAAAACCCTAGGTGTATTTATCTCCGTATGGGTCAGTAAAACTTTCATTGAGTGTGTGAATATCCATTGTGGTAATAACCTGCGAGATGTAGGAGGCGCAGGTTCAATTCATGTATCTAATCTGGGTGTATTTATATCTTCTGTGTTAATAAAATATATCCTTCTGTGTGAATTACTAGACGGAAAAAGCATTGCTTGGCACAGAATGAACAGATCTGGCCCTTGCGCCATAAAAACCAAGCAACCAATTGTTATTAAAATCAAGACATTCTGTTGAAATGTGTCTATTTGATATTACAAGTGGGAACATTGGAGCAGGTACTCGTGATAAATGTCTCGCTTTGAAGTTTTTCCATTTTAACATCACCCTCACGTAATTCATATCCAGAATTGTTTTAGTAAATCCTTTTATAGTTACTGAAGGATATAGAGTTTATTTGGGGTTTTTCTTGTCTCTATGTTCCAGGATGCTAGAAGAGACGAAGATTTACTAAAACCTAATAAAAGGATATCTACAATGATAATTGACGGGAAAACTTAGCAACACCAGAAACCGTATTTGAAAAGATAAGCGCAAAATAAACTTATTTAGAGGTACAGTACAGTTGCAAGTATTTCCAGCTGAAATATCTCCAACTAAATACTTCTATATTAAAAGCATGAAAATAAACACAACATAATGAAAAAAAGTCTTAAAAGAAATTAATTCCGGCTTTCTTCAGTTTCTATGAATATCTTAACTATCATGCATTATATCGATTATTCCTTTTAAAACTGTAAATGTGTCTATTATGTTGCCGTGCAAAGGTTTTTACTTCAGAGCAATGAATGAAATGACTTCTCTTAAAATAAAATACACCTGTACATTATCCCCAATAGACGAAGTGTACCGAAAGTGGAGCCATCAACTACTTTTCAAGAAACAGCAAAGGCAAACAAATCGCTTGGTAAAACCTCTGCTTCTAGTTAAGCAGAACTAGTGCCACCTAAATTTCAGAGCATATCCTCTTGAGAATACTCTTCTCTTTCGCTGTATATTGGAGCTGGAGTTGGTTCGGGTGAATTCACAGTAAACATTATCATCTCAGACGGTAAGTGCATATGTTTATCAAAGTAGGTCCCCTCCAATACCCGGATATCATTCCCCCTGTGTTCCCCAAACGATCAACCCATTTCGAATCAAAGTATTTTCTGTAACTAACCAATCTGGCCATACGTATCGCATTTGGTTGATAGCAAATCGGGAATTAATTCTCGGGTAAAGGGTTAAATTAGAAATGTCCTGGCCATACCTGTTAAACGGGCATATTCTAAATGTGACCAGGTACCAGGCATGTACAGGGGTTAGTTGATGTATGACATAATCTTCATGTTGTTTTTGCTCTCTCTAGCTGGAAGTTGTATAAAAGGAAGGAAGCACGTTCAATTGCCTGTTTGCTTTAATAACCTCAAACAGATAATACACATCCGTAGGTGATGCAGAGATACACACACAAAACTACTTATTTTAGACACTTGATGACATAAAGCTTAATGAACATAGGATTAAATTGATGAGATAAGGTACTCAATATTACATATTTACGATGATTATACACTATTTATGCCATGCTTAAAACCAAAGGCCATGAATATGTTTTAAATGCATCCTTTTATTACAGGACCGCAGCTCGGTTGGAAGAGAAGTACGTATATTAACAACTGGAGGGTTTCGAGTTCGAAACTCGATCCAACCAAAGACTGTCGTGTACGGTCTGGGTTCTTCGTTAAGGCTGGGAAACGTTGACTTCGTAGTGGTCGCAAATGTCCTCACATTGGTGTGATGTGGAAGTTAGGAGAGTGAAGTGCCAGCTCAGATTTTAACCTCGTCATCTGACCGTGGTTCAAAATGGTATTTCACCTCGGGAAGGACCCCGGACCGTCGTCAATACCCCTTTGTGTTTCTCCACTGCGACGTTAATTCACCTACCTACAAACTTTTTATTTCAATTTTTTTTCCCGTCGTGGGTCAGACATTGAAATAATGGGACCACTCTCCTTTATAACAGGCAGCTCGTCTCTGAGCTCCTTATATGATGGTGGTCATGGCCAGAAAGAACATATTTTAACACTTTTTTATATCTACGGGACTGAGGTGTATAAAAAAAAAGAGAGCCTGGGAAATATTTGCGGCATGGATTTTATGTAGCGATAGGGCCATGACTAGACAATGGAGAAGAGATAATCATTAAAATGAGATAGTATTGAAATGGAGTATTAAAGAGAGGAAAAGAAAGGCAACAATAGACACAATGCTAAATGATTTAAGCTGAATAAAAATGGAAAGGGTTTAGGCCTAACGTACTAAAATCGAGTGTTGAGTACAACCGGATAGCTCATTTTCTAGCCATAGCCTTAGAGGAAATAAAAACAGCAGTATTAAGGTGTAAATGAGAGGTTTTATTGGGTGCACTCCTCAGTTGGCGATATTTCAGATTTCGGAGGATTACCAAAAATCCCCAACACATCTATTATATATTAACATATACTAAAATCGAGTGTTGAGTACAATCGGATAGCTCATTTTCTAACCATAGCCTTAAAGGAAATAAAAACAGCACTATTAGAAGGTGTAAATAAGAGGTTTTATTGTGCACGCCTCAGTTGGCGATATTTCAGATTTCGGAGGATTCCCAAAAATACCCAACACATCTATTATATATTAACATATACGAAAATAGAGTGTTGAGTACAATTGGATAGCTCATTTTCTAACCATAGCCTTAGAGGAAATAAAACAGCAGCATTAGAAGGTGTGAAAAAGAGCTTTTGTTGGGTGCACAACTCAGTTGGCGATATTTCAGATTTCTGGAATTCAAAAAATTCCAACACTTCAGATCAACATAGGTTTAACTATTAGGCGGTCTAATGTGACGTGAGCTCAATAACATTTTCCAAATGAAATGGTCTGATGTCTTTTCAAAGATATTCGATGCATTTATGCATTTCTTTTCTGATAAAAATAAGAATTTTTAACTTGGAACCCTATTTTTCCTTCCCTTAAACGATATACACGTTAAAAGCTCAAAGTTAGAAAAAGAAGAGACTTAAAACCTTTATCATAAATACGAAATCTTTAACAAAAGATTTATTATAAATCACTCAACCTCTCAAAAAATATCCCATACAAAGGGATTGAACCTAATAAAACCAGACGCCATCATACGAGCTGCATAAATACGATACATTATCAATGAACTGAAATGAAAAATCACCACTTAGAACGAAAGAAAAGACCCCCCATTCAATAATTTCCAAAGTGAATTATAGAACTTTCACAAGTTGCGTACACAGATATCCTCTTTCATAAGGTTACATCTTCACTTTTTCCTTCTTTTTTATTCCAAAGTTCCAATCCCGATAATCCATTAAAAAAATATGGAGATCTGCTGATCATCTCATCAGATATTTGATTTTCTCATAAAGCTCTTCCCCGAGAAAATGTTCTTTAAAAAAAACCACCTCTCGCACGTAAGTCCATACTTTATAATTCGAATTTATTCATATATTCTTCCCCATCGATCGCATTATCTTCCTCTTCGATCGAGATCCAAGTTATCAAGTTTTTGTTCGCAGGGAACACAGCTCATTCGGACGGGGAACCTGGAAGGTCTTTTCACTCATTTACATATTCATGAAGAGAGAAAAGGATTTGGATAATCCCATCATAGGTGGGTTTAGAATCAACGGTGGGAGAGAGCGGATATCCTTTTCTCCCGTATTAACGGGCCGGTGAACAATCATATCTATGAACGCTGTTGCAAACATCCTCTATGGTAATGGAATGGATGCTTGAGTGGGCTTCCTTTAAAGAGCGTGCTCCACGACACAAGTTCGAAGAATTCTGGTTTTTCCTTTCTCAGACTTCCAATTATATATTAGCTGAGGTATTCATAAAATAATTTAAAATTGGGTGGAAGTTCTTTGGTAGTGTTGGGGTGCGGAAGTAATTTTGGTGGGAGGGAAACGGTATTGACTCATCTTTTTCAGTGACTTCGATCCTACAGCCAAAATGAATTATATATGATAACTAGGAGTTAATGGTTTTCTGAATGTTTCAGAGGTGTCTGGTCGAAATCATCTGCACTTTCATTTAGCAACAGGGAATTCACTTGCTTTATATGCTGCTCAGTGTAGATAATATATTGAAAAGAATTGACTAATAATCCAATCATAAAGGTAGACTTCCTTCTAATTAAAACCTAGAATGAACAATCTATGAGCGCTGTTGTAAACATTCTCACTGGTAATGGAAGGGATGCTTGAGTGAACTTAATTTGACCTTCCTAGTGGTTTATCGTCGTGTCCAAAATTGCCCTGTAGTGGTCAGCATCTGGTGTAAAAATCTGTTCCAAACTGTCATCAGTTCTGGGCAAGGTACAATTTGTTTTTTCTACTTGGGTCTTCATTCCCCTTTGGAGTAATAGAACAGGTTGCGTCGAAGAGATATCTCGTCCTTAGAGAAATTGACCAGATCTTGTACGAGATATCTCGTCAAAACCCTTGGAGGGTTAAAGAGTGTACTCCCAAACACAAGTTGGAAGGATGAATAATCTATGAACGCTGTTTCGCAATGGTAATGGAATGGGTCCTTGTGTGAATTTTCTTTAATGCTCGGAGTTACCATAATAAAAGTTGGAAGAGTTCATTCCATAGGATATTCTTCATTCTTAGAGTTAGAATAACATAAAAGAAAGCACAAATGACTGCAGTTCTCACACTCCAATTAGTTGCACAAATGGCTATATTTTAAATCTCTGAGTGGTAGTCTCGACGATCTATTTCGTCATTAGCAAAACTGACCAGATCTTGATCTCGTCCCAACAAAAAAGATTGCCAATATCTTGATGGACGAAGCATCTCGTCAAAACCACTTGGAGGGTTGATAGCTACTTCTTGAACTGCTGACAAAAAAGAAATGGATCTTAGTATCAGAATTCTTTTACATTTAAATTTTGATGTAACATGCATACAACAAATGAAGAAACGCAAAATCTCTAATTGATGTACGGTCTTGAAAGTGGTAGTATTTTTTGTCGTTAAGGTGGAAAGAAGCGATCGAAGTCTTTTTCTTCGTGCCCATTCTTCCCAACTCTCCAAGTAGTGTAGAATTCTTTCGAGAGAAGGCGGGAGATCAAGTAGAGTTCATGCAAATCTATATACAGAAACATCTACAGCCGATCTGCCATCTCTTCAGCCTCACTCAAACACATCTTGATTTTATTGAAAGTTTATTTTTAATAATACTTTTAAGTCAATCAGCTATGATGTCATTTGTTGGCTTAGTGATGTGGTGATTTTTGGTGTGGACCATAGACATAAAATACTGAGAGACAGAGCTATTGAGAGGAGCTTCAAACGTGTGACGAACATGTCGACTAGTAGTCACGTGACTTCTTGGTAAAGTGAACTTGATTGGCCGATTTGGTATCCTATAATCTCATTTGGCGATATAACGCCTCATGGCAGGATAGGTGTGTGAATGCGCATTTCTGTAGAGTGGCGACAAAAGTGGTGAAATCATCAGTCTAACACTATCATTTAGTCACTTAACTAATTAACGTAACACTGGAGCAACACACACGATTTTATTGGCTACAATCAGGGATCCATCCCGAAGGGAAAGATCAAGAACAAGGCCTCGTAACTTTAAACCACGATCAGATCTGAGAACAACAAAACTTCCACACCACGCCAACGTGAGGTCATTTGAGGTCACGACAGATTTAAGCCTTATTAGAGAAACCTGTTATATTTTTAGTTAATTGTTTAAAGGTGCCTCCTGGAATATATTTTCTATATACGAGTAATACTCCCCTATATTTTCTATACATTTAATGTTTGCAGTTAAGTTTTGAAACGCACATTTTAATTCTTTTATTTATACCTGTCTTTCTGTAGAAGTTAGAAGTGAATTAACTGTTTTTCTAATAAGGTTTGCATGGAATAATCATAAAATGCTATTGTGAATACTAAACTTTGATGTAAATAAAGAATGAGTGTATATGACCAATAAGAGAGATAAAGGAACTGTTAAAGTTGGAAAAATAGGAAAATATAACAAATTAAGTTATTTATTCTGAAATTATCCTCTGATTTACTGAACTATTCGAATGCATTTCATCTCCAACGACTGTTTCAATGAAATGTTATGATCAAAAGACAAAAAAAAATTCCTGGCATTCATATACATTTCTATTCTTAGATGAAGATGAGTTCATAATTGTCAAATGTTTACTCATAACGTGTACTTTGCGATTAACTATCTTATTGTTTGTATGTTTGTAACATGTATTCCATTGTATAATTCTCCATTATTACTTGCATGTCATCTTCATTGAAATTATTTTCACTGCTTGACTTGGATATCAAAATGTACAATTGATTTGTTTTCCAGCTCTACGCATTCTATCTTATTAGACTACCTACAGCTGCGAGAATAATTGGAGAATACTACTCCGTTCTTAAAAAGTTTAATTGTATCTTTTCTGTTTAAAATTCAGGTATTTTAATAAATATCTTTCTTTCTACCCAATTTTAGCAGAAAGAGACAAATTTCATTGCGAACGAAGTATTGATTAGTTTGGATGCAGTCGAATGTAAAATTCTTGTTAATTGCGGAATAAGCTTTCATAAAAATTGTTTCATCAAGCGAACTAATCTATCATTCAACCATTATGCATCGCTACACGTAAAGTAAACAAGCTTGCGAACAGCTCGGCTGACTATTCGGCTGATTAAACGGCCTCTTCTATTTACCCAAGAATGCATATCTCCGCCGTTATAAATATTTGTTAATATCTCTAGATTTAGGAACCGAATAAGTGAAAGCTCTGACGATAGAAACTCAAATAGGTTTTATCTCTTAATGTCACGCATTTCAATCCAGGAGAAAGAAGTCGGTTCAATTATTCTGAGAGAAGTAAAGCATTCCGGAAATGTTCTTCAGTAGATTTCGGTAAAACTACTTCGGCATCGTAAAACTAAAATGTTAGTGATAGGTGATCTGAGGAAAATTTGATTACCGAAATTCTACTTGAAGATTGGCACTTTTGAGTTGGTCTCTTTGGGGTATGTTAAAAGAGGAGTCTTCTGCAGCTGAAATAAGCGCATCATTATTTGGTTGTTTGGGAGTTTTATGGCGCAAGGGCCATATTTGGCGATGCTGCGCCAGACACAAGACATACAATTTCAAGTAATAGACCTACACACTCATGAAAGTTGTTACTGACACAGAAGAGAGAAATACACCCAAGGAGGAATGCACCTGACAGGAATCGAACCTGCGCCGCCTACAAATCGCAGGCTGCTAGAGCAGTGGACAAATCCACTGAGCCACGACGGCCCCGTATCATTATTTGGAATGCATTGGATTAATAACCCTCTTGGTGGTTATCTCTACGAGGTATCTCGTCATTAACAAAACTGACCAGATCTTGATGGCCGAGATAACTCGGCATTAGAAGAAAACTGACCAGATCTTGATCTCGTAAATATAAAGTTGGCAATATTTTGATGACGAGATATATCGTAAATTGCGAAATCGATAGGGTCTGGATAGACGAGATATATTGTCGAAACGACTTGGAGGGTTAATTCTGACTCACTAAATGAAAAATTTGTTTTCAAAGCTGAAGTTCCATAGATGTATAACCAGAGATGAAACCATCGAGATATTTTGCCTCAGGATTTTTTGAAGAAAAGCGAGCAGAATATACCAGATGACTTTAGAAGACTCAAGTACTATGAATTAACGCACGGTATAAAGCACACCCTTCTTGCATTCTTTTGTTAAATTGTCCATGCATATGTGTTACTTCTGTTTATGTAAAAAATAGTATTGTAATCTCATCTCCGTTTTTAAAACCGCTAGAAAATCTAGTCCATCGACCTTCTAATGAAATAGACTGATCATGTGTTCTCAGTTTCATTGTATTTCTTCCGGTCGCTCGGTTTGAAGTTCCTTCACATGGTTGTTGGAAAAAGCATGAATCCTAATGTGGGACAAATTATTGATTGGTTTGGGGATTATCCAACGTGATTAAAACACACTAGGATGCTCTTCGATAGCCATTCGGCTCAATGCGATTCGTAAGCTCACGTGATTTACCCTTCTGAGATCTTACAACAACGATTCCACCCACATGTTCTGTCTATTTCATTAGTAGGTCGATGTTCTAGCTCAGGCCATGCCATCAACTATTTTCAGTTGGTACCTCTTTCTGCTCCAATATGGAAACCTTGCTTATGCACCATTGTCAGATTTTACACGCTTGTTCAAAGGTGCCCCAGACGGTGCAAATTTTAACAGGCAGTTTTAAATTTTCTGAAACTCATAGTCCATTTTACTTGTTCGAAAAAATAATCAGTTTCTTGATCATTCGATGAAGAAATATATTTTTTCTTTGGTGAGGCGCTTAAAAGTTATAAGGCAAACACGAGTTTTAAATTTAAGAATTTTCCCACTGATTCCCATGCATCAAAAGGAAATGTGAAACACGATTTAGAAAGTTGAACTTTTAATGAACTTTTAATGTTACTCAGAAATCTGCTGTGTCAACGCTCAAAAAAATTCTGGTCTTGCATTTTTGTTCTAGGTGTTCTTAATTGTGACAGAAACGAAGTAAAAAATGGGAAGTTTAGATTTGAAGCGAAAAAAATGGGATTGTTTTTTAACCTCCTGTTGGTAATTTCAGACAGCTTAATACTTTGTTTTCGTTTTCATTTGATGTGGACTAGCGTAGAAAAGGAAGAGTCGAATTTCCTTTCACACATCACCTAAGAAGTTTGCATTTAGATTAAAACTCAAAGATAAAAGAGTGCTCTTTTGACTTTGAAATTTACCTACATCTTCCAAGTCTCAAGTTCTACTGTACCTAACAATGAAAAAGAACAATAGCGAGTTGAAATTGAATCGAATTGACACAAAGCCCACTCTGAGAGAGAAGTTGATTTTAAATCGCTGATATTTACTCGTGTGAATAAACAGCAATGGCTGCTTGAACCTTTTGTACGTTAGTGCTTTCGAGAGTAAATATATTGAAGTAAATGTTTGTAGTTATTTGTTAATTTTAGCACTTAAATTTTAGGTAGGTAGTTGAATTAACTTCGCACTGAAGCAATAATGGGCTTTTGGTGACTGTTGGGGATCCATCCCGAAGAGAAAGATCCGACACATCGTAATTTTGAACCACGGTCCGATGACGAGGTCATACCAGAGCTGCCCCCCCCCAGTCTCGAAACTTCTACATAAAGCCAACGTGAGTACATTTGATACCACGACAGATTTAATGTGCACCAGACCCCACGTATAGGACAGTCTGGTTTGTCCGAGGTTCGAACTCAACTCTCCAGTTGCTACTCCCCTACTCTTGAGCGGCCTTGAAACTATTAAGGATAGATGGGAATTGTAACGTTTGCTTAAGGGCTTAGAAATTGCGATAAAAAAGTAAGAGTAGTGAAGATTTTATAGGACAATAATGAAGAAAGGTTGCTATACGTATTTGATGTTACCTTATTTATTGAACAGCCTTCATATCTGATTATTTATATTCTATTATTATTACACTATATTCTATTTCAAAATCAGGTAAAAATTGCTATTTTTATGGATCTTAAGGGAGTAAAAAACATTTTTCATTTTATATACAATTTATTCGTTTTGGGTCAAAATTTTACATCTATTATATGAATCTATTTTAACCCTCCAAGCGGTTTCGACGAGATATCTCGTCAATCAAGAGCAAATCGATTTTGCTAATGACGAGATATCGTCATCAAGATATCGACGATTTCTTTATGATGTTGAGATCAGGACCCTGTCAGTTTTCTTCTGATCGTGATTGTGTTGTTCAACGACGAGACATCTTGTCCAGCAAAATGTGGTCAGTTTTGTTAAGGACGATATACCTCTTCGAGACAACCACCATGAGGGTTAAGGGAATTCAGAAGATGGTCGTGGGGAGAGATGAGCTCTACAGTGAAGAAAATAGGGATGATGAAAAATTAGAAGGGTCGAGTATGGTGTATTTTAGATCAACCGGTCTAATTAGTGAGAGAGCTTGCCCGCTACTCTCGGCTCACTTACAGCAGCATGTCGTGGATCTTTCCCCACACAACTTTGACCACTCATCAGAGGGTAGTTGGGACGAGGCCTCGATCCTCCAACTCTGCAATCCAAGCTCCTTTGACACATTCTACAGGTGTCTGTCTCGAAAGTACCACATTAAAAAATGTCCCCCTCACTCTCGACGAAAATTCCTGTGTGAAGTTCTCCTTCATAACCACTCTTTCAATTCTTATATGTAAACAGACATAAAATAAGCACGATGCAATTAACACAGTATTGAAAAATCAACACATTACAAAACCTGTGCGGGGTTCCTACGTCTGCAGATCTTCCTTATATGACTTCGAATAAGTTTTGACCCTCTTGACCAATAGGATCTTTACTTAATCCTCCTGGTGGTTGTCTCGATGAGGTATCTCGTCATTAGCAAAATTGACCAAATCTGTATGGATGAGATAATTCGTCATTAGAAAGAAACTGATAGCTCTGTTTGATCAAGATAAGTCTCATCGTTTTGATCACGGTGTCTTAAAAATTGACAATATCTTGATTAGGAGATATCTCGCCATCAGCAAAATTGGTCGGATCGTGATGAACGAGATATCTCGTCGGAACCCATTGGAGGGTTAACTCTCTTAGGGGTGTTCGCACCCATATATCCTGAAGTCTTTCCTACATGACTTCTAACCAGTTTTGACCTTCCTGACCAATAGGATCTTTCCTAGGATTCTATTAACCAGTAGATGTGGCTATTTAGTCATTAAGTGTATTGTGGGGTAAACTACACTACTTGGAAATCTCGTGAAGACCAGAGAGTTAAAAATACATTTTTGAAGTCAAATTATAAACATCATAAAATCACCTTCGAATAATATTCATAACATACATCTATAAAAATAAATTTTAAATGCCAATTTTTTCATTGAAATAAGAAGCGTACTTATTTCATCTTTTTTCACCTTAATTCTACGTATTAAATCAGTTTCTTTATTCGTATGCCACTTCTATTCATTTATCTAATTAGCTACTCACGTGAAAACAATGTTTACTCAGAAAATTGAATCTGCCAATACGCCAAATCTTTCTTTACATGAAGAAAAAATATGCATCAATAATTATTTAATGTAGGTATTACAAAATCAAATTCATACAATGATAGAATGAAAAACAATACTCATTCCTTCGTATCCAATCATTAAAATGTGCAAAAAAGCAACTTGAAACGTACATTACAGAATAAATATGTTTCAATCTCCCTAAATCACATTACTTATTATGTATTACGTTTTATCGAATTAATCTTTTGATCTAGTGCAAATATTCTTCGTTAAACAGGAAGTGTATCATCTAATTATGTTTATTTTTCTGATCGACATCGCGCAGGCAATCCCTTTTATGTTGTATTAACTTAAAATTGAATCAAATA
Organism: Meta bourneti; assembly: GCA_933210815.1. Classification (NCBI taxonomy): domain Eukaryota; kingdom Metazoa; phylum Arthropoda; class Arachnida; order Araneae; family Tetragnathidae; genus Meta; species Meta bourneti. The sequence continues at coordinate 14,061,740 of OW119924.1, forward strand.
CGTTACTTTCGAGGATAATGAATCGAGGCCAAAAAATTCTGTTTACTTTCTAATCACTGAATATATTTAAACTTAATTTTCTCATCAGTAAAAATGTGAGAGAATTGAATTGATGAGGATCTGCTTTACCAATGCCCCGGGTTATGGGAGGGATTTTTTCCTTATCTGAGTGATTCAGGTAACATTGTAAACAAAGCTCATAGAAGAAAGGCATAAATTAAACCAGGCATCTATTAGCCTTTAGGATTGACTTTTTGAAAAAGTGCACGCGCGATATTAGATTTTAAAGTGTATAAGAACGCAATAAATCCTTTATTCAAGTTTATTCTGCTGCAAATGTTTTGTGTATACACGCGCTGACCTTTAATAAATGACTGGCTTCTATTTTCTTGGTTGGCGTCAGCCTGTTTGAATAAAATAACTTAATACAAAGACAAGGATTTCTTTTGAGTTAGCAAATATTTTAGTGCGTCTATGTCTAAAGCCAAAAACTAATTTTTGAAACAGCGCGTCGTTACGGACCTTCTAAGACATTGAACGACTTCCAGTTATTTTTAATTAATGTCTTACTCTTAGCTTCTATGTGAATAAGACTTTAATTAAAAATTAAATCTCTCGGTTGAATTCAAATATATTTAAAGGGCTTCGAGTAGCACAGTAATAAGTCACCACGATAGCTTCCGTAGTGAAAACAAATTAAAAGTAAAGTATTCAAGAGAAGCTTAGAGTTTCTGATTGCTTAAATGAGCTTTAAATACTTGAAGATAACGTAACTTCTTGAATAAAGGATAAACCACCATGGTTTTTTATTTTTGCTAATGCTGGAAAATTTCTCTCCTGTAAAGTTTGAAAAGTGGTTGATCATTATATTGCCTAGTTGTAACGCTTTTTGGAACTCTCGACTTTTCATGCATGCCCCCAGTACTCCTTTTGATTTTAAAAACATCAATAAACGTAAGACGTAACATAGACGTAAAGATTTCATTCACGTGAAAATCCAAGTGAACGAGGGGCTAATCGATATCATCAGATTTTAACATCATTCGGACAAGTGCATACTTTAGAATTCCCATGGCTACACTAGCTGTAGAAGATGTTGCTATATTTATTGAAACCACGATGGGCCATGGTAGCCCGGTTGGAAGAATAACGGATTAGCAACAGGAGGGTTGCGAGTTGTGTTGTCCTCGAATCTTTCTTTTCGGGTTTGATCCCTGAATGTCGCCAATTACTCGTTGTGTTGCTCCAGTGTGACCTTGATTAAATTACCTACCAATTGAAACCACGAGTGCTGCAAGCTTTGTCACATAAGAATCTCATCCATAAAGAAAAAAAATTGCAACATCGCATAACAGCATACACAGTTAACAGTAACTGCATTTTAATTACCATCCTCCAAAAAGTGGTCCAATTATGCTTCCACTTCATACCAAGTGTCTTGATTGAGTAAGTAATAAGTAAAATAATTTTTATTAAAAATTATGTATTTAAAAATTATTACGAAACAAAATGGTGTCCTTACATTAAGAAAATGAAAATTGTGTCCATAAGTTGTAAAATAATTTTTTTATCATAGAATTTTATGTAGTGAAATTTATATTAAGACACATTTCGATCGTAGAAGTCAAAGAAAAAAATACTAATAAATTAATTTTATTAATTTAATATACACATATGTAATAATTCGTTTTAAAGATTTATTTAAGTTTATAATTAACAGGTAATGAAATCATCATATGTGTGTAATAGTAGTAATTACATCACGTAGAATTTGGAAGTCTAATGTGTAACTAAAATCTAGAATCCAAACTTTTAAGTTTAATAATATTTTCATTTTAAAGCAGTTTTCGTCTTTCAATAACCCAATACTATTTACTATTCATTTTTGTTTGTTTTTAATTTTTCTTACAAGTCTATTTTTCCTTATCTACCATTGTTATTTGGTTAGAAGAGGGCCAATTTCATCAGGACCGAAGGGCATGAACTAAATTTTGAAATACCTCCATTATTCATGCTCAAACCAGGACTCGAAACCAAACCACTGCCATAAGGCCAAAACAGCTTAATTACACAGGTATGTAATTGAATTACATCGCACTGAAGCAACACAGCGGGCTATTGGCGACGGTCCGGGATCAATCCCAAAGGGAAAGCTCCCAGGATAACACCTTGTAATTTTGAACCACGTTCAGATGACGAGGTCACACCTGAGATGGCATCCCAATCTCCAAATATCCACACCATGCCAACGTGAGGACGTTTGACGCCACGACAGATTTAACCTGCATTGGCCCCAATGTACGCGTTCTTTTGGTTGGATCTAGTTTTGAATTTGCAAACCTCTGATTGCTAATGGGCTACTCTTCCAACCGGTCCACCTAGGTCCCTTAGTTACATAGGAACAACGTTGTTTGTTGTTTAACTAATCACATGACGCAACTAAAGTTTAAGAATAACAATAAATGTTTGGTTATATATAATTTCATTACCTTAGCTTGATAATTCAAACTTATATATTTAGCTATATTATAGCTAAATTACCCGGAGTTGCTCGGGTTGAATTGTTTACACTTCATCGTAATATTACTCAATATTATTCCTATGGAGATTTCGAATTGTTTTTAGCCCCCTGTAGACAAATCGAATGGGGTTAATATAGCCTATGTGTCCCATAGAATTCTACAGGATGAATGTACCAAATTTAGTGTGAATTGGTCTGACATTGATCGTGTAAATACGCAGTGTTATTCCTATGAGGATTTCGAATTGTCTTTAGTCCCCTGTACCATATCGACGATCAAAAAAGACCCTTTCTATGAAAATAATATATTATCATAAAAATTTATATTCCAATAATAAAGCTTCTGTTTTTGAATTTACAGACAGGATACATAGATGATATAAGAGCGATTTTCAGCGCTCTAAGATTATAAAAAACCTACAAGGTCATCTTGAGACTCCTGTAGATGTTCTGACGTCATCTGCACAGTCAGACCGGGAGAGAGCGCCCCCTAGCAAGTGCTTTGTCCTTAATGACGTGACGTTATACCCCTCTGCACACGCTAGACCAATAGAACGGGGTTTAATATGTAGCCTATGTTACCCGCAGGGTTCCAAAGAATAAATGTACCAAATTTGGTGTTGATTGGGCAAACGGTGTAGATTTGTATTGAGAACAGACAGACATATGCCAACTCTGCTTTATATGTATAGATATAAAAAGAAACGAATATTCATTTACATAGGGCAAGTGTGAGAGTATATTTGGTTCAATTACATTTAATTAACTGCGAGTTAATGGCAATGCTCTAATAGTGGCATACTTTTTGCTTACTAAGCAAATATTAAATTCTCTCACTTTCAAAAGTTAGTGATTGATTCTATTTACATTCTCACACACGGAGATTTCACCAAGTCAATGTTTGAGAAGATTTTTAATTTAAATGTTTCTTCACAGAAGTCTATCTCCGGAACTCGAATTAACAAAGTTTCATTAAACCTGGGTACACATCTCGATCATATCCTTTTGAAAACAAAAAAAATCCGTCAGTTAAATATTGATTGCTTCTGTTCCTTTACATTAGGAACGAATTGTATGTTTGTTAGCCATTCTTTAAAAATTTCTGAAAAAAATTATAAAAAGCAAATACTAAATTTGTCAAATTTAGATTCTTTAAATTGATGTTAACTTGTAAAAATGAAAGAACGATAAAGTATAGAAAGATTTATTTATTGGTAGTTATTACAGCGTTGATCTCTTATTAAATTAATTCTGTACAAAGAAACTGCAATACATTTAGTTTCAATGAATTCTTTACACAAAAGTCACTATTTTTATAAACAGCCTATTAATGTTTCTTTTAAGATACGAAATACCTTCGTTGAGAAGTATTTAATTTCCATTTATTTTGAACGTGAAACTTAAAGTGATTATTATGTTATGTGGGTTTTAAAAACAAAGACAAATATCAGTTTATATGTTCTAGATTTATCATATTTTCTATTTCTCTTAAAACAGCAATTCTACGAAAACATACTTTTAGAGTTTGAAGTAATTCAAATCAAAGAATTCGAAAATCTGAAGAGTTACTGATCGCAACTCCCGATAACATTTCTAACAAATATAATACTAAAAAATGTTTCAGCTTTCCAAAAGATATATCTTGCGTTGGGTCTGAGCAATTTAAATCATATTCTACTGGAAAAGTTTTGAACCCTTCACATTTTTATCGATGATTTTCTCATTTTAATTTTTCGTGCATCTTTCAAAATTTGTTATTGCGTGACATCTTTTTCGAGAGCAAGAGAAAGTGAAAAGAAAGTGAAAAAAAAACGGCGAAATATTTTAATCAGGGAAATAAATATTTCTTTTGTTTCCGGTGGAATTTTTTTAAAACGAAATTTGGCTTTTGGAGGATTTATAGGCATAAACACAAGTATTTAAAGTAAAAGGAAATTTGAAAAAAAATATCTGTTCGCTTTTTTTCAATATAGTTGAATTAACTTACTGTAAGTTAATGAAATCTTACCACCCAGGAATATGTTTTTTCCTGTTTTGTTTGAATTTCCGAACAAGCTTTCATAAATGAGAATAAAAATTTTTCGTTGAAAAATTTGACAAAAACTATCTAAAAATACCTCAACTCAGGATTATGCTTAACTAGTGTTTACGATATCGAATTTATCTAGTTTTATTTTATAATAGCTATGTACATACTACAGAATGAATGCATATATTTTCTATTTTCCTTTTCAAAACTAAAATATTGAATATTCATCCCTGATTTTATTGTAAAGCATTTTGGGTTATTCCAGATTTTTCTTTGCGGTCGACGTTTTTGTGTTCATCTCTTGAGAACAACTTTACGAATGATGGTTTTTTTTTTAGTATTGAGATTTACCGTTGTGGAAGAACATTTTTTTCACAAAGAGCGAACACCTCTTAAAATGCTCTTTACATAAAATAACATAAAAGTTCATGATTTAGATCACCCTAGTCTCTTTATACATTCCGAATTAAATTTACGAGTTCACCAATCTTTCTCAACAAATATTAGAAATTAATGCAATAATTTCTTAAATATTTAAAAATTTTATTTTTAGAAAATCACATTCCAAGGTAAGTTATTAAAATCATACTTTCGTAAAAATTCATACGATTATCACACATGCTTTGTATCTTTTATAATACTTGCATACTACATCGGATCACGCCATCTTTAGAAAGTCATTTGTTTGTATAATTCCATCATTTCTTTCAGACATCCTGGTAGGTTTGATGCAGTGGTTCTTAACCTTTTTAGTGATCGACACCCCCTTGAGTCTAAAAATAAGTTCTTGCACTCCCTTGAAAAATGTGTTTCTCTTTCTTTATTCAGGAAATTACTTCTATTGCAAGATAATTTATTTATTGAAAAATAAACAAATATATTTACATATACATACAAAGCAATATCTCAATTTTTGGTGGTTCTACGTTGTTTATCCATAATACTTTTGAAGAGAGGCTTCTTTTTGAAACAGCTCCGCGGAAGTCATCACTTGCATTTAAGCGATTTATGGCTTTTGTTTTTATGTGCAAAAAAATGAGTCCCATTTTGCACAGGTAGGTGGTGGCAAATGGTAAAAGTCTGCAATGCTGCTTTTGACAGCTGTGTATAATGTTCTAACTGTGTACACCAGAATTGTTCTAAGTCAATTTTTCAAATTCCATTTGAATACGTTCATTGGCTCGTATTTCAATAAGATCGTCTTTTATTAAATCGCTGTCGTCCATCGAAACTTCTCTCACTCCTGGAAATGCTTTCTCTCACCCACAAGGTGCACACACCCCAGGTTAAGAACCACTGGTTTGATGGTCTTTGTATGAGTAAAGGACCAGATTTGACCAAGATGTGACAAGCAATGCTGTTTCCATGCATGCAAGAAATGCTGTTTCCAAGCATGCAAGCAATGTTGTTTCCAAGCGTGCAAGCAATGCTGTTTCCAAGCGTGCAAGCAATGATGTTACCAAGCATGCAAGCAATGCTGTTTCCAAGCATGCAAGCAATGCTGTTTCTAAGCATGCAAGCAATGCTGTTTCCAAGCATGCAAGCAATGCTGTTTCCAAGCATGCAATCAGTCATGTTTTTCTGTTTTATGAGTGAACTGTCATTTATTTAACTCTCTGGATACTAAAACGGTCCAAACGGTAGAGATTTCCCCATCCTTTCGGTACAGGTGGGTCTGATTGTTGTGTACCTCAGAATCCGAAAACAACGGCCCGAATACGTTGGGGTTTCCTCCCTCTTTTCTATGCAACAAAGAGATTTGGGCGTGGAAAGTATGACCAGGCATCAACTATGCATCTCCTTAGAAACTGCGCCGAAGACAACAAAGAGCCCTCGTAGTGGAAAGGGACAGATTTTGAACCGAGACAACCATTGACAATCCATTGAGGCCCTTTCAATAATAACTTCGAAAGTTATTGAAATGCAGGCATACCCCTTTCAGACCTCAAAATAGCGACTGAAAAATAATGACCTCAAACTAGCGACCAAAAGATAAAATCATAATGACGTACATTCTCACGTCTCCTAGGGAAACCACCGAGACAACCGTCTTGGGTGGATAACCGTAGTTTGGATGACGGGCCGTCTGTTACGGCCAATGAGAATTTAAACTAAAGAGGGCGCTGTGTGCGTCTCTGAAGAAGTTAAATTGTGTAGTGATTTTCCGGCTCTGTTCTGAAAGAGAACAGAGGATGATGAAATAAGTTAACTGTAAATATGTCTCAATGTCTGTTTTTGTTATTGTCCTTGTTTGTGGAGCAACTTGTTGGTCGGGTCACGCGGACAGGCGGACGTGTACATCAGCTGCTGACAGGAATTTCGAATTCTACAAGTTTGTGGAATTGGAGGAATTTTTTGTTTTTTCATTTTCAAAAGTTTTTCATTTTCAAAAGTAGACACAAAAATAAAAAATAATACAAATAAAATGACAAAGATAATAAAGTTAAAGTTCAAAATCAGTTTCTTGACCACAGTTTCATGTTATCAGCTGACGTGGAAGTTACATTTGGTCCTTCGTGTTGACCAATTTTTTTTAACATCATAACGATCATGAGGGTGTGTTGCTGTAACTTCGTAGGGTCCGAAAAATTTGAGTCGTAACTTAAGGAGTGTTCCAAACTGAGTACGTTTTATGGCGACACGGTCACCAACTTTGTAAATGTGGGCCTTTTTTCTGTGTTTATTGTACTGTCGTCGGCTTTCTTCTTGCATTTTGAAGATGTTTGTTTTAGCTTCGTTTCTGATAATTTGTTTTTCTGTTATTGTGGAGCATAAGTGTTCTTCGTCCACAATTTGTTTCATGTGTAGGTCTTCTTTTTGTTTCATTTTTATTCCGATCAAAAGTTCAAAGGGTGTGAATTTTGTGCTTCTGGGAGCTGTACTGTTCATTATACGCTGGATATGTGGGGCAAATTTGAACCATTTTTCGGGTTCGTTAAGTGATAATTTTGTGAAAATCGGGATTAATGTACCGAACATTCGTTCTATTTGACCATTGGCACTCCTGTTGTAATTTGTATATGTTCGATTGATTGTTCGTTGCAATAATTCTTAAAGTCGGTTGACTTAAAAGCACTACCTTTATCTGTTATGATTCTTGAGGGATTGCCAAAAGTTGTTTGTTGAAGAGTTAGCTTTTGAAGTGCATCTTGAGCAGAAGTAGATTTAGTTGGATAAAGCCATAAAAACTTTGTAAATGCATCAATAACTGCAAAAATGTATTTGTAATTTTTATTTGTTGATGGTAAGGGACCTAGAAAATCACAGTGGTAACAGCTTAAGGGTTCGTCGCCTTTCGGAATGGGATTGAGCAGTCCTTCCGGTTTACCGGTTTTGCGTGAGGATAGAATGCAAGGGATGCAATTCGAAATTACTTCTTGCACTTGATGTGTAAGATTTGGGATGTAAAAGTCTTGTGAAACAATTGATTCAGTTTTGCGTGAGGCGAAATGTCCTTTTAAATGTGCATTTTGAATTATTTCTTTTTGCATGCTTTGTGGCACAACTAAGAGTTCATCATCTTTGTTCATTTTGAACAAAATACCATTTTTTAAGAAAAATTCAGTTGAAGGGGTTGTTGTTATCATTTTCTTAATTTCTGATATAAACTCATCATTATCTTGTGTTTCTTTAATTTTTTGGGTTAGTTCGTCAGGTGTAATCACAAGAACGGGGTAGCGACTTAACGCATCTACATGTTGCATTTGTTGTCCTGATCTGTGTAATAGTTCGTAATCAAATCCTTGAAGGAATAAAGCCCATCGTGCAATTTTGGGGGTTAAATCTTTCTTGGTCAGTTTTCTGAAACGCTTGACAATCTGTGAATATTTGGAATTTAGTGCCCGTTAAATAGTGTCGAAACTTCTTAAGGGATTCTATAATTGCTAATACTTCGAGTTCATAACTGGAGTATTTTTCCTGTTGAGGTGATGTTTTCATACTCATATATTGAATGGGGTGGAAGTGTTGATCAGAATCTTTTTGTAGTAGGATTGATCCAAAACCTAGTTTGCTTGCATCACAATGCAGTTGGAGAGGTGAGCCTTGTTGATATAGGTGTAATACAGGATCGGAGGATAAAGCTTGTTTCAACATTAAAAAAGCTTTTCGTTGTTCGGGGCCAAAATGAAATGGAGTAGAATTTCTTAACAAGTCACTTAAGGGTCTAGCAATTAGTGAATAATCTTTAATAAATTTTCGGAAATATCCCGATAAACCAAGAAAGCTTTGAACTTGTTTCTGAGTTTTCGGGGTAGGGAAATTTTGAACTGCACGTGTTTTGTTTACAGAGGGTCGAATGGTACCATCTTCTATTACATGACCTAGGAATTCAATTTTTCTTTGGAGAAAACTACACTTTTTGAAGTTAAATTCAAGACCAAACTTTGAGGCGGTATTGAAAACTTGTTTGAGTTTACGAAGACCATCCTCTTCATCAGAAGCAGGAATAACAATATCATCCAGGTATATTATGACAGTTCCTTGTTTTAACAGTTCACGAAATACAATTTGGATATATCGCTGGAAAATTAAAGGGCTTTTGTTTAATCCAAATGGGACCTTGTTGAACTCGTATTGATTGGAGTGAGTTACAAAACTAGTGTACTTGCGGCTATCTGAATGTATGTCAACATGATGGAAAGCATTCCGGAGATCTAATGTAGAAAAAATTTGAGCATTTTGTAAGCTGTCAAAGATGTCTTCTATCAACGGTAAGGGCTGTCTGTCTCGGATTATTTTGGAATTCAAAAGTCTGTAATCAATGCAAATACGCGTTGATCCATCAGGTTTTTTGCATAAAACCATAGGTGCACTAAAGTCGGATGTACTTTCAGAAATTATCTGGTCCTTCAACCATTGTTCGATTTGTTTGTCTACCTCTTGTTTTTCAGCGATAGACAACCTTCGTGGACGCTGTGCAACGGGTGTTTCATCCGTCAAAATGATTTTCATTTGTAAGTAAGTACTTTCGGTTTTGTTTGGTTTGTAATTTGAAACTAAGTGTTCAACCTTCTGTCGGATTGTTTTGTTTTTTATATGTTGAAGATCTAAGGAGTTGACATCTTCTACTACATTAACAACATTAAGAAGGAAATTTGGTTCATCGTTGATAAGAGAAATACCATTTTTACCCACTTTAAATTCAGCTTGTTGGATACAGTCAGTTCCTAAGATTGCCTTGTAGGGAATTGAATGAGTTGGAACAACGTGAATTTTGCAAGGAAAATTGCTGTTTTCAATTTTGATATCACCATGAAAAAAACCAAGAGGGTGAACTTTGGTGTTACCAATTCCAAAAAATGTGATTTGGGATTTTTCAAGTGGTGGGGATCCAATTTCTTTGTGTACATCAGTGTTTATTAAACTAGCTTGTGCTCCAGTGTCAATTAGACTATGAAATGTGACAGTTCCAAGGGTAACTTCAATTTCCATGGGACTTACGGGATAATGTTCTTCAATAGCAAGTGAATGAACTTGAGCTTTTGGTTCACTGGAATATTTTGTAAATTTTGGCGTTTGAGCAGCTTTTTTGGGACATTCTGCAGAACGGTGACCAAATACATTACAGGAGAAACATTTGTAACCTTTACTTTTATGTGCACACTCATTAGAAATATGAAATTTACTACCACATATATAACAGTGATTAGTGGACTTTGCAACATTAGAAGATTGCTTGGATCTTTGATAATTTTGACTTTTATTAGAATCATACCTTGGGAGATAAGAGTGATCAATAAAATCTTTTTTATGGTTGCTTACATTAAACAACTTCTCATACACTTTTAATTTCTCTTTAAATTCACCAAAAGACTTACAACCATATAAAATAATTTTGTTATGTGAATTATCAGGTATACCATTTATAAAATATTCAAGGGTTGAAGCACAATCAATATTACCACGACTTGCAATTTCTCGAATAGCTATTAGATATGCAAATAAATTTTCTCCAGGTTTTAATTTACGGGAACGCAAAAGATTATGTAAGTCAACACTTGAAATACATGCTTTAAATTCATCTAATAAAGAATGTTTTAATGCTTCAAATGTATCAATACCTCTTAATGTTTGTGCATATAATTTTGCAGAGTGCAATAGACAATGCTTAGTAAAAACAATTTTTTGCATGTCATTAGATAAATTATGAAATAAAAACAGTTCTTCGAGTTCTTGGATAAACAATTCAATGGGATAATTATCTTCGGATGAAAAAGGTCGAATTGTTTCAACTAAATCCTTCAGAGAAAAATTAATGCTGAAACTCTGTTTATTTTCAGACGCAAAAGGATAAACAGTTTCTTCTTTTTTGCGAGACCGCAAATCGTTGGAAAAAGGATTCCGCATTGGTTCAAAATCAAAAGCGGTTTCGTATATGTGTTTTGTATCTTTCGATGAGCGCTGCATTTGCTCGTGGCCTTGACCAATTGCTGACACATTTAAATTCGTGAATGCAGAACTTTCACGCTGGGAAAAAGAATTTTGATTTTCTTGTTCCGTTTCGCTTTCACCGCCTGAATCATCATTCGAAGTTAGAAGTGAAAAATCTTTTAAAGAAGTAATTATCGCGTCGCAGCAAAGGGATTTGTCTTCTAAAATTTCAATGTGCAAAATATTGCAAATTGTAATCAGTTGTGGAAGTGAGAAATCTTCCAGAATTTTACTCTTGATAGAGTCAAAGTCTGTATCATCAGAAAAACCAGAAAAATTACGAAGATTTTGTCGACATTTTCTGTCAAGTTCTGTTTTCGGAAATAGAATTTTATGCAGCATTTGCGCGTTTTTCGTGCTCGACGTTTTTATGGATGAAGCAACATGTGGAATTGTTCCAAGAGTCGTCATTTTCAATGTAAATGCAATGAAATCGAAAAAATGTGAACAGAAAACACTCACATATAGTCCTGGTTAGAATCTCCGTCGTTTTTGGCTCGTCAAATCTCGTTCACTTGTAGGCACCATAGACAGAATGTATCCATTTGTAGGCATCGCAAAGTGGCATCGTCGTTATCCATTCGGATCGTCGTATCTTCTTAACACTTGGCGTTGCACTACTTAGCTTTACAGCTTGCAGCTACTTAGCTTACGATTGAGAGGCAACGGGAGGCCTGAGCCCCCATGTTGTGGATTAATATGTTAGAAGTGAATTGAGGAGAGCATCATTACTATTAAATATTGTTTTAATAAAATCTAGGGGAAAAGGGGGTTAATTACAAGGGTCAATTATGTACAAATATCAGATTAAACATCAAATCATAGTGGGATTAACATCCTGGTGGCACGTCCGTGCAAAGCCACGTCTTAACATCAAATCGCTCGGAGTCAGTCTGCGGGGTTCGCGCCTTCTGGCGGGAAGTGCTCCGATTGGTCTTTGGGAAATGTTTCCCGCGCTTTTTTGAACGTGGGCAGTTTGGCGCCTAGACATTCCGACAAACATTTTCCGTTTTGACCGACCCTGCCCTTTCAGAGGGGGAGGCCTAATAATAGCCATCAACAAAAACATAAGTGCTCAACTAATCAAAGAAGAACGAAACCAATATTTTGAATACCAAGAAGTTCAGATCCACCACAATAACACAAACATACATATCATTAATATATATTGTCCTAAAGGTATTAAAGATGAAAAAATGCTCAATGATATCCAATTGGACTCGAATAAACATTATATACTTGCAAGTGACTTCAATGCAACACATACTAATTGGGGCTTCAAAGACAACACCAGCGGGAAAAACCTAATTAAATGGATCAATAAACAAAACTTAATTTTACTTAACCACCAAACTGGAACCCACATTAGTAACAAAGGTACTATGTCAGCAATAGATCTAACCTTAATTTCAAACAACTGTCCCTCTATAACCAATTGGCAAGTACATCAAGACAATTTTGGAAGCGATCATTTTCCCATTAATTTCTTTTATAATAAACCAACCAACAATAAACAAAACTTCACCATACAATTTAATTGGTACAACTTCACCAAAACTCTAAAGGACAACCTAAATAACTTAAATGATCCAAGATCTCTCAATAATATCTTCCAAAAGGCCATTGAAAATTCCCAAACTAAAAAAGAACTTCCCCCACCCAGAGCCCCTTGGTGGAATACAAAATGCAGCCAACTAAGAGCAAAAACAAGACAATACCTGACTAAAGCCAAAAAAAATATAAGTACAACTGACTGGGAAAAATATAAAAAATACAAAAACAAACTAAAGGATTTAATCCAGAAACTAAAAAAAAAAATCTGGTATACAACATGCAAAACCGTCGCAAAAGATAAAAATATATATAAAATTCTTCAAAGACTGAAAGACCCCGCCAACAATCAAAAAGAATCTTACAATATCATTCAAATCAACAATATAAAGATCTATTCCTCAGAAGAACAAGCAAACCTATTCAATAAACAATATACACCAGATGAAAATCTTGACTTCCTTCCCCTGAGTTTTATGGATAATAATAACGAAACACTAAATAAGGAATTCACTTGGAACGAATTTTCCAGAGCTATTTCACAAATTAGAAAATCAACCCCCGGAAAAGACAAAGTTACCATTACTATGATTAAAAAATCACCTGAAAAAATCCAAAAGAACATTTTTAAAATTCTAAATTACAGCTTTGACACCGGCTCTATCCCCATGTCTTGGACCCACTCTCTTATCATTCCGATATTAAAACCACATAAAAACCCTACTAACATAAACTCTTATAGACCAATATCTCTAACATCAACTTTCGCCAAAATTTTAGAACGAATGATCCTAAACAGACTAATAGAAGATATCTACTACAATAGAAAACGAAGTAACAAAAATAACCATGGTTTCATACAAAATAGAAGCTGCACAACTCTTCTAACACAAATATTTAATGACATCGTAATTGCAAGAAAAAAGAAAAACTATATTATCTTCGCCTCCATAGACTTAAAGGGAGCCTATGATTCAGTGTGGAGAGATGGTCTCATGAGTAAATTACTAAAAAAAGGAATCACTGGTAAAATAGCTCTATGGATAAATAATTTTATTAATCAAAGAACTTGCCAGGTGAGATGGAGAAACATTTTATCTGAAACTAAACAAAGCTCCCGAGGTATTCCACAAGGAAGCATACTCAGCCCTTTTCTTTTCCTTATCTTCCTTGTCGACTTATTTATACATATTCCAACACAAGTCAAATGCTTAATATATGCTGATGACATTTTCATTTATAGCGAAAACCAAACATTAACAGATTCCACAGAAGCTATCCAAACCACAATTAAAATTATCAACAATTGGTGCAATCGCTGGAAACTAACTATCAGTTTAAACAAGTGCAATATCATCAACTTCTCAAATAAAAAAACTACTCATAAATGCAATATCAAAATCAACAATACAACAATTCCAGAAGTAAACAAAATCAAAATCTTAGGTCTCAACTTCGATAAAAAATTAACTTGGAACCAACACTTCAAATACCTACAAGCCAAAGCTGCACGAACTCTAAATGCCTTTAAATACATAGCTTCCAATAGGTGGGGTGCTTGCACTAAACACCTAATACAAATAGGAAATACCACAATCCGCAACCAATTCGATTTCGGAGCCCCTATCTTTAATGCTGCTGCAGAATCTCACTACAAAAAAATAAACCCAATATACAACTCGATGCTAAGAATCGCAACAAGCCTTCCAAGATATACTCCAATTGAAATCTTACACGCTGAAACTCAAGCTTCTTCTCTGCAACAAAGACACAAACTTTTAAAAACAACTTTCTATTTAAAACATTCAAGCCTAAGAGAATGGTCTCCAATTTACGACCTAATATACAACCCACCTTCCATTACATATGCTCCATGGAAGAGCAGAAACAAACCAATAGCAGCAGATACGATCAACTGTTTAGACAATTTAAACATCACTAAAAGAGATATTATCCCTTGGTGCCCTCCCACTTCAAACTTTAACTATAAAATATATCTTCAAAAATTCCCTTTCCAAAACAAAAATCTTCCCAATAATGCAATTCAAATAGCATTTGATGACTTTCTTCAAACATTTCCAAATCATATAATAATAGGAACAGATGGATCAAAAACCAACACCACCAGTTCTTTTGGAATTATCATACCTAAATTATTTGTTGAAAGAAGCTACACAATAAACAATATCAACTCAATTTTTACAATAGAAGCAATGGCAATTTTCAAGGCTATACAAGACTGGATAGAAAAATTCCAAAATTTTATTATAACTGATAGCTATAGTGTCTTATCTAGCTTAGAAAATATAAATAAACATTCAACTAATATCATTTTACAAATTCACCGAATTCTAAGCAAAAAAAAGCCAGTACAACAACATCATGCTGGTGTGGACCCCAGCACACAAAGGCATAGCCATCAATGAAAAGGCCGATCAGATAGCTCAAAAGGCAGAACTATTTAACGTCGCTGAGGGAGTCTCGGCCATGGACATCATAAAGTATTATAAAACTGAAAATAACCAAATAAAATACAACCAGTGGAAAAAATACTATAAAAACAAAAACTATCCTCATATCAACCCAACAATTCTGTGGTATAAAAACACTACCCTAAACAGAAAGGACGAAACTCTCATCCAAAACTTTCGAGCAAACACTTTAATGACAAATTCAATAAAAAACAAAATCAAACTCTCAGATACCCCTAACTGCCTAAGATGTCACACCTATGAAGACCTAGAACATATTATATTCCACTGCCCAACTTTCCAAAAAGGTCGCAACAATCTCATTCATACTCTCTCCAATCAAAAAATTCCACATTCTTTGAATGGAATATATTCCAATTTATCTTTGACCATCTATAATGCCATTTGCTTATTTTTGGGCACCAATCCTCGTTTTTGATCTTTTACACTTTGAATTATTATCTTAGTTCTCTAGAGGCACAAGGCAAAGCAGCCAAGCCTCAACTCTGCTTTTCTCCGAAAAGCATCATCATCATCATCATCCTTGTTTGTGAAAATAAATGTTGTGGCTGTAAAATTCGAATGCTGATCTTTCCAAATGAATCCACATCAAATAATAATTTGAGACGACGTTAATTTTGGAACGTAACACCGTCTGGGTCGTTTCTGCAGCCAAGTGACAAAACGCTGTTTCAACGCTCCGTATGCAGAGGGTAACAAAAGTGTGCAGAATACGAATAGTCAATTATCAAATGACTACTCTTTCAGTGTCCTTAGTACAGTATATAGAAAAATAATTTTTCTTGAGGTTATTTGTTATACTAAACAGAATTCCACAACCATCCTAATTTTCTGAGCTCGTTAAGTTGCTTAAGCCGTTAAACTGACAAATTACGTGTTTAGAACACATTTATGAATCGTTATTTTAAATCTAAATATAGGGCCGTGGTTTCCCGATTGGAAGAGTAGCGAATTAACAACAGGATGGATGCGAGTTTGAAAATCGATCCAACCAAAGACCGTCGTGTACGTGGAGGATGGTGCACGTTAAATCTCAAATGTCCTTACGTTGGCGTGGTGTGGAAGTTCGGAGAGTGGAGTGCCACAACAGGTTTTGACCTCGTCATCTGACTGTGGTTCAAAATTACGAAGTCTTCTTCAATCCCTTTGGGATGGATGCCTGACTGTCGTCTATAGCCCGTTGGGTTGCTCCCGTGCGATGTTAGTTCATTTACCTTACCTTCAGTGTAAAAAATAACTACAGCTTTAAAAATACTTCAGGTTGAGACCTAATTTGCCGTTGTTGTTCCTGTGGTAAATGTAGAGGTGCAGCCCATCATTCGATCACTGAAAGGCCAATAGGACTGACAATCCAGCCTCGGAATCTCTCACATTGGCATGGTGTGAAAGTCTGACGAGTGGGGTGCCAGCTCAGGTGTTGACCTCTTCATCTGACCGTGATTCAAAGTGACGAGGTGTCCTCGGATCAATTGGCTCGTATGTAACCCCGACACGAAAAAGGGCGTTGAGTCACTAGTCAACTTACGCAAGACACGAAAGAGGTTATTGAAACACTACAACTGTCTGTATATCGATTTACAGAAAATTCCCCTCATGAACTTCTGCTCAAGAACATTTATACCTTTCATGATTTTCTCAATGTTGAGATATGACTACAAGATGTTGTTCCAGACTATCTCACTACAAGTAATTTCCAGAAGCATACTTTGTACTTGAAATGGTGAAATACTTTCTTTGAAGTTCTGTAACTAATATATACCCCTCATCTCAAATGTCTTAAGTGTACCTTAATGTAAATGCAAATGTAAATGTAAAACACTTTAAATGTACCTCCCTTTCAGAGAAGCTCCCCCCAAATGCCAATCTATTTTTATATCATCAACAATAAATGTTAAGTTTGTTACAGATAAAAAAAATAGCTTATGATATGTAAAATACATTTTGTAAATTTTTCTTTACTTTAAGCTTCACGTTTGAATTAATTGCCATGCGCTATAATAAATCTTTTGTCGTTAATTAATTTTTAATCATGAAATGATAAAACTTCCTACACCTTTCTCACTACTAATTTTTATCAACTCTGTTTTCTTTGAACTTTAAATTGAAAACACGAGCTTATCCCTTAAGATCAAAATTTAATTATTCTGTCAGCTTCAATATATTATTTAATGGTTTTTAATAATGATCGTTCCTATTTAAAAAGAAGCATTGTGTGACGAAATTGTAAAAATGAAGGCTTAGAAAATACACTTCAGCATACTAAATACATGGAGTGTTAAAGTAGTGAAATAAATAAATTGAAATCAATAATTAATTTTTGAAAATATATTACTGCTCCATTAAACCATTAGGAAGATTGAAAATTGAATTAAATATGTTAAATGCTGCATTTTATTTTAAAATTAGATCGCATGTTTTAGTCAGCAGGTGTCACAGTCACAGTGGCATGGTTTTTTCTAAATTCATGACTGTGCTGTTTTTAATTATGTAAATAAATACAAGGAAACTACCCTCCAATTTTCTGATTGTATCTCCTTAATTACCTCTAAATTTCAAAGATGCATCAATATTTGTTTTAATTAAATTGTTAGATTTACTCTTTTACTATATAGAAAATGTAACTAATACTTAGTACGAGACATGTTACAGAAAAATATAAACTGATTTTTCGAATTTGAAGAGTGCCTTTTCTTTGCATATTCATTTGAAATTACAAATCTCTTAGGGCCTGATAAACTAATAATATTCATTAGAACATAAATATACATTTATTGCTCTTTTTGAAACCTTTATGTTTTAAATTGATATCGTTTTTTTATAAATACTTCAGTGTTCAGTTTCGAAAAAAGTAAAGCCACCAGAGGGCAGCACGTCATTGAATGTTTACAATTTTGCTTCTTTTCGGAGTGTCTCAAATCCTCTTAAAAATTTCGGCTTTTGTTACGCAATGCCAATTCAAAATTACATTTAAATCAAATAAAAATTATTTGACAAAAAGAAAAATGAATTTACACAAAGCGTGAAATTTACTGACTTATAATCTCAGAAGATATTTAGATTTTCCGTATGGACTTCGTTGAAGACGAATTTATTTTTTATGGTATATTTTATTTTAAGCTCTTATTTAATAGAAAATTCTTATTCCAAAACCACAAAGCAGTTTCTGTTTCAAATTTTTTCTATCATTATTTAGGAATTCTTATGGAATACAGAGAAATTGTCTAACGTGTAATGATTGTTCGCTTTAAATTATCTCGTTAACTTTGAATTTATTCTTGAATTTATTTTGCATGTTGTTTAATGAAATATAGAAATCTGGAAATCTTTAATGTGTTTAGAATACAAAAAAGTCAAAACCAAACAGCAATTCCGATTCCTTTGGGAAATTTAGTAAAAGTTTTAAGGTAAATTACGGAATCCGATAATTCGCAAATTGAAATCGGAAAAGGTAGAATAAACAAATTTTTCTACTAACAGTATCAAGATGGATAACTCACAAAATACATAGTAATGATTTGCAGTGAATGCGATTTTTAATGATTAAATTAGCAGTGGTACTTTATTACACTTTGTTATGAAACATTGATAGGATGTTTGAAATAATTGTACGAGTAATACAATAAGCTTTTTCAACAGCCAATTTCTCAAGTGGCCATATCTTAACCTTCCTGGTGGTTGTATTGACAAGGTATCTCGTCATTAACAAAGCCATTAGCAAGTCTTGATGGATGATATATCTTGTCATTGTAATAAAACTAACCACATCTTGATATCGTTATCATAAAAATCTGCAATATCTTGATATATCTCGTCATTATCAAAATTGGTCGGATATTGAACTTGATATGCCAGTGGAATAGAACTTAACACATTGACTGCCGGTCACGCGAGGTTGTGTTAATAGTTATTGCCATAACATTGAAGCAAGGTTTTACCCATATGCCAACTTACTTATTATAAGAAATATGATTTAAAAGTGGTAATAAAAGATGGTTATGTGTATCACACTGATAGCTAAGCATTATGTAAGCCTTTAATTATAAAATTTTATCACTTCGCGCCAGCGCGTGATTGGCACTAGAGGTAAAATTATTTCCCAAATGCCACATTACGCTCTGGCGCGTGACATGTAAAAATAAATCAAAATAAGTAACAATATGCATTATTTTTGTATGAAACTATCACAAACAAACATATATGTATACTAGGGGGCTCCGCCCCTGCTCGCTCGCGCCCGTTCCCTAAAAACGTGATCTGGAGGAAATTACTGAAGGAGGAATTGCGTTTTTTTATACGAGGCGTGTTTTTAAGTACTGTTTTGAAATAAAAATAAAACAAGTACACTTTTCTTAACAATTTTATTTTTACATGAAAGCCTGTACTTTAATCTACTTTTCTGCATAATTTCCACCAATATTAAGGCACTTATCGTATCGTACAACCAGCTTTTGAATACCATCCTCGTAGAAATCTGCCACCTGATTAGACAACTACTGCAACATGGTCGTTTTGACATCGTCGTTGAGGCGCTGACCACCCAGATGCCTCTTCAAATGCAGGAACACGTGGTAGTCACTGGGCGCTAGATCGGGGCTGTACGGAGGGTGATCAAGTTGTTCCCAGCCAAATGATCCGATCAGCTCTTGAGTTCGATTGGCCGTGTGTGGACGGGCATTGTCATGAAATCTTCTGAATCCGACACCTGGGCATCTTTGGGAGGAAAGAATTCCTCGTCACTGTCATAACTAAATTTACTCGGGTACTCGTCCGATAGCTCAGCCAACAAACTTGCAATTTCATCAGCCGTTAGCTTATTATTTTGCAACTTTCTTTTCTTTGCACGTGAAGTTGCTGCAGAACTATCATCTGTACAACTCATGTTACAAGATTCTATTACAAAGCAATAAATCAGAAACCACACACCTTTACAACTAGTTTCCAACCTTCACTCCACGCCAATACCAGCATACATACCCAAAACGCAATGCCGATTGAACTGGAGAACAAACAATGAAGCGTAGCTTTTCACGCGCCCGAGCGTGACTGGCACCTGAGACATCACCCCACACAACGCGCCTGCGAGTGATTGGCCCTTCACCGGTAACGCCAAATCACGCGCTGGCGCGGGATCGGCAGTCAATGTGTTAAAGATCTTGATCTCGTCATCTGCAAAATCTTGACGATTAATCTCGTCATTATAAAATTTATCAGATCTTGATGGACGAGATATCTCGTCACTGGAATAAAACTGACCAGATCTTGATCCGTCATCATCGAAAAATTTGCTATAGCTTGACGACGAGATATCTCGTCATTAGCAAAAATAGTAAGATTTTGACGGACGAGATATCTCGTCGAAACTACTTGGATGGGTAAGAAGTTTTGAACATGAATGAACAAAATGTTTCACACTTGAACGAAGCATAATTCAATGTTTTACTGTAGCAATGATACAAAGTACGATATTTTTTTAACGATCAGTTTTGTTCATTGATTCACTAAAGTTTTCTTTAAAGATTTGATTCTATGATGCACCTTGAGCGTCTGAAAAAGTGCTTACAAGTTTACCTGATTTAATTCGCTTTATCTTCTCTCAAACAATAAGGAGGTTTTGTTTTGAAAATCAGAACAGCACAAACAAAACATTTATCGCATAAAACATTTCCCAAAGACAACCACATTATTGACCCCCCAAATTTTTTTTCGAAGTGGTAAACACCGTTAAATTAGTGTTACATTTTTATTTGTTTTCCTTAGATCAGTTATATTTGATTGCAGCAAATCGTTTTGTCTGTAAGCTATTTATAAAGCAGAAATTTATGAGGACTTTTAACAAGTTTTCAGCATGCACCTAGAAAAACGTATGCTTTGAAGATTTAATTATTGATCAATAAAAAAATATTTTGTTTTACATTTTTAACATAGTCCGACCAGCCAAAGGGGCCGCGTTAGCCCGGTTGGAAGAATAACTGATCGACAACCGGAGGCTTACGAGTTCGAAACTCGGTTCAAACAAAGACTGTCGTGTACGTGGGGGCTAGTGCGCGATCTTTACCTTCGGGTTTGACCCTGGACCGTCGCCAATAGCCCGCTGTGTTGTTCCAGTGCGGCGTTAATTAAATACCTACCTCCGTATCACTGGTATGCCAGATGCAATAGTGAATGTTTCTGGATCAGCTTTTTAACATTTTACGAGCATATTCATTATGTTGCTTTATGAGCAAAACAATATAATGTCGCATTCTTTCGACTAATACTCGATACACTAGGACAGGGGTCGGCTAGCGAGCCACATGCGGTTCTTTGGTTACGTTCATGTGGCTCTGAAGTAAAATTGAAAATGAAATAAAACTATCATAGTTTCATTAAAAAAAAATTTTAAGAATTTTATTCACATGATATGAGCATTATTTTTCTCTAACATGAATTTCATTAAATGTAAATTGAGGAGCCAAATTACTGATGCCAACTTGGAATCGTGCCTTAAATTAAAAACAATTTGTAACAAACCGGACATACAGAAACTTTCTTTTTTTTCTTTCCTAATTCTGTTATAATATTACTTTAAATTTTTCCTATTTGTAAAAATATATTTATGGCTCTCGAATAATTTTTTACTTGTGAGGTCAGGTTTGGCTCTTCCGTCTTAAAAGTTTGCCGACCCTTGCACTAGGAGGATATTTTGATAGACATAGGTTTACCTTCAAACGATACAGGTTTTTCAAGATGCTATATCTCATCTTGCAAGAAAATCCTGCATAGGAAGGTAAAAATTGCGTAATGCGTGAAATAGAAGCGTGAGCTCGGAGAGCAAGAAAATGCATCATTTACATAATATTCGCTATAGATGCTAGTTGTTTGGCAAAATTTATGTCGCTTTGGGGGTGATAACAGAAATGAAGCACTAGACTTACTCTGATATATTGTAGTAGTTACTTGCTTAATAGCTGCGATATTTTCTATCTTTGCTATTTTCTTTTCTGTACCAGGAGTGTTGTTGTATGTACTAATTCCTATTAACTAAATATGAAATTAACAGGAATTTCTAGTTAAGTTATTCGAAGTTAATACCTTGGAAGGTATTAACTTCGTCACATATAACACATAATCAAATCGCAATCTTTCACGTAAACAAATCGCGATCACCAAGAAATTGTTTTCAGTAATAGTTTCCAGTCAATATTTTTTTACTATTTTATGGCGCAGGGACCTGATTTGGACAAATACCACAAACAACTTCAAGTAAATACACACAAGGAAATATTAACCAATTATATACACAAGGCACATATACACAAGACATATACACAAAGAACGATTTACCAATTATAAAAATTGCCAAAATACCAATTATAAAAGCAAATTATAAAAATGGTACTATTCATTTGCATTGTTCTCTTTCTTCCACCTCAGTTCGATTATCGCTTAAGAAAACCTGTCCTTAAGAGATCAATTTTCAGAACAATTTGGCAAGTTCTAAATAATTTGCACCACACAATTAAAATTATTTGGTATAAACTAACCACTTTTATAATTTATAAAAATCAGATTTCTCCCACATAATTTTCAGTCAAAATATGGAAATTATTAGGGAAAATCTAAACGGCAAATTTGGCGTCTTTGCCCCAGATTCCGCCTCTGAATTTGATCGATGCTTTTCGAGTTTCTCTGGCAGATTTACTACCTTCCTTAAAATCGACTCCCCAATGTTCATCTGCCTTCTCACAAGAGCCACACTTTAGTACTGAGTGAAGTATTTTCATTCTGAAAATACAAGGCGTGTTTATGTTACTTATAAAAATGGCTGTTCGTAGTAATATAACAGCAGTTCAAGGCACAAATACATTTGAATGCCTACCATGATATAGATCTCTGTTCTAAGATACGTATTTAAATAAATAACTAATAATTCAGATTCATAAATGAGAAGATCATCTTTAAAGCACAAATATCTAACACCAGAGCATAAAAAAAATGTAACTAAAAATTTAACAATTTAAAATGAACCGACGAAATTCTTTTTATAATTTCAAAATTATACATCTGTGTGCCCAAGATTGCTAATTGCGGATGAGTAATTCACTATCAAGTGAAAGCAGAATATATTAACTGATCTACCACGAAAATACAAATTATAGATGTTCATTTATCCATGATTGTTTATCTCCATCAATAAACCGTGTCCAATGCGAGACATTTTTCGTAAAGTTAAATGGAGATCTTGTTAGTATCTTTACGGTAGAACGGATTTCCTGTACTTATTCTCGTCATCTGACCACAGTTCAAAATTACGCGGTATTGTCCTCGGATCTTTCTCTTCCAGTTTGATCCCGGACCGTCGCCTATAGCCCTGTGTATTGCTCCCGTACGAATTTAATTAAAATTCCTACCTAACTGCTTGTACTTATTCTGTACGTGGCAGCAAAATCCTCGTATTCCTGTTATTTTCTTATTTACAGTGAAAATCCCTCTCCTATATAATCCGGATTCGACAAGACTGCAATAGACCTTGGGTTAGTTGATTTTTGAAAAGGTGTGATACTTTGTTAGAAGGGTGTTATATGCGAAATCATGAGTGGCAATCACCGTGGCTGGTTTGTGCCTGATAACGCTTCGTCACTTTCGTCACCGAACGATAAACTTAGAACCAGAATACGCGCAAAAGACACCAATTGTGGAAGCTATTTGTAAATGTTATCACCAGTCCCCTAATTTTACAAATAGACTCGTTCAAAAACATGTGACGCGACTACCAACTCATTGAACATTACATTGCATCTTTATACATGAGTCCGACGTATAAAAGCCGATTTCACGATGTCTTCTGTAAGCCACGAAGCAATATAGATAGCTAGAAAAATAGTAAGAATATATGATAGGTAGGTAATTAATTAATGTACAACTGGAGCAACAACAACGCGGGCTATTGGCGAAGATCCGGGATCAATTCTGAAGGAAAGAACCAAAGACAATACCTCGTAATTTTGAACCACGGTCAGATGACGAGACAATACCTGAGCTGGCACCCCACTCTCGAATGGATGGTGAATCACTAGTTTTCTTTAAAAGAATTCTAAAAATGTTCTCTCCGGTGCAGTCGAACAAGATATGCTCCAAAGTCTCTTCCTTATCAAGGCAAATAAGGCACTTGTTGGAGTCAGCCAGGTGAAAATGATTCAAGTGGGCCCGAGTTACAATGGCCTATTCTAGCTTTAGCAGAAACAGTGGCAACTGCTCTAAAGACTTTTTGAAGTACTAATTGAGATCATTAGACTGACTCTGGAATTGAAAAAGGTGACTATTTATTCCAGTATTCCTCCATAAAGTATACAAGTGATTGAGCCTCTCTCCTGACCCTACCCAGACACGTAGAGAGGGTAGTTGCTTACAAAGGAGCTGGGCATATTGTGTTTGACAATTTAGCTAACTTATCAGCCTTTTAATAGCCATACACTTCGCAATGCACAGGGATCCACTGCAAAGTGATGTCTGTCTTTTAATTTGAATCCAACTCATTATTCCGAAATGTAGGCTGTCCTAAATTTCCGATAGAAAAGATCGATTACGTCAGTCAAGTTAAGACGACTCAAAAATAGAATTGACGATAAACCAGACTCAGTATTATTACACTCAGTTATCATTTCTAAAACATTAAGAGCTGAAAATATGATGTCGTAAATGTTTTGGAATCTAATGTGGATCCCATTTCCGGATGGTTGATTCTTTATTTAGGTGCCCTTGAGGGAAAAAAATCAATTTTCTAATTCGTAAAAGTCTCACTATATCTCACAAACAAAGTCGTAAAGTAAAAGTAAGCTAAGTAATCTGTAAAACAAAGATTCGAACGCACCTGTAATCATGAACGCAATGTATTGTTTTTAAAGGGAGTATTTGATCACACGTTTGGGCGACATTGAAATCATTTGCAGCTCTGAGGTTTTGGTACACATTGATGTATCAATACAAAAATCATGGAATATGGAATAGAGAAAGATTATTCAGAAAAGAGAACTTTCACTATGATTAGTTATAATGTACATTTAATCTTTCATCTATGCACTATTCAAGACTATTTTCTAAGTGCGTTTCTGAAGAAATATAATCTTCAAAATAATGACTACTTGGAAAATTAGCCAGTTTAATGATCACTATATTCTGGTATAAGAAAGCAATAAACTCATATCTGAAAATTTTCGCTTAGTAGGATTAACTTGTAAAACGACGATGTATTTACTTTCATTATTAATTAAATGCTCTAACATCTTAATGATTCATTAAGTAATATATATTTTAAAGTGTAGAAACATTTCGTAACTGATAAGCATATTTACATTATACTTATTACTTAGTCTTCTCTGATAAATATGATCTGTTGCGATGTATGTTTCAAATATAAAAATCAAAAACCCTTAGAAAATATGTTTCCTCACTGTGGTATAGTACAAAAATGGCAATCAATACGAAATCAATTAAACCACCATCAACCAATTAATCACCGAAACCAATTAATGACCAAACACACAAATGATTTTTAAGTATATGTTCTCTAAGAGAAATTAAAACTGTTTTCGTTAAAAAGTTATTCCATATATATATATATTATTTATTTTTAATTTGACAGTAGACTACACATGAAAACAAAATTAATAAATGCAAATTTTTTTGTAATGTTTCTCTCGTACTGGAGTGCAAATGGCTTGTACAAATCTAGATATATGTAACCAACCCCACGAGAGTACGATAAGTCTAGAAAAGTAGAGCCATCTAACTTTCATGAATGAAACTAAAGATATAGTGTTTGCAAAGTTATAAAGATTTTGTAATTTTGTAACAATAGGTTCAAGAGACGTATTCATATTTCTGTCCGAAAATATGGTTGTGTATGAATAAATTAATAAAGAAATAATGGCATGTTCATTGAAAAGTGTGCAATTTAAATTTTCAGACGTTTAAAATTTTCATTTTAATGCCTTATAATTGTTATTTGTGACTTATTAATTTTTTAAAAAATGCTGTCCTTCGTATATACACTGCTGACCACCGTAAATGCAACACCCTGAAGGAAGCATGCAAATAATATGAAATTTACAACATGCATTAGCGGAGGTGAGATATGCAAATGATTAGAATTTCAGCGCAGACGCACATCACGCGCGCCTGTGGCGCCACTTCAAAGCGCTATTTAAGGCTTGGAGATTTCGACGATTTCAAGTACGGCAATTGTGTTTTTCTTGTGGTTTTTTCAAAAAAACGATCAATTATGCCTCGTAGAAAACAGCGATCATCTTTTGATCAAGTATCCGAGTTCGACAGAGGAAGGATAGTGGCCTACCGAGATTGTGGATTATCTTTCAGGGAAATCGGTAGTCGTGTTGGACGAAACCAAACAACTGTAATGCGGATATGGGATCGTTGGATGCAGGAGTGTACGACGGACCGACGTGTTCGATCGCATCCACCTCAGTGCACCACTTCACGTGATGACAGGCATATTGTGCGTATGGCAGTGACGGATCGCTCAGCCACATCACGAACCATAGCACAGCACATTCAGTCTGTACCGCATCATCCAGTGTCTGCGCGTACCATTCGACGCCGTTTACAGCAGAGTGGTCTGTCCGCAAGACGTCCATTGCTTCGTCTACCCTTGACGCAGAACCACAGACGTTTCCGCCGCCAATGGTGCGATGAAAGAAGGATGTGGACGGCAGAATGGAATGAAATTGTCTTTACTGACGAGTCACGCTTCTGTCTGCAACACCACGATGGTCGGATTCGAGTCTGGAGACACCGTGGAGAGAGGATGCTGAACAGCTGCGTTATGCACCGCCACACTGGTCCTGCACCGGGTATTATGGTATGGGGCGG
The DNA here is from genome assembly GCA_933210815.1 of Meta bourneti. Classification (NCBI taxonomy): domain Eukaryota; kingdom Metazoa; phylum Arthropoda; class Arachnida; order Araneae; family Tetragnathidae; genus Meta; species Meta bourneti. Next base: position 14,088,633 of record OW119924.1, read on the forward strand.
TATTGGATATCACTCTCGCACTCCTCTAGTACGCATTGCCGGTACTTTAAACAACCAGCGCTACATCTCCGAGGTGTTGGAGCCAGTTGTCCTTCCTTACCTTCAGGGCTTGCCCACAGCCATATTTCAACAGGATAATGCGCGACCACACGTGGCACGCATTGTCCAAGGGTTCTTCGTCAATCGCCAGATTGAATTGCTTCTCTGGCCAGCTCGCTCTCCGGATCTTTCGCCGATAGAAAACATGTGGTCCATGGTTGTTCAACGATTGACCCAGAATACATCCCCAGCTGCCACACCAGATCAACTTCGGCAACGTGTGGAAGCTGCTTGGTCTGCTGTACCCCAAGAACACATCCAAAGTCTCTTTGAATCAATGCCGAGGCGTGTGGCAGCGGTGATCTCCAACAATGGCGGCTACTCTGGCTACTGATTTTGGCAGGAACCACACTTCACAGAAGTCTATAAATTTAATCATTTGATACTTGGTCAACATGTTATCTACAAAATAAATTTCCTCACTTAGGAGTGATGTGGAACTTGGAGAGAGGGGTGCCAGCTCAGGTGTTGACCTCGTCATCTGACCATGGTTCAAAATTACGTGATATTGTCCTTGGACTTTACCTTCGGGCTGGATCCCGGATCGTCACCCATAGCCCGTTGTGTTGCTCCAGTGCAACGTTATTTAACTACCTACCTATTTGCTATATAGGGTGATTCTACGGTCATGGGACAAACTTCGGGGGGGTGATAGAACACAACGAAACAACCACTTTTCTCTATAGAGTGCATGGTCGCAAGTGCAGCGGTTGGCCGCTAGAGCGCAGTCAAACTCTTGTATAAAAGTCCATAGAATGTCTATTGGGTGAGTCTAAACTAATACGACAAACTTCAGGGGGTGATAGAACACAACGAAACAACCACTTTTCTCCATAGAACGTAGGGTCGCTAGAGGGCGCTTTCCATTTCGGCACAAATACACGGTCCGACGCAAGTTGGAAAGAGGCATGAAATATGGAAACAACGCTTTAATGTCAAATAATCATCAATGACTGCTTGACAAATCGAAATAATACAATTAGATTTGCATAAATTAAAGATAAGTACAAGGAACAACGGGTAAGAAAGAAATGACATATACAAAACATGAGAAACTTTTCACATGGAAATGAAACGACGTGTACAAACATCAGTCGGTAGGTACAACGCAAATGCACAATTACAGAATCTGTTCAAAATGTCGACCACCACACCTGATGCAAGCCTCGCATCGCCGACGTAACGCTTTTATACAAGCGTTTGACTGCGCTCTCTAACGGCCAACCGCTACACTTGCGACCATACATTCTATGGGGAAAAGTGGTTGTTTCGTTGTGTTCTATCACCCCCTGAAGTTTGTCCCATGACCGTAGAATCATCCTCTATATCATACAAAATCCGAATTGTCTTAATGGATGAAAAGAAGTGTCACCGCTACCATCACTGTATACTAATTAATAACACTCAATATGGTTCTTAATGAATCGTGAATACCAATTTCAAACTGTATTAATGCAATAGGACTTATTCTGAATACAATTATACAAAAAGCAAATATGATTTGCGATCACACACCGTGTTCTGTAAGTTTTCTATACCAATCAATGACCGAAGTAGAATGCCGACTAATCGTTCTAGTGATAAGGGTAGGTATGTAATTAAAGTCGCACTGGATCAACACGACGGGCTTTTGACGGCGGTCCGGGATGAAAGCCGAGGGGAAGTTGGTAGTTGGTAATTAATTAACGTCGCACTAGAGCAACACAACGGGCTATTGACGACGGTCCGGGATCAATCCCGAAGGGAAAGCTCCGAGGACAACACCACGTAATTTTGAACCACGGTCAGATGACGAGTTCACACATGAGCTGGCACCTCCCTCTCCAAACTTCCACACTACGACAAAGTGAGGCTTATAAATACATAATTCGAGGAACGAAGTTATATTGATCTACCTCTAAATATTGCTTTTGGGTTGTGGTAACTCTGTTGGAAGAGTAACGGAGTAGCAACCGGAGGGCTGCGAATTCGAAACTCGGTTTAGCCAGACCATGGTGTACACGGGGGGTGGTGCACGTTGAATACGTTGCGGCCTCAAATGTCTTCATGTGGAAACTTGGAGAGTAGAGTGCTCCAGCTCAGGTCATCTGTCCGTGGTACAAAAATTACGAGGCGTTGTCCTTGAATCTTTCCCTTAAGGATTGATCCAGGACCGTCGTCAATAGCCCGTTGTGTTGCTTTAGTGCGGAATAAATTCAACTACCTCTAATACTTTATGCGCTGAAATTATTTTCCATTGCGAAATATAAATTATTTCCGAATAATTGAGACAGATGGTATAAGGATTGAGACATTTAATGTTTCATAATTTATTGACATCCACTAGAATTTTAGTAGTAATTATAATATTTGTTTTCAGCATGTGTTCGCTTCTTCACTGCATGTGTATTTTTCGACTACGTTTGCTCACAAATCTGAGTTAAAACACGTGGTTGGAGAATTTTGTTTTATGAAATGAAGTAAAACATAAAACCAAACACGTTTCAAAACACGATTGGTAGCTAATCGAATTAGTAATTATTGAAATTATTTTGAAATTTTGACAACCTTACTAAACGATTAAACTCATTAGAACGTACATTTATTGTCCATGTTTGTAAATAAATTACTTGATTTAATTCCCCCGAAAGTAATACTCAATAGATAAGTAACATCATACTCATTCTGTTCAAGTATGTGGCTTCGCTACGGAAACTGAATATCTGAATTGAAAAGACATGTCTAAAGGATGTAATTTGAAACTGCATATTAGAGTAAAGCAAATTTTAAATAGAACTTTCCAAACCTTGAAAGAATAATTATGTTAGAAAATATCCAGATTATGACTTTTGAAGTATGATAAATGGTTTGTCGTAATAACAGACGGTCAATGTTGAATACTTTAATAGAAGCTATATTTAAGCAACGCATACCAGTTAAAAGTTGAAAAAAGTTATTTTCTTTAACAGAAAAGGCTGTCCAATGGCCCCTTAATTTTTTGAAAAATGGTAATGTTACCTTTGCTTTGTATTTAAGACATTGAATTTCAAAACAATTTTCTTTTTATAGCACGTTCCACTTAATTGATTTTTCAAGAAAACATGTATTCGCTTTAAACAAATTAGTCATGAATACATCTAATTGATCACCCTTCCCTAAATGATGACGAAATTCAAAAATTTCGCATTCCTGGTGCAAGATGTCGAAAACTACTGGTAGAAAATTGTGAGTGCTAGTCTATACACCGTAGGTTCGCCATTTTTATGAATTGGATCATGGAAATTTTATAGGAAACGAATTGGAATATGCGAAATCATAATCACTGCAAATTCAAAATCCACTTTGTATAGCTGCGACCTTAGTATTTTTCTAACAACATGGATGCTATGAATACGAAATGGATTAAGTTGGATTTGGATGGTTGGATTTAATGTTAATACGATTTGTGCCAAAATTAAGTTGCAGAAATTATAAAAATATAGAAACGGTGTTTTGAAAAAAAAATACTTATAAAAATAGCTTTCATATAAGACAACAATAGTTAAAGACTTTGTAGATGAAAAGTTAATGGTTCTATTTTGTTAAAGAGAAAAATGATTTGTCTGATAACTAGTCTAGTTATTAATTCGTTTGATCTGCATTAAGCCAATTCAACTTGAGTAATTTCAAGTCCTCCTATACTGGACAATAAATAAATTCTAGTTCATCCTAGAAGAATTTATAGAAATAATTTAACTTTATGTAATTGATGAAAATGAAACGAAACAAAATCATAGCAAATCTGGGTAGAAAAACCCAAATAATAATCTCATTGAAAAAATGTACACGCTGTCAAATTAATTTCCAAAAGCAATTTTATCATGAGAATTATTGCCCGTTAACTTTCTTTTTTTTATTGTGGTTTCATTCCTGAAGGTTCCAAGTTGTCTTCGAAAATACAATCGAAAATATCTCAATTTATCGATTAATTGAATGTCCCCAGCTGGTGATAAAGTACACAACACAATAATTACTCTGTTTAATCTTACGAAATAAGACAAAACATGTTACAAAACATGTTTTCACGCACGTGCGGTGAGAGTATATAAGAGGACTGGACCCTTCCTTTTCCAACCAACACACTTGATTTCAACAGTTTCAACAAAACTACCACTCTACAGCAGTCATGCAATCCATGTACGCCCTAGTCTTTTTGCTTGTTGCCATGTTGGTTGTGGGTAAGTAATTCCTTATGGTATTTTCTACATGAGACTCAATAGAAAAGTCTTTATCTTGGTATTTTTACACAATATTTTGGCTTTCGGAACTCTCTAAGCGACTTTAGATGACTTTTTCGTACAATATTTGGGACGCGGATAATCCGGTTGGAAGAGTATCGGATTAGTAATCGGAGGGTTGCGAGTTCGAATCCAACCAAAGACCGTCGTGTACACGGGGGCTGGTGCACGTTAAATCTGTCGGGGTCTCAAATGCCCTCACGTTAGCATGGTGTGGAAGATTGGAGAGGGAGGTGTCAGCTCAGATGTGACCTCGTCATCTGACCTTGGTTCAAAATTACGTGTTGTTGTCCTCGGATATTTCCCTTCGGGTTTGATCCCGGACCGCCGCCAAAAGCCGTTGTGTTGCTCCAGTGCGACGTTAATTAAACACCTAACCCTGTCTAACCGTAGAATACTTGAGGGATTATTATTAAATTTATTAAGGTATGTGATGCTTTGCTCGTTTTGAGTTAATAGCAGAAAAATATATTTGGTAGTCATTACATTATTGTTAATCCTAAAAATCGACACAATAACAGAGAGTTTATATACTCTACTCTTTATGTAGATTGGTAGATTCGGTTTAAACAGTTCTCATAAAGTTCCTTGGGAGGATTTCGTATTTTGTTATTCCCAACTGTAAAAAAAAATCATCAATAAATGAAATTCTCGAAATCAATGAGTCGCCAATAGCCCATTGTGTTGCTACAGTGCGACGTTGATTAAAGCACCTACCAATCTAGAAATCAATGAATCAATGGTTGATTCATTGTAAAATCTTCATTGGGGTTGGCAAGGTCACTAGGGCTAAGCCCTCTAGTATTCAAAGTTTGAATTAAGTTTAAAAAGTGCTTTATAAAGATTCTTACATTATTCTCGAATCCTTTTTCCATTATTTTTAAGTACTGTTAATTTGCTCGTGCATATACTCTTTGACAATAGAAGAACAAGAAATCATGGCGAAATCAATATTTTTATATGTCATTTCAAAAGCAATGCGATTTTATGGAGTAAGTTTCAAAAGAACGCAGGAACTACATTCAACTCTAATCTAAGATGCATTTACCGCTATTACTTACAACTTATTTTCCCCTCTTAATTTTAAATTTTCAGTTCTCTGATAACATAAGCTCTCGTGTGTCCATCCAATAAATGAATCAAGCTATCTTATGACATCGCATTCCAAATTCAATATTTTTCAATTAAGGTGGTTTGGTAAGCTTACTAAAAGATGTCTACAAGTAAAAGGTAAATGGTTTGTTCTATATGAAATTTTTGTCATATCCCAACATCGTTTAGGAACATTAAAGGCATTAGTAAGAATTGTTGGAGCAAATACCGGCAAAAAATTTAGTAGAACATAAATATTCTGTGCGAAATGCACTTAAAATATTTACTTTCAACTACATAAATATCATTTGGTAAAATTTATACAAGTTTTTTTTAATTGATGTAGTTTGATAAAATATTTCAAGCTTTTTTTACTTTCAAATATTTTTTTTAGTAAAATCAACATATTTCACTGATAACGGTATATTTAGTTACAGCAGCTTTATTTATAAATGGTATATTGCGTCTGCAAGTTTAATTAGTCTTAAGTTCTATAATAATGCGTTGACAATTTTTATTATAACTTTTTGTGGATACACTTCGACGATCAATATGGCTTCAATCGTTAGGTATTAGACTTTTTGAACATAATTATTACTGACAATATTTTGATTTCGTTTCAAATTCAAACGAAGCTTTAAATGTAAACTAAGAAGGAAAAGTAAATATTTCAAAAATCCCAAAAATTCATCAACCACCACCCAACATTTCATAATATATTTTGGAAAGTGGAAGAAATCTGGCAATAAATGCAACCAAAATTCCTGGATTTTAAAACGAATCGACAAGTTTAAAAGATATGAATTCCGAAAAAACTTTATCTCTATTTAATTCATTTTATGTTGCTATCCATTAAAATGTGAGAAATTTCTGTATACACTTTCCAAATGATTTTCCCTTAAAACTTACGAATAATTTACCAAATATAAATTGCCTGTACATATGTGTTTCGTCTTTTTTTATTTTTTTGTTTTCTAATTCGGCTTATTTTTATTTCTTTCAGCTCAAGCTACCGCACACCGTAAGTTCCCCTGACTTATTTAACTCCAACTACAGCGAAGAAAGAGTTAATTCCTGCAAAATAATTCTTATGATCGTACTATTTATATTCCAGTGAATCTTTAAAAATGGAACCAATTTATCTTTAACTACTTCAAAAATAACACACTAGTAATTCCATACATAAATTGCGCGTGATTGAAGTTTAGTAAACGGATATTTCATGAAATCGAAGAATTGTTAAACTTTAAGATATTAAAGTACTTTCACGAGATCATTGTTTGATTGTAATATATCACCGTTTTCCCAATAACTCCATCGTTTTCCCAATAAATTCATCGTTTTCCTAATAAATCCATCGTTTTCCCAATAAATCCATCGTTTTCCCATTAATAAAGCTCAGGTGTTGACCTCGTCATGTGACCGTGATTCAAAATTACGAGGAGTTGCCTTCGGGTCTTTCCCTTCGGGATGGATCTGGACCTTCGCCAATAGTTTGTGTTGCTCCAGTGCGACGTTAATTAAATACCTACTTACCTACCTCTTAAATTTTCTCAATCTTCATTTTTCATAAGAACCCAAAGATAATTTAAGTGTACTAAAAATTGAAAAAATAGAGTATATATAATCTATATCTGACCTTATAATCTATTTATAAATTATTTTATTTATTTAATTTATTTATGTAATATATATATCTAATCTTATAACTATTTAACCTTATAATCTATCTATCCTCGTATCATATTAAAAATTTGTTCAATTGAGTTTTCTTTCAGCCTGTTTAGATAAAATTTCCATATGCGCTCTAAGCATAATTCAGCTTCCAAGCACATAGTCTCCTGTTCCTCATGCTAGTTTATCCCCAATCATAATCTGGTCCTTGTGTCTCGCGAGCTTATATATTTGGTGTAATTTATTTACTAGTGGTCGCCCAGTGGTCGAAATTCGACCATAATTCATTTAATTTTTAAGTTTGAACGTTAATAAGGTTCTTTTTTCAAAGAGTATACCTCTATATTCATTGCATATAATTTTTTGAATTTTGTTCCATTACGTAAGCTGCGAGCATGTACAAATACGTCATAGGAAAAATGCGGTATAGCTTGGTTAAGTCATATCTAAAAAACAATAATGCATTGTTTGACATTTTCTTGGTTTTTTTTCAAAAGAAGTGTGTATAATTCCATTGTATGTTCTAACATCCTCAAATGATTTTGGACCACAGACATGCAATAAAAGCAATCGTAAATGGAAAAGTTCGATGTCTTTTGGTGATACTACATACATGAGTGCAATGATATTATCACCTCCACGCCTTCTCTTCCACTTTTTTTATGGAATCTTCCCACACATAATGCAGAGGAATTTCAATATACTTATATTCACGTGCTGATGGATCTGATCGATTCAATTCAAAAAATGCTAATAAGTTTGTCTTACATTTTCAATTGCTTGACGTTCTTGCCCTTCTCGAAAGTAAACATTCTGTCTACGCGGTAAATGAATATATAGCTTCAGTTGATCCAACATAACGACCAGTTACAAAATTTGTAACTTCATTAATTTTTATTTCTTGACCTTGTTCATTTCGCCCTGAACCTAATTCAACAGATGCACTGTCATAGCCTTTATACACGTATTTATAAATGTATTTAACACTTTTAACTGTAGTGCATACTTCAACATTTATATGGCAATTAAATTTGGCAAGTATATAAGGATTGTATGGTACAACATAACGATTGTCAAGGCAACTACCGCGAACTTCTGCATGAATACCATTATCACGCCTTCTGTATAATGGATATCCATTTAATGATTCACATGTAAATTCATTAAATCGTTTTGGATAATCTTTTGTGTATTTTCCATCTCTCATGCATACAGAATTTGGATTAAGTTCACCGCATGGACCATGCATCATGTGTTTTACAACATATTCATGCAATGTAGGATCCGTTTGAATGTTAGGAATCTCCGCAGATACAACTTTATCAATATCGGTAGCTTTACAATTTTATCTTGCTCATTTAAAGAGAGTAAAATGTGAGCATGAGGCAATCCTCTCTTTTGAAACTCAATTGTATAAATGAGTGCTTCAACTTTACCGAAGATATTTTTTAGTGTAAGGCCCTCAATTAATGCTTTCAGTTTGGACTTGAATACACGCACAATAATATCAGGCCGAAAATTAGCAGACTCATCTACACCAATATTGCTAACTATTTCAGGCCAACTTGGATTGCAAGTCATTGTAATAAACAAAGAAGGCTTTCCGAAATGTTGTACAATTGACATTGCATCTAAATAATTTTGAAACATATTTCTTGGAGATCCGTTGAATGAAGATGGTAAAATTACTCTACGGCCAACATTACTGGCATTGATGTTCTAAATAATCTGTTAAATTGTTATAAGCTTCAGACCTAAGAATTGTTTGATTTTGTCGAATGAAATATAACCTTGTGCCCTCTATTCTCACATATATATCAACTATCCACTGCAGAAATAATTTTTGTGAATGGTGCAACATGCTGAAATCTTCTCTAATTGCAAGTCGATAGGCTGCATACTGAAGCATGGTAAATTTATTTCTGGGCGCTCTTGAATTAGATGTAGTTGGTACATTATGAGAAATATTGATATGCCACCCAGTACCACCATTTGGAAAAAGTAATGGATACGCTAAAGGGTCTAATGATGAATCCAAAACAGAGATATTTTTAATGGTACCATTAACTTTTGAAAATGAAATCATATTTCGTTCAAAAGGTGGCTCACCATCAACTGTACTAAATATTACTGCTACATCAGTTTGAACTGCATCATTGTAACGGCTTAGATGTAAATCACGATTTACTTTAATGAGCATACAAATTTCTTTATTTTGATTTTCAACTCTCTGACAATGATCTTTCATTGCAATGAATGACCGAACGAAAAGATTAATGCGTTCCAATTCAAGAGAGATATCGCGCATTATATTGTTATTGCATGTTCGGTTAAAGTGTTCACGTAATCTATGATTGATAGCAGTGTCAATATCATAAAAATATAATTGCGCATAACATGGTGAGCGACCATATCCAGCAGTCATTGGACCTGATCTGTGATAAAAAACATCATGTATTTTGAAATGATACACTCCATTCGTAACTGTATCCGAAATTTTAGCTTCTGAGCTAACCATAGCAAATGATGAATTGTATTTACGAATGTTTTCAAAATAATTTTTTGACTTACTTTTTATTGAAGGTTCATTTGAAGTAAGTCCATCATACAATGATTTAAAATATTCATTTTGACTTAAGGCCGGTAATATTGCTTTACCCTTATGACAACATGAAGTGAATGCAGTCCTTTCGCCTAAAGTGACTTCAGATTCGAAATGTTTTGCATTGCAAAACCTGCATTGTAAACCTATCAATCCACAATCAAAAGTATTAAAAGTTCTTGGAATGACATTCAATGCGCATTTAAATGTATCTCTCAAAATAATTTCATCATTTTGTATACTATTTACACTATTTAAATTTGCATTTGGCCTATTCTTATGTGTACGCGAATATATATCCCTTCTTCTTTGTCTCTCACTCCGACTCGTCAATGTTCTATGTCGAGGTATAATGGAAATAGGTGCGAATACCTGAATGTAAAAAAAAATACATTTAATGAAATTACTAAAACCAAGATTAGACAGGGTTTAATTAAAAATAATAAAATATACTCACTTTTTTGAAACCACCAATAATAAATAAGTGCGACTGTTGCCACAGGCTAATATGTATGTGACATTGACAGATTTAAATTATCCGCATTTTGTATCTCACTCCGAAGAGTTTTTTTATAAATAATCTAAATAAACTCCCTCTTGGAGTGGATTTCACTGCGGGGGGATTAAATCAAACAAATCATCCACTCCGCATTTACTCCGCTAAATTTTCTACAGTATATGAACGTAAACAATGAATGTTTTATTTTGTTTAATTTAATATATTTGTAACGCATATCTATATACATAAAATAGGATGTATGTATGTATATATGTATATTTTCTATACAAATCTACACCGTTTGACCAATCCACACCAAATTTGGTACACTTATACTTTAGAACACTGCGGTCAGTATAGGCTAACTCTTAACCCCGTTCTATTGGCCCTAGGGGGCTAAAAACTATTCGAAATTGCCATAGAAATAACATTGAGCATAGATTGATTGCTTTAGACAGCTATGGTTGCTTTACCAGTGTTGATCGAAAAACAAATTTTTCCGAAACAAATTAAATTACAATATTTATGTTTGAACTGACTTTTAGTTCTTCCCATGATGTAAATAAAGTATAGATATTTTATTGATGAAGAAAGAATATTTTAAAATATTTATTTTTACAAGGAAATTCAAGAAAGATTTTCAGGAGTTCAAGGATGATTTTCAAGGAAAGTTGGTGTATATATTTCTATATGAACGTAAACAATGAATGTTTTATTTTGTTTAATTTAATATATTTGTAACGCATATTATACATAAATTTTATCTTTCTGCACTCCTTCTCCATATGAACTTTAATTATACCAAATCTCATACTCCTCCGTGCGCGCAATGTGCTTAAAAAGGGGTACAAAGTTTTTTCTTCACGTATTAATATATAGATTACAGTATATGAACGTAAACAATGAATGTTCTATTTTGTTTAATTTAATATATTTGTAACGCATATTAAACATTAATTTTATATTTCTGCACTCCTTCTCCATATGAACTTTATTTATGCCAAATCTCATACTCCTCCGCGCGCGCAATGTGCTTAAAAAGGGGTACAAAGCTTTTTCTTCACGTATTAATATATAGATACCAAGTAAGAAGTAATAACACAGTAGCATTTGAAGAGTTTCTGTTTTGTAACTTTGTTTCCATTTTTATTTCTAGATCACGTAGGAGGCCACGATCATGGTATGTATTATGTATTACCTATATAACACTAAGCTGCGCCTTATGTTTCCAAATACTTATCTACACCGGAAAGAAGCTTTTAAGTACACAAGAAATGCATAAAGATATTACATGCCCTTTCACAGTTTTTTAAAGATTGCGCATTTGTAGATCAATTGAAAAATAAAATAATATCATTGAATTACTGTATCACAAACTCAGTGTGTGTGTGCTGAATTTAGAACATATTTTACAATTTCTAATATTAAGCTAAAAATCGGTAGATTCATGAGTTTATTATCCCTAATTAAATATTTGAGTGGTTTTAAAGGACGAGTTGTCTTCAGATCTTTCCTTTCGGGAAAGATCCCGTACCGTTAACTTATGGCGAACTTAACCAGCACTACAAAAACTATCTTACCATACAATAGTATATATAGCAGTGTAACCCAACTCTACCATGGAGTACTTTTTAGTAGGCAACAGTTACACTGTTTCACAGGAACTTGCCAAATTGGTGACCCGAAAGTGATTTGAACGCTCTAACCTTATAAACTACGATGGATGGTCCATAATGAATAGTCGAATTCCCAATCCGATGCTAATCACTTTCTACAACTGTCTGAGGCTCTGCGACAGCAGACACTGCTCATATTCCTATCATGGTTTCATTCCATTCGTTGCTGCTCAGACTTCTCTCAATAAGGTGATTCACACTCGGCTGCTAAAGTCAACACAAGATCTTGACCACTCATGCGTGACCCGTGATCTTAATACAACTCTCACCGTGCCACGCAAATAACAATCACTCAACTAGTGGAGACATCTATCGAATGCGGCTACCGCTAAATTCTGGAGGGGGAGTATTGTGGCGAACTTAACTGTCACTACAAAAATTAACTTTGGATAAAATAGTATATATAGAGCAGTGCAACCCTATTCTACTAAGGAGTACTTTTTGGTAGACAAAAGTTGCACTGTTTCATATAAGCTTGTTAAAAACAGTAGCCCGTTGTATTGATCCAGAGCGAAGTAAATACAACTACATAGATATCTACACTAATTAAATTTATACTTTCAGAAAATAACTTTAGTATGAAAACTATAATTAATGTGGTTCTTAATATTTATTTCCAGGTGATGACGGTAGTGAGTACCTTTTTTTATTACTTTACCATTTATGAACGCATTTATTCGTCAATTGCAATTAATTCATTATGAAAGGAAGTAGCGCGTCTTTATAACCGATTCGAGAGCTCTAAAGATGTTACAACTTCTAAACTATGAATAAATCATCAAAGCGATAGAACTTAAAAGTTTTAAGTTTATTTTGAAAATTAAAGGATTTCTATAAAAGAAGCCTTTGCAAAAGTCAGAGATTTTCTCAAAAACTAGACAATAATGTCTCGTTTTAAGAGAATAATTTTCAAAAAGCGATTCATAACAACAAAGTAAGTACGATTTATGTGACAATATTAATCATTACTTTGAAAACTGAACACATCCATCTATAACAGACATTACATATCACATAATTGACATACATTTTTAAAAATACAGAGTAACCTTATTACGTCATGTACAAACGTTAAGGAGATGTACGGACACAAAGTTAAATCATGTTGACATGGAGATATATGTCCCTAACGGCTACTCAGTTATACAAGAGGATACAGCAAGATGAAGAAAAAGTACATTTTAGCATTTTAATAACACTGATGTTACAGTTTGACAAGTTCCGATTTCACGCTGCAGAAAATTTCTGTTGTTATTTCTAATTCCTCTTAGTCTAGCACGTGCTAGACCAAGTCAATGAAACCACTCATCTTTAAGAGATCCAAAACCATCGAAAGATTCTCAAAAAGGTCATGGAAATCCAAGTCCACACACTAAGGCATGTGATCCGGAAAGTCTGCAAGTTAGTGCATTTAGGAGAAACAGGAAAATTGTATGTCCATTTTTAAATTTCAAAGTGTTAGTAAGATACTTCTGGATCTTGACAAAGACGTATATGATTTTCGATCACATAACACCTACAGAGGGATCTGGACAAGTTCCCCTTCAACAATCACTAGTAAGGGAGTCCTCTATATAATATTGATGTAGACATTAGATTTTGTGAAAATTTCCTGTGACGTTAATCTGTTCAATGACGTTACAGTCAACAAGAAACCTACTTTATCCAGCCCGTTAGGTGCGTTATTTTCCTTAATGTTAATATGAGGTACACATACAAAGCGTTTGAAAACCTCCTTAATCCTTTGCGTCTAAAACTACACTGTAGTGGCAAGTCTCTTATGCAAAATCCTGTTCCAAACTCACATGTTCTAGGCAAGGGACAATTTGTTTTTCCTACTTGGATCTTCATCCCATTGGAGTAACATGGCAGTTTTCTCTGGACGAGATATCTTGTCCTTAGCAAAAATTGTCCAGATTTTTTCGAAACAATTGGAGGGTTAATGTGTGGCATATTACACAAAATCGTACGAGATATAGTGTTCTATATTACTTGCATTTACCCGAAGAGTGCAATGAAGTTGGCCATCTACTTCAACGATTAGCTCTTTATGTAAGTTTTTCACTAACATATACGTTGAAAATTCGGTAGGTGGTAGTAAAGAATAATATACCTCAGTTCCATTAGTTTCCAAAATCAAATATTAAGGAACCGGTTTACTTTATGTTACCTTACTGTTTCCTGATTTAAAATTGAAACATGTTTAACTCATAACGTAATGCAATAAACATGCTTCTCCCATATGTGGCTTATCTCAGATCTGTACGATGAAAGAGGAAATTATTGATAAAGTTATCCGGATCATTATGAAATGATGTTAATAATATTTCATGTATCAACCCACATTTATTAATCTTTTTCTATTTTTTAATTGTAGCTATTTTCGACAATGCTGCTTCTGCTGTCGATGGAGTGCTTTAAATGCGTAGAATGTAACACCTTGACTTTGAATAAAATAGTTCATTGATTTTGTGTTTTCCTGTGCTTTTATGAGTTTAGATAAACTAAGGTCAAAATAAAAAATAATAATAAACAAACATCAGAACATTGTTTCCAAACGTAATCATCAGGTGGCCTGTTAAATAATGTATATTATAGCAACCTTTCAGGCCAGCTCTATAAAAATCAAATCAAATCTCAGGACGATATACAACACTTATTTTAAGACAATAAACGAAAACCGTACACATCTCCAAACGGACGACAGAACGATTGCCCTCTCGCTTCTTAACAGCTAAACGCGAGCACATTCAAACGGGGCACATAGGCTGAATATAGCACGATCATGCTTCCTTAGAAACAGTTGATGAACAGTTCCTCGTTCCATTCGGAGAGGAGAAAAGAAAAACAATGGTGTTCTGCTATAGTATTTTTTTCTGGACCCCTGCAAACATGGTCTATGAGACATAAAATGTAAATAGTTTACTTACCTGTTATAGAAATTTGTAAAAACTACCCAGAGAGAGATCAACATCAAATAATAATTAGTTTTAAGATAGTTAGCTTATTACAAAATTGGGCGTTATCGTATCCGTGGTAGGAACACATTTTTTAAGTGAGACTTAAAATTTGGCAAAAATATTAGATAACATAAAGTTTTGTGAAGCATTTCATTATTTTATTCACTCAAGTTCATGTTAAATTACGACTCACTAACAAATATATTAAAACAGAATTAGTAGACAAATCTAGATATTACAATAATTAGACATGTCTTGCAGTGAATAGTGAATGAAGAAAATAAAGTATATATATATATATATATATATATATATATATATATATATATAATCAAAGGGGAAACAAATTCCCCCCAGAAACTAACTGAATTAACCTGCTTCATCATTTCTGGATCGATTTTCTATTTTGTATTTCCAATATAGCTGGTAGTTAGAAGAAAATTGACTAGATCTTGATATCGTCATAAAAAATGGCAATATCTTAAAGAGATATATCGTCACTTGAAAAATTGGTCGGTTCTTGGTGGATGACATATTTTGTCGGAACCACTTGGAGGGTTAGCCCTCTAAGGGGTTCACACACATAAATCCGTTCTGCAACCTGTTATCTTTCCTACATGATTTCTAACCAGTTTTGACCTTCTCCAATTGAATCTTTCTTAGGATCATTTCAATCAGACCATGTGCTTATTTCTTCATTATGTTTGTCGTAGGGTAAAAGCAATATTATACTCGTAAGTCTTATGCCGCTCAGAAAATCAAAGTGATTAAAGAATGAGTGACAAGTAATGGTGCCACGAACCGCTTGCATGACTCCGATAATTTTATTTAGGGCCGCAATCCCTTAAGCAGGAAGGACAAATATTTATGTATGTATTAATTTAGTTGTTTTCGTACAGAAAAATATCAAACTACAGAGCATAAAAAATCTATGATCCAAAAATTACAAAAAAGACACAAATAGTTATATACTAAATAAAACTAAACACTTCGCTGTAGCAGATTACGTATTGTATTGAAATCATTAAAAATGTGTCAACTTCTAAGAAAGCACATTTTTACATACATCTTTTTCAAATGTTTAACAAAAAATAATTTCTAGTTTCTGGTGATGTACCTGGGGACGTTAAAATCAATACAAGAAATTGAAAAGAGCGAATCAATTTTTGTTGAGTATTTTCCTACGAGATGTCGCGCAGACAACCCGACCACCCGGGGGTGTCTTCGCACCGGCATGTTTAACAAGGCTGCTTATCCACCCCTGTTTTTTGTTTATCTGTTACTTCCTAGTTATTGCCTGCCCAGTACCAACCTCGCTGCTTCGCTCTATGTTATCATTGTTAATAAATCTGTTTGTTAATCCTGAGTTTTATTCGGTTAACTCATCAAGCACAGAACGAGATCGATTGACGTGTCCAAACAATATTGTTGCATTGAAAGTTGTAAACAAATTGTTCAATCAGTCTATACGGAACTTCAAAAAGTGAAACGAAATGATTTCGAAATTTAGAAGAATGTACACCTCAAGATCCATAAAATAAATATATCTCAAAAATTTATTCAGTATTCTTTCAGTACTTGTGATCTAGTTGTACATTCGTAAATTACACTGATGATATTAAAATATTACCAATGGCTGCTTTAGTACTTAGAATGATTAATACTGCTTTTTCCTTAACAATTCATGGTGGCTAATCAACCACATCAATAGGCTGAAAGAGTCCTAGGAAAGATTATATTACTCAAAAAAATCGTATAGGCTGTGTTGAAGCACGGCTTTACGGATTTAAGTAAATATGTCACGTTACGCATAGTATTTATTTGGATGTAGCAATGAAAGACAAATTCAGTATTCAATTCAGTGTTTATTGATGTTGACGAATTTTTCATCCGTGTAGACAATGATCGATGTATTTCCTTCGGCTTTTCGACAAGTACACTACTTTCCAAAAGTTGAACACAGACAGTAAATCCTATATCTGAAAAAGGTATACCTTAATTGAGTTAAAATTTTACACGAAGGTAGGCAACTTGTTCATAGAATTATGATTAAAAAGTTATAGCAAACGAATGTTTTTGGTATATTTTTAATAATTTATATACGTATGTACAGCACATTTAGTGCATTCAAAAAATTTCTAAGCTGTGCCAACAAACGAAAAGTACCTTAATAGAGGATGTGACCACCCCCTAAGATTCATATAAGCTTCGCAGTAAAGTTCCATACCTTTTTGGCAAGCTCGTGTGAAACAGTGCAACTTTTGTCTATTAAAAAGTACTCCATAGTAGAGTTGGGTTACACTGCTATATATACTATTGTATCGTAAGTATCGTCCACCACAAAACTCCCCCTCCAGAATTTAGAGGTAGCCGAATTCGATAGATGTCTCCACTAGTTGAGTGATTGCCATTTGCGTGGGACCGTGAGAGCTGTATTACGATCATGGGTGTACTTTCGCATGAGTGTTCAAGATCCTGTGTTGCCTTTAGCAGCCAAGTGCGAGTAACCTTGCGAAGAGAAGTTCGCCACACGTTAATAGAGATTACCAAATACGTTCATTCATTCAGGATCAAGCTTCTTCAAAACCTCACAACAGACTTAGGCATTTCCTTTACTCTTATTCAGTGGTTCTTAACCTTTTTAGTGATCGCCACCCCTTGAATCTAAAAATAAGTTCTCGAGCCCCCTTGAAAATTGTGTTTCTATTTTTAATTTAGGTAATTGCTTCTATTTCAAGATAATTTTTTTAATAAAAAATAAACACATACATTTACATATACATACCAAACAATATCTCAGTTTTTAATGGCTACGTTGTTGTTTATTCATAATAATACTTTTGAAGAGAGGCTCCTTTTATGAAAGAGCACGCGTAAATCACCACTTGCATTTAAGCGATTTCTGGATTTTGCTTTTATGTGCAAAAGTGATGAAAATACCATTTCACACAGGTAAGTGGTAGCAAATGGTAAAAGTCTCTGCAATGATGCCAGCTATGAATAAGGTTCTAACTGTGGACACTAGTTTTTCAAATTCCATTTGAATGCGTGCATTGGCTTCTATTTCAATAAGATCGTCTTTTATTAAATCCCTGTCGTCCATTGAAACTTCTCTCCCACCCCTGGAAATGCTTTCTCCCACCACCAGATTAAGAATAACTGCTCGAATGAATTACTGAGCTCGTCAATATGGATTTACTTTAGGTAGAAGCACAGTCGATGCTATTAGTAGAATATCCAATTTCATTGATTCAAACTTTGATTCGAAAAACCGAGTGCTTGCGATTGCTCTGGAATGAAAGGGGCTTTTAATACGTTTTGGTGGCCGACCATTTTGGGTTAAATACGACGCTTTCGATATCCAGAAAACCTGTTTTCTCTTCCCAAGGATTACTGTTCTAATTGGTCTGGTGATATATATCAATGCAGTCCATAGGAAAGTCACTAAGGGCTGTCCTCAAGGATTCTGTTGTGAATCTGGCTTTTGGATATTTCACTAATCTCTTCTATTAGACTTTCCATTAGGAGAAGGGATCAACGGTTTTGTGGACGATCTTTTGATTTTTATTAAGGTAAAAATAGAACGATCTGGAAATGATCGGTAAGTAGCTGTCGCACTGGAGCGTCACAACGGCCTTATGCTGACTGTCCGGTATCAATACTGAAGGGAAAGACTGAGAACAACTCCTAGTCATTTTTAACCAGATGAAGAGAACAGCACCTGAGCACCCCACTCTCCATACGTCCACACCACGACAACATGAGGACATTTGAGGCAATGCCAGATTTAACGTGCCCCAGCCCCGTCTACATGGCGGGCTTTGGCTGGAATAAGTTTTGAACTCGCAACCCTCCGGTTGCTAGTCCGTTGCTCTTCCAACTGTGTTACCCAGCAGTTTTTAAATGATAGGAATCTGAACAATTACAAAAATAACGGCATAGGCTACTCGCTATCTGGTAAATTTCAACCCCGATAAATTGAATACTATGCATTGCTCCCGGAAAAGATGAAAATAAACAAGTAATATTTTTATGAATGGCAACATTCTGAAATGGATAACAGAACTTAAATACCAGGAGTGATCCTAAATTGTTAAGGGCCGCGGTGGCCCGGTTGGAAGAGTAACGGACTTGCAACCGAAGGGTTGCGAGTTCGAATCCAGCCAAACACCGTCGTGTACAAAGGGGGCTGGTGCACGTTAAATCTGTCGTGGCCTCAAATGTCCTCACGTTGGCGTGGTGTGGAAGTTTGGAGAGTGGGGTGCCAGCTCAGGTGTTGCCTCGTCATCTGACCGTGGTTCAAAATTACGTGGTGTTGTCCTCGGATCTTTCCCTTTGGGATTGATCCCGGACCGTCACCGATAGCCCATTGTGTTGCTCCAGTGTGACGTTAATTGAAATCCCCCCTAAATTGTTAAAATGGAAGGCACACATCTATTATATTTGGAGAGTCATACAAGATACTAAACTCTGTCAAAAGTAGCTAGAAATTTTTGTGATCGGGTCATGGTGGTGAAATATAAGTAGACTGTGCATTGCTATTAAGAGGAGCTTCAAAAAGTGTGACCAACATGTCTACTAGCAGTCATATGACTGGTCTGTGAAAAATTGACTTGGTTGTCCAATTTGGTATCTTATCGCCTTGTATGGCGATATAATATCTTATGACAGGATAGATGTGTGCATTTCTATAGAGTGGTGAGCAAAATGGTGAAATCGCCAAACCAATTTCATGTGGACCGATCAAATTTTGAATGAATGGATGAGCGTTTTCTGCATAAGACAGGCATTTTTATTGATAAGTCCATTTTTGTATTTGGTCGAAGTTCGCATGCGGTTTCAACGCAGCCATGAAGTAGGCAAATAAGTCAATCCAACGTATGGAGGGTTTTGCACGTGTTGAAATTGCATTCTTGAAACCTGAGGATAATCCTCTACATGTGGTATTCGCCCATTGTGTGTTTAATGTCTACAATGCTCTTATTTGGGCGCAGGGAAACACACACGTAACAAGGACACATGTTTCCCAGAATCGATTATCTGTAAATATTTATTTATATATTAATATTATATCTGTGTCAGGTGGTGGCCAGGTTACATTTATGGATACATAGATGTTACACGATTTACTATAAACCGACTCAGAAATGGAAGTAGTGGTGGCATTTTTAGGACAGGTTTACTTCTTATAGCAAATACACTGGCTTAACTCTGTCAATGCGATCAGTTACAATTTTGCTATGAATAATAATGTCAAGAGTTTTAGAATCCTTCTCGACTTCTTCATAAGGACCTTGGTAAGGGCCTCCAATTTTGTTTATTAACTTATCAGTCCTAGAAGGAAATGACTGCAAGTTTTGAAATCATTACTAATGAAGATGGCATTTTTAGCATGAGCTCCTAGCTAGAATAGGTCTTAACTTTGTCTTATAGTCCTTCAGATATTGGAAAAACTCTGCTGGAGGAATTTTAGTGGATGTTACCTTGTAGCATCCGATGATTTAAGCGGGCTTTCGTATACCATAAGAGTAGGGGAACAATTATATCTTCATGAAATGTAGATTTCAAGGATAGGAGAACAATTGGCAAAGCTGTACTCCAATGCAGAATACACAGCCATTAGAGCCACTTTTAAAATACAATGAAAATGTTCGACCATTCAGTTAATCTGGGTGAGGAAGAATGTCGTGCAAGTCTTTTGAACAACAATTTTATCAGCCAAATTTCTGAAAAGACAAGACTCAAAATTTGACCTTGATCAGTTGTAATAACTTCAGGCACCACGAAGCGACCATAAACTCAGATGATATAGTCTCTGCAGTCTGATTTGAAATGGCCAATTCTTCAGGCCAGTACGTATAATTGTCTATCTTTGTCAGCACAAAGCGGTTACCTTTCGGTGGTAACAAAATTGCGACTGTGTCCAGATATACCTGACTAAATAAAAAGACTTAACATTTATTCTAATATCTCTATCTTTGATAGCTGCATTCTGAATATATTTTAATTTGCATTCAGCACGTGCAGAATGACCGAAAGAAAACGATAATTTAATTCCATCCATTGCCAGAGCAACGATACTATTTTTCACGCGTGGGCCGATGACACCGCACATTTATTATAAAAAAACAAAGAATCAATACAATATCAATACGAACTATATCATCTTCAGCAATGGAAACAAAGATACAATTCAAATACAGGTATACAGATAAGATGCAATTTAAATACTGCAAATAAACATAAGTAGGACCACATCAACACCCTGTCCGCCGTAATCGAGGCCACACGGACACACTCACGTATTCGCATTAAAAGTGTTTGAAATGTGTTTGTGCCTATGTACAACAATGTATTCTTTGTCATAAACCTCGTTACCTTGATGCAACCTACCATGCTTTAAATTTCGGCCAGGGAACTTGAAATCCAACGGTCCGAAATTAACGTTTTGTGCTTTTCGAGCAACGCCACGATGGTGAACATATAGTGAACTAAACATTTACTCAAATATTTACTAACACTAAATTTTACAATGTACATCAAGATTATCAGTGAATAAAATAGGAATCTGTAATAATTTTAAGACCTGTGGCTCTAAAATTAATATAGATTCCAACTGGTAAAATCAGTGATCTGGCAACAGGTGTGAACGCTGGGATAAAATTACAAAATATTATAAATTAGATATCTTCTGGTTTGTAGGCTTCAGAAATGAAAAACTCCAATAAAATTGCTTCATATTAACCATCTGAAAATCATCAGGTTTTGGAGGAATGTAATATTGCACGCGCTTTCCACAAAAATCGTAATGACTAACAAGCACATTTATTAGATGAAAGTACCCATGTTTCCTTTCACCAAATCGGATCTTTCCCTTTGGGATTGATCCCGGACCGTCACCAATAGCCCGCTGTGTTGCTCCAGTGTGACGTTAATTGAAATACTCCCCCACTTTTCACCAAATATTGCTTTTTTCGTTGGAAGTGAATCCTTTTTAAAGATTCCGTAAATCATATCCTTCGAATGAAATCCTATCGAATTATTCTATTGCTCCTTTCCTTGTATGTGAATCCTTTGGAAAGATTGTGTTGATCATTTAAATAGTATGGAATATTTGAAATTATTCCATTGCTCCTTTTCCCGAAAGTTTCTTGTGGAACGATTCTATCGGTCCTTTACTTAGAGTACTTCAGTGAGTTTCTGGTGGTAGTTTTTTCATGATAGAATCCTTCAGAAAGACTATGTTGCTCTTTTTCTTTAAGACTAGAATCCTTTAGAAAAATTCTATTCTACCTTTTTTCAGAATAGGGTTACTTGGAATATTCTATTGGTTGAAAAGGTCAAAACTGGATAAAAGTCGTGTAAAGAAAACTACAGGTTTCAAGGTAGAATTATGTGTGCGAACCCCTCAGAGAATCATGAAACTAAATATCAGTTGAATTCATTATCATTGAGCTGTATGGATGTAAAATAAACCTGTGTACTTCTTTAAAATAAAAATAGTTTACTAATAGTTTCAACAAAATTAAGTTTAGCATGTCTTTCGCAAAAGAAAAATTGTATAAAAACTGATCGCAAAAATTCCTCACAATCTATAAAACTTAAATTATAAATTCATTTGCAATTTAAGATTATATGTAGGTATTATTTGTAATTCTTACCGTTAACTTTGCAGTACAGTTTGGGGTTATGGTCGAAATTGTATGCAATATTACTAAATCTTATCAGATATTATCAGTTACTATATATTGTGAAGTTCAAAGTATGATATGAAATAAATTCATTTTGAAGTTAATTATAGGATATGTAATAATTACACAACACATACAATAACACTCCAAAGGGTTGTCACTATTTTTCACACTATTTGATATTTTCTCATGCATCTTTATAACAGCATTAATATAAGTCTGTGATTGGTTATGTATGTTAAATATCTCTACACGATATGTAAAAATGCTTCCAATATATTTTTTGGAAATTTCGATTGACTAATATAGTCATTGCGGAGTATCAAAGGAAGGGGTGTTTCTGGTAAACTCAAAGAAATCACAGAAAAGGTAATAGAAATTCAAAGATAAAATAAAATACTCACATTCTTCTTCACGGTATTGCGCACAACTGAAGAAAAAACCATAAAACAATATAGAAACAGTTATAAGTTTAGTCTCAACCAAAGCATAGCTTCGTTTCTTAAACCTACAACAATAACATCAAAGAAAGTTCTAGAAACAATTTGTTTTACTTTCGATTGCTTATCAGGCACTTTTATACTTTTTATTTATTGCTCATTCCTACGGCGAAAGTTAAATAGAATAATTTGTTCCAATAGTGGTCCAACAAAAAAGTAGCAAAAACGTATCAAAACTCACAGATTTTCACATTAACCATAACAATTACGAAAAATATCAATTAAGTTTATCACATAAGTGCAGACAATGAGGTTGTATCACTCTTTTTTGCATGAGCTCACACTTTCGCAAACAAAGAACTTAATTTTTTATAGCACAATGTCAGCTATTCTCGATTAAAAGAATGTATCCAGTTTGTTGTAAAGTACACTTTACAATAATTACAGATAATTGCTTTTCAACCTCATGCCGAAAAAAATAAAAACAAGTGTCCACTGGCACGTGCGGTGAGAGTATATAAATATAGATCCTTCAGTTTTAACATATCATCGCATATGATTTCTACTGTTTCAACACAAACTTCCACTCTACATCAGCCATGCAGATCTTGTACACCTTATTCTATGTGCTTGTTGCCATGTTGGTTCCGGGTAAGTGGGTTTTATAGAACATTTTCTACATTTCTCAAGTATAAGTATCAGTATATAAGCATATTATTTTCTTAATATGTTTTGCACAGTATTTTGACCTTAACCTTAAGATCGGCGCGGGTTTAGCGAAGTGTTGTTTTTATCCAACAGCACACTTGACGACTAAGTAGCCACTAGTGATTGAAAGAAGAATTCTTTCAACCTTTGGAAAGTTTGTATTGGTCCGTAGTTTCGAATAGATTACCATGGAAAGATTTAATTGCTTCTTTTCTTAAAATATAATCGATTGGAATGTTTCTGTTTGTCATTTCCTTGGAATGTAATAGTTTGGAAATATCCTATTGATCATTTCTGTAGAAGAGATATGTTTTGGACTGTATATCAAAGAAATCTGAAAGATGAAAGTAGATTTTCAAAACTAACGCCAGAAATAAATTTGGAAAAACCTTCTATAAATTAATTCCCTTTATGTTACTATCAATAAACACCTTTGAATTTTATGTATTGTTTTTATGAATTTTTGTCTCTAAAACTTGAATAAATTACATGATGACAATTTTATATTTGCTAAACTTTACCTTCGTTAAGTTCTTTGTACTTTATTTCTTTTAGCTCAAGCTTGACATCATCGTAAGTTGACACTTTCAACTTCTACAGTGATGAAAAATCAATTATCACAAACGCTGTTCTATTTCTATTTCAGATTGAGATATAAGCACGAAATATATTATGTGTGCTTAACTCAGAAATAAAAAAATATCCTAGTTCTACTTATTTTTCAGTTCAGATTATGAAATACAACTTTCTCACTAAAGATAATTAAACTTTGAATCATGATATTATTTTATTAGGGTTCTAATAATTTTTATACTTATTTGCAGCCGATGATGGTGGTAAGTAAAGAACTTGATTCGCCTTAATGGTTTGACTTTAGCAATCTGATCATTTTACTTTGAAACGCTTTAATAATTTGCAAATGGAATTTACTTATTGGTCAATAAATTTTATACCTTTTCTGATAGAATGGAAAATTTTGCAGTCACATATATAAATGATTAAATTAAAAGTTCTAAAGTACATTTATATATGTTTTTAGAACATAAGAAAATATATATTTCGTAAAAACTAATTTATTAATTTATATGAACGTTACAGAAAAACTCTTTGAATAGTTGAACAGTGTAGTAATTGTAAATACTCATCAGTTTACAATCTTCCGAGCGTCACGAGATTCCTGAGTAGTTTCCATTTTAACGCCACACAGTGATTAAATAATCACATCTGCTCATTGAAAAGAATTCCAGATAGGTAGGTATTTGATTAACGTCACACTGGAGAATCAAAACGCGTTATTGGCGACGGTCCGGGATCTAACCTGAAGGGAATTTTGATGGTAAATTTGAACCTCGGTCATATGACGAGATCTTATCTGATCGGGCACCCCACTCTCCAAACTTCATGACCACGCCAACGTGAGGAGATTTAAGGCCACGAATGATTTAACGTGAAACAGCTCCTCTTGTACACGACGGTCTATGGTTGGATTCGAACTCGCAACCCTCCGGTTGCTAATCCGTCACTCTTCTAACCGGGCTACCGTGGCCCCAAAGAATTCCAGGAAAGATCCTATTGATAAAGAAGGTCAAAAATGATTGGAAGTCATGCACGGAGTAATGCAGGTTGTAGAAGGAATATACGTGTGTGAAATATTTAGAGGGTTAATATGAATAAATTATTTATTCTTTTGGAATTTAAATTTTTATACGTTTATCTCCTGATAGTGTTTGCTTCGCAAAATATCGCCCTTGTGCCGTGACGGAAAACCTAACAATGTTACCTCAAATCTGTGCGGTTTTAAACTAGTAATGACAAAATGGATATTGAGCGTTGTAACATGGAATAAATAAAATTGATTTTTAAATACACACTAAATATTAATCCTTTCTTTCTCTTTTTTCTTAAACGTAGGTGCTGTCAGCGATGCTCTGAACGGTGCTGGCTCTATAGCAGACAAATTTATCTAAATCTGCTCCGATGTGAAAATGTAGGACTTCGAATGTCAATAAAATAATGCACTGAACTTGTGTTTTTGTGTGATTTTATCTGCTTACAGAAAACTAAAATAATCGAAAACAAAGGAAACAATTTAAAAGCTTCAGAGAGGGGTTTTCAAAAATGATAATTTGCTATAATGTTAAGCTATGCGTATTGCTAGTGTGTTTCATGACTATGAAAGTAAAATGTCAAAGTATAATTTCAATACTTTCAGTTCATGTTTAAGTGAAAAAAATTATTTATAAGAATAATTACTTAATAAGGAAGTTATACTTTTATAGCTAATTAGGATGCTACAAACTTTGTAATAAATACTGTTTTTGAAAAGTGCGACTAATTATTTGTCTGAAAATTGTAAATAGAATTATACACAGAGCTTTATAAAATTTAATTTACTTTAATTATACGAAGAAAAATATTATTTTAAGCAGGAGTGAAATTACAAATCCTAAGAACATATTGTAATATTCTTTTATATTTTTTGTGAAGAATGTTATCCAATTGGAATTAAATTAAACTCAAAAGAGTTTATATTCAGATTATTACTATTCAGATTATTACCCCAAATGGGTCGATGATTCTGAACTTTCATTTTCAAAATAACAGTAAGCCTGCTTCGAAAATTTTAAAACTTAGTGTTTTCTTAGAATACACTAAACATATAAGTTTAAATTACATTTTTAATTCATGAAAACATACCGCACAAACTAAATCAAAGTCGTGTTTTACATATCTATTTAATCGATTTAAACAACCCATTGCTTAAACAGGATTGTGATATTTCAATTCAAAGTTAATATTTAGCTTTAACTTGCTTAAACACAAGTGATACTTCTGTTTCTACCGTTAGAAATATTTTAGTGTGAATAAATACTTTCCATAAGTCATATTAAACTGATGAAAAAACATGTAGTTTTAAAAGAGCGAAGGGATGAAAGCACGTTAGACATCGTCCTAGCAATCCAAACCCCTTGTCACTCTCCAATAATTTTTTATGGGAGGAACACCAACCCCAGAAAAGCATGGATATTAAAATATCACAGATGACTAACCAAATGAAATGTTCCAGTTCCTTCAACTTAAGTTATTTATTTTCATGGCTGTTTCAAGAAGCAATCACCAAGTCCTAAGGTCTTGAACACCTTTGCATCAATATTTAAATGGTTGGGATCAGGATGTTCCTCTAATATGAGGAACATTTATTACCAAAATATTATTCGCATGAAAAAAGTATATCAGAAGAGTTTTTCTTTGTTTTCGCCATTGAATAGAAGGGTTGTACCTGGTGAAAATATATTGATATTTCTCAACAGGGCTCTGATGAATCTAACCCTTTGTTAGAATGTATTAATCCTCCGAGCGTCAGGAATTGTTCGAGTAGTGTGAGGTGGATTTTATCCCAGAACAATCCTGATGCTCTATTGGTTGAAAGAATACATGGATTCTTTTGAATTTTAGATATATTATATTAGTTTTTTACTTAGAATAGAATTCTTTGGGCAGTTTCTATTAGTTCATTAATTAGAAAATATTATTTTAGAAATATATTATTGGTCCTTTCGTTAGAAGAGAATATTTTGGATAGATTATATCACTCATTTCCTTATATTAGAATCTTTTTGAAACATTTTATTGTTCTTTTCATTAAAATAAAATTATTTGAAATAATTATACTGATTCTTTCTTTGGAAATAAGTCGTTTCTATAAATTCCAGTGGTTATTTCGTTAGAAAAAAATCATTTAATAAGAATCTACTGATCATAACCTTATATATAATACTTTGGAAAACTCTATGGGTCATTGAGGTCAAAATTATTTAAAAAATAAGCATGAAAGGAAGAGTACCTATTGCAAGGTTGATGTGTACATGTGAATCCCACAAATGGATTAAAAGCCGTTCCTCATTAAAATTGTTAATTTAATCAGTTGCTTCCACTCTAGCAACATTTATCTACTTTTCTCCCATATGCACATTGTCTGCATTCTTCACCATCATTCATAATCCTGAACTCTGAACTCATAAAGGGTGGTCAGAATAGCGAACGCAAGATAATCAAACCGTATGATTCCTTGTTGAAATGTCGTTTATGTTCTTAGACGTGATATTTGGGAAATATTCGTATTGAAACTTCTCTGATGTTCTTTCTGTCATTCGAAATTTCAACGTTGTGTTGCATGTAAAATTGGGAAGAAAACGAACCAACCCTCTTCATTCAAGCAATTTTAACAGTAGAGAAAATTCAGACTGCGTTAGATAACAACTAACGTCTTCTATAAATTCAAATGCATAAAATGTGCATAAGAGGCCGTCTTGATATTAAATTTAGCACCAAATTCATAATTTCCGATTGAAACCCCCTGTATTGGAACACAATTTCAAATCTATATCAAAATTTAACTTCAGATACCAAATTTCATGTCATTAGGTCCTACCGTTTCGAAGTTATGAGTACAGAAAGATTGGAGCACCATCAGTTTCTCAGACTTTTATGGATATCTTCCTAAATAACATTTCTATAGCACTGATATTTTGTACCATGTGTTAATGTTAAGCAACCCAAACAAAATCAACCTAGTATTTTATTTAAAAAATGGTTTTTAGCATGTAATAATAATTATTAAATTAATGTTTGAAAAAATTATGAATTGGAATTTTACGATATTTTTATGTTAATTGATTCAAAATGATTTCTTATATGACCATACAAAATTTCAGGTATTCCAAATGTTAGTTATTGCGTTTCATTAAATTTTCCCCATTTTGATGATTTTAGGGGGCATCCAAAAGTTTCAAAAAAGTCTGACAAATCTGAGCAATTTTTAAATTCTTGAAAAAGTGTTGGAAATTTCTTTTGTGTAATCTAAAATACATTGCCTTTTCCCAGTTATATATCGTATAGATGAACTCGATTAATCAATGATCGATTGAATGACTCAATCGATTCACTTTTTGGATGATCGAAATATCAGTTCGATTGTATTTAATAAGTATATGTAGCCTTTTTGGTTACATACATGGAGACGAACGCTAAGTAAATGAATTAATATTTATTAAGAACACTAAAGACGATACAAAATTATACAGAACAGCTATCCACACTCTCAGTTTCAAATTTTTCTCAATTTCAAAATATTTCTTTTATCACATTTTAATCATGGTTACAATTCAGGATATTATCGTTTGAGCTCGTGTAATAAATATCATAATTCTCGGATCGCTTGCACTTGCATAATAAATATAATATCATAATTCTCGAATCGTTTGCACTTGCATAATATAATTCTCAGATCGTTTGCACGCTCTGACAAGTATATTTGAACTAGTCTTCAAATTTGAGAAATTCGGGTAGTTATAACTGCAGTTAATCTCAATCTACTAATAGCGATTTTCAATGTGGATATTATCTCTGAAATTGACAGCAACTTTAACATTAAATATCTTCGGATCTAAAGATCTCGTAGTAGTCATGAAATTTCATATTTAGACTAAAGATGCGGATTCTGATTAAGGCATCAAAGCAATGTTGTTTCCGTTTCGATGGAAGTGTTCTAATATCTTCACAAAATGTTGTGAGCAAGCTGGACAGAGAGTGAAGAAATACATCCAAGTATCAAGGTTCTTAAAGACATTTTAATTTACTAACATTAATATAAATATATACAAGTTACGTACAAAATGAAATGCCAATATCTACTAACACCAACACACATTCCCGTGCCTAGTGTAGTGACGCACATTGCTTTCTGAGATCTTATTAGATTTCTGGAAATGATTGTGCAAACAAATCGTTTGAGGCGGAAAGAGAAATTATGGCGCCTAGCTTCAAACGCATTACAAACAAATCGTTTGAGACAGGAAAGAGGAACTACGGCGCCTGCCTATAAGCATTGCTTATATCTTTACCATAATTATAGCTTGTATTTTCAACATTCTCCCCACCTTGAGATTTTGGGAGAAATCTCAAAATACATTCACAAACCTAAATACAAATTAATATAATTTACAATCATAACTAACTATTTACTCTATGAGAAGTTAAACACACATCTTAAACATTTTTAAACATTCAAAATCTGTATTTAGATAAATTAAATTGCTCTTACACAATTTTATAATAAATATTCACTTCAACTAACACTAAGTAATTTTCAAGCACTAGAAAAAAAACACTAAAATAGTAAAGTCAATAAGAAAGTCATGCTTAGCTGAAATGTTAGTTCTCTCCAATGAATCGCTTGACTCTTTTCATAAATCGACCAGAGTGGGTAAAAAAGGGGCCTTTGAGACTGGAATTCACGGACCGGCATCAGTAGTGGTAGCATCAGGATCTTGAGAACGCTCCATTCTGATCTTCATGTTTGCAAGGTCTTCAATGATTTTTGTGCTGCTTCACAGAAAAGGATTCAACTGGAATGCATTCAAAAATCATCCCTCAGCAACATTTCTTCTTGAGTCAAGCTAGGATTTATCCTCAAATACCTTGCCTTCGGATGAAATCGAAACATCCACGACCACTCAAATCAAAATGTCCTTTCTTCATGATTTCTTTTGCTTCTTTTATGAATATTTCGAGACATTTTAACTCGTCTACACTAGTGACATAATTGTCAACGTAGAAACTACCTCTTAGGGTCTATAAAGTATATTTAGCATTTACTTTAGGTTGATTTGCAAGTAATGACTCATTATGTAGAATGGTGATTAATTACAGCTTCTAATAAGAAAGGACTACTTGTTACTAGAAATACTACTCTTGTGTGACGATACTGTTCCATTTTTGGAAGAGTCATACCACAGGAAAAGTAAGGAATTTCTATCTTTTTCATGTACAGAAATCTGTAACAATGCCTTTTTATATCTGATATCACTCCAAATTTATTTAACCTAAATCCTATCAGAATAGATCGTATGTTTTCTATCATTTATGCCCTTTTATAAGCAATCATTTAATGAAGGATGGTTGGCCCTTTTGGCTGAAGCGTCAAATAACGGTCTTAATTTTGTGGTACTACCTTCCTTGACAACATGACGATGGGAAAGATAATGTCCATGTACAGACACATGGGTATCAGTAACTTGTTCTATCATACATTCTTTGAGCCAATCATTGAATACAGCATTATATTCCTCCAGAAGCCCATCCTATTCAAACTTTTTGCAAGTGGAGAAACGTCTTTTCAAACAAATTTCATGGTAATCAGGCAAATTAGCTTGATCAATTTTCCTTGGTAAAGGCCCTTCGTATCTACCATCGGACAGATTGCTCACTGTTTGTTTGAAGTGAATTAAAACTGCTTGTATTGCACTTCTTCATTTCGTTACTGGATCACGAATGGTTATTAACTCTATATCCCATAACTTTGATACTGAAGTATCATTAGATAACATGGAGTTAACATTCATGTGTATTCTTTCTTCACTCTGAAATTTTAGAACTTTACCTTATAAAATCCAACCTAGTTTGGTTTCCATAGCAACTAAACCTGATTGCAAGGTTAGTTTATTCCTAGTAAATAGTTTACCAACAACTTTTGCTCCAACTAAAATTTCTATTGTCCAAGGATCTTTTTGTATATCACTTAATTTGATTTTATTTACTTTTAATTCCTGCCTTCAAGGTCCATTAAACACACTAGAAATATCATTGCATATCATGCTTGATCTAAGACATCTAAACATCTACATTTCCTATCAAGACTTTTCTTTATGATTTTGTAACACTTATGTTTACGCTCTTCTGTTTAGGTCCCTCCAAAAACGAATGGCTGATTGTCTCTTCGTACAAAGGGGATAAACCCCTTTGTACGAAGGGCAAAAGAATTCATTGGCAGTCGACTTCAAAATATAAGATCGCTGCTATCCCTTATCGATAATAATTCTACCTTTCCGCTTCCCTTTATTGCCTTATTTAGAATTTGCCTTATGGCACGTTGAAATATTGTAGGGGCGTTTTTCCATCCAAATGATAATCGTTTCCATTCGTACAAACCAAAATTTGAGGTAAATGCAAATTTGTCTGTGTCTTGATACTTAATTTTGATGTGCCAGTATTCAGAGGCTAAATCTAGTGTTGAGAATATTTTTCATGGGACAATTGATCTCATACAGCATCGATACGAGGAATGGATTCAGAGTTTGTTTTAGTAATTTCATTTAATTTTCGATAATCGGTGCATAAACGAGTTTTGGAGTTTTCATCCCGTTTGTAAGCTAATGTTACAGGAGTTGCATAAGGGTTTAAAGATGGTTTGATAATGTCTACCTTTAAAAGTTCGTCAATTTTTTTTTTTTTTATTTCTGCATCATATTTAGGCGAGGCTCCGTATGGGCGACATGCAATTGACAGTTTAAAATAACTCGTTGAGGTTCTAAATTAATTGAGCCTACATCATATTTATTGTTGGTAAAAGCATTTTTGTGTTTGTTAATTAGAGCAGGTAATTTGCCATCAGAGTTAATACCATAATTGATTTTATCCGCATTATTATTCCCAGTGTTAACTCTAATACAGTCCTTAATGTTATAACTATCAGTAGTCTTTAATATTATCATTCTTATCATAAGAGTACACATTCTCACATTTCATATTTTCAATTTTTGAACATTGTTCATCATAAATATTCTTAGGGCCGCGGTGGCCCGGTTGGAAGAGTAACGAACTAGCAACCGAAGGGTTGCGAGTTCGAATCCAGCCAAACACCGTCGTGTACAAAGGGAGCTAGTGCACGTTAAATCTGTCGTGGCCTCAAATGTCCTCACGTTGGCGTGGTGTGGAAGTTTGGAGAGTGGGGTGCCAGCTCAGGTGTTGCCTCGTCATCTGACCATGGTTCAAAATTACGTGGTGTTGTCCTCGGATCTTTCCCTTTGGGATTGATCCCGGACCGTCACCAATAGCCCATTGTGTTGCTCCAGTGTGACGTTAATTGAAATACCCCCCCCCAACATAAATATTCTTACTAATAGTACTTTCACATGATCGAAAATTATTGTGTTGGATGCTATTAGAATATTGTGAGTAACCTTGATTATAAAAATAATGAGATACTTGTACAGAATTTATAGGAGCATTTGACGTTACATTATG
This sequence comes from Meta bourneti, assembly GCA_933210815.1. Taxonomy (NCBI): domain Eukaryota; kingdom Metazoa; phylum Arthropoda; class Arachnida; order Araneae; family Tetragnathidae; genus Meta; species Meta bourneti. The sequence continues at coordinate 14,121,414 of OW119924.1, forward strand.
GTTAAATTGAAATATTCGTATGCTTTTGAAATTGATCTTCAAATTAAATAAATTCAGTTTCTAAATTCAGCAACGCATAATTTAAAGCAGAGTTGATGGCCAAAAATTCAAGTTTTTTTTGCAATGCAACCAATTGTAATATTGATCAAATCAATTTCACTTACCCGAGTAGCAACACCTGCTTGCTGAATTTGGATCTTAGGGTTCACTGTTATTGTCTCATATTTCAAATATCTGAGTAAATGTTCAGGAATGATATTTGCACTCGTGCCTGTGTCCAACTATCCAATGAATGTTTTGTGACCAAAAAATAGTCACTTTGAGGTATGGTCATTCAAAATCAGGCGTTTGTCCATATTGAGTAGCTGGTTGATACGCGAGCTGAGGTAGTAGAGGAGGCCTTCGCTGAGGGAGAGTTCTCCAAGGGGATTCCGGTCTTGTAAACGTCGGTCACGGTAGTTGAAGGGATCTGTATGCACGGGAGGCATCCAAAATCTCGCCACATTGGAAAACTTTGCCGGGGTTTAATCTTATTGCCTGGACGGGGAACTCCTGCGGGAAAAGGTTCTCGGTCCATTCTGCTATTTTGCTGTTGGTTGATTGCTTCATCATCAGGTATCTGATTACATAAATTGGAGCAACTCTTAACCATTCCGTAATGGTAGATGGTTCCTTTACGATAATGAGTTCGTTGATGTTCCGAGGTAAACCATTTGTTAGTTGCAGGAGAATTATTTGGTCTGGAAGGTGTAATCGATGACCAATGTCAAATTTCTTTTTTGAAGTACGCATCAATGTCTCCAGGTTTGTCGCAAGTTGTAGAGATGAAGGTATCTAATCATACCAGAGAGGTCCTTGAAAAATAGTTGATAAGTCCTTGACGAATATTAGCTCATTCGGTTTCAATGATGCAGAGATTTATATAATAGTTCAAGGCTTCGCCTTTTAAGTATTTCGAAATTAGTCCGATTCCTGAGTTTCCACAGTTAGTTGTTTTCAAATCAAAATACTTGATCCACTCTTCAACGTCGAAAATTTCTTTGGGATCAAAGGCTATTATTTTTGAAAGTATTCTTTCCGAAAACTCTTCAGAAACTAGGTAACTGGCAGTAGAATCATCTTTATTAGATATCATTTCAGTGCAATGATGAGAGTCCGTTCAATTTCTTAAAACTTCCGAAATTAGTCTTCGAGGTGAGAGAGGTTCCCAAACCACAAGTTACCTTCCTGTCGACTTTAAATCTGTCATAATAACAAAAAATATATGCCTGTAGTGGTATAAGGCAACCGGAGAGAATGGTCCATGGGTACTAAGTGTAATGTAGTTTCCACAAATGGAGAGGCAGAAAGTTCCATAGCAATACTTTATACACTTCAATAGACAAGTAGTAACAACATAAGATGTGGAGGTTGTAGAGGGTTGGGAGTTTAGGACGGCTCTGAGGGCTCCTTAGTTCAAGGCTCGTGAAAAGAATTAATAGATTACCATGAACTCGCTAGACGGATAAGGATTAAGGGAAAGATTATTGGACCAGGGGATTTATCTTCATTCGTAGAAGTCGGTGGTTTAAAGAGGTAATTTGATCTTACATATGCGATTTGAAATCAGGAGAGTCCTTGGGAGGTCCAAGTTAATGAGATGGCTTGAGTTCAAAGGTGAAAGGGGTTGGCAAGATATATTGAACACTTGGACAGGGTGAAAAAGACTGTGAGAAAAGGGGAACGTTAAGGGACTCACAGAATCCAACTTGTTGCATAAACATTTAAGCTGAAATGCAACTAAAATACAAATAGTCCAAATAAACAATTCTATACGTGGTTCCCAAGTTATATTGAAATAAAAATATAGATTGGTTTAAAAATTCCTGTAGATTTGTAGGATGTTTTATAATAGTAGACTTATCAACTTTAGTGACTTTTTTCTCAAAGATAATTCGACTTTTTTTATAATATGAAGTTAAAATTAACTTCAAATTCAATTTTACTGTAACTTTACTACTCTACTTTCTCTGCACACAAAGAGGCCTCGGTCCTATTGGAAGGAGTAGCGGATTAGCAACCGGAGGGTTGCTAGTTTGAAATTCGATCCAACTATAGATCGTTGTGTACGTGGGGCTGGTGCAAGTTTAGTCTTCCTTGGTCTCAATTGTAATCATGTTGACGAGGTGTGGAAGTTTGGAGAATGAGGCGCCAGCTCAGGTGTTGACCTCGTCATATGACCGTGGTTGAAAATGACGAGGTGTTTTCTAGACCTTTCTCTTCGGCATTGATCTAGGACAGCCATCAATAGCACGTTGTGTTGCTCCAGTGCGACGTTGATGCAATTACCTACCTTTACATATAAAGCGGATATTTCTCTTTGGAATTGATCTCGAACTGTCGCCACTAGCCTGTTGTGTTGCTCAGTGCAACAACAGCCAATCTAACTACAACTATTACCAATCTAGCTCTACATATACAAGTAGAACTTACATTTCGCGTTTGGTTGAATAAGTGGTATCCTTTAACTTGTTTTCCAAATTTGAGGTTAGATAGTCAGGCAAACCTGGGTATTGAATACTGTTAAAATACTTGGTAGTTGAATCAACGTCGCACTGGAGCAAACAACGAACTATTGATAACGGTCCGAGATCAATCCCAGAGAAAGATACGAGGAAAACGCATCATAGTTTTGAACCACGGTCAGTTGACGAGGTCAAAGCTTGAACTGTCACCCCACTCTACAAATCACGCAAGTGTGAGGATGCCTGAAGCACCGACGAGTTTAGCGTGCAACAGACCCCACGTAAACGATGGTATTTGTTTGGATTGGGTTTTCAACTCGCGATCCTCCAGTTGCTAATCCGCCACTCTACCTACCAGACAGAACCGGAGAGTTACGATTTCCAAACTCAAATCCTCTACAAACATCGTGTAAAATTAATATACCTTCATGTTGTCCTCGGTTCTTTCCCTTCGGGTATGATCTCGGACCCCGCTAATAGCCCGTTGTGTTGCTCCGGGGCGACGTTAATTAAATACATACCCTAACCAAATTTCCGTTATTAAGATTGTCCTCATGTCCTAAATTCGTTAGAGTTTAGTACACAATGCGAGAAACAAAGTTACATTGATCTACCTCTAAATATTGCTTTTGGGCCGTGATAGTTTGGTTGGAAGAGTAATGGATTAGCAACCGGAAGGTTGCGAATTCAAAACTCGGTTTAGCCAAAGACCATGGTCTACACGGGGGGGGGGGGGTGCACGTTGAATACGTCGCGGCCTCAAATGTCCTCAAGTTGGCTTCATGTAGAAACTTGGAGAGTAGGATGCTCCAGCTCAGGTACTGACCTTGTCATCTGTCTATGGTACAAAAACTACGAGGGGTTGTCGTTGGATCTTTCCCTTAAGGATTGATCCAGGACCGTCGCCAATAGCTCGTTGTGTTGCTTCAGTGTGGCATAAATTCAACTACCTCTAATACTTTATGCTCTGAACTTATTTTCCATTGCGAAATATAAATTATTTCCGAATAATTGAGACAAATGGTATAAAGATTGAAACATTTAATTTTTCATAATTTATTGACATCCACTAGAATTTTGATAGTAATAATAATATTTGTTTTCAACATATGTTCGTTTCTTGACTGCATGTGTATATTTCGACTACGTTTGCTCGCAAATCTGAGTTAACAGACGTGGTTGAAGAATTTTGTTTTATGAAATGAAGTAAAACATAAGGCCAAACAAGTTTTAAACCACGATTAATAGCTAATCAAATTAGTAATTATTGAAAGTATTTTGAAATTTTGACAATCTTACGAAACGCTTAAACTCATTAAAACGTATATTTAATTGTCCATATTTGTAATTAAGTTACTTGTTTTTATTCAAAGAGTACTCAATATATAAGTAACATCATTCTCATTCTGTTCGAGTATGTGGCTTCCCTACAGAAACTGAATATCTGAATTGAAAAGAAATGTCTAAAGGATGTAATTTGAAACTGTATATTAGAGTAAAGCACATTTTAAATAGAATTTTGCCAATCTTGAAAGAATATTTATGTTAGAAAATATATAGATTATGACTTTTGAAGTATTCAAAATGGTTTGTCGTAATGGCAGACGGTGGAAGTTTGCGTATTTTAATAGTTGAAGCTATATTTAAGCTACGCATTCATGTTAAAAGTTGAAAACAGTTATGTTCTTTACAAGAAAACGCTGCCCATTTTTTGAAAAATGGTCATGTTACTTTTGCTTTGTATTTAAGACATTGAATTTCAAAGCAATTTATTTTTATAGCACGTTCCACTTATTTGATTTAATGCGAATACATTTTTTCAAGAAAAAATGTATTCGCATTAAAAGAATTAGTCATGAATATATCTAATTAATCATCCTTCTCTAAATGATGACAAAGTTCAAGAATTTCGCATCCCTGGTGCAAGATGTCGAAAACTATTGGTAGAAAATTGTGAATGCTCGTCTATGCACCGTAGGTTCGCCATTTTTATGATTTGGATAACGGAAATTTTATAGGAAACGAATTGGAATATGGGAAATCATAATCACTGCAAACTCAAAATCGACTTTGTAAAGCAGCGACCTTAGTATTTTTCTGACAACATGGATGCTATGAATATGAAATGGATTAGATGGTTGGATTTGATGTTAATACGATTTGTGCCAAAATTAAGTTGCAGAAATTATAAAAATATTGATACGGTGTTTCGGAAAGAATACTTATAAAAATAGCTTTCATATAAGACAACAATAGTTAAAGACTTTCTAGATACAAAAGTTAATGGTTCTATTTTGTTAAAGGGAAAAGTGATTTGTCTGATAACTAGTCTAGTTATTAATTCGTTTGATCTGCAGTCAGCCAATTCAACTAGAGTAATTTCAAGTCCTCCTATACTGGACACTAAATAAAATTGTAGTTCATCCCAGAACAATTTATAGAAATAATTTAACTTTATGTAATTGATGAAATTGAAACGACACAAAATCATAGGAAATCTGGGTAGAAGAACCCAAATAATAATCTCATTGAAAAAATATACATTCTGCGAAAATAATTTTCCAAAAGCAATTTCATCATGAGAACTATTGCCCGTTTTCTTTCTTTTTTATTGTGGTTTCATTCCAGAAGGTTGCAAGTTGTTTTCGAAAATACAATCGAAAATATCTCAATTTATCGATTAATTGAATGTCCCCAGCTGGTGATAAAGTACACAACACAATAATTACTCTGTTTAATCTTACGAAATAAGACAAAACATGTTACAAAACATGTTTTCACGCACGTGCGGTGAGAGTATATAAGAGGACTGGACCCTTCCTTTTCCAACCAACACACTTGATTTCAACAGTTTCAACAAAACTACCACTCTACAGCAGTCATGCAATCCATGTACGCCCTAGTCTTTTTGCTTGTTGCCATGTTGGTTGTGGGTAAGTAATTCCTTATGGTATTTTCTACATGAGACTCAATAGAAAAGTCTTTATCTTGGTATTTTTACACAATATTTTGGCTTTCGGAACTCTCTAAGCGACTTTAGATGACTTTTTCGTACAATATTTGGGACGCGGATAATCCGGTTGGAAGAGTATCGGATTAGTAACCGGAGGGTTGCGAGTTCGAATCCAACCAAAGACCGTCGTGTACACGGGGGCTGGTGCACGTTAAATCTGTCGGGGTCTCAAATGCCCTCACGTTAGCATGGTGTGGAAGATTGGAGAGGGAGGTGTCAGCTCAGATGTGACCTCGTCATCTGACCTTGGTTCAAAATTACGTGTTGTTGTCCTCGGATATTTCCCTTCGGGTTTGATCCCGGACCGCCGACAAAAGGCGTTGTGTTGCTCCAGTGCGACGTTAATTAAACACCTAACCCTGTCTAACCGTAGAATACTTGAGGGATTATTATTAAATTTATTAAGGTATGTGATGCTTTGCTCGTTTTGAGTTAATAGCAGAAAAATATTTTTAGTAATTACATTATTGTTAATCCTAAAAATCGACACAATAACAGAGAGTTTATATACTCTACTCTTTGTGTAGATTGGTAGATTCGGTTTAAACAGTTCTCATAAAGTTCCTTGGGAGGATTTCGTATTTTGTTATTCCCAACTGTAAAAAAAAATCATCAATAAATGAAATTCTCGAAATCAATGAGTCGCCAATAGCCCATTTTGTTGCTACAGTGCGACGTTGATTAAAGCACCTACCAATCTAGAAATCAATGAATCAATGGTTGATTCATTGTAAAATCTTCATTGGGGTTGGCAAGGTCACTAGGGTTAAGCCCTCTAGTATTCAAAGTTTGAATTAAGTTTAAAAAGTGCATTATAAAGATTCGTACATTATTCTCGAATCCATTACACCTATACCTCGCTATACGGCCGCTGTCTATACGGCATTTCGCTATAACGGCCTTTTTGAATTATGGCACTTTTTCGATTTACGGCCCACAATGTTTCGTTATACGGCCAAAAAATGCTGTACTGTTAGTGACCTTCTGTTTAGTTTCAGCTTCTCCTTTTAGGCGGCACTGCTACTTGTTGCCTCACGAAAATATGAGGAACGTTTGGCACAACATTGTCATCATTTGACTGCGTTGTCACTTTAGTATAGTTAGACGTATTTATTTTTGTTTGTTTTCTGGTTGGGTTTTGTTTCTGTTTGTATTAATTGGTGAATTGTAAACATATTTGGTACGAATGTATTACAAAGACTGTATTTTCGTTACTTATTGAATTAATTCATTAATTATTTTAAATATAATCGTTCCTTCTTAAGAAAAAATGCCACCGAAACGTTCATTGAATTTGGAGATTGATACTGATAAAAATAAAAAGAGAAGCCGAAAATCTGTCACGCGTCAGATTAAAACAGTTTTTAAACATTTTATTTTATGTTTTTTATTATATGTATACATATGTGCAGATGATTTTTTTTGTTTTTTAATTTATATGTTTATTTTTTTTTATTTCTGTTTATTATTGCATTTTGTACTTTTATTTTTATGTAAGCATTTTTATAGGAAATAAAAAGAATAAAATGTTTTGCAACTAAAAACTATATTATTTTATAAAAAATTGGAACAGATCCAATTGAATTTGTATGGGTTTGTGTCAAAATAATTGATTCGTTATACGGCTTTTCGCTTTACGGTCAACTTTTCCGGAACGTATCTAGGTCGTAAAGCGAGGTATGGGTGTATTTTTAAGTACTGTTAATTTGCTCGTGCATGTTCTCTTTGACAATAGAAGACATGAAAAATTTGACAAGAAATCATGGCGAAATTAATATTTTTATAATATGTCATTTCAAAAGTAATGCGATTTTATGGAGTAAGTTTCAAAAGAACGCAGGAACTACATTCAACTCTAATCTAAGATACATTTACCGCTATTACTTACAACTTATTTTCCCCTCTTAATTTTAAATTTTCAGTTCTCTGATAACATAAGCTCTCGTGTGTCCATCCAATGAATGAATCAAGCTATCTTATGACATCGCATTCCAAATTCAATATTTTTCAATTAAGGTGGTTTGGAAAGCTTACTAAAAGATGTCTACAAGTAAAAGGTAAATGGCAAAAGTTTGTTCTATATGAAACTTTTGTCATACCCCAACATCGTTTTGGAACATTAAAGGCATTAAAAAGAATTATTGGCGCAAATGCCGGCAAAAAATTTAGTAGAACATAAATATTCTGTGCGAAATGCACTTCAAATATTTACTTTCAACTACATAAATATCATTTGGTAAAATTTATACAAGTATTTTTTAATTGATGTAGTTTGATAAAATATTTCAAGCTTTTTTTACTTTCAAATATCTTTTAGTAAAATCAACATATTTCACTGATAACGGTATATTTAGTTACAGCAGCTTTATTTATAAATGATATATTGCGTCTGCACGTTTAATTAGTCTTAAGTTCTGTAATAATGCGTTGACAATTTTTGTTATAACTTTTTGTGGATACACTTGGACGATCAATATGGCTTCAATCGATATGTATTAGACTTTTTGAACATAATTATTAGTGACAAAATTTTGATTTCGTTTCAAATTCAAACGAAGCTTTAAATGTAAACTAAGAAGGAAAAGTAAATATTTCAAAAATCCCAAAAATTCATCAACCACCACCCAACATTTCATAATATATTTTGGAACGTGGAAGAAATCTGGCAATAAATGCAACCAAAATTCCTGGATTTTAAAACGAATCGACAAGTTTAAAAGATATGAATTCCGGGAAAACTTTATCTCTATTTAATTCATTTTATGTTGCTATCCATTAAAATGTGAGAAATTTCTGTATACACTTTCAAAAAGGTTTTCCCTTAAAATTGACGAATAATTTACCAAATAGAAATTGCCTGTACATATGTGTTTCGTCTGTTTTATTTTTTTTGTTTTCTAATTCGCTTTATTTTTATTTCTTTCAGCTCAAGCTGCCACACACCGTAAGTTCCCCTGACTTATTTAACTCCAACTACAGTGAAGAAAGAGTTAATTCCTGCAAAATAATTCTTATGATCGTACTATTTATATTCCAGTGAATCTTTAAAAATGGAACCTATTTATCTTTAACTATTTCAAAAAAAAAAACACTAGTAATTCCATACATAAATTGCGCGTGATTGAAGTTTTGTAAACGGATATTTCATGAAATCGAAGAATTGTTAAACTTTAAGATATTAAAGTACTTTCACGAGATCATTGTTTGATTGTAATATATCACCGTTTTCCCAATAAATCCATCGTTTTCCTAATAAATCCATCGTTTTCCCAATAAATTCATCGTTTTCCCATTAATAAAGCTCAGGTGTTGACCTCGTCATGTGACCGTGATTCAAAATTACGAGGAGTTGCCTTCGGGTCTTTCCCTTCGGGATGGATCCGGACCTTCGCCAATAGCTTGTGTTGCTCCAGTGCGACGTTAATAAAATACCTACTTACCTACCTCTTCTTAAATTTTCTCAATCTTCATTTTTCGTAAGAACCCAAAGATAATTTAAGTGTACTGAAAATTGAAAAATAGAGTACATATAATTTATATCTAACCTTATAATCTATTTATTAATTACTTTATTTATGTAATCTATTTATATAATATATATCTAATCTTATAACTATTTAACCTTATAATCTATCTATCCTCGTATCATATTAAAAATTTGTTCAATTGAATTTTCTTTCAGCATGTTTAGATAAAATTTCCATCCGTGCTCTAAGCATAATTCAGCTTCCAAGCACATAGTCTCCTGTTCCTCATGCTAGTTTATCCCCAATCATAATCTGGTCCTTCTGTCTCGCGAGCTTATATATTTGGTGTAATTTTATTTATACCAAGTAAGAAGTAATAACACAGTAGCATTTTAAGAGTTTCTGTTTAGTAACTTTGTTTCCATTTTTATTTTTAGATTACGTCAAAGGCCACGATCATGGTATGTATTATGTATTACCTATATAACACTAAACTGCGCCTTATGTTTCCAAATACTTATCTACACCGGAAAGAAGCTTTTAAGTACACAAGAAATGCTTAAAGATATTACATGCCCTTTCACCGTTTTTTAAAGAAGATTGCGCATTTGTAGATTAATTGAAAAATAAAATAATATCAATGAATTACTGTATCACAAACTCAGTGTGTGTGTGTGTGTGTATGCTGAATTTAGAACATATTTTACAATTTCTAATATTAAGCTAAAAATCGGTAGATTCATGAGTTTATTATACCTAATAAAATATTTGAGTGGTTTTAAAGGACGAGTTGTCTTCAGATCTTTCTTTTCGGGAAAGATCCCGTACCATAAACTTGTGGCGAACTTAACTAGCACTACAAAAACTAACTTACCATACAATAGTATATATAGCAGTGTAACCCAACTCTACCATGGAGTACTTTTTAGTAGACAACAGTTTCACTGTTTCACACGAGCTTGCCAAATTGGTGACCCGAACGCTCTAATTTTATAAACTTCGATGGATGGTCCACAATGAATAGTTGAATTCCCAATACGATGCTAATCACTTTCAACAACTGTCTGAGGCTCTGCCGACAGCAGACACTGCTCATATTCCTATCACGGTTTCACTCCATTCGTTGCTGTTCAGACTTCTCTCCATAAGGAGACTCACACTCGGCTGCTAAAGTCAACACAAGATCTTGACCACTCATGCGTGACCCGTGATCTTAATACAACTCTCACCGTGCCACGCAAATAACAATCACTCAACTAGTGGAGACATCTATCGAATGCGGCTACCGCTAAATTCTGGAGGGGGAGTATTGTGGCGAAATTAACTGTCACTACAAAAATTAACTTAGGATAAAATAGTATATATAAGAGTGCAACCCTATTTTACTAAGGAGTATTTTTTGGTAGACAAAAGTTGCACTGTTTCATATAAGCTTGTTAAAAACTGTAGCCCGTTCTATTGATCCAGTGCGAAGTAAATACAACTTCGTAGATATCTACACTAATTAAATTTATACATTTAATCAGAAAATAACTTTAGTATGAAAACTATAATTAATTTGGTTCTTAATATATATTTCCAGGTGATGACGGTAGTAAGTACCTTTTTTTTATTACTTTACCATTTATCAACGCATTTATTCGTCAATTGTAATTAATTCATTATGAAAGGAAGCAGTGCGTCTTTATAACCGATCATATCACATAATTGACATACAGTATTAAAAATACAGAGTACCTTATTACTTCGTGCACAAACGTTAAGGAGATGTACGGACACAAAGTTAAATCACGTTGACATGGAGATATATGTCCCTAACGGCTACTCAGATATGCAAGAGGATACAGCAAGATGAAGAAAAAGTACATTTTAGCATTTTAATAGACCTGATGTTACAGTTTGACAAGTTCCGATTTCACGCTGTTGTTATTTCTAATTCCTCTTAGTCTAGAAAATGCTAGACCAAGTCAATGAAACCACTCATCTTTAAGAGATCCAAAACCATCGAAAGATTCTCAAAAAGGTCATGGAAATCCAAGTCCACACACTAAGGCATGTGATCCGGAAAGTCTGCAAGTTAGTGCATTTAGGAGAAACAGGAAAATTGTATGTCCATTTTTAAATTTCAAAGTGTTAGTAAGATACTTCTGAATCTTGACAAAGACGTCTATGATTTTCGATCGCATAACACCTACAGAGGGGTCTGGACAAGTTCCCCTTCAACAATCACTAGTAAGGGAGTCCTCCATATAATATTGATGTAGACATTAGATTTTGAGAAAATTTCCTTGAATTTTAATCTGTTCAATGACGTTACAGTGAACAATGAACCTTCTTTATCCAGCCCGTTAGGTGCGTTATTTTCCTTAATATTAATATGAGGAACGCATACAAGGCGTTTGAAAACCTCCTTAATCCTTTGCGTCTAAAACTACACTGTAGTGGCAAGCCTCTTATGCAAAAGCCTGTTCCAAACTTACATGTTCTAGGCAAGGAACAATTTGTTTTTCCTACTTGGATCTTCATCCCATTGGAGTAACATGGTAGTTTTTTCTGGACGAGATATCTTGTCCTTAGGAAAAATTGTCCAGATTTTGTCGAAACAATTGGAGGGTTAATGTGTGGCATATTACACAAAATCGTACGAGATATAGTGTTCTATATTACTTGCATTTACCCGAAGAGTGCAATGAAGTTGGCCATCTACTTCAACAATTAACTCTTTATGTAAGTTTTTCACTAACATAAACTATGAAAATTTCGGTAAGTGGTAGTAAAGAATAATATACCTCAATTCCATTAGTTTCCAAAATCAAATATTAAGGAACCGGTTTACTTTATGTTACCTTAATGTTTCCTGATTTAAAATTGAAACATGTTTAACTCATAACGTAATGCAATAAACATGCTTCTCTCATATGTGGCTTATCTCAGATCCATACGATGAAAGAGGAAATGATTGATAAAGTTATACGGATCATTATGAAATGATGTTAATAATATTTCATGTATCAACCCACATTTATTAATCTTTTTCTATTTTTTAATTGTAGCTATTTTCGACAATGCTGCTTCTGCTATCGATGGAGTGCTTTAAAAGCGTAGAATGTAACACCTTGACTTTGAATAAAAGAGTTCATTGATTTTGTGTTTTTCTGTGCTTTTATGAGTTTAGATAAACTAAGGTCAAAATAAAAAATAATAATAAACAAACATCAGAACATTGTTTCCAAACGTAATCATCAGGTGGCCTGTTAAATAATGTATATTATAGCAACCTTTCAGGCCAGCTCTATAAAAATCAAATCAAATCTCAGGACGAGATACAACACTTATTTTAAGACAATAAACGAAAACGGTACACATCTCCAAACGGACGACAGAACGATTGCCCTCTCGCTTCTTAACAGCAAAACGCGAGCAAATTCAAACGGGGCACATAGGCTGAATATAGCACGATCATGCTTCCTTAGAAACAGTTGATGAACAGTTCCTCGTTCCATTCGGAGAGGAGAAAAGAAAAACAATGGTGTTCTGCTATAGTATTTTTTTCTGGACCCCTGCAAACATGGTCTATGAGACATAAAATGTAAATAGTTTACTTACCTGTTATAGAAATTTGTAAAAACTACCCAGAGAGAGATCAACATCAAATAATAATTAGTTTTAAGATAGTTAGCTTATTACAAAATTGGGCGTTATCGTATCCGTGGTAGGAACACATTTTTTAAGTGAGACTTAAAATTTGGCAAAAAATAATAGATAACATAAAGTTTTGTGAAGCATTTTATTATTTTATTCACTCAAGTTCATGTTAAATTACGACTCACTAACAAATATATTAAAGCAGAATTAGGAGACAAATCTTAAATAGATATTACAATAGTTAGACATATCTTGTAGTGAATGAAGGAAATAAAGTACACACACACACACACACACACACACACACACACACGCACGCACGCACACACACACACACACACACACACACACACACACACACACACACACACACACACACACACACACACACACACATATATATATACAGCACATTTCGTGCACTCACAAAATTTCTAAGCTGTGCCAACAAACGAAAAGTACCTTAATAGAGGATGTGACCAACCCCTAACATTCATATAAGCTTCGCAGTAAAGTTCCATGCCTTTTTGGCAAGCTCGTGTGAAACAGTGCAACTTTTGTCTACTAAAAAGTACTCCATGGTAGAGTTGGGTTACACTGCTATATATACTATTGTATCGTAAGTTAATTTGTGTAGTGGTATCTAAATCCACCACAAAACTCCCCCTCCAGAATTTAGAGGTAACCGAATTCGATAGATGTCTCCACTAGTTGAGTGATTGCCATTTGCGTGGGACCGTGAGAGCTGTATTACGATCATGGGTGTACTTTCGCATGAGTGTTCAAGCTCCTGTGTTGCCTTTAGCAGCCGAGTGCGAGTCACTTTGCGAAGAGAAGTTCGCCACCCGTTAATAGAGATTACCAAATACGTTCATTCATTCAGGATCAAGCTTCTTCAAAACCTCACAACAGACTTAGGCATTTCCTTTACTCTTATTCAGTGGTTCTTAACCTTTTTAGTGATCGCTACTCCCTTGAATCTAAAAATAAGTTCTCGAGCCCCCTTGAAAATTGTGTTTCTATTTTTAATTTAGGAAATTGCTTCTATTGCAGGAAAATTTTTTTAATGAAAAATAAACACATACATTTACATATACATACCAAACAATATCTCAGTTTTTAATGGCTACGTTGTTGTTTATTCATAATAATACTTTTGAAGAGAGGCTCCTTTTATGAAAGAGCACGCGTAAATCACCACTTGCATTTAAGCGATTTCTAGCTTTTGCTTTTATGTGCAAAAGTGAAGAAAATACCATTTCACACAGGTAAGTGGTGGCAAATGGTAAAAGTCTCTGCAGTGATGCCAGCTGTGAATAAGGTCTAACTGCACACTAGTTTTCAAATTCCATTTGAATGCGTGCATTGGCTCGTATTTCACTGAGATCGTCTTTTATTAAATCGCTGTGGTCCATTGAAACTTCTCTTGCACCCCTGGAAATGTTTTCTCCCACCCCCAGGTTAAGAACTACTGCTCGTATAAATTACTGAGCTCAAGTCAATATGGATTTATTTTAGGTAGAAGCACAATCGATGCTATTAGTAGAATATCCAATTTGATTGATTCAAACTTTGATTCGAAAAACCGAGTGCTTGCGATTGCTCTGGAATGAAAGGGGCTTTTTATACGTTTTGGTGGCCGACCATTTTGGGTTGAATACGACGCTTTCCATATCCAGAAAACCTGTTTTCTCTTGACTTCATAGGGACTTCATAGGGTTACTTCATAGGGACCATAGTAAGGGCCTCCAATTTTGTTTATCACCTTATCAGTCCTAGAAAGAAATGACTACAAATTTTGAAATCTTTACTGATGAAGATGGCATTTTTAGCATGAGCTCCTAGTTAGAATAGGTCTTAACTTTGTTATATAGTCCTTCAGATCTTGAACAAACTGCTGGAGGAATTTTAGTGGATGCTACCCCGTAGCTTCCGATGATTTGAGCGGACTTCCGTATACCATAAATGTAGGGGGAAGAATTTAGATCTTCATGAAATGTAGATTTCAAGGACAGGAGAACAATTGGCAAAGCTGTACTCCAATGGATAATATACACGGCCCTTAGAGCCGCTTTTAAGATACAATGAAAATGTTCGAACATTCAGTTAATATGGTTGTGTTAGCCTGTCGTGTGAGTCTTTTTAACACCAATTTTATCAGCCAAATTTCTGAAAAGACAAGACTCAAAATTTCGACCTTGATCAGTTGTAATAACTTCAGGCACCACGAAGTGACCATAAAAGCAGATGATGTAGTATCTGCAATCTGATCTGGAATAGCCACTTCTTCAGGCCAGTACGTATAATTGTCTATCATTGTAAGCAGAAAGCGGTTACCTTTCGATGGTAACGAAGCTGCGACTATGTCCAGATATACCTGATTAAATAAAAAAGACAACATTTATTCTAATATACCTATCTTTGATAGCTGGATTCTGAAGATATTTTAATTTGCAGTCAGCACGTGCAGCACGACCGAAAGAAAACGATAATTTAGTTCCATCCATTGCCAGAGCCACGATAATATTTTTCATGCGTGGACTGATGACACCCCACATTTATTAAAAAAAAACGAAGAATAAATACAATATCAACACAAACTACATCATCTTCAGCAATGGAAACGAAGATACAATTCAAATACAAGTATACAGATAAGATACAATTTAAATACTGCAAATAAAACATAAGTAAGACCAAATCAATACACTCTATCCGCAGGATTGGATACCACACGGACACTCTCACGTATTCGCATTAAACGTGTTTGAAAGGTGTTTATGCCTATGTACAACAATGTATTCTTTGTCATAAACCTCGTTACCTTGATGTAACCTACCACGTTTTAAAGTTTGGCCAAGAAATTTCGAATCCAACTGTAAGTAGTCAACAATTTGTGTTTTTCGAGCAACGCTACGATGGTGAACATGAAGTGAACTAAACATTTACTCAAATATTTATTAACAATAAATTTTAGAATGTAAATCAAGGTTATCAGTGAATAAAATAGGAATCTGTAATAATTTTAGGACCTGTGGCTCTCAAATTAATATAGACTCCAAGCATCTGGCAACAGGTGTGAACGCTGGGCTAAAATTATTACAAAATATAATAAATTAGATATTTTCTTGTTTGTAGGCTTCAGAAATGAAAACCTCCAACAAAATTGCATCGTATTAACCCTCTGAAAATCATCAGTATTTGGAGGAATGTAATATTGCTTTCCACAAAAATCGCAATGACTAACAAGCACATTTATTAGATGAAAGTACCCATGCTTTCTTTTACAAAATATTGCTTCTTTCGTCGGAAGTGATTCCTTTGGAAAAATTCTTTGTGTCATATCCTTCTAATGAAATCCTTTCGAATTATTCTATTGCTCCTTTCCTTGTAAGTGATCCTTTGGAAAAATTGTGTTGATCATTTAATTAGTATGGAATACTTTGAAATTATTCCATTGCTCCTTTCCCAGAAAGTTTCCTTTGGAACGATACTATCAGTCCTTTATTTAGAGTACTTCAGGGAGATTCTGTTGGAAGTTTTTCATGATAGAATCCTTTAGAAAGACTACGTTGCTCTTTTCCTTTAAGAATAGAATCCTTTAGAAAAATTCTATTGTATCTTTTCTCAGAATAGGGTTACTTGGAATATTCTATTGGTTGAGAAGGTCAAAACTGGTTAAAAGTCGTGTAAGGAAGACTGCAGGTTTCAAGGTAGAATTATGTGTGCGAATCCCTCAGAGAATCATGAAACTAAATATCAGTTGAATTCATTATCATTGAGCTGTATGGATGGAAAATAAACCTGTGTACTTCTTTTAAATAAAAATAGTTTGCTAATAGATACAACAAAATTAAGTTTAGCATGTCTTTCTCAAAAGAAAATTTCATAAATTGATCGAAAAAAATTCCTCACAATCTATAAAACTTAAAATATAAATTCGTTTGCAATTTAAGATTATGTGTAGGTATTATTTGTAATTCTTACCGTTAACTTTACAGTACAGTATGGGGTATGGTCGAAATTGTATGCAGTAGTACTATATCTTATCAGATATTATCAGTTAATATATATTGTGAAGTTCAAAGTATGATATCGAATATATTAATTTTGAGTTAATTATAGGATATGTAATAATTGCACAACACACACCATTACACTCGAAAGGGTTATCACTATTTTTCACATTATTTGATAATATTTGCATGCATCTTTATAACAGCATTAATATAAGTCTGTGATTGGTTATGTATGTTAAACAAGATATGTAAAAATGCTATGTCTACAAGCTATGTAAAAATGCTTGCAATATATTTTTCGAAAATTTCAATTAACTAATAAAGTTATTGGGGAGTAACAAAGGGGAGGGGTGTTTCTGGTAAACTCAAAGAAATCACAGAAAAGATAAAAGAAATTCAAAGATAAAACAAAATACTCACTTTCTTCTTCACGGCATCACGCACAACTGAAGAAAGAACCATATAGAAATAATTATAAGTTTAGTCCCAACCAAAGCATAGCTTCATTTCTTAAACCTACAACAATAACATCAAAGAAAGTTCTAGAAACAATTTATTTTACTTTCGATTGCTTATCAGGTTCATTTACTTTTTATATATTGCTGATTCTTTCGGCGAAAATTAAATAAAATAATTTGTTCCAAAAGTGGTCCAACAAAAAGTAGCAAAAACGTATCAAAACTCACAAATTTTCACATTAACCACAACAAATACGAAACGTATCAATTAAGTTTCTCACATAAGTACAATTAGATTGTATCACTCTTTATCTATAAGCTCACACTTTCGCAAACAAAGAACTTAATTTTTATAGCACAATGTCAGCTATTCTCGATTAAAAGAATGTATCCGGCTTGTTGTAAAGTACACTTAACAATAATTACAGATAATTACTTTTCAACCTCATGCCGAAAAAACAGAAACAAGTGTCCACTGGCACGTGCGGTGAGAGTATATAAGAAGTATAGATACTTCAGTTACCATATCATCGCACTTGATTTCTACTGTTTCAACACAAACTACCACTCTACATCAGCCATGTAGATCTTGTACACCTTATTCTATGTGCTTGTTGCCATGTTGGTTCTAGGTAAGTGGGTTTTATAGAACATTTTCTACATTTCTCAAGTATAACTATCAGTATATAAGCATAATATTTACTTAATATACTTAGCATAGTATTTTGACCTTAACCTTATGATCGGCACGGGTTTAGTGAAGTGTTGTTTTCATCCAACAGAACACTTAATGACTAAATAGCCACTTGTGATTGAAAGAAGAATTCTTTCAACCTTTCTAAAGTTTATATTGGTCAGTAGATTCGAATGGAATTCCATGGATAAATTGAATTGCTCATTTTCTTAAAATATAATCGATTGGAATGTTTTTGTTGGTCCTTTCCTTGGAATATAATAATTTGAAAAGATTCTATTACTCATTTCTTTAAAATAGATATGTTTTGGACTGAATGTCAAAGAAACCTGGTGGAACATATAAACAATAAGTGCAAGTAGATTTTCAAAACAATCGCAAGAACTAAATTTGGAAAATCATTCTATAAATTAATTCCCTTTATGTTACTATCAATAAACACCTTTGAAATTTATGTATTATTTTCAAGAATTTTTGTCTCTAAAATTTGCAGAATAAATTACATAATGACAATTTTATATTTGCTTAACTTTACCTTCGTTAATTTCTTTGTACTTTATTTCTTTTAGCTTCACATCATCGTAAGTTGACACTTTCAACTTCTACAGTGATGAAAAATCAATTATCGTTCTATTTCTATTTCAGAGTGAGATATAAGCATGAAATATTTTTATCCCCCATCATTAAAAAATAGCTCGATTTACTCACAAATGTCACTAATTTCCCATATAAAATATCTGGAATTTTTCAAACCCGCTGTTTATAAACCCGCATTGTGTGTTAAACATCTCAGTTGTTTGTCCCTGTGTTAAGAATTAAATGGAATAACCTTATGAAATGAAGTTATGGGTAAAATATTTTACCAATAAAGTAATGTGTGGTTTTGATGTACAATCACAATAAGTTATCACTAAATTTATAAGTCTTGATTGTAAATTGGGAAATATTTTATGGATTTTCAAATTTACCAGACTTCGTCTAGGAGGCATTATAATTTTTATCGGAACTAACTTGCGTTAACGAATATGTAATTTATTTTTACGATGTCTATCGTATTATATGCTAATGACTTAACATATAACATGTCTACTATTCAATGCATTATTTGAACCAATTTTAAACTAATATCGAGGTATGAATAGCTAAATTTCATCAAAAAATAGGAATAAACGATAACACGATTGATATAAATTTATTTAGTGAATGGATAAATTATTGTCTTTTGTTCGGAGCATAAAGATTTCATAGCTAATCTTGCAGTTCTACACTTAAATTGTTATACTTGTTTCAATTTCACATTTTTATACACATTATACACACTGTTTGATATTTACAGTTTTAACTATTCTTATTTAAATTATCTGTATCAGGATTTTTATTTAATGATAGTTATAATAAATAAGGTACATATAATTTAACTTTCATTATACTATATACAAATACTTCGTTACGTTATTGTTTTGTTCTATGGAATATTCACCAAAAAGTTTTAGACAATTTATCAACAGTAATATGTATAAGTGATCTATTTCATATACATACTAACTTAGTTTTCTAATTTTCGTTTTAGACTCTGTCCATGGTAATGTTGATGGTAAGAAAAGTTACTTATATAATCCATTTTTCTTAACACTAACCAAACAAACCTTTTTCTCCGATTTAAAAAATGCTAGAAACGTTTTAGTATATAAATTAAATATCTAAAGATATTGCATGGGTTACTCTAAGTTTTCAAAGTTCCTGTATTGAAAATCGACACAAGAGTCAAACAATTGAATCGAAGCTTCACATTTACGTGTGATGAACTTTTTGAAAACAATTATTACTTCAACAGATTCATCAGTTCATTATTTCAATGAAATATAAGAAGGAAAAAAGATTGTGACATACGACTTTCTCACTAGATATATTTCAACTTTGAGTCACGAAATTATTTTTTGTTCTGGTTCTTAAGTTTTACATAATTATTTTCAACTGATGATGGTGGTAAGTAAAAAATTAGATTTGCCTTATATCTGGATTTATGCTGCTGCTATTTTACTCTGAAACGCTTAGACTATTTGCAAATGGAATCAACTTACTAGTCAATATACTTTTATAAATTTTCGAATAGAATGAAAATTTTTACAATCATATATATAAACGATTAAATTAAAAGTTCAAAAATACATAAATATATATATATATATATGTTTGTAGAAAAAAAATATATTTCGTAAGTATATTTAGTTTTTGGAAGAAAGTAATTACCCAAACAATGTTTTGAAATCAGGGTAATCGAAATCAGTTCTTAATTTAGAAGGGGAAAAGAATATATATTTCGTAAATATATTTAGTTTTTG
The DNA here is from genome assembly GCA_933210815.1 of Meta bourneti. NCBI lineage: Eukaryota > Metazoa > Arthropoda > Arachnida > Araneae > Tetragnathidae > Meta > Meta bourneti. The sequence goes on from OW119924.1 coordinate 14,141,556, forward strand.
AAAGAAAGTAATTACCCAAACAATGTTTTGAAATCAGGGTAATCGAAATCAGTTCTTAATTTAGAAAGGAAGTTAATTAAACTTTGGTACTACCTTACATTTAATCCTCTAAATCCTCTAAAAATTAATTTATTAATTTATATAAACGTTACAAAAAATCCATTGAATTGTTGAGCAGTGTAATAATTGTAAATCCCTATCAGTTTGCAACCTTTAATCTTCCTAGAGCCACGAGATTTCTGGGCAGTTTTTATCGCTTTTTCCTACAACACACACAATGACTAAACAATCACATCTATTTGTTGAAAAGAATTCCAGGTAGTTAGGTATGTATTTAATTAACTTCACACCGGCGCAACACAACGCAGTATTGGCGACGGTCCGGGATCTAACCCAAAGGGAAAGCTCGAAGAAAACACTACGTAATTTTGAACCTTGGTCAGAGGACGAGGTCTCACCTGAGCTGGAATCCCGCTCTCCAAACATCCTCACCACGTCAACGTGAGGACATTTGAGGCCATGACAGATTTAACGTGCACTAGCCCCTCTTGTACACAACGGTCTTTGATGGGATTCGTACTCGCAACCCTCCGGTTGCTAATCCGATACTCTTCCAACCGGGCAACCTCGACCCCATAGAATTCCAAGAAAGATGCTATTGATAAAGAAGGTCAAAACTGGTAGGAAGTCGTGCAAAGAGTACTGGAGGTTGTAGAAGGAGTGATTGCGTGTGAATCACTCAGAGGGTTAATATGAAGAACGATTTATTTTTTTACAATTTAAATTCTAATAGTTTATCTCTTGACAGTGTTGGTTCATTAAATATAGCACTTGTGCCTTTTTACACACAACCTAACTGTACTACCACAAATCTGTGCAATGAAATTTCAAACTAGCAATGACAAAATGGATATTGAGCTGTGTAACATGGAATAAATAAAATTGATTTTTAAATCCACACTAAATATTAATCCTTTCTATTTTCTTTTTTAAACATAGGTGCTGTCAGCGATGCTCTCAACGGTGCTGGCTCTGTAGCAGACAAATTGATCTAAATCTGCTCCGATGTGAAAATGTAGGACTTCGAATGTGAATAAAATAGTGCACTGAACTTGAGTTTTTTTTGTGATTTTTTCAGCTTAGAGAAAACTCAAATAATCGAAAACAGAGGAAGCAATTTAAAAGCTCCCGAGCATGGTTTTCAAATATGATAATTTGTTATAATGTTAAGCTTTGAATATTTTTAGGTATTTCATGACTATGAAAGTAAAATGTCAAAGTATAACTTCAATACTTTCAGTTTATGTCTAAGTGAAAAAAAATTATTTACAAGAATAATTATTTATTAAGGAAGTTATACGTTTAGAGCACAAATTAGGATGCTACAAATAGTGTAATAAATACTGTTTTTGAAAAGTAAGACTAAATATTTGGCTAAAAATTGTAAATAGAATTATACAGAAAGCTTTATCAAATTTATTTTACTTTAATTACATCAAGAAAAAAAATATTATTTTAAGCAGGACTAAAATTACAAATGCTAAGAAAACATTGTAATATAATTTTTATCTTTTCGTGAAGAATGTTATTAAATTGGAATAACATTCAATTCAAAAGATATATATCCAGACTGTTATCCAGATTATTACTCCAAATGGGCCGGTGATTCTGAACACATTTTGTCATTTACAAAAAAACGCGTTAAAGCCTGCTTCGAAAATTTTAAAACTCAGTGTTTTTACTTGGTCTAAGTTAAAACAGTCTAAGTTTAAATTATATTTTTAATTAAAAAAAATATGCAGCACAAACTGAATCAAAGTCGTGTTTTACATATCTATTTAATCTATTTAAACGACCCGTTGTTTAAACAGGGATACGATCGTGATATTTCAATTGAAAGTTAACATGTATCTTTTACTTGCTTAAACACAAGTGATATTTGTGTTTCTACCAAAAGAAATACTTTAATGTGAATAAATTCTTTCCATAAGTTATATTAAACTGTTGAAAAAATTTGTACTTTTACTAGAGCGAAGGGATGAAAGCACGTTAGACATCGTCCTAGCAATCCAAACCCCATGTCACTCTCCATTAATTTTTTATGGGAGGGACACCAACCTCAAAAGGGGAATGGTTATTAAAATATCACCAATGACTAATCAAATGAGTTATTCCAGTTTCTTCAACCTAAGTCAGTTATTTTCATGGCCGTTTCAAGAAGCAATCACCAAGTCCTAAGATCTTGAACACCTTTGCATCAATATTCAAATGGTTGGGATCTGGAAGCTCCTCCAATATGAGGAATATTTATTACAAAATATAATTTGCATAAACAGAAGTGATTTCCAAAAACACACGCCGATGTCACAAGAGTTTTCCTTTGTTTTCGCCTTTGAATGGAACCTGATGAAAATATGTTGATATTTCTTAACAGGGCTCTGATTAATCTAACGCTTTATTAGAATGCATTGATCGTCTGAGCGTCACGAATGGTTCGAGTAGTGTAGTGTGGATTTTATCCCCCAACAAACTTTGTGACTACTTAACCATATCTGTTTGAAAGAATGCTTGGATTCTTTTAAACTTTGGATATATATTATAAGTGTTCTTTCGTTAGAATAGAATTCTTTGAGCAGATACTCTTGGTTCTTTATTTAGAAAATTAATATTCTGGAAATATATTTCGCTAGAAGAGGATGCTTTCGAAAGTATCTATCTTTCATTTCCTTATATTAGAATCTTATCGAAAGATTTTTTTGTTGTTCTTTTAATTAAAATAGAATCATTTGCAATAATTTTACTGATTCTTCCTTTGGAAATATATCGTTTGTATAATTTCAGTGATCCGTTCGTTAGAAAAAATCATTTAATAAGACTCTGCTGATCATAAACTTATAATATAATCCTTTCGAAAGCTCTATGGGTCACGGAGGTCAAAGTTGGTTAAAAATTATGCATGAAAGGAAGACTACCTGTGGCAAGATGGAAGTGTACATGTGTATCCCTCAAAACGGATTAAAAGCCATTCCTCATTAAAATTGATAATTTAATCAGTTGCTTCTACGCTAGCAACGTTTATCTACTTTTCTCCCATATGCCCATTGTCTGCATTCTTCACCATCATTCATAATCCGGAATTGTGAATTCATAAAGGGTTGTCAGAATAGCGATCGCAAGATAATCAAACCGCATGATTCCTTGTTGAAAACCTACCAGATACAATGTCGTTTATTTTTCGATTAGACGTGACATTTGGGAGATATTCGTACTGAAACTTCTGTGACTTCCCTTCTGTATATACACCACCCCTCTTCATTTGAGCAATTTTAACAGTAGAGAAAATTGAAAGACTGTTCGATAGCAACAAACGTCTTCTATAAATTCAAATGCATAAAATTTGCATGAGGGTATGTCTTCATATTAAATTTAGCACCAGCTTTATAATTTCTGATTGAAACCCCCTGTTTTGGAACACAATTTCAAATCTATATCAAACTTTAACTTCAGATACCAAATTGCATGTCATTAATTCCTATCGTTTCAAAGTTATGAGTACAGAAAGATTGGATCTCCATTACTTTCTGAGACATTTATGGATATCTTCCTAAATAATATTTCTATAGCACTGATATTTTATACCATGTTGCTGTTAAGCAACCCAAACAAACTTCACCTAGTATTTTATTTTAAAAATACTTTTTAGTATGTAATAATAATTATTAAATGAATGTTTGAAAAAAATATGATTTAGAACCTTACTATAATTTTTATGGTTAATTGATTCAAAATTACTTCTAATATGACCATGCAAAATTGCTTCAGGTCATTCCAAGTGTTAGTTATTGCATTATATTAAATTTTCCCCATTTTGATGATTTTCGGGGGCATCCAAAAGTTTAAAAAAAGACTGACAAACCTGAGCAATGTTTAAATTCTTGAAAAATGGTTGGAAATTCCTTTAGTGTAATCTAAAATACATTGCCTTTTACCAGTAATATATCGTATAGATGAACTCGTCTAATCAATGATCAATTGAATGACTCAATCTCTTCACTTTTTGGATGATCGAATTATCAGTTCGATTGTATTAAATAAGTATAGGTAGGCTTTTTGGTTACGTACATGGAGACGAACGATAATTAAATTAATTAACATTTATTAAAAGCACTAAAGACAATACAAAATTATACAGAACAGCGATCAACACTTTCGAATATTATTCCCAATTCTAAAAAAAACTTCTTTATCACATTTTAATCATGGCTACATTCACAATACTATCATTTGAGCTCATGTAATAACTATAATAATTCTCGGATCGTTTGCACTTGCATAATATAAATATAATAATTCGCAGACCATTTGCAAGCTCTGACAAATATATTTGAACTAGTGTTCAAATTTGAAATTCGGATTGCTATAACTGCAGTTAATCTCAATCTACTAATAGCGATTTTCAATGTGGATATTATCTCTGAAATTGACAACAAGTTTATCATTAAATATCTCCGGATGTAAAGATAATAGAGTCATGAAATTTCATATGTAGACTAATTTAACGATGCGGAATCTGAGTAAGGTATCAAAACAATGTTGTTTCCGTTTCGATGGGAGTACTCTAATATCTTCAGAAAATGTGAGTAGGACTATTGACACAAAGTGAAAAATACATCGAAATATCAAGGCTTCTTAAAGATATTCTAATTGATTAAAATTAATATAAATACAAGTTATGTAGAAAATGAGCAGCCAAGCCCTACTTATTGGACATTGCTTTCTGAGATCTTATTAGAATTCTAGAAATGTTTACGTAAGCAAATCGTTTACGGCGAAAAGAAATTATGGCGCCTAGCTTCAACCGCACTAGAAACAAATCGTTTGAGAGCGGAAAGAGGAACTACGGCGCCTGCCTTTAAGCGTTGTTTATATCTTTACCGTAATTAATAGCTTGCATTTTAAAAATTCTCTCCACCTTGAGATTTTTGGAGAAATCTCAAAAATACATTTACAAACCTAAATACAAATTAATGTAATTTACAATCAGAACGAACGATTTACTCTATGAGAAGTTAAACGCGCATCTTAAGCATTTTTAAACATTCAAAATCTATATTTAGTATGGCGTCTACCTTTAAGTGTTGTTTATATCTTTATCATAATTAATAGCTTATATTTTCAACAAATGTGCTGCGATTGGAAATTTTGCTGTTTGTGTCAAATTTTATATGAAGACGGCCCCTAATGCGTTTTTTTTTCATTTAAATTTTTAGGGGATGTTATTCCCTATTGAATGATACCTTTGAATTTGATCTACTATGAATGTTTCTCGAAATAAAAGGAGTTGCTCGTTTTTTTTCCTGCGACTGTACCTGAGAGTCAATCGAGACACGTGCGATAATAAAACACCAGGTGGAAATCGTTAGCTAACTGATAGCTCAAAGCACACATTTCACTTTGTATATCTGTTTATAGCTTTACTTGACAAGTGTTCCTGATTTCTAATAGTGAGTGGGTAGTGAGTGGGTTATTAGTTCTAAAAATAGAATAACTGCCGAGCCTTAAATGACCATTAGAAGTTATTAGACTTTTTACCTAGTCATTAGTTCGAAGTGTGGTGGAGGCTATCCACGTTGCCATAAGAGCTTGTTTGCCAAATTTGGAACACGGAATGCAATTTTACTTCGCTTAAACATCTTAACTGTTTCTCTAAAGGATTCTTTTCAAAGTTTAGGAGAAATATAATTTGTACAAAGGTTTTTAGGGGCCGTTGTGGTTCAATGTGTGTATGCCCAATACACTAGCAACCTGCGAGTTCTAGACAGTGCAGTTTCGATTTTTTTCAGGTGCACTCCTCCCTGGGTGTATTTCTCTCTTCTGTGTCAGTAAAACTTTCTTTGCGTGTGTATATTTGTATTACTTGAGTTATTGTATGTCTTGAGTCTGACACAGAATAAAAATATGGCTCTTGTGCTATAAAACCTCCAAACAACCAGCCAACCAAAGGATTCTCTTCTAAGGAAAGAGCCAATAGTGTTTCTAAACCACTCCTTTCTAATTAAATGACCAATAGAACCTTTGCATTCGATTCTATTATTAAGAAAGGAACAATAGAATATTTCTAAAGAAATCTATTCTAAGGAAAAGACCGATATTATTTTTCCATAATATAATAATATATATCCAAAGGATTCACATACAAGATGAATTGTGCAATTGAATCTTTAAAAGAAATTCAATTCTATGTAAAGATTCAATAGAATCCCTATAAAGGTGAATTATTTTCCCAATTAATGGGGTTATTTCATAATGAAGTGTGCTGTAGGGTAAAGGCAATGGAAACTGTAACGCTCAGAAGATTAAACCACCGACCTTCTAATGAAATAGAAAAAGCCTGTGGAAGGAGTCTGTCATAAGATCTCTGAAGAGTAAATCTTCTTAAGAAAGCTTAAGAATCAACTTAGACGATTGGTTATCAAAGCACAGACCAATGTTTAAGATCACGGTGTATAATCACTTTATCCAATCAATAATTTAGGATACATGCGTTTACCCAGGACCACGTGACGGATCTTCAAATTGAGCAAAAAGGAACAAATAACATAAAGCTGCGAACACATGCTCCGTCTATTTCATTATATGGTCGATGGGTTAAATATCTCAATGTGACGCTGTTACATTTTTTCCTTAAGATGACTTGCAGTCTGGAGTTAAGAGTGTAGAAATCTTGAAGTTCTCATTTCTTAAATTCGTCAGCAGTGTAATTTTATTTCAGTTCATTATTGAAAACATTCAATCACATATGCATGTGTTTAATGACATGCTTGACATTTTCTGTGCAATCGCTATCATTCTGGACACTTTCCAGCATTTTGAAGAAACAAATTAAATAATATTCCTTAAAATTTTACTTCTATGTCTTCGAACATTGTAGAACAAATATCGACAGGTGTTCGGTACCCACCGACCACCTGTCGATATTTGCCGAGAAACAGGTGTCTCTCTTATTTTATAAAAAAACAAATGATTTTCTCAGATGCATAAAATGTAATATCCTGTCAGTGTCTTCATAGAACTCAACATACAAATTCTTCTTTTTTCCCCGATATTTTTATATCTGTCTTTTGGAAACATTAGACTATCAAATTCTTTAAAATTACAGAACTCTTGTCTAATACAATGTTAATAGGTTTAAGACCATAGCGAGCCGGATGCGAGCCTCAACATATTTGGGATTCTTTTAGACTCCCATTGCAACATACACAATACAACCAAACAACGAAGGATCGCTGAAGAGCAAATACGAGCTCTGTTGAGTAGATGGGACTAATCGCCACAAGAACATTTGAATATAATTGTGGAAAACAGGTTGTAAGGCCGGCATTTGTGTCAGATTTTAAAACAGTCCTTATTAGGTTTCTTTCATAAGGGCAAAAAAAAATTTTTTGTAATAACCACCAATGCATTTGCATAGAATTTTATTTTGATTTCTTTATTTCCTGTAGTATTAGGCATCAAGTTGTTCTTATTTTCGAATATGTATTTATCATTTGAGGTATTTGGTAAAGGTACTTGTCGGGAATTTCATCTCACATTGTATTATCCTTAATTTTTGGACTTGTGTGTAGATAGCCTCCTTAATAATTTATTTACCATTAACAATCAAGAGAAAAATCCCAGATATTTAAATTCGGTTAACTTATTTTATAAACAAAGGATTATACATTGGAAATAAATGGCTTCGGATAGCAATTTTAACATAATGAAATAAAGAGTGAAAACAGAATTTACATTCGAACATTAAAATGAAATGAGTATATAATTGGATATTGTTTGACAAACTTAAAATACTGTTAATTAAGCCTTCTAAATAGTTTAAACCTTTGCCCTCATTTTGATATATTAGAATATATTAAAAGTTGTCAATGGTGTTGCTCTTATTTCATGAAAGATTTTGTATACAATTGCCTATGATGATTGTCAATTATTCAAAAAAAATCTCACATGGCTTTTATTGGTAATGTATTTAAATTAGCATAGCACTGAAGCAACACAACGGGCTATTGGCGACGGTCCGGAATCAAACCCGAAAGGGAAGATGCGAGGACAACATCACATAATTTAGTACCATGGTCAGATGACAAGGTCAATCCTGAGCTGGTACCCCACTCTCCAAACTTCGACACCAAGTGTGAGAACATTTTGAGTACAACAGATTTGAGCCACCACGGATTTAACGTGCAACAGCCCCCTTGTATAAGACGGTCTTTGGTTGGATTCGGACCCGTTACCTTCCGGTTGCTGATCCGTTGTTCTTCGAACCGTGATACCGCGACCCAGGCTTTTCTGGGAAAATTCTATCTTAAAGATATAAAATACTTACTCTAAGTTAAGTTACTGAGTAAGTTTATTAGAAATGTAACATTTAGATAGCAGTAAACAGACTAACTTAAAAATGACTTTAAAAATTATTTTGAAATGTCTCAAAAATGACTTAAATATTATAATTAAATTTAAAGACTTCAAAAAGACAAAATTTAAAGTCCAAATTCCCCAATGCCCGATTTTCGATGGGTCTGGTACTTTACATTTCACTACAAAATGAATGTTTACAAAAAAACACCTACACAATGACCTATCCTTTGTCCTCGTTCGAACACTCGTCATATTACGGTTCGCAGTGAATCCTGGAGGTTCACAGCTAGCTGTCCAAAATACACTACTTCTGTCGCTCCCACAAACAGTGCTTTTTTATACTCTTAAGATGTCAGTTCAGAGGGCATTCATTGGCATCACGCATGCGCAGTAACTCTATATTTGTAATTTTTTGCACTTCATACTTTTTCTGCAAACCCAAGGAGTTTGAAATGATTACTATCATTCATTCATGCTTTTCCATTTTTCACAAACAGCAGTGTATATTACAATTATATTCTAAATTGTATTACAAAATTCAAGTATTCTAGAAATCCAATCTCACAGTATAAAATATTGCAAAGGGAGTAGAAGTGAAATACGAAATTGAAAAAAATTGCGAGTTTTGTTACATTAGTAATTTTCTAAACTTTTCTTTCTCTTAAAGTTTCAGCAAAGGCCCTGATTACCTTTTATATTTAATATGCAAAGAAATGAAAGACCTTCAAATTTCCAATGCACTCTCTATCCGCTGCTTGTAATACCGGAAAACTTAGAGGATGGGTGGAGAGCTAACAGTTTCTCTTTCTTATCATAAATTTTTTATATCATATTGATGACTGTATTTTTAAGATTATTTTTGTTACTAACCTTTATGTGCTGTTTTTTTTATATTTCTGCCAGCAATAGGAAATAAAAAAGCTTTTTATTGCCTTAAGAATTAAATATACTTTCATTTATAAACGTACAACAATTTCGAAGATATATCTAGAAACAATTTTAACATTTTTTTCTATTAATTAGCAGATAGATTTTTACGAGATACCTCTTTCAAATTGCTTTTGAGTAAATTTAAAAAAGATTTTGTTCTAAGCGTGTTCACTTAAAAGGAAAAAAAATCCTGAGATTCTTACATACATTAGAACAAAATTTAGAAATTAGAATAAGATTTATTTCAAAAAGAAATCAGGGGGGACTCATCGATTGGCTCCCCTCATTTGTACAAAACTGCAGCTTCTATGAACAATGAAGAAGAAAATAATTTTTATAGCGTAACACTTACACCTATTCTAGATTAAAAAAATGTATCCAGCTGTCATAAAGTAAACTTAGCAATTATTACAGTTAATGGCGTTTCTTAAGCCACATAAAGAATAGCACAAAAACAAGTACCAATGGCACGTGCCTTGAGAGTATAAAAGAAGTATAGATCCTTCAGTTATCAAGTCATCGAACTTGATTTCTACAGTTTCAAAACAAACTACCACTCTTCAGCAGTCATGCAGGCCTTGTACACCTTGATCTTTTTGCTTATAACCATGTTGGTTCTGGGTAAGTAGTCTTTTAATATTTTATACATATCTCACGTACAAACATCAGTACATGAGCATTTAATTTTCTTCTTATGCGTTTTATAATATTTTGTCATTAACCATCTTAGTGATGCGAGATTTCCGATTTACTCCATAGCACAAATAATGCATAAATAACCCCACATATTTGTTCAAACTTTCAAAACATTGTACTGGCTCTTTCGTTAGAATATAATTCTTTGAACGGATTCGATTAGATCCTATGGTAAAATAATAGTGGCCCTTATAATTATATAATATAATTTTATAATAGAATCCTTTAGAGAGATTTTATACTCATTTTTCTATAATAATTCTTTGGAATAATTCTGTTGGTGATTTCCTAATAGTAGAAAACTTTAAAAATATTCTATATATATTGTTCATTTCCATGGAATCTAATCCTTTGGAAAGATCTTATTGCTTATTTCTTTAGAATCTAATCCCATTTGAGACATTCTATTGTTCATTTCTTTAGATTGGTTGGCTAGTTTGGGGGTTTTATGGCGCAAGGGCCATATTTGGCCATTGTTGGCCGGATGTTGCATCCGAAAAATGGTGACGTTTCCGATAACATTCTTACCAACTCTGTACATCAGCCTTCTGAAGGGTTCAAACACATAATTCAACATTGTAACCTTCCCCCTGTAGGTTTTCTAATCAATTTTAACCTATTTGCCAATGAGAATCTTTTGAAAGGGTTCTACTCTAAAGAAAGTTAGAAAGAATCCCTGGAAATATTTTATTTTCAAGGTCATCACTCGTTACAAATCAAGCTAGGAAGACAGCAGGCGTCAGAAAGGGTTTATGCATTTGAACCACTTAAAGAGTTAACGTCAACCTCTATACCAATATCTACTTATACCATACTATTTTCCTCAAAGATATTTTCTTTCTTTTTCCTCGTGATCCATATGCTCATTGATTGCGCTTTCGTTCTTAAACTTATAATATTTGTCAGCACTACGTTCGTCATTTTTAAAGCAGATTTGAGAATCCCTCACTTCAGTTCTTGCAATTTCACTTAAATAGATTATTTCCTTTTTCTATAAGAGAACAATAATTATTTAGTATAACTATAGTAACTCGTTTATATATTATTAATAAGGCTGAACGTATAGGCACAGGGCACTTAAACTGGATGGAAATTTTGGATTTGTATTCAATTTAAACGGAATCCTACTATCAAGACAAAAGTTTTGCATAACCTTAAAAGACTTATTATTTAACATAAATTAAATTGAATTAATTAATACCTAAGTAAAATTACGCACAAACATTATTTTTAAAGTGTATGCTAAATGCGAATGAAGTTTAGATGACAAAAATAAACAGTCAGTTTTTACAGAAAGGAAAGTTTTATTTACATTCTAAATTAAAAGCAAAATTCTAATTAATCAAAACAGCCAAGAAAACATTAAAAAAAATCTCCACAATATGAGTGCAATTTACACACACATTTTGAAATACAATTAAAAAGTATGTATGTTGTCAACTGAATGTCAAAGAAACCTGGTAGCTCTTATAAACAATCAATGTCAATATATTTTTAAAACTTTCAATTAATTAATTCACCCTTATGTTAAAATCTTTAAACACAATCTCATACTCTCAAGAATTTTAGTGTTTAAAACATTCAATAGATTGCATTATTTATACGTGTATATAAAATATCTTTAATAGTTCTCTTTTTTAAACTTATTTGTACTTTTTCCTTTAGCTCAAGCTTCACATCTTCGTAAGTTAATATTTTGAACTTCTACAGTGATGAAAAAATTTATTATTGCAAACTTTATTTCATTTTTATTTCAAAGTGAAAAATATTTATCTTTCTTAATTTCAAGAAAAGTAAATCGATTTACTCACAATTGTCACTGATTCCACATATAAGATATGTGGAATTTTTGAAATCCGTATTGTGTGTAATAAACGATGCATAAAAATATAATATCTTGAACATTGATTGTTGTCCCCCATGTTAATATTAAGAACTAAATTGAATAATTTCATAAATCAAGTTATCGCTAAATGCTTTGCTGCAGTTAGTTACTAAACAAAGTAATGTGTATATGTAGTTCTGATATATTGTCAAAGTAAGTTATAGCTATGGACTTCCAAATTTACCATACTTTGTATAGAAAGTATTATAATTTTTATGGGAAATAAATTTCTTTAACAGAATATGTAATTAAATTTTCACAATAATGTCTATCGTATTATATTGTTAATAACCTAACATAAAAGATGGGTACCATTCAATGCATTATTTACCATTTTCAAACTATTATCGAAGTATGTATCACTTAAATTAAACAAAGAATAGCAATGAACGATACACAATAGATGTATATTTATTCAGTGCATGGATAACTTATCGATTTTTGTTTGAAGCATCAAGGATTTCATAGCTAATTTTGCAGTTCCACATTTGAATTGTTATACTTGCTTTATATTCATATTTTTATACACATACAACACACATTGTTTGATATTTAAAGCCTTTAATTATTCTTATTTAAATAATCTGTATCAGGATAGTTATTTAATGATAGTTATAATAAATAAATTACATATAATTTAACTTCCCTTTTGCTATGTGCATATACTTCATTACGTTATTGTTTCGGTCTGTAGACTATTCACCAAACATATTTATACATATGCTCAACAGTCATACTTATATGCCATCTATAAGTATTACTGTTGAGAACAGAAGTTTTGTCATATGCAAACTAACTTAGCTTTTATAATTTTCTTTTAAGCCTCAGTCCATGGAAATGTTGATGGTAAGAAAGTTATTTATATTACGCATTATTTCTCAAAACTAACCATGCAAATCTGCTTCTGAGTTTTCAAAAATACTTATCTACACTAGAAAACTTTCAGTATATAAATTAAATATCTAAAGATATTCCTTTGTTTTTACTAATTTTCCCAGCTCCTGTATTTGTAAATTGATACGAGTCAAACAGTTGAACCGAAATTTCACCTTGGATGTGCTGAATTCAGAAATTAAAGAACGTTTTCTAGTTCTACCTATTCTTCAATTCAGATAATGAAATACAATTTTCTCACTAAAGCTATTTAAACTTTGAATTATGATATTATTTAATTATGATTCTAATGTTTTTCATACTTATTTGCAGCCGATGATGGTGGTAAGTAAAGAACTTGATTTGCCTTAATAGTTTGACTTTAGCATGCTGATTATTTTACTTTGAAACGCTAACATTATTTGCAAAGGGAATTAACTTATTGGTCAATAAATTTTTATACCTTTTCTAATAGAATAGAAAATTTTGCATTCACATATATAAACGATTAAATTAAAAGTTCAAAAATACATCTATATATGTTTTAAGAACATAAAAAATATCTATTTCGTAAAAATTAATCTATTAATTTATATGAACGTTACAGAAAAACTCACTGAACGGTTTAACCGTGTAATAATTTTAAATCCCTATAAGTTTACAACATTTAATCTTCCGAGCGTCAGGAGATTTCTGAGCAGTTCTCCCCCAACACCACATAATGACTAAATAATCACATTTGCTCATAGAAATGAATTCCAGGTAGGTAGTTCGGTATTTAATTAACGTCAAACTGGAGCAACAGAACGTGTTATTAGCGACGGCCCGGGATCTAACCCGAAGGGAAACATCCACGGACACCACGTAATTTTGAACCTCAATCAGATGACGACGTCTCACCTGTGCTGGCACCCCACTCTCCAAACTTCCAGATCGCGCCAACTTGCGGTGATTTGAGGCCACGCCAGATATTTATTGAAACAGCTCCTCTTGTACACGAAGGTCTTTGGTTGGATTCGAACTTGCAACCCTCCGGTTGCTAATCCGTTACTCTTCTAACCGGGCTACCGTGGCCCCAAAGAATTCCAGGAAAGTTCCTATTGATAAAGAAGGTCAAAAATGATTGGAAGTCATGCAAGGAGTACTGCAAGTTGTAGAAGGAATATACGCGTGTGAACCATTTAGAGGGTTAATATGAAAAAACGATTCATTCTTTATAATTTACATTGTCATACGTTTATCTCCTGATAGTGTTTGTTTCGCCAAATATAGCCCTTGTGCCGTGACGCAAAACCTAACAGTGTTACCTCAAATCTGTGCGATGAATCAAACTAGTAATGATAAAATCGATATTGAGCGTTCTACTAACATGGAATAAATAAAATTGATTTTTAAATCCACACTAAATATTAATCCTTTCTTTCTCTTTTTTAAACGTAGGTGCTGCCAGCGATACTCTAAACGGAGCTGCTTCTGTTGCAGACAGTTTGGTCTGAATCTGAACCGTTGTGAATATTGTAAAACGTCGAATGTAAATAAAATAATGTTTTGATCTTGTTTTTTTGTGTTTCTATCTGCTTAGAGAAAACTTTAATAATCAAAATAAAAAAACAATCTAAAAGCTTCAGAGCGGGGTATTCGAATATAATAATTTGTTATAATGTAAAGGGATGCTTATTTTTAGGAGTTCCTTGACTATGAAAGTGAAATGTCAAAGTATAACTTAAATACTTCCAGTTTATGTCTAAGTGAAAAAAAATTGTTTAACAGAATATTTATATGATAGGGAAGTTATACATTTAGAGCAAATTAGGATGTAACAAACTTTGTAATAAATACTGTTTTTGAAAAGTGCGACTAATTAATTGTTTGAAAATTGTAAATAGAATTATACACAGAGCTTTATAAAATTTAATTTACTTTAATTATACGAAAAAAAAAATATTATTTTAAGCAGGAGTGAAATTACAAATCTTAAGAAAATATTGTAATATTCATTTTTATTTTTTTGTGAAGAATGTTATTCAATTGGAATAAAATTAAATTCAAAAGGGTTTATATTCAGATTATTACTATTCAGATTATTACCCCAAATGGGTCGATGATTCTGAACTTTCATTTTCAAAATAACACTTTAAAGGCTGCTACGAAAATTGTTTTCTTTGAATACACTAAACATAAGTTTAAATTACAACATTTTTAATTTATGAAAATTTACCGCACAAACTGAATCAAAGTTATGTTTTACATGTATATTTATTCGATTTAAACAAACCATTGCTTAAACAGGGATACGATTGTGATATTTCAATTGAAAGTTAATATGTAGATTTAACCTGCTTAAACACAAGTGATACTTGTGTTTCTACCGTTAGAAATATTTTACTGTGAATAAATACTTTCCATAAGACATATTAAACTGATGCAAAAACTTGTACTTTTACAAGAGCGAAGAGATGAAAGCACGGTAGACGTCGTCCTAGGAATCCAAACCCCATGTCACTCTCCAATAATTTTTTATAGAAGTATCAACTCCAAAAGAGGGGAATAGGTAATAAATATGACTAATCAAATTAGTGGTCGAGTTTTTTCCATCTTAGTTATTTACATGGCAGTTTCAAGAAGCTATCAAAAAGTCCAAAGGTCTTGAACAGCTTTACCTGCATATTTGAATGACTGGGATCACGGTGTTCCTAAAAATATGAGGAATATTTATTACTGAAATATTATTTGCAATAACAAAAGTGTCACAAGAGTTTTCCTTTGTATTCGCCTTTGAATGGAAGGGATGAACCTGGAAAAAATACGTTGATCATCAACAGGGCTCTGATGAGTCTAACCCGTCGTTAGAATGCATTAATCCTCTGAGGGTCACGAATTGTTGGAGAAGTGTAGTGTGGATTTTATCCTAAAACATACTTTGTGAATACATAACCATATCTATTGGCTGAAAGAATGCTTGGATTCTTTTCAACTTTGAATCTATTATATTATTCCTTTCCTTAGAATAGAATTCTTTGAACAGATTCTATTGGTTAATTAATAAGAAAATAATATTTTGGAAATATATTATTGGTCCTTTCGTTAGAAGAGAATCTTCTAATTACAATAGAATCTTTTGCAATAATTTTACTGATTCTGTCTTTGAAAATAAATCATTTGTACCAATTTCAGTGGTCCTTTAGTTAGAAAAAAACATTTAATAAGATTCTGTTGATCATAACCTTATAATATAATCCTTTCGAAAGCTCTATGGGTCACGGATGTCAAAGTTGGTTAAAAATTATGCATGAAAGGAAGACTACCTGTGGCAAGATGGAAGTGTACATGTGTATCCCTCAAACGGATTAAAAGCCATTCCTCATTAAAATTGATAATTTAATCAGTTGCTTCCACTCTAGCAACATTTATTTACTTTTCTCCCATATGCACATTGTATCCATTCTTCACCATCATTCATAATCCGGAACTCTGAACTCATAAAGGGTGGTCAGAAAAGCGAACGCAAGATAATCAAACCGCATGATTCCTTGTTGAAAGCCTACAAGATACAATGTCGTTTATTTTTTTAGACGTGACATTTGGGAGATATTCGTATTGAAACTTCTCTGATGTTCTTTCTGTCATTCGAAATTTCAGCGTTGTGTTGCATGTAAAATTGCGGGAAAAAAGAACCATCCCTCTTCATTCGAGCAATTTTAACAGTAGAGAAAATTCAAAGACTGCGTTAGATAACAACTAACTTCTTCTATAAATTCAAATGTATAAAATTTGCATAAGGGACCGTCTTCATATTAAATTTAACACCAACTTCATAATTTCCAATAGAACCCCCTATTTTGGCACACAATTTCAAATCTATATCAAAATTTAACTTCAGATACCAAATTTCATGTCATTATGTCATACCGTTTCCAAGTTATGAGTACCAAAATATTGGAGCTCCATCAGTTTCTCAGACTTTTATGGATGTCTTCCTAAATAATATTTCTATATATAATATATAGTGTCTTTCTATATAATATAGCACTTATATTTTGTACCATGTTACTGTTAAGCAACCCAAATAAAATACACCTAGTAGCAAAAATAGTTTTTAGTATGTAATAATAATTATTAAATTATTGATTGAAAAAATTATGAATTGGAACCTTACAATATTTTTATGGGAATTGATTCAGAACTTCTAATATGGCCATGCAAAATTTCATGTTATTCCAAGTGCTAGTTATTGCATTACATTAAATTTTCCACATTTTGGCGATTTTAGGGGGCAACCAAAGGTTTAAAAACGTCTGAAAAACCTGAGGAATGTTTAAATTTCTGAAAAATGGTTGGGAAATTTATTTTGTGTAATCTAAAATTGATTGCCTTCTACCAGTTATGTATCGTATAGATGAACTCGACGAATCAATGATAAATTGAATGACTCAACCAATTCACTTTTTTGGATGATCAAAATATCAGTTCGATTGTATTAAATAAGTATATGTAGGCTTTATTATTTAATGGATATAATAATTCTCGGATCGTTTGCGCTTGCATAATAAATATAGTAACATAATTCTCTGGAATTCTCGGATTGGCATCAGTAGGGGCAGCAACAGGATCTTCAGATGTATCTCTTGCAGGATGTTCTAGACCCCACTTCAAGTTGACTGATGTTTTTGCGTCTTGATTTTCCAGGGGGATAGGGTATCTGGATCGGTCTCAGTTGAACCCTTTAGCTGTTTTTAACTTTGCCAAATGAACTATGTTGTCTGTATAAATCTCAGATACTCTTCCAATTTGAACTATAAATCTGAAGCTCGTATGAAGGCACTTGTACTTAACGACTGAACGAGCTCTAAATGCACGGTTCTATAATCTGCTCAAGTAAGTATCATAATCCAAGTCTTATCTTTAGATTTTGTGTGAAGCGTCCCTGCAAGGTCTATTCCAGTTACCTCAAAGGTGGCAGATAATCTCGTAGTATCTTTAGGTAATGGAGGAAAAGGTACTTCAAATTTCTTAGCCATATGTCTTCTGCACGTGGTGCATCTGCGAATTACTTCTTCCACAACATTTCTTCCCTTCAAAATCCAAACTTTATTGCGGAAGTTGTGTAAAAGAGCAAGCGCCCCAGAATGTTTATTTAGGATCTGATGTCGTTTTATCATCCTCTAAACTACAAGGTGTTTTGAAGGAAGCATTATTGTAGCGATAAACTCTACGATTTCGATTTCATCTGTCAACTTTGATCTCAGTCTTAACGCTCCATCCTGATCTTTATGTTTGCAAGGTTTTCAATGATTTTTGTGAAGCTTCATCAGAAAGGATTCAACTTGAATACATCCAAAAATCATTCTCTCAGCTAACAAGGTCTTCTTAAATCAAGTTAGGATTTGTCCTCAAATCTTTTGCCTTCAGATGTAATCGAAGAATCTATGCTACTATTCTTATTATCTTCGAGAACTTCGAAACTCTCAGCGACTTTTGTTGTAAGAGACTTCGTCAGAGTATTGCCAGCTGACACTACGGTTCGTCGTGTTTTTCTTTGACTACCTCGTTTTCATCGGGATTAACGATTGATTTCGGCCAATGATCTGAAGGTTTTTCAACCACGAAGGACCTTCCCACCATCTCGATTCTAGCAAGTCTTTCGGAGAACAGCTTCTAAAAGGAAGATTCGCAGGGTTCCGATTTGGCAAAATGTGAAACCAATCCTCAGATGAAGTTAACTTCCTAATCGCAGTTATTCTATTGTTAACAAAAACTGACCATTGCTCTTCCCTTTGAATCCTAACAAGAAAAGTTGACGGATCGGTCCAGAAGTAGAATTATACTGTTTTCAGGTTCAACGTACGTTTCAAGGAGTCATGTAACCTGGATCCAATAGTGGCCACTAACAGTTCCAACCTTGGAATTGTGACATCTTCAAGGGATACACTCTGCTTTGAGCTTGGAGTAATTTCACTGAAACTCCTGTTCTAGTTTCACATCTAACAAATACAACAGCTGCATATAATAATTTGCTTACATCACAAAAATTACGGAGGTTAATTTTAGATCCTCTTGTTACCCCAATCCATCTAGGAACTTGGATCTCTTAGAGGTGTGACAGTTCTACAAATTTGAGAAACGTTTTTCTTACATTTGTGTCGTTAATTTCGGTATTCCACGGCTCTTTGTTTTTCCAAGTAAATTGAAGTAATATTTTAGGATGTAACAGAGCCAGAGATGTGAATCCAATGGGATCAGATATTCTTCTTATGATTGAAAGGATTCTTCGTTTAATGACTTTATCCTTTTCATCAAATTTCAGATCTTCTGCATTAATGTTCAAGGAATCTACTTCTTTATCCAACACACCTAAAACAATTGTCTTAGAATTCGGTGAAAATGAAAGAGAGGGAAGGTCATGAATATTACTTTCCCATTCGCTCAAATAAAATTTTCCTTTTTTTATGATTTCTTTTGCCTCTAAATATTTCGAGACCTTTTAAATCTTCTACACTAGTGACACAATTGTCAACGTAGAAACTACCTCTTAGTTTCTCTAAACTATGCTTAGCATTTCATTTAGGTTGATTTGCAAGTAATGACTCATTATTTAGATGTTATTAATTACAGCTCGTAATAAGAAAAGACTGCTTGTTACACCAAATACTACTATGGTGGGACGATATACTGTTACATTTTTGGAAGAATCATACCAAAGGATACATAAGGAATTTCTATCTTTTTCATGTATAGAAATGCGTAGAAGTGCGTTTTTAATATCTGATATCTCTCCAACTTTATTTAACTTAAATCCTATCAGAATAGATGGTATGTTTTCTATTATTTATGTCCTTTTATAAGCAATCATTTAATGAAGGATGGTTGGCCCTTTTGACTGAAGCGTCAAATAGCGGTCTTAATTTTGTGGTACTATCTTCCTTGACAACATGACGATGGGAAAGATAATGTCCATGTGTAGACACATGGGTATCGATAACTTGTTCTATCATACATTCTTTGAGCCAATCATTGAATACAGCATTATATTCCTCCAGAAGCCCATCCTATTCAAACTTTTTGCAAGTGGAGAAACGTCTTATCAGACAAATTTCATGGTAATCAGGCAAATTAGCTTGATCAATTTTCCATGGCAAAGGCCCTTCGTATCTACCATCGGACAGATTGCTCACTGTTTCTTTGAAGTCAATTAAAACTGCTTGTATTGAACTTCTTTATTTCGTTACTGGATCACGAATGATTATTAACTCTAAATCCCATATCTTTGATACTGAAGTATCATTAGAAAACAAGGAGGTAACATTTATGTGTACTCTTTCTTCACTCTGAAATTTTAGAACTTTCCCCCAATAAAGTCCAACCTAGTTTGATTTCCATAGCAACTAAGCCTGATTGCAAGGTTAGTTCATTCCCAGTAAATAGTTTACCAGCAACATCTGTTCTTTGTATATCACTTAATCTTATTTTATTTATTGCCTTCTATGTTTACTAACAATGTTTGGAGAAACACTTCAGTCGATAATTGCGAATACAAACTATTAAGTGATGTGTGGGACTCATCACTACATTCTTCTGACACTTGAATTGCGTGTGTGTTCTGGGGAACCATGGGACATATTAATTTAAAGCGGCATTTGGAGCAATTCGGGCATTTGACTTTGGATATGTAATCTTTAGCTATGTGACCTTTGATAAAGCAAACAAAACAAACACCATTTTCCTTAACTATTAATTTCTTTTCTTCCATTGGCATGTGTAAAGCTTTTATACTATATTTACTAACATGATTCGTTTTACAAAATATACAAGAAATTCTATTCGAATTCTGAACGAACAGTTCGAAAGCTGGAAAAGGTGCCATTTCGCAAGAATTTTTGTTCGAACCTAGATTTTCTTTTCATTTGTCTGAGTCAAAATAAAACCAGATCTAGACATTTTAATCTTTTCTTCGGATTCAACTTCTTTGCGAAGAAAAGAAAGTATGCATTTTAAATGTGATGAACATATTTCTTTACTTTCTATTCTATTCAATTTAGATATTTACCATGCCCTCAAAGTTTCGACAGGGATTGACGACTCAACTAAACGGAAGAGTACTATAGCACATTTGTCAGTTGTTATATCCAATGACATTAAAGCTCTTAACTGAGATGTTAATTTATTGTTCTAGGTGCTCAATGAATCTTGTTTGTTTCCTTTCAATGCATTATTCAAAACTAGGCCTAATAATTCATGGACATAAAATTGAATCAATATATCTTCCCTACCGAATCATTCCTTTAAGCTTTCCATCACTAACGGATAATCTTTATCCGTAACTGAATAAGATTCAACAATCTCTCGTGCCTTCCATCCGACAATCGTTGACTGAGTCAAGTAATGAAATTTGTCAGATCCTTTTAAGTCAACATTAACGTCAACTTTTTGAAATTGGCCTATAAAACTTAGCCAATCCTTAAGTTCTCTCCGAACTCTGGAAGTTCAATTTCGGGGAGTTTAGGCTTTGGCACTATTCTAGTATTCTCATTCGAATCTAGCTTGGCTGCCTGATTTCGATTCTTTCGTTTGTATTCTTCAATTACTTTTTTATCATTCAGAATATTTTGTAGTCTTTTCTCTCTATTGTTCCACAATTTCGAATTCGTTTTCAAATTCTGTATCAATTATTGCATCTAAATATTACTGATTTGCGATTTCTAACCTTTCGGGTTTCTCAATAAACTTCTAGAATTGCATTTCAAGTTTTATAACTTCAATATTTATATCATTGAGCATACTTTCAAGCTCATTATACGCCTTAGTAAAAGACGCGCGAAGAGCGGTCTTGTTCATTAAATAATATCCATTCTTAATTCACAATTTCTTAAAAAATCTGCAAAATCGATATTCGTACTTTGTAACATTCAAATGGAATTCTTACCCTGAACAGGCTGCCCACCCGGGGGAATCTATTCTAAGCAAAAACCGACAATATATTCCATAGTATAATAATATATATCCAAAGGATTCGCATGCAAAAGTAATTGTGCAATAGAATTTTTCCAAGAAATTCAATTCTATGTAGAAATTCAATAGAATCCCTAAAAAAGGTGAATTATTTTCCAAATTAATGGGGTTATTTTATAACGAAATCTGCTGTAGGGTAAAGTCAAAGGAAACTGTGTAACACTCAGAAGATTAACCATCGACCTTCTAATGAAATAGACAAAGCAAGTGGGAGAAGTCTGTCGAATAAGTATTCTGAAGAAAGCTAACGTACCAACTTAGACGATTGGTTATCAAAGTACAGACCAATGTTTAAGATCAGTTTGGATAATCACTTTAGCTAATCAATAATTTAGGATTCATGCCTTTACCCACAACCACGTGACATATCTTCAAATCGAGCGAACAGGAACAAATAACATAAAGCTGCGAGCACATGCTTTGTCTATTTGATTATAAGATCGATGGGTTAAACAACTCAATGGGACGCGGTTACATTTTTTCTTAAGATGACTTACAGTCTGGTGTTAAGAGTGTAGAAATCTTGAAGTTCTCGTTCCTTAAATTCGTCAGAAGTGTAATTTAATTTCAGTTCATTATTGAAAACATTTAATCACATATGCATTGTTTAATGACATGATTGATATTTTCTGGGGAATCGCTATAATTCTGGTCTCTTTCCCAGTATTTTGAGGAAACAAATTAAATAATATTCCTTAAACTTTTACTTCAATGTCTTCGAACATTGTAGAACAAATATCGACAGGTGATCGGTACCCACGGACCACTTGTCGGTAATTGCCCTAGAAAGACATGTATCTTCTTATTTTATAAAAAAAAACAAATCATTTTCTCAGATGCATAAAGTGTAATCTTGTAAGTTTATTCATAGAACATACACATTTTTATTTTCCCCGATATTTTTATATCCGTCTTTTGGAATAATTAGTCTATCAAATTCTTTACAATTACAGTACCTTACTCTTGCCTAATACAATTTTAATAGGTTTAAGACCATCCCGAGCCGGATGCAAGCCTCAGCATATTTGGGATGCTTTTCGACACCCATTGCAGCATACACAATACAACCAAACAACGAAGAATCGCTGAAGAGCAAATACGAGCTCTAGTGTGTAAATGGGACTCTTCGCAACAAGAACACTTGAACAGCATTGTGGAAAACACGTTGTGAGGCCGGCATTTGTGTCGGAGTTTAAAACAGTCCTTATTAGGTTTCTTTCATCAGTGAAAAAATATTTTTGCAATAACCATCAATGTGTTTGCATAAAATTTTTATTTTCATTTCTTTAGTTCTTGTTACACTAGGTATGAAGTTGTTCCCATTTTCGAATATTCATTTGTCATTTGAGGTATTTGGTAAAGGTTTTCATCAGTAAAGGTCAGGGAATTTCATCTCGCATTGCATTATACTTATATTTTGGAAATGTGCGTAGAAAGCTTCCTTAATAATTTATTTACCATTAATAATGAAGAGAAAAATCACAGATATTCAAAGTGGGTTAACTTATTTTATAAACAAGGGATTATACATTGGAAATACATGGTTCGGATAGTAATTTTAACATAATAACATAATAGTGTGAAAACAGAATTTACATTCAAACATTAGTGAGTATACACTTGGATATTGGTTTGACAAACTTAAAATTGTTCATAAAGCCTTCTAAATAGTTTAAACCTTATTTTAATATATTAGAATGTATTGAAAGGTGCAAATGTGTTGCTCTTATTTCATGAACGATTTTGTATACACTTGTCTATGAGGATTATCAATTATGCAAAAGACTCACATCGCTTTTATTTTAATGTATTTTAAATAACATAGCACTGTCGCAACACAATGGGTTATGGCGACGTTCAGGGATCAAACCCGAAGTGAAAGATACGAGGACAACATCACTTAATCTTGAACAATGGTCAGATGACGAGATCAACCCTGAGCTGGCACCCCACACTCCAAACTTCGACATGAAGCCAACGTGAGGACATTTTGAGTACGGCAGATTTGAGCCACCTGATATAACGTGCGACAGCCCCCTTGTGCACGACGGTCGTTGGTTGGATTCGAACTCGTTACCTACCGGTTGCTAATCCGTTGCCTTCTTCCTGTTGCGGCCCAGGTTTTTCTTGGATAATTCTATCTTAAAGATGTAAAATACTAGACTCTAGGTTAAGTTGCAGAGTAAGTTTAACATAAATGTAACATTTAGAAAACGGTTAACAAGAGTATCTTAAAAATAACTTTAAAATGACTCAAAAATAATTTTAAAATGATTAAGTTTAAAGAAGACTTAAAAAAGACTAAATTTAAAGATTAAATCCCAAACAGAGTTCTTTTATACTCTTAACATGTCAGTTCAACGGGCATTGATAAGCACCTAGCATGCGCAATCATTCTACATTTGTAATTGTTTGCACTTCATACCTTGTTCTGAAACCCAAGGAGTTTGAAATGATTACTATCATTCATTCATGCTGTTCGATTTTTTACAAACAGCAGTGTATTACAATTGCAGTCTAAATTGTATTACAAAACTCAAGTATTCTTCTACAAACCCAATCCCACAGTATAAATAATGTAAAGGGAGTAGAGGTGAAGTACCAGATTGAGAAAATTTGCAAGTTTTGTGACATTCGTAATTTTCTAAACTTTTCTTTCTCTTAAAATTTCGGCAGAGGCCCTTATTTCCCTTTATATTAAATATGCAAAAAAATGAAAGACCTTCAAATATGCACTGCGCTCTCCAACCGCCTCTGGTAATACCGAGAAACTTGAGGAAGGGTGGAGAGCTAACTGTTTCTCTTTCTTGTCTTTCCTTTTTTATGTCAATTGTATCACTGTATTTTTGCGATTACTTTTGCTGACAACCTTTATGTGCTGTTTTTTGTTACTTCTGCCAGCCATAGGAAATAAAAAAGCAATTTCATTGACTTAAGAATTAAACATACTTTCATTTATAAACGTGCAGAACAATATCGAAGATATATTTAGAAACAATTTAAATTTTTTTTTCGATTGCTTATCAGATAGATTTTTACGGGATACTTCTTTCAATTGCTTTTGAGTAAATTAAGCAAATTATTTCGTTCTAAACGTGTTCACTTAGAAGAAAAAAATATCTTGAGATTCTTACATACATTAGAACAAGATTTAGAAATAAGAATAATATTTATTTCAAGACGAAATCAGAACTCATCTATTGGTTACCCTCGTTTGTACAAAACTGAAGCTTCTAAAAATAATGAAGAGGTAGATAATTTTTATAGAGTAACACTTACACCTATTCTAGATTAAAAGAATATATCCTGCTCTTATAAAGTAAACTTAGCTATTATTAAAGCTAATGGCATTCTTAAGCCACATAAAGAATAACACAAAAACAAGTTCCAATCGCACGTGCCTCGAGAGTATATAAGAAGGATATATCCTTCAGTTTTATCAAGACATCTAACTTGATTTCTACAGTTTCAATAGAAACAACCACTCGACAGCAGTCATGCAGGCCTTGTATATCTTGATCTTTTTGCTTGTGACCATGGTAGTTCTGGGTAAGTAGTTTTTTTAACATTCTATACCTTTCTCACGTACAAACATCAGTGCATTAGCATTTATTTTTCTTCTCATGCATTTTTTAATATTTTGTCCGAGATTTCCGATTTATTCCACAGCGCAAGTAATGAATAAATAACCACATCTATTTGTTCAACTTTCGAAACATTGGTCCTTTCGTCAGAATAGAATTCTTTGAACGGATTCTATTAGATTCTCTGGTAAAATAATAAAATGGTCTTTACCTTACAATAGAATCCTTTAGAGATTTTATACCCATTTTCCAACAATACAATTCTTTGGAACTAATATGTTGGTGATTTCCTTAGAGAATACTTTAGAAAAATTCTATATATACGTATTGTTCATTTCGATAGAATCTAATCCTTTGGAAAGATCTTATTGCTCATTCGTTAAAATCTAATCCATTTGAGACACTTTACTGCTCATTCCTTTAGATTGGTTGGCTGGTTTGGGGATTTTATGGCGCAAGGGCCATATTTGGCCATGCTGCTCCTGACACGAGACATACAACAACAAGTAATAGACACATACACAATGAAAGTTTTACTGAAAAAAGGGAGAAATGTACTCAGCGAGGAATGAACCAGACAAGAATCGAACATACGCCACCTACAACTCGAGGGTCCCTAGTACAGTGAACTTGCCCACTGGGTGACGACGGCCCCTCTCATATATTTAGAATCTAGTCCTTTGGAACCATCTTTTTCTTCAAGATGATCAAAACTGTTTACCAGTAATTCTAGGAAAATTGGGGATGTAAAGTGAAATTATGTATGTGCACCCCTCAGAGGGTTAGAAACTACAATTTTAAATAATATAAATTCAATACATTATTACCTATACTAAATCATGACATGTTTTTCTGATGCAATAATATTTGTAAAATTTTTCAATCGTAGTCATAATACAATCATCATCTGAAAAACTCCACATACTAAATCGCCAATCCCCAAAATTGATTCGCAACACAACTAGTTCCGATAAGCGAATCATGATGGCTTCTTTCTTCGGATTATGAAACCCAATGGGTTTCAATATTCAAAATGTTGACGTGGCCGATAACATTCTAACCAACTATGTATATCAACATTCTGAAGATTTGAAACACATAATTTAACTTTGAAACCTTCACTCTTCCCCCTGTAGGTTTTTAACCAATTTTGACCTATTTGCCAATGATATTCTTTTGAAAGGGTTCTACTTTAAAGAAAGTTAGAAAAACTCCCTGGAAAAATTTCATTTTCAAGGTCATCACGAGTTACAAATCAAGCAAGGAAGACAGCAGGTGGCAAAACGGGTTTATGCATTTGAACTCTTCAAAGAGTTAACATCAACCTCAATATCAATATTTGCCTGTACCATACAATATTCTCAAAGATAATTTCTTTCTCTTTTCCTCGTGATCCATATGCTCATTGATTGCCCTTTCGTAAGCTTATAATATTTGTCAGCACTACGTTCGTCATTTCTAAAACAGATTTGAGAATCCCTCACCTCAGTTCTTACAATTTCACTTAAAAAGTTATTTCCTTTTTCTATAAGATAATAATTATCTATCTAAATAAAAATGTAATGTTCGTTTGTTCCTAACGCAAAGTCTCCCAAAATCTTTCACCAATTGCCTTGAAATTTTGCCACAACGTTGCATTCGAATACGCGCATATTTTAGTCTACTTAGCTATATAAATAAAAATATATAAATAATCTATATAAATAAAAATGTAATGTTCGTTTGTTCTTAACGCAAAATCTTCCACAATTTTTCTTCGATTGCCTTGAAATTTTGCCATAATGTTGGATTCGAATACGCGCATGTTTTAGTCTACTTATCTATATAAATAAAAATGTAACGCCAGGAGGAACTGGTAAAATGTTCCTAATTAAATTGATTCTGGTGGCAATCAGATCCCAAAATCACATTGCCTTAGCACTTGCGTCGTCCGGAATAGCTGCGACTTTGATACCAGGTGGAAGAACTGCTCATTCCGCTTTGAAATTGCCATTTGACATGCAATTCATTGAATCCCCCACGTGTAACATTTCCAAAGCATCGCTGGAAATTGGGATCGGAAAGTTTCCGGTTGATCTGACCTCAGGACAAATTTCATTGCCTCATAACTTCTGCAATTTAGTGACGTCAAAAGAAGAATTGGTTGAAAAAGTATTTCCCAATATTCAAACCAATTATAAGAATCACGATTGGCTAAGTGAACGAGCTATTCTTGCCGCCAAGAACAAAGACGTCTACGAACTTAACAGTATTATTCAGTCTTACATTCAAAGCTAGGCAGTCACATACAAGTCCATCGACACTGTCGTGGAAGCAGATAAAGCAGTTAATTATCCAACAGAATTTTTAAATTCACTCGATCTGCCAGGGATGCCACCGCACGTACTGCAATTGAAAATCGGTGTGTCAATTATGTTGCGAAATATCAACCAGCCAAAGCTTTGCAACGGCACGCGGCTTGCAATAAAAAAATTCATGAGCAATATCGTAGAGGCAACAATCTTGACAGGACCTTTCAAAGGTGAGGATGTCCTCATTCCTCGCATTCCTATGACTCCAACTGGTATGCTATTTCAGTTCAAGAGATTGCAATTCCCAATTCGATTGGCGTTTGCAATTACCATAAACAAAGCTCAGAGTCAATCGTTAGAATTGTGCGGTTTAGATCTAGACACGGATTGCTTCTCACATGGACAGTTATATGTTGCGTGTTCTAGAGTCGGCAAACCAGACAATCTCTATATCTTGACAGACAATGGAACAACAAAAAACATTGTATACCCACAAGCATTGTGAAATAAAAAATATTGGAAATGTGTGCTTTCTTTTTTTCTTTCTTTTCAATTTAACCAGATGAGCCACAGCAACGCGTGGCCCGGTACAGCTAGTTTAGTATAAATATAGTAACTGGTTTATATACTACGAATACCAATAAGACTGAACGTATAGGCACTGGGCACTTAAACTGGATGGAAATTTTGTATTTGTATTCAATTTAAACTGAATCTTTACATTCAAACTAAAGTTTTGCAAAACCTTCAAAGACGTATTTAATTAACATAAATTAGATTTAATTAATTAATATACTTAAGTAAAATTACGCACAGACATTACTCTTGAAGTGAATACTAAATGCGAGAGAATGAAGTTTAGAAGCCAAAAATAAACAGTCCGTTTTCAGAGAAAGAAAAGTTTTTTAAATTGTAAACTAAAAGAAAAATTAGTCAAGACAACTAAGAAATTATTTAAAAAACCTCAACAATATGAGTACATTTCAAATACACACTTTGTAATACAATTATAAAGTATGTATGTTGTTAACTGATTGTCAATGAAACCTCGAAGCTTATATAAGCAATCAATGTCAATAGATTTTTAAAACTTTCAGTTAATTGATTCACTTTATGTTAAAATCTATAAAACATTTCCATACTCTCACGAATTTTAGTCTTTAAACCATCAATAGATTACATTATGATACGTGTATATAAAATATCTTCAATATTTCTTCTCTTTGTTAAAACTTATTTGTACTTTTTTCCTTTAGCTCAAGATTCACATCTTCGTAAGTTGAAATTTTGAACTTCTACAGTGATGAAAAAATACAAGTATAATATTGCAAACGCTTTTTCCATTTTTATTTCAGAATGAAAAATATTTATCTTTCTTAATTACAAAAGTTAACACGATTTACACACAAATGTCACTGATTCCTCACATAAAATACATGTGAATTTTTCAAATCCGTAGTGTTTATAATAAAAGATGCATAAAAGTATATCTTAAACATTGTTCGTTGCACCAAATGTTATATTAAGAACTAAATAGAATAATTTCATGAATGAAGTTATCGATAAATGTTTTTGCTGCAGTTAGTTACTAAACAAGTAATGTGTAGTTTTTATATATTATCAAAGTAAGTTATAGCTAAATTTATAATAGTCTTCAGTTTAAATTTGGAAATATTTTATGGATTTTCAAATCTACCAGTCTTTGTTCGTATGTATTATAATTTTTATGGGAAATAACTTTTTAACAGAATATGTAATTAATTTTTCACAATAACTTCTATCGTAATATATTGCTATTGACCTAAAATAAAACATGGGTACTATTCAATGCATTATTTGACCCTTTTCTAACTAATATCGAGGTAGGTATCACTTGATTAAAACAAAAAATTGCAATGAACGATAACATGATAGATGTAGATTTATTTAATCATGAATAGCTTATCGTCTTTTGTTTGAAGCATCACGAATTTTATAGCTAATTTTACAGTTCTACACTTAAATTGTTATACTTGGTTTATATTCATATTTTTATACACATAATACACACATTGTTTGATATTTACAGCCTTTAACTATTCTTATCTAATTTATCAGTATCAGAATAGTTATTTAATGACAGTTATAATAAATAAGGTACATGTAATTTAACTTTCCTTTTACTATGTACAAATACTATTTCCTTACGTTATTGTTTTGTTCTGGAGACTATTCACCACATATTTAGACATGTGCTCAACAGTCATACTGATAAGCTATCTATAAATATTGCAGTTGAGCACATAAGTTTTTTCAAACTATCTTAGCTTTTCTACTTTTCTTTTAAGCCTCAGTCCATGGTAATGTTGATGGTAAGTGAAGTTATTTATGTTATGCATTATTTATTAACACTAACCATGCAAATCTGTTTCCGCGTTTTCAAAAATACTTATAAACACTAGAAAACTTTCAGTATATCAATTAAATATCTAAAGATATTGCATTGTTTTTCCTAATTTTCCCAGCTCCTGCATTTGTAAATCGATACAAGGGTCAAACATTTGAAACGAAATTTCACCCTCAAGTGTGCTGAATTCAGAAATTAAAAAGCATTTCCTAGTTCTATCTTTTCTTCAGTTCATTAATGCCATGAAGTATATATCTTTCATTAAGAAATAAATGTGAAAAAGATTATGAAATACAACTTTCTCACTAAAGATATTTAAACTTTGAATCATGATATTATTTTACTATGGTTCTAATGTTTATCATACTTATTTCCAGCAGATGATGGTGGTAAGTAAAGAACTTGATTTGACTTAATGTGTCTTGACTTTATCATGCCTCATTATTTTACTTTTAAACACTTAAATTATTTGCAAATGGAATTAACTTATTGGACAATAAACTTTTTTACCTTTTGTAATAGAATGGAACATTTTGCAGTCATATCTACAAACGATTAAATTAATAGTTCAAAAATAGTTCATTTATATACGTTTTTAGATCATATAAATATATATTTCGTAAATATTAATTTATTAATTGATATGAACGTTACAGAAAAACTCATTGAATGGTTGAACTGTGTAATAATTGTAAATCCCTATCAGTTTACAACACTTAATCTTCCGAGCAGTTTCCCCTCAAGAATACACAATGACTAAATAATCACATATGCTCATTGAAAAGAATTCTAGATAGGTATGTAGGTAGTTAATTAACGTCACACTGGAGCAACATAACGTGTTATTTGCGAAGGTCGGAGGAAAACATCCGACGACAACACCGTCTAATTTTGAACCTCGGTCAGATGACGAGGTCTCACCTGAGCTGGCACCCCTCTCTTCAAATTTCCAGACCACGCCAACGTGAGGAGATTTGAGGCCACGTCCGATTTAACGCGAAACAGCTCTTCTTGTACACGACGGTCTTTAGTTGGATTTGAACTAGCAACCTTCCGGTTGCTAATCCGTTACTCTTCTAACCGGGCTACCATGGCCCCAAAGAATTACAGGAAAGATCCTATTGATAAAGAAGTTCAAAAATGATTGGAAGTCATGCAAGGAGTACTGCAGGCTGTAGAAGGAATATACGCGTGTGAACCATTTAGAGGGTTAATGTGAAGAAATTATTTATTCTTTTGGAATTTCAATTTTTATACGTTTATCTCCTGATAGTGTTTGCTTCGTCAAGTATAACCCCTTGTGCCGTGACGCAAAAGCTATTAATGTTACCTCAAAGCTGTGCGGTTTTAAACTAGTAATGACAAAATAGATATTGAGCGTTGTAACAGAGAATAAATAAAATTGATTTTTAAATCCATACTAAATATTAATCCTTTCTTTCTCTTTTTTAAACGTAGGTGCTGTCAGCGATGCTCTCAACGGAGCTGCCTCTGTTGCAGACAGTTTGGTTTGAACCGATTCCGTTGTGAAGAATGTAAAATTTTCAATGTAAATAAAATAGTGCTTTGATCTTGTTTTTTTTGTGTTTCTATCAGCTTAGCGAAAATTTAAATAATCAAAATTAAAAAAAAATTAAAGCTCAGAGCGGGATTTTCAAATATAAGTTCTTATAATGTTAATTGATGCGTACATTTAGGAGTTTCTTGTCAGTATATATAAGTGTCAAAGTATAACTTCAATGCTTTCAGTTTATGCCTAAGTGAAAAAAATTGTTTAACAGAATAATTATATATTTAGGAAGTAATACATTTAGAGCAAATTAGGATGTACAATCTTCGTAATAAATACTGTTTTTGAAAACTAAGACTAAATATTTGACTGAAAATTGTAGATAGAATTGTACATAAAGCTCTATAAAATTTCTTTTACTTTAATTATACCAAGAAAAATATTATTTTTAACAGGAGTGAAATTACATATCCTAAGAAAATATTGTAATATTCATTTATATTTTTTGTGAAAAGTTATCCAATTTTTTTTTGGAATGATATTAAACTCAAAAGGTTTTATATTCAAATTATTTCTCCGAATGGGTCGATGATTCTGAACTTTCATTTTCAAAATAACACTTTAAGGCCTGCCTGCTTCAAAAATTTTAAAAATTAGTGCTTTCTTCGAATATACTTAACATATCAGTTTAAATTACATTTTTAATTCATGAAAATATACCGCACACACTGAATCAGTCGTGTTTTACATGTCTATTTAATCGATTTAAACAACCCATTGTTTAAACTGGAATACGATTGTGATTTTTCAATTGAAAGTTTATACGTAGCATAAACTTGCTTAAACAGAAGTAATATTTGTGTTTCTACCAATAGAAATATTTTACTGTGAATAAATACTTTTTAAAAGTCATTAAACTGATAAAAAAACTTGTACTTTTATAAGAGCGAAGGTATAAAATCAAGTAAGTCATCGTCCTAGGAATCCAAACCCATTGTCACTATCCAATGGATATTAAACTATCACCAATTACTAATCGAATGTGTTGTTCCAGTTTCTTCAACCTAAGTTAGTAATTTTCATGGCCGTTTCAAGAAACAATCACCAAGTCCTAAGGTCTTGAACATCTTTGCCTGAATGTTTGTATGGTTGGGATCAGGATGTTCCTCCAATATAAAGAATATTTATTACCAAAATATTATTCCCATGAACAAAAGAGATTTCCAAAAACATACACCAACGATACAATAGTTTTCCTTTGTTTGAGCCTTTGAATTGAAGGGATGTACGTGATGAAAATATGTTGATATTTCTCAATAGGGCTCTGATGAATCTAACCCTTTGTTGGGATGCATTAACCCTCTGAACGTCACGAATTCTTTAAGTATGTAGTGTGGATTTTGAACCAGAGCACACTTGATGACTACATCCATTGTCTGACAGAATGCATGGATTCCTTTGAACTGTGGATATATTATATTAGTTCTTTCCTTACAATAGAATTTTTTCAACAGATTCAATTGGCTCTTTAATTAGAAAATAATCCTTTGGAAATATATTGTTGTTCCTTTCGTTAGAAGAAAATTCTTTGAACAAATTCTACCACTCATTTCCGTATACTAGAACCTTTTTGAAAGATTCTATTGCTCTTTGGATTACATTATAATAATTTGGAATTATTCTACTGATTCTTTCCTTGGAAATAAATCGTTTATATAGATTCCAGTGGTCCTTTCCTTAGAAAGAATCATTTAATAAGATTCTGCTGATCGTGCCCTTATAATATACTTTGGAAATCTCTTTTGGTTAAGGAGATCCAAATTGGTTAAAATTTGCATGCAAGGACGACTAGCTGTTCCAAGATTAAAGTATACATGTGAATACCTCAAACGGATTATAAGCCATCCCTCATAAAAATTGATAGTTTAACCAGTTGCTTCCACACTAACAACTTCTATCTACTTCAGTTAAATACATATATTCGCTATTCTGACACAGGGTGGTCAGAATAGCGAACGCCCGAAAGTCAGATCGTGTGATTCCTTGTTGAAAACGTACCCTATACATTGTCGTTCAATTTTCAATTAGACGTGAGATTTGGGAGATATTTGTATGGAAATTTCTGTGGCGTTCCTTCGAAATTTCAGAGTGGGGCTGCATGTACCTGAGAGTCAATCGAGAAACAAGTGCGAAAACAAAACACCAGATGGATATGGATGGCTAACTGATAGCTCAAAGCACACATTACAGTTTGCATATCTGTCAGTTGCTTTAGTTGATACGTGTTAACGTTCCTGATTATCAAGCAGAATAGGTAGTGAGTGGATTATTAGTTATAAAAATCGAATAACTATCGAGCTTTAAATGACCATTAGATGTTATTAGAGCTTCACATATTCGTTAGTTCGAGGGGTGGTGTAGGCAATCCACGTTTTCATCAGAGTTCGTTGGTTAAATTTGGAAATTTTAACTCCTAATTGCCATTTAATGATTATAATTTTATTCTAGTTTCGGAATTTATAACACCAACTCATTTACTATGCTGCTTGATAATCAGGAAGGACTTAAGCACAGGATAGATATGGAAATTGCAATGTGTGCTTCGAGCCATCAGTTAGCTGGCAATATCTATCTGTAGCTTTATTTTGTGTTTCGATTGACTTTCAGGTACAGGCACCCCCAACGATGCTAAAAGGATAGTTTGTTTTGTATTGAAATTTCAAATGACTGGAAAGGAGGACACACAAAATTCGATAAGAATTTCCCCAGAATGCCACTTCTAATCGAGGAATTAACACTTTTTCGTGTAGGTTTCCGACAACGACTCACTGGCATGATTATTGTACGATCGAGATTCTTACATCCATGTGTATTACAGGGGTTAACACTTCATGAGTGCAGAGGTTGAAAGTGCCGGATTGGTAACGATTGGGAAGAAAGCAGACCTTGTACATTTGTGTGAAGAAGAGAAGAGGTGTTCGTGTAAAAGGAACTGATAGAAATAATAATTTTCATGAGGAATGATTTATTAATTCTCTTGGGGATGACATGTACAATTTTATCTAGCAACCTTCAGTCGTCCTTCTCTAAATGACTTCTTACCATATTTGGCCTTCGGGACAAATATAATATTTACAAAGAATTCTTTTCTAAGGAAAGGTGTAATATGATTTTTCCGCAAGGATTCTATTATAAAGAAATGACACAGGATTTTACTAAAGGATTTAATTCTAAAAAAAAGGACCGACAGAATCTTTCCAAATAATCAGTTTTTAATGAAATGAGCATTAGAATAATAATTTCAAAGGATTCCATTTAAGGGAACAAGCAATTGAATTCTTCAAAAAAATTTATTATAAGGAAATGAACAATAGAATATTTACAAAGCATTCTATTATAATGGTAAGATCAACAGAATCTTGCTAAAGGTTTCTATTGTTTCGAAAGAACTATCGCGGAATATTTCCAGTGGATTCACTTCCAATGAAGGGAGCCAAGGAATCTTTTCAACGCATTAAATTCTAAGGAAAAGATCAACAGAATCTTTTTAAAGGTGGATTCTTTCACTCAATAGATGTAGTTATATAGTCCAGCGGTTCTCCCAACCTGGGGTACGTGGCGGTCCGGTTGGGGGTACGCTAAAATAATATTAGTAAGGGCGGAAAACACTTAAAAAAGAAAAAAAGAGGTAATAGGCGTAAACCTAGTAATTGATTGATCATTGCCCCGCCTACCACCAAACATATCACGAGATTACGCATGTGCCCTCCCCTCTCTTTTGTTGTTTCTTTCGTTTCTAGTTATTCTTCTCTAGAAAAATATCGAATCGTCTCAGAGCTTCCGGCATCGATACTTTTATTTAAAACGCGATTGAAAGCAGGCCATCATTTTAATGTCCGATTGGGCGCCAATTGAGTAACGTGAATTAATAGGCCTAGCTTCGTTCCTTTTTTATGAGTGGTTAATTTGAAGTGTTTAGCTATTACTTTAATGTCTTGAATGACTTTCTCTTGATACTGTTTTGTGTCTCAAAATGGGTAAGTGGTTGAAACAAGGTGCTATTATGATAGCTGCAAATAGCATTGAAATTCAACCCGCTGAATCGGAAGCTGCAAGTACTTCGGAACAGTCTGATGATTTACAAGCGCAAGGGAGCAACAAGCAAGGGAACCACAATAAAATGGCTCGTCGAAAAAGAGAAAATATTGTGATGAATACTCGTCATATGGATTTTCAGTAACATGAGATGAAGACTGTCCAAAACCACTGTTTGGAGAGATTTTGTCGAACGGTGCCATGAAACCATCTTTATTTATGCGCCATTTAGAGACAAAGCATCCAATTCATAAACATAAAGACGTGAGTTTTTTTTCGGCGACTATCAAACGGTCCTAATCTAACATCTTTTGTATTATCTGCAAACACAGTTCATCAGAATGCGGTTGAAGCATCGTACAGAATAAGTTATCGTATTGCTGAAAGAGGTAAAAATCACACAATCGCTGAAAAATTGATATCTCCTTGTATCAAAGATGCTGTTCGTTGTATGTTCGGTGAAGACCATGTCCGAAAAATTAATATTCCCTTCTCAAATAATACAGTTTCTTGAAGAATTAACGACATGTCTGATGACATTAAATCTACAGTAATTGAAAGAATAAAAAACAGTCCCTTCTTTTCAATACAGGTGGATGAAAGCACTGATGTTTCCAATCTGGCAATTTTGCTTGTTATTGCAAGATATTTACATGACAGCGTGTTTGAAGAAAATCGTTTACTGTGCTATCCTCTCACTGAAAGATGCACAAGCGAGATTATGTTTAATACCATTCAGGGTTATTTCTGTGGAAAATGTATTGATTGGACCAATTGCTGTGGTATTTGCACGGATGGTGGAAAATCTGTCTGGCTGTTATACAGGCTTACACAGTCGCATCAAAGAAGTGGTCCCCCCATATAACTTGGAGCCTTGCTGTATTCACAGACAATGCCTAGCGTCCAAACCCCTGTCACATTCATTGAAGGAAGTGCGCAAATATGTGAAAGTTGTTAATTTTACTAAGACCAATTCAACAAACTCCAGACTATTCAAATATTTGTGTGAAGAGATGTACATACTCCACAAAACATTACTTTTGCGCATTTAAGTGAGGTGGCTTTCACGAGGTAAAGTACTCACAAGATTGTTTGAATTGAAACATGAAGTTCAACTTTTTTGAAGACCACCCTTTTCAGTTGAGCTCTAAGTTTCATGAAAGCGAGTGAGTTCAACAGCTTGCATACTTATCTGATATTTTTTCAGAAATAAATAAACTCAACTTATGATTACAAAACAGTTCTATAACCGTCTTTAAAGTGTCTGATAAAATCGAGTCTATGATCAAGAAATTGGATTTTGGGGAATCTTATATCGAAAAAGAAAAGTGTAAAGTTTTTGAGACACTTCACTGTTTCTTATCTGAAAACAAGCTGAAATTGTCAAAAAAGTAAAAAGTAGTATAATAGCTCTTAAAAGGACTTAAGGTGTCTTTCAGACACTTTTCCCAAAGCGAAATAGTGAAGATAACTGGATTTTAAATCCATTCGACGAATTGTTCTCTCAACAAGCCAAAAAATTATCAATTTCTGAAAAAGAAATGTTGATTGAACTTTCGACTGGTTCTTTACAATCTGATTTCAGAAAAAGAAATCTCATTAATTTCTGGGTAGCAGTGAAAGAAGAACTCAGTTATAACGCAATAAAATATTTATTGCCTTTCAACACAGAAAGCTTTCTCGTCTTATACGTATATTAAGAATAAATATCGAAATAAGCTTGATGCTGCTCCTGACTTGAGGAGATTATTTATGTCTTCATTTGAATCTGATTTTAAAAAACTTAGTTTCATGAAACAAGATCAAGGATCGCATTGAAATTCTTGAAGGCCACGTTTGAAAACTTGCCTATCAAGTTGAAAAATTGTTGTGAACTTTCATCATAAGTCTATTTGATTGAAAATTACTATGATAATTATATTTGTTTTGATGTTAGGCTGCTACTTTAAAAATTGTAAAATGTAAAAGCCTATAAGTGTCATCAATTTGAATCGTTTGATTAATTTGATGGCTAACCTAAGAACATTACTACCTAACAAAAACAAACTTTTTTGCATAGATATGCATGGGTCATTTAATGTTCTTCACAAAACACAAGCTGGAAGATTTGGCGATGTGTTCATATTAACAGTCATTGCACTTTCACAAAGGATGTAGACTGAACTTGTAACGTATGATTTCCTTAGTCCATCAAGACACACAAAATTTTAATTATGTGTAAAACACAATCACACAAATCACAAAAGAATACAAAAAGAAACAATGGCCTTAGTCATATTCGTCGGAATCTTGGAATCATTTTTTATAAGACTTAAACATCATTATTCAAAGTAATCCCATTTTAACCTAACATGCATTTTCAGAGGAACTTCAAAACTCTCATAACGCTTGTAAAATGTGACAATTCCATTTCGCTCTTTCACAACTTTTAATTTCAATCAACTTCTTATTAAGAATTCATAAAATATCCCTAATCATCTTCGGTGTGAGAATCCGTTTGCCTTCAACTTTATCTTTTCTCGAAATGTAATATTTGGCTTTTGGAATTATCAGGTATTGTCTCAGAAGTTTCCCCAAAATTCTGCTCTACATCCAAACACATCACGAGTAGCCATGCTATTCCAACATGCATCCAACTACACTGCTGTCCACCCAAATTGCAACACCAAGAAAGACAAGAGATATCACAACAAAATTTATTTTGTAGATAACATGTTGACCAAGTATCAAATGATTAAATTTATAGACTTCTGTGAAGTGTGGTTCCTGCCAAAATCAGTAGCCAGAGTAGCCGCCATTGTTGGAGATCACCGCTGCCACACGCCTCGGCATTGATTCAAAGAGACTTTGGATGTGTTCTTGGGGTACAGTAGACCAAGCAGCTTCCACGCGTTGCCAAAGTCGATCTGGTGTGGCAGCTGGGGATGTATTCTGGGTCAATCGTTGAGCAACCATGGACCACATGTTTTCTATTGGCGAAAGATCCGGAGAGCGAGCTGGCCAGGGAAGCAATTCAATCTGGCGATTGACGAAGAACCCTTGAACAATGCGTGCCACGTGTGGTCGCGCATTATCCTGTTGAAATATGGCTGTGGGCAAGCCCTGAAGGTAAGGAAGGACAACTGGCACCAACACCTCGGAGATGTAGCGCTGGCTGTTTAAAGTACCGGCAATGCGTACTAGAGGAGTGCGAGAGTGATATCCAATACCGCCCCATACCATAATACCCGGTGCAGGACCAGTGTGGCGGTGCATAACGCAGCTGTTCAGCATCCTCTCTCCACGGTGTCTCCAGACTCGAATCCGACCATCGTGGTGTTGCAGTCAGAAGCGTGACTCGTCAGTAAAGACAATTTCATTCCATTCTGCCGTCCACATCCTTCTTTCATCGCACCATTGGCGGCGGAAACGTCTGTGGTTCTGCGTCAAGGGTAGACGAAGCAATGGACGTCTTGCGGACAGACCACTCTGCTGTAAACGGCGTCGAATGGTACGCGCAGACACTGGATGATGCGGTACAGACTGAATGTGCTGTGCTATGGTTCGTGATGTGGCTGAGCGATCCGTCACTGCCATACGCACAATATGCCTGTCATCACGTGAAGTGGTGCACTGAGGTGGATGCGATCGAACACGTCGGTCCGTCGTACCCTCCTGCATCCAACGATCCCATATCCGCATTACAGTTGTTTGGTTTCGTCCAACACGACTACCGATTTCCCTGAAAGATAATCCACAATCTCGGTAGGCCACTATCCTTCCTCTGTCGAACTCGGATACTTGATCAAAAGATGATCGCTGTTTTCTACGAGGCATAATTGATCGTTTTTTTGAAAAAACCACAAGAAAAACACAATTGCCGTACTTGAAATCGTCGAAATCTCCAAGCCTTAAATAGCGCTTTGAAGTGGCGCCACAGGCGCGCGTGATGTGCGTCTGCGCTGAAATTCTAATCATTTGCATATCTCACCTCCGCTAATGCATGTTGTAAATTTCATATTATTTGCATGCTTCCTTCAGGGTGTTGCATTTACGGTGGCCAGCAGTGTATATGAGAGAAGGCGTCTCCTCTCATCACAGAGAAGGAATAACACGAGGGATAGTCATGTCAATTCATCATGCATTTAAATCCATGACAGGACGGCTCCTCTCATCATAGAGATGGAATAACATGAAGAATGAGTACGACTGATGTTTGTCCTTTACTTGTTTTGCATAAATTCGACAAAGGAATTGCGATTTCTGAACATAATTCAATCTCGAAGACCTCTCAGAAGCCTAACCAATATAACCCCCACAAAAAAAATCTTGCCAATAAAATTCATTCGGGATCCTCATAAAATTTTCTTAAAACCCTTCATATTCACATTTGGTACACTCATTAATTTCTCAAATAAAAACTAATTTATTTGGTACCCTCATTAAATTTCTCTCAAATAAAAGCTTCTCGTATTCATTAGGTATCTCCGAACTTTTTTCTCGAAATAAAAGCCATTCATATTCATTTGGTATCATCACGAATGTTTCTCAAAACAAGAGCCACTCATATTCATTCATCCTCACAAATTTTAGCCATTTTGCCTTGACACAAACATTAACATTCAAAAATCAAATAATCAAAAAAAAAATCAAATCCTAAAAAAACATTGACAAATCTTTGGCAAATCATTCAAAATCATTAAATCATTCAAAAAAATTATCAGAATTCTTTGGGAAATCATCAGAAAAAACTAAAACCAAATCATTCAAAAATCTTAGACCTACAAGAAAAATTATATATAAATGGTTGAAATACCGCAAATATTCAAAAGTATTGGTTGGGCCCACAAGAATTAAATTTCGTCGTGTATCCCGAAATTTTCGCGCTTCACTGGATAACTTAAATTTCAAGGCCATTATCTTGTTCCTGTCATTCCATCGACAGTATTTTGACACTTCGTCAAAAAACGTTAAAAATTTTGCTAAACTTGAGAAGCCATCAAACGGAGGAATCATAGGTAGAAATTCTGTTAGGGTGTTTACCCTAATTGGAACAATATCGCTCTGAACGTCTTCCATTTTAAAAAGAAAAGAAAACAATGAAATTCTATCAAGTCACGTTTTAAATCATCGATCAATATTATGTAACGTGTAATGGCTCTTAATTACATCACAAAAATGGCAAATATGTATAGTTAAGAAAAGATAGTATGTGCCACAGTATACAATGGCAAATATGTAAATACGAAAGGATAGTATGTGTCACAGTATACATTCAAAATAAGAAAAAACATTGCCAAAAACATCAGACGCACTAAGATGTCAAGACATTCAGATCACAATAAAAAAGGCAGTTTCTCTGTAAAAGAAAAAAAACATCCTGGTCACGACACCATTTCTATGTTGGGTCCTTTTTGGTTAATTTCGATTGTAAATATATATGGTTCATACTCGAGGACTCTCAACTGCAGTAATCGATCGTATAGTGGAAACTTTAATTAATAGTGACCAAAATGACACTAACTCTGCTCGTAATACTGTTGTGTAAATTAACATTTAAACAACATCATGTCATTTAAAAAACCAATAAATGGCAAGGAAAGATAATTCATAATTAACAACGAATTTTATTTAACAATTTGAAAAAAAGTTCTTGGTTAAAGCATTGCACAAAAATCACGACATGAATAAAAATTCACAATCAAAAAGATATGATAATAGACTTATAGACCAAAGGTAACGCCGTAAAAAGATAAAAAAGAAATGAAAAGACTGAAAGGATAGCGGGTCGA
Source organism: Meta bourneti (assembly GCA_933210815.1). NCBI lineage: Eukaryota > Metazoa > Arthropoda > Arachnida > Araneae > Tetragnathidae > Meta > Meta bourneti. The sequence goes on from OW119924.1 coordinate 14,182,995, forward strand.
AAGAGACGCAAAAAAAAACCGGAGATCATGAAATTAAAACGATAGTGTGGTGTAGCGTGGACATATTGTCCTGACAACAAACTAGCCTGACAAACTAAATTGACAAACTAGCCTGTCGTAACTTGTCAGTGGGAAGCACGTGGTGGACGTTCTAGAAGATTCCCTGAATCTTTAATGAGCGTCACTGGAACAAGGAAAGAAAAACGGGAGAAAAAATGGCACACTGATTTCGTGGCTGTCACCTTGCCAATTGGATTCAATCGGATTGAAGTGGTATGTCCGAGAATTCGGCACACAACAGAGGGATGGGTGAGAAGGGTTATGAAGAGAAGGGGGTATTCATAAATGAAAAGTTTTATCAAAGGATACGGGAGAGAAAAAAGGTTGGGACACACTGATCTTGTCATTAGGAGCTTTGTGATGTAAAAGCAGTACTGAACTATAGTGATGGGACGAAACTGAGTGATTCGTTCATTTGAATCAAATTTTTAAAGTGAACGAATCGGTTCACCGACTCCCTTCAAAATGAATCGAATCATCAACTCCCTAGTTTTTTTTTTTTACTATCGGTAGTCTGTAGGGTTACTACTTTCCATTGTAAGGCTACTACATTTTCAGGCTTAGCGATCATTTTCTAATTGAAAAGTAGTTGAACAGGTTCTGAGACATACGATAGACGCCAAACCATACGATTGAGCAAAAGAGGGTGTCTCTCCTATCGCCAACTGATTCGATTCGTGAACGAATAGGATCGGTTGTTTCGATTCATTCACGAATCGGATCATTTGACTCATTTGACTCATCAACTCAATTGACTCTTTTGACTCTTCGACTCTTTTGACTCATCCGACTCATTTGGGATTCGAATCTTTGAGATTCGGATCTTTGTGAGTTTATTTGTTTGGTTTGAAATTAGAAGAAAAACTTTCATTTCAATTTTTGCCTTCATTTTTTTCCTTTTGTGTTTCTCTTCACAATTTCTTCACAAAATGTTGAATTTAATATTAGGTATCACTTATACTATAGATGTATTGCATGAATTGTAATTGTGAAAACTTTATCTTTTATTTCTAGAAATGAATTTGTTTTCTTTTCGAAAGCAAAAATTGTTTTCATAAAAATAAACTTGTGTTCGTTAAATATCATCTAATTTAATTAAAAAAAGAAATCGATTTATTAGCTTTGAATTTGACTGAAATACCTTTGATGAAAATTGAATCGAAAATTTTCTTTTAACATTTTGTAAATGTATTCACTTTCCTAGAAAAATTTCGTTACTAAACATTTCTGTATTTCACACCGTTTTATTCTTGAAAGCAATCAAATTACATTTTGTGCAATTATATTTTGAGGATATTTATTGACTACTTTGAAAATTATTTTCTTCGTATGAATCATTAAAATCTCTCATTCTATATGAGCTTCATTTAGAATGTTAGATATTAATTAAAAAATGGTCATGGAACTCAGTAAACTACTTCAATCATTGCACTGATAGCTATACTATTAAAAATGTGGCAATATAGGAAGTCAGTAAATCAGCATGTTAGCGTTTAATTTGAAATTAGTACGGATGGATATAAATATTTTAATACTACTCAATATATAGAAATATATTTTGACGCTATAACTTGTGTTAAGCATAAAACAAATGTATCTCGAAAAACCTGGATATTATAGTTCCAACGTGCACTAAATTCAAGTTGCGATAGGTATGAGACCTGGATATCCATTCTCGAACACAAACAGAACATTTTTCATCAAAGTTACAGATACAACACACATTTATAGCCTTTGATGCTGTTTTTATTATTATTATTTTATCGAGGAGAACTAGAATGGTAGGTAGTTGAATTTACGTCGCATTGGAGAAACTCAATGGGTTGTTGGTGACGGCCGAGCTAGGAATCACGATAAATTGTGTTTTAGTTTTTATAATATTAATGAATGATAAAGTATAAACGAACAAAGGACTTCTATTGTAACTGTAAAATTCAATGTTGATAACAGTATGCAACAGAATTGCATTTGCTAATTAAGTCAATTCCAACAATTTTAAATTGAAATTAAAATGTTATTTTTAAATTTTATTTCTAACAACGATTTTCTAATTTTTCATCGTAGGATTAATAGTGAAGGCTATATTACGGTTGATTATATTTACTTTAGGATGAGTTTTGAGGAAACTACATTCTAAGTATTATGGGCTTTGACATAAGTTATGAAGGGAAAAAAATGTTTAATTATATATACATTATTTCCTTCTCCCTGAATTGGGAAGAGGAACAAAGAGAGTTAAATTCTTTTATTTTCATGAATTGATTTCTGAAGTTCGAAATCATTTAAATCAAACAAGTAATTTTTAAGGTACATGTGCTCTTTCGAGAGAAATCTTGTTATTCAACTAACTCAAAGCGCTTTGCTCCTCGGTTCAACAGGCTCTGTGTTCGAATCCTGGTCATGGAATGAATGTTCGTAGTGATTCGGATTGGATTGGATTTTGGAATTTTATGGCGCAAAGTCCAAGCACGGACAAGCTGCGCCAAGCGCAAGATAAATAATAACAATTATGTAAATATAAAAGTTTTAAAAGGGAGGTGGGAAAAATCAAGCGCAATAATTTTTATTCGAATAAAAGTAGGTAAAAAATATGTTGAAAAAATTCTATTAAAAATTAATGTATAGAAGTGATGATCTAAGACATGTTGACTATATAGCAACATGAATAAGATTTAAAAAGCCAATAGCACGTAAAAATGGAAAAGGTTTGAATGGTGATTTTCCCCAATTAAATCCTGCAGGTTTAAAATTGTACTTTAAAAAAAATTCAATCGATGTCGTAGTGATTCGGAAAACACTTTATAAGTCGTACGTCCCAGATCTAGTAAAAAGTGACCGTAGAGCGACAACAAATTATCACAGAGGCGAATAGTTAGCTTAGTCATAATATTACAACATTAATGTTGTTATGAATAAAAAAGAGATTTTTTTAAAATTGGCTATTAATAGCGCATAAATTCCATGTTATAAGATATGAAACATGATAGTAGCTGACAATTGTGATTCCGGCTCCTTGTTTCATCCCTTCCACAGAAAAGTTAAGACAAATGTGTATGGCTTTGCTCATTATTTTCAGCGATTGCCAACCATCTCAGTGGCGGATTATCTAAGATGATCAGCCCAGGAAACGTGACCAATCTACAAGCTTTAGGTAGGACTTTTAAATGTTAAAAGTAAAACCCCTCCGAAACATAGACTCTCGAAAGCAGAACTGTAATCGCTCGATGAAGGATAAAGTAAAATTTAAAAAGTGAAAAAATTCTTATAGTGGAGTGCGAATAAAACACGACCAGCAATCTTCGTTTCTCAGAAAGAATGCAATGAAACGAGTTTTACACCCCTCAGTTCTCACCCGATGTATGGGGAAATCAAGGCCTGTGGGAAACTATCCACATCCCACAAATGGATTCGAAGAAGCCGAGTTTCCCCCTACAACAAATCAAAGAAACACGGAATAGTGTTAAAATTTATCAACAGATGGCGCTGCATGTACCGGAAGACCAAAGTTAGTTGTTTCCGGTGAACGACTGAATGTCTCTTTTGAACGAATCTTATAATTACGTTTACGTTTCAAATTATATTGCAAACCTCGTGTGTTTTGCAACAAACCCAATCTCACAGGAAAAAGATTGTGAAGTGAGTAGAACTGAAACGCGAATTTCGAAACGGCACGTTTTGTGAGATTTCTGTAATTTCAATCACCAATCTTCATCAAGAAAATAATTTACGAACTGTTTTTTACATTGTTATTTTCGAGGCAGCATTTCAACCTGCTGCCAAATTATAGTTTATCAGGCACTTTGATACTCCAATATCTTGAATCAACAGACCTCGACGTTATATTTCATTTGAGACCCATTTCGTAGCGCTTCGCAGTCCCTAGTTATGCTGATTTGAAATTTGCGCGCCGCAAGGAAAACTACCCACAACAGCCGGATCTTGGAAACAAGATCATTGAAATTACTTATATTTTCAGATAATTGCACTGTAATTATATATGTGAGAGAGATTTTCAATGTCATCTTTCTTATCCCCGTGTAAAAGAAAACACATTACCATTGAGCCTGTGGAAAAAACGTTTTGGGGCAATGGCAGATGGATCCTTAAAAATGTCATCATGTATGGCTCCAATGCAAATCAGGATGTGTGAGGGAGAGGTTGGTAATAAGCTGCACTTTGTACAGGTGGGAAAGGATTTATGTCCATCAAAGAATATCATTATCAAATGGCCAGCTCGTAGCCTGGCAAGAGAAAGTTTTCGGGGCAAATTTAAGGCAGGCAGCACTCCTGGTGTTTTTCTGAGGTACCAGTCATGAAAACTTACTGGAGATGATCTGAGCAATTGCTTTCTAAGACAAGTGGTCGTCGTCTGAGATTTGCACAAGTCCATGACATGGGTATAGCGCGTCTACTATTGATCATAAGATCTGGGAGCCATCTTTGTAGCAGTCCGATTTAGTCACCCGTTCATATTCCTATGTTAGCCGGGAAAAGCAGCACAATCTTCACGTCCTGGGTGGCCCCTACTAGGAGTATATACTCCCGATGTACTTCGCCCGTACTACCCGTTTCACCCTCTCGCCACGATGAGGCCATAGGATAGGACTTTGAGGGAGGATTTTCAATGTAAACAAAGCACCGAAAGACGAGACACAATGCCGAATACATCTAGAAAGTAGGTTCTAGAACAAAAATATTAGGTACCCATTTATCTTTACAGAAAAAGCCTCTCAAAGTCAACAATAGAAGTGTTCTTGCTAATTACACTAAAATCTACATTTGACAATGTGGGGAGTACTGTAGACTTACATCTACATGTTTAATCTGGACAACGTCTTAAACGGCAAAATTGGTGACGGTTTGGGTAAATTTCCTACTCGAATGGGCTTACTAAGGTAAATGCATCCTAGATGTTCCAAGGGCAGAAGCTGTCGCAATAATCTTCGGACTGGTCACGATTGTCTTGTTGAACTTGTCTATAGCTTAAGAATTCTGTACAGCCCCCGCTATCCCCTGTGTACTTGTAACCCAGAACAGGGACCACCTGCATATTTGTAATGCACTCACTGGTAGAGACCGCTGCGGCCGAATCCAGGAAGCTAGACGACTGTCGTGCAACTAACTATTTCTCTTTCTTGTCTTACCTTTTTTGACGCGTAAATACGTCTTTAAAATCAGATCAGTGCTGAAAGTTGAGGGTTGCGAAAAAATGAGCGACGAATTTGATCTAATGTTTCCTATAATATCATCTCGAAACCAACCAACCTAGTGTCATTCGATAGCTGAAGGAACAAAGACTAATTAGTGACCTTGAGTTCGTGCGCCGCAATAAGCGGGGTGAGGAGGTATTATCCGGCTGTTGTGTCTTCCTTGCGTCGCGCAAATTTCAAATCAGCATAATTCGGGACTGCGAAGCGCTACGACATCGAAATGGGTCTCAAATGAAATATAACGTCCAGGTCTGTTGATTTAAGATATTGGAGTATTAGAGTCAATTTTGAGACAAGCTACCTAAGGTCAGAAGCTTCCACCATAACTTAACTACTGATTAGTAACGATTCTTTAGCTGAACATCCCTAACGCTTACAAATTCAACAGAGTCCCTGCAGCACCCTTTGTACAATATCTCAAGATACGGACTACCTGTAATTTTGTACTGTACTCTCTACTCAGGACTTTGTGTCCGATACAGAGAAGCTACAAGTTGGATAGTCAGCTAATTTTTGAATTGTATTGTCTTACCTTGTTTTATCAATTTATGCATTGCTTTTGCTTATTTTTGGTACTAACCTTTGTGTTGTGCATTTGGTTTTTGTCTTTCATTGCAAATAAAAAACGTATATCTTTACATCGTCTTCGAAAGTTTCATTGATATGAAAAAGAATAATTAAGTTACAGTTAATGAATACACATCTTTAAGCATTCTCAGTTTCATAAAAATTCTATGTACCAATCAATCTTTACAGAAATAATTAGCTATTGCAATAGAATTATCAGATCTTTTGCAAAGTGAAGTAACTAAGGAAACCAATTAGGTTCGTCGCAATCAAACATATTTTCATTTCCGGAAGTACAAAACAACAACGAAGAAATTTCTAGAATAAATTTTATTTTGTTTTCGATACGTGTTAAGACATAAAACACTTAAGACATAAAAACAAGATTTTTACATAATTGCGACAAAATCATAAATTAGGTTTATTCCATATAAAATACAGAATCAACAGATCGAATCCTCATTTTGAAGAAAATTGCAACTTCCACAAACAATAAAGAGGAAAATAATTTTTCTAGCGTAACACTTCCTATTCTAGATTAAAAGGATGTACCCAACTGTCATAAAGTAAACTTAGAAAGAATTACACTTAATGGCATTTCATAAGCCACTTAAAGAATAACACAAAAATAAGTTCCAATATCACGTGATTTGAGAGCATATAAGGGGTATTGATCCTTCGGTTAACAAGACATCTCACTGATTTCTACAATTTCAACACAAACTACCACTCTACAGCAGTCATGCAGGCCTTGTACACCTTGATCTTTTTGCTTGTAATCATGTTGGTTCTGGGTAAGTAGTTCTTTTCGAGCATTTCTACATTTTCACTTACGTGACACAATAGATAAGTGTTAAGTTTGATGAAATATATGTTGCATATTTTAAACTTAAAAACTGAAATTAAATTACCTGTTTGATGAAATTTAAGGAAGCATTTTCCTTATTTAGATATGCGATTTTTCGCCAATACTTTCAGTTGTAAAATTCTTGTATTGTAGTTATTACATTTTTGTTAATGTCAGAAGACGAAATAATAACCGGCAATATATATATGCGTACTGCGCCATGCAGAGGGTTAGAAGAATTATTTATATTCTGCTTCATAGGAGGTTTCAAAATTTTGCATTTCAAAATTAAAAATGGTTCATCCATCCATAGAATTCTCTCACGTTAAAATTTGATATTCTTGCCAATACGTTATTCTTCATTTGAAATTTATAGCGAGGCTAGTAACATTTTTATTCATTTTGAATGTTCAAACATTTTGAATTAAATGTTTCAAAACATGCACAACATGTATAACCTTCAGGGATGCATAATTAATCTGTATTTACACATGGATGTAAGTCCGAAAGAGTCAACGCGATGTGCTAGACGGTATATCAAGATGCAGGAATGAAAGGCAGTAAATACGTGAACAAATGAACGCTTTCACTGGCCCTATTTTTAGAGTATGACAGAAGTTAAGTACTTAGTTTCATAACAGGTTTATGACCGCACAGTAACACAGCAACTGCTGCCACAACTCTATCATAAGTCTGACAGCGTCGACGCATTAAACTTGCTTAAAGGTTTATCATCATATTAACTTTCGAACAAAATTCAATTTTCTCTATCAACATTCAATTTTTAATTATATCAAAATTTAACCTCAAAGACCAAGTTTTGGTTATGTCGTCTCGATAAGGAGTATGGAAGATTTCGATTGTCGCCAACTGTTCAATTAGTCTCCCAAACTTTTATTCTTATCAATGAGATAATTATCCTATTTTTCTGAAAATTTCTATGTTATTGGTTTGGAACTTAAATGAAATCCAAGTGCCGTATCTTGTAAAATGTAACTCTCTTAGTGTGCTATATTAATTGTGAAATTCATGTATCCATATTTTAAAGCGTTATGAATAGGAGTCTCTATATATTTGGCTATAATCCTGTTGAATAATTTTAAACGATAATAAAACTGCAAGAAACACTGAAAGGATACTGGACATTTAAACCGCACACCTTTATCAGAAATACACTTTTTATTTGAAATCATCTAAATAATGTCTCTCAAATTGAACTAAAAAGTAAAAAAAATATTTCGAAACCTATATAAATGTGAACAATTCCACGCCAACACTTCATATATTTTTAGAGTACATAGGTTTTTTGGACTGAATACGATAGGAAGTAAACAAACCATAAAGCATATCAAAATAATCATGTATTTAAAACAATGGGCAGAGTATATTAAAATAAATTTAATTATATTTTTCCATAAATTGATCCATTGCATGTATTCCAGTAACACGTCAAAAATTCCTGTATATACGTTTACGGAAGTTTGTATTTAAAACTTTCCAGCATTTTTTACAACAAATTGATGCGTTTTTTGTATTTGTGGTGGATTCTTTTGTTTTTTAATTGTTTGATATTTTATTTCTTTCAGGTCAAGCTGCCAAGCGTAAGTTGACATTTTTAAAACTTCCATTAGAGTTGAAAAAAACGTTTTACGGAAAATATGCTTACGCTTTTTGTATTTTTATTTCTCGGTAAAACGTGAAAATGAAACACATTTTTCTTTTTGATAGAAAAACAGATATTTTTTGTCAATTTATTAACAAACTTTTATGCATAAAAACTCTCATACATAAAATTCGTGAGACAGATTTGTGTGAACCGATATTGGGTTAAATCTGCGATTGATTTTATAAACGATTATTCTCTGTGCTTCATAGCTAACATAAAACTAGTTAACTTTACGAACTATCCCCTCACAAAAGTTAATAGTATGCAAAATTGAAACGAGCAGAAATCATAGATGTTCCATCTAGTATTTCTTTGGGCAATCTTACGAAATGAGTTGCGTTTCTCCAGTGCGATGTGAATTAAAATACCTACCTACATCACGAAATGACTTAACCCGACAGTACTAAAATTAATTTACTGTTATGTAATGATAATGGTAGAAAGCAATATATAAATTCACAATGCTGATCAACACAGAATATGTGCATCACTCGATGCGTGATTGACCTCTGAAAATTACTAGATTGCCGAGTAATATATTATATTCATTGCTTTTAGCCGACAACGCATAATGACTAAATATTCTTCAATTGGTTGAAGGAATCCTAAGAAAGATTCTATTGGTCAATTAGATATTTAATTAACGTCGCACTGGAGCAACACAATGGGCTATTGGCGACAGTCCAGTATCAAATTCAAAGGGAAAATTCGAGGACAATACCACGTAATTTTGAATCACGATCAGATGACGAGGTCACATCTGGGCTGGCACCCCACTCTCCAAACTTCCGCACCACTCCACCGCGAGGACATTTGAACATATTTAACATGCACCAGCCCCTCCCATGTACGCGAGTCGTTGGTTGAATTCGAACTCTCCACCCTCCTGTTGCTATTCCGTTACTCTTCTACTGCGGCCCCATGCAGAGTAGGATATATGCGTGTAAACTCCTCAGAGTGTTAAACCAAGTATAAGAAAAACATAATTAAAAATATATTTAATATTTTAAAATATATATAAATACATTTTATATAAGATTTAAACAATTAAAAATTAAAGTAATTTAGGAAATAAAATCAATTAGACATTATGATTGATAAGGTGGTATCTGATGGGTGGATATTCGGGATTGATAGCAGACTGTTGTGTTACTCAAATCCGACATAAACTCAACTTCCTGATACATGCATAACTAATATTTTCTATGGTCTTTGTTTCGATAGCCTAGCTGTAACTCTCGAAATCAAATCTTACGCGTATTATTTTATTTACAGATGTTTATACCTTTCCACTTCAATTCGTCTGAAATTTCGTATTATTGAATCTCTTATTTAAATTAACTGCATCGGGATGGGTATTTCTAAATAAGAATTAAAATTTTATTAGCAGAAAACGAAAAGCTTTCCTAAAGCATAATGCTGAATTTGTTTACCTACCTGAAAGAGAAACGAAGCGAACTATAAAATTTTTTTGCTCAAATGATAATAAAAGTCCATAAAAGTTACGAAATAAAGTACATAAATAATCCATATACTGTATAATGTGCGTCTTCACATTGTTGTTTTGTTCAGTGGAATAGTCATCAAACATGTTTCAGCTCTGTCTGTTTCATTTGTATACTAACTTAGGTTCTCTTTTTATTTGTAGCTCACCTCAATGCAGATATTGATGGTAAGAAAATTTTTTAAATTATACATCACTTCATAACATTATGCATAAAAATGTGCGGCTGCATTTTGAAAAAACGTATCTGTACCTGAAAGAAACTTTTAAGTTCATAAATGAAATGTCAAATAATGTTACATGACTCTTTTTTGTTTACAAAGCCCGTGAACTTGTAGATGGGTTCTAGAGTCAAACACAGTATTATAGATCAAGTGTGTTGTTATTTAGAAATTTTAAAACAATTTTACTGCTTTTAAATATGCAGCTAAAATGTAGATTTATGAGTTTGGTATTGTAATGTTACTTATACTTTTCACACCAAAAATAAATATGACAAAGATTGGGAAATACACATTTCTTACCATTTATATGTGTAATTCAATTTATAGTCAGGAAGTCATTTTATACTGATACTTATATTTTTCATACTTATTTTTAGCTGATGATGGTGGTAAGTAAAAAATTTGATTTACGTTCCATCCTGATTTTAGGATGCTGCTTATTTTCCTTTGAAAGGCTGACTATTTGCAAATGGAATTAATTTATGCGTTAATATTGATGATTTTTTTGATAGTCATAAATATATTTAGACAGCATACAGATTCTAAAATATATCATAAATATATTTAGTTTTTCAACGAAAGTTATGTACCAATTAGAATTTTAAAATCAGAGAGTAAAAGAAATTAAATTCATTATAATTAGTTTACTAACGGATGTACAAGTTTCGAAATGAGTTCATAATTTAGAGGCGCATTTGTTTTAAATGTTATTCACTTCTGATGAAAGTATACTAAACAAATCTTTGTCACTTCGACAATAACGTAATGAGTTTATAACATACAAAATTTTACAGAATTCGTTGCATGATAAAGGCATGTAATTGGTGTAAATCTTGAGCTATTTTGAATCCGTAATAAATTTAAAGATTCGGTTTAGTCTCAGCATTTAAAATTTAAACTTTTTTCTCCTAAGATCTTTACCTCAAAACTTCGCGAGGAAAATGCAAACGAGTATCATTAAATCAATTTTGATTTGTATAACGTGCAATAAATAAGATTTTTTGAAAATCTGCATTAAATACTAATCTTTTCTTTCTGTTTTTTAAATGTAGGCATTGTCGATAGTGCTATTTCTGACATCTCTAAAGCCCTTTGAATCTGTTGCTATGTAATGAATGTAAACATAATGTAAATAAATTGATAGTTTTATGTCTTGATCTTGTATTTTTTGTCATTTTAAGAGCTCAGAGAAAACTAAATATTCAAAATCGATGGAAACAACTCGAGCTCCATCTCAGGGATCCAGATATAATCATTACTTGTCATGTAAAATAAGGTGTACATTTTCCGGGGAACCGTAAAAGTGTATTTGAGCCTTAAACGTCAAAATAATAATCCCAAAACCTTTATTTCATGGAATTAAAAAAGCAATTACTAATAAACTTAATTATTTATGGAAATGAGCTTATTGCAGAGAATTAGAGAACTGTAACCTGCATACAAAATACTATTTTTTTAAATTAAAAAGTAAAATTTGTAGAAAGAATTAGGAGGAAAAATGCATCGAAAATGCCCCGAAAATTTTAAATTTACTATGATTTAAAGCATCGATAAGAGACAAACAAATATAAGAATAATCCAATATATACAGGGTGTCCCAAAAAGGTTGTTCCGCAATTTATATTTTTACCACTTGGAGATAGGTAGGCAATGTAAATTGAAAAGTGCACCAAATAAGGTAAGTAATTAAGATATGCGAATAAAATTATCACGTGATAACAATTTAAGCGTATACAGTTTTTAATTTGTATACAACCCCTCTAGATAAAAATCCGAGATAGCAAAAATGTTCCTTACCTGTATCCCTATCGTTAGTAAAAAACCATATTCCGGTAAGTTGAATAGTAACGGAAATACATGAGTTTCCATTTTAAGGGGGCCGTATCTAATTTAGAACGATGGCCAAAAATGAAGAGCTAAGTTCTGCATTGCTGCAGATGGAAAACATTTTGAACATGCGTTGTAAATTTCCTTCTATTTTTATTTAAACCATTTTTTCTACAATATTTTTATTGAAGATTACATTGTCTACTATTATTCAGTGCGATTTTCAACTGCAGTTGCAATACTACATTACTTTGCACAATGTTGCACTTTCTGACCGAAAAGTGCTTTTGAGCATTGTGTATACAGTCCCTAATCTGACTGCTTGAACAGCTGTGCACAAGCGGTATAAGTCAACTTTTTTGGTCATTATACCTCCGTTACTGTTCAACCTACATAAATGCAGCTTTCTGCTAACGATAGGGATGCAGGTAAGGAACATTTTTGCTATCTCGGATGTTTATCTAGAGGGGTTGTATAAAAATTAAAAACTGAATCCGCTTAAATTGCTATCACGTGATAATTTTATTCACATATCTTAATTACCTACCTTATTTGGTGTACTTTTGCAATTTACATTGCCTACCTATCTCCAAATGGTAAAAAGATAAATTGCGGAACAACCTTTGTGGGACACCCTGTATATTGCAATATTAATCTAAGTCATTCGTAAAATATGGAATTCAATATGAAGAAAAGCAAGCATTCAAACAAAAATAAATTTAGATAGCCGAAATGTATTAAACTTCTAACTTGTTTCGATATGGGCAATTCTTTTATAAATGAGATCAGTCCCGAAAACCCTTTGTATACCGAGTTATCCTACTTCATATATCATTCTTTACTTTTAATTATTTTTATTTTATAAAAATATCGTTTTCACAGCCTAAATAATTGTTGCATCCCTCTGGAATTCATCGACCCTCCGCTTAAATCAAGATATCACTGCCATACTTTTATGCGCAACCACCCCGAGTCTAAGGCACAACTTATATTTTTGCTTCTAAAATGTGAATAATTATATTGTGAACTATTAGATCATATCGCTTTTACTATCAATATTTTAACGTGTATACGTCTTTAAATTGGGTTCGGTATTGGAGGCGGTCTCTACGAAAACTCTAGGGACCAAATAATGTCAATATTTGTACTCCTTATATGTCGTAAACTATAATGGATAATCAAATTATTTAAATTTTGTAGGATAAGGGGGAATATTTCTTTGAAATATTTTGTGATAATTTCAGTTTGAAATTAGATTAGGTTGAGCTTAACGCCGATGCTTCTATGCAAGTGCAACAGCAATCGAATTGTTTTCTACTACTCCACACTTCTCGAATACGCTCGATTCGATCGAGCTTCATTTGTTATCTGTTTACCTTTTCTCTCAGCACGTCATATATCGTTAGTTAATTCTGGTTTAGTGGTTTTGAGTATTGGGTATTTCAATTAACGTCACACTGGAGCAACACAATGGGCTATTGGTGACGGTCCGGGATCAATCCCAAAGGGAAAGATCCGAGGACAACACCACGTAATTTTGAACCACGGTCAGATGACGAGGCAACACCTGAGCTGGCACCCCACTCTCCAAACTTCCACACCACGCCAACGTGAGGACATTTGAGGCCACGACAGATTTAACGTGCACCAGCCCCCTTTGTACACGACGGTGTTTGGCTGGATTCGAACTCGCAACCCTTCGGTTGCTAGTTCGTTACTCTTCCAACCGGGCCACCGCGGCCCCTAGTGGTTTTGAAGTCAGCTTTTACCTTCTTGCACAGCCGAGTATTTATTCTTACCGTCAACTTTATTATTTCGCAGACATTGCATGAAAAAATAAGGTAGTTTAATTTGTTTGTTATTTAATAATCTAATTTTTGTTCTCGTGTCCACACTTTTTAAAATAAACGGTATCAGAAAAACAAACTTTCAACTAATTTTTCTTCTCTTTTTTTAGTTTTAATAATTTTAGGCATCGGTGCATTTAAATAAAATTTTTGTGATCCTGCATACGAAGATTTACTTGACACTTTCAATATTTGTAACATTTAAAATTTTGTTTGGTAAATAACATTGTAATAGCCATTGTTTAAATTTATCTCTGACTTCAAACATGCTTTCTGTTTGCTAAAGTTAAAATGAACATTTGTAATTTTTCAAATGAAGAATATTCATTTTAACTGCAATTTATAGAAACTAATTTCTAAATTTTGAACTAATTCGTCAATTTGAATATATTACTATTTCTTGCAATAAAAATGTATGTTTGATTTGTCTTTTCTAAAATATTTCGATTTAATTTTGTTTCTTTAAATCATTACCAAAAAGAAAAAAATTGGCTAAATTTAAAATCGAAAAGTTTAGAATAATTATGAAGAAAATAACAAATCAGAATTTGTAATTAAAAGTATGGTATAGTCAATAAAATATTTCAATCTTTTAGTTATGATAAAGTGTGAAAAATATATCCAGCATCATCTGCTATAAGATCCAGATGAGATCCCAAGAAATGCATAAACAATTTTCATTGCTTGTTAATTCACGAAGTGAGAACTACAGAAAAATCAATGTGGTACTCGTTGCATTGAGTGTGAGCATGAACACACTCTGATAATCTCAATTGCAATAATCCATAAGAGTTGTTGCGTGTACGCAGAGGATCCTAAGCGTGAGCTCTCTATCTACAGTTGAAATCTTGATAGTGAAGAATTCTCTGGTTTGACGGAACGTTGAGGTTGTCGGACGTCTTCTACTGGGATCCAATCTAAAGCGGCAGATATGGTCACGTGACGAAACAACTTATACCAGCCAAGGAGGGGTAGAAAGTAATTGTAATGATTAATGATTATCATACTTCGATGATAACCATTATTGTGTAGTAGCTGGTAGCTAATCAGACTGTAACAATACATATTTATTACAACGAGCACAGAAAATACAAACACAACCGCAAAAGATAGCACCGACGAAAGGACTAGAACACTTAACTAAGTACTCGCGGACCCTCGTTTGGGATATTTAGATACTTGTGTTGTGTGATCCCCTCAATCAAAATGGACAATTCTATCTCCCTACAGTAAGCAATCATCTGATCCCTGTGGTAAACCAAAAATCTTCGAATAGGTAGATTAATAGTTGAATTAATGTCACATTGGAGCAACATAACGAGTTGTTGGCGACGGTTCGGTCATCCCAAATGGATAGATCCGAAGAAAACACCAAGTCATTTTGCACCATGTTCAGATGACGAGGTCAATACATGTACTGGCAGCCCACTCTCCAAACTTCCACATCATGACAACGTGGGGACAATTGAGGCTACCACAGATTTAACATGCATCTGCCCCCATGTACACGACGGTCTTGGGTTGGATCGAGTTTCGAACTAGCAATCCTCAGGTTGCTAATCCGCTACTCTTCCAAACGGGCTACCACGGCATAGTTTAGGAGAGAAGTAGGCTACAAAAAATGCGATTGCTATATTTTGATGGGAATCGATTCAGGACTTCAAATATGATCATGCAAAATTTCAGATCATACCAATTATTAATTTTTGCCTTACATTAAATTTTCCTCATTATGACGATTTTAGGGGGCAACCAAAAGTTTAAAAAACGTGACAAACATAAGTAATATGTAAATTTTTGAATAATGATTGTAAATTTCATTTAAGTAGTCTAAAATACATTGCATTTCACCAGTTGTGTCGTATAGATGAACTCTACTTGATTAATGATCAATTGAATTACTCACTTTTTAGATGATCGGAATATGCAGTTCGATTGTATTAAATTATGTAGGTAGGCTTTTTGGTTGAATACATGGAGACGAACACTAGTTAAAAAATTAACATTTATTAAGAACACTAAAGTCGATACAAAATTGTACAGAACATCGATCAACACTTCCTCGATTTCGAATTGTTCTCAATTCATAATCCTTCTTTTATCACATTTTAATCGAGGTTACAATTCATAATATTATCGCTTGAGTTCGTATAATAAATATAGTAATTCCCGTATCATTTGCACTTGCATAATAAATATAACTTTCAGATTGCTTGCAAGCACTGACAAATACGTTTGAAATAGTATTTAAACTTGAAATTTGGGTAGCTATAACTTCAGTTAATCTCGATCTACGAATAGCGATTTTCAATGTGGAGAGGATTACTGAAATTAACAGCAACTTTACCATTGAATAGCTCTGGATATAAAAATATTAGTCATGAAATTTTACATTTAGACTAATTTAACGATGCACCAAAACAGGGTGTTTTCTTTGCAAATTTTGCTATTGCAAAATTTTATATGATGACGGCCTCTTACGCAAGTTTTTTGTATTCGAATTTGTGGAAGACGTTATTCCCTATTGAATAATATCTTTGAATTTGCTCTACTAGGAATAGTGCTCGATTTAAAGGTAGTGGTTCGGGTTTTTTTCCGCGAATGCACAATAATGTAATTCGAAACATGAAACAAATGTAATCTTTACTGATTTTAATCGTCTTGTTAAGTAACTATGTCAAAATTTAAATACCCTGATACAACGCACGTATTGCTAACAATCTTATTTCATAAGGTATAAAACTTTATGAAATACGATTGTTAGATATATGCGTCCATTGTATATTTTCAAATCGTTTATACGTTTTTTTACATACACTAGTTTCATACATTTTACTAACAGAATTACCCGCAGTTGCTCGAGTTGAATTGATAATATTGATTGCAAAGTGTACGCTCGCAGAAAATGCAAGCACCATTTAAGTGTATGGAAAATAATTTTTGACGGGAATACGTCTCTAAAATCGGTATGGAGTTCGTCGTCAGAAACATGCGTGTCACGAAAAGTGTTGATATCTCAAAGTCCCATAACTCCAGGGGAATCAGTCTATGGGAATAAATGACCTGCCATCGTGTAGAGGAAGGTGCGCCGCCTCGACCAGATCTACCACAAATCCACAGCAGTAATCGTACGAGGTGGATACACACACCCTGGATCTAAAATGGAATCGTCCCTAAATTCTCCCTATTCATAGTAGAAACCGTATCTTATCAGTATTGAGTTTAAGAATATAATTTTTAAAGATGAAGTGGATTGAATCTTCGGGCACAATTTTGTTTACGAGAAAAACAGATTGGCAGGGGATGGTCAAACATAGCAATTGAGGCTCAATGTTCCACACCCTTCTTCCCTATCCCTCCAATTACATACGATTCTATGCGTTGTAGGAAAATGAACTGGACCATAATTGGAAATTTTCTGTACCTTTATGTCTCTTAATAAGTTTTTATTCGTTTTGAGAAATCTCAGATTTTATTACATTTATGGTAGGCCAAAAATACGTGAAACTGAAAACTTATTAACTGAAAAGCAATTATTCCAGATTGCTCTGACAGTTTCACTACATGAGCCGTTCGAGAATATGTAACTATTGGCGAAGCTTCAAGTGTTTCAACGAGTTATCTCGTCCAAGATCTGGTGAATTTTGCAACTAGATCTGGTCAGTTTTCCATTGACGAGATACCTCGTTGAAACAAAACTACCCTAATACTCTAAAAGGAATGAAGATCCAAGTGCGAAGAACAAATTGTTCATTTCACAGAATCGGTGACAGTTTGGAACATGTTTCTGCATCGGAGGTTTGTATACAAAAGGGTGGTTTCCAATGCAAAAATAAACCTACAGGAGGGCTGGAGCGATTCAATGGTTATATGTAGTTTGCATACTTCCAGACAATAAAGAAACCTGCTAAATAAGGAATAAAACCGTGGTATTTGATAAGCGAACTTGTTATACTTTCCAATGGGAAACTCACGCAGAACAAGAACCCATAGTGACATTCCCAATCATATTGTAACGTCTTGGTCCACGGGTAGCTTAGACTAGTTACCATTGAAAAGTGATCCGTTTCTAGATTAACGAATTTTATTTACACTTTTTACAATTAGTTGATAAAACGAATGAAGAGTTCATTTAAGAGTTCAAAATGGAATTCACGAACGATAGTTCGTTGGAAAGTCCAATGTTTTATCGAGGTGCTTCTTGTGGCTGCTGGCGAGCCTTTCACAAATTACTCGGAGGAGTCTCCTTCACGGCTACGGGCGAGCCTTTCTCAATAAAATACTCAGGCGAGTATAGAGTCCCAAGGCGGTATACATCAGCCTTCTTCAGCTCTGATGAGCTCAAATCTCCACGACTACTCGGGCGAATAGTTTCACAAATTACTCGTAGGAGTCTCCTTCACGGCTACGGCGAGCCTTTCTCAATAAAATACTCAGGCGAGTATAGAGTCCCAAGGCGGGATAAATCAGCCTTCTCCGGCTCTAATGAGCTCAAATCTCCACTACTCGGGCGAGAAGTTTCTCTCAAAAGATGGCAATCTTTCGCCGACAGTGAATGGGTGTTCACTTCTTGTTCGACTCTCGTCTCTCTCCAAAAACTGTCTCTCCTCTTCTCCCTCCCCTCTTCTTCTTCCTCTCTCTCTTCCAAAGATCCGAAACACTCTATATATCGGGTGCTTCTCGACTCCTCCTTTTTGTCTCGGGTTGGCCCTCTCAGTCGGTGCTCGTTGGCTGTTGATTACCTCAACTTCTCCGGTCCTTCCCGAATGGTCCTCGCACGTTGGTCTCTTCCCTTGACTCTTTCGTCAGACTTCGACGGACTTGAAAGGGACCATTAACCCTTGTCGGCAATGGTCATCGTAACTCATCTTCGTACCCTTTTGTTTCGAAATGTCATAGAGAGCGACAGAGGGACGCCTGCCTTTTGTTGCGAAGCCACCAACAGTTTCGCCTCTGGAAGCGGTGCTTTCCCCATCTGCCGTTAATAAGCTGCTCCGGTGGTCGTTCTTTTCGGCGTTTGATCGTTGGCAAGATTGTCCAACTTCCCTATCTGCCGTTAATCAGCTGCTTCGATGGTCGTTCTTTTCGGCACTTGATTGCCGGCAAGATTGTCCAGTTTCCTTAGCCGCCGTTACAATATTCTACAAGATTATACTCTCCGTTGTAAGCTTATGCTGTAACATAACAGTGGACAATTGGCATAAGAACATTAATGGCACAAGTTAATTTCACTTATTAAATATGTGTTATTTTCAGCAAAAATACTTCTAACATATGTATATTTCTTTTTTGCTACTGGCCTCTAGAGTTCAGTTTTTAATGCGAAGGACTAAACCACCAAGAGGACTCGAACAATTCAGTGGTCATATGTTGGTTGCATGCATCCAGACAATACATGACTAAGAAACATTAAATAAGGAATAAAATAGTAGAATTTGATGCGTGCACTTCTTATAAAAATGGAAATTTATACTGAACAGTAACCTGATAGTGACAATCAAACGTTCAATTCTGCTGCCAGACTCAAGATTCTGCTCTCCGTTGTAGGCTCATGTTATATAACATATCAGTGGACAACTGGCATACGAGCTATTCACTGACAACTTAATTTAAGCGATTGAATTTATGTCATTTTCAGCATAATTACTTTTAACATATATTTCTTTACAAATTAATATCCGAATTAATATTAGAAAAGAAGCATACCTACTTTCTATATGGTATAGCAACATACCCTTTGGGTCCTATACTACCCCAAGCGAAAGCTAGTATAAAGAAACACAGAATAAGTTCCAAGAGGTTTTTACAGTACATTTGTTAAAGCACAATTACTAATATGGCATTGGGAACTATTTGTATAGAATAAAAGTGTTATCGCTAAATTTATAGTAATCATTAATAAAATTATAAACACTAAGATTTATTTTGAATCTTACATATGTTATTTCCTTTTCACATGCTTATACATTGTCCACTTCAATTTATGACAAATTCCTGGTATAAAATTTTCTTATTTAAATAAGCTGCATCAATACAGATATTTCCCTATGATCCCCTTAAAGTTTTCTTCGAAAGAGAATAAACTCTTCCTAAAGGGCATAACGAAAATTTTCCTTAGCTGAAAGAGAAAGAAAACGTACCTAAAAATTAGAAAATCAGGTACACGTAATTCAACTTATCTTATACTGTATCCAAGCATCTCTTCATAATATCTTATTTCGTTCAGTGGAATATTCATCAAACATGTTTAGAAAATTGCTCAACCCTTAGATTTATTAGCCGTCTATGAATGTATGCTAACTAGTATGCTAACTAGCTTTTCTATTTTTCTTTTTAGCCTCTGTCAATGATGATATTCAAGATAAGAAAAGTTATTTGTGTTATCTATTATTTCACAACACTAAACATACAAATCTTTAACACTGTTTACAAATACTTGTCTTCACTAAAAAACTTTTCAGAACATAAATTAAATATCTGAAGATATTACGTGGTCTTTTCTAGTATTTGAAAGCTCCTATATTTGTAGATAATAAAATAAATACAATAATTAAAATAAATTAACTGAAGTATAGTGCTCAAGTGTGCTGCACTTGGAAATTTGAAAATGTTTTCACTTCTAAGAATTTATCTAAAAATCAACATATTAATGAACTTATTGTAATGTAATCTATAATTTTCGCCATGAAAGAAACACTAGAAAGATTAAGAAATGCACATTTCTCTGATTCACCTCTGATTCTTATATTTTTATACTTGCGTTTAGCTGATGACAGTGTAAGTAAAAAATTAGATTTGCCTTACATCTTGATTTTAGCGTGCTGCTTATTTTACTTTGAAACGCTTAGACTATTTGCAAATGGAATTAAATAATGAGTCAATACTATGCTTTATTGTTAAATAAATGAATACTCATTAAATTTTTTTTTATGCAGTCATAAAAACAGATACTCGAACATAAAGATCGAAAAATGATCTTTATAAATGTTTGTGGAGCATTAATAATTTCTATTTCAAAAGTATATTTAGCCAACCAAAGTAATATCCCAATTAGAATTTCAACATCAAAGGATGTAAAGAAATTTAATTGAATAGGATTGTTTTCCTCATGGATGTATCAGTTTCATTCGTTCATAATTTAGAGGAGCATTTGTTTCTTTTGTGCTATTCACTCTCCTAATGAAAGTGTAAACTTTACTTATAACTTTGCCATTATTTCAATTACTTTATGAAAAATTACTTTTTAAAATTAGTTTATGAATTACAACGTTACTGAAAAAAATGTTGCATGCTGAAGGCATGTTATTCATGTAAATTCCGATACGTTTTAAATCCGTAATAAACATAAAGATTAGGTTTAGTTTTATTCGAATTTAAAATTTGAAAAGATTGATCCCCCAACATTTTTAACTCAAACCTTCATGAGGAAATTGCAAACAAGTGTCATTAACTTGATTTTGATTGGTATAGCGTGGAATAAATAAGATTCTTTTGTGAATTTGATTTAGTATTGATCTTTTTTATTTGTTTTTTTTTTAAATGTAGGCCTTGTCAACAGTGCTGTTTCTGTACTCAGTAAAGCCCTTTGAATCTGTCCTTGATCTTGTGTTTCTGGTCTTTTTAAGAGATTAAAGAAAACTAAATATTCAGAACCAAAGGACGTAATTTAAAAGCTTCAACCCTGGGTTTATAGGCGTAATCATTCCTTGTCATGGTAATCATGTATATTTTTGTTGAGCTTTTGGCAAGCTCGTGTGAAAGAGTGCAACTTTTGTCTGCCAAAAAGTATATCATAGTAGAGTTGGGTTACACTGCTATGTATACTATTGTATAGTTCGTTAAATTTTGTAGTGGTAGCTTATTTGCCACAAGCTCCATAAACCTGCCTGAACTTAAATCTCAAAGTATGATTTCCAAACATATATTATTAAGCAATTTTGAAAATATTTTAAACTTAATTGATTATTGATTATTAAGGATGATACACGATGATTACAGTTAATTAGGAATTGTAATCACAGCATACGAAACACTATTTCTTAAAAGTAAGAATTTAAAAAAATTATAGGTTGTGACGGAGGACACAAACCGTAGTTTTAACGTTAATACTCGGTTCTGATGTTGGATTGTTGGATGTTGGAATGAATGAAGCACCATAGGAATTCTTTATTGTGAACATTCGACAATTAATTAATTTTGAATGATTAGAGTGGAGCTTGACAGTAATATTGGCGGATAAATTTATTGATTAAAGGCTTGTGATTATAGAGTAGTTGGGTAGCTTTCGAATGACAGCACTTATGCAGTCCTCACTTTACGCAATCCATAATTACACTGGCCCAAAGCTCGCTTAGCATCGTAGAATTTTCGTACATTGTGGACCCACTCCCCGAGCTCGGTGCACTTGCGCACTAGGTCTGAAAGTGATGTCAGGTACCGACATCCGTTATCTACACTCAGCTATATTTATCTTCTGGATGTTTCTTCTAGTTATGAAATCATAAATCAAAACAATTGTAGCATAACGCTCAAATTTTCATGCATATTCCTCCATCTTGCTCCAATTTTAAAGACGTATTCATGACACAAACTTTTAATAATAGCTCCTTAATAGCGATATTTAAACCAATGAAAATATTAAATTCCTTTTGCAAGATCTTAGATGAATGTCTAGGCAAAGCATCACAGGAATTAGACTCCTATAATTTGACGAAGTTGGCTGCATCTCTCATTATACAGGAGGGTCAGAAATCAAAATCTTACCTATAAGTTACCAAGTTTTTAAACAAACTATACAGGGTGTTCCAAAAAGGTTGTTCCGCGATTTATCTTTTTACCATTTGGATATAAGTAGGCGATGTAAATTGCAAAAGTGCACCAAATAAGGTAAGTAATTAAGATATGTGAATAAAATTATCACGTGATAACAATTTAAGCGGATACAGTTTTTAATTTTTATACAACCCCTCTAAATAAAAATCCGAGATAGCAAAAATGTTCCTTACCTGTATCCCTATCGTTAGTAAAAACCATATTTCTGTAGGTTGAATAGTAACGGAGATACAAGAGTTTCTATTTTAAGGGGGCCGTATCTAATCTAGAACGGAAACTAACCCATGGCCAAGAATGAAGAGCTAAGTTCTGCATTGCTGCAGATGGAAAAATTTCCTTTTTATTTTTATTTAAACCATTTTTTCTACAATATTTTTATTAAAGATTACATTGTCTACTCTTATGCATTGCGATTTTCATCTGCAGTTGCAATACTACATTACTTTGCACAATGTTGAACTTTCTGACCGAAAAAAATGCTTTTTAGCATTGTGTATGCGGTCCCTAATCTGACTGCTTGAACAGCTGTGCACAAGCGGTATAAGTCAACTTTTTTCGGTCCTTATGCCTCCGTTACTGTTCAACCTACAGAAATGCAGTTTTCTGCTAACGATAGGGATGCAGGTAAGGAACATTTCTGCCATCTCGGATTTTTATCTAGAGGGGTTGTATAAAATTTAAAAACTGTATCCGCTTAAATTGTTATCACGTGATAATTTTATTCAAATATCTTAATTACTTACCTTATTTGGTGCACTTTTGCAATTTACATTGCCTACCTATCTCCAAATGGTAAAAAGATAAATTGCGGAACAACCTTTTTGGGACACCCTGTATATAAAAGATGTTTCCCTAAAATTTGGGGGTCAACTCTAAAGTTTTTATTTCTTATTTAAAATTCCTAAACTCCCGAATTGTTTTGATGGGGGCCCTATTCTCTAAAATATAAGGGATAAAAATTACATTCATTTCTATCATATTGAATAACCAAATATGCAGGTTTGTTAGACCATAATTATTGTATCTTATTATCTCCCTATATCAAGAGACAGGATCAAGACGTCTTATGGCTTATAAAGGCTTTTGCTCCTAAACTTTAAGGACCCTCGTCCGACATAGAAAAGGGACCATGTTAGCCCAGTTGGAAGATTAACGGATCAGCATCCGGAGGGTTGTACGTGGGAGATGGTGCGCGTTAAATCTACCGTGATGCAAATATCCTCACATTGATGTGGTGTGGACGTTTGGAGCTCAGATGTTGACCTCGGATCTTCCCCGTCGGGATGGATCCCGAATCGTCGCCAATAACCCTTCGTGTTGCTACATTGTGACTTCAACTACCTACCAACATAGAAAATAAATATTACAAACATACAGTCGGTAGGCAAGTATTTTAATTAACGTCGCACTGGAGCAGCACAACGAGCTATTGACGAAGGTCCGGCATCAATCCCAAATGGAAAGATCCTATGACAACACCGCGTAATTTTCAATACATCTCTACTCCGATCCCTGTTGTCCTGTAGTAGCACAGTCAAATAAAAAGTTTCATTAGACTTGGGGTAAAGGCTACTACAAATCAATGTGATTTTGTTTGCATAAGGGTCCGTCTTCATATTTATTTAGAAATAATTTCCAAAATTTTAAATAACTACACCTAGTTTTAATGTCATTAAAAGCTTTTCCGTATCAAAATTAAGGGCTGCGTAGCCCAGTTGGAAGAGCAACGGATTAGCAACCCGAGGGTTGCGAGTTCGAAGCTCTGTCCAGCAAAAACCTTCGTGTATACGTGTGCTGGAGCACGTTAAATTAAGAAGAGTCGTAATTGTGGTAATATTCGATCATGAATTGTATTTAAAATTACTTCCAAGGTTCTAATGTACAAAAATAACTTATTCAAAATTAGTTTTTTATGATCCTACATCACCCGTCAAAAAACCCCAAAGGCAGCATCAAGTTTTGATGCCTAAAACAGATTCTACGTTGTCAAATTAGTCTAAATATGAATTTCATGAATTTACTATATCTGTATACGGAGATATTCAGTATTAAATCTGTTGTCTATTTCAGGAATCATCTCTATGTATTGAAAATTTCCATTCATAGATCGAGATTATTTGTAGTTAATCGAAACGTTTCACTTGATGTTTAACAGGAAAACGCCGATAGATAACCTAACAACAAATTTCTTTATTATTGGCATAATATTCATTTTCAAGTACCAAAAATTCAAAGATAAGCTGTAATTGCTGTAGCTGTCTAAATAACAGCGTTATTAAAAAGTAACAGTTAGTAACTGATATCGAAAATATTAACAGTTAGCAACTGTTAATATTTTCTATTGCTATTATTAGCAGTTATCGATAACTATTATCGTATAATCAGTAAAGAAAATTAATTTAATCAGTTAACAACTGTTAAAATTAAGAATAGATATCATTTTTAAAGTGTGAAACATCCAGTAGATTTGATTTTGTTTGGATTTCTCAATATTAACATGGAACCAAATATCAGCGCTATAGGAATATTATTTCGTAAGATATGAATAAAGTATGGGAAACTGATTTAGCATTAGGATTTTCAAACTTTCTTTACGTATAATTCTGTATCGGATGGACAGAATGACATAAAATTAGGTATCTGACAAGTCAAACTTTGATAAATATTCAAAATTGTGTATCAAAATAAGGGTTTGTCTTGAAATTCTGAAGTTGGTGCTCAATGTAATATTTGCGATATCCCTTTACGCAAATTTCATGCATTTGAATTTAAAGACATTATTTACTGTCAAATTACATCTTTGAATAAAGAGGAGTGGTTCGTTTACTATTTCTCTGACTGTACATCACACATCCTAAGCTCCATTCCAATCAAACACTGGCTTCAGGTGTTTAGATTTTCTTGGAATTGCGTATATTGTAGTTCAATAATAAACAATACAATCAAAATCACAAAACAATGCCTTGTGTACTCTGGTAGAATCCATAGAATAAACTACTGATCCGTCTTAAAATGTCCCATGGCTATAGTTCAGCGATACTCATTTTCTCTGAATTTTGGCACAAAATATTAATTCTAAAAGCTAATTTCAGTGCATGAGTCCCCTGTGATAGCAGCATGAGAGAAATGGGAAGGTGCGCATATTTGATTCCTGAAACTACTCTGGGTGTATTCCTCTCTTATATATCTATGAAAATTTTGCTGCGCGTGTTTCAGTCTATTTGTTTATAGGAAAATCATTACATAGCGCAGTTTGACGCAATATGTCCCCCTTGAGGCATAAAAGTCAACCAAATCACAGTGAATGGGTTCCATAGCAGGATAATTATTTGATTTCCAAAATATATATTTGTAAACACAAAGGCAAGCATTACGAAGTACGTATCATACATACTGTGATCAGTAGAGACGTTCCATATGGCGCCCTTTGACGGAAAAGTACATTTGATTAAAGAAAGTTAAGTTCAACATAAAACTACTGTAGAACATTCAAAAAACAAATGTGACAACAATATGTGCGATTTTTATTTTCTCATAAATAATTGACTTAAAAATTATCAAAAACACTTCTTTGACGGATAAGTTAAATTTGTTTAAAGAAAAACAAATTTAACACAAAACTACTGTAGAACATTCATAAAACAAATGTGATAATAATATGTGTGAGTTTATTTTCACATCAATAATTGGCTTTCGAAAAATACCTTTAAATATTTACAGCTTCACAGCAGCTTAAAATATAAAAATCATTTTACTTAAGAAAAGGGATTCTCGATTGCCGCTCAAAAGAGAATAAGGGTGCCTTCTTATAAAACAGGAGTATTTCATATAAATACCGATATATTTGATAATTGCCTGTCAAGATATTGTATAGTTCCATATTAAGTGCAAGTTAATGCTGAATTATTTTTACAACGTATTTTTTAATGGTGCCATGTTGGTACGCATTCTCGAAATTTACGATCAATATGAGACAAAAATGTTGTTCAACATTTAACTAAAAGTCGTTGTCGGGTATTACTGATAAACACATATCAAATTTCATCTCAGATATCTACAAAAATATTCTTGGGTTTTAATTTAATCTGTAAAATTTCTGATACTAAGTGAACTTTGATTAAAATGTATTAAACTGCAGACTAAGCAGAAGCCCCATAAATAATGATATAGAATGTTCGTTCTGTCAAACTACTTTGTGATCTATGAAAACAAAAGTTTTAGGATGCTTGATGACTTGTAGGTTTAACAAATCAAAAACTCCCTGCTTGATGACAAAATTAAGTCATTTCAGAAACAAAATGTTTCTAGAATTGGCAGTTATAGCTACGCTATTTAACTGTACTATCCTACTGTACTATACTTCTGTATTTAGCTGTACTTATTCGATATAAGTAAAAATGGAGTGTTTGTACATTGGATATTTTCGGCCCATTTCAAGTTTTCTATCAGTTTTGGTTCCTTCTGATGAAAAATCTGTTTCTTGAGCGTTTGATGTCTGTCCATGTCTGTCTGTATGTGTGTGCCCGTACTACGTCCAAATGCTGAATATATTTTTATGGAACTTTAAATATTGTGAGTACTTACTTTCCCTAAATGACTGAACTTTATTGTGCTATTCTGTCTGTCTTCACATTCTATGTCTGATTTTGTGTCTGTGTGCTTGCTCAAGTATCACATAAAATTTATTCCATTAATTTCAAAACAATGTGCTTTATTTTATAAACAATATTTTAGTTTAGTGGATACTTTATTTAAATTTTCTTTGCTTACATATTTAGACACGTTTCACGCTAAAATGCTGAGTAAGTATACTCAAACCAACCATAATTTGGTTGTTTTGGAGAATCTGGAATGTATATTGAGCATTGCGATTACTTGGATTGTTTACCAGTACTGGTGAAAAGCAATTATTTTTTCAAAAATTAACTCTGATATATTGTATTTATTTTTTTGCCTTACTTTTTCTTTGAGAAATATAAACGATTTCAGAATATTTAGGATAGATGATATTTTGTTTCTAACTGAAACTGAACGGAAACTTGTTTCGTTGAACGCGTGCAGTAACATTTTCTGTTTTATCGCTCGGAATTAATTTCGTATTTTTAAATTTTGTCCAACTTTTAGATGTAATTTGTGGCAACTGTGCGAAAGAAGAATCTTCAATTAATATTTTCACAATTTCTTTCTCGTCAACTTTGCTTTAGTTTTATTTCGCTGTTTTCTGTTGCAAATTAATCAAATATTTATTTTTTAATAAATTGTAATTCCTTTTCATCACACACAACAACAGCACAAAGTATTCGATTTAAAGTCGCATATCTTAAGAAGGAAGTTCATAATTACTCAGAAACAACTGAAATCTATTCTCAAGCCAAAGTATCGTCAAATATCGATCGTAGTAGCCACATCAGTAGTACCTCTTGTAATTTTTGTCATACAACGGAGGTACGATGTATGTGAAATGGATTACATGTATTCCTTGTACACAACTTGAGTCAAAGTAAATTGTAAAAACTATACACACAAATTCTGAGAAACATTTATCAAAAGTTTTTATTCGGATATTTAAATGATATTTGTAATTTTCTAAGGAAGTGAAAATGATTATTCTAGTCACTTTTTCAATCAACAGTTAACCCGAGTAACGACGGGTAATTCTACTAGTATATAATAAAATTAGAATAAGAGGAATTTTCTGCTAAATATGGAAATTGTTTATTTCTTCCTTGTATTTTCTACAGTTCTTCGTCATAATTTCTAAATTTGGGTTTTGGGTACGCCAATTTATGAGCTATTACTTCCTCGAACAAACTTTTGCAGTGAAGCTGTAAACATAAAAAACACGATAAACATGCACGATAAAAAAACTTGAATGAATGTAGAAATCTTTAATTTCGGAACATTCATTTATTTTAGCTATGTTAAAATATACAATATTATAATACTAGAAAAAATTTTATTATTGTTTCCTTGTATAACGTGTAGACATGGATATTTTGAGGACCGTAGTGGTTATTTCGACGAGGTTTGTCATTATTAGCAAAACTGACCAAGTCCTGACGGACGAGATAGTTCGTCCTAGAAGAAAACTACCTAGATCTTCATAAAAGAATCGGCAGTATACCGGTGGACTAGATATCTCGTCATTAGAAAACTTGGTTAGATTCTGATGGATGAGGCATCTCGTCATTAGCAAATTTTTCAGATCTTGATGGATGAGATATCTCATTGAAACCACTTGGAGGGTTAATAAAAAAAATGATTTCATAGTAAAATAGAATGTCTTACGATAATCAATATCCTGTGTACCATCTTTTACCATTTGTGAAATGATTTTTGAAGGCAATATATTTTTATAATGAAAGATGGCTCTAAGTATACTTTTAAAAAACTTGACGTTATGGAACATTTTATAAAATTATACTGTAGCTTATTTTATATTAGGAAAGTTTGAAGAACAAAAGACTTTCTTCAAAGATTATTCCATCATGTCTACAAACTTTTTCATTTTTTGCAGGAAAAACATTACGATGGCTTATCTATTTGTACAGTAAACTTTTTATGCGTTCTTTTCTTTATTTTGATACTGAACTAAACCTTTTCGACGTAAGAGTATAATGATTAAAATATAAGCATAATGTAAAGAGATTATGGAAAGAAAACAATGGTTGTTTAAAAGATTCGTGTTTCTATAATTTTCAAAATAAATGCTCCGATGGCTTAAAATTTAAGTTCAAATCACTCAGTACTTTCAACCGTTTTATGATATTCATAACAGAAAACCTAGTTGTGGTGAAATGTATTTTCAGACATGAATTAATTCTTTCTATGCTTACTATATTATATACAACTACTAATCGCCCTAAAGTATGAGAAAAATAATTTTTTTATTGTTTTATAAATGATAAAATTGTCAGAAACTTTCAAATGGGATCAGTGTGCCAAAAAGAGAAAACATAGAATTGTATATTTTTTAATAACAATACTACATTTCACATGTGTAATGGTTTACTTTATTTGGTATATATGTGAAGTTCAGTGGGAGTGTAATAGGACTTTAAAGGACACTGAGAAATTATTTAAAAGGTAAAGCAGCTAATTAAAAAATAAGGACAGAACAGTTACAAACATATTTAAAGCAACACAAAAAAGGGATGGCCGTCTGCCATTCACGTCTGATTCAATCGTCGTCCTAAACCGTTCTCTTTCTAGGATGTTCTTGCAACCCTTTTCCAGAATTCGCTCTTGTTCTGCTTATGGAATGTTCTCTCACTCCTTCTATTGGAAGTCGCCGGTGTTTGCTGTTGATAGGTCAGAAATGGGATGAGTCACGGGGTATCGCACTATCACGTGAATGATGAACAGGTGGAACAGGTGGAACAATTGTTTAAAGCCCGAGCACAGTTGTCCACAAAACCTAAAACCCCTTTACCTCTCTACGTAACATCAAGAGACTTATTTGCTCGGCAATAAAGACTGATAGATTCTCAATCTACGAAGAGATGTCTATAGAAAATAATCGGAATGTTTTATTGAGGTAGTTAGATATTTAATTAACGTCGCACTGGAGGGGGTAACACAACGGGCTATTGTTTTATTGAGGAATAAAGCTCGTATCCCAGGTTCCTTGCCCATAACTGTATGAGTCGCTTGCTTTCGACTTCTTACCGGACATGACTACCTACAACGACACTTACACCGTATTGGAGTAGCAAGATCAACTATCTGCCTCCTTTGCGAACTTGACTTAATGACTGGAGACCGTGTTAAGGCGGACTGCCCTAAAATTCCTGACACTAGAAGTGCAGATACTGATAGTGTCTGATACTTGATAGTGTTTTTAAGTCAAATTTTTAAATTCAAAACTCTATTGGGCTGCTTGTTTATTGATGACCTAGAAGCCAGAGACGGGCGTAGGATACAAAAATGATTGACGTATTTTGAGCACAATAGGAAACATCATCTAAATAAATTATTTCACACATAGTTAAGCCAATAATTAATAAGTCATAATTAAGCCAATATCAGATATCTATTATGAGGAATTTTTGAAGGACTGCTCATTGTAGTTAAGGTTGGTTTTGGGGTTTTATGGCACAAGGGCCATATTTGGCCATGCTGCGCCAGACACAAGAAATACAACATTAAGTAATAAACACACACACTGAAAGTTTTACTGATACAGAAGAGAGAAATGCACCTGACAGAAATCGAACCTGATAGTTAAGTATTCAACCCAACACCTTTGCTATGCCCTGAAAGCTTGCTAAACTATTTAGGAATGTCCGCTCAAAGCGTTTCAGAAAACAACGCAGATAAAGCCTAGAATAGGCAAATTAATTAACTATTAATTAGTATGTTTAGGTACTCTTCAACAAAAAAACTGTAAAACCTGCTCCATATAAATTAAAAATTTCCGAAATAAAAATTAGATTTCAATGTGGGATTAGATATATGTATGATTTGTGTTAGTTAAAATTAGGTGCACAGTTTAAGAACTCAACACAAGAGTAATTGGAAAATTATATTAAAATCTATATATCGATATTCTTCATCTTTTAAACTTCAATTACTTCAAGAAATAATACCCGACCTCATTAAAATTTTAATCACTCCAATTTTTATGGAAAAATTATTTTAGTTACGAATTTCTCAATACCATCGTATGTTTTAATCACAAAAATTGTTCCTGTCTCTTAAACCTTCCACAATAATATCGAAGAAAGTTCTAGGAAGAATTTTATTTCGCTTTCGATTATTCAGGTAGTTTTACTTTGGATTTATTGCTGATTGCTTCTGAGTAAATTAAGAAAAATATTGTGTTTCATTCTTGCTCACACAAAAGGTATAAAATTCTATAAATAGGATTTTATATTAATTGAAAAATACGAAAAACACTCTGTTATTTTTGTGTCGAATAAAATACTGACACATAAGGTACATCCTATCTTTATGTAAAAGGTGGAAGTTTTACAAACAATGAAGGAAATGTTAACTTTTAGAACAATACTAACACATATTCGAAATTAAAAGAATGACCCGCTTGTCATTAAAGCGCACTTAATAATAATTACAAGTAAGGCGTTTTTCATACTCCAAGTCAAAAAACATCGAAATAAGTGACTGACTTGTACGGTGAGAGTATATAAGAGGAATATATCCTTCAGTTATCAAGTAATCACACTCGATTTGTACATCCATCTTATGATTCTAAAATAGATTCATTCTGAAATTCTATCCATAGCTGAAACCGTATAGTACCAGTAACTGAGTTGAGGAATGTTGCCTCGGATAACGAAGTGGATTGACAATTTCTCCTGACCAGGGTTGGCCAAACCCCCACACTAGATTTGTGGTCCCCCTCCCCATTTTTCGTCTCTATCCCACAATTCCATGCGATTCCATGT
Organism: Meta bourneti; assembly: GCA_933210815.1. Lineage (NCBI taxonomy): Eukaryota > Metazoa > Arthropoda > Arachnida > Araneae > Tetragnathidae > Meta > Meta bourneti. Next base: position 14,214,986 of record OW119924.1, read on the forward strand.
TCTGTATGAAAATGTAAGTGCACTAGATCTAGATAGTTTTTGTGAAGTGATGTATGTTTTCTAAGTAAAAATGACAAAACGGCTGAAATTCTAGATTTTTTTGGTAATTTGACAACACATTGAAAAATGCATGAACTGTTGGAGGACTATTAACCAAATCTAGAATGATTCCGTATTTATGTGTATTAGGCAATATTTTAGTCTAAGAAACGTGCTAAATAAGTAAAATCGCTCTAGCTAATGCGCGAACTTATAAATCTTTCGAATGGAAATTTATGCAGAACAGCAACATCTACTATAGTGACTTCAAAATAACAAATCTGCAATTCATATTGTAGATGATTATGCTCTCCATTGTAGAGTCTCACATTGCGATATAACACTGGATACCTGCCATACAATCTATCCACTATGAAAAGTTAATTGAAGCTTTAAATTAAAACATTTTTCAGAAACATTTCTTTTCGAAATAACATTCGAAATAATTTTAGGACAGAAACAGACACGTTTCTTTCCTGTTAAGCATATCGTACCTTTGGGGCTATACCACCCCCATGCGAGTGACACGCATAAAGAAACACAGAACACGTTCCAACGGGTTAATGAAGAATTTTAGTTAAAGTACAGTTATTAATAATATGATAATGCGAGCTTTTTTATATAGAATCACAGTAAGTTACCAATAAATTTATAATAATCGTACATAGAATTAGGTACTAAGATTTACATTGTATGGTTGATTGATGATAGCTTAACCCTCTGAGCGTTATGAGAATCCAAGTAGTGTAGTATTTATTGCTTTTGCAACTCAACATACATACTAACTAAATTTCCTTCTATTGGTTGAAGGTTAATTGGTTTGGGGTTTTATGGCGCAAGGGCCATATTTGAACCAGCTGCGCTAAACACAAGACAGAAAAAACAATGAGGGACGAAAAAAAGCAAAAAGCAGAAGGGTATTATCGGTTGAAAGTAATCGTTAAAAAATTTTATTGGTCAAGAAGATCGAAACTGGTTAGAATTCATGCAAAGAAGACTGCAAATTGCAGAATGGGTATATGAGTGTGATACCCTCAGAAGTTTAAAACAAATATTAATAAATGGTTTAAGATAATTTTTAGAAAAATATCAATTGAAATATCGATTATCTTATGTATCTATAACTTTTGAGGGCGCCGCATGGACAAATATGGCCCATGCGCCGTAAAACCCTAGAACCAACCAACCTATAACTTCTGAGTGTCAGTGCTTCAATACTTGAGCTGCAGCTCTGGAAATCGAATCGTACACGCACTATTTGATATTTACACGTTTAAACAAGTTCTGCTTCAATGTGTCAAATCCCAGGTATTAAATTTCTCAATTAAATTTTCCACATCAGGATAGCTATTTCTTCATAAATTTTAAAATTTTCGAAGATCGTGTATATAGCACTAAAATAAAAATCTTAAAATTGGGAAATAAAATACAAAAATACATAAATGGAACAATAAATTGTATCCAAGTGCCTCAAAGCATATTTGTTTCGTTCAGTGGAATACTCATTATATATATTTAGACATGCATTTAACTGTAGCAATTTCAGAGCTGTCTGTTTCATCTGCATATTAACTTAGATTCTCTTTCATTTGCTTTGCTCACATCAACGGTGCTGTTACTGGTAAGAAAAGTCATTCAAATTATGTATTAATTCATAATGTTGAACACACAAATAATATGTATCTCTATTTTTATATACGTATCTACACCTAAACGATATTAAGTGCATAAATTAAATACCTAAAGATATTACGTGAGAATTTCTTTCTTCCAAAGCTCGTGAATTTGTAGATCGGTTCAAGAAACAATTTAACCTTATATTTGCATTCAGTATATTATATTTTGAAATTTGGAAAGGATTTTACTACTTCTAAATATTCAGCTAAAACTCGATACATTCATGAGTTTATTATTAAGTGAAATTTATATCACAAGAAATTATCTTGATAAGAAAGAACCACTAGAAAGATTTGGAAATACATATTTCTCACCATATATGTTTCAATTTTAATTCAGTAAATTGTATTATTATGGTTCTTTTTTTCTATACTTATTTGCAGCTGATGATGGTGGTGAGTAAACATTTTGATTCACCTTATAATCATGATTTTAACATGCTGCTTATTTTATTTTGGATTGCTTAGGTTACTTGTAAATAGAACTAGAGTCAGTTTTGCACTTTATTTAAAACTCGCAGACCGGTGCATAGCACATACTCTACAGTTCCTTTATTGGCCATACCTATTGATGTAATGTCGTCACTCACATTTCATATATGCCATTTAAATCCATACATAAATATATGCTCTTTATAAGCATTTCGTATCTCCAAATGAAATACAATTAATAATCAAATAAAAATTTCTTGTACTCCTTACTGATCTTTCTTCTAATAAAATGCATGGCAAAAAACTGCATACATCGGTCATGTCAACTATAAGCTTCTGAACGTAAATTTCAATTGCATCTCATGCAACAAGTTGATTTGGTGTTTTTTAACAACCAAACCCATTTTTACGTTAGCTTGCATCTCCTTTTCTACACTGATTTAAATCTTTCAGACTTCTCATTGCCTTCTTTCATCAGAATGCAGGCATTTGAGCGACTAGCTATTCCGTGTAGTTTTAGAGAGAAAACGAGAATTATTAAATAGTCATTAGTCGACATATGTACGATAAATAAAATTTATTTGTAAATATTTATAAAATGTGAATAATTTATTTCTGTTTTTTAAATATAGGCCTTGTCGACAGTGCTGCTTCTGCAATCAGCAAAGTTCTTTGAATCTTATCTGATGTAAAGAATGTAAAACGTTGACGTCAATGAATTGATCGCTGTGTGCATTGATCTTGTATTTTCATGTATTCATAAGCTTAGAAAAACCAAATAGTCTAAATCAAAGAAAATAATTTAAAAATTTCAACATAATCATTAGTTGCCATGCGTACGTTTTCTTAAGTTCTATAATCGTGTCTGAATCTAAAATGTTGAAGTATAATTTTCAAACATACATTTTATTTCATTTTGAAAAATATTACTTATGAATTAATTATTCAGTAAGGGGGGGGTATTTCAATTAACGTCACACTGGAGCATATTCAGTAAGGAACTAAACTCTTTATAGCCAAATCGGGGGTTATAATTTGCATACAAGATAATATTTTAAGGAGTAAGACGTAAAATTTGTAAAAAAGTAGAGCGAAGAATTGCAAATAAATTGCCACACAAAATTTTCAATTTATTATAATTTAAAACATCGATAAGAAGCAAATGCAAGCAGAACAAATACAATGGATCCAAAATATATGTATTACAATATTCTGTTACGTCTTTCGTAGGAAATGGTATCTATTATTAAGAAAATACAGCATTTAAATAAGTACAATTTTAGGTAACTCACTGTGTATTAAACTTTCTAATTTCTCTGGGTCGATTTGGGCCATTTTTCTTTTCCAAAATGAGATGATAATTCTCGAAAACCTTTTCCATTTGTTTCTTCATTCACCATTCGTTAGTTTCAAATTTTTCTTTTATTTTATAGGAATATAATTTTCACAACCGAAATAATAGTCTGTTACATCTCTCTGAGTCTGATCCACCCTAAAACGAGGTATCCGAATGTGTTTCATTTGCAAGTTTATATGCGACATCCTGCGCTTTGAACAAAACTTACATTTCTATTTTAACATATACAGATTTGTAGTTTGAAATAGGATACCAAAACCCTGCATTTCTCGGGTTTTAATAACGAAATGGCGAACAGCCTTGCACTCACTTTTGCTATCAATACTTTTTTACATTCTTCCATTAGTGATGCGATATTTCGAAATATCCAGAAGGATGACAGATAAATTTCGTACTATATTCATGATTAATTTGTTTAATAATGAGTATACATCCTGGAAATTTCATTTCCTGGCACCTGAAAGAACAAAGAGATTTCTTTAAAATTAAAAGTATTCAATGTGAGACTTTTTCTGTAAAACCAAATATAGATGGCACCAGTATTTTTGTGGTAGAATGTGCTTCCTGTATGTGTCCGTGGTGGGAAACGAGAAGCAAAATATTATTCCACTGGTTTGCTTACATTTTTACAATGGAAATATCTCATTCCGTATTGGGTAACAGAAAGTAAAATCCTCGTCCTAAAGTTTGCTTGCTTTGCAAATCCTTTCACAGACAAAGCAGACGTAATTTATTATTGTTCTTCATAAAACGATTGGGGTCAATTTAACAGTATTTTTTGCAAGATAACGGTTGTTTCAAACTGATTTTTAATAGGTATCTGTATATAAATGGCCTTACCCTCCAAGTGCTTTCGACGAGATATCTTGTCCAACAAGGTCTAACCAATTTTTATAATATTTCACGAGATATTACCAATTATTTCATGGTGACAGATATGGTTAGTTTTCTTCTAATGATGAGATCCATCAACATCTGGTCAGTTTTGCTAGTGACGAGATACCTCGTTGGGTCAACCACCAACGAGATATCTCGGAAGGTGAAGAATTGCGTGAAGTCGGCAACATCTATCTTCTGTCACTTCGACACTTTTATTAATAAGTTCTAGTTCTGGTATTTTCGAATATTAATTTTTTTCGTATATGGCAAATTTCACTTCAACATTTCTTATCTACATCTTGTTCAATTCGGAAAGGCGGCCTACTAAAGAAAATTACGTATCTGTTCTGTATTATATCTGTAGTTACATAATTGTTGTGTGTATTTTTCAATAAACCTTAAAAATTTCTAACAAATGTAAGTTTTGCTGATTTTAATACTCTTGTAAAGGAAGGCTACGTCAAAATTTAAATACTCGAATAAGTACAATGCACACTTAGCTAAGAGTCTTATTTAAAAACGTTTTATTTTTTTATATTTTATTTCTTTTTAAGAAACTGAATTCTCTCTCTCTCTCTCGATACATCCATAAGTTAAAATAGAACTTTTGAGGAAAGTTGGTATAAATACAAACATATCACCAAGAAATATAAATTCACATATTTAGCTTACATTACGCAGGTGTGTATTTGTAATTAACGTCGCACTGAGCACCATAACGGACTATTGGCAACGGTCTGAGATCAAACCCGAAGGGAAAGATCGAAGGATAACGCCACGTAATTTTGAATCACGGTCACACCTTAGCTGGCAATCCACTCTCCAAACTTCCACACCACTCCAACATGAGGACATATGAGGCCACGTCAGATATAACGTGCATCATACCCCTATGTACACGACTGTCTGTGGCTGGATTCTAACTCGCAACCCTCCGATTGTTAATCCGTTACTCTACCAACAGGGCTACTCCGGACCTGAGCGACATTAGGCAGGAAATAAATATCTCGTTAAAATCTCATTCCTGAACAATCTGTTTATAACTTATAAAAAATGGAATACATGAATGCCGCAGTAGCAGCTTAATAAACAGAAATGAGGTTCCAATCATTCAAAAATTGAAAAATTAAGAAACATGTAACATGTAAGGAAACGTGTCGGATTTTCTTTATTCCTTAGCTTTAACCCTCCTGGTGGTTAGCTGGGCAAGATATCTCGTCATTAGCAAAACTAACCAGATATTGATGGACGAGATATCGCGTCTATTAAGATGTCGTCCCATATCATTAGAAGAAAACTGGACGTGTCGGATTTTCTTTATTCTTTAGCTTTAACCCTCCTGGTGGTTGGCTGGGCAAGATATCTCGTCATTAGCAAAACTAACCAGATATTGATGGACGAGATATCGCGTCTATTAAGATGTCGTCCCATATCATTAGAAGAAAACTGGACGTGTCGGATTTTCTTTATTCTTTAGCTTTAACCCTCCTGGTGGTTGGCTGGGCAAGATATCTCGTCATTAGCAAAACTAACCAGATATTGATGGACGAGATATCGCGTCTATTAAGATGTCGTCCCATATCATTAGAAGAAAACTGGACGTGTCGGATTTTCTTTATTCTTTAGCTTTAACCCTCCTGGTGGTTGGCTGGGCAAGATATCTCGCCATTAGCAAAACTAACCAGATATTGATGGACTAGATATCGCGTCTATTAAGATGTAGTCCCATATCACTAGAAGAAAACTGGACGCGTCGGATTTTCTTTATTCTTTAGCTTTAACCCTCCTGGTGGTTGGCTGGGCAAGATATCTCGTCATTAGCAAAACTAACCAGATATTGATGGACGAGATATTGCGTCTATTAAGATGTCGTCCCATGTCATTAGAAGAAAACTGTCCAGATCTTGATCTCGTCAGTACCAAAAAACTGCAATATCTTGATGACGAGGTATCTTATCATTAGTAAATTAAGTCAGATCTTGATGGACGAACTATCCCGTCGAAACCACTTGGAGGGTTAGGAAAATATGTGGCAAATATTAAGACGAAATTCTTAAAATCTGCCCAGTTATAAACTTTTAACAGACTTAGCGTGCAGATGAAGAATATGAGCATACGCCACTTCAGATGGCAATTCTATAAAACCAGCCCAGTTATAAGCTATTAACAGACTCAGCTTGACAGATGTAGAATATGAGCATACGCCACTTCAGATGCAAATTCTATAAAACGGAATTACAACGATTTGTCATCCAAAGATCATTAATCTTGCCTATAATTATTTATGCTTACCTACATCACTGTTTGGCAGTGGTATAGCACCATTAGCAGGAAAATACTATTTCTGAATATGCTTCCTTTAACTGTACTGAAACTTTAAACGGGCTTGTCTCGGAAGATGTTTCTCGCAAGTTAATGAATGATATCTATAAGAAACTATTGGATTTATCGACTTGCAATTTTTACAGCACGCCGAGCGAACATCCTTTTATTTTTAATGAACCAGAAAAACGATGTTATGTGTTTGTACTTTTATTGCAAAAACATCTATCAATATTTGAGTTAAATCGATTATTTTTTTTGACAAGTCACCATTTCCTCAAATACTTTCTTAACATTCTCTGGTGGTTCATGAAATTCTACATGTTCTCATTCCACATGTTCCTATATTTTACATGTGTTTGAAATAAAACGCGTTATTTTTTTCTTGAGATCACTTGAGGGGTGTGCACGTGAAAGCTGGTGAGCGTTAAATCTGTTAATTACCTACCTACCTCTCTATGCTTTCTACTCTTTATCGATTATTAGACGTATAACGTATTTACAGTTGCATAGGAAGTTTTGAAATTTTGCATTCCTTTATTAAAACGAACTAATGCATGGAATTCTGTAAGGTTTCACATTACTACTTGTCATTCTCTAAAGTCTAATATCATAATTTTATGTTTGTATGGTGAGATTTAAGTACAGATTAAATATATAAGGCGTTTCAAAGGGTATACCAAGGAGCAGAAATGAAAGATGGCACATAAGTGAACAACAATTTTACTGGCCCTAATTTTATAGTTTGACAGTAGTTTAACACTTACAGTTTAATCGGAAAGTCTCAAACTTTGGACCACACACTAGAATGCACTCCTGAAAGCGCCGACGCTTGGAGTACTTTACAAACTGGGATTTCAATAGGAAAAAAGTGTTGGAGTGCTTTACAAACTGGGAATTCAATAGGAAAAAAGTGTTGGAGTACTTTACAAACTGGGAATTCAATAGGAAAAAAGTGTTGGGGTACTATACAAACTGGGAATTCAATAGGAAAAAGTGTTGGAGTGCTTTACAAACTGGGAATTCAATAGGAAAAAAGTGTTGGAGTGCTTTACAAACTGGGAATTCAATAGGAAAAAAGTGTTGGAGTACTTTACAAAAACTGGGAATTCAATAGGAAAAAAGTATTCTATAAATTCGATTGCTACACATTTGCTTTAGAGTTTGTCTTCTTTCTAAACAGCGTCTGAAAATCAAATTTTCCAATAACAACACTCAGTTTTTAATTTATATGTATATTCTAACTTGAAAACCAAGTTTCTAATCATTTAGAGGGCTGCGGTAGCCCAGTAGGAATAGAAACGGACCTGCAATCAGAGGGTTGCGAGTTCGAAACTCGTCCAGCCAAAGACCGTCGTGTACACGGGGTCTGGTGCACGTTAAATCTATCGTGGCCTCAAATGTCCTCACGTTGGCGTGGTGTGGAGAGTGGGGAGCCAGGTAAGATATTGACCCAGTCATCTGACTTTGATTCCAAATGACGAGGTGTTGATGTTAATTCAGTCACTTACCTAACTTCCTTAGCCAGAGAGATCCTCAGATCTGTTTTCCATTAAGCAGGTCTAGGAAAAACTGGGTAGTCTCTCATGGTACCTCTTCTGGAATATGAGGGATCTGGAGCAACAGCAAGAGAATGCTTGGTATGATTTCCCCCAAGAATAAGGATTTCATTTGACTCCATGGCGCATTGTATATGGACATCAGATACAAGACCAAATACGATGTTACTAGCCACTTAAAATTAGTTATAATTTGAAGCAATATTCTAGAAAATTATTTTGCCAAAACTTTCTCAAAAAGGTTTTGTGTCCAATAAGGACAGTAAATTCACTTTTAATGACAGACGTGACTGTTTTTGTCTCCATTTCTATGAGCTACGTACATGATTTCCAGTGCATATCTGAAAATAATACTAAAACACGGCTCTGGTTTTCAGAAAGTAACTAGCGATTTTCAAATTATTTGAATGCACACTTTACTCGTACAATCGAAGCTATACAAAATGTACAATGAAAATTTGTTTTTGATCACAGTTCACGAAGTCTATAAGTCATTAAAGGATCCCCACTTATAAATGGTTGTTCAATTGATATTAAATTATTCTTCAAATAATTATGTGCCACTTTAATTATTGTAAAACATTACATTATTCACATTTCAATTATTCTAAATATTTTCCCATGGGATGGTTATAGTAGACTAGAATGAGTGTTTTTTGCATCCAAAAAGCGACACGTCATTGCTGGAGATATGGGCTATGAGATCTCTGAATGTTTTACTTTTCCTCTGTTTCAAAAACAGAGCTTCATAACTTTCTCATTTTTTACCTTTCTGATGTAGTTCGACAGTAAAAAGACTTCTACATTTGCTGTGATGATTTGCTTATATTTTCATATACGTCCCTCATGACATGATGCATTTCAATCTAATGTTGTCTTCGGGATGTTTAGACTTTTTTGGAATTGTGAGTATACTATAATTCATTAATATGCAATACAATATAGTCCACAGAATTAACTACTGAACAGACTCTTGACATTCTCCGCGAGTATAATATTTCAGCGAAACTAAATTCTCAGAGTTTTTGCGCAAAATAATAAGTCAATTTTAAAATTAATTAAAAACCCTCATTATTCATAGAGAATACGGGAAGCCATGGCTCTGTGTATGCAATATCACCTGCGATATCAGCATGCGAACTATGGGGTATATATTCGATTCCTGTAACTACTCTGGGCATATTTCTCTCTTTTAAATATCAATGAAAACTTCATTGTGTGGGGGGCCGCTGTAGCCCGGTTGGAAGAGTAACGGCTTAGCAACAGGAGGATTCCGAGTTCGATTCCAACCAAAGAACGTTGTGTACAAAGGAATTGGTGCACTTTAAATCTGTCGTGACCTCAAATGTCGTACGTTAGCGTGGTGTGGAAGTTTGGAGAGTGGGATGCCAGCTCAGGTGTTGCCTCGTCATCTGACCGTGGTTCAAAATTACTTGGTATTGTCCTCGGTCTTTCCCTTCGGATTTGATTCCAGTCCGTCGCCAATAGCCCGTTCTGTTGCTCCAGAACGACGTTAATTAAAAAAATACCAATACCAGTTCATTGTGTGTGCTTAAACCTCCTAGTGGTTTGGATGAAGCATCTCTCCCTCCAAGATCTGACCAATTTTGAAAATGACGAGATGTCTCTTCCATCAAGTTGTGATCAATTTTCTAATGATGAGCTATATAAACATATTTTTAGTGCGACGTTTCAATAATGACGAAATCAAGATCTGGTCAGTTTGTTCCTAATGACGAGATATCTCGTCCATCAAGATCTGGGTCAGTTTTGCTGATGCCAATATACCTAGTCGGGACAACCACCAGAAGGACTACCAACCTCCAGAACACGAAAAGAGCATTTCATAGTGCAGCTGGGACAGATCTGACCCCCTGTATCATAAAAACTAATCAACCCACACAGAATGTATTCTACAGCATGAAAATTTTCTCATTTTTTGATTCACTGTACCCTTTTGTTGCATAATCATTCATAACCTTATAAAATATGTTCTAAATTAAGCGCTTGAAGTCGACAAAAATGAAAGATAGCCTATGTCATTTAGATATTACAACTATTTACCGCATTTTTAATATACTGGAGTCGTAACAGAATACAGGAGCCGTTTAAGTTAAGGGAGTGTCAGCCGTTCTAGTGATAAATAACAATTAAATTTCCACATGTGTAATAGATTATTGTAGTTTGAGCACATTAAGGGAAATAGACATAATCTAAATGTTATGTCACTTATCAGTTACTTATTGTACTATAGTAGTGGGGTATTTCTAAATGCCTGCTAGTTGTAGGTAAATGATCAGAAAGCGTATTTCTTTTTAATTTTGACAGAATTCCCAGATCAATTGAAATTTATAACTATGTATATTCGTTTATTAGCCTTCACTGACTACAAAATCCCCTGTCCTAAAAATGTTTACTTACTAAGGTATGCCAATTTAAAATGTTTCATAATAAATTTCATAAATTAATGAACGAACAAAGTTGTGTTATAGTACTCATCAAGAAAATAAAATGATAAATCCGTGTAAACGAAAAATTTCTAAAATGGAAATTCGATTAAAATAAGAGATTATATATAGGCACAGTATGTATTTTTAATCATTTGCTGTGTCTAGTACAAGAGCTTAAGGGGGTTGGGGAACAACTCTAAAATTTATATTTGTGGATATCGTTCATTTCAGAAACTTCGGTTTCTTGATAAAAAATATCCCCAATCTCATCATTTGAGTCATTCCAATTTTCTATAGAAATAATTACTTTAGTAAGGAATTACTGAAATAAAAATATAAGCTTAATCAAAACGAAACGTTCCTTTATTTCTTAGACCCACAACAACAATATCGAAGAAATTTCTAAAAATAGTTTTACGTTATACCGGATTGCTTATCAGGGATAGTTGAATTTAATGCTGATTACTTCCAATTAAATGAAAAAGTTTATAGCTTCAAATATGTTCGCACAAAAGGTATAAAATATCTAGAAAAAGTGATTTTCACATGAATTGAGACAAATACGAAAAACAACGTTTAATTTTAGTTGATATAAAGTACGAAAATACACGCCATCAGGCGAACCCTGTCTTCTTTTCTTTTGACAATTATAGAAGCAATGAAATTAACTTTATAGCACAATGCTAACAAAAATTCTACTAAAGGAAAACTTAGATTAAAAGAATGTATCAGGCAGTTTGTCATAACGTACACTTAATAATTATTATACAGGTAATGGCATTTCTTAATCCTCATGTCGAAAAAACACAAACAAGTGTCCATTGACATGTGCGGTGAGAGTATATAAGGGGGATAGATCTTTCAGTTACCAAGTTATCTCACTGATTTCTACAGTTTCAACACAAACTACCACTCTTAAGCAGTCATGCAGGCCTTGTACACCTTGATCTTTTTGCTTGTAGCCATGTTGGTACTGGGTGAGTAGTCTTTTGCAATATTTTCTATTTTCCCCTAAGTGACATAATAGGCAATCGTTACTTTTCTGGTATTTGTTACAGAATATCTTGACCCTAAAAACTATTTTAATCTATTTTTTGATAAAATTCAAGAAAGCATTTTCTTTGTTGTGACATGTGATGTTTTGCCAATGTGCTGAGTTGATAGTCATAAAAATTCTGTATCGTAGTCTTTACAGTATCATGTTAGAAATCGAACCAATAGCTGAAGATGTGTTCGTGCTACTCCATGTAGATTATAAGAAGTATGACACATTTACAGTTCAATGCAAGGTTTTTTATTTCCCGAGTATAAAGGTTCCATCGACGAATTTATTTCTAAAAACATTCACATTAATATTCCTATTCTTGTAAACCTGTATGGTCCTGTATTCAAATCTGAACAGCGTCGTTCTATTACAATTCAGTTGGATTGTTCAGTGTTTCGACAGTTCATGTAAAAACTTTAGGAGCACGAAATTAAACCATAATTACAAATAGAGGTAATAACGCCCCTCCCCCAATTTGAGGGGTGTCAATTAAGGTGCAAAAAGGAAGGACTACGAAATTTGAGAAAAACGTTGTTACTGACCCTAATTTTGTATTTTGACAGAAGTTGTACGCTTCAGTTTTAAATACCTTTTCAGTTTTAACCATTAACAGTAATTCACCCCAGATTGCATCGGGTCGTGGATTCCAATACAAACTAGAAATTCAATAGGAAATAAACCTCTCCTCTAAATTCGTTTGCTCAAAAGTTTGTCTTCCTAATAAATTCAAAATATCCAATAGCATTCAAGGGCCGAGGTAGCCCGGTTGGAAGTGTAGCGGATTGGCAAACGGAGCTATCTGGTTGCTATTTCGAAACTTGATCCAACCAAAGACCATCGTGTACATGGGGGCTGTTGAATGTTAAACCTGCCATGGCCTCAAATGTCCTTATGTTGGCGTGGTGTGGAAGTTTAGAGTGGGATGCCAGCTCAGGTTTTAACCTCTCATCTGGCCGTGGTTCAAAACGGATCCTACCCTTCGGGATGGATCCTGGACCTTCGCCAATTGCCTATTGTGTTGTTCAAGTGCGACGTTAATTCAATTAACCTACCAATACCATTCAATTTTTCCTTCATATCAGAATTTAACATTGGAGGCTCAGTTTCAAATCATTGCGTTCAGACTTTTCTGGATTGGAATCATGGAAGATTTGAGCACCATTGTTAAATGAACTTCCTTTAAGTTAATTCTTATGTGATATTAATTATAAAATTCATTTATTCATATTTTAAAACTTTAATCAAAGGGGTACCTTCATACAGTTCTACAGAAATCAATTCAGAAGTTCTTGTATGATAACGCAAAAATTCAGATTTTTTTTCTTCTCGTAAGTTTTTACTATTAGAATTTTAGAATATTACATGTTTTTTTTTTAATTTTTGCAAGAAATGACTACCTTCTACAAAGAGAAATGATTAAATGTGTTTAACACTTCTCAAAATGTTTTTTTCGCATAGATTTGTTGGTACATTTGGAGCCATTTAATGGTGTATCTTTTAAGTGATTCAACTATGAACGATGCTCCAAAAAGGAGAATTGATAAGTTTCCCCACATCGTACCTTTATATAAATTGCAAATTTCAAAATGCACGTAAGTTCTATAATCGTGATATACTTTTTAATTAATAAAATTCTACGAACGTTTTTAAATACTGGATGTTTTAAAACATACAGCATTCATAGAAGGATATTTTTAATTTGAATTCACCTAAACAGAACCTTTCAAATTGAACTATTTTTCGATTTTTCCTTCATATCAGAATTTAACATTGGAAGCTCAGTTTGAAATCATTACGTTCAGCCTTTTCTGGATTGGAAGCATGGAAGATTTGAGCACCGTTGTTAAATTAGCTTAGCATAAATAGCAGAAAATATTTCAAAATCACATCATTCAAGAATTATTCACCAATAATTGATATATTTGTTAAGCACATAGGTTTAGGACTGGAGAAAGCCATAAAACCTTTTAATGTCACTGTGTATTTAAAACAATTGGTCAAGATGCATTTAAATAAATTCAGCGAAATGTATGAATAAATTAATCCATATTATGTTCTATGTTTTGTGTATTTTATTTACACATGAGAAATTTCTATATCTTCCTTCAAAGAAGTGCGTCTTTAAAACTTCAAGAATGGCTAACGAAAATGTAAATGCACGAATATATTTTGTATTTGACGTGGATTCTTTCGTTTTCTAATTTTTTCATGTTTTATTTCTTTTAGTTCAAGCTGCTCACCGTAAGTTGATACTTTTTTCCGTTATAATTACAAAATAATCCATTTACGTAAAATAATTTTTAAGCTTTTTCTGTTCTTATTTCTCAGTACAACTTCAAAATAGAACAAATTTTTCTTTTGATAGCAAAAGCAAAGATATTTTAGGCGATCTATTAAGTAACTTCGAAATTCCATACTTAAAATTCACGAGACTAAATTTTGAGTGAATGCATATTGAGCAAAAATGAAAACAAGCAAAAATACTAGTGTTTTTTCTCTGAATTACGCATTTCTATATATAATCCCATGAAATGAAATTTTATAATCAAGTATTTTAATTATGGTGGAGTTACTAATAAGGTAATGAGTGGTTTTTATATAGAATGACAGTAAGGTATCAGTAAATTTATAATAATCTTAAAAATAAATTAAGAGACTTATTTCATGCATTTTTACAAGTTCGATTTTGCCTTCTAAGAAACAACTTTTTCAGAAAATAAGTCATGCTAAAATTTTTTAAAATTAATTTATTATGTTGTTATATAATCAATATCGTTGAAAACAATATAAATTGACAATAATGAGCAGCATAGAATATGTGTATTACTGAATGGGTTATTTAGGTCAATACAGTTGGCTGTCAACATACTAATAGTCCAGTTGGCTGCAAGCATCAATTTTTCTTATATAACCCTCCAGTTGCTTCGATGACATATCTCGTCCATCAAAATCTGATAAATTTTTTGCTAATGAGATATCTCGTCATCACGATTTTGTCGATACTTTTATGGTGATGAGATCAATATCTGGTTAGCTTTCTTCCAATGATCGTGACCGTGTTTTCCTGTAATGACAAGATAGCTCGTTCAACAAAATCTGGTCAGTTTTGCTAAAGACGAGATACCTAGTTGAAACAACAACCAGGAGGTTTAAACGAGCTGAATCAGAACAAGCATTTCTCTATTAAAAATTGAAAGTTCTTCATAGAAACGATAGGGAACTAAAAATTATTAAATTAAGTATATATAATTTAACTATATCCTCATACGATATCCAAATATCGCATCAGATTATATTTTCGCTCATTGAATAATTTACATGAAACTTGTTTAGACTTGCATTTAAAATAAATAAATGTTTCATAGCTATCAATTTTATACTCACACTGACGTATATTCCCTTTTTATCTTAGCCCACCTTAATGCTGATGTCAATGGTAAGAATTTATCAAATTATGTATAACTTGACAATGTTAAACATATACATATTTTGGCTTCATTTTCAAATATCTACACCTGAAAGAAACTAGGTATTAAATTAAATATATAAAGATGTTACGAGCCTTTCTCTAGATATTAAAACTCAGGTGTTGACCTTGCCATCTGACCGTGACGCAAAATTAAATAGGTAGTTAATTAAAGCCGCACTGGAGCAACTCGACGGGCTATTGACGACGGTCCGGGATTAATCCCCATAGGAAAGATTAAGCACAAAGCCTAGAAATTTTCAGGCAAAGATCAAAGGATATTGTCTCAAATTTACGAGGTTTATCCTTGGAACTTTCCCTTCGGGACTGATCCTGGAACGTCCCCAATAGCCCTCTGTGTTTCTCCAGTGCGGCGTTAATTCAACTACATACCTACCTAACTTAAATTTAAAGCTCAAGACTTTGTGGATCGGTTCAAAAGTCATACAATTAAACAGAAGTATTAACTTCTAAATGTGCCCTGAATTTAGAAATTTCAAAAGAATATAACTCCTTCTAAATATTCAGCTAAAGGTCTACATATTCATGAATTTCATATTTAAATGTAATTTATACTTTTCACCAAGAAAGAAACATGAATAATATTACATTTCTTGTCTATATGTCACTTTTGAGTTCGGAAATTCTTGTATTCTTATTCATATATTTTTATATTTATTTGCAGCTGATGATGGTGGTAACCAAACATTTTGATTTGCCTTATACCTCGAATTTAATAATATAGTATTTATTTTACTTAGAAGTTATTTAAGCTTCGGTTACTCGCAAATATAATTAATTTATGAGTCAATGTTTTGTTTTTATTTTAAATAGATTGCTATTTGTAAATTCTTATTTTGATACAAATATATTAAGAGGAGAGAGGACCTTAAAAATAAACTTCTTCAGTTATCCTATTGTTTTGAAATGTGCAGACTTTTTTCTACTAAAAGAACAGCAAAAATTGATAGCACTGATGAATATTAATTTTCTATGTACTTTCAAAATTTAAATTCACATAATGTTTTATATGCATATCAATTAAATTAACTTAGAACTAATTATCTTCATACAGTCATATAAACTGCGTAAATTTAAATAACAAGAAACTTTTGGTGAAAATTTAGAATTTCTATTTCTTAAATATATTTATTTTTCAACTAAAACTGTATCCCAATTAGCATTTTAAAATCAGGGTATGAGAAAATTAAAATTGAGTATATAATTGTTTTACTAATAGAAATACCAGTTCCGAAATTTTTTTAAAAGACGGACTAGCTTGTTAACCGTTATTCTACCTTCATGGAAGTAAATTAAATTAAATTTATATACCATCTACATTAACACTTAAAATTAATTTATCGTTTATATAGACTTGAATGAAAAATTCAGTGTGTGGCAGTTCTTAGGAGTTCAGAATTTAAATTTGTTTATATAAGGGGGTCTACCTCACACCTGTACGATGAAAGTACAACTGAGCTGTACAGCATGGAATAAATAAAATTTGATTTCTACATACACACTAAATATTAATTATTTCTCTTTTTAAACTTAGGTGCTGTCAGCGATGCTCTCAACGGTGCTGCCTCTGTAGCAGACAATGTGCTCTGAATCTGCACCTTTGTAAATAATGTAAAACTTTGAATGTCAATAAAATAGTGCATTGATCTTGTGTTTTTTTGTGATCTTACTAATTTAGACAAAAGATGAATAATCAAAATAAAAGAAAACAATTTAAAAGCTCTAACGCGGGGTTTTCAGATGTAATCATTAGTTATCGTGTTATGCCATGCACGGTTTTTCTGGAGAGCTCTATCAACATTATCTCTGAATCCAAATGCCAAAGCATGCTTATAAAACTTGCATTGTACGTAATTTTGAAAACAATATGCTGGTAAACATAATTATTTATTACAGAAATTAGTGTATTGTCATCTGCATCAGGACAAGTATTTCTCTATTAAAAGTGAAAGTTCATTGAAAGGATAGAGAACTAAAAACTTTTAAATAAAGTCCATATAATTTAACTTTCCTCATTCAATATCCAAATAACTCATCATATTATAGTTTCGCTCATTGGATAACCTATATGAAACATGTTTAGACTTACGTTTAAGATAAATGTTTCAGAGCTATCAATTTTATATTCACGCTAACATATATTCCTGTTTTACTGTAGCCCACGCTAATGCTGATCTCCATCATGTCAGTGGTAAGAAAATCTATTCGAATTATGTATAACTTGATAATTTTAAACACACATATGTGGCTTTATTTTCAAAAACATATCTACAGCTGGAAGAACCTAATTACTTAAACTAAATATATGAATTTGTTAGGATACCTTTCCTTAGATATTAAAACTCAGGTGTTGACCTCTTCATCAGACAATGGCTCAAAATTACGTTAAGTAGGTGTTAATTAACTCCATACTGGAGCAACACGGACTTTTGGTGATGATCTGGGATCAATCCCCAAGGAAAAACCACGTAATTTTGAGGCAAAAATCCAAGGACAACCCCTCAAAATTACGAGGCTTTGACCTCGGAACTTTTCCTTTGAGATTGATCCTGGAAAGTCCTCAATAGCCCGCTGTATTGTTCCAGTGTGACGTTAATTTATTTTAAAATGTATTTCAATTTGAAATTACATTTCATATTGAAATATAATTTATACTTTTCACCAAGAAAGAAACATGATAAAGATTAATAAATATACATTTCTCATCAATATTTCAGTTTTGATTTAGTAAATTATTTTATTCTTATTTATAATTTTTAATATTTATTTACAGCTAATGATGATGGTAAGTAAAATTTGTGATTTGCCTTATACCTCGAATTTAAAAATATAGTGTTTATTTTACTGTACTTACAAGTTATTTAAGCTTAGGTTACTCGCAAATATAATTAATGAGTCAATGTTTTGTTTTATTTTAAATAGATACCTATTTGTGAATTCTTATTTTGATACAAATATATTAAGAGGACAGAGGACCTTAAAAATTAACTTTTTCAGTTATTATCCTATTGTCTTGAAATTTGTTGATTGCTTTCTACTAAAAAGACAACAAAAATTGTTGGAACTGATGTTTATTAATTTTCCATGTACAATCACAATTTAAATACACACAATATTTTGTATGCATATCAATCAAATTAAATTAAAGAATTAATTGAATTCATACAGTCATATAAACAGATACGTAAATTTAAATAACAAGGAATGCTTGGAGAAAATTAAGAATTTCTATTTCATAAATGTATTTATTTTTAAACCGAAGTAATATTCCAATCAGCACTTTAAAATGAAGGGAAAAAAATTGAAATTGAATATAACTGTTTTCCTAATGAAAATGCCAGTTCCGAAATGAGTTTTTAAATTAAAGGCCCATTAGCTTTTTAACCGTTACTCTACCTTTATAGAAGAAAAATTAAATTTATATTCCATCTACATTAATTAACTCTTGAAATTAATTTATCGTGAATATAAATTCTAATAAAAACTTCATTAAAGTGGCAGTCTAGGAATTTAGAATTTAAGTTTGTTTATCTTCTATGACGTTTACCTCAAACCAGTCAAAGTACAAAAGAGTATGTCTGACAAAAGTAATACTGAGCTGTACAGCATGGAATAAAAAAATTTGATACGTAAATTCACACTAAATATGAATCCTTTCTTTCTCTTTTCTAAACGTAGGTGCTGTCAGCGATGCTGTCAATGATGCTGCCTCTGTAGCAAAGAGTTTGTTCTGAATCTGCACAGTTGTGAAGAATGTAAAACTTGGAATGTCAATAAAATAGTACATTGATCTTGCGTTTTTTTTTGTGATTTTATAAGCTTAGAGAAAAGTTAATCAAAATAAAAGAAAACC
The DNA here is from genome assembly GCA_933210815.1 of Meta bourneti. Taxonomy (NCBI): domain Eukaryota; kingdom Metazoa; phylum Arthropoda; class Arachnida; order Araneae; family Tetragnathidae; genus Meta; species Meta bourneti. The sequence continues at coordinate 14,234,085 of OW119924.1, forward strand.
ACTTAAAAGCTTCAACGCGGGGTTTTCAGATATAATCATTAGTTATGTTATGCCATGTACGTTTTTTCTGGAGAGCTCTATCAACATATCTCTAAAACTAAAGTGCCAAAGCATACTTATAAAACTTAACATTGTATGTATTTTTGAAAAAATATGCTTGTAAACACCATTATTTATTACAGAAATTAGTGTACTGTAATCTGAGTACACAGTACTACCTTTTACCATTAAAACTTTAAATTTGTATAAAAAAATAAGACGAAAGATTGCAAATGAAATGCTACACAATAATTATAATATAAAGCATTGATAAGAAACATATAGTTCTAAATAGCATCTGAAATACACTGCTGGCCACCGTAAATGCAACACCCTGAAGGAAGCATGTAAATAATATGAAATTTACAACATGCATTAGCGGAGGTGAGATATGCAAATGATTAGAATTTCAGCGCAGACGCACATCACGCGCGCCTGTGGCGCCACTTCAAAGCGCTATTTAAGGCTTGGAGATTTCGACGATTTCAAGTACGGCAATTGTGTTTTTCTTGTGGTTTTTTCAAAAAAACGGTCAATTATGCCTCGTAGAAAACAGCGATCATCTTTTGATCAAGTATCCGAGTTCGACAGAGGAAGGATAGTGGCCTACCGAGATTGTGGATTATCTTTCAGGGAAATCGGTAGTCGTGTTGGACGAAATCAAACAACTGTAATGCGGATATGTGATCGTTGGATGCAGGAGGGTAAGACGGACCGACGTGTTCGATCGCATCCACCTCAGTGCACCACTTCACGTGATGACAGGCATATTGTGCGTATGGCAGTGACGGATCTCTCAGCCACATCACGAACCATAGCACAGCACATTCAGTCTGTACCGCATCATCCAGTGTCTGCGCGTACCATTCGACGCCGTTTACAGCAGAGTGGTCTGTCCGCAAGACGTCCATTGCTTCGTCTACCCTTGACGCAGAACCACAGACGTTTCCGCCGCCAATGGTGCGATGAAAGAAGAATGTGGACGGCAGAATGGAATGAAATTGTCTTTACTGACGAGTCACGCTTCTGTCTGCTACACCACGATGGTCGGATTCGAGTCTGGAGACACCGTGGAGAGAGGATGCTGAACAGCTGCGTTATGCACCGCCACACTGGTCCTGCACCGGGTATTATGGTATGGGGCGGTATTGGATATCACTCTCGCACTCCTCTAGTACGCATTGCCGGTACTTTAAACAGCCAGCGCTACATCTCCGAGTTGTTGGAGCCAGTTGTCCTTCCTTACCTTCAGGGCTTGCCCACAGCCATATTTCAACAGGATAATGCGCGACCACACGTGGCACGCATTGTCCAAGGGCTCTTCGTCAATCGCCTGATTGAATTGCATCCCTGGCCAGCTCGCTCCCCGGATCTTTCGCCAATAGAAAACATGTGGTCCATGGTTGCTCAACGATTGACCCAGAATACATCCCCAGCTGCCACACCAGATCAACTTTGGCAACGTGTGGAAGCTGCTTGGTCTGCTGTACCCCAAGAACACATTCAAAGTCTCTTTGAATCAATGCCGAGGCGTGTGGCAGCGGTGATCTCCAACAATGGCGGCTACTCTGGCTACTGATTTTGGCAGGAACCACACTTCACAGAAGTCTATAAATTTAATCATTTGATACTTGGTCAACATGTTATCTACAAAATAAATTTTGTTGTGATATCTCTTGTCTTTCTTGGTGTTGCAATTTGGGTGGCCAGCAGTGTACATATATTGCAATATTCAGTTGGCACCATCAAAACATGGTATTCAATAAGAAAATCAATATAATAGTGTAGATAACGAACCGTGTATTAAACTTTCTACGTTATCTAGGTCGACTTGGATCCATTTTTTAAATGGTTTAACCAGCTAAAACCTTTACGGGGTTTTGATACTTCATGCGTTCCTCAACTGACCAAATTGTCTGGTCTTAAAAAATATTTTTATTTACATCAATACCGTTTCCCACAACCTAAATAAATATCAGGTGTTAGCTCTCACTATCTCTGACTGACATAATGCTTAAACAATGACATCACGGGGGTTTTCAACTGAAAGTTTAAATATAGACTCTGTGCTTAAACATCACACTTGCATTTCTGTTTTAACTTTAAAAGTATTTTATTACAACGGTGTCCAAAAAGTGACCGAGAGTCAAAGACAAATGTACTTAAGAGTCGCAATATCGTATGTAACGATATCCGGTTGGCTGCTTAAAGTCTGGTTTCTTCAAGACGACCTGCAAAGGCGGTCAAGCTGTCCCAAAGTCATAGGTCATAGTCATTATCCAGGTGGTAGTAACGTGGAAACAATTCATATAGTGTCCTGAATAATGCAGACAGCCGCTTTCTCGACAATTACTGCTTTAATCCTCTAAATTACAAGTATACCGTTTATAAAAGTATCGCAAGTATACCGAAAATTTGGATAACCAAATTTGCAAATTAGTTGACCTCACTTATTAGATCGTTCGATCACAAAATCAAGAGACAACGTCATCTAATCCAAGGTTTACGAACGGCTTTGACTCCAATATTTTGATAATCATAATACATCAGCACAACAAAGGTCAATCACGGTCAATATAAATTCATCGTCATTCTTATGTCACTCCAGTATTTTGGATGAGTTCACATAGAGAATGAATATAATAAACGTTGTGATAATATTGGTTACTATTTGCACAACCAAAATAGAGTTCAAAAACACATATTTGGAGCTGATGGGTTTTTGAGTTTTCTTTTGAGAAAGTTTTCCAATGATTTCCGGGAAGTTGGCGCCTCTAGATTTAAATTTCCCTGGAATATTACACACTGTTTATGATAGTTTTCTAAAATTCAATTTGCATTTAAATATTGTTTGAAATTAAAGTAAGGAAATTTATGAAAATCAGAATCTTATCAAAAATAGAATACTCTAAAAAAATTGAGTTGATACAAATTTAATATGACAGACCTTTATACTAATAAAATTCACATTTATTTATAGTATACCTTATATTCCGATTCAAATGATATTTTTGATTTGATTGTACGACTCCAGGAACATGGATAACAAAACGTGTTCGGATAATTGATGTTGTTGCTAATCTCCACGTCTAGCTCCAGCTAGACCAAATCCAGAAGTCCATTCACCCGCTCAAAGTCATACACCAAAAGAGGTTCAGAAAACAGGTGGGATAATTGTTGACTGGATGACCGAAGTAACGATTAAAATATTTGTATGAAGTCGCATAGGATAAGAGATTTCAGTGACTTAGTACTCTAACAAATTCACTTGTCTCCTGAAAATTTGTTATTTGATTCGGCAATGTTTAAATGATTATTAATGTTTTATTACGTAATAAATAATAGTTTTAAATGTTTTATTACATAGTAAATAATCCAGTTTTAAATGCTTTAATACATAATAAATAATCCAGTTTTAAATGTTTTATTGCATTATGAACAATACAGTTTTAAATGTTTTATTACGTAATAAATATTACTGACTGGTGGCAGCGTAGTGGATGCGAAGTCCACGTAATTAATTTAATTTCGACAGATCCGGGTGGACAGTCTTTAGGTTGGCCAAATTCAAAAAAGGGCCGAAGCTACAGTTGAAAAGAAGATGACCGCCAGTGTCTTCTAGAATGTTCGTGTGGAACCTGTGTTCGAGGGTACCTGTGATGACCACCAGGGCGTCTGATGAATGGCTGTTTTGAAAGGGTAAGTGTCAACTAACCAGAATTTCGTTGTAAATGTAAGAATCGGTGCACACCAAAAATGCATTTGTTTTAGTTAACTGAATTGTAGTTATTGCTTTGAGTAAACATCATGTTAGAAATGACCAGTATCTGTTTAGTAAAAAGAATCAACCTGATTTATTTTGTGTATAAATCAACCGTTCCTGGTTTGGTTTGAAGTCGTCCTGTTTCGGAATTGAGGTAGAAGTTATCCTGACTTGATATTGTTGAAATCAATCGTTCCTCGTTTAGGTTTAGAAGTCAACCTGACTTGTTTAGTTTTGAAACATCCTGTTTCAAATTTCGTTTTTAAGTCAATCCTGACTTTCATTCTGACTTGTCAGAAAAAAAATAGAACATCAGTTTGGATATTCTCTTTTGTGTTGTTTAAATACTATATTGTTATTTTAGAAAAATTTATATTTCACTGCGTAATGATAATATTGCATGGAGATTTTAATAACAAGTTGTGTGTATTGTACTCTAAAATGCGTTGACGTTTCTAATACAAGAATACGTTTTTTAGCACTGTATGATTGGTGAAATAAATTTGGATTTGATTTTGTGGGAAATTTTTGTCGATCATTTTGAAAAAATTCTAGTTTTGCTTTAGTGTAGAGGTATTGCACTGAACAGTATTTCGTTACAGCTGGAAACGAAAATGCTTTTGAAATGCGAATATTATGGAATTTTTGTGTTGAAATTGTCATTTGAGTGTGTTATTTTTTTTATAGTTATTATATTTATAATTTATTTGAGCGAGTGTAGAATTTAGTTATTTCTTTTTAAAAAGGAAAAGAAAATAATATATAATGAATTACTGTGAAATTTAATAAAAAAATTTAGTTCGTCATTTATTCCGACTCATATAGAAAGAGTAGTATTGATTTGTTTTGTATGAGTTAATCATTTTTTTATTTTAATTGATTTTCAGTGCTTTGTGTATTCTATTTTGTGTGCTTAAGAGTGAGGATTCTCGTTTTTTAGAATTGTGTATTGTTTTCGCTATTGGAATCATGGCTTTCATTGCGCAAGCGAAAAAAAGGGACATTTTCGTTCTAACCGAGGAGTTAGGTTTGCGAGTAGGATTCGAATTCTACTATTGCAAAGATGAAGACAGAAATCACCACGTCTGAAGATTACGACGAACAATTCGTTAAATTACTTCTAGAAAAGATTCAAACTGAACAACTTCAGAAAGACAAGAAGAAAAACTTCGGAAGGAGAAAGAAGAAAAACTTCAGAAGAGAAAAGAGGAATTGGAAGCCGAAGCTCAGAAGAGAAAAGAGGACATGGCGTTTGAACAGGAAAAACTGCGTATTGAAAAGGGAATCATTCTTGATAGTTCAACTGAATTACATTCGCCAGAGATAATAGAATTGCATCATCTAATGCAAAAGTTCGGTACTAAAGAAGGCGATATATCCATTTATTTAGTGATGTTCGAGAGGCAAATTCACCGCATAAAACTCGATGAATCCGAATGCGTTTCACATTTGATTAGCCTCTTGCCAAATGAAGTATCTCAAATTATAGCAAGGAAACCAGAAGAGAAGGCAGAAGATTATTTACATGTGAAAAACATTTTTTGAAGAAATTTAAGTTGAGTCCTGAGAAATTCAGACAGCTGTTCGCTAAACATCAGAAACAGAACAAGACCTGAGAAGAATTTGTTGATGAACTCCAAAACTATTTCGAAGAATGGATAGCTGGATTAGAGATTAACAAACTTTAACAAATTGGTAGATCTGATGGTTACCGATCTGGCTAAAAGAAGAGTACCGGCAGAATGCCGAGAGTATTTCATCGATGAATGGAGTAAGACGACGTCTGCAAAAGAATTTGTTCTAAAGATGGATGAGTACGAAACCGTAAGAGGTTTTACAAAGAAGAATTTCGGGAACACTCCGAAACACCAAGAAAAATTATTTTCAAATTGGAAACCTAGGAATTCCGAAGCAACAAAACACCATTCAAATTGGAGAAATAAAAATCAAGGAAATCCGAAGGAAGTTAAAGGAGAACGCACGGATTCACCGAAAGTAACACCTTCGTCTGCTGCTTTTGAGAGACGACCAAGAGTTAATGCTATAACTGTCACGGTTTTGACCATATTAAACCAAACTGCCCTAAATTGAAGAACAGACCCGAACCTTCAGGGCAAATAGTCAGTTGTACCGAAAAGGACCTGATGAGACCACACACTCGGGAAGGATGGGTAAATAGAATTCTCATGAAAATTCTTCGAACCACTGGATCGACAATCGACCTTGTTGGCCGGAACCTCATTCGCCCAGAGATGCTGACAGGTGAGAATGTTTGGATTATTCAAGCCGTTGACAATACTCCGATCTGTTCGCCTTTAGCAGAAGTGGAACTACAAGGAAAGTTCAGGCATGTAATAACCAAAGCCATAGTTGTCTGTAGTCCCTCAGACAAAGGAAGATATTTGTTGGGGAATGGAACGGCTACACTTCTGGAAAAAATGAAGGTGGTCCATGCGCCATATCAGGTGAACGCGATTGAAACACTTGCTCAAAGACGAATGGCTCAACAAGAGGAAGAAAAAAAGGAAGACGTAGAAAAAGAAGAAGTAATTTCATTTCCAGAAATTGAAACTGACATCGATATCGACGAAGACGATTTGTTAGGAGCAAATGGTAAAACAGCGCTCTCTTTTACTCTTGTTTCATAAATTGTCTTTAATGGCGGGTGATATGAAGGTATAATTAAACTCATCCGCCTTTTTTGTTATCGAGGTGTCATGGAAGAAGAAAACAGTTATTGACTTGTTGATTATGTAAAAAAAATCTGCAGAAATTGTATTTGACCTAGATGAGAAGACAAGAATCTTTATTCAAGTTTGCAGAAATCTTGGGCATTAAACACCCCTTCACCCCAGAAAACGGCCTCATCTGTCCGTGGTTCAAAATTATGTGGTGTTGTCTTCGTATCTTTTCTTTTGGGTTTGATCCTTGACCGTCGCCAATAGCCCGTTGTGTTGCTGCGTTGCGATGTTAATTAAAATACCTACCTACATTCCCAGAAAATGGAAATTACGGTTATTTAAGATGAATCAAGAAACCACAAAATTTCATATAAAGTGAACTCTAACAGATGCACTTAATATTGGAAAGATCATAGTTCTACGAAAAACTTTTGTAATTGTGTATTGAATGTGTAAATTGAAAATTAATACTTCATGAAAGTTGTACCTTATATGGAAAAAATTTTAATGATTGGGGGAAAAGTGAAAGTTTAATCGCCTGAAACTTTTCTATTGATTCATCATTTTATTCAAACTTATATTATTAATTCATTCATGAGTTTTCATAAGTGTGCCGTCTGACCTCCAACCTTAACCCTCCTGGTGGTTGTCTCTGTGAAATATCTCGTCATTAGCGAAACTGATCAGATCTTGATAAACGAGATATCAAAATTGGTCTTATCAAAATTGGTCAGATCTTGATGGATGAGATATCTCATCGAAACGAAGGATTAATGTAGAACTATAGCAATGAAGTCTTTTTCGATAACTATTTTAAACTGTTATTTTAATTTTTAACAAATATTATGTACATATTTCGATAATAAAGAAACTTACTTTTGAATTAAAAAAAGTTTGGGGGTATTTTATTTCTTGAATTCACAGGAGCATATTTTCTTCAAAGCTCGTCATCCCTCACTCACGTATCTATATTTTAAACCAAGTGGTGTTTGAATCTTATATGTAAAGGTGGAATATGTTTTGTCTGAAGCACAAACACTCTCAAACGCTAAACTCTGGGGTTAAGAAATTTATACAGCTTGTTTGGTCTGGAATTACTAGGTCAATGCGACTATTTTCAGTTCGATACGTCGTTCCCTTGGAATCATATAAGTAAAATTGGATGTAGTGAATTATGTAAGACGGGGGCGAATCGAAACAAAACGGCAAAAGCTGTCACGAATTGTGCAATCGGAAGTGAAAAGTACTCAAGCAAGTGAAGTGAGTAAGGTTTAAATATCTGTTTGATGACACTGAAACTTCTAAAGAAACATAGACGCGACTTGGTTTGCCTGAATCACCAAAAATTTCAGGCCCGGTTAGTAAAGCTATAATTAACATAAATTTCAATAATCTCAAATGATCTTGTTGTGGAAAGTGAAAAATGCTTGCATAGACTGAGCGGTTGATACTTGAAGAAACTAATTCGTGTGATCTGATTAGTGTGCTGGTTTGAAAAATAAACTAATTTCAACTGTAAATTTATTCTATATTCAATTTAGAAGCACTCAAAATTCGCGTAGAGTTGATACATCCATTCGGACTAAACTTTTATAATAATGCTGTAGATTTTTTTTCTACTGAAACGCGGCGATGTTTCATTTCTTTCAAATCAGATAATCTTTTAAAAACTCAGAAAATTAAAAACTATATTTTGTCGGCTTCTAAGCGAGACACATTAAGTCAAAATTTTCAAGCTATGAATATTTTAGTTCCATATCAGAATGTTGTGCTCTCATTGGACTGGTGAATTCCATTAAGTCATATTTACTTTGAATAAGGATTGTAGTTCGTGAAATACACACTTGGAAAACTCATGCAAATGAATAAACGTATAATACTTATTATAGGTTTATTAATACGTTGCTATACCAATACACAATCACAACGAAAGTACTCTCGTATGAATAATTGATGTATTGAGTGAATACAAAGTGTAATAAATAACAGTTAAATCATAAAATTACAACTTTCGCCTAGCTGAAAACTACAGTTATTTCTTTTCGTTTCCTCATATCTATGTTGTTTGACTTTGTGGGTTTCACTTGTAAGCCGACAATTTATCGAAAAATATCCAAAACTCTCACTCATATATAACGTAACTTCAAGGTATTTTGTTAATGCATACAAAACGTTTTTATCGTGTCATTGTTTGTCACAGACAATCCATAAATCATCATAACTTTTAAAAAAATTTCGTTACACAATAAAAATACGTCATTAAAAAGCTTTATTAAACATACTAAAATTTACAAAATAATACATTGTTGACATTACAAATATCGTACAAACTACATTTTTATTCTTTTGACCACACGCAATCCGGAATATTGTATACTTACTGTGTTACCCACAACTAAATTTATAAACATACCATTCACAAAAAGAAAACTGGAGACTGCATGAAATTCTGCTGATATGAAGGTTAATATCCACAATATTTAAAAAAAGGCAATACCAGAGAAATGCAAAACAATACAATATATCTATCTTACTGTTTATACTAATGCACATAGTATATAAAAAAGTTACTTCCAGTTATTAAAAATTTCTGTAGTTTATTGCAAAATATCGATACAAATTTACAATTAGAAATTGGAATTAGGTAAGTAAAATCATCTCTATTATTGAGCCATCTCAAAACCCTTAAACAAATATAGTGACTAAATAAAAAGAATTTAATTTCTCTAAATCACTTTCTCTAGACCAGATCCAAAAGACCGTTAGCTTTGAGTTTATTGTGAACTCTCTCTCTGGCGCAGGACTTTTTAATCAATCCTCTCTTGCCACTACAAGACCGAAGAGATGTCAGTCGTATAAATGGCGTAAAATAGAAGTATTTTGTCCCCGTACGAACTTCATGGGGATTTAACTCTTCTGGTGGTTGTTTCGATGAGGTATCTCATCAATAGAAGAAACCTGACCAGTGTTCGACTAACTGTATAATATTTACTCTCTCAAAGTTAGTTACTTTATTTTTTATTCCGAAAAAATTCATTATAAATAATATTTTTAGTGAAACGTTTGACTAAATATCATTAATAATGAATTCATAATAAAGTAACTAACATTGGAAGAGTAAATATTACACAGTTAATTTAATTAATAATAAATACATAAAAAATTCAACTAAAAAGCATTGACAGGAAAAATGAAGGAATAAAAAAGTATGGATGCAATTTTAGAAACAAGAGGACCTAAAAATAAAAATATGTTAATAATAGCATAAAATAAACGTAGTATAAAAATAATGCAATTATTGAAGATAATAAATTTTATAAGCGTCTTAACATGAACAAAAAACAGATAAAAACAAATATTAAATCGAACATTATGATAAAGATACAAAATTATCGGAACTGAAAATAATTTTATTTACATCATCGGGTTATGTTTGTATGTGTTTTTTAAATATCAACATTTAATCGATTATTAAATACGAAAATTAGACCTACGATTCCATTGTATTGTATACTTCAGATGTAAGCATGTACTCAGCTCTGCATATTTCAGAATCATCGCTTAAAAGGACAATAGTTCTCTTTAACAAATACTCTAAAACGAAAGAATGTCACATTACGATTAATAAAATATATCGCAGGATAGTCGGCATGTGTGTAAAAACTATAAATAGAAAGAAAACATTCTTTCCAAGATCTTAAAACGAAAGAAAGAACATTTTCAAATTTAGAATACAGTCCACCGAATACGCAGCTGCCAATTTTTTTCACTTTCTTAGCAAATAAAAATTCATCCACAAAATTAAAACGTTGCATCTAACTACATAGAAAACCAGACAGCGAAATCTGTGGCGTCACGGCCGATCGAAAAATGCAGAGCAGACTCTTGCAAGAAAACTTTGGAAGAGCAGGTGCTCGAGTCCTATTCCTTTGATAGGTAGGCAGACATGGCTATTTACCTTCAAACTCATCTATATCACTTGTCCTGTCTTCTTCGTGCCCATACCTCCCGACTCGCCGTGCGGTTTAGAGCATTTTCGTGGGATGGTGAGCGAGATCAAATTGAGTTAATGTAATTTAGAACGATCTATGGCCGGTCTATCCAGCCACATCCAGACATATCTTGATTTTATATCGCGGGTACTTATTTTTATTATTTTTTTCAAATGGAGCTTTGTGTTATCTTGAAGCTGTACAAATAGTGAGTGAAGGGATCATGGCACGTTATGCCCCATAGCATTGTCTTATCCAGCACTAAATATTCGCTTTTCAGCGCATCACTCATAGATTGTGTCCACTTCCTCGACCACTCATATGACCAGGACAAGCTGCTGTTTAGGAGATGCTTTTCCGAGGGCTCAAAACTCTACTGATCCAAGTGGCCTTGTTGCTAAGGCATAATTGGCCCATTGTGTATTGAAAGTGTTCTTCCTCGGCTGGTTTTTGACCCAGAAAATTTTTTATGCTTCTTGTGTTTTTCCACATCCTGATCACACAGCCATAAACTTGAGTTGTCATGGAAAATTTTGAGAATTTTTTAAACTTTTATCCTCGAAAGCTTGAGTACTTCTTTCATACTTTCATCTTGAGTGCATATCTGGAAACAACTAAATCTAAAATTTCATTTAAATCTTCAAAAATTATTTTGTGGCCATTCTTGATCACATCTTTCCTCAAATTTGTCCAACTTTAAACAAAAACTGAATTACGTGATGTCTCCATTAGTTCATAAGATATCGTATATTTGTTTTTCAAATAAAGAAATTAATTAATTCGATATGCCTAGCTGTACATGCCACGTACGTAATTTTATTGGATTCTATTTAAATCCATTTTCTAGTAAAAGTATGTAATTTTTTAACTACCATTAACAGAAAAATACTAAATGTATTCGAAACTTTACTTTTACTTGTGCTAGATTATAATAATAGTTATTATGAGAGATATATTGCAAATCGAATTTCCATTATCATTTTTGAAACAAAAAACATATAGTTGTAAACACTTTACTTGCGATTTATGAACATAACCTTTAGCGAGAGGCACTTGACGGGACTGGGTAGATTTATATAGTAACTGGTTGTTCAGTGGGGTAGCCAAAGGGAATGTTTCATTTTTAAAATTTACAAAATACAGTTACTTTATTATAAGAATTAATTCAAAATTTTTCTTCCAGAGCAGTCTTAAAAGGTTGAATTACTGAATATACCTCTCAGTAATACCATCTAATGAAGAAAATCCATAAGATAGGTAACGATTCCATATGGGTTCCAGGTCACTGCAATCAATTTCAGATATATGCTGAGACATGTTATACCTTTGATGGGCGGGAATAACAGTACAAGTCAGTTGTCACGTGCACAATTTTCTTGGTATGAACAGTATAAGTAACTTAATTTTGTCACAGGGCCACATCCAAAATTTCTCCTAATTTTCCCTTTAAAGTTATCAGACATAAGGTTCAGAACTGATTTTATAAATTTTATTCATTCACAATATGGAATATTAAATGGTTTTTGTTTCCTAAAAAATGTTATTTTTGTCTCGTACTGTTATTCCCGCCCATCAAAGATATTTACTCGAGACATTTGAATATATATTTATGATACATTTTTATGAACCGGTATTTTCACTTTTCGGTCCTGTATCGGTACGAGGACCTCCGCTTTGAAAACACTTGATTGAACTAATCAGTTGAATACGCAAGGCCGGAAATGAGCAGAGTAAACCAGATGGACCCTCTCATCCGCTTAGAAGGAATCCTTGAAACCACCACCCTCATTAAAGATGCAACAATTGCTGCTAATTGGGTCCATGTTTTTATCTACTAATTGAGAAACAGCTGTTGTTCTAGTCGGGACAGATTTAACCAGCCCGTCTACAAAAAACCTATGCGTAGGATAAATAGTTGCAGCGAATAGTTAGATCTCAGGCCCGGAAACCAGATACGGCCCTCCAAATATTTTTATTAGGATCAGAAACCCAGATACGGCCCTTCAAATACTTTTATCAGTCTCGGTGACCAAATACAGCCCTCCATGTCTAATAGGTTCGGTGACCAGATATGGTCCTCCGGACACATTTATCTGGCCCTGTAGACCAGATTCAGCCTTCTGGACAAGTTTAACCGGCCCGCAGACCAGATAAGGCCCTCTGAATAGGTTAACCGGCTCACAGACTTTATACTTCCATTCGAATTGGTTTAACCCCACCCCGCAGACTATTAAAAATATTATTTTATATAAATTAAGACAATTTAGCTATGATAAAAGAACCTTACTACGCAATAAAAGTTGTTAACGTTTTCTGCTTAACAAGTATTTAATATAGGTTATAGAGAGATAATTCGAAGGAAGAGGAATTGATAAATAGTTACCAAAATGGATTAAAAAATCGTTTTTTTTAGTATTAATGTTAAAAATTAATTGATATCAAACTCTGTGACCAAGAAAAATAATTGTTCAATTAAGATAATTTTTGACGGAGTTACACAACAACATAAAACATTAAGTCGATTAAATTTTTTAGCTATTTGAGAAATAGCTGTTTGACATTCTGATTTCAACTTGAACCCTGCACTAAAGTTTGTAATTTCCTTGATATTTATGGGGATATCCTTGCAATCCGCTGTATATATAACAAGTACAAATGTGAAAATCACAATGCTTACAAAGTTTGAAGTTTTGGTTTAAAACGTTGTTTAATCCATGCTTGTTTTGCAAAATGTTAGGGATTTTTTTAGTACAATTTTTCTTTTACAATTGAGTGATACTCCTACCAAATGAGGAGTTTATTTGATTTATATGTTCAAACTCTTATGTGAATTAAAATTTTGACAATACATGGATGCTCATGGGACCTATCAATTTTTCCTAGTTTATCAAAACTTATTGACCACTTTTAAGCAATTACTTCCACATAATTTAATATTTTTTAACTAAATTTTGTATGTGCTTTTTTGTGGAAAACAGTTTGTGGAGATTTTATAACTACCGGATAATAATGACAAATGTTTGTTTTGAATTAATTCCACTGCCCTGGGTGGTTTCGACGAGATATCTCGTCCATCAAGATCTGACCAATTCTTGCTAATGACGAGATGTGTCGTCAAGATAATGTTAATTTTTTATGATGACGAGATCAAGATTTTGTCATTTTTCTTCTAGTGACGAGATATCTCGTCCATCAAGACCTTTTAATGGTTCAGTTAATGAGGAGATACCTAAGCACGACAACAACCAGGAAGGTTAAAGAAGCAAATATTAAATCAAATATTACTTTTTCAAACACAGTTGATCTTGAAGTTTCCAGTGTCAAACAATTCCCAATTCCAAAGATGTGATATGAGCATTACTTTTCTCCAGCTTGTTTCCACAATTTGAAATCTTTAGTGAATCGGATAGATCGTGATTGTGCACGCTCCTTCGAATTCCAACTGACTTCGAATCTAAGAAACTTACAAAAAGTTAGTTGGACAAGATGTGCTATTAAAACCAATTCAATTAACTCTAGTAATAACGCTTTAATTTTTGACTCAGCTTTTTCGTCACTGGACTTAGCGCCATAAAACACAACCAACCAACTCAGCTTTATTTACTGTACTCCATTTCATAACCTTTAACGTGTTTAATAGACCAAACTGCTGCAAAAAAATCCATTTTGTTTTGAAATAAAAATCACAGAAAGAACGCTTGTCTGTTTAAACAGGACTGGTGTGATTATAATGATGTCTCTTAAGTAAACACACTGTAACACTGTCCTGTGCTGGCAGTGAAGAAGTAATGCCAATCATACAATACTTTATATTAAAAGCTGTTTCATTTTAGCTAAAATTACTTTCGATAGCTGCCAATCATAATGAAATGTCATGATTAAGTATCTACAATTGCCGAATTACGTTTTTCTAATATATTTATTGTGATGTGTGGTAACAAACAAACATACAGGTTCAGTCTCTATGCTATATATAAAGAACCGTGAGACCTTGTTTAGGCACAGAACCTAATATTCTCTGATTGCACCGGTCTACTGAAAACATTCTTCACTTCTACACAATGAAGTCTGCATTGGTTTTTGTTCTTTTGTTGGTGACAATTTTTGCTATTGGTAAGTACCTTAAAATTAAAATACATAAACACATTATTTGATAATAATAACTTGATATTGCCTATCGGGGTTTAAATTTCATGATGAATGTTTCTAGAGAATATAATTTTTAAACTTTAATAATTTCATTTTTAATATTCAAAAGTGGGAAAATTCATTTAAATTTACATTTATTTGTTAGTTTTTAAATACTTTTGATGGGTTTTAATCAACTAAAAGGGTTTTACTATTACATAAATCATTGTAAGGATTATCGCCTAACTATAAGTCCATGCTTTTAATCAAATTAAAATAATTCATAATTTATACTACAGCCAAATTCATATACACTCATGTCCAAAATTGTCTTTACATGCATAAAATCATGGATTTCTCAGAAACTGTGAACTATAATTTTATGAATTTGTGTGAAATGATACATAACATCATAACACATAAATACAAGGGAAAAAATTTAAGAGCACTGCATATGATATAAAATTGTAGCTTGAAACAATAAAAATGGCAATAATATATGACAAGGAGAGTTCAGAAAAAAGGATAACTCAGAAAAAAATTAAGGTTATGAATTTAATATGGAATGTGATCTCCCCTGACGTGTACGCACTTATCAAACGTGTTTTAATGCTGGCAATAATGTTTTTAACCACAGTTTGGGGAATTAAGTTCCATTCCTCCAGCAATGTGGTCTTTAGGGCATTTATATCTCTAGGAGGAGGATGTCTCCGTGCAACTGCTTTTCCACGGTAGTCCCATAAGTTCTCTATCGGGTTCAGATCAGGAGATTTTGCGGGTCACGGCATTCGCTCAATGGCTTCACTTTCAAGAAATTCGTCAACGAGGTTTGCTCGATATGGACGAGCATTATCGTCCAAAAATTCAAAGTTAGATCCATATGCACCTCTGAAAAGTCTTACATAAGGTTCTAAGACCTCATCCCGATATCTCTGGCCGGTCACAGATCCGCTGTTGAAAACGTGTAGGGGCGTACGTTCATCGATCATTATTCCTCCCCATACCATCACACCTGCACTACCGAAACGGTCACGTTCCTAAATGTTCGCGTTCCTGACTCCCTCCAGCTGTAAACACGTTTGGAATCAGATGTTAAACTAAACCTCGACTCATCAGTAAAGAGAACATGAGTCCATTGCTGTGCACTCCAGTTGTGATGTTCTTTGCACCAATTAAAGCGATCCTTCTTTTGTTGTGAAGACAGTGAAACACATACACTTGGCATTCTGGCAAGAAGGCCTTTTTCATTAAGCCTTCTGTATACAGTTTGCCGTGATACAACAGTTCCAGTGGCGGCTGCAACCTCTGAACTTAACTATTGAACAGTAGACTTCCTGTTACGACGGGCAGTTATTGCCAGATATCGATCTTGAGAAGCAGTCGTTTACGACCTTGTCCAAGCCTCCCTACAACAGTTCCAGAGCTCTGAAATTGTTTCCATAGCGTAGAGACTCTCTGTCTTGAAATATTCACACATCTCGCTGCTTCCATGATTGTCTGCCCTGCTTCTAAACGGCCGATAATTCGCAACTTCACAGATTTTTCCAAATAATACTTCGGAGCCATAACAAACCGTTTTGAGTCCTTGCACACTGAAATCAATCGCTGTATTGCAGAAATTCACTCAGATATTCACTTTGCGCAAAGCGCTTGATTCACTGTCAGATGACGTAACACCTTGATTTGCATATCAGAAACCGTTTGATCACTTTTGATTGGATAATACTAATTAGGCTTGTCTTTCACACATTCCCTTCAAAAATGGATTACATCAATTGGATATTTCATGGAATATCATTAGTTCTGTGCATGTAAAGATAAATTTGGACTTGAGGGTAATTCGTTACTCAAGTTTCTCTAAATTTATGATTCACGCACTTAAATTAGCTTAAACAACTCACAGTTCTTTTAACTAGTTACATTTATATGGTTGATAGCTCAGTCACTAATTTATGATTAATTTCTTTCAGCTCAAGCCAAAGTTCACCGTAAGTTGAAAATGTCTTCTCTTTGAATATAAAGACGTTTTCATTATATCTGTTCGATTCCAAAATAATGCTCATATAAACGTAAAAATGCAGTGAGATGAACACATAAGTAAATAATCGTGGATATTTTATACAAATAAATCAAAAAAATTTTAATGCGAAAAACGAATTACAACAATTAAAGAAAGATACTGTTAAGAGTGGAACGATACTAGAGGAAAGAAGTCTTTTGTGGCAACTTCTTCACACAGTTTATGACAAAATCTTAAGTTCTGAACAAAAATTATTCCATTTTAGCAAAATATTTAACAAATTCTTTAAAATAAATCATTCTTATTTTTTAATCTTAAGTAAAACATCGGATTTTCCCTTCAGGATTGATCCTGGATCGTCGCCAATAGACCGTTGTGTGACCGTTGTCCCATTGAGACGTAAATTCAACTACTTACCTATCTACCTTTAGAGTAAAACATTGTACTGGATTTCGTTCATGCAACGTTACGTCAGCTCCACGCAGATGGTCAAGCTCCATCTGCAACACAACACATGAAAATTTTAGCTAAACTAATAAAGAACAAAGAAATACGAGAACTAGTAATTTAAAGTTAGAAAATTAGAATGGGATAATTTATTTTTTGACCCCATGCTAATCACACTTATTTAAGATATTACATAAATCAAAGATTCTAATCACCTGCAAAACAGTTATAACCGATGCTTATAAACAATTATATCTACAATTATATTCTTACATTCCAGTTATGCGCACAATTACTCTTGCCTTAGCAAGAAAACCATTTTGAATATATATCATCCGAAAATAAATAATTATTGTTTCAAAATAGGTAACAAGTATTTGTGCTGATCATTTAAATTGAAGTTTAGAAAGGTCAATATAATGAAGTTTAAACTATTAAAAATACCGGTATTGCGACCTATCGTATCCGAAGGAATTAAAATACTTCTAAATGTGAATTAAGCACAATTCATCGAAAAATTCAAGTTCTTATCAGCCCTTGATGAAAATCTCACAACTATAAATAACCAACACCAAAGCTCAAGAGAGAGAACACGGTACCAGCCCAACCAAATTGGCGACCAAAGAGAACGTAACAAACGGCTATTTGATTAAACCTACGGCGGACTACCGTATTCCGAATTTATCGTCATTTGGTGATGGGAAAATAACACCAATTGGTGATGATACAGCGTTTGTGAGTTTTAACCAGGAATTTGAAAGAAAAAAGCGAATATTCAGTTAGTTTTACTACAAGAGGGAAAAAAATTCTGGAGAGAGAGATACTTCATTTTATTTTTATTTCTCATTTCTATAACTTGTTATAAACTTGTGAATGCTAGCATTCACAAAACTGGATTAAACAAACTTTAATTTATAGTGCATTACTGTTTTAAATATTCTTTGTTAACCAGAGCTTACAACAGTTTTAATAAATTTTATTCTTGTGTCCGGTTTTTGTTTTGACTTATTGTACATAAAATAGATAGATCTGTGTTTTGCACACTTTTCCGCATATTTAGCTTAAATTAATATTAATGTGTGATAGGTATTCATTCTCGATACAGACCACACTTTAGTTTTACGCAAATTTCTATTGTATTTATTTTATGCAATAATATCGCGGGTAAAATACTTTACTAATATATTTGTATTTTAAAATTTTCAGATTACCGTATTGACTCAAGTGATGGTAGGTATAATTTTCTTTTCTGTTTCTATAGACTGTAAAATATTTTTGCCTCTAAGAGAATACAATTAACCCTTTAAGCATCCCGAGATTTCTGAGCAATTCCACTTTTACCTCACAACGCAATTAATGACTAAACAACAATATCTCTCTAATGAACTCATTGATTCTTCAAACCTTTTAGACGATTCTATTGGTTCTTTCCTTTGAATAGAATCCTTTTTCGCAACGATTCTATTGGTAGTTTCCTTAGAGTAAAATCTTCCTTCCGAACGATTTAATTGGTCCTTTCTTAGAATAGAATCTTTTGTGGCGATTCTATTGGCCCATTTTGTACAATAGAATCCTTAGGAGAGATTCTATTCTCCTTTCCTTAGAATGGAATCCTTCGCAAAGTTTCTATTCGGCAAGACGGTCATAATTGTTTAGAAGTCATACAGGGGACATTGCAAGTTGCAAGGCAGAATTATGGGTGAACACCACTCATAGGATTGCACTACATTCTTTTCATCATGAAATGCTTTTGTGATTTAGGTAGTGGTTTACTGGAATGGAATTATGTTTAACTTAGGTACACTTTTATTTTTATGTGCCAAGCAATTATCAATGAAATTATCAAGTATTAATACAATATTTTTTGCGGAAACATTTTAATCAACTGGAATGCGCTGCATCAAATATTGATTTGTAAGATGATAGCTGTGCTTTAGCTTTGTAAGACAATTTTATTTTAAAATACTAACATTGACGAAAGAGATTAGTGGAAATAATTCCAGTTTTACATTGAGTAGCATTGAAAGAGTTGTTTTCAAATATATATATATATATATATATATATATATGGAAACATATAGATATACATATGGATTATGCATATGCCTTTGAAGCTGACATAATCAGAAGGGTTTTTTTACGAACATCACAGCACATACTTATTACAACGACAGAAAACATAAAGCACACTACAAGCAAAGAAGCAAACGTTATATACTAGCGCAAATGCGAACTGAAACTAACCAATAGGAACAGAGGCTAAAGAGTGAGAAGTGAAACTAAGGTGTGAGAACTGAAACTAGTTCGCTTCACTTCAATTCGCTCTCGAAACGGAAAAGGCTTGGTAAAGCGTTTTCGCGTTGAAAAGCCTGTTGAAAATTGTGGCGCTGTTCAAACCACCGCACCTTAAAAGTATCACAATTTGTAAGAACTATACATTTTTTAAATGTTGGTTGTTTAATTTCTAATCAGTAATTATTTTTGCAGTTCCCTCTACTGAAACTGTTGGTAAGTGAATTCGAAAATCTGTTTTTTGCTACGGATATAAAATAAGTGTACTAATATATTATAAGTATTTTTATATTATAAGTGTTCTTCTTATATATAGTATTATGTTATATATTAACCTATTGCGTACCAGAAATCTATGCCTAAAAAGATAAATGGATTGATAGATTTATAAATATCACACACTTATATATAAATTTATTAATTACACTTTAGATTACACTTAAATTTAGTCATAGGAACAAAATCTGTGCTCGCATAACTATTTTACTTTCGTATTTCCTAAAAGGTACAAACTTTAAATATGTGTGTGACAGAAATATTTGAATATAAGTGAGAAAGAATAGTATTTCAATTATCAATTAAGATTCTTGATTTTTCTTCTTGGTCGTTGAAATCAAGGAATTTCAAATCCGAAAATAAAATATTATTAATTACAAAATATTTTTAGAAACTTTCAATAGATCATTTACTCCCTAATTGCATGAAAACTGCACTACTATGAATTAAATGCGTTTTTTCAATGCAAGGAATTTACAACGCATCTTTCGTCTAAAAAAAGAAGTTTATGAAGTCACTTAAAACGTATAAAAACTTGTATAACATATATCATTATATAAAAATATGTAGCATTTTCTAAAACTGTTCTGATTTATTTCAATTTCAGAAAGCATCATCGGTAAGTAGCACTAATAAAAAATTTGCGATTGAAAAACTTCTTAAAAATTAAACCTATTTTATCCTGGAAAGTTAATACTTTTCACATTCGACCAACATCGGGTTCGCTTCGTAGATATAACCGCATTTAAATAGTCACGTACAAACCAGAAAAATGTATAATATAAAATCATCTTAAAAAATCATGCACAATTGTAATTGTGATCAAATCATATTTGTACCTGTGTCATATCATGCATTGCATTGATCACCTCATTAATTTCCCCAAATGAGGTTATTAAACTGTTAACTTCAAAAAACGTGTCTACTTATTTATATTTTATTGTCTGCTTGATATGTTCACAAAAACTAAACATAAACTGCTTTACTTATTTGGTGGGTTATTTTGGGGGTTTTATGGCGCAAGGGCCATATTTGACCATGCTGCACCAGATACAAGATATGCAATATCAAGTAATAGACACAAGACATACAACATCAAGTAGTAGGCAAACACACAATAAAATTTTTACTGACACAGAAGTGACAAATACACCCAGGGAGGAATGCATCTGACAGGAATCGAATCTTCGCCGCCTACAACTCGAAGGTTGCTAGCGCAGTGGACATACCCAATGAGCCATAACGGCCCCTATTTATTTATTTTGAGAGTTTATTTGAGATGTTTTTATTGAGTGAATTTTTCCCATCAAAATCACCAAATAATTTAAGTACTGTATTCACATCGAATAGGCATTATATAATACTTAAACTCAATATGCTTAAAAAATTAATGAAGCAAAGTAATTTGTTACCTCTATTAACAACTCCAACTTTTTCTAATACCCGAGGGGCAGTCGTGGCTCAGTGGGTATGCCCACTACCCTAGCAACCTGCGGGTTGTATGCTGCGCAGGTTTGATTCCTGTCAGGTGCATTCCTCCTTTGGTGTATTTCTCTCTTCTGTGTCAGTAAAACTTTCAGCAATGAAAATATGGTCCTTAAGCCATAAAACCCCCAACAAACCATCTAATGCCAGAATCAATTGAACAATACTCATTATGGAATTACAAGGGCGGATTTATGAACCACTTTGAGCGGGTGATAAATCAGGGGATGGGCTCACGCTACACCTCACATATTCTAAGCACAACCCTCAACAAAGAGGCCACACATTCATTCAAGACGGACAAACATCCATTCCTTATCTCAGATTCGAACCTTGAACCTTTCGATACAGAATCCAGCACCCTGGTCACTAGACAGACCGATCCAACAACTCTCCAAGTTATGAAAGTGTTTCTTTCAAACAAATTAGAACGAGTCAGGAATGCCTGTTTCCGTTGTTTACACTTGCAAAATAAGATGCTCAAGATATATTATAATGTACCAAATTACTATACGTACATATGGACTCGTTCCAAAATTGGAAATACAATTGGTTTTGCTCATGAAAATCAAACATTGCTTGGACAGCTGAGTGACTCTAATACTAACTAAAAATCAAACATATCCAAGTTTATCTCTTCCTGTTTAAGATTATTTCGAGTTGAGTGCTTCATGCATGAAACCTTTTCTTTTTCATTCAGCTCAAATACTTGTTTCATATATATTTCGCAATTTAGTTCGCATACTTCAGTTCCATATGAATTCGCCAATCCAATTTCCTCTAATTTCAATCCCCAGGTCAATTTTCTCTGATTCCACCTTGAATATTAATGCATAAGGGATAATTGTCATTTCTCCATTGCCAAATAAGGCCGATAGCGATGTCAAATCCTTACCACAAATGCTTTTCCAAACTCCTTTCGATTACAATCTCAGCCCCGTAGATGTATCGTATTAAAATACTTTTCTGGTCATGACCACAGTTGTGTGAGGATTTCAGACTAGCTGCTTGTTGTAATGGAGTTTGGATCCATATTCAAATATCGATTTTTTTAGTGAAAAGGTGTATTTAAAACTTATTCATGTGTTCGCGTTTTTTAAACGGTATGTGCTTAACAAAACAAAAGGAACAGTATAACCCCTCAATGTAATGTTGATTTAATTTGATCTGTTTTCTAGCATTATGAGGCATCCGATACACCTATATCCAGCATTTTAACAACCTGAAGTCTGAAAATCAAACGTAAAGATACTGACATCGTGTCTAGTACATATTCAGTCAAATTGCGCTGTGATATTTGTGAATCTGACTTTATATTTCTCCAGATTATTTCTATAACTCATATTGCACTATTAGATTCAAATAGAATATACAACTTCTCAGACAGCTCAATTGCTAGTAATTTTTGTTTAAAAGTTTCATTCAATTGCATGACAAAGCATTAATTAAGCTTTGTCTAACGCCACATTAGGTGCGTAAAGTGTAAATGTGCGAATTTTTTCATACGAAAGATATCAAAATTGTGAACAATGTATTGAAACTTCTTGGAATTACAAAAATTGCTAAAAAAAATTTAACACCCAATTTAAACTGTACAAATGTAATTGCTAAGTTGTGCACGCTAAAAATTACAAAACACTTTATTTACTTAACCCTGTTTCCGAGTGAATTTTGTATGGATATATTTCTACAATGTTTTATAATCTAAAATATTTTGTTCTATTTTTACAGAGCATGCCCCTTCCAGCAAACAAGGAAGTAAGTGGATCTAATATTTTTCTTAAGTATCTCCCTTTTAAGTTGAGCATGGTTTTCCCCGTTTGCATTTCGTGACAAATAACCCCAAATCCAATCCATTCTATTATAAAATTTAGTTCTAAACTACTATTAAACAAGCACTAAAAACCATTCATTTTGTTCACCTCGAAAATTGTAACACCTATACTAGCTGAAAGTAGTTACAACTAATTATCTTTTCAATGAAAATTTGTGATTTATTTCTATTAGATGAAATCAGTTTTAATAATTAAATTTTGTTTCTTTTCTTCTAGGCATCTTTGACACAGCTGCATCTTTTATCAACGGTGTAATATAAATATAGAAGAATGATATCCGCGTGCTTTTGTTGATGACGAGGAATCTAAAATAAAATCCGGTTACGAAACAGCTTTTGTGTTCTTCATTTCATTCCTCCCCTGTCGCCTAAATGACCCTAGCTACGATAATGAATTCTTTCTTCGATACAATCTTAAATTTCATTTTGTAATTATTCAACTTTTATTGATACATCAATTAAGCTTTAAAAGCAATTTAAACAAATATATACTCTCTCTATTGGGGGTTTACAAGTAATTCAAATCGTTGTCTTATAAGTGAAGTACACTATGTCAAACAACATAATTCCGAAAAAACGAAGACTGAAATATTCTACTCACTAATTGTTTTTCGTAAAAAAGAGATCTTACCATCAAACAGAGACCACGGTAGCCCAGTTGGAAGAGCAACGGATTAACAACCGGAAGGTTGCGAGTTCGAAACTCGGTCTAGCCAGACCTTCGGGTACTGGTGCACTTTAAATCTGTCGTATCCTCGAATGTCCTCACGTTGGTGTGACGTGAAAGTTTGGAGAGTGTGGTGCCAGCTCAGATGTTGTTCTCGTCATCTGACCGTAGTTCAAAATTACGAAGCGTTGTCCTTGGATCTTTTCGATCGGGATTGATCCCGAACCGTAGCCAATAGTCCTATGTGCTACTCCAGTGCGACGTTAATTCAGCTACCTTACCCTCATACAAAGTGTAGTTGAATTTGCGTCGCACAGGAGCAACATAGTTTATAGGAGTCTAATGCGGCTGTGATGAAGGTGGTGGTTTTGAGGGATCTTTTTCAAGGGGTGAGAGCGCCTAGCTGGGGGAAATACTTATTTCAGACCATGCTTATCTGTTTCAATCATTAGATGCAGAGAAATGCGTTGGTGCTAGTTAGTGCCATTTTGAAATTTACATATAATTTAAAAAGTTGAACTTAATAAGTATTCAAAATCTTGACACTGGGTCTAAAGTAAATGGGAAATTGGGGAAAAAATGTATGGAATGCAGCAATTTTGGGTGATAAGTAGGGTACAAAAATGCGCATAACTTATCTTATTCGATTAATGAACACATCCTTGTTGTGAACTATATTAAAAATATTTGTTAAGTAATATTTGGTAATATATGGGAATTTGTTGGATATCAATAAGGATTTTAACACTTTCCATTAACAAAATATATTTTTAATTCTTATGAGTAAATTGCAGAAAAGTTTTTCTCTTGTTTGACTAAGCTTCAACAAACGCTTTAAATTTCACACATTAGAGAAACACTGCACAGTAGAAGAGGAAAACCTTAGGGAAACCGGTAGTCAATAGTGAAAATATAACTAATAAATGAAGGAAAACTGATGGACTATAGCTGTTTTGGTAGAACTAAACATCCACAATATCTTCGGTACCAAACTAAACGAGAGGGAAAACTCGAGTTTCACTGAGTTGCGAGTTTGAATCCAACCAAAGACCGTCGTATACAAAGGGGGCTGGTGCATGTTAAATCTGTCGTGGCTTCAAATGTCCTCATATTGGTGTGGTGTGGAAGTTAGAAGAATCAATCTAGGAAGAGTGTGGTGCTGTTGTCAACGGATATCTTTCCTTTTGTATTTGATCCCGGACCGTCGCTAAAAGCCCGTTGTGTTGTCCCAGTGCTACGCTAATTAAATACCTACCTATTGATTAACCCTTCAAGTGGTTTCGACGAGATATCTCGTTCATCAAGGGGAATCGAAAGGCGGCCTCTAAAAGGAAGTCTTTTCATTCGGGGATCCTATGAAATAAGGATCTCTGTTACCTAACCCTTCACGTGGTGGTACACCACACGCATATAACCGTTCTGCAACCTGCAAAACTTCCCTTCGTAAGGACTAACTAATATTCACCTTTCTGACTAATAGAATCTTTCCTATGGTGCTTTCAACCAACGGATGAGGTTATGTTGCTGTTGTTGCTTATCTCCTAGTCTAGCTACAGCTAAACCAAACCCACAAGTGCATTCATCCGCACAAAGTCACAACAAAAGAGGTTCAGAAAACAGGTCGCCTCGGGACCATTCCAGGCACTCGAGAATGCGCTGGGGAGGGCTGGTCAGACTGGCATTTAAGACAAACAGGATGAATCTTGCGACCACAGCAAAATGTGAGACACCTCAGATGGCCACTGAAGAGCGGGAGAGCTCTGTCTGAATACGTCTGTCGCAATTGAGAGCAAGAGATCTTCCGGGGCGATCCCAACGTAACCAAGAGTGTACCGGTGGAGCGATCCATGCCTTCTTATCAAGATTTTTTGTAATAGAGTAAAGATCAAGAAACATCAATGAGTGGGTATCGGACAATGGTTCATAGACACCCTCCATCGCCAAATCATCCGCTACTTCGTTCCCCTTAGGTCCACGTGTGAAGGGATCCACTGTAGGTGCACCTCACAGAAGGATGAGACATGCTTGAAGATGTGGTTATTTAGTCACTATGTATGTTGTGGGGTCTGGTAAGGGGATTATAATCATCATCTAATAGCAAAAGAAATCCGACAAAATTTAACGCTGTGCAGAGAATCTAGCGAAATTTGGACCCTTCAAGCATAAATACATTAAAAATCTGCATTACTCGTTTCTTATTATTACCCTATCAGACATATACCTTATTTCACTTTATTTATCATATCTAGTAACATTATGAGGGGTTCCCACGCATATTTCCACCTTGCTTGAATTCTAACCAAATTTGACCTTCTTGGTCAATAGAATATCTTTCCAGGTGATTCTATCCTAAGTAAAGGAGCAATGGAATATTTTCAACGGATTATATTCTAAGGAAAGGTAGGAGCAATGGAATCTTTACAAGGGATTCTATTCTAAGAAAAAAGCAATATAATATTTCATAAAAATTATATTTCAAGGAAAGAGACACTACGTTACTTACAAATCTCGGGTGCTCAGGTGGTTAACGTTGTTAATCCACCTGGTGGTTTTCTCAGCGAAGTACCTTGTCTTTAGCAAAGATGACCAGATCTTGATGGACGAGATGTCTCGTCAGAAGGAAAAACTGACCAGTTCTTGATCTAATCATCTAAACATCGACACTACCTCGATGACGAGATATCTCGTCGACACCACTTGGAGGGTTACGTGTATAAAATAACTCTCGTGAAAATAATTAAACCATATCCGAAACTCAGAAGCACAAAGCAACATTTTAAAACAAATTCTGAATATGTGTTTTGAAGATACAATTAATTGATAATTATTTAAAAAACTATTTACTAGAGAAGCAAATAACTAAAACGATGTTTCGTTTGTGATGGAGGGTACATTTGTTTTCAATTATTGTCACTTTTTAAAATAACATGCATTCCATTACTTTGTGTGAATTTAATAAAGCAAACGATTGAAGTAACTTAAATACAAATACATATTCTTTTCTTTTTCCTTGGAACACGAGATTAGTTCTTTACGGTCTGTGTTCTACCACTTACTAATGCACAATAATTAAATAATTATTCGTTGTGTGATTACTTTTTGAGAGTTCTTGGTTGGTTGAAAAGGAGACCTATTTTAAAAAACTCCACAGTTCATTTTTTCTAGTTATTAAAGAGCCAAAATTGAAGTGTTTGATATTCCCACTATATAGAACATCATTACAAGCATGGAAGCTAATGCATGCAAGATCCTCATCATATTGACTTTGAGATTCATCATAATCCTTCCCTTATTTGCATTGCAATATCAAGCCCCGCTTGTATATAAGTTACTTGTTATAATTTCATCGGTATCAGAAACAATTTGATTTCTCGAAGAAAAAGTATAAATGTATTAGTAAAAAGTACATAACATTTGATAAATTTCGATATACGCCGTTTTTATTATTTTAGTTGAATTTCAGATAATTTTAGATCTTAACTGTATCAATTCTACACATTTCTAAAATCGCAGACTTGATTGTTTTAGAAATTAATATTTCCAATGAGATTACATTTACAAACTCTGCATAAATGTGTAAATATACTTCAATTCCATGCAATATACAACCGATTTAATTAATTTTATTAATGCAAACAATATTAAAATATATAAGATAAATTAAAACAGTAATGGTGCATTTACGCTACCTGATACATGTGCAGAATTATAAGCAAATCATAAATTAAATTTTTACATCCCTGTAAGTATATCCTCATACTGAACGGTTACGAAATGAATAGTAAGTCTTACCTTTCAAGTTCGGGGTAAATTTGATGAATACAGTATTCCTCTTGATAACTTCCTTTCAAGCAAAATGATTTCGTTTATCTTCTCTTAGGAGAACCATACATACACCAAGCAATCGAAATCTTTTTTCGAAGCACTCTACATTTCTAAAAAGCAATGAAAATGCATTTACCTGAGCAACCACATCATAAGCACAGAATTCCGTAATAAATTGAGGTATATTTTAAGATACACACACATATGTGTAAATGCCATAATATTGAAGTATAAAAAAGGGAACTCACTTGAAGTCAAAAGGTTTATTTCCTTCCGTTATATTTACACTCCCGGAAATTGAAAAACCGTGGCGTACTCCATTTTCTACATGTGAGATTTCGTTCAATTTTTTAAAAAGTGAAAAATCTGTCAATAGAGAACTTTCTACCTTGGTTTTACACAGCAGAAAATATGCCCATATATCTAGGTACTTAAACTAAATACGATACTACGATACTACGAACAGACTGAGTCAATACGATTGCAGTGTGGAAGAAAACTTGGTTTTAATGAAAAACCATAGACGATAAAAACCAGTGTTATATTGGGGTGAATTCATTCAAATTCAGGAAATAAAAAGTAAAATGCTCCTCACCACCTCCTATTTAAAAAAAATTAGTATATGTGCTCAATGGCGTTTGTTAAACTATATCATGTTTATTTTTTGCAGACTAATTTTTCTTCATGGAAATAAGACCCTTTAAAAGGCGGTCAAAATATTCAATTTTACTTTTCAAGAATGTCGCGTAGCACTTAAAATTTCGCTACGATTAAACTATTAGAGATAACTTGTTTTGTTTTTTTGCTAGTGATTCATAAATGTTTGTAATAATAAGTAAAAATATCTTTTAAAATTGGATTAGTTTTGTAACAATTTCGCACGGAACTTGCTGAAGTTAGGTTAAGATTTAATAAGAAAAGCCATCTTAAAATTTTTGAAACCTTTTGTGTAAGTTCATTAGAATGTTGTTAATGTAGTATCCTATGTAGCTAATGCAGTTTCTCAAAGATTGATTTTTAAGAGCCTCCAAGGTAAGATATCGAAATTTCAATCGCTAACGCGCGCTTAACGAGCTGGGCAGCTTTTTCAAGGCTCAAGAACCTTTTTCGATGCGATATTTTAACATGATTCATTATTTCTATACATATATCCATAGAGTGTATAGAACTAAGCTTTTTGATGATGCTATAATTCTACTGTCAATAGTTTTAAAAAAGAAATCAGCCAAACTAACTTTTAATTATTTTCCACGGAAATATTTGGGATGCATATTGCTTCAGGACTTTGCATTAAAATTTTCACTTGGTAATAACTTGTATACTTGGTTTCACTTGCACCTGCTGCAACAAATTATGAAATAAAGTTACGATATATTATTATGAGGGCTCTAGGGTGTTGATTGTTTATATTCTACATACAGCTGCTTTTTATCCACCCAGTCGCTCACATGGGGAAGATTATTTATACAGAGAAAGAGTAGATTCTTAATGTACCAATCATCATTACCTTTGTCTGATTACAGCTCATTCCTATACATTTTCAATCGTTTAGTATATAATACTCATTTACTCTTAATTCATTCTTGGATTTGGGTATAATTCATTCTGGGATTTTTTGTGAAACTAATCTCTCAAACAAATCGATATAGTAAGTAAAAAACAATTTCGTGATTTCAGAAGGGACAAATATATTTAATTATTTCTTTTTATGGAGGAAGGGACATGAAAATTTTCCTGCAACGTAAAAAATAGTTTTTAAATAACTAAAAAGTTCACTCTTGTTGAAAGTTTCACAATGGTACGTTCATATGACAAAGTCGGCCTCTTGTCATACACAAAAATCCAATCTTCTAGTATTGTGACATGAGATTGTATTGTGAGATTGTTAAACTAGTATTGTTTCAAGAATCGAGGATGATTGAAAGTAAGTTTTGTTTATGAAGCTGTATTTAGTTATGAATTGCAGTCGTGATAAATTTAACATTGAAATAGTTATTTATTGAAGTATCCGTTGAATGCTTTCTTGTAGTTTTATGTGGCAGAAAGGACAGATTAAACACTTTCGCCGAATTTAACGAATCTCAATTTATTTTAATTAATATTTTATATAACTTAAACTGATATTAAAATTAGCAACTTTTCTTTTTGTTTTAAGTAAATAAAAATTTATGTCATTATTTTATCTGCGATGTTAAATATATATTATTGAGCTTCGTAATTTTTCTTATCTATGCAATTTTAGAACTGTTTTATGATGATTTATAGGGTACTACGTTTTGTGCTACTAGTTTCAATACTGTTCAAATGTTTTAATATAGTTATAGGAATTTATTAATATTTTAAAATATGTAGTTTATTACTCTGATCCTTTTTATCAAAACAATTACACTATTTTTTATTTGTTTTTGTAGTGAGATTAACAGCAAAATTATGATATATTTGTGAAGTTCTGTGTACATGTTTACTATATAATTTTGTGATAGATAATTTATTCAAATTAAGTAAATACCGTAAATTTTTAAATTATTCGGTTAACGTTGAGTAAAGTATTTTTAAGCAAATACAGAAAGGCGTAGTTCCCACTGGTTGAAAGGGTATACCGATTTAATTTAGGGATTTCGAAAACCTTTTCGTCCTTTAATAGGAAATTTGACACGCACTTAGGGATTTTTCCTATTTCGAAAGGAAATTTGACGGTATTTCCTTATTTTCTGATCGCGTCGGATTTTCCGATCAGTATTTATTTAAGCTTAACTATTGGAAAACTGTAAAAAGTGTTCATAACCTCTGATAGCATATTTATATAGGAACTTAGAAAAATAATCAGATTTTTAAAAGATGGCTTTTTTGAGAAAAAAGAATTTAAAATTGATCAAATTGAAATATTTATATTTCCAATACTGTTTACGTACTTCTAATGAAATTAGTATCAATATCTGCTCTAAAATCTTAATGTTTTTTGAAAAAAAATTGAATTATCTTAAATACTTTAGAAGATATGCGATTTTTAACTAGGTGATGTACGCTACGAAAAATAAATTTTAATTTGTGACTTCACATTAAGATCCCTGTGTCTCGAAGAAAAATTTGTTTCGAGATTATAAAAAATATGTTGATTCAAGATGGCCCAAAATGCACATGTATGCAGTGTATCATTCAATTCGAAGATGGTGAGTCGAACAGCCTTACCTGGATTCTCCCATTGAGGTTTAAATTCATTGCTCTTAAATTGTGATTGTGCAACGGTTTGAAATGTCGCTTTTGAAAATTACCAGTCATAAATTATAATTCTATGAGGTAAAAATAAGTATATAGAAATAAATCATACAATTTCTATTCATGTTCGAAGTATATAAGAACGTTGATTTATCAGATTCAAGCACCAGTCAATACTACAGCTTTTCACTTTCAGTTCTCCTGTGAGCATCTTCCAGTCAAAATGAAGGCCTTATTTGCCATGTTCTTGCTTGTGGTCGTCTTGGCAATGGGTAAGTTTCCTTTGATTTTCACACTGTCAAAAAAGAAATGAATTTCAAATTCTGTAACACTTCTGATTTTAACACAGTGTTAAGACTTAACACTGTCGCATAATAGATGGCGACACGAGTCTTCGTATGGGAAAAATATTCTATTTATCTTTTCTTACATATTCTTAAATTAGTAAGAAATTTTTACTTCTTGCAATATCACGACTCATTCTTAAGAGGATTGAGATTAGGTTCATCGCTGTACATTCATTTTATGTTACATGAGGTCTAACATCTCTCGGTTTTAAGATCTATCACGTGGTTGTAGAAAAAAGCACGAATCCTAAATTATTGATTAGTTGAAGTGATTACCCACAGTGATCAAAGACACTAGTCTGCGCTTGGATATCCATTCGGCTATTCGTAACAAAGACGGATTAAAGGGGGAAGCGGAGGGGACGACCGCCCCCCCCCCCCCCCGAGAGCAAAAAAATATGTTTATCAAGATATTATCAGAGAAGATTTCATAGGTTTTATCAATCCTCGTGAGCCTGAAAAAATATGTGGAAACCAAATCTCAAAGTTGACATCAAACATGAAAATGAAGATTTCTCTTCAGCTTCTGAAAGTAACAGTGATGAATACGATTCTTTTGAAGATGATAAAGATGCCAACATGCGTGACAAAGATAAACCAGATGAAGACAATAAAGATCCACGAATGACTGGAGAAAAATTAGGTAAAACTGTTAAACACTATGAGAAACCTTAATCTCGATCTTGGTAAATTTATCGGTGTTGCAACAGATGGATGCTCTGTGATGACTTCAGAGATTGTGGGAGCAGTCACTACAATAAAAAAGAGTGCAATAACGCTGAACGAGCCCCTTATTTGAATCATTGTTTGAATTTGTCCATTTCGAAGTGTTCTGATGTGCAATCAGTGCGAAACTGAATTGGAATCATTAAAGAGGTTGCATCTTTCTTTAAAATTTCACCGAAAAGAAATGCTGTACTCCTTAAGCATGTAGGTAGTCAGCTTGTTTCCATGTGTGAAACAAGATGGGTATAAAGGTATCTGTTTGTAACGCCTTTTCTAAAAAGCATTGAAAAAATCGTGACGTGCCTTGAGCAAATTTCACAATGGTCACATTTTTCAAGTGACAACTCTAGCGTAACAGCTAGGAACCTTTTATGTGCAATCACTAATGGATAATTCATATTAACTCTCGTGTGCCTTGCTGATGTACTTAGCCAAACATTGCCTCAGTAGGTGTTTTCAGAAATAGACTATTGAAATTGCCAAAGCAACTGAGGTCTTGACCGATACTTTCTCAGTCTTAAAAAAAGCTTGAAAAAGCTGATGCAGAATTTAGTCAACTGTATAATCAAGCCAAAAAAGTGGTAGAAACTGTAGGAAGCACTATTCAAACACCCAGGATCCCATCTAAACAAGTTGACAGACCTAACACTGCTCTATCAATCACGGAAAATTACTTTAGGGTGAATGTATTTATCACTATATCTTGACTCAATAAACAAGGATCTTGAAAACAGGTTCTCGAAAGAAGTTCTCAATATCTTCAAGCTCAACTCACTTCTACCAAAAGTCTGATCTTCAACAACGACCATGAAGTCAGTGATTAGGGATGTAGAAACACTGGCTAAAATGTATTACAAAGTAATTTGAGTAGGAGAGGATGAAAGTGACTGCATTTCTAATCTGAAGGCAGAAATTAAGCTGTGGGTGGCAAAGTAGAAAAGGGAAGATGCAAACAAAACCCCTTTACCAGGTTATGCAGTTGAGTGTTTGCAATTTTGCAACCCAGAAATATCCCTCTCAATTAGATCTTTAATCCTGTGTCAACTGCAACAGCAGAAAGATCTATCACTACACTAAAACTGATCAAAACTTGGTTCAGAAATCATTGTGTGGGCAAAACCGCTTAACTATACTTGCTTTGCTATATGTTCATAGAAACATCCTTATTGACAAAGAGAAAATTATAGATAGGTTTATTGAAAAAGAGGAAAGAAGAGAAAAAACATACTTTCTTAAGTACAGGTAGTTTAAAACCAGTTGTTCTTTTGTGATGTCAAAAAGTTTAAGTAATAGAACTCAACATTCATACGCTTAGGTTACTCTTTTAATTTTATATCAAACTGTAAAAAGTGCAAACCGCCTGCTAATATGCATGAAGAAGACCAAATATGTACTGTACGAGTATAGTACTAATATGTACAGTATAAACTCAATAATTTTTGTACACAGAATTTTTATTTCCAAACGTTAACTACTCAGAATATAAAAAACACAATATTACATTCAAAACTACAGTTTTATGCACCTTAAGTTTTTGAGTTATGGTAACGTCGTAACATCATTCTTACTGTTTACATTGTACTTCTTTGGAGATAATGCCTAATGAGACATTAATCTAAAATACATTCTTGTAATAATACAATTAATTTGGATATCGTGTTTTATTCATACAACTTTTGTTTCAAAATGAGTGTCATTGTAAATTGTATTGAAAAAATAAAAGAATTTGTAAAGAATATTTAAGTTTCTATTTATTACACACTTTCTCCTAATGTTATTTTTAAAATAAAAATATATATGTTTAGGAAATAAAATCTAACAAAAACATAACTTTCAACAATCTACAAAATATTATATTAAAAGTATTTTCATGCTAATTTCAATGTTTTATCTTTTAATTTGCTTAACAGTTCTATGTTGACAAAAGGCTTATAGAATTTGTGGTTTTTGTGTTAACAGCTATTTAAATGGAACCAGTTTTGCGAAGGTTTTAAAAGCTACGCATTTCAAGAAATTTAAGGTGATTATTTGTCTAAAATAAAGTACATTTTTACACTAATTTTATACCAGTTTTAAGTTTCAAAGCAGCTTAAAAATGCTAGTTTTTGAAGGTATTTTTTTCAAAATTTTCAGGGGGAGGACCCCCCGTTCCTCTGGGGGGATACCTCCAGCCCTCCGGTTTGTTGCATCTTCCAACCAACTTCCCCCACCCACAAAATTGCATTAATCCGTCATTGATTCGTAAGCCCACATGACTTATCCTGACATCTTACGACAGGGACACCGCCCACATGCTCTGCCTATTTCATTGGAAGGTAGATGGATTGAAGTTTACCATCAGATCATCATAAACGAAGTCAAAAGCAAAGCACGAGTTTATTACTAGACGCGATGGTAGAGGGTTGGTTTGAGGATTTTATGGCGCAAGGGCCATATTTGGGTCATACAGCGCCAAACACAAAACTAACAACAAGTAATAGACAGGCACACACGTAATGAAAGTTTTACTGACACAGAAGAGAGAAATACACCAAGGGACGAATGCACCTGACAGAAATAGCACCTGCGCCGTCTATAAATCGAAGGTTGCCAGCGCAGACGATTGGTAGAGGGAGAAATCGGCCCAGGGATTCTCTGTAATTCTGAATATACGAGCATTTTTTTTTCTATCAAAATTGCAACTGAAGTTTGAGGATATTTGAGGAAAGATTTAAAATTCCTGTCTCAAAAAGTAATGCAATAATCATTACATTTCCGTTGAATGACGATTTAACCTTCCAAGCGAATTCGACGAGATATCTCGTCCATCAAAATCTGACCGATTTCGATAATGACAAGATGTATCGTCATCAAGATATTGCATATTTTTTATGATGACGAGATCAAGATCTGGTTAGTTTTGTTCCAATGACGAGATATCTCATCCATCAAGATTTACTAATGATGAGATACCTCGTCACAGGACAATCACCATGAGGGTTACGAGAATGAACTCACACACACAATCAGTTCACATTTAAAATGAACAATTGATTATATTCTGCTCACAATAATTTGGAATCGTTACATTTTTAAACCCTCCTTGTGGTTTATCACCGTATAGAAATCTGTCCTGCGGTGGTCAGTCACTGATACAAAACTATTTGAAATTGTAGCCAGTCCTGGTCAAGGGACACTTTGTTTTCCTCACTTGGATCTTCATGCCCCTGGGAGTAATAGGGCAGTTTTGTATCTATGAAATATCTCGTCATTAGCAAATTGATCAGATCTTGATGGACAGATATCTCGTGGAAAACACTTAGAGGATTTGCAAATTTTTTTCTGCTATTGGTTACATCGTTGGCACAGAGCAGAAACTCAGTAACCGACGAACAACTTTTTACAAGTGCTGCAAATTACAGTACAGGTGGTTAAAGTCTATTTCGTTTTAGTTAAAAAATTACAAGCAATTTGATAGTATTATATATCTTTTGAATAGATTACAATATGACTATTTCTCATCATTATAAAAATAAGCATTTAATGTCTCCGAAAAATGTCAGTTGATGAGTTACTGCTCTGAGCCGACGATATTTCTGTTCACAAATGTGGAGAAACTGATATTCAGGGAGGTGAGAAGGAAAAGATTGGACTCAGTGCCCTATATCTCGAATGTATTACGGGTTTGCAATTGAAATTCGATAGGTTTTTAGTCAGTAGCTTCAGAAAAAATAGTATAACAAGTTATATCGCTTTCTTGTTTACAGCTTTTCAACAGCTTTCATCATTCATTGCAGATAATAAGAACGATATCATTCATTGTAGATAATACACGAAATATGTCGTTTATTTAGTGTTTAAAACATCGTCTTGACACTAAAATATCATCGAGTGACCTATTTTCAGTAGTTTATTGCTTTTGATGATTAGTTTGGAATGTTTAGAAGTGTAATGTAATCGCTTTTATTGTCATTTACTTTATCAACCAAGTATTTCGACGAAATATCTCGTCAAAGAGCTGATCATTTTTACAAAGGACGAGATATCTCGTCGTGACAAAACTGCCAAGGTGGAAAAAAGATCCAAGTGGGAATATCGAATTGTCCATTGCCCAGGTAACAGTTTGGAACAGGTTTTTGCACTAGAGGCTGTCCACCAAAGGGTTGTTTTCGACACGGAGATAAACCACCAGGAGGGTTAAAAGGCCTTTCGTCTTCTCTAACTTTGACATTTGGGAAATTGAGGCAACTTTATTTCACCGTATTAATAACCATTTCAAGTATTCCAGTATTCCCGTAGATTAGGCTTTATGTTAGTATTTGCCTCTCTTGGTGGTTGTATCGAATAAGTGTCTGGTCATCAGAAAAACTGACCAAATCTTGATGGACGAGATATTTCGTCATAACAAGAAAACGGACCCGATCTTGATCTTGTCATCATAAAAAAATTGGCAATATCTTGATGAGATGTCTCGTAAATAACAAAATTAGTCCATCCTGATGGACGAGATACCTCGTCGGAACCACTTGGAGGGTTAAAATTAATGTCCTAAAGAAATTAAAATAATAGCCTCAATCTCCTTTAATCCCCAAGTTGGTTTTTCTGTTGACGATTATCACGTGTTGAGAACAAGCTATGAATCCATTTGTTTCAGCACAAATACTATCAAAAAAGTATCATATCAATTATGCATTTCATTTCGTCTTTTACACAAAAAAAGTTCCCTTATTTCAATCGCTCAGTTTGTTTCTCCTATTGTATCAGATTGATAATCAGCGATAATTGTCGCTTCTCCATTGTCAAAAAGGACCCGCTCAGGATGTCAAATCTGTTACAAAAATACTTCCTCAGACTCCATTCGATGACACCCTTAGCCCCGTAGACGTAGCGAGTAAAAATAGGTTTTTTTTCTGGCCATAATCACCATCATGGGAGGAACTAAGAGACTAGATGCTTGTTGTATTTTGACACATAATTCGAATGCTCACTCCACGACAAAAATAAATTCTTCACTCAAATGGTGTAGATAAAAATTATCTATTTCTTATTTGTTCAATCGCTTTCAAAGTATATGCGCTTAACAACCATCAACGCAATGTTGAATGTGATCTATTTTCTAGCTTTATTAGTAATCCGATACTTTTATACCCAGCATTTTAACAACCCTTAATCCTAAAAGTCAAACGTATAGGTACTGCCACCGTGTCAATGAAAATTTTATGTTCTTTCTAAGATCACATCTGGCGCTTAAACTGCAACTTTTCGAATTTGTTGACAGTAAAAAATAATAGTTTCACATAACATTTTTAAAGTTGCTTATTGATTGGAACAGAAACCTCTATATTTTTAAAGCTCAACTGTTATTTTTCTAGAGTAAAATAATACTTTTTAGGACCCGAAATATATGTTATAAATACAATGAATCAAACACATGTATGGAAGAAAATGCTTCTTTCCACGATCCTAATCATAGGTATTAGGACTAATCAGTTCTTTCTTACATTGAAATATCAAATTTCATGTAAGTTATATGTTATTACAGCTCCGTCAGTATCGCAAAGATATTCTATTTCTTCAGAACAAATGACTTGATTTAATAGAAAATCAAATACATTTTGTACAGTTTTTATTTCTTTTAATTTATATTTTCAGTCCTTTTAATGGGAACTTCATGATTATTTTCAAGTTGGAAACTTACCTTCAGTTCTTTTGTG
This sequence comes from Meta bourneti, assembly GCA_933210815.1. Lineage (NCBI taxonomy): Eukaryota > Metazoa > Arthropoda > Arachnida > Araneae > Tetragnathidae > Meta > Meta bourneti. Next base: position 14,271,516 of record OW119924.1, read on the forward strand.
TTTGGGTAATCCAGGAATTAGTTTTCGGTAGTTATTTTTTGTAATGCTTTTTCCCTCAAACTTCCCTTTAATAAACATATAGTTATTTACAAATATTTTTAGTGTACAGTCGCGGAAAAAAAACGAACAACCCCTCTTCATTCGAGTAATTTTTACAGTAGAGAAAATTCAAAGACTGCATTCCACAGCAACTAACGTCTTCTATAAATTCAAATTCATAAAATTTGCATAAGGGGCCGTCTTCATATCAAATTGAGCACCAACTTCATAATTTCAAATGGAAACCCCTATTTTGACACACAATTTCAAATCTATATCAAAATTTATCTTCAGATACCAAATTTCATGTTATTAGGTCTTACAGTTTCGAAGTTAAGAGTACAGAAAGATTGGAGCTCCTAATGTTAAATTAGTTTCTTAGCCTTTTATAGCTTCCTAAATAATATTTCTACAGGGCTGATATTTTGTACCATGTTATTGTTAAACAACCCAAACAAAATCCACCTAATATTTTATTTTAAAAGTAGTTTTTAGTATGCAATACTAATTATTAAATTAATATTTGAAAATGACTTGCAACCTTACTATATTTTGATGGGACTCGATTCATACGAACTTCTAATGTGATCATGCAAAATTTCGGCTCATTCCAATCGTTAGTTTTTGAGTTACATTAAATTTTCCTCATTATTGCGATTTTAGGGGACAACCAAACGTTTAAAAAACGTCTCACAAACCTCGGATAATAATTCTCGGATCGTTTGCTCATGTAATTCTCCAATCGTTTTCACTTGCATAATAAATATAATAATTCTCAGATCGTTTGCACGCTCTGACAAATACTTTTGAAATAGTGTTCAAATTTGAAATTCCGGTAACTATAACTACGATAAATCTCGATCTACGAATAGCGATTTTCAGTGTGGAGATGATCCCTGAAATTGTCAGCAACTTTAGCATTGAATAAAGATAGTAGAGTCATGAAATTTTATATTTAGACTAATTTAACGATGCCGAATCTGATTAAGGCATCAAAACACGGCGTTTCCATTGGAAATTTTGTTGTTTGTGCAAAATTTGATATGAAGACGGCTCCTAATGCTATTTTTTTTCATTTCAATTTGTAGAGGACGTTATTCCTTATTGAATTGTATCTTTGAATTTGCTCTACTATGAATAGTGCTCGAATTAAATGGAAGGTGCGAAAATGCAGTATCCAGTACCACAGATGAACGTGCTAAGTAGATTCTTTCAAAACGCTTAAATTATATTAATGAACACAGAAATTGCAAGGACGTTTCCAATTACCAAACATCGATATATAGTCTCTTAAATTTTTATAGAAATACTTATATGTTATAACCAGAATAATTGTACACAAATGCAAAATACAATTAACTTTGTATTTTACATAATATTCAGACATCAAGAATTGCTACCAGTTCCCTATATTAGCATTAACTCGGTCTGATGAAAGATTGTCGTGTACGTGGGGGTTGGTGCATGTTAAATCTGCCGTGGTTTCAGATGTACTCAGGAGGGTGAGGTGTGGAAGTTTGGAGAGTGGGGAGCCAGCTCAGGTGCTTATCTAGTCATCTGCACGTAGTTCACAAATACGAGTTGTCTTCGGTAGGTAGGAAGTTAACGTCACACTGGAGCAAAGCAACGGGCTATTGGCGACTGTCGGGATCAATCCAGATGGGAAATATCTGAGATCCACACCACGTAATTTTGAAACCGGCTAGGTGTTGTCTTCGAAACTTTTCCCTCAGGATTGATTCCGGACCATCAACAATAACCCGTTGTGTTGCTCCATTCCTACGTTAATTAACTACCTACCTACTTCAGCATTAATTCGAGTAGAATTTTACTTTTATATGATTTTAAAACTTAACTGCATCTACTCTACACAATTCTAAAATCACATTTAGTCGATGGTTTTAGCTAACAAAATTGCATTTACTATGTAACGTACTAAAATTTTCTATATTGTACATGATGATTTTATTAATTGGTTATGGGGCATTCACCCTATCTTTGAGGTGCAAAAGTGTAATCAAAGGAAACATTAGTTTGTTGCTACGGTGTAAGTATATCCGCATACTGAACGGTTACAAAATAAATAGTTAATTCTACATTTGACGTTTGGGGATTAATTTGATGACTAGAGTCTCATGCAATATACCTATCGCAAATTTCTTAACATTTGAATCAATTTCGTTTAAGCGATATTTCTTTTTATGCAATTTTAATCCATTTAGCTATTTTCGTTGATATCGCCTACACTTGTGAAATACAATTTAAAATTAATGTACATGGGTAACCACGCGGTAGACCCCATAATTCCGTTGGAAACAATATAGGTATATTTTAGACACACACAGTTGTATAAATGCTATAACATTTATGACAGAATAAATGGATCTCACTTGAAATCGAAATTTTTTTTCGCCCTTCATATGTGCGCATTCAACATTCCAAAACAATAAAAACTGAAATACTCGTTCCTCTTAATATTATATCAATAAATTCAAACAGTCTGAACGATTTCTTGCTATCACTTGAATAATTGCATCTAACGAAAAACGAAACCTACACAAACATGCATTGTTTAATAGTTTCTAAACAAGAACCAACTTAAAATTTTCAGTACAAATGAGAAATCACCATCTTTTTTCATATAAGCTTTTAAAATTTAACCATCTTTGACCAATATTAAATTTTAAAATTAAAAAGTAAAACTTTATCACAGACCTTAGAATTATGAGATAAACAGTTCAACATTTCCTTTTCCAGTTCGTTCAAGATAAAGCTAAGGCATATAAAAAACCGCCATAGGAAAGCAAAAGTGGTTTCCAGAAAATAAACACTTTAGGTATTCCAGCATTTTCACGTGTTAGGCTTTGTGCAATTATTTGAACTCGCATTTTAAATAATATCCTCAATATCCTTTCAAAATTTAATAAAAGAAAAAGTTTTTCAAAATCCTTCATTTTTTGTGAAAAAGAACTCTCAAACTTATGAAAGCGTTTCCGCCGAAGAAATTAATCAAGCCAAGAATGACTGTTCCCGTTATTTGTATGTTTGCAAAATACAGTGTGTGAGCATTTTTAATTTTTCTAAATTATAATACGTATACCTGAGACTTTTTTGAAATTTGGAAAGACAGTTGGATTTTCTCATGAAAATGAGACATTTCTAAACCTGGTTAATTCTGCAATGTGACGATCATTAACGGGATCATCTCCAAGTTGGTTTGTTCCTGTTGTCGGTTATCACGTATTGAGTGCATGTTATGAATCCCTTTTATTCAGTCCAAGTACTTTAGCATCGTATCAATTTCGCAATTTATTTCGTATTTTCACAAAACATTCTCTGATTTTAACCACTCAAATAATTTCCCTACTTTATCAGCGATAATTTTCACTTCTCCATTGCCCCAAATAAGGACCATATCAAATTTATTACTCAAATACTTCCCCAGACTTTCTTCGATGACAACCACAGTCCCGTAGGCATATCGAGTAAAAATTGGTTCTCTGGCCATGACCAACCATCGTGTGAGGAGCTCAGACTATCTGCTTGGTGTAAACGGGTTTGGAGGCATAATTCAAGCGTACACTCAACGACAAAAAGAACGAACTTCCTTAGCTGAAAGGTATATTTGAAACGCATCCATGTCTTATTTGTTCAGCCATTTTTATAGTTTATGTGCTTAACAACGCAAAAGAAAAATATGTATATATCAATGTATATATAATATCAATGTATATATAATATGTATATCAATGTATATCAATGTATATGTATATATCAATATGTATATCAATGTATATGTATATATCAATGTATATATAATATGTATATATGCTCAATGTTTATTGAATGCTATCTGTTTTCGAGCTTTATGAGACATCTGATACTTTTATGTTCAACATTTTTACAGCCTTTAAGCCAAACGTTGATAAACTGCCATCGTCTCAAGGACATTCAGTGCAGTTGTGTTCAGTGATATTTGTAAAATCCAAATCGAATATATTTCTCAAACTAAACGGTTAATATTTTTTGTTTAAAGAGTGATTACAGTTTTTGACAAAAATTTTGTTAAGCTTTTCTAAGATCGCTTAAACTGTAACTTCCAGAATTTAGTTCTCACAGTAAATACATAATTATTCAGGGTCATATTGAGCTGCAACAGTTTTTGATCGTTTCGGCTTGAAATACAATTGTGCGGAGCTTAACTCGATGTTTCCATGCTATTGCAATGATTCGATTGTGCAAGCTTGATTTACTGATCGAAGATTTTTGACTCCTCTCCACGTCCTGAATACCCTCGATTCAATCGAGCTTCACTCATTCTCTGCTTAGATTTCCTCTGAAAATGGAGAATATCGTTCATTTATTCTATGCTCGCGGTTGTGTGAGATTTTAGCTTTTTGAATAACCGAATACACATTCTTACTGTTATCGTTATTATTTCGCAGGATTTACATGAATAAATCAGGTATATTAATCTGTTTATAATTCAATATTCTAAATTTTATTTTTCTCAACCATGATCTAAAATAGACGATAAAGGAAAACCACAACTTTCAACTACCTTTCCCTTTTTTTTTCTGTTTCAATACTTTAAACATCGGAACATTCGAATAACATTCTTGTAAACCTGCATACGAATTATTTAATTGAAATGTGCACTCTTTGTAACATTTAAAAGTTTGCTTAGAAACGAATATTTATTTTAACTACAATTTATAAGAACTGATTTTCAAATTTTTAAATAATTCATCAATTTTTGCATGCTATTTTAGGTGATACGAACTTATATTTGATTTGCGTTTTGAAAATATTTCACATTTAATTTTGTTCATGTAAATTATTACAAAAAGAAACAAAATTTACAATTTTAAAGTCGGAAGTGTAGTATAATTACAAATCAGAATTTGTAAGAAAAAGTGACACGAGACTGAATAAAATATTTTAACCTCTAGAATGTTCCAATAAAGAGAAATAAGTACCCAGCATATTGTCTCTATAAGACCAAAATAAAATCCCAAGAAATATATAAAATATTTCCATTATTTGATAATTCACCAAGCAAGAACTTCTGAAAAATCAATGTGGCATTCGTTGCCTCTTAATGTTTTTAAATGTGAGCACGAACTTTGCTGATACCATCCATCATCTTGTGGAATGGCTGATAGTTAAGCAGACTAAATATACATCTTTATTACAAGCATAGCAAATATAAACACAACCGCAACAGATAGCGACAAGGAACCGTTAGAAACAATTTGGGTATATTTTAGACACACACAGATTTGTAAATGTTATAACATTTATGACTGAGAATAAATGGAATTCACTTGAAATCAAACTTTTTCTTTTCACCCTTCATATTTACACATTCTGCATTTCAGAACCCACTGTAACGTCTTGATTCACGGGTAGCTAGACTAGTTACCATTGAAAATATCCGATTCTGGACTAAATTGGTTTATTTTACAATTTGTACAAAAAGTCGGAAAATGAATATAGAGTTCATTAATATTAGTTCCTTGGAAGGTCCAGAGTTCTATCGAGGCGCTTAGGCTGCTGGCGAGCCTCACAATTTCGCTCGGGGAAGTCTAACGCACGGCTACGGGTGAGCCTATTCTCAACACAAAATTACTCGAGTGAGTACAGAGTTCCAAGGCAGGAAATCTCAGTCTTTCTGGACAGGATCACTACTAGGATGAACAGTTACACGGATCTCTAGGAGGGTTCTCCTTTACGGCTACGGTCGAGCCTTTCTCACTAAAATACTCCGGCGAGTATAGGATCCCAAGGTGGGATAAATGCACAACAGTGAACGGATATTCACTTCAAGCTCCAAAAACGGTCTCTGCTGACCGCCTCTCCAAGCTCTCTGATCCTCTGTGATCCTCTGTCTCCGTCTCTCCTCTCGTGATCTCTCTCTCTTCTCGTCCTCTTCTCGTCCTCTCGTGATCTCTCCCTGATGATATCTCCAAAAACTCTATATGTTGGGTGCTTATCGACTCCTCCTTTCCGTTTCGGGTCCGCCTTTTAGTCGGTGCTGGATTGGGTGTTGAAGATTTCTCACGTTCTTGATTGGCTGTCTCACGTTGGTCTTTCCCCTCAACTTTTACGACAGACTTCGGCGGACTTGAAAGGGTCCATCAAACCCTGTCGGAAACTCATCATCATTTATATCAATCTTCTTGGTCTCGAAATGTCGAAGAGAGCGACAGAAAGGCGCCTGCCCTTTGTTTTGAAACCACAGCGATTTCCGACCCCTGCTGGCTGGCTGTCGTTAAGAAATCATTAAGATGTTTTCGGGTGGTCGTTATGGAGTGTGGGCTTTTCCTCTCGACACCTGAGTCAACAAGACTTTTCATTTTCCCACGCTGGCGTGGTGATCGTTTCTCTAGCCGCCGTTACACCGCTGTGTTTCTCAAGTGCAAAAGAGATTATTTACCATCTTATCTACTGACCGCAGTGCCCGTTACGGTTGCTTACGATAGAAAGCTCAAGGCAAGAATTGAAAAACTATGATTTATTCGATGCTCCAAATATATCTCAATAAATTTAAACAGTTTGAACGATTGTCTCCTATCACCTGAATAAATGCATCGAGAAAAACGAATACGTCATTTTTGTGAAGTAATAGGGAACATTTGACATATTGTAGGAAATATTTCCATAGTTGGAGATAATTAAATATAACATAATACACACATTTACGAAGGTTAAAGTAAATACGTTTACATTGTTGAAGAGCTTTTTGTTTAAATGAAATAACCATAAATCATAGAACATTTTTTTGCATTGGGATTTAACATATTGTAGTTATTTGGAAAGGTTTAAAATGCTGCTTTCGAGAGTTAAACATTCATAAAATAGTTTTATGGCACATGAAAACGTAATAAATCATGTAATTTATTTCCCTATTCCAAGTATATAAGGACGTTGAATTTTCAGATTCAAGCACCAGTGTTCCCTACACGTTACAGTTCTGTGAGAAACTTAGTCAAAATGAAGGCCCTGTTTATTATGTTCTTGTTTGTTGTCGTTTTGGCAATGGGTAAGTTTTCCTTGCTTTTCACGTTGTCAGAAAAGAAATGAATTTATATTATAATTCTAAATTAGTATAAGTAATCTTCAAATTATTAACTACACATCTCTACGACAGGGGTGATTTCATGGAGATAATATGCCTCTCATGAAAAAATGCTGTGTTACCGCCTATTTTTCAGTCAGCTGAGTGTAATTGATGTGATATTAAAACCACCAAGATGAAGAGTGTCATATCTATTTAGGTGGTGTGAATTCAACAAAGCATTTTCGCAATAAGAAACAACTACATCAAATAGAATCAAAATGCATTGATTTCAAACAATTGAACTAAATGACAACCCACCTGTCCTCAAATCAGATTGAGACAAGATATCGATCAATATACACTATGAAATAAGTCTTCTTTCTTATATCAGTGTGAAAAACAAATCACACTAAGTCATTGAATTTGTGCAATAGCAGATGCGCCCTTGAAAATGTCTTCATGTATGGCTCCAATGCAATTCAGGATGTGTGAAGGAGAGGCTGGTAATAAGCTGCACTTTATACAGGAGAGAAAAGATTTCTGGCCATCAAGGAATATCATCTTTTTCAGATCGGAGTCTGGCAAGCATAGAGAAATTTTTCCCTACAAATTTAAGGCAAGCAGCTCTCCTGGTGTTTTACTGAGGCACCAGTGATGAAAAGGTACTGGAGATGATCTGCGCAATTGATTTTTAAGTATGGATGTATTTTTGCACTCCATGGCATGGGTAGAGCGCGTCTGCTATTGATCATAAGATCTGGGAGCTATCTCTGTACCAGTCCGACTTTAGCCACCCGTTCACCTTCCTATGTTAGCCGGGTAGAACAATACAGCCTTCACGCCTTGGAATGCCCTACAAGGAGTATATACTCCCGACGTACTTCGCCTGTGTTGCCTACCAGTTTCACCCTCTCGCCACGATGAGGCCATTGGATAGGACTTTTAGAGACTGTGAAGTAGTTGATAAATCTCCTTGATACGACGGCCTTCAAAGTGGTATTACCTTTTGTCGCCAGGGCTGAGAGAGACGAATTGAAAAGTGGCCTTGAAAAACAAATCTTTTCATACGACGCAGTGTCATTTTCGCAATCTAGGTGGACAAAATTATTGCATCAAAAATACACTGGTTTTGGGTGGTTATAAGAGACTGAGTGACAAAATACTGGTTTGGTGTACATTTAATGATTTTTAGTTTATATTTTAATTCAGATATATGCTAAATCTAAAGAAATTTGTCAAATTCGTCAACATATATAAAATATATACTTCGATCCATTAGTAACCGCTTTTTACAATTTTATATTAATATACACCTGAATAATGGTCAGATATACCCATAACACTTCCATTTAAAAATAAAGTAGATGTATATAATAGAAAAACTAAAGGGGGAATCTCTTTGAAAAATATATTATGTACTTGGAATCTCAATTGCCTAAATAGTCTATTGATGTATTGAAGGGAAGATTCTTAAAAAAATTCAATGTTTTCGGAATAATTTGGGTGCGTTTACTTTTAGACCTTGCTCGTAAACTTTTAATCAGTGGATATGAGGTGATAACTAATCTATTCATTAAATCTATTCGTATCGGTTCTTGACATTTTTATAGTAAATATTTCCCTTATCGCCTATTGTGTTTATTTCTTTTCTCTTGCGCTTCTAAGAGCGGACCCATTAGAAGAATACAAAAAGCAAAACAATATTCTTCCCTGGACTAGTCTTTTATGTATATTTTACGGGTACTGGGGTTACCAAGGATAATTTCTGAGGTATATATCTGGTACATACTTCGTGCCCAGAAAATGTATCAGATTATCTGGAAACCGCAATTTAAACATTTTATTAAGACATGGAAGCGCTTTATTACATTAATCCCAGTTATTTCAGCAGACTCCTCAGCATTTCTAAAAAATCTACGAGCTGTGTTTCTATCGTTAGTATTCCCTGTTTGATGTTTGTTCACATCTATCAAAACAACAAACTCATCTTTAAAGTTTTAATTTCCCTAGTAGTTAAATCTACTAATTACTTAGCAAAAAGAAATTTGATGTTACGAGATTGTCTAGTCGATGATGGAGCAGGATTTTGCCAAATAATTTTTACCCTCATTAGTATAAGCAAAGGTACTATACAAATACTAAAGATACTTTGCTCAGATTGATATTTTTCAGAAAAAAATTGCCGGTATCTTTTCTGTTCAACGTCATCATAGCCCTTCATTATAATTGTATTTATGATACTATCTTTTGACAAAATCAGCCTGAAGGATTGTTCATGAATTGTACGCAACAGTATAACAGAGCGGTTAAGTGACTAGCTGTGCTATAGCTGAAGTTTCCGTGATAATGTTCCCCACAAGAGTAACAACCGTTTACCTTATTTAATTTTGCTATACGGAGTATATAAATTAGATTTAATGTTCGTTACGTTGTTTGCATAGTTTTATATTGATGCATAGAAAGATTAGCTCAAGCACTTGATTTGCAGATAATTTTACTGATTTTTTAATAAGACATGGGTAGTTTTTATAACTATACCTCTTCCGAAAAAGCAACAGAGAGCTCTGACTATTTGAAGTAGAATATCGTAGATCTGATTTCGTAATTTACTTCAGAGATCATTGACAGTTCTTTTTGACTAGTTGTCTCTACAAGGTTTAGTTTTTATACTTGTAACTACAGGTTTAAAAATCTTTTGGAGGCCTTCTAGGCCTATTTTTCAAACCACTTTGTAAATTACTCGGTAGATCTTGAATCACAGTTTGAGAAAAGGAAAGATTTCTTTGAAGTTAAGAAGAATTATTTCCCAAAATTCTCTGTGCCTGTTCACTTTACACCTCTTTTGCTCAATTCTTTGACTGATAATTCGAGAATTTTCGCTTTAACACTATTTAAAACATTCAAAACATATATGGTAACAAATGTTCATCCATTTCTTGAGAAATACGTGTTAAACTAGAATCGATTTTTGTTTGCTTCGAATTTATCACCCAAATGTCAAAAATGGTCTCACGAAAAATTTTCATAGCCATTCTGAAATTTAAGGAATATCTGGCAGTTTCGCAAACTTGAGCAAGAAATGTTTTGTTCTGCGTACAGCAAAGGAGTCAGGCTGTAATACATTTATAATGTTGTAGTAATATACGAATATATAATGTGTTAAAAGTCGAGTGTAAAATTTAAAATCAGCAGTTGCGTTAAACGCTAATTAGCTACAAATTCAAAAGGATCTTATATATTAATAAAATAGTGTCAAGAAAATAAAAGCATGTAAACATACCTCGATGAACATAAGATAATGATAGTATCCACTAAACAGTGCTACAGAAAATATAGGACCTATAACTTTTCAGTTTTCCTCAAATTACTAATACGCATTCACCAGATTATTTTACAGCCAACGCAGCAGAAAGTAAGGTCCTGTTCACATGAACTTTTTCTAACGCGCGTTTGATAAGGCCCCGTTCACATGGACTTTTTCCAACGCGCGTTTGATAAGAATTTTCGAGCGCTATCATGTGAACACCTCTTGGGCGTTTTTCAAGGTCAATTCCGTTATGCATTAAATTGTGTTTTTTTTTATTTCCCTAATCCAAGTTTCTATCTTTTAAATGGTTAAAGATAGTCAAAATTTCAACGAATTTCAAATCAGCGTAAAATTTTGCATTAGATCGATGCCAAAATCATGCTTTTCTTTGAAAAAAATATTTTTTTGTCAATAGTCGCAACTAATCTTTTTTCAGATATTCCTGTTATACTAAGCGTAAGCGGAAGTATTGCCTTGTTCTTAAAAGGAATGTCACTTTAATAAGATATTTTGTTGCCCCTTATCAACTGTTTTAATTTTTATAGCCTTTAAAAATAGGATGAAAATCTTTCTTTCCCAACCTAAAATTGATTTCTCTGTATTCACAAGAGCCTGGATTTGGTTAACTTAGAAATGTATAATGAGCAATAAAATGCCTAAAATAATCTAAAAAATATTCAAACCGACGTAAAAATTTGATATTCTTTCGATTTGTAAAACATCCATTCCCTAATTGCCTGTGAATAAAGTGTTTTTGAACTTCAATCTTTATGCATAAATAAATGCAATATAATCGACTTGCTGACCAGAAGTGCAATCAGAAGTGATGCCATGAACCTCGGTTGTAAATTCTTGAACGTTAGCTTTTCGTACGTTTTTCAAAATTTTTCGAATGACGGGATATTTTGGACCTAGGAACCGGCAAGAGCCAGCGGATCACAGAGAAACAGTGCTTTATGTAGTTCAAATTGTGGCATTATTAAACATTTTCATTAACTCTAAAATCTTAAAGTATTCGTTTTTTACTGTCAAGACTAGAGGAAGAAACCCTATAACCTTCACTCTCCAGTGTCGATGATTCACCCACCAATAAAAATAGTAAGGATTTGTTTTGGTGTTAAGGGGTGATAACGGATTTTTTGGGCTCAATAAGCTAGTAGATGAGTCATTTGTAATGCGTTTTATCGTAAAAGCAAAACTGCGTATGAAAAATTGGAATATTTCTATAAAACTTTGATTAAGAACGAAACTAACTGGAAAATGACCAAACAATTTCCTTAAAATTTTAAAATTGACAGTGTAAAGTAAAAATATATCCCCAAAAAGTACATTTCTAGAACCAGGAAATTGGAAACGGAATTTCTGTTTATATGGCATTGTCTACGAAGTACTATCAAAAGATGACACGCAAACAAAATCCGGCACTGATGATAAACTTTCTTTTTTTATGCTATTTTTGCAGGTTTTATCGTGTTTCCTACGATCTATAGCTAATTTTTATTTAATTTTCCTTCAAATAAATCTCTATACTTTTTTAAAACATCTCTAAACATTTTAATGTATCAGCTCAAATAACACATATATAACAATAATTAGTTTTTTAATTTTTAAACACAATTTTCCCTGAGTTCCGACTATCCGAAACAAAAGAAAACTAACCCTCCAACCTACCCTCTTTCAGGGGTATTTTAGCACTGGAATAACGACTGGGAAATATTTCAATTGAAATTTGATTAAACCCGCGATGAAACGAGAAAATCATGTTAAAACTAAAAATATCTCAAAGGAAACCCAAAAACAGTACATATCGAAAACCAGGAGATTGCTAATAGAATTTGCGTTTACGCGTATGCATATTTTAAAAATTTCGATTTAAGTAGTAATAACACTAACTGCAAGATTAAAATATAAATTCTATGAAAAATAAGCTCACAGTAAATTAATTTCAATAAATCAGAAGTTCATTTTCAAGTGATATCGAGTTCAATGTAACACGAGGATGTGAAAAATAAATGAAAATTGAAGCTTATCTTGCGCATTTCACCCGTTGAGGACAAATAAAAAATAACTAAAGTTTAGCTTTTAAATTGAATATTTAATTTAAGCTTTATTTTGAAGACGCTTGCCGCACATGAAAACTAGAACGGACAGTTGTCGGTATACGTTATTCTCAGAAATACAATTACCCACTATAACCTTTAGTTATAAAGTGTCGCATTTTTACAAGTTTTGTGTGAAACATGGCAAATTTCTTCAATAAATCGAATCCGATTAAATTCTCATCCTACTTTTAATGGCCATAAATATAAAGCAGTGGATTAAGACACAATACTCCAATCAAGTTACATCTTTTCTATAAAAACGAGATTAATACTCCCTTTTGTGTTCGTAATGGATATATTCGTCAAATGAGTATCGCGAAAATATTAAAGTTACAGTTGAAAAATTATTATTTAAAGAAAATCACATTTCAGTTATTGATCTGGTGTAAAATTTTCCGCTGATTTCAAATCCGTTGAAATTTTCACTCTATCTTTAACGATCGCAAAGATAGAAACTTGGACTAGGGCAATAAGAAAGCACTAACGCCCGTCAAAACGCGTGTCATGTGAACTGTGCATTAGAAACGTATGCTTCTCCAAACGCCTTCTAATCGCGAGAACGACCGGAGATTGTAGAAGCGCCGAAGCTATCTAGCACTTGAATTCTCGCGATTTCTGCATGTGAACACTCCAGTAGAACTCTATGTTCTTTGTCTACCCGCGTTTTGTTTAGACGTAAAACGCGCGTTGGAAAACGCCTCATGTGAACGGGGCCTAAGACTTTGAAACCCTGTACTTCCTGTTAGGAGAAACTGTTTAGAAAAATACCCACGTGGTCTTGCTAAGGGGACATACTGCTTTTAAGATATGATGTATTTTTGACAACCTGAGACACTAAGAAAATTGAATTTTATCCACCTACATAGATTGCGAAAATGACACATTGTGCGACGCTACTCTAAAATAAAGTATTTTTTACATTAAAAAGTTAACGAGATGAATGTTTTCCGAAGATTCTCATGACAGTATTTGTTACAATCAAATATCAAACTTGAAGTGTTAGTAATCTGTATATACACAAACATCTATTCACTCAGAAGAGAAATTAGAAACAGATTCTTAAAACGTTTGGTGGATGATAAATCATTGAGATCGTTCTATTTTCTCTTAATGCAAAACAATTTTCTCATTATTAATAAGTAAATTTGAATCACGTTCATTGGCAATAGTATAAAATCTTAAAAGTTATTAAAGGATATGTTTTGTAATATTTTTTAATTTTCACAAATCAAATATTTCATCAATATTTCTATATAAAGTTAATCAATAAGTAAATAATGCAAAGTTTTTATAAATATGTGTTTGAATTGTGAAAATGCGTAAAGTAGAATTATTGATTCATACTTACATAGAAATGTAGAATACATTTAAAGAACAAACGTTATATATGTTGCCAACAACCATAATGATTTTCTTTCTTTTCAGTTCATGCCGGTGTCCACCGTAAGTTTCCATGAAATCATACATAATTCTGAATCAAATTCTGAAATATCAGAAAATATGTCATTTTATGTTTTGTAATTTGTGACTCATCTATTATGTAATTTATATTGTTTTTAGTTAATCGCGATATTTTTAAAGTTATACCGACTTTGTAATAATTTCGGTTTTAGAAAATAATTAAATAAAAAGAATTATATCATTGGGTTAAATTAAAATCTAAAAGATAGCGAATAATTTTATTCTTTTACGCATTGTCTTTGTGAGGCAGTAAAATCTTATTTTTGTGTTCTAACTATGAAACATCCAATAAGTACTCAAGTCTGATTAATAAATAAACTCAAATAAAAATTACTTAAAGATTGATCAAGATTTTAATCGCATTTTAACTCTAATATCACTTTATTTTGCCATTTTAATTTTTAATCATTCTTACATAATCAAGAATTTCTTATTAACCGTTCATTAACCACTCCTGTGTAATATGTTCCATTTCTTGTACAGGTCCTGGAGTTTATGAAAATCATTCAATTTTCTTTTGAATTCGAATGGAATAAATTTTTAAAAATGAATTATTTCGAAAACTTTTTAGATAAAATAGTTTAACGCTATTTTTGTTGTATAGTTAAAATTCCATGGTAAGCATTTAAAAGGGTGTCTACGATGTAGTATTATGTATATGTGGGATAACTATTTCAAGAATATACCGAACGCTAGTGATCTACAAAATAATGCAACACACACAATAAAAATGACCTTCGCATGTTCATTAGCGAGGCATAGTGATTCCTGGAGAAACATGTAGGCAGGCCAAACATTGATCCAACATCAGTCCTGCGGCACTAAATTGGCTGGAATACACTTGCCTACCGACATATTAGTTGTACTCGGATGGAATACGCATGCACATATCGTATGTTTTGTAGCAATCTGCTCCAATGCTTGCTATTACTACAACTAGTTGGGGGGGGCAGCCCCCTCCGCACTGACTATTGCCATTACGAAGTAGCGGGAGAGGCCCCAAAAATAACGGCAGGTGGTCTCTCAGAGTAAGGACGAAACTCGCAAGTCAATAGGTCACTAAAGACGGTCGGCGGCAGTCCAATGCTTGGCTGGGCTTACAGCTCGCTGTCCACAATACAATACTTGTATGGTTCTTAAAAAGCGCTCTAGTTATATTTCTAACACGACAGTTAAGAGATAGCTTCTGAGTCCAGGAATGCTCCGTCACTATGCAATGCTAATCATTTGATTGTATAGTTTGCTCTGCATATCTCACGAACAGTAGGGTAGATAAAATATAGGAAAAGTTTATAATTTTTTAGAACAAAGATTTACACAGTTGCTCTTTTTTAAAACTACAATGTTTGAATGCATGCATGTAAGAAAGTTCACAAAGTATTTTATGATTGCTTGCAATAATTTCTATTCATCTTAGAGTTTTCAATAATTAGATTCTTTATAGACGATTTATTCTCAAAAGAAATAAGCTGTTTCTAAGTCATATGCCACTCATTTACAATTTTTTTCAGATTACCGCATCGACAGTAATGGAAATAGAGTTGAAGATGGTAAGATATTTTTAAAATTTACCTTGATTTCAAGTAAGGAGAGACAGTTCTTTAAAATTTGTATGCCAGCACATCGTATTATAAAGATCTTTCTCTGAAGTTTCTAAAAGAAGCTTCGTATTACATTTTCACAGAAATTGTTTATAATTTAGATTTTAATCATGACTGAATGTTAAGGAGAAAAAGAACTATATTTACTGTGTACGGTTTTAAAATATTCTTGTTAATCAAATATTTTAAAAAACACACAACTTAAGCCAAACGAAAGGAATTATAAATACGTATGAAGGAACCCGTCGAAGCTCGAGAGGCAATTCACACAAACACAAAAACATAAGCAATGAAAATGGACTGTATTAAGGTTTTTAATGACGAACAATTATTCATCGACAAATGACAATTCTTCCCTGTGAAGAATTACACAAAAGTATCACATGAAAACTAACGCGAAAATCCCTCATGGATTTCCGTTTGCACGGGGAGCGCGGCTGTCTCCTCAGACACAAAGACGCGGCTGACGCAACTCGCGGTTGGCGGAAAAAGAACACGTGATCAACTGCGCGAGTGCTGTGAAGAAACTCAAACCAAAACTAAAGATCACGTGGCCAAAACTGAAACTAAAGACAGCTAGCTCAATGCAATCCAACAACGTACTTGATAAAATTTTCGGTAAAGACATACAAAACTTTTTTACAATTTTTCTTGATTTTAAACATGACTTTTTGTCTATTGTCGAAAAAGTGGATTCTTTAAAATCGGATTATAATTAGGAAAATGAAGTATTTTTACTGTGTATTATGCAAAGTAGTGTCGCTTATCCTATATTTATTGAACGACAGAACTTAAATATGAAAATATCTTTAATGAAATTTTTTCGAAAAAAATGAAAACATTCATAATATAATTTTCTTGATTTTAAATATAACTTTTTCCATATAACAAAATCAACCATCTAAGAAATCAGCTTATAATTCTTCAAAATAAAATGGCATAAAATGTCACAGAACAATTGAAATTGCCAAATTATTGAACGGTCATAACTAAAGTTTAAAATTTTAGAATCAATACAAAATCACAGTTGCATTAACCTAACTCAGAACACGATTCAAAAATAATTAGCAATGAGAAAGAAACTGAAACAACAGAAAGATTAATAAACAGAAAATACGAGTATTTTCCTATTTTTCTTCAATCAAGACTTTCAGCCTTGATATCAGGTTTTTGAACATGCAAAACTTATCTTCATGTAATAATAAAAAGGCTCATTGGACCTATATTCATTAACAAACTACACACAAGAAAGCATTAGCTCTGTGAAATCTTTTTGCTTTATATACACTAAACACTATACACTTAAGTTTGTTTTGACAGTTGTTTTATTACTTATTCGATTATTTACAATGTAATTTGTGTTTATTTACGTAGCACCACATCATGAAAACAGTATGTATTTTGCTTTTATCATTGATTTTTTTATATTTGAAAGTTTTAAATAATGGGATCTAGCTTTTAAAATTATGTCAGCCCATTGTAATAAATTTAATTGAGAACATGAAAAGGACATCAGTCAAGTTTTCTTCTGTTTCCATTTTAGCATTTGACTTACCAAGTATATTTTCAAAATATCATGGGAAATAGTTATTTTTAAACACTATCACTTACTCAAGAATCACGACATAATGTTTAAGATTGCTTCTACTACTTTTAGTTCTATCTTCTGGCATTGTAAATAGTTTATCTGTATTGGTTTGAAGCAAACTAGTCACATATGTATGATCCAATTGTAATTTAAATCCAGATCATTAATGATTTCTAAGGCTACTAAACATTAGTGTGACAATCAAGGTATAAATTCTTCAAAAAAATGTTTATAAATAATTGTCTCTGAATACAGTGAAATTTATCATACATCTTTTCTTTCTTTACTTAGCCATCTTCGACAATGCTGCCTCTTTGATCAACGGAATCATTTGAATTCACACAATGTCAAACTTCTGTATAGACATTGGCATGAAATAAAAACGGCTGCAACAATGTATTGACCTTGACTTCATGATGAAATATAACAATTATAATATTTTGTCTTGCAATTTCAAAATCTTGAATAAAGACTTCACATACAAAAGTTTTCATATCTACAAACTATTTCAATCTTTACTTTATCTTTAATACATTAAAGAGTCATTGTTATATGAGGTTTCCAGTAAATTTTACCAGTGAATTGAGTAAATTACAAAAAGTGTGGACAAGCATTTTCTTTTCCAGGTCTTACAAGATATAGCTAAGGCATAAAAAACACTACGAGGAAAAGAAAGTTGTATTCCTTCCAGAAAATAACCATTTTAAGTACTCCAGCATTCCCACAAATTAAACTGCGTGTAAGTACACTCATTAGTTAAGCATAATTTCTGTTTATGTGAATATTTCAGAAAATCTACATCGGAATGGAAGGAAACGCGGTATGCGGGTGAAATAGGGTTATAGAAAAAGAAAACAATGGAAAACAAGGAAAATAATGATTTATTATCCAAAGAAAAGGGGTGAAAGAAAAAGGTCCACATACGAGTGTCGACTTTAGTGAATCACAATGATTAAAACAATGTGATGCTGAAGTTTAATACGGTGTGTGGGATTCACTGGTAGCCATTCATGCTGCACAACGATTTCCTATAGTTTCAATGAAGGTATGGATGAGTTGTGCGCTCAAAGAGTTCCAAGCCTCACGGAGAGCAGTTTTTAATTCCGGAACGGAGCTTGGTGGGTAGCGGAGGGTTGCAATATGTCTCCCGAGTATATCCCACACATGCTCTCAGGAGAGTTGGCAGGCCACTGCATGAGGGGGATATCTTCACTTTGAAGGAAGGCGTCGATCAGAGCTGCAATATGAGGAGGCGCATCATCATGAATTAATATGAAACCAGGACCGACAGCACCTCGAAACAGGTGAACGGTAGGCTCAAGGACTTCGTTTCTTTTTCTTTGACAGGTAACAGACCCCTGTCAAAGATGTGGAGGTCTGTGCAGTCATGATGCCTGCCCAGACCATGACTCCCCTGAAGGAAAACGATGTCTTTCCGTGATGTTTTACCCAGGTGAAAACGCGTTCCGAGTTCTCTAGGTAGAAATGAATAATCTGTCCGTTATTTGTATCATTGCAAAATACATGTGTGAAAATTTTACAATATGCTAAATTACAATATGTATATCTTCGACGTTTTTAAAATTTGGGAAGACAATTGTATTTGCTCATGAAAAGTAGACATTTTTCGACCTGGGGAATTATTCATTGCTAATCAAAACATAATCATCTCCTGTTGACGATTATCACGTTTGAGTACATGTTATGCACCTCTTTTAATTCAGTACAAAAGTTTTTATCATATCAGTTTTATATTCCATTGTGTGATGAGCTCAGAAACTAGCTGCTTGTTGCAATGACGTTTCAACACATAATTGAAGCGTTCACTCAACCAAAAAAATTAATTTCTTTACTGAAAAAGTGTATTTAAAACTTATTCATTTCCTATGTGTTAAAGCTTTTTAAAGTTTATGTTCTTAACAACACAAAAGAACACTATAACCTCTCAACTCAATGTTGATTGATCTGTTTTCTAGCTTTATGAGGCATCCCATACATTTATATTCAGCATTTTAACGAGCCTTATGTCTAAAACCCAAGCGTGGAGATCTAGGCCAGCGTGTTTACGACATATTTAGTGCAATTGTGTTATGGTATATTTGTGAATCTGACTTTATACTTATGAGGATTATTTGTTTCACTGATATTTCATTATTAGAATATTAACAAGCATTGAGCCTAAAAGCCAAACGTAGAGATCTAGGTCATCAGGGATATTTGTGAATCTGACTATACATATACGGATTATTCATTTAACTGATATTTCAGTATTAGAATCAAATTGAATATGTTCCTCAGGTAACTCAATGACAAGTTCTTTTGTGTCTAAAAGTGTGACTCCAATTCATGACAAAACTATTGTTAAGTTCTTTGTAAAATCACATCAGGGCTTAAACTACAAAATTAAGAGTTATGTTTTCGCTGGATAGATATCAAAATTGTGAACAATCTATTTTAAACTCTCCCCTCTGTTACTTAACTTAACATGAACAGTAACTAAAACATAATGTTACAAAATCTTTTTAGTTCCGTGTTGATTGAAACAGAAACCTCTATGCTTTGAAAGGTTTATTGCTGATTTCGTACAGTAAAATAATAGTTATAAAACCACAAATAGAAATTTGTGGTATAATTCCTGTGAAAATCTGAGAAGTACCGAAGCAAATGCACTTTCACCAACATCATCATCATCATAGGTTTGAGAAGAAACTAATATCTCACTAGAGAATAGTTGGCTATATTAGTTCTTCTGGTGTGAGTAATTTGTGTTTTGTTGAAGGTAACATGGATAAATATGCGTACCTAGACATTTTAAAACAAAATGTCTTTGCTAGTGCTACGAAATTGTCTTGGAAGAACATTTATCTTCCAACAATACAACGATCAAAACACACTGCAAAGATCTGCAATGAAAGGTGTTTTAACCATTCGTAGTAACAACACACATCAACAGTCTCTTGAAGAGCATTTCACTAGAAATCGGTAGTGAATTCAAAAATTACAATACCAACAGCAACGATAAACTGAAAAGTGCCACATTATGAACCCACCTGGGACAAAATTACTCCAAAAACAGCAGAAAAACTTGTAGAAATGCCTTAAAGTCAAAGATAGTTAATTAAAGCAAAGGTTAGTTCAGTTGATCATTAAGTAATGAAACATGGGAGTAATAATAACATTTAATAAAATATTGTTTTACCTTCTGGAGACTTTTTGCTTTGTATTTAACATTTAAATTTATTGTGAAAAATTTTATTGTGAATTTTGCATTAAAATTATATAAATATTTTTGTTTAAATAATATAGAAACTTTCTATGCAATTATGCTCCTATATTTTTCTATTCTTTCTCCACGTAGTTTTTCTTTTAATGAACCCCTTTTAACTTTTTGGATATATTTCTTCACCTAAACTACACATTAAAGGAACCTTTCGTGTTCTAAAAGTTTAGCTACTGTTGAAATCCCATATAGCTAACTTTAAATGTATTCATCAAAACAACCATGTAAAAAATGACATCAACGTTAGATTCAAACACATCGAAGCAGTTTTCTTTCTTTAAATGGGCTAAAACAGTAAAATATATGTTGCAGCACAATAGCATCTATGTAGAACTTCTGTTGATAAATGGACATTGTTGGAAACAGAAAAACGAATCACTATTAAAAAACCCTTCGGATTCTTAAGAACACTGAGAAGCATTGTATCCCATCTAAAAAGCATTTTCGAACAGTCAGATACTTTGAATCAGTTGACGCAACATTAATTTGGTATGTAGTAAAACATACTTTACCGCAACATGAGAAAGCTGTTCCTTTATATTATCGAGGTATTTAAATAAAATACAGTATTAAAATCCATTTATGGCAATTTGAGTAAATAAGTATCATACTTAATAAGTTCATTTTGTTTACTTTAAAAATTCTATAACTAATAAAGCAATGCTAAAGTTGTAAAACATGTTTATATTAAACGTAAATACTAAAATGTACGATGGATCAATTTTGACCAAAATTGCAATTTTTATAGGTTATAAAAGTAATAAGTTACAGTTATTTTGTTAAGCTTACAGTATATAAGCATCTGCTGTTCACTGCTTCACTACGCAGTCATCAGTCAAATATTAGTTCCAAGTATTCCTGAGACCAATCTCCAACTACAATGAAGGCTTATCTGACGCTCATATTCTTGCTTATCGCTGTCTTGGCTTTGGGTAAGTTTTCAACATTCTAAAAAATCATACCATCTTATTTGTAAGGATATTTTCAAAACGATGGAGGTTAATAAGTTTCGAAGTCAAGATTGATCAATTTCTTCCATTTAACCATTGCATACCTAGGATTTGAAATTTGCCAAACACGACAGATATTCCATTAAATCTTCTTGTCTAAGACAGCAAAAACCCTCGATAGCTGAGTCCTGGAGTTATGAAGTTTGCACAGCATGTTGCCCGGGATTTTCAGATCAACACAATTACTTCCACCTAGATACGTCGTTCTCTTATCCCAAAACTAAATATGTATATATACATCATACAAGAGAAACATTTTTAATCAAACTCCAATCAACACTATTCGACAAAAGCTGTCAGAAACAGACGGAATCCTGTCAGGAAAAGGATATAACTCACGTAAGTGAGTAGTACAAGGCTCAAAACCCTGATTAATGGCGCAAAGAAACTATTGAGGAAAGAGATGTGCGACTTGTCTAAAATATCAAAATTCTCGGATGAGGATAAGTTCTAAAGTAAAGCAATTTATAAAAAAAGTAATGTTTTTCAATTAAAAGATATACATTTCAAGTGTAGTGATGTTCTGTTTGATCTGCAATTCCAAGAATTCTTATTTGACAATTCAACAAAAATATGGTCGATTCTCAATCTTTTAGTGTCGTGTACATATTATTTGAAACCTACAGTTCTCCCTGAATGATTTCTTTCCAATATTAGGTTACTTTGTTATTAGAAATTTTCTTAGGTTTTTCAGCTGATATAAGTAGCTATTTAGTCCTAAATTTTGTTGTAGTGTAAAACCAATGTTGCTCTTCTAGGATATCTGGCGACAGTTATAAACCGTTGACTTAAAATTGTGCACACAAAAACTAAAAATTTCAAATCTGATAAAATAATTTCTTATCTTTAAAGAAAGTTTAAATAATATTTGTATTAAAAAACTTAAACAGTTTCCTTGACATACATTTCTTGAAGTAGAAAATGGGAACAGAATGCATTTAAAGTTCCGTCTAATGCTTAATATCCTTATATAAAGTTTTTACAACGCTTAACAAAATTTCACATGCATAATACATTTCTAAAAAAAAATAAAAATTAAAGATTCAAAGCGACTATTGAACGATATATTTCTTAAATCCTGTAGACTTATTCTTTTTAATTTTCAAAACTAATAATTTTTATTATTATTTTACAAAGCAGTGTTTATAAATATTGTATTGATTTCTTGAGTTTTAACTATTTTTATGGAAGCAGATTGATACGATAATAAGGCTAGAGGATAAGAATGAAATAAATTTGTATCTTTATTTACTCCAAATAATGTCTAATTTGTCTTAATTACTCTCTAGGATCATAACTTTATTTACTTTGTACAATGCAATTAAATGTATTAAATTTATTTTTCAGCTGAAGCTGGAGTCCACCGTAAGTTAAAACAATCTATTTCACTCCTAAATCCTCGAGTTAAAATTAGTTATGTTGATATAAATTGATGGTTATTTACTTGTCGACCGTATTTACACCTAAAAACTCCCTTATAAATAAAGGCATGAAGTATACTTAATGTACTATTCTTCGTGTGTTGATTTGTATCTCCTGTATTCTGTATTTTGTTTTTTTCTCTTCTTTAAGTATGAAAATAAAAAGTCCTCATATATAAACCTAAGTATATAACATATAATAAAATAAAAATATGTATGCTGTTATGAGGTATTTATATGAAATTAGTTTTCTTTTACACAATTAAATATAATTATTTGATAGTTCTTTAAGCCTTCATGCCTATTTGGAATTTTATAAGTCACTTTCAGTAAAAATGATTTGTTTCTCTTGCAATCTGTATTCTGATTTGTTCACTTTTTTAAGTATGAAATTTTAAAGCCATCATGAAACCTAAATATATAATGTATAAAAAATAAAAATTTTGTGTAAGTTATGTGGTATTCTCATGAAATTATTTTTCTTTTTCATCATTAAATGTAATAGTTTGGTAGTTCTTTAAACTTCCATACACTATTTAGAATTTTAAAGGTCACTTTCAATAAAAATGGTCACAAGAGTGTCATAATTTTGAAAGCTGACTAAATTGGACGTTCTCTACAATCCTTTAGTACATTTTAAGAGAAATAAGTTTTTTTTTGTATGTCAAATAAACATTAAAAAAAAATATTATTTTATTCATCATAAAACAGAATTATTGGAGTCAACTTAAATATCACCAGTACTTAAGTTAACACAATAAAAACATTTATTTTAAATATTTTTAAAATTAAAAACCTTTCATGGCATTCAAGGATTATTTTAAAAAGTTGTATTTACTTTTTCCCAATTTTTAAATAGGTTTCTATAATTTTCAATCATGAATGCTCTTTTTATATTTTTCTGAATCGCAATTTGAATATCAATGGAAATTATCTAAGTTACCCATTTTGTAACATTGTTCCAGATTACCGCGTTAACAACGACGATGAAGATGCAGGTAAGAAATTGTTTTCACTATAATAAGATAGTTCACTACCTCGTACACTAGTCTAGCAAGGATTATACAAATAGACCCAGTTCTGTAGAAACGTTTGTCACGTCGTCCTAATTTAAAACTTTACTACTTTTCTCGTTGGTTGATACAGAGAACAATTTGACATTAAGCTCCAAGACGATTAACTGGTTTCTATAAAACCAAATCGTGAATCTTCCAGAGTAAAATTTCCATCGTATGTTTCAATTTTTGGAGCAAACTTCTGCTGTATGTATTCAGCTAAAGTATAACCGCCCACTAAGACAAATTGGAAATATTTTCAATAAAAAATATTTAAAGGAAATATCCACAAGAGATTTTTACATTCATGATATCAAATGATTAAATGAAATATCAATTTATGAAAAGTTTTATTGATATAAATCTAATTGCATGTGAACTTAAGGACATCAATATTCTTTTAATTATGTTTGCTTATGAAAATTATTATTCCTTTCATATAGGTAACCACCACGGAGGAGGATGTAAGTACTTCATTACATATACCGGGCTTAAATTTTAATTTTTTGACAAATTAAATTTAAAACAGCTACTTTCATTATGACAAATTATAAGGACAGACACCACCCTTTTGTATATTATTAAATAATATAGCTCCACCTGGATTGAAAGTTATGGAAAAGATCTGAAAACGATTTATTCAAAATAAATCTTAACCTAACACGAATTTATGTTATTTAAATTGCAAAATTCTTTATTTTTTAGTCTCTAACTCCCCATATTTCTGTAATTCGAAAAATTTATCTTACATTGAAACAAATAAATGTTAAATGTCATTTAATTATATATTAATGTATGGAAATTTTAAAATCGGAATATTTATTCTATCTGTGCGTAATTATGTAGAATTTATAGGTTCTTGGTACTGTAAAGTCTGGTATACACTCAGCATATACGCCTACATAAACCCTACGTAACACTGACAAATGCAAGTTTTTTTAGACTTGTTTTATTTCACCAGAATTAAACATTACTGTTATTTCTTGAAAGTCTATTAGTAAACATAAACGAAAATTGAAATACCAGGTATACAATTTTATGTAAGGGATGCTGAAACAATTTAATTAGCTTAAGATCTAAGTAAATTTCGAACATTGTTAGAGTCAAGTCAGTCGAATAAGAAGTAATTCTGTCTAAAGGATATATCCATCTACCCCATCTACGAATGATTTAGCGTTTCTTTGCGATAGTTCTAAAAACGTATACATTAATCTTATTTATTTAAAATATTTAATAACGTCCTTTCTCACATACACAGTTGGTTCTTCCAATTAGTTCTTGCAATGAAACAAAACATCTTAAATGTAGTCGTGCCATTACTTTAAATGTCACCATGATAAATTTGTTAGGGAAAAACGAAAGTGGTATTACAATCTTAGTCCACGTTATACCAAGTGTTTGCACACTATGTCTAAACTAACGACAGACCACTTACAACTGCTCTCTACGATTAAATATATCTCTAGTAAGGACATTTAGTTACCCTCAATTATTCGTTTTGTAAATTTAATATAGATGATTATTTGGCAAAAGGTCGTAATTCACAAAAGAATGTTAGTTTTGAGTTTCTTAGAGTTTATTTTTAAAAAAAATTCCAAAATTTGTTTTTCTCTTAGAAGTTATATATTTTTAAAATTAATGTTGCAATAAATAATATCGATTAAGCAGAGGGTGAATGAAACGAATTATTTCAATGCAGAAAGTACATTTCATGAGGAAAATTTTTTCAGATATCGATTATGATATTGACCGATTTCGTCGATAGGCTTATAAAATATCTGAATCTCAGAAGTATCACACTCTGTCTAACGATTATTTTTTTCGTTTTTATCTAGCCATCTTCGACACTGCCGCATCCGTCATCAACGGAATCATTTAAGTCTTTGTTCTGTAGAATGTGACAAGTTGTGAAAACGACATTTGTGTTGCAAATAAAGATATCTATATCAACAATGATGTTTTCCATGACTCCAAAACCCTTGCTATTTAATAAATATTCTTGAGCTCAAAAATAGTTTTAAATGTATCGACGTCATCACGCCAAAAGCAGGAATATATAATTTTATATATTCACTTTTACATGCATTTTCTACACCTTTATTCAAAATTCTATCTTATGTAGCAGGCATGAGTCTCAATTCTTAGCATAAGCACCCTAATTTACTACCTTAATTTTCACTATAACTATTGTTTATGTCGGAAAATTTAACAGGGTTTCTCGAAAGAATGATTTTGCAGATTCTGTCCTTTGGCGGAGTGCCGACTATGTGTTGCCACATTCAACAAGGCAACATTTCGAATTTAATCGATAATAAATCATATATGTCATGAATTATATTATTTAGAATTCATTTTACAACTAGGAGTGTTTCACAATTGCAAGCGCTGTTTCGTATAAGATCTGAGCACAGGGATCAGGGTCTTATTCATTTATCCTGAAGATTCTCAAACAGGTACTCACAAGAGCATATGATTTCATTTTCGTCTTTCTTTGGTCTGTGCGATCTTGCGGTGAAACTATTCTAAAGGACTTCATCCAGACTACTTCAATCGCAGACACGCTTTACATTCAGTTGAGACAATTATTGCCCTACATCACATACCAATTCTTCTCAACTTTGGTTAACTTTTGATTTGATTTGTTTGTACTTATCTAGATGCATTTTCCTTGCATTTTGTATTTCACTCCCGTTTTGGGGGTCAATGATAATTGCGATTTAGTTGCAGCTTCATTAGAAATAAAACAAAAGGTTTTAAAAGTAATAAGCTCTATTTAGAAACACTTCCTCAAACATTTTATCATCACAGTTTCAATTGTATTTAAAAAATAAAATAAACCCAGAAATATTAAAAATGTCGCTGAAGGTATAACAGAATGTTGCGTCATCAAAGCGTATGATCAAGAAATACGAGAAACAAACACCAAACACGAGTACATGACCTAAGATTAATATAAATGTTACATGAATTTCACATGTTACTATGCCATAAAAACACAATGATCACTTTTATTAGTTTTGGACCATTAGAATATGTCCATGACGAGAATGAACCTATCCTTTCATGTTTATTTGATCATTATCTCGTACACATTTAGTTCTTCCAATGAAAGATCTTAAATGTAATCCTGCCATTACATTAAATGTCAGGATGATAAATTTGTCAGGGAAAAACGAACATTTACTACAATTTTAGTCCACGTTATAGCAAATGTTTGCGCACACGATGCCTAAACTAAAGAAAAACCACTTACAACTTCTCTCTCTGATAAAATATCTCTCTAGTAAGGAAATTTAATTACTCTTACTTATTTATTTTGTAAATTTTATATCGATGATAATTTGGCAAAAGGTCGTAATTCACTAAAGAACGTTAGTGTTGTGTTTTTTTTACAGAATTTATGTACAAATTTTTTACAAAAATTTGTTTCTCTTAGAAATTATAATATTTTTAAAATTAAGGTACCAATAAATAATATAGATCAAACAGAGGGTGAATGAATCGACTTATTTAAATGCAGCAAACACATTTTATGAGGCAAGATTTTTAGATATCTATTACGATATTTACCAAATACATCGATGTACTCATAAAATATCTGAATCTCAAAAAATGATACTTTACCTCATGCTATTTCTCCATCTTTATCTAGCCATCTTCGACACTGCCGCATCTTTTATCAACGGAGTCATTTAGGCCGTTGTTCTGTAGAATGTGACAAGTTGTGTAAACGATATTTTTGTTTCAAATAAAGATATCTATATCAACAAAACTATATTCCTTGACTCCAAAACACATGCAATTAAATAAATTATCTTTTGCTCAAAAATAGTCTTAAATGTATCTATGTCATCACTCCAAAAGCTAGTTTATATAACTTTATATTTTCACTTATATGCATTTTTCAAAACCTCTATTCAATATTTTATGCTAAGCAGCAGACACGAGTTCCAATTCGTAGCCTAAATACCCAAAATGACTGTCTTAATTTTTCAACATAACCATTATTTATTAATATCGGAAAGTTTAACAGGGATTTTCCCTAAAGAAATATATATATATATATATATATATATATATATATATATATAATTCAAAATTTTCTTAAATTTCTTGATTTTAAAATTTTTGGATTTGTCTTTGTTTTGGTTTGTAATTTTGAATTATTTTACTTTCCATGTTGTGTCTGCAGCTTTAGCGCGCATTCATGGAGAGTTCTGCCTTCTGCCTTCTGCTTTATGGGTTCTA
The DNA here is from genome assembly GCA_933210815.1 of Meta bourneti. Taxonomy (NCBI): domain Eukaryota; kingdom Metazoa; phylum Arthropoda; class Arachnida; order Araneae; family Tetragnathidae; genus Meta; species Meta bourneti. Next base: position 14,299,691 of record OW119924.1, read on the forward strand.
CTTGACTATTTTTTACACCCAACTTTTTTGGCTTTTTACTTATCTGCTTTTCGATCTTTTGGCATTTTGCTGGTCTGCATTTCTATTATTTTACGTTTTAATGTTTTGTATATTTTGTAATTTAATTGTTTTTATTATATATATATATATAATATATATATATAATATATATATAATATATATATATATAATATATATATATATAATATATATATATATAATATATATATATATAATATATATATATATATATATATAATATATATATATATATATATATATATAATATATATATATATATAATATATATATATATATAATATATATATATATATAATATATATATATATATATATATATATAATATATATATATATATATATATAATATATATATATATATATATATATACACTGCTGGCCACCCAAATTGCAACACCAAGAAAGACAAGAGATATCACAACAAAATTTATTTTGTAGATAACATGTTGACCAAGTATCAAATGATTAAATTTATAGACTTCTGTGAAGTGTGGTTCCTGCCAAAGTCAGTAGCCAGAGTAGCCGCCATTGTTGGAGATCACCGCTGCCACACGCCTCGGCATTGATTCAAAGAGACTTTGGATGTGTTCTTGGGGTACAGCAGACCAAGCAGCTTCCACACGTTGCCAAAGTTGATCTGGTGTGGCAGCTGGGGATGTTTTCTGGGTCAATCGTTGAGCAACCATGGACCACATGTTTTCTATTGGCGAAAGATCCGGAGAGCGAGCTGGCCAGGGATGCAATTCAATCAGGCGATTGACGAAGAGCCCTTGGACAATGCGTGCCACGTGTGGTCGCGCATTATCCTGTTGAAATATGGCTGTGGGCAAGCCCTGAAGGTAAGGAAGGACAACTGGCTCCAACAACTCGGAGATGTAGCGCTGGCTGTTTAAAGTACCGGCAATGCGTACTAGAGGAGTGCGAGAGTGATATCCAATACCGCCCCATACCATAATACCCGGTGCAGGACCAGTGTGGCGGTGCATAACGCAGCTGTTCAGCATCCTCTCTCCACGGTGTCTCCAGACTCGAATCCGACCATCGTGGTGTAGCAGACAGAAGCGTGACTCGTCAGTAAAGACAATTTCATTCCATTCTGCCGTCCACATTCTTCTTTCATCGCACCATTGGCGGCGGAAACGTCTGTGGTTCTGCGTCAAGGGTAGACGAAGCAATGGACGTCTTGCGGACAGACCACTCTGCTGTAAACGGCGTCGAATGGTACGCGCAGACACTGGATGATGCGGTACAGACTGAATGTGCTGTGCTATGGTTCGTGATGTGGCTGAGCGATCCGTCACTGCCATACGCACAATATGTCTGTCATCAAGTGAAGTGGTGCACTGAGGTGGATGCGATCGAACACGTCGGTCCGTCGTACCCTCAAGCATCCAACGATCACATATCCGCATTACAGTTGTTTGGTTTCGTCCAACACGACTACCGATTTCCCTGAAAGATAATCCACAATCTCGGTAGGCCACTATCCTTCCTCTGTCGAACTCGGATACTTGATCAAAAGATGATCGCTGTTTTCTACGAGGCATAATTGATCGTTTTTTTGAAAAAAACCACAAGAAAAACACAATCGCCGTACTTGAAATCGTCGAAATCTCCAAGCCTTAAATAGCGCTTTGAAGTGGCGCCACAGGCGCGCGTGATGTGCGTCTGCGCTGAAATTCTAATCATTTGCATATCTCACCTCCGCTAATGCATGTTGTAAATTTCATATTATTTGCATGCATCCTTCAGGGTGTTGCATTTACGGTGGCCAGCAGTTTATATATACAGCAAATCATATATGTTATCAATTATAGTTATTACCATTTTACAACTCGTAGTCTCACAATTGAAAGCTCTGTTTCTGATAAGATCAGAGTACAGGGATCAAGGTCTTATTCGTTTATCATGAACATGCTCAAACAGGTACTTACAAGAGCGTATGGTATCATTCACGTCTTTCTTTGGTCCGTGCAATGTAGTGGTGAAACTAATCTACAGGACTTCATCCAGACTTCACTTCAATCGCAGACTCGTTTTACATTCGGTTGAGGAGCTTGTTGCCCTGCCTCGCCCATCAATTTTTCCTAATTTTGTTAACTTTTGAATTGATATGTTTGTACATACCTAGTGGCATTTTCCTTGCACTTTGTATTTGAACCCTGTTTTCATGGTTCAATGATAATTGCCCTTTAGTTGCAGCTTCATTAGAAATAAATAAAAGCATTTAAAGAAATAGACTCTACCCAGAAACACTTCCTTTAACAATATCATTGCAGGATTAATTATATTTATAAAATAAAGAAAAGCCAGAAATATTAAAAATAATCGCGGGAGGTATAACAACATGTTGCGTCATTAAAGCACATGCTCATAAAGTACGCAGAACACCAAACACAAGTATATGACATTTAAAGTAAATATAGAGGTTACATGAGTTTCACGTGTCAATATTCCTCATGTATTTTCTCATAAGGTATGAATCCTATTGAATACCACCGGTGAAGCAAACATTCATTTCATTATTTAATCATTTCTAACAAACTCATAAAATAATAAAATTTTAATCATGTGCAACAAAAAAATACTCCTGAAGAGAACGAAACATAGGTGTACTCCTTATGTGCTTGTTTACGTATTAATTATTTAAATAGAAAGTATCTGTCATTTTTTGTATTGCAAACACTTTACACTCTACTTTTTATCAAAATATGAATATTATCAACGATAATTAAGAAGATAAACGATTATACAAAATCACACTGACCATTTTAAAAATGAACTATCAAAATCCTGTTTTTAATTTTAAAAAATGACTTGTGCTTATCAAAATCAGTCATTGAAATACTAATACTAGTAAAAGAAACGGAGTATACATTTCCTACTGTCCTAAGTTCCGTAAACGATTTTTAATCCAAACCTCATTCAGTTCCTAGTACGAAGCATCAAGTGGTTTAGAAAAGAGCGCATATAGTGAAAAGTAGCAAACCCGAGAGGTTCAAACAACCATTCCCCCAATTTCCATTTAGCGGCATTTGTACAACACTATGAAAGGAAAGCTCGCTAGGTGGCCAGTCGTAAAAGTCATTCAAGACTCTCTCCCCAAAATTATTTAGGAGGAAGGAAGGTAAGCGAAATATGCCGTTCTTCGCGGCGAGTAGCGAAATTTGGGCGCCGTATCGAAGGGGTTAAGGTAAATATAGTGGTTACATGAATTTCACGTGTTAATATACCAAGAAAACATCATGAGCACTTCTGTTAACCCTCTGAGGGGTTAATTCCACTTTGCAATCTTCCCTTCTTGACTTGTAACAAGGTGTGACCATTTTGGACCACCAGAATCTTACTGAAAGATGCTAAAGAAAGAAGTAATTGAATCTTTTGAAGGGATTATTTTCTACAGAATGGGCAAAAGGAGACGTTCCAAGGAATTATATTCCTAGAAAAGGATCAATAGGATTGTACCAAATATTCCTTTCTAAAGGACCAATGGAATATTTCTAAAAGTTGATAGAATCTATGAATTCTTTAGAAAGATGTGACTATTTAGACATTAAGTGGGTTGTGGGGTAAGAGCAATACTACACTATTCGGATATCTCCGCTACTCTCAAAGTGTTTATAGTAAGTACGTTTACAGAAAAAATAATATCGCACTATTCTCCCCGTGTTGAGTATCAGAGCAGAAATGTTTATCACTTGTACCTACTGATGACGGTTCTGTTAAGTTCTCTTTCGAAACAAGCTTTTGTAGCTATTATCTGTTTCAAATGAAACTTACACAGACTGTTTTCTACTTAAAAACCTATCCATACAAATCTATACCGTTCTACCAATCAACATCATATTTGGTACATTTATGCTTTAGAACCCTGCGTGTAACATGGGCTTCATATTAATTCCCGTTCTATTCGTTCTGATTTTGTAGAGGGGCTAAAAACAATTCAAGATCCCCATAGGAATAACTCTGAGTATTACTATGATTGCGGTATGAAACTCAAATTGTTATACCAGTATTGCAGGGAAAATAGTTTTCTTAAGCATAGTTATGTTTAAAAATTTTAAATTATAATACTAATGTTTGAACTTTTTTTATTTCTTTCCAAACTATAAGTATTTTATAAATATATGACGGATATAAAAAGACTAACATTAAATGTTTGATGACATACATTTCGTCATTAAACATCTATGCAATGCGGCAAGCGCAAATAAAAAGTTCACTTGATACTTAAAACGTTACTATGCTATTCGGTACATTGCAGCGCCAGAATTAAAGCTTCATTTCTTTTCAAATTCCTAATTTTATTTAAAATTCTGAATTTATGCATCTGAGTTAAGACAGCGAAATGATGTACTCATATTAGAACATATCTAAATATTATGAATATGTTCTTTATGCAAACAAATTGTTATTGTCTTTCTCTTTATCAATTTCGAATTGCTTTTTCTCTGAACAGATTCGAACTGAAACATAACTGCTCGTTTTCTGACTGTTTCCTCATATTTTTTATTTTTCAGAAATCTATATTCCTAGTGATCTGAATTTCATTTGCTTGTTAACTGCTATAGCTATTTTTTATATTTTATTGTTTATGTGTTGCAAATAAATCATTTAGCTGATAGAGTTTAATGAATTAATTCTGTATTTAATATTTAAAGCGTCATGTCCATTTTGAAAAATTTTGTTTTAGCTGATCTAATAATTTTAATTATTTTAAATACAACATACAAAAAACACTTTGCAAAGTTTTGATACATTCTGAAAGAATTCACAGGAGAATATTGGGACTTTTTATTCCAAAACTTGAATTACCTTGAAGTGACTTATGGACATAACTCAAAATCAACTAATTTTGATATTAGCCTTCTTTCTACCAAGGTATATACTCATTTTGGGCAAAAAATATCTCTACCAATATTTTCATTTCTTGACGGTATAGCTTTCATGTCGCTTTGGTATAGCTGGAATGTCGAGGTTGTTTACTTTAAGCGTTGAAGATATTATTATGCAGCTTTGCTATCCGAAATATTCGTTGAAAACATTCATTTACTTTTCAAAAATGCTGTAAAATTCACTTTCCATGTTTTGAAAAAATGTAATCGATTAACTTTGTTTCGTCTGACATTCGTATAACCGAAAACATTTAATTTTAAAATAAGCTTTTATTTCACGTTCGGTATGAAATTTTGAAACACAAAAAGTGTTTGTTTGAAAAGAAACCAATAGTGAATAGCATATCAATGTGATATGTCATCCTTTCATAATGATGGTGACATTTGGAAATACCTCATCACTTTTGCAAGAATGTAACAAGTCAAAAATTATTGAAATGAAATTGGAATAAATAGGAAAACAGTGCAAAATTACATAAATGAGGTTTACATTTTTACAGGATATGAATTCAATTTTAACAACTTAATTCTGGTGTACCAAATCTTATAACGGAATTTAAACGTTTTCATTCGATATTAAAGAAATCAAATGGATTCACACGATGGTATTTTTTATATATTTTATTTGCACTTTCATATATCACATCCAAACGTACGAAGTTGGGATCAATAGTTCAATAAATTAAGGAAGACGAGAAAGAAGAAAAAGAAAATAATCTGGAAAACAAACCGTCTCGAGTTTGCAATGAAAGTAAAACTTTAACTTTCTGGGATTCTGTACTTTTCAGCGATGAATTAAAATTTTGTCTCTACAATTAAGAAATACGAGTGGTTATAGGTGGAGAAAACCAAACCAGAAAATGCAAATGAAAAATTTATGTGGAACTGTAAAACACGGATATGAGGGAGCATAACGGTGTGGGGCTGTATTAGTTCTTCCGGTGTGAGTAATTTGTGTTTTGTTGAAGGTAACATGGATAAATATGCGTATCTAGACATTCTGAAACAAAGTATATTTGTTAGTGAAACGAAACTGTGTCTTGGAAGAACATTTGTCTTTCAAAAATACAACGATCCAAAACACACGGTAAGGATCTTCCCACATCAACAGTCTCTTGAGACCTCATTAAACACTTCAGGAAATAAAACGGTTCTGAATTCAAAAATTACTATACCAGGATAAACTGAAAAGTGACACATTCTGGACAACTGGACCAAAATTACTCAAGGAAAAACAGAAAAACTGGTAGACATCATGCCTTAACTTCAAAGAGAGGTAATTAAAACAAGGGGAGGTTCAGTTGATCCCTAAATATTGAAACATGGGCGTAAAAATAACATTTAGTGAAATATTTTTACCGTGAGGAGAATTTTCTTTTCATTTGACGCATTTTTGTTTTATTGTGAATTCTGCGTTACAATAAAAAAAAATTTTTGTTTAAATATTATACGAACTTTCTATGCAATTATGTTCCTCTGTTTTCCATTTTTCTTCTATTTTTATTTTCTGCATATAATAAAGTTATTTATTGCAAATAGTGAGTGCGTACGGAAACATTTTTATTCACTGTAGATATGAGACTATGGTTTGTTTGAAACTCTACGGTCAAATTGAACCATTCCAAAGTTTAAAATGAATTCCGAAAACGAGAGAGGGATTTGACTCTAAAACATATCAAACCAAGGACCAGAGCTCTAACCACTTAAAGTACCTTTAAGTAAAGCAATTACTAAGAACACCACTTCTTATTTAATAAAATTATATTTACATGATTTTTGTTTCAATGAGTTAAAAATATAGTTAAGAAGTTAAGGATAAACATTACCTTTCATATTCACTGTTACATATGATGATTAGGGACTTTCGTTACTCCACATATTTTATCGTTTTCCTGAACTTTTAATTTTTTGTGTACAATTCTTCACGTAAACTACACATGCATAAATATGCGTACCTACACATTTTGAAACAAAATGTCTTTGCTAGTGCTACGAAACTGTCTTGGAAGAACATTTATCTTCAAACAATACAACGAACAAAACACACTGCAAAGATCTGTAACGAAATGTGCTTTAACCATTCGTCGTAACAACACACACCAACAGTCCTCATAGAACATTTCACTAGAAACCGGTAGTGAATTCAAAAATTACAATACCAGCAGCAACGATAAACTGAAAAGTGCCACATTATGAAACCATCTGGAATAAAATTACTCCAGAAACAACAGAAAAACTTGTAGATATGCCTTAAAGTCAAAGATAGGTAATTAAAGCAAAGGGAAGTTAAGTTGATAGCTAAGTAATGAAATATAGGGGATAATAATAACATTTAATAAAATGTTCTTTTACCGTGCGGAGACGTTTTTTTTTGCTTTGTATTTGACCCTTTTTTGTGTTATTGTGAATTTTGCGTTAAATTTATATAAATATTTTTGTTTAAATAATATAGAAACTTTCTATGCAATTATGCTCCTATATTTTTCCATTTTTATTCCACTTTAATATTTAATTCCTTTGAGAGCTCTAACCACTTAATACCGCTTGAATTAAAGCAATTACTAAGAATAGAACTTCTTACTTAATAAAATTATATTTACATGATTTTTTCTTTCAATGAGTATATTTATGCATATTCAGTTTAGAAGTTGAGGATAAACATTACCTTTCATATCCAGTTACATATAAAGATTAGAGACTTTTCTTTCTCTACGTAGTTTTATTTCTCCTGAATCTTTAATTTTTGGGGAAAATTCTTCACACAGACTACACTTTGAGGGAACTTCCGCGTGTTATAACAGTTTACTTACCGTTTAAATCCCATATAGCTAATTTTAAATGTAGTCACCAAAACAATCATGTAATAAACGACATGCAAGTTAGATTCAAATAATTCGAAACAGATTTCTTTGTGTAAATTGGCTAAAACTGCAATACATGTGTTGCAGCAAAAATTGATCTATGTGGTACTTCGTTCAATGCATGGACATTGTTAGAAATAAACAAACGAATCCTGATTCTAGATTTCAAAAGAAAAACCTTAAATTCCTTAAGCACACAAAGAAGCAGTACATCAATTTGTAAAGCATTTTCGAACGGAGTCTGATCTCTCTTGAATAAATTCACGTAACATTAATTTGGTATGTAGTTAAACATGCTTTGCCGTAATATAAGTAAAGAATTCCATTAAATGCATCCGGGTATTTAAATAACAGTAGTAATCCATTTATGGCAGTTTGAGCAAATAAGTATCATACTTAAAAACCTCATTTTGTTTACTTTAAAAGTTCTGTACAACATAAAGCAATGGTAAGTTGTAAAACATATTCTATATTCGTAATACCAAAATGTAAGAATGATCGATTTTGAACAAATGTGCAATTTTTATAGGTTATAAGAGAAATAAATCAGTTATTTTGTTAAACTTAGAGTATATAAGCATCTGGTGTTCTCTTCTTCAGTACACTGTCATTCCTGTACGTATTAGTTCCAAGTATTCCTGAGACCGATCTCCAACTACAATGAAGGCTTATCTGACACTCATATTGTTGCTAATCGCTGTCTTCGCTATGGGTAAGTTTTCAATATTTTAAAAATCATCATACCATCTAGTTTATATAGATATTTTCAAAACGATGGAGGTTAATAAGTTTCGAAGTCAAGATTGATCAATATCTTCCATTTGACAATCGCATAACTAAGATTTGAAATTTACCAAGCACGACAGATATCCCATTCAATCTTCTTGTCTGACAGAAAAAACTCTCAATAGTTGAGTCCTGAAGTTATGAAGGTTGCACAGCCTGTTGCCCGTGATTTTCAGATCAAAACAATCACTTTATTCTATATACGTCGTTCTCTTATCCTAAAAGGAAATTTGTATGCAAGTATCATACACGAGTAACCCTTTTAATCAAACTGCAATCAACGCTATGCGGAAAAAGCTGCCCCGAACAGAAGGAATCATGCCAGGAAGATAAAAACGTGAGTACAAAGCTCAAAATGGTTTTCGACGACGCAAAGAAACTATTGAGGAAACAAAGGCGTGACTTGTCTTGTCTAAATCATCAAAAACTCTGGGATGAGGATACGTTGTAAAGTTAAAGCAATTTATTAAAAAAGTAATGATAGCCAATTAAAATATGTACATTTCAAGTTGTAAGGCTATTGTGTTCGGTTTACAGTTCCGCGAATTCTTATTCGAAAACTCAACAAAAGTATGTTCGATTTTCAACACTTTTTGTGTACTTACACTTTGAAACGTAAAGTTCTCCCTGCATGATTTCTATCCAATATTAGGTTACTTGGTTATTAGAGATTTTCTTAGATTTTTCAGCTGATATAATTATCTATTTAGTCCTAAAATTTGCTGTAGAGTAAAAACAATAGTGCTCTTCTCGGATATCTGGAGACCGTTACAGAACGTTGAAAACAAATTGAGGATACAAAAACTAAAATTTAAATTCTAATAAAATAATTTCTTATTTTCAAAGAACGTTTTAATAATATTTGCATTGAAAACATTAAACAGTTCCTTGACATAAATTAATATCGAAGAATAAAAATTTAAACGCGTGCATTTAGAACAGCTTCTGATACTTAATATCTTCATGTAAAGTTTTCCACATTGCTTAACCAAATTTCTCACGCCTAATGCATTTCTAAAGAATTGAAATTAAATTCTAAACATTCAAAGAGACTACTGAGTGATATATTTCTTACAACCTGCAGACTTATTCTCTTTTAATTTTAAAAACTAATATTTTGTATTATTTTAGAAAGCAGTGTTTATAAATGTTGTATTCATTTCTTGAGTCGTAACACTTTTATGGAAGCCAAACTATTTTATACCATAATAAGGATACGAATTAAATAATTTTGTATCTTTATTTACTCCACATAATGTCTTAATTACTCCCTATAATGATAACTTAATTTAATCCATATAATGCAATAAAATGTCTAATATCTTTTACAGCTCAAGCTGGAGTCCACCGTAAGTTAAAACACTCCTAAATCCTGGAGTTAAAATCCGTTATGTTGATTTAAATTGGTAGTATTTTACTTGTCTACTGTATTTACATCTGAAACCTTCCTTATAAATAAAGTATTAAGTATATTTAATATACTATTCTTTGTGTGTTGATTTGTATTTTCTGTATTCTGTTTTGTTCTCTTCTTTAAGTATGAAAATTAAAAGTCCTCATAAAACCTAAGTACATAATATATAATAAAATAAAAATATGTATGTTGTTATGAGGTATTCATATGAAAATAGTTTTCTTTTATACAATTAAATATAATTATTTGGTAGTTCTTTAAACCTTCATGACTATTTAGAATTTTATAGGTCACTATCAGTAAAAATGGTCACAAGAGTGTCATTATTTTAAAAGCTGGCTAAATTGATGTTCTCTATAATCCTTTAATACATTTGAAGAGAAATAAGTATTTTGTATATGAAATAAACATTAAAAAAATATAATTTTATTTATCATCAAATATAATTATTGGAGTCAACTTAAAATGTCATCAGTACTAAATTTAACACAATAAAAAAGATTGATTTTAAATATTTTTAAAATTAAAAACATTTTATGGCATTCAAGGATTATTTTAAAAAGTTGTATTTACTTTTTCCAAATTTTTAAATAAGTTTCCATAATTTTCAATCATGGATGCTCTTTATTATACTTTTCTGAATCGCAATTTGAATATCAATGGAAATTATCTAAGTTACCCATTTTGTAACATTGTTCTAGATTACCGTGTTGACAACGACGATGCAGATACAGGTAAGAAACTGTTTTCACTATAATAAGATAGTTCACTACCTTGTACACTAGTCTAGCAAGCAATATACAAATAGACTCAGTTCTGTAGAAACGTTTGTCACGTCGTCCCTAATTTAAATCCTTGACAACTTTTCTCGTTCGTTGATTCAGAGAACAATTACTGACATTAAGCTCCAAGATGGTTAATTGGTTTTTATAAAACCAAATCGTGAATCTTCCAGAATGAAATTTCCATCCTATCTTTCAATTTTTGGAGCAAACTTCTGCTGTATATATTCAGCTAAGTATAACCCTCAACTAAGATAAATTGGATATATTTTCAATAAGAAATAATTGAAGGAAATATCCACAAGAATTTTTTACATTCATGAAATCAAATGATTAAATGAAATATCTATTTATGAAAAGTTTTATTGATATAAATCTTATTGCATGTGAACTTAAGAGCTTCAATATTCTTTTTATTATGTTTGCTTATGAAAATTAATATTCCTTTCATATAGATGCCCACCACGGAGGAGGATGTAAGTATTTCATTACATATACCTGTCTTAAATTTCAATTTTTTTGACAAATCAAGTTTAAAACAGCTACTTTCATTATGACAATTTATAAGGACAGAAGCATCCCGTATGTATATAGCTCCACCTGGATTGAAAGTTACGGAAAAGATCTGAAAACGATTTATTCAAAATAAATTTTAACCTAACACGAATTTATGTTATTTAAATTGGATTTTTTTTTTATTTTTTAGTCTCTAACCTCCATATTCCTGTAATTCGAAAAATCGATCTTACATTGAAACAAATAAATATTAAATGTCTTTTAATTATATATTATTGTATGGAAATTTTAAAATCGGAATATTTTATTTTATCGGTACGTCATTATGTAGTATTTAAACGTTTTTGGTACTGTAATTTCTTGTTTATACACAGCATATACGCCTTAAAGAAATTATTTTAGTGACAATGACTTAGAGCCATAAACAAAGCCATAGTAAAACATAAAAAGCTGGAACTACGGTTTGAAAATTAATATTCACATTACCGGTCATACATTGCACACTCATATACTACTATAGAAATTATCAATACAAGGATTTACCAGTTTTAAAAATCTAACTTCCTTCCCTTATTGAAAGGTTTCTAAGAAACTTTGCGAAATGGCAATAATTGTTGAAAAGTTAAGGCAATAAGATGTACATTTGTTACATGTTAATATTTCCTAAATTTTACTTTTTAATTAATTTTCTTTTAAAACTTTGTTTGAAAAAATAAAACAATCAGGTTTTACTTAGAACAAAAGATGCGAAAATGTGTAATCCAACTTCATGTTCCTCAAGTTGTTCCGAGCCACATTTGCAAATTGAAAAAGACATGTCATAATTGGTGTTCCACGGCATTTGCAACTATGGCAGTCTTGTAAATGAATTCCTGAAGTTTGATCTCAGAAACTGAGCTAAATAATACCATAGCTAAGAAAACCGGTGATGATGTTTCGATAAGATTAATTCTCACCGATCTCCGAAACCGAAAATTCATATCCGGTTTATAAACCTTACGTAACACTGACAGATGCTAGTTTCTTGATACTTGTTTTATTTCACCAGAATTAAACATTAGTGTTATTTCTTGAAACATATTAGTAAACATAAAGTAAAATTGAAATACCAGGTGAACAATTTTATGTAAGGGATGCAGAAACAATTTAATTAGCTAAACACCTAAGTAAATTTCGAAAATTGTTAATGTCAAGTCCGATGAAAAAGAAGTAACTCTCCCTAAAGGAAATTTCTATCTATTCCATCTACGAATAATTTAGCGTTTCTTCGCGATAGTTTCAAAAACGTATACATTAGTCTTATTTATTTAAAATATTTAATAACGTCCATTCTCTCGTATACATTTAGTTCTTCCACTGAAACATCTTAAATGTAATCGTGTCAATACTTTAAATGTCACCATGATAAATTTGTCTAGGAAAAACAAGCATGGTATTACAATTTTAATCCACGTTATAACAAGTGTTTGCACACGATATACCTAAACTAAAGACAGACCACTTACAACTGCTCTCTACGATTGAATGTATCTCTAGTAAGGACATTTAATTACCCTCACTTATTCTTTTTGTAAATTTAATATAGATGATGATTTGGCAAAAGGTCGTAATTAACTAAAGAATGTTTGTTTTGTGTTTCTTAAAGAATTTATTTAAAAAAAATTTCCAAAATTTATTTTACTCTTAGAAGTTATATATTTTAAAAATTAATGTTCCAATAAATAATATCGATTAAACAGAGGGTGAATGAAACGAATTATTTCAATGCAGAAAGTACATTTCATGACGCAAATTTTTTCAGATATCGATTATGATATTGACCGATTTCGTCGATAAGCTTATAAAATATCTGAATCTCAGAAGTATCACACTCTGTCTAACGATTATTTTTTTCGTTTTTATCTAGCCATCTTCGACACTGCCGCATCCGTCATCAACGGAATCATTTAAGCCTTTGTTGTGTAGAATGTGACAAGTTGTGAAAACGATATTTTTGTTGCAAATAAAGATATCTATATCAACAATGCTGTTTTCTTAATCTCCCAAACCCTTGCATTTGAATAAATCTTCTGCTCAAAAATAGTCTTAAATGTATCCACATCATCACGCCAAAAGCACGAATATATAATTTTATATTTTCACTTTTATATGCATTTTTCTAAACCTTTATTAAATATTTTATCCTATGCAGCAGGCATGAATATCAATTCGTAGCCTAAGCACCCTAATTTACTGCGTTAATTTTCACCATAGCTATTTTTTTATGTCGGAATATTTAACAGGGTGTTTCTCGAAACAATAATTTTGGAGATTCGGTCCTTTGGCGGAGTGCCGACTATGTGTTTTCACATTCAACACAATATTTCGAATTTAATCAATAATAAATCATATATGTTATGAATTATAGTTATTATTTAGAATACATTTTACAACTAGGAGTGTCTCACAATTGCAAGCGCTGTTTCTGATAAGATCTGAGTACAGGGATCAGGGTCTTATTCATTTATCATGAAACTGCTCAAACAGGTACTCACAAGAGCATATGATTTCAGTTTCGTCTTTCTTTGGTCTGTGCGATCATTCGGTGAAACTATTCTAAAGGACTTCATCCAAACTACTTCAATCGCAGACACGTTTTACTTTCAGTGGAGACGATTATTGCCCTACACCACATACCGATTCTTCTCAATTTTGGTTAACTTTTGATTTGATTTGTTGTACTTACCTAGTTGCATTTTCCTTGCATTTTGCATTTGAACTCCCGTTTTGGGGGTCAATGATAAATGCGCTTTAGTAGCAGCTTCATTAACAAAAATACAAAAGATTTAAAAAGCAATAAACTCTATGAAGAAACACTTCCTCAAACATTTTCTCATCACAGATTTAATTGTATTTAAAAAATAAAATAAAACCAGAAATATTAAAAATGTCGCTGAAGGTATAACAGAATGTTGCGTCATCAAAGCGTATGATCAAGAAATACGAGAAACACCAAACACGAGTGCATGACTCCTAAGGTTAATATAAATGTTACATGAATTTCACATGTTACTATGCCATAAAAACAGAATGAGCACTTTTATTAATTTTGGACCAATAGAATATGTCCATGACGAGAATGAACCTATCCTTTCATGTTTATTTGATCATTATTTCGTTATGAATTAGTATTATAACACTATTGTCATTTTAAGGATCCAAATATTTAAATAAGAACCAACTTATTTTATTGTTGGATAGATTTTAAAATATTTTTATTTTACTGGGTTTAATTTTTTCTTCCAATTGACGCAGCTTGGCCACTATTGGACCTTACGCCATGAAACCCAAACTAACCAACCTTAATTTTCACAAATAAAAGAAATTAATTCAAGCGTTGAGAAAGACTTGCAAGATGAAAAGCAAAAAACTCTCCGTACGCAGTGTGCAAATTGATTCTGACGTACAGTTTAGGTGTTCCGCATTGAATTATCGTATGAATAACTTCAGAATAGTATACGTAATCATTGCAAACAACTTTCACACCATTAGATTTCCGAAAATGGAAATTCCGAAGCCATTCGTGAGTTATAAAGAAAGTTGAGAAATGACAGTTTAAAAATGAGGAAAATATTGTCGAAATTGTAAAAACTCTAAATCTATGGTTCAAAATATCATTGAAATATATAATGAGGCAAAAACTGGAAAATAGGATCCGATCCGGTAGTTTGACTCAGATGTTAAGCACTATACAAAGAGAAATGTTCTACAAATGTTTCGTAATAATTCGTGAATTAGTGGATCAAAACTTGCGTCCTTGTTGAAAACTGATTACAATCTTGAGGTATCACCTCAAACTGTAAGGAATGCAATAAAAAAAGCTGGCTACAATGGGCGTGCGGCACGTAAGAAGCCATTCATTTGGGAACTTGACAGAAGAAAGCGTCTTGAATTTGTAAAGAAGTACGTAATTACGCCCTTAACTTTTTGCGATTCTGTACTTTTCAATGACGAATCAAAATTTTATCTCTACGGTTAATATATACGCGTGGTTATGGTGTGGAGAAAACTAAACCAGAAAATGCAAACGAGAAGTTTTTGTATAACTGTAAAACACGGTTGAGGGAGCCTAATGGTATGGTATTGTAATAATTCTTCCGGTGGGAGTAATTTGTGTTTTGTTGTAGGTAACATGGATAGATATGTGTACCTAGATATTTTGAAACAAAATGTCTTTTTCAGTGCTACGAAACGGTGTCTTGAAAAACATTTATCTTCCAACAATACAACGATCCAAAACACACTGCAAAGATCTGTAACGAAAGGTGCTTTTACCATGTGTCGCAACAACTTCCCACTTCACCAATCTCTTGAGACCCCATAGAACACTTAAGGGAAGAAAACGGTTCTGAATTCAAAAATTACTATACCAAGAGCAACGATAAACTGAAAAGTGACACATTCTGGACCAAAATTACTCAAGGAAAAAAAAACTCAAAAACTGGTAGATATCATGCCTTAACGTCAAAGAGAGGTAATTAAAGTAAGGGAAGTTTCAGTTGATCCCTTAATATTGAAACAGGGGAGTAAAAATAACATTTAGTGAAACATTATTTTACCGCGGGGAGACTTTTTACTTTTCATTTGACGCATTTTTGTTTTATTTTGAATTTTGCGCTACAATAAAATGAATAATTTTGTTTAAATATTATAAAAACTTTCTATGCAATTATGCTCCTCTGTTTTCCATTTTTATTCTACTTCCATTTTTGTTTTCTGCATATAATAAAGTCATTTATTGAAAATAGTGAGTGCGTACGGAAATATTTTTATTCACTGTAGATATGAGACTATATGGTTTGTTTGAAACTCTAGGGTCAAATTGAACCATTCCTAAGTTTAAAATGAATTCCGAAAACGAGAGAGGGATTTGAATCTAAATTATATCAAACCAAGGAACAGAGCTCTAACCACTTAAAGCATCCTAAATTAAAGCAATTACTAAGAACATCACTTCTTATTTAATAAAATTATATTTACATGATTTTTTGTTTCAATGAGTTAAAAATATAGGTAAGGATAAACATTACCTTTCGTATACACTGTTACATATGATGATTAGGGACTTTCGTTTCTCCACGTATTTTTCTTTTTCCTGAACCTTTAATTTTTTGGGTATAATTTTTCACATAAATTACACATGGATAAATATGCTTTCCTACACATTTTAAAACAAAAGTCTTTGCTAGTGCTACGAAACTCTCTTGGAAGAACATTTATCTTCCAACAATACAATGAACAAAACACACTGCAATTATCTGTAGCGTAATGTGTTTTAAGGGCAATCGTACAACGCACACCAACAGTCTCTTGAGTTCTCATAGAACATTATACTACAAATCGGTAGTTAGTTCAAAAATTACAATACCAGCAATAACGATAAACTGAAAAGTGCAACATTATGAATCCATCCGGAACAAAATTACTCTAGAAACAATAGAAAAACTTGTAGATATGCCTTAAAGTCAAAGATAGGTAATTAAAGCAAAGGGAGGTTAAGTTGATAGCTAAATAATGAAATATAGGGGATAATAATAACACTTAATAAAATGTACTTTTAACTTGCGGAGACGTTTTTTGCTTTGTATTTGACCCTTTTTTTGTCTTATTGTGAATTTTGCTTTAAAATTATATATAAATATATTTGTTTAAATAATATAGAAAATTTCTATATTATTTAATTATTAGATTATAATTTTAAACATAGGAGCAATTATGCTCCTATGTTTTTCCCTTTTTCTTTCACTTCAATATTTATTTCCTGCCAGAGCTCTAACCACTTAATACCGCTTTAATTAAAGCAATTACTAAGAATAGCACTTCTTATTTAATAAAATTATATTTAAATGATTTTTTTCTTTCAATGAGTATATTTAAGCATATTCAGTTTAGAAGTTGAGGATAAACATTACCTTTCATATCCACTGTTACATATAAAGATTAGATCCTTTCCTTTCTACGTAGATTTTCTTTCTCCTGAATCTTTACTTTTGGGGGTAAAATTCTTCACCTAAACTACACTTTGAGGGAACTTCCGTGTTATAACAGTTTACCTACCGTTTAAATCCCACATTGCTAATTTTATGTAGTCACCAAAACAATCATGTAATAAACGAATAATTCGAAACAGATTTTTTTGTGTAAATTGGCTAAAACTGCAACATTTGTGTTGCAGCAAAAATTCAGCTATGTGGTACTTCCTTCAATAAATGGATATTTAAGCTCTTTTTCCCGAACAGAATTTTTTTCTTTTGTAATATGTAGTTTGTTTCCTAGACTCAAATAGACAAATGAATCCCGATTCTAGATTTCAAAAGAAAAACCTTAAATTCCTTAAGCGCACAAAGAAGCAGTGCATCACTTTCTAAATCATTTTCGAACGGAGTCAGATCTCTTTTGAATAAATTCACGTAACATTAATTTGGTATGTAGTTAAACATGCTTTGCCGTAATATATAAGAAAAGAGTTTCTTTACATACATCCGGGTATTTAAATAACAGTAGTAATTCATTTATGGCAGCTTGAGTAAATAAGTATCATACTTAAAAAGCTCATTTTGTTTACTTTAAAAATTTTATACGACATAAATCAATGGTAAGTTGTAAAACATATCCTATATTCGTAATACTAAAATGTAAGATTGATCGATTTTGACCAAATGTACAATTTTTATAGGTTATAATAGTAATAAATCACAGTTATTTTGTTAAGCTTAGAGTATATAAGCATCTGGTGTTCACTGCTTCAGTACGCAGTCATCAGTCACGTATTAGTTCCAAGTATACCTGAGACCGATCTCCAACTACAATGAAGGCTTATATGACCCTCATATTCTTGCTTATCGCTGTCTTAGCTATGGGTATGTTTTCAATATTTTAAAAATCATAAAATCTAGTTTGTAAAGATATTTTCAAAACGATGGAGGTTAGTAAGTTTCGAAGTCAAGATTGATCACTGTCTTCCATTTGGCTATTGCATAACTAAGATTTGAAATTTACCAAACACGACAAATATCCCATTCAATCTTTTTGTCTAAGACAGCAAAAACTCTCATTAGCTGAGTCCTGATGTTATGAAAGTTGCACAGCCTATTGCCCGGGATTTTAAGATGAGTACAATCACTTTCATCTAGATACGTCGTTCTCTTATCCTAAAAGGAAATTTGTGTGCAAATATCATACACGAGGAACACTTTAATCAAACTGCAGTCAACGCTATGCGGCAAAAGCTGTCCCGAATAGAGGGAATCATGTCAGTAGGAGGAAAACGTGAGGAGTACAAAGCTCAAAACGCTTTTCGACGACAAAAAGAAACTATTGAGCAAACAGAGGCGTGACTTGTCTTGCCTAAAGCATCAAAAACTGTCGGATGAGGAAACGTTGTAAAGCTAAAGCGATTTATTGAAAAAGAAATGATATCCAATTAGAATATGTGCATTTCAAGTTGTAAGGATGTTGTGTTTGGTTTACACTTCCGCGAATTCTTATTCGAGAACTCGACAAAAATATGTTCGATTCTCAATCCTTTTTGTGCGCTTATTATTTAAACGTAGTTCTCCCTGCATGATTTCTATCCAATATTAGGTTACTTTGTTATTAGAGATTTTCTTAGATTTTTCAGCTGATATAAGTATCTATTTAGTCCTAAAATTTGTTGTAGAGTAAAAACAATAGTGCTCTTCTCGGTTATCTGGAGACCGTTAGAGAACGTTGACATCAAATTGAGGATACAAAAACTGAAAATTTAAATTCTAATAAAATAATTTCTTATTTTCAAACAAAGTTTAAATAATATTTGCATTGAAAACATTAAACAGTTCATTGACATACAATTAATATCGAAGAATAAAAAGGGAAACGTGTGCATTTAGAAAGCCTTCTAATACTTAATAACTTCATATAAAGTTTTCCACAATGCTTAACAAAATTTCTCACTCCTAATGCATTTCTAAAAAATTGAAATTAAATTCAAAACATTAAAAGAGACTACTGAGTGATATGTTTCTTACAACCGGCAGACTCATTCTCTTTTAATTTAAAAAACAAATATTTTTTTTTATTATTTTACAAAGCAGTGTTTATAAATATTGTATTTATTTCTTGAGTCGTAACACTTTTTATGGAAGCCAAAATATTTTATACCATAGTAAGGATAAGAATTAAATAATTTTGTATCTTTACGTACTCCACATACTGTCTTAATTACTTCCTATAATGATAATTTTATTTAATCCATATAATACAATAAAATGTCTAATATCTTTTCAGCTCAAGCTGGAGTCCACCGTAAGTTAAAACACTCCTAAATCCTCGAGCTAAAATCCGTTATGTTGATTTAAATTGGTAGTTATTTACTTGTCTACTGTATTTACATCTGAAACCTTCCTTATAAATAAAGACAGGAAGTATATTTAATATACTATTCTTTGTATGTGGATTTGTATCTTCTGTATTCTCTTTTGTTATTTTATTTAAGTATGAAAATTAAAAGTCCTCATAAAACCAAAGTATATAATATATAATAAAATAAAAATATGTATGTTGTTATGAGGTATTCATATGAAAATAGTTTTCTTTTATACAATTAAATATAATTATTTGGTAGTTCTTTAAACCTTCATGACTATTTAGAATTTTATAGGTCACTATCAGTAAAAATGGTCACAAGAGTGTCATTATTTTAAAAGCTGGCTAAATTGATGTTCTCTATAATCCTTTAATACATTTGAAGAGAAAAAAGTATTTTGTATATGAAATAAACATTAAAAAATATAATTTTATTTATCATCAAATATAATTATTGGAGTCAACTTAAAATGTCATCAGTACTAAATTTAACACAATAAAAAAGATTGATTTTAAATATTTTTAAAATTAAAAACATTTTATGGCATTCAAGGATTATTTTAAAAAGTTGTATTTACTTTTTCCAAATTTTTAAATAAGTTTCCATAATTTTCAATCATGAATGCTCTTTATTATACTTTTCTGAATCGCAATTTGAATATCAATGGAAATTATCTAAGTTACCCATTTTGTAACATTGTTCTAGATTACCGTGTTGACAACGACGATGCAGATACAGGTAAGAAACTGTTTTCACTATAATAAGATAGTTCACTACCTTGTACACTAGTCTAGCAAGCAATATACAAATAGACTCAGTTCTGTAGAAACGTTTGTCACGTCGTCCCTAATTTAAATCCTTGACAACTTTTCTCGTTGGTTGATACAGAGAACAATTACTGACATTAAGCTCCAAGATGGTTAACTGGTTTTTATAAAACCAAATCGTGAATCTTCCAGAATGAAATTTCCATCCTATCTTTCAATTTTTGGAGCAAACTTCTGCTGTATATATTCAGCTAAGTATAACCCTCAACTAAGATAAATTGGATATATTTTCAATAATAAATATTTGAAGGAAATATCCACTAGAGTTTTTTTACTTGCAAGAGATCAAGTGATTAACTAAAATATCTTTTTATGAAAAGTTTTATTGATATAAATCTAATTGCATGTGAACTTAAGAACTTCAATATTCTTTTGCATTATGTTTGCTTATGAAAATTATTATTCCTTTCATATAGGTAACCACCACGGAGGAGGAAGTAAGTATTTCATTACATATACCTGGCTTAAATTTCAATTTTTTTCACAAATACAACTACTTTCATTATGACAAATTATAAGGACAGACGCATACCTTTTGTATATTATTAAATAATATAGCTCCACGTGGATTGAAAGTTAAGGAAAAGATCTGAAAACGATTTATTCAAAATATAAATCTTAACCTAACACGAATTTATGTTATTTAAATTGGAAAATTCCTTATTTTTTAATCTCTACCCCCATATTTCTGTAATTCAAAAAAAAAAGATTTTATATTGAAAGAAAGAAATATTAATTGTCTTTTGATTATACATTATTGTATGGAAATTTTAAAATCGGAATATTTTATTCTATCGGTACGTCATTATGTAGTATTTATACGTTCTTGGTACTGTAATGTCTTGTATGTACACAGCATATACGCCTAAAAGAAACTTGTAGTAATTCTTGATTCAGTGGCTTTGAACCATAAACAAAGCCAAAGTAAAACAGAAAAAGGTGGAACTACGGTTTGTAAATTAAAACTCATATTACCGGTCATACATTGCACACACATATACTACTATAGAAATTTTCAATACAAGGATTTGCCAGTTTTAAAACCTAACTTCCCTTCCTTATTGAAAGATTTCTAAGAAATTTTGCGAAATGACAATAATTGTTGTTAAAGTGAAGGCAATAAGATGTACATTTTTTAACATGTAAATATTACCTAAATTTTACTTTTTAATGAATTTTCTTTCAAAACTTCGTTTGAAAAAATAAAACAATCAGATTTTACTAAGAACAGGAGAAGCGAAAGTGTGTAATCCAACTTCACGTTCCTCAGGTTAAGAGCCACATATGCATATTGAAAAAACATACCATACTTGGTGTACCACTGCATTTGCAACTATTGCAGTTTTGTAAATGAATTCCTGAAGTTTGATCCTAAAAACTGAGCGAAATAATACCATAGTAAGAAACCGGTGATGAAGTTTCGATAACATTAATTCTCACAGATCTCCAAAACAGAAAATTCATATCCGGTTTATAAACCCTACGTAACACTGACAAATGCTAGTTTCTTGAGACTCGTTTTATTTCACCAGAATTAAACATTAGTGTCATTTCTTGAAAGTCTATTAGTAAACATAAAATTAAATTGAAATACAAGGTGAACACTTTTATTTAAGGGATGCTGAAACAATTTAATTAGCTAAACATCTTAGTAAATTTCGAACATTGTTAATGTCAAGTCAGACGAATAAGAATTTATTATCCCTAAAGATATACCCCTAGATATAATTTAGCGTTTTTCGTGGTAGTTGCAAAAACGTATACATTAATCTTATTTATTTAAAATATTTAATAACGTCCATTCTCTCATATACAGTTGGTTCTTCCAATGGAACATCTTAAATGTAGTCGTGCCATTACTTTAAATGTCACCACGATAAATATGTTAGGGAAAAGCGAACATGGTATTACAATTTTAGTCCACGTTATAACAAGTGTTTGCACACGATGTCTAAACTAAAGACAGACCACTTACAACTCCTCTCTACGATTAAATATATCTCTAGTAAGGACATTTAATTACCCACATTATTCTTTTTGTAAATTTAGTATAGATGACGATTTGGCAAAAGGTCGTATTTCACTAAAGAATGTTAGTTATGTGTTTTTTACAAAATTTATTTAAAATTTTTTTTCCAAAATTTGCTTTTCTCTTAGAAGTTATATATTTTTTAAATTAATGTTGCAGTAAGTAATATCGATTAAGCAGATGGTGAAGGAAACGAATTATTTCAATGCAGAAAGTACATTTCATGAGGAAAATTTTTTCAGATATCGATTATGATATTGACCGATTTCACCGATATGCTTATAAAATATCTGAATCTCAGAAGTATCACACTCTGTCTAACGCTTATTTTTTTTCGTTTTTATCTAGCCATCTTCGACAATGCCGCATCTCTCATCAACGGAATAATTTAAGCCTCTGTTCTCTAGAATGTGACAGATTGTGAAAACGACATTTTTGTCGCAAATAAAGATATATATATAGCAACAATGATGTTTTCCTTGATTCCAAAGCCCTCGCAATTGAATAAATCTTCTTGCGCTCAAAAATATTCTTAAATGTATCGACGTCATCACGCCAAATGCACGAATATATAATTTTATATTTTCACTTTTATATGCATTTTCCCAAACCTTTATTCAATATTTTATCCTATGCAGCAGGCATGAATCTCAATTCGTAGCCTAAGCACCCTAACTTACTGCGTTAATTTTCACCATAACTATTTTTCTTTGTCGGAAAATTTAACAGGGTGTTTCTCGAAACACTGATTTTCCAGATTCGATCCTTTGGAGGAGTGCCGACTATGTGTTGTCACATTCAACACAATATTTCGAATTTAATCGATAATAAATCATATATGTTATGAGTTATAGTTATTATTTAGAATACATTTTACAACTAGGAGTGTCTGTTGGGTTTTATCGATTGAAGACAGAGTTTTATACATTAAAAATAAATTTTATTACGTAGCCAAGTCTTATGGTTTAAAAACATACTTTTAGAAAACAACAAGAAGTCTGATCAGCTCATGATCCCCAATTTTTTTTTTCACTTTTATGCATTCAAAGATTTACATATTCTTCAAATTTATGTGCCCCACACGGCACTATAATTGGAGGTTTGAGACCGATTCCAACATGCGGCCCCATCGGTTGTAAAACCTCAGCAGATGTATTACAATTCAATATATATATATATAAATCTAACAAAATATTTTTCTAATAATATTTTAAAATTTATTTAACAATAAAGGCTTTGTTAAAAAGTCAGCCAAATTATTTTCCGATGAAATATAATTTACGTTAAATAGTTCATCTTTTATTAATTTACGAATAAATTTGTACTTGATATCAATATGTTTAGTTTTCACATTTTCCTGACTATTTTTTGAAAAATAGATAGCAGATTGATTATCACAATATACTTGGGGTCTTATGTAATCACACAAACTTAATTCATTTATAATTCTACTAAACCAAATAACTTCTTTAGTGCAATCGGTTAGTGCAATAAATTCAGATTCCATTGAGCTAAGAGCTATGCACTTTTGTTTAGAAGATTTCCATGATATTGGGATGTTACCAAAATAAATTAAATAGCCACTGCTTGAATGTCTGTTTGTGAGACCACATCCCCAATTTGCATCAGAAAAAACAATCAAATTTGAACTTTTTACATTGGAAAGATTAATTTTAAAATCATTTGTAAGAAAAACATAGTTCATAATATCAACAACGTAAGACCAGTGTTTGTAAGTATAACCATTACAAAACTGAGACATTATATTAACGGCAAATGCAATATCTGGTCTGGATCTATCTGACAAAAACGATAAACATCCTATTAAGGAACGATAGGGAAATTTCCTCATTAAATCATTTTCAATTATTTCTTCCTCTTTAACCTTATCAGGTAAGTTACAACCAATTTTAAAAGGTAAATTCACAAAACTTTTAGGAAGATCTTTGAATTTTGACATTAATTTTTCAATGTAGGTAATTTGATGTAAATAAATCGAATTTTCAATTTCTTGAAAGTTTACGCCTAACAAATATTTAGTTTTACCTAGGACTGTAAGATCCAATTTTTTGTCCAATAATTCGATTACTTCATTTATCAAATGTTCTCTTTTTGAAAACAAAACCATATCATCTACATAAACAATTAAAATTACATCTTTAAATTTGTAGACACAATTACACCAATTTAACTGAGAAAATCCTAATTTAGTTAAAATACCGTCTAATTCCAAATTCCATTCTCTACCACTTTGATGCAGACCATATATAGCCTTTTCCAATAGACATACTTTGTTTTCGGATCCTTTCAGCACAAAATCCTTTTGGCTGTTTCATGTATATAGTATCCTTAAGGTGTCCATATAAATATGCACTTTTCACGTCAACTTGACAGTGATACCAACCCAACATAGAAATCAATAGTACAAACAATAATCTAACAATAGAAAAATTCACAACTGGTGAAAAAATATCTTTAAAATCAATGCCGGGTTTTTGCTTAAAACCTTGAGCAACAAGACGAGCTTTATACCTTTTAGGTATATTGTTTTCGTCCATTTTTATGCTGTACACCCACTTACTTCCAATTATGGTTGTATTTGGGGGTGTGTCCACTAATTTCCATACTTGCCTATCCTTCATTATCTGAATTTCTTCATTCATGGCAGTATTCCATTTAATTTTATCCTTACTTGCTTGCGTTTCTTCATAACTTTTGGGGATTTCGACATTGTAACACTGATCATACATGTCGTACATCTGTTGGTCTAAAAAATTAGATTCATCACTAGAAGTAGATGGCACATTAGAAATATCCACATTAGGATGTTCAGTTTCTGGCTTAAAATTGAAATTTACAGGATCAAACCTAATCTTATTTTTAGTACAGTACTTTTTAATATCATTTAAAGATCTCATTCTCAAATTTTCAGGAGAATAATAGTATACATCTATTCGATTGCTTTTATTTCTAGGTTTTTCGATTCTTCGCCAATTTGAAATGTTAAGACTTTTTAAGTCCTCAGTTTTAACTAAATCTTTAGAATCTAAAACTTGAGTTTCACTTTCCGATTTTACTTTTATATTTTCATTTGATTGATAAATAGGAATATTAGAATTAAGATCGAAAGAAACGTACTCAAAGTTTTTACCAAATAGTACATCAACAGCTTTCTTACTTTCGTCGATATGAACATGGACAGTTTCAACTATTCTCTTCTCGTTTGGTACATATATTCTATAACCTTTAGTTTTCAAACCATATCTTGTCAAAATACCAAGTTTTGCTCTGGGTTGTAATTTATTTCTCTGTATTTTAGGAATATGAACATATGCCAAAGAGCCAAAAATTCTAAAATGTTTTACTGATGGTTTGAAACCAGTCCATATTTCGTTAGGAGATATACCCTCAGTTAATTTGTGTTCGCATCTATTTTTAGTGTGAATAAATGCTAAAAGTGCTTCTGACCAAAATTGTGGTTGTAAACCACTGTCTTGAAGCATAGCTCTGACACAATCCATGGCTGTTCTATTGAACCTTTCTGCAATGCCATTTTGTTCAGGGGTATAAGTTGAAGTTCTTTCGATTTTTATTCCTATATCATTTAAAAACTTTTTAAATTCTTTGTGACAAAATTCTAAACCATTGTCAGTTCGGACACATTTTAACTTAACATTTAGCTGTCTTTCAGCTCTAACCAAGTATTTTTTAAAGTAATCAAAAACTTCATTCTTATTTCGAATAATATAAACAGTTACTTTACGTGAAAAATCATCAATAATAGATAAAAAGTATTTGTTTCCACCTAGAGAGTTAACTGGAGCAGGACCCCACAAATCCATATGGATCCTTTCCAAAACATTTTTAGTTTTCCTTTCGTACATATAGTTTCTTTTTAAGGATATTCTAGTGGATTTAGCAATAGCACAAATCTTACAATTTTTATCTATATTTTTACAATTAAGTTTTTCAATTCCTTTTACACAATTAATTTTACTCATATTTTCAATTAAGGGCATGTTAACATGACAAAACCTACGGTGGGCTTTTTCTAGATCTAATCCAGTTACATATGTATAATTTTTAATCTTGGGATAACCTTTCAAGATATACAATTTTCCAATTCTGGGAACAGTAAACAAATATTTATTACAACTATTATAAATAATCATTTTGTTATTTCCCCATTTAATTTGGTTTCCCACAAGGTCAATACGAGCACCACTAATTAAATTTCTTCTCATATTAGGCGAGTATAACACATCTTTTAAAGTTATATCATAATTTCTGTTTCTATCTAAAACTGTAAATTGAATATCACCCATACCTAATACTTCCGAGGTACTGTCCTTGTCTCCGACTAGGATCTTCTGTGGTGGTAGTTTTCTGAATATTGTAAACATATCACGTTCTTTACAGAAGTGAGCAGTTGCAGCAGAATCAATGAGAAATTCCCTCGGTCTTTCATTTGGAAAATTTGAAACTGCATAGGCACGTTGAAGATCAGTTTTTGGATTGTCCTCCATATAAAATAATTCACCACCAGGTTTCTGCCGATTGCATTTCTTGAAGCACTTCGATTCGTAATGTCCCGACTTTTTGCAGTAGTTGCAGAATGGTCGCGGCCCCATACGACAAACTGTCGACTTTCTTGGGCTTGAAGGAATTAATTCAGGGTCCAGTACGCATCTGCTGTGATCAGGAGTAGACGCCCGTGTCTCCTTGTATCTAGATGACTTGT
This sequence comes from Meta bourneti, assembly GCA_933210815.1. Lineage (NCBI taxonomy): Eukaryota > Metazoa > Arthropoda > Arachnida > Araneae > Tetragnathidae > Meta > Meta bourneti. The sequence continues at coordinate 14,326,969 of OW119924.1, forward strand.
TTCTTGTAGCATAAGCATCGGCCACGATACTTAATTTTGTGTCTTCGTCCTTCCGCTTCAGGTCGATCCGGCTGGATTCTGTTATTAAATGTTTAGACAAATTGTCTAGCGTGAACTCGTTGTCATCCATCCTGTATAGCAGTTGTACCAGATTATCGTATTTGTGAGGCAAATGTCTTATTAGTTGAAAGCAAACTAAGAGGTCTGGGATTTCGAATCCACCTTCTTTTATCTGTAACAGCTTCTCATGCACTCGTTTGCAGAAGAGTCCAATGGATTCGTCCTCCGGCTGGTAGCGGATTGAAAAGAACTCGTCCACAAGGCCTGCCAATCGTGCTCTAGATGCTGGTTCAAAGTTGGTCTTTAATATATCCCAGGCTTCCTTACCGTCTTCAGTAGATGAAATTAAGACTTGATATTTTCTGTCTATGCCCTGGTAGATAGTTGTGTATGTCCTCTGCTTCCTATAACGATAGTCTCCTTTTTCTTGTTCTGGAGCATCTTCCAATAATAGAGGTTCCGTTTTAGTGATAAATTCCCAGCAGTTCCGATCCATTAGCAATACCTTCATGTCCGTCTTCCACGTGGCATAGTTGAAATCCGATAACTTCGGGAAGGAAAACATGGACATTTCTTGAATACCCATCATACTGGAAACCGGTAGTGGCAGAATTCAGGTTCAGCTTAAGGTCTGTGGCCCATAACCAATTGTTGGGTTTTATCGATTGAAGACAGAGTTTTATACATTAAAAATAAATTTTATTACGTAGCCAAGTCTTATGGTTTAAAAACATACTTTTAGAAAACAACAAGAAGTCTGATCAGCTCATGATCCCCAATTTTTTTTTTCACTTTTATACATTCAAAGATTTACATATTCTTCAAATTTATGTGCCCCACACGGCACTATAATTGGAGGTTTGAGACCGATTCCAACAGTGTCTCACAATTGCAAGCGCTGTTTCTTATAAGATCTGAGCACAGAGATCAGGGTCTTATTCATTTATTATAAAGATGCTCAAACAGGTACTCACAAGAGTATATGATTTCATTTTCGTCTTTCTTTGGTCTGTGCGATCTTGCGGTGAAACTATTCTAAAGGACTTCATCCAGACTACTTCAATCGCAAACACGTTTTACATTCAGTTGAGACGATTATTGCCCTACATGACATACCAATTCTTGTCAATTTTGGTTAAGTTTTGATTTGATTTGTTTGTACTTACCTAGTTGCATTTTCCTTGCATTTTGTATTTGAACTCCCGTTTTGGGGGTCAATGATAATTGCGTTTTAGATGCAGCTTCATTAGAAATAAAACAAAAGATTTTAAAAGTAATAAACTCCATTTAGAAACACTTCCTCAAACGTTTTCTCATCACAGTTTTAATTGTATTTAAAAAATAAAATAAAACCAGAAATATTAGAAATTCGCTCATGGTATAACAGAATGTTGCGTCATCAAAGCGTATGATCAAGAAATACGTGAAACACCAAACACGAGTGCATGACACCTAAGGTTAATATAAATGTTACTTGAATTTCACATGTTACTATGCCATAAAAACACAATGAACACTTTTATTAGTTTTGGGCAAATAGAATATGCCCATGACGAGATTGTCCCTATCCTTTCATGTTTATTTGATCATTATTTTATTATGAATTAGTATTATAACACTATTATCATTGTTAATGATCCAAATATTTAAGTAGAAACCAACTTATTTTATTGCTGGATAGATTTTAAAATATTTTTATTTTACTGGGTTTATTTTTCTTGCATTTGGCGCAGCTTGTCCACTATTGGACGTTATGCCATAAAACCCAAATCAACCAACCTTAATTTTCACAAATAAAAGAAATTAATTCAAGCGTTGAGAAAAACTTGCAAAATGACACTAGCAAAAAAACATCTCCGTACGCAGTGTGCAAATTGATTCTGACGTACAGTTTAGGTGTTCCGCATTGAATTATCGTATGAATAACTTCAGAATAGTATACGTAATCATTGCAAACAACTTTCACACCATTAGATTTCCGAAAATGGAAATTCCGAAGCCATTCGTGAGTTATAAAGAAAGTTGAGAAATGACAGTTTAAAAATGAGGAAAATATTGTCGAAATCGTAAAAACTAAATCTAAAATTCAAAATATCATTGTAAGGTATAATGAAGCAAAAACTGGAAAATAGGATCCGATCCAGAAGTTTGGCTCAGATGTCGAGCTCTATAGACACGAGAAATGTTCTAAGAAGCCATTTATTAGGAAACTTGGCAGAAGAAAGCGTCTTGAATTTGTAAAGAAATATGTAAGTACGCCCTTAACTTTCTGTGATTCTGTACTTTTTAGTGATGAATCAAAGTTTTATCTCTACGGTTAGGATATATGAGTGGTTATGGTGTGGAGAAAACCAAACGAGAAAATGCAAACGAGAAGTTTTTGTATAACTGTAAAACACGGTTGAGGGAGCCTGATGGTATGGTATTGTATTAATTTTTCCGGTGTGAGTAATTTGTGTTTTTTTTTGGTAACATGGATAGATATGTGTACCTAAATATTTTGAAACAAAATGTCTTTTTCAGTGCTACGAAAGTGTGTTTTTTAAAAACATTTATCTTCCAACAATACAACGATCCAAAACATACTGCAAGGATCTGTAACGAAAGGTGTTTTTACCATGTGTCGCAACAACTTCCCACATCACCAGTCTCTTGAGTTCCCATAGAACACTTAAGGGAAGAAAACGGTTCTGAATTCAAAAATTACTATACCAGCTGCAGCGATGAACTGAAAAGTGATACATTCTGGACATCTGGACCAAAATTACTCAATGAAAAACTGAAAAACTGGTGGATATCATGCCTTAACGTCAAAGAGAGGTAATTAAAACAAGGGGAGGTTCAGTTGATCCATAAATATTGAAACATGGGAGTAAAAATAACATTTAGTGAAATATTTTTTTACCGTGGGGAGACGTTTCTTTTCATTTGACACATTTTGTTTTATTTTGAATTTTTCGTTACAATAAAATGAATAATTTTGTTTAAATACTATAGGAACTTTCTATGCAATTATGCTCTGTTTTCCATTTTTCTTCTACTTCCATTTTTATTTTCTGCATATAATAAAGTCAGTTATTGCAAATAGTGAGTGCGTACGGAAACATTTTTATTTAGTGTAGAAATTAGACTATGGTTTGTTTGAAACTCTACGGTGAAATTGAACCATTCCTAAGTTTAAAATGAATTCCGAAAACGAGAGAGGGATTTGACTCTAAAACATATCAAACCATGGACATACTCCAACCACTTAAGGCATCTTTAATTAAAGCAATTACTAATAACATCACTTCTTATTTCATAAAATTATATTTACATGATTTTTTGTTTCAATGAGTTAAAAATAGATTTAAGAAGTTAAGGATAAACATTACCTTTCATATTCACTGTTACATATGATGATTAGGGACTTTTGTTTCTCCAAGTTTTTTTTCTTTTCCTGAACCTTTAATTTTTTGGGTATAATTCTTCACGTAAACAACACATTGAGGGAAATTCCATGTCCTAGCAGTTTACCTACAGTTTAAATCCTATATATAACCTTAAATGTATTCACCAAAACAATAGCGTAGAAAACAACATCCACATTAGATTCAAACAAATCTAATCAGTTTGCTCTGTGTAAATTGGCTAAAACGGCACCATTTATATTGCAGCACAAATGCAGCTATACTATAGATCTTCCACCTATGCATGAATATTGTTAGAAATAGAGAAACGAATTACTGTTCTCCATTTAAAACCTTCCGATTCTAAAGAACACACAAAAAAGGATTGTATCCCATTTGTAAAGCATTCTCGAACACTCAGAAATTTCGAATGAATTCTCGCAACATTGACTTGGTATGTAGTAAAACATGTTTTACCGTAACTCGAGAAAACTGTTCCCTTATATACATCAAGGTATTTAAATAAAATACAGTATTAATCCATTTATGGCAGTCTGAGTAAATAAGTATCACACTTAAGAAGCTCATTTTGTTTACTTTAAAATTTCTGTAACTAATAAAGCAATGCTAAAGTTGTAAAACGGGTTCTCTATTAAACGTAAATACCAAAATGTACGATTGATCCAATTTGACCTAAAGAGCAATTTTTATGTTACAAAAGTAATAAATTCCAGTTGTTTTCCGAAATTTAGAGTATATAAGCATCTGGTGTTCTCTTTTTCAGTACGCAATCATCAGTCACGTATTAGTTCCAAGTATTCCTGAGACCAATCTCCAACTACAATGAAGGCTTATCTGACACTCATATTCTTGCTTATCGCTGTCTTGGCTATGGGTAAGTTTTCAATATTTTAAAAAATTATACCATTTAACTTGTAAGGATATTTTAGAAACGATGATAGTTAGTAAGTTTCGAAGTCAAGGTTGATCCACATCTTCCATTGGATTATTGTATAACTAAGATTTAAATTTACCAAACACGACAGATATTCCATTCAATCTTCCGTCTAAGACAGCAAAACCTATTGATCGCTGATTCCTAGAATCATGAAATTTGTCCAGCTTATTGGCCAGGATTTTCAGATCAATACAATTACTTTCATCTAGATACGTCGTTCTCTTACAATAAAAGTGAATTTTTATGTAAATATCATACAAGTGAAACATTAAACCCTAAAAGTAAAATAGTATGTAAAATATCATATAAGAGATTCATTTTTAATCAAACTCCAATCAACACTATGCAGCAAAAGCTATCACGAACAGAGGGATTCCTGTCAGGAAGATTAAAGAACACGAGTACGTGAATAGTACAAAGCTTAAACGCTGTTCGATGACGCAAAGAAACAATTGAGGAAACAGAGGTGCGACTCATCTTGTCTAAAACATCGAATCTCTTGAATGAGGATAAGATGTAAAGTAAAGCGCGATTTATAAAAAAAGGCAAGTGAAATATTTGCATTTCAAGTGCAACGACGTTCTGTTTGATTTACAGTTCCACGAATTCTTATTCCACAACTCAACAAAAATATAGTCCATTCTCAACCCTTTTAGTGTCGTGTACATATTGTTTGGAACCCACAGTTCTCCCTGCATGATTTTATCCAATAATAGGTTACTTTGTTATTGGAGATTTCCTTAGATTTTTCAGCTGATATAAGTAGCTATTTAGTCCTAAAATTTGTTGTAGAGTAAAAACAATAGTGCTCTTCTAGGAAATCTGGTTACCGTTAGAAACCGTTGACATCAAATTGAAGTCTCAAAAAAAATTACACTTATAAAACAATTTCTTATCTTCAAAGAAAGTTTAAATCATATTTGTATTAAAAACATTTGACAGTTTCATTGACATACAATATTTTTGGAAGAAGAAAGTGGGAAAATCATGCATTTAAAACAACTAATGCTTAATATCTTCATATAAAGTTTTTACAAAGCTTAACAAAATTTCTCATGACTAATGCATTTCTAAAAAATTGCAATTAAAATTAAAACATTCAAAACGACTATATACTGAGTGATCTATTTCTTAAATCCTATAGACTTATTCTTTTTTATTTTCAAAACTAATAATTGTTTATTATTATTTTACAAAACATTGTTTAAAAATATTGTATTGATTTCTTGAGTTTTAACAATTTTTTTATGTAAGCAGATTGATCCGATAATAAGGATAGAAGATAAGAATGAAAAGAAAACTGTTTAATGTTTTTAATACAAATATTATTTAAACTTTCTTTGAAGATAAGAAATTATTTTATATGTTTAAATTTGTACCTTTATTTACTCCAAATAATGTCTAAGTTGTCTTAATTACTCTCTAGGATCATAACTTTATTTACTTCTTATAAAGCAATTAAATGTATTAAATTCATTTTTCAGCTCATGCTGGAGTCCACCGTAAGTCCAAACAATCTTCTTCACTCTTAAATCCTCGAAATAAAATCAGTTATGTTGATAAAAATTGGTAGTTATTTACTTGTCTACTGTACATCTCAAAACTTCCTTAAAAATAAGGACATGAAGTACTATTAATATTTCATTCTTTTTGTGTTGGTTTGTTTCTCCTGCAATCTGTATTATGATTTGTTCACTTTTTTAAGTATGAAAATTTAAAATCATCACGAAACCTAAATATATAATGTCTAAAAAAATGAAAAATTTGTGAAAGTTATGTGGTATTCATAAAAAATTAGGTTTTTTTCATCATTAAATGTAATAATTTGGTAGTTCTTTAAACCTCCATACCTATTTAGAATTTTATAAGTCACTTTCAGTAAAAATGCTCTCAACAGTGTCATATTATTTTAAAAGCTGGCTAAATTGGATGTTCTCTACAATCTCTTAGTACATTTGAAGGGAAATAAGGTTTTTGTATATCAAATAAACATAAAACAATTAACCCAATATAATTTTAAATATTATCAAATATAACTATTGAAGTCAACTTAAAATGTAATCAGTATTAAAGTTAACACAGTAAAAACATTTCTTTTAAATATTTTTAAAATGAAAAGTATTTGATGGCATTCCAGAATTATTTTAAAAAGTAGTTTCATTTACTTTTTCTTAATTTTTAAATGGATTTCCATATTTTTTAAACATGAATCATCGCATTTCAATGTGTTATGCTCTTATTTTATTCTATTCTTAATCGCAATTTGAATATAAATCGAAATTATCTAAGTTACCCATTTTGTAATATTGTTCTAGATTACCGCGTTGACAACGACGATGCAGATACAGGTAAGAAATTGTTTTCACTATAATAAGATAGTTCACTACCTTGTACACTAGTCTAGCAAGCAATATACAAATAGACCCAGTTCTGTAGAAACGTTTGTCACGTCGTCCTAATTTAAATCTTTGACTACTTTTCTCGTTGGTTGATACAGAGAACAATTACTGACATTAAGCTCCAAGATGATTAACTGGTTTTTATAAAACCAAATCGTGAATCTTCCAGAATGAAATTTCCATCCTATCTTTCAATTTTTGGAGCAAACTTCTGCTGTATATATTCAGCTAAGTATAACCCTCAACTAAGATAAATTGGATATATTTTCAATAATAAATATTTGAAGGAAATATCCACTAGAGTTTTTTTACTTGCAAGAGATCAAGTGATTAACTAAAATATCTTTTTATGAAAAGTTTTATTGATATAAATCTAATTGCATGTGAACTTAAGAACTTCAATATTCTTTGCATTATGTTTGCTTATGAAAATTATTATTCCTTTCATATAGGTAACCACCACGGAGGAGGATGTAAGTACTTCATTACATATACCGAGCTTAAATTTTAATTTTTTGACAAATTAAATTTAAAACAGCTGTTTACTTTCATTATGACAAATTATAAGGACAGACACCACCCTTTTGTATATTATTAAATAATATAGCTCCATCTGGATTGAAAGTTATGGAAAAGATCAGAAAACGATTTATTCAAAATAAATCTTAACCTAACACGAATTTATGTTATTTAAATTGGAAAATTCTTTATTTTTTAGTCTCCTAACCCCCCCCCCATATTTCTGTGATTCGAAAAATTGATCTTACATTGAAACAAATAAATATTAAATGTCTTTTAATTATATGTTATTGTATGGAAATTTTAAAATCGGAATATTTTATTCTATCGGTCGTCATTATGTATTATCTAAACGTTCTTGGTAATGTAATATATTGTATACACACAGCATATACGCCTAAAAGAAATTCTTGTAGCGAAAATGGCTTAGAGCCATAAACCAAGCCAAAGTAAAACATAAAAAGGTGGAACTACGGTTTGAAAATTAAAATTCACATTACCGATCATACATTACACACACATATACTACTATAGAAATTTTCAATAAAAGGATTTTACCAGTTTTAAAATCTAATTTCTAACCCTTAACGAATGGTTTCTAAGAACCTTTTTGAAATGACAGTAATTGTTGGTAAAGTGAAGGCAATAAGACGTACATTTTTAACTTGTAAATATTTGCTAAATTTTACATTTAAATTAATTTTCTTTCGAAAATTCATTTGAAATAATAAAACGATCAGTTTTTACTAACAACAGAAGATGCGAGAATCACGAATTGAACGTGATATTCCACAAGTTGTTAAGAGCCACATATGTACATTGAAAACGATATGCCATAATTGGTGTACCACGACATTTGCAAATACGGCAGTTTTATAAATGAATCCCTGAAGTTTGATCTATATACTTCATGTATAAAATTAAGTTTAGTAACAGTACCATAGCTAAGAAAACCGGTGATGATGTTTCGATAATGATAATTCTTTCCGATCTCCAAAACTGAAAATTCATATCCGACTTATAAACCCTAAGTAACACACAAATGCCAGTTTCTTAGATGGTTATGTTTCAACAGAATTAAACATTTTTGCTATTTCTTGAAAGCCTATTAGTAAACATAATTTTAAATTGAAGTAAATCCAATGTGAACAATTTTATGTAAGAGTTGCTGAAATAATTTAATTAGATAAACATCTAAGTAAATTTCGAACATTCTAAGTGTCAAGTCAGACGAATAAGAAGTAATTCTCCCTTCAGTAGATATCCATCTACCCCATCTAAAAATAATTTAGAATTTCTTCGCGATAGTTGCAAAAACGTATGCATTAATCTTATTTATTTAAAATATATAATGTCGTCCATTCTCTCATACGCAGTTAGTTATTCTAATGAAACATCTTAAATGTAATCGTGCCATTACTTTAAATGTCAGCATGATAAATTTGTCAGGGAAAAACGAACATTGTATTACAATTTTAGTCCATGTTATAGTAAGTGTTTGCGCACACGATGCCTAATCTAAAGACAAACCACTTACAACTTCTCTCTCTGAAGAAATATCTCTCTAGTAAGAAAATTTAATTTCTCTTACTTATTCATTTTGTAAATTTTATATCGATGATGATATGGAAAATGTCGTAATTCATTATAGAACGTTAGTTTTGTGTTTTTTACAGAATTTATGTAAAAAAATATTACAAAAATTTGTTTCTCTTAGAAGTTATATTTTTTAAAGTAAGTTACCAATAAATAATATCAATCAAGCAGAAGGTGAATGAAACGACTTATTTAAATGCAGCAAACACATTTTATGAGGCATGATTTTTTTAGATATCGATTACGATATTCACCAAATACATCGATATACTCATAAAATATCTGAATCTCAAAGTATAATACTTTACCTCATGCTATTTTTCCTTTTTGATCTAGCCATCTTCGACACTGCCGCATCTTTTATCAACGGAGTCATTTAGGCCGTTGTTCTGTAGAATGTGACTTGTAAACGATATTTTTATTGCAAATAAAGATATCTATATCAATAAAACTGTATTCCTTGACTGCAAAACTCATTCAATTGAAGAAATCATCTTGTGCTCAAAAATGGTCTTAAATGTATCCACGTCATCACACCAAAACACGAATATATTATTTTATATTTTCACTGACATGCATTTTCTAAACCTTTATTCAGTATTTTATCCTATGGAGCAGGCATATATATATACATACACAGGCGGACGAGTCTGGTTTGCCTGCATGTAAAGCCTCCAATGTCATTTACTATATAAAATTCAGCCTTTGTGATATGGGTCATATACTAGGTCAAACCAATAATTCCCTGAACTTACGTATTAATCTACACCGCTCTAATATTAAAAATTGTAACTCCCATTCCTCTTTTAACTTGGAATTCCATCATTTCTCATTGCATGGCTTTAACAATGCAATTATTACTATACTTGAAATTATAAACAATACTAAACTACGATTGGCAAAAGAAAATATCTACATCTTAAAATATGAAACACTTGCTCCTTATGGTTTAAATGATTTATTTCAAAATTCAAAGTTAATTTAGGTAACTGTAACACATATACTTTATTCCACACATCAAGAATCAAATCGAATAGACGTTGTAGGTGTAGCGGTATTAATAAAAAATTAAAAACTTTGAAAGCAATAAACAATCTGTAGACCATTACAAAATACCTAAAATCTTTAGGAAAACTTTATTGAAAATTTTAACTTTAAATCCTTAAAAAATTTATTTTTTCTTTCGATGACAGAACTTGTCTCAAATTTAAGAAATTTTTCACAAAAGACTCTCGTAATCCTCATTTTCTGCATGATATTTACAAAGCTCGACTCTCTAAAATTAATATGAAAAAAACTGTTAGTAAAGATAATTTAATTTACATGAAAATAGGATTTAAACACCCAATCTTTGATAAATTTAATTTCAATAAAATTGTAAATAATTTAATGAATATTTTTCCCATAAAATATCAAAGTATAAAAATATGCTTTAAATATGATATACCTTTGGGTAGAAAAATATTTAATTATAATCATTTTTGCAGCAAGGTTAATTTATATAGGGAAAATTACGCCTGTAATTTATGGCGTGCTTTTGCAACGCCATAAATTACAGGCCATAATTAAATGATAATCTAGGACATATTGTAATTGACAATCTTGGAATTATTGACAATGAACAATTAAGGGAATTAATGTATAAAGGTATTAATTCAGACCTATATATAATATTAAAAAATTTTATACTTAAAAGTTTCCTCGAAGACACTGATAATTTCTGTATTATGACTTCACTAAATTTAATACCCCTATTTACCATCTCACAGAATGGAAATGGAAACTTTACAATGACTAAAATTTTTATAAATGAAAATCTCCCACCTTCTGGAAAAAACACCGATTATTATAAGGCAATAGTCCTAGCTATTAAAGACCTACAAAATAAATTCATCATTACACCGGTAGATAAACATCAGGTAACTATTTATTCAAGTTAAGGGTATACCACAGGATTCCAATTTTTCATCCATTTTTGCTAATTTATTTCTTCATTATTATGAAACCAAATTTTGCCTACAAATTAATTCTGCCTTTAGATATATTGATGATTTGATTGTTTTAATGATAATAATTTTGCTAACCTGTGGAAATCGATTTACCCCGATGAATTATATTTAATAAAAACTAATTAAGATAATAATAAAGGCGTCTTTCTGGACCTGAATATTTGCACTTTGAATGATAGAACTGATATTGGTGTTTATAAGAGAGATGATTTCGAGTTTCCGGTTTTTAAGTTGATAAATTGGGATTCTAATATTTCTAAAAGAATTTATTATAATACAATTGCTAGTCAACTGGTGCGTTTCAATAAAATTTGCAACTCTAAATCTGATTTTCCTTTCAATGTAATAATCTCATTAACACACTTTTTAATAATACATACCCTCACTCCTGATAATGTTTGACTGAGGATTCGAGCATTATCTTTTCGATTTCCGGATTCGAAATCGGAATTGCGATTCCGATTTCTCAACTCTGATTCCGACTTCTCAACTCTGATTTTTGGGTGCTATAAATGGCATTTGTTGGCGATCTTCATGTAGTTTGCGCGGTTTTTTAATTTGGGTAAGTTTGTTTTCTCTTCTGTGGTTTTGATTTTCTGGTCTTTGTTTTCTAGTTTTGCCTTTCTGTTTATGGTGTTTGGAGGGGTGTGTGGGCTACTTTTGGTTAATTGCCGCTCACACGCAGAAAACGTCATATTGTGTAGACTGGGTGAGGCTCCTCCCTGATGTCGCTCTCATCCACCAACACTTCATTTTTTCGAAGTTTTCTTGGTGTTCTTGTGTTTAAATTCCTGGATATTTTTTTGTTTTGTGATATTGAATTATATTGCTATCCATGTTTGTCTGCAGCTTCAGCGCGCATGCATGGACAGTTCTGCTTTCTGTTCTGCCTTGAGAGGTAGGCTTTCTAGCCATCTGACTTTTTTTACCTTTTGGCGATTGCTGGTCTGCATTTCTGCCGCTTTGCGTTTTAATGGTCTGTTTGTTTGATTTATTGATTGTTTATCATATATATATATATATATATATATATATCTCATTAACACACTTCTTAATAATAAATACCCTCACTCTTTTTATAAGATTATTTTTGAAAGATTTAAGAATACTAATATTATTTAATAGCTTATTTCGGAGACTTTCCTGTTGACTATCAATTTTATTAATTTATTAAAAAACTGGATTTGAACACTATTTTTTCGACTTCCGATTCCGATGTTCCGCTTCGGAATTCCAAGTCAGAAATTCGAGTCGGGGTTCCGTGTCGGAATTGCGGTTCCGATTTCTCATATGTTGATTTTTCGTCGTTGTGAATGGCATTTCTTGACGGTCCTCATGTAGTTTGCGGCGGGTTGTTGTCGAGCTTAGGTCAATCTATGTGGGTAAGTTTGTTTTCTCCTTTTTAATTTTAATTTTAATTTTGTATTATACTTATCTTTGGTATGTGTCCTTGGTTGTCCCTGATTTTGTTTTTCTAATTTTTGTTTTTCTAATTTTTATTTTCTTATGGTGTTTGGAGGCTACTTTTGGTGTACTGCCGCTCACACTCAGAAAACATCATATATTGTGTTGACTGGGTGAGGCTCCTCCCTGATGACGCCCTAACCCCACCAACACTTCCATCATTTTTTTCAAAATGTTCTTAAATTTCTTGATTTTAAAATTTTATATATATATATATATATATATATATATATAATTCAAAATATGCCTGCAGTAGTGACGAGAGTGGTTGTTATAAGGCAACTGACCGGAGGGCATGATCCATTGGTATTGAGTGTAATGCAGATTCCACAAATGGAGAGGTATGACAATTCTTTATTAATTCAATAGACGAGGTTGTTGAGGGTTTGGAATTTGAAACGGCTCTGAGGCTCCTTAGCCCAAGAGGCTCATGAAAGAATAAATAGTTTACAAAGATCTCGTTAGAGGGATTAGGATTAAGAAAAATATTATTGGACCAGGGGATTTAACAAGAAAGTTCATTGGTAGAAGTGGGTGGTTTTAGGAAGAGTCCTTGGGAGGTCCAAGTTAGGCGGCTTGAGTTCAAATGTGAAAGGAGGTCGCAAGATATGTCCGTGGGAGGTCCAGTTAACGAGACGGCTTGAGTTCAAAGGTGAAAGGGGTTGGCAAGATATTGACCACTTAGATAGGGAGACAAAGACTGGGATAGAAGGGGACCGCTAAGAAGGGAAAGTCTTACCGTCCCAGGAAGGCTTTCACTAAATTCTCAACTATACAAAGCATCCAATATAACAAAGATACTAAATAACATTTCAAAACAAATATGATACATAAACACTTGATACACAAATAATACAATATTAATTTACAAATATCAACTAGTAGATGATTAATGAAAGTAAAAGCCATCTAGTATAAGGACTTCAAAATTTATCCTTACACCTTCATAAAAGTTTCCATGTCCTCTACTTAGTGACAATTCTTAAATTTTTACTGTTCAGAAAATATTCAAACTTTTTTCATGTATTGTATCAAAATTTTCTATGCATGGTGACTGAAGAAATAAATATACAGTATTGTAAGTTTTGGGGATGAACCATATACGACATCATAATCACATCACTAAACAATTTCTAAATTCATTGTTACAGTAGAAAAGCTCTAATGTTCATTCGTTTTTCTTTTTATCTCTTATTCATTAATTTGACGCAACAAGATTTGTGAAAAGGGAAATGAAAAAACTCAGGAATTTAGATGTGCAATGGAGACGATTTCTCTGTAGCAGTACCGACATGTCAGTGGTGTCTGTACCTACGAGAGCGTTACTGTAAGTAGGTAAAAAATGATCTACGTATATTCTAAATGAGTAACTGCTCATTGTAAGCTACTAATTCACGTCAAGCATCCTGAAACATTGAAAATGTGTGTGCCTCGTTGTATGTAATGAAGTTTTGTTTAATCACTTGTTAACTTCAAAATCAATGTATTTTGTGATCAATGTGTGTGAAATTTCATTCATTCATCAGTATAAAATCATTATCAGTACAATCATTTCATTATCAATCAGTACAAAAATAGGAATAAAATCTACGTAATGAGAGACTGGAATGTTGAGGAAAAGTATGTTTCATCACTCTGTCCTCGTACGATAAAAAATTTAAAGAACTACCCTAAAGACTTTCCATATTAGGTAGAAAGATTAGGACATGTTACAAGTAAGTACAAAAAAGAAATAGATACTTTATATATATATATATATATATATATATATAGTCGGTTCATCCCATACTAACACAGCAAAATAATTCAATAAGCAAGGTTATTCAAATAAATCGCAATACATAATAAACATTATTCAACATGAAAATAAATTATTTACATTACTTCACATCATCATCATGAAACAAATTATTTACATTATTCGACACATTTCTAATTCTTAATTGAATATATTTCATGCATCATGAAATAGTATCATTTATATGATGTTTGTCATTACTTCACATCATTATCGTATTTTCTTGCATGATGAAAATATAAAGTTAACTCAAAACATTTTCTTCCACATCTAATGTTTGAATTTTAAAACCGTTTGAAACAAAAGTTAAGAATTAAAGGCAAAACATTTTCTCAGAACCTTGTCAGTAACTACAATGCACAAATAATTGGACGACTCGTGTGTATTGAATTGGAGACGGAAAGAGGTAAGGAAGACTTTCGACGGGGTCACAATCAGTTGAGGTGAAGAAAGAATGAAAAGCGAAGCTGTGGGGGAGAAAATTCTCCCTGCTTGTCCGAAAGAACATGAAAGTCGTAAATTCCGTGCGCGTTAAATTCTCTTTGAACGAGAACGAAGGCTACTTGGTTTTACGCGAAGATGTGAAGCAGGGGTACTCTGACTTCCCTTAAGAACTGGTATTTTAGAAACAGACACTTTGGTGTAATTAACAACTCGAATGGGAATTTTACTTTTTCTAACTGGAAGAGGAGAAATTTGATATTTAGATGCCGGGTAAAAATAACGTAATCTAGTCGAATGCACTACTTCAGAATTCTTGTTGTGGAGAGGGTTAGGCCTATTTATTAAATAATTTACGTCAGAAAGTTTCTTCAGGATAACGTATGGTCCTGTGAAAGTTGGATTTAATTTTCGACTATTGGAAAAATAAATCTTCATACATTAGTCTCCAATGTTAATATCACTTTTAGTAAAACGGGTGTCATATCTCTTTTTTGAAATCTCATGGAATTTTTTAGTTTTTTTCTTACGCAATTTTTCACGCCTCTACAATGGGCGGATACAAATTTGGTTCAACTAAAGGTTCATAAGGAAGTTTTCTATGCATTAAATAAGTAGGTGGGAACGTAGTAATCGAATGAGGAGCGTTGTTATATTCTTCCGTGACTTGTTTAAGTAATTGCGTCCAAGGAGTACTATTTGTTTGAGCAATAATTTTTTACATTTCAACCTAGTTATGAGGGTTTGGTTGACGCACTCAACTTTACCATTAGTTTGGGGACTGTGTGCAGAAGTTAGTAATTGAGTGACGTTATATTTTTGCAAGAAATGCTTAAATTTGGTGACGTGAAGGCTGCATGTCTGTCACTTAGAATTTTCTTTGGAGCTTGAGTTTGGAATACCTGTTTAAGACAGTTAATATAAGCATCTGATGTCACACTTTTTGAAAGGAATGTCCAAATATATCTTGTTGCATGATCTATTAAAATATGTAGGTACTTTTATGGAGAGTCATAGTAGCTTAATCCGCCAACTGTATCCACGGAAATTAATTCGAAAGGCTCATGACTGGTGGGAAGGGATTTTAACAAGCCATATTTCTTTTGCTTTTTTACTTTTATTCAATTGACAAACTTCACAGTGTCGGACATAATTCCTAACATCGTTTACTATACCAGGCCAATAATATTGTGGCGATAATAAATTTAATATTGATGACACTCCTAGGTTCCCATACTCAATATGCGCTTTCTCTAACAATTTTGAACGTAGTGAAAATGGAATGACTTTATTCAAACCTTGTTTTCTAATCGTCCAAAGATTATCCAATTTTTTGTGTTTGCGATTACAAACATTATGATTTTCTTGATTTCTTTTGAGCTCAGTATGAGTTAATAATTGTGCTCTTGGCAGCACGTAAAGATTTATGGGGTATCTAGTTAGCATGTCAGTTTCTACATTAGTAGATCCCTTTTTTGTTTTATTGTAAAATTGCACATAGACGATTTCAATGACCATCTAAAAAGTCTACCGGTCGGGAGTTTAATATTTTTGAGCCAAACCAGGGCAGCATGATCGGTATAAATAGTAAAGTGTTTTCCATGAAGATAGCAGTAAAATTTTTCGACGGAATCTATTATAGCCAAACATTCGAGTTCTGTTATCGCGTAATTTTTCTCGTAAGGTCGTAATTTTCTAGAGTAAAAGGAAACTGGATGTAATGAGCCATCTGGATGTTACTGTTTTAAAATTCCTGAAATTGCTTCTCCTGAGGCATCGGTGTATAAATGGCATGGGTTATTCGGGTTAAATAAACTTAGCACGGGCTTAAAGATCAAAATATCTTTGAGTTTCTTAAATGATGCCTGACATTCTTCTGACCATTGATATTTTGTATCTTTTTAAGAAGGTTGTTCAAAGGGGCTCGAATTTTCGCATAATCTGGAATGAATTTGTTATAGACATTACTACTACCAAGAAATCTTTGCAACTCTTTGGTGCTTCTGGGTGGTTGAAGTTTTTTGATAGTTTCGACGTTAATATTACTTGGTTTGTAAGAACTGTTCTCAATTTCATATCCCAAGAAATTTATTTTCGGTTTTGCAAAGTTGCATTTTGAAAGTTTGAGTTTCACGTTCTCTTCCTCACATATTTTAATGATGATTTTTAAATGTTCCAGATGTTCTTCATAATTTTGGGAAAATACAATTATGTCATCAAAATAATTTAGTGCAATTTGATGGTTATTTAGAATTTGCCTTGTGGCACGTGTTACACATATTGGCTGAAATGATCCTGTTAGCAGCCCGTCAAGTTATATCTATGAGGGAGCCGTCGGACCTAATATTACATCTCAGGGTACTATATCAGAGCAGATGGTAGAAGGCAGCATAGACGAGGGAGTTGCAGCCGTCACCAATGTTATGATTACAGCTAGTGATACAGCGATCCCCAAGAAATCTCCCACCTTTCAAAAGCATTGTAAACCTTGGTGGAATAAAGAACGCACTGCAGCGATTAAGATCGAAAGGAAAGCGTGGGGTATTTTCCGCCGATACCCCACAACTCAAAATTTCATAGCTTTCAGACGTGCGAAAGCAAACGTCACAGCCAAAGGGAATCTTGGAAGAAATGTATCTGGCATAACATCTGCCACTCTCTCAAAACAGTTGTGGGACAGAGTTCGGAAAACGATGGGATTCTATTATGAACACAAGATCTCGTTCTTAGAAAAGAATGGCCACCATGTCTCTGTGTCTGTCGAGATAGTAAATGCTATTGTACGAGCTTTCTCCGCAGCTTCCAGTTTAAACACCTTTTCGGAGTCATTTAAACGCGGAAAACATCGCGCAGAATCCCATAACCTTAATTTCCATTCTCGAACCGATCTCACCTATAACTGTCAATTTACGGAAATACCAAGATGACTGCACCTGGTTCTGATGCCATGAGCTATATTATGCTTCAACATCTATCCAATCAATCCCTTCGTAACATCTTACTTCTTTTTAACCGTATATATGAGAAGCATACCTTCCCATTGACTTGGAGACCTTTTCCGAAACCTGGAAAAGATCCGTATGGCAATCCGTATAACTATCGGCCAATCGCACTCACAAGCTGCATGTGCAAGCTTTTTGAAAGGATGGCGAATGCTCGTCTCGTGTATATCCTTGAGATGACTCAGGCTATATCACCTTTTCAAAGCGGTTTTAGGGTTGCCCGTTCAACGGTAGATAACATCTTGTCTCTTGAAACTCAAGTACGCAGTGTTTTCCTACGCCGAAACCATCTTGTTTCCATCTTTTCCAACATGGAAAAGGCGTATGATCGCACCTGG
The DNA here is from genome assembly GCA_933210815.1 of Meta bourneti. Lineage (NCBI taxonomy): Eukaryota > Metazoa > Arthropoda > Arachnida > Araneae > Tetragnathidae > Meta > Meta bourneti. The sequence continues at coordinate 14,344,942 of OW119924.1, forward strand.
CTATATGGAATCCTTGGTGATCTGCATTCTCTTGGATTTCGAAGATATCTACCGATTTTTATAAAAGACTTCTTAGCACTACGACAGTGTCAAGTACGTGTAAGTGTTTACCCCTCGGATACTTGTATCCAAGAAGGAGTGCCTCAGGGTAGTCCTCAGCGTAACATTAATTAAGATTAAAATCAATAATATCCTAAATCAATTGCCATCAATTATCCCGAGTAATCTGTATGTCGATGATCTGAGCATACATTGCCAGAGGAATGACATGCGGTACGTCGAGTAATAACTTCAGACAGCTGTCTCGCTTGACGTGGTGTGCCGATAACGGCTTTAGATTTTTCGCTCAAAAAACATCCTGCGTTAACTTGTGCCAACTTCGGAACCTGCATCCTGATCCAGAAATCTTTCTGGATGATAACAAGATTGCAGTGGTGGATAGTGAAAGATTTCTCGGTATCGTTTTTAACCAGAAACTTACCTTCCACCTCCACGTTTCATTTTCACCTGGCGACTTCCGAACTTCTCCTTTCTGCAACCATTCACTGGCTAAGAGAAGTCTAAAACAAGCTCAATTATTTATCTCCAACTTTTTATCTCCCACCGACATAATTTTAAATACCACTCAGTCATTTACACTGATGGTTCTAAATCTTTAATTATGTCGGCTGCGCTTTTGTTTTTCAAACAACTTTCAGCTTCTCGTTAGTATTCTTTGTCTCAATTTTTACAGCAGAATGTTTAGCAATATACAAAACTTTAAAATATTGTTTCAGTCTACCTGTTGGAAATTTTATCATTCACACTGATTCTAAAAGCGTATTAGAATCTTGAAATTCGGAGTTTCTGAAACATCTTCTAGCAGATGCCATAATTCAAATTCATAAGAAACTAATCCGACGTGGCTACGGTATCACCTTCGTTGGACACCGAGACACGTCGTAATTGTTGGAAATGAACTGGCGGATGCTGCAGCCAAAAATGCCGTGACTCCACTAAATATTGCCGTTACATACGATGATCTCCGACGAGTTGTTCGGTACATCGTGTGGAACTATTCGCGCAACGACTGAAGAATGCAGAGTCACAACAAGCTCCACGGCATCCGGCCAACCATTTCATTATGGCCTGCATTACAAATACGACATTCCAATGTACTTTTAACTCGCCTACGCATCGGACACACGCGTTTTACTCACAAGCACTTTTTATTAGGATAGACTGCGCCTATGTGTAGCGCGTGTGTAGTCCCTTTTATCATTCGACATATTTTAATTGATTGTCCTGTTTTTAATAGTCAACATCAATATTCTTTTCATAACAAAATTTTAAACTAACCAAGATTTGGGTGGGGAAAATCTCCACCCATATCTATTTAAATTTTTACAAAACAAAATTTTTTAATTCAGCCTGATTTATTTTTTCTTTCATGTTTTAAACTTCATCAAAATTTTTATTCTTATGTCCATGACGAGGATGGCCCTACCCTTTCTTGTTTATTTGATCATTATTTTGTTTTGAATTTGTATTATAACACTATTATCATTTTTAATTATCCAAATATTTAAGTAAGTACCAACTTATTTTATTACTGGATAGATTATAAAATAGTTTTATTTTATTGGGTTTAATTTTATCTCGCATTTGGCGGAGCTTGTCCACTATTGGACGTTGCGCCATAAAACCCAAAAATCAACCAACCAACCAACCTTAATTTTCGCAATAAAAGAAATTAATTCAATCGTTGAAAAAACTTGCAAAATGAGAAGCACACAAAAACTTTCCGTACACACTATGCAAATTGATTGTGACGTACACTTTAGCTGTTCCACATTCAAATATCGTATGAATAAGAACTGTATAATAGTATAAGTAATCATTTCAAAGAACTTTCACGCCAGTGGATTTCCGAAAATGGAAGTTCCAAAACCATTCGCGAGTTAAGTATAAAGTTGAGAAATACAAGTTGAGTTTAACGAGAAAAATATTGTCGAAATCATAAAAAATCTAAATCTAAAGCTCAAAATATCATTAAAAGATATAATGAGTCAAAAACTGGAAAATAGGATTCGATCCGGAATGTTAGCTCAAATTGTTGAGCACTATACACAAGAGAAATGTTCTATATGTTTCGCTATAATTCGTGAATTAGTGGAACAAAACTTGCGTCCTTGCTGAAAACTGATTATAATCTTGAGGTATCACCTAAAACTGTAAGGAATGTAATAAAAAAAGCTGGCTACAATGGGCGTGCGGCACGTAAGAAGCAATTCATTAGGAAACTTGACAGAAGAAAGCGTCTTGAGTTTGCAAAGAAGTATGTAAGTACGCCCTTAACTTTCTGATTCTGTACATTTCAGCGATGAATCAAAATTTTGTCTCTACGGTTGAGATATACAAATAATTCTGGTGTGGAGAAAACTAAACCAGAAAATGTAGACGAAAAGTTTTTGTGGAACTGTAAAACACACGGCAGAGGGAGCGTAATGGCATGGTATTGTATTAGTTCTATCGGTGTGAGTAATTTGATTTTTGTTGTAGACAACATGGATAGATATGTGTACCTAGATATTTTGAAACAAAATGTCTTTGCCAGTGCTACGAAACTGTGTCTTGGAAAACATTTATCTTCCAACAATACAACGATCGAAAACACACTGCAAGGATCTGTAACGAAAGGTGCCTTTACCATGTGTCGCAACAACTTCCCACATCACCAGTCTCTTGAGTCCCCATAGAACACTTAAGGGAAGAAATTGGTCGTGAATTCAAAAATTACTATACCAGTAGCAACGATAAACTGAAGAGTGCCACATTCTGGACGTCTGGAACAAAGTTACTCCAAACTCCAGAAAAAAACATAAAAAATTGGTAGACATCATGCCTTAACCTCAAAGAGAGGTAATTAAGGCAAAAGGAAGATCAGTTGATCACTAAATAATGAAACATGGAAGTAAAAATAACATTTAGTGAAATATTTTTTTACCATGCGATGAATTTTTGTTTTTCATTTTACGCATTTTTGTTTTATTGTGAATTCTGCGTAACAATAAAGTAAATAATCTTGTTTAAATACTATAGCAACCTTCTATACAATTATGCTCTTACGTTTGCTATTTTTCTTCCACTTCAATATTTATTTTCTGCAAATAGTCATTAATTGCAAATAGTATGTGCGTACGGAAACTTTTATTATTCACTGAAAATTTGAGACTAGGGTTCGGTTTGTAACTCTACGGACAAATTGAACCATTCCTACGTTTAAAATGAATTCCGTTAACCGAGAGAGGGATTTGACACTAAAACATATCAAACCAAGAACAGAGCTCCAACCACTTAAAGCATCTTCAATTAAAGCAATTACTAAGAACATCACTTCTTATCCAATAAAATTATATGATTTTTTGTTTCAATGAATTAAAAATATAGTTAAGAAGTTAAGGATAAACATTACCTTTCATATTCACTGTTACGTATGATGATTAGGGACTTTTGTTTCTCCACGTATTTTTTTCTTTTTCCTAAACCTTTAATATTTTGTGTAAAATTATTCAACTATACTACACATTGAGGGACCATCCATGTTCCGTTTAAATCCTATAGGTAACTTTAAATGTATTCACCAAACAATCATGTAGAAAACGACATCCACATAGGATTCAAATATATCGAGGCAGTCTTCTTTGTGTAAATTGGCTAAAACTGCACCATTTATGTTGCAGCACAAATGCAGCTATGTAGAACTTCTGCCTATGCATGGACATTGTTAGAAATAGAGAAACGAATCACTGTGTGTTCTCGATTTAAATACCTTCCGTGTCTAAAGAACACAAAACAGGATTGTATCCCATTTGTAAAGCATTTTTAAACAGACTCAGATATCTTGAATCAATTCACGCAACATATATTTCGTATGTAGTGAAACATGCTTTACCGTAATTCGAGAAAATTGTTCCTTTATATACATCAAAGGATTTAAATAAAATACAGTATTAATCCATTTATGGCCAGTCTGAGTAAATACGTATCACATTTAAGAAGTTCATTTTGTTTACTTCAATAATTCTATAACTAATAAAGCAATGCTAAAGTTGTAAAACGTGTTCTATTTTAAGCATAAATATCAAAATGTACGACTGAGCGAAATTGAAGAAAAGTGCAATTTTTATAGGCTATAAAAGTAATAAATCACAGTTGTTTTGTTAAACTTAGAGTATATAAGCATCTGGTGTCTCTTCATCAGTACGCAGTCATCAGTCACGTATCAGTTCCAAGTATTCCTGAGACCGATCTCCAACTACAATGAAGGCTTACCTGACACTCATATTCTTGCTTATCGTTGTCTTGGCTATGGGTATGTTTTCAATATTTTAAAAATTATACCATCTAATTTGTAAGGATATTTTCGAAATGATGAAGGTTAGTAAATTTCGAAATCAAGATTGATCCACGTCTTCCATTTGACCATTGTATAACTAAGATTTTAAATTTACCAAACACGACAGATATTCCATTCAATCTTCCTTTCTAAAGCAGTAAAACCTATCGATAGCTGAGTCCGGGAATCATGAAATTTGTCAGCTTCTTGCCCAGGATTTTCAGATCAATACAAATGCTTTTATTTAGATACGTCTTTATCTTACCCTAAAAGTAAATTTGTATGTAAATATCATACAAGAGAAACCCTAAAAGTAAAATTGTATGTAAAATATTATACAAGATAATCATTTTTAATCAAACTCCAATCAACACTATGCGACAAAAGCCATCACGAACAGAGGGATTCCTGTCAGGAAGATTAAAGAACACAAGTATGCGAATAGTACAAAGTTTAAACGCTGTTAGACGACGCAAGAAAACTATTGAGTAACAGGTGCGACTTGTCTAGTCTAAAACACCGACAGTTTTGGTGTTTTAGACTAGACAAGTAGCACCTGTTCCCTTTTAGTGTCGTGTACATATTGTTTGAAACCTAGTTCTCCCTGCATGATTTCTATCCAATAATATGTTACTTTGTTATTAGAGATTTTCTCAGATTTTTCACCTGATATAAGTAGCTATTTAGTCCTAAAATTTGTTGTAGAGTAAAAACAATGGCGCTCTTCTCGGATATCTTGTGACCGTTAGAAACCGTTGGTATTAAATTAAAACACAAAAAACTAAAATTTTAAATTCTTATAAAATAAATTCTTATCTTCAAAGAAAATTTAAATTATATTTCTATTAAAAACATTAAAGAGTTTCATTAACATTTTTTTGAAAGAAGAAATGCGAAAAGCATGCATTTAAAACACCGTCTAAAAATTAATACCTTCATATAAAGTTTTTACAAAGATTAACAAAATTTCTCTTGACTAAGGAATTTCTAAAAAATTGAAATTAAAATTAAATTATTCAAAGCGACTACTGAGTGATATATTTCTTAAATCCTATAGACTTATCCTTTTCAATTTTTAAAACTTATAATTTTTTATTATTCTTTTACAAACCAGTGTTTATAAATATTATAAGTTGTCTTAATTACTCTCTAAGATCATAATTTGACTTACTTTGCATAATGCAACTAAATGTATTAAATTCATTTTTCAGCTGAAGCTGGAGTCCATCGTAAGTTAAAACAGTCTTCTTCACTCCTAAATCCTCGAAATAAAATCAGTTATGTTGAGAAAAATTGGTAGTTGTTTACTTATCTACTGTATATCTGAAACCTTCCTTATAAATAAGTACATGAAGTACTTTAAATATATCAGTTTTTGTGTTGATTTTTTTCTACTTCAATCTGTATTCTGATTTTTTCACTTTTTTAAGTATGAAAATTTAAAGTCATCATGAAACCTAAATATATAATGTATAAAAAATAAAAATTCTGTGTAAGTTATGTGGTATTCATATGAAATTAGTTTTCTTTTTCATCATTAAATGTAATAATTTGGTAGTTCTTTAAACTTTAGTACCCTATTTGAAATTTTATAGGTCACTTTCCTTTAAAATGTTCTGAAGGGTGTCGTATTATTTTTAAAGCTGGCTAAATTGGATGTTCTCTACAATCCCTTAGTACATTTAAAGAGAAATAATTTTTTGGAATATAAAATAAACATCAAACCAATATAATTTTATGTATCATAAAATCGAATTATTGGAGTCAACTTGAAATGTACTAAGTCTGACACATTAAAAATATTTCTATTAAAAAATTTGAAATGAAAATATTTTAGGGCATTCAAGTACTATTTAAAAAGGTGTTTTATTTACTTTTACTCAATTTTGAGAAAGGTTTCCATAATTTTCAATCATGAATCATTACATTTTTAATATGTTGTACTTTATTTGATTCTGAATCGCAATATGAATATCAATCGAAATTATGTAAGTTACCCATTTTGTAACATCGTTCTAGATTACCGCGTTGACAACAGCGATGCAGATGCAGGTAAGAAATTGTTTTCACTATAATAAAATAGTTCACTACCTTGTACACTAGTCTAGCAAGCAATATACAAATAGACCCAGTTCTGTAGAAACGTTTGTCACGTCGTCCTAATTTAAATCTTTGACTACTTTTCTCGTTGGTTGATACAGAGAATAATTGCTGACATTAAGCTCCAAAATGATTAACTGGTTTCTCTAAAACCAAATCGTAAATCTTCCAGGGTAAAATTTCTATTGTATCTTTCAATATTTTGAAGCATATTTCTGCTGTATTCATTCAACTAAATGTAAAAACCACAACTAAGACAACTTGAAAACATTTTCAACAAAAATATTTTGAAGGAAAAATCAACACTTTGAGGAATTCGATATTCAAGTACCTTGATTCGAACCTTCTTTTCGTAATAAATCAGATGGTATCGGCATTCGAAAACATAAAATATATTTTTAAAACAGTTATAGAATATAATTTAATACTATCAATACAATTCATTTTCTAATAAGCAGTCTAAGCAATATTAATTGAGTGCTTATTTGAATAGCAATAAAATATCAAAGAAATCTAAAACTCGATAGATAAAGTGAAATGAAATTCTAAAATTGTGTAAATTGGCATTTATTCCTTCAATTTTTACATTACAGTTAATAATTTCCATAATTTTATTTTATAAACTGCTGGAATGTTTATTTATATAAATGTAATTGCAAGTGAAATTGAAAGCTTCAATATTCTCTTGTAATATGTTTGCTAAGAAATTTTTATTCCTTTCATGGTAGGTGCCCACAAAAGAGGTGGATGTAAGTATTCCATTATATATATATATATATATATGGCTTAAATTTCTATTTTTGTTTGTCAAATTAAATTTAAAACAGCTGTTTACCATCATTATGACAATTATAAGGACACAGACACCCTTTTTTGTATATTATTAAATAATATAATTCCACCTCGGTTGAAAGTTTTGGAAAAGATCTCAAAACGCTTCATTCAAAATAGCTCTTAACCTAGCACCAATTTGTGTGTTTTAAATTGGAAAAAATGTTTTATTTTTTAATCTCAACCCCCCATATTTCTATAATTCGAAAAATTTACCTTGCATTGAAACAAAATAAATATTAATTGGCTTTTTACAAGATACTACTTTAGGGAACTTTGAAATCGCGTAACATTTTATTGTATCAGTAGTTCATTATATACAATTTACACAATCTTGGTACTACAAAGTCTTATATACATTCAGCAAATACGCTGAGAAAGAAATTCTTGTAGCAAAAAATTGCTTACAGCCATAAACCAAGCCAAACTAAAACAAAAAATGTGCTACTACGGTTTGCAAATTAAAATTGACATCACCGATCAATTACATATACCAGAATAGAAATTTTCAATACAAGAATTTTTCCACGTTTAAAATCTAATTTCGCCCTTAGCTAACGGTTTCTAACCTCTCTTTTGAAATGACAGTAATTGTTAATAAAGTGAAGGCAATAAGATGTACATTTTTTAACATGTAAATGTTTCCTAAATTTTACTTTTTAATACATTTCCTTTCAAAACTTCGTTTGAAATAATAAAACGATTAGCTTTTACTAACAGAAGACACGAAAATGGCGAATTGAACGTAATATCCCTCAAGTTATTTAGAGCCACATTTGCATATTGACAAAGACCACGGTATATTCAACTACTGCAATCTTATAAATGAATCCCTGAATTTTGATCTTATAAAAACTAAGCTAAATAATAATACCATACTAAGAAATAATGTTTCGACAACGACAGTTCTAACAATCTCAAAAATTAAAATTCGTATCCGGCTTATAGACCCTACGTAACTGTGACAAATGCTAGTTTCTTAGATCTTTGTTTTTATTCACCAGAATTAAATATTTGTGCTATTTCTTGAAAGACTATTATTAAACAAAAAATTAAATTTAAATACATCCAAGGTGAACAATTCTATGTAAAGTTACTCAAACAGTTAAATTATACATCTAAGTATCATCTAAGTAAATTTCGAACATTTAAAATCTCAAGTCAGACGAATAAGAATTAATTCTCCCTACAGGATATATCCATCTACCCCATCTAATTTAGCGTTTCTTTACGATATTTGCAAAAATGTATACCTTAATCTTATTTATTTAAAATATGTATTAACGTCCATTTTCTCATACATAATTAGTTCTTGCAATGAAACAAAACATCTTAAATGTAATCGTGTCAATACTTTAAATGTCACCATGACAAATTTGCCAGAGAAAAACGAACATGGTATTACAATTTTAGTCCACGTTATAACAATTGTTTGAACACGATGCCTAAACTAAAGACAAACCACTTACAACTTTTCTCTATGATTAAATATATCTCTAGTAAGGACATTTAATTACTCTTACTTATTCTTTTTGTAAATTTAATATAGATGATGATTTGGCAAAAGTGCGTAATTCACTAAAAAACGTTAGTCTTGTTTTTTTACATAATTTATGTAAAAAACGAAAATTTTACTAACATTTGTTTTTCCCTTAGAAGTTATATATTTTTAAAATTAAGGTATCAAAAAATAATGTCGATTAAGAAGAGGATAACTGAAACGATTTATTTAAATCGAACAAACACATTTCATAAAGCAAAATTTTTTTAGATATCGATTACGATATTTACCAAATCCATCGATATACTCATAAAATATCTGAATCTCAGAAGTATCACACTCTGTCTAATGGTTATTTTTTTCGTTTTTATCTAGCCATCTTCGACACTGCCGCATCCGTCATCAACGGAATCATTTAAGTCTTTGTTCTGTAGAATGTGACAAGTTGTGAAAACGACATTTTTGTTGCAAATAAATATATCTATATCAACAATGATGTTTTCCATGACTCCAAAACCCTTGCTATTGAATAAATATTCTTCAGCTCAAAAATAGTTTTAAATGTATCGACGTCATCACGCCAAAAGCAGGAATATATAATTTTATATTTTCACTTTTATATGCATTTTTCTAAACCTTTATTCAATATTTTATCTTATGCAGCAGGCATGAGTCTCAATTCTTAGCCTAAGCACCCTAATTTACTACCTTAATTTTCACCATAACTATTTTTTATGTCGGAAAATTTAACAGGGTTTCTCGAAACAATGATTTTGCAGATTCTGTCCTTTGGCGGAGTGCCGACTATGTGTTGCCACATTCAACAAGACAATATTTCGAATTTAATCGATAATAAATCATATATGTTATGAATTATATTATTTAGAATTCATTTTACAACTAGGAATGTCTCACTATTGCAAGCGCTGTTTCTGATAAGATCTGAGCACAGGGATCAGGATCTTGTTCATTTATCATGAAGATGCTCAAACAGTTACTCACAAGAGCATATGATTTCATTTTCGTCTTTCTTTGGTCTGTGCAATCTTGCAGTGAAACTAATCTAAAGGGTTTCATACAGACTTTACTTCAATCGCAGACACGTTTTACATTCAGTTGAGACGCTTATTGGCCTATATTAGATACCAATTTTTCTCAATTTTTGTTAACTTTTGATTTGATTTGTTTGTAACATAGTTCCATTTTCCTTACACTTTGCATTTGTACTACCGTTATGGGGTCAATGATAATTGCCCTTTAGTTGCAACTTCATTAGAAATAAAAAAGCTTTCAAAAGCACTAAACTTTATTTAGAAACACTTCCTCAAACAATATCCCATCACAGTTACAATTGTATTTAAAAAATAAAATAAAACCAGAAATATTAAAAAGTAGCTGAAGATATAATAGCATGTTGCGTCATCAAAGGGTATGATCAAGAAGGACGTGAAACACCAAACACGAGTGCATGACACGTAAGGTTAATATAAATGTTACATGAATTTCACATGTTACTATGCCATAAAAACACAATGAACACTTTTATTATTTTTTGCGAATAGGATATCTCCATGACGAGAATGTCCCTATCCTTTCATGTTTTTTGATCATTATTTTATTATGAATTAGTATTATAACACTATTATCATTTTTAATGATCCAAATATTTAAGTAAAAACAAACTTATTTTATTGCAGGATAGATTTTAAAATATTTTTATTTTAATGGGCTTAATTTTATTTTGCGTTTGGCGGAGTTTGTCCACTATTGGACCTTGCGCCATAAAACCCAAATCAACCAACCAACCAACCTTAATTTTCGCAAATAAAAAAAATTAATTCAAGGTTTCAGAAAAACTTGCAAAATGAAAAGCACAAAAAAAACTCTCCGTACGCACTATGCAAATTGATTGTTACTTACAGTTTAGGTGTTTCGCATTCCATTATCGTATGAATAACTTCAGAATAGTATAAGTAATCATTGCAAACAACTATCAAGCCAGTGGATTTCCGAAAATGGAAGTTCCGAAGCCATTCGCGAGTTAATTATTAAGTTGGGAAATTAGAGTTCAACAATGAGGGAAATATTGTCGGAATCGTAAAAACTGTAAATCTAAGGTTCAAAATATCATTGAAAGATATAATGAGGCAAAAACTGGAAAATAGGATCCGATCCGGAAATTTGACTCAGATGTTGAGCACTATACACAAGAGTTCTACAAATGTTTCGTAATAATTCGCGAAATAGTGGATCAAAACTTGCGTCCTTGTTGACAACTGATTACTATCTTGAGGTATCATCTCAAATTGTAAGGAATGAAATAAAAAAACTGGCTACAATGGGCATACGGCACGTAAGAAGCCATTCATTAGGAAACTTGACAGAAAAAAGCGTTTTGAGTTTGTAAAGAAGTACGTAATTACGCCCATTACTTTCTGTGATTCTGTACTTTTCAGTGATGAATCAAAATGTTACCTCTACGGTTAAGATATACGAGTGGTTATGGTGGGGAGAAAACCAAACGAGAAGTTTTAGTATAACTGTAAAACACGGTTGAGGGAGCCTAATGGTATTACCATACCATTAGGCTCCCTCAACCGTGTTTGTAATAGTTCTTCCGGTGTGAATAATTTGTGTTTTGTTGTAGGTAACATGGAGAGATATGTGTACCTAGATGTTTTGAAACAAAATTTCTTTTTCAGTGCTACGAAACTGTGTCTTGTAAAAACATTCATCTTCCGACAATACAACGATTCAAAACACACTGCAAGGATCTATAACGAAAGGTGCCTTTAACATATGTCGCCACAACTTCCCGTATCACCAGTCTCTTGAGTCCCCATAGAACACTTAAGGGAAGAAAACGGTTCTGAAAGGTAAGAAATTGGTCGTGAATTCAAAAATTACAATACCAGTAGCAACGATAAACTGAAGAGTGCCACATTCCGGACGTCTGGAACAAAGTTACTCCAAACTCCAGAAAAAAAACTGGTTGACATCATGCCTTAACCTCAAAGAGAGGTAATTAAAACAATTGGCAGATCAGTTGATCACTAAATAAGGAAACATGGAAGTAAAAATAACATTTAGTGACATATTTTTTACCGTGGGGATACTGTTTTTTCATTTGACGCATTTTTGTTTTATTGTGAATTCTGTGTAACAATAAAATAAATAATTTTGTTTAAATATTATAGGACCTTCTACGCAATTATAATCCTGCGTTTGCTATTTTCCTTCCACTTTAATATTTATTTTCTGCAAATAATAGTCATTAATTTAAAATAGTATGTGCGTACGGAAACTTTTTTATTCACTGTAGATTTGAGACTAGGGTTCGGTTTGTACCTCTACGGACAAATTGAACCATTCCTGCGTTACAATGAATTCCGAAAACGAGAGAGGGATTTGGACCTAAACATATCAAACCAAGGAACAGAGCTCTAGCCACTTAAGGCATCTTTAAATAAAGCAATTTCTAAGAACATCACTTCTTATTTAATAAAATTATATTTACATGATATTTCTTTCAATGTGTATATTTAAAAATACTGTTAAGAAGTTAAGGATAAACATTACCTTTCATGTTCACTGTTCTTTAGGACTTTTGTTTCTCCACGTATTTTTTATTTTTCCTCTGAACCTTTAATTTTTTGGGGTATAATTATTCACCTAAACTATACATTGTGGGACCATCCATGTCCTAACAGTTTACCTACCGTTTAAATCCTATAGGTAACTTCAAATGTATTCATCAAACAATCATGTAGAAAACGACATCCACTTTAGATTCAAACAAATCGAAGCAGGTTTTTTTTGTGTAAATTGGCTAAAACTGCACCATTTATGTTGCAGCACAAATGCAGCTATGTAGAGCTTCTGACTATGCATGTACATTGTTAGAAATAGACAAACGAATCACTGTTCTCGATTTAAAAACATTCCGTGTGTAAAAGACACAAAAAAGGATTGTATCCCATTTGTAAAGCATTTTCGAACAGACATATTTTTTGAAGCAATTCTCGCAACATTTAGTTGCTATGTAATAAAACATGCTTTACCGAACTGAAAACGGTTCCTTTATATACATCAGGGTATTTAAATGAAATACAATATTAATCCATTTATGGCTGTTTGAGTAAATACCTATCATACTTAGGAAAATGATTTCGTTTACTTTAAAAATTCTATAGCTAATAAAGCAATGATAATGTTGTAAAAACAAGTTCTATTTTGAGCGTAAGTACAAAAAAGGAAGATTGATTGAGTTTTGGCTCTCAAAAGTGCAATTTTTATGGAACGTAAAAAATATAATTTATAGTTATTTCATTAAACTTGGTGTATATAAGCATCCGGTGTTCTTTGCTTCAGTACGCAGTCATCAGTCACGTATTACTTGCAAGTGTTCCTGAGACCGATCTCCAACTACAATGAAGGCTTATCTGTCACTCATATTCTTGCTTATCGCTGTCTTGGCTATGGGTAAGTTTTGAATATTTTAAAAATTATACCATCTTATTTGTAAGGATATTTTCGAAACGATGGAGGTTAGTAAGTTTTGAAGTCAAGATTGATCCACATCTTCCATTTGACAATTGTATAACTAAGATTTGAAGTTTACCAAACACGACAGATGTTCCATTCAATCTTCCGTCTAAGACAGCAAAACCTATTGATCGCTGATTCCTAGAATCATGAAATTTGTCCAGCTTATTGGCCAGGATTTTCAGATCAATACAATTACTTTCATCTAGATACGTCGTTCTCTTACAATAAAAGTGAATTTTTATGTAAATATCATACAAGATAAACATTAAACCCTAAAATTAAAATAGTATGTAAAATATCATACAAGAGAATCATTTTTAATCAAACTCCAATCAACACTATGGCAACACGGCAAAATCTATCAGGAACAGAGGGATTCCTGTCAGGAAGATTAAAGAACACAAGTGAATAGTACAAATCTTAAACGCTGTTTGACTACGCAAACAAACTATTCAGGAAACAGAGGTGCGACTTTTCTTGCCTAAAACATTAAAACTGTCGGATGAGGATAAGATGTAAAGTAAAGCGATTTATAAAAAAGTAATGATAGGCAAGTAAAAAAAATTGCATTTCAGGCGTAACGATGTTCTGTTTGATTTACAGTTCCACGAATTCTTATTCGACAACTCAACAAAAATATAGTCCATTCTCAACCCTTTTTGTGTCGTGTACATATTGTTTGAAACCTACTTTTCTCCCTGCATGATTTCTCTCCAATAATAGGCTACTTTGTTATTAGAGATTTTCTTAGATTTTTCAGCTGATATAAGTAAATATTTAGTCCAACATCTGTTGTGGAGTAAAAACAATATTGCTCTTCTCGGATATCTGGGACCATAAGAAACCGTTGACATCCAATTGAAGACACACACAAAAAAGTTAAACTTATAAAGCAATTTCTTATCTTCATAGAATGTTTAAAAAATATTTGTATTAAAAACATTTAAGTTTCCTTGACATAATTTTTTTGAAAGAAGAAAATGGGAAAAACATGCATTTAAAACACATTCTAATGCTTAATATTTACATATAAAATTTTTACAAAGCTTAACAAAATTTCTCATGACTAATGCATTTCAAAAAAGTTGAAATTAAAATTAAAATATTCAAAGCGACTACGGAGTGATCTATTTTAAAATCCTGTAGACTTATTTTTAATTTTCAAAACTAATAATTTTTTATTATTATTTTACAAAACATTATTTATAAATATTGTATTCATTTCTTGAGTTTTAACAATTTTTATGGAAGCAGATTGATACAATAATAAGGATAAAGGATAAGAATGAAATAAAAAACTGTTCAAAGTTTTTAATACAAATATATTTTAGACTTTTTTTAAAGATAAGAAATTATTTTTTAAGTTTGAATTAGCTTTATTTACTCCAAATAATGTCTAAGTTGTCTTAATTACTCTCTAGGATCATAACTTTATTTACCTGGCATAATGCAATTAAATGTATTAAATTCATTTTTCAGCTCAAGCTGGAGTCCACCGTAAGTTAAACAATCTTCTTCACTCCTAAATCCTCGAAATATAATCAGTTATGTTGATAAAAATTGGTAGTTATTTACTTGTATACTATACATTTCAGACCTTCCTTAAAAATAAGAACATGAAGTACTATTAATATTTCATTCTTTTTGTGTTTATTAGTTTCTCCTGCAATCTGTATTATGATTTGTTCACTTTTTAAGTATGAAAATTAAAAATCATCATGAAACCTGAATATATAATGTATGATATAATAAAAATTTTGTGTAAGTTATATGGTATTCACATGGAATTAGTTTTCTTTTTTCATCATTAAATGTAATAATTTGGTGGCTTTTTAAACCTTCATGCCTATTTATAATTATACAAGTCACTTTCAGTAAAAATGCTCTCAACCGTGTAATATTATTTTAAAAGCTGGCTGAATTGGATGTTCTCTTTACCAACCCTTAGTACATTTGAAGAGAAATAAGGTTTTTTTATCACATAAACATAAAACAAATAATCCTATATAATTTTATATATCATAAAATATAACTATTGGAGTCAACATAAAATGTAATCAGTATTAAAGTTAACACAGTAAAAACCTTTCTTTTAAATATTTTTAAAATGAAAAGTATTTGATGGCATTCAAGGAATATTTTAAAAAAGTACTAGTTTCATTTACTTTTTCTTAATTTTTAAATAGATTTCCATATTTTTTAAGCATGAATCATCGCATTTCAATCTGTTATGCTCTTATTTTATTCTATTCTTAATCGCAATTTGAATATCAATCGAAATTATCTGAGTTACCCATTTTGTAACTTTGTTCTAGATTACCGCGTTGACAACGACGATGCAGATACAGGTAAGAAATTGTTTTCACTATAATAAGATAGTTCACTACCTTGTACACTAGTCTAGCAAGCAATATACAAATAGAACCAGTTCTGTAGAAACGTTTGTCACGTCGACATAATTTAAATCTTTGACTACTTTTCTCGTTGGTTCATTCAGAGAACAATTACTGACATTAAGCTCCAAGTTGATTAACTGGTTTTTATAAAACCAAATCGTGAATCTTCCAGAACAAAATTTCCATGGTATCTTTCAATTTTTGGAGCAAACATTTACAGTATATATTCAGCTAAAGTATAAACCTTAACTAAGACAAATTGGACATATTTTCAATAAAAAATATTTGAAGGAAATATCCACTAGAGTTTTTTACTTGCAAGAGATCAAGTGATTAAATAAAATATCTATTTATGAAAAGTTTTATTGATATAAATCTAATTGCATGTGAACTTAAGAGCTTCAATATTCTTTGTATTATGTTTGCTTATGAAAATTATTATTCCTTCCATATAGGTAACCATCACGGAGGAGGATGTAAGTACTTCTTTTCATATACCTGACTTAAATTTTAATTTTTTTGACAAATCAAATTTAAAACAGCTGTTTACTTTCATGATGACAAATTATAAGGACAGACACCACCCTTTTGTATATTATTAAATAATGTAGTTCCACCTGGATTGAAAGTTATGGAAAAGATCTGAAAGCGATTCTTTCAAAATAAATCTTAACCTAACACGAATTTATGTAATTTAAAATGGAAAGTTCTTTATTTTTTAGGCTCTAACCCCCATATTTCTGTAATTCTAAAAATGTATCTTACATTGAAACAAATAAATATTATTTTTTAGTTATATATTATTGGTATGCAAATTTTAAAATTGGAATATTTTATTCTATCGGTACGTCATTATGTAGTATTTATACTTTCTTGGTACTGTAAAATCTGATATACACACAGCATATACGCCTAAAAAGAAATTCTTGTAGCGAAAATTGCTTAGAGCTATAAACCAAGCCAAAGTAAAACAGAAAAAGTGGATCTACGGTTTGAAAATTACAATTCACATTACCATACATTTCAAATACATATACGACTATAAAAATTTTCAATAAAAGGATTTCACCAGTTTTAAAATCTAATTTCTAACCCTTAACAAATGGTTTCTAAGAACCTTTTTGAAATGACAGTAATTATATTAATAAAGTGAAGGCAATAAGATGTACATTATTTAACAGATAAATATTTGCTAAATTTTACATTTAAATTAATTTCCTTTCAAAATTTTGTTTGAAATAATAAAACGATCAGTTTTTACTAACAACAGAAAATGCTAGAATCACGAATTGAACGTGATATCCCACAAGTTGTTGAGAGCCACATATGTACATTGAAAAACACATGCCATCATTGATGTACCACGGCATTTGCAAATACGGCAGTCTTATAAATGAATCCCTGAATTTTGATCTTAAAAATTAAGCTTAATATATATTTAGATTAATATATATTTTTATACCATAGCTAAAAAAACCGGTGATGGTGTTTCGATAATGATAATTCTTACCGATCTCCAAAACTGAAAATTCATATCCGACTTATAAACCCTAAGTAACACTCACAAATGCCAGTTTCTTAGATCATTGTTTTATTTCACCAGAATTAAACATTATTGCTATTTCTTGAAAGCCTATTAGTAAATATAATTTTAAGTTGAAATAAATCCAATGTGAACAATTTTATGTAAGGGTTGCTGAAATAATTTAATTAGCTAAACATCTAAGTAAATTTCAAACATTGTAAGTGTCAAGTCAGACGAATAAGAAGTTAGTTGCAAAAACGTATACCTTAATCTTATTTATTTAAAATATTGAATGTCGTCCATTCTCTCATACACAGTTAGTTATTCCAATGAAACATCTTAAATGTAATCGTGCCATTACTTTAAATGTCAGCATGATAAATTTGTCAGGGAAAAACGAACATTGTATTACAATTTTAGTCCACGTTATGACAATTGTTTGCACACGATGCCTAAACTAAAGACAGACCACTTACAACTTTTCTCTGTGATTAAATATCGCTATAGTAAGGACATTTAATTACTCTCACTTATTCATTTTGTAAATTTAATATAGATGATGATATGGCAAAAGTTCGTAGTAACTATAGAACGTTAGTTTTGTGTTTTTGTACAAAATTTACGTAAAAAAATATTACAAAAATTTTCTTAGAAGTTATCAAAAATCTCTTAGAAGTTATATTTTTAAAATTAAGGTGCCAATAAATAATATCGATCAAGCAGAAGGTGAATGAAAAGACTTATTTAAATGCAGCAAACACATTTTATGAGGCAAGATTTTTTTATGTAACGATTGCGATATTTACCAAATACATCGATATACTCATAAAATATCTGAATCTCAAAGTATAATACTTTATCTCACGCTACTTTTCTTTTTTATCTAGCCATCTTCGACACTGCCGCATCTTTTATCAACGGAGTCATTTAGGCCGTTGTTCTGTAGAATGTGACAAGTTGTGTAAACGATATTTTTGTTGCAAATAAAGATATCAATAACAACAAAACTGTATTCCTTGACTCCAAAACTCATGCAATTAAATAACCTTGTACTCAAAAATTGTCTTAAATGTGTCTACGTCATCACGCCGAAAGCACGTTTATATAACTTTATATTTTCACTTATATGCATTTTTCAAAACCTCTATTGAATATCCTATACTAAGCAGCAGGCATGAGTCTCAATTCGTAGCCCAAACACCCTAAATTACTATTTTTATTTTCACCATAATTATTTTGATGTTGGAAAATTTAACATGGTGTTTTTCGACATTGATTTTGCAGATTCGGTCCTTTGGCCGAGTGCCAACTCCTACTAGTTGTCAATGTGTGCGCTAGCTGTAAAACACTCTTAGGGCGAGTTTATAGTTTAGCGTATTGCGTATGCGTTTGTCCAGTCTTGCGCTGAGAGCTTCCGTCGTAACGCAATAAGCAGCTTTTTATAACGCACACTAGATGTCGCTACGTAATTTGTTTACTTTTCACGGGATGGACGTGTGTATCGGAGAGCGTTACGAAATTATAATAACTTTGGAAACAATTAACTCCTAACCTAACCAAAAATAGAATAAACAAGAAAATCTGGATTTCTCAAAAATATTGTACCTTTGTGAACACTCAAATAATTCAAAATTAAAACTATTTTTCAAACACAAATGTCTACTTTTAATCAAAACTTTAAGATAAATTTAATCAGAGCATTAAAAACCAACATGAAATTCTGTTATTAGATGAATAATTTGTTTTAAAATCTTTAGTTTTTGAGCTTATGTAAAATTGAATTAAAATATGAAGTTTGGTATCTGATGGGGTTTCCTAGTTTTTGAAATCTAAATATATCTCTGATGTATACTCATTTTAATCCAGCCAACCACTAACCAATGTTTCACAAAAAACTCATATCAGAACCTTTGTAAAATACTACACATGGTCAAATTTATTTTGCCTTGTATGTATATGAAGAAAAAATTTGAATATTCATTTATTTTCACATTAAATAGAATAAATTAAGCTTTCATGAATTGGAGTCACTGCACATTTTTTCATTTGGTTTGGTACAATAAATTCAACTTATCAGTAGCTAGGAATGATCGATTCCTGCCTAAAAGATTTTTTAAACTCAAGTGATTATTTTTCTATTGATGCAACCTAATTTTCATCTTTGAATTTTTGTTAGAAAATTCTGTTAATGTTTCAATTTCATCAATGAACAAAAACACATCTTGATTGTTTGGGAAGTAGTGAATTTTTATTGTCATCGAAACATTTGTTAAAATTTTCCAATGGTATAATTCATTTGTTTTCAGCACAAATGTTTTGTACTGAGGGTTTAAATTTTACGTAAAATTGAGAACAGCTGTTTTCTCGTGTCAACTCACTACACTAGGAAAAATGCTATTCGAGTGCTTTTTATATTTAGAGAAATTCATTTATATATTACATATGTATATAGTAACTATGTCCTTTTTTTGTCATTCATTCCTTTAGATTTAGTTTAATCAAGACATCATACTGTCCTTTATTTTACGATTTTTGTATCTTGTATATTTAATTATGTCTTATAAGTACCGTTCAATACTTATACCAAGACAGATAGCAGAAATGTCATACAATTTCAAGATATAGGTATAATTAAATATACAAGATAATAGGTACAAGAATGGCAACAGATGCCCACTAAATGTGTTTCATATAAACTTTCTATTAAAATATTCCAAGAAAATTTATGTAACTATGTTTAATACTTGGATTGAATGCCTTTCACTGAGCAAATATTTAAAATGGATAGGTGGAAAAAATACAAGTGAAAACAGATGAGAATAATTCATTTGAAATAAATGTAGGTAGGTATTTCAATTAATGTCACACTGGAGCAACACAATTGGCTATTGGTGACAGTCCAGGATCAATCCCAAAGGGAAAGATCCGAGGACAACACCACGTAATTTTGAACCATGGTCAGATGACGAGGCAACACCTGAGCTGGCACCCCACTCTTCAAACTTTCACACCACGCTAACGTGAGGACATTTGAGGCCACGACAGATTTAATGTGCATCAGCCCCCTCTATACACGACGGTCCTTGGTTGGATTCGAACTCACAACCCTCCGGTCGCTAATTCGTTACTCTTTCAACTGGGACACCGTGGCCCTAAAATAAATGTAATTGTAAAATGATGCATGCAATGTGCTTTTTTAAATATTTACCTGAGACATTAAGAGAAAATTAGTTATTCAATAAATTCACTTTATTAATTTAAGTGTTTCAAAAAAAGTTTCATTATTTTTCTGCATTTGACTTTCTATTATATTAAACAGAACCTTATTTATGAAAGTTTTCATGTAAATTTTATCATGAAACTAGTACTGATAAAATGATGAACAATGAAATGCATACACACACAAGAAATTCTTTGCATTAAATTTATTTAATTATAAATCTAGTAACGTTAGGAAGGGTGCAAAAGTATTGCACACTAAATTATGCTCATTCAGTTAGCAAAACTAATATCAGGTGGCTCAGGGGTGTTCTTTCGCCATTGACTGGGCAACTGCTATCTTCCAGAAGTTCAGCTTCCTTATCTTCTTTAGAGAATAAAGTCTGAAATATAAAATGAAGTAAACAAAATGCAAATTACATAATCACAGGTCATGCAGGAGTAGATGAAAAATTATGATACTGCATACTCGCAATATCTATTTGTCACCTATGGTAAAACATTAAATGTATTGAAGGAAGCATTACAGTAATTAATCTTATCAGCATAGAAATGTTTTCTCACCAACTGATGTACATTAAATGCATTGCAACTTAGCATCAATATAATGACACTAGTTTTAAATTCACAAACATAACTATTATAAAGATGTTAAGGGATTAAAATAATTATTTTACCCATACTGTTATTACTTCTTACAAAACTTATTGTTCGCGTGTCATATCTCCATAAGTTGTTGATTCCACTCTTTAATTGGCATAACTTTTCATGTTCTTGGAAAGCACTAAGAACATTGCCAACTCAGAAAATGTAATCTCTTGATAAGATAGAATATTGCCAGCATTCCTTCACAAAAACCACTCTTTATGCACTTAGGATAGTACAGTAATTACTTGGGTACTTAGAATAGAACAGCAATTCCCTGTATACTTAGGATAGTACAGCAATTTGAATCAATATTTGTAAAATGAAAAGAAAACAGAACTAAATTTTGTGTTTTTGTTTGAGCGACGACAAATTTTAAACATTACCAGAAATATTTAAACAAACCATATTTTAAGAAAATCATGAAAATAATGAGTGACCTTTTTTAAGAGAACTACTCAATGTTGCGGCATCTTGTCGGGATACCGCATTTCCACTGAACATCTGTCCCTGAACATACTGTTGGATTTTCATCACTTAAATGAAGTTGGATATTGTTCTGCAAAAAATTACAACCAATTAGTTGACACAGGAAATAAAATTAAGAATTTTAAAATTTTTCTAGGTTACAAATATGTACTTTCTTAGCCTTCTAAAGGTAGCACATTTAAAGTGAGCCCATGGCCTTTGGTAGTTTGCAGAGTTATCATTTTGTTGGATTTTATTAATTCTGACAAAGAAAATCCCTGTTGTCACCATTTTTACTTATACAAATCTGCCACAAGAAAAACAATACGTTTAACTCAAACAGTACTTTTCGGTTAAAGGGGCACCAGTCGTAATTGTGTGCCAAAGCTTGCAAATGTGGTAATTTGTTTATATTCGTTATGGTCGTATTCTGCCACCGCAGTGGATATTTGCTGTGAATTGAAATGCTTTCAGTGGCTGTACCAGACTGTTGAGAGAAAACTTTGGTTGCAGCCATAAAAGAAAACATGGCAGAAGGAAGTATAATTTGTTGTCTATTGGAAAGCGGATGAATAGGAAATGTCAGATGTAAGCTAATCATAAATACAACTTTATTGATCCTAGTACCGGATGGCTTGTGCAAACAGTTGAAAGGGAATAAACGTTAGCACGGCACCACCCTTTTAATAAAATAGTCATTCTTTTCATGAAGCTGTTTATATCGTTAAGGTTGCCATTCCTGTCATTCTTGGTTTCATGCCAACATTTGACGCACACTTTAAGTCACGTAAAATAAACAAGTTGCCACATTTGGCGTACACTAACAACTGGCATTACGTTAACCATGCTTTCTCTCGGTGGGTCTAGAAGTACCAATATCACTTAGGTGAAGCCAGAAGTTTTTTGGTGGGAAATAAATTTTACTTCACTATGAAATCCTTCAATGACATTATCTTTGAAGAATTTGTTAATTGAATTGTTGAAAAAATACAGTAACATTTGTTGGCAGGTTAATGTACTATATAGACCTCAAGTGTCTTCTCGTTTCGCGTATGCATAACAGAAGATTAATGATTCAAAGATAAATTAAATTCAAATAAAAATTGTATTTTTCAAGACTTAACATCCGTAACTGTTCATCTGCCATTCTTTTAGATTATATATATATATATATATATATAATTCAAAATTACAAACCAAAACAAAGAGAAATCCAAAAATTTTAAAATCAAGAAATTTGATAATAATAAATAATCAAATTACAAAATATACAAAACATTAAAACGTAAAATAATAGAAATTCAGACCAGCAAAATGCCAAATGATCAAAAAGTCAAAATATTAGAAATGCAGACCAGCAAAGTGCCAAAGGATCAAAAAGCAGACAAGTAAAAAGCCAAAAACGTTGGGGGTAAAAAATAGTCAAGCAGAATCCAGAAAGCAGAAGGCAGAACTGTCCATGTATGCAGATAGATTCATCAAAGCGTATGGTCAAGAAGTACGTAAAACACCAAACACGAGTGCATGACACTTACGGTTAATATACACTAAATGTTACAAGAATTTCACATGTTACTACGACATAAAACACAAAAAACACTTTTATTAGTTTTTACCTTTATGGGCAAATAGAATATTTTTAAAGGATTCGATGCTGAGCAAATGAGCAATCATATCTTTCCAAAGAATTCTGTTTTAAGGAAAGGGGCAATTGAATCATTCCAATGGATTCTTTTCTACAGAATGGGCCAATAGAATCCTTCCAAAGATATATTTTCCAAGAAAAGGATCAATAGGAGTGTGCAACGAAAGAAAGATTCTATTTCAAGAAAAGGACCAATAGAATCTTTCTAGGGGGTCCAAGAATTCATAAATCCTTGAGAGAAATGTGATTTTTAGTCATTAAGTTTATGATGTGGAGGGCAAACTACCATTCTACTTTGAAATCTCTTGACTCTCTGTGTTAGAAGTATATTTAAGACAAAATAATATTGCATTAGTCTAAATACTTAAATACAATTTGATTCGTAATTGTAAGTCTCATGAGAAATAACAAGCTATGCACCAAGACAAAATAGTAGCATTAGGGTGAATATATTAAATCCTTTGGCTCTAATAATATATATGCCCTTCGACTTTCCGCAATGAAAGGTTTAAACTGGTCGTTATTATGAGGGAGCACTTAGTGAGTAATCGCAGTTGCTCCTATCAGGGGCAATCACCACCACCCATGCTCTGCCACTAAGGCACAGTTTTATGAAAACTTGATTTAATATTTCTCGGTACCTTTATATTCTTAGAAGTAAATGTAGCTTCCATAGATAATGAATACTATTTTCACAGGACACTTTAAAGCTATATCAGCATACTGTTATGAGATATACCGAGTTTTCAATCCAATTGATGCTTTAAAATTCCTAACATAAAACTTCTTTAAAAACACAAATTTTAAATTCGAGAAGAGACTTGAAAACATAAATTCGTTGAAGAAAAAAATTAGAAAATGTTATATTTGAAAGTGTGCATTTTGTGATAGAACAGTAAATATAGGTTATGAATCATTATAATATTTTACTTTTCAATAGTCATATTATGTGAAAGCTATGAATGATCCATTGATTAAGGGGACAGTGGATTTTCAAAACAAAATTTTTAAGTTATTATCCGATTGTTATAAAATTTAGACTGATATTTTCAAAAACTAACATATAAAGTTTGGTTCAAAACTTAAATTGTGTGGTAGTTATTATCCAATCCGTTTTGATAAATAGCGAAAATTGATAGATCCCATGTGTCTTAATTATCCATATATTGTGAATATTTGAATTCGCAAATAATTTGGATATGTATAAATAATTTGATAAGTGTATTGCTCAATTTTAAGGCAAACAAATTTATGTACTAAAACAGATGCAATTTTGTGAAAAAGCATTGGTTGAGTAACGTTTTAAGAGCAAAATATCTAAATTTGGGGGCATCTTCAATTTCTCATTTGCACTTAGATATATTCAACAAATGTTAAGGATGAAAATGTCTTCCAAAAATGATTTCAAGAAAATCAAGAAAAGGCGGATGAGCTGGGATCAGTTCAAAACCTGAAGAATAAAAAAAAAGTTGAAAATGTGTTTTTATAGTAGACTTACTATACTTATCTACTATATGCTTTAAGTTCTTGTGTATGTAACCGTCAAAAATGAGGTAGTCAATATTTTAATTTCCATATAATTTGCTATCAAATAACTTACAGCCAAAATTAGGTAAGTATTAATTAACATCGCACAAGAGCAATACAGCGGCGCAATTTGATCATCCTCCGAAGGGAAAGATCCAAGGACAATTTTGAACCACGGTCAAATGACGAGGTTACACCTGAGCTGGCACCCCACTCCAAACTTCCACACCACGCCAACGCGAGGACATTGAGGCCCCGACAGATTTAACGTGCACCAGACCCCTTTGTACACGACGGTCTTTGAATTCGAACTCGCAACCCTCCGGTTGCTAGTCAGTTATCCTTCCAACCGAGCTACCCCGGCCAGCTGAAATTAAAAAATCTAATTTAGTGATATTTAAAGTTTGCTTTCTCCTTAAGCTATACTCAGTGTTTTTGAATATGACAGTTGAAAAGTGTAACTATTGCTTTTCAACTGACTATATATTATGAGTAAATATTTCGTAAGCGAATCCAGATAGTAGTTAACTCTGTATTTATCACATCATGTGAAAAAAATGAATGAGTATAGCTTTATTATTATTTTGTTCCAAATTAATTCGTATATTTATTTAGGTGTAGTTATTAGTAGTGTTTATTTCGTAGTTTAGTATGTGTTACTATTTGTTATAAACAAATGAATTATTTAGCATGAATAGGCGATTACATGGTATAAAAATATTCGTTCAAAATTCTCCATTTACCATTTCACTACAAGTATTAGAAGGGAAACTTAGTATAATTCTTTTGAGATTTGCGTATTTAGTAATCTTACCGTAAGACCTTATTTAATTTTGCCATTGGGAACCGACTACATCAATCCTCACTTAATTCTTCTGGTGTATCAAATCTGATGATTTTTTTCATTCGATATTAAACAAATCAAATGGACCCACCACAAGACGGTATTTTCAAAATGCATTTTAGTTGCACTTTCAAATACTGTTTTCAAAAGTACGAAGGCGTGATCAATGATTAAATGGATTACGAAAGACGTTAAAGGCCTAGATAATGAATAAAAAGAAATTAGCTGGAAAACAAAGAGCACCTTCTCTACATTATTGCAATGGCGATTTCGATAAAAAAAAATAATTTTCGCTCCCCTAGTGTTCATCCGTCAATATCATTGATATGATGAAGTTGAAATCATTGTAATGTATTTCAAATAAGAACATGTTTCCTACGCTAGTGTTAAACGTAGAATTAAACCAGATTGCTCAGTGCTTTATATAACCAGCAACGATATAATTGATATAATGACGTTTACTAAATATATTTCAAATATGAATGTATTTCATACGCTAGTGTTAAACGTAGAATTTTTCACGTGAGATACGTTTAAAAAGTACAGATTACTCAGTGTTCTACATAACCTGGCTAAATTAATTCCTTTTTTAAATTTCTATTATCAAATACGAAAAAATTATTCAACCCTTTTTCTTCAATTTCTGTGTTTCGATTCAATTTATCGTTCGATGTAGATATGGCTAGGGTTTGGTGTTCGCTCTAAGGTAATTTTTTTTGCTGTGCAAATTTGATTGTTCTTTGGCTTCAATGGATTCCGAATCACAAGAGGGGGATTCGGACCCAACAGGTATTAAACCGAGGACCAGAGTTTTAACCACTTAACCCCCAGGTGGTTATCTAGACGAGATGCATCTCTTCGCAAAACGAACCAGCTCTTGATAAACCAAATGCCTCATGATTATGAAAAAACTGACCAGATCTTGACTTCATCGTCGTAAAAAGAATCAATATCTTAATGAAGAGATATTTCAACATTAGCAAAATTAGTCCGATCTTGATGGATGAGATATATCGTTGGAAGTACTTGGAGGGTTAAGGCAGGCCAAAGTACAAAAAGAATAAAGATAATTCTTGTTCAATAAATTAGGTGGTTTTCATTATTTTTTATTCCAATGAGTATGAAACTCAGTTAAGAAATTAAAGATGAACATTACCTTTTGTATTAAATGTTACTTATGAAGATTAAGAAGTTAAGTATCCCACGTAGTTTTCCTTTTCCTAAGCCATTTGGACCGCTGTAACCTAGTTTGGAGAGTAACGGATTAGCAACCGGAGGATTGAGAGTTCGAATCCAACCAAAGACCGTCGTGTACAAAGGGGTCTGGTGCACGTTAAATCTGTCGTGGCCTCAAATGTCCTTGCATTGGCGTGGTGTAGAAGTTTGGAGAGTGGAGTGCCAGCTCAGGTGTGACCTTGTCATCTGACCGTGGTTCAAAATTAAATGGTGTTGTCCTCGGATCTTTCCCTATGGGTTTAATCCCGGACCGCCGCCAATAGCCCGTTGTGTTGCTCCAGTGTGACGTTAATTAAGATGCCTACCTTCCTAAACCATCTAATTTATATAGGTATAATTCTTCAACTAAACTACACATTGAGTGTACATCTGTAACAGTTTACCAGCGCTACCGCTTACATCCTAGATAACTCCAAATCAAGTCACGAAAACAGTCATAAAAAATGACCTCAAATACATTCAAAGAATTGGAAACAATTTTCTTTGTGTAAATCAAAAGAAACTGTAACATTTATGTCACAGCACAAACGCAGCTGTGTATCACTTCCGTCGATGAATGAACATTACCACAAATAGAGAAAAACGAATCACAATTCCATTTATAAAAAGCTTCAATTTCTTAAGAACACAAACAACCAGTTTATCCCACTTGTAAAACAATTTCGTACAGGGTCAGATCAATTGAATAAATTCCCGCGACATTAATTTGGTATGTAGTGATACTGTACAGTAACTTGTGGAAACGGTTCCTTTTTATACATCAAGGTATTTAAATAAAATACAGTATTAATCCATTTATGGCAGTTTGAGTAAATACGTATCATACTTAAGAGGAACATTTCGTTTACTTTAAAAATTCTGTAGCTAATAAAGCAATGGTAATGTTGTAAAAACAAGTTCTATTTTGAGCGTAAGCACAAAAAAGGAAGATTGATTGAGTTTTGGCTCTCAAAAGTGCAATTTTTATGGGATGTAAAAAATTATAATTTATAGTTATTTAATTAAACTTGTATATAAGCATCTGGTGTTCTTTGCTTCAGTACGCAGTCATCAGTCACGTATTAGTTCCAAGTTTTCCTGAAAGCTATCTCCAACTACAATGAAGGCTTATTTGACACTCATATTCTTGCTTGTCGCTGTCTTGACTATGGGTAAGTTTTCAATATTTTAGAAATCATCCAACTAATTCGTAAGGAGATTTTCAAAACGATTGAGGTAAAAAAGTTTCGAAATCAAACGGTAAATATTTTCCCATTGACCATGTCATAACCAACATTTTGGGTCGTCGTACTTCAGTGGATATACTCACTGCGCTAGCAGCCTGCGAGTTGTGTCCTGTCATTTTCCACTCTCCCTGGGTGTATTTCTCACTTTTGTTTTAGTAAAACTTTTCTTGTGTGTATGTACATTACTTGTTGCCTGTCTTGTATTTGATGCAGCATGGCGAAATATAATCCTTGCGCCATAAAACCCAACCAACCATAACCAGACTTTGAAAATCATCAAAGGCGAATGGTAACAGACTGATATTTCATTTGATCTTCTAGTCAGAAACAGCAAAATCTGTCAAACTCTGTGCTATGGCGTCATGAAATTTGCACAGCTTATTTTGTTTGGAATATCTTGGTCGACGCAACTACATTAATCACGATAAGCCGTTCGCTTAGATCTATAGAAATAAAACTAAATTTAGCATACGCAGGAGACCCATTTTTAACTAAATTCCAGTCAACAATAAGCGCTAAAAGCCATCACTAGCCGAGCGATTGTAATAGGAAAGAACACAAGTACGTGAAACGGACAAAACTGAAAAGACTGTATGATTGCGCAACGAAACTACTGAGGAAGCAGAGGGGGCGACTTAGCTTGCCTGAAAAAGCAAAAATTCTCGGATGAAGCCGGGTTGTAAAACTAAAGCGATTTATAAAAAAAAGAAATGAGCTCGAAGTATAGGAAATACATTTCAAGTACAACTATGTTCTGTTTGATGTGTCTCTTCTACGAATTCTTATTTGGCAACTCAAAATTTGTTCGATTCTCAACCCCTTTGAGTGTAGTGCACTTGTAATTTGAAACCACCGGTTTCTGCATGATTTCTATCCAATATTAGGCTATTTTGTTAAGATATTTTCTTGGGTTTTTCAACTAATAGAAGTAGCTATTTAGTCCTAAAATGTGTTCTAGAGTGAAAGCAATAGTGCTCTTCTCCGGACATCAAGTGACAGTTAGAGACTGTTGGCATCTAATTGAGGACACAAAAACTAAAAATTAAAACTATCTAATAAAATAATTTGTTATCATCAAAGAAATTTTAATAAATAATAATTAATTAATTTTTTATAATAACAATTGTACTGAAAAAATTGCAGTTTTCTATAAATGCGATATTTTCTGAAAAAGGAAATCGAAAACGCATTTAAAACCTAATAATTTTTAATTATTATTTTACAAAGCATTGATTATAACTATTTTGTCAATTTCTTGAGTTGAGAAGCTTTTTATGGAAGTAATACTGTTTTGTACGAGAATGAGGTTTGAAGGAAAAGAATGAAACGAATAATTTTTAGATATATTTACTCCTTACAATTTCATAACTGTCTTAATTACTCCCTATAAAATAACTTCATTTACTCTCTATGATGTAATTAAATGTCTTATATTCATTTTTCAGTTCAAGCCGGAGTCCACCGTAAGTCAAAACAATCTTCTTCAATCCGAAATCTCCGACTTAAAATAAATTATTTTGATAAAAATTGGTAGTTATTCGCTTGTTTTCTGTTCTTACTTCTGAAACCTTACCTATAAATAAGGAATAAGTACAAATTTAATATACTATTCTTTTTTGCATTGACTTTTCTTTTGTGTGTATTCTGTTCTTTTCATTTAGAAGATTAAATTAAATCACCCTAAAATCTAAGTATATAATTTTATACATCAGTTATAATCAATATACGAATATATAAAAACAATTACAGCAGCATTAATCTTTGATTTGTTCTTGAAATATACTATTAATGACGACGAATTTGAAAAATACATTTGTTTTATAGAAGTTAATACTATGTAATAATATTAACAAACAGTAATTGTAATACAAATTATATAATTTGACTCAGAACAAAACGAAATTGCGAAATAATCATCACTAGTTCATGAAATGACGGAAGCAAACTTTAATTTTTATATATCTCAAAGTCCACAAGGCAATGAACTCAAATGGATATCAAATAGAAACACTGCATAAAATTCATGTATAATCTATGGGTAAAAGTAAAAAGTGCATTTAATTTTTCGGTCAAATTTTGTGTGTCATGAGGTATTTACATGAAATTATTTTTCTTTTTCACCATTAAATGCAATTAATTGGAAGTTCTTTAAACTTGCATGCCTATTTAGAACTTGATGGGTCATTTTCGGTAAAAATGCTCACAGGAGTATCATATTATTAGCCGGTGACTACGGTGAATCTTCTCTACAAACCTTTAGTATAATTGAAGAAATAAGGTTTTTGTTTTTCAAATAAATAATCATATACAATTTTGTATATCATAAAATAGAATTAATTGGGGCACGTACAGTTTTCCCGGGCAATTTTGATTTTATCCTTAACCGGAATTGGAATTCTGATTTGAAAGAACGATAAAGTTAGTTTTCAGGGCAGAGTTCGTCAGTTTCAGAGCAATCTGAATCGTGGTAATGTGTAGTTTTAATAAATGTTTAATTTTGCAGTTTTGAATTCCAGTGTAGCTTTTCTACATACACTATTTCACAATACAGTCCACTTTAGAAATTTTGTAGGACACTTGGTCTTCCCATAGACACAGGCAAACATCTTTGATCCTACGGAGCAGTAGCTTTGGTTCGAGAGAGCTGTAGTGTTGCGTACGCTGGAATTAGAAGTTTGAAGGACACTTTGGTCCTACGGAACTGCATTATTGGTTGTGCATTACAATTTTATCGGCAAACTCCATCGTTAAAACTCTGTTAAGAATGACTGATGACGAAACATTGATCAGAAAACGAAGAACAGTGCATAGACTAGTAGCCAAATTATAATCATCTGAAATCGAGGCTATTGCTTCAATGGACATAGTTTTTTGGTGAAGTTTATACTCCGCCTTGGTATCTTCTTTTGGAATGATGCAAGAAAACTCGACTACCAAACCACTCCAAATTTTGCTCACTAATTACAGCCTTATTGCAATGTTTTCTTGCTGAATGAATTTCTCCTTAATACCTTGTTTACATGGTTTCAACGGTCGTTTGCTGTCATTGCCAAGCAATGATAACGTAGCTAGTTGTACATTTCTAAAGAATCTGCTGGCTGTTAACTCTCCAATCCTCCATCGATGAAATATCTCGTCCACTAAGATCTGACCAATTTTAATAATGACGAGATATATCGTTATCAAGACATTGCCAATTTTTTATGAGATCAAGATTCGGTTAGTTTTCTCCTAATGACAAGCTATCCCGTCCATCGAGATCTGACCAGTTTTGCAAATAACGGGATGCCGAGACAACCACCGGGAGGGTTACTATTAAATTTGCTGCTATTTTGTCTGTTTCCTCCATACACAATTCTAAACATTCTCTGCCCTTTCATCTACGAACTGTTTCCCTCTTCAAGATTGCTCCAATGGTTGGTTGGTCCGGTTTTTATGGCCCAAGAACCATATCTGATCAAGTTTCGCCAAACACAAGACAACGTTAAGTAATGGACATACACATAAAAGCTACGTTAGTGAAAAGTGTTTCCACATATGCATTGTTTACGATAATCTCTCGGTATTTGCACTAAAACGTCCAAGAAACTCAGTGAATATAAAGGCATGAAATCCTATTCATATACTCCGATGTTTATGTCCCTCAACTTTATTAAAAACTCCACCGTTATCAAATATTTTAACATACAATATATATGTTACCGTTAAAGTATGAAATCCGTTATTTCATAGAATACCTAGTTATTCCATGGAATAACTGATCGTGTCCGTTAAAGTGTAAAACTCTCTTGTATTTCATGGTTTAACTAGTTATTTCATAGAATAACGATCTGCAGCCCGTTAAAGTGTAAAATAATCTATATCATATATCGAAAACCGGAGGAATCGAAGAAGTCCGGTCGGTTGCTACAGCTCAAAGTTTAGGTACCGGTCAGGGATTTAAAAAATGTTCGTGTAAAACCCAGTGTGTCAACAAAAAATGTTTTTGTTTTAGAAATAATGTTCTTTGTAATTCCAAGTGTCATTTTAATAATCCTTGTTGTAACAAATGATTTTATGGTACGTTTCCATAAATACCATTTATACGCTGCATAAATTAGATAAATTGCTTCTTTTTCATTTTAATTGTCTATCATTAGTTTAATTTCATTTTAGATAAATTGTTTATTTTACACTTTAACTGTCTCTCATTAGTTATTTCATAGAATACCTAGTTATTTCATAGAATAACTAGTTAAAGTGTCAAATTAATAACATATTACACACTTTAACGGACACGATCAGTTATTCCATGGAATAACTAGGTATTCTATGAAATAACTGCATTATATACTTTAACGGTAACATATGTTATGACATAAAAACTCTAAACCCGAATAACCTCTTTTGGTGAACATCTTAACTTATCGGAATTCCGAACGCGCATGCCCTGTTGCCTTTTTTCCCTTTCCGCCTTGTCATTTGAGACTATCCCATGATGCACCTCAAAAAAAGGGCGCCACGTCAGAGATAATGGATTAACAGCGCTTCCTGTGCCAACGTCAACAATGTGTTCTTTTCAAATTGTAAATACTCATAAGATGTACAATAAACTAATTCAATTGAAGATCAAGGCTTGTGTATCTGATTACCTTCACATATATACGTATATACCTAATCCTCTTAATCTATTGAAGTTTCAGGTTCACTTACATTTAAAGACATTTAGCAGTCAAGTGCCTTAATTTCTTGAACATCACTGCTATTATCGTAATGAAATTATTTCTTATCAGGTGCATAATAGTATAAAAAATTGTGATTACTTCAAGCAAATTCCAACTAACTATAAACATAAAGAAGAATGGACACCAATCAACCGTATTCAGATAGGGATGCAATGAGTGCAAGATCCACCCGGATGTGCAAGAGGGTTTATTAAGGTGAAGAAATGAACGGTAGCAAGTATATGAACAATATTCTCGGTAGCCCTAATTTTATACTTTGAGTGTAGTACACTTACAGTTTCACAGTTGGTGCTCCAAGTTGCGACTGCAAAACAGTAATGCAAGCCTGACAGCGTCGACTCATGGAATCCCGTAGATCCAAAGACAGCACCTCTTGCGATGAGGTAGCTTCGAAGTGTGCGAGTCTCGAACATGATGCCTTTGAAGTCTCCCTATAGAAAAAAAATAAATGCAATCAGTGAATAGTAAGTGTGGTCAATCAACGATTTCAATCGAATCCCAAACGTTCACTTGCGAATATACATTCCTATGTAAATACGCTTAAAATGTGTGCTATCACACTTCCCTTTAAAAGTTTGTACACTCATACTTCCCTTTAAAATTTTGTGCCCCCTTACCTTCCTTTAAAATTTTATGCTCACATAACTCCTTTTGAAATTTCAACAGGACGTCTTGAAATCCCCTATAAATGCGAGACATTTAATTTGGTTGTAAATATTCTATTACTATATATAACTAGAGAACAATTAATTTCATTATGAAAGCATTAATATTATAGACAGTCAAAATGAGATAGTTTCAGAGAAGTTATGTCTATTTTCAAAGTCTGTCTGCCCCGAAAACTGCTTCCCACACAAAATCTGCGACTGTTTGTTAATGTAGAAACGAACCACATCAAATTTTTTATAGGAGGTGCTTACATTCAAGTTTGTCACATCGGCGCACTTAATGACTAAATTGGAAACATATTTGTTGTGATTTTTACTGGTTGCAATGCACCAGTAAACTACTTGTTTCAGCAGCAGGCATTTGCTAAAAACAAACTCAAAGCTAGACATCCACCAGTCACCCCCAATCAAAATGAACAAACACTGCTTAGAAAGACACTGTCCCCACATATACCAAGAAAAAGGATTTTTACTTGAATAAAACTTGAAGTAAACAGATTTTTATGAAGGACTTTCATAGTTTAGCAAACTAGCTCCAAGTATCTTGTGTAACTTACTCCTCATCAATTTTAAGGCCTGGTTTAATTTTCAAAAATATACCTGCAATAAAAATTTTAAATATTTCTCAATAAAATCTTAAAACAATTATTGTGTGCTTAGCCAGCTAACATGACAATTTATTTCTATCAAACCTTTTTTCCCTTCAACGTTGGTATCAACTTCCTGAAATAACGTAACAAACTTCGGGTATCATAATTATAAAACTATCTCATATTTCAATAATGTTTAGTAAACGTAATATAGTTTCAATTGAAATAATTTTTAATTCACCTCTAAGAAATATGTGAAGCTGAATCAAGTAAGTAATATCAAATACAAGAGATAAGCAATTGAAATGTGAAAAATTTACACATACATAATCTCCATTAAAACTAAATTACAGATAAAAAATTTAAAACATGAAACAATATTGTAGGAGAATTGTTGATAAAATCTTGCATAGAATTTTTTCGGAAATACTCGATTTTCAAGAAACCAATCAAGGAAAAAATACATTTTCAGATTTTCTATCAAATACCATATATATGAGAGATTTCCTTAACAACTTTGTCTTAATACGTACTCCTGCAATCTAGAGCCATGGTATTCCCAAAATACACACTTCAAAACTTTGGATAAGAGTTGTTGGCTCTAGTCCTATCATATGGCCTCATCGTGGCGAGAGGATGAAACGGGTGGCACAGGCGAAGGCTGTGCTGCTTTACCCGGCTAACATAGGAAGGTGAACGGGTGGCTAAGTCGGACTGGTACAGATATAGCTCCCGGATCTTATGATCAATAGCAGACGCGCTCTACCCATGTCGCGGGCTTGTGCAACTCAGAGGACGCCCACCTCTCCGTACTTAAAAAGCAATTGCCCAAATCATCTCCAATACCTTTTCATCACTGGTACCTCAGTAAAACACCAGGAGAGCTGTTGGGCCTTAAATTTGCCCCGGAAAACTTTCTCTATGCTTGCCAGGCTTTGATCTGGCAATTTGAGACATTTTTAAGGACCCATCTGCCATTGCCCAAAGACTTTCTTTTGCACCTCAATGACTTATTGTAATTTTTTTTTACATTGGGACAAGAAGTTGTTCAAACACCGCCTAAAAGAAAGACTTGTAAATGCTGCCAAAGATAAATCTTGGGAATGACTTCTTTCTCTACAGTGACATCGTCCCAGACACTCCAAGGAAGGCTTCAACTGCTAAGTTTCGTTTCCTGACTGGGCATGACTGTCTGCGTGCACACTTATTTTATTGTAATATCGTTGAATCTCCTGACAGCATTTTATATAATAGAGACACCTTATGACGGCTCAACCCTTAGACACGCACTTATAAATTTTAGTAATAGAGAACAGAAGTATTGGGAAACCAGATGGAGAATGACGTAAAGTCAAGTACCTGTCATTTGCTTCATTCATTCATATTACCAAGAGATACTACTTTGGATGATTCTTGAAAATTTCCTACGAAAAAAGAAGGGAGTTACTACTATCTCACTTTTTTAAGCGACACGAGATTTCAGAGAAAGTATAATATTGTTTCTGACCTCCCAACACATTTATACCTAAATAGACACATCTATTGGTCAAAGGAATTTTATATAACACTAGCAGAATTTCCAGGCGTTACTCGGATTGAATTGGTTAACTAATTTTTGCTTTCGTTAGTAAATTGTAATTCCTGTTCATCACATATAACAACTACCACACTCTAATAAAGGTACACAATTGTTAATTACACAATTTCACAAATGTAAATAAATATCATAATTAACATTTTACATTTTTGTAGAATTTAAAATTTTAGTAAGTCAGAAAAGTCTATAGAGTGTGCCAATGTTACTCAGAATGCATAGAATAGTT
Organism: Meta bourneti; assembly: GCA_933210815.1. NCBI lineage: Eukaryota > Metazoa > Arthropoda > Arachnida > Araneae > Tetragnathidae > Meta > Meta bourneti. Next base: position 14,380,836 of record OW119924.1, read on the forward strand.
CAGAGTATGCATATAAATGCCTTGTATATTAATTAAAAACAAAAGCGCTTCCATACAATGATTAAAAATGTTTTTAAAACTAATTAAACCATTACTTACCTTGATTATTCAAGAAAAATATCAAATTGAATATGCAGAAATAATCTTAAAACAGAATAAAAAAAAGCTTCGAACGAAAACTAATGAATGCATCTGTTTTTTCACTACAAGATTCTTGGAATATAACGGACACAAATTTAAAAAAGCAAACGATTAAAAAGTACCAAGGTAGCCATATTAGAATATTAGCTATCAGTAATATTTCAAAAGGTCTTGTTCTGTATATTTTATTTGTTTTATTCTCTTTATCGTCTGTCCCAAATATTCAGAATTTTTTATATTTCGTAAATAAAAAATAAGGTTCTAAATAAATAAAAAGTATTAGAATAGAGCACTCGCAACCACGTGGTCTGACCATAGCAACGCCGGAATGACGTCCCTAGCAACCGTTGCCGTAGGACAAGCAATGGCTTCTGTTCCATTAGTAAGCATGGATGTTTCAGTGCGAAATCGCTACGATCAAAAAATATCTATCATTAACGGAATGGATCCGTATGATTTGGACAATCCAAACGCCTCTTCGAATCCTGAAGATTTTCCAAAGATCAATTTATGTTGTATTGGACATTATTTAGTTTTCAAAACTTCCTTTCAAACTTGCATAACAATTTGTTTGTCCTACAGCAGTTAACAGTTAAGAAAAATAACTGATCATGACGTCACCTGCGAATGCTCTATTTGATTTCCGTAAATTTATTCTTCGAAAAATGATTGATTTTTCGCCAGCACTGGTAAAACAATCCAAGTAATTACAATGCTCAATATATACTTTCCAGCTACTCCAAAACTACCAAATTATGATTGATTTAAATATGGTTACTCAGTTGTTTTATCATAAAACTTGCCTAAAAATGCAAGCAAAGACATTTCAAATAATGTATTCACTAAACTAAAATACGGTGCATGAAATATAACCATTGCATTTAATTATATTAAATAAATTTTATGTGATACTTGTACAAACACACAAACACAAAATAGAAATAGAAATAGAACGGAAAGACGGCCAGACAGACTAAAGCAATTAAGTTCAGTCACTAAATAAATGTAAGTACTCACAGTATGAAAAGTTTCATAAAAATATATTCAACCGTTTGGACGTAGCACTGGCACACACATACTGTATATACATACAAACAAACACCAAACACGCAAGACGGATTTTGCATCAGAAGAGCCTGAAATGGATGGAGAACTTGAAATTGGTCGAAAATATACAGTGTACAAACAAACACTCCATTTTTAGTTATATAGATTCTATTGATCAAGAAAGCTAAAACTCAATACTAGTTAAGAAGTCCCGCAAGGAAGACTACTTTGGTTTTCAAATGTATATATACCTTACTCTTCCAACTGGGCTACCGCAGTCCAAGACCCCTTATTTGGCAAAAAGAAGTGAGAATTATTACTGAAAAAGTGATATTCAAATGAGAGGGTTGAAATGTAATATGAGAAATGAAAGGTGAAAACGATAGAATATTCCCAGTCACGGGAGTTCATGGTAATGGATTGACGAATGGCTTCTGAATTGCCCCAACCATGTCTCTCGTTGAAAATCATACAGTAAAAAGGATTATAAATGCAAAAATCAAACAATCCAGACTTATTACTTACAAAGGCTAAAAGTAAAACTGGAACTCCCTGCTAGGTCTGAATTGCCACAGGATCCATCGGGAATCGTTGGAGTCGCTTGTTTTCATGTTCTCCCTGGTAGGTAGTTGAATTTACGTCACACTGGAGCAAAAAAGAAAGGGCCATTAGAAGCGGTCCGAATTCAATCCCGAAAGAAGAGATTAGAAGACAACATGTTGAACCACGGTCAGATGACGACGTCAACACCTTAGCTAGACCCCACTCTCCAAATTTCCGCACCATGCCCATGAAGACGTTCGAAGCCCAGACGTTTGAAACGGCAAATTTAACGTGCACAGCTTCCACTTTCACTAGTCTTTGGTTGTATCGAGTGTTGAATATGCAACCCTCCGGTTCCTAATCCCCGATTATATCCAGCGTTCTCGAGACAACTGCCTGTAGAGTTATCTATACTGGATTTGCTCGTCGTGCTCAGCAACTTGTCCTGTGTGGTCTTTCAGACATATCAGACCTCCTCAATAGCTGTCCTCATCTTACTGACGTCTTAGTGAATAATACTGCTGACAGTTTGACATTTTATGTCTAGTTCTTAACTATCGGGGGGGCTGTCAGATAGAGATTTATGGCTGAAAGGTAATAAAATAACCAATATTGTATATGAAGTAAAGGCTCCTGTATATTAACGACAAATGTAGTAAAACTTGCAAAATTAGTTTAGAATAAATTATAAGCTTGCCCTGCTTTCCCAAATCCTGTTTTTAATGTAACGATTAGAGACTAGCAGTATATTTAACGCAATGTTTCTAGTGCATTCGTTTCGATTTCCAGACCTAACTCTTTACACATCAGCTACTGATCTACCTTATCAAACCAATCGCTGACGCTCTCGTTCCCTAGCAACTTCAAACTTTATTTACAATAGTATAAAGTAGACCCTTAGGATCCATTCTGAGCAAAATGATTTATTATTATTTAAACAGATGTGTAGAAACTATAGCACCAGAGCACAAATGCAGCAAATTTGAAATTAAATTGCTTTACAATTCGGTTTATTTTATAGATGTGATATAATATTACAGTAAAATGATGGATGTAGAACACGATTTCAAAATATTATTTTCATCTTTTTTTCAAAACTAAACTAGCTCCCATCTGATTAAAACATAATAGATCCTTCTTCTATCACTTGAATAACTACATATAGCAAAGATAAATTACTACAAACTTAACTCTTAGATAAATTTTTAGATTTGTCAGTAATTAGCACTTTTTCCTCTTCGGGAAAAAAAGTCGCTTGAGGGTTGCCATAAATGAATCAGAAGTTAAATCTGAAACAATCTGTAAATGTATTGCTTTAACACAAAACAAATAAAAATACATACATAAATTTTACTGTAAGTACCCTTCCTTGATGTCTGTACATAATGAAGAAAGGACCACAGAAATCAACACCAGATATATTGAACGGAAAATTTTTCGTTACATGATCCTTGGGTAAATTGCCCATTATCTGTCGTACAGGTACAGGTTTAAATTTAAAACATGCAATACAATTATACACAACTTTTCTACAAATATTACGACCATTTATAAGCCAAAATTTTTGTCTAACAAGATACAATAAAGATTGGGCACCAACATGCAAATATTTTTTATGAAAATATTCAACAATAATATAGCTCAATTTCTTATTACAAGGCATAATTAAAGGATATTTTTATCAAAATTAACGTTAGCATTACTAAATCTGCCTCCAACCCGCAAAAGATCTTCATCATAAATGGGTTGAGGCTCTTTAATCTACTGTTAACAGGAACATTACCTTTTTCCTTTAATCAGTGAATTTCCAGTTTAAACTCCTGCTGTTGAATTTGCCTTACCAGATGTTTCTCTGCTTTTCGCAACTCCTCAATTGACAAAGGTCCGATCATTCTGGTTTCAGGGCATCTGGAATTCTCAACAAATCTGTAAATATAGCTAAAAACTCGAACAATAGTATTATATTTATTACTTTTTAGCATTAAATCAGGCAATAATGAAGTCATTTAACTGGACAGTAAGAGTAGATGATTTAGAACAAAAATGTTTCTCTTTAAATTCACAAGAATAATCCTGGTGAATATCTGAAATAGGCACACACGTTGATAGGTCATCTTTTGCGAGGAATAGTGGTCCACTCCACCAGTCTATTGTGAAGAAGTTTTTGAGGCTCGATTCCTCTAGAGACTAGGTCAGCAGGATTTTCCTCAGATGGGACATGATACTACTGAGTTGGTGAAGTTAAATCTTGAATTGTCGCCACCCTCTTACCCGCAAATGTTTTCAGAATGTGATTTTCACTTTTTATCCACGAGAGAGTGATTGTAGATTCGGAATACAAAAAAAGATGGCTGATGTTTCCATCCGTAGTGCCGATTAGACACGTTTCATTAGTTTTGCCAATAAAACATAATTCCAACCTAGGAATCATCCGCCGTAGAGGCGAAACTCGGGAATGACTGGAAATTAGCTTCACTGACACTTCACCAACACTAGTTAAGCACTTTGCGTAGATGACTGCACCATAGGCGTTTTCAGAGGCATCTGAAAAGCCATGTAATTCGATTGTTGGCACATCTTCAGGAAGGAAGCACCGGGGAAATTGAATATTGTTTATGGATAGCAGAGAAGCGAAGTTATTCCATTCTTGAATTTCCTGGATTGGAGGCATTTCATTCCATTCGATCTTTATAAGCCACAGTTTCTGCATGAATATTTTTGCTTTAGTTAAAATAGGCCCCAGCAAACCAATGGGGTCGAAAATTCTAGCAATGGTTGACAACACTGCCCGTTTAGTAAAACCATTTGGTTTTAGTTCCACTTTAAAGGTAAAAGTCAGTATTGGGATTCCAGGAAATTCCCAATACCTTTGTCTCCTCAGGACACGTAAATGAGTAATCCTCTTGGAAATTATTTGACAGTTCAAAATAATTTCTGCACCATTTGTGGAGAGACATACCACCTTTCTCTAGAATATTAATCAATTGCTTTTCAATTTGTTTGGCATATTGTGAAGTGTCTGCTCCGGAAAGAACATCATCCACAAAGAAGTCCTCTAACAAAACTCTTTGAGCACCAGGAAAGTCCTTTCCTTCATCGAGAGCAATCCGTTTTAGTGTCCACATCGCTAAGAACGGAGTACGAACTGTTCCATATGTAACTATGCACAGTTGAAAGGTTTTCACTCGTCCATCAACAATGTCTTTCCATACAATCTTTGCAAATCTCGTTGTTCGGGGTTAATTAAAATCATACGGAACATCTTCATTATGTCAGCAGTGAACGCATACAAATGTTTTTGAAACCTAATCATTATGGAAAACAAATTATCTTGTATAACTCCACCATTCAAATGCAGTGAATTCAGAGAATTTCTTTTCGTTGTTAAGAGGCATTAAAAACGTCTCTAAGTTTAGTTGTGAATTTTTCAGGATTGTAAACACCATGATGGGGAGGTAATATGAAATATTAGATTCGGTATCGTCTGAAATCTCTATCATGTGACCCATCTCCTCATATTCTTTTAAAAAATCTCCATAAAGGGTAAATATTCTGGTTTTCTTATAAATATATTCCAGAGGGAGCCTAACCTCCTTATAGCAATTTGTTTAGATTCCCCAAGACATGTGGGTGTTTCTTTAAAAGGAATTTTAACTACGTACCTCCCTGATTCATCTCTATAATGTGTTTTGACAAAATGTTAATCACAAATTATATTCTCAGTTTTGTTTAACCCATGCTCAAGATTCCCTATTTCCCAAAAATTTTTCATAGTTTTATTTAATTCACTCTCTTTTCGAGTTAACCTACAATAAATGTTATTTTCTTTGTCATTATTATTGATACTACCACTAGCTATAAAGTCAAATACTGAGTTTTGTAGAATCAAAGAAGAATTATCAAAGTATAATTATCCTGCTTTTAAAAGCTCATAAAAACACTCCGCACCAATTAACATGTAACTACACTATCTACCAATAAGTATTTGTACACCCATGCAAATGACGATATCTGCGGTGACGTTGATATACGTCACGCCCTCCGCCGTTAAATATCGTGTAGGAAACAACATTGGCATTAGTTGCATGCAAGATGCCACGAAGTGCAGAGTTGATTATCTGATTTCGAGAAAGGTGTAATCGTCGAGTATCACAGAAATGGCCGATCCTTAAGGAACATATCAAGCGAGCTGAATTACTCAAAATCGACAGTGGCCTTTGTGATTCAGAAGTGGAAGGTGAGCGGTGATTGTCGGAATGTGCCCCGAGTCGGCAGACCGACGGGTGCTGTCCAGAGAAATTCGGAAGAACCGCACCCAACCGATGGCCCACATACTCCAGGAGTTTCAACAGGCATCCGGGAATGTTGTTTCGATGAATACCATCCGTAACCATCCATAACATCTGCTTGGTTTTCATGGTCGTGCTGCCGCCCATAAGCCTTTGATCACAAAGTCCAACCGCGCTGCTCGGTTAATGTGGTGCAAAGCACGTCGAAAGTGGACCGTAGATCAGTGGAAACGGGTTCTCTGGAGCGACGAATCAAGGTTCACCCTCTACCGTTCGGATGGCAGGGTCTGGGTCTGGCGTCTGCCTGGAGAAAGCCTCCTGCCAGAATGCATTGTGCCCACAGTAAAGTTCGGCGGAGGTGGAATTACGGTCTGGGGGTGTTTCTCCTGGTATGGACTGGGACCTTTGGTCCCAATTCATGGTAAGCTCAACACCGACGCCTACTGCACTATTTTGGATGACAGTGTGCTTCCTACTTTGTGGCAGTTTTATGGGTTGGACCCATGTTACTTCCAGGACGACAACGCCAGCGAGGCGTTGTCGTTGGACCAACGTTGCGACCAATCAGTCAGGACCAACGTTGCGAGGTCCACCATGGATTGGTATGGTGACAATGGGGTTAACAGAATGGACTGGCCTGCCCAAAGCCCAGACCTGAACCCTATCGAGAATCTCTGGAACGAGTTGGATCGCCGAATTAAGGGGTGCAACAACCGTCCAAAATCGGTGAAGGAACTTACATGTCTTCTCCAAGCCGAGTGGAAGAAAATACTACTAGCCGTCATACAAGGACTTGTGGAAAGCATGCCCCGGAGGGTTGAGGCTGTAATTGCCTCTCGTGGAGGCTCTACCAACTACTGAATATGAATAAATTTTGTTTTTCCTTTCTATCGCAGGTGTCCAAATACTTATTGGTAGATAGTGTATACCCGGGACATTAAAGTTATCAGCTAACTTAATATGTTTGGGTAATTCCAAATGATCGAGTTTAAATACTTAGAGGGAGTTACATGCATTATTTTGGGCATGACCAATAAATTTAAGATTTTTTCGAAATATTTCCTCATTTGTAAGTGTAGCCCTTACATGCGATTTAACGTTCATTGAAGCTTCACTTAAACACGACACCGAGATGTTTATTTTCTCTCTTTTTAACTACAGTTTATTAGCAATGTCTGCAGAGCAAAAGTAAGACATTGAACCTGAATCCAAAATCGCTCTAACAGGCCTAAATTCCCCACTTATATCTCTAACGAATATAACGGCACTTGATAAAAGAAGGTAGAAGAATGTTTACAACTCATTACTGAAAAGAGATCCCCTTGCGTTGTTGAGTTATTTATTGTCTTTTCCACTTGAGAAGTACTTATCGTAGAGGGGATAAACTCCGAGGCAGATGCGCGAAGTTTCGTTACGTTTCCATCATTGAAATTGGTTTAATTTTGTTGCATATATTTTTTTTTCAAAATGTATCAATCTATTATGCCGTGTTTGACATTGCGCGCAAGAATAATCAGACTTGCAATTATTTACAGAATAAGGAGAAAAACAATTGAAATAAAGCTTACGTTTTTAAAACTAAAACACTTGAATAAAGTATGATTATCATTGTTACACATAGGACATTTCGAGGCTTTTACACTTGACACAAACACTTTAGACCAGGGGTAGTCAACCTTTTTATACCTACCGCCCACTTTTGGATCTTTGTTGGTAGTAACATTTTCTTACCGCCCACCGGTTCCGCAGTAAGTTAATTTAGAGCAACTGCAAAGTACTCGTAATTTTTGAGTGGAGGTTTAGTAAAAATACGTAGCTAAATTTATCTTTCTATTTATACTTTGCATATGTTTATAATGCACAGAAAATTTAATTTGATGCTGTATTTCTACTCCTCCATCGATACAGCGCCTACTAGTACGGAAGCTGCTTAAATTGAAGAAAATTAAATATAAAAACTATAAAAGTATAAAGTCTATTAAATGACCTTTAATTAATTATTAATGAGATCCTTGAGGCTGATGCTGCGAAACTAAATATTTGATATCTGGTTCAATTTTCGTAAGGAACAAACGATTTCCTCTTTCGGAAATATTCAGACGGTTTCTCTGTTTGGTGATAATATGATTAACAGTAGTAGACTCGTACAATTATATAGAAAATGAAGAGTTTTGGAGAATACCTATAAGTTTATTTTCAACATTAAATGCCATTTCTTCAATTCGTCGCTTTAGTGTTCTATCGCTTAGGGGCAACGTTTTTAAAACATCAGGTATATCCTGATGCATTACTGTTGAGACAAATTCTTTTATAGAGGGTATTATTAAAGTTTTTCCAATATTATAGCTTTTACCACTTTTTGCAATTAATTGTTCGGCAGTTAATCCATCTTCGTTCTTTGCATGTTGTTTCTTAAATGATACAAGTATTGTTGGACGATTTTGAAATTTTTTATAATATTTCCTGAAAATATTCAATGGACTTGCCTTTATCTTTTGGATGCTTTGTAGCAAGATGTTCTCGCAAAAGACTTGGCTACATTGCTGCCTTGTATAATGTTTTGACACAGTAAACACATTAGGAGATGTTTATTTACAAGAGGTTCGATGAAACCCATCTTCAGATACTCCGGTAAATAGCCACGAGCGTATTTCTTTTTTGAGACATGGGCTCACAATATTTCACACAATTTATAAAACTTGTTTGAAGCCGTAGGCACGTGCTTACTTTCACAAATCTAACTACGTACTGGCCCCACCATGAAACGAACTCAACTTGAGTGATGGCCGCTGATACACCCCACCCTCGTCATGCACACTACAGTGGAGTATAACCTGCTCTGTGATTGAGTCATAGATGCGCGGTGATAAATGAAAGTAGCTTCTGCATCGGACAAAACCCATACCTCCCACCATGAAAGCTTGAATCGCCCACTAGTGGATGGTGGGGACCAGGTTGACAACCACTGCTTTAGACTGAATATTTTTTACCACTACTCGTGTTTTTAGACACTTGCAAAGTAAGCCTATGAATTTTTAGAAAAATTATTAATTCTTCTAAGCTCGGCAAATTTTCACCCTTTAATTCTCTTTCCCACCTCATTTTTGTGTTTCGATCTAATTTTTGAAGTATAGTATACAGAATTAAAGTATCTGCGAAATTTTCAAATTTTTGCTCTAAAATTTCTAAAGTCCTAATACACTCATTTGTATTATCACCTAAATTTAGAATCGCGGTTGATGATTCTGTTTAAATTACCGGCATAGACATTAACTTTTTAATGTGCGAAAACTTTTTCTCTTTTGTTTGAATATCTATCTTCTAATAATGCCCACGCGGTGTAATTACCATCTGATATTGCTATGGATTGAATTAAGCGAAAGGCGTCCCTTTTTAACAGGGATTTTAAATATTGCAATTTTTGACCCTTGCTTAATTCCTCATTATCATGCGAACTAGCCCTAAATAAATCACGGAAAGTTAACCATTCATTTAAAAATCCACTAAATGTAGGAAGACTCAATTTCGGTAGCCTTACATTTATATTGGAGAGGGCTTTAATCTCAGATTTAGATGCCTGCGCATTAACATTTAATTTTTTAGTCATAACTAAAAAGGCATCATCAATTTTTCTGTTACTAATATTTGCTCTGAGGAATTTCTCAACTTCCTCCTCTTTACAAATAGAATAAATATTTCAAATAAATCTTTAGCCTCTTTGTAAAAGCCACTTAATTTTTCTTTACACAAAGTTAGTTGGATCTACATCATCAACAATATTAATAATTTCACACAGTCTTATAACTATGCCTTTAAAGGCAGTCTTATTGATAAATACATTCATTGTTATCAAGCAAATGAATCAATAATTTGCAAAATGTACTCACTCTGTGGCTGCACTCGAAAAATATAAGATACACAACACAATCACAAGATGCTCATTAAACCACAATATTTCGATTTCATGAAACACACACTCACATTGAATGTTGATGTGTTATGTTTCACACATAAACACAATCACTTTTTCCATAGATCCTCTGGTATCTAGCGGACCATATGTTGGGGTAATAACTAATGCACAAGTATAAAGCGGACTGTATATTTATTATTTCACACTGAATAATACACTTGGGAAGACCGCCATTGGAAAACGGCGTTTCCCCTCCAAGCTCATTACACACACTGAGAAAAGCTGGTTGAGCAACTCATACTGCGCATGCGCGAACGGTAATTATTGTTTCTTTAGATACATATAAATGAGTTTTGAGGTAAAAAATTTCAAATTAGGCATTTGATCAGCTAAAGGAAGTAGTTAAAAAGATGGTTTGAGCAATAACCTGTAAATAGGTTCTCAATGTTTAATGCTGAATCATGTATTCAATGATACTTTTAACCTCTGGTAGTTTAGGTGTCAGGTGCTAAGACACCTCTGGGGACCTCGGATCAGTCAGGTACCAGGTGCTAGGATTCTTCAGGGGGCTACAGATATCTTCCAGGTATTAGGACTCCTCTGGTTACTACGGATATCTACCAGGTATCAGGTGTTAGTACTCCTTAGGAGACCACGGAAAACAACCAGAAATCAGGTATTAGGACTCCTCTAGAAACCTCGGATATCTTCCAGGTATCATGTGTTAGGACTCCTCTGGGGAGATATCAGCCAGGCATCAGGCATTAGGACTTCTAAGATAACCACGGATATCTGTCAGGCATCAAGTGTTATGACTCCTATGAGGACCACGCTCTTCCTTCAGGCGAAAACCAATAAAGACATACGGGATAATCCTGACATGGAAGCGAAATTTCTTAACACAAGACTGAAAACTGAACTAAAGAGGCACTGCGCGATATCGAGACGTCCAGGACATAAATCGCGCATTAGCCATCTAGCCGGCCTGTTGATCACAGCAACTCTGGGAAAACTGGTAAACAGTCCAAAGCCTTTTCAAGTGGCGTGACTTTTTTATTCGCTTCTCAATCCCGGGTCCTCTTTAGCTTTCTTCATCCTCGTGAATCAATAGTCGGTTTGGAGGCGAGTACCGAAATTTCGCTAATTTTCTCATAGGATGAGGGGCTATCTTTTCTAGGAGCAGCTTAACCTAATTTAGTGGCAACCTGCAGACGGGCCATCGAACCAGAGTGTCCTTTGGCATGGAACGTGGCCTTTACCTCTAGAGCAGTCTAGCTGCAGCTCTGTAGTTTTGAAAAGTCCTTTCGAACATGAATTTTGGAGTTTCTTTGACATCGTCTGGAGTTTGTCGGAGGACGATTTCAGACTATGGTAAGAAAAAATTGTATTTTACATTTCTGAATTTTTTTTTATTCAACAGAGAAATAATTTTTTTCTCTGTTTAATTCTCTTAATCCCCTTTCTTTAAAGTTACAAAACAGCAAATATTTTGCTGGGAATTTACGATTTTTTTTATTCACACGTAAGGATTCTTCGATTAATATTCTGGGATGTACAGCCCGAAATATTGAACTTCGTCAGAAGGCCTATGTTTAGTATAGTCAAAATCATGATTTTTTTTAAAGTCAATTGCCATCTAAATTTAAAGATATATTCTAATTCAATCGCAATACAAATCTTGACCTCAGACAAAAAAGAAATATAGAAGAATTAATTAAGAAATTCCAATTAAAAAACTATCCTGGAATTCTGAGACCAACTATCATCGCCTGAGTACATTGCCGTGTCTCACACAAATCAAGAAACACAATTCCTGATGTCTGATGGAAGACAAGTTTGAAACAAGGTCCACCATTTACCCATCTTTGAAGATAGTAAATCTTATATTAAATTGTAGCAATCCAGTAGGAATAAAAAGGACAAAGAACATCGATATAAAACATCATAACATCAAAGATCTGCAAGAAAAGGGGATAATAATTCAATTTTGATTACTGCAGGAGTCCGTACTAAAATTCGAACAGTTTTAGAACCTGATCAATCTTAAGGGTTAAGCCATCCAGTGAGGACGTTTCGAATACGCGAAGAACTAGTACACAGACGAATCTGACGCTCACCCATGCAAACTCTTATGTACACTTTTCTGTTTACTCTTCGTGCTTTGTAAGAAATTATATTTCACTAATGCAAATATAAATAAATTATCAAAAAATCCATAAAAATGTAGTGTGTTTCACATCCCATCAACTTATACCTATATTCCTTTAGCTCTCTTGGAATCAACTAACTTAAATAGATAAGTTTGGGTACAGCTGTATGTAGCGCCTTGTTCTGTGGCAACAGCCCTTGGCGCACTTTTAGTAGCGAGTTATGGCAGTTGAATGTAACCCATCTTATATTTTTTGTAAGATTTCTTTCCTTGGCGACATAAAAAAGTGTTCCAATAAACACACCAAGGGCCGTTGCCACCGGGAGAGGCGCTACATACAGCTGAACTAAGTTTGTGTGCATATTTGCATCATATGTTATGGATAATTGTCTGAAGTATGTAATAAACACTAGAATCCCCGGCTCTCCCATTACCCTAAACCCTCCTGGTGGTTGTCTAGACGAGATATCTCGTCATTAGCAAGACTCGCCAGATCTTGATTGACGAGAATTCTTGTCATTGAAAAAATTGACCAGATCTTGATCTCGTCATCATAAAAAACATCGGCAATATCTTGATGGCAAGACATGACCAATTTTGCTAATGACAAAACATCTTGTCATCAAAATTGGTCAGATCTTGATGGACGAGATATCTCGTCGAAACCACTTCGAGGGTTAAGCGTCATCCGCTGTCGTTTCGACACTGGTATACGAATTTACCATTATATAAATTGCGTAAAATAGTGATACTATCTAAACGACATCCTTACTATTCTTCACTTAAGTTAACTTTAAGCTTATAATACAATATTTTCATAAGCTTAAGATTATGATTTATGCCACAAAAAATCTAACTTACTCTATTGTTAAACTCGCAAAATACACATAAATCAACGAAATTTACAAAATATAAGAAAATGTGTTATTTCTCTTGACAACACAATATGCAGATTTTACATTTATCAAATTTATATTATATACATACCTTATTTACAATTAATACAATGAACAATTTCTTCGGAAGTTTTTTGCTTCATTTACATACTTAATAACATGTTTTGTTTGTGCATTGGAGTTTTTAATTTCACATTTCCTGTGTATCAGATAAATTTCCCACTATGAATCTGATTTATGATTTTTGGTGCTTTTACCCATTGACTTTTGAACTCAGGTTGGACTCATTGGTATTTTACTTGCCCACTAAAGTATGATCGATCATTTCATGTAAAATATTTCTAACAGCAAAGTAATCATTCACCCATTATATACGTATCTTTCATCATGTGCCCATCTCCCGAGTGATATGAATCCAAATTATTCTAGGCAACATCCGTGTCACTTTTATCAAGTTCTTCTGATTTATTTTCACGTGTAATCCGGTTTCTTTATATGAATCAAAACTGGAATAGTAAAGCTCAACACCATCAGATCCATATTCCGGATTGTTGTCGCAAAGGATTTCCAATCTCTTCAGAACTCTGCGAGTCATCGTTTTTGTGCTGATTAGAGAAAAAAAACACCCGTGAATAACATTTGTAGTTGAAGCTTAGACGTAAACACAGGATAGAATCTAACCCATTTCCGCATATATCCAAGGTCAAATAAACGAATCAAAAAGCACTTTTAAATAAATAGTGAATAGAAATCTGCTTGATTTGCTATTCTATGGTTTTTTATTTTGTTTGACGAAAGCAGTTTAGACGGGGAAACCTGCTGGATGTCGAAAAGACACAAGCCGACATTTTGGTAAATTTAGCTGTAGAATTTTTCTAAATTCAGTAAAACGAAAAGAATTTTCAGCTGTGTGCTTTTAAATAAAATGATTGTTGCTAATCTCCACGTCTAGCTCCAGCTAGACCAAATCCACAAGACCATTCAAACACCAAAAGAAGTTCAGAAAACAGGTTGTCTCGGGACAACTCCAGGCACTCGAGAATGTGTGCTGGGGAGGCCTGGTCACACTGGCATTTAAGACAAACAGGACGAATCTTGTGACCACAGCAAAATGTGAGACTCCTCAGATGGCCACTGAAAAAGCTGGAGAGCTCTGTCTGAATATGTCTGTCTCAAATGAGAGCAAGAGATCTTTCGGGGCTATGCATCCCCACGATACCAAGAGTGTACCGGGGGAACGATGCATACCTTCTTATCAAGATTTTTTCTAATAGAGTAAAGCTCAAGAAATATCAATGAGTGGGTATCGGACAATGGTTCATCGACACCCTCCTTCGCCAAATCATCGTCTTCTTCGTTCCCCTTAGGTCCATGTAAGAAGGGATCCACTGTAGGTGCACCTCACAGAAGGACGAGACATGCCTAATTTTGTTAAGGATCGCTATGCCTGTTCGATCTCCCACATTGCTCCAATTAGATAGATGTTAGTAAAATGATTAAAGATCACATATATCATAAAATGCCAAAGTCCGACAAAAAAAGAGAGAAAAAGACAATTCCCTCCGGGTGTCGAAATGACACCAATTTGGTGTTCAAAGAGAACGAGTGAGCATTCTTTCTACCAATTATAATTTTTGAGAACTACCATGGACATAAAACAGATAGAAATCATCACAGCAAAGAAAATGTGAGCTAATGTGATAGTCGTTGGTTGAGTTTTACGGCGCAAGGGCCATGCTGCGCCAAACACAAGACAACGTCAAGCAATAGACATACATCCATAACGAACGATTTATTGCCTCAGAAGAGAGAAATGCACTGGAGGAATCTAACTTGTGCCGCCAGCAACTCTCAGGTTGCTAGCGCAGTGAGCAAACCCAGTGAGCCACAACGGCTCCCGTGAAAATTGGTTTAAAGGTAAAAAGATACCAATAGCCTTTAACAAGTGAATTTAATGCAATTGAAGAGGACGTTCACAAGCTGCAAAGACACTTTAGCGCAGATGCTTGCCAGGAAATACTAGTTGATTGGAAAAACATAGAGGAGATGAATACAACGTATATTGAATGTAACTTCTGAGAAAAGTAAGAAACGTGCATACGAACAAAGAAAGACATTGAGCAGGTAATAATTTCAATCTTGAAATATTTACTTTAACATCTTGAGATAAAACCAAATATTATTCATTTTTATGACCGTTTGAATAAACACATTCAACTTTATGAAAAGCATTTCGTTTGTGTTCGAAAACTCTATAAATACTAAGTCAATGGTAAGATGGGGTAAAATATGTTTTATTTGGAGCAATATCTTGCGTCTGAAGATTAAAAGTAAAGCTTGCGTGAGATAAATTTAGTGGCGTGAATAAATATTGTTCGACATAACTTTATGATACATAAAAGAAAAATATATCATGTAAGTTTTCGATACCCTTGTGTATAAATACACGGTCTATATTACCTCATATTACCAAGTATTCCAGTTTTTCCGCTACTGCATTTCTGTGTACGATCGTCAGCAGCAATGAAGGCCACCTTCGCAATCGTGTTCTTGCTTGTTGTTTTCGTCATGGGTATGTTCGTAGCAGAGCTTTAAATTTTAATTTGAAGATGCACTGTAGAGAACGTTCAATTCTGAGAGAGATGTGTAGAGCCAATTTATGTATTCAATCTCGTTCTATAGCTTTCGGAGTGGTAACCCTTTTGTAATTGACGACAAACGTCCCCTACATTGCATCTTTACCTCGAATTTTCAAATTCAATTTCTTCAAACGACCAGTGAAACATTCGAGTTTGATTTTATTTTGCTTCTTGTTTATTCATTTCTGCAATTCGAGCTATGTCATTTCGTCTAATTTGTAGAACTTAAATAAGAAATTGAGATTTTATAGGTGGTTATTTGGTGCTTTATCCCATGGTGCTAGATAAATTCTACAAGCATGGGTTTGTGCAGACTTAATTTTTCAGCTATTGCAGTGGGGTTGGATGGTTTCCCCTCCACGTCATGCAAATGCAGGTTGGTTCTTAAAAGACCTTACAGCGAAGGCACCTCCCTGAGGAGACGACCACCTTGGTCAAAAGTCTCATAAATTTTCCGAGCCAGTAAGCATTATTATGCAAGATAGCTAAAAAGTAGGTGCATATTTGCATGTCCTCCCTGTACCCATGGTACCAATGTGTTGATCCGTTGCGCGACCACCTCGTGCAGCCACAAGTTCTTCTCCTGACGTGCTGAATTGGGAGGAGGAGGGAGACAAGAGCCCACTCTACCCTCGATAAAGTTCTGAAGTAGAGTACGACTAAAACTCCTGCCCATTAAGGAGTACCGTCGACTGTCTGTTAGACCTTAGACTCGAGTCTCGCTCTTGCTCAGAGAGACCACACGCCAACCACCCCTGGGGCCTCCCCTGTCAATCTGTTGTGGCAATTTGTCGGGTGCAGAGGGGGCTGCGCCCCCAACTAAGTGTAAGTGTAAGTGGGGTTGGATGGTTAGGAGTTTTATGGCGTATTTTTGGCCAAGCTGCGCCAAACACAACACAACATCAAGTGAAAAAATGCCGTGAAAGGGGGAAAGGAGGAATAGGATAAAAGGAGAAAAAGATCGCTCGGGTATCCCAGAAGCGCGACTCCCGTGTTTACTAAAGACAGTAAACTCATGGTGAAAGAAAAGAGGTACACTTCAAGTACCTCGGGTCGTACTCCGTACACACCTAAAGTATGTGCCTCTGAGTATTGTGGTGGGTTTGAAGATTTCTTGGCTTCTGACATTTATGCAATGTAGAATGTGATGTGGAGAGGCTGGCTCTTTTTTCCCATTTGGCGCATCGTAAAAAAGATTTGGTACCATCGACAAAGGTCATAGGTGAGTCAAGTACGATGTCTTGTCAACATAGAAAAATCATTCTCGACATGTTGAGATGTAAAATCTCGCGCGGATATTGCCCTTGTATTTCGCCTAATGTGCAGAACTTAAGTACGCAATTGAGATATTATGGGTGGTTGTTTGGTGCGTGTCCTATGGTGCTAGATAAATTCTACACCAAGATATGGAGGATGAGCAAAACTAATTTTTCAGTTATTGTGGTGGGATTGGTGAATATTTATTGGCTATTGACGTTTATACAATGTAGGATGTGATATGGAGAGGCGGGCGCTTTTTATATTTGGTGCACAGTGGGAAAGACTTGTACCATCGACGAAGGTCATAGCTTTAGATGTGTAGTCTTGTCAACACAGAAAAATACCTTTTCGACGTGTCGAGATCTGAAAACTCACCCGGCGATTTTCCTTTGTACGAATGGGGGATGTATTTTGGGCTCGAATCGACACTAGTTTCCTCGAACCCTGAAGAAAGTTCGTGTGATTATTTAAAATATTTCAAAAACAAAGGTATTCAATATAGGGTGTTTCAAAACTCTACCTGCCTGAACTCTAACAAACAGTATTCACAGTTCCACAAATGTCTTCGAAGCGCCACCTTATATGTGCCAGAGTATGCAAGGCAGCATTTTTATCAGTATTTTTAAGTGGACAAGCCGCCAACATTCCAAAAAAGGAAAGCAATATCATCTGACTTTGGGTCCTGAAAAGGATCTTTGCGAATAGGGGGCTTCATAACACTGGACCGCAGTGACGGGGCGCTGTTACTCATTTTGCTTCTCCTACTGCCTCTTTTGTTCGACGGGGAGCATTATGGATTTTAGTTATCTTTTATCTTGCATTTTTTTTATCTGACAGTCGTATCTTAGTTGACGACCTTTATAGCCGGGCTAATTTGTACCGGACTGCCCGTAGGAAATTTATGGTACCTGAACTTTTCCTGACGTAGGAAAAGATATTATCAGTAATAATTAATTTTATCAGTAATTTTAGTCTGACACATAAGTGTTTTACGGCAAGTTCTTAAAGTTTCGACCACCTGCAGAAATTGCAAACATGATAGCTTTAAAGCATAGAAGGAAAAAATTATTAAAATCAAAATTGCTTTGGTGATATCTGGACGGGACGATGAAAGTTCGTAAACTCAGTTCACAAAATAGGAATTCGTTAACCCCTCCTGGTGGTTCTTTCGAAGAGGGAGCCATTAGCAAAGCTAACCCGATCTTTATGGACGAGATTTCTCGTCATTGGAAGAAAACTGACCAGATCTTGATCTCGTCATCCTAAAAAAATTGGCAATACTTGATGACGAGATATATCGTCATCAGCAAAATCTTTCAGAGCTCGATGGGCGAGATCTATCATCGAAACCACTTGGAGGTTTAAAAGAAACGTCAGCAGTAATTTAAGTATTAGCTTGATTTCAACCTATTGCATCGGGTTTTTACTAAGGTATTTCTGCAATCTAAATTTTACAAAATCAATTTGTCGTGGTTATCTGAGATCTAACCTGTAAAAAAACAGTTACTATAATTCATAGACTGATTCATCTTGCTTATATTCATATTGCTTAGCATCGCCACTAAATAACACAGAAGGGAAAATTAGTCATCACCTGAAATTATTTATGACACAAATAACTTAGCCTAAGTTATTATGACATAAATAACTTAGCCTAAGTTATTATGACATAAATAACTTAGGGCTACGTGTGGTATCTAGGTACAATAAGACTTCAGGTGCAATATGGGATTATCAATTATTTTTAACTTGTACCTTTCTAAACAGAATTTTAAAATAATGTGTAACTTCATAAATTTTCTTACAACTATTCAATTAGAGTTATTTAATTTTGTATTTTTTCTTAAAACCCTTTACTTTTATATAAGTAAAAGTGCATAATACTCTATATTTATTTTGCTGCCAAACGTGCTGATTGTTTGAATTTTTTTTCAGTTCAAGCCGGAATCCATCGTAAGTTTCACCAATATCACTATTAGTTCTGGGTTTAAATCGTATTTGAATAATTTTAAAAGCATATATATAATTCATACAGTCTTACTCATTCACTCCCATTTGTTTACATTAAATACGATGATAAAATAAATATTCATTGAACTATTGTTATACTTCATATTCCAAAAACTACATATTTTAATATATTTTAAGCATTGTAGAAAACGCGTAGTATTTATTATGTTAAGAAAACTAAAGGTTTAAATACTCTTCAAATATTAATGCTATTGATTTAAATAAACTTATTTTTATTTATCAAAGGAATTAATCTAATTATTTAAACCAGTTAAATTTTATAATTATTATTTATATACTTGTTAAATTCAAACACTTCTCAATTTCAATTATAGTATCATTACGATAAATTAATTTTAATTTTCTAAACAATAAGAATTTCCTTTTTTTAAACCACCCTTTATTATACATAAAATACAAACTTTAAAATTGATTCTTCATTCATATAGTGTGCATTATGCTTTGAGTTTCTTGCGTACAGATCACACAATATGTGCATATATATCCTATTTAATAAAGGAAATCTGTATATTTGTAAAAAGATTGTATTGTTGCTGAAAAGTTTATTTTACTGAAAACTCTTATCTTTACGCAGCTTCCATCAGTTAAAATATTTATATAAAAATTATAAATACTTAATTATCACTAAATGCGCAGATGAGTCAGCAATATCTGCAATACAATACAAAATTTTATTTCAATAAAAATAGACCACTTTCAATATTACTTTTCAGTATAGTTCGCATACTTTTCAACACACTTGTTCAGGCGTTGGACTAGCTTTTCTGTCTTTAAAAAAGGGTTTCCGTATGAGCAGATAGCCACACATGCATCGCTTCTTTCATTGGTCCGTGAGGAACGATTACCACTTCAAAAACAATTGTCACTCCTCTGTGTAACAAAACCATGTTGCGTTCATAATAAATCGCTGTTGCCGTCAGTTGTAGAAGAAGATGGCCACCTAGCTCCTTTATGCACAACTCTTGTGTGAGCATTTTTGAACTTCTGAATCCATTCGTCTTCACTACGTTGAGGCAAGACTGTTCCCTTAGACTAGTTCCCTTAGACTTCCCAACCTGAGCTCGACGAAAATAAAATAAATACAAATTAAATTAAAGAAAGAATACGAAACAAAAAGTAGAATCGAAAGAAAAAACTAGAAATTGCATTCTGAACGTAAGTTTGACAAGTTGAATTAACGCCTCCTCTAGCAGGTGGCACTTGGTCATATATGTATTGGTGGTAGTGTATTTTGATGTATTGGTGGTAGTTGAGAATAAATTGAGATATTATGGTAAATTTCAAAGTTTTTAAAATATAATTTTATTGCATTGACATTGCACAATTGTTTAAATATCTCTTTACTACCTATCCCTTCTTCTTCCCCTGCAACACCACTCCTAAATACCATTGACTTGTAAAACATAGGGCAGGCCTAAGGGCCATAGAAATATATTCTAAAAAGGGCTACTAGAGTCAAAAAGGTTGGGAACCTCTGCCTTAGGCAAACCACACATTGGTCCAACATCAGTCCTGCGGCACTGAATTGACTGAAATGTGCATGTGCACCGACATGTTTTTTTCTGTACAAAACAGAATACGCATGTGCCTATCGTATATTTTGTCGCATGCTGCTCCAGTGTGGCAGGGCATGCTGTGTTGAAAACCCTCGATGGATTTCGGCCCACAGCTTTAGACCACAAAAATACGGATCACTGATCTCTGGTGTAAACTGAAAATAAAGCGGACATGGTTAACTTTACAGCATCACATTTGACTGACCTATTAATTTCAAATCTGGGCGGTAACGATAAGACAGAAACTTCGAAAGTTACAATACCAACAGAAACACAATAACAACAGATAATCAATGAGTTAGGAAATGATAGTATGTAATTATTTTTGCTTTCACTAAAAACTAGTATTGCTATATTTTGAGTCTTGAAATGAAATATGAAATTGAACAGCTTCGATTAACCTTTTACTGATTTTGTCAATATTTTTGTAGATTATCGCATCGACAGCAATGGAAACAGGATTGATCCAAGTAAATAAATAAATTGTTGTAATTAATGCATTTACTGGAGAAGATAAAATTTTAAACATATGCAGACACATTTTTTACATTTTAACACATCTCGTTGGAGAATATTTTCGTAAACAAAATAATTAGAAGAAAAAGTATAACTTGCTTCGTGTACTTAAGAATGTAGCAATTTGGCAAGAAGGATTTTTAGTTTCCAAAACTAGATTAAATAGTTTCTAGAATAAAAAAATTAACTAAAACTCTAACTTTTTAAATAAAAGTTTGTTGCGTGTAATCACAAAATGCACGAAACCTAGCGCAGTAAATATAACCATAAAACATTTATTAAAACTCTTGAAAATAAACTGCATTTTTCATCCACTACTCAAAATTGAAGATTTTTCAATTTCTAGACACTGATCTTTTTCTCTTTGGCAAAAGTTGTGGTTTTGCTTCGAGACAATTTGTTTCGAACAAAAATAAACATACAATGTTTCAGACAAAAATAAGGCTGTATTAAAATTACTTCTCTAAACATGGTCTAAGTTTAAAAATCCAAGTAACATGAAAAAGATTTCAAGTGCCACATTACAATTTGATGTTATAAAATTTTTAATAAATGTAAATAAATTTATAAGAAAGATTAAAAACTAGTACGTAAATTTGAGTTACTCATTTAAATTCAACAAAAAATGAATAAAAATGTTTGTCGTGTTCTGGCAAAAAGGAGATGAATTTACACAGTAATGTAAAAATATTTTTAAAGCAATTTTAAAAATATTTTAAAAAATGATAACAGTTCCTAATACAAATTTATAAATTTAAAAATAATATGACTATACTTGTTTCATATGTGAGTTTTATTTTCCTGTAATATGCAATTAATTTAAATTATAAAACTAGAAGAATTACCCTGAGAATGTATATAAATATCAGTTTAAAGAGAGTTTTATAGAAAGGTGTAATGAAATAATTTATAGAATCAACTCTCAACTAATGTAAATGTCAATGAAATTTCCTTTTCACTTTGAAAATTTTTATTATAGAAGAAAACATATAATTAGAAAAAAATAACAAGATGACATTTTATAGGCCTAAGTACAATATCAATAAAGGATTAATCCTCCAAGTGATTTCGACGAAATATCTCTTCCATCAAGATCCGACCAATTTCCCTAATGACGAGATATCTCGTCCATCAAGGTCCGATGAATTTCGCTAATGACGAGGTATCTCGTCTTACAAGTTCCAACTAATTTCGCTAGTGACGAGGTATCTTGTCATCAAGATATTGCCGATTTTTATGAGATCAAGATCTAGTCAGTTTTCGTCTTACGAGATATCTGGTCCATCACGGTCTGGTCAGTTTTGCTAATGACAAGACACCTCTTCGAGACAACCACCAGGATTAACTGGCGGTTTCTCGAAGTGGTTTCGACGAGATATCTCGTCTATAAGGATCTGACAAAATTTTGCTAATGACGAGATATATCGTCATTAGGATATTGGTGATTTTTTATGATGACGAGGTCAATATCTGCTCAGTTTTTCTCTAACAACGAGGTATCTCGTTCACCAATATCTGGTCAGTATATATCGTATATCTGGTCAGTCAATATCGTTCACCAATATCTGGTCAGGTATGACGACATACGTCGACAAGTCAACCACCTGGAGGGCTAAATAATATTCATGGATATAATGTACTTATATAATGAGCATAAAGATATCTTCTAAGTTCAGAGCAATCAAAAAGTTCACATTTCACACGATACATGGCAAATTCAATCTTTTAACTTTTTCAAATCCAAATTCAGTAATATATACGACTAAATTTGAAACTTGGAAACTAAAAGATGATTTAGAAATCTCACTAGCATAATTCTTGAATAAAGAGAACGCGAGTTTCAATACTATAATCACATTCAATTTTAGAAATAGGTGCATACTAATGTCGAATTGGAATGTTTAAAAACACTTGTATTTGAACATTTCATTTATCTAAATATTACTAACACTCAACTCGTATTCATTTTACATGACGAACCTTTAGCTTAGAGACCGACCACAGGATTAAATAAAAAAGTACAATGTATTTTGGATATTAATTATAATTTTACTAAGTTTAAAGTTGTTACAATAATCGAAATTTTTCGTTTTCAATAGATGCTCCCGAATCTGTTGGTAAGTTTAGTTAAGCGTTTTATTTATAGGTTTTATCCAAAGCTGAGATCGAACGTTAGCACTGTTGAAGTGCATTTTACACTGAAAATTAGTACCGAAAATTCAGTGTTATTTATTTTTATCATTCAAAGAAATTAGTTGAAATTATTTTACTTCTTATTTAAAATTTATTTATTTAAAATATCTATACATTTACAGTTAATTGTTCACTGTTTATTGTTCAAAACACACAATTCATTGTTCACAGTTATTGTTATAAAAATTAACCCAAACTGTAATATATTATTGGCGGGGTCTTGGATTTTTTTTACATGTCATCTTTTTTCAGCATTTCGTAGACAATGCCCGTATTGATAGAAATGCAGTTTCCAATAAACATTTATAAACAAATAGTTTTTAGGTCATATTTCGATGTTTTTGGGGCGTTGTTTATTATTTCTCGTGTTTTCGACGAAATGTTTTCGTTTTGTCCTAGGTTTTCATTAAATTTTTGTTGAAATGTTCCCTATTTGGTATTCTCATTCACGGTTTCACATTCAATACAAAATGTATACATTAGTAGGGCATCGAAAATAAATTTGGATGTGAAATTTGACTGGCACGAAAATGAAATTCACCGTGGTAACAAGCTGGAATCAGTACTGAAACTGATACAGAGTACAATGTAATAAATGTGAAGATGAGAATCACAAGTGGTGGCATGATATGATTGCTAACCAGATACACACCATTTCATTTTTAAGCAAGCGGCTATAGGTTATAAACAATCTGTTACCATGTAACGATGATTAAAAGTTGCATAGTATTGTGATGTTTCCTTTCCTTATGTCTCTTCTTTTTACTACACATTTTTTCTGTTCTATTTCAGAAACCATCTACGGTAAGAGAAATTTATAGCTTTTATGATAAAAAATAATATATATCTATGAAAACTGTAGGAAAATTTTCATCAATTATAACTAGTCAAAATTATTTTCATATTCCTTTTACTTATGTGTTTTCCCTATTTTCCCACAGATCATCCCAAGCACGATCAAAGTAAGTAACATGTACATAGTACTTGTATAACAAACCGTTACGTTACTGGTACAAACATTGAAGTGCCATATGCATAGTTCCCTCTGATCATTCAGATTTCATAGTAATGTCATATGCTTAATTCTTACAGCAAAACACACATAAAGACTTAATTACCATACTTATATGTTGCTCGAATCCTAGCAAATATTATATTGGTCTAGAAAGTCAAAAACTAGTTAGAAATCATACAAGAAGACTGCAGATTTCAGAACGGATATGTGCGAGTGAACCTCTCTGAGGGTTGCATGGCCTTGCCTTTAACTTTACCCATCCACCTTGATGACCTAATATTGGAGTTATC
The DNA here is from genome assembly GCA_933210815.1 of Meta bourneti. Taxonomy (NCBI): domain Eukaryota; kingdom Metazoa; phylum Arthropoda; class Arachnida; order Araneae; family Tetragnathidae; genus Meta; species Meta bourneti. The sequence goes on from OW119924.1 coordinate 14,405,314, forward strand.
TCCAGAGTGTAGAAACGAATGTGTAACCTAAGGTGTAACCTCTTGTGTTTCGGAGGAACATGCAGAAATGGATGTAGTCCTATGATAAAGACTTCTTCAAATTTACACTAATATCTTCAAGAGTTTACTCTAATGGATTATTGAATAACATTTAGGTAGTAGAATAAATAAATAATTGCTCCTCCTTGAGCCTTCTTCAAATTTACACTAATATTTCCAAGAGTTTACACTAATGTATGATTGAATAACATTTAATGTAGTAAAATAAATAATTCCCCTCTTGAATCTTCTTCAAATTTACATTAATATTTCCAAGAGTTTACACTAATGTATTATTGAATAACATTTAGTGTAGTAAAATAAATCAATAATTCCTCCCCTTGAGCCTTCAAATTTGCACTAATGTTTCCAAGAGTTTACACTAGTGGATTATTGAATAAAGTGTAGTCAAATAACTATTTGCTTGCCTTGAGTAGTTTATATTAGTCGCAAAAAGACTGTCCGTAGAGGCGTTCATTACTGTTTGTAATCACAACTCTTGAGTACCTACTGTGAGTGTAAGTGTTCAATTATGTGTTCCCTACCTCTCTTTAAAGTTCAGGAAGTTTTGAAACTCCGTGTACATTCAATTTGAATTGGAATATAACCAAAAAGACCTCTGATTTCCGGGTGGACAAATATCAAAATAAATGATTTCAGAATGGATAGATTTCCATGGATAGATGCACCCTATTTTAATCGAGAAATGCAAAATTTTAAAATCTACTGAGCATCTGTAAATAGGCGTCGTGCTATCCGGCGTGCATTACTATTTATAGTTGAAACCTTGAGCCCTTAATGAGAAACTTTGTCTATCAGACTGTAAAATTAGTTCTAGTAAAAATGTCAATGTGCGTGTGCTGTCTTTCATTTCTGTACCTTAGTGTAGCTGCTAGTAACCGTATTCCTGTGTGAATACTGTTAAATTTTGTGACCCCCTTCCTCCTTTCAAAGTTTGTACAGAAAGTTTTGAAACACCCTGTATATTTTTCTACTCAAAAATCTACTAAAGCCCAGTGGGAACTTATAAACTAAACCTTAATTTATTTCCTATTATTTTATGCTTACAAGATAAATGTTTCTTAACCCTCTTGGTGGTTGTCTCGATGATCTCTCGTGTCTCGTGTTTATTTCGTCATTAGATAAAAACTGACCAGATCCTGATGTGCGAGATATCTCGTCATAAGAAAAACTGATCAGATCTTGATCTCGTCATCATCAAAAATCACCAATATCTTGATGACCAGATAACTCATTAGTAAATTGATCAGATCTCGATGGACGAGATATCTCGTCGAAATCACTTGGAGGGTTAACATAGTAAAGTTCACTTAACTAATTATTTTTTTCTCTACTTAGCCATCTTCGACACAGCTGCCTCACTTCTCAATGGAATTTTCTGAATGAAACTTGTAGTAATAGCGAAATTGTGAAAGATTTGTATACCATAATGAACTGAATAAAGGATATAACTTGATTTTTGATTGATTAACAGTGCCAGTTTTTTATTTCAGAGTCATCAATTACTTATTGTGAATGCCATCAATTACCTCACTTACTTATGAACCTTTCGGAAAAAAGAAATTTTTTGGGAACTAGGTACCAACATCATAATAACCTCGAATAACACCGATCTACTTCAATTAACATCTAAGACACATTTTCACGAGAGAATAACAGACAGTTAAAGTTGCAGGAACATGATGGCGGGGCCGTGATAGTCAAGTTGGAAGTGCAACGGAGGATTGCAAGTTCGGAACCAGGTCCAGCCAAAGACCGTGTACACGGGGGTTGTTGCACGTTAAATCTGTCGAGGCATCAAGTGTTCTCACGTTGGCGTCGTATGGAAGTCTGTAGAGTGGGATGCCGACACAGGTGTTGACCTCGTCATCTGACCATGGTTTAAAGTGACAAGGTGTTGTCCTAGGATCTTTTCCTTGGGAATTGATCCCGGACCGTAGCCAATAGCCCACTGTGTTGCTCCTGTGTGACGTTAATTAACTAGGTAGGTATTTTAATTAAGTAGAGCAACACCACGGGCTATTCGTGACGGTCCGAGATCAATCCCGATCGGAAAGGTCGGAGGACAACACCAAGTAATTTTGAAACACGGTCAGCTGACGAGGCAATACCTGAGATGGCATCCATCTTCAGACTTCCATACGACGCCAACGGGGGAACATTTGAGGGCACCGCGGATTTAACGTGCACCAGCCCCTTTGTACACTACGGTCTTTGGTTGGATTCGAACTCTCAACCCTCCGGTTGCTGATCCGTTACCCGCTCAAAGTTTTGGGAGTCGAACAAGTTCGCAGATGCGCGGTGCAAAAGTTTCAGTTCGCTCTTTGCATGAACAAATTATATATTTTGCATTACATTTCATAGCCACAGAACAATATCTCTTGGAAAGTTTCGCAGCCCATAGCTGACAGCAGAGAAAAATATTCCTGAGGTCATCAGATCGCCATCTCTAGAATGGTCATTTGTTCATGGTGTTAAGATTTTCAATGTGAAGCAAGTCTTTCCTGGTCTCGCTCTTGCTTATCTGGAGCTGTCCAGGGAAGATTGGTATATCAATCCTATGCTCGGATTGCACTTTTTGAAGGTGCATGAACTCTTGGACTTGATCTAGCTTGTCTAGCCTTCTGAACGTCACGAGATTTCCGAGTAGTGTACTATTGCTTTTACCCCATAGCACACACAATGACTAAACAAGCACATTTAGTATGAAAAAATCCTAGGAAGACTTCTGTTGGTCAAGAAGTCTAAAACTGGCTTGATGTCATGCAAGGTTGATTGGGTTTTGTGGCGCAATGGCAATACTGAGCCAAACACAAGACAACGTCAAGGATATTTATAGTTTGTTTAAAAAGTTATGTATTTTGCATTACATTTTATAGGTAGGTAGTTAATTAACGTCGTACTGGAGCGACACAACGGCTATTGGCGTCTGAAAATTGAAACTCATCCGAAAATATACTAGATTTATTAACGTTTTAAACCGTACATATTTATGACAGATTTCATCACTTCTTTATCTCAAAAAAGTTTAGTGTGTAATGTATTCTTTCTTATCAGCATATTTAATGGCCTGATAAATAAATAACAAGTAGTATATAATACAATGCGTATTATTAGCACTTCATGAATTTCTGTAGTCTTTTATTAATCAAACAGCACTTTAATAGTTTTTAAGAAATAAAATACATGAATTTAATTTTTAAAAGATGAAAGATGTGAGGTTTTTGGTTGTACAAACTATTCAGAGTTCTTTATCTTACTAAAGAAATCGTTTGCGAAACAGAAACTTAGATATATTGCATGATTTCTGATATGCCACAAGAAAAATTGCGTTTGGATTTTCAAAACCTTATCGTCTACAAACGCGCAGTGGTAATAAAAAACAGACAATTTTAATTTTTTTTAGTTTTAAAAAGATAAAAGCTGTGTTTTTTTTTGCAAATTATTCACATTGCTTTCTTTATTGTACTATAGAAAACGCTTGTGAAACTTATAACTTGGAAAATTTCTTACGACACAAGTAGAAAATTATTTTGGATTTTCATAACTTTTTATCGTCAACAAACACGCAGGTGTATTTGACAATAAAAGAAGATAATTTTCAAATTTGTTTTTATTTAATATAAAACAATGTAGCTTATACTTAACCAGCTATATGCGTTAGCCCCATGTTAAACTTCTAATCGGAAGCTGGCTTTAGGGTATATTGATTTTTTTGGCACAGAGTAGTTAATTAATAATTTCTTCTTATAGACGTATAGATTTTTACATAAAAAATACCACATGTCGTGACAAGATAAGAAAATATAAATAATGTAATTGTTCAGCAGTGACAACACTTTGTTGGTGGCACTTGTTAGTCTCGCTGATCGTATCTCGCACTGCCGTCACGCATCACGCTGTAAATACTTCATTCTATTTTTCATATATTAAATAATAAGAAAAAAAACATTTTTTTAATCCACAGCAGCAGTGTGCATTTTTATGTCAACTAAATTACTTTTTGTCACTTCTTGCCTCTCCGCTAGCGTCCTAATGATGAGATTAGCTGCTTACTGCGAAATGTCTTAATAAACTTAAGGATTTGTTTCGGAGGTTTTTTATTTTGTTACTGTAGTGAAAGTGAAGAATTCTCGCAACCCAATAATCTGAACAACATCTAACACACACTAGAAACTTTTAATTCAAAATCACATTGCAGAGAAAAATAACGGGATCTATGTGGGGTTATTACACCCTAACGTTGCCACCGGGGATAGTCGAATGTTGGGAGATAGTGTGGTGATTCGAATCGACTCCTAATTCACCTTGGAGATGAAGACTTTCTTGTCGCTTTTTGGGTGAGCCAATTACCAGCAAGTTTGCATTAACCCTCCAAGTGGTTTCGAGGAGATATCTCATCCATCAAGATCTGAACAACTTTGCTAATGACGAGGTATATCGTCATCAAGATATTGTCGTTTGTTTATGATGACGAGATCAAGATCTGGTCAGTTTTCTTCTAATGACGAGATATATCGTCCACCAAGATCTTTTCAGTTTTGCTAATAACGAGATACCTCGTCAAGACGACCACCAAGATAATGAAAACATTGTATATTAGCTTTTCGGCTGCACGCATTGAGACGAACACTTATTAGAAATATTTAGACATTTATTAAAAACATGAGGACGATACAAAACTGCAAAGAACCCGTTTAACTCTTTTTTACTCACCTCTAATTCATTCCAATTCCAAATTAATTTTTTTTCGTCACATTTCATTCACGGTTACAGTTTTCACGTACATAATTAAAAATATAGTCACTAATATCATCGTTTGGGCGTGCTACAACAATGTTTACAAGCACGATATGTGCAGTTCCACGCGCGTAAAAAAATTAATTTCAAGGAGCTCTTGCACTCTCACAATCTGTCTTGAAGTTTGCATTAAGTTACTTTGCATTACTCACATTACATTACTAGGGCATGGGGCCGTGCTTGAGTGGTGTTGTGTAAGTGCACTTACTATTAGCCTAGGACAACGGGACGGCGTACTTAAAATAAAAAATACATGCGCGTCTGCAAAATGAGACCAAACGTTTTAGGAATAAAAAGGGATTAGACTCAAGTCTTCTGTATAATAAATAAGCAAAAAGGCAGCAATATGAAAGATGAAACCCTTTCCAATACTTTAACTCTCATGGTGGTTGTGTTAAGGAGATGCCTTGTCATTAGCAAAATTAAATTGATCAGATGTTGATGGACGATATATCTCATCGAAACCACTTCGAGGTTTAACATTACGGCATTTAGGGAAACAGATATATCTTTTCGGAACATGTACTTGATTAAGGGAATTAATGGGAAGAAGAGAATATGATTCTTTTAGAAAATTAAATGTCTTTGATAAGAGGGGGATTGCTGAGGTTTTATATAGGCAGGTAGTACCTCAGGAACGATCCTAAATAATGTTTTTCTCAATCATGGAAAATTGGTTGTAAATTTAAAACGATATAATTTACAGTTGCGTTGCTTATTAATTCAGCTGAAAGACTTGACATCCATCACATTAAATTGCCAATCTAAATGTTATCATCGGTAATTTCTTCATCTCAAAACAAAAACTGTTTCCTATAACAGCAATTTGTGGAACACGATTTTCGCTCAATATCACTCCGCAATTACCTACGCTTTTGATTAACCTGTCATCCTCATAAGAGGAAGAAATCCATTCACTCTTAGATCCCTGATAGCTTGTTTTAGGATGAATGCATTTCGGAGTTTAAATAGACGCAAATATTAATATGCAAAAAATATATATTTGTTAACTAATAACTAAAATTTATGTTGCCTCATTCAACTGTTTTTCTTATTCAACCATCCATTCAAATATTAACCAATCTACCACCCAAATATTCAATGAACAACTATGGTTGATTCAATGTTTGCCCTCATCTAATTTTCTAGATTAAAAAAGTTCAACTTTTCTCAACAATTCATTCAGTGTCAGATGTTCACCTAATTTTCAATGTGTAATCTTCAACAAATATTCAATGTTTAAAAACTGTTACATATTCAACTATCCTCCAAAGTTCATTCATTGTTTGGACATCAAGGAATTCTTCACGTTGAAGATTCAACTTTCCAACAATGTAATTTTAATATCAGCTGTTCGACAATTTTTATGCGTTCCTTCGACAAATGTTCAACGTTGAAAATTCAACAATATTTCAAGTTTATGCAGCGTCTACCCTTCAGCTATTTCGCTAAGTCAGTTTTTCAACATATTTTCAAAGTTGAAATTGTGTTTAACATTCGATTCAATTTATTACCATACTTTTGGAACCGTTTTTCAACAATGAATATTCACACATATTCTTATGATCTTCTGCGGAAGATTTGGATGATTGGGAAAAATTCCCACTAATAAAATAAATTTCGTAGAGGGATCAGAGTCAGTGTTACATCTAAAGCGCATTCAAAACGGGCATATTTTTTCTTACTATAGACGAAACCATTTAACCCTACTTGTGGTTGTATCTACTTAAAAACCAATGAAAACACATACAAAAATGTGAGGTATAAAGATAAATTCAAAAACTATCTCCCCTTTCTATTAATATTTTCTTTACGTAGACTATAGTAGCTTCATAAATAATGTAGAGGAATCAGTGTTCTTTTCCTGAGCGGAGCAAAAGACATATAAGTTGCTTTCAAGTGCGCATGATCGTGCTCTCACCTGCTCATGGACCCAGCTTAAAACGAAAGCTTTTTTAAACCAAGAGATCAATCTTGCTTTTAACCGTTTTGCGATATGCATCGTTTTGTTTCTTACTGTTAATAAATGTTGTGCCTCGTCCTGAGATTTATTTCATTTTATAAGTTGCAATAATATTCATTTTTTGAGTTAAAAAACAATGATACATTGAATCGTTGCTTCTAGAAGTCTAGATAAATGGATGAAATCTAAAAGACTCAATTAAAAATGTATTTAAAAATAAAAATCAAGTTTTTGTGTGGATACTAAAAGTAATTTTTTATGTCTACAGGAAAAACATTCTGTTTGCGATTATAAGTAATTATTCCCCCAAACAGGGCTCGTAATAATTCATCTAACAATTAACATTTGATGATTGTTCATTTTATGCATTACATGTTTTCACTTAATGTTAAGGCCTTTTGAAATTCCTAATGACTAAAGCTTTCCGATAGAAAGAGTGCAAACTGAAACCTTTGCCTCAAAATTATTTTAGACTCAAATTATTACATTCTTTAATACATGAAAAGTATGAAAATAATAAAAGCTTCGAATAACACTTTTATAACTCTAAATAAGTTCAGTCACTTCAATTGTTACAGTTTCTGACTGAACTTGCATTGCTTTTATTAAAAATATTTCCCTGTAACTACCTTATGGCACACTTACTTAAAATAATTCGATTCTGCGACAAACAGAAAAATCTATAAAATCATTCTCCATCTTAATAAAAACTTTAGCAGAACTCAATGAATACATAAATCTGAATTGTGTGCTTTGTAAATCTCCTTTAAACTTAAAAAATATAACTAAAACTAAAATTTCAATCCAAAGTAACCCAAACCACCCTCTTTCCATTGTGCTAAATAAGACGTGCACTAAATTAAAAAATGAATCGAAGAATAATACTTTATTTTGCCATCCTTGGACGTCCATTTTCAATCACTCGAGTTTATCTCCATTGTGAAGCACGCATTTTTCCCTTTCTGAAAGACAAAAACTCCACAAATGAAGTTCCAGAAAAAGGAATTGAATTCCCTATTACATTAATTCCGTTTATAATGATCCCTTAAAATCATATCTAACAAATAAGGTAGGGTAATCTCTTTGCTGATTAAAAACGCATCAAGCGGAATAGATTCGAAAGAATATGAAATAAGGAAAGGAAAAAAGAGTTTTCATTTCCTGTCACCCATGAAAGAGACTGTTTAAATGAGAGTTTATCTTTTTCCCCCATCCTTTCAAATTTAATTTGATGGACTTGTATCACCGCTACATTGTGTTCGTGAATGCAGAGACAACTATTCTTCAAAACGGAGAGAAAACAATTAATTTGAAGAGGAAAAAATGTTGAAGTAGAAAGCGTTCCGTTCAGCTTCAAATTGTATTAATTATCAGAAAATGTGAAGTGCCTTACTGGGAAGAGGATTAAAATGCGTCTTGTAGGGGGAAATCTATTATTTCCCCAAAAAGTTCATTCGATTTAATTGATTCTTTTTAATTTCCACTTGATGCTCGAAAGATTCCCCGGCATTCCAGCAGATGGCAGGACTAGTTAATTTTTTCTCTGGCATCTAATCACGCGTCAGAAGAAAAAAGTTTACCAGAGATGCCAGATTATCCAATTCAATTATCTCTATCGCTGTTTTCCAGAAAGCGAGGGCAACGGAAAAATGTCAGAATATAAAAAGTTCTTTTTCGTTTGAAGAACTTTCCAGACTTTAAACTCACAACAGCAACAAAGATTTAAGACAAATGGAGTAATTAGTTTTCTAAGTTCAAAAGTATAAATTTAGTTACAACATTATTAAACCTACATCAAATTTCTAATTCATACATTATAAACGAATTTGTCAGATTTCATAACGCATTTGCAGTTCTGTTTGACTTGCTGAAAGTAATACAGTTGAGAAATGTACCAAATTAAACAAAAGTTCCCCTAAATTTGTTCAATGAAACAAAACTAATATATTGTATATACTTCAACAAATACCGTTTCTTTGTTTTGCAAAGGAGACAGTTAAACAAATTGAAATTTGCAATATACATGAAAAGGCAAAATGGATTCAGAATGACACTTACAGAAAATATTACATCAAATGTCGAGAACTTAATTTGGAGTGTGATTTTAATTAGTTTTGAAGATGGACATTATGTGCTTTTTAATTCAATTTATTTATGGCTAAGGATAATCAGTTTCATATTTCTTTTCACAATTCGCATTCCGTTTTCCGAAGAGATTGTTCTTATAATTTAAATATTTATACAAAACTACGTTCATACAGTGGAACAAAAACCAATACAAACACCTCATGTTTCTATTTCCTTTCCATGTGTTTTATAGAGTTGAAATTTTGCTAAAGATTAAAAATATAAGTTCCATTTTGTCTTACACACTAAAGTGAATTGTCTAAATACTATTGCTCCCGTCATATATTTGGTCAAATAAGAAACAATTTCACTCTATCCTGCTAAAGGAGAGATCTTTCAATGAATTTTACTGTTTTATAAAAAATGAGTTATTTAACTTACCTCATAAAAGAAATGATAGGATACAAATCTCTAAATTGAGGGGGACAGTTGCCCGGTTGGTAGAGAAGCGAATTAGCAACCGGAGGAATGCGAATTCGAAGCTATCCAGTCAAAGACCGTAGTGTGCGTTGAGGCTGGTGCAAGTTAAATCTTAAGGCCTCAAATGTCCTCACGTTGGCGTGGTGTGGAAGTTCGGAGTGTCGGGTTTCCAGCTCAGGTGTTTACTTCATCTGACCGTGGTTCAAAATTACGAAGAATTGTCCCTGATCTCTCCCTTCAGGATTGGTCCCAGATCGTCGTAAGTAGTCCGTTGTGTTGCTTCAGCGCGACGTCAATTCAAATACCTTCTTCTAAATCGAGAATGGATTTAAGACTTTTGATCTTTTATATACCAACTGGACAGTGGTGGAAATATTTCATTGACTGAACTCTGATTTGAGCTTTATTAAAACAATTTTTCTCTGATTGTATTAAATATCAATAATTTATCAGTGAAAATTGATACTAGGGGTGTTTAAATGAAAAGGTACGAAACGACACTGTGGGTATAATTGAAGTCTTTATTCAAAAGTAATCACCAGAGGACTGAGCACAACTATCCTACTGTTTCACGAGCCGAAGGATTCCCTGTTCCCAGAATTCCTGTGGCTGTGACAAGAGCCAGTCATCCACTGTGTCCTTCAGTTCGTCGTCCGAGTTGAAGTGCTTCCCTTTGAGATGTTTTTTAGCGGACAAAACAGATGGAAGTTGTAGGGCGATATGTCCGGGCTGCAGGGCGGATGCTCAAGCTGCTCCCTCTTGAACTTGGCCAGTACACTTTGTGTGACCCTGGAGACGTGTGGACGCGCGTCATCGTGGAGCAGAATCACTCCCTCCGTGAGCAGCCCAGGCCGTTTGCTCTTGATGGACTTGCGTAGGCTACGGAGTGTCTCACCTACCGGTTTAACACCTTCCGCAATCAGAAATCTGATAACACCTCGCTGCTCCTCAATCGTCGAATTTTGCAATGTGAACACCATGATGTCCTCACACGCACTGCCGCGTCAATTGGACGGAACACACAACTGCATGCTTCTCTTCTGCGTCATGTGCGGGCGCCCGCGCATGCGCACAACCACGCCGGTACTCGTGCATTCGCTTCCTTAGATGTCTCACTACGTTATCCCAAAGCGGCATATTCAAATTTCAACCGGTTTGGTTTTTACGACGTTTCGTACCTTTTCATTTGAACACTCCTCGTATTTAATATGAAGAAAGCTCACATGTGTTCAATCAATGTAATATTCCCGATACTTAAATGCACCCTAATGATCTGTGATTTGGGGCTTTATATGTCAATCAGCAGTTGGTAAGATACTCTTGGATTTATTGCTAGCACTGAAGCTTAAAATACGAGGGAAAGACAAAAAATTATCCGCACTTTTTTCAATTTATTTACACAAATGTAGGGGCTGAACCAGATCGTCATTTTCCTAGTCTCCTTCCTTTTCGATGCACTTGGTACAGCGGTCCACAAGCTTGCGTATTCCCTCCAAGGTTTTCGGTTTGTAGCCCATTTATGCACAGCTTCTCACACTTTTTGGTCCGTCTAATCTGCAGAGAACATGATACATTGTCGATGGTAACCCACCGGTTTGCCAGTACCATTTCTCGAGCTTGCTGAATCTTCTTGTCTGTTGCGGAGGTTAATGGGCTTCCTGCTCCTACTTCGCGCATCTCGCTTATCGTCTCTTTTAAGTTCCCGATCCACTCGCACACACTTCTACGTGGTTGAGCACTGTCTCCGTATTGTGTTGTAAGCCTCCGATGAATTTCAGCCCCTGGTACACCTTCCCACCATAGAAATAGGACCACTGCTCTTTATTCCTCCTTGGTACACTGTTAGCGGAGCGACCATGTTCACACTGAAGCGAGAAAAATGACGCTATCAAGGTCAAACATCGGTAACGTGACCACAATAGTATCAGCTCTAAGCATGCGTGAGCAGAAGGCAGTATGACAAACCTAAAGATACGTTATAGCGAAAATGTTTGATAATTTTTGACTTACCCTCGTACATATATATATACTTGTGGTTTGCTCTTGCTATCGACACCGAGCCTTATTGGGTAATGGAGAAGTGACAAATATATATCGTTGAGGCAGTAACATTCAAATGAGGTTTAAAATGGAGTGTGAAGGAAATACGTAGTTGAATTAACGTCGCACTGGATCAACGCAAAGGGCAATTGATAACGGTCGGGGATCCATCCCGACGAAAGATCCAAAAACACCTCGTGATTTTGAACTGATTTGAGCTTTATTAAAACAATTTTTCGCTTATTGTATTAAATAACAAGAATAATTTATCAGTGAAAATTGATATTTAATATGAAGAAAGCTCACGTGTTCAACCAATGTAATATTCCCGATACTTAAAATGTACCCTAATGATCTGTGATTTGGGGCTTTATATGTCAATCAGCAGTTGGTGATACTCTTGCCAACTGCTAATAAATAACCCTCCGATTGCTAATTCGCTATCTACCAACCGGGCTGCCTCGGCTAAAACATTGAGTGATATTTGATTGTGGAAAATTCAAATCAACTTCACATTTCTAAATTCATCTGACAACTGATCGTAATGAACCAACGCTTTACCTTTAATAAAAAAATTAATAATATCAAGAAAAATGCACGAAAAATCTTTTAGATAACGAAAAACGTAAAATTTCTCAATCCAATTCACACCTTATACTATTTTTTCCTCAAATTTGATTTTCCCATCCAAGCAATAAATTAGATTTGCTGATAACCCGAAAATTTTCAGTCTGCAGGAATAAATCTTCGAAAGCCAAACAAGCATTTTAATTAACGGTTTGATGGAATTTAATATTAATAAATTATGGCCAACGCAGTGACACAAAAATTCCCTCCAGTAATTACGATTATACATAAATTAAAGAACTCTCTCCTGAGAGGCCGTTATTTTCCTTAAGTGGTGATTTCATAAATCACATTAACGAACTAATTTGAATTCATTTGCCTAAGAGCTGTGGGGAAAACCGAGAATGCATTGTTTCAGTCCAAGCTTTCCTAAGTTAAAAATGTAGTTTGAGGTTTTAAAAACAAAACGGTTGTGCGGCTTTCTGCACTTATTTTCAGACAGTCCCCTTTTCAGCAGGGTATGATGTGGTGCGTCTTAATTTCGTGTTCGGTTAGTCATAAATTAAATACCAAAAAAATTACAAATTACGTTTGGAAGCAATGAGAAGGGAAAACAGCCACCACTAAAAAATAACTAAAAGAATAGAAGTCGTTAACTTAGCCAGCAAATTAGCCTAATTTAAGATCAATTGAAGTTAAGATCGTATTGTTTCTTTTCCCAAAAGGTCTCTTATTTTTGATTACCACCATACTGCCAGATTTAAGTCTCATATTGCATTAAAAAAGCCGAACAATTCATAAGTAGTTGGGTATTTTTAATTAACGACGTAATGGAGCAACACCTGTGAGCTGGCACCCCACTCTCTAAACTCCCACACCACACCAACGTAAGGACATTTGAGGCACGACAGATTTAACGTACACAACGGTCTTTGGTCGGATTCGAACTAGCAACCCTCCGGTTGCTAATCCGTTACTCTTCCAACCGGGTTCCCGCGGCACCTCGTCATCTGACCGTGGTTCGAAATTTCCAGGTTTTATCCCGGATCAATAGCCCGTTGTATTGCTCGAGTGCGACGTTAATTCAACCCCTACCTAAACATGAAACTAAGTCTTTACCAGAAAATATGTAATAGCTTGGATGACTTTTTTGTGGCAATGCTTTTCATGTCACAAATAAAGAATTTCTTAGAAAAATCAGTTTTAGGCTTACAGAAAAATTAATGAAAATTCTAATAGAAAAAAAAATCCACACTACTGGTTACCCTTTTTTTACTATTTGAAACCCAGATAGTTGCGGAAGGCATACAAAATAAATACAACCCTCCAAGGCCGACTTTTCCTAAAGTCGCCCTTTCGGATCCTTCCCTTTGGGATTGATCCCGGACAGTCGCCAATAATCATCCATTGTGTTGTGCTCCAGTGTGACGTTAATTAAAATACACACCTACCTAAAGTTGCCCTATCACCAGAAAAATTAAACTGAAATTTCGCGAAAGGACCAAGAAACTTATCTACAACACTAAATACATAAGGTATGTTAAAAACAAAGATAATGATTTACAAAATTAATGGGATTCAAACAAAAACAAGAAATGATATAACCTGGATGCGATTGCATTGTGCAGCATTTAAAATACAATTTAAAGTTTTAATTCTTCAAGTTTACAGGAAACGGGAAAAAAATCGAAAGAACCAATGAAATCAAACTACAATAAAAGGGAAATGGAAAGAACATTCCAAAATATTCAAGTCTAGAAAAGGGTTGGAATTAGATATTTTAACTTTGCCAGATTACCATAATAGGGTTGCCTTTGCCTGCAACAACTTGCTACAAAAAGCAAGCTAAAAGTGTTACCACAAAAGTCTTTATATCAAAGCTGTGACGAAAATGCTAAACTATAAACTGGACAGCTTTAAGAGTTGCATTACCACTAAAACTTTAACTCATTGGATATTGTCTTGAATAAGAAATGTATAGGTTTATTGACAAACCTGCATAAAACAAGTTTGAAATAATAGAAAGATAAAAGACAACAAACTGAAATTGAAAAACTTTATTTACATGATATTTTACAACACATTTCTACGTTTCATCTTCACTCATACTTTCTACATCTGAAGCACTATCTGTGTCCTCTGCAATTAGCACATCTTCTGAATCTTCCACGACACACACACTTTTACGTTTCTTGATATTACCCAGTGCCAATGTATACTCAAGCATGTATTTAAAATTTCCACATCTAAAATATGAAATTTCCTTATGAAATTAAATCCAAACTACATAAACATTATACAAAATCTACCTGACTGAATTTTACCCAAGCAACCAAAACCTTCAGATTTTCCAAGTTATCCAGGACAAAAAACAAGGATATGTGGCATGAATCAAGAGAGTCATATAACAAACCTGAATTGTGTATCCCAATTTCTGTTTAACCCTTTGAGTGTTGCAAGATTTTTGAGTGGCATAGTTTAACTTTTAGCCCACAACATACTTTAATGACTCAATAACCACATCTCTAAAGAATCCAGATTCTTTCAACCTTTAGAAAGATTCTATCAATCCTTTCCTTAGAATTCTTTGGAATGATTATTTTGCTCCTTTCCTGATAATAAAATCCTTCTATATTATAAGGGAAGGATTCTACTAGTTCTTTCCTCAGAATTGAATCCTTTGGAAAGATTTTATTGGTCCTTTCTTTAGCTTAGAATCAGTTGGTAAAATTCTTTTGCTCCTTTCCTTATAATAGAATCCTTTTGTTCTTAGGCATCTTCCTGTTTTTCTACTGTTAAGATTTGAAATTTTGAATGTGTGCTTTTACAAATAACCTGTTTATGTACATAAACAAGCAGGCGAATATAATTCCTCCTTTTAAAATTTCTGCATGAAAATTGTCATCCATTTATTTATTGGAAACATTGCTTCAACTTATTAGGATACATTTATCAAATTAAATACTAACATATTACTAAAAAATAATTAACATACGAATAAAGGTATTAAATATAAATAATCAAGATACACAAATACAGCTTTGCATGTTACGCAGCTCCCTGTTTGACAGAAATTTGAGATTCCCATTTGGTGATTAAATTCTTGAGGCAAATGATTCAAAAAGTAAAAACATCTTTAAATGCTTCTTGAAACAAAATTACCAAATTATGTAACAGGAAACAATGTTTTCAAAATAGCTATAGTGTAGCTCTAGCAAGTTGGCAATTTAGTCATATGATTTTGAATGAGTCCATCCGTTATACTAGAGGGCAGGTTGTATGTAAACAATGTCCAGGGCTGGAAATGATAAAATCACAAGTTGACAAAACAAATAATCACCTATGGTAATCTCCATACATGATTATGTGTATAACAACCCTTTCTCCTGATGAGTTTATTACCTGTCTAGGAATAGACTTCCCCGAGGTCAGCTGCCGTCTAACCAGTCCCACTATATCAAGGTTTGGCTTAAAAATGCAACAAAATATATACTTACATTCTTTGCAATTCATCTAATCTCCGTGTCAAACTCTTCTGCATAGTCCTTAAGGTACCAATATTTGACCTAGACCTAACTTTAACATTTATACAATGGGAAGATAAGAGGGAATGAATCCAGGTAACATAAAACTCAAGGTGAGGTGTTCTGTCCAGCTGGTCAACGAGAAATTGCAGAAGCTTCTCAACATACAACTGAGGCAGGTAAGAAGCGAGAGACTTAACTATAAAGAAAAATAGAAATTATCAGAAGAATACAAAATAAGAAAACAAAGCATGCATTTAAGAAACTAAACCACAATAGTTTAAAACTCTAAGTATATTTCAAACTTACTGTCATCTACTTTTATAGATTCCACTACTTCCTGTGTAACTTTAGTCTCATTCAACCTAAGAGACATCATAATAGATTGTGTAAAGTTCCCATATCTTAAAGTCTTTCTAATGTTGTCAGGTGTGTTGTCAATGTCCAAATCAAGTGGATCAAACACCAAATTGTTGTCTAAAGAATAGACTAGGAGACCTTCTGTCGTTGTCGCAGACCAGGCCCTTCCTGTAAAAATAAATGTAACTACGTTAGTGCATTGAATTATAACTTGAATGAACAAATAGGCAAACATAATAAGACAAGTGATTTGGGGAGGGTAGCAGATTCGAAGTCACCAAGTCACTTTAAGATGACTGAAACCAAATAAAATCCACCTTTTAATAAATTTGTAATAAATCTTTTTCAAGCCCATGTAAAATTTGAACCTCAGTTAAATCTAGTTAATTAGGCCACCAATTAATCAGGGCATCTGTTTATTACAAGTACATTTTGAACAAAGCCCTTAAAATAAAAACAATTAAGCTTCATACAAATAAGGTCGCTTATAGGGACTAGAGCACTGGTTAATTGAACCAGAACTGTAGTCTCCAATTCTCATCTGGGAATGCAAGTTTGTGGTGGTTCAAAAATGACTTTAAACCTTAGATCCTGGTTTAATCACCTCTCTTGTAGTAAAAAATTAGCATGGAGGAGCGAAACAAACATATCTAGTCCGATTAACAAAGCAAAATTTGCAAAATAAAGCAAACTTCTAAATCTAAATCATAATGTTCATTAAAAACACTAAGTTATTTTTCTCTGCCCTTTCAGTTCTAAGAATTCCCAACAGGTTCAATTTTAATGCATACAATTATGAATCGCATATAGTATGAAGAATTTTAATCAATATTCAGAATAATTTTTATGAAACAGTTATTGTAAAATTAAAACTTAATTTGCCATAATGATATGTTATGTAATATTCTAAACTTTATGTTGGATGTTAGTGAAAACTGAATAGTTATTTGATATTATACATCAATAATAAAAATATTGAATTCAAAGTATAAATATCAATTTAAATGACTAATTATAAGAGTAAATTTGATCATACAAGTACATATTTTAAAAGGTTAAAAGATCTGGAGTGCCATAATCATGAAAATAAGTTACACATGACTCATCAATGAAATAACAATCAGTCATTACAAGAATTATAATAAATTCAGATTTATGATCAAAGTTGTTCTAGCTTCCAATTTAGGCTCAATACACAACCAGAAGTTATTGACTAATTGAAATAATTTTATCTATTACTATTGATAAGTAAAGCTTTTCTGTACATTGATTTTAAGTTGGAACTTTTCCAAATTCAACCCAACTCGATTCATCATTAATGGAAACTTATACAATTTCACATCTAACTCAATATAAGACAATGAATACATGAAGCTTCATCATGCCTTTCATATCTTTTAAATAAAAGTATCAAATACCTGTCGGTGAAAACTGAATGCATGTCACATTTATCTCAGGTTTAAATGTCCTCGAACTTCTGTCAATTTTTTTGCTTCCAGGAACTGGAATCGAGATATCTTCTTCATCCATTCTCTCCTCAATCAGTGCCTTATTTCCAAAATGAGTCATTTTTCTTCTGTTAATGAAGTCCTGAAAAAAGGAGGCATTTGATCATGAGATTGAAAAATAGTCAGCTGATATTTCTAATCA
Source organism: Meta bourneti (assembly GCA_933210815.1). Lineage (NCBI taxonomy): Eukaryota > Metazoa > Arthropoda > Arachnida > Araneae > Tetragnathidae > Meta > Meta bourneti. The sequence continues at coordinate 14,422,825 of OW119924.1, forward strand.
ATGGTGCAAAACTTTTCAAACAGTGGCTCGCAAGGAAGCTCTGGACAACTGCACAGGAAAAGCGGATTATTAATTGCTCCTACGTTACGTGAGACATTCCAAGTATTCAATCAAGAAATTAGGTGCTAATAAAAAATAAAATCCTTTGCTATTGAGAGATTTTTATAAGTGTGTTTGATCATGAAACTAATGTTGCGGGATGAGATAATGTTGGTATAAGCCAACGTGGATAATGGCTTATCTTGGCCAGTCTTAAAAAATTAGAGGATGTGCCGACAGAACGGGGTAATATAATTTACTAAAAGAGACAAGTTGTATAAAACAGGAATTACCATTCCAGAAGGAAAAGAAACAACTGTGTCTACAGTTTTCATATTTCGGAAAGCAGGTCTAGACTGTTAAATCTTCTATTTACGAGGGAAAAATATTGTGGCTAACAAAAATTCTTTTCGAAGTGATCACGTCCTTAAACTCGGTACAGTACTCGGTAGCATGCATGAAAGGTCGAGTGTTACAACTGTTTTGTCCTATGATTTCAGAACAAGAAATATTCAGAAGATAAATACAGCATCGTGTAGACAAAGGGTGTCCAGTACCTAACATGAGCTTGGGACTGAGTGGGCAGGTGCACCGAGCACGGGGGTCTACAATGTCAAAAATTTATGATGCTCAACAATCTGGGCCAGTGTAATTTTGGATTGCATCGAGCGAGAACTGTGTATCATTCGAAAGCTACCAAACTATGCTACAATCACAAACTTTTAATCAATAAAACCGATTGAATAGATCAGTAAAACAGATTTGGATGAAATATGTCTGTTTATATGTAGTCTATTAATCTGAATAAACTTTTGACGTGAATACGTCTTTAAAATCTGAACATTACTGGGATATCATGAGAAGTCTAGCATCACAACTGTTTTATCTTATGATTTCAGAACCAGAACTAGAATAATACAATGTCATATAGACAAAGGATGTCTGCACCTGATATGACTAAGAGCACAAGTGCACTGGGAGGGAGTCCGCAATCTGTCAACATTCTATGGTGCTGGGCAAGCTTTGAGTCAGTGTAACTTTCGATTGCGTGGAGTGAGGACATTCGAAAGCTACTAAACTAAGCTACAATTAATATTGGACAACAATTAGTACCAAACTGCACTTAAATCGTTCCAACTGCAAATTAACTGTTGAATATTCAAATAAACAATTGTTCAAACTGATATGTCTGCTTTGTTCAATCCATAATCCATCATTACGCCTGAATATTCTCATCAAAACTATGGTTTGTGTCCTCGACGAAACTTACCATTTTTTTAAAGTTGGTTACGGTTTTTACAATTTTTGATGTTTAAACTGATACAATCAAAATGCAATTTGCCTAAATATTTAACTTAATAGAATGCTGTTCATTTAAATGCAATTTTGAAAAACAAAGGAGCTGATGAGATTTATGTGTACGTAAAAGGAGCAGTGAATGTTAAAAGTTTTGACAGAGCTGCAGTAGTGTTTTCATACGAATCACATATACTATACTCACTTGAACAGCATCCAAAGACAGGTTAGAAGTTATTTCAAACTTCTTTAGAAGTATCTTCTCTTGTACATTGTAAATACAGACAAATTTGGATCTACCAGCAGCCAAGATACATTCTCCATCAGCTGTGTAGCACAAAGTAGTAAATGCTCTGAGAAAAAGAATTGAAAAAATAAGTTTTAACAAAACATCCATAAAAAATATTAACTTTTCTTCAAAAATGATACTGAAATGTTTCATAAGACAGCGAGAAAAAATGAAACTTAAAGAAACGTATTTTCAACAAAATAGCTATTTATCAGTCCAATTAAAAAAGTTTTTAAATAAAAAATTACTAGTACAAAATAGGTTGTATCTACTTATAATCAAAGTTACATGTCTCTATTCTAAAGTACCTAAAATAAACATATAAGTACGTTTTTATAAACTATTTTTGAACACTAAATGCATGCAAAGCATGGCAAAAATTACTACTAAGGTATAATTGTTACTTACTATTACACAAAAGTGTACTACTAAAAAATTCAGTCAGTTCAATTTTATTACAAATCATTTCATTTTTATATGTTCTAGATTAACAAAGTTCAAGAACCCATGTTGGATTCTGAATTCAGTGTTCCAATCATAACTTTTCATGTTGGAGAATTAGAAAAAAATTCAGCATAGTGAGGTAGGTATTTTAATTAAAGTCACACTGGAGCAACACAATGGGCTATTTCAGTATACTGAGAAAAATGCTATATTAAATCAAAACTATTCATTGCTTATGATTTCTAATAATTATTGCAATAACTTTGATAAAAATCCTTAAATCAAGAATTTGTTAAATTAAGGTTTACAAAACACAACTGTAGCTATCAAAACTAGAAATACAACGTACTGTGACTTGAGGAGCTTTTTAGCGGTAATCATATCTGTCTCACGACGACCAACATATAAATCAGTTCGTCCTTCTATACTCCCAGTTTGCTCTACTGTAGTAGGATTAAAAAATAATATCTGTCCATCTAAAGTAGCAATAGCCAGTTCAGCTCCATCAGGACGGTACACAACAGACAAACCTTAAAAGAAAAAGGAAGATGACAATAAGTACTCAATACATAACACAGGCATCATATATAAGGTAGCCAGTGGAGTAACACAACAGTCTATTGGTAATGGTCCTGGATCAATCCCGAAGGGAAAGATCTGAGGACAACACATCGTCATTTGGAATCATGGTCAGATGACGAGACAATACCTGAGCTGACACCCCACTTCCCAAACTTCCACATCATGCCAACGTAAGGACATTTGAGGCCATGACAGATTCCATGTGCACCAGCCCAGTGTACATGACAGTCTGGCTGGAACAAGTTTTGAACTCCCTACCATCACTTGCTTTTCCGTTGATCTTCCAACTGAGTTACCGTGGCCAGCATCATATACAAAACAAAGTTAAATATGTTATTTAGAGAGGATGGGCTTTCCATTTAATTATTTTATAAAACAAAGACTAACTGTAGAATGTTTAAAAACGAAACCAGTCCTCGTTTTAGAAATATTTTGAAAGTTGAACATTTTGTTTCACTTCAAACTTCATTTTTTCCATACTAATTTGATAATAAATAGCAGATGAAATCTGCATTTTGCAAAATATTTCAAATTTAGAAATCTTGCATGAATGTACTCTAATTTTGCCAGTTAATTGAAAGTGTATAAGTTCAAATTTGTAAATGACTGAATTCACAAATTGAATTTGAAAAATGTCAAGTATAAAAATATGTTTACATCAAGAAAAGTGTGATTTCAAATTTCTGGATGGTGTGTAGAATGAATGAGTGTAGGCCACGTCAAGGAACTTTAGTAACACCTTTTCCATATTAGAACAAAGTTATCATATTAATCCAACAAAGCTACAGGCAATTAATAGAACTTTTCATATAAATACTACTCTTTCAAATCTTTAAGGTTATTTAGAAATATTTTCCTTATGCAGGACACACATGTATATATCTAAATTTGGCAATGTTAACCTGCACAAATTCTGACCAATGTTTCTTTGGATTCTTTAATCACTATGTTGTTTAGTCGATAAATTTGAGTAATGCAGAGTAAAAGCAATACAACACAACTAGGAAATCTCATGATGCTCAAAGGCTAAAAGTAATTTGAAGCAGCATATTTCTAACACAAATATGTCTCTGATCCAGAGTTTCCCAACCTGTTTGACTCAAGGAGCCCTTTATAGAATTAATTTCTATGGTGGAGCCCCTTAGGCCTACATTATGTTTTACAAGCTAATGGTGTTTAGGAGAAGTGTTACAGGGGAAGAGGGAAATATATATATAGGTAGTAGAGATATTTAGACGATTGTGCAATGTGAATACAATGAAATTATATTATAAAAACTTAGAAATTTACCATAATATCTCAATTTATTCTCAACTACCATCAATGTACAAGATATTGTCAAAACTTGACCATACATAAAGTTCTTCCAAAGTTCAATAAATCAAAACATTTGAGTTACAATAGATTTTACATTATTGGTGAGAGCAACAAAGTCTATACAATAAATCCAGTTCCTCCAATTTAATGACTACATCCAATTCAATCCAAATACATATTTGTTTATTACTTGTTATTCAAAATTTTTATTATTCATTATCAAAGACAATTCCTATTTAATTTTACTGTAGTGCAACAGTAGGTGTAATTGAAGACATAACATAAAATAACGTTTTATTTTGATTCTACTTTTTGTTACTTATTCTTTATTTCATTTAATTTTTATTTATTTTCCTGGAAGCAGGCCACAGAGCCCCCTGGGAAGGCACATGAAACCCTTAGGGCTCCTCGGAGCACAGGTTGGGAGTCAATGTTCTAATCTAAGTAAACTTGTAGTTGAATCAAGCAGTCCAAAGAATATGTACACAAAAAACGCACTTACCATCAGAAGTCAACGTTATCGTTTCTCTGCTGCCTTTGCTTCCTGATATATTCCACAGGCGAATGGTTTTGTCCCATGAAGCACTGGCAATGCAGAGATCAACAGGGCTGATGCTGATTCCACCAACAGGAGCAGTGTGCCCAGATAATATCTAGGTAAAGAATTTGTGAAACATTTAGCATTAAATTATTTTTCTTCCAAAGATAACCTTATAACAACAATGTTGCATTTATAGTCTGACGCTAATAGTTGACATTTGAGTCAAGTGGTTTTACATGAATCTATTTGTAAAATTAGGTAGGTAATTAACATTGTAGGGAGCAACTCATAGCATCCAGGATCAATCCTGAAGGGAAAGATTCAAAAACACCTTTTTTTTCAGACCCACACCTCTCAGACTCACCAGAAGGCATAGTCTTAGCTGAAGAGGTGGGGAAAGCAACTTCCAGCACAAAGGGGCCCCACCCCGCCACACAAGGAGAGCATTGTTTCTCCCTGTGTGGACGTGTGCAGCATTTATTGAAAATTAAGTAGGATTACAGATTATATTTCATTACAATGGTTTACAACATGTACAAAATGGGATAGTATGTCCAAACATCAGTAATAAATATAAGGACAGAATTTTAAGATACAATAAAAGAAAAGACAAAATTTTGAAATATACATAATGACACAATACAAGACAGAATTTTGAAAAATACAAAATATAAAGCATGATATAACCTAATAGTATAAAACAATATAATAAAACATAATGTAGTAAAGATATTGTAGAGTGAAGTGAAATACACAGTACTCATATATTAGAATCAGATAAAAGTTAAGCGATATGATGAAAGGTTTGAGATGGAGAGAATAGTAAAATTTGAGTTGAAGATTTTAAAAGGTGATAAAATTCTTAAAATATATGGAATTAAAAAAAGAAAATTTTTCAAAACGTTAAATTCTAAAAGAGGACAGCCACTAAGCAGATATTAGATGAACTCAGTAAAAATGACAGGCTGGCAGCAAGTGTCCATCCTCTGGAGGTCTGTGGCAGTTGCTGATCTGCCACCTCTCCAACTACACACAGTTTTTAATTTTCCTAAGTGAAGAAGGGTTCTGGGTTCCCTTCAGCCGTAAGGCTTGGTTTTCATATGTCTTAGTATGTGGTCAGCAGAAGAGGTAGTGATCAGCATCAAGAATCATCTTTTCATTTTTAACCAGTCAGATGAGGTCAACACCTGAGCTGGCACCCTACTCAACAAACTTACACACCATGCAAATGTGAGGCCACAACAGACTTAACCTGCACTAGCTTCCACGTACACGATGGTCTTTGGTAGGACTGAGTTTCGAACTAGCAACTCTCTGGTTGCTAATGCATTACTCTTCCAACTAGGCTACTGTGGCCCCATTCGTTAAATTAGAGTGATGGATAAATGGGAACAATGCTCTCAAACAATTGACATCTTTAGCATGGATCCCGACTCTGAGTTTAACATTTGGTGCCAAAAGCTGTAGGAGTGATTACAAGATGATGATGAAACAAATAATCACACGGAGATCGCCTTACATGTTTTAGCATATGGCAGCCCTTTCCCCTAATGTCTACTACCTTTAAAGCAAGACTACTCGAAGTTATCTACCATCTTACCCCACACTAAATGCAAAGTCCTTACTTATAAAAAGGAGTGGCACAATACTTTAAAACTATTTTTTTACCATAATTTATTTATTCACTAAAATGCTCATTTTATATACAAACATTTTTTCAAGGGGGAAATAACGGCTACTTGTGGAGGAGCATCCAGTGTGTGAGCAGCCCCTACTCCTAACAAGGACAACCACTAATATCCTAACCGGGATTCGAACGTGCGACCTACTGGGTGGCAGACAAGCACTTTGACCACTATACCAGCTAGGTGGCAGGGATCAAATATAAATGAAAATTTATACTTGTATTCTGTATTACATAATTTGACTTTTAGATGGAATTTTCTGTTAATTGCAAGTTTAATGAAATATGATTGATCACAATTCCATATCATTTTAATTATTTTTATTGCTTCTAATACATACTAGAGCAAAGACATTGAAAGGTATATTTCTGCATGCATCTGGAATTGCCATTTAAGTTTGCTTGTCCAGCTTTCTGTTATTAAGCAATCAAATCAATCAAATAGGCATTTGTTTTAACGAGCTGGTGATGAAAACCGATGGATAATCAAAAGATCAGAAATCATCTTTCACTAATTAAATAACATAAATATTGAATATAGCTAAATTTATTTTCTAACTTAGAGATAGTAACTTCATATAATCAGCAATTCTTTAACTCTTTCCACACCTTTCTTTCCTTACACTTAGAGTGTATAAAAGAAAGCAGACGAATTTCAAAATACAAATAACAATACAAGATTGCTGACAATTAGAGATGTTTCAACTATTAAATCAGTATAAAGGTACATTAGACTTACAGTTAGAAGATCGGCTGTTTTTAAATACCAAACATAAATTTCAAAACTGTCTTGAGAACCTGCACAGATAATTTCCCCACTTCGATCAACAGCAAGACAGGAAAACTGTGTTGGTTTAGGAGTTGTGTAGGTCTTAAAATTTCGATACCTAAATTGATAAACGAAATTAGATAAAATTATTTACACAAAAATTCAATAGAGGAATTTAAAAATCCTAAATTGCATGATGCAAGCATAACAGTAACACCAAATCTACCAAAAAAATTCATATTTCAATGTATGGAAATAAAAATCAAATTAATTACTATATGTAGCACAATTGGAACAAGTCGAAAAACAGCAGTCATTGTTTTAGAAAATATTTCAAACCTAGAAATAACTTGTAATCTTGCACTTAAACATTCAAATTCAAAATAAGAAAAATTGTTCAAAGTGTATTCAAAATGGAATGCATTTTTCTGATTCAAACTAATAAAGATTTTGCTTAATGACATTTAAATTAAAATATTCTTAGAAATTTAGATAAAGAACTTCACCACACTATTGAATAAAATTTTTAATTTTGCAGTTCAACAATAAAATCCCATTGAATTAAACAAAGCACAATGAATAAAGAATCAGTCATACATGAAAACTTGTGCTGGTTCATTTATATGCATCAGTCAAACAAACTGCAGTTTAAAATCTTTGTAAAAGAGATATCACTCAAAGAACAATAAATTCATTTTGATTCCTTACAAATTTAGCCCAAGGTCTGAGTCAGGAAAAAAAGAAGTCAATGTTTTTTAAATAAATACAAAATTTGTATGAAATACCAATTAGTTAAATAATTATTTTGAAGAGTTCAGAGGATGAACCAACATACCTGTTCAAGTCAAATGCTCGGACTGTTCCATCAACTGATGCAGATACAAGAGTTTTACTATTTCGAGCAAATGCAATTCCTGTTACAGAACTGGAATGTTCAGTAAAAGTAACAAAGCAAAATCCAGATGATGTGTCCCAGATTTTGACCTATAAAATAAAATGCATTTTTTGCATATACACAAAATTAAAATATTATTTGAAGAAAAACAAAACTACAATAAAGTATAATGGGGCATTAAGCAATTTAAAATTTTCAGCAGATCTGCAAAATTTACTGATTTGACTTGCTAGTACAAGACCAAGATATTTCATCTATGTATTTTACTTATCATAGGCTCATACTGTCTGCTATATGTGGAAGGTAGTCAAATTAATGTCGCACTGGTGCAACACAGCTGTCTCAATAAAAATATTTTAGTTCACTTTTCAAATTTCAAAATGAGACTGGAAAACAGTGTGCAATAAAAATAGTAAAAATGTTTTGTGGATTCTGAAAAATGATTGGATAGAACAAAGAATAGAAAGAAATTAACACAAAATCATAATTTTTTCAGTCATTTACCTTTCCGTCTTCACCACCAGTAGCAATATACATTCCATCAGGAGAGTAGGCAAGGCAGTTCATATTGTTAAAGTGTCCTTGTTGCTTTAAGACAAAGGACTCACTTTGCCATTCCCACACAACCAACTGCCCGATGCCTTTGCTGCCAAGGGCAATCCAATCACCAGTTCCGTTAAAAGATATGCTGGCAATATTTTGGTTTGAAATCCTAAAATTTCAAAAACAGGTTGCTAACTCAAAAGATGTAAAATAATATAATACAAAACATGGTAATTTACAAATCAATTATGCAGTATCCTGATAAAAGCACAAAGAAAAAACTCATAATATTCATACTTGGCCCGAATAGGAAACTTTTAATGCTTTAAAACTGAAGAGTAAAAATAAAGTAAAATTTTTATAACGTCCATAACAAGTATAAACAATTTTACGATGTAGCAAGGAACGATTTTCCCATCTATGTTAAAATTTTTAGTTTTGTCGAATAAACTGCATTAAATGTAACCCTCCAAGGTTGTACATGCATATATCTATTCTGCACAATCTGTAGTCTTTCCAGAGAATTCATGAAAAGTCTAGTGTTACGAAAATGCATTACAATTGTTTTCTCTTATGATTTCAAAACGAGAAGAAACATCCATAAAATAAACATAGTGTTGTGTAGACAAAGGATGTTCAAACCTGATATGACCTTCAGATCGAGTGCTCAGGCACACTGAGGGGGTCCGCAATATGTCGAAATTTTACAGTGCTGGACGAGCTTTGTGACAGTGTAACTTTGGATTGTGTGGAGTGTGAGACTGCATAAGTACTGTCATTCGAAAGATACTAAACAACGTTACAATTACAGGTCTTAAAAATTTTTTTAAACAAAAGCAAGCTCCCTGTGCATCACAGAAGTACAACACGGGACTTACAGAAGTAAGTTGAATTAACAAAGAACAGTAGAAAACAATTTATCTGAAATTACATGATTTGATCAACTTAACAAATGAGTAGAAAAGCAGATTAGATTTAATCACAGGCCTTTAATCAACAAAATTATCCTTTAATACTAACTGCACTTTAATCGTTCAAACTGTAAATTAATTGTTGAATATTCACAATAAACAATCATTCAAATTTCCTATGTGTGCATCATTCATTCCATAATCCAACATAAGGCCCGAGTATTCACATCAAAACTATGGTTTGTGTCCTCGACACAACCTACCAACTTTTTTAGATGGCCTAAACAACTAGTTTCATGTTGGAACAAGAGCATACACATTAAACAGAAACATTACATTGAAAATTTACAATGTAATATTGATGTACTTATAATTCCCAGAACCCTAGAAGCATCCCTCACATCAGGGGCATGAAAAACATTTTTCAGTGTATCTTACTTTACATCAAAGGTTCTTAACCTGGGGTGTGTACACCCCAAGGTGGCTCTCCAAGGGCCGCATGCTAAGCAGGGTTTTTGAATTGCGCAAGGAAATTATACAGTACTAACCAAAATTGTTATTTAGTTAAGGCTTTTGAAAAAGAGAGCAATACTTCGACAAGCCTGCTTAGCATATATTTATTCACCTGAATGAAATAAACACATCAATGCAAGGATTTGGTAATAACATAATAACAGCTAGTGAAAAATTATCTTCATTTATTGGAAAACTAAAAATTTGGAAACGTCGAGATGAAAATGGTAATTTTGGAAATTTCCTTTGCTTGATTCAATTGTTCTGGAAAATAATAATTGCACCTGAAATTGCAATACACCTCCAACAATTGAGTTAATAGTTTCATAGATACTTTACCACGGGAATTATTAGTAAAGTTCAGACATGGGTACTGGATCCATATCTATTTGATTCAGATTCAATGGACCATAGTGATTTAATAAAAGATGATTTTATAAAATACAAGCCAATGCACATATTCAAATGGAATTTGAAAAACTGAACTTAGAACAATTCTGGTCTACACAGTTAGAACCTTATTCACAGCTGGCAAAATCAGCATTGCAGACACTTTTACCATTTGTCACCACCTATTTGTGTGAAATGGGATTTTCATCACTTTCGCACATAAAACCAAAGCCAGACAATGCAAGTGACGACTTACACATGGCTCTTTAAAAAAAGGAGCGTCGCTTCAAAAGTATTATTATGAATAAACAACAATGTAGCCATTAAAAACTGAGATATTGTATGTATATGTAATGTATGTATTTGTATGTATATGTAAATGTATGTGTTTATTTTTCAATAAATACATTATCTTGCAATAGATTTAATTTCCTAAATAACGAAATAGAGACATTTTTCAAGAGGGTCTGAGAACCTATTTTTAGATTCAAGGGGGTGATGAGCATTAAAAAGGTTAAGAACCACTGCTTTACAGCAACAGTACTTACGATAAGGAATGTATTTGAGTGCAAGATGGCATTTCATAAAGAAGGAAGGAACCATTGGAGAATCCAGCAACAAGTAGGTGGGACTTACGATGATATGCAGCGGCGGAAAGAGTTATATAACCTACTCCTTCTTCTTTGCTCAAAACGTCTTTCAAAAAGTGTCTGCAAAATAATAGCAAAAGTTTAATTTTCATTTGTATAATTGTTGCTGAATAAAACAGAACTAAAAAGTAAATAATAAATATATACAAGTATAGATTAATTTATATATTGTAGTAGCATACATTTTTTATTAATAGAAGTATTCCAAATTTCAATAGAAACATTCAAATTTCATAGCTCTTTTATTTGTTATTTGGTCAAGCTTAAATGAATCATTATTATAATGTAAATATCATGAATCATGAAACAAATTATTTTATGTAAGAATTCAATTTACAATAGTAAGCAAATTGGGCAGGTTAAAGAACCAAACAAGCCCTGCAAAAACAATAAACAGTGTGTCCCCTAGTGGCCTGATCATGAAACAAAATGAGGTTTGAGGATTACCTGCACCTCGTCTGATTCAAAACTGAATGTATGCAAGAAATGAATCTATGCTCGTCTGAATCAAGAAAAAATATCTTGCACATGTGATCTTCGCGCCTTGTGCGTAAGGTTAAATTCAGTTTTAGGAACAGGAAACTAGCTATTTTTTGCTGATATCATATACAAAGTGCTAACAAAAGTTGACACGTCAACAAAATTCAAGCCATGGTAAATGATTTGGTTTGTAGTATAAGACTAACATCAAAATAGCATGATTTAAATGCTTTAAATCAGGGTATGAAAAAAATTCGATTTAAAAAAAAAATCATAAAAACCAGATTTATTTGGTTTAAATCATATTTTTTATTTAATCAGAATTTTATTATTTTAATTAATTCTTTGCCCATACAAGTTTATATTTCATGAACACGAGACTTGTAAATCAGTGCAGTTTCCAGATAGTTTTTATTTATGTTAAACATTAATACTTATGATGAATGACATTAATGTATAAGCCAGGATAAATTTTTGAAAGATTAAAATGAGATATAGGAATTAGCAAAGTTAATCACATGATAGATTAAATAGAACAGCACAACAAATATCAAACATAAGCAATGTTTACCCATCCGGTTCTCGAGTGGTTCTGATTAGTTTGATTTTAACACATAACTGATGGCATGAAACTTTTTGGGCCTTGATAAATAAGGTTCAGAGATCCCACTAACACCATATGAATTTTTGTATAAAATTAATCAAAAATCGAATTTCAGTATTTTTTGCATTATGTATTTATCATATATGAATTCAATTTATAGAATTTTTTTAGTTATTTTTATACAAAGTAATTAATTGGTTTAAGATTTGTTTTTGAGAAATAAATATGTCACCAATAGAAAATACAAGGAACTGGCAACAAAATTCATGAAAAAAAATCTCATTAAAATATTTAGTTTGCGAAGAGTACTTATTTGTGAGGAAATGTTATTTGTAAGTAAATAGTAAAAAATGTGAAAACACCCGAAAATATACATAAATTAAAATCAAATATGCCTATTTTTCAAATTTTCTCTGAGCATCGATAAGTATTTCAAAGTCATAATTTCAAGCATACACACAAAAAGGGTTTACACATAACATACAAGAAAATGAAGCTTTTCTCTATGAACAGCACAGTAATAGCTTTCTACCAGAATATAGTAATCGAGTGGAATTTTGAGCTTGCAATAAAAAATCATAATCATTCAAATAGCTTTCCGCTTCAGTCTATAATCTATTTTGTTAACATTCTCACTCAATTAACAGATGGGTAATCAACTTTAAATTCCAAATTTCAATTTCATAAATACAGAATAATTATACTAGCAGAATTCCTAGGGATCAATGCATTTTTCATAAACAGGCTATTAACTTATTTGATATAGTTCTGAACTTATTTAATAAAATAACATGTATCTTGTTCATAGGTAATTCCCTTTTAATAGTAATAAACTTAACACAGAAAGGAAAATGAAATTTAAAATTTTGATTTAAATCAATGATTTTTTAATAACTTGATTTAAATCAAGCTAATTTAAATCGGCATACCATGCTTTAAACATAAATATATTTATTTTTAGATTCAATTCTACAGATTGAACTGACATATTCTAATAACTTAACCATTTTATTATTTTTTATTTGATAGAAATATATTTTTAACAAAATTCACAAATTGTAAGATAAATTAAAAAGATTATTTTCATACCTGCTGATTCTTTTATAAAGGAATTGATCATGTGACTTCTTTTCTACAACTGTTTTTTCTACAAAAGCATCAATTGAATATTAAAAACAAATCAGTCCTCAACAGAATAAAACTAGTTCTTAACACAATCTGTAATTAGAATATTTGACAGACTAACAAAACAAGAAAATATGTCAGTCAACAAAAATGTAAATTACAATTCAAATTCTAAAGTTAAGATCAGCAAAAATTAATTTTTAATGAATCAGTTCTTTAAGCCTTATTGGCCAGATGATTATGGTTTGATTTATCACCCTATGGTCACTTTTTGCTACAAAAGAGCTAATTGGGGACTATCATTTGACAATATATTTCAAGATTTTAAGACTATTTTGACCACGCTAATGACAAAATGTTCAATCGTTCAAAATAACTTAATCCATAAGAGTCTGCAGTTGCTTATCTCCACGTCTAGCTCCAGTTAGATCGAATCCATTCACCTACAGAAAATCATAAATCAAGAGGTTCAGAAAACAGGTATCTCGGGACAACCCCAAGCACTCGAGAATATGTGCTGGGGAAGCCTGGTCAGACAGGCATTTAGGGCAAACAGGATGAATCTTGCTACCACAGCAAAATGTGAGACACCTCAGATGGTCACTGAAAAAGCGGGAGAGTACTGTCTGAATATGTCTGTCGCAATTGAGAGCAAGAGATCTTCCAGGGTGATTCCCACGATACTAAGAGTGTACCGGGGAAACAATCCATGCCTTCTTAAACAGCTGAATACCATTATTAATGGCATATAAGCCAACCTTCAAGATTCCAAAAGATTTTCATGACAGAAAAGCAATGTGAATGCTCACTAATAACACACATAAATCTGTTGCACAAACTGTGGCATTGATGAACTACTTATTCCAGCCTCTATGAAAAGGCTAAACTTGTTTTGGAGTTTTATGACACAAGGGCCATATTTAGCCAAGCTGTGCCAAACACAAGACAAACCCAAGTGAAAAATATTGTGAAAGGGGGAAAAAGAGGAATTGGGGAACAAAGTAGTGTGTTGAAAGCAGAAAAAGATTTTTTGGGTATCCGAGAGAGTGACCCCCATGTTTACTAAAGACAGTAAACCCTATGGGAAAAGATCACTCAGGTACATTTGGTTCATCAAGCATGTACAAACCTAAAGGAGATGTGCCCCTGAGGGCCTAAACTGAAGTAGTAAAAAAGATTTAGGTGCTTCAAAAGTGTGGGCGAGAAAAAATTACCACTTTGAAAAATAATCTATCGTATTTTGCATAATTTTAAAAGGCCTTTTCATAAATTTAGTGTTTAAACAATAGATTTATGATTACAAATGTGTATTTCATTGCAAAATTTAGACAGTTTTGTTTCTAAAAGCAAGTTTCATCCCCTACAAGTTATGCATCAAGGGGTTACTATAAATTAAATTCCTGGTATTTCTTACTTCTACTAAAATCATTAGAAATTCACATGAAAATATACTAGAAAATTATACAGGAATAATGTATCACCTCATATATTTGATTATAAGTAAAATTTAAACATAAAATGAAAGGTCATTTAACACTATTACCTTTCTCTTTTGAAATGACATCATCTTCATCTTCAATTTTATCATCTTCTTTTGAATGGTACTTTACAGGGACTAAATCTTTAAAATCAACGCTACACTCCCACACACAAATTTGACCATTTTTACTTACAGTATACAACTACATGGTGTTAAGGTAATAGCATAATGAATTCATTTCCATAGATACATCATAGTTAATCTAAATTAGGAAGTTCAGCATAGTAAATATCAATCAGAATAAATTAACTATATTGTAACTAAAAGAAAAATATCACAGCACAAAAAAAATCATATCTAGACAAGATCAAAACTTCATAAGAGAAGGATAATAGAATAATGTATACATATTTAATTACACTAACTAAATCTTAAATTCACAACTACATTTTAGAAAGATATGTTTTAGGGTAAACTGCATAACCCCAACTACAACATGCCAGACTTCTGAACACAGCTTGTGAATCAAATGTTCCAGCAGTCTGTTTCATGTCATTATCAAACCATTTTAATGTTTATTGTACATGCATAATTTCTCATGTACTTAAATATTTAATTAACCTTAACCATGATACTGAATTTCAATTTACTACTATATTTTATATTTTACTACTATATGTAGTTTGAACATTTCTGTTCAAACTACACTTTTTACGTTTGAGGCTCTTTGTAATGCCATTTGTTTCTTATTAAAATTTTATACTTATGATCATGGTTATCTTGTGTAATTGAAGAACCCTTATTTGGAAAGTGGAAGAGAGATCTACACACATCTCTTAATACTCTACCCTTCAATAATTAATCAAATCCTACTCAACATTAATAAATAATTTCATTAAAAAGTGCCAGCTTTCATCAGTAATGATACTTATATGCAAGAAACTAAGCAGTAAAATTCCAATGATACAACTAACAAAACACAATAATCCAATTTTACTGTCTGTGCAATATGGGACCTGATTAGAAAATCTCACAATTTGTTTTATACAAATTTCATTAAAACCACTTTGGTAAGGGGAAAATATTTTAGAGAACTAAGAGGTACATTAATTAACACAAAACCTACAATAGGAATATCTCAAAAACACCTTTACATGCACAGTTAAGGATACATTTAAAGAGCATTCTTCAAAGAAAACTCCCACTATGGAATCAGTATGACTCCCTAATGTATACGAAAACAGATTTTCATATTGCTTCACAGCACAGACTTTTGTGGTCATGTCAGCCCCTCCAACAGCAACAACACTGGAATGAAAGAAAGAGAAAATTATCTGAATTAATAATTTTGCCAATTTTGAATAAACACCGAAACACGTAGCAATGCATAAAATAAATTGGCTCAAAACAATTATGGAAAATAGCACTCTGTATGGCATGTTTTAATCCATTTACGCATAGTTATATTCAGAGGCAAAAATATATTTGGTGAGTGCAGAAAGTTATTGGATTCAACTTTGTGCAAATCAAACCCGGATCAAATATAAAAATTTTTGAAAAAGTAAAATGAATGCTGTAAGAATTATTATGATCTACAAGATTTTCATTGAAATTATCAATAAATATGTTGACATGTTTTGTAATTAATCAAAATGTCACTTCCCTAGGTTTATTGCAGTTTTGTTCTCGTCTCCCAAGAATCACAACATGTTGCGGTTCATGTAATAAATTCAGTTAGTAGCAATAATAAATGGCTAATATTTTTTAATAACCTGTTACTATTATGGTTCACATGATTAATAGGTAATATTAATTAATAACAGATTAATCACATAAACCATAACATATATACATAACAGTTTAATCCAAACAGATGTGAAGATATAGAAATTTTAATAACACAATAACAAATTATTATCATTATATATATGGTTGTTGCATCTTATTAGAAAACTAATCAAAATTAATTTTTTCAAAGAGAAGCATTAGAATATAGATGTAAAACATTAGAAACTTACTATGAAAACATAGATATTTTAAATCCAATCTACTTTAATTTAACAATGAACTGAACATAATGTTAACTTTGTTCTGGCTAAACTCACCTTGAATCATATGTCCAATCTATACATAATGTTCTGTCAACTGAAACATCGAAAACCTTTTCTAAGACAAATGGGTTGAATTGCTTTACATTACAACCAGGCACTTGATAAATAAAGAGTTTGTTTTCTTTGGTAACTGCAAGGTACCTATAATAGAGTTAAAAACAAAATAAGTAACATGGAAAAGGTGAGAAGCATGATCATTACAAAAGCATTTTCTTCATATTTTTTTATCTATTGCCAGTAAATAAAACAAAATAAGTTGGATAAGATTAATATTTTTGGCAAAGATTTTGTTGCATAAATCTTTTCCAAATTACTAAATTTAATGGCCGGTACTTCTTACACAGAACTTATGATTTCTCTAATTGCCGATATTTTGCTTCACAGTAAAAGCAAAAAGTTAGTTAAGTTACATTGTTACTAAAAGGAAAACATTTCAAAGGAAAAAGTAATACCTCAACAAGTTTAAAGTTTCATAAGTGAAAGGTAGAAGAATAATTTGTGTGCATATACATATTTAATTACACTAAAATCTTAAAAACATTCACAAATAGGTTCAATAATCATCTAACTCTACCAGTAATATTTAAATATGAAAACACAGCAAATTTGAGAAAATGAAACAAATGTTAACAAATTATCCAATTTTACTACCTATGAACATGGCTTCACACACAAAAAGTCAAGCTTATTTGATCAAATTATGGTTTTTTTGGGGGGTGGGGGGTTATGGCGCAAGGGTCATATTTGGCCATGCAGCGCCAGGCACAATACACTATCAAGTAATTGACACCACACAGTGAAAGCTTTACTGACACAGAAGAGAGAAATACACCCAGGAAGGAATGCACCAGGCAGAATCGAACCTGCGCAGCCTACAACTCAAAGGTTGTTAGTGCAGTGGGCATACCCATGATCAAATTATGAAAAAAATGTTTCAATTTCTTTACCAAAATTTTGTCATTCCATACTGTAAAAAGAAAACTAGTCTTAAGTTAACTTTGAAAATATTATTGTTTCTGGGGATATGGGAAGGGCATTTAGGAAAAAAGGAGCATTATTTAACATGTGTACCTGTGTAAGAGTTCTTTGTATACAGTGCCATAAAATTTGTTAGAATGTAAGCAAATTAAGTTTTTAAACTTTGTGTTCATTAATAAAATTTGCTTAAAAATGAGATTCCGTCCAACAAAGATGTGAATTTCAATACTGCAACACAGGGTTCAAAATTAACTGTATTGTGCATAAAAATTGTTTTCAAAATTTAGTTTAGTTTTTATTTGTATTTACTTTACAACCGTTACACCAGGAAAAAAATTATACTATGAAACATATGTACAAGGTGTGTTTGAAAAGTTCGGTGAATGGTCCAATATTTAAAAAACAATGTGGGTTAGGATGTTGTGCTTACGAAGACACAGTGAGAGACATGGCAACTAGTGCCCCCTAGCATCCAAATCACGATAGTTAAACAGATGTGCATGCTACAACCAATGCAACACAGTCAGTGTGAGAAGGAGTGTCACTGCGAAATGGAACAACGTGTGAACATCAAGTTTTGCTTCAAATTAGGCAAAACGGCGACAGAGACACATGAAATGTTAGTGAAAGTGTACAGTGTGGAAGCAGTGAGTAAAAAATGTGTTTTTGAATGGTTTAAACGCTTCAGAGACGGAAAGGAAGATGTCGAAGATGAGCCGTGTTCTGGTCGACCGTCAACAAGCAGAACTCCAGACAACATCGAACGAGTGCGACGGATGCTTGCGGATGATCGGCGGCTGTCTTTGAGAATGATAGCAGAAGATTTGCAGATAAGCCTAGACAGTATGAGCACCATTGTTCACGAACATTTGCACAAGCGTAAGATTTGTGCCCGGTTTGTACCACACAAGCTGTCAGATGAAGAAAAGCAACACAGGATGGAAACCTCTGGAGATTTCATTGACGCGTGTGACCAGAATCAGCAGTTCTTGGAAACAATCATTACAGGGGATGAGTCGTGGTGCTACCAGTACGATCCGGAGACCAAGCAACAGTCCATGGAATGGTGTTCATCATCATCGTCCCCTCCCAAAAAATGTCGTCGGACCAAATCCAGGATGAAGACGATGTTGATTGCCTTTTTCGACAGTAAGGGCGTGACCCATCATGAATTTTTACCCGCTGGTACAACTGTCAATGCAGAATTCTACGTGGGAGTTTTGAAACGGCTGCTGAAATGCATCCGGCGGGTTCGGTCACAATTGTTCCAGAGTGGACAGTGGACTCTGCTCCACGACAACGCCCGTCTGCACACTGCGATCCGCGTAAGGCACTTCCTCGCTACACGCCAGGTGAAAGAACAACTTGAACACCCTCCATATTCTCCAGATCTGGCACCTGCAGATTTCTTCGTTTCTGTTTCCCCGCCTCAAAGGAGTGCTGAAAGGCCTACGCTTTTCTGACATTGCGCAGATCCAACAACGTGTGACAATGGTGCTTCGAGCAATACCGAAAGAAGCGTTTGCTGACAGTTTCCAGCAGCTGTACAACTGATGTCAAAAGTGTATTGTCACTAATGGCGATTACTTTGAATGCCAGTAAATGTATTTTGTTTGTATCTCTTGTGTCCTTTATTTTATGAGACCATTCACCGAACTTTTCGAACACACCTTGTACAATGAAACCTATATACAATGAAAAGCTTACAGTAGTATTGTTTATTTTCATTTTTAGCCATTAAGACCTGAATCTAAAAATGTCCTTAAAGATTCTTAGAAGTTTCCTTAAACTGATAAACTACAATTTTGTCTTTTCCTTAGAAAATGCACTATAAAATCCCAACTATGACCCTCCCCCAAAAGATGTCCTTAAAGAAAAAAAATGAAAATGTTATCAAAGGCATACATCTCAGTCATCATACTGTGCTTATACACATTCATGTAATTTTTTTTAAAAATTCCATTAAAGTTTAACTAAAAAATGCATAACATAAAACAACAAAATTAAAGAAATTAGAACATCTAGCTAGCTGAATGAGAAAGAGGAAAATAACAGAAAATAGAAATGTTCTAAACAGGTCACACGAGCTTACAGAATACTTGCTTATAAAAAGCTTGCTTGAGGATACATTTTTAAACTAATATTTGAAAATTACCTTCCATTAGGGCTAAATTTTATGTCTGCAATTGGTCTCCGAAAGTGAAACCGGTGGATAACAATTCGATGAAGAATACTGATGAGTAGAGCTTCACCAGCTAAAATGATAAAACATATTTTATACAAATTAATTATCCATAAAATAAAATTTTAAATTAAGCATTAAAAGTACTTTATGCATTTTAATTTCAGAAAATTTTTAACCATCTTTAACTTAAAAAACAGACATAACCATATTTTATACAAAAATAAAAATATGAATGCAATATTTAAAAAAATTACTTACGCTCATTGATAGCAACAAGAAGCATTCCATTGGGTGATAATGCCAGTGTAGTAAAATTATACCTACTTTCAATGGGTAATGTTTCAGATTTATGCCTGAAATAAAACAAATGAATTTGTTTTATTCTGATTATATTTCAATTACAGCTGCTGCATTGACAAAAAAAAATTAAGAAAATTTACTTATTAAATTATTTTCATTGAAAAATACGTAGAATCACCAAGGATGACCAAAATATGCAATGTTTAAATCCTTTGTTAGAAAATGTAATAGCTCCCCTTGCTTTGTTTGCATGAAAACAGCTTTGATAAATTTTCTACCTCCAACAATATAAATACCAAAATTTATTTTTTAATAGCATTACTGGTAGCGATGTCAAATCCGGGGCACTAGCGATTTATCGCCAAACATGGTAACCATGGTGTTTTGCTCCAGCAAGGTTGTTTAGGTGTTTTGATCCAGCTTTATTGCAACCCTATACAAATGGCTTTGGATGCCATCTTGATTTGGCGACAAAAATTGCTTGACAACAAATATGTCCCAGATTCGACATCTTTACCACATTACTTTCCTACCTGTAGGGAGGAGGTAAAAAAAACAATAATTTTGATAACATGCAAAATGTAAATGTTTTTCAAATATATATATTAACAACTAAAAGGGACAGTAAATAAAATATAATGAATGAAATATTATACATTGGGATTGGATGTTAGGGTTTTATGGCACAAGGTCCAAAAGCGAACAAGCTGTGCCACCATATATTGGGGTATTCAGTTGCTACCCATTCTGAAGTCACACATTGTAGTTACTATTTAAAACTGAATTAAGGAATTACTATTCGAGCTATATAAAATCGTAGTTCTAGTGTGGCATTTCATTTCAAAATTTCTCATATCCTTTGCATGTGCAAAAACAGTAAGCAGATCGCCACACTAATAAAAGACTTGTCACAATTGGTAACAAACCTTTGAGCCTCTAATTGAAAAGCAATAGATAAACTTAATTTGCTGTTAGCAAAATGAAAATATATTGGAGGACAAGTAAAAGGAGCAATATAGCCAAATGTGCAACATATCAAAGTTGAAGTTATTGTACACTATTATATTATTGTAGTTATTGATAGTGAATGTGTATCAGAAGCGAAATCTTTTCCTTTATAAAGAAGCAATAGCAAGATACAGCTTTTTCTTTTTTGTCACGAGTTATTTAAAGCCTTGTCAATCAAATAAGAATAAGTTCTGGAAGTGTATACTAACATGTGTTTTAATAAATGTAAATATAAGCTACACTAATGAAATATGTAAGCAAAAGGTATGGAAAATAAAAAAGAAGTAGAGGTTCTTACTGTCTCAAATCATATAGATTTATCCTGTTTCCAACTGGACTAATAAGAACATCACCATCAGGGGTAAATAATAAATTGCCCTTGTGATACACTGTACCCAATAAATTGGAAAACTGCAATAGAAATAAATTATTAGAAAACAATGCATAATAAAAACTCAGAATTTAAAACTATTTTCGCTTGCTTCAGTTGATAATACTTCATAAGTAGAACATCCAGTACGAAGTTATAAGTAACCATTCTTAATGACAAAGACTTTCAGATCAAACTAAAAAAGGATCTGGCGAAAAAATTTTACACATCAATAGCTGATTGGAGAATTTAAGTATAAAGTATCCCTCTTCACACAAACATATTGGTCAAATTTATTATAAACACTTTTTGGAAAATAGGCTTTTTTAGAAAGCATTTTGATATAATCAGGAAACAGTATCAATAAAAAAATTCTCACTTTGAAAGCAAACTTCATGATTATTTAATACAATAATTTAAACACTAAAATGGCTCAAACTTGTTTCCATCGAACACGAGGACCGGATAAACAAACCATCGTGGTTACAGTGAAACTAAATTAAAAACATTAATTATAAAATTTATTTTATTCTTGATTGAAAATTAACTTAGAATTGCAAAAATTACTTATCAGGAAACTCACGATACTTTTCTATTTCAATAATGACTGATTGGACCCCGATTAAAGAATTATTATTATAAAATTAAATATAACGAAAGTCGTAATTCTTACGATAGAGGTGAGAGTGAAAGTTTCATTGTAGCAAAATCCACAACGTCTGAGATTAACCGATACAAATTACTACCAGACTGACCAACACAAATAAATAGAAAATTTGAAACGCACGCAACAATCTTGATCTTGAAGTTCTCCAAAACAGTCAACATCTGAGCAACAAATTATGATATGAACATCAAGAAAACGAAAACATTTCGTCGCATATATTGAAGTTTGCAAGATTATTGATTCGAAAATGGAGGTAATATTTTTCATCTTTTTGTGGGAAATCGTTTTATTGCTTTTACTATGCAACATCAAGTCCAAGCGACGCATCCGAAAAAACGCTTCTTGATGGACAAGATATCTCGCATTAGCAAAGTCTTGGTTGACGAAATATCTATTCGAAACAACTTGGAGAGCCATAAGTTAGGCTAGGGAGTAGAATATTTCCCCTTCGTTTTCTCAGAACTATACTTTTTGACAAAGTGTGTTTCACTAGTAAGTCAGCTATATGTTGGAAGCATTTCACTTTGGACTTTGCTTAAAAAACCGTGATTAAGTTTAGGTATTAAGAAGTTCCCTTTAAATGAAAACTTAAAATTCATCTTTCATAGAAGATAGTGATGTATAAGCTACTTGCCTGATCTTTGTCAAAGAAGTATAAAAATAAAATCGAGTCATGCAATCTTACTATTAATTAAATACAAAAGTGAAGTCAAAAATTAAATTTGATATTATAAAAACTAACTAAAATTCCCAAACTAAAAGATAGTGTAAATACATCGTAGGGACAGTTCTCTGTTGCCAAGTCAAAATTTGTTGCCGATTCCAAGGGTTGCTGCAGTAGCTCGGTTGGAAGAGTAACAGATTAGCAACAAGAGGATTGGAGTTTGAATCTAACCAAAGACTTGTGTATGAAGGGGGCTGGTGCATGTTAAATTTGTTATGACTTCAAATGTCCTCACGTTAGTGTGGTGTGAAAATTTGGAGAGTAGTTTGCCAGCTCAGTGTTACCTCGTCATCTGAGCGTGATTAAAAATATGTGGTGTTCTTGGATCTTTCCCTTCGGGATTGATCCCGGACCGTCGGCAATAGCCCATTGTGTTGCTCCGAAAAGTCTAAAAATAAAGAAAGAAGGCGGGATACCAGATTCAGCACTAAATTGCTCATAGAATTGAACATCTACTTTACCAAGAGTGATTTAGTTTCCTTCCTTTCTTGTGACAAATCTGAGTTTTGATGCTTGTAATAGTTCTTTATTCACTTTAAAGTATAGGTTCAAATCAAAGCTTGATTAGGAAATAGGACAACAGAACTGCTAATCAAATCATCCTTGTTTGTCACGAAGCTTTCTGAAAAAATATTAGAGAAAATTTGGCATTCAAACCCTCATTTCATATTAAAAAGAAATTCTTATATTTTATTCATATTCATTTATAAATTTTCTTTAACCCAGAAAAGCCTAGTGGTACTATTGAGTACCAGAGAACATAGTTTAAGAAAATTAATTTCTACAGTGCAGTGCTAAGCACATTTGTAGATTAAATATCTTAATGTTCAACTAAAATTGATTTCTACAAGACTTAGCATCATTATAAACATCTTTAATGAAAAAATTTAGTTCAAGAGGAAAGGCATTATAGCCTACCTGCAATAAATATTTTAACTGTTCTACATAACTCAATGTAAATTTGCTATTGCAATATAAAACTGCTATTTTGCAGATTGTTGACTTTCCAAGGTCACTTTTTTCAGGAATTACAGAGGCCAACTTCTTATGAAACAGAAAACGATTTGTTACAACAGCAAGAATTGTTTTTGAAGCAGAAAAATCAGTCATCTTGCAAAACTGCCAGAGGAAATGCAAACCCAAAAGTCATTGCTGGAGAAAGACACACGACTTCAGTTTTAGAAAATAAAAAGTCTTGTTTGGAAGATAAAGATGGTATAGGTGCTTACTTTTGTGATAAACATTTTGTATTACCCTTTTCACATATTTTTACTTTCTTTTTAAAAGGTCTTTTGTAATTTTATTTTCTCTAAATCCTTCTATGTTAGATTGTAATTAAAGAAACACATATTAGGAAATTCTAATCGCTATATCCAAATTTGACAAATTGCTTATAGGCAAGTTTTAGCAATAAGTTTGATGGTAGAGTTATTCATGACAACTCCTTGACTTTTCTTCCAACTGTTCAAATAAAGTTTGTAATTAAAAGCATATTTTAAGTAATTATAAGATATAATTTAACTGATTTTATTTTTCTAGACCTTTTTGTGAAAAATTTGGTTTTATTATTGGTGCTAAAAATATACACATTTTCTACTCTTTCAAAGGTTGCATTTTGTGAAATAGCATATTTTCAAAGCATATTAATTATATTAGTGGTACTAAAAATATTATTTCTGTGTAAAATGTTTTTATTAAAGGAGTTCACTGTGCTTAAGTTGTAATTATCAAAATTCAGGAAAGATAAAACTGTTCATTCTGAGATAAGTATTATTTATTGATATTATTATAAATCCCTTTTCATTCTCACATTTGAAATATTTTCCCTTCTAGATATTCAAATCAAAGAAGTAGTTTTTGATGTAAAGGTAACATTATTTTTTCTTAAACTTTATTTAGTATATTTGCATGCAACATTTTTATATTTATTTAAGCATCAATTCTAAAACAGAATTAAAAATACGCAAAAAAAATTGTAGAAAAGGAAAGAATGGCAATGCATAGAGTAATTTCTTGTTTAGTGCCAGTTTGTTGTCTAGTTCAATTTTTATGATAGAATTGTAAGTTATGTAAAGTATCCAAATTTCCAACCCTTGGTGAAAATGTAAATGCATTTGATTGTATGTCTAATCCATTCTCATATACATGTAAAGTTCTAGTAAAGTTGGTGTTTGGAACTTTAACTTTCTAAATTCGAACTAAAATTATGTAAAGGGGCATTTGCATTCATGCCTAACAATTTGTAAAAATGACTTTGTACTAAAATAAGAAAAGCATGTGATTAATTCAAAAATTAATTGTTAAAAGTCCATAAAAACAAATGAAAATATATTATTACTCTGTTCTAATGTGGTTCATTCTCATTCATTCAAAACTATCAAGCTAACCAAGCAAACTACACAGATTGAAATTTAACTATGCTTATAAAAAAATTCAGATGGTTTTATTGATAAAATGTCAAAACCAGTCATATCAGCTTTCATATGCTGAGTTTTTGTTTGATTTCATATCAGTCAGGTTTATAAAATATAATGAATTTCAAATATTTACAATTCTACTATACTGGTTGATGCTTGTAAGTCAAGTATATAAAATTTATTCAAATGTATTTTATTTTTCCCTATTTAAATTTCCTATTTTTTAATGAAATTTTAAGTATTATGAATTTGTATTGTGAAATAAGAATTCTAAAAAAAGGATAAAGACAGCAAAAAGACCCAAGATTAATTTTAATTGTTTTAATATTTCACAAATGTTTTACATGTGTATCACTTGTTAATAAACTTTTGTTTTAATAAATTAAGTTGTGAAACATGTTTTTATATTTTAATGAGAAATTTAAAGTTTGAAAATCCTCCATTATATTTCCTAAACCCTCATGTATTAATGTTAAACCCTCATGTAATATAATTTCATTCTAATATTAAGCTGCACACCAACTTGTATGTAACTATCATGTCTAATGTCTAACAAGTTTAAACTTATAAGAGACACAAATTAAATTTAACCATTCAAATCTGTGTTTAAAAAATCTTATTCAAATAAAAAATTATGTTATTTTTATTTTTTATTATTAAAAATCTTCATTTCTTTCATACCTGATGCTAGCCAACCTTGTTGAAAATTCTTTTTAATTCATTATTTTGAGACTATTATTAGGATATTCACGTATATATTATCTTAACTGAACAAAATCTGAAAATATAATTCTCATGTGTCATTTTCTCTAATTTTTCTTAAACTCTTGACAAACTATTGTTCATTCTTAATAATGATAGTTTGAACACCATTTTTGTTTTTAAATTTTTAGGAACATGATATGTCTTTTGCCGAGCCTTTTACTTTCAAAAGTCCTTCAGTTTCAATGATTGAGATGAGCAATTTTAAGTTGAAAAAATTTAAGCAAAATCAGGTATTTAAAAATTCTGTACTACATAGTTACATTTTTAAATCAATTATTCTACTTTAAAGTAGAATTTTAATCAACCTAAAAGAGAAATGTATATTTATTTTAATGATTTTGACATTTTAATTATTTCCATGTTTATAGCTTATTAAACAAAACAAGAGTGAAAGTATCTTTTCACAATTATTAGAAAAAGGAAATGATGTAAATTCATCCAGTGCATCAACTTCTGGTAAGATAGTTATTTGTTTTGCTTTTTTGTAAAAATATTAAAGTTTCAATGATCTCTGTATGAATTTTAATTTTAATAGATATTTTTATTTAGAAATGTAATATACTATAAAGTCCAACATTAATCAATGAAAAGAACTGTCTCAATTCCATGTTGGAAAATAATTCACATAAGAAAATGCCATTCTGGAATAAAAAAATGTTAAATTTCAGTACATTTGAACTATTTCATTTTAGCTTAATTCAAATTTTAAAAATATTTTTGTCTTCAACTTAGAATTTTCCTAATGAAAGTAAAAGTTAACCTGAAACTATAATATATTAGCTGAATTACCCAGCATTGCTCGGGTTGAATTGTTTATAATTCATAGTAATATTACTCAATATTATTCCTATGAAAATTTCGAATTGTTTTTAGCCCCCTGTAGACCCATGACAAATCAAACGGGGTTAATATATAGCCTATGTGTTCCTCAGAATTCTACAGGATGAATACTAAATTTAGTGTGAAATAGTCTGACATTGATCGTATAAATACACAGTTATTCCTATGAGGATTTCAAATTGTCTTTAGCCCCCTGTACCATATCGACGATAAAAAAGACCATTTTCTATAAAAATAATTTTATATGATCATAAAAATTTACATTCCAATAATAAAGCTAGAGTTTAAGAAATTACAAATGGGATACATAAAGGATATGATACTGAGTGATTTTCAGTGCAACCATACCCATCTGTGATTGCACAATACTCTAAGATTCTAAACAAAACCTCTGCACACAAGACAAATGGAACTAGGGTTGATATTTAGCCTATGTTACCCTCAGGGTTTCAAAGAATAAGTGTACCAAATTTGGTGTAGATTGGTCAAATGGTGTAGATTTGTATAGAGAACAGATAAGACAGATGCCAACTCTGATTTATATGTATAGATTTAGACTCAAAATTCTTTTGATCTAATGTGTATTCCTTGGCATTTACAAACGTTTATGTGAAAATAAATCCTTTTAACTACTACCCAAAACATTTAAGGGTTTAGGAATAATCAGCTGACACAATGCAGTTCTGACATTCAGAGAAGGGACCTTAGGTGCCGTCCTCCCTCAAAATGTTCCTGATTTTATAAAATTAGATGCTGGAATTAGCTAAATCCAAGGTTCCCACAGGCCTTAAAATATCCTGATTTTTTATTTAAATTTTAAGGGTCCTTAAAAATCTTAATATTTGCTGTGTCCTTAAAGCATTTTAAAAGGCCTTAGTTTTTACAATACTGCATATTTTATTTCACATGCACTAACAAACCAAGATCAATGATACCTGTTCAAGGTCATCATCAAAAATCGATGGCTCAATATTTATACATTAGGTAAAAATTGACATTTTCAAAACTGAATCCACGAGACACAAACACGTTACTTGTGTAAGTATCATGCATGGGTTAATTGTGTCACACACATATCTATGTGAACTGTAACCAGAAATTAGGAAAAATGGCCTTACTGAGACCTTAAAAAGGCCTCTACTTGAAAAAACTTTTCTTTTGCTTAAAAAAGTAGGACTCTTGTAATATATGTAAATTTAAGTTTTATAAAGCCCATAAGTTGAAATTATGTACACAGCTTGCAGTCATTGACTGTCGGTTACCGAAACAAATGAAGAATCTTATTGTTCTTTGTGCTGGGTGATTCTGATTTGGAAGGGAGGGGACGAAACAAGACACTGGATGAGAAAAATAGCTTCATGCTTGGCTTCATTGACCTAGATGAAGAGACATAATGAAGGGGAGTTTGCTTGGGCACAAGTCCTCTTTAAAATACAATTTACATTAAAAGATAATAAAAAGTATCCACTAAAATCAATTGAATCAGCATAAATTGAAGTTTGGTTAGTCATATATTTAACACACACACATACATAGATAAATTTATATCAGCAAAACATATGTATACATTAATCATACAATTAAAACAGTGAAAGAAGACTATTAACCCCAATATTATTTCCTGATTCAGACATACATGTATAGCAGACAGTTATAAGAAAGCAGTTATGCTGATAGATATCTGTAATTACAGTTACACTCTTCTAAAACGTTTTTAATTATTCTATAATTGTGTGAATGATAATCTCCAATCAAATATTCACCTCTATAATTTTTTCAATACAGGACCTGCTGAGAAATGTGTGTTAATTGATGGTAGTGGTCTGTCTGATGGTTCACGAGAAACTGAATTGAAAAAAATTCATGCAATGAATCTTGCAACATTATCTGCTATGTCAAAAGAAGAAATACAACTGGAGCAAGAACGGTTGAAACGACAACTAAGTAAATAACATTTTTATTGTTTTAATCTCCTTTCTTATTTGGTTTTCTGTTTTCATCCCTCTGATTGTGATGATCTTTGTGAGTAATTTAGTATTGCTTTTAACCTATATCATATTTACTGACTAAATGACCACATTTGAAAAAATTGGTTGAAAGAATCCTAGGAAATATTTTGTTAGTCAAGAAAGTCCAAACTGGTTTGAAGTTATGCTGGGATGACTACAGGTTGCTGAACAAATATGTCCATGTGAACCCCTCAGAGGGTTAAAGAATTTAGCTCTCTCACATCTAAGAATTCGGATATTTTGAAAAGCTTTAACTGTTAAATTGAGTTGTATATTTCTTGTGAATCAGATATTTTAAAAAAAGTACTATCGAATAATAGAAACAGTTATACTTTCACTACTTTAAAAATGTGCTGAGAACAAATATGTTTCATAACTTAATTTCAGTTCTTAAAAGTTTTCTCCTGCTAAAAATTCAGGAAATGTATTTACTCATCACCATTATTTCAGAAATTTTCCATTTTCTCAGATTTTCCCAACTTTGAATTTCTGTAAAGGACATTACAGAATTTGATTTCTAATTTATTGATGTTTTCATTCATTTTGCTGTTTTTAAACAGATTTTATTTAAATTATTTTGTAAATTACTTGTTTTCTTTAAGATTTTTATAGATTTCTAATATTTGTTATAGATCCTGACCTTGTCAAATTTATTCAAAGTAAAAGAAAAAATAAAACAGCAAGTTCTCAAAGTAAGTGTTGTCAAATATCCCATAACTTATGCATGTATATATTCTATGCAAGTCATCACTCTTTGTTTCTGTAACATTAATGTTTTCTTTAGCTAATGCTTCGGACAATTGAACTTTATCATTATAGCACTACTAGGTGGGATTTGTGAACCACTTAGCATTACCCTGTTGCACCATGGGTGTGAATTTACATTACACCTCACATACATTCACACATTCTAGACGCAATCCATTTATAGAGAGGCCACACATATTCATTCTAGAAGGACAAATATCCATGCTTTAACCTTGAATTCAAACTAGGAACCTTTCAATCCAGGAGCCAGCATCCATACCACTAGACCAATTATTAATGTGATGGCAAGCATTTAACATTTGTTTGGAAACTTGGATGGTGTATCTTTCTGTGGCTTTTCTTTTTCTATTGAAAATCAGAATTTCAAACATGTTTATTTTCTGTAAAGATCCTATAATGTTTTTAATTTTAGATGATAAGATTGATTTATGTGTACATAATTTACTGCTTGATGTTAAGTATTGAGTCAAGAGTTTTTTTCAGGGAAGTTTCTAAAATTTTAACAATTGACCTTGTATTGCATTTTAGGATTTCTGTAATAAGACTTTTTGTTACAATTTGATCCTTTGGCTTACATTCATGAAGTTTTCTCTTACTAATAATTTGGTTTCTAAAAATTTAACTTTTAATCCAAATTTGCATTTGCAAATGTTCTAAAATTATCTGCTTTTGAATCCTGTGCTTTCAAAAATATATTTTGTTTATAGTCCAGCTGCTTGCTCTATCTAATAAGAGTAAAACCAATTTCTTTTATAGGAATGTATAACATTCAAAATATTTACATTCATTTTATTTTTGCAATATTTATGAAATATTTGTATTACTATTCATTTTTAACGTCCTTTTCCATAGCTTTTATCATATTCCATTTAACATTTTTAACCAAAAAAGTTAACTATATTATTTGTTTGCCTGCTTATTTTTGATGTTTTTACCATTGAATTTCAATATAACAACCTTTTCAGTATCCACCAACGTGTACAAAACAAATAAACCTCAAAATAAGGTAGCTTTTGAATATGATGAAAGTAAGGAATGTGGCGAAATTCAGAAGAAAGAAGGAAGAGGGGATTGTGATGCTTTACTCCTTGAAAAAGCCTTGGAATCTGAAAGAATTTCTGCAATTAAAGCATCAAATAAATCCAAAAGCATGGATGCCTTTAAAAATATAGGTAAATAGATTTTAAACTGTGCTCTGATTGTCCTAAAATTATTGCGACACCTTTTCACTAATATTGAACACTTGTATATTTTGGTTTACTAGCTGGGTTGCTTTTCAAAATTTATTCTAAATATTTGCCTTTCAGTATTATAAAGATTATGCAGGGTATTTCAAAACTTCCTGTAAAAACCATTAGGCGTGGTAGGAAGTGCACAAAATCAAGCTGTATTCTCATTGGAATGTATGTCCACAAGCACCACTGCACCTTAGTATACTCTCTAATACTGTATGCTAGAGGGTAAACCAAGGTGCAGAAATAAAATACAGCAAGTATGTGAACAGTGTATTATTCTTAATATTAGTTTGACATTAGTTGTACACCTACAATTTCACAGTGCTTGATCAAAGTTGTATGACCACTAACAGTAAAAAAAACTGCCTACTTGATGAAAAATTCCTGATCTTTTGTAGACAGTTACGACATCAACTCTTGTGATGGGATTAGTTTCAAAGACAATGGGGTCTCAGATGATGCCTTTGAGATATACCCATAGGAAGAAATTCATGCATAATAAATCAAATGTTCCTGGTGGCCAAAGCCCTCAGGGGCTCATCTTCTCTAGGTGTCTACAGGGTTCACGTACCTGAGATACTCTAGCTATCTTTTCTTTTTCCATGGGGTTTTGCTGTCATTAGTAAACACAGTACTCATGCTCCCTGTATACCCAAGCAATTTTTTTTCTGCTTTCATCCCATTACTCTGTTCTCCAATCCCTCTTTTACCATTCACAATATTTTTTACTTGATGTCTTATGTTTGGCACAGGTTTGCTAAATATGGCTCTTGCACCATCAAACCCCCGACAACTAACCAAATCATGGTGACCAAGCAAAGGGTTCACCATGGTCAATCCATCGAGCTTCAAAAGTACCCTTGTGAACATACATCTCTAAATACAGTTTCATTTTGTGTTCTTTACCTTTCCTTTATGTCTGTATAGGAAATTTTGAAATACCTTATACAATGCTTTTTGAGTTGCTACATTTTATAAATCTCAAATATATCTAACATTTTCTGATTGTGTTTTAAATAATAGAGCTGAAATTGTCTAATCTATTTCGCAACTCTTTTTACAGAAATGCCTAAAGTAACCAAGGAATTACTAGATGAGAGTAATAAAGGTAAATGGGGAAATATGAGTAAGATAGAGAAAGAAAAATTGGAATGGATGGCTGACTTACCAATGATTAGTCCTAAAAATTTAGAGGTGACATCTTTTAAAATTATTTTGTTTATTTATTAGATTTACAAAGAAGTTTACATGAGTTTATTGCTTTTATTTATAACTATGTTGTGTATGCCTATAAGGAAAGTATGACTTCATATTTAGGTTCTGAACCTAAATAGAATGCCATTGTGCTAAATGAAAAATGGGAAATAGCAGTTAAAAGTGTTGCTGCAAATGTTATACTTCGCTTGTTTCATTGTTTTCAAACTTTAGGTATATTTATTAATCAAACACTAAGAAAGGTTGAAAAAAGCATTAACTGGTAAGACACAGCCGATTTTTTTTATTTCCCACTCTGACTAAGATGTTTTAAATTTCAATTATACTTTCAAATTGTTAATCATAGAGCATTTGATTAATTATTGGGATATTCATTAAAAATTCTGTCGTGAAATATTTTCCATTATGAGTCATAATCAATTCGATTTTGTTATTTTCCCTTTAACATTCCTACTTTTAATTCTCACAATTTTATAAATCCATTTAAAATCTTTTAAACTGAATAAGGAAATTTCAGTATTTTTATTAATTA
The DNA here is from genome assembly GCA_933210815.1 of Meta bourneti. Classification (NCBI taxonomy): domain Eukaryota; kingdom Metazoa; phylum Arthropoda; class Arachnida; order Araneae; family Tetragnathidae; genus Meta; species Meta bourneti. The sequence goes on from OW119924.1 coordinate 14,455,501, forward strand.
AAACAGCCATTTGCCATTGATTAAGTTTTACGTTTAATTTCTTCAGTAACTAGAAGTGCATAAATAATTGAATAATTCATAGAAGTCTGGAATTTTTATCTATTATATTACTTTTCAAAATTTGTCTGTTGGATATTTGAAGTATAAATGTTACACATAACAAGCAGTAATAGATTTCTCCAATATCTTTCTTAAAACTATTTCTATCATTTACTATGGGGCCATATAGTAGTTTTTTCCTTGCAATTAGTAACCAACAATAAGTTACTGATCACTGAATTTTCTATTTTCCATTTCTTGTTTAATTTACTAGATCGAGACTTATTTATTGTACACATTTTCAGCTTCTAAATGCATTAGTTCTCCTTTTTTGTTTGTTAATGTTACTATTCAATACTATATGTTTTCCTTTATATTTTAAAATGTTTACTGATTCACATAAAGCTAAAGTATGATGAGAGTTCGGAATTAGCTGTTGCACCTATAAATTTCATTTTGATGATCCAAGTTTTTGGACACAGTCGTCATTTTTGACTCCACTTCTCTGCATTTATTTTTCTTCATGAAGCTTTCGTTTATACATAAAATATCTCAAAGAAAATCCACTTAAAAGTCATTTCCAAAACTGAAGATTATAAATTTTTGCCCTAAAACTGGATAGCAGTCATGAAAGATAAAATGATGAAGCGAGTTGCTACAAATCCTTCTGATCCGAGATATCATTAGGGATAATTTACCATACATTTATTTCTATTTACAGCATTGTTTCTTAAACATATTAAATACACAGATACCGCGATAGAACTACGTTGAAAAACATTTTTGGGACAGCATTTTTTGTTAAACAAGAAACACAAGCACAGTTTCTGGTCTGCAAAAGTTGAGTTACCCTTGCACAGTAAACAGAGTTCCAGAGATAAAACTTGCTGTATGAGATACTATTAAATATTTTTACTTTGGTCATCTGTCAATCCTGGTTTTGAGTATTACAATTTGAAAGCACAAATGAAAGAAAATTTCACTTTTATTAAAAAACTGGGAATGACCCCAAACAACAAATGCCCTTATGGGGAAAAAAGGTTCCCAATGTCAATGCAGGTCCCAGCTTTTACTTGTGTACATACAGCCATGAAAAAGAAATAATTTTAAAATTGCAGCTGAAGGGAAACTGTTTAGATGTCAATGACACCTGGCTTAGTATTCCTAATTTCTTAACTCTGATGAATTTTGTCACTCGTTTCTGTCTTTTAAGTGAATGCTTGATTTTGTTCTTTTGTTACAGACTGGGTGTACTGCACGATTTGATTTCCAAGGAAAGTTGCTGTTTGGTGATACTGAGACTCCTGCATTTAAAGGACTGCATCACCATGGAGAAGAGCCTGATGTTAGTCTACCCTTTATTTACACTTTTGCCCAGGGTTCCCAAAGGCAACTAAAAGGCGCCTTTTTCCTACTATTTTTCTATCTTGGTGACTAAGGGTTTCTTTTAAAGCAAAATTGTCTCAAAGGCTGCTATTTTCAAAATTTTGGTGAATGGTTTTGAAAATTCACCGAAGGTCAATGAAAAATTTAATTCCTTTCTTAACTAATACTGGCAGGAAAAAATTTTGGAATTTTTCTTTATGGAAAAAATTTTCCTAAGGACACCAATTTCAAAGGTTTGGCGCCAAGCTGTGGGGCAACCAGGAAAGAAAAATATCAGAATCTGTGATCACTAGATTGTTATGAAAACCTTATTAAGAAAATAGTGTTTTTATTTTTAAATTTTTTAGTGAGATCTTCAACATCGTTTTCATACTTTATTAGTTTAGCCTATTCATTTTATATCTGAGCAAAGAAAATTGCTACTAAAATAGGTTTATCAAGAGGTGATTTTTTTGCTACTATTTTTAAAAATTTATGCCACTATTTCACCAGTGCTTTGGCTATGGCAGCCCTGTTTTCCTTAAAATTGTATGGCCTGTGTACCAAGATTCCGGCCACAAAGTGTGGATGGTGGTCACAATAAGAACAGGACTCTGAGAAGAGGTGGTTGTCTTAATTTGCTTCTTCGTGAATGTTGTTGAAAAAAGTTGGTAGTTTACAAGTCTACATCTTGGCAATAAATAAAATCACAAGCAATATGTTTCCAATTTATCATTTTTATTTTGAATTATTTTTGTGTACTGATGAGACAAACTTGGTTATATTTTTACAAGCATCCTCTATGGAAAATAAGGTAAGGATCGTTTCTGTGGCAACAGACAGATTTTGTGGTTGGAGCAGTTATGATGGTAGACAGACAACACAATGTTACCTAAATCATGAAATAATTAGTTTACAATAGTAAATTTTATGTGAAATCGTTGGTTTGGTTTGTCACTCTATGATCTTTTCCTAAACAAGGGTTAGTTTGGTCAAGATCTATAGCTTAATGTGGATACTTAACTACTGCTAACATCCATGTCAAGACTAGGATTCTAACCCAGAGCCAGAAGCAGTTTTGAAATGAACTGCTATTGATAATCTGCTATATTAATATGAAGTTGATATAGCGTATAGAAACTATTTTTCATTCAGAAATGGGAAATAAATCACCTGACACTAAAATGATTAAGTTGGCTTGTATATTTATAAAATTCCAAGAAAGAAATCTAATTCAATTTTTGATAAAAATCCTAAAATGATTTTTTGTTTAATTATGTTAAGAATAAAATCACTTTTTCTGTGAGTTAAATATTTCATCTATTCAAAATATACATTTTTATCAGCATCTCATTTTATACATCTTCTGAAGGATTTTACATCCAATTATTTATAAAAAATTTTTTGTCTAGATGGCTGGCTATTCTATTGAAGAACTCCTTCTTTTGGCTAGAAGTACTGTACAATCTCAAAGAATACTTGCACTACACACAATTGCTCATGTTTTGGATAATGTAAGTTCATTTATGTGTTTCTTTCTAATCAATTACTTTATATTTTACCTTTGTAATTTAACAAACACATTTATTTGAAAATTACTAATACAAAGCTAGGCTATTTCACATTATAAAATGTATGTAATATCAAGGAATTTTTTTATTGCCCTTAATCATACTTGGATCCATTAAAATCATAGCAATAATAGCAAGGAAATATATATTTGTATATGTAGCACATACAGCCCCTTCATTTTTATCAGAGTAGTTGCACTAATTATTCCAAACTTAAGAGTATTTTTGCAGCCGAAAGAAGTTATGTTCTCTTCTGTAAACTACATTAAAAATAAATTGTTTTTTGTAATTGATAATTTGGTGCATGTTAATAATTTGCATTTAGTGTTTGTTTTTCATATATTATATATAACACATTTGCCTCTTAGTACATAATATTTTTGATAGAAATTTCAGTTGCAATCAGGATAATTACCCTAAAAATCAAGGAAGTAATTTTAATTGGTGGATTTAAGTTAAGCAGAATTTGTAAAATTTAAGCAAATCTTTAAATTAAGGTATGTCAACAGTAAATAGGATAAAAAAACAATACCAAGGTTCCCACATCCCACAGGTCTTTAAAAAGTATGATTTTTCATTTCAACCCTTAAAAACCTTAATATTTGCTTAGTCATTAAATAATTATAAAGGCATTTTTTTCGAAAGCACTATATTTCATTGCACCTGCATTCAATGAGATGTGGCCTTAGACAAGTAATTTGGCAATTTTAAGAATTCCCATCCAATACAATTCTTTCCTTATACCTGCTAAAAGCGATACCAATGACACTTGACCTTGGATAAATATTATTAATGGGTCTGTGAAATCCAACCTTTAGTACTGATGAAATTTTCATCAACTGTATATTCATGGGTGTGCAGGGGTTATGCAGCTTGACTCCCAACTGCAGATGGGCCATGGTAGCCTGGTTGGAAGAATAACTGATTAGCAACTGGGGCTTGCGGAGGGTATAATCCAACCTAAGACTGTCATGTACAAAGGGGGCTGGTGCACATTAAATCTGTTGTGGCCTCAAATGTCCTCATGCCTGGGGTGCCAGCTCAGGTGTTGCCTCGTCATCTGACTGGCAACAAAATTATGTGGTGGTGTTCTCGCGACTTTCCCTTTGGGTTTGATCCAGGACCATCGCCAATAGTGTGTTGTGTTGCTCCCATGCGACGCTAATTAAAATACCTACCTACCCACCCAACTGCAGATCATTGTGCTCTTGCTTCTTGTTAAACTTAAAAATACAGTTTGAAGGATACTTTTCTAACTGTAGCTCTATTGTGATGTCTATTTAATATGTTTAAGAAACAATGTTGTAAATAGAAATAAATATGTCTGGAAAATTCTCCTGAGTAAAATCTCGTATCCAAAGAATTTGTAACATCTCCTCTCATTTTATTCTTCACTACTGCTATTCAGTTTTGGAACAAGAATTTACATTCTACAGTTTTTTAAAGGATTTTCAAGGGGATATTCTTTTGAGATTTTATAGTGTGTAATCTAAAGCATCATAAAACAAAAAAATGTAAAGAAGTGGTCCAAAATGATCCGAAAATACAATCGTCAAAACAAAATGTATTGCAGGAACAAAAGGCGCAGCAGCTAATTTCAAACCATGATCATACTTTACATGAATATGTAATGCAAATATAGCCTTAAAATGCATAAAAAGGCCCTATTTTATTTTACAGAAAAAGTGGGATTCCTGAATATATTTTTATAGGATTAATTCTTTAAGTATAATTTTTAAGTTTTACTAAAGGAAATTCATATCATCTGCTTAGAGCAGAAATTCATTAACTGACATTTTTAGGAAAGGTATTTTTTGACACTAAGTGATAATCACTTAGTGTCAAAAAATTCTGTAATGATAGGAAATAAATTGTCGCATTGTATTCTGTTTGAAAAAAATATATGGCATGATCAAAATGTTTATAATATGCATTTTTCAAAATGTTATAATATGCATATCAGTTTAAATTTGCTGACAAATTTTATTTAATTTTACCCAGAACAGAATATTTCATATAAATGCATTCAATGTATACTCATTAATTTATTAAATTTTTTATACATTCACTTCAGTATTGGTACGGCATGATGGATGGCTGCTTCGATGAACCATTGTTACCTATGATTCTGGGGGCTGGTATTGTTCCTCTTTTGCGCTGGGCTCTCGACGACACTTCTGTGACCTCTGTGGCAGCTACTGTTTCAGCAATCCATAGTCTTCTAATATGCAAATCAGATGAGGTAAAAATTTAATCACGGATACTGGTCATATCAATACAAAAATTAAGTAACTCCATTTTGGGAAATTATAATTTAAATTGTTTACTTAAAATTAATGTGTTTGTAATTGTATCTATTATTGTGTTTCTTTACTAAGTAATTAATTAAATCTAGTCATTTGATTATTTTGTTTCATATAGAAATCTTTAACATTACATACTTTTGTTTGCTTTTTAAACTATTGTCTTAGTTACATTAATATCTATATTTCAGATCTGCTTGCAAAGGACATTTTGCTGGTTACATGGGCATATAATGCCTCTTGTTGAGCCACGTGATTTGATTGAGCCTGATATTGTTCTGGAAGAATTAACTGATGCAGATTTGATTAAACTGGATGTTGTAAAAGTTGGTATTTTTATAAAGGCATCTTGTTTATAATTGTACTAAAATACACTTAGAACGTTTTGTCACTGTAATAAAATAGTGTTTGTTTATCATCATTTTTAAGTTATACTCCTGAAAGTATTATAAGTTAAGTTTCTAAGTTATACTCCTGAAAAGTAAGAATATCATGCACTTTTTCAGTTCTAATATCATTCACATATCATTTATCCATTTTGCACATTATTGCTTACTCATTTGTTAATGTTTTAACATCTATATCATAAATGCTCCATTTTTGTATCTAAACGTTCAATTGCCTGTTTGATACTTAGCTATAGTGTCATTCTTATGTATCACTTTAAAAATAGCGAAGGAGACAAACAGAATAGGCTGTATTTTATTAATGATGGGAATTTGAATTTTGTGTCAGATACAATATTGTATTCAATTCACCACACATATTGCTATATAATTTTAAATACATGTGTAAAAAAGGCAAGCAGCTCTTCCAGAATATTTTCACCTCATGCTACTCATGTTTATATCTGTATGCTATATATCAGGGGTGGCCAACTTCTGTATATATGATCGACTTTTTTTCTTAAAAATGTGTCGCGATCTACCTACTACACATTCAAACTTGTGTCTTATGTACTAATAAGTGACAATGGGGAGGAGGTATTAAACCAACATGATATTTATTAATTTAAGAGTAGCCACAGAAAAAATACAGACTAAATTTTATTTTATTATCTTATCATTAATGGGAAGTCTGTGTCTCCATGTCTCAACTAAGCTTTCATAATTTGATTTGTATCCAGAAAATGATAATGAATCTCCAGTATGGGAATCAGTAAGTAGGGAACAATGTTTAGTCTTCATGAACTTTAAATATGAAAAAGCCGATTCACATAAGTATGTAGATCAAAACCAAAAGTAGATATATTCACTACATTTGGTGATATTGGAATTCCTTTTTTTGATTGACATATTTCCAAAAATCCTCCTCAAGTTCTCTGACTTGTAAGGTTAAATCAGTTTGTAGAGTTATCATTTCATTTTCTAATTTCAATATTAAATGTGTCAGAAATTTTTGCGGCAATATGTTTTACATTTCAAACCTTTTTAAAAGGAAAAGACAGATACTGCACAATAACTTTAACTTTTTGAAAATCATGAAATCTGACCTCAAAGTCTTCAATCACCTTTTCAATTTCTGCAACATATTTTTCAGTGTTATAATTACAATTTTGATGTTTTTGTAGGTGATCGGACTTTTGAAAAGTGATTCAAATTGTTTTGTTAAAAATCTTCTATTAGCATAATAAATTTTTATCTGTATGCATTCATGCTACTGGTCATTTCAGTTATTGTCTTGTTTTTCTGTGCAATTCTAAATTTAAATCACGTAATTTCAAGAATTTTTTTTTTTATCTCAGTTAATAAATCATGAAATCGTTGCAGAAATTTACCTCTACTTAGCCACCTTACATTGGTATGTAATAATTCCAGCTGTCCTTCAAGTTGCAATTGGAAGAGATGCCATTTGAGGGAACTTCCTGAAATGGAATTAACAATTCGAACGCTATGTCCATTATTTCTTTTGTATTTAATCTTTTGCTGGCTAACACTTGTTGGTGAATTATGCAGTGGTAGCTCAAAAAACTTGGGAATTCATCATCATTTTGGCATAGAATTATAAATCCATTTATGTGGCCTATCATTGCTGCTATCCTGTTCCATCTGTTATTGAAACTAATTTAAAAAGTGATAGTTTCAAATTAGTGAGGAAGTTTTTAAAAGAGTTGAATATATCCACACCTCTAGTCCTTTCTTTCAAACAAATCATACCCAGCAATTCTTCTTTAGATGTATAAACTATAAAACCCATACGGATAAAAATAAACAATTGTGCTGTGTCACGTATATCTGTCGATTCATCAAATTGAAGGGAAAACAAGAACATCTATTCATGTCGTTACATACTGTTCTCTTATATTTTCACTCATTTTCTCAATCCGCTGCATCACAGTATTTCGAGACAATTGTAGATCTTTGAATCTGACATTTCCAAGAAAGTTTGTTTTATAAATTCCCAGTCAAAAAATGGTTTACATTATTTTGCTAAAATAGGGCTTACTTTGAATGATGCAATAGTCATTGCACGTGATTTCAACATGGGCTTTTTAAAAACATTTTGTTAAGCTCTTAATTGAGCCTTAAGATCACTAATTTTATTTTTTCTCAAGTCACTATTTTGTGGATAATCTTTCATATTTGTTATGTAAAGTTAAAAAATGCCTCTCGGATTACTCTTTTTAGTAATGGCTACAGAGGCATTTTGCATATTAAGCAACAGCATTTATGATTCATCATTGTAAAAAGTAATCAAGTTCCATTCTTCATGAAAATAAGTCTTCGATTTCTTTGGTTTATTACTCATTTTAATGGGTACTAAAATGCAAAAGAAGTATACAAGTAGACAATTTTAATTTAAAACCATACCAGTACCATAGAAAGAAGGTACTTACATTTTTGCACAGCAGTAGTGTTAAGAAAAGTTGACAGTTTTTTAGAAATGCTAATACAATGTTACCCACTTTGGTGAATACTAAACACAAAGGAATGCCAACTTATGTATTGTTACACCGAGGATTAAAAGAGAGCTCGCTAGATGGCTTGTTGGACAGTGAGCAGATGATAGGTGATGTAGGATACTGCTCTCCCACTCTCGACTGCTGGCGCAGAAGGCGAATTGTCAACGTCACTATGATACTAAAGGAGCCATAACCGTTTGTTTCTATGCGTCATGACTAAGTTGTGTTTGCATGTTGAAATCGTCTCCTGTCGGTTGTGATCGACCAAAAATCGCTTCACTATCGACTTGTTGGTCATTCCTGCTATATATAATACCTTTGTAAATATATTTAAACTTTAAAATATAAAATTTTAACGCAACTTCTAAATAAAGTATTTTGTATGTGAAAATTAAGTTGAATTGCTACTATATATCTTAAAAGGTGTATAAAATTCTGAATTTTCGAGATTGAATGAAATTACCACTTCACATTGATCTAAAGATAAGAATTGTTACATTTTATGTGTACATTTTATTACAGGCCTTTCTTCGTATGGATATTCTTCCGAGGTTTATGTATATTCTGTATGTGATGCAACCTTCTCCTCTGGTGTGCCAGCTAATTATAGACATCTGTGCTCATTTTTCTCAACATTCTTTGGATTCAGCAAACCAGGTAAGTTTAAATGCAGTATAAATACTTATTAAAATTTGTTTGAAGTAGAGTTGTATTTTTAGAATGTTTTCCAATTGAACCAATTTTATCAAAGATAAAATTGGTTCAATTGGATCTTTCTTTTTCTTTTTTAAATTGTATTATCATAACCAATTACAGCCCAATGTGTATTATAAACAATTAAATTTTTATGTTGTGTGAAAATATTTTATTTTATGCTGAGGTGCAAAATGACAGGATTTCACTCCATGCAGTTTGTAGATTTATAAAATGTGAAGTTCGACTCCAGGACTCATCAAAATTTAATCCAGTTGATTCTTTAACCGGAACTTTGGAAGAACGATAAGAATCAGTGTTCAATGGTCGGCATTTTATAAATTCAGTTTGCAATTTACGAAAACATAATATAAAATTATGCACATTCCACAAATGAAAACATTTTGATTTAGGTTTCTGTGTGGGAACCAGTCATCAGTCATTTTCTTGCTGAAGTCTTTAGCTAGGTATAATATTACAGCAATGAAATGATGACAACCATTAAAATGAGTATAATTTTAAAAATATTCTGTACAATGCAAACATATTATGTTCATTAATTTACTAATTAAAAGTATAATATTTTTAATACATATATTCTACTTCTATCACAACAGCTGAAATGGTATGATCTTGAGATTTAATTTATGTTATTGTAATTGGCATGGTATGGAAGTTTGGGAGAGTGGGGTGCCAGCTCAGGTGTTATTATCGTCATCTGACCGTGGTTCAAAATTACTAGCTTTGTCGTTGGAACTTTCCGTTAGGGATTGATCCTGAACTATCGCCAATAGCCTGATGTGTTGATCCAGTGTGATGTTAATTAACTACCTACCTTGTGCTTATTGTTAAAAAAGGATTTTATAGATACACAATTATTATGTATCAATGTACAGATATGTACATTGATACATAATATCTGCTGTATCTATCATCTACACCTTTGGTTCAAAAAATTGAGACTAGTTTTTTCGGTCTAGTCGAGCTAATAATGCCTTGGCTAAGTCAACTTGTAATGCCCATCATTGCTGTGTTTATGTGAAGGTCATTTCATTAGGGTGTTTTAAGACTCAAATAACTTTTCCTTTGTGTTGCAAAACAATTACCCAAGTCTTTGAAGTAAATTTTTAAAATAAAATAATATCAGTTTTGAATTTTGATTTCCTTGTTCTGTTTTTCTTACAGGTTGCTTCTCATCCTGGTTTATTGAAATTAATATTTTTTAAGTTTCTTCCTCTATCCTGGCATTATGTTGGTAAGGGAAAATATTAAAGATTTTCTTTAACATCGAGCACAGATTTATTTTGTTGCAATAAAGTGAATGCAATGCTACTTTGAAAAATATATTGTATGTATTTCAGAATACAAAACATGAGTTATCTAACATGTTCATAGTTTTTAAATCTAAAATGTTTACATATTAATGGTTGTGATGCCTGATAGTCTGATATACTTGTTTAATTCCATCCATCTGAATTTCATAGTTAAAATATTCCTATATCTTCTGTGTTTTTGCTTTTTAGATGGAAGTATATTATCAGATTCAGTCAATTATTGTTCTCCAATGCCTTCTGCAATGAAACTTGTACGAATTATTGTTTCTTCAAGTAAGGAACTTGCATCATACTTGGTATGTATTGGTAATATTAAGAAACTCCATTTTGTATTTTAGACATTTTGACCTGATTATATAACTAATAAAATGACTATTAGTAAACTGGCAATTTTATTGAATTAAAAAACCTGTATTATATTAATAAAGAAAGAGGACTCCTTTTATGTTTTCTTTTGCATGAATTCTACTTTTATCTAGGCACATCAGACGAAAATAGTTTATCAAAGTGAATATTATTGTCAAGTGCACTTAAATGTTGTGGTGACAAATTGTTGTCTCATAATTTAAACTCAAGACGGAATGTTAAATTTATAAGTAATATTTAAAAATGTGTGCAAATATTATTTTTATCCATTTCTTTTACAAACCTCTTAAAACTCAACATGAAGTTTGATATTTGGAAATATCATTTTGTACTGTGATTAACTCTTGTTTCTATAAAGAACTAGTTTACTCTGTTACAAATCTACTTTTTTAATTTGTATTACAATCCTTAACACCAAATGAATTTTGAAATAACTTATTCCAGATTATTAACTTATGTGTTTCAAAGGTTAAAAACAGGTATCTTTTATCCGTAAAATCATTTTATTATTCTGAACTGGAATTTTCTTTTTTAAATCAGTTGAATTATCCTTGTTTTAAAGTTTTATCTGTTTTCATTAAAATTTTACATATTTTGAATAATAGCATTGGCTGTAAAATATGTTTTAAATTATTAAAAAATATCAATTAAAACAATTTAATGAAAATTCTGCATATAGTATACTAATTCATTAAATTCACGCAAAATGATAACATTATTTCAGGGCCTGTTAATTGAAGGTTGTACATTTATTAAAATAGAACAAAAGAGCACTTTCTATTTATAAATTAATTTTGAAAGCAATTACAAGAATTGAGAAAATTAAAACCATTCTGTAACAGATCTAAAAATTAATTAATTTTATTCTAAAAATAAATTAGAATTTCATTTTTATGATATGTTGGAATTTAAAGTGGCTTATAGATGACTAAATTTAAAAAGAAACACGTGTATTGGACTGTTTGAAAAGCAAAAATAATATTTTCATGTCTAATTTCCAGACCAACTTTTAATGCCTGACAAGTAACATGTTTGTTCTTTATTAGCTTGTGTATTTCAAATGAATACATTAATGCTTTCTGCAACAACTATTATTTTTATCTCCCAAACAAACCTAATCAATTTGTTTTCTAGGTTGATAAATGTGATTTAATATCCAATATTACTGCATATCTTGCACTTCAACCTGAGTAAGTAATGGTGAATTTCTTTCTCTGTTGATTTTCTTACCTTTAGTTGATTTTTTTAATAATTCTCAATAAAACTTTTACATGCACTGGCAAGATTTTAAATGTTTTGCAATAGACAATCAATACGGAAATTACTCGAATAATTAGTGTTTTTAATTGTATTTTCACAGATGCTTTAATCATTGAATTTTCTTACAGGGATGGCAGAATACCACTGCAAGATATCCAATCACTCATTATGGAAACACTTAAAACATTTCATACATTATTATACTATGGACTTGGGTTTCACGTGTTTTTGTAAGCATTTTTTTCTTTTTTATAATTATACTTTGATTATTAAAAGTGAACTCCACCTGTTTAATCTTGGCTGATAAACAAGCCCTTTTTACAATTGAGCTGACTATTATGCTTGTACTTCGTTAGAAAGTATTAAAAAGTTTGTCACCCAAATTTCTTTTGCCATAAACAAAACCTAAACACAAAAAATCAGTCAAATTCTGGTACAAAAAATCTGCTGTTCTGAAATAGGCCTGTAAACATGTTTTAACCATGAAAATAAATGTTATAAATTTAGATTAATAATTTAAACATGTTTTTACATTTACATTTGTTTCTCTGCTTCCTCACTTGAATGCAGAGAAATTAAAACATCTAAGTAATAAATCAAACCTGGTTTGTTGACCAAAAAATATCAACATAATAAATGCAACTAAATTTATATTCAGATATTAATATTAAGGTAAGACTAAGATATTTATATTGAATTAATTTTAAAAGAGCACTCCTGTAGAATGTATGTATCAAAAATCTTCTGATTTACTTTTAAAATAAAGTTATCAAATTTACTGTTATGATTATAATTTTTGTTTTGTATATAGCTGTTTCAATGCTATCATGTTTATTCCTTTGTTAGTAGTTTTCTTTTACAATGTTTTAACTTTCATTTTTAGAGAGCTCTTTCCAATATTTCTGAAGCAGATGAATTTTTGTCTGAGTTTGAATCTAAATTCTGAAAAGTCCAAGAAGGATTTTGACTATGCAACTCATCTGTTTAAAGTCTTTGAAGCTGTAGTCATAATTTCAGTTAAAAATGGAGATCAAGGGTAATACCTTTTGTGGTACATTTAAATGTGCAGTATTGTATGACTCTTATTCTACTTTGATAAGCAGGCATGTTATTTTGTCAGATCCACACAGATAAGATATTTTCAGTCTAATTAATTAATAAGCCTCAAATTTGTAAGTCTTAAAACCTCCAACTAGGTTTTTATGACATGTGTTTTTGTTTTATAGTTTTAAAAGGCTCGTTTTAAGTCCTTCAGGTTCTAATAAAAATTCTTCAGATCATCTCATAAATTTAACAGTATTGTTTTTCATTGATATAATGAAAATGTTTAACCACATTCTATCATAGCATTGCCCTCAGGGGCACGTCTCCTTTAGTATATGTGTGCACAAGCTTCAGACCTGAGGTACTTTAGTGATCTTTTCCTTTCCCATGGGGTTTACTGTATTTAGGAAACACAGGTGTCATACTGCCATGATACCTAAGCGATATTTTTCTACTTTCCCACTACTGTGCATCCTACTTCCCCTTTTCATGGCATTTTTTACTTGACGTTGTCTTGTGTTTGGTGCTGCTTGACCAAATGTGACCCTTGTGCCAAAAAGCAACCAATCTATCGTAGCATCAAACTGCTATCACCATTCCAATCTTCCTGGCAAAAATGCTTGATTAAAATAGGAAATTCTGTAGATTAGAAAGGCAGACAAGAATGCAAGATGCATGAAGCTTGATTGTATAGAATGTCTTAAATTTAGTTCTTTTTTTAACAAATAGAGGATGAAAAAAAATATTCTTCTGATTTTTCTTTAGTGAGAAAAATTTCCGAAGAATACCAATTTCGAAATTTTGTCACAAAGCCATGACAATCATGAAACTAAAACACCAGAATCTGTGTTTGCTTCGATTGTCATGAAAACCTTATTAAGAAAGAGTATAAAGTTTTAAAATTAAAATTTCTTAGAGAGATCGCCAACATTTGTTTCATAATTAACACATTTTGTGTTTTAGCTGATTCATTTTATATCTAAACAGCTAAAGTAGGGTTTAAAAGGAGACTTTGTGTTACTATTTTTAAGAATTTATGCCACTAATACTATTTCACCAGTGTTTTGGCTGTGGCAGCCCTGATTTAACAAAAGCTTTTGTCTTTTTTTGTCTAAATGAATTTTTTGAATCTATTTTTCTTGTCATTGATTTTATTTTTAAAGGTTCCTTTTAATCTGTGTGTTTTTTTATCTTAATTATACATCTGATCACTTCAATTTGTTTATACATTTTTAGAAACTCACCAGGTGCTGTGGTCACTGCAATTTTCAAGACAGCTCTATCATGTCTTGAAAAGTGGTTGTGGCAGTTTTCTCAAAACAATCCATCTGATGTAAGCTTTCCTTTTGTTTCTGAATTCTTGTCGTATATTGAAATATATTTAACATATTACAATATATAATATATGAAATACGTATATTATACAGGGTGTCCCAAAAAGGTTGTTCCGCGATTTATCCTTTTACCATTTGGAGTAGGCAATGTAAATTGCAAAAGTGCACCAAATAAGGTAAGTAATTAAGATATGTGAATAAAATTATCACGTGATAACAATTTAAGCGGATACAGTTTTTAATTTGTATACCACCCCTCTAGATAAAAATCCGAAGTAGCAAAAATGTTCCTTACCTGTATCCCTATCAATTGTAAAAACCATTTTTCTGTAGGTTGAATAGTAATGGAGATACAAGAGTTTCTATTTTAAGGGGGCCGTATCTAATCTAGAACGGAAACCGACCCATGGCCAAGAATGAAGAGCTAAGTTCTGCATTGCTGCAGATGGAAAAATTTCCTTTTATTTTTATTTAAACCATTTTTTCTACAATATTTTTATTAAAGATTATATTGTCTACTATTATGCATTGCGATTTTCATCTGCAGTTGCAATACTACATTACTTTGCGCAATGTTGAACTTTCTGACCAAAAAAAATGCTTTTTAGCATTGTGTATGCGGTCCCTAATCTGACTGCTTGAACAGCTGTGCACAAGCCGTATAAGTCAACTTTTTTGCGTCCTTATGCCTCTGTTACTGTTCAACCTACAGAAATACAGTTTTCTGCTAACGATAGGGATGCAGGTAAGGACCATTTTTGCCATCTCGGATTTTTATCTAAAGGGGTTGTATAAAAATTAAAAACTGTATCTGCTTAAATTGTTATCACGTGATATTATTCACATATCTTAATTACCTTATTTGGTGCACTTTTGCAATTTACATTGCCTACCTATCTCCAAATGGTAAAAAGATAAATTGCGGAACAACCTTTTTGGGACACCCTGTATATTGAACATATTGAAATTCGTAGTGAGTAATTTCTTGATTTGTTAACACTAAAACATCTTTTAGTGTCATTCAACACATTTGTTCCTTTCTCCTCACTATTTTTGTCAGGTTTTATTTGAACTTTTAATCATTTTACTTGATTACCACATAGAAATGCTTTTGTTATTTATTGGGTTATACCTAGTTGCAAAGCAAAAATACATGATTTTCATGAATTTTTTGTGAAGATGCATATGTATATATTTAAATGAAACGTTTTTCATTTGAAACAGCATATATTGAAGATGTTAGCACAAATATTTTATAAAAGAATATCGAATTTTGCACTAGTTACAGTCGATCTCCGAGAGGGTCTTTTAAAAAAGGCGTTTTGCAGTGTTCAAGATGTCTCCAAATTGGATTATTGGGAAAAAAATTTTCATTAGTTTATAAGTTGTTTTAGTACTTAATCAAATGAATAAGTTAAATTTTGATTTTCACTAAATGGCAGCTGTCAGAAGATATAGTTTTGGTTTTTACGAAAAAAATTGTATTTCGTTGCTTATAAAATCCATATTATTGATCGGGGAAAAAAATCGAACAATTAAAGACCAGTAAATTATGTTAAGAAAAAGCACTAAACATTTTGGAATCATTGGTTCTGCGGTTCTCAAGATATTTTGATCACCGACTTTAAAAATATGGTTTTGAGAAAAACACGTTTAAAGTTTTAAAAAGAGTTTACACATGATTAAAATCGATTTTTGTCTCAACATACAAATGGGCATTAGGGCCAACAGATTCCCATTGCATTCATAATGTAAAGTAGTGATGTAATACCTTCGTTAAACATGCAAGCTGCAATGTATGTTGATGTTTCGACGATTTTTGATACACTAGGAATGATCGTTGGATTGATTTTCGAAATCAGTTGATAAAGTTAAAAATTCAATACTCAATTGATGTATCTCATGGAAAACTGAACTCTTTCTGCTTGAATGTTTTCGCAGAAGCGCTGAAATTAGCTTCACTTTTTTCTGCTGTTTGTGGATTGAAAACATTTTTTTCTCTGCTCTTGATTTATAAACCTTCTCGATTGTCTAGTACACTTTACGATCCATAATCACTCAAAAATCGCAAACTAATCCACTTAAATGGAAAACTGCACTCTTGGCTTTGAATTTCAAACTGAATATTTTCTGATTTTTGTTGACATTGAACAAAAAATCCTTTAAACCCCTAACTCAGATATACTTCCAGCATAAACATAGTCACCCTGAATACAATACAAACTGGAATATAATAGAAACCTCCTGTATACGATAGCCAATAGAGAGTGAAAGGTATTCGTAGAACGCAGCAGCAGCTGTCAAGCATTCTGAGACGTCTCCACAAATGTACGTGAACTTCGAGATTATTGATCAGACCAACTTAAAATTTTAACTAAACATTTTCAAGATAATGTACAACCAGAATAATGCTTTTGAGAAGTCGACTTTTTGAAAGTTACAACTAGGTATAACCCCTTAATTTAGAGAAATTCTAGTCTGATTTTAAAGTATCTTTTAAAAATAAACATTGATTTTTATTTTCTATCACATGTTTGTATACTTTTAATATTTGTGAAATTTAAATTATTTTATGTGTTCAAGTTTCTACTGTCAAATGATCTGCCAGGTTTTAAAGGAACCAATAATACTTACATAATTTATTTCTAAATTTATTATTACAAACACTTTTATTGCTCATGAGCCACTGATATTCGTAACTATTTATTAAATGAATTTCTAATTTTTTTATAGATTGGAATAAATCTGCTCTCTGCATGTCTGAATTTTGTGTCTACATTTTGTCACAAATCACATGATGGGGTGAGTGTTAAGAATTTTCTGATTGTTTTAAGAATAATTAATTCTTGACATTAGTACAAATAATTATCTGTTGTATGTGTGTTCCTGAAATAATACCTTCTTTTACTGTACTTCTCAAGCTGTCTTTTCTGTATTGTCTGTGCTCCATAGTTGCTATGCCAATTCTACGGTTGCTGCTGCTACATTAACCATTACCACTCTGCTTTCTATTTGCATTAAAGAGAAACATTCAGTGATCTGTTTTTAGTGGTTTAAAGGCATATCAATAGCCGAAAATCATCAATACAGCATAATATGAGAATAACTGTGTTTCCTGGATTGGAGTATCTGAATAGATTGAAAAGTTCAAAATATGCCACACAATTGTTGCATATGAAAGACAGAACACTTGTTCTCTATATCGACTAATGGCATTGATGATGATTCTGTCAAACACAGCTTGGTGGCTCAATCCAACCAAAGACCGTCATGTACACAGGGTCTGCTGCATGTTAAATTTATCAGGACCTTAAGTGTCCTCACATTGATGTAGTGGAAAGTTTGAAGAGTGGGGAACCAGCTCAGGTGTTGACCTTGTCATCTGAGCATGGTTCAGAAGTGTGGGGTTTTGTCCTCGATCTTTCTCTTCGGGATTGATCCTGGACCATCCCTAATGGCCCACTGCATTGCTCCAGTGCGATGTTAATTAACTACCTACCTACTAAAGCTTATTTGACCAGGAAGACTAAAAATATGATGAAAAAAGATGTTCAAGAGACAACAAAGGCAGGTAAATCATCTGTAAATCAGTCATTCCCTTGGACTAAGAACAGTGCATGTATGTGTATGTGCTCTGAAAAACATTTTTCCTTAGGGATAAAGAATTTTGAGCAACAAAGAAATAAATGCATTAAAAGGAAAGGAATATGTTGAAAAAAGTATCATTTAAGTTCTCTATTTTTATTGAAATAAATTTCACTACATCAGTGCTGATAATTATCAACGCATCTTCATATGTTTTGATTAATTTATTTTATTGTAATAGCATAATGTTATATGAAAAAGTAATATGTACAAAAGAAATTTTTGATTTCAAATTATATTTTTAAAAGATGCTTCAGTTGAGTAAGAGTAATTTAGAATTTATGTGTTTTTAGCTGGTGTGTGAAAATTGGAAACCTTGCTCAGAATTTAAAGACATCTTTGATCAATACCTGATTCCATGTATGAAATCCAAGGTGTTCAAAACTATGCTTCAAAATCTTAAGTATGATTTCCTTATTTATTTATCAAACTTTTCAGTAATGTTTTAAAATTCTATTTTGTGTTTCTCGTTTATACATTATCCATTGATGTAACTTTATGTTGTGTGTCAAGCAATTTATAAAATTTTAAATGCACTGCAATCATATATTTAAGCACATAATCACATTTTAATCACCATGTTTATCTTAAATCCGGATGTTATAGGAGTCATCATTTGCTGCACTTTCTGGCTAGATATTGAAAAAGTTTTTAAAATTGTAAATATAGAATGTTACTTAGTGTTAAGCTTGTATTTACGTTTCATTTGCTACTCTACTCAGTAATATATGGATAATATTGTTTTTTTAACATTAATTTTGTGTTTCACTAAATAGAAATAGGCTGAAAAAGTTGAATTGAATGTATTCTAAGACATGTAATATTGCCTTTTCTTTGGTGCAAATATTCAACAGTGTTTAATTTCAAAACCAATTTAAAATAATAGGATTTTAAATTAAAGGAATGAAAATGGTCAAATTTTGTTCTATGCACTTAAATTCTTTTTAATTCTTATATCTATTGAAAATGTTACATGTTCCATCTATTTATTTGAATCATTTACTTATTTATGATGTCTGATGAATTGGCCCTAATTGATGTTTTCTAAATTCGGAAATGTTCTTTGTTATAGATCCTCTTCTGCATTTCTGAGCTCAAGCAAGTCAGGTAACAAACGAGATGGCAAAACTCTTGTGTCTTTAGGAGGAATCGTTTGGGAGGGTGATGTTGTTCCTGTCATGAAAGAAGACACCCCAATTCCTTTACTTCTGGCAGTTCTGAAGTTCTCTATTCTTCAGAAACAGCTTTTTAATAATGCAAATAATGAAGTAAGTTTCTCTTCATGAAATTCTTTAAAAAAATTAACTCAATCTTGAGTTTAATTTTTTGGGCTGCTGTAGCCCCTTTGGAAGAGTAACGGATTAGCAACCAGAGGGTTGCGAATTCGAATCCAATGAAAGACTGTCGTGTACAAAGGGGGATGGTGATGTTAAATCTGTTGTGGCTTCAAATGTCCTTACGTTGGTGTGGGGTATCAGCTCAGGTGGGTCCTCAAAATTACGCGTTGTCTTCAATCTTTCCCTTCGTGTTTTTTGATCCTGGGCCGTCTCCAATAGCTTGTGTTGCTCCAGTATGACGTTAATTAAAATACCTACCTTGAGTTTCTTTAGATAACAAAAGTAAACCTTCAATATGCTTGATCGGTTTGGAAAGTATCCAGCCATGTAATATGAGACTAGAACCTAGTTCGTTTGGCAATTAGTTTTTTCTAAGGAGTTACCTAGGGACCTCACATTTCTTCCATCATCTTTTTTCAAAATACTCTGTAAAGTACATACTTGGAATTTTATCAACTGCCTCATTGTGTTCTCCTAAATCATATCTGCAGTCTGAAATATCTTCCCTTTCAGCTTACCCTGAATTCAAATCAGCAACTTTTCTATTTAGAAAATAATTATTCAAAAATTACTTGTATAATTTTTTTATTTTATATATTATTTCAGGTACTCTTGGAGTTTTTAAGGGATAGTTCTATTGTTGAATACCTGAGAAGAATATCTACAGAAAAGCTGAGTTTTTGTGGTTGGTTTTCGAGATTTGAAAGCCACTTAGTTTTTGAATTGTTACAGCTGTCTGCTCTGTTGGTATGTTATGTCATCTTTTTGGTTCTTACCCTTAAATCATACTTGTAACTTTTAAAAATATTTTAAGATTTACTTTAAATTATTTCTGTTTTAATTATATTCATAGTAAAGATGTTTTTAATTTGCATATCTCAGAAGTATTAATTTATAAAATAACACAAAATTTAAAGCAGCTGAGAGATATATATTTTAAAATGTCACTTATTAGATGCATTTCTATAAAAACATAGTTGCATTCGTACAGTACAGCATAATACAATAAATCTTAAGTAAATCTAAAATTGTTTGAATGTTTTTAATCTGACATTTCGAAATTAAATATTTTTTCTTTAGCATTCCTGTTTGTATTTAAATATTATTTTTGGTAGACGAAGAACAATTCTTCATTTTGGTATAAAACAGCTGTTTCTTTATTACGAAATTTGAGAACGCCAGATGAATTGATATTAGAAGACTTATTTGAAAGTGTGATTTTCAATCAATCATTTTTGCCGTGAGTATAACAGTTTATTTTTATTATCATAAAGTTTTGCTTTAATGGATTAATTTCACTCATTAAGTATAATTATTTGTGCATCAAAAAATAAAAACTTGCAAAATGGAATTTATATAAGAATGCAAATTTAAAGTTTAGCATATTTTATTGAACTAAAGAAAAGGAATTTGTAATATTTGTTTTAGTCATAATAGCTCATGCTTTCCTCATCCTGTCAGGTTGCACACCTTGAAAATCAATACTGTGTCTTTTCTGTTTAGCTCCAAAAGCAGCACCATATTATTTTTTATCCAATTGAATCAAATGAAATATGTCTAGTAATTTAAAGACTGGAAAGTAATAATAAAGGACTCTAGAAATTTTAAGACTCAGTGTCATTTCTTAAGAAAGAAATACCTTCTGAGGACAGTAATTTTAAGTTATCCTTAGAATAAGTAATTGCTAACATAGAATGGAACAAATACTCATTAACCTTTAGAACAAAATAGCAATCCTATAGTGGTAAAAGAAAATCTGCATGATTTTGATGCATGTAGAAAAAATAAGTTTGATCACATTAAATTATATCCATTCATGTTTGCTGTACCCTTCTTTTTCAAATCAGTGAAGTGGTTACTTTTGCTTTGCATCTGTGATTCTTGAAATTTTTTCAAGCAGAAATGCAAATTTGAGATTAGATCATTTTTTCTTTCAATAATCTTGTAATATATTCCATATCAAATATGGAATAAAGTATACCTTGCAGTCATTTAATGATCAAGGTTGAATCGCATTGTGGTAGTTCACAACTAAGCTACGTTGAATCATTTTACGTAAGTGCTTCTGCAACTCATTCTTAAAGGAGTTTTGTGACAACATTTTGGGCACTTTTATGAGAAAATAGTCATTACTCATTACCAGTATGTTTATATTGTTCTACTTAAAAGGATTGTTCAACTCGAACTTTGCTTTCAAATTTGGAGTCTTTCTTACCTTCAGATTAAGTGAGGCTTGGTTATGATTTATTAATTATTTTTCCTATGCACATGCAAACCATTATTAGCATTGCATCTCAATTTTATATTAATTTGTGAATGTGAGCTGCTCCTAGTATTCTAATAATCCACTAAATGTATTTTAATTTATTTCTTTAACTGTAACTTTAACGGAACAATAAATACCTTACATTTTGAATGAAGAAAAAGTTGTTTGCTACTGTATTATGTTTTTCTACTGCATTACTTGTTTATAGTAATGCTGTAGAGAAACATGTATTTCTGTGTGATCTGCCTAGAATATTTCATGAAAAATAAATTATGTAATTGTTAAATACCCATACTACAACTACAACAGGTTTCAATTATGTATCTGAGTTTACCTGACTGTACACAGAGTACTGAACACAGAAAGAGATAATTGAAGTTCCAGAAAATAGGAGTTTATGTGTAGATTCTCATACTGTAATGTGTTAATTCTGAATTTGTTAATAATTATGATATGGTAATATTTATTGTTTTATAGATCCTCTGCTCAAGAAATGGTCAATGAAATAACTCCAAAGCTACCTATTATTGCCAAAGACTATGTATCATGTTTCTTGACAATGAAATCTCTTTCACATTCTAGGTTAGTGTACTTCAATTATATGGCCTAAGAGCCTAATATTCTTTGAGTGGTGTACTAAAACTTTGGTTAACGAAAGGAAAAGAAATATTTTGTAATTTAAAGGTGTTTTATCTTTCTGTGTACATGTTCTATACTGATAAGTTCTTGACAGTTTATGTCATTAATTATTAATGTCCACTAATCAATTTCTTTAGAATTTTTGCTTAAAATTTTTTACATAATCATTATTTTTCCTGTACTGAGGTTTCTTAAAAATCAAAATTATAGAACTCTATTTTCACTTAGATTATCAATGTCGTGTTTGCATTAATACGAATAAATTTGTTCTCACAGATCATTTTAAGTCAAATAAACCATATTTCCCTATCTGTATAAGTAAAACAATATTTTATATATTCTCCAAACACGCATTCCTAATTTTACCAATGCTTTCCATAATTTCTTTATCCACTACTGCAAAGTGGAGAATCCATGCAGGTAGGAGGTATGAATCTGTCTTTTCTATTGTTATGTGTTATTAATGTATAATGAATTTCTTTAAAAATACATGCTTTAGTTATTTATATTTTTCTATGGCTTTCCATAAAACCTGTTATCATTTTTACTTGTAGGAATATGTTATGTCGAAACTTGGAGCTTACTTCTATATCATCTGCAAGCAACTCCCATGTTCTCCTATCCAGTGACTTCTGCTATGCTCCTATTTACAAACTGTACAGAGACCCCAGGCTAAGGTCAGATATGTAGTAAATATATGACATTTGTCTCATTATATCGCCTCACAAGAAGGTTGGTTTGCATAGAGATATATACTATTTATTTTCTATTTGCAGACAATGTGATGGCTCAATGACATTTGAAGACATCTCACAAGTGACAAGTTGCTTGCAATGGATTTACATGTGCTATGAGTTGCAACTTCCTCTATTGAAAGAAATTCCAGGTTCAGTGGAATTTAGCTACCTTTGTATGGTATTCTTAATTGGTAAGCATTCCCTTTCTTTCACATATATTTGCTGTGTGTTAAGTGAGAAAATTTCATTACAACCCATCACAGAAGATACTGCACTGCCCATTTAACACCATTTGTCCTTCTGTATGTCGTATTGGACAAATGCATATTATAATTTGAGTAGTGATGTCCTAAATTGATTTCATCTGGTTAATATCTTATTGCATTGACCAATTGGTCTAATAGTCAGGATGCTGGGCTCTGTATGTAAAGGTTCCTGGTTCAAATCCAGGGAAGGCATGGATGTTTGTTCATCTGGTGTGAATGTGTGGTCTCTATAAACATGTGCTTAGAATGTGGTACGTATGTGAAGTTTAACTTAACCCTCCCGGTGGTTTATCTTTGTGTCGAAAACTACCCATTCGTGACTAGCCTCTGATGCAGAAACATGTTTAAAATTATCACCAATTCTGAAAATACCAATGTGACCGTTTGTTTTTACTATTTGGATTTTCATCCTCCAGTGTTGTCAGTACAAAGTATCTTGTCATTAGTGAAATTGACCAGATCTTGATGAACAAGATATCTTGTCAAAACCACTTAGAGGGTTATACCCTGCCTCCGTGGTGCACCAGGGTAATGCTGATTCACAAATCCGCCCCTGCAGTATCATAATTAATGTTCAACTAACTGGACATTAGGAAAAAATGTTTTGTAATCTGTTAGATGTTTGTTTCAATAGTTATTTCTGATCGAACTCGATGGTATTGATTTCGTTATGTGATTGATTTAATTCTAAATATTTAAAATCTGAGCTACTTATTGGATAATGTGTCATTGTGGAATACCTGGAGTAAAGTCTTTTCAATGCAGTGCTAGTGCCCTTTTAGTTTCATTAGTAGAAAATTTTAAGAACATTTTTACAAAACTGTATATATTTTACTAACCTGTGATATATTTTAATAATTTAAATTTTCAATAACCTTATTATCATTGCATTTTTTGTATTTGTTTTGTGTAGATGCAGACTGTTTCCGAGATGTCAAAGCTCTTTTGGAGGCATGCATGCTGGCCCTGATTAAAACCAAAAAAGTACATTTATCAAAAGTCAAGTGGAGTGGTTTAAATGGGTTTGATGATCTGTGAGTATTTTATAATTTAGATAGACTTTATTAAATTTAGGTACTCTGAATTTTAAACGTGCTGTTCTATGACATGCTTACATTGCTGCATAACCTGCTTTAACAACAGCTTTTGTTAAGTGATCATTCCTTCATAATTACCGCCTTGTTTTAAAACAGAAATCAATCCTCATATACATGTGTTAACATCTAAAGTCACCACAATTTGTCCTTAACTCATGTTCCTTGCTTTGGTTATATTTATATTTTGATATGAACAAAACCAATAAAGCAAGTATACAGAAATATGATATTTAAATTGTATACTAGTTAATCAAGTCAATTAAGTAACTATTTTCTCTAGGTATCTTGAAATGTTGAACCAGTATGATGCTGTCTCCTATTGTGATCCACTATTTGGGAATTTTGTGATGTTTCCCCTTCAACAAGTATACCCAAACAGATGGAGGAAGCTGTTGCTCACAGATCATTCTACAACGTTACGATTTCTGAGGATACCTTTGTCAAAAGTAAGTGTAATAAGGGTGGTACACTATTCTTTTAAAATGTTAAGTTCACTTGCTGATTATTTCTTACTATCCATTTTAGATTCTTGTACCTCTACAGTCATTTTTGGAACCATATGAAACAGACTTTGAAATACTTTTTCAGTATTTTAAATTAGTTGAACATGGTAAGATATTTAAAGAGATATAATATGTATGTATTTCATTTGCTTTTAGATATCTTATTTAAAGTTTCATTATTTACTGAATGGGCAAAATTCAATTTTTAAACTGTATTTTTGCCACATTAATTTAATTTGTTTTTATCATACCCCTTATAGCATAAAATATTAAATTAAGATGTTTCTACTTTTTTTTTTGAGAAATTACCTTTTGAAAACATCTAGTGCTTCTGTTTCTGAATAAAAATACATTGTTTGTAATGTCATATTTTATTTGTACATGCCTACACAATCTTTTTTAATGACTTGCTAATCATATTACTATTGTCATAATGTTTACCACTTTATATACAAACGGGTACATATAATGGTATTTCATTTTTTTTAAATCTTTGTAATACATGCGTATGTATTTGAAGCTTTCAGTAATATTTTCTTTTGTTGCAACAAAAGTACCTTACTCTTAGGAAATGGAAATATATATATAATATATCATTTTCTACTAAAAAAACTTCACTTAACTACTAATAGTTAATGCATAGTTATGGCAATCTGTGTATGGAATCTTTATAAAAATTTGAAGTCTTTTGAAATACATGAATTATTTTTCTTTTAGATTAATTGTTAGTACATTTTATGAAGCTCTGGATTTAAATTTTTGTTTTGAATTAAAGGTGCTACATTTCATGTCTTGACTTTTTGTTATATTTGTTTTTATTAAGGTTTTGTTATTCTGTATATAGGTGCTGTAAATCCCATTGTATGTCCTTTGGTATTCTTAATGTCAATTTCTCATCTAAATCATTTCATCTACTCTAAAAATAATGAGATACAAAACAAACAGAAAGCCTTACTGTCTAGAGTCTTGAAGTCAAAACGAAGGGTAAGTTTAATTTTTAAATAAAACTATTCTGTTTACTGTCCTTCATATTAAGCATGCATTTTAAATTATTATACTTCCAATATAGGTATAAAACATGTGCTAACTTCATTAGTAAAATGTTAAAGCCTATTTGTGGTTTTGAAATCTTCTAATTTTCTTCTCTTCAATGTCTTAAAAAATTGCTGTTATTGCAAAATTTTTGTTTAATGTATAATCTGGATCATCTCAGAATCAGGTTAATGTAATATCTTTGTTGAAGTTTAATTTATGAAAATATATTGTCTATTAGGAATTTTTCTCTAACATCAAGACTTAGAAACTTTTCTTTGCTTTTTTATTTCACTAAGTAGAATTCAAGGATTTCTGTTGCTAATCTACTCTTATTTTATCATGAATTGAATGTAATATATTGCAAGTATTAATACATTTATATGAATATTAAATTCATAAAGTTGAGTAAATAAAATTGCTTTATTGTACATGATGTGAAAAAAATGTTAACAAAACGTGTGAGATTTACTTTTATCTTGTGCATCAGGACAAGGTCAAAAAACAGACAAATAGCACTAAACATAAGATCAAATAAAAATGTAATGAAAACACAAAAAATTCAAACAAGCAGCCAAACAACACAGATTAAAAAAATATGTTGATACATAATATGAACCTTTGTGTTGTAAATATTGTATTACATAATTGTTTACAAGTTGCAAATTGCAAAGATTTTACTTTTATATGTGATGCTATTTATTTTTAACTAATTTTTTTGATTTATTTTTCTTATATTTATCTAATTTTTTAAATCTGTTGATATGTATACATTATTGAATGTTTAATAGGTAAAAATATATCTTAAAAACAATTTTCTCTTAAGATTATATTAATAATAATACTATTACAGCGAATGCACTGTTACATTTTATGATACTAATTTTAAATTATTCTTTTAGGATATGAAAAAATGGATTTTGTTATTTTCTGAAGTAAATATGGATTCAGAATTTGGTTTTACCATGAAACAAGAACTTTCATCTGCAGCTCAAGAACATTTGAGTTCTCTTGTGGGCCAACCAGTAAATTTGTGATTGTGACAGTATATTTATATAATAAAATTCCTGTTTGAATGGCTATAATAATTCTCACCTAATGATCTGAACTGTGTTTGCAATCGTTGTTTGCGTCTATGGAAGAAAATAGCACTGGCAAGTTATAAAACGGATGAAAAAAGAAAATGTATGCAAATTCAACTTATTCAAAGCAATTATCATGGAACATTTTTTCTTTTCAGAGGCGGTGTTTTTGTTGCATGTAATTCAAATAATATTTTGATTAACTTTCTCTTATACATCAAACTTGTCATCTTTGAAGGCAACTGTTTTACCTTTAGACAGTTCTGAGTGCACAACAAAAGCTTTAACAAGCAATCCGTATAGTCAGGCTGGGATGAGTTGGCATTTGAATCGTGTGATTTTGAACAAATAAGGGAGCAGGTTAAACCTAAATAATGCATCCCGATAATTGGTGTCTTTAGTTCTGAATTTATTGTTCAGTGCAGGAAGCAGCAACTGTGATCACAAGCTGGACAAATAATCACCTACTGTGATAGCCATACTTCATTTTGTATAAGGCAGCCCTTTCCCCTGGTGACCTTGACAACCTTTCTACAAATGGACTTCCCCACAGTCATCTGCCTTCTCACCTGAACCACACTATAGTATGTGCATAATGTTTCAAAACTACTGATTGCTTATGTAATGTTATACATTTTCACAAAACTAAAATATTTGAGGTTTCTTCATTTATTTGACTGTTACGAATTGAGTTTATCAAGAACCGATTTTTGATTCATTTGGTATTCATAAATATAATTACATTTGTACTCTAAGCAAAAAAAAATGAGTAAATGTCTAGCTTCTGTTAACTATTTTAGACTATAAACAAAGCATTGTTCTAAGTACAATTTAAACTACATTTCCTATACACATTCCAGATCTTAATTAATTTGTTTTCCTATTTACTTCATTTTCTGTTTTATTTATAATTAACTAGAAGCCATTCAATACATGACCTTGTAAATGTAATGTAAATAAAGCTTTTACATTTTATGAATGTTTCTGAAATTTTTTTTAGAGGATAACAACTATGTAATATTTGAAAAACTTTTTCCATCAATGTGATTGTTAATTCCAATTGTGCAATTTTTAATTTTAATCACACAATGTTTCCTCGGAATACATATTATAAAGATTGTTATAGTGTTAACTACAATTTACATGTTTATTTTAAACTCTACTTTGTAAAGATGCGTAATATCATACCTTCCCATTGCTTTGATGTTATTCCCTTAGTTCCTACAGATTCTGAAGTTCAACTAAGGTTTTCAAGAAGTCTTAAAATTATATTACATAAAAATTTCTGCTTTGATCTTATTTTTATACTAGACAATCAGCACAGAGCATCTATACACTCTGTCTATTTTGTAGTAAATAATCTGATATCATTTATAAGGTATTTCAAAACTTCTTGGTCGAATTCACAGAGTTAGTACGGAACATAAAATTAAAGTATCTGGTTATATTTCTTCCTTCTGTATTACTAAACCTTTCATTGTGTGTGTATTTACATTACTTGATGTTATCTGTCTTGTGTTTGGCACAGCATGGCAAAATATGATACTTGCACCCTAGCTAAAAATGGTCGTCTTCTACCCTAGCCATCTCCCTTACCTGTGCTTGCAGGTTGGTAGAGCGAAAGATAAATAAATCTGTCTGCGACCATCAAAAGCTTAAGGGCACGGACAAAACATGGAGCAAGCTTTTGTCTGACCCTGTTCCACCTAATTTGCCACAACATTGCTACAGCAAATTTTCGAATTTTAACTGCACACTTTTTAAGAGGAACACTTACACCACATTGGTGTGCATGCTTCTCCTGACTGCCCCTTTTGTTCGATGGGAAACTTTATGGATTTTAGTCATCTTTTATTTTGCACTTATTTATCTGACGATCACATCTTAGTTGACAACCTTTTTAGCCTGGCTAATTTGTACTCGTCTGCCCGTAGGCAATTATGGTCCCTGAACTTTTCCTGACATAGGAAAAAAATTATTCTTGCACCATAAAATCCAATCCAACCAATCTCCAGGTAGAAGTTAGGGCCACGGTAATCTGGTTGGAAGAGTAACTGATTTGGAACCGGAGGGTTGCGAGTTCAAATCCAACCAAAGACCACCGTGTACAAAGAGGATGGTGCATGTTAAATCTGTCATGAACTCAAATGTCCTCTCGTTGGCATAGTGTCGAAGTTTGAAGTATGGGGTACCAGCTCAGGTGTGACCTCGTCATCTGACCGTGGTTCAAAATTATGTCGTGTTCTCTGATCTTTCCCTTCGGGTTTGATCCCGGACCGTCGCTAATAGCCCGTTGTGTTGCTTAAGTGCACCGTTAATTAAAAATACCTACCAAGTAGAAGTTATTTTTTTCTCTTTACAAAAATGGATAAAATAGCAAATATTAAATTATGTTGAAAAACTATCGGGAGGAAAGATGAAATTTTGAAATATATTACAAAAGGTCCTAAATTGATTCCCATCAAAATAGATCGCACTGCGTGCATAATAGTACACATACGTTTAACGGATTTTCTCTCCATTTTTATTAATCCAATTTGACTTTTTCACATTGACGGTCCGTGTCTAATATCCTCATTATAGGTTCAGGCATTGATAAGAAAAAGGTTGTTCTGGTACTGAAGACCCGACATTTCTTTTGAAATTATTTAATTCAATAATCTGTTTCCAGTATTCAGACTTCGATTCCAAGTTCTTTTTTACTCCTAACTTTCGATTTAAAAATAGCGCTGTATATTCGTACATTTCTTAATAGTGCTATTTTTTAATTAAAAAATAAGGGCCCTGAAACGGGCTTATTTTTAAAGTTTGTGCTTAAAAGTAATTTATCAAAATTCAGCTCAGGCTCACCTACGAATCACTGATATACCTCTGAACTCACCCAGAATTTCCGGATCTTGTATACAGAAATGATTGCCGGATTTTCTTTTTCAGAGAGATAGTCGCCAAATTTGGCGGTACTTAGCTTTACAATTATTGCCAAATCGATTATGCGAAGTATGTAACCGTAGTTCCGGTGTGAAAATGTCTCCCAAGAATTAGAAATGTGGAAAACAACTATTTTTTTTTCTATTTTATGCACCATTTTTAGTTTTTTGAGTCAAATGCATTTTTATTGGGATTTCTTCCTCCTGGAATGGCGAGAAACAGATTTCACACCACGTGAAATGATAAAAACGTGTTTAACATTCATTAAAAAAGCTAAGGATCTTGTAGCAATACTGAGTACTGAAAAGGCTTTGGACATAAGGAGATATTCGTTATTTTTGATTTGCGTGTGGAGAATTCGCTGAAACCACACCTAGAGAAAAACAGCCTCACAATTGGAAATATCCGATTCGCAATGACTGACAGAGCCGCCAGGAATTCGGGAAATTCCCGAGATGCAGCGTGGTATTCACTTGGTAGCAATAGCACGTTTTCGTACCTTAACAGGCGACGATCTGAAGAGCCGATTTAAAGTGGGGCATTAGGAATTGTCTATCCTCTTCCAACAATGTACTTCAACCCTCCATAACTCGAAAATGTCGATAGATGCCCCTGAGGAATTTCAAATCGCGTGGTTAAACGATAACTTTTTTGGAACAAGTAACATTGAGCAGTCCATTCAAAAGACAACATCTAGTTTAACCCTATAAGGGAGTAACACGCAGAATTCCACCTTGCAACCTGCTGTCTTCCCTGCTTGACTACTAACCAATTTTGACCTTCCTGACGAAAAGAAGCTTTCCAAAGTATTATAGAATAGCCCGTTGTTTGCTCCAGTGTGAAATTAATTAAAATACCTACCTATCTACACAACGTATAGAGCCGCGGTAGCCCGGTTGGAAAGTAACGGATTAGCAACCGTTGCGAGTTCGAATCTAACCACGTTGAATCTGTCGTGGCATCAAACGTCCTCACGCTGGCGTAGTGTGGAAGTTTGGAGAGGGGTGCCAGCTTAGGTGTGACCTCATTATCTGACCCTGATTCAAAATTACGTGGTGTTGTCCTCGTATTCCTTCGGGTTTAATCCCGGATCGTAGCCAATAGCACGTCGCGTTGCTCCAGTGCGACATTAATCAAAATACCTACCTACCTATCAAAGGAAATACCTACCTGCCGAAATTCCAAGGAAATGAGTAATAGAATATAATCAGGATTCTATTCTAAAAAAGGACCCATAGGATCTTTCCAAGGGATTCTATTCTAAGGAAATGTAAAAGTAATACTTCACTTCTCTGAAATCCCGCGACGTTCAGAGCAGAGGGTTAAAATTTCCTCTACTGTTTCCAAACCGGAAATGATATATCGACCGCGCATTATAGTGAGCTGTAACGAAGATTTATTGCACTGAGTGTAAAGTAGAGCAAAAAAATGATTATCTAATCGAGAGATTCACACACTTTATGGACAGCGTTTCCCTTGAAAATGTCAATTATCCAGAACCTACCTGTCTTCGAAAATATTTTATGGAAAAGGGTAGTTTAAAATAAGTTACATTTTGGATATCTTGTATTGAAAATAGTTTTTATATTTTTAAGAGCATTTTGCTTCTCTCCCTCTCAAAATTAAAATAAAATCCACTAAAAACAATTAAATCGTTATACATTTGAGTTGAATTTTTAATTAAATTAAATTATAATTAATACAAATGTAAATTTAATTAGAAAGCAACTTTTTTAAAGAAAGCTATTGGTTTGTTTTGCCGTTGTAGAGCCATATTTGAATTTACCTACAGGTGCGTTGCATATTTTTTTAACCCGGTCACTTGGCCTTCGGCACTGCAAGGAGCGAATTGACGGTTACTTGTGAAGAAGCACCCAATGGGTGAGCCGCTTACCAACGATTCGAATCCACGACAAGAGTTATGACCACTGTACCAGCTAGTATGATTGCAAGTCATTTTATCGCGAAAGAATTTTGTGCTTTTAAACTTTGTTGTATAAGTATGAAAATATTTTTTCACTTATTAATGAAAATTAAATTTCTTCGAGCCCCCATAGTCAACTGGACCAGCCATGGTTCAGTGGGTTTGCCCACTGAGCTAACAG
Source organism: Meta bourneti (assembly GCA_933210815.1). Lineage (NCBI taxonomy): Eukaryota > Metazoa > Arthropoda > Arachnida > Araneae > Tetragnathidae > Meta > Meta bourneti. Next base: position 14,487,349 of record OW119924.1, read on the forward strand.
CCTGAAAGTTGCAGGCGACTCAGGTTGGGTACATTTCTCCCTTTCATTAAATCTTTCTTTGTGTGTAGGTTCATTTTCTTGATGTTGGCCAAATATGGCCCTTAGGACATAAAACCCAACCAGACAACTCTGCAGAGTTTATTTTAAATTATTTTTTACTCAAAATGAAAGTGTTATATATTCGACTAGATTCTTTCAGATGTGTGAAAGTTTAAATCTATCTTTTTAAATCTACATATTTTTTCATTAAAATTCAAACATATGGTAAATACAGAACAATGGTTGTAGCAATGTTTAATTGTACCTTCTATTGCTAACAATACTACGCCGTTCAGTACTTGTAACAGTCACTTATTGGAATCCAATTTCAACAATCATTAAACATCTCCACGAAACTTTAATTTGCAACAAACGAATTGGAATCCATTGTTTTAAAACTTCTGGTCTCTTGCTTGCTAGAACTCTCACAATGTCTTTATTTCTGGTGATTCACAGAAGTTTATTTTAGTGAAGAGTTAAATCGCATCGCTTTGCTAAATATTTTTATACTCCTAGTAGCGGGAAACATCTCAAGTTACAACGATACTTTCAGGATCGTAAAGATTTTAATCATACCGATCCGTATTTGAATGATCTTACAGCAATGTCAGATCGTCATTCTGATTTGACTATAGGCAATGGTTTTGAACGCAGTCAACCACAAGCCTTTTTGAAGAGTCCAATGGACATTTCTGAGGATAACAATCCCAATGATGTTATGAACGCCCCTGAGGCGCGAAGATTTTTAGATAAATATAAGGATTCTATTAACCACCAACGTTTCGACAAGTCTGAAGCAAATAATTTCCATGATGCAATCAAGGATCCATTTCTGTCAAGAAGCGTGAAGAATCCGACAGATATTTATGGATATCCTAAAACAGCTGAAAAAAATGGTCGTTCCCAGCTGGCTAAAGGAACTTTGAAGAGATTTGACAAACTATCAGACATCAGGGCGTTTGGAAAGAAACAAGCCCAACCCTACAGCAATGCATAAACAACGATTGTTCAGCGTTGCTCCAAAGTTGAAGACAGGTCCTTCAAAGCCCTCACAGTTTAAAGGATCTAGTGTAAACCCTACAACATCTTTGAAGCACACAACTCAATACACCAAAACGGCTTCGACTTCAAAAGGAAATGTCATAGTACTTGAGCCATATTCCAACGCAGGCCTCGTGTTTTTCATCTGGCTGCTAGTTTCTCTAATTTTTGTCAGTTTAACAATGCTGTATTTTTATTTTCAGCATCGAAAAGACAATCAAAGGAATGGATCCAAGTCGCATATCAAATACAGTAGACTCTCAGTCGAAGACAATCTCGAGAATGGACCAATGCCGGCACATCCGGAACCTGTCTCTGTCCCATCAGTCATCAGCATTGATTTGGATGCATTCCATGATTACGAAATGGAGCCTGATTCAAAGCAAGAATCGCAATCGATTTCTATAACCGATGAGCAATCTCTAAGGGAACAGAATGATTCCAGTATCTACAGTATATTCAGTTTCAATAAGGATTCCCATAAGACGGAAAACATCGGAACAAATAAGGAATACAAGAATGGTAAAGAATGGAAAGGTGAAAAGACACTCCATACCTGTTTGAACCCTTATGATTATGATACATATGAGGAATGGTATGAAGCAAACCTCAAAAGAGAAGAGGCCATTCACAATGAGCAAAGGCAGTCCTTGGAATCATTGAAGCTCCCATTGTTAAATATGCTGACTTACAATGGTTACGAACAATCTGGAATGAATGTGTTTGAGCATATAAGTTTATCATCTTACTTGACAGGATTTACTGAAGACTATGAAACTGAAATAGTTTGTCGGCCGAACTCATCGACTTCAACTTTTGCTCTTTCTGAAACAGATTGGTTCGGAGGACTTGAAAACAAGTTACAACATTCTGCATCACAGACTCTGTTAAATGGAAACGCAGGGACCATTCACCATTCTGAACACCTCCGACGCTCAATGTCAGATTCGATACTTCTTCAGACAAAGGACACCGTTACAGAACACCGTGAGGAAACTTCCACAAGTTCTCCACACTCTTCATATTCTGTTGAGAGCTACAGAACTGTCTCATCGCAACTTACGATTCCAAAAGGGACTCAAGATTACCCAAATGTTTCCTTTGGTGAGAGCAGCACTGCCGAGGGAAATTTACTAGACGATATTGGTTTCGTTTCGGATGATTCTGATTCATCGAACTCTGAGTATTTCTTCAAAGCTCCTAAGATAAAAGTCTATAAAAAACAAAGCTCTTAAATGGAATTCAAGCATTGTTGGAAGGACTTGGAAACAAGTTACAGCATTCTGCATCAGATACTCTTAAATGGAAACGCAGAAGTCATTCACCATTCCGAAAGTCTTCGATGCTTAATGTCAAATTTGACACTTCTTCGGACAGAAGACACAGAAATTCCTGCAGGACATCATGAAGTAAACCACACTAAGTGCTCCATCTTACACTCTTCACACTCCATTGAGATCTACAGAACTGCATCATGGGATATTACGATTCTTAAATTGACATTAACTTAAGCGTTTTCGCCCTAATTTAAATTCAAGTGTATCATTCAAGAAAGATGAGATTTCCAGAGAATTTAAAACAAAAATAATTGAAAAGAGAAGAAAATAACTATTATTTCCCGTTTCGACATATGAAATTTAGCATCGCATCAAAGAAACGCATTCAAGGAGGAATCGAGAACAGTCTACATAAATCAAAAAGAATTAAATATAATTCTCCAAAATACAACGATCTAAGAACAAGAACGATCCAAGTTAATCTAAGTGTAAGAACACTCATAAATTAATTTAAAAATAAAACAAAATCTTTGACATCAGCAAAGCATCATTAAGTGAAATATTGTGAAACCTATTTTTTCTTCTTGTTTCAGTTAAATATATCTCTGAAAAGTAATAGGTTATAAAATTTATTACAAGGAACATTAGAGTGAACTAGAAAATATAAATGTTTCATCCATTTTCACTGCACTATTTCATGAAATAACATACTGCATGGTAAGTTCCTAACAGAAGTTACATAAAAATATTGTACTAATAAAAGTCAGTTGATAACAAGGATGCTAATGTATTCTAAGTCATTTGAAAATGCATGTAGATTAAAATGTTTTCATGCTGTCATGTCCGAAGAAGACTGAGCATTCTTTTCGATGGAGATGTTATTCATGGTAAATTGCAGATTGCTGAGATTTCCAGATTTATGACAAGGAAAAATGAAAAAGTACTGTTGTTGAAAACGGACTACATGATGCATTTCAACAGAAAAGTAGAAAGCTGTAGCTGAAAACAAACTTTATTCTATATTTCAAGAGTAAAGTGTAAAGTTGCTGCTGAAAAAGAACTATATGATACATTTCAACAGTAAAGTGCAAAGTTTCTGCTGAAAACGAACTATGATGTGTTTTAACAGGTTCCTTTCAACATTAAAGTAAAGCTACTGCTGAAAACGAAGACAAAACAGTTTAATGAAAGAGTGGTAGGCAGTTACACTTTTCCTTTTTAGTGTCAAGCCTGTTGAGGCAGATCGCTTAGAAAAGTTTCATATCAAGTCATAGATACGAAGGGGAATGAATGCATTCTGATGAACTCAATGGAGAGGACTTTGAGGTTACTGATATTTCCAGTTATCGTTAAATCGATCATTAACCAAGGACTATATCTTGCAAATACAATTGAAGTAATAATTAAAAAACAGCCTACATTGGGCAGATATAATCCACTTGATGAAATGTTGACATTTGCGAAGTATATTATTCGAGATATTCAACTTTTCAAGTGAATGTTTTCACAATTGATGTTTCGTTCACAATTCATTTCAAAAGCATTCGAACAAAAAGGAATAGTTCAGAATTATCCGGTTTTTTAAAAACAGAACAGCGAATAAAAACATGAAAATTTTCCAATTTAAACTAAAATCTCCTTTATATTTTCAGATTTATTTTTCTAATAGTGTGTGATTTCTTATTCTTATATGATGATGAATTATACTTCCAGTACTTACTGAAGTATGGGTTTACTGAATATATATATATATATATATATATATATATATATATATATATATATATATACACTGCTGGCCACCCAAATTGCAACACCAAGAAAGACAAGAGATATCACAACAAAATTTATTTTGTAGATAACATGTTGACCAAGTATCAAATGATTAAATTTATAGACTTCTGTGAAGTGTGGTTCCTGCCAAAATCAGTAGCCAGAGTAGCCGCCATTGTTGGAGATCACCGCTGCCACACGCCTCGGCATTGATTCAAAGAGACTTTGGATGTGTTCTTGGGGTACAGCAGACCAAGCAGCTTCCACACGTTGCCAAAGTTGATCTGGTGTGGCAGCTGGGGATGTATTCTGGGTCAATCGTTGAGCAACCATGGACCACATGTTTTCTATCGGCGAAAGATCCGGAGAGCGAGCTGGCCAGGGAAGCAATTCAATCTGGCGATTGACGAAGAACCCTTGGACAATGCGTGCCACGTGTGGTCGCGCATTATCCTGTTGAAGTATGGCTGTGGGCAAGCCCTGAAGGTAAGGAAGGACAACTGGCTCCAACACCTCGGAGATGTAGCGCTGGCTGTTTAAAGTACCGGCAATGCGTACTAGAGGAGTGCGAGAGTGATATCCAATACCGCCCCATACCATAATACCCGGTGCAGGACCAGTGTGGCGGTGCATAACGCAGCTGTTCAGCATCCTCTCTCCACGGTGTCTCCAGACTCGAATCCGACCATCGTGGTGTTGCAGACAGAAGCGTGACTCGTCAGTAAAGACAATTTCATTCTATTCTGCCGTCCACATCCTTCTTTCATCGCACCATTGGCGGCGGAAACGTCTGTGGTTCTGCGTCAAGGGTAGACGAAGCAATGGACGTCTTGCGGACAGACCACTCTGCTGTAAACGGCGTCGAATGGTACGCGCAGACACTGGATGATGCGGTACAGACTGAATGTGCTGTGCTATGGTTCGTGATGTGGCTGAGCGATCCGTCACTGCCATACGCACAATATGCCTGTCATCACGTGAAGTGGTGCACTGAGGTGGATGCGATCGAACACGTCGGTCCGTCGTACCCTCCTGCATCCAACGATCACATATCCGCATTACAGTTGTTTGGTTTCGTCCAACACGACTACCGATTTCCCTGAAAGATAATCCACAATCTCGGTAGGCCACTATCCTTCCTCTGTCGAACTCGGATACTTGATCAAAAGATGATCGCTGTTTTCTACGAGGCATAATTGATCGTTTTTTTTTGAAAAAACCACAAGAAAAACACAATTGCCGTACTTGAAATCGTCGAAATCTCCAAGCCTTAAATAGCGCTTTGAAGTGGCGCCACAGGCGCGCGTGATGTGCGTCTGCGCTGAAATTCTAATCATTTGCATATCTCACCTCCGCTAATGCATGTTGTAAATTTCATATTATTTGCATGCTTCCTTCAGGGTGTTGCATTTACGGTGGCCAGCAGTGTATATATATATATATATATATATATATATATATATATATTATTAAAAGAATTATAATTATAATTTTCTACATTTCTAATACAAATAAACCATTTATCAAACTCTATTTCCATTCTTTATAGTCTCGTAGAATACAGATCTAATCAAAATGAAATATTTTAGAAAAAGAATGTGTCAACTATAGTAATTGAAAAACATTTCAATTACTATAGTTGTGTGTTTTGTACATTGCCTATATTAACAATATTAGAAACTAATTATATTAGAAACTAATTAATAGTTTTTTATGTTTGAGGGTATTTAAAGACTTTTCTATTAAGATGCAGCTTGAAATTCCGTACGAAATAAAGTATTTAGTATATCGGTATGTCAAACATTTCTAAATTAATACGACTTTTGAATCAACCATTGCAGTATTAATTTTAAAAATATATTATTTTAACACGTTTAAATCTATTTAAATCAATTGCATTTTACAAATGTTTGAATTTTGAGTTCTAACATTTTTCTTAGAATTTAAAAGTGTTGATAAGTATATGGACATTTACGATTCTTTCATTCTGTATTAAACATGTCTGATTGGAATATCCATATGTTTTGGGGATAAAAACATAGCTAATGAGATTTAAGGGTTCATTTTATCTGATACCAATATTTTGTTTTATTCGTGTATTTTGTAAGAAGGTGTCTAGGGGTTAATTTTTTCAAAAGTAGAAATACACGCTCGGTTAAAACATAACATTAATTTAATGGGGTTAAAGTAACTACAAAACCTTTTAATGAAATAGACGGAGTACGTGAGCTCAGTTTGATGTTATTTCTGTCGAACGTTGGGTTTGAAAATCTGTCACGTGGTAGTTGGAAAAGCTTGAATCCTAATGTGAGAAACATTATTCATTGATTAAAGTGATTATTCAGCGTGATACTAGTCTGCGCTTCGATAGCGAATCGGCACAAGGCGATCCGTAAATCCACGTGACTCACCTTTCTAAGATCGTACTACAGCGACTCAGCTGCATTAGAAGGTCACTTTATACATAGGAGATATAACATGTTATCACACCACATATGCTAGTGGCCAAATACACAATTAGCAAGTTCAATATTTAAAAATCCTACAATCATTAAGGTAAAGTAGAATTATTGATGTATTAAAAAATAATAATTTTTTTTTATTTCGAAATTAAAACTCATGTATAAGTTGGAAGTTTAATAAATGTGAAAAAGTGTTAAAAAACAACTTAAACACTCAAAATAGTATCGAATTTTTTAGAAGATTCAGTTTTATATTATGTGACTTATACGCAAATTGTTTCATTAATTTGTTGTAGTTATACTTTCCATCTTTTAAAAATATACTGTCGTGTTTCAAACACTAAATACTTAGTGTTCGACTATCCTTTAATTTTTTGGTTTGTAATGGGATTTTTAATGACTTGATTTTGTTAGTTCGAGTTAGAATGTTTCCAGGTTTTTTTATAGCAAATAGATTTCTTTGTTAAAAAACTACTATATTAAATTTATATCTACAATTTCTATTAATAGATGGCGCAACTACTATGGAACATACTAATTGAGAAATTCTGTCTATCACTATATTTCTCTATTTCCTCTTCTAAGGTTTTTGAAGTTCTAAAAAGAATTCATCTTTGTGCTTTTCTTTCCACTGCGGGATTTCCGATTGGTTAAAGACACAATTTTTTTTCAGTCTATGTGAAGTAAAACGAGTTTTTGGTATTCTAAAGACTAGTGATTGTACGGTTTTAGTAAAATGCAAAACCGGTTTTTCGGCTTTCATTTTTTCTAACTCGAAAACCGGTTTTGTAAAAAATACGAAAACCGCTATATTTGTGTAACAAACATTAAATAAATTTATTTCTTAAGTATGTGACTTATATACATACATAAAACGATTATTATCTAACATTGAGAGCCATAAAATCACCTGCCAGTACAGTTAGCATTTTTTTCGGCATTAATGTGTGCTCGCAGAAAACATAATGAATTTATGGAGACATCATTCAACTTCGATCTTATTTTGGTTACTAGTTGACCTGATGATAAAAATGCCCGTTCCGGACTCCACGCTTGTCAGTGGAATAGTGAGCAAGTATTTGTAGCACAGCTCCATAATTGTGCTTTTGGCTCCCCCTCCTTACAATACTGCAACATCTTTTCCATTTCCGTTTCAAAATCACTACTTCTTGTACAATTATTCAGTGATACCGAACCAGCAAGTTCCTTGTTAATTGCCCTATGTATAAACAGATTTTAACACAACATCATCGTCTTTGTCATCGAAGTTGAGATCCCTTGCATCGGATTGTGCTGGTGTTAAAGAAGACGGCGATAAACGTTTATCAGGTTATTTATAAACCGACAGATAGAAAGTTCCCCAACTTTATAAAGACGTATTCCGATCTTTTATCACCGGTTCGATACCCATTATGTAGAAATTGAAGAACTGCTAATGCGCTAGTGTGTCTTTCTTGAATTCTTAATTCTAGGGATTCCTTCAGTTCATTACCGAGTGTACTATGAAGATCATTTAAAGACGTCAATATGAAATTTAAAGCAGCATCAGCAGTCAATAGATTTCCATCTGCTCTACATAATGCTTCCACTGTAAGTTTTACTGGCAATAAGGCAGAAATAGTATCCACTAATAAATTAAAGTCCTGTTCAGAGAATGAAATTTTCGATGATAAATCAATTAGGGCTTTCTGAACACATGATTTTAATTTGTTGAACCTTTCCAACATGGTGAGTAAACTATTCCATCATGTTCTTGAATCTAAAATCAATGAGTACTCTACCAAATTCCAATTTCACATATTTTTGCAGTATGTCATCGTTTTTTGTTGGGGATTTGCGGAACAATCGTACATCCACTCTAATTTTTGTCATAAGTGATAATATGGTTTCATGTTCAACATTTGAAGCCGAATTTCCTTCTACATCATCTGAGTAAACAATACTGAACCCACTTTTAAATGAATTTTCATCTTCCAATTCCGAATCGTCATTGTCAATATCCAATTCAATAATCTCTCTTTCAGATCCTGAGACAGAGTCACATTCCGATTCAGGTTCATTATCCGATTGTGAGTTATTTTTTTTCAACTTCGACAGGTACTTTTTTGTATAACCCTTTGATTACACCAAGCTGAATGGCATGCGCTAGACAGAGCTGTTGCTCAGCTTTAATCAATTTGCCTACTTTTTTCATGACCGACGCTCCGTCTGTAGTGATACATACTATATCTTTATCAAGGGACAGACCAAAAACTTCTCTGGCTCATTGATACTGATGCTGAGAATTCGTCTACATGTTATTATGATTGGTCAGCGGAGAAGTAGGTCATGTTGTGTCACACGAAAGTGATGTGTGACTCATGTGGCATTAATACCACAGACATGTAATAATGTTGAATTTTTATTCTGATAGGGTAGTAACACTAAACCTTTAGTTGTTTGCATTAGTGTGCGTAGTATGGTATACCTTGTTGTGGTGTATTTCTCTTATGGGTTGCCAATTCGTAAAACCGAAAACCCGGTTTTCTTCTTTCATGAAACCGGTTTTTCGATTTCGAAATTTGGGTCGGTTTCCCGGTTAATCGGTTTCCCCGAAACCGGATTTGCAATCACTACTAAAGATTAGTTTCGAGTGTCATCAAGTGGTGACAAAATGTAATTGAATTTTTTGACACATAAGAATTGAATTTTTTGGCCAACAGAAAAAATTTCAGAACTGAACACATAAATTATATCTTTAAAATTAAAATTTGTGGTGGTTTTATCCTGTGTGGCCGATAGATGGCAGCAAAGTATAAAAATCACTGAAGACTGTAAAGCAGTTTTAGTATTTTCTTAAGCGATATAATTTAGCTATTTTAATAACTATTATACAAAACCCTAAAAATGAATCTGCGTAAAAGTTTCTTCGTTGCTTATATCTATTGATGGCAGACTCTTTTCTCAAACTTCATACCTTATTTGAATCCCTTTAAATGAATATTAGCATCGATATGCACATTTAATATGCAAAGGAATTTAAAACAATCAAAAACATGAAGCAGCATTTCATATACTTCTTTACATTTTTAATTTTTATTTCCAACAAAGTTCCAAGGTAAAAAGTTTACACCTCACTCATATTATCATAGTTTGCTTTTGAGCTTCAATTACGTCCCATTCACTTGTCAAAGGCGATTCGGTACCATCAACCTTCTAATGAATTTCATTAGAAGGTCGATTTCTGTACGTTTTGACGTTTAAATCTATTTTCGCGTTCACCCACATTTCCTTTTTTGCGTTGATTTCTCTCTTTCAGATTCTCATCGCCTTCTATTATCAGACTACTGAAAAATTTTGTTAGAGCGGTGAATTTAAGCAATTCCGTGAGTTTAAGCAATGTTATGAAGCTCCATAGCTTAAATCAGAAATTAATGAAAAGTGGCGACTTGACACTCGAAATTGAAAAAGCCATTGAAAAATTTATAAAAGTTTTAAGCGTTGTAAATTATTATGAAACTTATTTCCCAAAGTTTTCTTTTTCGTATGTATATCTCGAAAGGATTTATGAAAATTTCTAAAAGAATTCTATTACCTAAATACAGCTTCAGCAATATCTGAAATACTTGCCTTTAATACATCCCATTTAAAATAGCCTTTTATTTTTCGATTAAGTTCCCAGTTGGTTGGCTTTGGTGTTTTTATAGCGCAAGAGCCATATATGACCATGCTGTGCCAGACACGACATACAATATCAAGTAATAGACAGACGCACAATGAAAGTTTTACTGACACAGAAGAGAGGAATACATCCAGGGAGGAATGCACCTGATAGGAATCGAACCTGCGCCGCCTACAACTCGAAGGTTGCTAGCGCAGTGGGCATACCCACTGAGCCACGACGGCCCCGATTAAGTTCTCAGAAACAAGCTCATTGATTTAATATCAATGTCCCTGTTTCTGACAAACCTTTGAATTTAACAAAAGCCTGCACTCAACGCCGTCAAGGAATACATATATCATATCTCCTCTGGCCTAGACACTATGATGCTCGAACCCATCATGTTTTCTATCATTTTGTATTTTAACCCTCCGAAAAGTTCACACGCATATATCCGTTTTCAACCTGCAGTCTTCTCTGCATGACTTTTAACCATTTTTTGATCTTATTGACCAATAGAATCTTTCCTAGGTAGGTAGGTATTTAATTAACGTCGCACTGGAGGCAACGCACCGGGCTATTGGGGACGGTCCGGATTCCATCCGGAAGGGAAGGATCCTAGGACAACACCATGTAATTTTGAATCACGATTAGATGACGAGATCAACACCTGAACTGTCACTTCACTCTCCAAACTTCCACACCACGTAATTTTGAACCGCGGTTAGATGACGAGTTCAACACCTGAACTGGCACTTCACTCTCCAAACTTCCACACCACGTAATTTTGAACCGCGGTTAGATGACGAGATCAACACCTGAACTGGCACTTCACTCTCCAAACTTCCACACCACGTAATTTTGAACCACGGTTGGATGACGAGATCAACACCTGAACTGGCACTTCACTCTCCAAACTTCTACACCACGGTAATGTGAGGACATTAGGGGTCACGACCGACTTAACGTGCACCAGCCCCCTTGTGCACTAAAGTCTTTGGTAGGATCGGTTTTCGAACTCGTAACCCTCCAGTTGCTAATCCGTTACTCTTCTAACTGGGCTACAGCGGCCCTAATCTTTCCTAGGATTCGTTCTGCCAATAGATGTATTTAGCCATTATGTGTGCTATGAGGTAAAAGCAATATACTACTCATCGAAAATCTCGTGACTCTCAGAGGGTTAAGTTGTTTATTAGTCTTTAGTCATCTCGACCATAGAATTTTTAAAACACTCCTAGTTTTACAAGTCTTATCCCTAGTTACATCCCTAACTCTCTTTACCATTTGCTAAACCCTGAAAATTACTCAGAGAATTACCCCGACGTTCAACAAAATTGAAAATTGCTGGTCAGAACAAGAGAGAATAGGTTCTACTATCCTAGTATCCAAAGCCAAAAGATAATTACAAATGCAACAAATTATATTTGGTAGGATCATCTCAATGAAACGTACTGCCGCGGAAAAAAAAACCCGAACCATTTCTCTTTATTCGAGCAATTTTAATAATTAGAGAAAATTCAAAAATGACGTTCGACAGCAACTAATGTCTTCTATAAATTCAAATATATCAAATTTGCATAAGGGACAGTCTTCATATTAAATTGAGCACCAACTTCATAATTTCCAATGGGAATCCCCTATTTTGACACACAATTTCAAATCTATATCAAAATTTAACTTCAGATACCAAATTTCATGTCATTAGGTCTTACCGTTTCGAAGTTATAAGTACAGAAAGATTGGATCTTCTAATGTAAAATCAATTTCTTAGATTTTTATATGGATATCTTCCTAAATAATATTTCTATAGGGCTGATATTTTGTACCGCGTTACAGTTAAGCAACCCAAACAAATTCCACCTAATATTATATTTTAAAAATAGTTTTTAGTACGCAATAATAATTATTAAATTAATGTTTTAAAAATTTATGAATTGGAACCTTACTATATTTTGATGGGAATCAATTCAGAAGGGATTTTAATATGACCATGTAAAATTTCAGGTCATTCCAATTGTTAGTTTTTGCGTTATATTAAATTTTCCTCATTTTGGCGATTTTAGAGGGCAGCCAAAAGTTTAAAAAGCGTCTGACAAACCTGAGGAATGATTATATTCTTGAAAAATGGTTGGAAAATTCATTTATGTGATCTAAAATACATTGCCTTTTACCAGTTATGTGTCGTATAGATGAACTCTACTAATCAATGATCAATTGAATGGCTCACTCCATTCACCTTTTGGATAATCAGTATTAAATAATTGTAGGTAGGCTTCTTGGTTGCATACATGGAGACGAACGGTAGTTAAAAAATAACATTTATTAAGAACACTAAAGACAATACAAAATTATACAGAACATCAATCAACACTTTCGAATTGTTCTCGATTCCAAAATCCTTTTATCACATTTTAATCACGGATACAATTCACAATATTATCGTTTGAGCTCGTATAATAAATATAATAATTCTCGGATCGTTTGTACTTGCATAATAAATATAATAATTCTCGGATCGTTTGCACGCGATGACAAATATGTTTGAAATTGTGTTCAAATTTTAAATTTTTTGCAGTTTTTGAATAGTTCAGCTTAAATAAATTATTTTGTGTAATGACCCTGATCGGAAACCGCGACGCGATCAGAAAATAATGAAACACCGTCAGATTCCCTTTCGAAGTACGAAAAATCCCTAAGTACGTGTCAAATTCCCTATAAAAGGACGAAAAGATTTTCAAAATCCCTAAATTAAATCGGGATTCCCTTTCAGCCGGTGAGAACTACCCTTTCTGTATTTGCTTAAAAATACATTTTTACTACGTTAACCGAATAATTTGAATAATAATTTACAGAATTTACTTAATTTGAATAAAATATCTATCACAAAATAATATATTAAACATTTACACAGAATTTCACAAACGTATCACAATTTTGCTGTTCACCTCACTACAGAACCAAATTTAAAAAATACCCTGCAATTGTTTTGATAGAAAGGATCAGAGTAATAAACTACATATTTTAAATATTAATAAATTCCTAAATCTATATTAAAACATTTACACAGTATTGTAACTAGCAGGCAGAGACGTAACTAGGCTAGTTTCCACCCGGGACAAGAACTCGCCTTGGCGCCCCCACACCGACCAACCAAACCAAAACCCTCCCCGACAACACCTGATATCGCCACCACACATTAATTCCATAAGTCCAAATTTTTTTATTAAACTTAGATGGTAAATGTTTGATTTCAATGGTAAATGATTAATTTGCAGCAATTTCATTTTTAGTACAAGATAGAATACCTAATTAATTCTAAGATATTTCTTTGACAAATAATCTAAGAGTAGCATGTTTGGTATATTCTCTCATACTTATAATCGCTGCAAATGGAATGAAAAGGTTTTATCAATGTGTGGGTGGCATCAAAATCAACAGACTGTTGCTTTAGAATAGGATATTTAATTATGATAAATACAGAGGCTGTTCGGACATTTTTTGAATGATTTTGATGAGCTGTAAAAAAATTGTATGCTACGAAAGAATTTTATTTTCGCAGCCAGTTGAATAGTTAAAGTATAACTTATCGTCTGCTAACTCAGAGTTTTGTTTACTTTCAAAATGGCGCTTTTAAATAAGCAATGGATGGAAGGCTATGTTTCCGCTCTTTCCGAAAAGAATTATGCTTATTCAATTATTCAAAAACGCTGTAAAAGTCTTGTTTTTTCTATATCTAAGGGTACGATAAGTAATATTATTAATGAAAAAGGAATAATTGCGTACAAGTGGAAATTTACTTTCCAAATACGTATCCAAAAAAGAAAAGAATTTCTGCGAATATTTGTAAGGTAAGATCTTTAATTTTAAAAGAGAATCCGCCAAGTCAAAGGACTATTACAAAGTCGTTAAAAGTTCAGTTCCAACTGTAAATAAAGTATTTAACAGTGATTTGAATTTTAAAAAGGCCAAAAAATGCAATGTTCATCGTCTATATCCACGACAAATTGCAGAAAGCAGAACTCGCTGCAGAATTCTGTATGAGAAGCATTTAGCCGGAGAAAGATGAAAAATGTTGTGACAATAGACGAGGCGTGGGTGTATTTAAAAGATTGCAAAAAAGAACAATTTATTATCATAAAAGAAGAGAAAAATCTTAAAACGTGGTTCAACTTTGTAACTTTAAAGTGAGAACTTTCTCTAAGAGATTTATGATTGTTGCCGGTTTTGCATATAATAGAAAATTAAAAGTAAAAGGAAGGGGAATGTAAAAATCAACTCCCAATTTTATCCCCAATATTCAAAAAGAAATACTATATCGTTACCCAAAGTGCCAATAATCAGCAGAACGGCATCGGGATAAAGCAGGCAGCCACACATCTAAATCCACTATTAAATTCGTGGAAAAAATGGAACAAGAAACTGGTATCAAGTCAATAAATACCCTTTACTGATATTCCTGCTAAATCTCCCGATGTCTCACCCTTTTGTGAGAAAGGATGAGACAAAAGTCCAAAAGCACCTCTTTTGTGCTTTTGGACTTTTAAAAAGAGAATTATCGAAACGTCGAACGAAAACCATTCAAGGATTTGGGAAAACTGTGGAACAAGAATTAATAACAGATTTTACTCAAGTTATTATCTTGAGTATTATACTTAGACATTTTTCACAATCTCTTAATCTATTGACGAAATGTGAAAAAAATTAATTTAAACACAGAAAGCTTGAACTAAAACTGAACTTTACGGACTTTTTTGGCTAAAAACATTTTTACAATGTCCTCAAAAGATAGCTGTGAAGCTAACTTGTGCTCTATTGATATGATGCTCAGGTTGGTTAGTCGTTGTTGTCCTGTTAAGTTTCTAAGGTAATTTTTATGATCTTTAGTTTGCTAAAACTCCTTTCATTTGAGGCGACTGAGACTGGTATTGTGAGGAAATTTCTCAACGCTGTGGTTATGTTGGTGGACACGTCTTCAAGTTCGTTCTTGTATATTAACGTCAGAAGACCTGATGGTGTAGCCGTTTTCACATTAGGGCTTAAATCCAAGGCATGATACTTAAAACTCTCCACCTCTATCGCCAGATAGTCCTTGTCTAAGTCTTCTTTATATGTAGTAGCTAACTCAAGTGCTGGTTCTTCAATTCTTCTCCATTCATTGTTTCAAACCGAGCTCCATTGAGGAAACCAAATAAACTATTCATGTTTTGAATGACTTGAAACCTTTGTCTCAGTTCATTCAGAATCCAATCTATTATTTGTATAATCAATAAACTGAACTCTTTTCTTCTGAGAATTCATAGCTTTCAACTTCGCCCTTCTCATCAAACATCCGCTTCTTCCTCCTCCGTACTTCTTTAAAAAGAGGATCTAGGTTAAGCTTTCCTGCTATTTCATCACACATTCTGCATTTAGCTCCTTTTATAGTTTTTGGTTTTTGTAGTCTACTAATTAAGTTTTTCCTCTTCATTTTTTATCATACGTAAATATCTATAGTAAAAAAATACTCGACCAATTTAGCGCCTCCCCAATCCGGCGCCAGGGGCAGATGCCCCGTCTGCTTCCCTCTAGTTACGTCTCTGCTAGCAGAACAAAACGTAATACATTATAAAATCCTCATAAAAAAGTTCAAAATTGCATAGATAAGAAAAATTACGAAGCTCAGTAATATATTTAACATCGTAGATAAAATGATATACATTTTTATTTACTTAAAACAATAAGAAAAGTTGCTAATTTGAATATTAGTTACGTTAAATAAACTATTAATTAAAATAAATTGAGAGATTTGTTAAATTCGGCGAAAGTGTGTAATATGTCCTTTCTACCACATAAAACTCCAAAAAAGCATTTAACGGATACTTCAATAAATGACTATTTGAATGTTAACTTCACGTGAATGCGATTCATAACTAAATACAGCTTCATTAGTAAATAAACTTAATTTCAATCATCCCCGATTCTTGAAAATTTGCATTCTCATCAATACTAGGAAATTGGATTTTGTGTATAACAAGAGACCGACTTTGTCGTATGAACAAATTATTGTAAAACTTTCAACAAGAGTGAACTTGTTAGTTATTTAAAAATTATTTTTTGATGTTGCAGGAAAATTTTCATGTCTCTTCCTCCATAAAAAGACATAATCAAATTTATTAGTATCTTCTGAAACCATGAAATTGCTTTTCACTTAATATATTGATTTGTTTGAGAGACTAATTTCACAAAAAATCCCACAATGAGTTATACCCAAATCCAAGAATGAATTAAGAGTAAATGAGTGTTATATATTAAACGATTTAAAATGTATAGGGATGTAATCAGACAAAGATAAAGGCTTTGTAATGACAATGATTGGTACAGTTAAAAGCTTCTCTTTCACTATATAAATAATCTTCCCCATGTCAGCAGCTGGGTGGATAAAAAGCAGCTCTTTGTAGAATATAAACAATCAACAATCCTAGATTCCTCAGAATAATATATCTTGTAACTTTATTTTATTTTATAATTGGTTGCAGAAGGTGCAAGTGAAAATATGTGTGCAGGTTATTACCAAGTGAAAATTTTAATGCAAAGTCCTCAAGCAATATGAAGCCCAAATATTTCCGTGGTAAATAATTAGAAGTTATAAGTTCCGCGGTAAATAATTAGAGCTTGGCTTATTTCTTTTTTAAAACTATTAACAGTAGAATTATAAGATTATAAAAATCTTAGTTCCATACACTTTATTGATATATGTATAGAAATACATGTTAAAATATCGCATCGAAAAAGGTGCTTGAGCTTCTGGTTGAGCGTTCACTTACAAGAGGAGAAATAACGTTGGCCCCGTTCGTTCAGCGCGCGTTACAGGTTGAAATTTCGATATCTTACGTTGAAGGCTCTTAAAAATAAATCTTTGAGAAACTGCATTAGCTATAGAGGGTACTACATTAACAACATTCTAATGAACTCACACAAAAAGTTTCAAAAATTTTAAAGATGGCTTTTTAAAAAGATCTTAACCAAAATTCAGCAAGTTCCGTGCCAAACTGTTAAAAAAACTAATCCAATTTTAAAAGATATTTTTACTTATTACGAACAGACAAATTTACTACAAAACACTTCAAATTACAACTACAAATTTTAAGCAACTAGCAAAAACAAAACAAGTTTATCTCTAATAGTTTAAGCGTAGCGGAATTTTAAGTGCTATGCTGCATTCTTGAATAGTAAAATGGAATATTTTTGGACCGCCTTTTAAAGGGTCTTATTTCCATTAAAAAAGTTATTGCAAAAAAATAAACATGGCATAGTTTAACATACGCCACTGGCCACCATATACTAAATTTTTAAATAATCGAAGGTGGTGAGACGAACATTTTATTTTTATTGCCTGAATTTGAATGGATTCACCCAACTATAGTTAATCTCGATCTACGAATAGCGATTTTCAATGTGGAGATGAACCCTGAAATTGACGGTAACTTTAACGTTGAATATCTCCGGATATAAAAATAGTAAAGTCATGAAATTTCATATTTAGACTGATTTAAGGATGAGGAATGTGATTAAGGCATCAAGACGGGGTGTTTGCATAGGAAATTTTGTTGTTTGTGCAAAATTTTATATGAAGACGGCCCCTTATGCATTTTTTGCATTTGAATTTGTAGAGAACGTTATTCCCTATTGGATAACTTTGAGTTTGCTCTACTATGAATGGTGCTAAAGTAAAGGGGGGTTCTTTTTTTTCCAATTTGATTCTAATTTGATTTACATTCACAATTTGATTAAGTCTATACCGCACAGATGCACAGACGTTATCAAGGAAAATGATGATTTAATGAAATACTATAGAAGTGCATATTTCTTTGTACTTTAAAATAATCTAATTAGCTCATTCGAATAAACTTTTTTCAAGTTCTTATATATATAGTCCTGTTTAGATAAAGTAGTCATTAACTCAACCAATTCACCAATGCATATCCAGTAGTGATGCATAGTTTGACGTATTAAAGATATATTTTTTATTCCGTCGGTTTATGTGTCATTTAGTACCGCAGTTGCACTTACATGAAAATCGTGCTCACAAGGAATACTCTTCACACAAAAATCAACTTTCTTAAGTCAAAAATTTAGCCTGCATTCATTCCCAAGCGATTTTCTTTAAAAAATACCAGAAAAGCCACCACCTAGTTTTGCGGCATTTTCTAGAGGACATTCTGAAGGATTTCCTGAAAATTTTCCCATTGGTCATCTTTTATTTTTTCAGTTCTGCGATTGGCCAATTTTTGGTCTTATCTAGTATGGCAACCCTTTCCCCTCGCGAAAACTAGCACCTTTGTACACATGGACTTCGCCAAGGTCATCTGCTGTCTCATTTTAGCCGCACTTCACAAGAACTAAGGATTTTCAGAATTGAATTGCATTTGGTGCTACACTTATTTCCAATTTTCAGGTGGGGTCGTCTTAGCTCAATGGGTATGCCCACTGCGCTAGCAACCTTCCAGTTGCATAGATTCGATTCCTATCATGTGTATTCCTCCCTGGGTGTATTTCTCTCTTCTGTATCAGTGAAACTTTCATTGTGTATGTGGAATTGTCCATCCTGCTCGGTCGTCTAGGGTTAAGTTTTTGCTTTTCGATAAGATAACGAGAACTGGAATTCTCGTTGACACAACAAAACATTTATTAATAACGTAACAAATACAGCCGACAACATCTCTCAATCAACTATTAACATCAATTATCCATACAATCTCAGAATAACCGCTCAACCTCTCTTTTTGCCATTTTCAAAATGAAGTCTCACTTGATCTCGAACACTCGTGCCAAGCGTAAACATCATCGGCGTTGCCAGATTCCGGTAGCAAAGTGGATTGCCAGATTCTAATATACTCAAGGATTAAAATTATACATCCTACATGTATGTCTATTAATTGCTATTGTATGTCTTGTTTCTGGTGCAGCACGGCCAAATATGGTCCTTGCGCCATAAAACCCCAAACAATCAACCACTTTCCAAGCTATTGTCGTTGCCTTGCAATTCCCGAAATCTCTTGATCTCTTTCAGAGGTTGAAGACTTGTTGAAGCTACAGATTGCAACATTTTGTACAATGCGAATTTCCTACAAAATATTTCATAGAAGTTTTGGCGTGGTATTCTCTAAATAATCTTTAGAGAAGACAGAATCACCAATATTCATTTGATAGGGCTAAAAAGGAACAAAATGTGTGTCTCTGTATTCGTTACGCCGCTACTTTGTCCACCAGTTTTCATTATCATGATGTCCTCTTAATTGGGCATTTAGCCTGTCGTATAATGTAATTGCCTTTGTTATGGACATAAAAGTAAACGATCTTCAATTCTCTTTAGTTTTATTTCTCTCATTTTCACTTTGAGAGATAATGTTTTTGTGTTCAAGTACTCTTTTAAGGTCAGTATAGATACAAATTATGGCTTGCAGCACCGCCTCAAAACATTTAATTGCTTTTCTCTCTCTTTTTAGAACTATAAACGGAGAGCATAGCAAAAAATAAGATGTAGCTTTTCGTTGAGTTAAAAAGATATCAAATAAACGAAGTACTTCATTTTTACAGAAAACAGTGCAAAACCATTAATTATCCTGGTGGTTGCCTTGAAAAGGTGCCTTGTTTTTAGCATAACCCACCAGATCTTGATGGACCAGATATCTCGTAGATAGAAGAAAACTGACCAGATCTTGATCTCGTCATCAACAAAAATTCGGAAATATCTTGATGACGAGATATCTCGTCAGTAGTAAAATTGGTCAGATGATCTTGATGGACGAAATATCTCATCGAAACCATTTGGAGGGTTAAGGCGATTCGATTGAGATAGGAATCCAGGATTTAACCATTCCACGGTGACAATAATTTTCAATGATTCATAGAAGTAAATTCACTTTTGCAGTGCATTGGAATTTATTGAAAAACTCGTCAGTTGATAAGCTTGCCCTTTTGCATCAAGATATTTCTTGTTTCTTCACAACATTGCTCCTGTGGAGTAACCAGTGGCAGAATGATTTGGGGAGTGACTGAGTGATACAAAAGTTATATATTCATCTATTACTGTATCCGTCGTCGACCAATCGGTCTAGCACTCCAGCCTTCTGGATCGAAAGGTTCATGTTTCGACATCGGTGCTAAGTCATGCATGTTTGTCCGTATAGAATGAATATGTGGGCCCTCTAAAAACTGATTGTGCCTAGAATGTGTGACATACACGTGAGATGTACCGTGAACCCATACACTCCGTGATACACCGGAAAAACTGTAGGTAGGTAGTTAATTGACGTCGCACTGAGCAACACATCGGCCTATTGGCCACGGTCCGGGATC
The DNA here is from genome assembly GCA_933210815.1 of Meta bourneti. NCBI lineage: Eukaryota > Metazoa > Arthropoda > Arachnida > Araneae > Tetragnathidae > Meta > Meta bourneti. The sequence goes on from OW119924.1 coordinate 14,507,919, forward strand.
AATCCGTAAGGGATAGATGCAAGGACAGCATCTAGTAATTTTGAATCACGGTCAGAGGACGAGAATAACACCGGAGCTGGCACCCCACTCTCGAAACTTCCACACCACGTCGACGTGAGGACATTTGAAGCCACGAAAGATTTTGTGTGCACCAACCTCCGCGTACGTGAAAACTGGTCTACCACGGAATAACGCTAAGTGGTTCACATATCCGCCTTTGCAGTGCTATAATCGTGGAGTTCGATTGAGTGGGAATTAGCTACAGAGAAATAAAGAAACGGCATATTTTTTGTGGTGGAATGCAATCCACCATAATTGAAACTATTCCATTTTGTTATCTTTTTCAATTGATAATTTTTAAAATACGCTTAAGAGTAGGGGTATGGTAGGTAGGTATTTTAATTAATGTCGCACCGGAGCAACACAACGGGCTGTTGGTGACTAGCCGGGAACAAAACCCGAAGGGAAAGATCCGAGGAGAACACCACGTAATTTTCAACCGAGGTCTGATGACGCGGTCACACCTAAACTGACACTCCACTCTCCAAACTTCCATACCACGCCAACGTGAGGACATTTGAGGCCACGACAGATTTAACGAGCCCCAGACCCCGTTATACACGACGTTCTTTGGTTATATTCGAACTCGCAACCCTCCTGTTGCTAATCCGTTACTTTTCCAACCGGGCTACCGCGGCCCGAGTAGGGGTATGGAAATTAGAAGTTGGAAAGTTCTCCCCGAGAAAAACTGAATGAAACGGACTTTAATCGATTTTCCAAAGGGATGCTTGTAGATATGCATTTAACTAACTTCATGAAGAAGTAATAAATAAATTTGTTGTGTGGGATTTTGTAGTGTACTACTTCTTTCCACCAACAACATTCACGAAAAACGAAATCAAGACATCCCCCTGTCACCCATTTTCAAAATGAACGTGCCTTGCTCATAGCAATTATTGTGAGTTCAAAACTCGGTCAAATCAAAGAATTTCGTGCGCAGGGGGTGTGCACATTTTATCTGTCGTGGCCTCAAATGTCGTGACGTTGGCATGGTGTGGAAGTTTTCATAGTGGGGCGCCAGTTCAAGTGTTGACCTCGTCATCTGAGCGTGATTCAAAATGACGTGGTGATGCTTTCCCCTCGGGACCGTCGCCCATAGCCCGTTGTGTTGTCACAGAGCGACGTTAATTAACTATCTACCTACCATAGCAATTACAGTCACAAACCAGACTTCGAGGAGCGGGAGTAGTTCTCGTGTTAGACAGACAGTTGCACAATGATGGTCACTTTCTAATCCCCTCCCAAAGAAAATTACGAGCCCTTTCTCTAGCTCAAGTGCGATACGAGCTTCTGTTAGCCCTTTGAGTGTCTCGAGATTTAGTGTAGTATTGCTTTTCTCCACAACTCGTTGAATGACTAATCAGCTACATCTTTATGAAGAATCCATGTATTATTTCAAGCTTTAGAAATATCCTGGTGGTCCTTCCATAGAAAAGAATCTTTGGATCGATTCTGCTGGCCCATTCTGTATAACATAATTTTTGGTACAAATAGAAAACAATTTCAATCTTTTGAGCGTCATACGATTTCTGAGTAGTCTAATATTACCTTTTATCGACAACGCATTTAATGGCTATATAGACACATCTTTTATTGAAAGAATCATATTATAGATTCTATTGATCAAGAAGGTCAAACTGGTTAGAAGGCTTGCAGGAAAGACTGCAGAACGGATATATGATTGTGAACCCCACAGGGTTATAACCAAAATTCGTTACAACCAGGTCAGTATCCTGATTAGGGTAAATTTGTATACGACGGTAAGAACAGTGAAAGAGGATGTATGTGTTTTTGCTCCCCTCAGTGTCTGTTTATCCTCTGCTGTTTTTAGAGCCTTCAGTTGAGCAGAAGTTAGGTTCTAGGCAAAAGGTCGCCTTTGAAATTGAACCTTAGATTTCGGCTTTGGGTTCTGTTGAATGTATACATTGTAAAACATAAATTTAAAGTCTTTTCCCTCTTAAAAAATCTTAAAAAATTGTAATGAATTTTTCATACATTTTTGTTACTTGAATCGGTTCTCTAAAATGGTATGTAATAATGCATCAATCCGATAGTTAGAAAAGTTTTATTTAATTTTGTAAGACAATTATTATGTGATCAATATGTAAACCATAAAGACACTTTCGAAGCTTTGTGTTAATATTTCTTGTGCATGTGAATATTTTATGAGAGAAACAAGATATTACATATTTTTTTAGGCTGAAATTTGTGACTATTTTTGGATATTAAAAAATAATACGATTAATTCAATTTAAAAGAACTAAACCTTATATTAAATTATTCATAAGTATTCAGACTCTACGTGGTACAAGCTTTATATGTAGAACACGCGGATCATTACTAACGCGCACATAAACATAAAAATTTATGTGTTGTTTCAGATTTCTCTTTCAATTTCTAAATTTAAATGAATGTTAGTCTACCTATAAAGCAATAATAAAACGGAGAAGCAAGAAAGATTTTTAAAGCATGTTTTTTACAGCTAAAAGAGAAATCATTTTGAACAAAAAACGTTCAAATTTTTTCTAGAAAATAGATAATTTGTTAGCGAAGCTATTTACAACCTCATAGGAAAATATATTCAGGAATAATAATTAAGAAATCTTCATAGAAAACAAAGATTTTTTTTGATAATGTTGAAACAGAAATTAAACAAAACTCCGCATTTAATTTTATATTTTTAAATTATGTTAGATGGAAATAGATGATGATGAATTCACGTGCCCGTATATTGAAACAATTGTAAGAGTCTAGAAAGGAAACAAATTAAAATTTTATTTAAGAAAACCCAACTTTCTTTTTCCTTCATTCTACATTCCAATTTCTTTCTTTGAAGATCTACAACAACATTTGAATAGATTTGCATAATTTTTAAACTCTAAGACTAACGTAAAAAGTGTCTATAATAAGATGGAAGTAGTTTCAATCCAATTATTTGAAAGTAAAATTATTGCTTGTTTAAGATTTAAAATAAATGAATGTCGCTTAAGAATAATGGCAGAAAAACTTCTTCGATATCAACTTTAGAGATTGCAGTTGATTGAACAGCAGAGATTGAGTAAATGATGTTGTAATAATTTTTTAACCTTCCAAGAGCTTTCGACGAGATATTTCGTCCATAAGGATCTACCAAATGTTGCTAATGACGTCGTCATCAGGAATGATCTCGTCATCTGGAATACCTGAGCTGGCACCCCACTCTCCAAACTTCCACATCATGCAAACTTGATTCTAATGAGGATATATCTCATTTAACAAGATCTGGTCAGTTATGATAATGACGAGATACTACATCGTGACAGCTATCAGGGTATTAATCGATGATGTATACAAATTTGTACATTCTGCATGCAAGATATCAAATATACGCAAAGCCTGTACATGAGTAGGTAGGTAGGTATATATTTTAATTAACGTCGCAATGGGGGGAGCAACACAATGTGGTATTTCTATACATGAGTAATCCGTATTTAAAAACAAGAGTAATAAAATTCACAAAACTATGTTTCACCTTCAAAAAGTGTACTGGGATTAAGTACGTTTGGGGAAAACTAAAGTTAAATTCCCTACTGTTACTACCTAATTAAGATAAACTATTTCGATGAGAGCATCTCAAATCAGTTTCATTTTGTGACTTCATTCTCATTTGTCTTAATACTAGAACATGATTGGAAAAATTAAAATTATAGCTTAAAAGTTCTTCGAAAACCCACCTAGTTATTCTTAAATCATAACACAAGTGAGTAGCATACTGACAGCAATGGTTTTGAATACGTAATAAACACCACAAAACTTTTAGATGTGAGAGAAAACATGTATGGACCCTTTTGGAAGTATTATTATCATTCAGGAGAAATGAGAATGTGGTTAGCATTGTCTTGACCACATTCTTATTCTTGTTATTGTTCCTTCGTTCGCAACTATATCTAGGCTACGACTATTTAAATAATTATAGACAATTTTGTGTAAGCGTTAACACATTCCCTGCAGCGTGTTTTAGTTCACACGAAACTCATTTTTAATCAATGTGCGGTAAGATTTTGTGTATATTCAAAATGAACTTATTATTTGTGTGTTATATTGCGCATTTTTCAGTTTATATATATATTCTACTAATGAATTAGTCTCCACAGTTCCGACAAAAAGCGTTAAAAACAGTGGCAGGTTGAGTCGAGGACACAAACAGTAGTTTTGACGTGAATATTCGTCTGATGTCGGATTGTGGAATGAATGAAACAGACAAAGGAAGTTTGAACGATTGCTTATTGCGAAAATTCAACAATTAATTTGGAATTTGAACGACTAAAGTGCAGTTTGATATTAAAGGATAACTTTATTGAGTGATCCAAAGCTCATCCATCACCGTAAAATTTCGCCATATTGCGGACCCCCTCCAAGTGCTCAGTATGCCTGAGCACTTGGTCTGTAGGTCATGTCAGGTTTTGACATCCCTTTTCTGCACGACGCTATATTTATCTTCTGACTGTTTCTTCTAGTTATGAAATCATAAGACTAAAGAGTTATAACGGTTTTTCGTAACTCGAATTTTCATCTTGCCCCAGTACTGTTCCAATTTTAAAGACGTTTTGCATAAAAAAATGATCACTTTTGCACATAAAATTCTATAACATATGTGCCATTTTCGGTACACGTGGCCTGAAAAATGATAAGCACGTAACATGTTAAACGTCTAGATTTTTGGGCGTTATTAAGTTTGTAGTCATTTTGAGTAATGGAAAGGGTTTAAATTCGTTTTTGCAGCGTTCCTAACCTCCTACCGCGACTTACTTTCTTACCATGAAACATAAAGAAGCCTTTTTGCACTTGTAAATCTTAAATGTCATCCTAAAAAATCCAAAGAAATCAACCCTGAGACAGGTTCAGCATAAGACCCAATATTCGGGTTACAGGACGGAATGCTTTTCTCATCCCATTCCCCATCCATTTTTAAGATCATACCATGCCATAAAAATCATCGTGATTCCAGTACGGCACGACCTCCCATCTCTCTTTTCCTTTATGGACCTGTGCACTTACTGGCAAATGCCTTTTTCCTTACCCTACTTCCAGAGTAAAAAAGCATCGGCAAGGAGCTGGATATATCTCTGGGGAACGTACCCGATAACATGAAAAGGAAGGGCAACCTCGAATAACGCATGTCAAAACAGTAAGGGCTGCGAACATCTTCCCGGGTAGTGAAGATTAATGATCACTTAACAGTGGGAATGATGGGATCCGTTTTGTTGGGACAAACAGCGTTTCAGACTGGCGTCTTAATCTCCGTTCCAAAGCGTCCCTTCAGAGAACAATTGGATGCAGGAAGAGCGAGCAAAAGTACACTAAGTCCGCAGTGGCCGTCTTGCGATTCGGTTGGGATAGATGATTTGTTAACTTAGCGATAATTTGCTGCTGAATGGGAAAAGACGTTGGACGATTCATTAGGTGTTCGCTTTTGTCACGAAGCTGGTTTGTTCAAGTGTTTGCGATTAAGGAAGTGTTACGATCTATGTCGCTTTAGATAATATAAGCATTTGTTACCTGAGATTCCTTAGGCGTTAGAGGATTCAGAAGACTTATGGATTAGGTATTCAAATTAGGATACGATGCAATAGCAACTTATCAGGTCAGCTATATATAAATCAAATCAAATCTCAGGATGAGACACAACATTTATTTACGGACAATAAACGACAACGGTAAACATCTCCAAACGGACAACAGAACGATTGCCCTTACGCTTCTTAACAGACAAAGAAACACCATCTTGGTTTGTCTGGGTAAGGCTCCCTGATGACACCAGCACTGCTTCATTTTTTGAAATGTTTTTAAACTATTCTTAGTCTCCCTTTGGTTTTCTGTAATTGAATTATTTTGCTTGCCATGCTATGTCTGCAGCCTCGGCACGCATGGATGGACAATTCTGACTTATGGCTTTTGTTTGACTAATACTTATATCCCGTTTTTTGACTTTTTACCTGTTTGCATTTTTTGCTCTTTAGCTTTTTAAATGTTTTGAATTTTTGATTATGTATATGTGTGGCAAGATAAGCAAAAGCCTTTCCCCATTCTTAGATCACTCAATCATTTTCGCATTCCGAAAGTGATTATCTAATTGGTTGGAGTTCCATGTGTTCTGGTCTTTATGTTCTAATTGGTTGGAGTTCCGTGCGTTCTGATCACGATGGAAACGCTCAGAGCAGAGCGGGGAAATAATTAATTCTAACTTGAGAACATCGGAATTTTCGCATGTAGTAGGCAGACCATGTTGGTTATCAATTTTGTAAGTAGTAATAGTTAATAAATAGTTTTGAAATGCAAATACTGAAATTCTAGACTGAAAATTATACCACTGCATTGGTCCCAAGTTGGGGCCGTTTCGGGCATGAGTGAACCAGCAAAATGAGTATATGTAACGTAGTATCGCGTAAGAGTAGAACGTGATCCAATTTCCTATTATGAGATTCTAGTTAGTTTAAAAGGAACTGACGAAGTTGAATAGATTTTCAACCAGTTACATTTTATAAAGATGTTCTGCAGTAAAAGAAATAGCTGCAGCAAATCCTATGCTTAAATCGATTATAGTGTTTTTTCAGAATTTTCACTTTCATGTCAATAAAACTCGCTTAAAACTTTCTGAACAAGTTCCGAAATGTCACCCTCCGTGAAGAGTTAATATTGATTAGACCTATGAGAGACTAAAGTCTGCTTAACTCTCTGCAAGTATCGGTCGCTTGAAAAATGAAACGAGGATATATGTTTGATATACGGAAAAAACATTGCAACACATTCACATATAATATGCACTATATCCCTCTATTATGTTTTAGATATTGAAAAGTCCTTGAGCAGATGCTGAATTTAAACTTGCCATATGACGGGGCTTATGACAGGAAAGATCAGCAGCCCCGTTTTTGAAATCAAACAATTTAATATTTTTGCGTTAAATATTTGCATGGATTTCCATGTAATAGCCCGTGGAAAACGTTTCAACCTAGTGGAATGGTGTGGACATAATCTTCGTTTTAAGTGAGTCTACCCTATACCTGGTTTATTAAAAATAATTCGACAGCCGTTAGTTTGTATTAGATGACAGATAAATAAAGTTCTCGTCTATCACCTTTGCAAGAGGAGCAAATCGTCACAAAATTAAAAATGTTTCCTTGTTGATACAGCGTAATGCTCCAGTCAATATCCTATGAAGGACTTGCGTGTTAAATACACATTCCTGGGAAGTTATTTAACGGTGGATGATATGAAACCTGGAGGACTTTTAGTCCCCTGATGTTTGCATTGACGACGTATCTAGTCATTAGTAAGACTGACCAGATCTTGAATGACCAGATATCTCGTCATCAGAAGAAAAATAGCCAGATCTTGATCTCGTCATCATAAAAAATTGGCAATATCTTCATGTCGAGGTATCTTGTCATTAGCAAAATTGATCAGATCTTGATGGACAAGATATCTCATCGAAACCACTTGGTCGTGCAATTGGTGCAAAGGCGAAAATCTTTTCTCTACGTTTCTACTTCATGGGGCCTTTACCCTCCTTGTGGTTGTCTCGACAAGGTATCTCGCCATTAGAAAATCCGACCAAATCTTGATGGACATGATATATCGTCATTAGAAGAAAACTGACCACATCTTGATCTCGTCAGCATAAAAAAATCGGCAATATCTTGATGACGAGATATTTCGTCATCAAGATATTGCCGATCTCGTTGAAAGGTTAATGCTTGAAGGGTTAATAGCGTGCCCATATATTTTTTTGTCACTAGGGTACACCAGGAAAACCTACTTTAACCAAAGTAACAACGAGGTAGGAGCTCATAACCGAACTTTTTGGTCAACCAATTCCGTATGATTGCTGATGCAAAAAACTTAGTGTTCAGAAGCAGTACCCATACAAAACTGAAGAGTATGACTCCGGCTTGTTAGATGCAAAAACTATTTGCATCCAGCACCGTGTACAAGTCAGTATTCTAGTCTGTATTAGGATTTACAGTTTGAATAACTGTTATCAGAACGTGCTTAACCCTCCTGGTGGTTGTATCTACGAGACATCTCGTCATTAGCTAAACTGATCAGATCTTGATTGACCAGAGGTGAATATTTTAAATATCCTCGCACTGGATTAACACAACGGGCTATTGGCGACGGTCCGGGATCAAACCCGAGGGGAAAGATCCGAGGACAATACCACGTAATTTTGAACCACGGTCAGATGACGAGGTCACACTGAGCTGGAGCCTCACTCTCCAAACTTCCACACCAAGCCAATGTGAAGGCATTTGAGGCCACGACGGAATTAACATGCACCAAACCACTTTGTACACGACGGTCTTTGGTTGGGTTCGAACTCGCAATCCTCCGGTTGCTAATCTGTTGCTCTTTCAACCATGCTACCGCGACCCTCCTTGATCTCCTTTTGACCCTCAGATGGCTTGTCATTAGAAGAAAAGTGACCAGATCTTTATCTCTTCACATTAAAAAAATACGCAATATCTTGATGAGATATCTCGACATTATCAAAATTGGTCGAATCTCGTCAAAACCGTTCGGAGGTTAACCTTCTTACCCCAGATTAGTATTCCCGATTTGGCATCAGTGCGATCCCATTTGCGTGGCCATGGTGATTAGCATTGAACAAGCATTCGAACCTGGATAAGAAATGTGAGTAATCTTTGCAAGAAGCTGACCTGCAATTACGGGTAGACAGAAACCGAGAAATCGTGCGTAGTCAGCTCGACACGGGACGATTCGAGGGACAAACTCATAACGAAGTGCATCAGTGTACCGCTTTCCAAACTAGTACCTACCCCTACGAGGCGACTATGGCGGTAACTACAATTGACTGAACTGTACAGGTCTGCTGGAAGTATGACGACAGGTTCCACTCTATTTCTTCCACTAAGGGTGTGTGGTATAAGCAATAGTGAAACAATTTGGATAACGCATAGAGGTAGATACGGAACAGACTGAGAAGATAGTATACATACAAGCAAAGCTTTTTAAAGGCTGTGACCATCTGCGATTCATCTCCGACTGCTCTCGATATGATCAATTTTTCTCCTGAAATACGACCGCTACTTGCATCAAAATCCACCAAAATTTGGACCTCTCCAAGAACTGCAAAATGATGTAAAGAACCTCCAAATACATCTACAATAAGTCCAGATTCCTCCATTTTCAATATCTTTGGAACTCCTTTTCAATTTAATTCCGGCCATTTTTGGATAAAAACAACCAATGGATTGCTTTACTTCAACGACCAAAGACTTTCCTGCATCTACTAGTCCTTCCCCTCTTCAAAATTCTCCAGCAAGCCTCCTGATGAAAAGAACATCTCCTAAATAATATCATCTGAAAAATCTTCCAAAGACCTTCTGGATACCTTCCCCGAAATATTCCAGCGATTGTGAGTCTTTATATATTTTATTCTGACTTTTGTTTATCTTTCTCCTCCATCTTTCACCATTTAATAGACTTGTTTTACCTCTGTTGTCGTTTTTATTATTTAATTTCAAGTAATTATTCTGTCCACTAGTCCCATTGTTTAAATTTTTCAATGCTAAATTCTCCTTTCGTAGACCAACTTTCCACAATTGTTCTATTATCATATATTGCTATTATTCCTTGTTTTTGACCTATTTAGCTGTTTCTTTTGCATATTACTGGCATTTTTATAGAAATCTGATTATTTGTGTATTTTTATTAATTAGTTTTTATCTGTTTTTTTCTATTTATGTCTGGCTATTTTTAGCAATTTCTATGTTTATGTTTTTATGTGCTTTTCATTCTATAATTGAAATTTTCCCTCCGTTTCTTACGTACTAATCATGGCCATGGATACTTCTAAAACTTCCAGCACGCCTTGATTAGATTCTATTGTTTCGAATTTCACAGATGTAGAACTTCAACACCCTGATCTCAGGGAATATAAAGATAATCTAAATGACCTCATCACCTTATGCAATAATAAACGCACCTGAAAAGTAATGACCAAGGACTTCCAAATTGGATTATCTTCAATCATTCGCGTCATTACTAACTTATTCACCCCACTCTCCCAACCAACTAGCTACTTTACAGAACCATTCTTAAACGAATCTATTTCCTTGGAAGATAAACCCTCAGAATCCAACTCACCTAGAGAACTGGAGAGTGTAATTAAACACAAAAGGACTTAAAAATTCAACCTATTCAGACTCTTTTAAAAGAGCAAGAAAATAATAACGCATTTCTATGCGGACAACTCAACGAAAAAGATAATTCAATCTCTCTAATAACTGACACATTCAAAAGTATTTCTAACCAAACTCTTGAAATTGCCAAGGAGCTCAAAGAAAGGAATAACCCAATCAATAATTCAACCATACCAACCTATGCAAATATCGCTTCCAAGCCTCGTTCAGTTACTCAACCAAGCTTCACCTCCTTAAAAAAAAATCTCCCCAGAGCCATGTGCTCTTACTTAAACCAAAAGAGGAGAGCGACTCCTCTATAAATGAAAATAAAGTACAAGTTGCTCTCAAAAATACTAAACACAAAATTAAAACCATCAGGAAAATAGGCAATGGAGGAGTGGCCATTGAAGTTGATTCTCAAGATCGAATGGCCGCCCTTGAGAAGAATTTGGAAAGTCGTGGTGACATCACTCGTGGCCAAACCATCCAGGCGGAAACCCCGGATTATCCTTTTAAATGTTGATCAAGAAGTTAAGGGCGACGACATTTTCCAAGATCTAAAACTAAAACCGGCCTAATTAAGGAAGGTGACGATCTTAAGATCGATTGTAAAATACCAGCTGCCCGGGGTAACCACTGGGTGGCCACAATTAAACCTTCACTTTATCATAATATAATGACATCCAGCCATCTCTATTTGGGGTGGCAAAGAATTAGAATAGATGAGTTCAACAGCATAAGGCAATGCACTGGATGTGGACAGTGTTGTCATCTAAAATCAAAATGTAGAAACAAACCTTTGTGCCTTAATTGCGGTGGAGACCACAAGACTCAATCTTGTGACTCCAATAAAAATGCATCAAATGTTTCACATCCAATGTAAAATTCAGTACGAAATATAATATTGGCCATGACTGTCTTGACAAAAAGTGCCCAAATTTAAAAAGACAGCAAAACCTCCTGGCAGCTAACACTAATTACGGTGCAATGATGGATAAAAATAAACTTCTCCAAATCAATGTTAACCATTCTCTCTCAGCTCGCAGTCAAGCCTTGGTCACTGCCACGGAAGGAAATTGCAACTTTACTTTTATTCAAGATCCATGTATTTACAATAATACCGTCTTAACCGCCCTCAGGAAGCATTCAACTAATCTCAAATAAAAACGAATGTGCTTTAATCTCACACAATAATGACTTTAGATTAAAATTCAAATCTGACCACTCAGTTTTCGCAGAAGTTTCCACGGGCTCGGGCTCCTTGATACTCGGCTGCCTCTATTTCCCTCCTCACGATGATATTAATCATCTTTTTGAGGAGATGGAAATTCTGGACTTTAACGCCAAGAGGACCATCATCTTGGGTGACTTCAATTCGAGGTCCCCAATTTGGGGGTATGGCTTTGAGGATTCCAAGGGTCGTCGAGTCCTGGGCTTATGTAATGTAAACGATTTCAATATCCTTAACATCCCGGAACTTGGACCAACCTTCCTTTCCCATTCGGGAAGGGGTTGGCCCGACCTTTCTCTTTCCTCAAACAATCTAACGCAATACATTAAGCACTGGTCTATTTTAAATTCAGAATCCTGCAGCTACCACAGGTATGTGTCTGTGGAGCTGAGCATCACTCTACCTGAATCTTCTGGGTTCTTCCTCAGGACAAAATTGGACTTGGAGATCCCCCTCTCCACGTGACTATTCATATGCTTTTTAAAAGTCCGCTGCCTGACCCAGCTTTGCAAGGGCTGTCTTAAAAAGGCTTAATCTTGATTCCTCCATTAAAACCAATATTATTGATATTGATCGTTTAATTTTAGACTTTCCCCTACAATAAACAATCCCGACCTTGAGATATACACGGACGGATCCGGCATTAATGGCAATGTCGGATCTATCGTGTGAAAATCATAAACTTAATACCGTCTTATGTTTCAAACTTAATAACTTTAATTCAGTCTTTCAAGCCGAACTCTCAGCCATGCATAAAGCTATCACTTGGTCCATGCAAAATAACAAGAGAATCAATATTTATAGCGACAGTTAGCTCAATATTAGCCCTTCAATCTCCTAAAAATAAATTTAATTTTCTTAACTAAACGTTCAATAGCTGCTAATGCTAATATTGGGCTAAGCTGGGTCAAAGCCCACGCTGGTAACTATGGCAATGAGGTAGCTGACCACTTTGCTAAACTGGGGTCTGTCTGCGGTGAGGAACTTGATATTCCTGCCCCAAATCCTACATTACTATATTATTTCAACTAAATGCAATATTTGAATGGCAAGCATTTTACAATGACTCCACTAAAGGCCTCAGGATCAAGGTATATATCCCTGGGGTAAAACGTGACCACCTCATCGCGGACAGATATATCACTTGGTTTTGTCTGGTCATAGCCCCTTTGTCGCCTATCTGCAACGTTTTAAATCAAACAATCGGACCTTTGTTCCTGTGGTGCAGTGGGCGAGCCGATCACTATATCTTCAACTGCCCAATGGCACTAAGTCTGCGAATTGTTATAAAGAAATTTGGCTGAATAACATCTTAGCCAATCCGCAGGCAACTCCTTAAGATCAGGAGTTGTGTGGAGGCTGCTGGAATAGCTGCTTTAAGCTGATCGGCTTTAAAATTAAAATCAAAATCTCCTGTCTTCTTTTCTCTCTGCCACCCTTCTTTAGAACTAAATACTTATTCTTGCCTCCTATGCAAATTCAAAATTACCTACATTTATATTCTCCTTTATTTACTAAAAACTTTTATTTTTCTTACTCTTTTTACCTCTCTTCGTTATTGATCTAATATGTTTAATTGTACTGTAATTGTTCATGTTTGTCCAATGTTTTGTACATATCAAAATTCTGTCTACGGATTGTATCCTTATTTTTATCTACTGTTGTTCTGTATTTCTGATTCTCTCTCCAATGTATTCAAATGTATTTTCCAATGTATATATTCAAATTCAAATAAAAGCCGCACAGGCCCACAGAGAGGTAGGCTGATGGGCTTTCCTTGTGTGACTTCCAGCACCCTTGGGACCCTTTGGTGCTGGAAGTCCTTCCCACCTCTTCGCAAAACAGCTCTACACCGTTTGGTGAGCTGAAGAGGTGAGGGTCTGAAAAAAAAGCAATAGTGAAAAAACTCGGATAACGCATAGAGGTAGATACAGAACAGACTGAGGAGATAGTATACATACAAGCAAAGCTTTTTAAAGGCTGTGACCATCTCCGATTCAAAGTCCATCCACCAATCCGTGACAACTAACATGGCAACGGACTGCACTCACATTCTGGGCTGCATAAGAACAACGAGATTCTTTGTTGATCAGGCTTCCTTACTTACTGTACCCTCGTCCCTCGGACTCACCAGAGGAGTTCCCATTCTTGGGGAAAGAGGGCAATTTCAACACCAAGAGGCCCCGTGGCCACCCAACGCCGGGCAAGGAAGGAGCACCCAGTACCTACAACGGTGAGCAAACGGCCAAGGACAACATTTATTGAACAATTTTGGTCACAACTAAGTACTATCAATTGTTGATGTGTGCTTAAGTGAAATTATAATATATAATGAGAACACGATAATGCTACACAAGATTTTAAAAGTACACAGTCAAAAAGATCACGCTATCACATTGAAACATGTGATCGCGCACTTTCCAATTTGACTCACCTGGGCAGCTAGTCCTCAAACCCCAAGTTCTGAGAAAAATGTCCATCAAGCCTATCGTCTTAGTCATGGTCTAACAGAGATCTTGGTTTTCCATCCGCTATTAGTGGATGCAGGGTCTCTGGTGAAGTTGCTGTTTTCGGCTTTGAATCGTCGATCTTTGATAGTCAACAGGCTGGTGTTGACTCAGTCAGGTGTGGACTTGGACATTGAGGTCTTGACATATTTAAGTGTATCAAGTAACCTCCACGGATTCGGTGTATGTTCGCAACAACATAGCAGTGATTGATCACATGATAAATAAAGGCCTGCTGTTTCTGTTGTGGAGTAGTGGGCATGCCTGTAAAGGGTATGATACTTTAGAAGCAACTGAAAGGGCATCGATAACTCTTCGATACCAGTCCCTATGTACTCATAGTACCCTCGAGTTGTATTTGTTTGTACAGATACACACACTGGCCAATGAATTAGAAACCCGTAAATATATGTGTAAATGTTGGTTACGGGCGTGGTTATGAAAATCTGTCTATGACGTGGGTCACGAAACCAAATTGACTGTAAGTATGTAGCTCACGTAAATTTCACGAGAATGGGGAAAACGACTAAACTTTGACCATTTGAAAAATGAATTATCGTTGGGACCCTTTTAGCAGGAGCCACGATTGACAAAAAAGAATTCATTGGGTTTTGAAAAGCTGCGATTTAGGTGTTTAAAATTTGGAAACAGAACCCACAGTCCTTGTTCAAAAGAAGTAACTAAGTCTAAAACTATTAATCAAGATTGATCGGTATCGTTTCGGACGGATTATACGGCAGAAAAGGGTCTCAGTTGTGCTGCAATTGACAAAAACCTATAACGAAGGATCATTCCAACCGATCTCGGCACGAACAATGCGCAGAGAATTGCAGAGGATCGGTATAGGCAGTCGCATGCCAGTGAAGAAACCTCTAATTTCTGCAAGGAACGTCAGATTTTGCTTACAGTGTCGAGAAAGACGTAACTGGACATCTTATAATTGGATAAAGGTGATGTAGTCAAACGAATCACGCTACATCTTGTTTTGCACCGACGGAAGGCGTAAAGTTTGGCGAGGACCCCATGAACCCATCTTGCCTTGTTCGCACATTTCAAGAGTCTGGTAGGAGTATCATGGTGTGGGACATGTTCTACTGGTTTGGAATTGGTCCCCTGGTGTTTCGGGAAAACAGTCAGCCACGCAATACTTGAACATCCTGGCAGATCAAGTGCATCCTGCAGTGTTACATTCTTACTCTGAAGGTGATGGATCTTTCATGGACGATAATGCAACCATACATTGGGCGTTCGTAACGTTCGAGAGTGTTTCACGAAACGTCAATCTGACTTCCAACATCTTCCCTGACCTCCGCGAAGTCCAGATCTTAACCCTATATAGAACGTTTGGGACAAGTTGGAAAGGCGTACCCGACAGCAATCTCCTTTGCCATCCACTTTTCAGGATCTTAACGTCTGTGTATCCAATGTATGGTATTCTCTGGACTTAAATTCGCATCAGAACTTTGTAGAATCTATTCCTGAGAGTTTACATGCTGTTATCCGTGCAAAAGGATCCAATAAAACATTGATCCTAGGTTTATACATTATATGGACAAAAGTATTTGGACATTACAGAAAATCGGAGGATCCATCTTAGTGCGGGGTTGTTTTCCTGGTTAGGACTCGGCCCATTGCTTTATGTACCTGGTACCATGAACGCTGACGTTCTGGATAATTCGGCCTTGCCTACACTATGACAATACTACGGCGATGATGGTTGTTTCTTCCAACAGGATCGAGCTCCATGCCATACTGCAAAACTTGTGCTGGTCTGGTTTCCTGAAAATGAGGTGAATTTGCGTGACTGGCCTGCTCAGAGCCCCGATATCAATCCGATCGAGCACTTGTGGGACCAACTGGAGCGACGGGTACGACACTGCCACGCACGCCCATCTTCACAACAATCTCTTCTCACAGCCTTGCAAGAGGCATGGCGAGCTATTCCTGCCCAGACTTATAGAGAACTTGTGAAAGGTATGCCTCGGCGTGTTGCAACTGTAATAAAAGCAAAAGGAGGGCCTACCCGTTACTAAATAGAATAATAAAGCACTTTTTCAGAAAAACATGTGGTGTCCAAATACCTTTGTCTATATAGTGTATATATAAGATAGAAAAGCTTCCTTGAGAGTAGCTCAATATCGTCTGATATTTATTTCCCTGCATATAAATAGAAAAAGATACGCGAGTTACATGTTGTAAAACCTAGTAGCCGGAGAAGAAACAATTAGAGTGGGTGGACCACCTCCTTATCTCCCTGCCATCGGAGACGATGCTTTCCGTAACCAAATCTCTTTCGCTTGGAAAAGGGGGAAAGAATCCCAAATGGGGGGGATTCGGGCCATTTCGGGGCCTCATAGCCCGGTTGTAAGAGTAACAGATTAGCAACCGGAGGGTTGCGAGTTCGAATCCAACCAAAGACCGTTGTATACAAAAGAGGCTGGTGCACGTTAAATCTGTCATAGCCTCAAATGTCTTCACGTTGGCGTGATGTGGAAGTTCGGAGAGTGGAGTGCCAGCTCAGGTGTTGCCTCGTCATCTGACTGTCGTTCAAAATTACGTGGTGTTGTCCTTCGTTCTTTCCATTTGGGATTGATCCCGGAGCGTCGCCAATAGCCCGTTGAGTTGCTCCAGTGCGACGTTAATTCAAATACCTACCTACCTATCGGGCCATATCGTAAGGCACACGAGAATCTGACCCACCCGTAGCGAAAAACGGGAAAATCTCGACCGTTTGATCCGCTCACAATTAAAGATTGCAACAAATTAGTGCAAAAGTACTAGAGTGCTGGTACTCTAATAGCATCATAGCGAAGCTTTCGGCATTTGAAAGCGCGTCTAATTTTCAATTTGTACGAAGGGAAAAACTTTTAACGCTTCACTCATGTTCATAATTTATTTTTCGCTTTGTTCAGTTTTTTCACTACTGTTTTCTCATCCCCTGATAATTTAACTCTTCTTGCCCTTTAATGGGATAAAAAAAGGGAAGGGCTTTCATTGCAGTGGAACCTTTCACACCACTTTCCCTCCTAGTGGTGGGTCGATGTGAACAAAGTTCCTCCGCCGTCCCGCTACAGTTGCAGAAAAGAAAGCCATTACAAAACGCAAGTTAGCAGCCGTCCCCTAGGTATGACCGGGGAAAGTGCAATTTTCTGTCTTGTTTCGCTTCTACTGTTATTCTTTTGCTTGCTGCTAAATGTTGCGTTTGCCTTGCGGCCCAAGTGACTTATGGGCCGCTCTCCCCTTTGTCTTGTTCTGTTTCTTCACTTCCTTCTGCGATCCTAATGCACTCCGCTTCATTTCGGATGAAAAAATAACCCAACTGATGCTTGGGATTTTTCGTTTAACCCAAGAGCATTTAAATTGTGTGATACATTTAAGGATAGATACGGTTGGATTTGCGCCGTTGTAGGCAATGTTCGCGACTGAAGCGATAAGCTAAATGGTCAAATGAGTTAATTTCCTGTTATATTTTTGGCTAATTCCCGATGGAGTTCAATTATCTTGATTAATTTGACTATGAGTAAGGTTAACTGATTGGTATTTTATGGAGGTAGGCCATACTATGACAATTGTATAATGTTACCTTAATATAGGAGATTTTTCTATTTAGCAAAAACATAAATAACCTACTTTTAAAGAAAGTAAAGAATAAATGTGATTGCAGTTTTGAGCGGTGCTTGGTGTTTACACTAATATAAGCAACATGGTGAAATTGCAATCGAATGAAATGCAATCGAATAAATTACTCCAAAAGTTACAGTAGGTAGGTAGTTAAATTAACATCATACTGGAGCAAGACAAAGTCAGGTGCATTCCTCCCTGGGTGTATTTCTCTCTTCTGTGTCAGTAAAACTTTCATTGTATGTGTGTTTATTACTTGATTTTATGTCTGGCGCAGCATGACTAAATATGGCCCTTGTACCATAAAACCACAACAAACCAACCAACCATCCAACCAAGGTCAAATGATGAGGTCAACACCTGAGCTGGCACCCCAATTTCCAAACTTTCACGCCACGCCAACCTGAGGACATTTGAGGCCATGATAGATTTAACATGCACCAGCTCACACGTACAGACATAGTAGCTTGGTGCGTAGAGTCGCGGAGAGTAGTGAGTTTGAAAACGATCCAACCTGAGTCCATCATATACGTAGAAGCTGCTGGACATTGAATCTCGCGGCCTCAAATGTATTCTCGTTGGCGTGGTGTGGAAATTTGGAGAGTGAGGTACCAGCTCAGGTGTTGACCTCTTCATCTGACCGTGGACGAGGGTTTGTCCTTCGATATTTCCATTCGCATTAATCCCTGACCGCCACCAATAGCCCGTCGTGTTGCTCCAGTGCGACGTTAATTACCTATCTACCTACTTACATTAGGATTCATGCTTTTCTGAAACCAAGTGATAGAATTTCAAACCGAGCGGCCGGAAAAAATCTGCGTGCACGTACTCCGTCTACTCCATTAGAAGGTCGATGTAAACAATGAAACAAAAGATTACAAGATAATTAGAATTCCATCAATATAAACTGAAGTTTTCTTACAACACTCATTGGTTAAAATTATTTGGAATTCGTCAATCACCGAAATTTCCACAAGCTTAAATTTTAAGCTGGATGAAACATTCTCTCCAAAACAGTTTAATTATAAACTTTTGTAAATGATGAATTCCATGTACATGGTGCTTTTGTGGTACTACATTGAAAAACATGCCCGAGAGAAAATATTCTTTATAAACCGGATCGATCGTTCTAATTTCATTTCCAAATGTTCCAGAACGATTTCTGGTGTTTATCTTCAGAACTCTTAAAGATGAGTATTATGTACTCTGTAAAATTAATTAAAATAGCTCAAGGGTTATTAAATTTCAACCTGTAGAAGAAATGAAACGTCTTTTTTATTCAATCGATTCTAAAACCCATGTTTCAATTTGCTTTTCTCTTAGGACTCCCTAGAATACTTTTATAATATTTATTTTGCCTTTTCTGAGTGATTATATTGTTTTAAGAAAATCGGTTGATGTAGTGAAATTGAATGAGGGTTAAATTTCTTTTCCTTAAGATAAATTTTTTTAGTGTTTGGAAATTTGCATGCTGAAATCATTGAATATTTCGTAAGCTTTTTTAATAGATTTTACGGCCAGTTGGATGTTTTATTTTGTTAGTACGATTTAAAATAATTATGTTATTAAAAACTTGATCTAAAGATATGCATCATTAATGTTTAGGAATGCAAAATTGTGTATATTTACAACGGCAGAAAAAGAATCGAATCACCCCTCTTTATTCATCCTTCCTTCATAGTCGAGCAATTTAGAAGATACAATTCAATAGGGAATAACGTTTCCAATAAATTTAGATGCATAAAATGTCGGAATATATTCGTGTGATTACGATTATTTTTTCATAATTAATTTTTATTTTAAAACTTTCGAAAAAGCTTCAAGTCTCTTGCACATTTAGCAATATATTCCCATATCATAGGAGCGAAATTCTACAGATTTTCCATTTGTTTTGTATAACCCAGATAATTTCATTGAAATTCAGCTAAATTTCATGTTTTTCTCGATTCCATGACAAACATTTGATTTAGATTCCATGACAAACATTTGATTTAGATTCCATGACAAACATTTGATTTACTGGTGAAGTTCTGCCTTACTTTTTACCAAACGAATGATATAAGAGTATGAATTCTGTACTATGGAAAGTAAAACAAAGAAAAAATCCCTGTGAAAGATTAAAATTATTTTTCGTTTATCCATCAATGCAAAGAAAATCATTTCCTCTCCACCCAAAAATCAATCCATATATCCTCCAGTTTATTTCCTTAATGGATCAGGCACACATAAGAAGGATCGGATAGTGGATCAGGCACTCATAAGAAGGATCGGATAGTGGATCAGGCACTCATAAGAAGGATCGGATAGTTGATCAGGCACTCATAAGAAGGATCGGATAATGGATCAACTTATATACAATTAATTATCCATATTGTGTTACAAAACAACACGAAGTTAAACACTGCTTTTGCTACTAAACTTGCGCTGCGGAACTATAAACTGAGAACTAAAACCCACGCTATAAATGCCAATTTTCGTGTGTTCCAGTAATGCAAGATATCATATTCCATACGGTGTTTCCTACTTTATTCCCATGTCGACTAATTCTTATAGATGTTGGTAAGGTTTCGCAAGTCTGTGACTTTTCACTTAATGCTGATATTGATTTTTTACGATGAGTGACAATGGTTATAAGCCTAACTAATTCTCAAGCACTTTTGTTGTGCTCTTGCAGCACTAAATCCAGAACAACTGATTTCAAAACGGAATTAGCGATAACGTACCATGTTTTTTCAGAACTACAAAAATGAAATGTAATATTTCTCCTCCATTCTTTTTTACTTTTCAACATTCGAATGTTATCGGAATACGAATTTTATAAGCTACAAAACAGTGTGTTCCAGTAATCCACAAGTTCCACATGTGAGTCCCTACTATACCAATGTATCGATCAATCATTTCAGATGTTGGTAACGCTTCACAATTCAGGCACACTTAAGTTAGTGTTGATAGTACTGCTTTTTTACAGTAAGCGACAAAATGGTCCAAGTAATTCTCCAGAGCTTCTATCGTGTTCTTACAACACTATAAACAGAACAACTGATCTCAGAAAGAAAATTACTATAACATATCATTTTTTTTCAGAACCCCAAAAACGAAATGGAATATTTCTCCTCCGTCCTCTTTTACTTTTCAGCATTCGAATGATATCGGAATACGAATTCTATACGCTTCGAAACAAAAGAAAAAAAAATCCCATGGAAAGATTACGATTCTTTTCCGTTTGTCCATCGATATGCAGTGAAAATCATCCCTCCCTACCGAAGAAGAAAATCCGTATCTCCTCCTTTACATTCCTCTAACGGCTCAGAAGTCTACGGCGTTGACACACGCCAGAAGGATCGGATGATGGCTTGCAACAGCTTGTACCTGAGCCTCATCTATTTTGTTTACCTTTTCGATTTTTCACGAAAACCGATCACAACTTCTGGTGAAAAGGGAAGGGAAAAATGAGCGGGGCATGCAGCTGCTAGCCAGCAGTACCTGAGGGTGGCATTTTCATTTTAAGAAAACCTGAAAAGGGATTGTAGAAAGAGGGAGGTATTTTAGCCCGGAATTCTTTTTTTTTGGGTGCTGTTTTTATTTAACTAAAGCCTTGCCCATCCCGAGAAAAACTATTTTCTTAGAAAGTTTGAGACGCCGGCAGACATTTTCGTAAGACTGTTTACCTTTTCTTCAGCCTCTAGATGCCCCGAAGGGTTGAGTCTCCGAAGTAGACAAGGATTATTTTGGATTAAAAACTTACAACGGATCTGTGAAGAGTATTGAGTTTGACACCTGAGAGTGTTTAGGGGTTCGTTATCTTAGAATCAGATACAAAAGCACCAATTGTATTCCGATTAAGTTTATATACGGAGGGTATTTTAATTAACGTCGCCCTGGAGCAACACAACGCGTTATTCAGTTTATATACCGATTCTATTAGATGATATACTGCTCCTATAAGCTGCTCTTTAAATATCCGAAAATTTTCCCTGGTGCTCATTAAATCTTCTGTGGCCTCAAATGTCCTCACGTTGGCGTGGTGTAGAATTTTGGAGAGTGGGATGCCAGCTCAGGTGTTGACCTCGTCATCTGACAGTGGTTTGAAATGACGATGTGTTATCCTCGGATCTTTCCATTCGGAATTGATCCCGCCAATATCCCGTTGTAATCCTCCAGGGCGACATAAATTCAACTACCTAGCGAAATTTTGCAAGCTCTTTCAAGGACGATGTGGAAAATTAATAAAATTATACCATCTACAAAATTAATTTTCAGACAACAAAGTTCAGAAGCTTAGTAAAGATGCATTGCAGGTGATGTTTTGTCTGTAAGTGAAATCTTATACAGCTTAAGCATTTTAAATCTCAAGTCGTGAATGTCTCATTACTTAGTCATATTGTACCCTTGCTCCATAATGAACCAACGAGCCAACCATGAAAGGCGCAATGCAATCAGTCGGGCCATGTCATAATTATCAACATTTTCTTCTGTATTTGAATATGAATATGTGTATTGAATATGCTATCGTAGTTGTTTTTAGCTTGCGTTGAATGAATTAACATCGCATTGGAGAAACGCAACTGGCTATTAACGACGGTCCCTGATCAATCCCGAAGAGTAGTATCCAAATACAACACCTCATTTTGAACCACGGTCAGATGATGAGGTCAACACCTGAGCTGGCACCCCACTCTCCAAACTTCCACACCACGCCAACGTCAGTACATTTGAGACCACGTGATTTAACGTGCATCAGTTCCGGTTTTTCCGTACGAACTTACTCGTGTTTTAGGTTGGTTGTTTTATGGTTTCATGACGCAAGAACCATATTTGGCCAATCTGCGCCAAATACAAGACAGACAACACAATGAGGGAGGAAGGAAAAGCAAAGAGCAGAAGGATAGGCAAAGGTAAATGTGAGAGGGAGGAAAGATCACTTGGATTCCTCGGGATGGTGATGCCCATATACATCTAAAGATGTGACTCTGATGACTCGTATTTTGGGATGTATTGTAACATTTGAACAATAGTTGTATCACAAAAGAAAGAGACAATATTCAGTAAGTTTGAGTTTTGGGGAAAATATCCTGAAGCTTTTCAGGTAATGTATCAGGCGTTGGACGATAGAGATTCATTCCTAATTCGATTGAAATCAACGATCTTTTCCATGGACGCCATAGAATGGCGAGTTAACAGCGGTGTCCTCCCAAAGCTCTTACACAGAACGAGCTCCTACGCCTTGACATTTCAAAAGCGCAGGAGTTTCTGTGTTTGAAAGCAGTAAGCAGAAAAGCACCGAGAAGTAATATGCAGCAGGAAAGGACGAATCAGAGAAATAAAGAAACCCCTATTTCCAGGAGTAATATCTTACAAAGAATACTTTTCATCCCACGTTTGCACCCTTGTGTTTTACACAAAAAACAGTCAAGTGATATAGTTAAAGAAAGGCAATAAATGTTTTGTTAGTTAGCTCTTAAGAGCGCCTTGGTTGGATTAATCGTGTAAATCAGCACTCTATGAATAGTATCATTTTTCAAAAATTTAAGATAATTTTAGCATAGCTTGAACAATTTAACCCTCTAAGTGGTTTCGACGAGATATCTCGTCCATCAAGACTGGCCAATTTTGCTAATGACAAGATATCTCGTCCATCAAGACTGGCCAATTTTGCTAATGACGAGATATCTCGTCCATCAAGATCTGACCAATTTTGCTAATGATGAGATATCTCGTCCATCAAGACTGGCCAATTTTGCTAATGACAAGATATCTCGTCCATCAAGATCTGACCAATTTTGCTAATGATGAGATATCTCGTCCATCAAGACTGGCCAATTTTGCTAATGACAAGATATCTCGTCCATCAAGACTGGCCAATTTTGCTAATGACAAGATATCTCGTCCATCAAGACTGACCAATTTTGCTAATGACGAGATATCTCGTACATGCAGATCTGGAAACTTTCGCTAACGACGAGATATTTCGTCATCGATATTGCCGATTTATTTATGATGACAAGATCAAAGGTCAGTTGTCTTCTAATGACGAGATGCATCTCCCATCAAGGTCTGGTCAGTTTTGCTCATAACGAGATACCTTGTCAAGGAAACCACCAGGAGGGTTAAGAGCATAAGGTTTCTGTCTACCCGAAAACTGCTCTCGCCACTAAGTCTGGATGGTGCGATCTCTATAGGAACAGAGCTAGTACGTTCCGAGTAAGGTTGATTCTGGTGGATATCTATTTTAGCCTGGCCAAATGCTGAAGCGACAAAACACACCACATGAGCATGTGTACTCCATTTCTGTACGGAAAACGCGTCGGTACGTATTTAAGCGAATTTAAAGTCGCAGAACTGATGTTGGACCAGAGTGCGGCTTGCTTTATTTTCTTTTGGTTGGATTTGGTGGCGGAATGAGGTAGTTTACTAGTACAGATATCCTCGGCTGCAGGTGAAAAGCATATAAATGCGTTTCCAATTTCTTATTAGACCTCCTGGTGGTCGCCTCACCGAGGAATCTCGTCATTAGCAAATTTGACCTTGATGACGAGATATCTCGTTCATCAAGATCTCGTAGTCTCTCGTCAGTAGAAAAAAACTGACCAGATCTTGATCTCGTCATAGTAGAAAAATAGGTAATATCTTCATGACGAAACATCCGTCATTAGCAAAATTGGTCAGATCGTGATGTGCAAGGTACTTCGTTGAAACCATTTGGAGGGTTAAGTGTACCAAAGGGACATATTCGAATTAATTTCTTCCGGCATCCTCTATGGGAAATGGGGCAAGAACCATTTATACGACACAGGAATGCGCAGACTTTTACGAGAGTAGCTTGGTGGGAGATAAACACTTCATTTATCAATTGCAAAGTTGTGTGATACGCTCAGGTAGGTAGGTAGGTATTTCAATTACATCACACTGGAGCAACACAACGGACTTTTAGTAACACGCTCAGAAAAGAGGACGGTTGTAATTATCAGAGATCTGCATCACGATAAAGCACTCATGTTTAATAATGCTGTCAGGAACGCCCAATAGGATAGATCCTGTGAAGTTTTTACCCGTGAAATATTTCGAATGAGCCGAAGTTACGTCAAAAAACTTTCGACGCAAAAGAATAATTATTAAAAGTTAAGAAAATTTATTCATGCAATTCTGCCCTTTTCAAAACGTTTCCTTCTTTGTTCTTAAGGCATTGTGGTGCCAACTGTCTGTAACTCTGAATGAAGTCCTTTACATACAGGGTAGGTAGGCAAATGAATTAACATCGCGCTGGAACATCAAAACACAAAGGGCTATTGGCGACGGTCCGGGATCCATCCCGAAGGAAAGGATCTGAGGACTGCAACTTGTAATTTTGAACCACGGTCAGATGACGAGATCAGTACCTGAGCTGGCACACCACTCTCTATCTCACGTTGGCGTGGTGTGCAGATTTGGAGAGTGGGGTGCCAACTCTCAGGTGTGACCTCGTCATCTGACCGTGGTTCAAAATTACGCGGTGCTGTCCTCGGTCTTTCCCTTCGGGTTTGATCCCGGACCGTGACCAACAGCCCGCAGTGCGACGTTAATTAAAATACCTACACTAAGCTTGAACCTATTTTATTTCCTCATAGGAAGGTCACAATTGAATAAGAGTTTCATGAGATTCATAATCTAAGTTGTTGTTTTTTTTTTTTATCAAAATGTAATTATCAAGTGGTTTCGACAAGATATCTCGTCCATCAAGATCTGACCAATTTTTCTAATACTCGACTAGATATGACCTCATCAAGATATTGCCGATTTTTTTATGACGACAAGATCAAGATTTGGCCAGTTTTCTTCGAATGTTAAGATATCTGATCCATCAAGATATGGTCAGTTTTGATAATGACAAGATATCCAGTCGAGACAACCACCAGGAGGCTTAAGATTAAAGATTATGGATTTAACCTTTCTTCGTTTTGATAAGGTTGAATACATCAAAAATCGAAATGACAATATTGGAAATGTGCAGTTTTCGAAGAGTGAGTGTGTGGAACTTTACATCAATTTCAATGAATTTTTTTAAACTTCAGTGATTATTTTATTAAAGTTTAATTCTATTTTTTTATTTTCTTTAAATCTCAATTTTTATTTTTATTTCTTGTACATTTTCGCAACCTTTTTGTTAAAATACTCTGCAAATTCCGTAGATTTAAACAACATAAAGTTTCATGTTGTGAAAATTTTTGTAGCGCAAACAAAAAATAGTTTCATTCAAAAATGATTTCTTTGATTATTCTTATAATATTTGGACACCGAGCTGTACTTTATATTTTGAAGTATACTCTAAAGTATTAATGTGTCTAATGTCCTTGCACATGCCTGCACGGACTTCCAAACACACACACGTACACACGGATTTCCAGACGCGCAAGCACATGCACACACACGTACACAGACAGACTTCCAGAGACACACACATGCACGTATGAACATCCAAGAACACATGAATATCCAGACATGTATACACATGTGCACAAAGATTTCAAGACAAGCGCACATCCACTTTACGATAGTTCGGGATCCATTCCGAAGGGAAAGATCAGGGGACAACACCTCGTAATTTTGAACCACGGTCAGATGACGAGGTCAACACCTGAGCTTGCACCCCTTTCTACAAACTTCCACACCACGCCAAAGTGAGGACATTTTATGCCACCATACATTTACCGTGCACCAGCCTCCACGTACACTACGGTCTTTGGCTGGACTGAGTTTCGAACTCGCAACCTTCCGGTTGCTAATCCATTGCTCTTCCAACTGGGTACCGCGGCCCTCTAATTCCATTGAATAGAATCCTTTGAAAATATTCTATCGGTCCTTTCTTTAGAATAGAATCCTTTGGAAATACATGTCGTCAATAGTCCTTTGTATTGCTTTAGAGCGACGTTAATTAATTACCATTACCATTAC
The DNA here is from genome assembly GCA_933210815.1 of Meta bourneti. Classification (NCBI taxonomy): domain Eukaryota; kingdom Metazoa; phylum Arthropoda; class Arachnida; order Araneae; family Tetragnathidae; genus Meta; species Meta bourneti. The sequence continues at coordinate 14,534,453 of OW119924.1, forward strand.
CTTTGGAAATACACGTCGTCAATAGTCCTTTGTATTGCTTTAGTGCGACGTTAATTGATTACCATTACCATTACCTTTGGAAATATTCTATCGGTCCTTTCTTTAGAATAGAATCCTTCGAAAAGATTCTTTTAGTCCAAGAAGGTCAAAATTTATTGAAAGTCATCTTTTTCTGGCTACAGAGGAATTTTTACTTATTCATAAGTCCCAAACTTTTGAATTCGATTTGGCTGAGCAAAGGGGGATGAGCAATCGGAACACTTATTTGTGTTCTGTAGAACAAACTATTCCTGTATCAATTTTTTAAAATTATGGTTGGCATCATTTGTCATATTGTGATACGTAAACAAAGACAGTCAAAGGAATTGAATTATGTATTACATGGATTTTGTAGCAACAAAAATAAAACTAGAATGCAGAATTATTGTTTTATTTTTATTGTAATCAGAAAATGACTCAAACACCTAAACTAGATAAACGGTGTACGTTTCTTTTATATTCTTATAGTACTTTTGAAATAATGATTGTGTGTCAAGTTCAGGTTGTCAGAATTTTCAACTTCTCATTGGTAACAGACGCATTGAAATACTTCGAGGACAATCAATACATTGTCTAAGAAAGAATTTTACCAAATGCATTTTCTTTTTGCAGATTTGATGCAGTGAATTTATGAATCTTGTAAATCCTCAAGATTAGGTAAATTCATTCAAACGTAGAATAAATTTAAAGAGTTAATTTCAACCAATTTCATTATTCTTAGATTTTATTTACAGATAAGTCAGATAAATACCAAATGAAAAAACTTAACAAAAAATTCACTTATTCATTCGAATCCAATGAAAAATCTTTCCGTCTGAAGGAATACAAAAAGAATGATCTCGTATTTCAATTGTATCGCCATGGGGGAATACGGATTGAAACTTCCATAGAATTCCTTCGATTTAATAGTTCATTTCGAATAAATTAGCTCACATATTAAATCTAATACTTTATGAAATTCAACAATGAATGAATATAGTATGTACATAATATTAAATTATCAGCTTCCTTGAACCCTCGAGAGAATTACTATCTTCGACTAACAAGTGATATTCTACACGCCTGTGTAACTGTATGCATTAACGTCGTTACACGGCTCCCAATTCGAAAAAAAAAGAACAAAGCATCTTCCATATTTCATTGCGCTTTGGAAACCACAAAACAAGAATTCCGTTCGCGTCGCTTTTATTATCTGCGGAGGGATATAACTCCACAAAAAAGTTTCCGAGCAATTAATTGAAATCTATAACCCCCGAAAAAGAACATGGCATGAATTACAAAAAATACGCTGGCAATAACAAAGACCGTCCGAACGTTATATCCCCGGAACACTATCCGTTTTTTAACCGAAACCGAGACGGATCAGGAGCAATTCGGACTAAGTAGATAGTCGCAATAAAAACATCGGAGGGGGAATGAAACTAAAGTTAAACTAAGATTCAGCGGGATAAAACTGTTAAAAGAAAGAACAAAAAACATTGTGATGTGACCTGACGTCGAAATGTTCCGATGAAGATAAATGACCAAGATTACGATACGGCCCGAGTTGCTGAGTACGGCGATGTCTGATGCCGGCATTTACTTCTTTTCTGCGGGGAACGACGGTGTTGGATGTCCGTCCCTTATTGCTCCGGAACTCAAATTATTTCCATCAATTGGGAAGAATCAATGGCTGGGGATATCATTTCTGTTATGTCCTTTTCGATGCTTAACCATATCGTAGTTTTATGGGGATACAAGCGAAATTGACTTTAAAACTGCTTTATTTATCAGGCGGTAAAGATACGACTAGCTATGTTTTGCGACGGAATTTCCTCTTCGAGATGCAAATTCAATCTGTAAATGCTGATGCAAAGTAAACAGAGGGAAATAAAGAGACTACATTAAGGATGATTCATTTTTGCTAACACAGAAATTCATCTATATGAAAAAAAGTAGAATTGAAGTGGTTGAAGCTGACATAATCAGAAGGTTTTTATTTCACGATCATAGCACATACGCATTACAACGACAGAAAACACGAAGAACAATACAAGCAGACAAAGAAGTAAACGTTATATACTCGCGCAAATGCGAAATGAAAGTAACCAATAGGAACGGAAACTAAGGAGTGCGAACTGAAACTAATTCGCTTCACTTCAGTTCTCTCTCGAAATAGGAAAGGCTTTGTAAAGGGTAACACGCGATTTCTCACTCAGCAAGCCCGTTGAAAGTGGGGGCAATGTTCAGGCCACCGCATGGTCATTTCAATAATAGCCAGTATTCCGTTTGTGCACATAAATACATGGGGGGTAGGTATTTAAATTGATGTCGCATTGGGTGTACCACACCGGGCTATTGGCGACTTACCGGGATCAATCCCGAGGAATGATTCGAGGACAACACCTTGTAATTTTGAACCACGATCAGATTTCGAAAATACATGAGGGGATTCTGTTACCTAAGCATTTCACAAAAAAGAATGTAAAAGAATTTTCAAACAAATATAGTATAATTGCAAACACACGGGTCTAAGAATGTTGATTTTTAATTACGGAGGTATCACCCTAATTCAGGCAATAAAAAACGTATTCATCTAATTATTTTCAACTTTAAAATAATTTGGTATATGATGGTAAATGGCGTAAGTCGAACTGGGCTTTCTTTTATTCGTTTTTTTTCTTTTCAAAATAACATTTTTCATGGAAGTAAGATCCTTTGAATGGAGATCAAAAACATTCAATTCTGATTTCAAGAATGTCGCGTAGAGCTAAGATGTTTGCAGAGATCCAACTACTAGAGGTAAACTTGTTCTGTTTTGCTTCTTTTAATTAAGTGTACTTTTGTCATAAGTAATTTTTTTCGTAACAATAAATATTTTTTTCGTAGTAACTTTTTAATTATTGATTAGTTTATTAATAAAGTGGCACGGGACTTGTAGAAGTTTGGTCATGAATTTTTCAAAAAAGCCATTATTAAAATTCTTTAAAGTTATCCGAATAAGTTCACTAAAATGTTCATTTTGTCCCCTAGAAATCTAATGCAATTTCTCAAAGATTGATTTTTAACAGCCTTTTACGTAAGATATGGAAATTTTAGCCTCTGACCTCGCCATGCAGCTCAAGCACTTTTTTCGACACGATTATTCATCATTCCCTGTAATAAATAACCGTTGTGTTGCTCCAGTGCGACGTTAATTAACTACCTACTTGTACATATAATAATATATTGTTTGATATCTAAAGTTTCTGATAATTCTAGTTTGAAAAAAGAAATCAGACAAAATATATTTACAATTCTTCCCCCCCCCCCCCAAAAAAAAAATATTTAGGAAACATTGCATTACGGGTTTGCTTGCATCAACATTTTCTTAGTCATTAAAACAGCACCTGCTGCAACAAAATTATGAAATAAAATAAGATATACTATTTAGGACCTCTCTTGGATTATTGATTATTTTTTATTAAACAGTCAGCTGAATCTACCCAGCTGCTCATGTGGGGAAAGATTATTCATATGATGAAAGGTAACTTTAACGTGTTTAACATGTCAATCATCATTCTCTATATGTGCTGAAAGCTTATATATGAAATTTTTATCGTTCATTATGCTCATCATAACTCATTTACACTCTTAATTCATTCTCGGATTTGGGTATAGTTGGGCAAAAAAAGGTTAAATATACTATTACGGAGGAAGGTACCTGAAAAATTTTCTGCGACATTGAAACTGCTTTTGAAATAACTAACAAGTTCACTGATGGAAGTTTTACAATGGATCTCTTAGTGTTGTGACATGAAAGTGAAACTTTTCAAGAAATCAAAGAGGATTGAAAGTTGACATAGTACATTGCCATTTATTGAAATATATGTTGAATGCTTTCTTGGAGTTCAGTATAAAATATTAAAATTAATTTTCTAAACACAAATATATTTTTAAAAATATGTTATGTAACGAGATGAGTTTATAATATTGGGATTTGTTTATGAATATTTCTGAGTGCATGTTTAATATATAATTTTGTATTTGATAATTTACTTAAATTCAGTAAATTATTATTCATATTATTCGACTAGCGTTGTGTCAAAAAGTATTTTAAACAGATGTTTTGTCTCGACGAGATATCTCGTCCTTAGTAAAATTGATCAGATCTTGGATGAGATATCTCGTTGAAAAGCTTGGAGGATCTCAATATTTACTCCTTTTTATTCAATTCAATTTAATAGAGATCTCAATATTTTATTTCCTTTTTCAATCCTCCGAGTGATTTCGACGCGATATCTCGTCCATCAAGATTTGACCAATTTTGCTGATTACCAGATATCTTGTCATCCAGATATTGGCGATTTTTCTATGATAACGAGATTAAGATCTGCTCAGCTTTCTTCTAATGACGAGATATATCGTCCATCGAGATGTGATTAATTTTGCTAATGACGAGATACCTCGTCGCGACAACCACTAATGGATTAAATTGAAATATAAGGATCACTATGGTCACCTATGCAGGTCTACCATATGCCCCTTCAATTTTATAATGTATCCGCGAAAATGTTTAATTTTCAAGGGACCCCTTCGACCAAAAGGTTTGTGGTTTGTGAACCACTGATTTAATATATTTAAAATGATTATAACTAAGGAAGCATTGGCTTCACCCGTCATTTATAAAAAATGCAAAGAATTTACATGCAGTCAAAATTTCACCCTCTGAACCTTCAACTCGTTACTTTCAATGATGAATAATAGAAAAAGCTTACACCTCTCAGCCACTCTCCATCCTTAACATTCAATAAAACACTGTTGTCTTAAAAGAAGTCAAAACCCACAAAGCGAGCATTCACATGACACCTCCCATAAGGAAATGAAAGCTAAGCATCCTGCATAAAACATAACTCTCAAAACAAGACACATCCCCCTCTCTGTTACAAGCGCTGCACTTCAAAATTCGTCGAACCTCAGCGGCGAATCTTGTTGACATTTCTGATTATTCATTCCCCATCTTTCTGAATCAACACCTCACCTTCGCGCAGAAAATGAATGGGCCTCAGCAAGGTGCGTGCACTCAGGATTCCGAGAAAGCATATTCAGTGGAGGGAGAACGTGCCAAGAATGTAAATGTCACAATACTCGAGTCTCAGATTCCTCGAATTTTGCCGAATCAGCTGTAGGTGGTTGTCGAATATTTGCATGGCAGCTTTGGATTTGGGGAAGTAACATGAGGTATGTTTGAAGAAGTGATTTGAGATTTCTTTCTGGCGTTGGCAGATTTGAGGTGTGTTTTGGTTTTTCGAGAGGAATATCTATCTTATATATATAATATATATATTTCATCTTTAAATTGTTACACACCAAATTGCGGTTTTTTCGGAAGTTTTAGTTCGACAAACTTAGAGTATATTTAACCCTCCAAGTGGTGTCTCGTCCATCAAGCTCAGACCAGTTTTGTTTATGACGAGATATCTCGTCATCAAGATATTGTCATTTTTTTATGATGACTAGATCCCGATCGGGTCAGTTTTCTTCGAATGACGAGATGTCCATCAAGGATCTTGTCAGTTTTGCTAATGAGATACTTAACCAAGACAACCGTACCCCCAACAACCACTTGGAGGGTTAATTTCACCCTCTGAGCGTCATGAGTTTCCGATAGTGCAATATTGATTTTACACCCCAACACACATATAAGAACTAACTCTCCTAGTGGTTGTCTTGGTGTTAGCAAAACTGACCAGATCCTTGATGGGCGAGATATCTCGTCATCAACAAAACTGACCAGATCGTAACGACGACATATCTTCTTATTATGAGATTTGTTTGTGAAAAAAATAGACTATGTATACAATAATAAATGCGGAAAAGAAATTTGCATTTGAAGTGAACTGATTCGAATGCAAAATGTATGTTGATGTATTCATTAGCTTCAATGTCATGTGGTGAAGCTTTATATTCCAATCCATTAGCTTTGCTTATACAATGAAGTATAATGATTTAGAGACCCTGATCTGTAGAGAATTTAAAAGATAAATTTTGTTTGGAACAGAACACGCGGATTTGATTTCATTGTAAGATCCAATATCCGATTAGTGATTGTAATTGATTACTAATAATCTTCATCCAGTCGTGTTGGACAGAATGAAAGGGATTTCCAGTGTAACCAGTCAGAATGTGAAGATTGTACTTCCAACTTCGCAAATGCTCTCGAATGATACAGATCGAGGTTACCTCAAAATGCAACTCATCAGAGTTTTGACGACATTTGACGTTTTATCTAATTGGTGTTGACCCGTCAACATATTTCAATTCCAAATTTTTATTATTTACGAGCTGAAATCATGTTTAAAAAACAAGCCAACGACCTTCTAAAGAAAAAAGACGTAGCAGGTCCGCTCAGCTTTATTTTATTTCTTCCAGTCGCTCGGTTCGAAGATCTGTCACGTGGTTGTGGGAAAAAGCATGAATGCTAAATTATTGATTGGTTAAAGTGATTATCTACCGTGATAAAAACATCGACCTTCTAATGAAATAGACAGAGCAAGTGGACGGAGTCGCTGTTGCAAGATCTCTGAAGGATGAGTAACGTGGGCTTAAGAATCGCTTTGGTCGATTGCCTATCGAAGCACAGACTAGTGTTTTTGATCATGGTGAATAATCAATTTAACCAATCATTAATTTAGGATTCACGCTTTTCCCCACAACCACATGAGACATTTTCAAACCGAGCGGCCGGTAGAATAACATAAAGCTGCACGCACATGCTCTGTCTATTCCATTAGAAGGTCAATGAAACAAGACACATGATGTCACGTCCGAAGTATTTACAGGTAGCACCTTCCACCACCTTATATTACCTCCACCTTATATTACCACCAAAATATTACCTCCACCTACATTTAGCTAGGCAGAAACAGCCTCTTCAGTGCGAATTCTGGTTCCGAGTTAATTGTTCGGTACCGGTAGGTAGGCATTTAATTAACGTCACACTGGAGCAACACAACGGGCTATTGGCGATGGTCTGGGATCAAACCCGAAGGAAAAGATCCGAGGACAACACCACGTAATTTTGAACCACGGTCAGATGATGAGCTCACACCTGAACTGGCATCCAACTCTCCAAACTTCCGGACCACGCCAGCGTGAGTACATTTGACGCCACGACAGATTTAACGTGCACCGGTCCCCCTTGCTCACATGTTGGCGTGGTGTGGAAGTTTGGAGAGTGGGGTGCCAGCTCAGGTGTTGCCTCGTCATCTGACCGTGGTTCAAAATTACGTGGTGTTGTCCTCGGATCTTTCCCTTTGGGATTGATCCCGGACCGTCACCAATAGCCCATTGTGTTGCTCCAGTGTGACGTTAATTGAAATACCCCCCCCACACCCCTTGCTCACGACGGTTGGATTCGAACTCGCAACCAGAGGATTGCTAATCCGTTACTCTTCCAACCGGGCTACCGAGGCCCGTTTGGTACAGGAGTCCATAGCAGTGAATACGAGTTGGTAAAACGAATAATCACCTATGGCGATTGCCAATCGACCTTCTAATGAAATAGACCGAGCATGTCTGCGCAGTCGCAAGATCTCTGAAGGGTAAATCACGTTGACATACGAATCGACACAGCCGATTGGCTGTCGAATCGCAGACTAGAGTTTTTGATCCCTGTGGATTTTCACTTTAACGAATCAATAATTTAAGTGTCATGCTTTTATCCACAACCATGTGACAGATCATCAAACCGTGCGACTGGAAGAAATAAGATGACGGGCAGATGCTCCGTCTATTACATTATAAGGTCGATGCGATTGCCACTATGACGTACTCAGTCAAAACAAAAACCAGTTTGTAAAAAAGATCTTAGTTATTGATAATTTTATAGATTTTTGCTTTTTCGTTTTCGAAACGACGTTCTACAGATTCATTTAATTAAGGGCATAATTCAATTACAGAAATTTTCGAACGATTCGTCTTGAAATTCGAAATGGGAGGAGCGAAGTGTCAACGTTGGTATTCAACTACCAACACACTTTAGCTTTTTTTCGAATTCGAATTCGTCTCCTCTTCACCAGTTGTATTTATGCGAATCGTTCGAAGTTTGCCCACTGCTGTTACTTTTTTTAAACATGGCTGACGTTCTGCTTGTTTTTCGGAAGAGGCGCGTTCCTCGTTATTTACGAGTTCGCGGCAATCCTATGGATTTGACCGAAAGAGTTTTGTTCTAGATATCGCCTGGATCTCGAAACATTTTTATTCTTGTGCGACAAGCTAAAAAGTCAGTTGAAGTCCCGCACGAATGAATTTTCTGTGAAAATTCAGGTAAGCGATATTTTCATGATGCATGCGTTTCAAATGTAACGTTTGTTTTTTTATGACAGATTTTAATTTTAGTATAGTAGAGTTAATCACAGTGAATAGTTATTGAAAATGAAGTTTTTCACAATTCTCATAATTTAATTCCTAAAAGCACATTAGAACACTTCCTGATTTTCTCAATCAACTGATTCGATGCATTGATTTTGTTTAAAAATTTGACAAATAGTAACATAGTATTTGGTTGACAGAATAATTGACATTTCCATCGCACGTATCAAAATCTCAGTTTCTTACACCATTTCTTAAAAGAATTACGCAATGCAAAATCAACAGCGACTGAGTAAAAGAACAAATCTTTACGCTTCGCGGTAGACCAGCTGACTATGTAATCTGGTTTCTTAAACTCAATTAGAAATTATGTGACGTAACAGCAAAATGAGCAATCATCGACGTGTCGTGGTAACCCTTAACACTTCGAACGATTCTAAAGATGTAAATGCACAGCTCAAGTCGAAAGCGAAAAAACAGGTCCAGTTGGGTTTTCGAATTCGACAAAACTCATCGAAGGAAGTTGAATTACGCCCTTAGTCGATATCTACTGCTCAGTGCTTCTCCTTTGCAGAATCCGCTTTCACCTCACTTGCTGCATTTATTCCAAACGTTTATTGATTTCCATTAAGGAGAGTCTGTATGGGCAGGTGGTTCACGAATTAAAATATTGTGAGATGGAAAGTTCTCTACAAGTCTATGTTCGGGTTACTCATCGGTGAAACGGTCAAGGCAGCTGCCCATCGACCTTCTAATGAAATAGACGGAGCATCTGCCCGCAGCTTCACGTTATTTCTTCCAGTTGCTTGGTTTGAAGATCTGTCACGTGGTTGTGGGAAAAAGCATGCATCCTAAATTATTGATGACTTCAAATGATTATCCACCGCGATCGAAAAGCACTAGTCTGTGATTCGACAGCCAATCGGCTGAGTCGATTAGTATGTCCACGTGATTTACACTTCAGAGATCTTACGACCATCGATCTTCGAGTCGCTATCGTAAGATCTATGAAGGGTAAATCACGTGGGCTTACGAATCGACTTTGCTGATTGGCTATGGAAATGCTAGTGTTTTTGATCACGGTGAATAATCACTTCAACTAATCAATAATTTAGGATTCATGCTTTTACCCACAACCACGTGACAGATCTTCAAACCGAGCAGCTGGAAGAAATAACATGAAGCTGCGGGCACATGCTCCGCCTATTTCATTTTGAGGTCGATGTCCCACCCACATGCTCCTTCTATTTCATTATAAGGTCGATGATTGGCCCATCTGGAGCATTGGGCGATGCCACACCACACTTGATTTTGCGTATAGAAACCCTGCGTGTTTTCTCTGGCGAGCTTACTACCTTTGCAGAAATGCATTCCCTCTAAGATCATCCATCTTGCAACAAGAGTAAGACTAAAGCGTAGTTTTATTTGTCTTTTGAATTATTTATTATACTTTCATACTTTATGACTGAGATAATGGTATTAAATACGAATTTCAGAAAACATGTCGCTTTATTCTCATGCATATTATGTATGTATCAAATATGAGAGACATTTTCTATGAAGATAAATATAGGTGACGATAGTGTGTCTGGCAATACGTGTCTCCTGAAAGTATTCTGAAAGTGACGTCAGTTGGCTTGTATTTAGAGTGCGATTTCAGCACTTCACCAACAAAAAAAATCCAAAGAATAAATTCCGAATTGAATAGTTGATTGGTCAACAATTAGATAAAACTATAAACGCTGCCAAAATGGCGATAAACTACATGCTAAGGTTACCTCCGTATGCATCATCCGAGAACATTGGGGCAGCAGAAGTGAAATATTCGCAGACCGTCTGGTTCGTTTACTTACACTAAACAAATACATTTCTGAGCACCATTGATGAACTGGTGTTTAATCATGTAAGGAACAATAAAGTAACTAATAAAGGCAATACAATCGTATTTTTCGTATAGTACATTATATGGCGACCATCTCTTTTACATAATAATCAAAGACAGAACTCGGTGATAATTTGATAGTTTCTATTTATACATTATTTCAGATAAGTTATTACAAAAGTGTTTTTTGTTCTTCCCAATACCATCATGAACATTTTGTCATTTAACTATTCTTAGTGTTGCCAGGATAAGAGGTATTTTAAGTGCAAAATAAAGCGGATGTAAAAGGGGAAATTTTACTCCTTGTTATCCAGATACTCTCTCATGATACATATCGGGGTTACCTTGAAATATAGTTTATCGTAGTTTTGAGTTTAATCTAATTGGTGTTGACCAGTCAACTGTCATATAGTATATATTCGGAATCCATTTTTGGAATTTCTTTGGTAGGTATTTAATTAACGTCGCACTGGAACATGGAACAACATAACAGGCTATTGGCGATGGTCCGCGATCAAACCCGAAGGGAAAGATCCGAGGACAACACCACGTAATTTTGAACCACGGTCCGATGACGAGGAATTTGTTTGGAGAAGTGCTGAAATCGTGTCCGAAAAACAAACCAAGTGACGTCACGTTCAGAATACGTGCTTGAAACACTAACTGCCACAGAAACACTACCGCCACCTACATTTAGTTTGACAAAAAAATGCCTCTCATGGGATGAAAAAATATTGTAATAGAATTTTTGCTAACTATTTCTCCCGTTTTGGTAAATTATATAACAGGTTTAATATTAAAAAAAATTGTAAGTCAGAGATATACCTTTTTAATTGTGTCTGCTAATGGTTACTTGTTTTTAGCTAGTTAAACAACTAAAGTAAATATGTGTCGCAATATGATTCACTTCGCTTTAAAAACTACCTACTTTCCGTCTCAGTTTATTCGCTGCCTAAAATCTATCTCTTACTTTACAGGATAATACAAGAATATACAATATAACGAAACTAGTAAAGTATCATATGTCACTACGTGCAAATTACCTGTTTTTCTTGACAGGTCTGATGACAGACTTTTTGTATTTGACCATTAAATCAGCGTCACGTAGTCTAGACAGGGATTCCTTTAACTCTTATTTGACAGATGATTCTTTTCGAAGTTGAAGTAATTGATTACACATTGTTACTTTTTCTACCACACAAAAGAGAAATAGTTAAAAGGAGTCATACAAACCAGAGTTTTAATCCTTATTTAGAAACTTTTTTAGACTCGACACTAAATGAAAGCCCCATCAAAAAATGAGGTCAAACAGGAGTTAGTAAATTACAAAAACCAATTTGAAAATAAGTACGTTATAAAATATAATGTATATAAATATTTATAAGTAGATGTGTTTCCTATTAACATCTAAATAAATTTCTGATATGAATACGTCTTTAAAATCGGAACACAGTACTGGGGAGTATGCATTAAAAGTCCAGCTTCACAAAAAAGCGTTACAAATATTTTGTCGTATGATTGCAAAACTAGAAAAAACACCCAGAAGATAAATATAGCGTCGTGTAGACAAAGGATGATGTCGGTATCTGACATGACCATCGAACCGAGAGCGCAGTAGCACTGAATGTGGGGAGGGAGTCTGCAAAATGCGGGAATACTACTGTGCTGGGCCAGCTTTGGGCCAGTGTTACTTGGAATTGCGTGGAGTGAAGACTGAGTAGGTGGTGTCGTTTGTAAGCTACCGGACGCGCTACAATCACAGGCCTTTAATCAATAAAACTATCCTTCAATATTAGTGTCAAACTGCACTTTAATCGTTCAAAGTGTAAATTAATTGTTGAATATTCACACTAAACAATCGTTCAAACTTTTTCTATTTCTGCTTCATTCATTACACAATCCAACATCAGGCGCTCGAGAATTTACGTCAAAACTACGGTTTGTGTCCGCGACACAGTGTACTAATTTTTTGTTCTCTCGACTTGGCTTTGCGATCGATGACTCGTGCATTTCCAATTTAGTTTCTATCTTCATATGGATCAATCATTTTCCGCATGTCCGCTTTTATCCTTCCTGGTGGTTGTTTCGACTAGAGTTTCGTCATTAACAAAACTGACCAGAACTTGATGGATGAATTACCTCTTCATTTGAAGAAAACGATCCAGAACTTGATGGACGAGTTAACTCTTCATTTGAAGAAAACTGACCAGAACTTGATGGACGAGTTACCTCTTCATTTGATGAAAACTGACCAGAACTTGATGGACGAGTTACCTCTTCATTTGTAGAAAACTGACCAGATGTTGATGGACGAGTTAACTCTTCATTTGAAGGAAACTGACCAGAACTTGATGGACGAGTTACCTCTTCATTTGATGAAAACTGACCAGAACTTGATGGACGAGTTACCTCTTCATTTGATGAAAACTGACCAGAACTTGATGGACGAGTTACCTCTTCATTTGAAGAAAACTGACCAGATGTTGATGGACGAGTTAACTCTTCATTTGAAGAAAACTGACCAGAACTTGACGGACGAGTTACCTATTCATTTGAAGAAAACTGACCAGAACTTGACGGACGAGTTACCTCTTCATTTGAAGAAAACTGACCAGAACTTGATGGACGAGTTACCTCTTCATTTGAAGAAAACTGACCAGAACTTGATGGACGAGTTAACTGTTCATTTGAAGAAAAGTGATCAGAACATGATGGACGAGTTACCTCTTCATTTGAAGAAAACTGACCAGATGTTGATGGACGAGTTAACTCTTCATTTGAAGGAAACTGACCAGAACTTGATGGACGAGTTAACTCTTCATTTGAAGAAAACAGACCAGATCTTGATCGCGTCCTAGTAAAAATGCGGCAATATCTTGAAGACGAGATATTTCGTCATTAGCAAAATTGGCCAGATCTTGATGGATACGATATTTCGTCGAAACCATTGCTGTTCGTTTCCAACTATTTCTTTGAACATCAGGATTTTTGAGTTTATTTCTTTCTACATATATCTTTTGATTTTGTATCTATATATTTTGTGTGAATTTCTATCTATGAGAATGAAACATTTTCAGTGTGGTTTAATGGTATATCTATATTAGTGTGATATATCTATATTATAATACACCTCTTTTGCTTTTATACCTCTCTACTCTGCTCCTCGATCCTTCTTTTCTTTTTCCCCTTTTACGGGGGTCGGGTAAATAAACAAGAGGATCACGCTCTCGGAATACCCAAACGATCTTTTCTTACTTCCATCTCGCTACTCCTTTCCCCCTTTGACCAGATTTTTTACTTGACGTTGTCTTGTGTTTGGCGCAGCCTGGCCAAATAGCCTATGTGCCATAACCAACCAACCTTTCTCTTTCTTTTCAATTTTCTCTTTCAATTCATTAGTTTCCATAGTTGTTTGTCTCTATTCGTCCTTTAGTCTGGGGGCTACATCCCGAAATTGGAAGTGGCATTTGAGTATTGGATTAAAGAATATTCCGTTCTATATAGTCATTCAGATATCGCAAGCAAAAGCTTCCATAATACAAAGTGAAGAAAATATTCCAGACTTCCTAATCCAATCACTGAAAAGTTATATTTATAGTCATAACTCTCATTTACAGTCATCACTGCCATTAGTCATCGCTGTATTTTTCTCTTTCTCTTCAATTTTCTCTTTCAATTCATTAGTTTCCATTGTTGTTTGTCTCTCTATCCGTTCTTTACTCTGGGAGCTACATCCCGAAATTGGAAGTGGCATTTGAGTATTGGATTAAAGAATATTCCGTTCTATATAGTCATTCAGATATCCAAAAAAAACTTCCATAATACAAACTGAAGAAAGTATTCCAGACTTTATAATCCAGTCACTGAAAAGTTATATTTATATAATCATCACTCTCATTTACAGTCATCACTGCCATTAGTCATCGCTGTATTTTTCTCTCTTTCTTTTCAGTTTCTCTTTCAATTCATTAGTTTTCATAGTTGTTTGTCTCTGTATTCGTCCTTTACTCTGGGGGCTACATCCCTAAATAGGAAGTGGCATTTGAGTATTGGATTAAAGAAAATATCCCGTTCTATATAGTCATTCAGAATCGCAAGAAAAAGCTTCCATAATACAAAGTGAAGAAAGTATTCCAGACTTTATAATCCAGTCACTGTCATCACCGTCTTTTCTCTCTTTTCTAATTTCTCTTTTAATTCATTAGTTTCCATAGTTGTTTGTCCCTCATATATCCGTCCTTCACTATGGGAATTCGCATCCCTAAATTTGAAGCAGCATTCGATGATTGAATTTAGTAGGCGTCCAGAAATTCCAAGAAAGACTCGCACGAACCTTTCATAAGGCAAACTAAAGAAAATATTCGAGACTTTATAATCCAGTCAGTTATATTTGCAGTCTAAAGAGAGCGAAGTCTGGTGCGTTGAAACCGAGTTTCCGAAAGTTCCACTGCGAGACAGCAGAGCAGAGGAGCTACCAGAGCCCGTCGTTCGCTATTTTACCTCCCCAACAGCGAATCAGTTTTTATGCATCGCTTTGTATCTAATAAGCCCCGAAGATCTCTATCGTTAAGCCAATAAAATGTCGGAGAGAGGAAAGAAAAAGAAGCTTCGAAAGGGAATTTTATTACCACTTCGAATCTCATTGGGTCACGAGAATAAAGTATAGGGAAAGAATTATACATAAGCTACGCAGCAGAAAGACAAAAGGGGAGAGGAGGGAGTAAAGTACGAAGAAATGGAGTAACAGAAAAGTGCAGTAAAATGAAAACGGGGAAAAAAGAAGTTAAATCACACCTTGCCGGTTCAATGGAATTGAGGTCGACTTCTCCGCACATCGATCCCTTAAACTTTGTTCCTTTCTTTCTTTTCTTGCAGTTCTGGCGACGGGCTGAAAAATAACAGCTGAACTAAATTTGATTTCGATATAATACAAAAAGAAAAGAAACTTTTTTGCACTTTCCGTCGCTTTTTTGCTTTTTTTGCTTCCGGCGTTATTGTGAGGAAAGAAAGTCAAGAAAGGCCTGCCAGAAAGCGGAAGAATAGAGCAGAAACTTTTCTTAGAGAGGGGAGGACTTCTTGCTTTATTGTTGAGAGTGGATGAAGAATTTAGTGCCCCGGGACGTTCCTTCGCCAGCTCCCTTTCCCGATATTTAATTTTATTACTCGAAAAATGCATTTAGAGGGTCCTGAAATCAAATTTAACAATGCGTTGAATATGAAAGATGAATCTACTGTACGTCGGGATGAATCGAAGATTTCAGATTTTGGTTTGTTTTTAAATCAAAGTTTCGTGTTAGGAAGGTTGGTTTTTCGCGATTCTTCATTCTGAGCGAAGTTAAGATAACTTGGAATGCAATCAGTGGTATTATGTTTCACAATATATTATCAAGAAAGTTCCGCGATAGCCCGGTTGGAAGAGTAACGGATTAGCAACCGGAGGGTGGTGAGTTCATATCCAAAGACCATCATGTGCTGGTTACATGGCTGGTGCACGTTAAATCTATCGTGGCCTCAAATTTCGCCACGGTGGAGTGGTATGGAAGTTTGGAGAGTGGGGTGCCACCTCAGATGTGACCTTGTCATCTGACCATGGTTCAAAATTATGTGGTGTTGTCCTCGGATCTTGATTTCGGGGGTTGATCCTGGACCGTCGCCAATAGCCCGCTGTGCTGCTCTAGTGCGACGTTAATTTAGTACCTACCTAAAGGAAGTTTCCTTATAAACCAAGGGGGTGTCGTGGCTCAGTAGGTGTGCCCACTGCGCTATCAACCCTCGAGTTGTAGGCAGCGCAGGTTCGATTCCTGTCAGATGCATTCCTCCCTTGGCGAATTTCTCTCTTCTGTGTCAGTAAAACTTTCATTGTATGTGTCTATTACCTGATATAGTATGTCTTTTGTCTGGCGCAGCATGACCAAATACGGTCCTTGCGCCATAAAACCCCCAAAACCAACCTTATAAACTAGACGCTTGTAAGGAAACTAATTAGGCAAGAAATAATATAGTCGGCGTAGAGCAAAAACTCATTGACAAAAATACAGATTTTACACTTCGGGCACTTAAAGACTAACTTTTTGTTTTGAGGCAAAAAATAAAATTTCTAAATATTTTGGTAGTGTTATATTTTTGTCCAAACAGGTTTCAGTTTTTCAGTGTATTAATCATCGTCATGGAAACAAGCATTCAGTGTCAGAAAACGCACTTCCGAAACATTGCAGTTAGTGAGTTTCTGCCCTAAGCCGACGATATGCATTATGAAACAACAGAGAAGCGCAAGTGATAATTATTACAAAACAATAGCTAAGCGAAATCGATGTCTGCATCGAAAAACAGTGCAAAAACAAAATTAGACTAATGGGAAATATACAATTTTGCAGTTAAATCTGGCACCTACAGGAATGTTTACACTTTTCAGTTCCAATTAGAATCATTCGAAGATGCAGTCTTAAGCTGTGAGATTTATTGAGTTACGCATTACTGCATAGTTAGCTTAATGGAATTACTAAATGACTATTCTAAAATTATTTTAAGTTGTAAATAAATTTTTATTTTTATTTTAAATGCGCTATGAACTGATAAGAGTTCGGAATCGGTTAACCTACACATTTGTTATTAACCCTCTGTGTATCATGAGATTTCCGAGTAGTGTTGCTTTTACCCCCACAACACACATAATGACTAAATAACCCCATCTACTGGTGGAAAGCTTCTTAGTAGATTCTATTAGTCAAGAAGGTCAAAACTAGGCCTCAAATGTCCTCACGTTGGCGTGGTATGGAAGTTTGGAGAGTGGGGTGCCAGCTCAGGTGTGACCGTCATCTGACAGTGGTTCAAAAATTACGCGGCGTCGTCCTCGAACTTTCCCTTCATGCTTGACCAAGAACCGTCGCCAATAGCCCGTTGTGTTGTTCCAGTGTGACGTTAATTAAATATTCCAAAATACCAATACTAAAATTATCAATGAAGTTTGGAAGAAAGTTTAATTAGTTTATGTGTGTTGTAACGTCGCGAAATGATTTAAGTTGTGGCGAGTGGATTCGGGCATAGAAAGAGCACATTTGATTAGATTAAATTTGCACTATTTGCAAACGTTAAACAACTCAAGGCAGATTTCGAGGTTAAATGAAAATTAAAACAAAACGGTTTCTGTCGGAGCGCGCGATTAATTTCATTTTGATTTAATTTATTTCGTTAAAATCGTTTGCACAGTTTAACGATTGCGCTCAGCGAATGAGCTTGAATCAGGACATCAGTTTGGCTTCATATCTGAAAAGTTAATATTTTTCCTTCTTCAGGTTCCGGCAATAGTTTAAGAAAAGAGCAGCGTTGATTTTTTGCCGGGGATAAATTTATTCGATCTCGGCTTCAATAATGTTCACGACACTCGTGTTGGATGCAGCTAAAAAGGACTTCGGTTTGATATTCGTGCATGAAAAATGTAAGCCTTTTAAGTAATTTTATTAAATTCTTTGTTATTGTTGACTTCAGTTTACCTTTCTCACACCTGCTAGAAAATTCAGTATCGGGGTTCCATCGGAGCAGACCATCTCTGCGTCCGATCAATTCTAAAACTTATACGGATTTCTCTATCGAGGGGTCAGGTTGGTTTGTTGTTGTTTTATGGCGCAAGAGCCATGTTTGGCTATGCTGCGCCAGACACAAGACATACAATATCAAATAATAGACACACACACAATGAAAGCTTTACTGACCCCGAAAAGAGAAAAAGGGGGCTCCTGGACACCCCTTAACCCGCTCGTAAACTCACCACACACTTCTGCTTGGGAGGAGTTACACATCGCCGGTCAGTTAATGTTAGGTATGAATTTCAGGAACCCGAATAAGGGAAATCATGACGCTGCTGCTTATGGTAAAGACGGAATCAATTATCAAGTCTTTGCTTAAATTTAAAATATATTATGGACAAATGTCAGGCCATCTGCCAACGCTACTCCAAATCGCGTTTAGGGCCACTGTGGCTAGGTTGGAAGAGTAAGGGATTAGCAACCAGAAGGATGCGAGTTCGAATCCAACCAAACACCATCGTGTACAAAGGTAGCTGGTGCACGTTAAATGTGTCGTGGCCTCAAACGTCCTCACGCTGGCGTGGTGTGGAAGTTTGGAGATTGGGGTGCCAGCTCAAGTGGTGTCTCGTCATCTGACCGTACTTCAAAATCACGCGGTGTTGTCCTCGGTTCTTTCCTTTCGGGTTTAATCCCGGACCGTCCACTGTGTTGCTCCAGTGCGACGTTAATTAAAATACCTACCTACCAAAATTCCAAGGAAATGGGTAATAGAATATAATCAAAGGATTCTATTCTAATAAAGTTGACGTTAATTAAAATACTTAAGTACCTACCGAATCGCGTTTAAAGTAAATACGAGTCTGAGTCAATAATTATCCGTAGTTTATTTGTGAAGCTGGCAGCAGTGTCGTTTTCGAGCCCATCGCTAGACGAGGTTTTCCGTGTTATATATGCTCTGTTTTGAAGCTGCCAGTTTGAACTGCCAATGTTATGCAGTAGCGGAGTGTCTATGTATTAGGTAGGTAGTTAATTAACGTCGCACTGGAGCAACATAATGGGCTATTGGTGACGTTCCATCATATCTCCCGAAGATAAGAATCCTAGGACAACGCTTCGCAATTTCGAGCGACGGTCAGATGAAAAGGTCAACACTTGAGCTGGCATACCTCTCTCCAAATTATAACACCATGCAAGCGTGAGGACATTTGAGGCCACGATAGATTTAACATGCACCAGCCCCCGTGTACACGATGATCTTTTGGTTGGACCGAGTTTCGAACTCCCAACCCTACGGTTGCTAATTCGTTACTCTTCCAATTGGGTGTCTACGTATGAAATGAAAAAAAAACGGTCGCTCAAGTAGCATAAAGAAATTTGTTGGTTGGTTTCGTGTTTTATGGTTTCGGGTTTATTACAAGTTGCGCCAAGCATAAAGAAGCCTTACAGACATGCAGTGATAGACTGGCTTGAATGATCAGCACTGGAAATGTAGTTTGAAATTGCTACAGGAAAGAATTGTCGAAGTTGAAAATAAAATATATTATTTTAAGTAATATATATTATTTGGGGACATTGAATGAGACAATGAATTTAGGAACCCTCATTCTAGGAAATAACACGTTTAAGATCGTTATTTGTGGGAAAACATCTTCATTTGTAGAAATTGTATTCATTACTAGCAGAATTACCAGGCGATGATCGGGTTGAATGAGTTAAATGTTGATTATATTTCATAGAAAAATGCAAGCATCATTTAAGTGTACAGAAAATATTTTTTAACATCGTTTTAACCTTTTCATAGCTTCTACAATTTACTTCGGACGCAAATATGTTTACATAATATATCCAACCATATAATTCATTTCATATTCATCACTCTTGCTGTAAGACAAACTACGAAAGCTTTTTCTGAGATGACTTCTTCAGAAGTCGATTTTGAATTTTGGAGTGATTACGAATGCCAATTAAGTACATTTTCAGTAAAAATGAGGAACTTTCAAGGTAAAGTCTTGCATTCAGTTTTCCAATTAATATTTATTATTTGTGGTACCTTTGATGGAATAACGCGTGAGTGACAATCGGGAGTTAGAACTGGCATTAATACAGACGAAAGCAATAAATCTTTAAGCTCAGATGCTCTGCGTGGTTTGATTAGATTTTACAGTTGAAAAGTTGCATTAAAGTTTGTAATATATATTTATTACTCGAAATATATTAACCCTCTGAGAGGTTCACACGCGTAGTTCCATCTTGCAACCTAGTCTTCACTGCTGTGATTTCAGACTAGTCTTGAACCTCTTAACCAATAGAATCCTTCCAGAGAATTCTTTTCTAAGGAAAGTACCAACAGAATCATTGCGAAAGATCTATTCTAAGGAAAGGAGCACTACAATCTTTCCAAAGGATTCTATTATAAGGAAATGACCAAGAATATTTCCAAATGATTCATTTATCAAGAAATGATCAACAGACTATTTCTAAGTTATTCTATTACAAATAAATTTTTAATTAATTTTTTTACAAATAAATTAATAAATTTTAATGAAAGAGCCAATAATATCTTTCCAACTGATTCCTCTCTAATTAGAGGACAATAGATTCTGCCCAAGGAATTCTATTATAAGAACTGGACCAATATCATATTTCTAAAGGTTTAAAGAATCCATGGATACTTTCAATCAATAGCTATGGTTATTTATTCACTAAGTGTGTGTTGTTTGTTGACAGCAATATTACACAACTCGAAAATTGCATGACGCTCAAAGGCTACAGTAGTTAGCTGAATAAATTGCCCACAACCAACAATATCAATAAAGACAAAGAGCTAAAGTATTTTCAATTTCAAAACTTTATTTCAACATATAAACAAGTTAATTAAAAAATTAACATTGTAATCGTTTTCTTTTCAAAATTGCTTATGATTTTTTTCACACCTTATTAAATTTAAGTAGTGCATAATATTTAACTTCGATTCCTGTTGTTTTTCAAAATGCGTAATAATACTTTTTAAATTTAGTCAGTCTAAAATCGGTTCAGCTTTACAAAAAAGAAAAGGTCGGTCGTTGAATTAAATGATCAATCAAAGGGCTATTGGCGATGGTCCGGGATCAATTCCGAAAGATCGGAGGACAACCACGTTATTTTGAGCCGCGGCTAAGTGACGAAGTCAACACCTGGAACTGGCAACTCACTCCAAACTTCCACACCACGCCAACGTAAGGACATTTGAGGCCGCGACAGATTTAATGTGCACCAGCCCCCATGTACAGGACGATCTTTGGTTGGATCTAGTTTCGAATTCGCAAACCTCCGGTTGCTAATCTGCTACTTTCCAACCGAACTTCCGCAGCCCCTTATAAAAGAGAAAGCGTGCATAAATATTAGATTGTTCTTATGTTAACAAAGGCAATTACGTAAATTTATAAAAATGTAAATATGCTGCATGCAAAATTAACATCTTTCGTATTTAAAGCAAAACAATTTCTTGTGAATTAAAACAGATAATCGCATAAATAATCACCATGAAAAGAAAAGATGACGAGTAATATCAAGCCTTCAAAAATAATATTTTTGAAGTAGCTAAATTAATTTTAATTGAAGTCCCAAGTGAAAAATTAAATATCTGCCTTATAAGTCTCTAAAAAACGTTAAACTCACGAAACTTCCTAAAGAGTTGTATATTGGCTATATATAAAAGTAATGAGAGTAACATTCTTTTGTATGGAAGTTCTTCGAAAATTATTAAATGTTTCCTCCTCTACATATAATACTTTCAGCACGCTCATATATAATTTTCTTTCACATGCTTTTTCGTTTGTTTACAAGAACAGTACTTAAAACTGACTAGCTTTTAGACTAAGTCAAAGTTCTCAGCAATCTTCGAAATTGAGACATTTCCGATTTGCAAATGCCGCCCTGATGAAGTAACTTCTTGTAGCCTTGATGAAGTCGTTCTGCAGTCTGTACATTTCCCAAATGCCTTCTTGCAGCGGGATTAAAATGTCAGATGACTGAGTCGCGGTACGTATTTAGATGATGGGCTACAGTGCCAGTTTAGGTGACAAGTTCAACAAACTAGTTTAGATGACGGGATCCCCATTGCCAGGTTAAATGCCTGTTCCCCATTACCAGTTTAGATGACAGACTATTATCAGTTTAGATGACAAAATCACAGTACCAGTTTAGATGCAATACTCCAGTACCAGTTTAGAGGACTGGATCCCGTTATCAGTTTAGATACCTGACTCTAGTAGCCGTTTAAAAAAGGGTTCCCAAGTACCAGTTTAGATAATGGGATCCTGATTGCCAGGTTAGATGAAGGTTCTCCAGTACCAGTTTAGAGGACTGGACCCTATTACCAGTTTAGATACCGGACTCTGTAGTAGTTTAAATTAGGGTTCCCAGTACCAGTTTAGATGATGGGATCCTGATTTCCAGGTTAGATGAAGGTTCCTAAGTAGCAGTTCAGATGGCAGACTCTAGTACCAGTTAAGATGACGAAGCCCCAGTACCAGTTCAGATTATGGGATCCTCATTGCCAGGTCAGATGAAGGTTCTCCAGTAGCAGTTTAGATGACATATTATAGTACCAGTTAAGATGACGAAGCCCCAGTACCAGTTCAGATTATGGGATCCTCATTGCCAAGTTAGATGAAGGTTCCCCAGTACCAATTTAGATGCCATCTCTATTATCAGTTTAGATGACTGGATCTCCATTGCCAGGTTAGATGACGGCACACAGTACTAGAATAGACGGTGGATCCTTCACGAATTGCAGATATGTATTCCTAGTACTCAATGTTTAACTTCCAAAATGTATAATTGTTTTATCTTCTCATATTTTGCACATTCGCGGTACAACTTTATTGTTATATGTGTACATCAAAAGGGAAGTCATAACCTTGAAATTTAGGGAACAGACTGCGCATTACATTACAGAAACATTGCACACATTTCTCGGGTCCCGGTATCATGTTACAGGCAACCTCCATTTGAGGACCTACACCTCTGGCAGTTCCCTCGAAGAGGTGTCTAGTCATTAGCAAAACTGAACAGATCTTGATGGACGAGATATCTCGTCATTAGTAAAAAACTGAATAGATCTTGATGGACGAGCTATCTCGTCATTAGTAAAGAACTGAATAGAGCTTAATCACATCATCATTAAAAATGGCAATGTCTTGTTGACCAGATATGTAGTGGTTAGCACAATTGGTCAGATCTTAATGGACGAGATATCTCGTCGAAACAACTTGAAGGGTTAATACAAAGACAGAGTTATAAGCACCCTGACTTTTAAGGTATAGCGATTTTGTGCTACAGGAGAGCTCATAAGACCGGTATAGCTCTGTGTTCTATATGTCAATTTAGCAGTGGCTGAATTTGATGCTATCACTAGTAGACTGCTTGACAATAACATAAGATGGTAAGAGCTGTATGAAGATCATGAGTATGCTACTGTATATGTGGTCGTTCAACGGGAGATAGCAATCATTTGCTGTCCTGTGTTGCCTTAGGAGTCAAGCAAGCGTAAGGCACCAAACGCGATTGAGTGGCAATACAGAGGAAGCCGTGATAGGAGTAGAAGTAGTGTCTGTTCAAACAGAGCTTCAGACAGTTGCTGAAAGTAATTTGCTCCACCTTAGCAATTTCACTGTTCATCGTGAACCATCCATCTGAAGGAATGACAATTGCGGACAGCCGTCTATCTGGTTGTTATTAAAACCCACGTGTATTTATAATCACGTCTATTTGTCACCAATGTAGCAGGACATGAGTAGAAAAGGGCAATTTCAGTCTACGAAAAAGTATTTTATGGTTGAGATTCATTAAAATATTGACCAAAGAGCTATAAAATTAACCTAAAGACAGTTGTTATATTTTTAGACATATATTTTTTTTTTATATTCCAAATGGTCAAACAAAACGAGCAAACATATAATAGAAATTAAATATACTTAATAGTATCTAATTTCTACCAAGATCTACGGATTAAAAAAGGTTTTTCTCTTTCAAGACGATTACTTTTAAAACAGTTCAAATGTTAAATAGCTTTGTGTATAAAGTTTCAGAAAAAGTAAAACGCTATTTTCCTTTGTAAAAGAATAGCTAGCTTTCAAAGAGAGCAAAAAAGAGAAAATTTAATCAAAAGTTGAGTTTTAAGGGTATCGAAATACGAATTTTTTTAAAGGCGTATCGACGTGAAACTGAGTAGTTCCAAAAACAACGGAAAAAGTTTTTTTACCCCACCCCTCAATATCACGAACTATAAGAAATTAATAACAGGTAACAAAAACAATATGTGTTCTAAGATATCTCACGTTTCTTTAACTTATGAAAAAATCATAAAGGTTTTATAATATAATGTGCAAATTTTTCGTTTTTTTATGTAGCGATGCATATTTTGTAAGAATTAACGATTAAACTTATGTAAGCTCAGGTCATCTGTTTAGAATGTGATTCAAGTAATAGAAAACCTCGAAAAAATATAGGAAAGTTAATATTAATTTATTATATGAAAAATAATGGAACAATACTTTAGAAATGTGATATAGTTGGAAGAACTAAAAACGCAGTGAATAATTGAAAATCAAATAATTGTAATGTAATTACAAAATAAGCTTGAATAACTGTTGTGTTCTTTTCTATTAATTTCATGGAATATTCGTAGAATTCCATGTTAAATAATACTTTGATTTTTTTAAAAAGTCAAATATGAAATCGATTTTGCATTTAAATATTTATGATGGAAACTGAATAGAACCTTTCTGAAGTAATTATAAATTAGATTATCGTTCTACGCAGATTAGATGTGATTTATTTTAAGGATTAATTTTATGAGAAAAATTAAAACCTCCTGGTGGTTTATCTTTGCGTCGAAAAATGCCCTGTAATGTCCAGCCTCTGATGCAGAAGCCTGTTCCAAACTGTCACCAGTTCTGAGCAAGGGACAATTTGTTTGTACTTCTTGGATCTTCATTCCTCTGGAGTAATAGGTTTTGTCGCGACGAGATATCTCGTCCTTAGCAAAACTAGTCAGCTCTTGATGGACGAGATTTCTCATTACTGGAGAATGTGATGAACGAGATATCTATTTACTGGAGAGTATCAGATCTTGATGGACGATATATCTATTTATGGAGAGTATCATATCTTGATGGACGCGATAGCTATTTATGGAGAGTATCATATCTTGATGGACGCGATATCTATTTATTGGAGAGTATAAGATCTTCATGGACGAGATATCTATTTATGGAGAGTATCAGATCTTGATGAACGAGATATCTATTTATGGAGAGTATCAGATCTTGATGAACGAGATATCTCGTTACTCTAGAATCGATCGGATCTTGATGGACGAGATATCTCGTTACTCTAGAATCGATTGTCCTGGGATCTTTTCCTTCGTGGTTGGTCCCGGACAGTCACTAATAGCCAGTGTGTTGCTCCAGTGCGAAGTTAATTTATCTACATACCTATCAAGTCCTAACCGTATAAAGGAATAAAATGCCCACATTTGGGCAGAATGGCGTAATCGTAGTTCACTATGAGAGTGTTTTCTGTAGAACTATATACAGATTGCAGCGCTGCTGTTTTGGTAACCTGTTTCGTATCCCCTTGTGACGTAACTTTGCGTGTTACTCGAATGCAATTTCAGAAAATTGAATATGAGAGGGTAGGTAGTTAAAATTAACGTCACACTGGAGCAACCCCGAAGATCAGGTAAGATCCGAGGAAAACATCTCGTCATTTTGAACCACTGTCAGATGACGAGTTTATGAGAGGGATTCTTAATCTAAACAAGCAAACCAGTCGTAAAGTGAAGATTTTGCATCTGCTTCCTAATGCTTACATATAATAATATATTGCAGTTACCTTGGAAAGTAATTTATCACCGTTTTGCCGACATTTGGCGTTTAACCTGGTTGGCGTTGACTATTCAACTTATTCTTTGGAACTTTTACAGACGACGTGTTGAAATCATATATGAAACAGATACCAAATGACGTCACGCTTGGAATACTTACAGGAAACAGGTTCCGTCTCAGAAATACTACCGCCACCCATATTTTCCCTCCTGGTGATTGTCTCAACAACGCAGCTCGTCGTTAGGATAAAACTGACCAGGTAGTGGACAAGATATCTCGTCAATAGGAAAAAATTAACCAGATTTTCATCTCGCCATCATAAAAAAATCGGCGATATCTTAATGACGAAATATCTAGACATTGACAAAATTGGTCAGATCTTGATAGACTAGATATCTCGTCTCGAAACCAACTTGATAGAAAATGCCTCACAATTAAAAATTAATGCCAAAAATCTCCACAAAGTTGATAAACCCAATTAGTTTTTTACCGGATGTATTTTTTCTTCCTGGTAATTCGTTTTTAACACTGAGAAGCTGTCTCATTGAGGAACATCCAAAAAAAAAAGAAATTAATTTTTTTCACCTCCTCGAACCCCCATCCCCCAAAAAACATCTTAAAATCCCCTTCTTCAAACAGGAGGTACACACCAACAAGTAGATAGTTAGTAGTTAATTAACATCGCACTTTAGAAACACAACGGGCTATTAGCGACGGTACGGGATCAATCACGAAAGGAAAGATCCGAGAATAACTCGTCATTTTGAACCACGATCAGATATAGAGGTAAACACCTGAGCTGGCACCCTACTCTCCAAACTTCTACACCACACCAAGGCAAAGACATTTGAGGACATGTCAGATTTAACGTGCACCAACCCCCGTGTACGCGATGATCTTTGATTGGACCGAGTTTGGATCACCGGTCGATAATCCGTTGCTCTTCCAACTGGGCAACCGCGGCCCATCTCTCATTGAGGAACATCCTGAAATAGATATTAATGTTTTTCATAGCCCGGAACTCCCTCTACCCCCCAAAAACATCCTAAAATCCCTTCTCCAAACAGGACACACACACTAACAGGAGAATTCGATTAAACTTAACATCGTTCCTCCTTTCGTCTGATGAATTTCTGCAACAGTTTGTTACACTTTTCAATAGAAACAACTTACTTCCGAGGCATTCATACATATTATATGCAAAGGCATTTTTTCTCTTGTGCTCTCTAGTGGATACCAAGAGATAGTAAGTAACGAAATTTCATTTTAAAAGTAACTCGTTCTCCTCGTGAGCTTCGAAATCCGATTCCATCGCGAGATATGAAAAAAAGAAATGGAAGAAAGGAATCAGAACCCCACGGGGGAGAGAATTCTCTTTCTCGGCATTCGGAAGAGTGATAAAAAAAATCGAAGTATTTCAAGAGCAATGGCAATGACTAGGATAGGTTTTGGGGAACTTGTTTATTTTTATTCAATAGCAACACAAGGAAGTATTCACAAAACAGTATGAAAATGTAAGGGAATGTAGCACTGAAGTATGGGTGGGGGTTAACTGGAACTATTGGCTCAGTAGATGACATTTCCTATTTCGCCGTTCCATCTCGATCTGTTTGGGTATTTCTAAAGCAGGGGACGTTGTGTATAGTCTACATTTGAATTTGGGGATCACTTTTTGAAAGGATTGAATAGTTCATTTGTATGATGTTTGCGACATTATTTTGTGTCTGAGGTACTTTGGGAATGAAGTTGTATATTGGAAAAAAGATTCCGTCTTTTAATGCGTCACATTAACCCTCTTGGTGGTTGTCTTGACGAGGTATCTCATTAGCAAAGGTATGTCTTTAGCGAAGCTGTTATTAGATCTTGAATTTGGGGATGGGGATGAGACGAGATATCTCGTTGAAATCCGTTGGAGGGTTAAAAAACGGGTCAACTCACTTCGTAGCCAACTTTTGACACCCTTTATGACTTTTAACCCTCTTGGTGGTTTATCTTCGCTTCGAAAACTGCCCTGTAGTGTCCAGCCTCTGATGCAGAAACCTGTTCCAAACTGTCACCAGTTCTGGGCAAGGGACAATTTGTTTTACTGACTTGAATTTTCATTCCCCAGGAGTAATAGAACACGAGTCTTTTGTCTTGACGAGGCACTATCTCGTCATTAGCAAAATGGACCAAATCTAGATGGACGAGATATATAGTTCAAATACTTTGAGAGTTAATAATGACAATGGCATCATGACACTAAATACTACATGAAAGATATACTCGTTACATTATCACCCAAATCTAGATGGACGAGATATATAGTTCAAATACTTTGAGAGTTAATAATGACAATGGCATCATGACACTAAATACTACATGAAAGATATACTCGTTACATTATCACCCAAATCTAGATGGACGAGATATATAGTTCAAATACTTTGAGAGTTAATAATGACAATGGCATCATGACACTAAATACTACATGAAAGATATATTCATTACATTGTCACCTCAAGTTTTTTCTGAAAGGTTTTTCCAGTTAATATTGTAAGCCCTTAGCACTGAAATGGCGATTTTGGATCTTATCGGGAATCGAATAAACCCCTGTTCATCAAACTAATCTTCCCCATGGTGCAACTGAGATAGAAAAACCGTTGTTTTTGCTCCGGATTCTCAACAGCCTCGATTTATTACTTTGTGTGTCATTTATTGCTGGAAGGAATTTAACGCATATCTTCTCAGATTTCAATCCTCAAGTGATAAATGCAGGTGTAGCAAATGAGGGGAGAACATCTGCTTTTGGACTGTTTGAACAGTTTCTTATAAAAAGAGTTGGCAAACGTTTCCATCCTTTGGCACCCAGTCCCTTCGATTTCTTTAGATCAAAAGAGACGTTTTTAAAGAGAAGGTTGTGTATAATTAGTAACATAAATTGTTATGTTTTCTTTGTCATATTGTAATTATAATATTACAAATTATACCACATAGGTTAGAGGTTTATATTGCACTGATACATAGGAAAAACATTTTATTCACATAATTAAAAAAAATGCCCACGGAATGCAATCTTCATAAAATTATGTTCAGTAGCCCACGGAATGCTGCAATCTTCATAAAATTATGTTCAGTAAAACATTTGCTCACTTGTCAACTTTAAAATTATAATTTTAGTAACTATCTATTTACTAACTTATGTTTTCTATGTACTTAACAATAAAATCTTATACTCTGCCAGACAAGCTCTTTCTTCCACAACGGTACTTCTTGATCGGGGGGGGGGGGGAGGCTGGTAAATGTTAAAGCTGTCGTGGCCTCAAATGTCCTCACGTTGGCGTGGTGTGAAAGTTTGGAGAGTGGGATGCTAGTTTAGGTGTTGATATCGTCATCTGATCATGTTTCAAAATGACAAGGTGTTGTCGGATCTTTCTTCTTTCCCTTCGGGATTCATCACGAACCGTCACCAATAGCCCGTGTGTTGCTCCAGTGCGACGCATATTCAAACTACCTACCTTGATAAAGGTGTATTCTATACACTTTGCTTCGGAATAGCAATCTTACTCTGCTCTTTCATACTTTTTCATTCCAACATTTATTGAAGTGGTATGTAAATTGCCCAAGAACTATCTATAATCAGCATTATCTAAATTATTTTCGAAGAGATTGTTTCCAAGAGGCATTAACTCACGCATTTGATTCCCTAAGACAATCTTAGACTTTTTCTCCATATTTTTGGGAAATTTAATTCTGTTTTGAACTTCTAGGTAGGGGAGGGGTCATGTAGTTAATTAACGTCGCACTGGAGCACCATGGGCTATTGGCTACGGTCGGGGATCAAACCCGAAAGAAAGGATCCGAAGACAACACCTTGTCACATTTAACCATGGTCAAATGACGAGGTCATGTTCTAAGCTAGCACCTCACTCTCCAAACTTTCACACCACACCAACGTGAGGACATTTGAGGCCACGAGAAATTTAACTTTTAACTGATTTGATTTGAAATTCTAACTGTCAAGAATGTTTTATCACACACTGCTGCCAGCTATCCCATCGAAAAAATGTATGAAATTTCGAATTATGCCTTTTAAAAACAAGTTCTCGGTTTGATTCAATTGATTGATTACCACTTAATTGAAATCATGAGCATTGTAATAAAATCACATTGTACTTGCAAATGCACGATCGTGCAACGGACTATTGTGACAAGATTGTGTTTTGTCACTTAACAGATGAAAGCAGGTCACGCAGTGTGGGGTCTGAATAGCAAAGAGACTTGAAGAAATGTTGTAAACAAGTGGAGATTCTATTGCGAAGTGCGAAGTAGCAAAGTGGATTGAAGAGATGTGTTGTAAACAAGTGGAGATTCTGAGATCACAGGGCTTTAGACAGCTGGAAAGGTGAAGGGTTTTCAATTGCAAATCTAAACTTTTCAGTGGGGAGCAACAATCGAAATTCTCGTAAGCCTACTGTGGAGAGCTCCATCTATAGGCGGCTGAATTTAACTCTAGGAATGAGCGCCAAAGGAGTCATTTTGACCGCATTCAAAATTTCTTTTCACCGCGTATGTTTATCCTACGTGCAAAGAACGAATCGATTTTGTGACTTTGCCGAAAAAGTGCAGATGCGCCTTCTCGAGAAATTTGTCACTATACGAGAGGGATTTTTAGAATAAACAAATAAACCAGACGGAATGCGAAAGGTTTTACTTCCGGTACACACATGGCTTTCGCAAGATACATGTACGGGTTACCATAAAATGGTTTTTCTCGTGGTTTTGACGACGTTTGGTTTTAATCTAATTAGCGTTGATCAATCAACTATCATAAATCAATTCGGAATTCATTATTTGGAATTTTTATTGGCGAAGTGCTGAAACGCATTCGAAAAACAAGTCAAGTGACGTCACTTTCAAAATACGAACTGGAAACAACCTTGCCAAAATGGCAATGATCTATATTTTAAGGTAACCCCGATATGTACCATACAAGAGCACTTGAACAGCAGCAGTGAAAACTTCGCATTCCTTCTGGTTTGTTTTCCCTGAAAATCTTTCTCATAGGCTTATATATATATGAAACGATACCTAAAACTAACCCCTATGTACAATTCTCACTACAAATAAGTCACTTAGCGGTCCCCTTTTCTGTCAGTCTTTGTCTCCCTATCTAAGTGGTCAATATATCTTGCCACCCCTTTTCACCTTTGAATTCAAGCCGTCTCGTTAACTTGAACCTCCCACGGACTCTCCTGTTTTCAAATCGCATATGTCAGATCACATTCCTCCTTCGTTAAACCACCGATTTCTACCAATGAACTTTCTTGTTAGATCTCCTGGTCCAATATATTTCTCTTAATCCTAATCCTTCTAACGAGATCATTGAAAACTATACTTTCTTTCACGAGCCTCTTGGGCTAAGGAGTCCTCAGAGCCGTTCCAAACTCCAAACCCTCAACAACCTCCACGCCTTATGATGCAACTACTCGTCTATTGAATTAATAAAGAATTGTTATAGAACTTTCTGTGCCTCTCCACATTTACGGAACCATCTTTATTCAACACAAATGGATAATTGCCCCAGTTGCCTTATACCACTCTTGCCACTCTCCTCCCGAAAGCAGGCTGATATCTATTATTATGACAGATTTTAAAGCCGATAGGATGGCAACTTGTGGTTTAGGAACCTCTCTCACCCTGCAGACTTATTTCGGAAGTTTTATTAAATTGAACGGCTCTCATCTGTTGACTTCAAAAAGATTATCTCCGATAAAGCTCCCACCAGTAAACAACAAAAGATGTTACCCGATAAAAAGCAAATCAGTTATGTGAGTCAACGTCTTCCGATTTCCAGACAGAATACTCAAATTTCACTCTTTTGATCAACCGAATGGAAAAGCTATCTACAATCAGTACTGCCAACTACTTTATGATGATGACAGCAGCCAGCCAGCAGAATAAACTGAGTAGCGTCCCTGTACCAGTTCCTCGTCTAGCCACGAAAACCAGTCTACTACCTTTCCCGGAAATGATTCCCGATGCTGCCGAGAGTCATGACTCCCACACTTCTGCACATTCACAGGACCGGAGTACTCCTAGCGGAATTTTCTCTTAGGATCCTTCCTTTACTTCATCCGGCTCTCAAGAAATGAACAGTGTTTACAATAATCAAGATAAACAGATTTATGAGGATACTCAAAGCCCATAAGTATTTTGTGCGCAAGAAACATTTTTTGGATTTTCACCGTCACTACTACCAAAATAATTCTGAACACTTAAACATTTTGAAATTGAAGGAACAATGGGCCAAGAAGCAGCTATTTGGATAAGTGGAATTACTTTAATGCTAAAATTGGGTTAAATCAGAAAGCAACTTGTATTTAAATGATCCACTATGCCTTTTTAAGTTTAGAATTGTCAATTTATTTAACTTCGAAACACATATCAGAAGTAAACAAATATTTCAGTTTAATAGTGATGTAACTCGAATGTTCCTCTCTTCTATGACTTCTGTGAAAACAAATCATCATTTCTACGATCTATTCACGTTATTCTTCTAATAAGCAGTGTAATAATTTTGGATCTGAAGAGATAATGAAAATAACAATATTTTGATGACAATGTTCTAATTTTGAAAATATAAAGTGTGGGAATGTGTACTCTTATGATAATGATGTTTTGTACTGATCATGATGATATTGCGAATTGTACTATTACCAGTGTTACACTAATAATGTTGATAATATTAATTGTCAATTTTAAAGTAGTGCATTCAACTACACTGCTGGCCACCCAAATTGCAACACCAAGAAAGAGATATCACAACAAAATTTATTTTGTAGATAACATGTTGACCAAGTATCAAATGATTAAATTTATAGACTTCTGTGAAGTGTGGTTCCTGCCAAAATCAGTAGCCAGAGTAGCCGCCATTGTTGGAGATCACCGCTGCCAGATGCCTCGGCATTGATTCAAAGAGACTTTGGATGTGTTCTTGGGGTACAACAGACCAAGCAGCTTCCACACGTTGCCAAAGTTGATCTGGTGTGGCAGCTGGGGATGTATTCTGGGTCAATCGTTGAGCAACCATGGACCACATGAGTAGTATACCCCCCCGTATAGGACACGGAAGTGACGTCATACCACGTGACCCGAAGTGGGCGGGGCCAAGTGACATCACAGCGTGACGTCATCGAAAAGCGGAAGTGACGTATGGTTTGTTTACATTTTGGACTTGGGAATTTTTTTTTTGTCATCGACTTCGTGCAGGCGTTGAGTTGTTTCAAGATGGCGTCGTTTTGTTGCCATGATGACGAATCACTCGTAGTGTCATCTGGTGGAGATATTCGAAACCCTATTATTTTTAATTAAAAAGCAATTTCGTGGATTCGAACCGAGGACCATAGGATCCGAAGTCAAGTGCGCTATCCGTTACGCTGTAAGAGAGTTAACTATGGGCGGTGAATTAATGTAGTGTTTCTCTCTCTTTTGGACTTGTATTTTTTCTTAGTATTAGGAATGGGTTATTTTTAGAAAATGGTTTGAATAATTGCATAGGGGTTTTAATAAATGCTTTTTCAAAACGACTTATGGCGCCATCTAGTGATTTTAAAAGTAAGTAATCTAAGGAACGAATTGATTTCTTAATGTTTTTACTTTATTCATGACCAGTGACGTCAGTGTGTTTACGTTTGGGACTTGGATTTTTTTCCTTCTGAGATTTCGATGTGACGTCACGAGTATGTCCATCGAGCACGTCTGAACTTGAAAAAAGCCAAGTCTGAACTTGAAAAAGCCTACTCACAGTACATTTCCTTACAAGATTTAATTTTGTGTTGGTGAACCGTTATAAAGATGGTAAGGACTGTATGGGTGCCCATAATGACAACGATTTGGATCTTTATGCACCCATAGCGTCTGTTTCATTTGGACAGAAAAGGCAATTTGTGTTTTCTAGAAAGAACTACAATTCTTTAAAAATTGTTCTGGAAATGGAAGCTTGCTTGTGATGAAGTATCCAACAAACCAATTTTGGTTTCACAGCTTGCCCCGTGGGAATGCATTATGCCCTAGAATAAACTTAACGTTTCGTAAAATCCTTGTATAAAGCAGCGATAAACCACTGATGTGCCCCCGAACTAGAACTCAGTGACGTACACTAGACGATATTTGGACAACGTTGCAATTGATCTTTGCCTTTCAGAATAGTATTTTTATAAATGCTTACATCTTGTTGTTTTTAAATAAATTTTTAGCGTGTCTTACCACATATACTGTATTTTGGATTATTTGGGTTTTTTTATTACCATGGTTTTATAAATTTTCTTTTAAAATGCAAGATCTGAAATGAAATTTTTCTTTCCTATATAGATTTATGGTTTTTTTAAGTTAGATGTTTTTACTCAAAAATTAATTATACATTAGATGCTATAACACCTATTTTATAGCAGAAATTTTGTTTTAAAATAATAATATACACTTAAGTAAGAGTAAAAATTTTTGAAACTTTACAAGACAAATACTATGAATATTTTTTCTTGTACATTTGAAGAAGTTATAATAGTATAAAACCCATTTATTCTATAAATCTAACTTAAATGTTATTTTTTAATTAATCTTTCCTTGCATATTATTTTTTGCTTTGAATAAATCTTCATAAATTTTAGTGATTTAATTTATATTATATATAGATTTACAAACCTGTTTTTGGATGAAATATAAGGATTTTATATTTTAAAAATTAATGTTTTTACTTAAAATTAATTATATATTAAATACTATTACACGTATTTTTAATGTTGAAGATTTTTAGAAAACATTTTACAATTGAAACATATACATTAAATATTATGACAAACACTTAAATGCAGATCCATAAGGGAATATTGGAAATCTTTTTAATGCTTACACCTTTCTATTTTAAATAAACTTTTGCTTGTCTTACCACATACACTGTATTTTGGATTATTTGGGTTTTTTTTTTTTTTATTACCATGGTCTTATAAATTTTCTTTTAAAATGCACGATCTGAAATGAAATTTTCCTTGATTTTGAGATTTACTCAAAAATTAATTATACATTAGATGCTATAGCACATATTTTATTGCAGAATTTTTTAATATTATACACATAAGTGAGCGTAAAAATTTTTGAAACTTTACAAGACCCATATTATGAACATGTTTCCTTACACATTTGAAGTAGTGAAAAATAGTATTAAAACCCTTTATCCTGTAAAATATAAATTAAATATTATTTTTATTTAATCTTTCCTTGCATATTATTGTTTACTTTAAATACATTTTCATTCATTTTAGTGATTTTATTTATATTATAAAGATTTATAAAACTGTTTTTAACGAAATTTTCTTTGATATAAGGATTTATATTTTAAAAGTTAGATGTTTTTTACACAAAAATTAATTATATATCAAATACTATTGCACGTATTATAACATTGAAGATTTTTAGAAAGCGTTTAACAATTGAGAGAGATATATACTTTAAATATTATTACAAACATTTAAATGCAATTTGCTTTTTATTTTTTAATTTTACAATTGAGACATTTTGAAAAGTTTGATTCTTAAAGTGCGTTTTATGCATAGTAAAAAAAAAATATTATAAAAAACCTGTAAGAGTAAAAAGAATTTTATACATTGAAACTTTACAAGACCCATACCATGTTTCCTTGCACATTTGAAGTAGTGAAATATAGAATTAAAAACCATTTGTCCCTGAAGTTCTAAATTAAAAGTTATTTTTCTTTAATGCTTTTGCAAAACCACACATTTTACTATATATGAACTTCCTTTTATTTATTTGAAAACCTTATGCACATCGTACAATTTAAAATTGCACAGCAAAATACCAATACTGTACGAAGCTATGAAGTATTTTACAAGATACTTTGGTACTGTTTTCTTAATTTTAAGTGTTCTACATTGCTATATTAAATGGATAGTTAGTGGGTTTTCTGTTTTTGAAAATAATGTGTGCACATCTGTGCTGCAAAGCAAATTAACTTTTGCCTTTTTCTTGATATTTAATGCATAATCTAAATATTTACTCACACCGCTGATAGTTTTACCCATGAGTAAAATTAAATAATAACTGAAAATTTTAAGTATTAATGTGAATTTTAAAATGAACAAAAATTATTGAAATAATGGATTAAATCTGAATTCTATGTATTCTTAAAACAATCTCTGCAAATCCAGCAGACAATTCTTAAACAGATTGAAGGAAACCACATGGAAACAAAGTAAATTAGAACACTTTTTAATAGTAAAAACATTATGATTAATATTTTTACAAAAATAATACATTGTAGTAAAAAAAGAACTTATTTTTACATACTTACATTTTTTTAAGAGACTTATTTCCGACAAGCCAATTATTCAATGCCATCACCTCAGCTATGGGCAATGCAAATTATTTTTGTGATGACCACATTATAGTTTTTGGATATCTTTGTTGCTACTTAGAGCATAAAATGCATCGAATTTGGGAAACCCATATTGTTCTAAGTTGATATTCGGAATATTCAATGCATCTAAGCGTTTCTTTTCCACACAACCACCTTTGTAAGCAATTAGGTACTGAGTGACCCTCTTGGTCTGCTCGTAATATTCTAAAAGCTTAGAGTCTAGATTTTTCTAAGGGAGCACAATTTGCTATGTCATGGGACAGAAATGAAGTGCACATACGTAATTTTTAACATATCACACAGTTGTACGATCTTTGGCACTCAGTTTATGCTTAGACGATAAGTTAAAACGAATACTTGAAGCTACTTGCGACTTTTACAGCGATGTATGCGTATTTACGTACTAAGAAACTTTCTTGAATCTGAAATTCATCAAAATGCACAATTGCACAAATATTAATCATTGCTATTGAAAAGCGTTAGCTGTTCTTGGAAAAATAATTGTAAACTGGAGGCCACGAAGAACTGGACTATATAACACCATACACTTACTAATCAGTAAAGTTAAAATTTATCTTTTGCGTTCCATAGTTACTCACAAAAGATAAGACTAAGTGAAGAATGTACATACTCAGAAAACATGGTGTTTGTGATAATGCGCGAAATAAAATTTTGTGTTATAATACAAGATTTTAACGAAAGGATATACTTAAATGTGCGTGTGATTTTTTGACTCTACCACGTTTATGCGCTGAATGCAATTCAATTCTACGACTAAATTTGAGCAAGAAAAAAAATATAACCAAATATAATTTATAAGAGAAACGTATTTTGACTTTCTTTAAAATGAGAACTTTAAAGTATACTGAATTCTCTTGATTCTGCAGTTTTATTTTTTCTAAAATTACATCAACAAATTGAATTATTTTATTTGTGTGCACACACAAGTCTTTGCCTCTGTTAAAAGGAAACTAGTATCTTTGACAAGTATCAGATTTTTAAAAATTAATTCAGAGAAGAACCTTTTTTCATGGGATTTAACTCAATCTGCTCCATAATTTTACCCTTAAGAGTAATAGAGCATATTATAGTTTTTAAGGAAAATGAATAACCATTATGCAAATTTGAAGCCAAAAGTTCCAAGCATGTCTATGCGCCTATCTACGTTTAGAGATTGACCAACGCACAGACGTTGACATTAGGGACCTAGCCGTAAACGGATCGTATTATACTGAACGATTATACCGGTGTCTTGGACGTGATCAGGTGCTATTGGTGTGGCGAAGGGCTTGAAAATTGGTAAAAAGATGTAGTGAGACACAAACACAAAGTTTTATCCAAAATGTTTGGTAGCCCATAGATGAAATTGTACAGGTGCTGGATGAAATCAACAATACCAATGGTTTTATAAAAAAAAAACGATGTATAGCTTTACCCCTTAGACAACGACAAGGACGAACGACTTTGTAAAATTTGCAAGGAATCGGAAAATGAATGCTACTTTACAGCCTTGCGGTCATCTGGTGACATGCATGTGATGTACGAAGAGTCTTTCAACGTGTCCTATGTATCGAACCAATATTTTACATAAAATTAAAACGTACATTTGTTACTAAACTCTATTTATTAGTACATGTAGTAGATGCAATTTCAAGTGATATACTGAACATGGTGAGGAAGAAAATCCAATTGTAAAAGGGTGGTATTGAGTTGAAAGTTATTAAATTGGCAAAAGTGCTTCAGTAAGAAGATTAGTAAGGAAGTTTGAGACTCTAAAACCCTAAAACTCTTTATTAAGGAAAAAATCGTGTAGGAAAGACTTATACACCCTTATAAATATATTGACTATTTTAATTATTAGTCGTTTGTTCATTATATGTTAAACCTATTTACTAAAGAATTTTAAAGGGTGCCTTAAACAGGAGTTACTAAATGCTTTAGGAAAGATGTGTAAATGTACTCTGTAATGCAAGAGAGAATGCTTGAATTAAATATTCATTTTGAGTGTTTCCTTCTTGTAGTGGGGGGGCTTATTAATAGTACTTTTGTTAGAGCATTTTAAAATATTTCACACTTTAAAAGAATTATTTATATTTATTTTTTATTAATTTTTAAAACTTTTTAACTTTACTGCTTAACTTTTTTATTGTTACTGTTTAACTTTATTTTACTGCTTAACTTTTTTACTGTTTAACTTTTTAAGTTTAACTTTTTTTACTGTTTAACTTTTTTTACTGTTTAACTTTTTTTTACTGTTTAACTTTTTCTCTTTAACATTTTTTTTTTACTGTTTAAATTTTTTTCCTGTTTAACTTTTTTTCACTGTTTAACTTTTTATTGGTTAATTTTTTCTATTTAACTTTTTTTACTGTTTAACTTTTTTAATTGGTTTTTTACTGCTTAATGTTTTTTCTACTATAAAAATAGGTCTAAGATTATTCAGGATGTTTCGAAAATTCTTGTGAAAATGAATGTTTTCTGAAAAGAATGCCTGGATTACAAATATAGTAATTTTAGATAAAATATCATTTGCATGTATATCTATGTCCTATTTCTCCTTGGGTTCATTACTCGAAACTTAGGTAAAATATATTTTGATTTAGAAAAGTGCAGTAACAATAAAAAAGTTAAGCAGTAAAGTTAAAAAGTTTTAAAAATTAATAAAAAATAAATATAAATAATTCTTTTAAAGTGTGAAATATTTTAAAATGCTCTAACAAAAGTACTATTAATAAGCCCCCCCACTACAAGAAGGAAACACTCAAAATGAATATTTAATTCAAGCATTCTCTCTTGCATTACAGAGTACATTTACACATCTTTCCTAAAGCATTTAGTAACTCCTGTTTAAGGCACCCTTTAAAATTCTTTAGTAAATAGGTTTAACATATAATGAACAAACGACTAATAATTAAAATAGTCAATATATTTATAAGGGTGTATAAGTCTTTCCTACACGATTTTTTTCCTTAATAAAGAGTTTTAGGGTTTTAGAGTCTCAAACTTCCTTACTAATCTTCTTACTGAAGCACTTTTGCCAATTTAATAACTTTCAACTCAATACCACCCTTTTACAATTGGATTTTCTTCCTCACCATGTTCAGTATATCACTTGAAATTGCATCTACTACATGTACTAATAAATAGAGTTTAGTAACAAATGTACGTTTTAATTTTATGTAAAATATTGGTTCGATACATAGGACACGTTGAAAGACTCTTCGTACATCACATGCATGTCACCAGATGACCGCAAGGCTGTAAAGTAGCATTCATTTTCCGATTCCTTGCAAATTTTACAAAGTCGTTCGTCCTTGTCGTTGTCTAAGGGGTAAAGCTATACATCGTTTTTTTTTATAAAACCATTGGTATTGTTGATTTCATCCAGCACCTGTACAATTTCATCTATGGGCTACCAAACATTTTGGATAAAACTTTGTGTTTGTGTCTCACTACATCTTTTTACCAATTTTCAAGCCCTTCGCCA